>CM056817.1:20493682-23354865 GCA_029852735.1 Persea americana
ATTTGCTCAAGGAAAGTGTGATGTGTGAAAACTATATTATCTAGGGAAGAACTTGAGCCATCAAAAGTTAAAATCCATATCCCTAGACCAAAGACCTCTTCCCTTGATTGAGCACAATGTTGGAGCATCATCATCAACATCAAGGAAGCATTGCAAGAGGCGTCAAAGCTTGGAGCTACGGTGACAAGTTTCGAAGAGCATCCTCCGGACTTCGTTAAAGAGGCAAGTGTTCTTCCCCCTCACTTCATTCAATTTAGAGCATTGTAAGAGTGGCTTATTTCTTTGTGATTTAACCACTATAAAAATTGTAGAGGAGAGTAGATCTTTGTGATCGAACCTGGTGAACAAAAAGGGGATTAGATCTTTGTGATCGAACCTCGATAACAAAATTGATGTAGAATCATTACTCGTGTAGTTTGATTCTTCATAGTGGAACCAGGGGACTGTGTGGCCCTTGAGAGTGGATGTAGGTCTGTGTGACCGAACCACTATAAATCCCTTGTGCCAATTTCTCTATCTCTATCGCTTGTACATGATTTACATATCTATATGTTGTGAAGATTGATGTGGATGATATTTGATCATTGAGTTTAATTGACACACACGCACTTGTGTGAAAACAACATTGAATATATTGGTAGATCATATATTGTCTAGCACACACTCTTTAACATATATTCACTTGAGCACCTTGGTTACATAGTTATATTTACTTTGATGTAAATCACAAGTGAATTTGTGAAGAGTGTTTTACACACACTTGTGCTTATTAATATGAAACTAATTGTCATATCTTTGATTGTTTAAGCACTCACACATTGAACACATATTCTGCATAAGTTGTATCCTTAAATGTGTTCATTGTGTTCTTTGTCCTAGTTGGGATTAAAATTGGACTGAGATATTTTTAATTGGCAAAGAATTTTAATTAGTCCTATTCACCCCCCCCCCCCCCTCTAGGACTTGTTCATTGGCCCTAGGTGCACTTTCATTTGGTATCAGGGCGAGGTTACTCTAGTATAGGGCTTAACAACCCGGAGTTTATCCTTAGTCTAGGTTCATCCAATTTGAAATCCTATTGGAGTAGGACTTTCAATTGGTATCAGAGACTCGTGTTTTATATTAGGATCAAGTGTTTTGGAACTCTTGAATAGGTGTAAAAACCTAGAGTTAAAACCCTAGTGGTGTGATTTATGAAAATCATTAGAATGGATTCCACTATTTTAGAATGTGTAGATTCTTGTGTAGATTCTTCTAGACCCCTCCTCCCCACAATTGGAGATTCAGACTTTGAACTTAATGAATCTCAATTTGATTTAAAAGAAGAAGAACATGATGAAAATGAAGATGACCTTCAACAAGCTTATGATGAATTATGTACATTTTCCTTAGAGCTTGTTAAGAAGAATAAAAGATTAATAGAAGAATCTAAAAAGCTAACCAAACAATTAGTCTCTTCAAAGGATGAACTTAGAGAGAAAGAAGAAGTAATAAATTTTGTAGACTCTAAGTTTATGATCTCTTCGCATAATCTATCTAATATTCAAGATGAACTAAATGAATTAAAGTTAGGTTGTGATGAACTTAACCAAGAAAACTGAAATCTAAGAGATAAATTAAAAAGGCAAGATAAAGACATTAACAATCTGGAATCCAAGTTGACTATTTCTAAGGGAAATTTGCCTAATGCCCAAAACAAGATAAAAGATCTAGAACTTGGATCTAATGTTATTGATGAAATCAAATTTGAATTAAACTTGCCCATGAAGAACTAAACAACTTTAAGGGAATTGAAAATGAACTAATAAAAGTTAAAAATGAAAATTCAACCCTTAAAAACCAAGTCACTCAACTTGAAAGCTACAAACAAAAGTATGAGTGCAAATTTACCCAAGGTGAAGAGAAATTTGAAAAATTATTTAGATTGGGTAAATCACAAAAAGATAGGACGGGTCTTGGATTTGATAGGTACACTTCACATGACCCTAACTTCACCAACACATTTGTGAAAGGTGAGTCCTCATTCTCTAGCACTCATTCTTCCTTGCCCATGACTAAATGTAATTATTGTGGCATTGAAGGGCATTTTAGGTTTGAGTGCAAACTAAGAAGAAGCCATGTGTCTAAATGTAAGACCCCGCCCCGAGAGTTTCCGCTTAGTGTTAATTAAGACGTGTTTTAGCTATAAGTGAGATTAGTGGAAATGGGTTAAATCTGATTAGAATAGCTTTTTATAGCTTGGAATAATTTTGGGAACTCTTTTGATCTAGTGGGGCCCTTTGGGGGTTCCTTTTTAGTGTGTCTTGATTAGTTTGGGGTTTATTTGTTAATTCTGGAAATCGATAAATTGCTCCGTTGAATGTATTTTATGATCCCCGACAACTTTCGTATTTGCTACGTTTCCATTCGAGACCTCTAAACCCTACTTCGCCATTGATAGGGGTAAAACAGTCTTTTTACACAAAATCTGGACACAATTTTCAATGTCTCCGAATCTAGTAAAATATATACTTCTTGGAAAGTAGAAATTTCGACGATCAATTCTTCCTTCTTCGTCGAATCCGTCCGAAGCCCGTAGAACGATGTTTTAGCTCGATTGAACTTTTAAGTTGTGGGACCCAATGCCATTTTCTATATAAGGAGGAGTCTTTTCCCTCTCTTCCTCTTCTTGCAATTTCTTGAGAACCAGAAATCCCAGCCAGCCCTAGAGTGTTTCTTCTTCTTCTTTGCTCATTGCTCCTCCATCTCTCAATCTCTCTCAAATCTATTGCTAAAGGCAAAATGGAGGTAGTAGTCTTCTTCCCCTCCATGAGAGCTTCCTATTGATATCCTTTTGTGAGAGAGAGTCCCATTCCAAGCTATCTCTTGAGCCAACTCTTGCTACTAGAGGACTCTTCATGTAAGTCCTTCTTCTCATCTCTTAGATTTGGATTCTTCTAGTCTTGAGGATGCTTCATTTCCATTATTGGAAGTTATCCCTTTCTATTTCATAGTTTTGCCATTTTAGGGCTTGTAATGATTGTATTTTGGGGATTTTGTGTATAGATTGTAGATTTGAGCTGGATAGTGGATTAGAGCTTGATTAGCATTCTTGGAGACCAAGGCAAGTGGATGAATGGATTTAATTTGAATAAGTTCTTACTTTGTCAAAAATGTGGATTTTTACTATTCATATGTCATTTGATTTATTATGTTCCATAATGTTTAGAAATGTATTTATTGTCATAGTTTTCTCTTGTTTAGTTTTATGAGAATATATGCATGCATTCATCAAAGTTTATTTTGGGTCATTATAAGCTTCTTAAATGGTAGTGTACTTGCATTGAATGAATTTGGATTGGTAGGGGAAATAAATGCATTGGTGGAATGGTAGTTGGTGGAAGGGAGTAAATGTTAAATGGAAGGGATTGGACCCATTCCACATCAGAAAATGGTTGGAATGAAGGTGAAATGGTTTGGGAGACAAATCACTGAAATCTGCACCTGATGTGTAGTTCCCGCAGCTGGGCGGTCAGCGGGCGGTCACCTCGGCGGCTAGCCGACAGGTGACCGGCGGCTAGCCGACCCAGATACGGTTAGAAACACAGAATGCTGCATTTTGACAGGCGAACCGCGGTCAGCCGCGCGGTCAGCTCGCGGCTAACCGCCACCCCAAAACCCCAGTGACCGCTAGGTAGCCGCGAGGCGCGGTTAGAAACACAGAATGCTACATTTTAGCAGGGTGAGTCGCGGTCAGCTCCGCGGTCATCCAGCGGCTAACCGCCGATCACCTCGGCGGCTAACCGCCAGCTGACCGACAGGTGACCGAGTTTACCCAGAATTCCTGAGTCTTTTCTATTGTTTTCAGTTATGGGATTTAAAGGTTTGGATGGGTTGTTCTGATGCCCTACCACCTTGGAAAGACCCAGGGGATGACATAAGGAGATTTACATAGAAAGAAACACCATTTCGGAAAAGGTATTGGGACTTTTAGATTCATCAATGTGCATAAGGAAACTTAGTATGTCCTCTATCATTCGAGTACCATACTAAGGGTAAATTTAGACATACAAGATCCTTATACATGTTGTCTGAATATGGATGTCCCAATACATAGTCCCTAATGATATAGGATTTATTGCTTTGTTTTATTCAGTTTATATGTATAATCACCCGACCTACTGGTTTTATCTCAAAGTCTGATTTATACACTGGATACGTCCCGCCAGCCTCGTTTATGCATGAACCGAAAATGATTTGAAATGTGTGCCTTCGAGCACCATGCCCCGTTTGCCCGTATGTTCTACATTGATATAGTTTTGTATATGTTTTGATGTATCATGTAACCTAAGAGTCGGCACCACTAAGCTTGGACATCCTTGTCAGTCTGATCAACTGACTTGGGTCTCCCCCTGTGCTCCCGCCAGTTGCAACTTGGATCCCGTACTGTCCCGTTACCCGGTTCGCGACCGTGGTCCCGTCTAGCTATATGTATATGTATATGTTTATAATATTGGTTCTCGTCACTTCGTGTGATTGAGCCCAATGCACGCAATGTGCTCTCATCACTTTAGTGATAGAGAGGATGTAGCTTTAGTGTGGTTGCCACCTAGTCAGTTCTTATACCTTGAATATCCCGCATGATTTGTATTGCATCTGTACTTTAAATGAACTATGCATCCTGTTTTATGACAGTTTTCATTATATCTATGATATACTTTGATTTCTTTCTTGGTTTATCTATTCACCCACCTGCCAGACCGTCGTGTCTGACCCATTTTTGTGGTACTCAGGTCCAGCTCCCGTCTTTGCCCTTGAGGAGGAGCCAGAGGAGGCGGTCGGTGAACCGCAACGTCTAGTAGAGTGGCAAGCTGACGATGTCTTGTAGACATTCGGTTTAGCTCGGAGCTGCGAACATTTTGGGAATTTTGAGAATGATATTGTTTTATACTTTTGGGTTGTATTGGCCTTTGTTGGCCTTTATTTTTGGGGAAATGTTAATTAACTTGTTCTTTTGTTAAACTTTAACTCAATATTTTGGGAATGCTAATGAGATCATTGCTCACTCTGACATCATGTCATACCTGTGTATTAACAGTCTTATTTGATGTGAATGGATAAAGAGTTTGATTTGCTACACGCTTCCGCACCAATATAAATGTTCTATGAGTGTATGAGGAATCCTCACCGCGGAAACCTGTGGGAAATTAACGTAACGTACAATTAGTACAAGGGGTGGTTCATCATCTACGCCACCCCCGTCGCGGTCCCGGGGCCCCCGGTCTGGGGTCGCGACAGGCTGGTATCAGAGCGAGACGTGTTTCAGGCAATTAAAAGAAACTAGAAATCCTAAGGACGTGGCGAGGATCCGTTAGACTTCTTGTTAGACTTTTCGTTAGTTAGACTCGTGTGAGCAATGTGTAAACCTTATATGACTCTATGTGCTAACAATTTGTTTTACAGTGATATGCCACCTCGAAAAAGACCCGTAACCGACAATCCCACCGCAAGCAACAGTGAGCACACCGGGCCACTAGGAAACGGCATACCGGATCCAAACATGCAGAATCAATTCCAACAGATGATGCAAGCTATGCTTGACCAGCAACGTCAAGCCAATGAAAATCAAGCAAGAATGCAAGAACAAATGGCCAGGAAGGATGAAGAACATGCTAGGGAGATGGCCATGATGCAAAGGCAATTGTTAGAGGTGCTGGAAAGGAGACCTGAACCGGCACCAGCGCAACCTCCAGGCACTCAGATCGTTATCAACAATAGAGAACAGGATCCCAACGCGTTGTACGAGAAGTTTAGGAAGAGGGGTCCCAAGGAGTTCACTGGGCATGAGAACCCACTAGCTGCAGACGACTGGTTGGAGCAGACAGAGAACATCTTCGAGATATTCAGATGTACCGGTAGAGAGCGAGTGCAACTCACCGCTTCCATGTTCACCGGCCTAGCGGACATATGGTGGAAAACAATCAAAGCTGAGTATAGGACCATAGCAGATGCAGACGCTTGGGCAAGTTTCAAGAGGCAATTCAGTGACAAATATGTACCGACGCATGTGAAGAGGCAGAAGGCAATCGAATTCCAGCAGCTCGTACAAGGCAACACAACTGTGCAAGAGTACCTCACGAAGTTTGAGAGGTTGTCTCGTTATGCCCCCGAGTTGATTGACACTGTGGAGAAGAAGATAACGCGGTTCCTCGAAGGACTCAACCCGATCATTGAAAGGGATGCCACAGGTGTTGTACCACCTATTACTTTTGAAGAGGCTGTGAGAAGGGCCTACAAATTCGAGAACCTGAACAACAAGATCCTCAAGATCCAAGGAAAGGCACCAGCTCACCAACAGAACCACCAACCAAGGAATCATCAGAACAAGCGACCGAGGCAGGAACAAAACGTGCAGAATGCTCTAGTTTGCGTTCATTGTGGTAAGAACCATGAGAGTGCTCAATGCCGTACGATTACGGGAGCATGTTTCAGATGTGGATCCATGGCACACCAGCTTAAGGACTGCCCAAGGCAAGCTGGGCAAGGCAACAATAGACAGAATCAGCAGCAACAAGGAACGCAGCGCCAGGCACCACCTCAGAATGCCTTAGCTGTTCAGAACCAGCCCAGGCCACTCCAGCAGCAGGCTCCACAACAACAATATAGGCCTCCACAGCAGCATCAAGCTCGTCAGCAAGGACAGAATCAGAATCAGCGTCCTCAGCAGAATAGGAATGCACAGCAAGGAAGGCAGCAACAAGCTCAGAATAGGCCTCAACAGCGAGGACAAGTGTATGCAATTAACCAAGCTGATGCAGAGGCAGCAGATAACGTGGTGGAAGGTACACTCCTAGTTTGTGGATTTGAAGCTAAGATTTTGTTTGACCCTGGCTCTACGCACTCCTTCTTGTCTCCAAAATTTTCTAAGTTGATTGATATGCCTGCTAGAGAACTTGAGTATGTATTGACGGTGTCCACCCCCGTAGGCAAACAAGTTGTGTGTAGGAAGTATTATCCTAGATGTGCTGTTAAGATAGGAGATGTGGTGTTACCGGCGAATATCATTTTGTTGGAGATGTTTGACTTTGATGTCATTCTAGGAATGGATTGGTTAGCAGGGTACCATGCTACGATGGACTGTTTCCATAAGACCCTCACGTTCAAATTAGAGGAGACCCCGGCAGGCGTATTGTTCCACGGGGAGAAGAGGAATTCTTGTCCAAGATTCGTCTCAGCATTGAAGGCTGATAGACTAGTGAGAAGTGGATGTGAATGCTACTTAGCGTTTATCACGGAGGATAAACGGTCCCAAGGGGTGGAGGAGATCCCAATTGTTTGCGAATTCCCAGACGTTTTTCCAGAAGAAATCCCAGGTTTACCACCGGTTAGGGAGATTGACTTCACCATTGAGTTGTTACCAGGGACCGCTCCGATATCTATCGCACCATACAGGATGGCTCCAGCTGAATTAGGAGAGTTGAAGATTCAGTTGCAAGAATTGTTGGATAAAGGTTTCATTAGACCGAGCGTCTCACCTTGGGGAGCTCCAGTGTTATTCGTCAAGAAGAAAGACGGTTCCATGAGAATGTGCATTGATTACCGGAAATTGAACCAAGCTACCATCAAGAACAAGTATCCATTGCCAAGGATAGATGAATTGTTTGACCAATTGCAAGGTGCTGCTTTCTTTTCGAAGATCGATCTAAGATCCGGTTATCATCAGCTGAGAGTTAGAGATTCAGATGTATCGAAGACGGCGTTCCGGACGAGATATGGACACTATGAGTTTCTAGTGATGCCATTTGGACTGACGAATGCACCAGCAGTATTCATGGCTTTGATGAACAAGATATTTGCGGAGTACTTAGACCAATTCACAGTGGTATTTATTGATGACATTTTGGTGTACTCTAAGTCTAGAGAAGAACATGAAGAGCATTTGAGGATAGCATTGCAACTCCTAAGAGATAACCAATTGTATGCGAAGCTCACTAAGTGCGATTTTTGGCTTGAAGAAGTCGCATTTTTAGGTCATATCATTTCCAAAGAAGGATTATCAGTGGACCCAGCCAAAATAGATGCAGTTGTGAAGTGGGAAAGACCGAAGAACGCGTCGGAAATCAGAAGTTTTCTTGGATTGGCGGGTTACTATCGAAGATTTGTGCAAGGATTT
This sequence comes from Persea americana, assembly GCA_029852735.1. Lineage (NCBI taxonomy): Eukaryota > Viridiplantae > Streptophyta > Magnoliopsida > Laurales > Lauraceae > Persea > Persea americana. Next base: position 20,501,835 of record CM056817.1, read on the forward strand.
TCGTCGATTGCAGCTTCATTGACGAAGTTGACCAAGAAGAATGCACCCTATGTGTGGACAGACCAATGCGAGACCAGCTTCCAAGAGTTGAAAAAGAGATTAACTTCAGCACCCGTCCTCACGTTACCGTCCGGGAGCGGAGGTTACACCATCTTTACAGATGCTTCGAATATAGGACTCGGTTGTGTGTTGATGCAAGATAGAAAAGTCGTTGCGTATGGATCCCGTCAGTTGAAGGACCACGAGAAGAACTATGCAACGCATGATCTGGAATTAGCAGCGGTCGTTTTTGCACTAAAGATGTGGAGACATTACCTCTACGGAGAGAAATTCGAAGTCCACTCCGATCACCGCAGCCTACAATACTTGTTCTCACAGAAGGAATTGAATATGAGACAAAGAAGATGGATGGAATACATCAAAGATTACGATTTTCCGATCAAGTACCACCCGGGAAAGGCAAATGTAGTAGCCGATGCCTTGAGTAGGAAGTCAGCAAGTGTGGCAAGTTTAAGAGTTACGTGCTTCTTTCAGCAATTTGAAGAGTTGGGGGTAGATTTTCAGCCCCTAAGCGAAGGAGTAATGTTAGCCAACATGTCAGTGTCTGAACCCTCGTTCATTCGGAAGATCAAGGACAACCAATTGCAAGATCCAGAGTTGGCCAAGATTGTAGAGCATATAGCAGAACGTCCTGACTTTCGTATTGTGGATGGAGTCTTATTCTATCGTGATCGTCTATGCGTGCCCAACATTGAAGATTTGAAGAATGATATTATGACAGAGGCGCACAGTACGAAGTACTCTATGCATCCGGGTAGCACGAAGATGTATCAGAACTTGAAAGGCAGATTTTGGTGGAACAACATGAAGAGGGAAATAGCGGCTTTCGTTTCACGATGTATGACGTGTCAGTTGGTGAAGGCAGAGCATCAGAGACCTCCAGGGTTATTGCAGCCATTAGAGATCCCAGAATGGAAGTGGGAACATATCACAATGGATTTCATCTCGGGATTGCCAAGGACCAGAAAAGGGAACAACTCCATATGGGTCATTGTGGACCGTCTCACCAAATCAGCGCATTTTATTCCCATGAAGACCGGAGAGAAGATGCATATGTTACCTCTCGCAGAGTTATTTGTCAACGAGATTGTCAGCCGTCATGGACAGCCAGTCTCCATTACTTCAGATAGAGATAGCAGATTTGTCTCGAGATTCTGGAAGACTTTGCATGAGTCTATGGGAACCAAGCTTCAGTTCAGCACAGCGTATCACCCACAAACAGATGGTCAGTCGGAAAGGACAATTCAGACCCTTGAAGATATGCTTCGAGCGTGTGTACTAGATTTCAAGACTCAATGGGATGAGACCCTACCGCTTTGCGAATTCGCCTACAACAACAGTTATCATTCGAGCATCGGGATGGCGCCTTTTGAGGCATTGTATGGTAGGAGGTGTAGAACTCCAGTTTGTTGGGAAGAAGTAGGTATTCGCAGTTTTCATGGACCGACTATGGTGAGTGAAACCAGCGACAAAGTCAAGTTGATCCAAGAACGTCTAAAAGTAGCCCGGAGTAGACAGAAGAGTTATGCAGACTCTCATCGAAGGGACTTACATTTTAAGGAAGGAGATAAGGTTTTCTTGAAGGTGTCACCTACTAGAGGAACTCTGAGATTCGGTCAGAGAGGCAAGTTATCTCGGAGATACATTGGACCCTATGATATTGTGAGCAAGATTGGTGACGTGGCTTATAGATTGGCCTTACCACCTGAGCTTTCCGGCGTACACAATGTGTTCCATGTGTCTATGTTGAAGAAGTACGTCCCCGACCCGTCACATGTACTACGTCATGAACCATTAGAGATCAGAGAAGATGCCACCTACGTTGAGAAGCCTATTCAGATCATCGATACGAAGGAACAAGAACTGAGGACAAGGACTATACAATGGGTGAAAGTGCTCTGGGAAAATCACGGACCTGAAGAGGCAACGTGGGAATTACGGGATCAAGTTCAGAAGAAATATCCGCATCTACTACCCGAGGTTAGTTATTTTATTTCATTTGGTGGACCAAATGCCCTAAGGGGTGGAGGATGTAAGACCCCGCCCCGAGAGTTTCCGCTTAGTGTTAATTAAGACGTGTTTTAGCTATAAGTGAGATTAGTGGAAATGGGTTAAATCTGATTAGAATAGCTTTTTATAGCTTGGAATAATTTTGGGAACTCTTTTGATCTAGTGGGGCCCTTTGGGGGTTCCTTTTTAGTGTGTCTTGATTAGTTTGGGGTTTATTTGTTAATTCTGGAAATCGATAAATTGCTCCGTTGAATGTATTTTATGATCCCCGACAACTTTCGTATTTGCTACGTTTCCATTCGAGACCTCTAAACCCTACTTCGCCATTGATAGGGGTAAAACAGTCTTTTTACACAAAATCTGGACACAATTTTCAATGTCTCCGAATCTAGTAAAATATATACTTCTTGGAAAGTAGAAATTTCGACGATCAATTCTTCCTTCTTCGTCGAATCCGTCCGAAGCCCGTAGAACGATGTTTTAGCTCGATTGAACTTTTAAGTTGTGGGACCCAATGCCATTTTCTATATAAGGAGGAGTCTTTTCCCTCTCTTCCTCTTCTTGCAATTTCTTGAGAACCAGAAATCCCAGCCAGCCCTAGAGTGTTTCTTCTTCTTCTTTGCTCATTGCTCCTCCATCTCTCAATCTCTCTCAAATCTATTGCTAAAGGCAAAATGGAGGTAGTAGTCTTCTTCCCCTCCATGAGAGCTTCCTATTGATATCCTTTTGTGAGAGAGAGTCCCATTCCAAGCTATCTCTTGAGCCAACTCTTGCTACTAGAGGACTCTTCATGTAAGTCCTTCTTCTCATCTCTTAGATTTGGATTCTTCTAGTCTTGAGGATGCTTCATTTCCATTATTGGAAGTTATCCCTTTCTATTTCATAGTTTTGCCATTTTAGGGCTTGTAATGATTGTATTTTGGGGATTTTGTGTATAGATTGTAGATTTGAGCTGGATAGTGGATTAGAGCTTGATTAGCATTCTTGGAGACCAAGGCAAGTGGATGAATGGATTTAATTTGAATAAGTTCTTACTTTGTCAAAAATGTGGATTTTTACTATTCATATGTCATTTGATTTATTATGTTCCATAATGTTTAGAAATGTATTTATTGTCATAGTTTTCTCTTGTTTAGTTTTATGAGAATATATGCATGCATTCATCAAAGTTTATTTTGGGTCATTATAAGCTTCTTAAATGGTAGTGTACTTGCATTGAATGAATTTGGATTGGTAGGGGAAATAAATGCATTGGTGGAATGGTAGTTGGTGGAAGGGAGTAAATGTTAAATGGAAGGGATTGGACCCATTCCACATCAGAAAATGGTTGGAATGAAGGTGAAATGGTTTGGGAGACAAATCACTGAAATCTGCACCTGATGTGTAGTTCCCGCAGCTGGGCGGTCAGCGGGCGGTCACCTCGGCGGCTAGCCGACAGGTGACCGGCGGCTAGCCGACCCAGATACGGTTAGAAACACAGAATGCTGCATTTTGACAGGCGAACCGCGGTCAGCCGCGCGGTCAGCTCGCGGCTAACCGCCACCCCAAAACCCCAGTGACCGCTAGGTAGCCGCGAGGCGCGGTTAGAAACACAGAATGCTACATTTTAGCAGGGTGAGTCGCGGTCAGCTCCGCCGTCATCCAGCAGCTAACCGCCGATCACCTCGGCGGCTAACCGCCAGCTGACCGACAGGTGACCGAGTTTACCCAGAATTCCTGAGTCTTTTCTATTGTTTTCAGTTATGGGATTTAAAGGTTTGGATGGGTTGTTCTGATGCCCTACCACCTTGGAAAGACCCAGGGGATGACATAAGGAGATTTACATAGAAAGAAACACCATTTCAGAAAAGGTATTGGGACTTTTAGATTCATCAATGTGCATAAGGAAACTTAGTATGTCCTCTATCATTCGAGTACCATACTAAGGGTAAATTTAGACATACAAGATCCTTATACATGTTGTCTGAATATGGATGTCCCAATACATAGTCCCTAATGATATAGGATTTATTGCTTTGTTTTATTCAGTTTATATGTATAATCACCCGACCTACTGGTTTTATCTCAAAGTCTGATTTATACACTGGATACGTCCCGCCAGCCTCGTTTATGCATGAACCGAAAATGATTTGAAATGTGTGCCTTCGAGCACCATGCCCCGTTTGCCCGTATGTTCTACATTGATATAGTTTTGTATATGTTTTGATGTATCATGTAACCTAAGAGTCGGCACCACTAAGCTTGGACATCCTTGTCAGTCTGATCAACTGACTTGGGTCTCCCCCTGTGCTCCCGCCAGTTGCAACTTGGATCCCGTACTGTCCCGTTACCCGGTTCGCGACCGTGGTCCCGTCTAGCTATATGTATATGTATATGTTTATAATATTGGTTCTCGTCACTTCGTGTGATTGAGCCCAATGCACGCAATGTGCTCTCATCACTTTAGTGATAGAGAGGATGTAGCTTTAGTGTGGTTGCCACCTAGTCAGTTCTTATACCTTGAATATCCCGCATGATTTGTATTGCATCTGTACTTTAAATGAACTATGCATCCTGTTTTATGACAGTTTTCATTATATCTATGATATACTTTGATTTCTTTCTTGGTTTATCTATTCACCCACCTGCCAGACCGTCGTGTCTGACCCATTTTTGTGGTACTCAGGTCCAGCTCCCGTCTTTGCCCTTGAGGAGGAGCCAGAGGAGGCGGTCGGTGAACCGCAACGTCTAGTAGAGTGGCAAGCTGACGATGTCTTGTAGACATTCGGTTTAGCTCGGAGCTGCGAACATTTTGGGAATTTTGAGAATGATATTGTTTTATACTTTTGGGTTGTATTGGCCTTTGTTGGCCTTTATTTTTGGGGAAATGTTAATTAACTTGTTCTTTTGTTAAACTTTAACTCAATATTTTGGGAATGCTAATGAGATCATTGCTCACTCTGACATCATGTCATACCTGTGTATTAACAGTCTTATTTGATGTGAATGGATAAAGAGTTTGATTTGCTACACGCTTCCGCACCAATATAAATGTTCTATGAGTGTATGAGGAATCCTCACCGCGGAAACCTGTGGGAAATTAACGTAACGTACAATTAGTACAAGGGGTGGTTCATCATCTACGCCACCCCCGTCGCGGTCCCGGGGCCCCCGGTCTGGGGTCGCGACACTAAACCCATTTATAAACCCAAGGAAGTAGAATCAAACTCTATGAAGGGTAAGACATTAAAAATCAAGGAAGACTCCAAGAAGACTGAACAAGTCAAACCAATTAAAAAGGAGTCTCATAAGATAGATTGTAAAAAGGTTAAACAAGTTAAACCAAATATAAAAGAATCTATCAACAAAAAGCTTATCAGCCTATCTCCCTTAAATCAACACATGAAAGAACTTTTGAAAAAAGTTGTAAAGTTAAATTTAAAATTCAAAAGTCAAATAAAGGGAGGAAATAAGAAGAAAAGAAAAATGAATCAATCCCCTAAGAAACAAACTCACCAACCTCAAAAGACTAATCACCAATCTAAGCTAAATTTACTCAACTCTAAATATCATGGTGATAAGTCCAAATTAAAATTTTATCAAGTCAAATTTCCAAAAGTAGGTGGGACTTCTAAGATAGACCTCAAAGATCAACCCTCTCAAGACCTTAGGTGGATTCCTAAAGTTAGATACTTAGACAAACCTTAAGGCCTTGAACCTTCTTGACCAACCTATCCTTTATAGTTAAATCATTTTGTTGGTCATGTTACATTTGCATTATGTTCTTTCATAGTTACATTTCTTAAAATGCAATGTTTATTTGTGATCAATTGATTTTGTCTTCTTGCACCATACTAGTTAAATATCATGGTTTTCACAATCATTTGATTATAATTTCATCATGTTAGATTTGCTTTTTGCTCACATTTAGTTATTTCTATTGCAATGCATCTCTATATATGTTCAATTGATTATGGTTCCAAAAGCTTTCATAGCTAGATCTTTCATAATCGATTGATGTTGAAAAGTCATTTGTTTGGATGTCATAGTAAGATTTTTTTTGAAAAACAAATGATTTGAAACAATTTGGATTTTCCATTGATTTCTAAGTTATACTTTCATATGGAAAATTATTGTTTTGAAAAGATCAACTTGTATGTTTTCCAAATAAGATTTAAAATGCAAGTTGAAAAATGATTGAGCCTCATTGAAAAGATATGAAAATCAAAATTGTCTGTGTTATCTTCAAAATTATCCTCTTTATACTCATTGTTGGATTTTGTTTATTGAAATGATTTGAAGATTGTATGAATGGAAATGCTTTAAAACATCATTAGTTATAATCATCAAAGCATGTTCCATGTTCTCATTTCCTTATGTATATGGTTATATTAACTTAAAAGGAAATGAATAAGGTTTCAAGCATTTTGCTTCTTTGTTCTTCTAGTTACATTTTTTTTTTTTTTTGTTAGCAAATTGAATTGTATGATTTGTGGATCATGAAATAGACTTGCATTCTATACCTAGTCTTGTGCATAATTTCTATGCATAGTGATAATGTTTCATGATTCTTATAGTACTTTTGCTAGAGTGAAGATTTTCTCTATGCAAATGTCAAATAGTTCCATGCATGGTTGTGATCTTAATTTTATTTAAAGACACCATACTAGAACTCTAAAATCCATCCTTGTGCTTTATAGTCTTTATTTAAAATGGATGGTTATGTTATTGATCCATGTATGTCATTTTATTTTTGTGCATGTTTCAATTTCATATTTGTGTTTATGATCATATGAATCTCTCTAAAGTCCATTCTTTGTATTTCATAGTTATGTTCATTGTTTATGATGGATGGATATTGAGTTCATATGATACATTTTATAAATTGCTTGCATATTTAAGCTTTATGTTACAAACGCAATTTCTCATGCTCAGCACTATGCTTTCTAGTTATATTTTTATAAGTGATGAATATTCATGATGCTTAGTGAATTTTGTGTTTGTCACATCCATGTTCTTTTCATGGTTTTGTAATTTGTTTGGTATATTTAAAAAAAAAAATGTGACAAATCTTGGGAACATTGAATTGAACTTTCACTTTTGCATCATATCTCTCATGTTTGCCTCCTCTAATACATAATTATAGTTGTTTTCTTGAAGAGGTTGGCTTCATGATAGTTGAACTTCATTTCTGATCCATGTTCTTTATAGTCACACTTTATGAAATGATGTTAATTTACATAGCATATGATTTTCAAAAGTTAAACATGCTAATGCTATGATTAGTACCACCCTTCTCATGGATTTCTTTGTTTTGAAACATAAATATTAGTTACATGATTTCAAAACCATTTCAGAGTTTTTGTAGTTTTAAAAATATTTTACAATCCATGATTTTAATATGATTGGTTGTATCCTTAACATGTTCATCATTGTGGAATTGATTTAATACTTTGGATACTACACCTTGATTCGTCCCAAGTTGCACTCACATTGGTATATCTATTTAAATCTTTGGAACATTAATGATTAAGGTAGGATGGCTAGGAGAGTGGGAGGAGACTCCTCACAGGTTGAGTTCGCCAAGCATAATTCCAGTGTGTGGTAGCTTTGGCACCAAGCGTAAATCCTTAGGGGGTAGCTGTGGAAAAGACCCGTAACACGTAAAACACTGCTCTGATGCTTCTATCCTCAACACATGAAGCATGATTCATAGACTTGGTTGAATCTCAAGTTGTTGTCCTCCATTACATGTAAATCTCTTTCAATCTTATCTATGCTTTGGAATCAACAATTCATTTATTTCAAAAGAATTTGTTTTTCAAAAATTTGAACTATACTAGAAACCCACATTGACCACTCTTGTGCTCTTTATTGGTATATTAGTTTGACAGTCAAGTTGTGTGGAAATTCATTTTGCATATGTTCTTGATAGGTATATATTTTGAAATGCAAATTTGAATAAGATGTAATGAGTTAAAAAGCTTTTTCAATTGAATGTTCCATCTCATATTTTTCAAATCAGTTGCTTTGTCATTTTGAAAATAAATATGATTTGAAAAATGAATTTTCCATGGTTTTTCAGTTTTTTTTTTCTCTTCAATGGAAAATTATGCAATTGATTTTCATTTTGGACTTTGTTAAGTTACATACTTTTAAAATGAAATTTTTAATTGGTACTCATCTATTCGTCACCATGTCTTTACATGATTAGCAACATCTTGAGAAATTTGATCAATGTGGGCTTTAATAGTTATATTTGAGAAGTAACTCCCTAGTTTCATGCCTTACATCTTCTCCATGCACTACATAGGTATATTCATTGTCATCATCTTGACAAAAGAAGAGAATGATGTTGATGGGGAGTGTAGACATCACTAAGATGATCAAATGTGAGTTTATATTTTGAGGATCATGGAGATACATATACGGATAGGATGACTATTTGTTTTTAAGTATTTTGAAAACAAAACAATTTTTACTTGAGAATGTACTAATTTTTTTAGGTACATCTTTATGTATTTCTCATATGGCCACATCCATAAGCTTTTAGTTTCGGTATTTTTCTAGGATATGAATGTTATGGTTTTGGATTTTATTCTCATTGGTATCATTTTGAGTTTTAGACTTGAACTTTCAAAGTCCAAAATATATAATGCATGTTCCTATTATATGCTAATGAATGGATTGATTTTGTTTGGAACTTCATGCATTTCTCATAATCAATACATGTGCTTTATATTTATATTATTTTGTTAAACTAATGATTATGCAGGTTCATCACTAAGTGATGATGAAAAAGGTCAATGAAATGAAATTTCATATGATCTTTATTGAGTTCATGATCTTCAATCGCTTGGTATCATATGAAGGACTTAGAGAATCCTTAACTAGATTCATGGATTTGATGTGGACCTACTTAATTGATTTATATAGTTCAATTCCAATTTAGCATGATTGCATCACTTTATAGTCGAATTTTTTGATATCATGCTTGCTAACACCCGCCCCCCCCGCCCCCCCCTAATGCTTATATTTAAACTTGTTCTAGCTAATGCTACCATGATGTACTCAAATTGTAGAAAATGTCTAATTCTTTCTTTGAACCCATCTCTCTCTCTCTCTCTCTCTCTCTCTCTCTCTCTTCATACCCCGTATGCTTACTCTCGGAAAATCTCATTGTCAAATTCGTGACAAAAAGGGGGAGAATAAGTATGCACTCTTCAATGGGAAAGAAACTTCTAAGGGGGAGAAGAGAATGTGTTTGGATCTAATCTAGATTCAGTTAAATATGATGTGTTTGGCTAATGATTAAGGGGGACTTGCAATCCCACCATAGAATGAGTGTTCCTTGTCTTATGCAGGTATATCATTCATATCAAAGCACATTCTCAGGGGGAGTAGTTAAGAGTCAAGAGTCTTTACTTCAGTTGTAGTTGTTGTATCCTATGTAAAGATCATGTACTATTGTAATCTTGGTTGTTTTTTAGTCCATATGTTGTAAGTATATCTAGAATCGGTGTTTTGCCACGGAATTGACAAAGGGGAAGATTGTTAGTGCCACATTCCATGAGCACCTATATTGTCGATTCCGTGTCAAAGAATCCAAGACCTTGCCTCTCAGAGTTTCACAAGGAAGATCAAGTTTGAAGGCAGAAGATCAAGTCTTGGAAGGCTCGGATTCATCAAGGAAGACCTCCATATGAGTGACAACCTATTCAAGTAAATGGGACCCCAAACCAACCAAGAGATGGCCCTAAAAACCCTTAGTTTAATGGCTTATTTAATAGGTTTTTAGAAAATGTTTTTTGACCCTTTTCAAGACTTAAAACTGGTCCCAGAGGTCGGCTAACCGCCATGTCTCACAGTCACCTTGCGGTTACTTTTCCAGAAGCTTAATGTACATTTTTTTGTGAAAAATCGGTTACCTAGGGGCTACCCTCTTTGAAAAATTCGGCTAGCCTCTTTGAAATTCGGCTAGCCTCTTTGAAAATTCGGCTAGCCTCTTTGCCCACCGACAGCTTACCTAAAACTAGCCGTTTATGACCATTGGGGTAGCAGCTAACTGCGGATTTGAAGGGGGCTAGCCGCCAAGAGCCGTTAGTGAGCCGTTTGAGGGTTGTTTATAAATAGAAAAGGCCCCAAATCATCTGAATCCTCTTGAAGATCATGAGAGCTCATGTCCTAACCATGGTGCATCATATTAGAGCTCCATAGATCATTCCACACACACTATAAGCTTGTATTGGAAAATCTAAGAGCTTCATTTGCTCAAGGAAAGTGTGATGTGTGAAAACTATATTATCTAGGGAAGAACTTGAGCCATCAAAAGTTAAAATCCATATCCCTAGACCAAAGACCTCTTCCCTTGATTGAGCACAACGTTGGAGCATCATCATCAACATCAAGGAAGCATTGCAAGAGGCGTCAAAGCTTGGAGCTACGGTGACAAGCTTCGAAGAGCATCCTCCGGACTTCGTTAAAGAGGCAAGTGTTCTTCCCCCTTACTTCATTCAATTTAGAGCATTGTAAGAGTGGCTTATTTCTTTGTGATTTAACCACTATAAAAATTGTAGAGGGGAGTAGATCTTTGTGATCGAACCTCGTGAACAAAAAGGGGATTAGATCTTTGTGATCGAACCTCGATAACAAAATTGATGTAGAATCATTACTTGTGTAGTTTGATTCTTCATAGTGGAACCAGGGGACTGTGTGGCCCTTGAGAGTGGATGTAGGTCTGTGTGACCGAATCACTATAAATCCCTTGTGCCAGTTTCTCTATCTCTATCGCTTGTACATGATTTACATATCTATATGTTGTGAAGATTGATGCGGATGATATTTGATCATTGAGTTTAATTGACACACACGCACTTGTGCGAAAACAACATTGAACATATTGGTAGATCATATATTGTCTAGCACACACTCTTTAACATATATTCACTTGAGCACCTTGGTTACATAGTTATATTTACTTTGATGTCAATCACAAGTGAATTTGTGAAGAGTGTTTTACACACACTTGTGCTTATTAATATGAAACTAATTGTCATATCTTTGATTGTTTAAGCACTCACACATTGAACACATATTCTGCATAAGTTGTATCCTTAAATGTGTTCATTGTGTTCTTTGTCCTAGTTGGGATTAAAATTGGACTGAGATATTTTTAATTGGCAAAGAATTTTAATTAGTCCTATTCACCCCCCTCTAAGACCTGTACATTGGCCCTAGGCGCACTTTCAGAAACCTCTGTCAGTTGACCTCAAATATGCATACCTAGGGGATGATTAAACATTTCCAGTTGTAATTTATGCGCACCTAGACAAGGACCATGAGGTGCAATTAATGGAAATACTTAAGCAGCACAAGGGTGCAATAGCATGGATTGTGGCTGATATTGAAGGCATTGACCCTTACGTGTGTACCCACCATATTTTTCTTGAAGAAAATGCAAATCCTTCCAGACAAATGCAATGCCAGCTAAACCCCACCGTGCAGGAGGTGGTTAGGGCCGAGGTTTTAAAACTTCTGGATGTGGGTATCATCTATCTGATCTGGGATAGTCAGTGGGTCAGCCCTACCCAAGTCGTACCAAAGAAAGCTGGCGTCACTGTAGTCAAGAAAGCTAAGGATGAACTCATCCCTACCCGGATACCCACAGGCTGGAGGGTATGTATTGACTACAGAAAGCTCAATGCGGTCACATGCAAGGACCATTTTCCGCTACCCTTTTTGGACCAAATTTTGGAAAGGGTAGCAGGCCACCCATACTACTGCTTCTTGGATGGATACTTAGGATACAACCAGATAGAAATCGCCCCTGAGGACTAAGAAAAAACCACATTCACATGTCCCTTCGGAACTTTCGCCTATCGGTGAATGCCCTTTGGACTGTACAATGCTCCCGCTACTTTCCAATGTTGCATGCTGAGCATATTCTGCTACATGGTGGAGCGTTTCCTTGAGGTCTTCATGGATGATTTCTTCATTTTCGGTAATTCTTTCGAAGACTGCTTAAGTAATTTGGAAAAGATCCTTATTAGATCTGAAGAAAAGAACTTGGTGTTAAACTGGGAGAAATGTCATTTCATGGTTCGCCGTGGAATAGTCCTTGGCCACATTGTTTCATCCAAAGGAATGGAAGTTGACAAGTCGAAAATATATCTGATCTCAAATCTGCCCGTCCCAAAAACCGTTAAAGATATCCGATCGTTCTTAGGGCATGCAGGCTTTTACAGAAGGTTTATAAAAGATTTTAGCGCTATCTCCAGACCACTGTGCAAACTTCTGTTGAAAGATACTCAATTTGAGTGGACTGAGGCATGCCACGAAGCTTTCACCAAGCTAAAGGGCATGCGGACTTCCATTTCGATTATGCAACCGCTGGACTGGAGCCTGCCCTTTGAACTTATGTGCGATGCAAGTGATTATGCGGTTGGGACTGTGTTGAATCAATGTAAGGAAAAGAAACCTTACGTAGTTTATTATGCAAGCCGGACTTTGAATAACACACAAATCAATTATTCCACCACAGAGAAAGAATTATTGGCTGTGGTCTTTGCGCTTGACAAATTCCGCTCAAACTTGCTAGGATCCAAGTTCACTGTGTTCAACGATCATTCGGCACTGAAATATCTTCTTTCTAAAAAAGATGCAAAACCATGCCTCATTCGTTGGATCCTTCTACTCCAGGAATTTGATATCGAAATCCGCAATAAAAAGGGAGTAGAAAATGTCGTTACAGATCACCTATCATGACTTGTCATTTCCAAATCTTTGGAATCCATGCCCATCCAGGACAACTTCCCTGACGAATAATTGTTCATAGTATCCCAAATACCCTGGTATGCTGACATTGCTAACTATCTTGCAACAGGCACAGTCCCAGAACATTGGAAAATGTAAGATAGAAATAAATTCTTTTCTGAGGTGCGGAACTTTTTCTGGGATGACCCGTATTTGTTTAAATACTGCCCAGACCAAATCATTAGGAGGCGTGTGCCAGATGATGAGCAAAACAATGTCATCTCCTTTTGTCATTCACAGGCCTGTGGGGGCCATTTCTCTTCTAAGAAGACCGCCTTTAAGATTCTGCAATGCGGTTTTTACTGGCCCACCCTTTTTAGAGAAGCCCATGAATATTGCAAGTCTTGTGAAAATTGCCAAAAATCGGGTTCCATCTCAAGAAGAAACATGATGCTTCTGAACCCAATTATGACCATTGAGTTGTTTAATGTATGGGGTATAGATTTCATGGGCCCGTTTCCCCTAAGTTTTGGCTATCTCTACATTTTAGTAGCTGTTGATTATGTGTCCAAGTGGATTGAAGCTATCCCGTGTCGGACAAATGATGCTAATGTTGTAAATTTTTTTTCTGAAGGACCACATATTTTCTAGATTCGGAACCCCACGAGCCATCATTAGTGACGGTGGTACCTGTAGACACCTCATTTGGCCCCTATGATAGCCTTAAATACCTATCATATATAGCGGTGCCCCCATTTCACCCACAATTGAATGCTTAATGACATAATTCAGATTAATTAACGACGATGAAGATGCTTGTTGATAATTTTAGACTTAGTTCGACGATTTCTAGAAATTTGTGAGAGAGAAGCCGAGTCGCGTCAAGATCTTGAGCCCAACCCACCACTTACACAAGTAGTGAACTGTGACACCAATCAAACCTTTTCCGGACCACTTAAGACATGCTTAGGCCAATCCCTACAAAGACTATGATTAGTTTGCCCAAATGTCACCCGATCAGCCTAAGTTAGGAAACCGAATCCATTGATCCAGATATCCCTCACTTTTCTTGACCCCTAATCGTCAGGACATTTGAACCATTAGATTCTTCACTTCAAGATCTTTCCGGCGATATGTAGAATGTCCAAATCCGATAAGCGGATCAAAAGTTATGAGTCTTCGAAGTTTGCCCTAGAAAAAATGACGAAACTCCATCTGGGCACCAAGCATGTAGCGCCCATCCTACTAAAATCCATCTAGGCGCCCCATGCTGGGCGCCCACACCCCAAGGCCACCTAGGCACCCCATGGTGGGCGCCCAGCCTCCAAATTTACTAATTGGCTCGAGATTAGCCCAGGACCACTCAACGTAGGGTCCGAACTCCGAAAATGAATCGACTCCACCTAGGCACCACCCATGTGGCGCCTACCCTACTAAGTTCCACATAGGCACCAACCCTATGGTGCCCACACTTCCTAGAATCATCTAGGCACCCCATGGTGGGCGTCCACCTTCAAATTTACTTGTTTGGCTCGAGATTAGACCGGGACCACTCATACATAAGGACCAAGCATCGAAGACGAACCGAACCACCTAGGCACCACCCATGTGGCTCCCAGCCTTGAAATTCACCTAGGCACCACCCATGTGGCGCCCAGCCTTGAAATTCACCTAGGCACCACCCATGTGGCGCCCAGCCTTGAAATCTATCTAGGCATCACCCATGTGGCGCCCGGCCTATTAATGCTAATGTAGGTCCCCCAGTTGAAGATATATCCATTGAATCTCGACTCCAAATGGGACAAAAGTCCAAAAAGCGAAACACAAACCATCTGGGCACCACCCTGTGGGCGCCCACTCTCCAGGACCACCTGGGCGCCACCCTGTGGGCACCCAGACTACGCAGGACATGTGGGCGCCACCCCATGGGCGCCCATCCTCCCTCCAAACCCTAGTTCACCCTAAAAAAATTTAAGCTGCCTAGGGATGCGTGAGACCTTCTAGAAACCCAAAATAATGAAGCCCTAGACCTTCTAAACTCGTTCCAAACCTATATAATCCCTCTTAACTTCATTTACAAGAGAAGGCTACTAAAAAACCCTAAGAAAAGAGACAAAGAAAAGAGAATAAGTAAGAAGAAGAGAGGTAGCCACCATTAGAGAGAACTTCAGATCTAGGAAGAAGAAAGGGAAATAGAGGAGGAGACTTCTATATCTTCAACTGGAGCTATGGGTCTTTGCGAAAGCTTCGCTTTAGGAACTTGAGGAACGTGTCATATACCGGTATTCCTAGATCTCTTCTTTCTTTTTCTACATTCCATTACCATTCATGCTTAGAAATATGCTTAGGACCATTTGAGCATCGTAGATCTACACTAGCTTATGATAAAAATAGTATTAGTGCATTATCATGTTAGTAACATGCTTAGGTTCATTCTAATATAGTAGATTTACTTTGATTTCGTAGTTCTAATTGCATAGCTAGATCAGATCTCGCATTAGCATCATCATCATCATCATTTATATTGAAAAGATAGCGAATAGCCTTTGGTAGAAAGGCTAGGCGCCACCCACTGGGCGCCTGCCCTCTCCCGAACCACCCGGGTGCCACCCACTGGGCGCCTGCCCTCACCAGAACCACCTGGGCGCCACCCCCTGAGCGCCTACCCTTTTGCGACAGGGTCCGGGTTCTAGATCTCCGCCCGTTGCATCGTTTGCTCGTAGGTTCGTTAGTTGCATCGCTAGTAGTTCAAATTAATACAATCGCATCAGTCACTGAATATCGGAAGTTGTCTTAAAAATACTGAGATTCTTGTGCATTCGTTGTGTTCCGTTGAAAACCCTGACTGAGCAGGGTAGGCGCCACACCTTTTGTGCACAACTTCTAATCTTCCGCATTTAGTTCATTTAGAAACTGCATAATAATGATATGTTTGGTTGTATGATAAGTTCTAAACTTTGAATTACCATTTTGTTACACTTCACATCATATCATTTGAATCACACAACTATAGAAAAACCTAACAAAAAATCATAAAAGCATAAAATCCTTTCTTCTCTTTCCTTACTCTCTAGTAAATTAGAGGAGAAACCAAAAAAAAATTAAAAGATATCTAGAAAACCCAAAAAGAATAATTAGATAGTCTAGATTATTGAATTTAGCGCCAAAGTAGGATAAATCATAAGATTAATTAAAACATTGTAATTAGCTAACTTAAGAAACATCAAATCATTAAGAGCCCTAAAACCTTAAGACTCTAATTAATTCGGATTTAGGAATAATTAAGAACTTTAAAAACACAAAAACTTAAAATCCTTCCACAGCCACCTGGGCGCCCCCCCTGGACGCCCAGCCTATTCATTCCCTAAGACACCCCGGTTAAAGCTTAAGTTAATTAGTTAAGACCTTAAACCAATCCGAATCAACACAGAAAAACATTTTACATCTAGAATAAGTAAACCTTAATTAACTTAACCTCGAATTAACTCAAAAACTCAAAACCAACAAAACTCCAAAACAGTCCACCTGGGCGCCTCCCCCTGGGTGCCCAGCCTGCACAGCCACCTGGGCACTACCCTTTTGGCGCCTGTCCTATCCCATCTCTAAAGAACCCCTAATTAAAACTTATAATTAATCACAACCCGAATTTGATCCTAATCAACATAACAAAACACTTTTAAATCTAGGAAACCTAAAACCTCAATCAATTTAGACTTGAACCAACCTAAAAACGTAAAATCAACACGAAACCATAAAACAGACACCTGGGCACCACCCCCTGCGCCCAGCCTGTCTATCCACTTAGGCACCACCACCTAGGTTTCTATCCTATCCCATTCCCATGGAAACCATCTCTTGATTAAACTTAATCGATTAAACCCGAATTAACACAGTAAAACACTATTAACCTAAAAGACCTGAAACCTTAATCAATTTGGACTCAAACCAACTTGAAAAATACAAAACGAATAAACCACAAAACATCCACTTGGGCACCACCCTCTTGGCGCCTATCCTACCCAATCACTAGGAAACCTCACTTGAAATTAAACTCGAATTCGATCATAATCAACACACCCTAACAACCTTGAAGTTTAAAACAATTGAAACCACTGGCCCGAATTAACTTAAAACATCGAACCAACTTGGGCACACAAGACAGACACTTGGGCGCCACCCTCTGGGCGCCCATCCTGTCACATCCACCTGGGCACCACCCTCTGGGCGCCCAGCCTCTCCAGTCACTAAAGCTTAATTAATTGAAGCGGAATTTAATCTTATTCATCGCAACAACACACTTTTAATTTAAAATACATCAAACCATAAACGCTCAACCTCAAATCAACCTAAAAAATACGGAACCGACCCGAACCACAGAATAGTTCACCTGGGCGCCACACCCTTGGCGCCCATCTGTCAAATCCACCTGGGCGCCTCACCCTGGGGGCCTAGCTTCCCCGTTTTCAGAAAAACCAAATTCGTAACTTAACCCAATTAATTGACATTTAAACAAATCCCAATTGAATACGAATAGCATCCCACATCCAAACACGCTAAGTCCTTTAATCAGTTTAAACTTGAATCAACCTAAAAGACAACAAACCTACCCGAAGCACAAAACCGTTCATCTGGGCGCCACCCCTTGGGCGCCCATCCTCCAAATCCACCTGGGCACCTCACCCTGGGCGCCCAGCCTACCTGTTTTCATAAAAACCCTAGCGAACAACTTAACATAATTAATTAACATTCAAACCAATCCCAGTCAACATATTAAAACACTGTTAACTTAAAACACTTGAAACTTTAATCAATTCGGACTTAGCACCCAAAGCCTTTACGAACCAACAAACAACCACCTAGGCACCACCCCTGTGGCGCCTATCCAACACTCTAACCTTGGGTCACAACTTCAATTTAAAACGAATAACTAAACACCTTACCACTTAAATTGATTAAGACCAGAACCTAAAGTAGTCTCTAGATCTGAAAACCAATAACTAAGTCCCAACCAGGATACCTGAAAATGACAAGCCATCCACCTGGGCGCCACCCCTTTGGCGCCTATCCTCCTATTTGCACCAAAACACGAATTCTAGGTTTTGTTTCAAAATTCGGATTCGAATCCCTTTGACATTCGAACATCAGAGAATTAGAACAATTTGAGACATTAAAACTCACCAAGTAAGAACCCCTTTGATTCCAAAAATAGAATCGATACCATCGTCAATAGCCAAACCACCCAGAAACAGCCACTTAGGCGCCACTATCTGGGCGCCCAAGTCCCCTACAAACCCCTATTTAGCTGAGTTCAACATTATTTCACCCTTCTAAACTAAAACCCTAAATTCCAGAACCTTAAACCGCTTAAACAGAACCCTAAAATACATTTAATCCACTTCTCAATCAATCTTCAACTCAAAACAAACCGAACCAATTAAAAATCACAATGAATAAGCTACTTAGGCACGGAACCATCAAACTCAGGCTATTCATACCCTAGGATTAGATCCGATTTCCCCATTAGATAGATTAAAGCATTATGCTTCGTCCCATCACTTTTCCTGTTCCATTAGGGGACTGGGAGAGCTGATGTGGGCAGTCTAGGACCTTAGGTTAGGGTTAATCCGATGATCAGTAGTAAAGCACTAATCATGTAAATCCAAGTAAAATCCCTTAGTTAGGCCCTTCTAGCCCCATATTGAAAAGCCATAAAAACTATAAAACCAACAAAATAAACTAAAAAAGATTTTTCCTTTATTTCTTCCTCCACCTCAGGTGCCAGATATTTAATTGAACTTAATGATAAAAGGGAATAAAGAACTGATTTCTAAAATTGAATAAATGAGAATAACGAGATGAGATGAGTGATTTCACACACACTTTTAATAATCACGGCCCATCGGCCACCCTAAAACAAACACTGGCCCATCGGCCATTTCCAATCAATCCTGGCCCATCGGCCACCTTCAATTAATTACGGCCCATCGGCCGTTTACTTTTACCACTCGTGTATTGCACACGAAAAACACAGAAATCACAAGTCATAGTCTCATTTGCATCATCATTTTGGTTTGAAAAATCAGCCTTTAAACCCTATTTTGCCAAGGGATCTGAAGGGGGTACCCGGGAACGAGGCCGATCCTCTTCTTAAATATTTGGCACCTCCCCCCTTTTTTATTCTATTTTCTCTATTTTAGTTATTTTATTTTACTTGGATATACTACGATTATGCTATGTGAGGATTAACCTTTATTCAGACTTTAACTCATGACCCTTAATTGACCCAAAATTAAAGAGACCCAGAGAGACTCAAATTAATGTGATAGGACAACCGTCGTGTGTTGCCGGCAGCACATTAGACGAGAGGAAGAACCCACCTTATTATTTTTCTCCCCATATTTCTGCAATTTTCGTCGAAGAACGGTGTTACGGTCGTTATCGTAACTGGCGATTGTGATCCGTCGATTTTGAGGGTAGTCAGAATCCTCATCTTCGATGTAAAATTTAAATAGCATATATAGATGAATGAAGATTTCCCCAAACCATGTCTCTCTTGGAGAAAAAGGGGGGGTCAAAATTCACATCCGACAGCCTCGCGATCGTGATGGACCTCTTATGTTTTCCTGTCACTTATTTTGGTCTTCCTGGAGTAATATTCTAAGACACGAACATCCAATCAATGATCTGATGTCCGTGTCCCATTCAGTTTAGGGTTGTTATGAGTAGTCTGAAAATAAAACCAAAGGTCCGGATGCACCGTCCACTAAGCTTTCCCCTATTACGCCATAAGAAACAAACCTTCACCAACAAAACTACATAACTAGTGCTCTTCTCTTCCTCTCCTTCTCTCTCTTCTCATCTAAACATTTCTTCACAAATGGAGGGTCAGACATTCGGAATGTTTGACTTTCAACCCCTCTCACCCCCACTATTGATCCGCACCACTGGCGGGTCACACCAAACCACGCAAAGTGCAGAACCCTCTAGGGTATTAGATGGATCCTTAGCAGCTTCAAGCCATGACCCCACAACAGATAAGACGGTCCCTCTTCGAAGGAGGCCCGCTACCAGTCAATACCATAATAATGGGAAGGAATCATTCCAATACATCCACCCCATCTCCTTCATCGAGAGAGAATCATTTCTCCTCGCATTCAGGGGTGACTTATACCAATTTAGCCAGTCCCACCGGCCAGGTTATAAGATATATGGTTCACGATAACGTTTCATCAAGAGACTACCCTCTTCGTGTGAGTGATCCTGTTGTCTTGCAGGTTATACCCTATTCTTCCATGATCAGCCAAACCGAGCCAATCACGTCCTCTATCCCGCAGTATAGGATGCCTACTGACGCACCTATCATAACCCCGGTTAGGGCCATCGCGCCTTCCCAGACTCTTGCAATAAATGAAAACCCATATCACCCGATGAGTTATAGTTCAAGCATAGGTCAATTGGCAACATCCAACACCTCGCACCAAAACCCTTTGACTCATACAGGAGCACCAGATGTCTACCAACAACACGAGATGGCTGGACACCAATTCCAAGCAATGGTTCCTCCACAAATGGACAAAGTCCGTTACAATCTTGTAACGGTTGGCGCTGGTATGTTATATCCCCAACTGGCTCAATACGAGGGGGCCCCTTTCACTTATCAAAATCAAACGGTTCCGACATATCAGATGCCTAATACTAACCAGAATCTCCCAATCCAAAACGTGCAAGTTACTAACCCAGCGGGCATTGGAAACCCTTATCAAACACACCAAGCGAATGAGTTGCGCTATCAGCAAGCATATCAACCATCCACTTTAAACCCGATAGTCAACCCATATAGGGGACGACCAATTACTCATGGGGGAACTCAGTTGAACCAAAGCTATCAGCCTATCTCACAACCGTAATTCCAAGGCCAATGCCAAGAACCGGCCTACTCCCCTACTTCGCTAGAACCACAAAGAGAATGTCAGCCACAGACAATTGAATATCTAGATCCTCTAGCATTCAAGGAGTTGCAGAAAAATGTGGAGGAACTCAAGAACGAAATTAAAAAGAAATCCTCGAGCTCAACTAGCAAGAAACTAGGATTCTACGACTTTACCAAAAAGGAGGAAAAAGAGAGGTCACCTTTCCCTGTTAGAGCCCCTAAGTTCGTACCTTACGATGGGACTACTGACCCTCAGCATCACCTAGTCTCGTTTTGCAACAAGTGTCGTGCCATCGCAGACAATGACTCCATGCTCATAAATTATTTTCAGGAATCGTTAACCAGAGATGCATTGACTTGGTATACGTCCGTGCCTTCCCATGAAATCAATACCTTTGAGGATGTAGTAGAGAAATTCCTAGCGAGATACCAGCATCTAACTAAAAACAAACCCTTATGGCATGACTTAGCTAATCTCAAACAGAAGAACAATGAGGGCTATGAGGAATTTGCAGTGAGATTGTAAAACCAATTCGCGCGGTCGGACTGCAACATGCAAGAGGAAGAACAAGTAAGAATGGCCATATCAAACATGAAGGATCCCATGAGAGCCTTGATGACAATCGGGGAGGTCGTTAGTTGGAGTGGCCTATACCGTAGGTTATCGAGGATGAAGCAAGATTTAGATGAAGGAGTATTGAACACCATCATTGACCATAAAAAGAACACACGTAGGGTAGGCACAACCACCCAACCAGAGAGCCGTACGACTCCTGAAGTCAGCTTGAATCAGGAAGAGGTCTACTGACCGTACCAAGAGCGTACCAGTGTTAGCTTTAACCAACATCAAGATCCAGGGCAAAATGGCAATCCCAATTTCCAAGGTGGTAACCCGAATTATCAGAGGAATAATCAGAACTATCAGCGGAACAATCAGAACTACCGAAACCTTCCGAGAAATAATCAAAGTTATGACCAACCACCAAGAAACCAAGGGCCTCCAGTGAATCAAAACCAGAATCTAATCCCATACAACTAGTTCCAAACCCGACGGCTCCGCCGCAAAACCAGAATGCGAATCCTCAACCCAACTATGGTACCGTCCCCTTCAATTACAATAGAGACAACAATGACAACCAGAATAACCCGAACAATGGAAATAGAAGAAGATTCGGACCTAAAAAGGCAAACTACCCATCCCTTCTTCAACCATGGACTGCTGTCTTCTGGTCTCTCTTAAACCAGAATGCCCTCCAACTTCCGCCGGAACGACCGCAGGCATGGTCCGAACACCTAGACAAGACTAAGTTTTGCGCCTACCATAGGATGCCAGGTCATGACCTCACCCAATGCTATACGGTTAGAGATTTGATCTATGACCTCAACGATGAAGGTAGAATTGATTGGAGTAACATTAGGCCAATAGGTGGGAATGACCCACGGAATGCCCCTCCCAATCAAAATCCAACCACCAATCCCGCACAAAATATTCCCAACATGCAGATTTATATAAACCCTTTACCTCAGCATGGAGCACCAACCTCTGGACAGGGCCCACAGACCCAATTAATAAACATCGCCGTAATAGAGCACCAACACATTGATGCCCCGGTTCAAGGGAGTGTAAACCATAGCCAACCGTGTCATGGTGATTTCTTTGAAGAAGATGATTATAAAAAATACATCACGCCATGGGATGGGAATACCAAATTCAAAATCTTCAATTCAGGGATGGATACGATCATTGACTCCCCTGACCTTTACAAGGTAAATTTTGATGAGCCAAACGACCGAGAATCGCCGATCATCATGAATTCTTAACCAAATCCTTACCCGGACGCAAATGCATCTCAGGCTCACCTACGATCTGGACGGATCCGTCCTTCCCGACTACCCCCTCACCCTGTTTCTCAGAACTTAGATTCGTAAAATCCCAATATTCAGGTTGAGGAGATAGTTGATGAAAGAGCTTACAGTTCGATAGAAACCGGGATAGAATATGACCTCTTAGGGCACCTCACAAAGATCCCAGCTAAAGTATCTGTCATTGATCTGATTAAAACCTGCCCCAAACATCAGCAACAATTACTTGAGGCTATTACACGCTTACAAGTCCCGATAGGCATAACTCCAGAAGAATTGAGAACATCTATTTCAGCCTTGGCCCCGGGGGCTTCGTTCCCTACCATTACCTTTACTGAGGAAGAATTGAAGGAAATACCACCTGAGGCGAGAACCTCTCCCCCACATCTAACAGTCAAGATAGCAGGGAAGGAAATGTCAGGAGGTTTGGTTGACACTGGTGCATCACTGAATATTTGTCCGTTGAAAACCTGCCTTAGGGCTCACAATAAAGGACCTAACTCCAGCCCCTATGGTCGTAACAAGTTACGACAGGAATAAGAAAACGGTTTGTGGAAAAATTATGTTACTAGTCCAAACGGGCCCGATTTCAATGCCAGAAGAATTTTATATTATGGACTTCCCCACCACTTTTAACTTAATCCTGGGACGCTGATGGTTGAACCATATGAATGCCATTATGTCAAGTCGACACCAATGTGTCAAATTTCCCCACTTGGGTAAGATCATGAAATTGATGGGAGACCTGCCTGTCATTGAACTGGAAGAACTTCAAATATTCCCGACCCTACAACCCGCTTCTATTACACCAGAGGTCAAGATTCATGGGTACAAGGTCTATCCTCTCATCTCTTTGATGGATATGGACCATACGCAGAATATGTTTTCCGAATTATCCTCCCCGCAAAATCTGGTGTTTGACAACGAAGGGCAAGCTCGACAATGGACTCTAATGAAGAAGATGGGGTATCAACCCGGATTTGGGCTAGGAAAGAATGGAGAAGGCATCACTGACCCTTACATACTAGACCCTAGAGCGAGGCAGAAGGATTAGTGTACGACACACACGATAATATAAGGTATAAACAAGAGGACTATACCTTAAATGAACATTTTGTGAAGCATGACAAAACCTTGGACCCCAACACACCACCATTCAGAAGGGGATGCTACAATTTGGATCCAAACGATAAAGGCAAGACCGTCTTAGTAGAAGATTGGGAAGATTCGACTTCATCTGAAAGCGAGACTTACGAGGAAATCTTTGGCATCTGGAGAGAGCTCCATTCACCAAAAGAAGTGAACAATATAGACCACACTATCGATCCAAGATTCCAGACCCTATCTTGTAACATGCTGAATGCGAGTTAGTTAACTCATTTGCCAAAAAAAAAAAAAGGCTAATCGCCGAAGTCCAAGAAAGTCGCGAAACATGGGAAATCGAAAACCCTACTAGTGAAGAAGTGGTATATTGGCCCGTTGCCTGGCGCCATTGGCGAGAAGACTCCTCTCAAGAGAACTATGAAATTTGGGAAACTGATGACCTCAATGATCACGAAGTGGTATACCGCCCCATCGCCTTGCCACGCCAGCAGGGAGGATCCTTCTCAGTAGATAACCCATCTGCAACCTCACCTATACCATATCATTCCAAAAATCCCAAAAAATTAGAAAATCCCAAAAACCCAAAAAAATTAGAAAATAGAAAAAACCCAAAAACATAGGAACCGTAAGAGTAGAAGACTGTGATCACCATCTAAATATGGGCAACCTAAGGCGATGGAAGATACCCACAGTGGAGCAGTCTCGACTAGAAGAAATTATGACAAACATCGAGAAGTTAGGCTGCGAATCTTTGCATGTCGTTCCAGAACCCGAACCTTCCGTGCAACATGTGAACATCAATGATGGAATGGGTGTTTACGAATTAGTAGACGCTAAAGAAGGGGATGAAGAAGTTTCTGAGGAATTTAGGAGAGCAATTAAGAAGTTTGACGAAGAAACACAAGCGGCTTCCGAAAAGACGAAAGAGATAAACCTAGGAACGGACGAAAGACCCAAGCAGGTCCAAATCAGTACATGCCTAGAACCTGACGAAGAGAACGAGATCCTTGAGGTCCTAAGAGAATATTAAGACGTGTTCGCATCGGATTATAATGACATGCCCAGACTCGTGCCCGACCTAGTGGAACATAGGATCCGATTGGAGGAAAATGCTAGACCAGTTAAATAGAAATTGAGAAGAATGCTCCCTGATGTTGCACTGAAAGTGAAAGAGGAGGTTGACAAACTCCACCAGGCGAAGTTCATCAGGGTTGTGTTGTTTCCTCAATGGGTCGCCAATATAGTCCCAGTGAAGAAGAAAGACGGACGTGTCCGAGCCTGTATTGATTTCCGAAATTTGAACAAGGCATCACCAAAAGACGATTTCCCCTTACCTCACATCGACGTGCTGATCGATAATACCGCGGGGCACACTATGCTATCATTCATGGATGGTTACTCAGGGTACAACCAAATCAGACTATCACCAGAGGATCAAGAGAAAACCTCGTTCACCACGCCCTGGGGGACTTACTGTTACATTGTTATGCCCTTCGGCTTGAAAAGTGCCAGTGCCACTTATCAGAGGGCCATGATGGCAATATTTCATGATATGATACACGACTGTGTGGAGGTTTACGTAGATGATATTCTGATCAAATCTAGAACACGTGAAACACATGTCACAGCTCTGATGAGAGTTCTTCAGCGATCCAGGGACACCCAACTAAAGATGAATTCGAAGAAATGTGTTTTCGGAGTATCCTCTGGAAAACTTCTAGGCTTTATGGTAAGTAATCGAGGAATCGAAGTCGATCCTTCTAAGGTAAAAGCCATTTTTGAAATGCCGCCCCCAAAGAACCTTAAAGAATTAAGAGGCCTAATAGGACGACTACAGTTCATCAGAAGATTCATTTCGCAGCATTCACAAAGATGTGAGCCGTTCTATAAATTGCTAGAAGGAGGCATGGAATATCACTGGGACGACGACTGTTTGAAGATCTGAAGAAATATTTATTAAGTCCTCCCATCCTGAAATCCCCTACTAAACATAGGCCCTTCATTTTGTATGTGTCAGCGACAGAGTCTTTGATAGGCATGGTCCTGGGTCAACATGATGAGACTGGGAGGAAAGAAAATGCGATTTACTACTTGAGCAAATCTCTCCTGCCTTACTAAAGGAAATACTCCCCAATGGAGAGAACCTGCTTAGCCGTAGTTTGGGCCGCCCAGAAATTGAGACACTACTTCCTAGCCCACCAGGTCAAACTCTTAGCCAGAATGGACCCCTTAAAATACATTTTCGAGAAACCCATTACTTCGGGAAGAGTCGTGCGATGGCAAATGTTCTTAGCAGAGTTTGACATAACCTATGTTACCCAGAAGTCTATAAAGGGACAAGCAATTGCCGACCATCTAGCACACCTCCCTCTGCCACGGTATGAACTGGTTAGAACTGATTTCCCCGACGAAAGTATCTTGTTTGCAGATGATAAGTCCTTAAAAAATGCAATATTTTCTTATCATTTAAGAGTAATTAAGGACTTAATCATCAAATCATGGACCATTTTAGTAAAAAAATTATGAATTTATGTTTTAAGCATCAAAGTCTAAATTTGAGTCAAAATTCATCCAAAAATTGTATTTTCACATAAAATCATGAATTTCTCTATTTTTTACATTGAAAGTCACAAATTTCCCATAACTTTTTATTCACACATGAAATGATGAATTTTCTTTGTACCATTAATTTAATTGAAGAAAACTTGATAAAATGGTGACATTTTATGCATTTATTTGGTGTGAATTGGGCCCGCATCTTGCATAATTCCTTACTGATATGATTAGATTATTCTTTGATCTTTGCTTTTATTTTTGTAGGGAATTTCAGAAATCGGGGCCCACGGAAGAGAATTGACGAATCAAATGCACCATGGACCCACCTTCCTTTGGCATGGAATCTAAGGTAGGGGCGGCCATGGTAGGGTCCGCTCTCATATGCAAGAAGAAAATCAGATTTAATCTCATGAAGATAAGTTCCAAATTTGTGGACCATGAGATGATGATGTGTCATATCTACTCTCCAACAAATATTGCTTAGATGTCAAGATGGATGGCTAAGATTCAATTCAAGCCAAACAAAGAAGAAAAAAAAAATTGTAAAAGAAAGTCAAGCCAAGGTAGGGATGTCCAAGCATGGGATAGTTTAAAGATTGCATTTTTTCCAAGTATGGCCCACTCCTATGTCATGTTTGGGATGAAATCAAATTCAGATTTGAAGAGATGTTTAAGTGGGCCATGCCAAGAGGTTTTTCTAGCCATGAGGAGTTCAAAAAATTGAAGTTTGCAAACCAAGGATTCTCCTTACCAAGTGTTGCACGTCCAACACCACTCCAAGAAGATTAAAAACGTCCATGAGGGGGGCCACATTGATTTAAAATTTGTTTCAAATCTGAAATTCAGATTGGAATTGATCCTTAACCCAAGTGGGACCCAAGAGAGGGAGTTACATGAGATAAGAACAATCCTAATTTTACTAGGATTGTGAGCCAACCCCTAGGAAATCTCTCAAAAACTCTCCTAATCCTAATCCAACTTGGACCACACACTACTAATCCTTACCCAAATCAAAAACCTTGCAACCCAAGCTATCAAAAATATATAAAAGGAGCCAAAAGAGGGCTGGACGTGCATCATGATCTCCCCAACCTTCTTGGACGACCAGCAACAATAATTTCCCTTTTTTTCCATTAATTCTTCTTCATC
This sequence comes from Persea americana, assembly GCA_029852735.1. Lineage (NCBI taxonomy): Eukaryota > Viridiplantae > Streptophyta > Magnoliopsida > Laurales > Lauraceae > Persea > Persea americana. The sequence goes on from CM056817.1 coordinate 20,529,238, forward strand.
TCTCCTCCTTCCATCAATATTTCATCCAAGGCCTTCCCTAAGGCACACTACCACTTGGATTTCTACGCCTTCGCGCCGCCACCGTTGCTATCGTCACTCCACCATCGGATCATCCTTGGAATCATCTTCCCTTGCTTGGATTTCAGATCGCGAAACGAGAGCCGGTTGGATCGCCGTTCAAGACCGCGAGTCCCTCTCCTCCGTCTAGTGTTTCTTGTTTCTATGGTAAGGTTGGGTGCATTTTATTTTTATTAAAAGAATTTTGTAATGGTTATTTGCTTGTAATGGGTCTTTCATTAATAAATCAAGTTTATGGGGTCTTGGTCTTCACCAATGAGTCAACATTGAATTTTTGTGCGTAGTGACAGTGCGCACTTGGTGCGGTGGTCTTGATTTTTCTTCATGGCATTAAGCAAAGTAATTATTGCAAAGTTTTAGAATTAAAATATAATTTCTTTATTCTCTGATTTTATTTGATTTGATTTGATTTTATTTTATTTTATTCTTTATTCTATGCACCCTTAACAATTATTGCAATTGGTTGGGCTAATGAATCTTATGGTGATGCAGTGGTTAGATTAGGTTTCTAGATTAGGATTTTAATTTTCTTTGGTTGTGATTAATATTTCAGATTTGTAATTAATTTTTAATTCAATTAGGAAGTTTGATTTGTATAGTTTTTTTTAGGCTAGAACTAGTTTTTTTTTATTAGGACAGGTTTTGCGATAAATAAACTCTCCGTGGATCGATCCGGTTTCACCGGTTATTACTACAATCGCGGCCTTGCACTTGGGGCTACGATCAAGTTTTTGGCGCCGTTGCAGGGGAGTTTTTCTTCGCTTAAGGTATTTTTTCCAACCTATCTTTTTAATTGCTTTGTGGGTGTGCCTTTACTATTCCGCAATCATTCTAGATCTAAGGGTAGCATGCGTGGAATGTTTGGACCAGCCCTATTGCATTAAAAAGTGGATTTTTAATCTCTGATTTTTGATAAAATTGGAACTATTTTAGATCTGAAAAATTATTTTTTCTGATTTTTCAAAAATCACATCCAATTTCTGAAAACTGCCTAATTTACTTGTTCTAATTTGGACTAGTTTAGGTCATTTATTTTTGTTTTATTTTGTTGCTGATTAGGATTAATTAGGGTCTGTTAAATTCAGTTATTTTTCATATTTTTAGGTTTTTAAAGTTTCCAAAAAAATTCTGGGACTTTCCCTCACAAAAGCAAGTCGTAGATCGCACAAATTCGGCTTTTTGGCCACCAAACTTGCAAAAATCTGAAAATTTCAGAACTTTCATTGGAAACTCAGTTTTATTAGTTGTTTTTAAATTTAAAAGGACTCTTAAAAACTTGCTGGAGTTTTTTTTCTAAGAAGGTTAGTTATTTCTTTGGGAAGCCGAACAAACTGCCTTTCTTAATTGGTTCGATGTCTAGGCAAGTCTTGTCCCAATAGATAAGGGAGACAAGTCTCTTGTTCTAGAAAGTGGTTTTTAAGCGGGACCTTTGCAACGCATCGTGACCCCACCACTGATCTGGGGACTTACCTGGTCGGGCCAGTTTCATAGATTTGAGTTTGGGAACTTTCCTTAGAGATATTAAACTCTCTAAGATTAGGACTTTGCAAGAATTTGAGAATCCTCTTTTAAATCTAAGAACGGACCTTAGGTAGTTTTTCTTTCTAGGTTTCTTTATAAAAAAAAACAAAAAAAAAAAAAAAAAACTTTTCAAAATTCCAAGAAAAAAGGAAAGACCCCTATCTTCTTGGCAGAGGGACTCCTCAAATCGGTTAGTAAGGAAGGAATCACCTGTCAAGAGCTTGATTAAATTCTACGAATCTAGATCTCCTGGTTCTCTTAGGATTTCCAATATGGCTGATGAGCAGAGTGATAACGAGGAGAACGGTAATGGGAATGGACCCAATAATAATGGGGAGGTGAATCAACCTCTTAGGAGTTTACGTGATTACCTTCACCCTACACGACAAGCCACACCGTCGTGCATGGTTATACCCGCAGGTACGGGTCAATTTGATATCAAACCGGGAGTAATCCAACTTCTCCCCAAATTTCATGGACTTGAATCAGAAAGTGCATATTTGCACATTAAAGAGTTTGAAGAAGTGTGTGCAACACTACACTTCAATAATGTGAGGGAAGACCTTATCAAATTTCGTTTATTTCCATTTTCCCTCAAAGATAAGGCTAAGGCATGGCTTCACTCCTTACAACCCAATTCGATTGCTCTATGGTCCGACATGGTCCGGGAATTTTTAAAGAAATTTTTCCCATTACATAAGACCAACACCTTACGGAGGAATATTATGAATTTTAAACAAAAAGACAAGGAGTCTTATTATAGGTGTTGGGAACGCTTTAATGAACTACTCCTTGCATGTCCCCACCACGGATTTGAATTGCACAATACAATTGGTCACTTCTATGATGGACTTAGTCCAGAAACACGTCAATTCGTGGAGATGATGTGCAATGGGGAGTTCATGGCGAAAAACCCAAATCAAGCATGGACCTACCTTCAGTTTTTGGCAGATAGTGCACAAAATTGGGACACATCTGAAGGTATAGACCCCGTAAAGCAATCGAGTCAGGCCAAAGGAGGGGGGTTATATGTATTAAAAGAAAGCGATGATCTTCAAGCAAAAATTGCCTATCTTACAAGAGAAGTTGAGTCCTTGAAATTTGTGAAGAATAAGGAACCTGCTATAGTTTGTGGCATCTGCGCTAGTGATAAACACATTTCTTCGGAGTGCCCAAAACTCCCTGCTTTTCAAGAAGCGTTTCACGAGCAAGCAAATGCCACTAACACATACAACCGGCAGTTTAACAATTCTTTGGGTAACACATACAACCCTAATTGGAGGAATCACCCCAACTTTAGTTAGAGGAATGGCCCAAATACTACTCAGCCCAATTTCAACCAAATGTCAAATCCATTTGGGGGTACTCCTAGTACATATGCTCAAAACACACAGCAAATGGTACCCCCTACAACACAAACAACACCTTGGGATGAACTTGTGGCTAAGTTTATGGTGAATCAAGAATCCATCAATAAAAAACATGATCAGAACTTTGAGAATTTACAGAACACCATGCAGAACCTCTGCAAATTGATTGAATCACAAAATAAGGGGGCTTTTCCAGCCCAACCACAGCCCAATCCAAAAGGGCAATTTGAGGTTCATCAAGGTGGTCCGTCAAATTCAAAGGAGCAGGTTCAAGCTGTTACTATTCTACGTAGTGGTAAAGAGATTGCAAAGCCTGATCTGGAAAAAAATAAACAACCTGCATCCTCAGATCAGGAAGGGAAAGAAAATGAAGTCCCTTCTATCAAGGAAAAAAGCCCAGTTCCTCTGGGATTCAAGCCTTTACCGCCTTTTCCCAACCGATTAGCTCTTGCCAAGCCATCTATACAGAACCAGGAAATCTTTGATGTACTTAAAGAGGTTAAAATTAACATCCCGTTGTTAGACGCAATCAAACAAGTCCCATCTTACGCAAAGTTTCTTAAGGACTTGTGCACGTTAAAGCGTAAGATACATGTACAAAAGAAAGCGTTCCTCACTGAGCAAGCTAGTGCAATTTTAAAGCATGACGCTCCCCCTAAATTCAAAGATCCAGGATGTCCCACGATTTCGTGCATTATTGGAAAATGTCAAATTGAACAAGCGCTGCTTGATCTTGGGGCGAGTGTCAACTTACTACCCTACTCGGTCTATGTAAAATTGGGGTTAGGCGAACTCAAACCCACCCAGATTACTTTGCAGCTCGCAGACCGATCAATCAAAAGACCGAGAGGGATAGTAGAGGATGTGCTTGTGCAAGTTGACAAGTTCTACTTTCCAGTAGACTTCATTGTGCTAGACACTCATCCTGTGGCAGATCCTCATGCTCAGATTCCGGTAATTCTGGGGAGACCATTCTTAGCCACATCCAATGCATTGATCAATTGCCGGAATGGAAAAATGACGCTATCTTTTGGTAACATGACATTAGAGCTAAATGTTTTTGACCTTTGCAAACAACCACAGGATGATAACATTGACCTTGAAGAAGTAGATTTGATCAGTGTTCTTACAGCAGAAACTTTTAAAAAATCAATCTCTGATTCCATTGAGTCAATTGAGGGCCTGACCCTCTGTGAAGAAACACTTGATAACACTGTTGAAATGGTCAACACTATAGGCGAACCCTCTTTTGAAGAGCTATTACCAACTGGTACTCTGTCTCTTCCATCTCAGGTGAGGCCGCCCAAACCTGAGTTGAAACCCTTGCCCTCTCACCTGAAATATGCATACCTTGGAGAAAATGAAACATTTCCTGTAGTAATTTCTGCACACCTTGACAAGGACCAAGAAGTCCAACTCTTAGAAGTGCTCAAACTGCACAAAGGTGCAATTGCTTGGACCGTGGCTGACATTAAGGGAATTAATCCCCTCGTGTGTACACATCATATCTATTTGGAGGAAAATGCAAAACCCTCCCGTCAGATGCAACGCCGGTTAAACCCCACCATGCAGGAAGTGGTTAGGGCGGAAGTTTTGAAACTTCTAGATGTGGGTATCATTTATCCAATTTCGGATAGCCAATGGGTCAGCCCTACCCAAGTTGTACCTAAAAAAGCCGGCATAACTGTAGTCCGTAATGCTAATGATGAGCTCATCCCAACCCGCGTACCTACAGGTTGGCGAGTTTGCATAGACTACAGAAAGTTAAATGCTGTCACACGAAAGGATCATTTCCCCCTACCCTTCTTGGACCAAATTTTAGAACGGGTAGCTGGCCACGAGTATTATTGTTTCTTGGATGGATATTCTGGATACAATCAAATAGAGATCGCCCCGGAAGACCAAGAGAAAACAACTTTCACATGCCCCTTTGGCACATTTGCTTACCGACGGATGCCCTTTGGGCTGTGTAATGCTCCTGCAACCTTTCAAAGGTGCATGCTGAGTATTTTTAGTGATATGGTGGAACGTTTTCTCGAAGTCTTCATGGACGATTTCTCCGTTTTTGGAGATTCTTTCCAAGATTGTTTGAGCAACTTAACTAAGGTCCTCTCTAGGTGTGAAGAAAAGAACTTAGTACTAAATTGGGAAAAATGTCATTTTATGGTACGACAAGGGATTGTCCTTGGCCACATTGTATCATCTAAAGGATTGGAAGTGGACAAAGCCAAAATAGATCTAATTTCCAATTTGCCCGCCCCAAAAACCGTAAGAGATGTAAGATCTTTCTTAGGGCATGCTGGATTCTACAGAAGGTTCATAAAAGATTTTAGTGTCATTTCTCGACCATTATGCAACCTTCTGCTAAAGGAAGCAGAATTTGAGTGGACGGAGGCATGTCAATTGGCTTTTACCAAGCTTAAGGACATGTTGACGACTGCTCCAATTATGCAACCTCCAGATTGGAGCCTACCCTTTGAAATCATGTGCGATGCTAGCGATTATGCAGTTGGGGCAGTTCTTGGGCAACGTAGGGACAAAAAGCCATATGTAATTTACTATGCTAGCAGGACTTTAAACAGTGCATAGATTAATTATTCTACAACAGAGAAAGAACTATTGGCTATGGTCTATGCACTGGATAAATTCCGTTCCTACTTAATTGGATCCAAAATTGTGATCTTTACTGACCATTCTGCGCTGAAGTACTTGCTTTCTAAGAAAGATGCCAAGCCCAGACTGATCAGATGGATCCTTCTACTCCAAGAGTTCAATATCGAAATCAAGGATAAAAAAGGAGTAGAAAATGTGGTGGCTGATCATCTTTCTAGGATTGTCCTTTCCAACGCTTTAGAACCCTTGCCAATCCAGGACACTTTCCCTGATGAGCACTTGTTTGCCACTTTTTCCCATTCTCCATGGTATGCTGACATTGCTAATTATCTAGCTTCGGGTGAAATTCCAAAAGAATGGACCCAACAAGATAAAAACAAGTTTTTCACTGAGGTAAAACAGTTTTTCTGGGATGACCCATACCTTTTCAAATACTGCCCAGACCAAATCATTAGGAGATGCATTCCAGACCATGAAATGAATAGTGTTATATCATTTTTCCATTCTCAAGCTTGTGGTGGCCATTTTTCTGCTAAAAAGACCGCTCACAAAATTTTGCAATCTGGATTTTACTGGCCCACTATATTTAAAGATGCATATGATTTCTGTAAAGTATGTGAGCGGTGCCAAAAATTGGGTTCAATTTCCAAAAGGAACATGATGCCTTTAAACCCAATTTTGGTCGTCGAGTTATTCGATGTATGGGGTATAGACTTTATGGGACCATTTCCCCCGAGCTTTGGTTTTCATTATATCCTCGTTGCAGTTGATTATGTTTCCAAATGGATTGAAGCAATCCCATGTAGGAACAATGATGCTAAAACGGTAAAAAAGTTTATCTTGGACAGTATCTTTTCCCGTTTTGGAACTCCGCGTGCCATCATTAGTGATGGGGGCACTCACTTTTGTAACCGCATTATTGAGAGTTTGTTTCAAAATTACGGTGTTACACATAAAGTGGCTACCCCCTATCATCCTCAAACAAGTGGGCAGGTAGAGGTCTCAAATAGGGAAATTAAAAGAATTTTGGAGACCACGGTAAAACCGAATCGTAAGGATTGGTCCATGCGGTTAACTGATGCATTGTGGGCCTATCGCACTGCATATAAGACCCCAATTGGGATGTCTCCATACCGGCTTATATATGGGAAAGCTTGCCACCTTCCGGTGGAGCTAGAACATAAAGCTTATTGGGCCATAAAACAACTAAACTTTGACTTAGACAAGGCTGGGGAGAAAAGAGCCCTTGATCTAAATGAATTAGAAGAATTGAGAAACGAGGCTTATATGAACTCAAGAATTTACAAGGACAGGACTAAGGCCTTTCATGATAAACGGATATTAAGAAAATCATTCCATCCGTCTCAAAAAGTCCTCTTGTACAATTCTCGACTTCATCTTTTCCCTGGAAAGTTAAGATCTCGTTGGACAGGCCCCTATATTGTTCAAGAAGTATTTCCATATGGGGCAGTGACCCTCATTGATCCATCGAATGGTACCTCTTTTAAAGTCAATGGACAACGTTTAAAACCATTCTTGGAGACTATTCCTCCAGAGGAAAATGTAATTCCTCTGATCGATCCTATCTATCAGGATTGATGGGCACTGGATCTGACAGTGGCACATACCTTTGTATATTATGCATATATTTTCTATTTTCTTTGTGTGTTATTTGTCTTACATTGGATAGGTTTCTACACAAAAGCTTCATTACTCCAGGTGCTTTCTACCCTTTTTCCTCCTTTTACATTTTCACCTCATGTTACATTTCATTTCGCATTTCATGTATGACATCGAGGACGTTGTCTAGTTTAGGTTGGGGGGTGGGAACAAGCACACTTGTCCAATTTTAGAAAAATTTTGTTTTTTTTGCGTTTCTGAGTAGCCGTTTTAAAAAAAAAAAAAAAAAAAAAAAAAAGGGTGTTTTCAAAAGAACTTGACGATTCGAAGATGCTTAGAAATCTGGAATTTCAGAATTTTTTTGGAAGGAAGTAAAATGAAGGTTCATCATTTTCTAAAAAATAAAATGAATACTGAACTTTGTTTTTCACCGTACCACGTGTACATCATTTCAAAAGTTTTGGACAAAAAGATTTTAGTGTCATTTTCAGAGTTCTTTCAAAAGAGAAAAAGAGACGACTTTCTGAAATTTGGCCATATGAGTTCTCCTGGTTCATCGGCATGGTTAGGCCAAACAAAACCAGTGAATTAATTCGGGTGAATTGAAAAGGGCTGCCTATTGTTGGGGACCGTTTAAAAAGAAAAAAATTGCCAAGGGATGCACAAATAAGTGTTTAATTTAAAAAAAAAAAAAGAGTTTAGTTATAACTCTTGAAAAGAATAAAAAGTTATGTGACTAGTTTGGGTTCGTAGCCTTTTTAACCCGAGCCAGTAAGCCCGTAGGGGTATTTATATACCTAGTGCCCTAAAGACATTTGTCTTGGGAGTCATTGGCCTAATGCTCATTATATGGGTTAATTAGAAAGCTTAAGGGACCTAGGCATTGCACAGTCACATGTGTGTGTTCAAAAAAAAAAAAAAAAAAAAAAAAGATGCATCTCGCGGCCTTTGAAAAACAACAGTGCGAAAGCCATCATAGTAGCCTTGAGAGGAGACTTGTATTTTGCCCGAATCTAGGAAAGTTGGAAATTCTGAGGGAGAATTCTGTTTTCATGGCATTATCGTAGAACATTTAAAATTTTTGTTTTGATGTATACACTTGCACAAGGCACTCAAAGTTTTGGTATAATTTAAAAAAAAAAAAAAATGTGAACCGGATTTTGAAAAGTCTGAAATCTTGATTATTCGAGGATTCGAGGCATCCGATTTGACTCAATCATCTTTTGAAAAACCTTCCATTGAATTTCTTTCACTTTTAGGTAAATGAATTTTGTGGGCATATTCACTGCAAACCCTCACGAGGCACAACTCGTCCACTAGGGGTAACCTAGGGGTTTAAGGGCTTGCTGCATATGCTAAATGCAGCCGAGAGTGCCAGCGAAAGTGGCGTTTTTCTTTTTGTCTTTGCATTTAATTTAGATTAGATTAGGCCAGAAGACCTACCATAGTTTGCATATTTTGCTCGGGACTAGCAAAAAGCTGGTTGGGGGGTGTGATAAGTCCTTAAAAATGCAATATTTTCTTATCATTTAAGAGTAATTAAGGACTTAATCATAAAATCATGGACCATTTTAGTAAAAAAATTATGAATTTATGTTTTAAGCATCAAAGTCTAAATTTGAGTCAAAATTCATCCAAAAATTGTATTTTCACATAAAATCATGAATTTCTCTATTTTTTACATTGAAAGTCACAAATTTCCCATAACTTTTTATTCACACATGAAATGATGAATTTTCTTTGTACCATTAATTTAATTGAAGAAAACTTGATAAAATGGTGACATTTTATGCATTTATTTGGTGTGAATTGGGCCCGCATCTTGCATAATTCCTTACCGATATGATTAGATTATTCTTTGATCTTTGCTTTTATTTTTGTAGGGAATTTCAGAAATCGGGGCCCACGGAAGAGAATTGACGAATCAAATGCACCATGGACCCACCTTCCTTTGGCATGGAATCTAAGGTAGGGGCGGCCATGGTAGGGTCCGCTCTCATATGCAAGAAGAAAATCAGATTTAATCTCATGAAGATAAGTTCCAAATTTGTGGACCATGAGATGATGATGTGTCATATCTACTCTCCAACAAATATTGCTTAGATGTCAAGATGGATGGCTAAGATTCAATTCAAGCCAAACAAAGAAGAAAAAAAAAATTGTAAAAGAAAGTCAAGCCAAGGTAGGGACGTCCAAGCATGGGATAGTTTAAAGATTGCATTTTTTCCAAGTATGGCCCACTCCTATGTCATGTTTGGGATGAAATCAAATTCAGATTTGAAGAGATGTTTAAGGTGGGCCATGCCAAGAGGTTTTTCTAGCCATGAGGAGTTCAAAAAATTGAAGTTTGCAAACCAAGGATTCTCCTTACCAAGTGTTGCACGTCCAACACCACTCCAAGAAGATTAAAAACGTCCATGAGTGGGGCCACATTGATTTAAAATTTGTTTCAAATCTGAAATTCAGATTTGAATTGATCCTTAACCCCAGTGGGACCCAAGAGAGGGAGTTACATGAGATAAGAACAATCCTAATTTTACTAGGATTGTGAGCCAACCCCTAGGAAATCTCTCAAAAACTCTCCTAATCCTAATCCAACTTGGACCGCACACTACTAATCCTTACCCAAATCAAAAACCTTGCAACCCAAGCTATCAAAAATATATAAAAGGAGCCAAAAGAGGGCTGGACGTGCATCATGATCTCCCCAACCTTCTTGGACGACCAGCAACAATAATTTCCCTTTTTTTCTATTAATTCTTCTTCATCTCTCCTCCTTCCATCAATATTTCATCCAAGGCCTTCCCTAAGGCACACTACCACTTGGATTTCTACGCCTTCGCGCCGCCACCGTTGCTATCGTCACTCCACCATCGGATCATCCTTGGAATCATCTTCCCTTGCTTGGATTTCAGATCGCGAAACGAGAGCCGGTTGGATCGTCGTTCAAGACCGCGAGTCCCTCTCCTCCGTCTAGTGTTTCTTGTTTCTATGGTAAGGTTGGGTGCATTTTATTTTTATTAAAAGAATTTTGTAATGGTTATTTGCTTGTAATGGGTCTTTCATTAATAAATCAAGTTTATGGGGTCTTGGTCTTCACCAATGAGTCAACATTGAATTTTTGTGCGTAGTGATAGTGCTCGCTTGGTGCGGTGGTCTTGATTTTTCTTGATGGCATTAAGCAAAGTAATTATTGCAAAGTTTTAGAATTAAAATATAATTTCTTTATTCTCTGATTTTATTTTATTTGATTTGATTTGATTTTATTTTATTCTTTATTCTATGCACCCTTAACAATTATTGCAATTGGTTGGGCTAATGAATCTTATGGTGATGCAGTGGTTAGATTAGGTTTCTAGATTAGGATTTTAATTTTCTTTGGTTGTAATTAATATTTCAGATTTGTAATTAATTTTTAATTCAATTAGGAAGTTTGATTTGTATAGTTTTTTTTTAGGCTAGAACTAGTTTTTTTTATTAGGACAGGTTTTGCGATAAATAAACTCTCCGTGGATCAATCCGGTTTCACCGGTTATTACTACAATCGCGGCCTTGCACTTGGGGCTACGATCAGCAGACGTTGAAGAAGCAAAGGATGATGATTTATGGACCATGTACTTTGATGGAGCTTTGGATCAGAATGGAAAAGGAGTTGGTGTAGTGTTATTATCCCCGGAAGGAGTTGTCATCCCAATGGCCTATAAAATCGGATTTCCAGCGACCAATAATACGATGGAGTACGAAGCCTTATTAGCAGGATTGAGAGAAGCCCAAGACCTAGGTGTTGAAAATCTAAGAGTCTTTGGTGATTCTAAGGTCGTTATTTCCCAAATAGCAGGAGAATGGAAGGTTAGCGCCCTTAAGCTTGCACACTACCAAGAGAAAGCCAAAGAATTGATGTCTAAATTCAAGAAGATTTCATTTCTCTACATCCCTAGCGCCTTGAACCGATTGGCTGACTCACTAGCGATTTTAGCCTCAATCATAGAGATGCCCGATGATAAGGATTCCAAAGAATTTCTGATTAGAAGGCTAGATTTTCAGTCCTTCAAACCGATAGACCTGACCAAGGGGAACCCCGTCGAAGTCCTGTTGAAAGTCTCGAAGAATAGGAGTAAGAAAGCTAAGACCGAAGAGTCCGATCAGGAGGAAGATTCTAAACCTAAAGAAAGAATCCTAGCTCGCATACAACATGATGATGACCTGGAAGATGACCACCCGTGGTACTATGATATTTGGAATTACCTGCATGATGGCTACATCCCCGACTACGCCACCCGATCGGATAAAAGAGCATTAAGAGAGATGGTTTAGAGATATGTCATAGTCGCAGGGCTACTGTACCGTAGATCATTTAGTGGAGTTCTCTTACGATGCATGACCATAGAAGAGGGCAAGAGATAGTTAAAGAGGCACATTCAGGAGAGTGCGGAGGACATGTCAACGGCCAGATGTTAGCTAAGAAGATCATTCGTTTAGGTTACTATTGGCCGTCCCTAGAGTCGGATTCAGTCAATTATGTTAAAAGATGTAAAGAATGTTAGCTGCACGCTAACCTAATTCATGCCCCCGCATCATCCCTTCACCCTACCACCGCTCCATGGCTTTTCTCGACCTGCGCTTTTGATATTATAGGACCCCTAACCTCTACCATAGAGAACACACAAAATAAGGCATTCATATTAACAGCAACAGAATATTACACTAAATGGGCAGAAACAAAAGCATATGTTAATATTAAGGCAACCTCCGTAGTCAAATTCATTAAAAAGAATATAATGGCTAGGTTTGGCATCCCTAAGGCATTCATAACGGATAATGGTCCGTAATTCATATCCCAACAAATGAACGAGTTGTGCACAAAATATAGCATAGAACTGCATCATTCAACCCCATACTATCCCCAAGCAAATGGTCAAGCCGAAGCAACCAACAAGACCCTACTAAAGATCATCAAGAAGACTGTGCAAACCACCAAAGGTGGTAATTGGCCAGACCGTTTGGTAGAAGCGTTGTGGGCGTATCGAACCTCAATAAGAACTCCCACAGGAGAAACCCCATACTCTTTGACCTATGGAATGGAAGCAGTCATTCCCCTTAAAGTCCTTCACCCGTCGCTGCCCATCCAGCTAGATGAAGACATGACAGAAGACCAGAGGAGAGAAGCATTTCTACTTCAGCTGGACCTGCTTGACGAAAGGAGAATGAAAGCAGCAAAGCACGCACAGGTATACCGGAAGCGAATTGCCAGAGCCTACGACAAACATGTCGAAGAAAGAAAATTCAAAGTTGGTGACTTTGTGCTTAAATGCATCGCTCCTTCTCAACTTCCGCATCCCCGAGGTAAGTTACGACCCAATTGGGAAGGCCCTTATGTAATTAAAGAAGTATATCCTGGAAATGCATACAGACTAGTAAATGCAGAGGGGGAAGATCTCTCCGATCCATGGAACGCTATGTACCCGAAAAGGTACATAGTATGACCCTTCCTCACTTCTTGTAGAATATGACCCTCCTTGCCCTTTCGCGTAGTTGTAGAAATCCCATAGGAGGACCGAAGAAATGCACTCTGATCAAACTTAGAACTCGGACACACACTAACACTTAAAAATACACAAATAAGGTGGATCTGCCCCGCACAAATTCCGCACGGTTAAAGTCATTCGATGTGAAGGTCTAAAGGTGAGTTCGCCTATGTCATGAAAGCCTTTCGACCGTTTGCTAAAATATATATATATAAATACATATATATAAATAAATCTATATATATATACTCGTAACTAGTTTGGGTTCGTAGCCTTTTTAACCCGAGCCAGTAAGCCCGTAGGGGTATTTGCATACCTAGTGCCCTAAAGCCGGCTGGTTTGGGAGTCATTGGCCTAATGCTCATTACATGGGTTAATTAGAAAGCTTAAATGACCTAGACATTGCATAGTTACATGCTAAAAAAAAAAAAAACGTGATTAGTTTGGGTTTGTAGCCTCTTTAACTCGAGCCAGTAAGCCCGCAGGGGTATTTATGTACCTAGTGCCCTAAAGCCGTTTGGTTTGGGAGTCACAGGCCTAAAGCTCGTTACATGGGTTAATTAGAAAGCTTAAAGAACCTAGACATTGCACAATTACGTGTTAAAAAAAATCTCTATTAGAATTAGGCCCGCTGGAGTGACATGGGTACTTGTCGTATGAACTGAGCAGAAGGTGGTCAGAAGCCACAGCACTAAGGAGGCACGGTGACTTACCGCCCCACACACAAACACAACCCATGAACGAGCCCCGAGGACGGTCAAGTGCTTTCTGAAGTTCAACCGAAAAGACTAAGCAGCTACAAGAAGAGGGCTTGTGAGGGCTCGACCTCCAAATGATGGTTAGGGAGTATCACATAACCGCCAAGGTGACAATCATGGAATGAGGGTACTTTCTTACCCACAGCCAAAATGAACACTAGTCTTATGCTGGGGCATTATATATGTGTGTGTGTGTGTGTGTGTGTGTGTGTGTGTGTGTGTGTGTGTGTGTGTGTGCATACGAAAATCTATTTATCTTGCACGGCTTCCCAATCTGGGTCCTCATCGCATACACAATTGTCACGAGCACTCACTAGCCTGCGCACACACTCACCTCATGCATGCTTTTGTTGCTAACCATTTCCGATTGAATGCAGGAAAGAACACATACACTAAGGTACTAATTCCATCTCATTTTTCCCAAAGCTTGAATGGCAAAATGCCCCCCTGACATTTTTACCGAGAAAGAAAGATACCACTTTAGCTAAATTATGCAGGGGGCCTAAAAATATTAAACTAACGAGTTTGTTTCAAGATCTTGCAAGGAGACCAACCCCGATTACATTCATAACATCCCACAAGCTGGGGCATTTTTTATTTTTTATGGGTATTATTTTGCACACAACTCCTCATAACTAGAAAAGGTCAAAATGCTGATGACCAAACTTGGGAAGTATGAATTATAGTTGTTATGATATATAATGATGAATTTGATTATAGATGTATGCTATGCACACCCTTTATGATATCATATTTGATTTGAAAATGCAAATATCTTGAGCTCCTGCCTTAAAAACATAGAATTGCTTAGGCCACAAATGTCACACACTCAGGCACTCCTCATTGTTTGAGAACCTTGTGGCTATGTTGCCTTCTCCAGGTCAAAATTGGCATGGGATTGCATTCATTTGGTTTATTATATCTCATCTCGTCTATCCCGGATTGCTATTATTCTTATTCCATGAGATTTATGCTGAGACACGAAATTCGAGAAATTTTAGAAAAATTTCGGCAGCACTTCCCCTTGGTTTTTAGACCCCGAAAAATTTCTGGATACACGAAAATCTATTACCTACGAAAGAAGAACACTTCATATATTCCCCGGTACCCCACAACAACTCCTTATCAATCAAACACATTCCCATGGCACTTCTAAAGCATCAAGCACACTATCTCAACTATACATACATAATACACGTGTGCACGACATACATCAAATACATATTAGCTCCCAACCATAAGCCAAAGATGGGGCGAAACAACATAAATACATGATTAGCAAATATGGATACATGGAACAAGGATACACTAATGATGCAGCTTGGGGAGATCGATCAAAGAATGACGACTCTACGGAGTGGCTCCATCACGGCAAGCCGACGAAGCAAATGAGGTCGAACCAGGAGCATGCTGAGAAGGAGTGCGGGTCGAGTCCGAGAATGCATAACCTCTCTCCTTTGCCCTCCGATGAAGTCTAGCGAGACGCCCCCGCAAATTAGTAACCAACTCATCATGATGTCGCTCCATGCGATCCATGCGCCGAGCATAATGATCATCAATAATGGCCTTTTCCTCGCCCATGCTAAGAGGTGGAGGAATAGAAGCAATGATAGCACGCTCTACAGGACAACGTTTATAGAAACATTACGTTCAACAAACCTTGTAGCATCAAACATGGAATTTAAAAGGAAGAAAAGACCTTCATCTGCACAGGGGCCTCAAAGCTCCTAAGCTTGGCATGTAACTCGTCAACCTGCACACAGAAAAATTATAAACAACATCAACAATGGATGAGGAATCAAGATTAAAATATCACATGAGAATCGCTCATACCTGTGCCACAAAAGCAGCTCTCTCTGCAAAAGCTCCGCCGCGCTCGTCACGAGCCTCTGCCTGAGGATGACGAATAGAAAGGGTTAAGAGTCGGTCATTATATGTCTTGAACACAAGAACGATAAAACGAAATGCAAACCTCGCTAGTCTGCAGTTGGTCCACCTCTATGTAGAGTGAGAAGATCGCTCTCCAATTGAATTCTCGTGACCACGGACATGTCCTGCTCTCTGTTGCTCTGCATAGTAACCAAAGGTCATAAACACAAATTCAAAATGACCAAATAACTCCATGACCTCATACCTAGTGAGAATCCGCCAACGCTTGGATGATCGCTTCATTTTCCCGGCGGCGCTCCTATTACCAAAGCATTTTTAGTAAGGAAAGTGTAAACAAGGTAGCACGTGGCTAATTAGGTTTAACAATTTTCATACCCTCTCAGCTGTCAATAGTGCCCTCAGTCTCACGACCTCCGTATCCTATGAAATATAAACCATGTCGTTACATCAAGAATGATCAGCATTACTATGGAGGTAAGCACCATTTGATTCAAACACTAAGTCAAGAAGTCATACCTTCTTCTCCACTAGGTGAGACAATTGAAGTGTTTCTCCCTTGAGGATGGACTCCGCATCGGACACTACGCGCCCAGACGTCCCCTGTCACACATGAGAGCCACGGTTAGAGGATAGGAAGAGCACGAATCTTTGAGATTGTAAGGCCCATAATCGAAGTTAGAAACCTCATAAGCCCTCACCTCGCCCCGTCCTTCGGATGATGGACGTGCCTGCCAATGCCTTGCTGCAACCGGTATCTCCTCCTGAAAAGTAAAGGAAGAAACGATGTTAGCCATGATAAAAAGGAAGACAACATTAGAGCGAACAAAATTTCAATGCTCACCCGAGCCAATGACGAGGCCTCAGCCACTTCCGCGCAATTACTAACAGAATACGAAGCCCCATAAGAATACGACTTCGAGAGTATATACCGATGCAAAGCCGTCTTCCAATGTACCTCATAGTCACTCCAGGCACTAGCATCTACACCAAAGGTGGCCTTCCTCCCTTTCCTTCTCCAATTTTTTATCTCTTTCCGACACGGATGGCGGCGTTTGAACATTTTAAAACCCCACCCTGGATACGACCGATGCATGACAGACTTTTCTGCTGGGACCACTTGATGGTGTCCTAGTTGGCGCGCAACTCGGCTGACAACCAGCCTGACCCCCACCTGGGGAGCGTGGAGCCATATGTCCCACTCAAATAGAGTACGCCCCTCCTGTACAACAGCCACCTCATCATCCGGACCACCCCGGCAGGGCTGCCAAATCACCTGACAAATCATGATGTGTAGCAAATGAGAACAAAGAGAGACAAGCATTTAACATGACAAACAAAAGGGGAAAAGGAGCATACCTCGGGATTTTTCAATTCATTTAAGATAAACCGGTAACCTTGCTCGCTTGGTCTCATTCCTAGAGCCTTAATACGCTCAGCCATCTCAGGAGGCAGAATGTCGGCAAAACTCCGCAAATTGGCATTAGGAAACCACTGCGAAGCCCGGGGAGTACAACTCAACCTCGCAGGCAAGCGCTCAGGCCGACACTGGATGATATGCTCCCAAACCCATACCTACACACAACCAAAGCTTGGTTATTACAAAAGATAAGACATGACCCATGACAAGAAAAGTTGGACTACAATAGGTCACCACACTCGGGGATAGGGTTTAAACCTGTAGGATCGGTACGAACCCTCGAAGGCTCTTACATCCCGGCTGGATGCGAAGCCTCGAGTCCAGACTATGGAATAGAAAGGCAAGGGTGGCCGCGCCCCAAGCGTAGTCGCGGCCTTATCCAGGTCCTGCACAAACCGAATGAGAGTACCGGGCGCTCTATTGCCAGTGGCATTGGCGAAGAGACACCTCCCCAAAAAGAACAAAAGAAAAGCCCTGAGATGCTCATCATCACCCAACCGTGCTGAAATCAGCCTAGGTCTCCTCAAACGAACCTCAAACTGCCTTTCATGCTCTTTCTCTGCACAATACCAAATTGACACGAGAAATTCATTAGATAATCAGAATAGAGAGCAAAGTAGCTACCAAACATTTTAGTACTCACTCGTGACCAGGAAAACCTCACAAGGTATCTCTACTCTCTTTCGGTGAGCGTACCCATCAATCGGCACTTCCCGCCATTCATACCCTGCAGCAAAAGAGAAAGAACGTAAGAAACGAGGATAAGAAGCATACAAGACGCCAGAGATCGGTTAAAAGAAATTGGATCGAGTGCTTACGCTCAGAGGGTCCGGCGACATCGCCCTCGTCACCTCTACCCGCACCTCCACCGCTCCCCTCATCAAAGCCGGCAGAAACAACTCGGCGAGGTCTCACCCCCTCATCCTCACTGTCCCCATCATCAATCTCGTCGTCTCCATCATCAGACGCGATAAACTCACCCTCCAACTCATCAAGATCTGCGTCCTCAGACTCCCCCGCATCGTCATAACCCTCGTCCACCACCTCATCACTCTCAATGCCGTCCACCACTGCTACATCATCATCAGTAGGGCCGGCCGTAGATTGGGATTTGCCAGAAGAGGGGCCCTCACCTGTCAAAGGAATTATGAATACTGTTAATAAAGGGTAAATATCGAATATGCAGCTCTCATGGGTATTTTTCTACTCTGAATCAATCTAAAGGAGAGGGAACAAAATGTTACCAGCATCAGCCCGAGCCCCGGCCATTGTGGGGACAGAACCTCCCTCACATCCTCTGACCGGCAAGCCTCTGAAATCCGGCACCCTTGCCCTCAACTTGGCGAAAAAGTCCTATTGGTTCTGAGCCCACTCTAAAATGAAGCAGGGAGGAATGATTAGTAGGGATAGCAGAAGAGAAAGATACGATGCTACAAAGGAGACAATGGAATGCTTACTATTTAGGATCCTCCTCCTCTCTCGGCTGTACGCTTCCCTCAGTCACTTGACATCAATCTGACCCACACCGGATTGGGGGCGTGCCCCAAACATCCTATGCAGGCGTAACCGAGTGATAGAAGCCTTGGCATCATTTGCCCTGGAGAAAACAGGGAGGCCTGTCACCCTCAACCCCCAGCAACGCGCAATGTCCTCAAGAGTAATCGTCATTTCCCCAGGCGGGAAATGGAAAGTGTGCGTCTCGTCCCTCCATCTCTCGGAAAGAGCACAAATGAGAGCGCGGTCAGTGCGGAAGGCGACAATAGACATGAAATCCCCGAACCCCATCGCTCGGACCCGATCTTTTAAGTGATCAGGGAGCTCGGTCCACCAGTCCCTCATGTGTAACCAACTCACCCTAGCCTGAGCAAACGGGGTAGGCTGCAATACAAACATTAGAGGAAAGAATGTCAATGATAATGGAAGCCAACAAAGTATGAGATTTATAAAGACAACTAAGAGTTTACCCGGCCAGCTCGTATCTCGTCTAAAAGGTGAGGCTTCTTCTCCGATCTATCCTCATCCTTCTGTTTCTTTTTCAGGGGAGCAATGATTTGCTCTACCCCTGCCCCTTCCACAGTGTCCGCTGACATGTGAGTGCGTTTACTAGCCTCCTTAGTCCTAGCCATTTGACAAACTTGTACGTAAAGCCAAAACAAGGGGTCGAGTATGAGAGCATAATGTTAGTCCACATAAGCATAAGGGACAAGTTAGTTTGAAGATGATGACTAGTGTCTCCAATTTAGAAGTAATGAGCCTCATTAGTTAAGTGGTAAGAGGAGAGGAAGCCGAAGACCATGACCCTTGATCCCAACCAAAAGATTAAGACAAAACGAATCCCCTCTATTGAACTAGCCTCATTAAAACACATTTTACAAGCCTGAAAAGAAATGAAGACACATTCATTCCAAGCTTACCTTTGTCCCATCACGACATAACCACCACACCCCTCCATTACCAAGCTTACTCTTCTACGTAAGCAGACGAACAAAACGAAAAAAAAAAAAACAGAGAGAGAAGCAAAAGAGCAGAAGGTTCCCAATAAATATACAAATATAAAAGCATGAAACACACCATGGCATTATAAGGAACAAGTCAAAACAAGCGCTCCACAAACTTAGACAAACCCCTGAATAAAAAATAAAAAAAAAGAGGGAGAAGAAAGCCCAAACCGCCCCTACAGTGCCTAAGACCTGTGCTAAGAATCCAAAATCCAATCCATGACATTCTCATTTAAACCCAATGGAAATGGCCAATGAGTTCAACAATCTCCACTATACCTGTTAGCTTCCATGGGTCACGACAGACCTCACTCCTTGTCATCCCACAGATCCCAACTAACCACAATGAATGCCCATTTTCCCCCCAAACTAATTTCGCCAAGGGATTCTCACTCTACAACCTTTCAAATTTTAGTCAAGGGGGCTGGGATTGCCAACCTCACAGCAGAGACAACTCCACTTCTTCCCTCACCAAAGTCCACCACGTCCCTAGCTGCCCTTGGCCAAAACCGAGCCCCAAAACCCCGTGCTGCAGCCATTGTCCAAAATAATAATAACAATAAATGAAAGAGAGAACAAAGAAATAAATGGAAGAGGATGGGACCCACATACCTGGGCTACCAAGCTGTCGAACGCCCCTTCCTTCTTCTCCCTTTCCTTCCTCGTCCCCTCACTCTGTTGCTGGTCTCCTTGCTCAGCCCAATCGAACACTACCTGAAATGGCGGCAGCAGATTTAAAAAAAAAAAAAAAGGAGGTGGGGGGTGTGGGGGGGGGGGGGAAGAAAAGAAATAGAGAATAGAGAGTGGAAAATGAGAAGAGAATAAAAACCACATACCTGGCCCTCTCTCTCTTCCCTTTTCTTATCAACTTATTCGGTCTCCACCTGAAATGGCAGCATACAGATCCCAAAAAAAAAAAAAAAAAAAAATTAAGAAAGAGATGAAATAAAAGAAAGAGAATGGAAATAGAAAATGGAAGGAGGATGAAACCACATACCTGGTCTTCTCTCTCCTCCATCTTCTCCACTGTCGCTCACTGGAACTTCACCTGAAACGACCACAGCAACCATGGGAAACACAAAACAAAAACAAAGATAGAAAGAAGAAATAGGAAAAGATGTTGAGACCTACTTACCTGGGCGACGGCAGACTCGTGCGCTGCTGCTCTTCCTTTCCTTCTCTCCTCTTTCTCCACTCAGCTCTCACTGCTTACTCTCCCCTGCGCCTCACCTGAAGCAAGAACCAAAAGAAAGAAACGAAAGAAAAGAAGAGAGGGAAAGAAAGAATGAAAAATGAAAAGTGGGGGAAAGATTGGGGCATCAAAAGCCCCAACCGCTGTGACCTAGCACCCAGCCCTGAGCGCTGGCCCAGCACCATCACGTGGTGGGGCCCTCTTTAAGGGGGCGGATTCACCTAAAAAAACAGAAGGAGAAAACAACTGAACCAAAAAAAAAAAAAAAGAAAAAGAAAAGAACAAAAAAAAGATAGGGATCAAACTTGACATTAATGTAGACATCAATGGAGATGAAGTTAAGACATAATCCACTCTCGGGTTAGACTAAAAATCAATCTTTATTAATGACTGTGATCCAGCCTTAACAGAATCAGACTCATCAAATCTCATACGTCATCATCATTAACATCATCATAATGGATATTAGCGTCATTCAATACTAAACATCCCCACATAAAAAAAAAGGAAAAGAAAAATAAAAATAAAAATCTAAATCAACTTTTATTAAACTCCAATAAGAGTCTTTAAACAATAACTATAGCAATTAATTGAATCGACTGAATCCTAAACATGAATTAAAACAGAGGTCACAACCTTTGTCCCCAATACCCTAAGATAGAGCTTATAACCAACAAAGATGGTCCTAATGACCTAACCTTTCATTAAAAGAAAATCCTAGCCTAAGATAGAAAAACTCTCAGTGAGCCCCTAGGACGGATGGACCATCCCATTGAAAGTAGGGAAGCGCGCCATCTGTGCTTCCATTTCGGCGACATGAGCTTCGAGTTGCTCTTGCACTTCTATCAAGTTATCTGGTGGATTCCTCAAGACACCGCAAATCTCCCGGACCCGTTGGAAGTGATTCGATAAGCCATATATACCGGGTGGATAAGCGATGAGAGGCTAGTGTTTTGCATCTTGAAGTACTTCCTGTAGCGCCTAGGAACGGACGATTCAGCTTTGTGAGGGCAAGACATGACCATGAGTTCCAGTTGGTCCATCCGCCTGTGTAGGGTGTTAAAGTATCGATGGGAGCTCGTTCATTAGTAGACCTCATAGCCTCCCAAACTTCAAACATCCCCCTGACATCCAACATGCTCCATAAGAGAGATTGGAGCACGCTGCTGACAAAAGCTGGTTAGTCTTCCAGAAGCCCGTCATAACTGTTTAACCTATTGAGAGCGGTCCTCCCCACAATACACAAATCTCCATATAGCTTGCAAATACCTTTGTACTTCATGACCAGCCAATCATATTTGCTACGCCTAACCTCCGCAATGCGCTTGTCCATCACTTCTTCGAACTAGAAAACGCAGTCATAGGTAGCAGGCAGGGAGGATTCATGCTCAAGGTAGAATTCTGCCCGTTCCTTGAAGTCGTAATACCCTATCTTTTCAGCCCCAGGAGACCAATATTCATCCCCTGGTGAGTAGGGCTTGCAAGCGGAAGAACCCTCAACACCATCAACAACGAATGAGAAGATCGGAGAGTCGACTATTGGAATAAGAAAAGACCTGTAGGCATATGCACAAGGCTTTAGAAACCCTTTACATAACGAAAACAGCCCAGAAAAGCTTATAATTAGAGGAAATCCAAAACAACATTAAAAAAAAAAAAGAGGGTCACTTGGGCGCACTAGGGGTGGCGCCCAGGTTTGTTTTGAAGAATTTACCACAAAGGGTATGGGTTTAGCCATGATAATTTTATTAGGCCTTCTCAAGTTCGTGGGAGATACTTCCAGAGATACTGCCAGGTTGTCCTAAACCCTCTTGAGAGCCAACAAGTCCAAACTACATCCCCATACAATACAACATCTTAACATCCATAAAAAAAAAAAAAAAAAACAGAGAGTCAGCTAGGCACCACAGAGGTGGCGCCCACCCCAGACTTGAAACATCTCCCATGAGGACATCATTATTTGGCCGAGTTAAAGACCTTTAGTGTCCTTGAGTCATGTTTTCATAACATACTACGAAGCCGGAGAGAACCAGAATATGAAAAGACGCCCCAAAATTCGGGTTCACAAGCCATTAGTGCAAAGAGGAAAGACAGGCACCACCAGGGTGGCGCCTAGCCTCCCCTGCTGGTACTTTTCAACTAAGGCACCCCAAATCTGACCATGACAGACTTGCCTATGCCATAAAATAGTCTTGACGAATTAAATAAAGAAAACGTGGGGCAAGACATCATCACAACCAAAACAAAAGCCAACATGTACTCAAGAGCATAAAACTAGGCTCAAATTCAAATCGAAGATTGTGCGTGTGCATGACGATAACTACAAGTTAAGAGAAACAACAAGCTGAACATAATCTTGAAATATCAGACGTAAAATCACCAAACACAAAAAGAAACAAAAAGGCCAACACATGATCAAAAGGATTAAAAAAAATGATCATCCACATAACCCAAAGAGGATAAAGCGAATTAAAAAAAAAGAAAAAAGAGAACATACAAAAAAAAAAAAAAAGGATGCTTTAATCTGAAATCATATACCAAGTTGATCAACTAAACTAATCAGACAATTAGAGGTATATGCATGAGACATGCCATTCATCTTAAAAAAGAAAAGGAGAAGAGGAAACTTACTTGGGAGCAAGGAAGAGCTTGATGGCTATGAAATTCGAAGTCTGAAAGAGTAGGAGTTGTGGGAAGTTCGTGGCCTTGATCCACCTATATAGATTAGAGTTTGAACCCCATGAGGATTTTAAAAGAACATGAACAGCAGCTTGGGCGCCACTCCCTAGGCGCCTAGGTCACATGTTCTCCCTAAAACTCAGGGCTTCTCTTTGACAGGGACTCTAAGTGCTGAACATGATACAGTTCCACGTAGGCGCCACACCCCAGGCGCCCAGATCACCTATTCTCTTAAGGTCAAGCTTTTACTCCAACAAGGACTCTCGGAGCGATACCCTGAACACGAATCCTACTTCGAGACTAACTCAAAATGCAGTCTGGGTGCCACCCCTTGGGCCCCCAGGTCACACATTGCCTTGAATTCGAGTTCTACTTCGAGACTAACTCAAAATGCAATCTAGGCGCCACCCGTTGGACGCCCAGGTCACATATTATTCTGAAATCGAAATTCTACTTCGAAACTAACTTGAAATACAACCTACTTCCTTGAAGTTAAAACTCCATTCTAAGACGGACTAGGACTGCATCTTGGGCACCACTCCTTAGATGTTTAGGCGACTTGTCTTCCGAATCCACCATTCTACTTCAAGGCAAACTCTCTCTATGCAATCCGCCTAGGCACCGTCCCCTGGGCGCCCAAGCTGTCTCCCTTCATAGTCCTTGAGCCAAAGCCCCAAATAGACTGGGCACCACCCCTGTGGCGCCTATCCGTCACCTTAGAGAATCGGAGGCCTCTTTGAGCCAAATTGTCCTAGAATTCTGAAAAGTTGAGCCCGAACAAGAATTGATGATGATCGACGATAAAAATAATAATGATAATATAAATATAAAAAAACAAGAGGAAAAAAAAAGAGAAAAAATAAAATAAAAATAAAATAAAATAAAAACAAAACAAAAACAAAGAAAAGAAAAAAAAAAGAGAATAAATAAATAAATAAATAACCAAAAAGAGAGAGAGAGAGAGAAAGCAAGTTAAGAGAGGCACAATGACACGGTGCACATTGTCAACCAAACATTGTCCCATCACATAAGGTCCTGTCACATGCACATTAGTCCCATCACGCATACATCTGACATTGTGCATTGCATCCTATGTCATTTCCATCAATGAAATTTGAACTACAGAGCACTAACAATGAGAAATGTAGAATCCTTTAGTGTTTGTTCAATACAGGTCCCCAAAACAAAAGCGAAAACACCAACGGTGAAGGACCTTCAAGTACACTGATGGAGGCAGATGACTCAAACTTCGGCAAACAAATGATGAAAGGAAGTACTGGCAATGATCCCCAACATTGGATTTACGGAAAGCTCTCCAGGTAAGTACTACTGACTATGATTTTCATGATTTTACCTCACGTCTGGAAATTGAGTTGCCGTAGGCCTCCCTTAAGCGCTTACAATCGGTATGGCAACCATAATACCATGTTCTCATGAATTGTGTGTTTCCCGACTCAAATCTCGACGTTGGAAGATGGAAGCTGTGTAACTTGAAACTCTCCATGGTAAGCACCAAAGAGATGATCGAATCTATCCCAGGTTCTCATCCAAGCTTGGGTGAAGGCCAAGATCCTTATAGAGTGACGGTTATTCCAGCGACCGTCTTCCGTTGATTTAGCTTTTTCGATGCATACCTGAGTTTCAAAATCGAACTTCTTTTCAAAAATGCATCTCATTCTCATATGCACCTCACACTATTGCTTGAACTATGTTTGTGATTGCCTTCAAGATCCCCATTATTGCTAGTTAGTTTCAACTATGCCTTAAACATTCAACTGTGGATGAAAGTTAAAAGACGCTAAATATGACAATTTGAATTAAACTCTATTGCAAGAACAAATGAAACTCTAATAGTGACTTAGCCAATCGAAAGATCGACTTCTGATTCAGACCACCGGGGCACATATCCCACCATCATTTTCAATTTCAGCAACTGGGGCACAGTTCCCAACCCGCCACGTGGCAATACCACGGGCACCGAGGCACATATCTCGGGTTTTCAATCAAATCAGTAGGCACGTAACTTCTTCCTTTTTTTTCTTTTTCCCCCTGAATTAGGATCGATCCTAGAAAAGTGAACTTCATCTTTAGAATGAATTTGCAATTGCATACATCCATAGGTGGCCACTCCCGCGAGCTCAAAAGCTCCCATGAGTCATGAGTGGTGTGTCTACTTTCTTTGGAGCACAACTCTCCACGTGTTGCTCTCCAAAGAGGGGCATACTGTAAACACCTCATTTGGCCCCTATGATAGCCTTAAATACCTATCATATATAGCGGTGCCCCCATTTCACCCACAATTGAACGATTAATGACATAATTCAGATTAATTAACGACGATGAAGATGCTTGTTGATAATTTTAGACTTAGTTCGACAATTTCTAGAAATTCGTGAGAGAGAAGCCGAGTCGCGTCAAGATCTTGAGCCCAACCGACTACTTACATAAGTAGTGAACCATGACACCAATCAAACCTCTTCTAGACCACTTAAGACATGCTTAGGCCAATCCCTACAAAGACTATGATTAGTTTGCCCAAATGTCACCCGATCAGCCTAAGTTAGGAAACCGAATCCATTGATCCAGATATCCCTCACTTTTCTTGACCCCTAATCGTTAGGACATTTGAACCATTAGATTCTTCACATCAAGAGCTTTCCGGCGATATGTAGAACATCCAAATCCGATAAGCGGATCAAAAGTTATGAGTCTTCGAAGTTTGCCCAAGAAAAAATGACGAAACTCTATCTGGGCACCACCCATGTGGCGCCCATCCTACTAAAATCCATCTAGGCGCCCCATGCTGGGCGCCCACACCCCAAGGCCACCTAGGCACCCCATGGTGGGCGCCCAGCCTCCAAATTTACTAACTGGCTCGAGATTAGCCCGGGACCACTCAACGTAGGGACCGAACTCCGAAAATGAATCGACTCCACCTAGGCACCACCCATGTGGCGCCTACCCTACTAAGTTCCACATAAGCACCAACCCTGTGGCGCCCACACTTCCTCGAATCATCTAGGCACCCCATGGTGGGCGCCCACCTTCAAATTTACTTGTTTGGCTTGAGATTAGACCGGGACCACTCATACATAAGGACCAAGCATCGAAGACGAACCGAACCACCTAGGCACCACCCATGTGGCGCCCAGCCTTGAAATTCACCTAGGCACCACCCAAGTGGCGCCTAGCCTTGAAATCTAGCTGGGCACCACCCATGTGGCACCCAGCCTATTAATGCTAATGTAGGTCCCCCAGCTGAAGATATATCCGTTCAATCTCGACTCCAAATGGGACCAAAGTTCAAAAAGCAAAACACAAACCATCTGGGCACCACCCTGTGGGCGCCCACTCTCCAGGACCACCTAGGCGCCACCCTGTGGGCGCCCAGACTGCGCAGGACATGTGGGCACCAAACCATGGGCGCCCATCCTCCCTCCAAACCCTAGTTCATCCTAAAACAACATAAGCCGCCTAGGGATGCGTGAGACCTTCTAGAAACCCGAAATAATGAAGCCCTAGCCCTTCTAAACTCGTCCCAAACCTATATAATCCCTCTTAACTTCATTTACAAGAGGAGGCTACCCAAAAACCCTATGAAAAGAGACAAAGAAAAAAGAATAAGCAAGAAGAAGAGAGGTAGCCACCATTAGAGAGAACTTCAGATCTAGAGAAGAAGAAAGGGAAATAGAGGAGGAGACTTCCATATCTTCAACTGGAGCTATGGGTCTTTGCGAAAGCTTTGCTTTAGGAACTTGAGGAACGTGTCATATACCAGTATTCCTAGATCTCTCCTTTCTTTTTCTACATTCCATTACCATTCATGCTTAGAAATATGCTTAGGACCATTTGAGCATCGTAGATCTACACTAGCTTGTGATACAAATATTATTAGTGCATTATCATGTTAGTAACATGCTTAGGTTCATTCTAATATAGTAGATTCGCTTTGATTTCGTAGTTCTAATTGCATAGCTAGATCAGATCTCGCATTAGCGTCATCATCATCGCCATTTATATTGAAAAGATCGCGAACAACCTTTGGCAGAAAGGCTGGGCGCCACCCACTGGGCGCCTGCCCTCTCCCAAACCACCTGGGCGCCTGCCCTCACCAGAACCACCTGGGCGCCACCCCCTGGGCGCCTACCCTTCTACGACAGGGTCTGGGTTCTAGATCTCTGCCCGTTGCATCGTTTGCTCGTAGGTTCGTTAGTTGCATCTCTAGTAGTTCAAATTAATACATTCGCATCAGTCGCTGAATATCGGAAGTTGTCTTAAAAATACTGAGATTCTTGTGCATTCGTTGTGTTTCGGTGAAAACCCTGACTGGGCAGGGTAGGCACCACAGGTGTGGCGCCCAAGTGGATTCCTCCACTTTTGTGCACAACTTCTGATCTTCCGCATTTAGTTCATTTAGAAACCGCATAATAATGATATGTTTGGTTGTATGATAAGTTCTGAACTTTGAATTACCATTTTGTCACACTTCACATCATATCATTTGAATCACACAACTATAGAAAAACCTAACAAAAAATCATAAAAGCATAAAATCCCTTCTTCTCTTTCCATACTCTCTAGTAAATTAGAGGAGAAACAAAAAAACAAATTAAAAGATATCTAGAAAACCCAAAAAGAATAATTAGATATTCTAGATTATTGAATTTAGCGCCTAAGTAGGATAAATCATAAGATTAATTAAAACATCGTAATTAGCTAACTTAAGAAACATCAAATCATTAAGAGCCCTAAAACCTTAAGACCCTAATTAATTCGGATTTAGGAATAATTAAGAACTTTAAAAACACAAAAATTTAAAATCCTTCCACAGCCACCTCGGCGCCTCCCCCTGGGCGCCCAGCTTAATCATTCACTAAGACACCATGATTAAAGCTTAAGTTAATTAGTTAAGACCTTAAACCAATCCGAATCAACACAGTAAAACATTTTAAACCTAGAATAAGTAAACCTTAATTAACTTAATCTCGAATTAACTCAAAAACTCAAAACCAACAAAACTCCAAAAGAATCCACCTAGGCGCCTCCCCCTGGGTGCCCAGCCTGCACAGCCACCTGGGCACTACCCTTTTGGCGCCCGTCCTATCCCATCTCTAAAGAACCCCTAATTAAAACTTATAATTAATCACAACCCGAATTTGATCCTAATCAACATAACGAAACACTTTTAAATTTAAGAAGCCTAAAACCTCAATCAATTTAGACTTGAACCAACCTAAAAATGCAAAATCAACACGAAACCATAAAACAGACACCTGGGCACCACCCCCTAGGCGCCCGGCCTGTCTATCCACTTAGGCACCACCACCTAGGTGCCTATCCTATCCCATTCCCTTGGAAACCATCACTTGATTAAACTTAATCGATTAAACCCGAATTAACACAGTAAAACACTATTAACCTAAAAGACCTGAAACCTTAATCAATTTGGACTCAAACCAACTTGAAAAATACAAAAAGAATAAACCACAAAACATCCACTTGGGCACCACCCTCTTGGCGCCTATCGTACCCAATCACTAGGAAACCTCACTTGAAATTAAACCCGAATTCAATCATAATTAACACACCCTAACACCCTTGAAGTTTAAAACAATTGAAACCACTGGCCCGAATTAACTTAAAACATCGCACCAACTTGGACACACAAGACAGACACTTGGGCGCCACCCTCTGGGCGCTCATCCTGTCACATCCACCTGGGCACCACCCTCTGGGCGCCCAACCACTCCAGTCACTAAAGCCTAATTAATTGAAGCGGAATTTAATCTTAATCATCGCAACATCACACTTTTAATTTAAAATACATCAAACCATAAACGCTCAACCTCAAATCAACCTAAAAAAAACGGAACCGACCCGAACCACATAATAGTTCACCTGGGCACCACACCCTTGGCGCCCATCTGTCAAATCCACCTGGGCGCCTCACCCTGGGCGCCTAGCTTCCCTATTTTCAGAAAAACCAAATTCGCAACTTAACCTAATTAATTGACGTTTAAACAAATCCCAATTGAATACGAATAGCATCCCACATCCAAACACACTAAGTCCTTTAATCAATTTAAACTTGAATCGACCTAAAAGACAACAAACCGACCCGAATCACAAAACAGTTCATCTGGGCGCCACCTCTTGGGCGCCCATCCTCCAAATCCACTTGGACACCCCACCTTGGGCGCCCGGCCTACCTGTTTTCATAAAAAGCCTAGCGAACAACTTAACATCATTAGTTAACATTCAAACCAATCCCAATCAACATATTAAAACACTTTTAACTTAAAACACTTGAAACTTTAATCAATTCGGACTTAGCACCCAAAGCCTTTACTAACCAACAAACAACCACCTTGGCACTACCCCTGTGGCGCCTATCCTACACTCTAACCTTGGTTCACAACTTCAATTTAAAACAAATAACTAAACACCTTACCACTTAAATTGATTAAGACCAGAACCTAAAATAGTCTTTAGATCTGAAAACCAATAACTAAGTCCCAACCAGAATACCTGAAAATCACAAGCCATCCACCTGGGCGCTACCCCCTTGGCGCCTATCCTCCCATTTGCACTAAAACACGAATTCTAGGTTTTGTTTTAAAATCCGGATTCGAATCCCTTTGACATTCGAACATCAGAGAATTAGAACAATTTGAGACATTGAAACTCACCAAGTAAGAACCCCTTTGATTCCGAAAATAGAATCGATACCATCGTCAATAGCCAAAACACCCAGAAACAGCCACTTGGGCGCCACTGTCTGGGCGCCCAAGTCCCCTGCAAACCCCTGTTTAGCTGATTTCAACATTATTTCACCCTTTTAAATTAAAACCCTAAATTCCAGAACCTTAAACCACTTAAACAAAACCCTAAAATACATTTAATCCACTTCTTAATCAATCTTCAACTCAAAACAAACCAAACCAATTAAAAATCACAATTAATAAGCTGCTTAGGCACCGAACCATCAAACTCAGGCTATTCATACCCTAGGATTAGATCGGATTTCCCCATTAGATAGATTAAAGCATTAGGCTTCGTCCCGTCACTTTTCCTATTCCATTAGGGGACTGGGAGAGCTGATGTGGGCGGTCTAGGACCTTAGGTTAGGGTTAATCCGATGATCAGTAGTAAAGCACTAATCATGTAAATCCAAGTAAAATCTCTTAGTTAGGCCCTTCTAGCTCCATATTCAAAAGCCATAAAAACTATAAAACCAACAAAATAAACTCAAAAAGATTTTTCCTTTATTTCTTCCTCCACCTCAGGTGCCAGATATTTAATTGGACTTAATGATAAAAGGGAATAAAGAACTGATTTCTAAAATTGAATAAATGAGAATAACGAGATGAGATGAGTGATTTCGCACACACTTTTAATAATCACGGCCCATCGGCCACCCTAAAACAAACACTGGCCCATCGGCCATTTCTAATCAATCCTGGCCCATTGGCCACCTTCAATTAATTAAGGCCCATCGGCCGTTTACTTTTACCACTCGTGTATTGCACACGAAAAACACAGAAATCACAAGTCAAAGTCTCATTTGCATCATCATTTTGGTTTGAAAAATCAGCCTTTAAACCCTATTTTGCCAAGGGATTTGAAGGGGGTACCCGGGAACGAGGCCGATCCTCTTCTTAAATATTTGGCACCTCCCCCCTCTTTTATTCTATTTTCTTTATTTTAGTTATTTTATTTTACTTGGATATACTACGATTATGCTATGTGAGGATTAACCTTTATTCGGACTTTAACTCATGACCCTTAATTGACCCAAAATTAAAGAGACCTAGAGAGACCCAAATTAATGTGATAGGACAACCGTCGTGTGTTGCCGGCAACACATTAGACGAGAGGAAGAACCCACCTTATTATTTTTCTCCCCATATTTCTTCAATTTTCATCGAAGAACGGTGTTACGGCCGTTACCGTAGCCGGCAATCGTGATTCGTCGATTTTGAGGGTAGTCGGAATCCTCATCTTCGATGTAAAATTTAAATAGCATATATAAATGAATGGAGATTTCCCCAAACCATGTCTCTCTTGGAGAAAAGGGGGGGTCAAAATTCACATCCGACAATACCGATTTCTGTAATTGTGTAATCGAAAAGTTGTTGAAAAAATACGGAATTACACATAAAGTGGCTACACCCTATCACCCGCAGACCAATGGGCAAGTTGAGGTCTCAAATCGCGAAAGCAAACGTATATTGGTGACCACAGTAAACCCTACTCGTAAAGATTGATCCCTTCGACTAACCGACACATTATGGGCTTACCGCACTGCATTCAAAACTCCAATAGGCATGTCTCCCTACAGACTGATTTATGAGAAAGCTTGCATCTTCTGGTGGAATTGGAACATAGAACATATTGGGCACTAAAACAGCTAAACTTTGATATGGAGAAAGCTGGAATTAAGAGGAAATTCTAGATAAATCAATTGGAAAAGATTCGCAATGAGGCTTATCAAAGTGTCGTATTTACAAAGAAAGGACCAAGGTTTTCCATGATAAAAACATTCTTAGAAAAACTTTTCACCCTTCACAAAAAGTCCTTCCTTACAATTCTCGTTTGCATCTCTTTTCTGGGAAGTTGAGATCTCAATGGAGTGGCCCCTTTGTTGTTAAGTATGTTTTTCCGCACAGGGCGGTTGAGTTGGAGAACCCTAAGGATGGTTTAGTTTTCAAAGTGAATGGGCAACGTCTAAAACCATTCTTGTAGCCATTTGATTCAGAAGACACTATTTTACCTTTGACTAGTCCTGACGAGCATTGGATCTGAAAGCATTCAACTTTGTGTACATATGTAAATAGATCTTGCTGCTTTGTTTTTGTGTATTTTGCCTCACTTTGGACAGATTCACGGGAGATCTGCAGTATCCCAGGTGCTTTCTAAACTTTACCCTCTGTTACTTTTATGTTCCTCATGTTTCGTATGTTCAATTCATATCATTCATTTACACATCGAGGACGATGTTCATGATAGGTTGGGGGGTAGGGACACGCACACTTGTCCATTGTTAGACAAAAGTTTTACACTCTTTTTATTTAATTAAAAAAATTCTATTCTTGTTTGTTTTTAGGAATTTGGAAATAAAGGGAATTTCCAAAAGAATTTTTATAAAACGAAGATACCTCGAATTTTGTAATTTTTTATGCTTTGGGAAAAAAAAAAAAGAACAAATGGTTCACTGTTTTGTTTAAGGAAAGGGTTTTTGGAAAAGTGCTGAATTTTGATCCCTCACTTTTACATAGACTGTATACGTTTTCAAGGTTTTGAATGTGAAGCTATGATTTCTATTTTCTTTGACGATTGGATTGAAAATATGATGGAAAGCCGACCCTTAGTTTCACAGTTTCCTAGTCCATATGGGTGGTTTGATAAGCCACAAGCTGTTAAATTAATTCGGGCACATGGAAAGGGCTACTTATTGTTGGGGACCGTTAAAAAAAAAAGAAAATAAAAAGAGTGTTTAGTCTTAAAAAAAAAAAAAAAGTTGTGTGATTAGTTTGAGTTCGTAGCCTTTTTAACCCGAGCTAGTAAGCCCGTAGGGGTATTTACATACCTAGTGCCCTAAAGACATCTGTTTTGGGAGCCATTGGCCTAAGGCTCGTTACATGGGTTAATTAAAAAGCTTAAGGGACCTGGGCATTGCACAGTCACATGTGTGTGTTTGAAAAAAAAAAAACAAAAAACTTGTAGCCTTTGGAAAAACAGTAGTGCAAAAGCCGTCATGGTCGCCTTGAGAGGAAAACTATTTTTCTTTGCTAAGGTTAGGTGGCCCAGAATTTTGGATAAAAAATCGTTTTCATGGAAATTTTTGGTTGATCATTTGATGCCTATGTTTTTTTTTGTATACGCACTTAACACCGTACATGATCATTTTAGCATGATTTCGAGAATTACTGATCAAAAGATGAGATTTGTGAACCTAATTTAAGATTTTCCTTTGAAAATTTTTGAGAATCGATAATATCCGGTGTTTGTAAATTTTCTTTTGGAAAAGTCCCCATGGTTTTGTTAGGTTACTACTTGGATTGAAAAAAATAGAGAGAATTTTGTGGGTATATTCACTGCAAACTCTCACGAGACACAACTCGTCCACTAGGGGGAACCTGGTGGTTTAAGGGCTTACTACATACGCTAAATGCAGTCGAGTGTACCAGCGGTAGTGTTTTTCATTTCTGTTTTCTTCATTAGTTTATTTTCTTTGGGATTAGTTTAGTGAGTTTTATTCCTTGTCGCTTATTTTGCTAAGGGACTAGCAAAAAGCTGGTTGGGGGGTGTGATAAGTCCACAGAACTAGGTCATCAGGTCATCATTTCATGAACATTTGTGGACTTAATTAGGTTTAATTGCACAAAATTGTACTTAATTTCATGATTACATGTATTTTGGGATATTTTTGGGAAAATGGTCAGAATTAATCAGAATTCATTGAATTGCATGACTTTTGTGGAATTAAGATTTTTTATGTCATTTATCACCCCAAAATTTGTTTTTTGGCATCATCAATGCATACTTGCTATGTTTGGCACCATATGCTATTTTTGGAAAGTTGGTCATTTTGGTGTATCACTAGGCATGTAGGGTCTCATACATAGTTCATAATTATTTTACATATAATTAATGTTAAAATTGCCCCTTTCAATTTGTAGGAGAAAACAAGAAATGGGACCCGCATTGAAAAGCAATTGAGTAGGGACCACACTCCACGACCAAGGAGGAGCCCCACTTTGTTAGCATGCAAGTTTCCAAGATTTTGATAAATTCTTCTTTCTATGTGTTGCCAAAAATTGCGATTCTCTCCGTCACTAAGATTTGAATTCAAATTCAAATTCAAGAAAATTGAAGAAGGAGATAAAGATCAAGAAGGAAAGTAAAAATCAAGAAAGAAAGGAATCCACAAGCCTTGGACGTCCCACATATGTGAGCAAAAAAAAGTTGGCACACAATCTAATTTTTTTTGGAATCCTTTTCATGTGCAATCTTAAAGACCTTTTTAGGAGTCCAAAGATGGAAAGAATGGGACCACAAGACTTTATCATTAGCAAGAGAAGTTGCCAAGATAGAAAGATTGCTTGGAATTCAAGCCAAGATGGAAGAGGATTCTTACCAAACAAGGAATATAAAAAAAAATTATAAAAAGGAAGCCAACAAAGGGCTGGACGTCCTTCACTTTGTGTAATAGCTTGGAGGCTCTCTTTCTCTCCATTCCACCCCATCCACCCTTTCTCTCTAAGTCCTTTTCTTCTTCTTCTCCCTTCTAATTCTTTAGACATAGGTTGAGAAATCATGTTGAGAGAATGATGAAGAAAGGAGAATCATAATTTTTTTTGTATTTCAAGATCAAGGAATAAAAATACTACTTGGATTGATTCTGCGTGTTTATGTAAGTGGTTTAATTTTCCTTTTCTGGTTCTTTTAAGTGTTTTGATTGGAGACAATATTTCACATGATTAGGTCTAGGATTTTGAAAATAAAATAAACTGATTAGAAGTCGAGAGACATCAAAAAAAAAATCACTTGCATTATCTTTTTTCCTACTCTGAGAAGAGAGGACATCATCATTGCATTGTCAATACTTGTAGGATTGTGTAGTTTCTAGATCTTTGGTACTACTTGTCCGCTTTTTATTTTCTACCCCTTTTGTTTTCGTTTAAGTTAATATTCTGATTATTTTAAGTTACAAATTCTAGATTTAGAGATTACAACTTGCATCTTTCTATATTTAGTTGAGACTTTCTATTCTTGTTATTTGCATAACATATGGTTGGAAAGTGTCATTTTGCAATGCATCATATTTAGAAATTGCTTTAGAAAAGGTTCTGTTGCTGAAATCACAATATTATCAACTGAGAAGAAAGACTAAATTCGGACCTGGTATGTGAATAGTGAAAAATTCTACATAGTTTCAGCAGAATCGACCCAACCGTGTTACAAAAATATGAGATTTAAAACCAGGTAAACGTGAATATTTTGGTCTGAAAAATAGCAGATTTAAAGTATGATAATAGGACTTTGAAACCCCAAAATTTCAGCCAAAATAACCCCGGGAGCCGTGTCAACCAGAGGCCCAAACAGGGGTTGTTGGACAGCCCGCGAACAGATTTCCAGCACAAAACAGTTCAAGTAGGCATCTTTAGATGATCATATCTTTTTTGTTTTAAGTTCTTTCTCGATTCTTCTTTTTTGGTTGTATTCATGCATCATCAGAGTATTGATCACAGCCATTAGATTTAAGTTCACATAATCTTAGATGAGTCGTACAGTCTAACGAAATTGGGCCTGTGCAAGGGTTTCCAGACTTAGAATTTTTGATAGCATGCATTAGATTTTTAAAAACTTGCATAAAATTGCATTGTTAGCATTTAGGGCATTACAGATCATTCATATTTGCATAAAAATTTATTTTGGTAATTAGGATGTAATTTTAAAAACTTTGTTTCGATTTCTCTTATATTAAATTGGTTGTTCGATGTGTGTATTATTAGTTTTATGGTCTCAATCCATTAAGGTTGATGCAATAAATTGATTAAATTCTTTATTTATTAATATATTTATGTTTTCCTTTCATGAGATGAATGGTGTTTTATTACTTAAATGCACATAACCAATACAAATGACATACTGGCTCATGAGATGAACCGGAATCCATAAGTGTATTAAATGTACCACATGTTTATGGATGAGATCCACATACAGGAGACATGTGTCACAAATCTTATACTTAAATTCATTCACAACCAGTGATGAGATTGGGCATCTCATCTGAAAAGGTTGTAGTATTATGATCACTATGAAATAGTATGATCTGTCTCGATCATAGGAATGTAAGATTCTAGATCATTATACCGGTACATTAGATGTATTGAAGGACCATGAGATGCACCTCAAGGATACTGTCTTTACTTTAAGGTTTGCTCTCATAATTCCATAGCAATAGGCTCTCAACCCTGAGACATTGATGAGCTCAAGTTTCTATCTATTCATTTATTTTGAGTCACCAATGAGTGAGGGCAACTGTAGGTCAACACCTCGGTATCTTGGGTATGTGATAATAGGACTGTGGGAACATTTAATGGTCAACATGGAATCTATCTTTTCCCTTTATGCCAATTAATGGATCTATCATTGGTAAGTGTACACCCATCTCAATTAAGAGTTAATTGGATGGTACTAATGATTACTATAATTAATTGGGTCTCAAAGATAAAAAGATATGGATCTAAATTGGTGGGACAATCTGACCAATTGATCCATGGATATTGATAGAGGGGCCTACTTGTAGTGATAAGGAAGTTTAGGGTCTTCATTTAATTTATTCCTAAGACTGGAGTTCAATTGTATTTATTTAGTGGAGTTATTTGCAATTAACTGCGGGCCCGGATTGCACATGAGATGTGGGGTCAGGGTGTCCCAGTTAGAGCCAGCTTTCTATGGAATCCCTAGTGGTCCCCACGCTTGCCCAAGATTGGATCTTTACTAATTCTATTTGAACTCAAAAAGGAAATCTACTGTTTCTATTTGAAGTAAGACTTCTAATAGTAGTAATAGTGGAACAAAGGTTTACTAAGTATAATAAAAGTTGGACTTCTAATAATACACAAAGAGAGAAGTTTGAAAAACTATAAAAAGGAAGAGGAGGGAGCCCCTTGGACGTCCGTGCCCTATTCCAAGGAGTGATTCACGCCCATCATCCCTAGTTTGCAAGAGTTGCATTCTTCTCCTTCCCCTCTCTCTTCTAGCTCCCTTCTAGTTTCCTTAGTGCTTCTAGTTAGTCTTTCTCTTGGAGATTCCACCGTCGCTCTTGAGGAAAGAGATCTGTAGCGGGTCATAGCATGGAAGACGATTAGGCATTGGAGATTCTGATTTTGGAAGATCATCAAAGAGTTGAATCAAGTTCTCCATTAGAGCACAACCAAGCTCCATATGTATTTTCTACTTCTTGTATGTTGTGGAATTTCGTGGTTGCATGTTTAGTGTTGTTTCTATCTTCTTGATAGGTTTGTTTGCTGATCATAATGGTTGAGATTGAGGACATGCATCATGGATTGGGTTTTATTGGCTTTTTGGATAGGTGTTCATCACTTCTAGATGGTGAAAAGTTTTGAAACCTATCCTAGATGTCCACCCACTTCCAACAATTGGTAGCAGAGCCATACCTCATCTCTAATCATGATAAGACAGCAAGCTTGCTCTGTTCTTTGCATGAGATGAGAAGAAGATAGAGGAAGGGCTATGTTTTGGATCGATTTTTTTGTTTTTACTTGGTTTAATGGTGAATCCATGTTTGGACAGTCACAAAAGGGTTTAATGATGA
This sequence comes from Persea americana, assembly GCA_029852735.1. Lineage (NCBI taxonomy): Eukaryota > Viridiplantae > Streptophyta > Magnoliopsida > Laurales > Lauraceae > Persea > Persea americana. The sequence goes on from CM056817.1 coordinate 20,566,746, forward strand.
TGGAATGATGATAGGAAGCCATTGGAACACTTTAAAAGAGTTTTGGAGTTGAATGGACACGGAAAAGAAAAATCCAAATTCTGATGTTCGTCTGTCCGGTCGACCGGGACTCGTGTCAGGTCGACTGGGTACTTGCAGCCCGGTCGACCGGGCTCTCTGGCCGGTCTACCGGGGACACTGTGACAGAAGTTGCAGAATTTTGGATTTTTCAGTTTTGGGTCTTCTTCGTGTATCCTATTTTTCCAGCATTGTTTGGCAGCCTATTTGTGTGTTTTCTGTGGTTGTATGTGTAAGACCCCGCCCCGAGAGTTTCCTTTTAGTGTTAATTAAGTCGTGTTTTAGCTATAAGTGAGATTAGAGGAAATGGGTTAAATCTGGATTAGAATAGCTTTTTATAGCTTTGAATAATTTTGGGAACTCTTTTGATCTAGTGGGGCCCTTTGAGGGTTCCTTTTAGTGTGTCTTGTCTAGTTTTGAGATTTATTTAGTAATTCTGGAAATCGGTAAATTGCTCCGTTTAATGTATTTTATGATTCCCAACAACTTTCGTATTTGTTCCGTTTCCATTCGAGACCTTTAAACCCTACTTTGCCATTGATAGGGGTAAAACAGTCTTTTTACACAAAATCTGGACACTATTTTTAATGTCTCCGAAACTCGTAAAATATATAATTTTTGGAAAGTAGAAATTTCGACGATCAATTCTTCCTTCTTCGTCGAATCCATCCGAAGCCCGTAGATTGATGTTTTAGCTCGATTGGGCTTTTAAGTTGTGGGACCCCTTGCCATTATCTATATAAGGGGGAGTCCTTTTCCCTCTCTTCTTCTTCTTGCAACTTTCTTGAGAACAAGAAATCCCAGCCCAGCCCTAGGGTTCTTTTCAACTTACCTTGCTCTTTGCTTCTCCATCTCTCAATCTCTCTCAAATCTATTGCTAAAGGCAAAATGGAGGCATTGATCTTCTTCCCCTCCATGAGAGCTTCATCTTGATACCATTTGTCGAGAGAACCTTCCATTCCAAGCTACCTTTTGAGCAAACTCTTGCCATAAGAGGACTCTTCATGTAAGTTCCTCTTCTCATCTCTTGGTTGTGTATTCTTCTAGCCATGGAGGTGCTTCACCTTGATTATTGGAAGTTATTTCCATCTATTTCTTGATTTTGTCATTCTAGGGTTGTAATGTTGTATTTTGGGGATTTTTGTGTAGATTGTAGATTTTGAGCTTGATAGAAGGAGTAGAGCCTGACTAGCATACTTTGAGACCAAGGCAAGTGGATGAATGGATTCGATTTGAACAAGTTCTTATTTTGTTTAAAATGTGGATTTTTACTATTTCTATTTCACTTGATTCATTATGTTTCATAATGCTTTTGGAAATGCACTTATTGACATGGTTTTTCTCTTAGTTAGTTTTATGAGAATATATACATTCATCATCAAAGTTTATTTTGGTCATCATAAACTTCTTAATGATATTTGTACTTGCATTGAATGAGATTTGTATTGGTAAGAGAATTAAATGCGTTGATGGAATGGTGGTTGGTGGAAAGGATTAAATGTTAAATGGAAGGAATAGACCCATTTCATGCTAGGAAATGGTTGGAGTTGAAGTGAAAGGGTTTGGGAAAGAAAGCACAGAAATCTGCACCTGATGTGTAGTTCTCGCAGCTGGGTGGTCAGCAGGCGGTCACCTTGGCGGCTAGCCGACAGGTGATCGGCGGCTAGCCGACCCAGATGCGGTTAGAAACACAGAATGCTGTATTTTGACAGGCGAACTACGGTCAGCCGCACGGTCAGCTCGCGGCTAACCGCCAATCCAAAAACCATGTGACCGCTAGGTAGCCGAGATGCGCGGTTAGAAACACAGAATGCTATATTTTAGCAGGGTGAACCGCGGTCAGCCCCGCGGTCAGACAGCGGCTAACCGCCGATCACCTCGGCGGCTAACCGCCAGATGACCGACAGGTGACCGAGTTTCACCCAGAATTCCTGAGTCTTTTCTATTGGTTTCAGATATGGCATTTAAAGGTTTGGATGGGTTGTTCTGATGCCCTACCACCTTGGAAAGACCCAGGGGATGACATAAGGAGATTGACATAGGAAGAGACACCATTTCGGAAAGGTATTGGGACTTTTAGATTCATCAACGTGCATAAAGAAACTTAGTATGTCCTCTTTCATTCGAGTACCATACTAAGGGTAATATAGACATACAAGATCCTTATACATGTCGTTTGAATATGGATGCCCAATATATAGTCCCTAATGATATAAGGTTTCATTACATTGTTTTACTTAGGTTGTATGTATAATTACCCGAGCCTACCAGTTTTATCTCGAATTCTGATTTATACACCTGATATGCCCTGCCAGCCCCGTCTATGCGTGAACTGATAATGACATGAAATGTGTGCCTACGAGCACCATGCCCCGCTTAAACGAATGTTTTATACTGATATGTTTGGTATGCGTTTTGATTTCTCATGTAACCTATGAGTCGGCACCACTAAGCTTGGACGTCCTTGTCAGTCTGATCAACTGACTTGGGCCTCCCCCTTGTGCTCCCGCCAGTTGCAACTTGGATCCCGTTTTGTCCCGTTACCCGGTTCCGCGGCCGTGGTCTTGCCTAGCTATATGTATATGTATATGTATATAATGTTGGTTCTCGTCACTTCGTGTGCTCGAGCCCAATGCACTGAATGTGCTCTCATCACCTTAGTGATAGAGAGGATTTAGCTTTAGTGTGGTTGCCACCTAGTCAGTTCCTGTACCTTGAATACCCCCATGATTTATATTGCATCTGTACTTCAAATGAACTATGCATCCTGTTTTATGATAGTTTTTGTTATGTCTATGATATGCTTTGATTTCTTTATTGGTATTATCTATTCACCCACCTGCCAGACCGTCGTGTCTGACCCATTTTTGTGGTACTCAGGTCCAGCTCCCGTTAGTGCCTTTGAGGAGGAGCCAGAGGGGGCGGTTGATGAACCGCAACGATTAGTGGAGTGGCAAGCTGACGATGTCATGTAGACATTCGGTTTAACTTTGAGCTGCGAATATTTTGGGGAGATCATAGACTGATTCTTGATTTATACTTTGGTTGTACTGGCCTTTGTTGGCCATTATTTTTTGGGGAATGTTAATTTAACTTGATCTTTTGTCTAAACTTTAACTTCATATTTTGGGAATGCTAATGAAATCATTGCTCACTCTGACATCATATCATACTTGTATATCATCAGTCTTATTTGATGGGAATGGATTAAGAGTTTGATTTGCTACACGCTTCCGCACCAATATAAATGTTCTATGAGTGTATGTGGAATCCTCACCGCGGAAACCTGTGGGAAATTAAGGAAATGTATAATCATTATTAAGAGTAGTTCATTATCCACACCACACACCGTCGCGGTCCCGGGCCTCGGTTCGGGGTCGCGACAGTATGAGATACTAACATGCAGGTTATCTTGTCCTCTCCATGTGGCCCACAAGTCTTTTACTTTCTTTTATGGTTGATTGTTTTTAAAGGCCAAGTGTAAAGGGCATCATGGTTTCCTTGGTTTCCCATGAAAGGGCAAGGGATGATGGTTTCCCTGTAGCCGCTTTAATTTCAATTTTAGATTACCATATAAGTCTCATCGTAGAGACATAGGAATTTATGTAATTTTCAAAATTTGAAAATTCTGGCGATGTCTAAGACAAACAAGGAAAGTGAAGTTGGACTCCTAATCAAAGAGTTTGAAGATTTCCAAAAGGTGTTTGGAGTTTCCCAAAGAGTTTGGGGAATTCCAAAGTTTTGGAAAGTCTAGAAGTCCAAGATGTCTATTCTGCTTGGGCCATGTGGAGGAGAGGACTAGTCACTAATTTTAGCTTTTTCTATTTATGGATGAATGTTTGATTTAGAATGTTTCCAAATCTGATCCAAACATAGCAAATTGCTATAATTGGTCAAATCAAATTAATTTTTGGAAAGATTTCTAATTAATGTTGATGACCCATGAGATTGACACATTGGTAAAACTAATTTAAGAAACTAGACTTTCCTTAAAATAACTTGACTTGGAATCAATATTTGAACATGTCATGAGATGATTTGATGTTCATATATGTATATGTGGGCCCTAATACCTTAAAAGGAAAATCCTCAATTCTAAAATATTAAGTGAGAGCAGGGCAATAAATTGAGAAATCCCCATGGTTTTCCACCATAGATCCATTATAAGGAAAGTATTAGCCTCACGCCATCTTGAGAATGGCCGTTCCCCACGGAGGGCTTTTATTTCTTTGGTTACTAGATATGGATCTCCCAAAAGGATAGTGTTGGTGAGACGAGGTGGGGGTTCACTCCCAAAGGAGGGGCTGTCCACAACGGTTGTCGTTCAATGTTACTTGGTGGGTCACACTTAACTAAAATAGTGATGTAGTATCCCCAAGGATTTGCCTCATGTATTTTAGAAATCAAAGATAATTGGGAGTCATACATTATTTGTATGAGATACTTAGATAATAGTGAATGATAGGGGATCATTAGTCTTAATTTTGACTTACTTTGATTCGCACCAATCTAGGTGATATTTGCACTCCCCAAGGAGGCATATCCCAGGGATTGGAATTCCGATGTATTCTAAATTTTAGTGGTCATGAGGATTACCACATAAATTTGGTAGAATGCTAAACCCTAATGTCATCAATATTCATTAATTAAATGTATGGTTATGTGTTACAGTTTTTCAACATGAATTCGAATACTTTCAATCCACTTGCAACCATTCTCAACGAGAATAAGTTGGTGGGATCCAACTACGTAGACTAGAAACGGAACCTGGATATTGTCCTGACTGCATCAAGATATAAATGTCCTTACCATGTCCCCCCTTGATGAGCCTGTGTCAGATGCACCACAGGAAGAGAAAGACCATTATGCCAAATGGACAAATGACAATGAGATGGCCAAATGTTACATTCAGGCATCCATGTCTAGTGTTTTGCAACACCAACATCAATCCTACAAGAATGCATACGATATCATATCGAACTTGAAGGTGACGTTTGCGGACCAGGGCAGGCCTGCTAGGCAGGCTGTTATGAGGGTGCTCATAAGCACCAAGATGGCTGAAGGTACACTAGTACAGGACCACATGTTAAAGATGATGGACTCATTGAATGAGTTGGATGTACTGGGTGCCGCAATTGATGCAGAATCACAAATTGACATAATCCTCGAGTCGCTACCAGATTCATTCAACCATTTTAAGATCAATTATAATATGAATAAAATGAATTTGACCCTAGCTGAGTTGTCTTGCCAGCTGGTAGCTACTGAGGGAATTATGAAGAAAAGGCCATCTGCCCTGATGATAGAAAAGCCAGATGCTAGGCCCAAGCCAAAAGGCAAAGGCCGGAAAGGCAAAAAGAAATCGGTCTCCAAAGGTCCTAAGGCAGAAAATGGTCCGAATGGTTGTGTGGCAAAGGCTAAGGGTTCAAGGACTAAGGAAAAGTTTTTCCACTGTGGTAAGACAGGACATTGGAAGATGAATTGTCCAGATTTTCCGTCCAAGAAAATGACCTCAGGTATGATTGAGTCTCTTGTTTCTGAAGTTAGTTTTGCAACTGGTACTTTAGAATCCTAGTGTGTTGACTCCGGTGCAACTAATCACATTTGTAATTCGTTGCAGGGGTTCCGGGAAACCAGGAGGCTCAGTGACGGCGAAATCATTGTCAACCTAGGATCTGATGCTAAGGCAGAGGCAGTTCCAGTGGGAGTTATTACTTTATATTTTTCAGATAATAAATTGATTTTGTCAGATACATTATATGTACCGTCTTTAAGGCGGAACTTAATTTTAGTTTCTTGTTTGGTGAATAAAAGTTATTCCATTACTGTTGTTACTGAAGTTGTCATAAAGAGGAATGGTGCTTTCATATATTCTGGCAAGGTAATCAATTGACTTTATTTGTTAACTCCCACAATGTAGGAGATATATGATACCGAGATAAGTAATAGACCATCATTAAAAAGAAAATCACCTTCATCTAATCCAACAAATCTTTGGCACCTGAGGCTAGGTCACGTTAACCTAAATAGGATTGATAGGCTAGTGAAAGATGATATCTTGCCTTCACTGGTGATAGAACCAATGCCTGTCTGCGAATCCTGTCTGGAAGGCAAAATGACCAAAAGACCTTTTTCATCCAAGGGCAATAGAGCCAAAGATTTATTGGAATCAGTGCATACTGATGTGTGTGGACCCATAAATGTTAGAGCGAGAAGAGGATATGAGTACTTCATCACTTTTACAGATGATTACTCAAGATATGGATACATATACCTTATGCACCGCAAGTCCGAGGCTTTTGAAAAGTTCAAAGAGTTTCAAGCGGAAGCGGAAAAGAAATTAGGTAAAAGTATCAAGACTCTTCAATTAGATCGAGGAGGGGGATATCTCTCAGCTGATTTTATGGGATACTTATCAGAGAATGGGATTATATCCCAGTTGTCTGCTCCTGGTATTGTCGGATGTGAATTTTAATCCCCCCCCCCCCCCCGAGAGGGGAGTTGCCATTCAGCAGTGTGAGATAAAAAAATACATCGAAAATGAGGATTCCGACTAACCTCAAAATCGACGGATCACGATCGCCAGTTACGGATTCGGCCGTAACACCGTCCGTCTACGAAAGCCGAAAGAATGCGGGAGGAAAATGGGGTGGGTTCTTCTCTCGTCTAATGTGCCACCGGTGACACACAACGGTTCTCTCGTCACTTAATTTGGGTCTTTCAATTCGGGTCGAACTTGGGTCAAGGGTCAAATTATGGGCTTCAAGATGGGACCATAATGAACTAGGCAGGGGAAATCAACATCTAGGGTTGAACAAACTAATTAAAGTTAAATCCAAGTATTCTAGGGGATAAGCGAATTAAAATGAAAATAAACTAAGAAAATAAGGGGAAAGGTGCCAAATATTTAGAAGAGGATCAACCCCATTCCTGGGTACCCCCTTCAATGTCCTTTGACGACCTAGTGTTTAAAGGCTGATTCTTCGAATCGAAAGAATGATGCAGACAAAACTTCGAGTTGTGATTTTTGTGGGTTTGCGTGCGATACGCGGGTGATAAAAGTGCATGGCCGATGATGGGCCAGAAGTAAGATAAAAATGGCCGATGTTGGGCCGGGATTGATTGAGGGTGGCCGATGATGGGCCGGTAGTAAATAAACTGATATTGGGGTGTGTGAAATCACTCGTCTCGTTTCGTCATTCTCATTAATTCAGGTTCTCAGAATCAGCCTCTATTCCCTTTAATCATTGAGTTCAGATAAATATTTGGCACCGGAGGTGGAGGAAAAGAGAAGAAAATATTTTTGGGATTGGTTTTATTGGTTTTATAATTTTTTTATTTATTTTAATAATTGGGGCTAGAAGGGCCTAACAAGGGGAATTCCTACTTGGATTCAATCTAACTGTTCCATTTCCCTAATGGATCTCACCCTATCCTAAGGTCCTAACCGTCCACATCCGCTCTCCCGGTCCCTTAGCGGGGCCCGGAGAGAGAGTGGGGCCTAATCAATTGAAGTTTAAGAAATTAGGGTAGTCTAAGCTGGCTAGGGGGAGACCTAGATCTAGGTCTGGGGTCTGATCTAATCAGTCTAGGCTAGTGTCTAATTTCTTACTCCAATTTATTAATATTTTGGTTGTTTTAAATATCTTTTACTTTGTTTTTGGTCTTTTTTATTTTTATTGTTTTTATTTTGTTTTTGAGTTTATTTATAGTGCCTAAGATCCTAAATTAATTTATCCTAATGAAATGGGAAGAAGAGGGGAGTGAATTTCTAATAATTTTTTTTATTAAGAACTTATTTGAAGTTTCCTAAATAATATTTCCTAATCCTAATGAGAGGAGGGATGAGAAAAAGAAGTCAAGTATTAAATTTAGCCTAATCATTTTAATTAATAGGGTAGCTAAAATTCTAATTTTAATTATGTTTATTACATTGCACTTTATTATTTTACTTTGTTTTTGTTTTGGGGTTTTTGTTTTTTTGTTTTTATTTTTTTTATTTTTTTCAAATGAAATAGGTAGTCCTAAATTGCATTGAGTTAAGTTCGAACATGAAAGATAAACGTAAAGAAAATGCAGCTAATTGTATGATGAATTGGCATGTTTTATGTATGGACAGGTTTGACATTATCTAGGAATAATTTAAAATAAGTAATGAAATTGGAAATTTACTAGATGCATGGGCATGTTAGACGCATGAGCATGTTTGAATTTATTAAGGAAAATTTGAGATAAACAATGATATGGTAAATTCAGCTAGGTGCAAGAGCATATTAGAGGTATGAAATTTAATAAAAGGAATAATAATGAAGACTAACCTAAGTGTATGGGCATATTAGATGCATGAAATATCATAAAAAGAGACACTAAGTACAATAGAGAGCTTCAGTCAATGCAAGAAAATAAAATAGGGACCTGGCATGCATGGGTTCAGTTTGGATAAATGGGCTAAGCAGGTGAGTGCAGCGAGGGGTGTGCGTGAGTGTGCACAGGGGAGGAGAAGAAGAAGAAAGAGGGCGCGGAGAGACGGAGAGGTAACAGAGGGGGAGGGGCTGCAGAGAGGTGGCGAGGGAGAGATGAGAGAGGGAGAGAGAGGGTGGTGCGCAGTGGGGGAGAACAAAGTTGGAGAGGTGAGATGGGGAGAGAGAAAGAGGGAAGCAGAGAGAGAGGGACGGTGTGCTAACGGGAGAGAGAGAGTGGGCGGAGCAGAGGAACTGAGAGACAGTGGACGGGAGAGAGGGAGATGGGTCGCAGAGGGAGAGAGAAAGGTGAGAGTAAAGCAGAGGAGAGAAGAAAGAGCGAGAGAGAGAACTGCGGGGACAGAGATACGGCGGAGAAAGGGAGAGGAAGAAAGGGAGAAAAAAGCAGGGAGAGGGCAGTGTGTGCGCTGGGTGTGGGAGGAGGGAGAAAGAGAGGTGTACTTGGTGGGGAGGAGTTCGGCGGTGTGAGGAGGAGGAAGATGATGGTGTGTGCGTCCGGGGCCTGCTGGTCGTCGGGCGGTGTTGCTGCGTGAGTCTGGAGAAGCTGCGTGCGAGGTAGACGAGCAAAGGGCATGTGAGATGGGTTGCGGGGAAAGAGAGGATGGCGGTGGTGCGAGACGGATCCGGGATGGAGGGAGTGGGTGAGGGAGATCTAAGAGGGAGCAGAAAAGACGGTGGAGAGGGGAGAGATGGAGGAGAGGGTGCGAACAGAGAGCCTGAAGAGGAGAGGTGGAGGGAGATGGAGACGGGCGCAGGAGAGATGGAGGGTGATGATGGGGCTGCTGCCTGAGACGATGGGCTGGGAGATGGAAGATGATGATGGGCTGCTGTGTATGGGTTCTGAAAGGAAGAAGGGTTCTGCACTGGTGGAAAAACGGGAGAGGTTGGTGGAGATGGAGAGATAAGAGGGGTGGTGATAGATAGATCAAAGGGAGATGAGGTGCGTGAGATGCAGGATGATGGATGGTGAGAGTTCTGAGCCTGGGAGATGGGATGGGCTGCGTGGAGGGGTTCTGCACTGGTGGAAAAACGGGAGAGGTTGGTGGAGATGGAGAGATAGGAGGGGTGGTGATAGATAGATCAAAGGGAGATGAGGTGCGTGAGATGCAGGATGATGGATGGTGAGAGTTCTGAGCCTGGGAGATGGGATGGGCTGCGTGATGGAGAAGGTGGGTGGTGAAGATGATGCGTTCTGATGGTGGGGAGATGGGCGTCGTGAGATGGAGATCGGCTCTTTGATGATGAGATGGTCGTGCACAGGGTTCTGGGAGCATGGAAAGCGATGATGGAGGAGGAGGGTTCTGTGATGATGAAGGATGGGTTCTGAGATGGGAGATGATGATGGGATGAAGACGATGATGGGCTGTGGCCAGTGAGAGGTCAGATGGAGGGAAGATGGTGATGGTGGTCGAGATGGTGGAGGCTGGTGATGGTGGGTTGTAGGGGAGAGATGAGAGATGATGATGGGGTACTGCGTGAGGGAGATGGAGATGGGAGGCCTCTGCGTGAGATGAAGAGATCGGATCCAGGGGCTTCTGCGGATGGGTTTTTGGATCGGCTTGGGTGTTTGAAATTGAGAGGGATAAAGAGATATCAGGGGGGAAGGAGAGAGATGTACGCCTGAGATGGGCCATGGGGGAAGATGTGCGTCTAGGATGAGAGCCATGGGGGGATAGAGATTGGCTCGAGGGAGTTGGAGATGACGAGGGAGAGAGATCCCAGGAGGGAGGGGAGAGTTTCTCGGATCTGGGACACTGTCCTCTCCCATGCAGCTAATGGGCCAAGTCGGGTCTAGTCAAGTTCACGTATGGGTTGGGTTTGGGGAGCGGGGTCTGGTGGGTTTGGATCCGGGTTCACTAGGTCAGGTTCAGCTTGGGCTGGAGCTCATTGGGCCAGGCCTGGTGGGTTTGGATTTAAAAGAAACTGGTTCGGGTCCAAAAGGTGGGGTCCGGGTGGAGATTGGTTGAGTTGCTGTCGCCGGGGCCCAAGTTTCGTAGATTTCAATCCGCACGTCGGATTTCGACGTTCTATATATTGACGGAAAGCTCTCGATGAGTAGGTCGCCATGAACTGATTTTCAAGGCGATCAGAGGTCTAGAGATGATAGGTGATTTTTCACGCGGGCCCCGCGGGGGTGTGGGACCTGCTGTCATGATTTTTGATCCGCCCGTCAGATCTTGGAGTTCTATATATGGGCGGAAAGCTCTCGATGAGTAGATCATGATGACCCAACTCTTTGGATGATCAGAGGCCTAAAGACAATAGGTGATTTTTCACGCGGGCGCCCCGGGTTGTGGGACCCGCTGTCATGATTTTTGATCCGCCTGTCAGATCCTGGAGTTCTATATATGGGCGGAAAGCTCTCGACGAGTAGATCACGATGTGCCAATTGCCTGGGTGATCAGAGGCCCAGAGACGACAGGTGACTTTTTACTCGGGACCTAATCAAGACATCATTAAATAGGGCGGACTAAATTGCCCCTCATAGGGTGCCAAAACGAGGTGTCTATAGCATGCCTCTCTTTGGAGAACAGCACGTACAGAGTTGTTCTCCAAAGATAAGGAGACATACACTCATGCCTCCGTTTTAGCTTTTGGGCTCAAGGGAGTGGCAGCCTATGAGGGTGAGTTCGAACTGGCTCGTGGGAATCGGGATGAGGTTGTTCTAGGCCACTTAGTTAATTAGGTCTCATTTAGGATCAAGCCTGATCAAGTGATATGAGGATGCTCAGGCGATGTCACCTAGTGCCATTTCACTGTCTACCCAAAATTTAATCCCTACAAGGTGGATCATCCTACTCGGGGGGTGCACAAAGTGTCAAAGCAGGATTCTGAAAGAGCATGTTATGGTAATGATATTAAATGTAAGAGCACAAGTTTGGAAGATTAAGTTTGGGTTTTTCAGTTCAGCGACACTTACCTCTTGGTTCCTGTTCCTTTCGATGTGGTGGCCCTCACATTTTCACCTACAATAAATCCTGGCTAGAAGGAAAGAAGGGAGCAACGACTCGCCTTGCGTTGAAGTTAGTACATAAACGTGCCAAGTGTGTGTTATGCATGTGATGATGTTAAGAAGGCTTGTAATTGTGATGCAGACTAAATTTAAAATGTTAGTGCTAATGCAAGGCATGTCCTCGACATCATCCTGTAGTCATGACATCAATCAACCACTACCATGATAGTCAATAGAGATAAAAGAAAATAACAGAAATGCATCCACCACATGCAAGGAAAAAAAAAAAGATAAACAGCGGGGGCCCATCCTTTGGATGTAGGTAGATCGAGTAGGAAATTGAGATTGAGAGATATCTAAAACTTATCCATAGCACACACATAGCATGAAACAGTACACATCCAATACCAAGACTAGAGGCAAATCGTTGTTGGCTAATCCGAAACAAAGGGGTGATCATTTTTCGACTGATAGTATATCTCGTTTCGAGAGGAGTCGTGCACAAAACATGGTATCCGCATGGGGTTTTGGATCAAGGGTTAACCAGGGAGGTGTGAGGCATGTTTATGTAGGTTCATAAATAAAATAAAATAAAATAAAATAATGCCCCAGCATATGGGGTGACATATGTGAACGATCCCTGAAAGAAAACAGTGTATAACCTATCCTGCATTAAACCATAAGGCATTAGTAACAAAAGCATGCATGAGGTGAGAGTGTGTGGATTGGTGAGTGTTTGTGACAACTGTGCATGTGACGGGACCTGAATTGGGAAGCCGTGCAAAATAAGTAAGTACTCATTTGCGTGTGCGTGTACGCATGTACATATATGTATATATAAAAATGCCCCAGCATGAAGCTGGTGTGTTTTCTGGCTGGGAGTGAGAGAGTGAAGGTGGTCTAGCTCTCTAATCCATGGCTGCTAGTTTGATTATGATATGACCTTCCCCAACTATCCTTTGGAGGTCGATCCCTCATGATTCTTTTCCAGCTGTTTTGGTCCTTTTAGTCGAACTTTAGAGAGCGCTAGGCTGCCCCTGGAATTCATGTGTGAGCACGAGTTTCATGTGTGGGAGACAGGCCCCTCAGTGTTATGGTTACCGGCCACTCTCCGCTTGGTTCGTTAGGCAAGGGCCCATGTCATTCGAGCGGGCTTGGTGTAGACACCTCGTTTTGGCACCCTATGAGGGGCAATCTAGTCCACCCTATTTAATGATGTCCTGATTAGGTCCCGAGTCAAAAGTCACCTGTCGTCTCTGGACCTCTGATCGCCCCGGGAGTTGGCTCATCGTGATCTACTCATCGAGAGCTTTCTGCCCATATATAGAACTCCAAGATCTGATGGACGGATCAAAAATCATGACAGCGGGTCCCACACCCTTGCGGCGCGCACGTGAAAAATCACCTATCATCTTTGGACCTCTGATTGCCCTGAAAATTGGCTCATAGTGACCTACTCGCCGAGAGCTTTCCGTCAATATGTAGAACGTCGAAATCCGACGAGCGGATTGAAATCTACGAAACCTGGGCCTCGGTAATGACAACCCAACCAATTTCCATCGGACCCCACTTTTTAGGCCTGAATTAGTTTCTTTTAAATCCAAACCCACCTAAACCTATCCCAACACACCTAAACCAGACCCGGTCCGGATCCTAACCAAACCCAAGTCCAGCCCAACTTTGGACCCAACTCACCCAAACCCACTCAGGTCCGACCCAAACACAACCCGAGCCAGATCCAAACCTCCTGACCCGAACTTGACCCAAACACAACCCGAGCCTTATCCCTCTCATCTCTCTCCCAACCCAGGCCTTATCCCTCTCAATTTCAAACACCCAGGCCTCATCTCTCTATCTCTTTCCCAACCCAGGCCTTATCCCTCTCAATTTTAAAACACCCAAGCCCATCCAAAAAAAACACCATACGCAGAACCTCTCCCAGATCTGGACGCAGAGCCCAGGCTCCCCATCTCAAGCACCATCGCCCTCCATCCTCTTCCCTCCACTCGTTTCCCTCACGCAGCACCCCACCATCATCTCCATCATCCTCCTCCCAAGCGCCCATTTCTCCACCATCCATCATTCCCTCTCATCATCTTCGTCTCTTCCCTTGCGCCAGACCCACCTCTCCATCTCCTTCCATCGTAGAACTCCCCGACCTCTCCCAGATCTCTCTCACCTACCATCATCATCACCTCATCATCATCTCTCATCTCTCCCCTACAACCCACCATCACCAGCCTCCACCATCTTCTCCATCTCACGCATCTTCTCCATCTCACCATCTCGCCCTCCATCCGCCCGCATCACACATCTGCACGCAGCACCCCCCAGACACCATCCTCTGCTTCATCTCCCTCCTCAGCACCACCGGACGAGCGCAGAGACACTGTGGAAGCCCGAACCTCCACGCCAGACGCCACCCACACAGCATCCTCTACAGCATCTTGTCCATCCTCTGGACGCCGCCTCCTCCTTCCTCGCCAGCGTCTCCAGACTCACGCAGCAGCACCGCCCGACGACCAGCAGCCCCCGGACACACACAGCATCATCTTCCTCCTCCTCGCACCGCCGAACTCCTCCCCGCCAAGTACACCTCTCTTTCTCCCTCCTCCCATACCCAGCGCCCACACTGCCCTCTCCCTGCTTTCTTCTCCCTTTCTTCCTCTCCCTTTCTCCGCCTTATCTCTATCCCCGCAGTTATCTCTCTGTCTCTCTCCTTGGTCTTCCTCGCCCTCTGTTTCCTCTCTTCTTCTCCCTCACCCTTTCTTCTCCACCTCTCTATTCCCCGTTCGTCCCGCCACCTGCAACTCAACATTCTCCCTCTCCCTCTCCGTCTCTCCCCTGCACCCGCCTACTCATCCTCTGTTCTCTCCCCTACTCTCTTCCTCTCCCTCTCTCTCATTCCCTCCTCTCCGCCCTGCCATCACCCCGCTCCACCTCTTATTCTCCCTTTTTTCCTCTCCCCGTTCTCTCACTCTTTCCTTCTCCCTCGTCTCCCTCCACCTCTCCGTTCCCCATCTATCTCTCCCTCTGCGACCCATCTCTATCTCTCTCCCTGCAACTCTCTCTATTCCGCTCTGCCCCTCTCTCCCCTCTCGTTCTCTCCTTCTCTCCATTCCCTCTCTCCCTGCCTCTATACTCTCTGTCACTCTCTCTCCTTCTCTCCATTCCCTCTACCTCTCTGCGCACTAACACTCTCCCTCTCCCTCTCTATCTCTCCCCTGCAACTCAACACATCTCCCTCTCTCCCTCACCTTTCTTTCTCACTCTGCGACCCATCTCTCTTTCTCCTGCCACCTGCAACTCAACACTCTCCCTCTCCCGTGCTCTCTTCTCTCCCCGCGCCTCCCTCTGTTCTCTCCCCTACTCTCTTCCTCACCCTCTCTCTCATCCCCTGCCATCATCCTCCTCCGTGCCACCCACCTGCAACTCCACACTCTCCCTCTCCCGTGCTCTCTTCTCTTTCCGCGCCTGCCCCTGTCTCCCCTTTGTCTCTTCCTCCTCACCCTCTCCTCTTTTTCTCCCGCCACCAGCTCTTTCTCCCTCTCTCTCTCTGTCCGCGTGCTCTTTCCCTCTGCCTGCGTCTCCCTCTACCTCCCTGTCTCCCCTTTGTCTCTTCCTCATCAGCCTCTCTCCCTTTCTGCTCCACCTCTCCCTCTCATTCTCTCCTTCCTCCTCTACTTGCACTCTCTCACACTCGTTCTCTCTCTACCCCCTCAGCCCCACTATCTGCTTTCCCTATCTCCCTACTCTCTCAGTCCCTCTTTCCCTCACCTCTCCATTTCTCCCCTGCTGCACTCACGACCGAGCCACTGCCCACTTGCACCACGTGCATCACACCTGTGCACCCACCTGCACTCCTTCATCGCACACCCACTGCTGGCACCACTTGCACCTCCGACTTGCCTGTTTGGATTGCCAATCATCGGAGCTACCAATCCAGCCCAAGCACGCACAGCCCGGTTTCACTCTACTATCTACTTTTTTTGCATTCAATTCTTCAGTCACTGTGGTTCGTCTTTTGTTCTTCATGCGTCTAACATGCCATGCATTTAGATTAGTGTTGTAGGCCATTTTTATTATTATTATTATTTTTTTTATTTTTTTTAAATTAGCCTTAATCTGTATGTCAACATGCATTTAACATGCCCATGCATTATAATCGTATTACATCTTGTTTCTTTAGTTTATCCTTTTTATAAAAATTGAGACTGCATTCCCTTTATCTGTTCATGTTATTTTCTATATAAAAATTAGAATAAAAATCAAAAACACCAAAAGAAAATAAAAATAATAAAATAAAAAGTAAAGATTAAAAATAGAATTTTAGCTACCCTACTAATTAGAAATAATTAGGCTAAATCCAATAATTGACTTCTCTTCTCTTCCCCCATGTCATTAGGATTAGGAGATCTCATTTAGGAAACTTCAAATAAATTATTAAATAAAAATTAGGAACTTATTACTCCTTCCTCACCCCATTTCATTAGGCTAAATCAGTTTAGGATTTTAGGCTCTATGAATAAACATAAAAATAAATAAAAATAATAAAAATCCAAAATACCAAAAACAAAGTAAAAGATATTAAAAAAAACCAAAATATTAATAAATTGGAGTTAGAAATTAGACAGTAGCCTAGACTGATTAGGTCAGACCCCGGACCTAGATCAAGGTCTTCCCCTAGCCAGCTTAGACTACCCTAATTTCTTAAACTTCAACTGATTAGGCCCCACTCTCTCTCCGGGCCCCGCTAAGGGACCGGGAGAGCGGATGTGGACAGTTAAGACCTTAGGATAGGGTAGAGATCCATTAGGGAAATGGAATAGTTAGATTGAATCCAAGTAGGAACTCCCCTAGTTAGGCCCTTCTAGCCCCAATTATTAAAATCCAAAAAAAAAAACTATAAAACCAACAAAACCAATTCCAAAAATATTTTCTTCCCTTTTCCTCCACCTCAGGTGCCAAATATTTATCTAAACTCAATGATTAAAGGGAATAGAGGCTGATTCTGAGAACCTGAATTAATGAGAATGACGAAATGAGACGAGTGATTTCACACACCCCAATATCAGTTTATTTATTATCGGCCCATCATCGGCCACCCTCAATCAATCCCGACCCAACATCGGCCATTTTTATCTTACTTCTGGCCCATCATCGGCCATGCACTTTTATCACCTGCGTATTGCACGCAAACCCACATAAATCACAACTCGAAGTTTCGTCTGCATCATTCTTTCGATTCGAAGAATCACCCTTTAAACCCTAGGTCGTCAAAGGACATCGAAAAGGGTACTCAGGAATGGGGTTGATCCTCTTTTAAATATTTGGCACCTTTCCCCTTATTTTCTTAGTTTGTTTTCATTTTAATTCGCTTATCCCCTAGAATACTTGGATTTAACTTTAATTAGTCTTTTCAACCCTGGATGTTGATTTCCCCTGCCTAGTTCATTATGGTCCCATCTTGAAGCCCGTAATTTGACACTTGACCCAAGTTTGACCCGAATTGAAAGACCCAAATTAAGTGACGAGACAACCGTCGTGTGTCGCCGGCGGCACATTAGACGAGAGAAGAACCCACCCCATTTTCCTCCCGCATTCTTTCGGCTTTCGTCGAAGGACGGTGTTACGGCCGAATCCGTAACTGGCGATCGTGATCCGTCGATTTTGAGGGTAGTCGGAATCCTCATTTTCGATGTATTTTTTTATCTCACACTGTTGAATGGCGATTCCCCTCTCGGGGGGTCAAAATTCACATCCGACACTTGGGTTTTATGAATTCTATTTTGTTACTTTGGCGTTTTTGCCCTTTGCTCTTCTTTTTTTTTCTCTTTTTTGTCTCTTTTTTTCTTTTTCTTTTTTTCGTTTTGTGACTGTGCAATGCCTGGGTCTCTTCAGCTTTCTAATTAACCCATGTAACGAGCGTTACGCCAATGACTCCCAAACCAAATGGCTTTAGGGCACTAGGTATGTAAATACCCCTACGGGCTTACTGACTCGGGTTAAAAAGGCTACGAACCCAAAATAGTCACAAAACTTTTATTCTTTTCAGGACTTCTAACTAAACTCCTTTTTTTTTTTTTTTTTACTGGTTTGGGAGAGGGGTGCCTAGGGTTTTGGCTTCTGAAGCGTTAGGCATGGGGAGCACACCCACATCTCATGCAACTCCACCGTGGTTTCTCTTTTCTCTCTTTTATGAGTGATAAGGGGAAGCTTTCATGACATGGGCAAGCTCGCCTATAAACTTTTGCGTTGAATGGCTTCAACCGTGCAGAACATTGTGTGGGGGCAGACTCACTATTCTAGTGTTTTCCTCCCTTTTTTTTTTGCCAGTGTGTGTTTGACTTCCAAGTTTGGCTGTGGCACCTCTCCTCGGTCTTCCCTACGGGATTTATACAGCCATATCAAGAGACCGAGGGTCATACTCCGCAAGAAGTGGAGAAGGGTTATGTGGTGTACTTTTTCAAGTACATAGCATTCCGTGGATCGGGGAGCTCTTCCCCTTCTGCACTTACTAGTCTATATGCATTGCCAGAATATACTTCTTTAACTACATATGGGCCTTCCCAATTAGGTCGCAATTTGCCTTTAATGTGTGGGAGTTGTGATTGAGTGATGCGTTTCAATACAAGGTCACCTATTTTGAATTTCCTCTCTATGACATGCTTATCATAGGCTCTTGCGATTCGCTTCTTGTACACCTGAGCGTGCTCTACTGCTTTCATCCTTTTCTCATCGAGGAGGTCCAGTTGTATTTGCAATGCTTCTCATCTTTGGCCTTCTATCATCTCTTCATCTAATTGGATCCGCAAAGATGGGTGCAGGAGCTCGAACGGAATGACTGCCTCCATCCCGTAAGTCAATGCATATGGGGTCTCACCTGTCGGAGTCCTAATGGAGGTTCGATATGCCCACAATGCCTCGACCAAACGGTCTGGCCAATCACTGCCCTTGGTTGTTTCCACTGTCTTCTTGATGATCTTGAGTAGTGTCTTGTTTGTAGCTTCAGCTTGTCCGTTTGCTCGGGGGTAATAAGGGGTTGAATGATGTAGTTCTATACCATATTTTGTGCACAAATCCTCCATTACCTGAGATATGAATTGGGGGGCCATTGTCAGTTATGAACACTTTCGGAACGCCAAACCGGGCTATTATGTTCTTTTGAATGAACTTGACCACCGTGGATGCTTTGATATGGATAAATGCCTCAGCTTCTGCCCATTTGGTGTAGTATTCCGTTGCCGTTAATATGAAAGCTTTGTTCTGGGTGTTTTCCACGGTCGGGACCAGAGGTCCTATGATATCGAACGCCCAAGTCGAAAAAGGCCACGGAGCAGTAGTGGGATGCAGCGAAGATGCAGGAGCGTGAATCAAGTCAGGGTGCAGTTGATATTTCTTGCACTTTCTGACATAGTCCACGGAGTTTGATTCCAATGACGGCCAGTAATATCCTAACCGGATGATTTTCTTGGAGAGCATCAGGCCGTTTACGTGTCCTCTGCATATGCCAGAATGAGCCTCTTTGATTATTTCTCATCCTTCCTCAACCGTCACGCATCGCAGGAGGATCCCACTGAATGATCGGCGATATAACAGTCCTCCGACAACGACGTATCTTTGAACCATTTCTTTCAGTGCCCTTTTGTCGGATTTGGTGGCATATTCAGGGATGTATCCATCGCGCAGGTGGTTCCAGATATCGAAGTACCACGGATGGTCGTCTGTGAATTCTTCGTCATGCTGTAGGGGGGCCAGTATCCGCTCTCGATTAGGTTCCTCTGCCTCTGTCTCTTTCCCTTTCGCTTTCCTTCCTTTCGGTCCTTCATATTTGGATGGAATCTCATCTGGATCTCCGAGGGCTAAGTCTTTTAGTTCAACCGAGGGAGTGTCTATCCTTTGGATGTGAAAGGTCTTGGATCCCTTGTCGAGGGGGACTTCCACGATCGAGGCCAAGGTGGCCAACGAGTCGGCCAGCCGGTTTAAAGCTCGTGGGATATAAAGAAAGGACACTTTCTTGAACTGGGACATAACTTTTTTGGCCTTGTCATGATAATGAGCGAGCTTAGGGGCGTTCACCTTCCATTCACCTGCCACTTGGGATATGACCACCTTTGAATCCCCGAGAACTCGGAGTTTCTTAACTTCCAACTTCACGGCCTCTCTTAAACCTGCTAGGAGTGCTTCGTACTCCATTTCATTATTGGTGGCTGGGAATCCGACTTTGAAGGCCTTCGGTATCGCCACTCCTTCTGGGGACAAAAGCATTATCCCGATCCCTTTTCCATTCTGATTCAAGGCACCGTCGAAGTGCATCGTCCACGACTCGGGGTCCTTTATCTCCTCTATGTCTACACATAGCACGTCTTCATCTGGAAAGTCGGTTTTGACCGGCTCATACTGTGGTAGGGGGAGATGTGCAAGGTGGTCAGCGATGGCTTGTCCTTTTATTGACTTCTGAGTTACGTATGTTATGTCGAATTCTGCCAAGAGCATATGCCATTGTGCCACTCATCCTAAAGTGATAGGTTTCTCAAAGATATATTTCAAGGGATCCATTCTGGCCAAGAGTTTGACTGAGTGGGCTAAGAAGTAGTGTCTGAGTTTCTGTGCAGCCCAAACCACCGCTAAGCACGTTTTTTCTATCGAGGAGTATTTCCGCTCATATGGCAAGAGAGATTTGCTCAAGTAATAAATTGCATTCTCTTTCCGGCTAGTCTCATCATGTTGACCCAGGACTATGCCTATCGCGGATTCCGTCGCTGACACATATAAAATGAGAGGCTTATCTTTAGCAGGGGGCTTCAAAACGGGGGGACTCAATAAATATTTCTTCAAATCCTCAAATGCCTTCTGGCAGTCGTTGTCCCAGTGGTATTCCACGCCTCCTTTTAGCAATTTGTAGAACGGCTCACATCTTTGCGAGTGCTGTGAAATGAATCTTCTAATGAACTGTAGTCGCCCTATGAGGCCTCTTAATTCTTTAAGGTTCTTCGGGGGCGGCATTTTGAGGATAGCTTTCACCTTCGAGGGGTCGACTTCGATTCCCCGATTGCTGACCATGAACCCTAAAAGTTTTCCTGACGACACCCCGAAGACACACTTCTTCGGATTCATTCTCAACTTTGTCTCCCTTGACCTTTGGAGGACCCTCTTCAGAGCTGTGGCGTGGTCTGCACGAGTTTGAGATTTAATTAAGATGTCATCGACATATACTTCCATACAATCGTGCATCATGTCGTGGAATATCGCCATCATGGCTCTTTGGTAGGTTGCACCTGCATTCTTCAATCCAAAGGGCATGACAACGTAGCAATAAGTCCCCCAGGATGTAGTAAACGAGGTCTTTTCTTGATCCTCTTCTGAAAGCTTTATCCGGTTGTACCCCGAGTATCCATCCATGAATGAAAGCATTGCATGCCCAGCGGTGTTGTCGACGAGCACGTCTATGTGTGGTAAGGGAAAGTCGTCCTTAGGTGAGGCCTTGTTCAGGTTCCGGAAGTCGATGCAAACCCTGATATGTCCGTCTTTCTTCCTGACCGGGACAATGTTGGCAATCCATTGAGGAAACACACTACCCTGATGAATTTGTCCTGGAGAAGTTTGTCAACTTCCTCTTTCACCTTCACCGCGACGTCAGGGAGCATTCTTCTCAGCTTCTGTTTAACCGGTCTCGCACTCTCTTCCAATGGATTTTGATGTTCTACTAGAAGTGGTTCTAGTCCTGGCATGTCATGGTAGTCCTACGCAAATACATCCTGATATTCATCCAGGACTCTAAGGATCTCTTCTTCTTCATCGAGTTCCAAGCATGCACTAATCTGGACTAGCTTGGGCCTTTCCTCAGTCCCCAAGTTGATCTCCTTTGTCTTTTCGGCCGTCGATTGAGTTTGCTCGTCAAACCTCTTGATGACCCTTTGGAACTCTTCCGAGACTTCATCATCTTCTCCTTCGGCATCTACTAATTCGTAAACGCCCATCTCATCCTTTACATTCTCGGTTCCCGGAGATGGTTCTGGCTCTGAAATAATGGGCATCGACTCATACCCTATCTTGCTAATTTGGCTTATGATTTCCTCTAGCCGTGATTGCTCTACCGGGGGAAATTTCTAGCGCTCAGATCTTCTTATGGCCCTACAATAGTCAAAGGTCTCTACTCCTAAACTACTTACTTTTTTGAGTTTTTGGTTTTCTACTTTTTTTGGGATTTTGGGGTTTTGTGATTTTTTTGGGTTTTTAGAATGATATGGTACAGGTTGGGTTGAGGAGGGGCTATCTAAGGAGGAAGATCCCTGCCCTAGGCAATGTTGAACAGCGGGGCGATACACCACTTCGTCGCCTTCGGGATTTTCGATCTCCCAGGTTTTGCTGTCTTCTTCTGAAGGTCCTGCTCTCTGGTGTCGCCACGCAGCTGGCCAGTATACGACTTCTTGGCTATCGGGGTCTTTGACTTCCCAGGTTTCATAGTCGTTTCTCTTTTCGGAAATCGGCGTTTTTTTTTTGGCAATTTCACCGAATCACTAGTACCAATCATGTTACAAGACAGCATTTGGAAACTTTCTTCCAGGGGGGAACTTGAACCTCTAATTTCATCAGATTCATGGAATTCTTCCCAGGTACCAAAGATGTCTTCGTAAGTTTCGACCTCCTCGTCGTCAGATGACGAATCGGTTATACCTTCTATCAATAGTTCTTTTCCTTTTTCCTGGGGGTGGATCTAATGGTATCCTTCTCCGTTGGGAGGTTCATTGGGGTCCAAGAGCTTGCTATGCCTGACGAAGTGTTCCCCTAGTTTCCAATCCTTTCTGGAGAGTGTTACCTGATCATATGGGTTGAATCCCAGTCCTTCTGTTCCTATCCTTGCTTCCAAGATAACGGAGTCAAGAATCCCATCCTCATTCCTACCTAGCCCCAATCCGGGCTGATATCCAACTTTTCTCATGAGGTTCCAGCCATGTATGCACTCTTTTCTTAATGGCGGTTTAGGTAGAGGGACCAGATCTGATGTCATACTCCGGACGGGATCGATGTCCGTCAAGGAAATGGTGGGATCGACCCTGTATCCATGGGTTTTGGTTCCAGGCGGGATAGGGGCCAGTCGCAAGGTGGGAAGTATTTGAAGTCCTTCTGGTTCGATCACAGGCGGGTCCCCCATTAGCTTCACGATTTTTCCTAAGTGGGGAAACTTAATACATTGGTGCCTAGTGGACATGACCGCCTTCATGTGATTCAGCCAGCGACGCCCTAATATCAAGTTGAAGGTCGCTGGGATATCCATGACGTAGAATTCTTCGGGTACTGAGATAGGGCCTGCTTGCACCAATAACATGATCTTCCCACAAACGTTCTTCCTATTTCCGTCATATCCTGTCACCACCAACGGAGCTGGGGTTAGGTCTTTGGCAGTTAGATCCAGCGTCTTGTTTGTTTTTAGTGGACAGATGTTTAGGGATGCCCATGTGTCTACCAAAGCACCGGATATCTCCTTCTCGGCCACCCTAACTGTGAGATGTAGGGATGAGGTCCTCGTTTCAGGTGGTATTTCTTTTAGTTCATCCTCGATAAAGTTAAGGATTGGCAAGGATGTCTTAGACGACAAGGACGCAATGGACGCCCGTAGTTGCTCTGGGGTTATATTTTCCGGAACTTGTAAGTGGATGATGGCGTCCATCAGTTGTTTTTTATGCATAGGGGAAGTCTTGATCAGATCGAGGATTGACACCTTAGCTGGTATCTTCGTTAGATGCCCTAGGAGATCATACTCTATCCCAGTCTCCAGCTGAACATGATGTTTCTCTTCGACAACCTCTTCGGTCTGCGCGTTGGGGATTTGTAAGCCCGGATCCGGCGCACTGGCGATCGGAGGTAGCCGCTGTGGGCGGATCCGTCCTGATCGGAGGTGTGCTTGTGACGGCCCAACATCCTGGGGGTGATTAAATTGGGAGTGAGTGCTGGTCCGAGACCCCTCGTACGCGATATCATCGTCAAAGAACACCTTGTAGAGGTCCGGGGACTCGATTACCATGCCGGTTTTGATGTTATCTAGTCTAAATTTAGTTTTCCCGTCCCAATTGACGTATTTCCAATAGTCATCATCTTAAAAAAAGTCATCATAGTAGGGTTGATTCTGACTAATGGCTTGCTGGATCGGGAAATCAGTTGATTGATGTGACACGATGGCGACATTGGCCGACGGTCCCTGCAACGGTTGTGTCGAGGTTGACGCAGCGTGTTGTGGCATCGGGTTTTTGTAGATTTGCATGTTCGGCACTCGCTGTGTCGTACCGGTAAGCGGACCTTGGGCTTGTGGCATTTTCTGCTGACTGTAGACTCCCATGGGTTTGATGCTATTCCACTCAATCGCCCCTTCATCACTGAGGTCGTAGATCAGGTCTCTGGCCGTATAGCAATGGGTTAGGTCATGTCCTGGCGTCCTGTGGTATGCACAGAATCTCGTCCGATCAAGGTGGTTTGGCCATTGCTGTTGTCTTTCTGGTGGAAGCTGGATAGCGTTTTGTTCTATGAGCAACCAGAAAATAGTGATCCAAGGTTGAGGGAGGGGCGGGTAGTTAGCCCTTTTCGGTCCAAGCCTTCTCTTGTTCCCGTCATTGTTTTTGCCTGAATTGTCGTTATAATTGAACGAGACTGCGTTATAATTCGGCCGAGGATTAGTACTCTGATTCGGGTTTTGAGGCATCACCGGCTGATTCACAGGTTGTCGTGCCGGATTTATGTTTTGCCTTGGATGAACGGGTCCCCTTTGGTCAAGTGGTTGTTGGTTATATCTTTGATCATTCCAAGGAAAATCCCGGTAGCTTTGATCGTTCCGGAAGCCTTGCGTGTTCCCTTGGAAATTAACATCCCGATTTTGTCCTTGATTCCGTTGTTGGTTGAAATTCATTTCCTGACCAGGATTATATGGGCGATAAACCACCTCTTGGGTAGAGTTTACGTCTGGGGTTGCGCGATTTTCCACTTGATTGGTCACGCGACGGACAATCCTTTTTTGATCGGAGATGCCTAGGTTATTTAATATTCCATCGTCTACGTTATGTTTCATTCTCAACAATCGATGGTGTAGGCCGCTCCAATTCATGACTTCCCCGATCGTCATCAATGTCGTCATTGGTTCTTTCATGTTCGAAATGACCACCTAACTTGTTCCTCCTCCTTCATATTGCAGTCAGACCTCGTGAATTGACTCAGCCATCTCGCGGTGAATTCTTCATAATCCTCATTGTTCTTTTGCTTTAAGTTGGCTAAGTCATGCCACAGGGGTTTGTTCTTAGTTAGGTGTTGCTATCGCACCAGAAATTTTTCTATCACATCCTCGAAGGTATTGATCTCGCGTGAGGGCACAGATGTGTACCAAGTTAGCGCATCTTCGGCTAGCGATTCTTGAAAGTAATTAATGAGGAGGGCATCGTCGTCAGTGATTATACGACATTTACTGCAAAAGGACACCAAATGGTGTTGAGGGTCTGTAGTCCCGTCATATGCTACGAACTTTGGGGTTTTAGCTGGGAAGGGTGATTTCTTGGTCTCTTCTTTCTTCGTGAAGTCATAGAACCCTAACCTTTTGCCTTGTCGTGACGACGACTTCTTTCTAATTTCACTCTTCAGCCCTTCTATTTCCTTCCGCATTTCTCTAATTGCCTGGGAATCAGGGTTTTGATCTTCGTGCGCCTGGCCACATCTCGGGGCCTCAACTGGGGTTCGATAATAAATCGGTTCTACAAGATCGTGTTAAGGGTCCAGTTGGGGTCCCAAAGGCGCATATTGGTAGCTTTCCTCGGCTCGTGTTCTCCTAGGGGCCTGAATTTGGGTTTGGTTTCGAGTTCTATCCAGGTCATGAGCTAATCCTAATCGTTGACCCATGTAAGTCAATTGGACGGAGAGCTCGTGGGTTGGATGGTCCGGCCGATGTTCCTCGTGAAGCTCATGAGGGTCTACATCGTCCGCAACTTCGTCATAATAGAGTGGGGGATCCTGCTCCTCGTCTAACATTTCGTAAGCCGGAGTCAATTTATCTTGATATGTTAGAGGTGATCTTTCATATCCCGTCGATTGATGATAGGTTAGCCTAAGGCCAGATGAGTTTGGGATCGATCGGCTTACGGAGACAGTCGGAGGAGTCATTGCTTGAAATTGGGGTTGGACTACCTCATGCTGGTATTGATGGTGGATTATGGGTGCGTTCTGTGCGCTGGTGTAAACAGCAGGGCTTCGCCGCGGGACCCTCGGCGTGAGTGATCGAGCCGGGCCCACCTGTCCTTGGCCTATATGGAGGCATGTATTTGCATATGGGGTCGGGGCTGGTTGCTGTCTTGCTTGTCTAGTGGTGGTCACAATGGATGTATCAAAAGGTGTTCTATATTGGGGGACCATAGAGGTAATCGGTTCAGCTCGGGTAACCGTAGCTGAATGATGGATGACTTGTGAAGTGACCGGTTGAAGCACATGGCGAGCCCATGTTCTGATGTTGGCATAGGTCTTATGCTCTACCGTCTGTTTGCTCGATCCGACCAAATCCTTATACCTGACTCGAGAGTCGGCAAAGTATGAGTCCCTCCTTGTTGGAGTTGGAGGACTAGAGTGACTTTTTCTCGCGACTACTACGTTCATGGGAGAAAGGACCCGTTCGACAATCGGAGGGCCCGATATGCGCGGGGAATAGCACGGTTCAGATAACGGGGTAGAAGGAGATCTAGAGATCTCAGTATCTAATGGGGGGAAATAAGCCTCACCGATGGCTTGAGTTGCTTCTGGGGTTGAAATAGGAGGAATGTCCGGCATTCCCCATGGGTGATTCGCCATTTGTAAGAAAGTGGGGTGAGAAGAGAAAGACTTTAGAAAAGATGAGAATGGAAAGAATTTAGGAAAGAAGAGAATGTTTTATGGAATTAATGCGGGAAAGAGGAAAGACTAATAGGGTTGCGCTCTTATGTTGTAAAGGGGAGAGCATCAGCGGGCGGTTATGCGAACGCCAGTTCACATTTGATTTGTACCCATAAAGAACCTTAAATAAACGAGACACGGACATTCAGTCATTGATCGAAGGTTCGTGTTCCATAATAAAGCTTCTAAAAGACCCAAGTAAACAATAAGACAACGAAAGATGTCCCATCACGATCGCCAGGCTGTTGGTATGGAGATCGTGGGATCTGCAAAAGACCCAAATTCGTGACGAGACAACAAAAGATGTCCCACCACAATCGCCAGGCTGTCGGATGTGATTTTTGATCCCCCCACCCCCCCGAGAGGGGAGTCGCCATTCCACAGTGTGAGATAAAAAAATACATCGAAAATGAGGATTCCAACTACTTTCAAAATCGACGGATCACGATCGCCAGTTACGGATTCGGCCGTAACACTGTCCTTCGACGAAAGCCGAAAGAATGCGGGAGGAAAATGGGGTGGGTTCTTCTCTCGTCTAATGTGCCGCCGGCAACACACAACGGTTCTCTCGTCACTTAATTTGGGTCTTTCAATTCGGGTCGAACTTGGGTCAAGGGTCAAATTATGGGCTTCAAGATGGGACCATAATGAACTAGGCAGGGGAAATCAACATCTAGGGTTGAACAAACTAATTAAAGTTAAATCCAAGTATTCTAGGGGATAAGCGAATTAAAATGAAAATAAACTAAGAAAATAAGGGGAAAGGTGCCAAATATTTAGAAGAGGATCAACCCCATTCCTGGGTACCCCCTTCAATGTCCTTTGACGACCTAGTGTTTAAAGGCTGATTCTTCGAATCGAAAGAATGATGCAGACAAAACTTCGAGTTGTGATTTCTGTGGGTTTGCGTGCGATAAGCAGGTGATAACAGTGCATGGCCGATGATGGGCCAGAAGTTATAAAAATGGCCGATGTTGGGCCGGGATTGATTGAGGGTGGCCGATGATGGGCCGGTAGTAAATAAACTGATATTGGGGGTGTGTGAAATCATTCGTCTCGTTTCGTCATTCTCATTAATTCAGGTTCTCGGAATCAGCCTCTATTCCCTTTAATCATTGAGTTTAGATAAATATTTGGCACCGGAGGTGGAGGAAAATAG
Organism: Persea americana; assembly: GCA_029852735.1. Classification (NCBI taxonomy): domain Eukaryota; kingdom Viridiplantae; phylum Streptophyta; class Magnoliopsida; order Laurales; family Lauraceae; genus Persea; species Persea americana. The sequence goes on from CM056817.1 coordinate 20,594,293, forward strand.
AAGAAAATATTTTTCGGATTGGTTTTATTGGTTTTATAGTTTTTTTTGGATTTTAATAATTGGGGCTAGAAGGGCCTAACTATGGGAATTCCTACTTGGATTCAATCTAACTGTTTCATTTTCCTAATGGATCTCTACCCTATCCTAAGGTCCTAACCGTCCACATCCGCTCTCTCGGTCCCTTAGAGGGGCCCGGAGAGAGAGTGGGGCCTAATCAGTTGAAGTTTAAGAAATTAGGGTAGTCTAAGCTGGCTAGGGGGAGACCTAGATCTAGGTCTGGGGTCTGACCTAATCAGTCTAGGCTAGTGTCTAATTTCTAACTCCAATTTATTAATATTTTGGTTTTTTTAAATATCTTTTACTTTGTTTTTGGTCTTTTTTATTTTTATTATTTTTATTTTGTTTTTGAGTTTATTTATAGTGCCTAAGATCCTAAATTAATTTATCCTAATGAAATGGGAAGAAGAGGGGAGTGAATTTCTAATAATTTTTTTTATTAAGAACTTATTTGAAGTTTCCTAAATAATATTTCCTAATCCTAATGAGAGGAGGGATGAGAAAAAGAAGTCAAGTATTAAATTTAGCCTAATCATTTTAATTAATAGGGTAGCTAAAATTCTAATTTTAATTATGTTTATTACTTTTCACTTTATTATTTTACTTTGTTTTTGTTTTGGGGTTTTTGTTTTTTTGTTTTTATTTTTTTTATTTTTTTCAAATGAAATAGGTAGTCCTAAATTCCATTGAGTTAAGTTCGAACATGGAAGATAAACGTAAAGAAAATGCAGCTAATTGTATGATGAATGGGCATGTTTTATGTATGGACAGGTTTGACATTATCTAGGAATAATTTAAAATAAGTAATGAAATTGGAAATTTACTAGATGCATGGGCATGTTAGACGCATGAGCATGTTTGAACAAATTAAGGAAAATTTGAGATAAACAATGATATGGTAAATTTACCTAGGTGCATGAGCATATTAGAGGTATGAAATGTAATAAAAGGAATAATAATAAAGACTAACCTAAGTGCATGGGCATATTAGATGCATGAAATATCATAAAAAGAGACACTAAGTAAAATAGAGAGCTTCAGTCAATGCAAGAAAAGAAAATAGGGACCTGGCATGCATGGGTTCAGTTTGGATAAATGGGCTAAGCAGGTGAGTGCAGCGAGGGGTGTGCGTGAATGTGCACAGGGGAGGAGAAGAAGAAGAAAGAGGGGGCGGAGAGACAGAGAGGGAACAAAGGGGGAGGGGCTGCAGAGAGGTGGCGAGGGAGAGTTGAGAGAGGGAGAGAGAGGGTGGTGCGCAGTGGGGGAGAACAAAGCTGGAGAGGTGAGATAGGGAGAGAGAAAGAGGGAAGCAGAGACAGAGGGAGGTGTGCTAACGGGAGAGAGAGAGTGGACGGAGCAGAGGAACTGAGAGAGAGTGGATGGGAGAGAGGGAGATGGGTCGCAGAGGGAGAGAGAAAGGTGAGGGAGAGAGGGACTGAGAGAGTACGGACATAGGGAGAGCAGGGAGAGAGGGACGGTGTGCTAACCGGAGAGAGAGAGAGTGGGCGGAGCAGAGGAACTGAGAGAGAGTGGACGGGAGAGAGGGAGATGGGTCTCAGAGAGAGAGAGAAAGGTGAGGGAGAGAGGGACTAAGAGAGTAGGGAGATAGGGAGAGCAGGGAGAGAGGGGCTGAGAGGGTAGAGAGAGAACGAGAGAGAGTGAGAGTGCAGGCAGAGGAGGGAGTAGAGAACGAGAAGGAGACGTGGAGCAGAGAGAGATAGAGAGAGACCGACCAGGGAGGGAGAGGGGTGATGGCAGCGAGGTGGCTGCGCAGTGGGGGAGAACAAAGCTGGAGAGGTGAGATCGGGAGAGAGAAAGAGGGAAGCAGAGAGAGAGGGACGGTGTCCTAACGGGAGAGAGAGAGTGGGCGGGGCAGAGGAACTGAGAGAGAGTGGACGGGAGAGAGGGAGATGGGTCGCAGAGGGAGAGAGAAAGGTGAGAGTAAAGGAGAGGAGAGAAGAAAGAGCGAGAGAGAGAACTGTGGGGACAGAGATAAGGTGGAGAAAAGGAGAGGAAGAAAGGGAGAAGAAAGCAGGGAGAAGGCAATGTGTGCGCTGGGTGTGGGAGGAGGGAGAAAGAGAGGTGTACCTGGCAGGGAGGAGTTCGGCGGTGCGAGGAGGAGGAAGATGGTGTTGTGTGTGTCCGGGGGCTGCTGGTCATCGGGCGGTGCTGCTGCGTGAGTCTGGAGAAGCTGCGTGCGAGGTAGACGAGCAGAGGGCATGTGAGATGGGTTGCGGGGAAAGAGAGGATGGCGGTGGTGCGAGATGGATCCTGGATGGAGGGAGTGGGTGAGGGAGATCTAAGAGGGAGCAGAGAAGACGGTGGAGAGGGGAGAGATGGAGGAGAGGGTGCGGACAGAGAGCCTGAAGAGGAGAGGTGGAGGGAGATGGAGACGGGCGCAGGAGAGATGGAGGGTGATGATGGGGCTGCTGCCTGAGACGATGGGCTGGGAGATGGAAGATGATGATGGGCTGCTATGTATGGGTTCTGAAAGGAAGAGGGGTTCTGCACTGGTGGAAAAACGGGAGAGGTTGGTGGAGACGGAGAGATAGGCGGGGTGGAGATAGACAGATCAGAGGGAGATGAGGTGCGTGAGATGGAGGATGATGGATGGTGAGAGTTCTGAGCCTGGGAGATGGGATGGGCTGCGTGATGGAGAAGGTGGGTGGTGAAGATGATGCGTTCTGATGGTGGGGAGATGGGCGTCGTGAGATGGAGATCGGCTCTTTGATGATGAGATGGTCGTGCACAGGGTTCTGGGAGCATGGAAAGCGATGATGGAGGAGGAGGGCTCTGTGATGATGAAGGATGGATTCTGAGATGGGAGATGATGATGGGATGAAGACGATGATGGGTTGTGGCCAGTGAGAGGTCAGATGGAGGGAAGATGGTGATGGTGGTCGAGATGGTGGAGGCTGGTGATGGTGGGTTGTAGGGGAGAGATGAGAGATGATGATGGGGTGCTGCGTGAGGGAGATGGAGATGGGAGGCATCTGCGTGAGATGAAGAGATCGGATCCAGGGGCTTCTGCGGATGGGTTTTTGGATCGGCTTGGGTGTTTGAAATTGAGAGGGATAAAGAGATATCAGGGGGGAAGGAGAGAGATGTATACCTGAGATGGGCCACTGGGGAAGATGTGCGTCTAGGATGAGAGCCATGGGGGGATAGAGATTGGCTCGAGGGAGTTGGAGATGACGAGGGAGAGAGATCCCAGGAGGGAGGGGAGAGTTTCCCGGATCTGGGACACTGTCCTCTCCCATGCAGCTAATGGGCCAAGTCGGGTCTAGTCAAGTTCACGTATGGGTTGGGTTTGGGGAGCGGGGTCTGGTGGGTTTGGATCCGGGTTCATTGGGTCAGGTTCAGCTTGGGCTGGAGCTCATTGGGCCAGGCCTGGTGGGTTTGGATTTAAAAGAAACTGGTTCGGGTCCAAAAGGTGGGGTCCGGGTGGAGATTGGTTGAGTTGCTGTCGCTGGGGCCCATGTTTCGTAGATTTCAATCCGCTCGTCGGATTTCGACGTTCTATATATTGACGGAAAGCTCTCGATGAGTAGGTCGCCATGAACTTATTTTCAAGGCGATCAGAGGTCTAGAGATGATAGGTGATTTTTCACGTAGGCCCCGCTGGGGTGTGGGACCTGCTTTCATGATTTTTGATCCGCTCGTCAGATCTTGGAGTTCTATATATGGGCGGAAAGCTCTTGATGAGTAGATCACGATGAGCCAACTCCCTGGATGATCAGAGGCCTAAAGACAATAGGTGATTTTTCACGCGGGCGCCCCGAGTGTTGGGACCCGCTGTCATGATTTTTGATCCGCCGGTCAGATCCTGGAGTTCTATATATGGGCGGAAAGCTCTCGACGAGTAGATCACGATGTGCCAATTCCCTGCTGATCAGAGACCCAGAGACGACAGGTGACTTTTGACTCGGGACCTAATCAAGACATCATTAAATAGGGCGGACTAAATTGCCCCTCATAGGGTGCCAAAACGTGGTGTCTACAGGTATGCCTTAACAGAACGGAGTAGCAGAAAGAAGGCACCGGACGCTTTTAGATATGATCAGGTCTATGATGAGTTTCTCAGGATCACCTATATCCTTATGGGGATATGCCTTGGATACTGCAATGCACGTACTAAACCTCGTACCATCTAAGTCTATACCGAAGACTCCCCGGGAGTTGTGGTCCGGGCGAAAGCCTACTCTACAACATTTGCATATTTGGGGTTGTCCGGCACATGTGCTGAAAGTTAAGACAGATAAGTTGGAATCGAAGTCGGAAGTATGCACCTTTGTAGGATATCCTAAAGGAACTAAAGGTTGGATATTCTATAATCCCAGAAAGCAGAAAGTGCTTATCAGCACCCATGCGGGTTTTCTGGAGGAAGATTATATGATTGACAGGAAATCTTTAGAAAAGGTTATCTTGGAAGAGATTCAAGAGAAGTCAATTCCAAATCCTAGTATGACCGAACTTGAAGAGAATCGGCCCATAACTAACCCAGTAGTCACACCAGTCCCTTGTCGTAGTGGGAGGATTGTTAGGCCTCCTGACAGGTTCTCGTTTTTAGGAGAGTCTTATGAGACAATCCCAGAAGAACTGGAACAAGATCCCTGTAACAATAATGAAGCAATCAATGAAATAGATTCGGGACGTTGGCAAGATGCTATAAAAGCAGAGATGGAGTCGATGTACTCTAATCATGTCTGGACACTTGTGGACTTGCATGCCAATATTAAACCTATTGGGTGCAAGTGGGTCTACAAGAGGAAGAGAGGACCGGACGGAAGAGTTGAGACCTTTAAGGGCAGGTTTGTTACGAAAGGGTTTACTCAGAAAAAAGGTATCGACTACGAGGAAACCTTCTCGCCGGTAGCCATGCTCATGTCTATCCGGATACTCTTATCCATTGCGGCTCATCTCGATTACGAGATTTGGCAAATGGGTGTCAAGACGGCGTTTCTCAACGGCCATCTTGAGGAAGACATCTATATGATGCAACCATGCGGTTTTGTGGCTAAATACCAAGAGCAAAGAGTTTGCAAGCTGCAGAAATCCATTTATGGATTAAAGCAGGGATCCCGAAGCTGGAACACCCGTTTTGACCAGGCAATCAAGGCATTTGGTTTTTGTCAAAATCCGGATGAGTCATGCGTGTGTATGAAAAGTGAAGGAGATAGGGTAGTTTTTCTGGTATTATATGTCGATGACATTCTTCTTCTCGGGAGAGACATAGGAATGCTGTCAACAGTAAAAGTTTGGTTGGCTAAGACTTTTGATATGAAAGACTTGGGAGAAGCTAGCTACATCATAGGGATCAAGCTGCATCGAGACTAGAAAAATAGAATGATTGGCTTATCTCAAGCTGCGTACATAGATAAGGTACTAGTGCGGTTTGCAATGCAAGACTCCAAGAAGGGTATCACACCTTTCAGGCATGGAGTGCACCTTTCCAAGGATCAGTGTCCCAAGACACCTCAGGAAAAGGAGCATGTAAGACCCTGCCCCGAGAGTTTCCTTTTAGTGTTAACTAAGACATGTTTTAGCTATAAGTGAGATTAGAGGAAATGGGTTAAATCTGGATTAGAATAGCTTTTTATAGCTTTGAATAATTTTGGGAACTCTTTTGATCTAGTAGGGCCCTTTGGGGGTTCCTTTTAGTGTGTCTTGATTAGTTTTGGGATTTATTTGATAATTCTGGAAATCGGTAATTTGCTCCGTTTAATGTATTTTATGATTCCCAACAACTTTCGTAATTGTTCCGTTTCCATTCGAGACCTTTAAACCCTACTTTGCCATTGATAGGGGTAAAACAGTCTTTTTACACAAAATCTGGACACTAATTTCAATGTCTCCGAAACTCGTAAAATATATACTTTTTGGAAAGTAGAAATTTCGACGATCAATTCTTCCTTCTTCGTCGAATCCGTCCGAAGCCCGTAGAACGATGTTTTAGCTCGATTGGACTTTTAAGTTGTGGGACCCCTTGCCATTATCCATATAAGGAGGAGTCCTTTTCCCTCTCTTCCTCTTCTTGCAACTTTCTTGAGAACAAGAAATCCCAGCCCAGCCCTAGGGTTCTTTTCAACTTACCTTGCTCCTTGCTTCTCCATCTCTCAATCTCTCTCAAATCTATTGCTAAAGGCAAAATGGAGGTAGTAATCTCCTTCCCCTCCATGAGAGCTTCATCTTGATACCATTTGTTGAGAGAACCTTCCATTCCAAGCTACCTTTTGAGCAAACTCTTGCCATAAGAGGACTCTTCATGTAAGTTCCTCTTCTCATCTCTTGGTTGTGTATTCTTCTAGCCATGGAGGTGCTTCACCTTGATTATTGGAAGCGATTTCCATCTATTTCTTGATTTTGTCATTCTAGGGTTGTAATGAATGTATTTTGGGGATTTTTGTGTAGATTGTAGATTTTGAGCTTGATAGAAGGATTAGAGCTTGACTAGCATACTTGGAGACCAAGGCAAGTGGATGAATGGATTCGATTTGAATAAGTTCTTATTTTGTTGAAAATGTGGATTTTTACTATTCCTATTTCATTTGGTTCATTATGTTTCATAATGCTTTTGGAAATGTACTTATTGACATGGTTTTCTCTTAGTTAGTTTTTATGAGAATATATGCATTCATCATCAAAGTTTATTTTGGTAATTATAAACTTCTTAAGTGATATTTGTACTTGCATTGAATGAGATTTGTATTGGTAGGAGAATTAAATACATTGATGGAATGGTGGTTGGTGGAAAGAATTAAATGTTTAATGGAAGGGAATAGACCCATTCCAAGTTAGGAAATGGTTGGAATGGAGGTGAAATGGTTTGGGAAGGAAAGGGTTGAAATCTGCACCTGATGTGTAGTTCCCGCAGCTGGGCGGTCAGCAGGCGGTCACGTTGGCGGCTAGCCGACAGGTGACCGGCGGCTAGCCGACCCAGATGCGGTTAGAAACACAGAATGCTGTATTTTGACAGGCGAACCGCGGTCAGCCGCGCGGTCAGCTCGCGGCTAACCGCCAATCCAAAAACCATGTGACCGCTAGGTAGCCGAGATGCGCGGTTAGAAACACAAAATGCTATATTTTAGCAGGGGAACCGCGGTCAGCCCCGCGGTCAGCCAGCAGCTAACCGCCGATCACCTCGGCGGCTAACCGCCAGCTGACCGACAGGCGACCGAGTTTCACCCAGAATTCATGAGTCTTTTCTATTGGTTTCAGATATGGTATTTAAAGGTTTGGATGGGTTGTTCTGATGCCCTACCACCTTGGAAAGACCCAGGGGATGACATAGGGAGATTGACATAGAAAGAAACACCATTTCGGAAAGGTATTGGGACTTTTAGATTCATCAACGTGCATAAGGAAACTTAGTATGTCCTCTTTCATTCGAGTACCATACTAAGGGTAATATAGACATACAAGATCCTTATACATTTCGTTTGAATATGGATGCCCCAATATATAGTCCCTAATGATATAAGATTTCATTGCATTGTTTTACTCAGGTTTTATGTATAATTACCCGATCCTACTGGTTTTATCTCAAATCCTGATTTATACGCCTGATATGTCCTGCCAACCCCGTTTATGCACGAACAGATGATAACATGAAATGTGTGCCTACGAGCACCATGCCTCTCCTACCCGAATGTTTTATACTGATATGTTTTGTATACGTTTGGATTTCTCATGTAACCTATGAGTCGGCACCACTAAGCTTGGACGTCCTTGTCAGTCTGATCAACTGACTTGGGCCTCTCCCTTGTGCTCCCACCAGTTGCAACTTGGATCCCGTTCTGTCCCGTTACCCGGTTCCGCGGCCGTGGTCTTGCCTAGCTATATGTATATGTATATGTATATAATGTTGGTTCTCGTCACTTCGTGTGCTCGAGCCCAATGCACTGAATGTGCTCTCATCACCTTAGTGATAGAGATGATTTAGCTTGAGTGTGGTTGCCACCTAGTCAGTTCCTGTACCTTGAATACCCCCCATGATTTATATTGCATCTGTACCTTAAATGAACTATGCATCCTGTTTTATGATAGTTTTCGTTATGTCTATGATATGCTTTGATTTCTTTATTGGTATTATCTATTCACCCACCTGCCAGACCGTCGTGTCTGACCCATTTTTGTGGTACTCAGGTCCAGCTCCCGTTAGTGCCTTTGAGGAGGAGCCAGAGGGGGGCGGTTGATGAACCGCAACGATTAGTGGAGTGGCAAGCTGACGATGTCATGTAGACATTCGGTTTAGCTCTGAGCTGCGAACATTTTGGGGAGATTATAGACTGATTCATGATTTTTACTTTTGGTTGTACTGGCCTTTGTTGGCCATTATTTTTGGGGAATGTTAATTTAACTTGATCTTTTGTTTAAACTTTAACTTCATATTTTGGGAATGCTAATGAAATCATTGCTCACTCTGACATCATGTCATACTTGTGTATCATCAGTCCTATTTGATGAGATTGGATAAAGAGTTTGATTTGCTACACGCTTCCGCACCAATATAAATGTTCTATGAGTGTATGTAGAATCCTCACCGCGGAAACCTGTGGGAAATTAAGGAAATGTATAATTATTATTAAGGAGTAGTTCATTATCCACACTACACCGTCGCGGTCCCGGGCCTCGGTTCGGGGTCGCGACAGAGCAAATGAGAGAAGTGCCATATGCCTCGGCTGTTGGCAACCTCATGTATGCTATGCTTTGTACTAGACCGAATATCTGTCATGCAGTGGGCTTGGTCAGCAGATATCAGTCTAACCCAGGTCTTGACCATTGGATTACTGTGAAGTGTATTCTCAAATACTTGAGATGGACTGGAGATTACATGTTAATTTATGGCAGTGATGAGTTGATTCAAATCAGTTACACAGCATAACCGAACTCCAAAGGTATAATCTACTTCCTTGTATGTTGTAGATTTTTGTAGCTTGCATGGTGCTGTTTCTATCTTCTAGATAGATTGTTTTACTGATCATGATGGCTGAGATTGAGGACCGGGATCCTGGATTGGGTTTTGTAGCCTTCTGGATAGTTGATCATTGCATCAAGTTGGTCAAAAGTTTTTTGAAACCTATCCACGAGGCCCATCCACTTCCAACAGTAGCATGCTAGAAGAATGGGTTTCTTTGGAACCCAAAAGACTCCATTAGAGAGAAGAACAAGTGGTCTCACCTGTAGCTAACCAAACAAGAAGAAGGGAAGAAGATGAGGGCTCTATCCAGCAGAAAATTCTAAGAAAGTTGTAGTGATGGAATGCTTGAGTTGATAGGAAGAAGAAGATATCTTCATATTTTCATTTAGAAATCCCTAGCTATGGCATGCGAAGGAAAGAAATAGAGAAGAAGAGTTTTCCTCTCAGTTCTCTCTTGAAGAAAAGGTTGCATGAACAATGGGTTTATTGAACATGGGTGATGAAGGAGGGAACTTAAGTGTATTGGAAGTGGGCTCCATCAGGTTTAAAACTTGGGATGGTTGATGGACCTAGCTTCTCGCCTTCCTCCGCCTTGGGTCCGCCGGGGTGCGGCGGGGCGGAAAAAGCGAGCATTAACATTTTTGTATGGGTATGCCAGATTTTCTATTCTACTTGGAATTTGAAATGGTGATCCGAAGATTTACCTTCACAAGTAGAAAGGAAATCAAACTTTTTTTCTAACTTTCCATTGCATATATATTTTAAAGAAAGAGACAGATTTTGAATGCCGTGAAAGGCAATTTTCTTTAGTTTGCCGTGAAAGGCGGTTTTGTGCCGTAAGTGGCGTTTTTGCCGTGAAAGGCGATTTACAAATCTCATCAATGATCAAAGACAAGAATTGTGATGTTTTTCTCTCTTTAAAAAATACAAAATACAATAGAGGAAGTAAGAAAAAGGGATCTAACTTCTCAGGAGATTGTAGGGACTCGTTCAGATCGACGGTCACGAGTCATGTATGGACTCCGCCATCGTCCTTGAGATGAGAACACATGATGCTTTTGATTCACTTGGCTTGGCTTTGACCTCAGATTTTTAGTGCACAAAGACCAAGGGGAGGTCCTATATCCAATAAAAATCCGGGTAGACAGGCTGAAAAGCCACATCTAGGCCATGTTGAATAGAAGGAGAGGGGAAACCTTGGGAGGGTGGCCCCCCAAGGGACTTCAATCACCTTGTAATGTTTGCAGCAGAGTTTCTTCAGAGTAGGAGAGCTTCTTTGTGTAGAGATTTTTCAGGACGATTTTCCAGGACCCTTTCTCCTTGGAATGACCGCCTATTTATAGGCTTTTGGTAGCCATTAGGAGGGTTTATGGGCATTAATGGCATTGATGCTCCATGATGGGAGGAGTTACAAGTATTTAATTCTTGATTTTGTAACTCCTTTTTCTTGGATTCTGATTGGCCGATGGAGAATGATGGGCATTTAATCACCTTTAATATCCATGGTGATGGGGTTTTCATGATTAATTACCATGATTAAACTCCATAATCATAGGAGTTACATGGTTAATTGCCATGATTAATTGGGCTTGTAACTCCTTTTTCCTTGAATCTGATTGGGCCGTCCAAAATAATGAGTTAATGACCGTGTTAACTTGCCATAAAAAGGTCATCTAACTTCATTAATTGGTCGCCAAGTTGCTTGAAGAGTCGCGGGCCGCGCTGCGCCTTTTGGAATTCTTCTGGTGATGATCATCAATGGATTTTTATGTTGATTGACATCGGATGACCATGAAATTTCAGACATTGATTGGTACTAATGGGCCAGGAACATCTGTCTAGTCGATTCCACGATCGGTCGGGTAGAAAGTGTGCTTTCTTTGTCGGCCGGTTGGCGATTTCGGAGTGTCCGATGATGATCGAGTGATTTCGTGATATTGACGAAGATCGAGGAATTTCGACGGCGGATCCGTGATGCTGATGAAGATCGACGGATTTCATGCCTCAAAAATCAGATTCTGGAGAAATCACAGGGGCCAAACATCGCGAAACGTAAAAAATACCCGAAAAAGTGGGTTTTTGGGCAAAATCTGATGACCCAGATCCCTATGATCGCCGACGACCATGCACCCATGGTCGCCGGCGACCTTGGGCCATGGTTGCCGGTGACCATGGGACTTTTGTCCCTTTTTTGGTTGTCGTTCGATCGCCGTTTCTCGGTCATTTTTCGAGCTTTTTTGCTTCTTTTTTCTCCTGCATTTTTCTTGACATTTCTCTTCATTTATTAGTTTAACTCCTATGAAGAAAACCTATCGAGAAGCCGTGCAAATTAGAGCACAAAGTTTCCTATTTTTTGGAAAAGCCGAATACTTTGTAGCCGATTTTTCGCTAAGAGTTGAAACTAGGTCAAACGATGTCGGAATGACCTGAAATTTGATGTGAAGCTTCTTGAGCAATAGATAGGACTAACCATGGGCTTTTATTTGATTTTTGAAGCCGTTTTGAGTCCCGTCGATGCTAGACTTGATTTCACCGTGCGGAAGATGTCGAGCTTCGATATGCGGTCAACCGATTTCCGATTGACCTGAAATTTGATAGGGAGCCTATTGGAGTCATTTTGAGATGACCCACTAGCTCTGATTTAGATGCCATGGTCCCAGGGAGCTCCGCCGCCGGGAGGCTTGATTTTGTTTCCGAGCGTCAAAGTCGGGTCAAACGTTGTCGGAATGACCTGAAAATTGACATGCAACCCTTTAGAAGCATGTAGAAGCTACCCATGTACTTTTTTTTATGAGTGATTGCCTCGGTGCTTCTCACCGCCGAGGGGCTTGATTTCGCCGTTCGAGAGTTGATGGAGGGTCAAACGGTGTTGGTTTGACTTAAAATTTGACGTGGAGCCTTTTGGAGGTATTTTGAGACCATCCATATGCTCTGATCGAAGATTTGTTATCTTCGACACTGTCGCCACCAGGGGCTCCTGGTCAGCCGTTGGAGGATTGAAGTTAGGCCAAATGGTGTCGAAATGGCCTGAAACTTCATGTGTAATCTTCTTTTGGCTATTTTGAATGATCTTGCAGTTTTTGTTTGATTTTGACAAGATCTGATGCTTAAAGCGGCTCTGCCTGTTTGTCGTAGGATGCAGCTTCATGTAGCTTTTGATGTCGAAGAGGCAAAGTGACATTTTTGGTGTCAACAAATGCCCCCTCGAGGTACAGTAATGAATTGCATATCTTTTGCAGTCGATGTGCATCGAAGAAAACTTTGAAAGAGTGTTTCTGACTTGACCAAGAGTCTCTGAGCATTTTTCTTTTGACTGAGTAGCCTTTTGAATTTCCAAGGGGAGATAACGTACCATCTCAAGGCAAAATTTTGAAAATGACATTTGGATTGGGTTTTCGAGTTTTGGATTTTTCTTTTTGACCTTGTGAACCTAAAGGCTTTATGTAGTGCATTAGGCGGTCAAGAAGGGTTTTGGTTTTTTACCTTGTGACCTAACAAGCTGTATGTGGTAAGTTAGGGGGTCGGGTTTTGGATTTTGACTTTTGGTCTTGTGACCTAACAAGCTGTATGTGGCAAGTTAGGGAACCGGGATTTGGTTTTTGGTTTTGGTCTTGTGACCCAACAAGCTTTATGTGGCAAGTTAGGGGACTATGGTTTAGTTTTTTGTCACTCTTTGGGACAATGTTGGGCCCATTGGAGTGATTTGGGTTTTTGTGGAATATCAATTTCAAGGTTTTGGCTTAGTTTGGTTCATAAGGTGGGATGGTTTGGATTTTTGGAAACTCATGAGGCTTGGATTTTTTTATATGGTCCAATCAACTCAAAGGAGGCATGAAACCATTTGTATGCTCTTGGTAAGAGGAATTTTGACTAAAAGCCACTTTTAGTGCCTAGGTGGTCAAACCTGGCTCATGTGGGCTAGCCTATAGGATCTTAAGCTTTAAAGATGGCTTAGATCTCATGTGGTATCATTTTTTTGTGATGAATATCTAAAGATATCTCTTTTTGGGTAGAGAATATCTAAAAATATTCTTACTTGGAGAGAATCTCTCAAGTTTCCTTGATTTTGGGAGAGATTTTCACAAAGCATCTTTTTTTGGGAGAAAGTTTCTCACATTCCCTCTCTTTTTGGAGAGAATTTCTCAAAGGATCTCCTCCTTGGAAAGGAACATCTCAAGATCCATTTCTTTTAGAAAGGTTGCTAATTTGCAGCACTTACGTCCTTTCTTTTCTCCTTGTTTCCTCTTTTGGTTTACTCTCTTCTATAAAAGCAAGGAGGTTCGATCTCTTGTTGCTATTGCTCTCTTTTTGCAAAAATCTTCAAGAGTGCTCCAAGATCAAGAACTCTTTTTCTTCTTCAAGGATCTCCAAGTTCTTCCTCTTCCTCCATGGCGTCAAGTAAGTTTTCTTCCTCCTTCAGAAACTCCATGTAGAAGTAGGAAAAAAAAGTTTCTTTCTTTTCTTTTCCTTTTCTTTCTTTCTTTTTTTTTCTTTTTTTTCTCATGCGTTCTCTTCATTTTTCCTTTCCTTTTTTTTTTCTTTCTTTCTTTCTTTTTTTCTTTCTCTCTGTTTTTTTTCTTTTACTCTTTTTTTCTTTCACGGTTTCCCCCCTTTTTTTACCGTGTTTTTTTTTCTTCCTTTTTTTTCTTTCCTTTTTTTTTCTTTGTTTTCTCTTTTTCTTGGTTGTACGGATAGGTCTGTAAGGACCTGGCCGTACTGCCACGTGGCAGTGGGCCACAGCCTGTGGGAATTTGTTTTTTTTTTTTGAAAGACATTGTCTTCTTCTTTTCTTTTTTCTTTCTTTCCCGGATTTCGAGATGCCCATGCATGACAACTTTCCTTCTACGCATTTTTTTTGTAAATGGAATTGGAAGTATGATAGTGCACACTTGGAAATCTTTTACAAGTCTTGGGATTTGGAGCTCGCAGCAATGTTGAGCCCTTTCTTGGTCTTACGGGGATTTGTGAGGAGCTTTGTAAGTTTTGGATTATGGAGCTCACAGCAATGTTGAGCCCTTTTCCAATCTTGTGGATATTTGAGAAGATTTGGCTTGATCTCTCAGCAATGTTTGAGTTCGAGCATTCTTTGAGAATCCTCCATTGATTATGAGCTTGCAACGATGTTGAGCTCATCTTCAAGCTTCCTATCTTTTTCGGGGTATTTTCTTTTTCTTCTGAATTGCCCCGGAACCATGGCGAAGTTTCGCTAGGATTTTTTAGCAAAATTCTGTCATTTTGATGATTGATTTTCTCTTTTTCTATCCTTTGTAGGTGGTTCCTCCAGAACGAACAAGAGTAAGGAGCCTGTCACTGATGTGCCTCGTCGTTCTACCAAATCTTCTAATGTGGTCGTACAGCAGGCTTGGGAGAAGGTCCAGTATGTTGAGAAGAACTTGGAAGAGTGTGATTCTCTCAACCGAGATGAGGCGAGACAAAAGTTGATCGCTCTCAAGGGTGAGGAATTTTACAAGGTTATGGTAAGCAGTTGTCCTTGGGTCACGGACGATCAGAGCATTGTGCCCAAGCCTACCTTTCTCTTTGGTGATGCAGTCCCTGACGATTCAACATACCAAAGGAGATGTTTTCAGTTCTCTTACACAGTTGATGGTGAGGAGAGAACTGTTTCTATCCGGTCGACCTTCGATCGGACTATCTCGATCATGAGCCTTTCTCCCACATGCTCAAAGAGTGAAGATCCTCCAAGCTAAGTGAAGAGGACTAATGTGATTAAGATCGGGTTTTTTGTTAGTGGCCCTTCTGGTTATGCAAAGAAGTCGCCTGCCCGTATGGACATTTTGATGCTGGCCAGCGGCTACCAAGGTTCAGATCATCCTTCGGTTGATTTGAGACCAATGGACGTTGGTATTTTCAAGGGCGATGGTAGCAATTGGGTGAAGCCTTTTCGACTTCGTGGTCGTTTCAGTGCTGACTCGAGCTGGGAGTCATGGACTAATCACATCCTGAGGTTGGCAGAGCCATTCTGAAGGAGGCAGAGACTTTTTAGGCGGTTCGCGCTTTTCGGCAAACCGTGGCTTTCTCTAATGAAGCGTTCATGGCCATGCTGGAGTCATTCATTCCACAAACCAACGCCTTTGTTGTCATGAACGGTGAGATTGGTTTTTCTTTAAAGGAACTGAGTGCCATCACCGGGCTGCCTATTCTCGGCAAACTCTATGAGGGGTTTATGCCTATTGACAGCGTCCTTGAGGAGCAGTCTGAGGAGTTCAGGCTTTTGTACTTTCATCTCGTCGCTTTCTACGATTTCTTGAAGGAGAAGGAGGGCCTGAAAGTTCGGTGCAGCAGTTGGAAGAGTAGTAGCTCTTTGTCTTCCAACTTCTTTGACAACGGGGAGTCTTCTGAGAGTACGACCCGGGAAGCCAGGGCTAAGAACCCGAGTTTGAAGAAGATCTCTGCCATGCGAGAAAATTTGAAGGAATTCTTCGCAAACACAGACGCCAATCATTCTGACATTGCGCTGCGGAGAGATCTCGCTGTTTACCTCACTTATTGGCTGGGTAAGGCTATTTTTACCGGAGGAGATGGAACGCACATCAGGCCGCACTGTATTTTTCCCAATTGTCAGATGGTGTTTGGAAAGCGGCTTGCTTTAGTGCCTGCTCTTTACTCCTATTTGTGCATCGAATTGCAGGCTGGTGCTTTCCTACTTCGGCTTGGGCTTCCCATGAATATGGTATTTTCAGCCCATATATTTTATTCATGGTATGTATACCACTGTCCTGGTTTCCACCGATTAGGTGCTGCACATGATGATGACCTATTTATGATTCGGTTGGCCAGAGGGAAGCCTGTTTCCGAATCTCTTTTATCTGCCTGTTTGAGGATCCGACGGTTCAGGGACATCGTGATGGGGCAATCTTTAGTGAAGCTTTCTCCGGGCTTGCGGAAGAAGGCTTTTGATTTTGGTGTCTCCCGAGATTCCACCAGGGCGGGGTCGAGGAGACACTATTCTTTGACAAACGCAGAGAAAGCTTGCCTTTTCAACATACGTGTCGGCACGATGGTGTACCGTAGACATCTTTTCGTCGACATCCAGCCGTATGTTCCTTCGCGTTTTGCCCTTCAGTTGGGCTTCTCTCAAGGCGTTGTTAGAGTGCCTTCGAGTAACGTAAAGCGTTTTGGACGTCTGCAGGATGGGAGGAATGCATGGGTCTTTTATAGCGCGGAAGACACTACCGCCATGATTCCTTATCCTGAGTTGCCCACTTTTCGGACTGCCGGCTTCACAAAATTGTTTGTGGAGAGATTTTCAGTGCACCAGGGGCTTTCCAAGAAGGAGCTCGATGTAAAGTTGTCTTCTGGGAAGGGTCTTGGGAAATCAGATGGCGTCCGCCGAGAGGAAGTTCTGGCTTTCCTTTCTGGAGAAAAGCACGAAATTGGCTTTCTCAATTATCGGGACGTCATCAGATCGGGAGCTACACAAGAGATACCTGGTGAGGTCTTGGAACAGCTCGCAGAGGAGGCTGAGGTCGCTGCTTGGATACAAGCAAAGCGGGCAAAGGCTTTCATGGAGTCTACAGGCAAGAGCAGACCATCCAGTGAGGACTCTAGCGAGAGGCCAGATTTTGATGGTGGGGTGAGTACTTCCAGCAAATCGGCCCATAGGAGCAAGAGGAGAAGAGGACAACACCGAAATAAGAGACGGCATGAAGACTCTCCTGATCTGGAAGTTTCTCTCACCATTGCTGAGGAGGCATCAGGGGATGACGACGAGCCTCCAGAGAAAAGGTGCCGAGGAGAAAAGATCAGTAGTGATGGTATGACCCTCCTTCTCTCTTTTTCTGCTTCTTTCTTTTTATGAGGCCTTTGTTTTGATCTACTGCTTTCTTTCTTTTGGCAGAAGATGATGGTTTGGTGATGCCTGAGGTTCCGGCCGATGAGACGGTGACGAATCCGGTCGTGGCATCTGAGGAAGCACCAAGGGACTATGGTGTAGATCCAGAATCTTCCCCTAGTATGATTTCTTTGCCCCCTTTTTTTTGACTTTTTGTTTTTCTTTGTCGCCACTCGCTGACAAATTTTGGTTTCCTTGCTAGCTGACTTGCCACAAGATTTTGACGACTTTGAACCATCCATGGACGCAACTTTTGACGATGCTTCGGATGAGTTCATGGAGGCAGAACGGATTCCTCCAGTCGTCGAAGAAGGTATATAGAGTCTTAATATTTGATTTTTGACAAGATCATATTCATACCTTTTTCATCTTTCATTGGCAGGTTGTGAGGCGACAGGAGAGGTTCCTCTATCCTTCTCAGAGCCAGAGCAGGGGGTGCCCATGGTTGATCCAAGAGTAGGGGCTTTTTTCACTAGTTTTGATGAGGCAGAGGACAGTCTGCATGCTGATATTCCTTCTCCAGCGGCTCCGATTGGAAAAAGCTTCTTGATTACTCTTCCGACGGTGCATGGCATGGGTAGTCCACCAACGGAGCATCGAGTCTTCATCTGAGCCATCCTGTCAGTTTGCAAGGAAGGTGTTGAAGAGAGTCTTGAGCTCATGGGTCGAGACTCTCTCTTTTGGCCATTTGGAAGCTGGCTTCGGCATGATTAAGCATGTGTAGGACATTCTTGCTGATAGCGAAGAGGTCGGTCTGGACATTACAAATGCCAAGGCTTTTGTTGATGAAGTCATCACTCTAGGCAACAAATGGACTGAGACTAAGAGCTTTCCAAACGGTGACTTCTTTAATGAGATGTTTTTGAAGCCTTCTGGCGAGGTGAAATCTGAACTGGACAAGATCTCGCGAACTCGGAAGCAGTTCGTTCGGGAGAGAAACGTCACCGAGCTGGCTATTATTGAGCTAACATAGGACCAACACTATCTCGATAGGGAGGTCATTGAGTCCAGACAGTGCCTTGAGCTGTTGGAAGAACAAGCTGTTGCCAAGTGGACTGCTATTTTGAAAGCTCGCGATAAAGAGAGGACTCTCATTCACCATGTTGAGGAAGCTGAAAGCAATCTCCGGAGGAAGACTCGAGAATATGAACAATGGCAAATTCTCTGGGAAGAGCTTCCTCGTGTTGAAGATGGATCGCGACAGCCTGCCGCATTTTATGGGAAAATTCTGAAGAAACGTGGCCTGGAAGCTTTGGAGGCTAAGGCCAAGAGTCTGCTTGAGGAGTTAAGCCTTTGGTTGAAGACCATGTCGGACTAATCTCCTGATTTATATCAAACTTTTTCTTTTTTTCTTTTGGTGCCACCATGTATAAACATTTTTTTGGCACCCTTTTTTTTTTGTATTCCCTCGTTTCACTTCAATTCTTTTTTGATGAAAGTAGGTAAAAGTTGGACGGGAATGTTTGTTTGAAAATTTGATCAAAAGGTTGTCATTTTTTAAAAATCTTTTGTCAAAGGGTTGTTTAGGCATGAAAGTCAGATTTTATGGCGAAAAGCCTGGTTATTTGATGGCTTGAGCACCGAATTTTGGATTGCATGAAAGCCAAATTTCGGTGGCATAGGAGCCAAAATTTTGTGGCATGGGAGCTGAAATTTTGTTTATGGCATGGAAGCCAATTTTTGGCGTAAAAGCCAGATTTTGTGGCATGAAAGCCGAGTTTTTTGAAAACCAAGTTTTGTTTTGTTGGCATGGAAGCCAGATTTTTTTTATTTCTGGCACGAAAGCCAGGTTTCTGGCATAAAAGCCGAGTTTTGGTGTGAAAGCAGGTTTTTGGCATAGAAGCCGAGTTTTTGGTTTTCAAAAATGCAAGTATCGACTAAAAGTCGCCTCCCTGCTGAATGGTATTGCAAGTATCGATGGAATGTCACTTCCTTGCTCATTTGGTTGCGAGTATCGATGGAATGTCGCCTCCTCGCGATTTTGGGTGCAAGTATCGACTAAGCGTCGCCTCCTTGCTTTTTCAAAACACTTTGTTTTGCAGGTATGGATGAAATGCCTCTTCCCCACGATTTTTGAAATTTTAGGTTTCTTTCAAACCTTTGTTTTTTTGTTTTGAAATTTGAGTTGTGGATATCAACTGAAACGTTGCTTCTCCATGGTTTTTTTGAAAATTTGCAAGTATCAACGAGGTGTCGCTTCCTTGAGATTTGAGATTTTGAAAGTATCAAATGCGGTTCGCATCCTTTCAATTTTTGGGTTTTGCGAGTATTGACTAAGCGTCGCTTCCCGTGGTTTTTGAAAAACCATTTTTGTTTAAAGACACGAGGGTCGTAAATTTTGACTGAAAACCATTTCTGGTGGTAAAAGTCGAGGTGGACTAGGGTGGAAATCCCTGAGTCCTGATTTTTATTTCAAACCATGAATTTTGGGATCAAGGATCGAAAGTTTTGGTCAAGTTAGGGAAAAGGCTCCTAAACTTGGATTTTTGGGATTTGATTTTTTGAACAATGAAACATTGAAAGTAAGCATTTTTTTTTTTTTTGAGTTTTTAGAAATTTCAACGTAAGGATGAAAACTCTAAAAGGGGTGGATTTGACGAGCAAGTACGTAGGAATAGGCTTTGGCCATGCAGGCATCACTCTGACCCGATGTAGGAAGTCTTCAAGGGTAGTACCGCTTCAAGAACTTGCCATTGATGGGTAGCATACATCTGTCACTGTCAAACCCCGAACCAGGATTTAGCGCGATTAGTGTTAACTAAGTGCGGGCTTAGTTGTAATGTGAGTTTAGTGTACGTGGGATTAGAAATTGGTCCGATTTAGTCTAGAATTAGCTTTGGGGAATTTTGAGAGCGTTTTGTGCTATTTGGTCACACTTAAGGGTGCCTTGAGTGTACGTGTAAGCTTGGGAGGAAATTCCAGTTTTCTGATTTTAATCGTGATTTCGATCTCTTTTGAATGGTTTTATTTTATTGATAAACTTTTGTGTTCAACTTGTCTGTGTTTTAGACCCAGAAACCCAAGTTTTGGCCCAAAGGGGTAAATCAGTCTTTTCACACGAAATCTGGACTCAAATTTCGAAATCTCAAAACTATGCCAAATGTATACTTTTTGGGAACTAGATTTTTCGGCGATCATTTTAGTCTTCTTCGTCGTTTTCATCTGGGGCCCTCAAGTCAGTGTTGTAACCATTGCAAGCTTTGAGCAATGGGGCCCACAAGAACCCATTTGAAATGAGCCTTCCCCTCCTTCATTGTTCACTTCGGTTCTTCCCTGCAACTCTCTTCAACTCAGCTGTGACTTCTTCTTCTTCCCCTCCCTTCTTCTCTTTGCATGCCTAAGCTAGAAAGCTTCAAATCAAAAACCAATCATACCATCTTCTTCCTCTCAACTCAAGGAATCCATTGCTACCATTTTCTTGGAGATCCCAGCCGTGTTTCCACTCCATTTTCTTCTCATCTTCTTGTTTAGCAAGCTTCAGGTAATGGATCTCTTTCTCCTCTTCAATGTAGTCTTTTGAGTTCCTTAGGAGCCCATTTTTCAAGCATGCAACACCCATTTCGAAATGGGTCATTGTCTTCTCTTTTTGGTGGATTTTTGAAGTTCTTTTCATGGGTTTTCTTGTAGATTTCGTGGAGTACAATTGGTAGGATTTTATGAGATTGTTGGGCTTGGATTTTTGTAAAGGCAAGTGATCAACTTAGCTTCATGATGCATGCAATATTTGATTATTTTAGCTTTCATGGTTTGATTTCTTTTCCATGCTAATTTGGGCAATGTATTGTTTCAAAGATGTGTTATAATCTGAAATCTTGTTTTAATTGAAATGCATATGCTAATGGTTGGTATTAATGGTTTTCATTCATTTGAAGTTGTTTTTATCTTGCCAAAATGTGTTATAAATGGATGCAAGAATGGAGGAAATGTTGTGAGGTGATTGGAAGTGTGGATTGTTAGAATTTGAATGGGAATTGCCCCGTGGAGAGCATGGAGGCTCAGGGGATATGCAGGGATTTGACAAAGGAACGAAATGGTGAAAAGAGGTGTGAAATCTGAATCAAACTGAAGCTCCCGCAGATCGGCGGTCAGCAGTCGGCCAGACGTCGGCTAGCCGACTGTTGACCCACGGCTAACCGCCCCTGTGTCGGTCAGAATAACAGTAACTCAGTTTCTGCACAGGGCGTGGTCGGCCCGCGGGCGGTCAGTAGGCGGCTAACCGACCTGCGCAAGAAATCTGAAAAGTAGTGTTTCTCCTGATCAGTCGGTCAGCGGTCGGTCAGCCAACCAGCAACCGGCGGCTAGCCGCCAAGTAGCCGCGTGGTGACCGAGTGCACAAAAGGAGAACTTTGAAGGGGCTTCGATGGGAGAGAAAAAAAAAACTAGAATATGTTAAGGGGTCCTTAGCTTGATGCTGTGCAGTTGAAACATGAAATGTTGTTTAGCCTCGGAGACACCAATTCATTTTTAAACTCTAACATTTGGGTTTCAACTTCACGAGAATCAAATAAAGAATCTTAGCATATACTTGACATAATTGTTTCGAAATCTTGAATTTTGACATGAAGAATACCGTCTCGTACCTGTTTTGATTTTATAAGCAGGTGTTTAGCTTTTGATTTGTTTCAAGAACTATATTGGGGACACTTTTCCAGCCTTGATGTCATAGCTTATGCTATTCTTGTTTAGTCTCGTCTTGCAATGTTTTGATAAGTGTTTTTCCCCATTTTTCGCTAAGTTTTGTGCAAGTATTGATATGTTTTATGCATACATAGATATCATAGAATACCGCTGAGCTTGGACTGCCCTCTCAGTCTGATCCACTAGTTAGGGGGTCCTCAAACATAAGGGCAATCTGCAGATTAGTTTTGTATTTATACACATCTTTGTTTTGTCCGGTTCCGCGGCCGGTTTTCCGCCCACCTTGTGTGGCTCGGACTTTTGTTTCGTTTCGTCTCGTTTTGTTTCGTTTCGCTTGCTCTTGTCATTACGTATGACGGAGAAAGGATGAGCTCAATGTGGATCCGTGAATCATGTTATTTTATTGAAAAGCATATTAATTTTGAATTACACCTTAAACATGTTTTGTTTAGAACTCATGCCATGTTTTAAGTGCTGATTACTTTCACATTTACTGACTTGTATTATGTCTAAGCTGTTCACCTGCCAGACCGTCGTGTCTGACACTTTTATTTTGGTGTTTAGATGCAGGCGCCGTTGCGGATGCGGAGGAGCGCCCGGAGGAGGCTTTTGAGCCACCCCCAGCCCGTGAGTGGCAACCCGACGACGTCCTCTAGACGTTGGGCGGGGTCTTGAGTACGATACACCTAGATGGGATTATTTTGTTATTTTGGAATGTATGGCCTTTGTTGGCCTTTTCACACTTTTAGGGTTATGTAACTTAACGCTTTTTGGTTACCTTGAAACTTGAACTGAATTTGGTAATGCTATGCTTACATTTTCTCCTCTGATTACTGTCTTAATGATGACTTAACTTATGCAATTCAGAATCATTAGGTTTATGTCATTAAATTGTGATGAGATTACTTGCACGCTTCCGCAAATCATTGCTCGTGTGAGATTTTACACGTTCGTTTTTTTTGGGAATCCTCACAGCGGAAACCTGTGGGTTAATCATAGTTGGATGGACATAACCGTCGCGGGGCCCGGACTTGGGGGAACCTCGGTCCGGGGTTGCGACAAGACTGGTATCAGAGCCGGACATGTTTCAGGCAATTAAAAGAAACTAGAAACTCTTAGGGACGGGGCGAGGACTCGTGAACATGTTAGATCAGTAGTGTGGACTTAGAAACCAAACCCCAATTTATTAATATGTACTGACAATTTGTTTTACAGCATCATGCCTCCAAAAAGAGCTCCGAATCAGAATGCTTCAGGGAGCAATACCAATAATGATAACAGTGAAACATTTCATGAACAACCACCTACAATGACTCAGTTTCAGGCACTCATGCAAGCCATGTTAGAACAACAGAGGCAAGCCAATGAAAGTCAGACAAGAATGCAGAGGGAAGCTAATGAGGTCCAAGCTAGGCTACAAAGAGAGGCCAATGAGAACCAAGCTAGGTTCCAAGAACAGCTAGCTAAGAAGGATGAGGAAATGGCACAAGTTCAAAGACAGCTTTTGGAAGTTTTACAAACTAGGCCTCAACCCCCGCCTAGGCAACCTGGGGGACCGAATATCATCATCAACAATCGAGAACAAGACCCTAACATTTTGTTCGAGAGGTTCAGGAAGAGAGGACCCAAGGAGTTCTCAGGTCAAGAAGACCCGTTGGCTGCAGATGACTGGCTAGTTAATGTAGAGAAGATCTTTGATGTATTCACTTGTACAGGCATACAGAAGGTCAACCTCACAGCTTCTCTATTTTTTGGATTAGCAGACACTTGGTGGAAAACAGTTAAAGAACCGTATCAGACTATGCCAGATGGGGCTACATGGGAGACTTTTAAGACTCAATTCACCGATAAGTATGTCCCTTCTCATGTCAAGAGGCAGAAAGCTATAGAGTTTCAGCAGCTCAAGCAAGGTAACATGACATTTTTAGAATATGTGACAAAGTTTGAAAGGCTTGCCAGATATGCCCGAGAGTTGATAGACACCGAGCAGAAGAAGATCACTAAATTCTTAGAAGGGCTGAACCCCATCATCATGAGGGATGCCACAGGAGTAGTTCCACCAGCCACCTTCGATGAAGCAGTCAAAAGAGCATACAAGTTCGAGGACATCAACAATCAGATCATCAGGGATAGAAAGCAACAGTACCACCAACAGAACCAAAGGTCACAGAACAAGAAGCCAAGACAAGAACAAAACCCTCCTAGGCAAGGTGCGTGTGCACATTGTGGCAAAAATCATGAGACTGCACAATGTCGTAAAGCCACGGGAGCTTGTTTTAGATGTGGGGCTATGGACCATGCCATTCGAGATTGCCCACAAGTGCAAAATCGGGCCAACAGGAACCAGCCACAAAGGCAAGCAGCACCACAGGCTCCAGCCCAGAACCAAGCAAGACCACCTCAGCAGCAGCAAGGCAGGCAACAAGTTCAAAATCAGAATGCTCGTCCTCCTCAGCAGCAGCAGTAGAACAGAAATCCACAAGGGAGGCAGAATAGACAACAGCAGCAAGGGCGGGCATACAATCTTAATCGTGTCGATGCCGATGCTGCGGGCGATGTAGTGGAAGGTAAACTTTTCATCTGTGGAGTAGAAGCTCAAATTTTATTTGATCCTGGAAGCACTCAATCATTTTTATCTCCTGTGTTTGCGAAGCTGATTGCTATGCCATTTAGAATTCTTGATTATATCTTGACGGTCACTACACCAGTAGGTAAGCAGGCCGTTTGTAGAATCTATTACCCAAATTGTTCAGTTCTATTAGGAGAAGTCAACCTTCCAGCAGATCTTATTATTTTAGACATACACGATTTTGATGTCATCTTAGGCATGGATTGGTTAGAGAAGTATCATGCAACCATGGATTGCTTTAGTAAAACTATTACTTTTAAGTTGAAAGGAGAACAGGTAGATTTGATTGTTCAGGGAAACAGGAAGAAAGGCCAAGTGGGGATTATTTCAGCACTAAAGGCAAGCAGAATGATATCTAGTGGTTGTGAAGCTTTTATAGTGTTTATCACGGAGGATAAACGGTCCCAAGGGGTGGAGGAAATCCCTGTTGTATGTGAGTTTCCAGATGTTTTTCCAGAAGAAATCCCGGGATTACCACCAATTCGGGAGGTTGAGTTCACGATTGAGCTCCTTCCAGGGACAGCTCCAATTTCTATTGCACCTTACAGGATGGCTCCAGCAGAATTAGGAGAACTAAAACTCCAATTGCAAGAACTATTGAGTAAAGGTTTCATTTGACCAAGCGTTTCACCTTGGGGAGCACCAGTGTTGTTTGTGAAAAAGAAGGATGGAAGCTGGAGAATGTGCATAGACTATAGAAGACTGAACCACATGACTGTCAAGAACAAGTACCCGTTGCCGAGAATAGATGAATTGTTTGATCAATTGCAAGGAGCAGCGTATTTTTCCAAGATAGATTTGAGGTCTGGGTATTATCAGCTGCGAGTTAGAGAGTCAGACGTGCCTAAAACAGCTTTTCGAACTAGATACGGGCACTATGAGTTTCTGGTGATGCCATTTGGGTTGACTAATGCACCCGCGGTATTTATGGCTCTCATGAACAAAGTCTTTGCGGAGTACTTGGATCACTTTACAGTGGTGTTTATTGATGACGTTCTCGTGTATTCTAAGAGTAGGGAAGAGCATGAAGAGCACTTGAGGACATCATTACAGCTTTTGAAGGACAACCAGCTCTATGCAAAGCTAAGTAAATGTGAATTTTGGTTAAAGCAAGTGGCTTTTCTAGGCCACGTTATTTCAAGAAAAGGCTTAGCAGTGGACCAATCCAAAGTCGAAGCAGTTGTCAGTTGGAAAAGGCCAAGCAGTGTGACGGAAATCAGAAGCTTTTTGGGACTAGCAGGTTATTACAGGAGGTTTGTCCAGGGATTTTCATCTATTGTAGCACCATTGACAAAGTTAACTAGGAAAAATGTGCCTTTTATATGGACAGACCATTGTGAAGAAAGTTTTCAAGAGCTGAAGAAAAGATTGACTACAGCTCCAATCCTCACTTTACCGTCGGGAAGTGGAGGATTTGTTATCTATACAGATGCTTCAAATGTAGGATTGGGTTGTGTGTTGATGTAGAATGACAAAGTAGTTGCTTATGGTTCAAGGCAGTTGAAAGAGCATGAAAAGAATTATGCAACTCATGATTTGGAATTAGCAGCGGTTGTATTTGCTTTGAAAATGTGGAGACATTACCTATATGGAGAGAAATTTGAAGTACATTCAGATCACCGGAGTCTACAGTATCTATTTTCGCAGAAAGAGTTGAACATGAGGCAGAGACGATGGATGGAGTACATCAAAGACTATGACTTTCCAATCAAGTATCATCCGGGCAAGGTGAATGTAGTAGCTGATGCATTGAGCAGAAAATCAGTGGTTATGGCTAGCTTGAGAGGAGTCAGTGTCTTGTATCAATTTGAAGAACTGGGAGTAGAAGTGCATCCGTTAAGGCAGGGCGTGATGTTGGCAAGTATGATAGCGTCTGAACCTACTTTCATCCAGAAAATCAAAGACAGTCAATTGCAAGACCCGGACTTGGCCAAGATTGTGGAACACATTTCCGAACGTCCAGACTTCAGGGTTGTAGATGGAGTGTTGTACTTCCGTGACCGTTTGTGTGTGCCTAACCTCGAGGACTTGAAAAATGAAATTATGACTGAAGCTCACAACACGAGATACTCCATGCATCCTGGAAGTACAAAAATGTACCAAAATTTGAAGAACCGATTCTGGTGGAATAACATGAAGCGAGAGATTGCGGCTTTTGTATCTCGGTGCCTCACGTGTAAGCAGATTAAGGCAGAACACCAGAAACCTCCAGGGTTGTTGCAACCATTGGACATTCCGGAGTGGAAATGGGAACACATCACTTGGATTTCGTCTCCGGTTTGCCTACTACCAAGAAAGGGAACAATGCTATCTGGGTTATAGTAGATCGCCTTACGAAGTCTGCTCACTTCATTCCTATGAAGACAGGGAGTAAGATGCATATGGCACCACTTGCGGATTTGTTTGTGACTGAGATAGTCAGCAGACATGGACAGCCTGTCTCCATCACTTCCGACAGAGATAGCAGATTTGTTTCGAGGTTTTGGAAGACCCTATTCAAATCTATGGGCACTAAGTTGCAATTCAGCACTGCATACCATCCTCAGACTGATGGCCAGTCAGAGCGAACTATACAGACTTTAGAGGACATGCTACGGGCTTGTGTGCTAAATTTCAAGGTTCAATGGGATGAGTACTTACCACTGTGTGAGTTTGCATACAACAACAGCTACCATTCCAGTATCGGGATGGCACCTTTCGAAGCACTCTATGGTAGGAGATGCAGAACTCCTGTTTGCTGGGAAGAAGTCGGTGTTCGTAGCTTTCACGGGCCGACAATAGTTGGAGAAACAAGTGATAAGATCAAGTTGATTCAAGAACGGTTAAAGGTTGCTCGAAGTAGACAAATGAGTTATGCTGATACACGTAGAAGGGATTTGCAGTTTAAAGAAGGTGACAAGGTATTTTTGAAAGTATCTCCGGCTCGAGGAACTCTGAGATTTGGACAGAAAGGCAAACTTGCGAGAAGGTACATCGGACCGTATGAGATTTTGAGCAAGATAGGAGATGTTGCCTATAGACTTGCGTTACCGCCGGAACTCTCCGGGGTACACAATGTTTTTCACGTTTCTATGTTGAAGAAATACGTCCCAAATCCTTCACATGTTTTGCGGCATGAACCATTGCAAATTCGAGAAGATGCGTCGTATGTGGAGAAGCCGGTTAGAATTGTGGACACCAAAGAACAAGAATTAAGAAATCGGACGATTCACTGGGTCAAAGTACAGTGGAAAAATCATGAGCCAGAAGAAGCGACATGGGAACTACGAGAGCAAGTCCAGAGAAAGTATCCTGAACTATTACCAGAGGTATACTTATTTCTATTTGGAGGACCAAATAACCTAAGGGGTGGAGGATGTCAAACCCCGAACCAGGATTTAGCGCGATTAGTGTTAACTAAGTGCGGGCTTAGTTGTAATGTGAGTTTAGTGTACGTGGGATTAGAAATTGGTCCGATTTAGTCTAGAATTAGCTTTGGGGAATTTTGAGAGCGTTTTGTGCTATTTGGTCACACTTAAGGGTGCCTTGAGTGTACGTGTAAGCTTGGGAGGAAATTCCAGTTTTCTGATTTTAATCGTGATTTCGATCTCTTTTGAATGGTTTTATTTTATTGATAAACTTTTGTGTTCAGCTTGTTTGTGTTTTAGACCCAGAAACCCAAGTTTTGGCCCAAAAGGGTAAATCAGTCTTTTCACACCAAATCTGGACTCAAATTTCGAAATCTCAAAACTATGCCAAATGTATACTTTTTGGGAACTAGATTTTTCGGCGATCATTTTAGTCTTCTTCGTCGTTTTCATCTGGGGCCCCCAAGTCAGTGTTGTAACCATTGCAAGCTTTGAGCAATGGGGCCCACAAGAACCCATTTGAAATGAGCCTTCCCCTCCTTCATTGTTCACTTCGGTTCTTCCCTGCAACTCTCTTCAACTCAGCTGTGACTTCTTCTTCTTCCCCTCCCTTCTTCTCTTTGCATGCCTAAGCTAGAAAGCTTCAAATCAAAAACCAATCATACCGTCTTCTTCCTCTCAACTCAAGGAATCCATTGCTACCATTTTCTTGGAGATCCCAGCCGTGTTTCCACTCCATTTTCTTCTCATCTTCTTGTTTAGCAAGCTTCAGGTAATGGATCTCTTTCTCCTCTTCAATGTAGTCTTTTGAGTTCCTTAGGAGCCCATTTTTCAAGCATGCAACACCCATTTCGAAATGGGTCATTGTCTTCTCTTTTTGGTGGATTTTTGAAGTTCTTTTCATGGGTTTTCTTGTAGATTTCGTGGAGTACAATTGGTAGGATTTTATGAGATTGTTGGGCTTGGATTTTTGTAAAGGCAAGTGATCAACTTAGCTTCATGATGCATGCAATATTTGATTATTTTAGCTTTCATGGTTTGATTTCTTTTCCATGCTAATTTGGGCAATGTATTGTTTCAAAGATGTGTTATAATCTGAAATCTTGTTTTAATTGAAATGCATATGCTAATGGTTGGTATTAATGGTTTTCATTCATTTGAAGTTGTTTTTATCTTGCCAAAATGTGTTATAAATGGATGCAAGAATGGAGGAAATGTTGTGAGGTGATTGGAAGTGTGGATTGTTAGAATTTGAATGGGAATTGCCCCGTGGAGAGCATGGAGGCTCAGGGGATATGCAGGGATTTGACAAAGGAACGAAATGGTGAAAAGAGGTGTGAAATCTGAATCAAACTGAAGCTGCTGCAGATCGGCGGTCAGCAGTCGGCCAGACATCGGCTAGCCGACTGTTGACCCACGGCTAACCGCCCCTGTGTCGGTCAGAATAACAGTAACTCAGTTTCTGCACAGGGCGTGGTCGGCCCGCGGGCGGTCAGTAGGCGGCTAACCGACCTGCACAAGAAATCTGAAAAGTAGTGTTTCTCCTGATCAGTCGGTCAGCGGTCGGTCAGTTGGTCGGTCAGCCGACCAGCAACCGGCGGCTAGCCGCCAAGTAGCCGCGTGGTGACCGAGTGCACAAAAGGAGAACTTTGAAGGGGCTTCGATGGGAGAGAAAAAAAAACTAGAATATGTTAAGGGGTCCTTAGCTTGATGCTGTGCAGTTGAAACATGAAATGTTGTTTAGCCTCGGAGACACCAATTCATTTTTAAACTCCAACATTTGGTTTCAACTTCACAAGAATCAAATAAAGAATCTTAGCATATACTTGACATAATTGTTTCGAAATCTTAAATTTTGACATGAAGAATACCATCTCATACCTGTTTTGATTTTATAAGCAGGTGTTTAGCTTTTGATTTGTTTCAAGAACTATATTGGGGACACTTTTCCAGCCTTGATGTCATAGCTTATGCTATTCTTGTTTAGTCTCGTCTTGCAATGTTTTGATAAGTATTTTTCCCCATTTTTCGCTAAGTTTTGTGCAAGTATTGATATGTTTTATGCATACATGGATATCATAGAATACCGCTGAGCTTGGACTGCCCTCTCAGTCCTATCCACTAGTTAGGGGGTCCTTAAACATAAGGGCAATCTGCAGATTAGTTTTGTATTTATACACATCTTTGTTTTGTCCGGTTCCGCGGCCGGTTTTCCGCCCACCTTGTGTGGCTCGGACTTTTGTTTCGTTTCGTCTTGTTTTGTTTCGTTTCGCTTGCTCTTGTCATTACGTATGACGGAGAAAGGATGAGCTCAATGTGGATCCGTGAATCATGTTATTTTATTGAAAAGCATATTAATTTTGAATTACACCTTAAACATGTTTTGTTTAGAACTCATGCCATGTTTTAAGTGCTGATTACTTTCACATTAACTGACTTGTATTATGTCTAAGCTGTTCACCTACCAGACCGTCGTGTCTGACCCTTTTATTTTGGTGTTTAGATGCAGGCGCCGTTGCTATTGCGGAGGAGCGCCCGGAGGAGGCTTTTGAGCCACCCCCAGCCCGTGAGTGGCAACCCGACGACGTCCTCTAGACGTTGGGCGGGGTCTTGAGTACGATACACCTAGATGGGATTATTTTGTTATTTTGGAATGTATGGCCTTTGTTGGCCTTTTCACACTTTTAGGGTTATGTAACTTAACGCTTTTTGGTTACCTTGAAACTTGAACTGAATTTGGTAATGCTATGCTTACATTTTCTCCTCTGATTACTGTCTTAATGATGACTTAACTTATGCAATTCAGAATCATTAGGTTTATGTCATTAAATTGTGATGAGATTACTTGCACGCTTCCGCAAATCATTGCTCGTGTGAGATTTTACACGTTCGTTTTTTTAGGAATCCTCACCGCGGAAACCTGTGGGTTAATCATAGTTGGATGGACATAACCGTCGCGGGGCCCGGACTTGGGGGAACCTCGGTCCGGGGTCGCGACAGTCACCCTCCATGTTTAGAAGAGCGTATACGCCGTTGGAGAAGACTTTGTCGATGACGAAGAGTCCCTCCCATTTTGGTTCAAATTTGCCTTTGAATTTGTGGGTAAAAACCATTGGCCTTTTCACCGCAAAAACCAAGTCACCCTTTTTGTGGGCGCGTTGCCGACCTTCTTGTTGAAAGATCCTACTATGCGTGCTTAGTAAAGCTCAACGCTTTGTAGAGCTTCGAGCCGTCTTTCATCGAGATTATCCAGTTCTTGGAGTCTCAATTTGACATTGCTTTCTTGCGTCATTTCATCTTGTAGTGATTCCCTTAAGGAAGGAATTTGTACCTCTAGAGGGACAACTGCTTCGCATCCATAGACTAAGGAGAATGGGGTGCTATAAGTTGGTCCTCGAATGGTGGTTTGATAGGCCCACAAAGCTTCATGTAGTTTGTCGCCCCAGTCTCTTTTGTGACTAGAGACCATTTTCTTGAGAATTTTGCAGAGTATCTTGTTGAAGGCTTCTGCTAGTCCATTCGCTGCTGGGTTATACGGAGTCGAAGGACAACTTTGGATTTTGTATTTGTCGCAGAACCTATAGAATCTATGATCCCGGAATTGTGGTCCGTTATCATGGATGAATCTCTTAGGTATGCTGAAGTGACAAATGATGTTGGTTCGCAAGAATTGAAGGACTGATGAGGTCTTCATTTCGTTGAGCGCGAATGCTTTTGACCACTTGGAGAAATAATCCGTAGCGGTGAAGATGAAGCGATGACCTTTGCTTGAAGGGGGAGAGATAGGACCTATGATGTCCATACCCTAGGCTTCAAAGGGCCATGAGATTGCTGTAGGATGTAGCCATTCTAGAGGCATGTGGACATAATCTCCATGAACTTGACATTATTGGCAACGTTTAGCAAATTGCATCATCCTCCATCCAATCCATCCTCTTCCCTCCGCTAGTCTCCCTCGCACGCAGGCCCCAGATGCATGCTTGACGCATGCCGCAGAAGCACCTCGCACCTCCGCAGCAACCCCTGCAATGCCAGCATAGCATCTTCTTCCTCCTCCAGACGCCACCCATGCAGCATCCTCTGCAGCACCTTCTCCATCCTCTGGATGCTGCCTCCTCCTTCCTCGCCAGGTACGCCCTTCCTCCCCTTCTTTGCCACTTGCACCCGCTCACTCACACCTCTCTCGTCTCCCTCCTTCTTCCTCCCTCTCTTCTTCTGTTTTCTCCCCCTCTCTCTCCCTCTTGTTCTTCTTCTTCGTCCCTTTGCCACACGCACCACTGCCACCCACCACACACCTTCACCGCCCTCTACACACACCTGTACCAGCACCTACACCTGCACGCACCCCTCCTCTCTCCCTTTCCTTTCTTTCTTTCTTTCTTTCCTCTCTATATCTCTCCTCTCTCTCTCTCCCGTTTCCTCTCTCTCTCCGTCCGCACGCTCTTTCTCTCTGCCACTCTTTCTCTTCTACGCTCTCACTCTCACCCATCTTCCTTCCTAGTCGGTCTCTCTCTATCTTTCTCTGCTCCGACCACTCTATCCCTCTCGCTCGCTCCCTCGCTCTCTCCCTTCTCTTTCCGCCCTATGCCCACGAGGAGCAGCGCTGCCTCCCCATCTCCTTTCTCTTTCTTCTTCCGCCCTCCTTCCTTTCCCCACTTCTTCTTTCCCCACTGATGTGCGTCACTATCGCAACCCCCCTCCTTTTCCTTTCTTCCCTTCTTCTCCACCTTCCTCTTTCTCCGCCTGTACACCCCCTGAACTAACCCCCTTTCTTTCTCTCTTTTTCTTTCATTCTCTTTTTCTTCTCCTCCCCTGCGCACACACTGCACTCTCTCGCCTGCACACCTTCTCCTCCTCTTCTTTCTTTCTTTCTTTCTTTCTTTTTTCCTCTCTTCTCCTCCCCACTGCATTCTCCCTTGCGGCTGCACGCACCCACCTGCACCCACTGCACCTCTTTCTTTCTTTTCCTTTCATCTTCCTCCTCTTTCTCTTGACCCCACCTGCAACTGCACCCTCTTGCTGCACTCACGCCCGAGTCCACTTCACTACACAATTCATTCCACTCCTGCACACTCACGCACACCCCTTACTGTTATACCCACTTTCACAAACCCATTTCAGAACCCACTCTTCCAAGCCGAACCCATACATGCATACTTGAGACTATGTAATTCTATTAGGCTTAATTCTCCATTTATCTTATACCTCATTATTCATGTATAAATTATGCCCATGCATTTAATATTGTTCATTTATTTAAATAGGCATTTTTCTTTCCTTTTGTCATGGCTCGTTTTAATTTGTTCCTCATTCATGCATTAAAACATGCTCATGCATCCAACCTGCCTATGCATTATAACTTAGCTACAATTTTATTTCATATTCTTTAGATGCAATTTAGGACTGCATAATTTATTAAAAATAATAAAAAATAAAAACAGACAAAAAACCCCAAAACGAAAAAAACAAAACCAAATAATAAAATAAAAAGTATAGAATAAAAATAGAATTTTAGCTACCCTACTAATTAGAAATAATTAGGCTAAGTCCAATACTTGACTTCTTTTTCTCATCCCTCCTCTCATTAGGATTAGGAAATATTATTTAGGATATTTCAAGTAAATTCTTAATAAAAAAATTAGAAATTCACTCCCCTCTTCTTCCCATTTCATTAGGATAAATTAATTTAGGATCTTAGGCCCTATAAATAAACTCAAAAATCAAAATAAAAACAATAAAAATAAAAAAGACCACAAACAAAGTAAAAGGTATTAAAAAAAATAAACCAAAAATATTAATAAAAAGGAGTTAGAAATTATACAGTAGCCTAGATTGATTAGGTCAGACCCCGGACCTAGATCTAGGTCTCCCCCTAGCCAGCTTAGACTAACCTAATTTCTTAAACTTCAACCGATTAGGCCCCACTCTCTCTCCGGGCCCCGCTAAGGGACCGGGAGAGCGGATGTGGGCGGTTAGGACCTTAGGATAGGGTAGAGATCCATTAGGGAAATGGAATAGTTAAATTGAATCCAAGTAGGAACTCCCCTAGTTAGGCCCTTCTAGCCCCAATTATTAAAAATTCAAAAAAAAAAAAAACTATAAAACCAACAAAACGAATCCCAAAAATATTTTCTTCTCTTTTCCTCCACCTTCGGTGCCAAATATTTATCTGAACTCAATGATAAAAGGGAATAGAGGCTGATTCCGAGAATCTGAATTAATGAGAATGACGAAACGGGACGAGTGATTTCATACACCCCAATATCAGTTTATTTACTACCGGCCCATCATCGACCACACTCAATCAATCCCGGCCCAACATTGGCCATTTTTATCTTACTTTCGGCCCATCATCGGCCATGCACTTTTATCACTTACGTATCGCACGCAAACCCACAGAAATCACAACTCGAAGTTTTGTATGCATCATTCTTTCGATTCGAAGAATCAGCCTTTAAACCCTAGGTCGTCAAAGGACATTGAAGGGGGCACCCAAGAATGGGGTTTATCCTCTTCTAAATATTTGGCACCTTTCCCCATATTTTCTTCTTTTATTTTCATTTTAATTCGCTTATCCCCTAGAATACTTGGATTTAACTTTAATTAGTCTGTTCAACCCTGGATGTTGATTTCCCTTGCCTAGTTCATTATGGTCCCATCTTGAAGCCCATAATTTGACCCTTGACCCAAGTTCGACCCGAATTGAAAGACCCAAATTAAGTGACAAGACAACCGTCGTATGTCGCCGGCGGTACATTAGATGAGAGAAGAACCCACCCCATTTTCCTCCCGCATTGTAAGACCCCGCCCCGAGAGTTTCCGCTTAGTGTTAATTAAGGACGTGTTTTAGCTATAAGTGAGATTAGTGGAAATGGGTTAAATCTGATTAGAATAGCTTTTTATAGCTTGGAATAATTTTGGGAACTCTTTTGATCTAGTGGGGCCCTTTGGGGGTTCCTTTTTAGTGTGTCTTGATTAGTTTGGGGTTTATTTGTTAATTCTGGAAATCGATAAATTGCTCCGTTGAATGTATTTTATGATCCCCGACAACTTTCGTATTTGCTACGTTTCCATTCGAGACCTCTAAACCCTACTTCGCCATTGATAGGGGTAAAACAGTCTTTTTACACAAAATCTGGACACAATTTTCAATGTCTCCGAATCTAGTAAAATATATACTTCTTGGAAAGTAGAAATTTCGACGATCAATTCTTCCTTCTTCGTCGAATCCGTCCGAAGCCCGTAGAACGATGTTTTAGCTCGATTGAACTTTTAAGTTGTGGGACCCAATGCCATTTTCTATATAAGGAGGAGTCTTTTCCCTCTCTTCCTCTTCTTGCAATTTCTTGAGAACCAGAAATCCCAGCCAGCCCTAGAGTGTTTCTTCTTCTTCTTTGCTCATTGCTCCTCCATCTCTCAATCTCTCTCAAATCTATTGCTAAAGGCAAAATGGAGGTAGTAGTCTTCTTCCCCTCCATGAGAGCTTCCTATTGATATCCTTTTGTGAGAGAGAGTCCCATTCCAAGCTATCTCTTGAGCCAACTCTTGCTACTAGAGGACTCTTCATGTAAGTCCTTCTTCTCATCTCTTAGATTTGGATTCTTCTAGTCTTGAGGATGCTTCATTTCCATTATTGGAAGTTATCCCTTTCTATTTCATAGTTTTGCCATTTTAGGGCTTGTAATGATTGTATTTTGGGGATTTTGTGTATAGATTGTAGATTTGAGCTGGATAGTGGATTAGAGCTTGATTAGCATTCTTGGAGACCAAGGCAAGTGGATGAATGGATTTAATTTGAATAAGTTCTTACTTTGTCAAAAATGTGGATTTTTACCATTCATATGTCATTTGATTTATTATGTTCCATAATGTTTAGAAATGTATTTATTGTCATAGTTTTCTCTTGTTTAGTTTTATGAGAATATATGCATGCATTCATCAAAGTTTATTTTGGGTCATTATAAGCTTCTTAAATGGTAGTGTACTTGCATTGAATGAATTTGGATTGGTAGGGGAAATAAATGCATTGGTGGAATGGTAGTTGGTGGAAGGGAGTAAATGTTAAATGGAAGGGATTGGACCCATTCCACATCAGAAAATGGTTGGAATGAAGGTGAAATGGTTTGGGAGACAAATCACTGAAATCTGCACCTGATGTGTAGTTCCCGCAGCTGGGCGGTCAGCGGGCGGTCACCTCGGCGGCTAGCCGACAGGTGACCGGCGGCTAGCCGACCCAGATACGGTTAGAAACACAGAATGCTGCATTTTGACAGGCGAACCGCGGTCAGCCGCGCGGTCAGCTCGCGGCTAACCGCCACCCCAAAACCCCAGTGACCGCTAGGTAGCCGCGAGGCGCGGTTAGAAACACAGAATGCTACATTTTAGCAGGGTGAGTCGCGGTCAGCTCCGCGGTCATCCAGCGGCTAACCGCCGATCACCTCGGCGGCTAACCGCCAGCTGACCGACAGGTGACCGAGTTTACCCAGAATTCCTGAGTCTTTTCTATTGTTTTCAGTTATGGGATTTAAAGGTTTGGATGGGTTGTTCTGATGCCCTACCACCTTGGAAAGACCCAGGGGATGACATAAGGAGATTTACATAGAAAGAAACACCATTTCGGAAAAGGTATTGGGACTTTTAGATTCATCAATGTGCATAAGGAAACTTAGTATGTCCTCTATCATTCGAGTACCATACTAAGGGTAAATTTAGACATACAAGATCCTTATACATGTTGTCTGAATATGGATGTCCCAATACATAGTCCCTAATGATATAGGATTTATTGCTTTGTTTTATTCAGTTTATATGTATAATCACCCGACCTACTGGTTTTATCTCAAAGTCTGATTTATACACTGGATACGTCCCGCCAGCCTCGTTTATGCATGAACCGAAAATGATTTGAAATGTGTGCCTTCGAGCACCATGCCCCGTTTGCCCGTATGTTCTACATTGATATAGTTTTGTATATGTTTTGATGTATCATGTAACCTAAGAGTCGGCACCACTAAGCTTGGACATCCTTGTCAGTCTGATCAACTGACTTGGGTCTCCCCCTGTGCTCCCGCCAGTTGCAACTTGGATCCCGTACTGTCCCGTTACCCGGTTCGCGGCCGTGGTCCTGCCTAGCTATATGTATATATATATGTTTATAATATTGGTTCTCGTCGCTTCGTGTGATTGAGCCCAATGCACTGAATGTGCTCTCATCACTTTAGTGATAGAGAGGATGTAGCTTTAGTGTGGTTGCCACCTAGTCAGTTCCTGTACCTTGAATACCCCACATGATTTATATTGCGTCTGTACTTTAAATGAACTATGCATCCTGTTTTATGACAGTTTTCATTATATCTATGATATACTTTGATTTCTTTCTTGGTATTATCTATTCACCCACCTGCCAGACCGTCGTGTCTGACCCATTTTTGTGGTACTCAGGTCCAGCTCCCGTCTTTGCCCTTGAGGAGGAGCTAGAGGAGGCGGTCGGTGAACCGCAACGATTAGTAGAATGGCAAGCTGACGATGTCATGTAGACATTCAGTTTAGCTCGGAGCTGCGAACATTTTGGGAATTTTGAGAATGATATTGTTTTATACTTTTGGGTTGTATTGGCCTTTGTTGGCCTTTATTTTTGGGGAATGTTAATTAACTTGTTCTTTTGTTTAAACTTTAACTTAATATTTTGGGAATGCTAATGAGATCATTGCTCACTCTGACATCATGTCATGCCTGTGTATTAACAGTCTTATTAGATGTTAATGGACTAAGAGTTTGATTTGCTACACGCTTCCGCACCAATACAACTGTTCTCTGAGTGTATGAGGAATCCTCACCGCGGAAACCTGTGGGAAATTAAATAAATGTGTAATCCCTATCTAACACAAAGGGGCGGTTCGTTCTCCTTCCACACCGCCCCCGTCGCGGTCCCGGGGCCCCCGGTCCGGGGTCGCGACAGGCTGGTATCAGAGCGAGACGTGTTTCAGGCAATTAAAAGAAACTAGAAATCCTAAGGACGTGGCGAGGATCCGTTAGACTTCTTGTTAGACTTTTCGTTAGTTAGACTCGTGTGAGCAATGTGTAAACCTTATATGACTCTATGTGCTAACAATTTGTTTTACAGTGATATGCCACCTCGAAAAAGACCCGTAACCGACAATCCCACCGCAAGCAACAGTGAGCACACCGGGCCACTAGGAAACGGCATACCGGATCCAAACATGCAGAATCAATTCCAACAGATGATGCAAGCTATGCTTGACCAGCAACGTCAAGCCAATGAAAATCAAGCAAGAATGCAAGAACAAATGGCCAGGAAGGATGAAGAACATGCTAGGGAGATGGCTACAATGCAAAGGCAGTTGTTAGAAGTGTTGGAAAGGAGACCTGAACCGGCACCAGCGCAACCTCCAGGCACTCAGATTGTCATCAACAATAGGGAACATGATCCCAATGCGCTGTACGAGAAGTTTAGGAAGAGGGGTCCCAAGGAGTTCACTGGGCATGAGGACCCATTAGCTGCAGACGACTGGTTGGAGCAGACGGAGAACATCTTCGAGATATTCAGATGTACTGGTAGACAGCAAGTGCAACTCACCGCTTCCATGTTCACCGGCCTAGCGGATATATGGTGGAAAACGATCAAGGCTGAGTATAGGACCATCGCAGACGCAGACGCTTGGACAAGTTTCAAAAGACAATTCGGTGACAAGTACGTACCGACACATGTGAAGAGGCAGAAGGCAATCGAATTCCAGCAGCTCGTACAAGGTAACACGACCGTGCAAGAGTACCTCACGAAGTTTGAGAGGTTATCTCGATATGCCCCCGAGTTAATTGATACTGTGGAGAAGAAGATAACACGGTTCCTTGAAGGACTCAACCCGATCATCGAAAGGGATGCCACAGGTGTTGTACCACCTATTACTTTTGAAGAGGCTGTGAGAAGGGCCTACAAATTCGAGAACCTGAACAACAAGATCCTCAAGATCCAAGGAAAGGCACCAGCTCACCAACAGAATCACCAACCAAGGAACCATCAGAACAAGCGACAGAGGCAAGAACAAAACGTGCAGAATGCTCTAGTTTGCGTTCATTGTGGTAAGAACCACGAGAGTACTCAATGCCGTACGATTACGGGAGCATGTTTCAGATGTGGATCGATGGCACACCAGCTCAAAGACTGCCCAAGACCAGTTGGACAAGGTAACAACAGACAGCAACAGCAACATCAAGGAACACAGCGCCAGGCACCACCTCAGAATGCATTAGCTGTACAGAACCAGCCAAGGCCACTCCAGCAGCAGGCTCCACCACAACAATATAGACCTCCACAGCAGCATCAAGCTCGTCAGCAAGGACAAAATCAGAATCAGCGTCCTCCTCAACAGTATAGGAATGCACAGCAAGGAAGGCAGCAACAAGCTCAGAACAGGCCTCAACAGCGAGGACAAGTGTATGCAATTAACCAAGCTGATGCAGAGGCGGCAGATAACGTGGTGGAAGGTACACTCCTAGTTTGTGGATTTGAAGCTAAAGTTTTGTTTGACCCTGGCTCTACGCACTCCTTCTTATCTCCAAAATTTTCTAAGTTGATTGATGTGCCTGCTAGAGAACTCGAGTATGTATTGACGGTGTCCACCCCCGTAGGCAAACAAGTTGTGTGTAGGAAGTATTATCCTAGATGTGCTGTTAAGATAGGAGATGTGGTGTTACCGGCGAATCTCATTTTGTTGGAGATGTTTGACTTTGATGTCATTCTAGGAATGGATTGGTTAGCAGGGTACCATGCTACGATGGACTGTTTCCATAAGACCCTCACGTTCAAATTAGAGGAGACCCCGGCAGGCGTATTGTTCCACGGGGAGAAGAGGAATTCTTGTCCAAGATTCGTCTCAGCATTGAAGGCTGATAGACTAGTGAGAAGTGGATGTGAATGCTACTTAGCGTTTATCACGGAGGATAAACGGTCCCAAGGGGTGGAGGAGATCCCAATTGTTTGCGAATTCCCAGACGTTTTTCCAGAAGAAATCCCAGGTTTACCACCGGTTAGGGAGATTGACTTCACCATTGAGTTGTTACCAGGGACCGCTCCGATATCTATCGCACCATACAGAATGGCTCCAGCTGAATTAGGAGAGTTGAAGATTCAGTTGCAAGAATTGTTGGACAAAGGTTTTATTAGACCGAGCGTCTCACCTTGGGGAGCTCCAGTTTTATTCGTCAAGAAGAAAGACGGTTCCATGAGGATGTGTATTGATTACCGGAAATTGAACCAAGCTACCATCAAGAACAAGTATCCATTGCCAAGGATAGACGAATTGTTTGACCAATTGCAAGGTGCTGCTTACTTTTCGAAGATCGATCTAAGATCCGGTTATCATCAGCTGAGAGTTAGAGATTCAGATGTATCGAAGACAGCGTTCCGGACGAGATATGGACACTATGAGTTTCTAGTGATGCCATTTGGACTAACGAATGCACCAGCAGTATTCATGGCTTTGATGAACAAAATATTTGCGGAGTACTTAGACCAATTCACTGTGGTGTTTATTGATGACATTTTGGTGTACTCTAAGTCTAAAGAAGAACATGAAGAGCATTTGAGGATAGCATTGCAACTCCTAAGAGATAATCAATTGTATGCGAAGCTCTCTAAGTGCGATTTTTGGCTTGAAGAAGTCGCATTTTTAGGTCATATCATTTCCAAAGAAGGATTATCAGTGGACCCAGCCAAGATAGATGCAGTTGTGAAGTGGGAAAGACCGAAGAATACGTCAGAAATCAGAAGTTTTCTTGGATTGGCGGGTTACTATCGAAGATTTGTGCAAGGATTTTCGTCGATTGCAGCTTCATTGACAAAGTTGACCAAGAAGAATGCACCTTATGTGTGGACAGACCAATGCGAGACCAGCTTCCAAGAGTTGAAAAAGAGATTAACGTCAGCACCCGTCCTCACTTTACCATCCGGGAGCGGCGGCTACACCATCTTTACAGACGCTTCGAATATAGGACTCGGTTGTGTGTTGATGCAAGATAGGAAAGTCGTTGCGTATGGGTCCCGTCAGTTGAAGGACCACGAGAAGAACTATGCAACGCATGACCTGGAGTTAGCAGCGGTCGTTTTTGCACTGAAGATGTGGAGACATTACCTCTACGGGGAGAAATTCGAAGTCCACTCCGATCACCGCAGCTTACAGTATTTGTTCTCTCAGAAGGAATTGAATATGAGACAAAGAAGATGGATGGAATACATCAAAGATTACGATTTTCCGATCAAATACCACCCGGGAAAGGCAAATGTAGTAGCCGATGCCTTGAGTAGGAAGTCAGCTAGTGTGGCAAGCCTAAGAGTTACGTGCTTCTTTCAGCAATTTGAAGAGTTGGGGGTAGATTTTCAGCCCCTAAGCGAGGGAGTGATGTTAGCCAACATGTCTGTGTCTGAACCCTCGTTCATTCAGAAGATCAAGGACAACCAATTGCAAGATCCAGAGTTGGCCAAGATTTCAGAGCACATAGCAGAACGTCCTGACTTTCGTATTGTGGATGGAGTCTTATTCTATCGTGATCGTCTATGCGTGCCCAATATTGGAGATTTGAAGAACGACATTATGACAGAGGCACACAGTACGAAATACTCTATGCATCCGGGTAGCACGAAGATGTATCAGAACCTGAAAGGCAGATTTTGGTGGAACAACATGAAGAGGGAAATAGCAGCTTTCGTTTCTCGATGTATGACGTGTCAGTTGGTGAAGGCAGAGCATCAGAGACCTCCAGGGTTATTGCAGCCATTAGAGATCCCAGAATGGAAGTGGGAACATATCACAATGGATTTCATCTCGGGATTGCCAAGGACCAGAAAAGGGAACAACTCCATATGGGTCATTGTGGACCGTCTCACCAAATCAGCGCATTTTATTCCCATGAAGACCGGAGAGAAGATGCATATGTTACCTCTCGCAGAGTTATTTGTCAACGAGATTGTCAGCCGTCATGGACAGCCAGTCTCCATTACTTCAGATAGAGATAGCAGATTTGTCTCGAGATTCTGGAAGACTTTGCATGAGTCTATGGGAACCAAGCTTCAGTTCAGCACAGCGTATCACCCACAAACAGATGGTCAGTCGGAAAGGACAATTCAGACCCTTGAAGATATGCTTCGAGCGTGTGTACTAGATTTCAAGACTCAATGGGATGAGACCCTACCGCTTTGCGAATTCGCCTACAACAACAGTTATCATTCGAGCATCGGGATGGCGCCTTTTGAGGCATTGTATGGTAGGAGGTGTAGAACTCCAGTTTGTTGGGAAGAAGTAGGTATTCGCAGTTTTCATGGACCGACTATGGTGAGTGAAACCAGCGACAAAGTCAAGTTGATCCAAGAACGTCTGAAAGTAGCCCGGAGTAGACAGAAGAGTTATGCAGACTCTCATCGCAGGGACTTACATTTTAAGGAAGGAGATAAGGTTTTCTTGAAGGTGTCACCTACTAGAGGAACTCTGAGATTCGGTCAGAGAGGCAAGTTATCTCGGAGATACATTGGACCCTATGATATTGTGAGCAAGATTGGTGACGTGGCTTATAGATTGGCCTTACCACCTGAGCTTTCCGGCGTACACAATGTGTTCCATGTGTCTATGTTGAAGAAGTACGTCCCCGACCCGTCACATGTACTACGTCATGAACCATTAGAGATCAGAGAAGATGCCACCTACGTCGAGAAGCCCATTCAGATCATCGATACGAAGGAACAAGAACTGAGGACAAGGACTATACAATGGGTGAAAGTGCTCTGGGAAAATCACGGACCTGAAGAGGCAACGTGGGAATTACGGGATCAAGTTCAGAAGAAATATCCGCATCTACTACCCGAGGTTAGTTATTTTATTTCATTTGGTGGACCAAATGCCCTAAGGGGTGGAGGATGTAAGACCCCGCCCCGAGAGTTTCCGCTTAGTGTTAATTAAGGACGTGTTTTAGCTATAAGTGAGATTAGTGGAAATGGGTTAAATCTGATTAGAATAGCTTTTTATAGCTTGGAATAATTTTGGGAACTCTTTTGATCTAGTGGGGCCCTTTGGGGGTTCCTTTTTAGTGTGTCTTGATTAGTTTGGGGTTTATTTGTTAATTCTGGAAATCGATAAATTGCTCCGTTGAATGTATTTTATGATCCCCGACAACTTTCGTATTTGCTACGTTTCCATTCGAGACCTCTAAACCCTACTTCGCCATTGATAGGGGTAAAACAGTCTTTTTACACAAAATCTGGACACAATTTTCAATGTCTCCGAATCTAGTAAAATATATACTTCTTGGAAAGTAGAAATTTCGACGATCAATTCTTCCTTCTTCGTCGAATCCGTCCGAAGCCCGTAGAACGATGTTTTAGCTCGATTGAACTTTTAAGTTGTGGGACCCAATGCCATTTTCTATATAAGGAGGAGTCTTTTCCCTCTCTTCCTCTTCTTGCAATTTCTTGAGAACCAGAAATCCCAGCCAGCCCTAGAGTGTTTCTTCTTCTTCTTTGCTCATTGCTCCTCCATCTCTCAATCTCTCTCAAATCTATTGCTAAAGGCAAAATGGAGGTAGTAGTCTTCTTCCCCTCCATGAGAGCTTCCTATTGATATCCTTTTGTGAGAGAGAGTCCCATTCCAAGCTATCTCTTGAGCCAACTCTTGCTACTAGAGGACTCTTCATGTAAGTCCTTCTTCTCATCTCTTAGATTTGGATTCTTCTAGTCTTGAGGATGCTTCATTTCCATTATTGGAAGTTATCCCTTTCTATTTCATAGTTTTGCCATTTTAGGGCTTGTAATGATTGTATTTTGGGGATTTTGTGTATAGATTGTAGATTTGAGCTGGATAGTGGATTAGAGCTTGATTAGCATTCTTGGAGACCAAGGCAAGTGGATGAATGGATTTAATTTGAATAAGTTCTTACTTTGTCAAAAATGTGGATTTTTACCATTCATATGTCATTTGATTTATTATGTTCCATAATGTTTAGAAATGTATTTATTGTCATAGTTTTCTCTTGTTTAGTTTTATGAGAATATATGCATGCATTCATCAAAGTTTATTTTGGGTCATTATAAGCTTCTTAAATGGTAGTGTACTTGCATTGAATGAATTTGGATTGGTAGGGGAA
Source organism: Persea americana (assembly GCA_029852735.1). NCBI lineage: Eukaryota > Viridiplantae > Streptophyta > Magnoliopsida > Laurales > Lauraceae > Persea > Persea americana. The sequence goes on from CM056817.1 coordinate 20,637,885, forward strand.
ATAAATGCATTGGTGGAATGGTAGTTGGTGGAAGGGAGTAAATGTTAAATGGAAGGGATTGGACCCATTCCACATCAGAAAATGGTTGGAATGAAGGTGAAATGGTTTGGGAGACAAATCACTGAAATCTGCACCTGATGTGTAGTTCCCGCAGCTGGGCGGTCAGCGGGCGGTCACCTCGGCGGCTAGCCGACAGGTGACCGGCGGCTAGCCGACCCAGATACGGTTAGAAACACAGAATGCTGCATTTTGACAGGCGAACCGCGGTCAGCCGCGCGGTCAGCTCGCGGCTAACCGCCACCCCAAAACCCCAGTGACCGCTAGGTAGCCGCGAGGCGCGGTTAGAAACACAGAATGCTACATTTTAGCAGGGTGAGTCGCGGTCAGCTCCGCGGTCATCCAGCGGCTAACCGCCGATCACCTCGGCGGCTAACCGCCAGCTGACCGACAGGTGACCGAGTTTACCCAGAATTCCTGAGTCTTTTCTATTGTTTTCAGTTATGGGATTTAAAGGTTTGGATGGGTTGTTCTGATGCCCTACCACCTTGGAAAGACCCAGGGGATGACATAAGGAGATTTACATAGAAAGAAACACCATTTCGGAAAAGGTATTGGGACTTTTAGATTCATCAATGTGCATAAGGAAACTTAGTATGTCCTCTATCATTCGAGTACCATACTAAGGGTAAATTTAGACATACAAGATCCTTATACATGTTGTCTGAATATGGATGTCCCAATACATAGTCCCTAATGATATAGGATTTATTGCTTTGTTTTATTCAGTTTATATGTATAATCACCCGACCTACTGGTTTTATCTCAAAGTCTGATTTATACACTGGATACGTCCCGCCAGCCTCGTTTATGCATGAACCGAAAATGATTTGAAATGTGTGCCTTCGAGCACCATGCCCCGTTTGCCCGTATGTTCTACATTGATATAGTTTTGTATATGTTTTGATGTATCATGTAACCTAAGAGTCGGCACCACTAAGCTTGGACATCCTTGTCAGTCTGATCAACTGACTTGGGTCTCCCCCTGTGCTCCCGCCAGTTGCAACTTGGATCCCGTACTGTCCCGTTACCCGGTTCGCGGCCGTGGTCCTGCCTAGCTATATGTATATATATATGTTTATAATATTGGTTCTCGTCGCTTCGTGTGATTGAGCCCAATGCACTGAATGTGCTCTCATCACTTTAGTGATAGAGAGGATGTAGCTTTAGTGTGGTTGCCACCTAGTCAGTTCCTGTACCTTGAATACCCCACATGATTTATATTGCGTCTGTACTTTAAATGAACTATGCATCCTGTTTTATGACAGTTTTCATTATATCTATGATATACTTTGATTTCTTTCTTGGTATTATCTATTCACCCACCTGCCAGACCGTCGTGTCTGACCCATTTTTGTGGTACTCAGGTCCAGCTCCCGTCTTTGCCCTTGAGGAGGAGCTAGAGGAGGCGGTCGGTGAACCGCAACGATTAGTAGAATGGCAAGCTGACGATGTCATGTAGACATTCAGTTTAGCTCGGAGCTGCGAACATTTTGGGAATTTTGAGAATGATATTGTTTTATACTTTTGGGTTGTATTGGCCTTTGTTGGCCTTTATTTTTGGGGAATGTTAATTAACTTGTTCTTTTGTTTAAACTTTAACTTAATATTTTGGGAATGCTAATGAGATCATTGCTCACTCTGACATCATGTCATGCCTGTGTATTAACAGTCTTATTAGATGTTAATGGACTAAGAGTTTGATTTGCTACACGCTTCCGCACCAATACAACTGTTCTCTGAGTGTATGAGGAATCCTCACCGCGGAAACCTGTGGGAAATTAAATAAATGTGTAATCCCTATCTAACACAAAGGGGCGGTTCGTTCTCCTTCCACACCGCCCCCGTCGCGGTCCCGGGGCCCCCGGTCCGGGGTCGCGACACGCATTCTTTCGGCTTTCGTCGAAGGACGGTGTTAAGGCCGAATCCGTAACTGGCGATCGTGATCCGTCGATTTTGAGGGTAGTCGGAATCCTCATTTTCGATGCATTTTTTTATCTCACACTGTTGAATGGCGGTCAAAATTCACATCCGACAGCCTGGCGATCGCGAGAAAAAGTCACTCTAGTCCTCCAACTCCAAAAAGGAGGGACTCATACTCTGCCGACTCTCGAGTCACATATAAGGATTTGGTCGGATCGAGCAAACAGACGGTAGAGCATAAGACCTATGCCAACATCACAACATGGGCTCGCCGTGTGCTTCAACCGATCACTTCACAAGTCATCCATCATTCAGCTACGGTTACCCGAACTGAACCGATTACCTCTATGGTCCGCCAATATAGAACACCTTTTGATACATCCATTGTGACCACCACTAGACAAGCAAGACAACAACCAGCCCCGATCCCATATGCAAGTACACGCCTCCATATAGACCAAGAACAGGTGGACCTGGCTCGATCACTCACGCCGAGGGTCCCGCGGCGAAGCCCTGCTGTTTACACCAGCGCACAAAACGTACCCATAATCCACTATCAATACCAGCATGAGGTAGTTCAACCCCAACTTTAAGCAATGACTCCTCTGACTGTCTCCGTAAGCCGATCAATCCCAAACTCATCTGGCCTTAGGCTAACCTATCATCAACCGACGGGATACGAAAGATCACCTCTAACGTATCAAGATCAATTGACTCCGGCTTATGAAATGCTAGACGAGGAGCAGGACCTCCCACTCTATTATGATGAAGTTGCGGACGATGTAAACCCTCATGAGCTTCACGAGGAACATCGGCCGGACCATCCAACCCACGAGCTCTCCCGCCAATTGACTTACGTGGGTCGACGATTAGGATTAGCTCATGACCTGGATAGAACTCGAAACCGAACCCAAATTCAGGCCCCTAGGAGAACACGAGCCGAGGAAAGCTACCAATATGCGCCTTTGGGACCCCAACCGGACCCTCAACACGATCTTGTAGAACCGATTTATTATCGAGCCCCAGTTGAGGCCCCGAGACGTGGCCAGGCGCACGAAGATCAAAACCCTGATTCCCAGGCAATTAGAGAAATGCGGAAGGAAATAGAAGAGCTGAAGAGTGAAATTAGAAAGAAGTCGTCGCCATGACAAGGCAAAAGGTTAGGGTTCTATGACTTCATGAAGAAAGAAGAGACCAAGAAATCACCCTTCCCAGCTAAAGCCCCAAAGTTCGTAGTGTATGACGGGACTATAGACCCTCAACACCATTTGGTGTCCTTTTGTAGTAAATGTTGTATAATCGCTGACGACGATGGCCTCCTCATTAATTACTTTCAAGAATCGCTAGCCGGAGATGCGCTAACTTGGTACACATCTGTGCCCTCACACGAGATCAATACCTTCGAGGATGTGATAGAAAAATTTATGGTGCGATACCAACACCTAACTAAGAACAAACCCCTATGGCATGACTTAGCCAACTTAAAGCAAAAAAACAATGAGGAATATGAAGAATTTGCCGCGAGATGGCTGAGTCAATTCACGAGGTCTGACTGCAATATGAAGGAGGAGGAAAAAGTCAGGATGGTCATTTCGAACATGAAAGAACCAATGACGACATTGGTGACGATCGGGGAAGTCATGAATTGGAGCGGCCTACACCATCGATTGTCGAGAATGAAACATAACGTAGACGATGGAATATTAAATAACCTAGGCATCTCCGATCAAAAAAGGATTGTCCGTCGCGTGACCAATCAAGTGGAAAATCGCATGACCCCGGAAGTAAACTCGACCCAAGAGGTGGTTTATCGCCCATATAATCCTGGTCATGAAATGAATTTCAACCAACAGCGGAATCAAGGACAAAATCGGGATGTTAATTTCCAAGGGAACACACAAGGCTTCCGGAACGATCAGAGCTACCGGGATCTTCCTCGGAATGATCAAAGATATAACCAACAACCACATGACCAAAGGAGACCCGTTCATCCAAGGCAAAACACAAATCCGGCACGACAACCTGTGAATCAGCCGGTGATGCCTCAAAACCCGAATCAGAGTACTAATCCTCGGCCGAATTATAACGCAGTCTCGTTCAATTATAACGACAATTCAGGCCAAAACAATGACGGGAACAAGAGAAGACTTGGACCGAAAAGGGCTAACTACCCGCCCCTCCCTCAACCTTGGATCACTGTTTTCTGGTCGCTCATAGAACAAAACGCTATCCAGCTTCCACCAGAAAGACAACAGCAATGGCCAGACCACTTTGATCGGACGAGATTCTGTGCATACCACAGAATGCCGGGACATGACCTAACCCATTGCTATACAGCCAGAGACCTGATCTACGACCTCAATGATGAAGGGGCGATTGAGTGGAATAGCATCAAACCCATGGGAGTCTACGGTCCGCAGAAAATGCCACAAGCCCAAGGTTCACTTACTGATACGACACAGCAAGTGCCGAACATACAAATCAACACAAACCCGATGCCACAACACGCTGCGTCAATCTCGACACAACCGTTGCAAGGACCGTCGACCAATGTCGCCACCGTGTCACATTAATCAACTGATTTCCCGATCCAGCCAGCCATTAGTCAGAATCAGCCCTACTATGATGACTTTTTTGAAGATGATGACTATTGGAAATACTTTAATTAGGACGGGAAAACTAAATTCAGACTAGATAACATCAAAACTGGCATGGTAATCGACTCCCCGGACCTCTACAAGGTGTTCTTTGACGATGATGTCGCGTACGAGGGGTCTCGGACCAGCACTCACTCCCAATTTAATCACCCCAAGGATGTTGGGCCTTCACAAGCACACCTCCGATCAGGACGGATCCGCCCACCGCAGCTACCTCCGATCACCAGTGCGCCGGATCCGGGCTTACAAATCCCCAACGCGCAGACTGAAGAGGTTGTCGAAGAGAGACATCATGTTCAGCTGGAGACTGGAATAGAGTATGATCTCCTAGGGCATCTAACGAAGATACCAGCTAAGGTGTCAATCCTCGATCTGATTAAGACTTCCCCTATGCATCAAAAACAGCTGATGGACGCCATCACCCACTTACAAGTTCCAGAAAATATAACCCTAGAGCAACTACGGGCATCCATTGCGTCCTTGTCATCTGAGACATCCTTGCCAATCCTCAACTTTGCCGAGCTGGAACTAAAAGAAATACCACCTGAAGCGAGGACCTCACCCCTACATCTCACAGTTAGGGTGGCCGAGAAGGAGATATCCGGCGCTTTGGTAGACACAGGGGCATCCCGAAACATCTGTCCACTGAAAACATACAAGACGCTGGATCTAACTGCCAAAGACCTAACCCCAGCCCTGTTGGTGGTGACAGGATATGACGGAAATAGGAAGAACGTTTGTGAGAAGATCATGTTATTAGTGCAAGCAGGCCCGATCTCAGTACCCGAAGAATTCTATGTCATGGATATCCCAGCGACCTTCAACTTGATATTAGGGCATCGCTGGCTGAATCACATGAAGGCGGTCATGTCCACTAGGCACCAATGTATTAAGTTTCCCCACTTAGGAAAAATCGTGAAGCTAAAGGGGGACCCACCTGTGATCGAACCAGAAGGGCTGCTTCAGATACTTCCCACCTTGCGACCGGCCCCTATCCCGCCTGGAACCAAAACCCATGGTTACAGAGTTGATCCCACCATTTCCCTGACAGACATCGATCCCGTCCGGAGTATGACACCAGATCCGGTCCCTCTACCTGAACCGCCATTAAGAAAAGAGTGCATACATGGCTGGAACCTCATGAGAAAACTTGGATATTAGCCCAGATTGGGGCTAGGTAGGAATGAGGATGGGATTCTTGACCCCGTTATCCTGGAAGCAAGGATAGGAACAGAAGGACTGGGATTCAACCCATATGATCAGGTAACACTCTCCAGAAAGGATTGGAAACTAGGGGAACACTTCGTCAGGCATAGCAACCTCTTGGACTCCAATGAACCTTCCAACGGAGAAGGATGCCATCAGATCCACCCCCAGGAAAAAGGGAAAGAACTCTTGATAGAAGGTATAACTGATTCGTCATCTGACGACGAGGAGGTCGAAACTTACGAAGACATCTTTGGCACCTAGGAAGAATTCCATGAATCTGATGAAATTAGGGGTTCAAGTTCCCCCCTGGAGGAAAGTTTCCAAAGACGATGAAGTCTCGGAAGAGTTCCAAAGGGTCATCAAGAGGTTTGACGAGCAAACTTAGTCGACGGCCGAAAAGACAAAGGAGATCAACTTGGGGACTGAGGAAAGGCCCAAGCTAGTCCGGATTAGTGCATGCTTGGAACTCGGTGAAGAAGAAGAGATCCTTAGAGTCCTAGATGAATATTAGGATGTATTTGCGTCGGACTACCATGACATGCCAGGACTAGACCTGCTTCTGGTAGAACATCAAATTCCATTGGAAGAGAGTGCGAGACCGGTTAAACAGAAGCTAAGAAAAATGCACCCTGACGTCGCGGTGAAGGTGAAAGAGGAAGTTGACAAACTTCTCCAGGCCAAATTCATCAGGGTAGTTCTGTTTCCTCGATGGATTGCCAACACTGTCCCGGTCAAGTAGAAAGACGGACATATCAAGGTCTGCATCGACTTCCGGAACCTGAACAAGACCTCACCTAAGGACGACTTTCCTTTACCACACATAGATGTGCTCGTCGACAACACCGCTGGGCATGCAATGCTCTCATTCATGGATGGATACTCGGGGTACAACCCGATAAAGCTTTCAGAAGAGGATCAAGAAAAGACCTCGTTTACTACCCCCTGGGGGACTTATTGTTACGTTGTCATGCCCTTTGGATTGAAGAATGCAGGTGCAACCTACCAAAGAGCCATGATGGCGATATTCCACGACATGATGCACGATTGTATGGAAGTATATGTCGATGACATCTTAATTAAATCCCAAACTCGTGCAGACCACGCCGCAGCTCTAAAGAGGGTCCTCCAAAGGTCAAGGGAGAAAAAGTTGAGAATGAATCCGAAGAAGTGTGTCTTCGGGGTGTCGTCAGGAAAACTTTTAGGGTTCATGGTTAGCAATCGGGGAATCAAAGTTGACCCCTCGAAGGTGAAAGCTATCCTCGAAATGCCGCCCCCGAAGAACCTCAAAGAATTAAGAGGCCTCATAGGGCGACTACAGTTCATTAGAAGATTCATTTCACAGCACTCGCAAAGATGTGAGCCGTTCTACAAATTGCTAAAAGGAGGCGTGGAATACCACTGGGATGACGACTGCCAGAAGGCATTTGAGGATTTGAAGAAATATTTATTGAGTCCCCCCGTTTTGAAGCCCCCTGCTAAAGATAAGCCTCTCATTTTATATGTGTCAGCGATGGAATCCGCGATAGGCATAGTCCTGGGTCAACATGATGAGACTAGCCGGAAAGAGAATGCAATTTATTACTTAAGCAAATCTCTCCTACCATATGAGCGGAAATACTCCTCGATAGAAAAACGTGCTTAGCAGTGGTTTGGGCTGCCCAGAAACTCAGACACTACTTCTTAGCCCACTCAGTCAAACTCTTGGCCAGAATGGATCCCTTGAATTATATCTTTGAGAAACCTGTCACTTCAGGACGAGTGGCACAATGGCAGATGCTCTTGGCAGAATTCAACATAACATACGTAACTCAGAAGTCAATAAAAGGGCAAGCCATCGCTGACCACCTTGCACATCTCCCCCAACCACAGTATGAACCGTTCAAAACCGACTTTCCAGATGAAGACGTGCTATGTGTAGACATAAAGGAGATAAAAGGACCCCAAGTCGTGGACGACGTACTTCGATGGTGCCTTGAATCAGAATGGAAAAGGGATTGGGATAGTGCTTTTGTCCCCATAAGGAGTGGCGATACCGAAGGCCTTCAAAGTCGGATTCCCAGCCACCAATAATGAAATGGAGTACGAAGCACTCCTAGCTGATTTAAGAGAGGCCGCGAAGTTGGAAGTTAAGAAACTCCGAGTTCTCGAGGATTCAAAGGTGGTCATATCCCAAGTGGCATGTGAATGGAAGGTGAACGCCCCCAAGCTCGCTCATTATCATGACAAGGCCAAGAAAGCTATGTCCCAGTTCAAGAAAGTGTCCTTTCTTTGTATCCCGCAAGCTTTAAATGGGCTGGCTGACTCGTTGTCCACCTTGGCCTCGATCGTGGAAGTCCCCCTCGACAAGGGATCCGAGACCTTTCACATCCAAAGGATAGACACTCCCTCGGTTGAACTAAAAAACTTGGCCCTCGGAGATCCAGATGAGATTCCATCCAAAGATGAAAGCCGAAAGGAAGGAAAGCGAAAGGGAAAGAGACAGAGGCAGAGGAACCTAATCGAGAGTGAATACTGGCCCCCCTACAACATGACGAAGAACTCACAGACGACCATCCGTGGTACTTTGATATCTAGAACTACCTGCACGATGGATACATCCCTGAATATGCCACCAAATCCGACAAAAGGGCACTGAAAGAAATGGTTCAAAGATACGTCGTTGTCGGAGGACTGTTATAACCGATCATTCAATGGGATCCTCCTGCGATGCATGACGGTTGAGGAAGGACGAGAAATAATCAAAGAGGCTCATTCCGGCATATGCGGAGGACACGTAAACGGCCTGATGCTCTCCAAGAAAATCATCCAGTTAGGATATTACTGGCCGTCATTGGAATCAGACTCCGTGGACTACGTCAAAAAGTGCAAGAAATGTCAGCTGCACGCTGACTTGATTCACGCTCCTGCATCTTCGCTGCATCCCACTACTGCTCCGTGGCCTTTTTCGACTTGGGCGTTCGATATCATAGGACCTCTGGTCCCGACCGTGGAAAACCTCCCAGAACAAAGCTTTCATATTAACGGCAACGGAATACTACACCAAATGGGCAGAAGCTGAGGCATTTATCCATATCAAAGCATCCACGGTGGTCAAGTTCATTCCAAAAAGAGCATAATAGCCCGGTTTGGCGTTCCGAAAGTGTTCATAACTGACAATGGCCCCTAATTCATATCTTATGTAACGGAGGATTTGTGCACAAAATATGGTATAGAACTACATCATTCAACCCCTTATTACCCCCAAGCAAACGGACAGGCTGAAGCTACAAACAAGACACTACTCAAGATCATCAAGAAGACAATGGAAACAACCAAGGGCAGTGATTGGCCAGACCGTTTGGTCGAGGCATTGTGGGCATATCGAACCTCCATTACGACTCTGACAAGTGAGACCCCATATGCATTGACTTACGGGATGGAGGCAGTCCTTCCGTTCGAGCTCCTACACCCATCTTTGTGGATCCAATTAGATGAAGAGATGACAGAAGGCCAAAGACGAGAAGCATTGCAAATACAGCTAGACCTCCTCGATGAGAAAAGGATGAAAGCAGTAGAGCACGCTCAGGTGTACAAGAAGCAAATCGCAAGAGCCTACGATAAGCATGTCAAAGAGAGGAAATTCAAAACAGGAGAACTTGTATTGAAACACATCACTCAATCACAACTTCCACACATTAAAGGCAAATTGCGACCTAATTGGAAAGGCCCATATGTAGTTAAAAAAGTATATTCTGGCAATGCATATAGACTAGTAAATGCAGAAGGGGAAGAGCTTCCCGATCCATGGAATGTTATGTACTTGCAAAAGTACACCACATGACCCTTCCCCACTTCTTGCGGAGTATGACCCTCGATCTCTTGATATGGCTGTATAAATCCCGTAGGGAAGACCGAGGAGAGGTGCAACAGCCAAACTTGGAAGTCAAACACACACTGGCAAAAAAAAAAAAAAAAAGAAAAAAAAAAGAAAAAAAGAGGAAAACACTAGAATAGTGAGTCTAGCCCCACACAATGTTCTGCACGATTGAAGCCATTCAACGCAAAAGTTTATAGGCGAGCTTGCCCATGTCATGAAAGCTTCCCCTTATCACTCACAAAAGAGAGAAAAGAGAAACCATGGTGGAGTTGCATGAGATGTGGGTGTGCTCCCCATGCCTGATGCTTCAGAAGCCAAAACCCTAGGCACCCCTTTCCCAAACCAATCCCAAAAAAAAAAAAAAAAAAATTTAAAAAAAAAAAAAGGAGTTTAGTTAGAAGTCCTGAAAAGAATAAAAGTTTTGTGACTAGTTTGGGTTCGTAGCCTTTTTAACCCGAGTCAGTAAGCCCATAGGGGTATTTACATACCTAGTGCCCTAAAGCCATTTGGTTTGGGAGTCATTGTCATAATGCTAGTTGCATGGGCTAATTAGAAAGCTTAACGGACCCAGGCATTGCACAGTCACAAAACGAAAAAAAACGAATCGAAAAAAAAAAAAGACAAAAAAGAGAATAAAAAAAAAGAGCAAAGGGCCAAAAGGCCAAAGTAATGGAATAGCATTCATAAAACCCAAGCCCGCTCGAATGACATGGGCCCTTGCCTAATGAACCAAGCGGAGAGTGGCCGGTAACCACAACACTGAGGAAGCACGGCGACCCACTGTCTCCCACACACGAAACTCGTGCTCACACATGAATTCCAAGGGCAGCCTAGCGCTCTCCAAAGTTCGACTAAAAGGACCAAAACGGCTAGAAAAGAATCATGAGGGATCGATCTCCAAAGGATAGTTGGGGAAGGTCATATCATAATCAAACTAGCAGCCATGGATCAGAGAGCTAGACCACCTTCACTCTGTCACTCCCAGCCAGAAAACACACCAGCTTCACGCTGGGGCATTTTTATATATACATATATGTACATGCGTACACGCACACGCATATGAGTACTTACTTATTGTGCACGTCTTCCCAATTCAGGTTCCATCACATGCACAGTTGTCACAAACACTCACCAATCTACACACTCTCATGTCATGCATGCTTTCATTACTAATGCCTTATGGTTGAACGCAGGATAGGTTATACATTGTTTTGTTTCAGGGATTGTTCACATATGTCACCCCATATGCTGGGGCATTTTTTTTTATTTTATATATGAACCTACGTAAACATGCCTCACACCTCCCTGGTTAACCCTTGATCTAAAACCCCACGCGGACACCATGTTTTGTGCACGACTCCTCTCGAAACGAGATATACTATCAGTCGGAAAATGATCACCCCTTTGTTTCGGATTAGCCAACATCGATTTGCCTCTAGTCTTGGTATTGGATGTGTACTGTTTCATGCTATGTGTGTGCTATGGATAAGTTTTAGATATCTCTCGATCTCAATTTCCTACTCGATCTACCTACATCCAAAGGATGGGCCCCCGCTGTTTATCTTTTAATTTTTTTTCCTTGCATGTGGTGGATGCATTTCTGTTATTTTCTTTTATCTCTATTGACTATCATCGTAGTGGTTGATTAATGTCATGACTACAGGATGATGTCGAGGACATGCCTTGCATTAGCACTAACATTTTAAATTTAGTCTGCATCACAATTACAAGCCTTCGTAACATCATCACATGCATAACACACACTTGGCACATTTATGTACTAACTTCAACGCAAGGCGAGCCGTTGCTCCCTTCTTTCCTTCTAGCCAGGATTTATTGCAGGTGAAAATGTGAGGGCCACCTCACCGAAAGGAACAGGATCCAAGAGGTAAGTGTCGCTGAACTGAAAAACCCAAACTTAATCTTCCAAACTTGTGCTCTTACATTTAATATCATTACCGTAACATGCTCTTTCAGAATCCTGCTTTGACACTTTGTGCACCCCCCGAGTAGGATGATCCACTTTGTAGGGATTTAATTTTGGATAGAAAATGGAAAGGCACGAGGTGACATCCTCATATCACGCGATCAAGCTCAGACCTAAAAGAAGACCTAATTAACTGGATGGCCTAGAACAACCTTATCCCGATTCCCTCGACCCAGTTCGACCTCACCCTCATAGGCTGCCACTCCCTTGAGCCCAAAGGCTCAAACGGAGGCATGAGTATGTGTCTATTTATCTTTGGAGAACAACTCTGTACGTGCTATCCTCCAAAGAGGGGCATACTGTAGACACCTCGTTTTGGCACCCTATGAGGGTAAATTCATTCCACCCTATTTAATGATGTCCTGATTAGGTCCCGAGTCAAAAATCACATGTCGTCTCTAGGCCTTTGATCACCCCGGGAATTGGCTCATCGTGATCTACTTGTCAAGAGCTTCCCGCCCATATATAGAACTCCAAGATCTGACGGGCGGATCAAAAATCATGACAGCAAGACCCACAACCCCGGGTGCCCGCGTGAAAAATCACCTATCACGCAGCACCCCATCATCATCTCCATCTCACGACGCTCATCTCCCCTCCATCCAGCGTCCATCACCCTCTTCCTCATCCCTTACAACCCATCTCTGCCCATCATCCTCCATCCAATCCATCTTCCTTCCCTCCATCTCAGGACACTCGAGCAGACCCGGACTCCCCATCTTCTTCTTCCTGCACGCTGCAACCCATCTCTACCCATCATCCTCCATCCAATCCATCCACTTCCCTCCGCTCGTCTCCCTCGTACGCAGCCCCCAGACGCACTCCTGACGCACGCCGCAGAAGCACCTCGCACCTCCGCAGCAACCCCTGCAACACCAGCATAGCATCTTCTTCCTCCTCCAGACGCCACCCACGCAGCATCCTCTGCAGCACCTTCTCCATCCTCTGGACGCCGCCTCCTCCTTCCTCGCCAGGTACGCCCTTCCTCCCCTTCTCTGCCACTTGCACCCGCTCACTCACACCTCTCTCGTCTCCCTCCTTCTTCCTCCCTCTCTTCTTCTGTTTTCTCCCCCTCTCTCTCCCTCTTGTTCTTCTTCTTCGTCCCTTTGCCACACGCACCACTGCCACCCACCACACACCTTCACCGCCCTCTACACACACCTACACCTGCACGCACCCCTCCTCTCTCCCTTTCCTTTCTTTCTTTCTCTCTTTCCACTCTCTATCTCTCCTCTCTCTCCTGCTCCCTCTCTCTCTCCGTCTGCACGCTCTTTTTCTCTGCCACTCTCTCTCTTCTACGCTCTCACTCTCACCCCTCTCCCTTCCTGGTCGGTCTCTCTCTATCTGTAAGACCCCGCCCCGAGAGTTTCCTTTTAATGTTAATTAAGACGCGTTTAGCTATGAGTGTGATTAGCGGAAATGGGTTAAATCTGGATTAGAATAGCTTTTTATAGCTTTGAATAATTTTGGGAACTCTTTTGATCTAGTAGGGCCCTTTGGGGGTTCCTTTTTAGGTCATATCATTTCCAAAGAAGGATTATCAGTGGACTCAGCCAAGATAGATGCAGTTGTGAAGTGGGAAAGGCCGAAGAATGCGTCGGAAATCAGAAGTTTTCTTGGATTGGCGGGTTACTATCGAAGATTTGTGCAGGGATTTTCGTTGATCGCAGCTTCATTAACGAAGTTGACCAAGAAGAATGCACTTTATGTGTGGACAGACCAATGTGAGACCAGCTTCCAAGAGTTGAAAAGGAGATTAACATCAGCACCCGTCCTCACTTTACCATCCGGGAGCGGCGGTTACACCATTTTTACAGATGCGTCGAATATAGGACTCGGTTGTGTGTTGATGCAAGATGGAAAAGTCGTTGCTTATGGATCCCGTCAGTTGAAGGACCACGAGAAGAACTATGCAACGCATGACCTGGAATTAGCAGTAGTCGTTTTTGCACTAAAGATGTGGAGACATTACCTCTACGGAGAGAAATTCGAAGTCCACTCCGATCACCGCAGCTTACAGTACTTGTTCTCTCAAAAGGAGTTGAATATGAGACAAAGAAGATGGATGGAATATATCAAAGATTATGATTTTCCGATCAAGTACCACCCGGGAAAGGCAAATGTAGTAGCCGATGCCTTGAGTAGGAAGTCAGCAAGTGTGGCAAGCCTAAGAGTTACGTGCTTCTTTCAGCAATTTGAAGAGTTGGGGGTAGATTTTCAGCCCCTAAGCGAGGGAGTGATGTTAGCCAACATGTCAGTGTCTGAACCCTCGTTCATTCGGAAGATCAAGGTCGACCAATTACAAGATCCAGAGTTGGCCAAGATTTCAGAGCATATAGCAGAACGTCCTGATTTCCGTATTGTGGATGGAGTCTTATTCTATCGTGATCGTCTATGCGTGCCCAATATTGAAGATTTGAAGAATGACATTATGACAGAGGTGCACAGTACGAAGTACTCTATGCATCCGGGTAGCACGAAGATGTATCAGAACTTGAAAGGCAGATTTTGGTGGAACAACATGAAGAGGGAAATAGCAGCTTTCGTTTCTCGATGTTTGACGTGTCAGTTGGTGAAGGCAGAGCATCAGAGACCTCCAGGGTTGTTGCAGCCATTAGAAATCCCAGAATGGAAGTGGGAACATATCACCATGGATTTCATCTCGGGATTGCCAAGGACCAGAAAAGGGAACAACTCCATTGTGGACCGTCTTACCAAATCAGCCCATTTTATTCCTATGAAGACTGGAGAGAAAATGCATATGTTACCTCTCGCAGAGTTGTTTGTCAACGAGATTGTCAGCCGTCATGGGCAGCCAGTCTCCATTACTTCAGATAGAGATAGCAGATTCGTCTCGAGATTCTGGAAGACTTTGCATGAGTCTATGGGAACAAAGCTTCAGTTCAGCACAGCGTATCACCCACAAACAGATGGTCAGTCGGAAAGAACAATTCAGACCCTTGAAGATATGCTTCGAGCGTGTGTACTAGATTTCAAGACTCAATGGGATGAGACCCTACCGCTTTGTGAATTCGCCTACAACAACAGTTATCATTCGAGCATTGGGATGGCGCCTTTTGAGGCATTGTATGGTAGGAGGTGTAGAACTCCAGTTTGTTGGGAAGAAGTAGGTATTCGCAGTTTCCATGGACCGACTATGGTGAGTGAAACCAGTGACAAAGTCAAGTTGATCCAAGAACGTCTGAAAGTAGCCCGGAGTAGACAGAAGAGTTATGCAGACTCTCATCGAAGGGACTTACATTTTAAGGAAGGAGATAAGGTTTTCTTGAAGGTGTCCCCTACTAGAGGAACTTTGAGATTCGGACAGAGAGGCAAATTATCTCGGAGATACATTGGACCCTATGATATCGTGAGCAAGATTGGTGACGTGGCTTATAGATTGGCCTTACCACCTGAGCTTTCCGACGTACACAATGTGTTCCATGTGTCTATGTTGAAAAAGTACGTCCCCGACCCATCCCATGTACTACGTCATGAACCCTTAGAGATCAGAGAGGATGCCACCTATGTCGAGAAGCCTATTCAGATCATCGATACGAAGGAACAAGAACTGAGGACAAGGACTATACGATGGGTGAAAGTGCTCTGGGAAAATCACGGACCTGAAGAGGCAACGTGGGAATTACGGGATCAAGTTCAGAAGAAGTACCCGCATCTACTACCCGAGGTTAGTGATTTTATTTCATTTGGTAGACCAAATGCCCTAAGGGGTGGAGGATGTAAGACCCCGCCCCGAGAGTTTCCTTTTAGTGTTAATTAAGACGCGTTTAGCTATGAGTGTGATTAGCTGAAATGGGTTAAATCTGGATTAGAATAGCTTTTTATAGCTTTGAATAATTTTGAGAACTCTTTTGATCTAGTAGGGCCCTTTGGGGGTTCCTTTTTATTGTGTCTTGATTAGTTTTGAGATTTATTTATAATTCTGGAAATCTGTAAATTACTCCGTTTAATGTATTTTATGATTCCCAACAACTTTCGTATTTGTTCCGTTTCCATTCGAGACCTCTAAACCCTACTTTGCCATTGATAGGGGTAAAACAGTCTTTTTACACAAAATCTGGACACTATTTTCAATGTTTCCGAAACTCGTAAAATATACACTTTTTAGAAAGTAGAAATTTCGACGATCGATTCTTCCTTCTTCGTCGAATCCATCCGAAGCCCGTAGAGTGATGTTTTAGCTCAATTGGATTTTTAAGTTGTGGGACCCATTGCCATTGTCTATATAAGGAGGAGTCCTTTTCTTCTTCCCCTTTTCTTGCAACTTTCCCTTGAGAACAAAGAGAAGTTCCAGCCCAGCCCTGGGGTTTTTCCTTCTTGCTCCTTGCTTCTCCATCTCCCAATCTCTCTCAAATCTATTGCTAAAGGTAAAATGGAGGTGGTAAGCTTCTTCCCCTCCATGAGAGCTTCATCTTGATACCATTTGTAGAGAGAGCCTTCCATTCCAAGCTACCTTTTGAGCAAACTCTTGCCATTAGAGGACTTTTCATGTAAGTTCTTCTTCTCATCTCTTAGTTGGGTGTTCTTCTAGTCCTTGAGATGCCATCTTAGGTATTGGAAGTTATCCCTTTCTATTTCATAGTTTTGCCACTTTAGGGCTTGTAATGAATGTATTTTGGGGATTTTTGTGTAGATTGTAGATTTTGAGCTTGATAGAGGGATTAGAACTTGACTAGCATATTTGGAGACCAAGGCAAGTGAATGAATGGATTTGATTTAAATAAGTTCTTGTTTATTGAAAATGTGGAATTTTTACTATTCCTATTCCTTTGGTTCATTTTGTTTCATAATGCTTTTGGAAAGGTACTCATTGATATGATTTTCTCTTAGTTAGTTTTATGAGAATATATGCATTCATTCATTAAAGTTTATTTTGGTCA
Organism: Persea americana; assembly: GCA_029852735.1. NCBI lineage: Eukaryota > Viridiplantae > Streptophyta > Magnoliopsida > Laurales > Lauraceae > Persea > Persea americana. The sequence goes on from CM056817.1 coordinate 20,654,475, forward strand.
TTACAAACTTCTTAAATGATATTTGTACTTGCATTGAATGAGATTTGTATTGGTAGGAGAATTAATGCATTGATGGAATGGTGGTTGATGGGAAGGATTGAATGTTAAATGGAAGGGAATAGACCCATTTCATGTTAGGGAATGGTTGGAGTTGAGGTGAAATGGGTTGGGAAAGAAAGAACTGAAATCTGCACCTGATGTGTAGTTCCCGCAGCTGGGCGGTCAGCAGGCTGTCACCTTGGCGGCTAGCCGACAGGTGACCGGCGGCCAGCGACCCAGATGCGGTTAGAAACACAGAATGCTGTGTTTTGACAGGCGAACCGCGGTCAGTCGCGCGGTCAGCTCGCGGCTAACCGCTAATCAAAAACCCTGTGACCGCTAGGTAGCCGAGATGCGTGGTTAGAAACACAGAATGCCATATTTTAGCAGGGTGAACCGCGGTCAGCCCCGTGGTCAGACAGCGGCTAACCGCCGATCACCTCGGAGGCTAACCGCCAGCTGACCGACAGGTGACCGAGTTTCACCCAGAATTCCTGAGTCTTTTCTATTGGTTTCAGATATGGTATTTAAAGGTTTGGATGGGTTGTTCTGATGCCCTACCACCTTGGAAAGACCCAGGGGATGACATAAGGAGATTGACATAGGAAGAGACACCATTTCGGAAAGGTATTGGGACTTTTAGATTCATCAACGTGCATAAGGAAACTTAGTATGTCCTCTATCATTCGAGTACCATACTAAAGGTAATATAGACATACAAGATCCTTATACATGTCGTTTGAATATGGATGCCCCAATATATAGTCCCTAATGATATAAGGATTCATTGCATTGTTTTACCCAGATTATATGTATAATTACCCGATCCTACTGATTTTATCTCAAATTTTGATTTATACACGGGATATGTCCTGCCAGCCCCGTTTATGCATGAACAAATGATAATATGAAATGTGTGCCTATGAGCACCATGCCCCGCCTTCCCGAATGTTTTATACTGGTATGTTTTGTATACGTTTTGATTTCTCATGTAACCTATGAGTCGGCACCACTAAGCTTGGACGTCATTGTCAGTCTGATCAACTGACTTGGGCCTCCCCCTTGTGCTCCCACCAGTTGCAACTTGGATCCTGTCCTGTCCCGTTACCCGGTTCCGCAGCCGTGGTCTTGCCTAGCTATATGTATATGTATATGTATATAATGTTGGGTCTCTTCACTTCGTGTGCTCGAGCCCAACGCACTGAATGTGCTCTCATCACCTTAGTGATAGAGAGGATTTAGCTTTAGTGTGGTTGCCATCTAGTCAGTTCCTATACCTTGAATACCCCACATGATTTATATTGCATTTGTACTTTAAATGAACCATGCATCCTGTTTTATGACAGTCATTGTTTTAATAAGTTTTCGTTATTGTAGACACCTCATTTTGGCACCCTATGAGGGGCAATTTAGTCCACCCTATTTAATGATGTCTTGATTAGGCCCCGAGTCAAAAGTCACCTATCACCCATAGACCTCTGATCGCCCCGGGAGTTGGCTCATCATGATCTACTCATCGAGAGCTTTCCGCCCATATATAGAACTCCAAGATCTGACTGGCGAATCAAAAATCATGACAGCGGGTCCCACACCCCGCGGCCCCCGTGTGAAAAATCACCTATCATCTCTAGACCTCCGATCGCCCTGAAAATCAGTTCATCGTGATCTACTCATCGAGAGCTTTCCGCCCATATATAGAACTCTAAGATCTGACGGGCAGATCAAAAAATCATGACAGCGGGTCCCACATCCCGCGGCGCCCGCGTGAAAAATCACCTATCATTTATGGACCTCTGATTGCCCTGAAAATTGGCTCATTGTGACCTACTCGCCGAGAGCTTTCCGTCAATATGTAGAACGTCGAAATCCGACGAGCGGATTGAAATCTACGAAACCTGGGCCCCATTAATGATAACCCGGCCAATCTCCACCGGACCCCACCTTCTCGACCCAAACCAGTTTCTTTTAAATCCAAACCCACCAGGCCTGATCCAAACCTCCTGACCCGAACCTGACCCGATCCAACTCATTAGGCCTTATCCCTCTCAATTTCAAACACTGAAGCCTTATCTCTCCATCTCTCTCCCAACCCAGGCCTTATCCTCTCAATTTCAAAGACCCGAGCCTTATCCCTCTCGATTTAAAAAACTCCCAGGCCTCATCCCTCTAACCCATGCACAGAAGCCCCTGGTCCCAATCTCTAACTCTCATGCATATCTCCCCTAGGGCTCTCATCCTAGAGGCCAGGATCTTCCTCCCAGATCTGGACGCAGACCCCAGGCTCCCCAACTCCATCTCCCTGACGCAACACCCCATCATCATCTCTTCCTCATCCCTTACAACCCATCTCCTCCAAGCTCTATCTCTTCCTTTCGGAACCCATCTCACAGAACCTATCTCACGCACGTCCATCTCTCTCTCTAGTCCTCCATCTCTTCTACGCCCTGTCTTCTCTCTTCTTCTGCGCCCATCTCCATCTCCCTCCACCTCTCCTCTCCAGGCTCCCCGTGCAGCCATCTCCCTGACGGAACACCCCCTCATCATCTCACAGAACCCACCTCCTTTCTTCATCACCATCACCCTCCATCTCTTCTACGCCCTGTCTTCTCTCTCTGTCCGCACCCTCTCCTCCATCACTCCCTTCCCCATCATCATCTTCTGCTCCCTAACCCATGCCTCCAGAACCCATCATCTGCATCTCCATCTCACGCACGTCCATCTCTCTCCCTGGTCTTCCTCACTCTCTGTCTCCTTTCTTCTTCTCCCCTTCCTCGCTTTCTCCACCTCTCCTTCTCCCAGTCGCAACACCATCGCCCTCCATCCTCTTCCCTCCACTCGTCTCCCTCACGCCACAACCCATCTTCGACTCCATCCCATCATCTCTCCCCTTCATCATCACAGAACCCATCTCACGCATCTTCTCCATCTCACCATCTCGCCCTCCATCTCTCCCAAAGACAGGCGCACACCCCAGGCATCACCATCACCCTCTCCGCTCTGCCCTCTTCCTGCACCCTACAACCCATCGCCCACCATCATCCTCCTTCCTCGCCAGCGTCTCCAGGCTCACGCAGCAGCACCGCCCGACGACCAGCAGCCCCCGGACGCACACAGCATCATCTTCCTCCTCCGCGCACCGCCGAACTCCTCCCCGCCAGGTACACTTCTTATTCTCTCCTCCCCACCTCTGCTGCACCCACCTGCACGTCTCTCTCTCTCTCTCCCTATCTCCTTATTCTTCTTCCTCACCCTCCGTCTCTCCTTCTCTCCATTCCCTCTACCTCTCTGCACACCATCATTCTCCTTCTCCGTTCCACACACCTGCACGTTTCTCTCCTCTCTCACGCTCTTTCTTCCACTCTCCCCGTCCTCCCTCTTCCACATCTCCCTGTCTCCCTCTTTCCGTTCTCTCTCCCTCTCTGGTCTTCTGCCCCCCTCCCTCCTTCTTCTTCTTCTCTCTCTCTCTCCCCGTGCTTTTCCTCTCTCCCCTTCCCTGTTCTCCTCTCTCCCTCTCCTTCCTCTTCTTCCACCCACCTGCAACACCGCCACACCCACCTATACCCCTCTCTCTCCCTCATCTCCTTCTTCCCCTCTCTCCCTCTCTTTCCCTTCTTCTTCTCTCCACGTTGCTGCACCTGCATCACTGCCACACCGAGCCTTTTCATTCTTTTCTTCCCTTCTTCTCCATCTTTTTCTTTCTCCACTTGCACACTACACTGTCTCCCCTGCTCCTCTCTCTCGTCCACTCTCTCTCAGTTCCTTTGTTCCGCCCACTCGCTCTCTCCCGTTAGCACACCGTCCCTCTCTCCCTGCTCTCCCTGTCAAACCCCGACCCAGGATTAGCGCGATTAGTGTTAACTAAGTGCGTGTTTAGTTGTAAGGTGAGTTTAGTGTACGTGGGATTAGAAATTAGTCCAAGTTGGTCTAGAATTTGCTTTGGGGAATTTTGAGAGCGTTTTGTGCTATTTGGTCACACTTAAGGGTGCCTTGAGTGTACGTGTAAGCTTGGGAGGAAATTCCAGTTTTCTGATTTTAATCGTGATTTCGATTTCTTTTGAATGGTTTTATTTTATTAATAAACTTTTGTGTTCAGCTTGTTTGTGTTTTAGGCTCAGAAACCCAAGTTTTGGCCCAAAGGGGTAAATCAGTCTTTTCACACTAAATCTGGACTCAAATTTCGAAATCTCAAAACTATGCCAAATTTATACTTTTTGGAAACTAGATTTTTCGGCGATCATTTTTGTCTTCTTCGTCGTTTTCATCCGGGGCCCCCAAGTCAGTGTTTTAACCATTGCAAGCTCTGGGCAATGGGGCCCACAAGAACCCACTTGAAGCAAATCTCCTTCTCCCTCACTTCTCTTCACTCACGATTCTGAACCCTTCCTGCAACTTTCACTCAACCCAGCTGTGGTTTCTTCTTCTTCTTCCCTTCCCTTCTTCTCTTTGCAAGCCTAAGCTAGAGAGCCCCAAATCAAAAACCAATCTTACCATCTTCTTCCTCTCCACTCAAGGAAGCCATTGCTACCATTTTCTTGGAGATCCAAGCTGTGGTTTCATTCCGTTTTCTTCTCCTCTTCTTGTTTAGCGAGTTTCAGGTAATGGATCTCTTCCTCCTCTTCAATGTAGTCTTTTGAGTTCATTAGGAACCCATTTTTCAAGCATGCAACACCTATTTCGAAATGGGTCATTGTCTTCTCTTTTGATGGATTTTTGAGGTTCTTTTCTTGGGTTTTCTTGTAGATTTCGTGGAGTACATTTGGTAGGCTTTGTTCTGAGATTTGTTGGGCTAGGACTTTGGTAAAGGCAAGTGAACAACTTAGATTTATGATACATGCAATGTTTGATTTCTTTAGCTTTCATGATTTGATTTCTATTCCATGATAATTTGGGCAATGTATGTTTCCAAAGGTATTATAGTCTGAAATTCTGTTTTAATTGAAATGCACATGCTAATGGGTTGTGTTAATGGTTTTTCATTCATTTGATGTTGCTTTTATCTTGCCAATGTGTTTTGTAAATGGATGAAAGAATGGAGGAAAGGTTGTGAGGTGATTTGGAAGTGTGGATTGTTAGATTTTGAATGGAAATTGCCCCTTGGAGAGCATGGAGGCTCAGGGGATATGCAGGATTTGACAAAGGAAAGAAATGGTGAGAGGGAGTGGAAAATTCTGAATATGACTGAAGCTGCCGCACACCGGCGGTCAGCAGTCGGTCATCAGTCGGCTAGCCGACTGTTGACCCACGGCTAACCGCCCCGTGTGTCGGTCAGGATTACAGTAGCTCAATTTCTGCACAGGGCGTGGTCGGCCAGCCGACGGTCAGCAGGCGGCTAGCCGACCTGCGCAAGAAATTGAAAAGTAGTATGTTTTCTGATCAGTCGGTCAGCAGTCGGTCAGTTGGTCGGTTAGCCGACCAGCACCCGGCGGCCAGCCGCCAGGTAGCCGCGTGGTGACCGAGTGCACAGAAGGATAATTCTGAAGGGGTTTAGAGGGGAGAGAAAAACTAGAATATGTTATGGGGTCTTTAGCCTGATGCTGTGCAGTTGAAACATGAAATGTTGTCCAGCTTCGGAAACACCAATGTATTTTTAACTCCAACATTTGGGTTTCAACTTCACGAGAATCAAACAAAGAACCTTAGCATATACTTGACATAATTGTTTCGAAATCTTGAATTTTGACACGAAGAATACGTTCTGTACCTGTTTTGATTTACAAGCATGTATTTAACTTTTGATTTGTTTCAAGGACTATATTGGGGACACTTTTCCAGCTTCGGTGTTATAGCTTTTGCTATTCTTGTTTAGTCTCGTCTTGCATTGTTTTGATAAGTGTTTTTCCCCATTTTTCGCTAAGTTTTGTACAAGTATTGATCGGTTTTATGCATACATGAATATCATAGAATACCACTGAGCTTGGACTGCCCTTTCAGTCTGATCCACTAGTTCGGGGGTCCTTAAACATAAGGGCAATCTGCAGATTAGCCGTGTATTTATACACATCCTTGTTCTGTCCGGTTCCGCGGCCGGTTTTCCGCCCACCTTGTGTGGCTCGGACTTCTGTTTTGTTTTGTCTCGTTCTGTTTCGTTTTGCTTGCTCTTGTCATTGCGTATGACGGAGAAAGGATGAGCTCAATGTGGATCCGTGAATCATGTTATTTTATTGAAAAGCATGTTAGTTTTGAATTGCACTTAAAACCATGTTTTGTTCAGAACTCATGCAATGTTTTAAGTACTGATTACTTTCCTAGTATCTATCTTGTACTATGTCTAAGCTATTCACCTGCCAGACCGTCGTGTCTGATCCCTTTGTTTTGGTGTTTAGATGCAGGCGCCGTTGGTATTGCGGAGGAGCGCCCGGAGGAGGCTTTTGAGTCACCCTCAGCCCGCGAGTGGCAACCCGACGACGTCCTCTAGACGTCGGGCGGAGTCTTGAGCACGATGCACATAGATGGGATTATTTTGCTATTTTGGGAATGTATGGCCTTTGTTGGCCTTTTTCACTTTTGGGGTTTTGTAACTTAATACTTTGTTATTTTGAAACTTGAACTGAATTTGGTAATGCTATGCTTACATTTTCTCCTCTGATCATTGTCTAAATGATGACTTAACTTATGCAATTCGGAATCACAAGGTTTATGTGATTAAGTTGTGATGAGATTACTTGCACGCTTCCGCCAATCATTGCTCGTGTGAGATTTTTACATGTTCGTTTTGGGAATCCTCACCGCGGAAACCTGTGGGTTAATCATAGTTGCAAGTGAACAACCGTCGCGGGGCCCGGACTTGCGGAAACCTCGGTCCGGGGTCGCGACAGGACTGGTATCAGAGCGGGACATGTTTCAGGCAATTAAAAGAAACTAGAAACTCTTAGGGACGTGGCGAGGATCCGTGAGCACGTTAGATCAGTAGTGTGGACTTAGAAACCAAACCCCAATTTGCTAATATGTACTGACAATTTGTTTTACAGCATCATGCCTCCAAGAAGAACTCCGAATCCGAATGCGTCAGGGAGCAATACCAATAATGATAACAGTGAAACACTTCATGAACAGCCACCTACAATGACTCAGTTTCAGGCACTCATGCAAGCCATGTTAGAACAACAGAGGCAAGCTAATGAAAGTCAGACAAGAATGCAGAGGGAAGCTAATGAAGTCCATGCTAGGCTACAAAGGGAGGCCAATGAGAACCAAGCTAGGTTCCAAGAACAGTTAGCTAAGAAAGATGAGGAGATGGCACAAGTTCAAAGACAGCTTTTGGAAGTTTTACAAACTAGGCCTCTACCCCCGCCTAGGCAACCGGGGGGACCGAATATCATCATCAACAATCGGGAACAAGACCCTAACATTTTGTTCGAGAGGTTCAGGAAGAGAGGACCCAAGGAGTTCTCAGGTCAAGAAGACCCGTTGACTGCAGATGACTGGCTAGTTAATGTAGAGAAGATCTTTGACGTATTCACTTGTACAGGCTTACAGAAGGTCAACCTCACAGCTTCTCTATTCTTTGGATTAGCGGACACTTGGTGGCAAACGGTTAAGGAACCGTATCAGATTATGCCAGATGGAGTTACATGGGAAACTTTTAAGATTCAATTCACTGATAAGTATGTCCCTTCTCATGTCAAGAGGCAGAAAGCTATAGAGTTTCAGCAGCTCAAGCAGGGTAACACGACAGTTTTAGAATACGTGACAAAGTTTGAAAGGCTTGCTAGATATGCCCGAGAATTGATAGACACCGAACAGAAGAAAATCACTAAATTCTTAGAAGGGCTGCACCCCATCATCATGAGGGATGCCACAGGAGTAGTTCCACCCGCCACCTTCGACGAAGCAGTCAAAAGAGCATACAAGTTCGAGGACATCAACAATCAAATCATCAGGGATAGAAAGCAACAGTACCACCAACAGAACCAGAGGTCACAGAACAAGAAGCCAGGACAAGAACAAAACCCTCCTAGGCAAGGTGCGTGTGCACATTGTGGCAAAAATCATGAGACTGCACAATGTCGTAAAGCCACGGGAGCTTGTTTTAGATGTGGGGCTATGGATCATGCCATTCGGGATTGCCCACAAGTACAAAATCAGGCCAACAGGAACCAGCCACAAAGGCAAGCAGCACCACAGGCTCCAGCCCAGAACCAAGCAAGACCACCTCAGCAACAGCAAGGCAGGCAACAAGTTCAAAATCAGAATGCTCGTCCACCTCAGCAGCAGCAGCAGCAGCAGCAGATCAGAAATGCACAAGGGAGGCAGAATAGACCACGGCAGCAAGGCCGAGCATACAATCTTAATCGTGTCGATGCCGATGCTGCGGGCGATGTAGTGGAAGGTAAACTTTCCATCTGTGGAGTAGAAGCTCAAATTTTATTTGATCCTGGAAGCACTCATTCATTTTTATCTCCTGTGTTTGCGAAGCTGATTGCTATGCCATCTAGAATTTTTTATTATATTTTGACTGTCACTACACCAGTAGGTAAGCAGGCCGTTTGTAGACTCTATTACCCAAATTGTTCAGTTCTATTAGGAGAGGTCAACCTTCCAGCAGATCTTATTATTTTAGACATGCATGATTTTGATGTCATTTTAGGCATGGATTGGTTAGAGAAGTATCATGCAACCATGGATTGCTTTAGTAAAACTATTACTTTTAAGTTGAGAGGAGAACAGGCAGATTTGATTGTTCAGGGAAACAGGAAGAAAGGCCAAGTGGGGATTATTTCAGCATTAAAGGCAAGCAGAATGGTGTCTAGTGGTTGTGAAGCTTTTATTGCGTTTATCACGGAGGATAAACAGTCCCAAGGGGTGGAGGAAATCCCCGTTGTATGTGAGTTTCCAGATGTTTTTCCGGAAGAAATCCCAGGATTACCACCAATTCGGGAGGTTGAGTTCACGATTGAGCTCCTTCCAGGGACAGCTCCAATTTCTATTGCACCTTACAGGATGGCTCCAACAGAATTAGGCGAACTAAAACTCCAATTGCAAGAACTATTGAGTAAAGGTTTCATTAGACCAAGCGTTTCACCTTGGGGAGCACCAGTGTTGTTTGTGAAAAAGAAGGATGGAAGCTGGAGAATGTGCATAGACTATAGAAGACTGAACCACATGACTGTCAAGAACAAGTATCCGTTGCCGAGAATAGATGAATTGTTTGATCAATTGCAAGGAGCAGCGTATTTTTCCAAGATAGATTTGAGGTCTGGGTATTATCAGCTGCGAGTTAGAGAGACAGAAGTGCCTAAAACAGCTTTTCGAACAAGATACGGGCACTATGAGTTTCTGGTGATGCCATTTGGGTTGACTAATGCACCTGCGGTATTTATGGCTCTCATGAACAAAGTCTTTGCGGAGTACTTGGATCACTTTACAGTGGTGTTTATTGATGACGTTCTCGTGTACTCTAAGAGTAAGGAAGAGCATGAAGAGCACTTGAGGACATCATTACAGCTTTTGAAGGACAACCAGCTCTATGCAAAGCTAAGTAAGTGTGAATTTTGGTTAGAGCAAGTGGCTTTTCTAGGCCACGTTATTTCGAAAAAAGGCTTAGCAGTGGATCAGTCCAAAGTTGAAGCAGTTGTCAGTTGGAAAAGGCCAAGCAGTGTGACGGAAATCAGAAGCTTTTTGGGACTAGCAGGTTACTACAGGAGGTTTGTCCAGGGATTTTCATCTATTGCAGCACCATTGACTAAGTTGACTAGGAAAAATGTGCCTTTCATATGGACAGACCATTGTGAAGAAAGTTTTCAAGAGCTGAAGAAAAGATTGACTATAGCTCCGGTCCTCACTTTACCGTCGGGAAGTGGAGGATTTGTTATCTATACAGATGCTTCGAATGTAGGATTGGGTTGTGTGTTGATGCAGAATGACAAAGTAGTTGCTTATGGTTCAAGGCAGTTGAAAGAGCATGAAAAGAATTACGCAACTCATGATTTGGAACTAGCAGCGGTTGTGTTTGCTTTGAAAATGTGGAGACATTACCTATATGGAGAGAAATTTGAAGTACATTCAGATCACCGGAGTTTACAGTATCTATTTTCGCAGAAAGAGTTGAACATGAGGCAGAGACGATGGATGGAGTACATCAAAGACTATGACTTTCCAATCAAGTATCATCCGGGCAAGGTGAATGTAGTAGCTGATGCATTGAGCAGAAAATCAGTGGTTATGGCTAGCTTGAGAGGAGTCAGTGTTTTGTGTCAATTTGAAGAACTAGGAGTAGAAGTGCATCCGTTAAGGCAGAGCGTGATATTGGCAAGTATGATAGCGTCTGAACCTATTTTCATCCAGAAAATCAAAGACAGTCAGTTGCAAGACCCGGATTTGGCCAAGATTGTGGAACACATTTCCGAACGTCCAGACTTCAGGATTGTAGATGGAGTGTTGTACTTCCGTGACCGTTTGTGTGTGCCTAACCTCGAGGACTTGAAGAATGAAATCATGACTGAAGCTCATAACGCGAGATACTCCATGCATCCTGGAAGTACAAAGATGTACCAAAATTTGAGGAACCGATTCTGGTGGAATAACATGAAGCGTGAGATTGCAGCTTTTGTATCTAGGTGCCTCACGTGTCAGCAGATTAAGGCAGAACACCAAAAACCTCCAGGGTTGTTGCAACCATTGGACATTCCGGAGTGGAAATGGGAACACATCACTATGGATTTTGTCTCCGGTTTGCCTACTACCAAGAAAGGGAGCAATGCTATCTGGGTTATAGTAGATCGCCTTACGAAGTCTGCTCACTTCATTCCTATGAAGACAGGGAGTAAGATGCATATGGCACCACTTGCAGATTTATTTGTGACTGAGATAGTCAGCAGACATGGTCAGCCCGTCTCCATCACTTCCGACAGAGATAGCAGATTTGTTTCGAGGTTTTGGAAGACCCTATTCGAATCTATGGGCACTAAGTTGCAATTCAGCACTGCATACCATCCTCAGACTGATGGTCAGTCAGAGCGAACTATACAGACTTTAGAGGACATGCTACGGGCTTGTGTGCTAGATTTCAAGGTTCAATGGGATGAGTACTTACCTCTGTGTGAGTTTGCATATAACAACAGCTACCATTCCAGTATTGGGATGGCACCTTTCGAAGCACTCTATGGTAGGAGATGCAGAACTCCTGTTTGCTGGGAAGAAGTCGGTGTTCGTAGTTTTCACGGACCGACAATAGTTGGAGAAACAAGTGATAAGATCAAGTTGATTCAAGAACGGTTAAAGGTTGCTCGAAGTAGACAAAAGAGTTATGCTGATACTCGCAGAAGAGATTTGCAGTTTAAAGAAGGTGACAAGGTATTTTTGAAAGTATCTCCGGCTAGAGGAACTCTAAGATTTGGACAGAAAGGCAAGCTTGCGAGAAGGTACATCGGACCGTATGAGATTTTGAGCAAGATAGGAGATGTTGCCTATAGACTTGCGTTACCGCCGGAACTCTCCGGGGTACACAATGTTTTTCACGTTTCTTTGTTGAAGAAATACGTCCCAAATCCTTCACATGTTCTACAGCATGAACCATTGGAAATTCGAGAAGATGCATCGTATGTGGAGAAGCCGGTTAGAATTGTGGACACCAAAGAACAAGAATTAAGAAATCGGACGATTCACTGGGTCAAAGTACAGTGGGAAAATCATGAGCCAGAAGAAGCGACATGGGAACTACGAGAGCAAGTCCAGAGAAAGTATCCTGAACTATTACCAGAGGTATATTTATTTTTATTTGGAGGACCAAATAACCTAAGGGGTGGAGGATGTCAAACCCCGACCCAGGATTAGCGCGATTAGTGTTAACTAAGTGCGTGTTTAGTTGTAAGGTGAGTTTAGTGTACGTGGGATTAGAAATTAGTCCAAGTTGGTCTAGAATTTGCTTTGGGGAATTTTGAGAGCGTTTTGTGCTATTTGGTCACACTTAAGGGTGCCTTGAGTGTACGTGTAAGCTTGGGAGGAAATTCCAGTTTTCTGATTTTAATCGTGATTTCGATTTCTTTTGAATGGTTTTATTTTATTAATAAACTTTTGTGTTCAGCTTGTTTGTGTTTTAGGCTCAGAAACCCAAGTTTTGGCCCAAAGGGGTAAATCAGTCTTTTCACACTAAATCTGGACTCAAATTTCGAAATCTCAAAACTATGCCAAATTTATACTTTTTGGAAACTAGATTTTTCGGCGATCATTTTTGTCTTCTTCGTCGTTTTCATCCGGGGCCCCCAAGTCAGTGTTTTAACCATTGCAAGCTCTGGGCAATGGGGCCCACAAGAACCCACTTGAAGCAAATCTCCTTCTCCCTCACTTCTCTTCACTCACGATTCTGAACCCTTCCTGCAACTTTCACTCAACCCAGCTGTGGTTTCTTCTTCTTCTTCCCTTCCCTTCTTCTCTTTGCAAGCCTAAGCTAGAGAGCCCCAAATCAAAAACCAATCTTACCATCTTCTTCCTCTCCACTCAAGGAAGCCATTGCTACCATTTTCTTGGAGATCCAAGCTGTGGTTTCATTCCGTTTTCTTCTCCTCTTCTTGTTTAGCGAGTTTCAGGTAATGGATCTCTTCCTCCTCTTCAATGTAGTCTTTTGAGTTCATTAGGAACCCATTTTTCAAGCATGCAACACCTATTTCGAAATGGGTCATTGTCTTCTCTTTTGATGGATTTTTGAGGTTCTTTTCTTGGGTTTTCTTGTAGATTTCGTGGAGTACATTTGGTAGGCTTTGTTCTGAGATTTGTTGGGCTAGGACTTTGGTAAAGGCAAGTGAACAACTTAGATTTATGATACATGCAATGTTTGATTTCTTTAGCTTTCATGATTTGATTTCTATTCCATGATAATTTGGGCAATGTATGTTTCCAAAGGTATTATAGTCTGAAATTCTGTTTTAATTGAAATGCACATGCTAATGGGTTGTGTTAATGGTTTTTCATTCATTTGATGTTGCTTTTATCTTGCCAATGTGTTTTGTAAATGGATGAAAGAATGGAGGAAAGGTTGTGAGGTGATTTGGAAGTGTGGATTGTTAGATTTTGAATGGAAATTGCCCCTTGGAGAGCATGGAGGCTCAGGGGATATGCAGGATTTGACAAAGGAAAGAAATGGTGAGAGGGAGTGGAAAATTCTGAATATGACTGAAGCTGCCGCACACCGGCGGTCAGCAGTCGGTCATCAGTCGGCTAGCCGACTGTTGACCCACGGCTAACCGCCCCGTGTGTCGGTCAGGATTACAGTAGCTCAATTTCTGCACAGGGCGTGGTCGGCCAGCCGACGGTCAGCAGGCGGCTAGCCGACCTGCGCAAGAAATTGAAAAGTAGTATGTTTTCTGATCAGTCGGTCAGCAGTCGGTCAGTTGGTCGGTTAGCCGACCAGCACCCGGCGGCCAGCCGCCAGGTAGCCGCGTGGTGACCGAGTGCACAGAAGGATAATTCTGAAGGGGTTTAGAGGGGAGAGAAAAACTAGAATATGTTATGGGGTCTTTAGCCTGATGCTGTGCAGTTGAAACATGAAATGTTGTCCAGCTTCGGAAACACCAATGTATTTTTAACTCCAACATTTGGGTTTCAACTTCACGAGAATCAAACAAAGAACCTTAGCATATACTTGACATAATTGTTTCGAAATCTTGAATTTTGACACGAAGAATACGTTCTGTACCTGTTTTGATTTACAAGCATGTATTTAACTTTTGATTTGTTTCAAGGACTATATTGGGGACACTTTTCCAGCTTCGGTGTTATAGCTTTTGCTATTCTTGTTTAGTCTCGTCTTGCATTGTTTTGATAAGTGTTTTTCCCCATTTTTCGCTAAGTTTTGTACAAGTATTGATCGGTTTTATGCATACATGAATATCATAGAATACCACTGAGCTTAGACTGCCCTTTCAGTCTGATCCACTAGTTCGGGGGTCCTTAAACATAAGGGCAATCTGCAGATTAGCCGTGTATTTATACACATCCTTGTTCTGTCCGGTTCCGCGGCCGATTTTCCGCCCACCTTGTGTGGCTCGGACTTCTGTTTTGTTTTGTCTCGTTCTGTTTCGTTTTGCTTGCTCTTGTCATTGCGTATGACGGAGAAAGGATGAGCTCAATGTGGATCCGTGAATCATGTTATTTTATTGAAAAGCATGTTAGTTTTGAATTGCACTTAAAACCATGTTTTGTTCAGAACTCATGCAATGTTTTAAGTACTGATTACTTTCCTAGTATCTATCTTGTACTATGTCTAAGCTATTCACCTGCCAGACCGTCGTGTCTGATCCCTTTGTTTTGGTGTTTAGATGCAGGCGCCGTTGGTATTACGGAGGAGCGCCCGGAGGAGGCTTTTGAGTCACCCTCAGCCCGCGAGTGGCAACCCGACGACGTCCTCTAGACGTCGGGCGGAGTCTTGAGCACGATGCACATAGATGGGATTATTTTGCTATTTTGGGAATGTATGGCCTTTGTTGGCCTTTTTCACTTTTGGGGTTTTGTAACTTAATACTTTGTTATTTTGAAACTTGAACTGAATTTGGTAATGCTATGCTTACATTTTCTCCTCTGATCATTGTCTAAATGATGACTTAACTTATGCAATTCGGAATCACAAGGTTTATGTGATTAAGTTGTGATGAGATTACTTGCACGCTTCCGCCAATCATTGCTCGTGTGAGATTTTTACATGTTCGTTTTGGGAATCCTCACCGCGGAAACCTGTGGGTTAATCATAGTTGCAAGTGAACAACCGTCGCGGGGCCCGGACTTGGGGAAACCTCGGTCCGGGGTCGCGACACTCCCTATTTCCCTACTCTCTCAGTCCCTCTCTCCCTACTCCTTCTTCCTCTCCTCCACTCTGCGACCCATCCCCCTCTCTCCTGTCCACTCTTTCTCACCCTCTCTCTGCTCCGTCCACTCTCTCCCTCTCGTTCGCCCCTTCTCCCCCTCGCTCTCTCCCCTTCGTTTCCGCCCTGTGCCCACAAGCAGCAGTGCTGCCTCCCTGTCTCCTTTCTCTTTCTTCTTCCTCCCTCCTTCCTTTCCCCACTTCTTCTTTCCCCGCTGCTGTGCATCACTATCGTACCCCCCTCTTTTTCCTTTCTTCCCTTCTTCTCCATCTTCCTCTTTCTCCGCCTGTACACCCCCCTGAACTAACCTCCTTTCTTTCTCTCTTTTTCTTTCATTCTCTTCTTCTTCTCCTCCCATGCGCACACACTACAGTCTCTCGCCTGCACACCTTTTCCTCTTCTTTTTTCTTTCTTTCTTTCTTTCTTTTTCCCTTTCTTCTCCTCCCCACTGCATTTTCCCTTGCAGCTGCACGCACCCACCTGCACCCACTGCACCTCTTTCTTTCTTTTCATTTCATCTTCCTCTTTCTCTTGACCCCACCACCCTGCACACTCATGCACACCCCCTGAACCAACCCCCTTCCTTTCTTCTTCCTTCCTTCTCTTCTTCTTCTCCTCCCCTGCACTACCCCACTGCACACCCCACACTCGCCATACACACAGCCCCTGCAGCACCTTGCTCCCCTCATACACCACAACTCCCTGCACTGCCCCCTGCTTTACACTCCACTGCTGCCTAACTTCATTGTTGCACCCTCTCCTCCATCACTCCCTTCCCCATCATCATCTTCTGCTCCCTAACCCATGCAAGCCAGGTCCCCTGTTTTCTTTTCTTGCATTGAATAAAGCTCTCTATTTTCTTATTGTCTCTTTTTTTTAAGATATTTCGTGTGTCTAATGTGTTAGTGCACTTAGGATAGTTTTCTTCTTATTTATTTAGTTAATTCTTTGTTACTATTTCTTTTATGATATCCCATGCATCTAATATGCTCAGCCATTTAGGTTAGTCTTATATCTTATTATATGTTTCAGTTTATTTCTTAATTTATACATCGCATGAACTTTCAATTTTATTATTTGTTTTAAATTATTCCATGCTCATGCATTCAATCTGCCCATGCATTATAACCTAGATTACATTTTTATTTCATATTCTTCTAGATGCAATTTAGGACTGCATAATTTATTAAATAAATAAATAAACAAATAAAAACCCTAAAACACCAAAAGAAAATAAAAATAATAAAATAAAAAGTAAAGATTAAAAATAGAATTTTAGCTACCCTATTAATTAGGATAATTAGGCTAAATCTAATAATTAAGTTAGGATTAGGAAATATTATTTAGGAAACTTCAAATAAATTAATTAAATTAAAAATTAGAAATTCATTCTCTTTCCCCCCTTCCCATTTCATTAGGATAAATCAATTTAGGATTTTAGGCCCTATGAATAAACATAAAAACAAATAAAAATAATAAAAATTCAAAATACCAAAAACAAAGTAAAAGATATTAAAAAAAACCAAAATATTAATAAATTGGAGTTAGAAATTAGACAGTAGCCTAAACTGATTAGGTCAGACCCCGGACCTAGATCAAGGTCTCTCCCTAGCCAGCTTAGACTACCCCAATTTCTTAAACTTCAACTGATTAGGTCCTACTCTCTCTCCGGGCCCCGCTAAGGGACCGGGAGAGCGGATGTGGACGGTTAGGACCTTAGGATAGGGTAGAGATCCATTAGGGAAATGGAATAGTTAGATTAAATCCAAGTAGGAACTTCCATAGTTAGGCCCTTCTAGCCCCAATTATTAAAATCCAAAAAAACTATAAAACCAACAAAATCAATTCCAAAAATATTTTCTTCTCTTTTCCTCCACCTCCGGTGCCAAATATTTATCTGAACTCAATGATTAAAGGAAATAGAGGCTGATTCCGAGAACCTGAATTAATGAGAATGACGAAATGAGACGAGTGATTTCACACACCCCAATATCAGTTTATTTACTATCGGCCCATCATCGGCCACCCTCAATCAATCCCGGCCCAACATCGGCCATTTTTATCTTACTTCTGGCCCATCATCGGCCATGCACTTTTATCACCTGCGTATCGCACGCAAGCCCACAGAAATCACAACTCGAAGTTTCGTCTGCATCATTCTTTCGATTCGAAGAATCAGCCTTTAAACCCTAGGTCGTCAAAGGACATTGAAGGGGGTACCCAAGAATGGGGTTGATCCTCTTCTAAATATTTGGCACCTTTCCCCTTATTTTCTTAATTTATTTTCATTTTAATTCGCTTATCCCCTAGAATACTTGGATTTAACTTTAATTAGTCTTTTCAACCCTGAATGTTGATTTCCCCTGCCTAGTTCATTATGGTCCCATCTTGAAGCCCGTAATTTGACCCTTGACCCAAGTTCGACCCGAATTGAAAGACCCAAATTAAGTGACAAGAAAACCGTCGTGTGTCGCCGGCGGCACATTAGACGAGAGAAAAACCCACCCCATTTTCCTCCCGCATTCTTTCGGCTTTCGTCGAAGGACGGTGTTACGGCCGAATCCATAACTGGCGATCGTGATCCGTCGATTTTGAGGGTAGTCGGAATCCTCATTTTCGATTTATTTTTTTTATCTCACACTGTTGAATGGCGATTCCCCTCCCGGGGGGGTCAAAATTCACATCCGACAGCCTGGCGATAGTGATGGGACATCTTCTATTGTCTCGTCACGAATTTGGGTTTTTTGCAGGTCCCACGATCTCCTTGCCAATAGCCTGGCGATCGTGACGGGACATCTTTCGTTGTCTTATCGTTTACTTGCGTCTTTTAGAAGCTTTATTATGAAACACGAACCTTTGATCAATGACCGAATGTCCGTGTCTCGTTTATTTAAGGGTCATTATGGGTATAAATCAAATGTGAACTAGCGTCTGCATAACCGCCCGCTGAAGCTCTCCCCTTTACAACATAAGTGCGTAGCCCTATTAATCTTTCCTCTTTCTCACATTAATTTCATAAAACATTTTCTTCTTTCCTAAATTCTTTCCATTCTCATCTTTTCTAAAGTCTTTCCCTTCTTACCCCCACTTTCTTACAAATGGCGAATCACCCATGGGGAATGCCGGACATTCCTCCTATTTCAACCCTGGGAGCAACTCGAGCCATCGGTGAGGCTTATTTCCCCCCATTAGATACTGAGATCTCTAGATCTCTTTCTACCCCATTATCTGAACCGCACTATTCCCCGCGCATATCGGGCTCTCCGATTGTCGAACGGGTCCCTTCTCCCATGAACGCAGTAGTCGCGAGAAAAAGTCACTCTAGTCCTCCAACTCCAATAAGGAGGGACTCATACTCTGCTGACTCTCGAGTCACGTATAAGGATTTGGTCGGATCGAGCAAACAGACGGTAGAGCATAAGACCTATGCCAACATCACAACACGGGCTCGCCGTGTGCTTCAACCGGTCACTTCACAAGTCATCCATCATTCAGCTACGGTTACCCGAACTGAACCGATTACCTCTATGGTCCCCCAATATAGAACACCTTTTGATACATCCATTATGACCACCACTAGATAAGCGAGACAGCAACCAGCCCCGATCCCATATGCAAGTACACACCTCCATATAGGCCAAGGACAGGTGGGCCCGGCTCGATCACTAACGCCGAGGGTCCCGCGGCAAAGCCCTGCTGTTTACACCAGCGCAAAGAACGCACCCATAATCCACCATCAATACCAGCATGAGGTAGTCCAACCCCAACTTCAAGCAATGACTCCTCCGACTGTCTCCGTAAGCCGATCGATCCCAAACTCATCTGGCCTTAGGCTAACCTATCATCAACCGACGGGATACGAAAGATCACCTCTAACATATCAAGATCAATTGACTCCGGCTTATGAAATGTTAGACGAGGAGCAGGATCCCCCACTCTATTATGATGAAGTTGC
This sequence comes from Persea americana, assembly GCA_029852735.1. NCBI lineage: Eukaryota > Viridiplantae > Streptophyta > Magnoliopsida > Laurales > Lauraceae > Persea > Persea americana. Next base: position 20,673,261 of record CM056817.1, read on the forward strand.
GGACGATGTAGACCCTCATGAGCTTCACGAGGAACATCGGCCGGACCATCCAGCCCACGAGCTCTCCCGCCAATTGACTTACGTGGGTCGACGATTAGGATTAGCTCATGACCTGGATAGAACTCGAAACCAAACCCAAATTCAGGCCCCTAGGAGAACACGAGCTGAGGAAAGCTACCACTATGTGCCTCTGGGACCCCAACTGGACCCTCAACACGATCTTGTAGAACCGATTTATTATCGAACCCCAGTTGAGGCCCCGAGACGTGGCCAAGCGCACGAAGATCAAAACCCTGATTCCCATGCAATTAGAGAAATGCGGAAGGAAATAGAAGGGCTGAAGAGTGAAATTAGAAAGAAGTCACCGTCACAACAAGGCAAAAGGTTAGGGTTCTATGACTTCACGAAGAAAGAAGAGACCAGGAAATCACCCTTCCCAGCTAAAGCCCCAAAGTTCGTAGCGTATGACGGGACTACAGACCCTCAACACCATTTGGTGTCCTTTTGTAGTAAATGTCGTATAATCGCTGACGACGATGCCCTCCTCATTAATTACTTTCAAGAATCGCTAGCCGGAGATGCGCTAACTTGGTACACATCTGTACCCTCACACGAGATCAATACCTTCGAGGATGTGATAGAAAAATTTCTGGTGCGATACCAACACCTAACTAAGAACAAACCCCTGTGGCATGACTTAGCCAACTTAAAGCAAAAGAACAATGAGGATTATGAAGAATTCGCCGCGAGATGGCTGAGTCAATTCACGAGGTCTGACTGCAATATGAAGGAGGAGGAACAAGTCAGGATGGTCATTTCGAACATGAAAGAACCGATGAGGACATTGATGACGATCGGGGAAGTCATGAATTGGAGCGGCCTACACCATCGATTGTCGAGAATGAAACAGAACCTAGACGATGGAATATTGAATAACCTAGGCATCTCCGATCAAAAAAGGATTGTCCGTCGCGTGGCCAATCAAGTGGAAAATCGCGCGACCCCGGAAGTAAACTCGACCCAAGAGGTGGTTTATCGCCCATATAATCCTGGTCAGGAAATGAATTTCAACCAACAGCGGAATCAAGGGCAAAACCGGGATGTTAATTTCCAAGGGAACACACAAAGCTTCCGGAATGATCAGAGCTTCCGGGATCTTCCTCGGAATGATCAGAGATATAACCAACAACCACATGACCAAAGGGGACCCGTTCATCCAAGGCAAAACATAAATCCGGCACGACAACCTGTGAATCAGCCGGTGATGCCTCAAAACCCGAATCAGAGTACTCATCCTCGGCCGAATTATAACGCAGTCTCGTTCAATTATAACGATAATTCAGGCCAAAACAATGACGGGAACAAGAGAAGGCTTGGACCGAAAAGGGCTAACTACCCGCCCCTCCCTCAACCTTGGATCACTGTTTTCTGGTCGCTCATAGAACAAAACGCTATCCAGCTTCCACCAGAAAGACAACAGCAATGGCCAGACCACCTTGATCGGACTAGATTCTGTGCATACCACAGGATGTCGGGACATGACTGAACCCACTGCTATACGGCCAGAGACCTGATCTACGACCTCAGTGATGAAGGGGCGATTGAGTGGAATAGCATCAAACTCACGGGAGTCTACGGTCCGCAGAAAATGCCACAAGCCCAAGGTCCGCTTACCGGTACGACGCAGCGAGTGCCGAACATGCAAATCTACACAAACCCGATGCCACAACACGCTGCGTCAACCTCGACACAACCGTTGCAGGGACCGTCGGCCAATGTCGCCACCGTGTCACATCAATCAACTGATTTCCCGATCCAGCCAGCCATTAGTCAGAATCAACCCTACTATGATGATTTTTTTGAAGATGATGACTATTGGAAATACGTCAATTGGGATGGAAAAACTAAATTCAGACTAGATAACATCAAAACCAGCATGGTAATCGACTCCCCGGACCTCTACAAGGTGTTCTTTGACGATGATGTCGCGTACGAGGGGTCTCGGACCAGCACTCACTCCCAAATTAATCACCCCCAGGATGTTGGGTCATCACAAGCACACCTCCGATCAGGACGGATCCGCCCACTGCGGCTACCTCCGATCGCCAATGCGCCGGATCCGGGCTTTCAAATCCCTAACGCGCAAACCGAAGAGGTTGTCGAAGAGAGACATCATGTTCAGCTGGAAACTGGGATAGAGTATGATCTCCTAGGGCATCTAACGAAGATACCAGCTAAGGTGTCAATCCTCGATCTGATCAAGACTTCCCCTATGCATCAAAAACAGCTGATGGATGCCATCACCCACTTACAAGTTCCGGAAAATATAACCCCAGAACAACTACGGGCGTCAATTGCGTCCTTGTCGTCTGAGACATCTTTGCCAATCCTCAACTTTACCGAGGAGGAACTAAAAGAAATACCACCTGAAGCGAGGACCTCACCCCTACATCTCACAGTTAGGGTGGCCGAGAAGGAAATATCCGGTGCTTTGGTAGACACAGGGGCATCCTTAAACATCTGTCCACTGAAAACAAACAAGACGCTGGATCTAATTGCTAAAGACCTAACCCCAGCTCCGTTGGTGGTTACAGGATATGACGGAAATAGGAAGAACGTTTGTGGGAAGATCATGTTATTAGTGCAAGCAGGCCCGATCTCAGTACCCGAAGAATTCTACGTCATGGATATCCCAGCGACCTTCAACTTGATATTAGGGCGTCGCTGGCTGAATCACATGAAGGCGGTCATGTCCACTAGGCACCAATGTATTAAGTTTCCCCACTTAGGAAAAATTGTGAAGCTAATGGGGGACCCGCCTGTGATTGAACCAGAAGGACTTCAGATACTTCCCACCTTGCGTCCGGCCCCTATCCCGCCTGGAACCAAAACCCATGGATACAGGGATGATCCCACCATTTCCCTGACGGACATCGATCCCGTCCGGAGTATGATACCAGATCCGGTCCCTCTACCTGAACCGCCATTAAGAAAAGAATGCATACATGGCTGGAACCTCATGAGAAAACTTGGATATCAGCCCGGATTTGGGCTAGGTAGGAATGAGGATGGGATTCTTGACCCCGTTATCCTGGAAGCAAGGATAGGAACAGAAGGACTGGGATTCAACCCGTATGATCAGGTAACACTCTCCAGAAAGGATTGGAAACTAGGGGAACACTTTGTCAGGCATAGCAAGCTCTTGGACCCCAATGAACCTCCCAACGGAGAAGGATGCCATCAGATCCACCCCCAGGAGAAAGGGAAAGAACTATTGATAGAAGGTATAACCGATTCGTCGTCTGACGACGAGGAGGTCGAAACTTACGAAGACATCTTTGGTACCTGGGAAGAATTCCACGAATCTGACAAGATTAGAGGTTCAAGTTTCCCCCTGGAGGAAAGTTTCCAAATGCTGTCTTGTAACATGATTGGTATTAGTGATTCGATGAAATTGCCCAAAAAAAAACGCCGATTTCCGAAAAGAGAAACGACTATGAAACCTGGGAAGTCAAAGACCCCGATAGCCAAGAAGTCGTATACTGGCCAGCTGCGTGGCGACACTGGAGAGCAGGACCTTCAGAAGAAGACAACAAAACCTGGGAGATCGAAAATCCCGAAGGCGACGAAGTGGTGTATCGCCCCGCAGTTCGGCATTGCCCGGGGCAGGGATCTTCCTCCTTAGATAGCCCCTCCTCAACCCAACCTGTACCATATCATTCTAAAAACCCAAAAAAATCACAAAACCCCAAAATCCCAAAAAAAGTAGAAAACCAAAAAAACAAAAATGTAAGTAGTTTAGGAGTAGAGACCTTTGACTATTGTAGGGCCATAAGAAGACCTGAGCGCTGGAAAATTCCCCCGATAGAGCAATCACGGCTAGAGGAAATCATGAGCCGAATTAGCAAGATAGGGTATGAGTCGATGCCCATTATTTTAGAGCCAGAATCATCTCCGGGAACCGAGAACATAAAGGATGAGATGGGCGTTTACGAATTAGTAGATGCCGAAGGAGAAGACGATGAAGTCTCGGAAGAGTTCCAAAGGGTCATCAAGAGGTTTGACGAGCAAACTCAGTCGACGGCTGAGAAGACAAAGGAGATCAACTTGGGGACTGAGGAAAGGCCCAAGCTAGTCCAGATTAGTGCATGCTTGGAACTCAGTGAAGAAGAAGAGATCCTTAAAGTCCTGGATGAATATCAGGACGTATTTGCGTCGGACTACCATGACATGCCAGGAGTAGACCCGCTTCTGGTAGAACATCAAATTCCATTGGAAGAGAGTGCGAGACTGGTTAAACAGAAGCTGAGAAGAATGCTCCCTGACGTCGCGGTTAAGGTGAAAGAGGAAGTTGACAAACTTCTCCAGGCCAAATTCATCAGGGTAGTGCTGTTTCCTCAATGGATTGCCAACATTGTCCCGGTCAAGAAGAAAGATGGACGTATCAGGGTCTGCATCGACTTTCGGAACCTAAACAAGGCCTCACCTAAGGATGACTTTCCCTTACCACACATAGACGTGCTCGTCGACAACACCGCCGGGCATGCAATGCTCTCATTCATGGATGGATACTCGGGGTACAACCAGATAAAGCTTTCAGAAGAGGATCAAGAAAAGACCTCATTTACTACCCCTTGGGGGACTTATTGCTACGTTGTCATGCCCTTTGGACTGAAGAATGCAGGTGCAACCTACCAAAGAGCCATGATGGCGATATTCCACGACATGATGCACGATTGTATGGAAGTATATGTCGATGACATCTTAATTAAATCCCAAACTCGTGCAGACCATGCCGCAGCTCTGAAGAGGGTTCTCCAAAGGTCAAGGGAGACAAAGTTGAGAATGAATCCGAAGAAGTGTGTCTTCGGGGTGTCGTCAGGAAAACTTTTAGGATTCATGGTCAGCAATCGGGGAATCGAGGTCGACCCCTCGAAGGTGAAAGCTATCCTCGAAATGCCGCCCCTGAAGAACCTCAAAGAATTAAGAGGCCTCATAGGGCGACTACAGTTCATTAGAAGATTCATTTCACAGCACTCGCAAAGATGTGAGCCGTTCTACAAATTGCTAAAAGGAGGCGTGGAATACCACTGGGACGATGACTGCCAGAAGGCATTTGAGGACTTGAAGAAATATTTATTGAGTCCCCCCGTTTTGAAACCCCCTGCTAAAGATAAGCCTCTCATTTTATATGTGTCAGCGACGGAATTCGCGATAGGCATAGTCCTGGGTCAACATGATGAGACTGGCCGGAAAGAGAATGCAATTTATTACTTGAACAAATCTCTCCTGCCATATGAACGGAAATACTCCTCGATAGAAAAAACGTGCTTAGCGGTGGTTTGGGCTGCCCAGAAACTTAGACACTACTTCTTAGCCTACTCAGTCAAACTCTTGGCCAGAATGGATCCTTTGAAATATATCTTTGAGAAACCTGTCACTTCAGGACGAGTGGCACGATGGCAGATGCTCTTGGCAGAATTCGACATAACATACGTAACTCAGAAGTCAATAAAAGGGCAAGCCATCGCTGACCACCTTGCATATCTCCCCCTGCCGCAGTATGAACCGGTCAAAACCGATTTTCCAGATGAAGACGTGCTATGTGTAGACATAGAGGAGATAAAGGACCCCGAGTCGTGGACGATGTACTTCGACGGTGCCTTGAACCAGAATGGAAAAGGGATTGGAATAGCGCTTTTGTCCCCAGAAGGAGTGGCGATACCGAAGGCCTTCAAAGTCGGCTTCCCAGCCACCAATAATGAAATGGAGTACAAAGCACTCCTAGCAGGTTTAAGAGAGGCCGCGAAGTTGGAAGTTAAGAAACTCCGAGTTCTCGGGGATTCAAAGGTGGTCATATCCCAAGTGGCAGGTGAATGGAAGGTGAACGCCCCTAAGCTCGCTCATTATCATGAAAAGGCCAAGAAAGCTATGTCCCAGTTCAAGAAAATGTCCTTTCTTTATATCCCGCGAGCTTTAAACCGGCTGGCCGACTCATTGGCCACCTTGGCCTCGATCGTGGAAATCCCCCTCGACAAGGGATCCGAGACCTTTCACATCCAAAGGATAGACACTCCCTCGGTTGAACTAAAAGACTTGGCCCTCGGAGATCCAGATAAGATTCCATCCAAAGATGAAGGACCGAAAGTAAGGAAAGCGAAAGGGAAAGAGACAGAGGCAGAGGAACCCAATCGAGAGCGGATACTGGCCCCCCTACAACATGACGAAGAACTCATAGACGACCATCCATGGTACTTCGATATCTGGAACTACCTGCGTGATGGATACATCCCTGAATATGCCACCAAATCCGACAAAAGGGCACTGAAAGAAATGGTTCAAAGGTACGTTGTTGTCGGAGGACTGTTATATCGCCGATCATTCAGTGGGATCCTCCTGCGATGCGTGACGGTTGAGGAAGGACGAGAAATAATCGAAGAGGCTCATTCCGGCATATGCGGAGGACACGTAAACGGCCTGATGCTCTCCAAGAAAATCATCCGGTTAGGATATTACTGGCCGTCATTGGAATCAGACTCCGTGGACTACGTCAGAAAGTGCAAGAAATGTCAGCTGCACGCAGACTTGATTCACGCTCCTACATCTTCGCTGCATCCCACTACTGCTCCGTGGCCTTTTTCGACTTGGGCGTTCGATATCATAGGACCTCTGGTCCCAACCGTGGAAAACACTCATAACAAAGCTTTCATATTAACGACAACAGAATACTACACCAAATGGGCAGAAGCTGAGGCATTTATCCATATCAAAGCATCCACGGTGGTCAAGTTCATTCAAAAGAACATAATAGCCTGGTTTGGCATTCCGAAAGTGTTCATAACTGACAATGGCCCCCAATTCATATCTCAGGTAATGGAGGATTTGTGCACAAAATATGGTATAGAACTACATCATTCAACCCCTTATTACCCCCAAGCAAACGGACAGGCTGAAGCTACAAACAAGACACTACTCAAGATCATCAAGAAGACAGTGGAAACAACCAAAGGCAGTGATTGGCCAGACCGTTTGGTCGAGGCATTGTGGGCATATCGAACCTCCATTAGGACTCCGACAGGTGAGACCCCATATGCATTGACTTACGGGATGGAGGCAGTCCTTCCGTTCGAGCTCCTGCACCCATCTTTGCGGATCCAATTAGATGAAGAGATGACAGAGGGCCAAAGACGAGAAGCATTGCAAATACAGCTGGACCTCCTCGATGAGAAAAGGATGAAAGCAGCAGAGCACGCTCAGGTGTACAAGAAGCGAATCGCAAGAGCCTACGATAAGCATGTCATAGAGAGGAAATTCAAAACAGGTGACCTTGTATTGAAACGCATCACTCAATCACAACTCCCACACATTAAAGGCAAATTGCGACCTAATTGGGAAGGCCCATATGTAGTTAAAGAAGTATATTCTGGCAATGCATATAGACTAGTGAATGCAGAAGGGGAAGAGCTCCCCGATCCATGGAATGCTATGTACTTGAAAAAGTACACCACATGACCCTTCTTCACTTCTTGCGGAGTATGACCCTCGGTCTCTTGATATGGCTGTATAAATCCCGTAGGGAAGACCGAGGAGAGGTGCAACAGCCAAACTTGGAAGTCAAATACACACTGGCACAAAAAAAAAAAAAAAAAAAAAAAAACTAGAACAGTGAGTCTGTCCCCACACAACGTTCTACACGGTTGAAGCCATTCAACGCAAAAGTTTATAAACGAACTCGTCCATGTCATGAAAGCTTCCCCTTATCACTCACAAAAGAGAGAAAAGAGAAACCACGGTGGAGTTGCATGAGATGTGGGTGTGCTCCCCATGCCTGATGCTTCAGAAGCCAAAACCCTAGGCACCCCTCTCCCAAACCAGTCCCACAAAAAAAAAAAAAAAAAAAAAAAAAAGGAGTTTAGTTAGAAGTCCTGAAAAGAATAAAAAGTTTTGTGACTAGTTTGGGTTCGTAGCCTTTTTAACCCGAGTCAGTAAGCCCGTAGGGGTATTTACATACCTAGTGCCCTAAAGCCATTTGGTTTGGGAGTCATTGGCATAACGCTCGTTACATGGGTTAATTAGAAAGCTTAAGGGACCCGGGCATTGCACAGTCACAAATCAAAAAAAAAAAAAAAAATGCAAAGGGCCAAAAGGCCAAAGTAACGGAATAGCATTCATAAAACTCAAGCCTGCTCGAATGACATGGGCCCTTGCCTAATGAACCAAGCGGAGAGTGGCCGGTAACCACAACACTGAGGAAACACGGCGACCCACTGTCTCCCACACACGAAACTCGTGCTCACACATGAATTCCAGGGGCAGCCTAGCGCTCTCCAAAGTTCGACTAAAAGGACCAAAACGGCTAGAAAAGAATCATGAGGGATCGATCTCCAAAAGGATAGTTGGGGAAGGTCATATCATAATCAAACTAGCAGCCATGGATCAGAGAGCTAGACCACCTTCACTCTCTCACTCCCAGCCAGAAAACACACCAGCTTCACGCTGGGGCATTTTTATATATACATATATGTACATGCGTACATGCACACGCATACTTACTTATTCTGCACGGCTTCCCAATTCAGGTCCTGTCACATGCACAGTTGTCACAAACACTCACCAATCCACACACTCTCACCTCATGCATGCTTTTGTTACTAATGCCTTATGGTTGAATGCAGGATAGGTTATACATTGTTTTATTTCAAGGATCGTTCACATATGTCACCCCATATGCTGGGGCATTTTTTTTTATTTTATATATGAACCTACATAAACATGCCTCACACCTCCCTGGTTAACCCTTGATCCAAAGCTCCACGCGGATACCATGTTTTGTGCACGACTCCTCTCGAAACGAGATATACTATCAATCAGAAAATGATCACCCCTTTGCTTCGGATTAGCCAACAACGATTTGCCTCTAGTCTTGGTATTGGATGTGTACTATTTCATGCTATGTGTGTGCTATGGATAAGTTTTAGATATCTTTCGATCTCAATTTCCTACTCGATATACTTACATCCAAAGGATGGGCCCCCGTTGTTTATCTTTTATTCTTTTCCCTTGCATGTGGTAGATGGTTTTTTTTTTTTTTTTTTTTTTTTTTGTTATTATCTCTATTGACTATCATGGTAGTGGTTGATTAATGTCATGACTACAGGATGATGTCGAGGACATGCCTTGCATTAGCCCTAACATTTTAAATTTAGTATGCATTACAATTACAAGCCTTCTTAACATCATCACATGCATAACACACACTTGGCACGTTTATGTACTAACTTCACCGCAAGGCGAGTCGTTGCTCCCTTCTTTCCTTCTAGTCAGGATTTATTACAGGTGAAAATGTGAGGGCCACCACACCGAAAGGAACAGGATCCAAGAGGTAAGTGTCGCTGAACTGAAAAAAAAAAAACCAAACTTAATCTTCCAAACTTGTGCTCTTACATTTAATATCATTACCGTAACATGCTCTTTCAGAATCCTGCTTTGACACTTTGTGCACCCCCCGAGTAGGACGATCCACTTTATAGGGATTTAATTTTGGGTAGAAAATGGAAAGGCACGAGGTGACATCCTCATATCACGTGATCAAGCTCAGACCTAAAAGGAGACCTAATTAACTGGATGGCCTAAAACAACCTTATCCCGATTCCATCGAGCCAGTTCGAACTCACCCTCATAGGCTGCCACTCCCTTGAGCCCAAAGGCTCAAGCGGATGCATGAGTATGTGTCTCCTTATCTTTGGAGAACAACTCTATACGTGCTGTCCTCCAAAGAGGGGCATACTGTAGACACCTCATTTTGGCACTCTATGAGGGGCAATTTAGTCCACCCTATTTAATGATGTCCTGATTAGGCCCCGAGTCAAAAGTCACCTATCACCTATAGACCTCTGATCTCCCCGGGAGTTGGCTCATCATGATCTACTCATCGAGAGCTTTCCGCCCATATATAGAACTCCAAGATCTGACTGGCGGATCAAAAATCATGACAACGGGTCCCACACCCCGCGGCCCCCGCGTGAAAAATCACCTATCATCTCTAGACCTCCGATCGCCCTGAAAATTAGTTCATCGTGATCTACTCATCGAGAGCTTTCCGCCCATATATAGAACTCCAAGATCTGACGGGCGGATCAAAAAATCATGACAGCGGGTCCCACATCCCGCGGCGCCCGCGTGAAAAATCACCTATCATTTATGGACCTCTGATTGCCCTGAAAATTGGCTCATCGTGACCTACTCGCCGAGAGCTTTCCGTCAATATGTAGAACGTCGAAATCCGACGAGCGGATTGAAATCTACGAAACCTGGGCCCCATTAATGATAACCCGGCCAATCTCCACCGGACCCCACCTTCTCGACCCAAACCAGTTTCTTTTAAATCCAAACCCACCAGGCCTGATCCAAACCTCCTGACCCGAACCTGACCCGATCCAACTCATTAGGCCTTATCCCTCTCAATTTCAAACACCGAAGCCTTATCTCTCCATCTCTCTCCCAACCCAGGCCTTATCCTCTCAATTTCAAAGACCCGAGCCTTATCCCTCTCGATTTAAAAAACTCCCAGGCCTCATCCCTCTAACCCATGCACAGAAGCCCCTGGTCCCAATCTCTAACGCTCACGCATATCTCCCCCAGGGCTCTCATCCTAGAGGCCAGGATCTTCCTCCCAGATCTGGACGCAGACCCCAGGCTCCCCAACTCCATCTCCCTGACGCAACACCCCATCATCATCTCTTCCTCATCCCTTACAACCCATCTCCTCCAAGCTCCATCTCTTCCTTTCGGAACCCATCTCACAGAACCTATCTCACGCACGTCCATCTCTCTCTCTGGTCCTCCATCTCTTCTATGCCCTGTCTTCTCTCTTCTTCTGCGCCCATCTCCATCTCCCTCCACCTCTCCTCTCCAGGCTCCCCGTGCAGCCATCTCCCTGACGGAACACCCCCTCATCATCTCACAGAACCCACCTCCTTTCTTCATCACCATCACCCTCCATCTCTTCTACGCCCTGTCTTCTCTCTCTGTCCGCACCCTCTCCTCCATCACTCCCTTCCCCATCATCATCTTCTGCTCCCTAACCCACGCCTCCAGAACCCATCATCTGCATCTCCATCTCACGCACGTCCATCTCTCTCCCTGGTCTTCCTCACTCTCTGTCTCCTTTCTTCTTCTCCCCTTCCTCGCTTTCTCCACCTCTCCTTCTCCCAGTCGCAACACCATCGCCCTCCATCCTCTTCCCTCCACTCGTCTCCCTCACGCCACAACCCATCTTCGACTCCATCCCATCATCTCTCCCCTTCATCATCACAGAACCCATCTCACGCATCTTCTCCATCTCACCATCTCGCCCTCCATCTCTCCCAAAGACAGGCGCACATCCCAGGCATCACCATCACCCTCTCCGCTCTGCCCTCTTCCTGCACCCTACAACCCATCGCCCACCATCATCCTCCTTCCTCACCAGCGTCTCCAGGCTCACGCAGCAGCACCGCCCGATGACCAGCAGCCCCCGGACGCACACAGCATCATCTTCCTCCTCCTCGCACCGCCGAACTCCTCCCCGCCAGGTACACTTCTTATTCTCTCCTCCCCACCTCTGCTGTACCCACCTGCACGTCTCTCTCTCTCTCTCTCTCTCTCTCTCCCTATCTCCTTATTCTTCTTCCTCACCCTCCGTCTCTCCTTCTCTCCATTCCCTCTACCTCTCTGCGCACCATCATTCTCCTTCTCCGTTCCACACACCTGCACGTTTCTCTCCTCTCTCACGCTCTTTCTTCCACTCTCCCCGTCCTCCCTCTTCCACATCTCCCTGTCTCCCTCTTTTCGTTCTCTCTCCCTCTCTGGTCTTCTGCCCCCCTCCCTCCTTCTTCTTCTTCTCTCTCTCTCTCTCTCCCCGTGCTTTTCCTCTCTCCCCTTCCCTGTTCTCCTCTCTCCCTCTCCTTCCTCTTCTTCCACCCACCTGCAACACCGCCACACCCACCTATACCCCTCTCTCTCCCTCATCTCCTTCTTCCCCTCTCTCCCTCTCTTTCCCTTCTTCTTCTCTCCACGTTGCTGCACCTGCATCACTGCCACACCGAGCCTTTTCATTCTTTTCTTCCCTTCTTCTCCATCTTTTTCTTTCTCCACTTGCACACTACACTGTCTCCCCTGCTCCTCTCTCTCGTCCACTCTCTCTCAGTTCCTTTGTTCCGCCCACTCGCTCTCTCCCGTTAGCACACCGTCCCTCTCTCCCTGCTCTCCCTATTTCCCTACTCTCTCAGTCCCTCTCTCCCTACTCCTTCTTCCTCTCCTCCACTCTGCGACCCATCCCCCTCTCTCCTGTCCACTCTTTCTCACCCTCTCTCTGCTCCGCCCACTCTCTCCCTCTCGTTCGCTCCTTCTCCCCCTCGCTCTCTCCCCTTCGTTTCCGCCCTGTGCCCACAAGCAGCAGTGCTGCCTCCCCATCTCCTTTCTCTTTCTTCTTCCTCCCTCCTTCCTTTCCCCACTTCTTCTTTCCCCGCTGCTGTGCATCACTATCGCACCCCCCTCTTTTTCCTTTCTTCCCTTCTTCTCCATCTTCCTCTTTCTCCGCCTGTACACCCCCCTGAACTAACCTCCTTTCTTTCTCTCTTTTTCTTTCATTCTCTTCTTCTTCTCCTCCCCTGCGCACACACTACAGTCTCTCGCCTGCACACCTTTTCCTCTTCTTTTTTCTTTCTTTCTTTCTTTCTTTTTCCCTTTCTTCTCCTCCCCACTGCATTTTCCCTTGCGGCTGCACGCACCCACCTGCACCCACTGCACCTCTTTCTTTCTTTTCATTTCATCTTCCTCTTTCTCTTGACCCCACCACCCTGCACACTCATGCACACCCCCTGAACCAACCCCCTTCCTTTCTTCTTCCTTCCTTCTCTTCTTCTTCTCCTCCCCTGCACTACCCCACTGCACACCCCACACTCGCCATACACACAGCCCCTGCAGCACCTTGCTCCCCTCATACACCACAACTCCCTGCACTGCCCCCTGCTTTACACTCCACTGCTGCCTAACTTCATTGTTGCACCCTCTCCTCCATCACTCCCTTCCCCATCATCATCTTCTGCTCCCTAACCCATGCAAGCCAGGTCCCATGTTTTCTTTTCTTGCATTGAATAAAGCTCTCTATTTTCTTATTGTCTCTTTTTTTTAAGATATTTCGTGTGTCTAATGTGTTAGTGCACTTAGGATAGTTTTCTTCTTATTTATTTAGTTAATTCTTTGTTACTATTTCTTTTATGATATCCCATGCATCTAATATGCTCAGCCATTTAGGTTAGTCTTATATCTTATTATATGTTTCAGTTTATTTCTTAATTTATACATCGCATGAACTTTCAATTTTATTATTTGTTTTAAATTAATCCATGCTCATGCATTCAATCTGCCCATGCATTATAACCTAGATTACATTTTTATTTCATATTCTTCTAGATGCAATTTAGGACTGCATAATTTATTAAATAAATAAATAAACAAATAAAAACCCTAAAACACCAAAAGAAAATAAAAATAATAAAATAAAAAGTAAAGATTAAAAATAGAATTTTAGCTACCCTATTAATTAGGATAATTAGGCTAAATCTAATAATTAAGTTCTTTTCTCCCTTCCTCTCTCATTAGGATTAGGAAATATTATTTAGGAAACTTCAAATAAATTAATTAAATTAAAAATTAGAAATTCATTCTCTTTCCCCCTTCCCATTTCATTAGGATAAATCAATTTAGGATTTTAGGCCCTATGAATAAACATAAAAACAAATAAAAATAATAAAAATTCAAAATACCAAAAACAAAGTAAAAGATATTAAAAAAAACCAAAACATTAATAAATTGGAGTTAGAAATTAGACAGTAGCCTAGACTGGATCAAGGTCTCTCCCTAGCCAGCTTAGACTACCCCAATTTCTTAAACTTCAACTGATTAGGTCCTACTCTCTCTCCGGGCCCCGCTAAGGGACCGGGAGAGCGGATGTGGACGGTTAGGACCTTAGGATAGGGTAGAGATCCATTAGGGAAATGGAATAGTTAGATTAAATCCAAGTAGGAACTCCCATAGTTAGGCCCTTCTAGCCCCAATTATTAAAATCCAAAAAAACTATAAAACCAACAAAATCAATTCCAAAAATATTTTCTTCTCTTTTCCTCCCATTTGATTTATACCCATAATGACCCTTAAATTGGAATATATCCATAATGACCCTTAAAAATATTATGGGTATTGATTTTGGGAGAGAGAGAGAGAGAGAGAAAGAGAGAGAGAGAGAGACGTGCAGGTGGGTGCAGCAGAGGTGGGGAGGAGAGAATAAGAAGTGTACCTGGCGGGGAGGAATTCGGCGGTGCGAGGAGGAGGAAGATGATGCTGTGTGCGTCCGGGGGCTGCTGGTCGTCGGGCGGTGCTGCTGCGTGAGCCTGGAGACGCTGGCGAGGAAGGAGGATGATGGTGGGCGATGGGTTGTAGGGTGCAGGAAGAGGGCAGAGCGGAGAGGGTGATGGTGATGCCTGGGGTGTGCGCCTGTCTTTGGGAGAGATGGAGGGCGAGATGGTGAGATGGAGAAGATGCGTGAGATGGGTTCTGTGATGATGAAGGGGAGAGATGATGGGATGGAGTCGAAGATGGGTTATGGCGTGAGGGAGACGAGTGGAGGGAAGAGGATGGAGGGCGATGGTGTTGCGACTGGGAGAAGGAGAGGTGGAGAAAGCGAGGAAGGGGAGAAGAAGAAAGGAGACAGAGAGTGAGGAAGACCAGGGAGAGAGATGGACGTGCGTGAGATGGAGATGCAGATGATGGGTTCTGGAGGCGTGGGTTAGGGAGCAGAAGATGATGATGGGGAAGGGAGTGATGGAGGAGAGGGTGCGGACAGAGAGAGAAGACAGGGCGTAGAAGAGATGGAGGGTGACGGTGATGAAGAAAGGAGGTGGGTTCTGTGAGATGATGAGGGGGTGTTCCGTCAGGGAGATGGCTGCACGGGGAGCCTGGAGAGGAGAGGTGGAGGGAGATGGAGATGGGCGCAGAAGAAGAGAGAAGACAGGGCGTAGAAGAGATGGAGGACCAGAGAGAGAGATGGACGTGCGTGAGATAGGTTCTGTGAGATGGGTTCCGAAAGGAAGAGATGGAGCTTGGAGGAGATGGGTTGTAAGGGATGAGGAAGAGATGATGATGGGGTGTTGCGTCAGGGAGATGGAGTTGGGGAGCCTGGGGTCTGCGTCCAGATCTGGGAGGAAGATCCTGGCCTCTAGGATGAGAGCCCTGGGGGAGATATGCGTGAGAGTTAGAGATTGGGACCAGGGGCTTCTGTGCATGGGTTAGAGGGATGAGGCCTGGGAGTTTTTTAAATCGAGAGGGATAAGGCTCGGGTCTTTGAAATTGAGAGGATAAGGCCTGGGTTGGGAGAGAGATGGAGAGATAAGGCTTCGGTGTTTGAAATTGAGAGGGATAAGGCCTAATGAGTTGGATCGGGTCAGGTTCGGGTCAGGAGGTTTGGATCAGGCCTGGTGGGTTTGGATTTAAAAGAAATTGGTTTGGGTCGAGAAGGTGGGGTCCGGTGGAGATTGGCCGGGTTATCATTAATGGGGCCCAGGTTTCGTAGATTTCAATCCGCTCGTCGGATTTCGACGTTCTACATATTGACGGAAAGCTCTCGGCAAGTAGGTCACGATGAGCCAATTTTCAGGGCAATCAGAGGTCCATAAATGATAGGTGATTTTTCACGCGGGCGCCGCGGGATGTGGGACCCGCTGTCATGATTTGTTGATCCGCCCGTCAGATCTTGGAGTTCTATATATGGGCGGAAAGCTCTCAATGAGTAGATCACGATGAACTGATTTTCAGGGCGATCGGAGGTCTAGAGATGATAGGTGATTTTTCACGAGGGGGCCGCGGGGTGTGGGACCCGCTGTCATGATTTTTGATCCGCCAGTCAGATCTTGGAGTTCTATATATGGGCGGAAAGCTCTCGATGAGTAGATCATGATGAGCCAACTCCCGGGGCGATCAGAGGTCTATAGGTGATAGGTGACTTTTGACTCAGGGCCTAATCAGGACATCATTAAATAGGGTGGACTAAATTGCCCCTCATAGGGTGCCAAAATGAGGTGTCTACAGTTATGTCTAAGATGTGCCTTGATTTCTTTCTTGCCATTATCTATTCACCCACCTGCCAGACCGTCGTGTCTGACCCATTTTTGTGGTACTCAGGTCCAGCTCCTGTTATTGCCTTTGAGGAGGAGCTAGAGGGGGCGGTTGATGAACCGCAACGATTAGTGGAGTGGCAAGCTGACGATGTCATGTAGACATTTGGTTTAGCTTTGAGCTGCGAATATTTTGGGGAGATTATAGACTGATTACTGATTTATACTTTTGGTTGTACTGGCCTTTGTTGGCCATTATTTTTAGGGAATGTTAATTTAACTTGATCTTTTGCTTAAACTTGAACTTCATATTTTGGGAATACTAATGAGATCATTGCTCACTCTGACATCATGTCATACTTGTGTATTATCAGTCTTATTTGATGAGAATGGATTAAGAGTTTGATTTGCTACACGCTTCCGCACCAATGTAAATGTTCTATGAGTGTATGTGGAATCCTCACCGCGGAAACCTGTGGGAAATTAAGGAAATGTATAATCGTTGTTAAGGGTGGTTCATTACCCCATCCACACCACCCGTCGCGGTCCCGGGTCCTGGTCTGGGGTCGCGACACTATCTTTCTCTGCTCCGACCACTCTCTCCCTCTCGCTCGCTCCCTCGCTCTCCCTTCTCTTTCCGCCCTGTGCCCACGAGGAGCAGCGCTGCCTCCCCATCTCCTTTCTCTTTCTTCTTCCGCCCTCCTTCCTTTCCCCACTTCTTCTTTCCCCGCTGATGTGCGTCACTATCGTACCCCCCCTCCTTTTCTTTTCTTCCCTTCTTCTCCACCTTCCTCTTTCTCCGCCGGTACACCCCCTGAACTAACCCCCTTTCTTTCTCTCTTTTTCTTTCATTCTCTTCTTCTTCTCCTCCCCTGCGCACACACTGCACTCTCTCGCCTGCACACCTTCTCCTCCTCTTCTTTCTTTCTTTCTTTCTTTCTTTCTTTTTTCCTCTCTTCTCCTCCCCACTGCATTCTCCCTTGCGGCTGCACGCACCCACCTGCACCCACTGCACCTCTTTCTTTCTTTTCCTTTCATCTTCCTCCTCTTTCTCTTGACCCCACCTGCAACTGCACCCTCCTGCTGCACTCACGCCCGAGTCCACTTCACTACACAATTCATTCTACTGCTGCACACTCACGCACACCCCTTACTGTTATACCCACTTTCACAAACCCATTTCAGAACCCACTCTTCCAAACCGAACCCATACATGCATACTTGAGACTATGTTATTCTATTAGGCTTAATTCTCCATTTATCTTATACCTCATTATTCATGTATAAATTATGCCCATGCATTTAATATTGTTCATTTATTTAAATAGGCATTTTTCTTTCCTTTTGTCATGGCTCGTTTTAATTTGTTCCTCATTCATGCATTAAAACATGCTCATGCATCCAACCTGCCTATGCATTATAACTTAGCTACAATTTTATTTCATATTCTTTAGATGCAATTTAGGACTGCATAATTTATTAAAAATAATAAAAAAATAAAAACAAACAAAATACCCCAAAACGAAAAAAACAAAACCAAATAATAAAATAAAAAGTATAGATTAAAAATAGAATTGTAGCTACCCTACTAATTAGAAATAATTAGGCTAAATCCAATACTTCACTTCTATTTCTCATCCCTCCTCTCATTAGGATTAGGAAATATTATTTAGGATATTTCAAATAAATTCTTAATAAAAAAATTAGAAATTCACTCCCCTCTTCTTCCCATTTCATTAGGATAAATTAATTTAGGATCTTAGGCCCTATAAATAAACTCAAAAACCAAAATAAAAACAATAAAAATCAAAAAGACCAAAAACAAAGTAAAAGATATTAAAAAAAAAAAAAGAAACCAAAAATATTAATAAATTGAGTTAGAAATTATACAGTAGCCTAGACTGATTAGGTCAGACCCCGGACCTAGATCTAGGTCTCCCCTTAGCCAGCTTAAACTACCCTAATTTCTTAAACTTCAACTAACTAGGCCCCACTCTCTCTCCGGGCCCCGCTAAGGGACCAGGAGAGCGGATGTGGGCGGTTAGGACCTTAGGATAGGGTAGAGATCCATTAAGGAAATGGAATAGTTAGATTGAATCCAAGTAGGAATCCCAAAAATATTTTCTTCTCTTTTCCTCCACCTCTGGTGCCAAATATTTATCTGAACTCAATGATTAAAGGAAATAGAGGCTGATTCCGAGAATCTGAATTAATGAGAATGACAAAATGAGACAAGTGATTTCACACACCCCAATATCAGTTTATTTACTACTGGCCCATCATCGACCACTCTCAATCAATCCCGGCCCAACATCGGCCATTTTTATCTTACTTCCGGCCCATCATCGGCCATGCACTTTTATCACTTGCGTATCGCACGCAAACCCACAGAAATCACAACTCGAAGTTTTGTCTGCATCATTCTTTCGATTCGAAGAATCAGCCTTTAAACCCTAAGTCGTCAAAGGACATTGAAGGGGGCACCCAAGAAAGGGATTTATCCTCTTCTAAATATTTGGCACCTTTCCCCTTATTTTCTTCATTTATTTTCATTTTAATTCGCTTATCCCCTAAAATACTTGGATTTAACTTTAATTAGTCTGTTCAACCCTGGATGTTGATTTCCCCTGCCTAGTTCATTATGGTCCCATCTTGAAGCCCATAATTTGACCATTGACCCAAGTTTGACCCGAATTGAAAGACCCAAATTAAGTGACAGGACAACCGTAGTGTGTCGCCGGCAGCACATTAGACGAAAGAAGAACCCACCCCATTTTCCTCCTGCATTCTTTTGGCTTTCGTCGAAGGACGGTGTTACGGCCAAATCCGTAACTGGCGATCGTGATCCGTCGATTTTGAGGGTAGTCGGAATCCTCATTTTCGATGCATTTTTTTATCTCACACTGTTGAATGGAGATTCCCCTCTCGAAGGGGATCAAAATTCACATCCGACAATAATGAGCGATAGGGGGTCATGGATTGTCAGTATTAGACCTTTTATTAGACTGATATTAATTCGCACAAATCTAAGTGGCTTTTGCACTCCTTAAGGAGGCATGTCCTAAGGGATTGGGATTCCGATGCATTTTAATTTTCAGTAGTTAGAGGAATCTACAGAAAATTGGTAGAATGCTAAACCTAATGTTATTTAAATTTATTAATTGCATGTATGGTTGTGTGAAATAGTTTCTCAAGCATGAATTCATCTACCTTCAATCCCTTAACGACCATCCTAAATCAAAATAAACTGGTAGGATCCAGCTATGTGGAATGGAAGAGAAACCTAGATAGTGTCTTAACTACTCCAAGGCACAAATATGTCCTTATCACATGTTTCCCTGAGGAACCTGGGTCAAATTAAGATAATGACCTTTAAACCAAGTCGTTGAAAGATGATGAGATGGCCATGTGCTATATTCTAGCATCTGTGTCAAGTACTCTACAACATCAACATGACTCCTTTAAGATTGCATCGGAGATTATTTATAGCTTAAAGGAGATGTTGGGGGATCATGCCAGGCTTGCTAGACAGCGGCCATGAAAATAGTAATGAGCACTAATATGGTTGAGGGGACCCCAGTTCAAGATCATGTTCTCAAGATGATGGATTCCTTGAACGAGTTGAAGGTGTTGGGTGCTAAGATTAATGCAGAATGTCAGATTGAAACTATCCTTGAGTCGTTGTTCCTCATGTAAGAATTTCAAGTTGAACTATAACATGAACAAGATGAGATTGACTATTGCTGAGCTTTCCAGCCAGCTAGTAGCAACGGAGGGTGTTATTAAGTATCAACCTAGTGCCCATATGACAGAAAAGTCATTTGCTAGGTTCAAGCCGAAGGGCAAGGGCTGGAAAGGCAAAAAGAAACCATTCTCCAAATGCCAAAGGGTGGATACTGGTCCTACTAGTGGTGTGGCAAAGGGTAATAAAGGAACAGATGCTAAGGCCAAGGGAAAGTGATTATGGTATGACAGGACACTTGAAACGGAATTGTCCTAACTTTCTGTCTAAAAAGAATACACAAGTATGATTGAGTCACTTCTATCTGATGTTTGTTTCGAAATTGATACTTCAAAATCATTGTGTGTTGACTCTGGTGCAGCTAATAACATTTGTAATTCGTTTCAGGGATTTAGGGAAACCGGGAGCCGCAGTGGCGGCGAAATCATTGTTAACATGGGATCTTAAGCTAAGGCAGAGGCGGTGTCAGTGGGAGTAGTAGTTTTATATTTTCAAATATTAAGTTTATTTTGCTATACATTTTATATATACCATCTTTAAGGCGGAATTTAATTTCAGTATCAAGTTTAGTGAATAATGGTTATTCTGTTAAATTTAATACTGAAGTGGTTATTAAGAGGAGTGGTTCCTTTGTGTGTTCTAGCAAGGTAATCAATGACTTATATTTGTTAACTTCCACAATGTATGAGATGCACGATGTCGCAACCCCAAATCCATAATCCAGAATTAAGATGTGATCAGGGCGGATGGAGCTACAATGGCCCACGGAAGACGAGGACGGGTGGAGCCCTGATCCGTGCACCAATTAATTTCACCCACAGGATTCCGCTATGTGAGATTCTGCAGGGATCCCCGATCCACGAGGACGCATGGCGGAAGCTTGCGGAGGGCCATTTCATGAAACATGCATAAATAGTGGAGTGAGATCGCATTATCAGACTGGATAGCGGAAAGGAATTCATTTCATCAATTAGTATTCAGATTTAACTAAAGATTAAGTTTAATTACAATCCAAAATATGGCAACGCATAAACACTGCCCAATAATTATAATGATAAAAAGATGAAATTCCCCAAAATAACAAAACTCAAAAGATGATAGCACGGGCTCCGCAACGTTTGATGCTACTCTATGTCGTCAGCTGCCCACTCTCAAATAATTGGCGGATCCTGTTGGATCATCGCAACGTTCAATTTGGGGGCAAAGACAAGCTCATTACCTACGGCATCAAGCGTAGATCAAACGGGAGTCTGGCAAGTATTCAAGATAAAAAGCAAAGTTGCAGGTACAAAACATAATATAAATGCAGGTGATTTAATCACGAAATTAATGTAAAAGAGCTAGGTAAGTTGATACAAGAAGATGTGATTGACCGAATCATAAACAAGGATTATATTCCAATTAATGAGTACTTGGCAACCCGCTTCGCATAATCCTCGAAAGGAGGAGCAATTGCCAGTCCCTAACAAGCAGGCAGGGGTACCTTAGGGTTTTCTAGACAAAAGAATGTTAAAAATCATAAATAAAGTTGATTCGGCTTTTAAACTTGTAAAGTGCATTAAACTGGTTTCAAAACCATATTTTCCAAGTCTAGAAAATTCTACGAAAAAACGGGTAGCATTTCGGGTAGAAATAAGGAACCCAAAATGGGTGGCGGAAAACAAGGTGATCCAGGGAATCTTGGAAGGGCAGGGCAATAAATGCGCGCTCACAAACCGAGAAACCCATATGAATCCGGGTACGTCCAATGGTCAAGCGGGGCGAAAATCGCGCACTAAGACCCTAGGACTCCCGTGTGACATGATGATAAACATTTGGTTTACGAGATACATGATAACAGCACAAGAGTTTGATTGAAATAATCCTAAGCATGTAAGTATGGTGATTTCCAAGATTACACGTTCAAGGAGATGGATATTTGTGTATTTTCGTACACTTGATGCATTCGGAAGGTGGTAATATCCAATCCCGATTCGGGTAAAATTACAGGTCACCGTGCTCCACATGCGTTCACAAACGCTCGGTTTGATTTTGAATGGAAAATTTACCTCGGGCCCAGTCATGATACGGGTACACCAAATTGTATTTAAACGGGTTGAAGTCACGCAATCTTTTTCTTAAAAAATTAGAAATATATTTAAGGAAAAACACGGGAAATTTTCAGGTTGCATTTGGTCGTACGGGGACATAACGGAAAGGGAGTTCTGTGGGTCCCGGGGTGGGACCCACCACCCACATATCATAAGAAGCTGCTACACCTCCTGCAGCAGTTGGCTGCTAGGCATTGAGTGCACCGGCAACTATGCACTACGGTGCACATTTGTCTGGTTTGTTGGCAACACAGGGAGATTCCAGAGGGGTCCACCTAAGGATTTTTAATCCCACTTACAAATTTGGATAAATCTACTAGAGCCAAATGTAAACTTAATTACACTAACAATTTCATTTTTACAAAACTAACAGTCTTTAAAGTGTGATTAACCAAAAATTAATTTGGAAAATTCAAAGAGCTTTCTCTTCTAAAACTCAAAATCATTAAAGATGCATGGTTTACCTTTACCATTTCTACTAAAACATAATCAACACCATTTTAACAAACGTAGCATCAAAATCACCAAACATCATATGCTAATTAAATTAAACACTTGCCTCAAAGACCAAGAGCAAAACTAAACCTCAAGCACAGTCCAGCCGAGCTCTAACCAAGGGTTATTATCACTTCCAAAAACCCACCAAAACTTCCCTCTTTGAAGTTCAAGGGAATGGAAGGTGAATGATGAAGGGGCTACCACAGTCAGATTCGCAACAAAACAAATTATGTTGCAAAGAGGATGATGAGAAGTTACTTGGCCCGGTCAGATTTGCAAGAGCAGTCTCCACCATGAAGTTCTTCAAGTTGACATGGAAGGAGAGGAGAGGAAAGAAAGAAGAGAGAGAGAGAAATTTCTCTTTTACTATGGCCAATGGAAATGACAGTGTTAAATGGGTTGTAGTGGTGGTAGCTGGGATATTTCTTCAAAAGTTTAAGTTGTGAGTTTGCTACATTCTAGATAAACTTGGGGCGCGCTAGAGAAAATCTTCAGGACCTCGGACAGATCGAGTTAAAGGAAAAGAGTTGTAGGCCTAAGGAAGAGCTCTCCAATGAGCCAAGAATCATAATTTTCAGAAATCAAAGGTAGAATCTGTGATTTTCCCAAATGTGGTAAAAACCTAGAAAAGTGTGCCAGGGGTCAAATTGGACTTTTTGAACTTCGGATGAGTTTGGATTGAACATGAAAGTTGTTGGGTAGGTCGAGACCGAACTTCTGAGCTCAAGAAGTAATTTTTATAAAATTCCCAAAATGCCCCAAAAAACCCTAGTGTTCTAACTTAAGCCTGGAAAAATCGATCTCTCACAAAACTCATCGAAACTCTTCGGAACTAGACCCAACTTAGCTCTAACCAAAAGAAATCTCGATTAACCCCTAATCAAGCGTCTTAACCACTAAACGTAATAAATTAGTGTTAATCGCAATAATTAAAAATCGGGTTCTTACACACGATGCCGAAGTAGTTAATAAGTCAAATAGATCATCATTAAGAGGAAATCACCTTCGTGTAATTCAATACAACTTTGGCACCGGAGGCTAGGTCACATTAACCTTTATAGGATTGACATGCTAGGGAAAGATTATATATTGCCTTAATTGGTGGTAGAACCAATGCTTGTTTGGAGGGTAAAATGATGAAAATACCATTTTATTCCAAGGGCAATGAGGCCAAAGATTTATTGGAATTAGTACATACTAGTGTGTGTGGACCTATGAATGTAAGCGCGAGAGGTGGTTTTGAGTATTTGATCACTTTCACAGATGATTACTCAAGGTATTAATGCATATACTTGATGCACAGCAAGTCCGTGGCTCTTGAAAAGTTTAAACAATTTCGAGCAGAAGAGTAGAGCAACTGGGTAAATGTATCAAGGTTCTTCGATCGAATCGAGGAGGGGAACAACTTTCTGCTGATTTTATGGGATACCTATTAGAAAATGGGATTCTATCTCAGTTGTCCGCTCCTGAAATGCCTAGATAGAATGGAATAGCGGAAAGAAGGAACACGACTCTTTTGGGTATAGTTAGGTCAATGTTGAGTTTCTCGGGAATACCTACATCCTTTTGGGGATATTGAGATTTACATACTAAACCTCGTACCATCTAAGTCTATACCTAAGACTGTCACAGCCCCGCTCAACTCAGCATGAAATTGTCCGCTTTAGCCCACGTGCAGGTGCGAGGACTTCCCAAGAGGTCACCCATCCTAGTATTGCTCCCGCCCGAGCACGCTTAACTTTGAAGTTCTTACGGTTTCCGGGGCCGCACGGTTTTAAAAGGCCTCATACTAAGTTAATACGAGGTTTGACTTATAAGCCCAGGGTCAGGACTTGGATATTTCCGATGCGGGTTAATAGAGACTCACAGTTTGAAGCCCGTGGTTGAACGCTACGCCCCGTGGTTAAGGGTGCCGCCCGGACCAAGTTCTCATATTCTCCCCCACCAGAAATAGAGTCGTCCTTGGCTTTGATACCAACTGTCATAGCCCTGCCCAACTCAGCATGAAATTGTCCGCTTTGGCACACGTGCACGCGCGAGGACTTCCCAGGAGGTCACCCATCCTAGTACTGCTCCCACCCGAGCATACTTAACTTTGGAGTTCTTATGGTTTCCGGGGCCACATGGTTTTAAAAGGCCTCATGCTAAGTTAATACGGGGTTTGACTTATGAGCCCAGGGTTAGAACTTGGATATTTCCAATGCGGGCTAGTGGAGACTCATCATTTGAAGCCCATGGTTGACACGCTACGCCCCGTGGTTAAGGGTGCCGCCCGGACCAAGTTCTCACAAAGACTCCCTGGGAGTTATGGTCTTGGTGAAAGCCTAGTCTGTAACATTTACACATTTGGGGCTGTCCAGTACATGTGCTGAAGGTAAAGGCAGATAAGTTGGAATCGTAGTCAAAAGTATGCACTTTTGTAGGATATCCAAAAGGGACTAAAGGTTGGTTGTTCTATAATCCCAAAGAGCAAAAGGTGCTTGTTAGTACCAATGCGGTTTTTCCGCAAGAAGATTATATGATTGACGAGAGAGCCTTAGACTAGGTTTTCCTAGAAGAGATTCAACAGCAAACAATTCCAAATCTAGTAAGAACCGAACTAGAGAGAATCCACCCTTCACTAATCCCCGTAATTACACCGGAGCCTCATTGTAGTGGAAGGATTGTTAGGCCACCTAACAAGTTCAAGTTGCTGGGAGAGTCTTACAAGGCAATCCCGAAGGAGCATGAACATGATCACTGTAACTATGATGAGGCTATAATTGAAAAGGATTCGGGACGTTGGTAAGAAGCTATGAAAGCCAAAATGGACTCCATGTACTCCAACTAGGTCTGGAAGCTTATGGACTTACCTCCTAATATTAAACCTTTGGCGCGACAGCAGCTCACAATCTTCCATGATAGTAGCGGGGCAGTTGCTTAATCCAAGGAACCAAAAAGCCATAAAAGTCAAAAACACGTAAAAATGAAGTATCATCTAGTTAGAGAGATTGTATAGAGGGGTGACATTGCTTTCACCAGGATTGCTTTTGTAGATAATCTTGCAGATCCCTTTACTAAGCCTTTAATTACCAAAGTCTTTGAGCGGCATGTGGATGGGATGGGTGTGAGATGTAATCCTGACTGGATTTGAGTCCAAGTGGGAGGTTGTTAGATTGTATTACCTCAATCCAGTGCATGATGTGAATAAATTCATTTATAAGTTCATGCTTTTATTCATGAGGTGAATAAGTTTCTATTAATTGTTGCACATAATTAATCCAAAAATGACATGATTGTTCATTAGATGAATATGTGCCCTTAAGTATATTAAATGTGATACATGTGTGGATGAGATTCACATGCAGGATACATATATCACAACTCTTATACTTAAAGTATTTCACAACCAGTGATGAGACTGGGCATCTCTTCTGAAAATGTTGTAGCACTGCAATTACTTTGAGATAATATGGTCTGTCTCGACCATCAGAGTGGAAGACTCGGTATTGTTGCACTAGTAAATTGGATGTATTGAAGGACCATGAGTAGTACATTATACAAAATGTTTTCTTCGATTAAGGAATGCTCTCATAATTTCCAAACAAGAAGCTCTCATTCTTGAAAGAATAATGGACTCAAGTTTCTACTAGGCATTTACTTTGACTTACGAATGAGTGTGGCCAATTGTAGGTCAACACTTCGGTATCTTGGGTAGATGGCGGTGGGACTGTGGGAACATATATTCTCAAGATGGAATCTATCTTAGAGAAATACCCCTTTGTGATGATTTATAGAATTTATGGTCGATAAGTGCACACCCGTTCTGATTAATCAATGTGATTAATTGGGTCACAAGAATAATAAGAGGTAGATCCAATTTGGTTAGACAGTTTAATTCTAATGGATCCATGAATATAATTGATGGAGGGGCTTGCTTGCAATAATTGAAGATTTTAGGGTGTTCTTGTAAAATTCCTAGGACTAGAGTGCAATTGCATTGATATAGTGGAGTTATTTGCAATTAACTGTGGGTACGAAATTTACATGAGATGTGAGATGTGGGGTCCAGATGCTTCAATTGGAACAAGATCTAAGAAATCTCTAGTGGTTCCCATGCTAACCCTAAAAGGTAGAGTCATAATCAAATAGTATTCATAAAAGAAGGGAGTAGGATATATAAGAGAATTAGAAGCGAGACTTCTAAGTGCATTAGGAGAGGTTGTTCCAAAAAGTGTAAGACCCCGACCCCTAATTTTCAGGATTAGTGTGTTTTTAGCCGTGGTTTAGTTTTCTAAATAAGATTTGAGCCTAATTGAGTTAGATTGTGGTTTAGAATGGTTTTCCATAGCTTTGGGGAATTTTGAGAGCGGTTGGACCTGGTCTGACAGCCCGGGGATGCCTTGGGCTGTACGTGTCAGCGTGGGGGATTGTTCTTGATTTTGAAAAATTACAATTTTGGTTTCTTTTGATAGGTCAAATTAGATCTAACAACTTTTGTGTTTAGACCTACCCCATTCGAAACTCAGAAAATCAGTTTTTCAGCCCGAGGGGCAAAACAGTCTTTTCACATTTAAATCTGAGCCCAAATTTCGAAATTTCAGAACCATGCCAAAAATATACTTTTTGAAAACTAGATTTTATAAGGATCATTTTAGTCTTCTTCGTCGATTTCATCCGAGGCCCAGAAAGCCCAGTTCTAAGTCCATGAAGAGTTTTAAGTTGTGGGCCCCATGATTATCACTTTATATAAGCCCCACCTTCCATCTCTTCTCTCCATTCTCTTCCCCAACGAGAGTGAGTTGCAGGGACTCTCAGCTGAGCCCTATTCCCCTCCTTCCTTGCTTCTCCCTCCACCAAATCAACCATGATTCATCACCGTTTGAAAATCCGATTTCGCCATTGTGTTCCCCACCTTCCAAGCTCTCTCTAGACCCCATTTTCGTGTGAGGAGCAGCTGGACAGCCCTTTGTTTGAGCTGTTCCTTGCTGGTTGGAGATGCTACAGGTAAGACCT
The DNA here is from genome assembly GCA_029852735.1 of Persea americana. Lineage (NCBI taxonomy): Eukaryota > Viridiplantae > Streptophyta > Magnoliopsida > Laurales > Lauraceae > Persea > Persea americana. Next base: position 20,700,737 of record CM056817.1, read on the forward strand.
CCCTTTCATTTCTTTGTATGAGGTAGGGAAGCCCCTAGGGAGCCTTGATTTCAACATGCAAGCTCTAACTCTAACTCTTTCCTAGATTCCAAGTTTTGAGCCACTTTTTGAGTATGTTTTGGGGGTCTTTGTTTCATAGGTGTGCTTGTGTCTAATTGGTGAGATTTCTAAGTAATCTTGGAGTGCTAGAGACAAAGGCAAGTGATCAACTTAGCTCTTCTTATGCAAGCAATGTTTGAATGTTTTAGCTTCCATGGTTTGGTTCTTTTTCCATTCTAATTTGAGCAATGTATTGTTTCAAATATGTGTTATGGTTTGGATTTTTGTTTAGTTTGAAATGCATATGCTAGTGGTTTATCTTGATGGTTTTCATTCAATTGAAGTGGTTTTTGTCTTGCCTAAATGTTTTACAAATGGATGAAAGAATGGAGGAGTATTTTGTGAAATGATTAGATGTGTTGGTTGTTAAAATTTAATGGAAATGGCCCTTGGAGAGCATGGAGGCTCAAGGGATGTGCAGGGATTTGACAAAGGAATGGAAGGATGTAAAATGGGTGAAATGGTGTGAAAAATCTGAACTGAATTGAAGCTGTCGCTGATGGGCGGTCAGCAGTCGGCCAGCCGACGGCCAGCCGACTGTTGACCCACGGCTAGCCGCCCCTGTGTCGGTCAGAATAACAGCAACCAGGTTTTGCACAAGGTGTGGTCGGCCCGCGGTCGGTCAGTAGGCGGCTGGCCGACCTGCGCAGAAAAATGGAAAAGTAGTATTATTCCTGAACAGTCGGTCAGTGGTCGGTCAGCCGGTCGGCTAGCCGACCACAACCGGCGGCTAGCCGCCAGGTAGCCGCGTGGTGGCCGAGTGTACAGAAGGAGAATTTTGAAGGGTTTCCTGATGGGGGAGAAAAACTAGAATATGTTAAGGGGTCTTTAGCTTGATGTTGTGCAATCGAAACATGAAATGTTATTTAGCTTCAGGGGCACCAATCCGCTTTTAATTACAACATTTGGGTTTCAATTACACAAGAATCGAATGAAGGGCCTTAGCATATACTTGAAAGTCTGTTTTCAGAAACTTAGTCTTGACATGAAGAATATTATTTTGTACTTGTTTTGACTTACAAGCATTGGTTTTGTCTTGGACCTCGTTTTGCACTTGTTTTGACTTGCAAGTATCAGTTTTGTTTTGGGTATTGTTTTGCACTTGTTTTGACTTGCAAGCATCAGTTTTGTTTTCGGTATCGTTTTGCACTTGTTTTCACTTACAAGCATTGGTTTTATCTTGGATCTCGTTTTGTACTTGTTTTGACTTACAAGCATTGGGTTCGTTCGGGTAGTGTTTTGCACTTGTTTTGACTTGCAAGTATCAGCTTTGTTTCAAAGAACCCAAAAAGGGGTCTACTTAGTGTGCTTCGACATGCTTATAGCTTATGCTACCTTGTTTTTGTCTTGCGTGCACCGTCCACCCCGTGTGGTCAATGAGGGTAATATGAGAACTTGGTCCGCGCGGCACCCTTAACCACGGGGCGTAGCGTGTCAACCACGGGCCTCAAACGGCGAGTCTCTATTAGTTTTGAGCATTCAAATATGAGAACTTGGTCCGGGCGGCACCCTTAACCACGGGGCGTAGCGTGTCAACCACGGGCCTCAAACGGCGAGTCTCCATTAGTTTTGTGCATTCATGAATTCCATTGAATACCACTGAGCTTGGACTGCCCTCTCAGTCTGATCCACTAGTTAGGGGGTCCTTAAACATAAGGACTATCTGCAGATAAGTCGTGTATTTATACACATTTTTGTTCTGTTCCGGTTCCGCGGCCGGTTTTCCCGCCCACCTTGTGTGGCTCGGGTTTTCGTTTCGTTTCGCCTGTCTTGCTTTGTCTTTGCTTGCTCTTGTCATCATGTATGACGGAGAAAGGATGAGCTCAATGTGGATTTACGAATCATGATGTTTTCTCGTAATCATGCTAGCTTTGTCTTGCTTTTTGTCATGTACTATTTAAAGATTCATTAAATGGTTTTAAAATGTTAGACCACATGTACTCATGCTAGTTTTGCCTCATATCTTGTTCGTGGACTTTTGTTTTCTCAAAGTGTATATCGTTCAAGCCTCGTTTCAAGATTTGTAAACTGTTTTAAATTCAGTATATGGTTTCTTATAAATTTTAAATGATTCATACTCATGCTTAAATTGATCACCTGCCAGACCGTCGTGTCTGACCTTGTTTGTTTGGTGCCTTAGGTAGCAGGTTCTCGTCTTGAGCTAGTACGTGTGCAGATGGCTATAGAGCCACGAGTCTTGCAGGTTGTTGTTTCAGTGATGTCATTCAGACGTCGCGCTTGACTCTGGAGATACGTTACACACATGGGTAGTGTTTGTTCTTAGCTTGTTATTTTGTAAGGCTTTTTGTTAGCCTTTTCTTTTGGGATTGTAATTAATGCACTTGTTAAATTATAACTTGAATCTTCTTGGGTATTAATAAGCTTGTCACTGTCAGCTCTGTATATTTTGATATCATGTTTGTTCCAGTCTGAGTATGATTATGCTATGACAGCTTTATGCTGACGGGTTGAGTGCGATACGGAACCCGATGGCCACGGGCTCCGGGTCGCAATGCCACGTAAGCTTCCGCGAAATGTTCTTGATGTGTTTGGGAATTTTGCCTTCCTCACACACGCGGATCCCGGGGAGAAATATATTTATCACTTACTCCCCAATTCGCGTTCCCGAGGTCGGACCGCTGCAGGGATCCGGGTTCGGGGGCGCGACAAAAAGCATAAAAAGAGACCCAAGGCTAGGCGTCCTACAGGCTTGGCACGCCCAAAACCCTAGGACGTCCAAGGGTGTCTCTCTCTCTCTCTCTCTCTCTCTCTCTCTCTCTCTTCTCCTTTGGTTTTTTCTACTTGAGTTCCTAGGGTTTTCTTTTCAATTGAGATCCCACCATTCTCTTTGGAAAGTTCTATGTGATTGGGTCATAGCGTGGAAGATAGCAAGGCCTAGGAGATCACATCCGCGAAAGGGTTTCGTAAAGTCAATAATATCAAAGATCTCAATTTGAGTCAACCAAGCTCCTCAAGTATAGATCTGCGCTAGTTATATTAGTAGATCTTTCTGCTTGTTTGTGCATGTTTAGATCTGCCCTTTTGCTGATAGATCTATGATCTTAATACCAAGGGGTGTACATGAATCGGATTGGTGCAGATTAGGCCAAATCCATCACCAATCCATTACCTGTGGATTGATAGATTTGGAATCCGTCACCAATCCGTGGCTGTTAAATACCGATCCGATCTAATCCATGGAGGACCGAATCGGATCGGTTTAATCCATTCAATCCATTGAAACAATCTTAAAGAAAATTTGAAAATCATGCTCTCAAGGCTAGGGTGAAATTTGGTCTAGGGTTTCATTTATTATACTTATATATAAAAGTGAATTATATTTTGACCTTGAAGTTTTTTCTTCTTTTATATTTAGACATCTTAACTTATATTTAGACCCCTTAAGTTTTTTTTTATTTATATTTAATGTCAACGGATCGGATCAGATTGAATCTACGGATTGAGGGTGAAATCCATTACTATTCCATTGCTAAAGGATTAAAAGATTCTCAATCCGTCACCAATCCAATTATCTTCGGTTCGGTAAAAAATCCACGGATCGGATCGGATCGGCGGATTTTTTGTGCACACCTATTTAATACAATGAGATAAGGATTTTGGATATTGCGATTGAGTTCTTGGCCTTTTGTGTGGCTGATCCCAGCGTCAAGTGTTGGAAATAGGTGGGCCTCTAGGATAGGTTTTCAAAGCTTTTGACAAACTTGATCTAGTGATCAACAATCCATAAGGCTACAAAACCCAATCCAGGATCCATGTCCTCAATCTCAACCATCATTATCAATAAATAAACCTATCTAGAAGATAGAAATAACAGCAAACAAACAACCACGAAATCCACAACATACAAGGAAGTAGATTATACCTTTGGAGATCGGTTGTGCTCTAATGGAGAAGTTGTTACTTTCTTTGATGATGAAACTCTTTCATGTATCAAATAGGAATCTCCAAGACCTTTTGATCTCCCACGCTATTACCCGTATCAGATTCTCTTTTCTCAAGAAGATGGGTGGAATCTCCAAGAAAAAGTTTTTAAGGAAACTAGAAGGGAACTAGAAGAGAGATAGAGGAGAAGAGTGGTGCAACTCTTGCACTAAAGGGAGATGGGCATGGATTCCCAGGGCATCCAATGCATTGGGCGTCCAAGCCACCTCTCCTCTCTTATTTATAGCTTTTTGCAAACCTCTTCATTGTCTAATTGAAATAAAAGTCTCACTTCTCTAACAATTAGTAACTCTCTTCTTACTAATTTAAATAGAAGTCTCACTTCTATTATAATTAGTAACTTTCTCCTTTTCTAATTAAAATAGAAGTCTTACTTCCATTAATAATTAGTAACTTACTATTACTACTATTAGAAGTCTCACTTCAAATAGAAATAGTAACTTTCTATTTACTTTTAGAGTTATACTATAATTAGTATATTTCCAATGACTTGGGCTAGCATGGGGACCACTAAGGATTCCTTAGAAAGCTGGCACCAACTTGGACTCGCGACCCCACATCTCATGTGCAATCCGGGCCTACAGTTAATTGCAAATAATTCCACTATATAAATGCAATTGAGCTCCAGTCTTAGGAATAAATTACATAGAAGACCATAAACTTCCCTATCACCACAAGTAGGCCTCTCCATCAATATCCATAGATCAATTAGACCTATCTTCTAAACTAGATCCATATCTTATTACCCTTGAGCCCCAATTAATTATAATGATCATTTGGTACCGATCCAATTAACTCTTAATCAGAATGGGTGCGCACTTACCAATGATAAATCCATTAATTGGCACAAGGGGATATTAAAGATAAATTCCATCTTGACTATTGAATATTCCCACAGCCCTACTACCACGTACCCAAATCACCGAGGTGTTGACCTACAATTGGCGTCACTCATTGGTGACCTAAAAAAAAATGAATAGATAGAAACTTGAGTTCATTAATGTCTCAGGATTGAGAGCCTATTGCTAGGGAATTATGAGAGCATACCTTAAAGTAAAGACAGTGTTCATAAGGTGTTTTTCATGGTCCTTCAATACATCTAATGTACCAGCACTATGATCCAGAATCTTACATTCTGATGATTGAGACAAATCACACTATCTCAAGTAATCAAAGTACTGTAACCTTGTCAGATGAGATGTCCTGTCATCACCACTGGTTGTGAAGATATTCAAGTATAAGACTTGCTATACATGTCTCCCGTATGTGGATCTCATCCATCCACATGTATTGCATCTAGTATACCTATGGACTTCGGTTCATCTCATGAACCAGCATGTCATTCGTATTAGTTGTGTGCAAACATGTAATAAAACACAATTCATCTCATGAAAGGAAAGTATGAATATATTGATAAAAAAAGAAATTAATCAATTTATTTCATCAATCTTATGGATTGAGACCATAAAACAAACAATCTCCCACTTGGGCTCAATGTCATTCAGGGTTGCATCTCATGCCCATCTCGTTTACATACTTCTTAAAGACTTTGGTGATCGAAGGCTTAGTAAAGGAATCTCCCAAATTATCTGTAAAGTTTATCTTGGTGATTGCAGTATCACATCTTTGCACAATCTCTCTAACCTTGTGTCATTCCCTCCGTACATGTTTCTGTCTTTTGAGTTCCTTGGACTTAGTGAATGCCATGTTGTTATCACAGTAAACTGTGAGCGGCTGTCCTGCAAAAAGTACCACTCTGTCAAACCCCGACCCAAGATTAGCGTGATTAGTACCAATTAAATGCGTGTTTAGTTATAATGTGGGTTTAACGTTCATTGGGTTAGAAATTTGTTCGATTTAGTCTTGGAATTAGCTTTAGAAAATTTTGAGAGCGGTTTGTGTTATTCAAACACGCTCAAGGGTGCCCTGACTGTACGTGTAAGCTTGAAAGGAAATTCTGGTTTTTCAGATTTTAATCGCGATTTCGATCTCTTTTGAATGGTTTTATTTTATTTTTAAACTTTTGTTTTCAGCCCGTCTGTGTTTGAGGCCCAGAAACCCAAGTTTTGGCCCAAAAGGGGTAAAACAGTCCTTTCACACCAAATCTGGACCCAAATTTCAAATTTTCAAAATTATGCCAAATTTATACTTTTTGGAAACTAGATTTTTCGATGATCATTTTAGTCTTCTTCGTCGTTTTCATCCGGGGTCCACAGGTCGATGTTTTAATCGTTACAAGTTTTGGAGTCAATGGCGCCCACAAACCCATTTGACTTAAGTCTCCTCTTCCCCAACGTTTCAGAACCCATTTCACTATTCCTGCAAAAATTTTCCAGAACTCTGGGATGAGGAAAACTCTTCTTTCCCTCCACTTTCTCTCTTTGCATGCCAAGGCTAGAGAGCTCCAAATGGAAATTTGAAGATACCCACTTCTTCCTCTCAACCCAAGCTTCTTGGTGCTACCATTTTCTTGAAGTTTCTTGTTTGAAAGAACCTTCATTTCCCTTCTTGCTTCTTGTTTAGCCAGCTTCAGGTAAGGGATATTCTTCTCCCCTTCAATGTAGCCTTTTGAGTTCCAAAAGAACCCATTTCTCTAACATGCAAATCCATTTTCTAAATGGGGGTTTTGTTGACCAAAAATGGTGGTTCTTGAATGGTTTCTTGGGGCTTCTTGTGTAGATTTCGTGGCTCACATTTGGGTAGGACTTTGAGAGATTTTTGGCTTAGCTATTGTCAAGGCAAGTGATCATTTTAGCTCTTCTTGATGCATGCAACATTTGAACATCTTTAGCTCCAATGGTTTGGTTCCTTTCTCATTTTAGTTTGAGCAATATATTTGTTCAAGTATGTGAAATGGTTTGAAATTTTGCCTTAATTTAGAATGCATATGTTAATGGTTTTGCTTTGATAGTTCTCCATTCAATTAAGTAATTTTTTTTTACCTCATTCAAATGTTTTGTGGATGAATGAAAGATTTGAGGAGTATGATTGTGAAATGTTGAATGAGTTTGATTGTTGTAATTGTATGGAAATGGCCCCTTGGAGAGCATGGAGGCTCTGGGGATGTGCAGCGGCTTAACAAATAAATGAAAGGAAATGGAATGGGAAGAGAAAGGAGGAAGAGAAGAATAAAAATCTAACTTGAATTGGCTGCCGTACACAGTCGGTCAGCTGGCGGCTAGCTGACCTATTCACTTCGGTCAGCCGACAGCTAGCCGAACCTGTTCGATTCCATTTCCAATAGCTTGTTTTACAACAGGGGATTTTCGGTCAGCTGGCGATTAACTGACCTGCCTCACTTCGGTTAGCCGATAGCCAACCGAGTTCAGTTCGGTTCCATTTCCAGAATGGTGTTTTTCCTGTCAGGAGACCAGGCGGTCAGCTGGCGGCTAGCCGACAGTCACTACTTGGCTAGCCGATAGGTAACCGAGAGCTGACAGAGTTTTCAAACTAGACCTGTTTTGTGAGATTTTCTTGGGAATGAAAACCTGAATATGATTAGGAACTTTTAGCTAGAGTTTGTGCGCTTAAGGCCTTAAAATGTTTTTTTACTTCCGGAACACCAATCCCTGTTTCATTGAGACATTTGGGTCTCAAACACACGAAGATCAAATAAAAGGTCTTAACGTATGCTTGACAACTGTCACTTTGGGATCGTGATTTGATACACCAAATATCATTCTAGCACTTGTTTGGTTTTACAAGTATAAGTTTTGCTTTGAATTGTTCAAGAACTATATTGGGGAACACCTTTTGGCCTCATTTTGTTACGGCTTAAGCCACTCTTGTTTAGTTTCGCTTTGCTTTGTCTTGATAAGTGTATTCCCCCTATTTTCGATAAGTTTTGTACAAGTATCGCTATGTTTTGTGCATACATGAATATCATTAAATACCACTGAGCTTGAACTGCCCTCTCAGTCTGATCCACTAGTTGGGAGTCCTAAAACATAAGGACAATCTGCAGATTAGTCATGTATTTATACACATCTTTGTTTTGTCTGGTTCCGCGGCCGGTTTTCCCTCCCACCTTGTGTGACTCGGGCTTTCGTTTTGTTTCGTTTTGTTTCGTTTTGTTTTGTCTTTGCTTGCACTTGTCATCATGTATGACAGAGAAAGGATGAGCTCTCTGTGAATTCATGAATCATGATGTTTTCTTGAAATCATGCCAGTTTTGCCTTGTACACTATACATGTTTTGTTCAAAATTCATGTCATGTTTTAAGTATTGATTATTTCAGATTTTTAATTGATTCATATTATATCTAAATTGATCACCTGCCAGACCGTCGTGTCTGATCCTTTTTGCTTTGGTGTTCAAATGCAGGCGTCATTGCAATTGAGGAGGAGTGCTCGGAGGAGGCTTTTAAGCCACCCCCTAGACGTCGGGTGGGGTCTTGAGTACGACACACTTAGATGGGAATGATTTTTGTTATTTTGGGAAGTATAGCCTTTGTTGGCCCTTTTTTATTTTGGGGAATGTAAACTTAATTTTAACTTACTCTTGTTACTTGAAACATGGAATCTAAACTTTATGGTAATGCTATGTTATACATTCTCCCTCTGAATGTTTATGTCCTTTGAGCTATTTAACTTATGCATCTTGGAATCATTTGTTTTACATTGATAAGTTGTGATCGTGATTATTTGCACATTTCCGCAAACCATTGTTCGTGTGAGATAGTTCTATGTTTGTTTTGGGAATCCTCACCGCGGAATCCTATAGGATAATTAACATCATCACACACCGAAAGGTCGCGGTCCCGGGTCTTAGTCCGGGGTCGCAATACACTCCAAGTTTTATAAGGAATCTTTTGAGCCAAAATGCTTCCTTAACTATTTCTCAAGCGGTTACAATATAGACACATACCCAGTAGTTGATTTCTTAGAATCCTTATCTAACATAAAGTCGGTATTTGTGTAACCAACTAGAATCAACTCATTTCCACCGTAAATCAACATGTGACCTCTATTCCTTCTCAAGTATTAGAGAACACATCTTACAGCAGGTCAGGACCTGGGTTAGACTGATATCTGCTGACTAGGCTCATTGCGTGACAGATATCCGGTCTAGTACAAAGCATAGCTCACAGTACTATCACCTTATCTATGTACGCATCATGGGATAAGCGTATCATCCTACTTTTCCTGTCTCAATGGTAATTGATCGTTAGGATGTAACTGGCTTCTCCAAAGTCCTTCATATCAAAAGTCTTGGCCAACCAAGCTTTTTACTGTTGACAACATCCCTATAGCACTCCTTAGGAGAAGGATGTCGTCGACATATAATACCAGAAAAACTACCCTGCCTCCTGCAGTTTTCATGTACACTCATGACTCATCCAGATTTTGATAAAAATCAAATGACTTGATTGCCTAGTCAAAATGGATGTTCCAGGTTTGGGATGCCTGCTTCAGTCCATAAATGGACTTTTGCAACTTGCAAACTCTTTGCTCTTGGTTGTTAGCTATAAAACTGTCTGGTTGCATCATATAAATGTCTTCCTCAAGATGGCCGTTGAGAAAACGCCGTCTTGACATCCATTTGCCAAATCTCGTAATCGAGATGAGCCGCAATGGATAAGAGTATCCGGACAGACTTGAGCATGGCTACTGGTGAGGAGGTTTCCTCATAATCGTTACCTTCTTTCTGAGTATATCCTTTCGCAACAAACTTGACCTTAAAGGTCTCAACCCTTCCGTCCGGTCCTCTCTTTCCCTTATAGACCCACTTGCACCCAACAGCTTTAATATTGGCAGACAAGTTCACAAGTTTCCAGACCAGATTGGAGTACATAGGCTCCATCTCAGCTTTCATAGCATCTAACCAACGTCCCGAAACTATGTCATTGATTGCTTCATCATAGTTATAGGGATGATGTTCTAGTTCTTTCGGGATTGCCTCGTAAGACTTTCTCAAAAACAAGAACCTGTCAGGAGGCCTGACAATCCTCCCACTATGACAAGGCACCGGTGTAACTATGCTATGGGTGGATTCTCTTCAAGTTCGGTCATATTTGGATTTGGAATTGATTGCTCTCGAATCTCTTCCAAGATAACCTTTTCTAAAGATTTCCGGTCAATCATATAATCTTCCTCCAGAAAAACCGTATTGGTGCTGATAAGCACTTTCTGCTCTCTCTGGGAATATAAAATAACCAACCTTTAGTTCCTTTGGAATATTCTATAAAAGTGTATACTTCTGACTTCGATTCCAATTTATCCATCTTAACCTTCAGCACAAGTGCCAGACAACCCTTATGTTGTAGACTAGGCTTTTGCCCAGACCACAACTCCCGGGGAGTCTTAGGTACAGACTTAAATTGAACGAGGTTTAGTATATACTTTGCAGTTTGCAAAACATATCCCTATAGGTAACCCTAAGGAACTCAACATAGACCTGATTATATCTAAAAGAGTCCGATTCATTCTTTCTGCTACTTCGTTCTGTTGAGGCATACCAGGAGCAGACGACTGGGATAGAATCCCATTTTCTGATAAGTATCCCATAAAATCAGTGGAGAGATATTCTCCTCCTCGATCCCATCGAAGAGTATTGATACTTTTACCTAAATGCTTTTCCGCTTCCGCTTGAAACTCTTTGAACTTTTCAAAAGTCTCTAACTTGCAGTGCATAAGGTATATGTAATAATATCTTGAGCAATCATCGGTGAAAGTGATGAAATACTCGTTTCCTTCTCTCGCTCTAAATTTATGGGTCCATACATTTCAGTATACACTAATTCCAATAAATCTTTGGCCCTACTACCCTTAGATGAAAATGTTCTTTTAGTCATTATGCCTTCCAGACAGGATTTGTAGACAGGCATTGGTTCTACTACCAATGAAGGCAAGATATCATCTTTCACTAGCCTGTCAATCCTATTTAGGTTTATATGACCTAGCCTCTGGTGCCAAAGTTTTGTTGGATTAGATGAAGGTGACTACCTCTTTAAAGATGGTCTATTATTTATTTCAGTGTCATGTATCTCATAGATTGTGGGAGTTAACAAATAAAAGCCATTGATTACCTTGTCAGAATATATAAAAGTATCGTATCTTTTTAAGACAATTTCAGTACCAAAAGTAATAGAATAACTCTTATTCACCATACGAGAAACTGAAATTTAAATTCCGTCTTAAAATGGTACATATAATGTATCTGATAAAATCAACTTAATATCTGAAAATAACAAAGTTACTACTCCCACTGTCACTGCATCTGCCTTGGCTTTCAATCCCAGGTTAGAAATGATTTCTCCGCCACTAATCCTTCTGGCTACCTGTAACTCCTGCAACGTATTACATATGTGATTAGTTGCACCAGAGTCTACACACCAGGATTCTGAAGTACCAGTTGCAAAACTTACTTCAGAAACAAGTGACTCAATAATACCTAAGGTTATTTCCTTAAACAGAAGATCTGGACAATTCTTTTTCCAATGTCCTATCATACCACATGGAAACACTTTCACTTTACTCTCGTACCCTTAGTCTTGGCCATACCACAAGTAAAACCATTCTCCGCCTTAGGACCCTTGATGATAGATTTCTTCTTGCTATCTCAGTCTTTGCCTTTCGGCTTGGTCCTAGCAAATGACTTTTCTGTCATGAGGGGATTTTGCTCTTTCTTCGTGATTTCCTCAATCACTACCAGCTGGCGAGACAACTCAACTATAGTCATTTCCAATTTATTATAATTGATCTCGAAATGATTGAAAGAATACAGGAGTGACTGAATGATCATGTCGATCTGCGATTCTGTATCAATCGTAACACCCAGTACATCTAACTCATTTAGTGCGAAACTCATTTTCAAGAAATGTTTTTGTACTGGGGTTCCCTCAGCCATCTTAGTGTTTATCAGCACCTTCATAACTGCTTGCCTAGCAGGTCTAACCTAGTCTGCAAACATCTCCTTTAAGTTCGATATAATATCGTATGCTAACTTCTAGGATTGATGTTGGTGTTGTAAAACACTAGACATGGATGCCTGTATAAAACATCTGGCCATCTCATTGTCTTTGGTCCACTTGGTGTAAAGGTCCTTCTCAAACTGTGGTGCATGAGCTCAGGAAGGGAGGGTATGGCAAGGACATATCTGCATCCTGAAGCTGTCAAGACAATATCCAAGGTCTTTTTCCAATCTATAAAGTTGGATTCCATTAACTTATTCTGGTTGAAGATGGTCGCAAGTGGATTGAAAGTATTTGAATTCATGCTTAACAAACTGTAGCATATAACCATACATTCAATTAAAGAATATTAATGACATTAGGGTTTAGTATTCTACTAAATTTATGTGGGAATCCTCATAACCACTAAAATTTAGAATACATCGGAATCCCAATCCCTGGGGTATGCCTCCTTGGGGAGTGCGAATACCACCTAGATTAGTGCGGATCAAAATAAGTCAAAATTAGAATTAAGACTAACTATCCATGATCCCCTATCATTCATTATTATCTAGGTATCTCATACCTAATAATGTATGACTCCCTATTAACTTTGGTTTCTAAAATACATGAGGCAAATCCTTATGGATACTACATCACTATTTTAGTTAAGTGTGACTCACCAACTAGCATTGCATGACAACCGTTGTAGGCAACTCCTCCTTGGGGAGTGAACCCCCACCCTGTCTCACCAACACTATCCATAAGGAGATCCATATCTAATAACCAGACAAATAAAAGCCCTCCATGGGGAACAACCATTCTCAAGATAGCGCGAGACTAATACTTTCCTTACAATGGACCTATGGTGGAAAACCATAGGGATTTTTCAATTTAAATGCCCCGCTCCCACTTAATATTTTAGAATTGAGGATTTTTCTTTTAAGGTATTAGGGCCCACATATATATATAAACATCAAATCATCTCATGATATGATCAAAGATTGGTTCCAAGTCAAGTTATTTTAAGGAAAGTCTAGTTTCTTAAATTATTGTTACCAATGTGTCCATCTCATGGGTCACAACACTAATTAGAACTCTTTCCAAAATCAATTTGATTTGACCAATTTTAGTAACTTGCTATGTTTGGATCAGATTTGGAAACATTCTAAATCAAGCATTCATCTATAAATAGAAAATGCTAAAAATAATAACTAGTCCTCTCCTCCGCATGGCCTTAGTGGAATAGACTTCTTGGACTTCTTAGACTTTCCAAAACTTTGGGATTCCTCAAACTCTTTGGGCAACTCCAAAACACTTTTGGTAATCTTCAAACTCTTTGATTAGGAATCCAACTTCACTTTCCTTCTTCGTCTCGGACATCGCCAGAATTTACAAATTTAGAAAATTACATAAATTCCTATGTCTCTCTAATGAGAATTACATGGTAATCTAAATATGGAAATAAAATGGCTATAGGGAAACCATCATGCCTTGCCCTTTCATGAGAAACCAAGGAAACCATGATGCCGTTTACACCTAGCCTTAAATAAACCAACAACCATATAAAGAAAGTAAAAGACTTGTGGGCCATATGGAGAGGACAAGATAACCTGCAAGTTAGTATCTCATACAACCAAGCAAATCACAAAACCGGGTTACCAAACAACAATGGAAAAACAAGATGCGAAAAGTCACCCCCTTTATAAATCATGTGCTTCACAAAGGGGGTCCGGGGGTGTCCTCCGGTAGGGTTTGAGCTGCCCGGTCAGCTCGCGGGGGCCCAGGGGGCAGCGCCCCCGAAACAAAAATAGAAATCTGCACTCTGCTGATACAGTGTCCCCGGTCGACCGGCCAGAAGGCCCGGTCAATCGACCTGTAAGTACCCGATCAACCTGGCATGGGTCCCGGTCGACCGGACTGACGAACATCAGCAATACGAGTTTTCTGTTTTGTGTCCAAACTACTCCAAAACTCTTCTGAAGTCTCCCAAAGGCTTCCTACCATCATTCCATCATTATTAAACCCTTTTGTGACATTCTAGACATGAATCTACTTATAAAACAAGCAAATCCATTAAAACCGATCCGTACATAGCCTTTGCTCTTATCCTCTTCGCATCTCATGCAAAGATTAGAGCAAGCTTACTGCTCTAACATGATTAGAGATGAGGTATAGCTTTGATACCAATTGTTGGAAATAGGTGGGCCTCTAGGATAGGTTTTCAAAGCTTTTGACTAACTTGATCTAGCGATTAACTATCCATAAGGCTACAAAACCCAATCCAGGATCTATTTCCTCAATCTCAGCTATCATGATCAGTAAATAAACCTATCTAGAAGATAGAAATAGCAGCAAACAAACAACTACAAAATCCACAACATACAAGGAAGTAGATTATACCTTTGGAGCTTGGTTGTGCTCTAATGGAGAAGTTGTTACTTTCTTTGATGATGAAACTCTTTTATGTATCAAATAGGAATCTCCAAGACCTTTTGATCTTCCACGCTATGACCCATATTATATTCTCTTTTCTCAAGAAGATGGGTGAGATCTCCAAGAAAAAGCTCTTAAGAAACTAGAAGGGAACTAGAAGAGAGAGAGAGGAGAAGAGTGGTGCAACTCTTGCACTAAGGGGAGGTGGGCGTGGATTCCTAGGGCGTCCAATGCATTGAGCGTCCAAGCCACCTCTCCTCTCTTATTTATAGCTTTTTGCAAACCTCTTCATTGTCTAATTGAAATAGAAGTCTCCCTTCTCTAACAATTAGTAACTCTCTTCTTACTAATTTAAATAGAAGTCTCACTTCCATTATAATTAGTAACTTTCTCCTTTTCTAATTAAAATAGAAGTCTTACTTCCATTAATAATTAGTAACTTACTATTACCACTATTAGAAGTCTCACTTCAAATAGAAATAGTAACTTTCTATTTCCTTTTAGAGTTATACTATAATTAGTATATTTCCAATCACTTGGGCTAGCATGGGGACCACTAGGGATTCCTTAGAAAGCTGGCACCAACTAGGACTCGCGACCCCACATCTCATTTGCAATCCGGGCCTACAGTTAATTGCAAATAATTCCACTATATAAATGCAATTGAGCTCCAGTCTTAGGAATAAATTACATAGAAGACCCTAAACTTCCCTATCACCACAAGTAGGCCCCTCCATCAATATCCATGGATCAATTGGACCTATCTTCCAAACTAGATCCATATCTTATTATCCTTGAGCCCCAATTAATTATAATGATCATTTGGTACCGATCCAATTAACTCTTAATCAGAATGGGTGCGCACTTACCAATGATAAATCCATTAATTTACACAAGGGGATATTAAAGATAAATTCTATCTTGACCATTGAATATTCCCACAGCCCTATTACCAGGTACCTAAATCACCGAGGTGTTGACCTACAATTGGCCTCACTCATTAGTGACTCAAAGCAAATGAATAGATAGAAACTTGAGTCCATTAATGTCTCAGGATTGAGAGCCTATTGCTAGGGAATTATGAGAGCATACCTTAAAGTAAAGACAGTGTTCATAAGGTGCTTCTCATGGTCCTTTAATACATCCAATGTACCAGCACTATGATCCAGAATCTTACATTTTGATGATTGAGACAAATCACACTATCTCATAGTAATCAAAGTACTGCAACCTTGTTAGATGAGATGTCCAGTCATCACCACTGATTGTGAAGAAATTCAAGTATAAGACTTGTTATACATGTCTCCCGTATGTGGATTTCATCCATCCACATGTATTGCATCTAGTATACTTATAGACTCCGGTTCATCTCATGAACCAGCATGTAATTCGTATTAGTTGTGCGTAAACATGTAATAAAACACAATTCATCTCATGAAAGGAAAGCATGAATATATTGATAAATAAAGGAATTAATCAATTTATTTCATCAATCTTATGGATTGAGACCATGAAACTAACATCAAGAGGGTCAAAGGTTTTAAAATCCCATCTCCAAGGCCCACCTACTTTCAACGCATAATGATTAGGTACTGTTAAGATGGAGGAATACAACTTAGTGTTATTTGAAAAGTCATTTTTTAAAATTTATTTTAAAACGAATTTAATGACATTTTTTAAAAATATTTTGTTCTCTAGTAGATGGGAGGACTTGTAAACTGACCTAATCTATCAGTCAAGGGGTCATCCCTGGGGTGCTCTAGTCTGTCGTAGTGCTTTGCCCGTGTTACTTCCACTATAGTGGTCTGCTTGAGTACTCCGAGCTCCACCATACTTCCAACCATGCTCCGCTTGTGCCAAGGGTTGATCCAAGGCACTTAAGGTGAATGTCTCATTGAATCATCTTGAAGACCTTGAAACTCAAAAGGCAACAAAAAGATGATATTTTCAAATAGGAATGATAATCAAAAGCAGTCCGACGCTGTTTTTTTTTCCTTCAAGTTGTATAAGTTTGCTTAGACTATTTTTACTATATGATAACTTTGGTCATACAATTTTTGTAAGCTTTAATTATTTTAATTGAACCAATCACATGCACTAGACAATCTAATTGTAAAAAATATCTAATTAAAACGGCGTAGTTAAAACCTAAACATATTAGACTTGTCAAACTGACCCCATTTGTTTTCTCTGAAAATAATTCACATGCATAATTATTATACATTCACTTACATATGCAAATGATGAGTCATGTGTGAAACAAATTCTATTATTTGTCATTTTCGCATCCGGTCACATGTGAATCTAAATACATCCAACTATTCATCATGTTTTACAAAATCTTCAAAATCCATTATGAATCAAGATATAAAATTTGACTCCCTAGACATTTTTGGGCATTCTAAAAAGGATAAACGGTTCGGATCATGAAAATGAAGCCCACGAAGTCCAAAATGTCAAAACTTAATGGTCTTAATTTTTTCACAAATATCTTAAGATCCATGATGGGTTATAAGACCAGAAATTTGACACATTCGCCTTTTTTTTCTTTTTTAGAATTCTAAAGAGGAATGGTTCATATCATGATTCAAGGGCCCACAAAATAGAAAAATAGAAATTGGTAGAAATTGGCCCAAGGGATGGAAAAATCACATTAGTTATTTCACAAATTATACAAAACCCCTGATGAATTAAGCTGAGAAACTTGACCCATAACCATTTTGGACCTCTTCCAAGGAAGATAAACTTAGGCGCCTACAGAAGTCTAGAATGACAAATTTAATGGCCTCAATTTTTGTCAAAAATATATCAAAA
Source organism: Persea americana (assembly GCA_029852735.1). Lineage (NCBI taxonomy): Eukaryota > Viridiplantae > Streptophyta > Magnoliopsida > Laurales > Lauraceae > Persea > Persea americana. The sequence continues at coordinate 20,717,940 of CM056817.1, forward strand.
TCTACGATGATTCAACGGCTAAAATTTGACCTCTTTACATTTTTAGCCTTCAGAAAAGAATGAATGATTCGGATCTTGATTCACGGGGCCACAGGGTTGAAAAATATCGAAAAGACCAGTGACACCCAATGGAACGTTAAAACCCATTGTAGCAGTGCCTTTTGAGCACCATTACACGAGGTGTAAAACATTTTACTAGGATGAGAGTGTAAATCTTGGTGTAAAACTTCACTTGTATCACACTTGTGACGTGCATAAATGAGTGCAAACGATCATGATTGGCGTGTAACCATTACGCACCACTCCCATTTACATTACATAAATGGTTGCAAACAATCGACCCAACTTCTTAGATGAGAAAATGCGTTTTCTTATAAGATAATGCAATTTCACATGCCTCGTACTCGAAGAGTAGCGAGCATCTGAAATTGAAAGCATTCATTTTTCCCTTGGACCGGACAATAAGAGTGCTTTCTTAGTAAGTGATGCATCAAATGTTTTTATATACTGATTACTGATTTTTTTTTTCACTAAAAAAATCAAAAGATACATGGAAAATTAAGTAGTTAAATATACACAGAAACCCAAATTGCCTTGAAAGAAAAAAGTTAAAACAGAGAATAGAAGTATGCTACAAATCTGAATAGAGAGAATCCAAGTGTGCTACAGATACAAAAATCACTTTCTCCGCTTCTAAATTATCCCACATTTACATCTGATACATGCTACAGAGATAGCAAGCAATAGATAGAAATTTGAGAACAAAAGCATTAGGAATAAATGCGAGTTTTATACAGATACTCTGAAACAATGGAAGGGTGAAAAGGAGAAATTGCAAACGAGACTTCTCGTATGAATAAAAGCTTTGAAAGAAAAGCAGCTTCTCAAATTTTCCACGAAGCCCATGAGGAGAAAATACGAATGAAAGAATACCTAATTGGCTGTGCTGACAAACCAGCAGACCTGACCGTAAAGTAACATGTACACTGAGCTGACAGTTAAGCAACTGGGCAAGATCAAGTTGAAATAAGCAGGGGGTTGCAAGTATTATCTGTTATCTGTCCTGAGTCTCTTATTCACCTGGTCTGAGTCCTCACCACTGCTGGCCACCCTTGAATGTTCCATGGCCCAGTTGCAGGATGAAGGTTCCTCATGATCCTACATGGATGATGCGCAAGAAGTAAAACAGAGATGAGAAAAGGAAGAATCGTTAATGAACAAGAATATTTTGAAAACCCAGTTTGTTGACACGGATCTCACCGAGGTCCTTCCCGTTTATTTTTTTTCTGAAAATTAAGCTTAGTTTTCTGGTTCCCAATGGGTCTAGTGCTCGGTCTTGATTCTCAAACTTTGTGGATGAAAAGATGTAACAAGAACACGGTTCCGCCAAAACTTAGGATCTTTCACCCAGGGAAACAAATGCCTGTCCTCGATTCCTTTGTGAGTTCATAAATGTTTCCATGGTTGGATGATCCACAGCTCACTGATCATGATGGGCCCCACTGGATCGATCACGCCCAAAAGAAGACAGAAAGACCTTGCAATCTAATATCTTCTTTTTTTTAATGGCTGAATCTGGAGCTGGCTGTTGCATAGCTACCAAGTTCATTAATTAGGCCCTCGAATTGCGACATATTCAGTTCGTGAAGAGGTCTCATAAAATTCTTTAAGCCGAGTATAAATCCATCTATAGAGCCAACCTAAGAAATTCAAGCTGCTCAAAAGCACTATAGGCCTACAACTATTACATATCTAACTCTAGTCAAAGTTTGCCGCACCTTAAGATTGATTACTTGAGAAACATAGGGTTTTAATTCCTTTGGTTTCATTTCAATCAAACTCTTAGACATGATCAATCTAATAGGTTTCCCAACTCCAACTGTAAGTGAAACTTCACCAATAGTTAATACAAGGATGGTTCCCAAGTAGTTTAGATTTTATATGTGGACCCCAGTGATGGATTCATAGCGTGGACTCCAACCAATTAGTTTATCAAACTCATTGAACTTCAAGCACACTGAATCAGATGAAGGGAAAAGCAAATCAAATTAATCTACTGGCTACCCCAATGAATTTTTTAATCAACACTTGTCTTGAATTTACTATTTCAAAGAAAAAAAGAAACAGCTTGTCTTGAACTTCAAATTGTGAGGCGAATTGTTCAAAACTGCAAACCACTTAATTATGGTTGATCAAAGGCTTAAACATGTCCTGAAGATACTGTGGATGGTCTATGTCTGCAACAGAACAATGGCTTGGATCATCTAAACTTTTTGACCCCACTTATTCGTACACAGGGCCTAATGATACTTTGTTTATCCCTAGGTCGAGGATCATAAAATTCCTCCTATGACATTGTCCTATGGGTGAGATCCATAACTACTTTCTACAGAGTGCTTTTTATTTGATTTCCACACCCCACACCACACCACACCCCCCTTCCTTTTGTAGGTAACAACTCCATTAGAAAAATTAAAAGATCAACAGGAGAGGACAGAGAACAGTTTTAAAAGAAACATATACACGCTGAAAGACGATCTCACCAAACTTTTGTCGATTAAGTTCTATTTGAAAGAAGTGAAACAACTTGAAAATGAGAAAATGGTGAAATTTACCTTAGAACTAGATGTTGTGGTCGGAGGTCTATTAATTGCTCGCTTGCCAAGATCAATCTGCACAGAGACACTAGCCTGTGACAGATCTATGCCTAAGCTCTGCAGTGCCTGTGCTAGAGAATTCAATAACCTGTTTCACATCAAACCATCTTGCAATCAGTTGAAAATCTCATCTGATCCTCTGTCCAGCATCTCAGATATGGAGTGGATGTCCACATTGTTAGTGTTGAAGCAGAAACTGAAAACCAGCAATTAATATAAAAAAAAAGTTTCAGGGGAAAAACAATGATAGCTTGAAGCACAACATGGGGCATTTGTTGTTTATCAGGTAAAGTCACAATCCCACCAGATGGCTTTTTTATGGTAAGCCTGGGAAAAATAATGGTTCCAATGATTAATAAAATACATCCAAATGTTGTGAATTCTTTTAGACAGCAAGTTAACAAAGCAATTTGTACAGTGATGATCCTATTATCTTTCTTCAATAAAGTTGCCCTTCAAACTTCATATTCATTCAATGACCTTGCTATTGCATTAACTAAAATGATCTAGGCCTCAATGCAACTTCTTTCTTTCAGTATTTCTATCATTGCATTCTCTCTTCGTGCACAAAATGGCAATACAGCATGTAGCATTGGACCATCACTTGAGGTATGCATATATAAGTCCAGATCTCGGATACACTCCAAATCTCAGAGTATCTTTAATAATATAATTTTCACTATCACAGCATATTTTTGTATTCATTTGAACTAGAAATTAAATCCTAGTGCTCATGCCCAATTTGGTCCCTTTAGTACTGGTAAATACAAATGTCTCATTCAATTCAACAATTGTTGTTACCTTTGCTACTAGGCTGAGTGAGACCCATGTGTACCGACCAGGATTTCATTCCATGTGTTCAAATTGTTAAACAGGCCCAAGGCCCAAAGCCCATCAGTCAAACCAATGCTATATCTCACGTGGAATTGATTTTGAAAAACCACAAGAATTATCAAAACGCCTACCTGGCAGTGCCAAAAAATTCTGAAAAAATCACTAAAAAACTCAGAAGAAGCAGGCAACCTTGACTGGGATGATCTTTGAAGATGCTGTGATGATCACAGGTGGGCCATAGTAGAACTGAGGCTATCGCAGGTCTGGAATGGCCGACGGCCTCTGGAAAACAGATCCTCAATCTTTTTTTTCTTCACGAGAGAGTGATTTCTCTTTGATTATCTCCTTGGATGATTTCTAAGACTGAACACTAGAACCTTGCTCTGATACCATGACAAACTCACGATCACAGAATTTTCACAGAAAGAGTTTTGAATATACTCTTGAGATTGTATTAATTTGTGTGTCTTTCTATGGAGATCATCCATCAATATATAGGTATTTACATGCCTTTAATCAAGGCTCTAAGAAAGGAAACCAATCTAATTTCATCAATCACTAATCTAAGTTTGGAAAACAACTAATTACAACAATTGCTATTCTAAGTTAGCAAGGCAATGAAATATGTACAGCCGTCTTAATATTGACCCAAATCAATTCCACGTGAGATACAGCATTGGTTTGACTGATGGGCTTTGGGCCTTGGGCCTGTTTAACACATGTGCTCTCCAGTACCCTTTTTTCTTTCATTATACAAAATAAAAGGGCATCATTTAACTTTTCCCATTGAGTTAGTTCAGGTTAGCACCATGGATCAGGGATCCAATTTGCTTGGTTTGAATTTTGAAGGGCCAACTGAGGACAATCCATACCCCAAGTGTTAACTATATTAGTATCGCCTTCCCATCCAATATATGTCTAAAAATTTGAAAAGGACCAGATATGAACTTTCTGATTCTTAAATGGTCCATTTAAATCAATTTACTGTAGGATTATGATACCTCATTGGAAATGGAGCATGGTGGACAATGATAAGTGCTTAATTGTTTACAATCTAAGCCCTAATATTTGATTTATCTTATGCTAGTCATGTTTATTTTATTTGATTTTACATATTCTTTGTTAATTTGTCTGCAAAGGTAAAAAGGAGCAAAAAGAGAAGATTTCATGAAGAGTGATGAGCGTAAATCATCAAGTAGGGCCATGGTGCGTCCCATCCAAGTTATTTCAGATTTCAAGACTACTTTCTTATTCTTTGGACAACTTACAATTCTAATCAAAGAAGAAAAGTGAAAGAAAGAAGAAATCCAATCTAGGGTTACACGCCAAAAAGGGGGCCCACAACCATTGCAAAAGTGAAATTTCAGAAATTAGAAAGTCTTCTTCAAGTACAAGTGGAGCTCAAGAATGGAGAAGAAAAAGGAGAAAAATAAGGAAAGTTTATAGGAAGAGTCCAAGCCAAGTTAGAAGTCTAAGAAGGGGGTCCCACAATCAATATCCACACACCATATAGAGCCCACTTTTATGATAGAAGTTTCAGATTTATTCCTTGCAAATTAATCTCAGATTTGTGGGACCATGTGAAGAACTTTTTTAGAAGAAACAAGTGGGACCAGATTTAGAAAGTCTCGCTAAACAAGAAAGAAGACTCCTATTTCATTATTAGGAAGCCAAATTGTAAAGCTGGATGGAAACCTAATCATACAAGAGAATTACTTGCTAAAAGGGGCTGTTGCAAGACTTATAAAAGGACAAGAAGAGGTGGTCGTCCAGCATATATATCCCATATAAAACCCTAGCCACGTCCATAAGAATACCAGCCACTATTTCAGCACCCTATCATCACAAAAACCAGCTATCATTATCCCAAAACCCCTAGCTGCTGTACAGCCACCTTTGGAGCATTCTTTCGAGCATCTTGGAGGCCTTTTGGAGCGAGGAAAAGAAGAACAAGCTGCTGGCCGTCCACTTCATCGCCATTAATCTTCTAGTTTTCTTCTTATGACTCAATTTTCTTTTTCTTTTTTTTCATTAAAGATATGAGTAGCTAATTTTTTTAGGGCTAGGGTGTAGTTGAAACCCTAGCCTAGTTCTATGTAGTCTCTTTTGGCATCTTTTAATTCAAATTTCAGTTTTATTAGTTGAGATTCTAAACCATGTTTTTAATTGATGAGTTGTGTATATGCCATGCCAACCATGCCATGTTCAATTAATTTTAAGAGTAGCTAACTTAATTTTGATTGATCTTGATGTTAAGCATTTGGGGTTTAGAACCATGAATAATCTAAGTATATGCCATGCTTAGACTCATGCATTTATCATTCCCATTGTTTTTATGCATCATGTGTGTTTTGACTAGGACATATGCCATGCTTAGTTTTTGCATCATAATGAACAATTCATGTAGTATGCCACTCATGAATTAGGCTTAGGGAAATAGTAATCTAGACGCATATGCCATGGTCTAGGTTGATAGATGTCATTAATAATTCTGATTTTTGATTAAAGGGTAATAAGGGACATGCATAGGGTTGGTTAGGGGAGATGAAACCCTAGTTCATTCTTAATATTTTTCAATTTTAATACTAGTTGTGTGTTTTAGATTATTTTCCATTTAGCTTTTAATAGTTTAATTTACTGTTTTTAGTAGTTTAATTCAACCTGTCATCATTTAATTGTTCTTTTAATATTTTAATTTTTAGTTGTTTTTGACATTATTTTATCACAAGCCTTCGTGGGATCGACCTCGTACTTATAATTCACTACACTACATAGTGATCTTGTGCGCTTGCGAGTTTTAATTGTATGCATACTAGTAGCCTATTTATAGGTTGCTTAGTGCATACCAGACAAGAGCTTAAATCGTTGAATGCAGACCATTTGAATAAATAAATAAATAAATCATTAAACCCAGCCACACCTCTACAGCTTCAACATACTCAAAACCTGAGGAAATATAGATATGTTTAGGCTGTGGAACATAAAATTCCAAACTTTTCTCTTTAGATAGTTAATATTTGATTACGGAAGAACTTCAAGATTGCAAAAGTAAGTTCAATAAATAAAACAGTTCTAATATTTTTTATTGTTATGTCTAATTCAAAATAAAACATCAGTACATCTAATTCAAAATGAAATATACTAATCATACTTTCCCCAATCAAATAAAGAAATAAAACCAAGAGCCTCTTGACCTCACCCTTGAGAGTAGACATTGGATACACGAATTGTGCCCCCTTCAATTGCCAGCTCCTCCTGCTCATTCAACATACCATTGTCAGCAGGACATGACCTTTGCCACAAGTGATGCTTAGACTGAGAAACCATTTTTGCTGCATCTGAAATTAGTCCATGTTGCGGCTGAGTAATCCCACTATTCCTTCCAGCAGAAGAAGTGTAAACACTTTGCTGCAATGGAATGGGTAAGGAAGATGCCTTATTTGCCAAATCCACATGGCGATCCACTTCTTTATGAGTACCCATGCTCATATTGGTAGAATCCACTGGATTCTGTGTATTCCCAAGCATGGATGGGGTGACTGCAACATTATTATCATTGAACTTATGAGCAAACATCAGCTCAGGATCCGCACCATTCTTTGTAGCTCTAGAATGATCTGCTATTCTCTCTCCTAGACCATGGTTGTGTTTCTGTTTAGAGAGTCAAAATAGAAAAAGCAAAAAAAAAAAAAAAAGGATTTTCATTAAATTATTGTAAAAAATGAAGCCAGACTGCATGGACGATAGAAAATTCTTGAATGAAGTTCAGTATCAACTTATTTTCAAGCTATGGATTCTCAAATTAACTCAGTGCCAAGCCACAATGCAACTTTCACATAGACTATAGACTATTACGTAAGATGCTCCTATATTTTCACTTTTTTTAAATGATCAGGGAACTCAAGAATTATAGAAAATAGAATAATATGGATCAAAACTAATGCTCTGCGAAATCAGATTTCTTACAACAAACCGGTAGCCCTACATCTACCAAAAATGAATAGCTCAGTTGGCTCTAAAAATATCAGAAAAGGAGTAAATTATTTCCAAAAAAAAAAAATATCTAATAATGCTGAGCTAAACAAAGCTTAAAAACTAATTTACACTTTTATGATTAGTAACAACGTATAAGATGAAAACAGATCACAGAAGGGGCAGATTTTTGGTCAATGACCTATGTGAGAATAATATTCAGTTGTGTATGAGCTTTGTTCAACACAGCCCCCATACCCACACTCAGTTCGTATCATGTTTCACTTAAAAAACCTTTATCTTTTGAAAAGTACCAACATTTGTACATTGTAGCATATGAATGATCTTGGGCATCATAACTATTGACACCTTTTCAGTCTAATCACATAATGACCCAGGCCAACACCATTGTTGAACCATTACACCCTTTCAAAAGGTAAATTCACAATGGTTATCTTTTGAAAAAATATGGATACATGGCATGAGGGAAGAATAAAAAATAAGTAGCCGACTACAAAGATTTCCTGAAGTACAAGAGAACAGCCCCGAATTATTTTTTAATATATCTTTTGGTAAAATGAATAGTGCTGCAACTGCTTTCAACAATGAACGACATACATAGGGGCAGACCCAGGTACAAGGGTCTAAGGGTTGAAGCCCCCACGCATACCAGAAACAAGTTGAGAATTTTTAAGAAGCCCTGCAAATTCTGAGAGTTAATGTGTTCTTTTTTTTACATTTGCTTCTTGCCCCCAATATTTCTTTTATATAGAGCCCCCCCAAGCTGAGTTTCTTCAGACCGCCCTTGGGAATGTAGCATATCAATTTTTGGTTATGTGCATGCTAATGTGCACAGGAAGGCGTGTAATGCAAACAAACCCACCCCAAAAAAAAAAAAAAAACCTCAACCTCATATACATATTATGGTGACAACGCTCAAGTTGCATGCATGCATGACGCACAAAATCTAATTTCAAAGTATAAGATTTTGTGCGCGCCTGTGTTTTAAGGGGTGGCAAGATGCTAGATTTTTACCCATGGCATGAATTTCATGGTATCCTGATTCCATCCTGGAAATGCTGCCTCATACTTAAGCACCTTCTCTTGTAAAACTTGGATGTATTCGATTACCTGTATAGGATGAAGATGGATTGGTCATCAGGGGTAAATGCTAAGAGTGCACAAAGACACTCACACCCAAACAAAGTGGAAAAAACAGAAATTGAAAAATGAAGAAAAGAGGGAACAAATGTATAACAAAAGGAAACAGAGAATGTTATGATTATATCATATACCTCCAAAAGGAATGAAGCCTTGTCCCTCTTCTGATCACTACGTGGTATGAGTTGTCTCAACATCTGGAATCTGCGCGACAATTCAGAAATCTATCAATTGAGAGAGTTAAAACTGGAAAAAGATTTGGTTTCCAAATCTCAGCTTAGCACAAAGAAAATAGTTAGGAAGACTTATAAATTGAGATGTTAGAACACTCAGCAAATTGAAAATCCACCTAACAAAAAAGAACGTCAAATAGATGATAAATTTTTAATCTTTAACTTGGACAAGCATTTTGAAAAGGCCTAGATCTCGAGCCTCCACATCAGTAAAATGATTGAATCAGCCTTTTGATAATAAAATAACTATGAATGTCAAACTCACACATTTGGTTCTTCAAACACTTCTATGTTTGCAACTATTTACTGGCAAACTATATGAGTTCAGCATGTAATGGTGCATCACCATCACAAACATTAGGATACCATGCCTGTAAAATCCTGTGGGTTTTTTGCCAGTTGAGCAATAACTTGAAATTGTCTGACCCGAGATTGTATGCCTTACAAATAAAATTTTACATATAAACATGCATAATACCGATTGCCATCATAAGAAATAATTAAGCATAGAGTACAGCATAGTTTTCTTCTCTCTTTCTCCACTTCCTGTTTTGTGAACTTCTCAATATGAAAAACCCAGAAGTAAAGAGAGAAATAGTTGATATGAGAGAGAGGGCACAAATGATTATTGCAATATCCTTACAGCCCAACCGCTATAATTTCATCATCATTGATCCCTGTTAGGTTCAATAAAAACGTTGATAGAAATACTGTCAGGACTTGAACGCCCCGACCTGAGAGAGGCCTTGCTATAGCGAGGGTGAATCTCGCTATAGCAAGAATGGCGAAGGAAACCTAGTTTGATCCAGACTCCAATGAGAAGTTTGAGACAAACTGACATTCTTAGTGGATTATGATTAGGAGTCTCTTGCACGGATTTGGGGCTATATATTGGGTGTTTCTCACAACCTAAAGAGACAGATCATCTCTCAAGTTCTGAATTAGAAATCTAATTGAGAGAAATTTTCTCTAGAGATTTATTGAAAAGTTATGCTGCCAAGTACTCTAGAGAGCCAAGTTTTTCTGCATCCCTTGTAGAAGATCATCTTCTTGCATAGAAGATTTGAGGAGTCAAGCGCAGGATTGAATCTATTGCAATCAATGGTGTGAAGTCGTTGAAGCGTGAAGCGACACAAGGTAACTTCAGTCCTTAGGTAGGGAATATTTGGGGAGGAAATCTGAGTTTCTTGTAATAGCGAGATTCATAGTGTTTGATCGTTGATCCTATTCGGATCCGTAGTTTTTCACCCGGTTAGGATCTTCCACGCTAAATTTTGTGTCCTTGTGGTGTGCTTTTTGAGTTTATTTTCCACTGCACTGATTATTGTTTTTTGCACACTACTGGGCTGATTTATTGAGTGGATTAATCTAGAGATCTCGTTCCCTAAACTTTCAATCCCTCATCATATCTATTTGCAATCCGCTTTGTTTTTCTCTTTCCACCCAACGCTAATTAAAGCAATGTTCTTTGTAATTCCGCAATCTATCATGTCATTTCTCTCTTTTTCATTCAAGGACTTTATTAGTCTCCGCCTTTTGTATTTTTTTTTTTTTTTTAAATAGGAACCCTGCATATCCCAGTTGCCAACCCCATGATGTCTTTAATTTGGGAAAAGATAACCATAAAAGGATCTTCAACACAAACTTCAAGCTAACACATCCAAACACAATGAATAGTGTCAACATTCTTATATCATATTGTTACATGATGCAGAAAGAGAAATCATTTCATACAAATAATAAATACCATACCGATCATTGATTTTGCTTCTCCGACGCTGTTCAGTAGCAGAGTGCTTTGATCGTGGAGTGTTTGCTCTCTGTTCATTGCCCTTCGCATCTACTTTTACTCCAACATCCCCTGCTAGAAACTAGAAACGAATCAGTGCTTTAAGACTTTGATAGATTTAAGAACATGGAACATAGTATAGACTCAAGCAAAGCAACTCAGTAGGTGGGCTGGGACCTCTAGTAAAAGACACACCAAATAACCACATATCTCATAAATAAATATGCTGATGCTGTTCATCAAACAATTTTTATCTGTCCATCTTATTCCAAAATTATCAGTTTGAGAGAAAGGATTTTAAAAAAATGGCTACAATAAACAATCTAAATGCCCCATGGAAACATGGAATGCTCCAAATTTCTGGAATTAGAAATGCTGTTTAGAGATAGGAATTCGAGGAAGTCCAAATGGCAGAGTTCCTCACAAGAATTTTAGAAATATTTAGTCCGGAGAATCTCAAAGCCCCTCAAATTCTTCTCAGAATCTCTACCATTAAAATCCCTCAACTGCCTATCTATAGAAAGCATTTAGAATTCCATTGGATCATTCGAAAGGCTAATTTACCATTTACTGTAGATGGATTTTCAAATTCTCTTTGCCAAGCAGAGAATTTGGAAACAAAGTTTGATAAGCATATGGAATTCACAGAGACAATCAATCCCAATCTAGGTTACTTAGGAGGCATTTGTTGCCTCACTCTAACTGATGGGGTTTGAAAAAAAAAAGAAACCCAAAAAAAGGAGATGGGTCATTTTTATTTTATTTTATTATTATTATTATTTTTTTTTTTTTTTTTTTTTTTTGCTGCAAGTGGAGTTTATTTTATTACTGGTAACATTAGAGTGGACCTTTTACAGTGAGACAAACAGTGTATCCCCCTATCAACAAGGAGATGGGTCATTTTATGTTCCACACCCACCTCAGAAACTAAGACCACAATGCAATAAAATCAACTCTACTAACTGACCTTGCCGGGAAGAGGACTCTTGCTTAACATAGTCATCCTCATCATCCTCTTCATCTTCTTGAAACCCCTTCACAGCCTTCATAATTTCCATAAAGCCCCTCTCACTCCTCTGCCCCTGATACCTGCTCTCAAGGACAAATTTGAAAAAAAAAGAAGAAACCCAGTTGTCAGAAAAACAATTACATCCCATATAACAAACAAGAAAGGGTGAGAATCTGAGAACCCAAATTTCAAGAATAGAGAAAAAAGGGAGAGAGAGAGAGAGTGACCAACTTGGAGGAAGCCATGGAGCCGAAGCCGCTGCTGCCAGAAATGAAAGGTGGAAATTGCGCTGATTTCTCGGACGTCTCTGCAAGAAAAAGGCTCTGTTTAAGAAATCCAGCGTCGGAGCTGTGGGCCTTTGCTAACGTACGCACGTGGGGTGTTCCAACCTGCCTTACAGGCTGAGATTTTGTGCGCATGTGAAATCACGTGTTTTGCGCGTGGGATCACGTGACTTGGGAGGTGATGTTTTGGAGTTCGGATTGTTGCAGGCGCATGACGTCAGCGTTATTAAATTACTGATGAAGCGGGGTTCAATTATATGTAAGACTCTGATTGACGGGTAGAAATAGGTGGGCCATCTTAATAGAGTCAGCCTGTGTATTATTTATTAGATATGATCGACGGCAGTGTGAATGGCTAGATTGAATGGTTGTGATTGCATGTTATGTGTTACTATTGGCTCGTGACCTCCCCATAATGGGCCCAATAAAAATTTCCAAATGCTCTTGGCCATGGCGAAATGCCTGTGACTATAGGGCCTCTGTTTCCTTCAAACTTTGCCCCTTTGTAGGGTATAATGAAATAAAAGAGTATCAAAATTAAGAAAAATAAAAAAAATAGAGGGAGTTGGTTGTAAAAACAAACAAGGATAAAAAAAGATATTTTTAGTTTCACAAATTTAAAAAAAGCTCTTAAGTAGCACAAAAGACAAAAAAAAAGGTAATATTAAAAAGCAAAAAACGAAAAAAAAAAAAAACTTCCAACTCCGTCTACTTTCTTTTTATTTTTTCCATTTGACAATCAATTTTGTTTATTCTACTCCACCCTACAAACAACCATAATGATTAGAACCTAAAAGTACTCTCCATAGTTTTCCTCCTTGTTGTTTTTCTTTTCTTTAATTATTTTCTCCCGGTTGAAACATGTTATAACCAATTTTTATATAGTGTGGTCTTTTTTTCTTGGGGCATTTGGTCGGAGGTCCCTTATAATTACCTTTTATTGCAAACAGTCCATAAATTAATTTTGTATAGGCAAAGGTCCCTTCTACCATTTTATATACTTGAAATGACAATAATGCCTTCATATTCTCTTATCTTTTTTATTAAAAAACAGTAAGCCTAAAATCGTAATAACTTGCCAAAGAATGAACGATAGAGAGAAATTAAGGATTTTGAATATCAGGCACAAGGAGAAGAAGGAAAGTGAATCAAGAAAGGAGACAGTTCATTGAGGAGATCCCACCATGAATTGGCATCAATCAACAAATCCAATTAATCAGGCCTTCCTTACTGTCAAATTGGTGAAAAATCCCACCAAATACTGATGGTACCAATTATAAAGATCTACCGTCAATCTAGTGGCTAACATTGCCCAATCAAAGTCAATGTCCCCAAAAATGCCCTATTCATAGTGGGACACACCAAATGAACGACCTTGATTGGAAGCATTTGTGCCTCGTATGCAATTAAATTGTTTTAAAACTTAAATACATTTATTCCAAAACTAAGATAAAATTGTCCATAACTCAGTTATATTTGTTCCAGAACTCAGATAAATTTATTCAGAACTCAGTTATATTTGTTACAGAACTCAGATAAATTCACTCAAAATTCAGATAAGTTCAGAAAATGATGGATCAAATCCACAGTCTCATAAAATAAAATAAAATAAAAGAAAAAAAAACCCACTCTCCACCCTTCTTTCAAATCTAGTCACACTCAAAAAAAAAAAAAAAAACCTGAAGACCCAAACTAAAATTTCAAAAGAATAAATTTCCTCCCATTTTTAATATGATTGAGTTCCCTCTGATACATTCCACTAAATGTTGTTAGTTTCCTTATTATATTTGGCATTTTTAAACCATGAATCTATAAAATCAAGGAAAACAAATGATGAGAAAGAAAAAAAAAAGAATAGATTGCATTATCATTTGAGTAGGTCAAAACATATTAAATGCAGTTTCTCCTCCTCTTTTGGAGAATTACCTGAATAATTGTATTACACATGTGTCTTGGTTATTCTAGTAAAAAAAAACTTTAGATAAAACCATTAATAGACATTCATCAAGGACACATTCAAGGGAAAATCGCCATGAGTGTGTAGCAAAAAACGTAGATCATTCCCTTTTATTTGAATTTCAAAACTTGATATATTCCCTCCCATTTGAATTTCAAGACTTTATCTAAAACTAGGAAATAAAATCTGATAGAGGGGCAAATTAGTCATGAAATATCATGTTAAGGCCCTAAAATTAAGGGCTTACTTTGCATAACTTGTTATGCCACTTATGCATGACATATTTCGGCAGTTACAGGGATAAATCTGTCACGAAATATGTGATGTGGCCAATATAGGGACCTCTGGCTGTAAAATGTCCAGCTGCGTAGACCAGAGCCCTTAAACAGAAATTCCATGGACCAGAGCCTCTGCAAGTTCCACTTCAGGGACCTATCGCTAATTTATCCTTTTTTCTTTGTTTTTGAAAGATAGGTTTTTTTTTTTTTTTTTTTTTTTTTTTGTGCAATGCTACAAATTTAATTGCTCGGTGCAAAACTAGTGTATTGGTTTTTCTTTGTTTTAAAAAAAAAACTCTATAGGTTTTGTACATAAGTGCCATCTAGAGTTAATAATTGTTAAAGCCTTTGAAGTTCCAGAAGGATTCGTTAGCTCCGTGAACTGATTCATTAATTGTAGTCAATGCACCTATTAAAACACAAATTAATTGTATATTAGCACATTAACTCGTGCTGAGCACGAAAATGTCCGCACAATGCAAATTAAACATCTATGCATTATAAAATTAGATATAGAGAAAAAAAAACTGATGATTGATCATTGCAAATTAAGATTCAGATTTTCTATCAAACTTTTGATGGAGGAATTAGGTAATCTAAGAAGAGGGAGAAAATCACAATAAACAAGTTAGGATGAAAAAGAAAAATGATTTGAAAATCTTTTTCTCTTCATCAATGATCAAAAGAAAACATCATAAATTTGAATAACAATTAACTTCAGACAATTTAACAAACATATATTATATGCAAATTCGCATTATATGCAACAGTAAATTTCTTGAAAGAAAAGAAAAGTATTAAAGTACATGACATCAGTAATTCATTCAAGTAGAAAGGGAGTAAGAAAAATAGAATACAAAAGGAGTAGGAGAATATGCAAAAATGAATATAAGTTGGGAAAGAAAGGGAGGTGAAGCAGAAAAAGAAAAGGAGAACAGAAGAGTAGATATAAGTGGTTCCATGAGATGGTATGGTTGGTTGAATAAGATAGGGAGCTGCATAAGTTGGGAGTTACTATTACAAGTGGGAAGAGAACATGCTGTAGTCATTGGGATAACTTAGAAGTCAAATCACAACTGTTAATCAAAACTAGTGCCAAAACGCTCGGCTCTAATATATTATAATAGGAGAAAAACACAGTGAAATTCAAAAATGTGATACTTAGCTGTTATTTATTCCTAGTTTTAGCCCAATATCTAAATAAGTTGGTCCTTGGTTCAACATATTGTGTTTGTGCAGTGGATTTCGATTTACATGAATTTTCGATTTTACGAGGGTGGGGGGAACCTTACTATGCACTTTCAGAATATAACCCTTTTATTGAGGAAAATTAGTTTAATATTTTTATTTTATTTTTGTGAGAAAAAGGTGTCACACCAAATGACAACAAAAAAGCTACCCAGAAAGTCAAAGCAATTGTCCTCCTAACATGGTATGGATTCCTCTCATTGTATAAAGGCACCCTTATTAAAAAAGGAGAAGAGCAAAGAGTTTGGTTGTTGAAAAACAACCTTGCCCCATCAAAGTAGTTTTAATATGAAAATAAAATAAGAAATAAAGCATACTGTAAGGCAACATGTACCTCTAGTTAGCTGACTTTCTCCCACCTTATCCTTGCCCTCACTCCTCAACTTAATAGCCGACTTATCCCAAAATGTGAAACCCCCTCCATTGTAGGAACTGCCGTAACTTTTTGTCTTGCTAGTTTCCCCATTTCTGTCCTTATTGGTCTCTCGAACCATGGTGTATGCATTTCTTTCTGGCTTCACAACTGCGAGGGCGAAAGTTGAATTGTGGTCCATTCTGTATGTCCCAATCCCACCATGAAGAATTTGATCAATCAACCAAGGCTTCTCGACCGTGAATCTCTCCTTCGTGCCTTCCATGGAATTACTCTTCCCTGCCCGTTCAAGTGGTTGTAGAAAATTATGGGTCTTGAGGTAACAAGCTATAAAAGAAGATGTGTTTTGATCCTTTGATTAGAGCTAAAAAGGGTTGTGAATTCGTTTTTATGATTATTGCAATGTGAAAAGTAATACGCTGATAGAGTTTACTCGACTTACATGGATTTTAAGTATGGTTTTAAATATCATTATTGGACAAAAACTGATGCATATTTTCCATGTAATGAAGGCAGGTAAAAAACAGCAGATAAGAAATATTAAAAAAGAATATTTAAAGATTTCTTGAGAAATGAAATTCTAGAATCATATGTTTTTTAAAATAACTGCCCATTTATGTATATATTAAGACGTTGTTATAATCAACTGAACATAAACTCCGTGATTTTAAATACTATTAAGTAAATTTTTTTTTTACAAATTTCCAAGCACAATCAACAATGGATTTTTTTTTTTTTTTATATTATAGTTAAGTTCATAATTGAGGGCATTCTCAGGGGCAGAGGGGGGGCGGGGGGGGGGGGGCGGGGTGGGCAAGGAGGAGGGGCAATTGCTTCCCTCCCCTCAAGTTTATTTGATCATCAGAATATGTGGGAATGATTTCAAAGTATATAGGCTTCTTGCAATCTTTTGCATCATCTTTTGCTTTTGCCCTTTTATAATATGATAGAATTTGGAAAATATCAAGGTTAGTTTAATCTTTTGCTTGCTTATCCAAATCTCAAGGAGAATTTTATGGAGCTAGTTAAAAGTGATCCTACCTTCCCTCCCCTTTTCTTTCCAAATTGGAAGTCGAAATTTCTCTTCCAAGGCTTTTTGAAAACACTATAACTAGTTGGATTTGGGGATCTAGCTTTCCTTTGGATTCAAATAGCAGTTGGTCCCACCATATTTAAGCATATATATAGAATATGATGCACTCAATCTTCTGATGAGACCAACTCTTATTGAAGTATAATTTGAGGAAAATCCACTTAAGAAGAGGCCATTTGCTCTAAGCACCATGGATTTTAGTGGTTAATAACTATCATTGGTGTGCTTTTAATCGTCCATGCCAACCACAAGTATAATAGTAACCGGTCAATGGATCTTTAACCATCCATGTCTATCATAGGCACTTAAGAAGAGGCCATTTGCTCTAAGCACCATGGATATTAGTGGTTAATAACTATCATTGGTGTGCTTTCAATCATCCATGCCAACCACAAGTATAATAGTAACCGGTCAATGGATCTTTAACCATCCATGTCTATCATAGGCATGTTCACTAATTAAATTGTCATAAGTAACCAATCAATATATTTTTGTTAATTAATTATGGGTGGATTAGTTTATATGTTATCCATCTGATGTAGGTCGTACTTCGATTGGCTTCGAGAAATTGTGTCTTTAAAACCATTAGAGTATTTTTCAATATAGGAATTTTTTATAGATATTAGTAAAAAAACCTATAAAAAATAATTAGATTTATTTAAAATAAGGAGTGAAGAAATAATAATAGAAAATATTATTGATTCACTCTAGAAAAGAATTTGGCTCCCCCGCAGGTAGTCAACTATGGCTTGCCTCTTTTGAAAGAAACTCGCAGCTCCGCCCTGTGTATTCTCATAATCATATACCATAACTTTAACTTATATTCTTTTAAGGTAAAAACTTAGATTTTCAAATAAATGCAGCCTTTTATAAATAGTTTATCTAATACGTTAATATGATATCAATAATCATTTTTAGTGATTAATCAAGGCAGATGCGTTTCACATGCACAGCTCCCAAACAATGCGATGTACGTATTAATCATTTCTTATGTGCCCAGTTACATGCAAGACAATCCTAACTCTTGATTTTTGCCCCTCAAAGTTCAACGGCTAAAAATAAGGAAAATTTTGTTATGACAAATCCCAATGGTTACTTACATCTTAGATCAGAGTCAAACATTACAAAAAAAAAAAAAAGAAAAAAAGCATGCTCACAATAATCATAATGTTAAGGCTCTATGAGAAAAAGAGCAGCAGTATGAGTAGGGCGAAAATAGAATCTTAGACGGCACAGCTCAAGGGATTTTATGACCACAAAATAAAAGAAATAGATAAAATCCTAATTTTAGAATTCAAGGAAAATAAATGTGTATACACAGTATTATTTTTAATCTATTAACATTTCATTTGACCATGCTAGATAGGTTGAGTGCTAACATAGAAAAAACATTCATATTAAATGGTTATTTGACTCTAAAACTCGACGTATAGTGGAAGAAACAATCTTACAATCTTATCAAGATAAATAAAAGAGACAAAAACGAAGACATACGACATAGCAACACAATGCTTATATATTTTTTAATTAAATGAAGAGATAAGGAAATAAGTGACTATCATAGCAATCATCCTTAAAATGGTCAAATCAATTAAAATAAAGGAAAATTTCAAAATAGGGCTTAAATTTTTCTCAGATTTCAAATCAGGACAAAAAAAAAAAAAATACTCACATTTCAAATTAGGGCTTAAGTTTTTAATTTATATTTCAAAACAGGACACCTGGCAAAACTTGAGTTTTCCGCCGACTTTTTCCTCCATGTTTTTCAGAAAAAACCCAAAATGCCCTTAACCCCTTTCCTCTTCCTCCCTCCTCACTCCTCCCAACCAAATGGTGGTGGGGATAAGCCCTGAACCAGAGCCTGCTGCAGTTATCAGAAATGACAATGCAAACAAGCTCCCCATTTGGTTGCTGCAAGGATGGGGTCCACATCAGCTGCAATTGCCACACCTGAACTGAAATCATCAACTCGGAGAAGTGACCACAACAGCTCATGACCCCAATATATCCTTGCGATCAACCTTGGCCCAATTGATAGTGCTACTACTACTCGGCCCACCAGCTGGTCATGTTCGTGAAATGATGAAAACCAGAAGAATGGAGATTCTCAGCTCGAAAGCAATCAGGATCTCCCTGAGGAGTAGATACCAGTAACCTCTAACCCAGATAGGCTTGGGCCTCCACATGCCACCTTTCCTGAATTCGAGTTCCCACTATCTGATTGGAGAATTTCAGAGCTTGAAGTACTGGTAGCCTGAGCACCCTTGCCACTCACCTTGTCAATAATGGTGGTTGGGACGAGGGAGGAAGATGAAAGGGGTTAAAGGGCATTTTGGGTATATTGAAAAATATAAAAGAAAAAAAGCCTATGGAAAACTCAATTTCTCACCGGATATCCTCATTTAATATGTAAATAAAAAATTAACCCCTAATTTGAAATGTGATTTTTTTTTTTGTGTCCTGATTTGAAACCTAAGAAAAACTTGAGTCGTATTTTGAAATCTTCCCTTATATTAAAGCAACTGGCAAACCACTCACCTCACACTCACAGGATAAACTTAGGATCCATCCCTCGTCCTAATCCAATCCAGCAAGAAAGGAAAAAAGACATAAAAATAATTTTTTATAAGTGGCCCATGGTTGTCGAGAGACCACCAAGAAGCAGGGGTGGCAATTCCGCTCCGCCCCGCCCCGCCCCGCCTTGGCTTGCCCTCTCCACACCGCGCGGGTTTTCCCTCCCCTATCCTTAGGTGGGGCGGGGATGGGGAATAAAATTGTGCCCGAAAGGCGGGGCAGGGCAGGGATGGGTTTGCTCTTTTCCCCGCCCCGCCCGTGTCCCGACCCACTATTAAATAAGTTTATATTTATATATATATGTATATATTAATATATATACCCATATAGGGGAGTGCTCTCCTGAGCTGCAGCCCATCTTAGCATCCGTTGCAGGCATGTGGAGAGAGAGCGTGTGGGTTTTGACGATCGAAATTTCAACGGCCCGCCAACATTCCGTTTCCCCGCTTCTCATCTTATATACCCAGCACAGCAAAGTTCCCTTCTCTCCCGTCTCTCGCCTCTCGCCTCTCTCTCTCTCTCAGCGAAGCTCTCCTTCACAAACCGGATCTCGCTGCGCCTCTCTCCCATTGACGAATCTCCCTCGCCGGACTATCCCATGTCTCTCCTCTTTCTCTCCCTCTCATTTTCCCCCTGCTTCTGCTGCGGGCATCTCTCTCTCCTCGCCTGTCTCTCCTCTGTCTCTTGCCTCTCTCTCTCTCTCAGCGAAGCTCTCTCTCTCGGCTGATCTCTCTACTGCTCTCCTCTCTCTCGCCTGATCTCTCTCCCTCGCTGCCCTGCTGCTTTCCTCTCTCTCCCCCACTCTGCTGCTGCGATCTCTCTCTCCCCCTCTCTGCTGCTGCGATCTCAGTCTCCCCCTCTTTGCTGCTACTGCGAATGGGTTCTCTGTGATTCCGATTTAGTAGAGGGATGCTGGTCCCACTTGGCTGAACCGGAGAATGGAGGATCTAAAATCAGAAGATCTGGACTCTCGTTGCCCGTGGTTGCAGGCAGGGGAGAAGAGGCAGGGGCGCCCGTTTACCATTGATGGGTGATGATGGGGCTGGCGATTTGAGGAAGTGGCTGTTTTTTTTTTTTTTTTTTTGCTTCTGAGAGACATTGATGTGGGCTTGGTATAGTTCTAGTGACGATGGTGCAAGATGAAGATGATGAAGGATGGGATAGGATTGTGATGATGTTGTATGATGTGCTTTCTTGTCAACAGTATTCTGGTTGGGCAGCATTTTGGATAGGTTTGAGAAGATGATGATGGAGTTGAAGGCGGAGGGTTTTGGGTGCGAACACAGAGTTGCAAATGGGTTACGCTGATGTTGTCTTTCTCTCCTTTTTTTTTTTGGTGAGACTATTGCTCTTGACTAAAGCTTGCAGGTGATTATTTTTCCCGAATCTCCCTTTTTTTTTCATTTATTTTCATTGAATGGGTTTGAATGTGTAAATGGTGGAATGATCCCCAAGAAGTTGGAGTTGTAGATGGAAAAGGAAGTTGGGTTTAATGTACATGAATGGAATGGAAGTTGGATGTACTGGTTTTGTAATTTAACATAGGTTTTTAGTTGGCAATTTTGACTTAATTTTGAATTTTGTGAAAAAGTGGTGGGAGGAAAGAAATCATCATGGAAAAGGGCTACTTCGTGTTTTTTGCATTCTGCATTGATCCGATGTCTGGATTATGGAGTGGAAAATAGTGCACCCCATCATTCTTGAAACTTGAGACACCCAATTGGATTCATGCCTTAAGTTGTAGTTTTGAATTGCCCTTGGAAATAATATGAATCAAGAGAAATTGGGAGGATTCTTATTTATTTATTTTGTTGAGATTTATTCCTGCTTTGGGTTTTTTGGGAAGGCTCCTTGCTGGTGAAATTCTATTGACTAGTGAAATTCTCAAAATCAAGAGAATTTGGAAGGAATCTTGAATTCGAGAAATTTTCTCTCTTCTTGGAATGACAGAGGGCCAAACACAGCCATGCCATAGAGATGTCATCTCCAGTCTGTATATTGTATAAAATCAGTCTGACAGTCTCATTCTGAAGGCCTAAGGAGTGCTCTTATTTTAATGTGAAGTTTTTCTTAGATTTTCCTTTCCAGGAAAAAATGTCTGACTGATCATTGGACTACTTTGTTTGTGGTTTTGCGCTCACTCTTACACTAGCTAATATATAATAATTCTAGAGCCTTTTGCAGAAGCAAAGACAATAGAATCCATAAACTCCAAAAGCAAAGTATCAACATTTGTTCATGCTACTGTAGCATTATATTGTATATGAGTAGTGTATCTTTTTTCACTTTTCTCTTTCAGTTAAGTAGGTATTCCAAATCATATCTGACGATTGATTTGATGAAAAAAAAATTGTATTGTGATCCAGGTGAAGTACATTAGAGCCAAGCATGGTGATTATTTTGGTATCGCTGTTGCAGGATATCCAGGTTAGAGTGGTTTTTTTATTATTACTGCATTTTTTTATTTTTTTATTTTTATGAAGAAGAGGGTGTACCGATCCTCCAACCCTTGGCCTCTTTTATGTGCGCTTCCAATCATGCAACCACATAGACACAAGGAAGATTGGGGTTAGAGAGTTAATTTCTTTAACAGTAATTAAGCAAATAACATGTAGTACACTGTAGGATCTTGCGACCCAACACAAGGAATGAAATGGTTGTTTGGGCCCCATGACATTTTTTGCCAATGAAGCAGCGAAGAGCCCTGAACTTTACCGCCATCTTTCAGTTAATGTTATTTTTCATGCTATGACCTATCCCCTGAACTTTTCAGATCTCATGTGTGTGTGTTCCACATGAAAATGAAATCACTGTTAACAATTTTTTTTGGGTAAAATATTTTGTGTGATTTTTATATTGCTTCTGTTGCATTGAATTTATCTATGCAAAATGGATGAATAATATGTGCTTGAGCTATTGCACTTTCTAAGGAGTGCAAAGGTCCTATTTTTAATGGCTTCAATAAAATTAAGATCATATTGGTGCTATTTTATTTCCCTTGCATTGGTGTTGTGACATTTATGGATTTGCCATTTTAGATCTGGCATAAAACATTTGATTTTTATTTGCATACGTGCTTTGGATTTTCTTTCTATTATTTTATAGTATGTTTGAAAATGATATTTCAGTATGAGAATTATGTTTTATCTCTTCTATTTTAGATGGCAACTTGTAATGAAAGGGAAAGGAGGTTGTGCCTGTAGCAAAATGGAATCAAAGAGAGAAAAAAAATATTGTAAAACATATGGTTGAGCAAGTGAAGAAAGGGAATAGGCTGAGCACAACCTTTTCGAAAAGAGCATGGACTGAAATAATGGAATAATTTTATAGAAGGACATGCAATAAGTAAACAAAGTCTCAATTCATTAATAAATTCAATAAATTAAGGTTAGTTTATCGGGAGTTGCAAGAAACTCCATGATATTCTGACGGTTTTGGCTGGGACCCCTTCACGACTGTTAGATGATGTCTGGGGACTAGAAGAGTATTATGAATTCATAGAAAACCTTAATTTAAACAAATATTATTGCACATCCAACACCCATGATTTACTAATTCTGCTCCTTAGAACAACTTTTGAAGAACATTGAAAAAAAAAACAAGTTTTGCAAAGCTCATTCTTAGAACAAAAACATTCTGGCACATTCTCAGCACAAGAATGATGCCAAATGGGCCCTAATTGACTGCTTCTTCTTCTCTACATCATTTGTTTCACTTGAGGGGAAAAAAGACGATTGGATGTAGATGGATGTCTACCATTAAGCACGGACCAGTTTGGTAGTAGAAAGGTACAGCACACATATAGTGGCTACAGGATATGCTTGCATATGAATTGGATTTCTATGAAATATTTGCTTTGGTGACCAAGTTAGATTCAGTTGGGGTTTTTCTCCAAGGACATGGCACTTAATCAATTTGATATTAAAAATGAATTTCTTCTGCGAAACTCAATTGTTTATTGCATTAGAATGAGTTGTGCAGGTCAGAATATGAATGGAATGAATTTTTTTTCCTTTTTTTTGTTAGAGACAGTATGGATGCATCAGGAAGACAAATCTCATGTGTGAATTAAAATGGGTTTTTTTATTTTGTATTTTATTTCCAAACACATTTACATACTTGAAGGCTATTTTATTTTGGGACTTAGTTTGCAGGAAGAAAGAGTCTGCGACAAATATTTTGGAAAAAGAGGAAGTCTTTATGGAGCATCTTTTTGTAGTGATTTCGGCGTCAAGGGAAAGAGATAATTTGAAGAACTTGATAAAATTGACTGTATCAATTAGAGACATCAGAATGTTGGATTAAATTTGTCATTTCTTTGATGTGTGATATCCTATCAAAGGGTGATGTGCTTAAATGTGAATGTGCAGGACACCTTGGGCCATGTGTCTCTGATTGCCCCCCTCCTCTCTCTCTCTCTCTTCTCAGTGTAGAACCAGGTACCACCTTCGTTTCTCCTTTTTAATGATCTGTACCTCTGTCATCTTCTTCTTTTCCATTGATGCTGATTTTGCTTCTTTTTTTTTATTTTTTCTTCGACTTCTCTAAATGAATTTTTTTTAAATTATGTTGTTATATGGGGGATTGGAAGTGAAACTAAAGGGGACCTAGATCAGATTTGTAATTGTGTGCAGGTTTTTCTTTTGTAGGCTTCAAATGGACTTGGACTTGGAAAGGTTTATGTTGTTGCAACTAGTAATTCATGAATTGGTGGAGAACATTTGTGTGAATAATTGGTGGAGAACAATCAAGGTGCTTTGGGTGATCTCCTTGCTTGAATAAGTGCCAAAATTGGTGTGTTTGATGCTGATAGTAACATATCATGCAACAGCCAGCTAGTTTATGCAGCCTTGGTGGAAAGAAACTCTTTTCTTTTATTTTCTTTTTTTTTAAGAAATGAAATGGATGAATGTTGTTTAGAAGAGGTTGTAAGAGGTGAATATGTATAGATTTCAGTTGTGATGGTTGTTGGTTGATATTGATTTGTAATTTTGAGGTGCTCCACAGGTTTTCAAAGGATGTTGTCAAGGTTGGACTCTTGTAGTTTCATATGACTCCATAGGTTGTTTTGATGTTGGAACTTGTAATGTATTATGGTCATTTGTTTCGAATGAAAGAGGTGTGTTTGGCTTCAGAATTCAGTTGTGATGGTTGTTGGTTGATTTTGATTCGTAATTTTGAGGTGATCCACAGCTTTTCAAAGGATGTTGGAACTTGTAGTGTTGTTGTCATTTGTTTCGAATGACTCCATCACATGATTTCAATTATGATGTTGTCAATGTTTTATTTATGTAGTTTCATATGACTCCACAGGTTGTTTTGATGGTGTCAATTTTGTGAAGATTTTGTGCAAATTTTGTGAAGATTTTGTCAACCGGGTTGAAAAAGTGTCATAGTTTAAAACATAGCAAACGTGGTTGTACAGAACTGAAAATTAACAGATTTTATGTCCATGAAATAGACTTGGAGATCCCCGAATTGCAGCTGAAAAATCCTTCGGGAAGTGGGCTAAAAAATTCCCTAAATAGGGGTACTCAGCAACGTATGTGCAGATTTTGTCCACCGACTTGAAAAAGTGCGACAGTTGAAAACAGTGCAAAAGTTCTCGTTTCTAACTGAAAATTAGCAGAATCAAAGTCCATCATATGGACTTCGAAAGCCCCAAGTTTCGTCCAAAAAATCCCTTGGGAAGTGGGTTAACCAGTTCCCCAAACAGGGGTACTCAGCAAGGTTTCAGCAGATTTGTCCGACATGGTAGGAAAAGTGCACGATTTGAAATTTGGGCAAACGTGATTGATTTCTACCCAAAAATTGTAGATTTGAAGTTCATCATATGGACTTCGAAACCCCTAAATTTCGTCCAAAAACTCCCTCGGTAAGTGGGTTAACCAGAGCCCCAAACAGGGGTACTCAGCAACGACTGCGTTGGAAAAGTGCGGAAGTTGACAACGAGGCAAACGCGATTGTTTTCGAACAAAAAATTGCAGATTTAAAGTTCAGTATATGAACTTTGAAACCCCAAAATTTCATCCAAAAAATCCCTAGGGAAGTGGGTTAACCAGTGCCCCAAACAGGGGTACGCAGCAAGGTTTCAGCAGATTTTACCGACTGAGTTGGAGAAGTGAGCGAGTTGAAAATGAGGCAAACGCGATTGTTTTCGATCAGAAAATTGCAGATTTAAAGTTCAGTATATGGACTTTCAAACCCCCAAATTTCATCCAAAATCTCCCTCGGGAAGTGGGTTAACCAGTGCCCCAAACAGGGGTACTCAGCAAGGTTTTTGAGCAGATTTTATCGACTGCGTTGGAAAAGTGAGCGAGTTGAAAACGAGACAAACGCGATTGTTTTTTATCTAAAAAATGCAGATTTAAAGTTCAAAATATGGACTTTCAAACCTCCAATTTTTTTCCAAAAACTCCCTCGGAAAGTGGGCTAAACAATTCCCTAAACAGGGTACTCAGCAATGACTGCGCAGATTTTTTCCACCGACTTGAAAAAGTGCGACCGTTGAAAACATCGCAAAAGTGCTCGTTTCTAACTGAAAATTAGCAGAATTTAATTTCATCATATGGACTTGGAAATCCCCAAATTTCAGAAAAAATGAATAGCAGGAAGTGGGCTAAAAAATTCCCTAAACAGGGGTACTCAGCAACGTATGTGCAGATTTTGTCCACCGACTTGAAAAAGTGTGACAGTTGAAAACATCGCAGAAGTTCTCGTTTCTAACTGAAAATTAGCAGAATTAAAGTCCAACATATGGACTTCGAAACCCCCAAGTTTCGTCCAAAAAATCCCTCGGGAAGTGGGCTAACCAGTGCTCCAAAAAGGGGTACTCAGCAAGGTTTTCAGCAGATTTCCCGATAACGTAGGAAAAGTACTCGAGTTGAAAACGAGGCAAACACGATTTATTCCTACGCAAAAAATTTAAGATTTTAAGGCCATGAGCTGTATGAGAACATTCTGCCTCGTTCTAAATAGATTTGCAATATGTATATTAAGCGACAAAAAATTGTCAAATTTAAAAGGATCATGTTCTCAACCTTTTGATGAAATGTTTTATTGTGGCTTTGATCAGGTTGTTATTCAGCCTTATTAGCTGTAGCAGGCCTCAAGGCACTGATTTTTTATTGAAGTTTCTAATTGAATCATCTCAATTTTGGAAAAAGAAAAGGTACAATGTTTTACACAAGCATAGGTCTATGTTTTACAAGAGCTGTCTAGCTCTTTTTCATGGCATTTTGATTCGAGGACTATAAAACTGAGAATCTCGTATGGAATCAATGATAAACCCCATGTTTCACCAGTCACAACACTCTATGAGTTGAAATCCTCATTCATCTTCACCAGTCCCCATGTTTCAGCAGATCTGGACCCACTTTGTTGGCGAGTGCAGAACTGGGCAAACGCAATTTTAAAACTGACTTGGGTCTAAGTTATTGTTTCAAGCTCTAAGTCATGGTAAAATCTGCTGAAACCTTGCTGAGTACCCCTGTTTGGGGCACTGGTTAACCCACTTCCCGAGGGATTTTTTGGATGAAATTTGGGGTTTGAAAGTCCATATACTGAACTTTAAATCTGCAATTTTTCGATCGAAAACAATCGCGTTTGCCTCGTTGTCAACTTCCGCACTTTTCCAACGCAGTCGTTGCTGAGTACCCCTGTTTAGGGCACTGGTTAACCCACTTACTGAGGGAGTTTTTGGACGAAATTTGGGGCTCTCGGAGTCCATATCATGAACTCAAAATCTGCAATTTTTGGGTCCAAAAAATTCGCGTTTGGCAGGTGCAACAGCGGCGCACTTTTCCAACCCAGAGGGTTGAATCTGCTGAATCCAATCTGAGCACCCCTGTTTAGGTCGCCGGTTGACCCACTTCCCGCGGGAGTTTTTTGATGAAATTTGGGGCTCTCAGAGTCCATATCATGAACTAAAAATCTGCAATTTTTAGGTCCAAAAAATTATCGTTTGGCACGTGCAACAGTGGCGCAGTTTTCCTGTCCTAATGCTGCATTTAAAGCACTTGGTGCAATTTTTTGATTGATGTCTTTTCATTTCTTGTGTCGGGCCATATGAAAATTGCAATTTGATTAATATGGATATGGTGTTCCACATTAATGGAACCCTTGTTTTGCTTCTCTGTAAATTCATGATATGGTCTTCTAAATGAATGGAATCATTATTTTGCTACATTGTGTTGGAAAAGTGAACGAGTTGAAAATGAAGCAAACGCGATTTTTTTCGATTGAAAAATAGCAGATTTAAAGTTCAGTATATGGACTTTGAAACCCCCAAATTTCAGAAAAAATGAACCGCGGGAAGTGGGTTAACCAGTGCCCCTGTTTAGGGAATTTTTTAGCCCACTTTCCGAGGGAGTTTTTGGACAAAATTTGGGGGTTTGAAAGTCCATATTTTGAACTTTAAATCTACATTTTTTAGATCGAAAAAAATCGCGTTTGCCTCGTTTTCAACTCGCTCACTTTTCCAACGCAGTCGATAAAATCTGCTGAAACCTTGCTGAGTACCCCTGTTTGGGGCACTGGTTAACCCACTTCCTGAGGGAGTTTTTGGACGAAATTTGAGGTTTTCAAAGTCCATATACTGAACTTTAAATCTGCTATTTTTCAATCGAAAAAAATCGTGTTTGCTTCATTTTCAACTCGTTCACTTTTCCAACACAGTGTAGCAAAACAATGATTCCATTCATTTAGAAGACCATATCATGAATTTACAGAGAAGCAAAACAAGGGTTCCATTAATGTGGAACACCATATCCATATTAATCAAATCGCAATTTTCATATGGCCCGACACAAGAAATGAAAAGACATCAGTCAGAAGATTGCACCAAGTGCTATAAAATGCAGCATTAGGACAGGAAAAGTGCGCCGCTGTTGTACGTGCCAAACGATAATTTTTTGGACCTAAAAATTGCATATTTTTAGTTCATGATATGGACTCCGAGAGCCCCAAATTTCATCAAAAAACTCCCACGGGAAGTGGGTCAACCAGCGACCTAAACAGGGGTGCTCAGATTGGATTCAGCAGATTCAACCCTCTGGGTTGGAAAAGTGCGCGGCTGTTGCACCTGCCAAACGCGAATTTTTTGGACCCAAAAATTGCAGATTTTGAGTTCATGATATGGACTCCGAGAGCCCCAAATTTCGTCCAAAAAATCCCTTGGTAAGTGGGTTAACCAGAGCCCCAAACAGGGGTACTCAGCAACGACTGCGTTGGAAAAGTGCGGAAGTTGACAACGAGGCAAACGCGATTGTTTTTGATCGAAAAATTGTAGATTTAAAGTTCAGTATATGGACTTTCAAACCCCCAAATTTCATCCAAAAAATCCCTCGGGAAGTGGGTTAACCAGTGCCCCAAACAGGGGTACTCAGCAAGGTTTCAGCAGATTTTACCGACTGAGTTGGAAAAGTGCGGAAGTTGACAACGAGGTAAACGCGATTGTTTTCGATTGAAAATTTTCAGATT
The DNA here is from genome assembly GCA_029852735.1 of Persea americana. NCBI lineage: Eukaryota > Viridiplantae > Streptophyta > Magnoliopsida > Laurales > Lauraceae > Persea > Persea americana. Next base: position 20,746,882 of record CM056817.1, read on the forward strand.
TAAAGTTCAGTATATGGACTTTCAAACCCCCAAATTTCATCCAAAAAATCCCTCGGGAAGTGGGTTAACCAGTGCCCCAAACAGGGGTACTCAGCAAGGTTTCAGCAGATTTTACCGACTGAGTTGGAAAAGTTCGGAAGTTGACAACGAGGTAAACGCGATTGTTTTCGATCTAAAAATTTCAGATTTAAAGTTTAGTATATGGACTTTCAAACCCCGAAATTTCATCCAAAAAATCCCTCGGGAAGTGGGTTAACCAGTGCCCCAAACAGGGGTACTCAGCAAGGTTTCAGCAGATTTTACCGACTGCGTTGGAAAAGTGCGGAAGTTGAAAACGAGGCAAACGCGATTGTTTTCGATCTAAAAAATGTAGATTTAAAGTTCAAAATATGGACTTTCAAACCCCCAAATTTTGTCCAAAAAACTCCCTCGGGAAGTGGGCTAAAAAATTCCCTAAACAGGGGTACTCAGCAACGTTTCGTTTTTTCTGAAATTTGGGGATTTCCAAGTCCATATGATGGACTTTAATTCTGCTAATTTTTAGTTAGAAATGAGTACTTTTGAGATGCTTTCAAAGGTCGCACTTTTTCAAGTCGGTGGACAAAATCCGCACAGACGTTGCTGAGTACCCCTGTTTAGGGAATTTTTTAGCCCACTTCCCGCGGTTCGTTTTTTCTGAAATTTGGGGATTTCCAAGTCCATATGATGGACTTTAATTCTGCTAATTTTTAGTTAGAAATGAGCACTTTTGAGATGCTTTCAAAGGTCGCACTTTTTCAAGTCGGTGGACAAAATCCGCACAGACGTTGCTGAGTACCCCTGTTTAGGGAATTTTTTAGCCCACTTCCTGCGGTTCGTTTTTTCTGAAATTTGGGGATTTCCAAGTTCATATGATGGACTTTAATCATGCTAATTTTCAATTAGAAACGAGAACTTTTGCGATTTTTTCAAAGGTCGCACTTTTTCAAGTCGGTGGACAAAATCCGCACAGACGTTGCTGAGTACCCTTGTTTAGGGAATTTTTTAGCCCACTTCCCGCGGTTCATTTTTTCTGAAATTTGGGGATTTCCAAGTCCATATGATGGACTTTAATTCTGCTAATTTTCAGTTAGAAATGAGCACTTTTGCGATGTTTTCAAAGGTCGCACTTTTTCAAGTCGGTGGACAAAATCCGCACAGATGTTGCTGAGTACCCCTGTTTAGGGAATTTTTTAGCCCACTTCCCGCGGTTCGTTTTTTCTGAAATTTGGGGATTTCCAACTCCATATGATGGACTTTAATTCTGCTAATTTTCATGTGTTATATGTGGTTATGAATTCATAACTGTGCAACTATGGTATGGTAGCTGTTAGCTGTTAGGAATGGCATAAGCTCAAATTTTAAGTAAGAGGAGTCACAACTAAAGAGCTACTGTAATGCAAATATATTTGTTTCTGGTGGCTGATACATCAAGCATGGTTTGCAAACTCGGATGTGCTCTATCCATCTGCTTTACATGAGAACAAGTCTTAAGGTGGTTCACGGCATGTTGAGTACATGTCTTCAGACATTGCCTTTGTATAACTATATAGATTGCTGAAGGTGGTTCACAGCATGTTGAGACCATGTTTTCCGCTTGTACACTTATATCAGTTGCTGAAGGTTGTTTACTGCATGTTCAGGACCTATTCCCCAGTGGATTTTGGCCTGCTCAAGCATATTATGCAATCTGTACATGGCACTCTTATGTTTGATGTTGAATGCTATAGCCATATAGCTCCGAGAGCATGGAAAACAACCTAAATGTTGGGATGCACCTGATTTTTAAGTGAAAAATATAAAATGGGCAATTGATGACCATATTAGAATAGGACCAGAAATGTTTCTGAAAAAATGGCTTGCATCTCTTCCTAATTAATCCATACCTAAACCACCTCAGATTAAACAGAAAGGGTACATTTCATTTCTCTAATAAGATGTGAACAAAGAGAGTAGCATCGCCAGCACCATTCATTTCATCATTTAAACCATTTCCACCATTTCAACACTCGAATTCATTCAATTAAAACTCCACAATTTCAACATTCAAACCCATTCAAGGAAAACAAAAAAAAAAAGGGACTCCATCATTCATTCCAGCATCCTCTCCCATCCATCTATACCTTGTACTCTCTGCAAATGCTACTGCCCCCACCTGCAACAAACTCAACCCTTAACAAGTTGTAACTCATAGAAAATGATTGTAACCTCAGTTCAAATCCAACATACATCAATTCATTACAACTTCCAACCTGTACATGCATTTTCAACTTGTACCACCATTCCAAACCTGAAGGTCACAACAATAGAAGTGTAGGCCAAAAAATCCATGTCCATTCCAAGATTCAACTGAAACTAAATTCAGCACCTCGTACAAAATTCAAAATTAAGTCAAAATTGCCAACTAAAAACCTATGTTAAATTACAAAACCAGTACATCCAACTTCCATTCCATTCATGTACATTAAACCCAACTTCCTTTTCCATCTACAACTCCAACTTCTTGGGGATCATTCCACCATTTACACATTCAAACCCATTCAATGAAAATAAATGAAAAAAAAAGGGAGATTCGGGAAAAATAATCACCTGCAAGCTTTAGTCAAGAGCAATAGTCTCACCAAAAAAAAAAAAAAAGGAGAGAAAGACAACATCAACGTAACCCATTTGCAACTCTGTGTTCGCACCCAAAACCCTCCGCCTTCAACTCCATCATCATCTTCTCAAACCTATCCAAAATGCTGCCCAACCAGAATACTGTTGACCAGAAAGCACATCATACAACATCATCACAATCCTATCCCATCCTTCATCATCTTCATCTTGCACCATCGTCACTAGAACTATACCAAGCCCACATCAATGTCTCTCAGAAGCAAAAAAAAAAAAAAAAACAGCCACTTCCTCAAATCGCCAGCCCCATCATCACCCATCAATGGGTAAACGGCCGCCCCTGCCTCTTCTCCCCTGCCTGCAACCACGGGCAACGAGAGTCCAGATCTTCTGATTTTAGATCCTCCATTCTCCGGTTCAGCCAAGTGGGACCAGCATCCCTCTACTAAATCGGAATCACAGAGAACCCATTCGCAGTAGCAGCAAAGAGGGGGAGACTGAGATCGCAGCAGCAGAGAGGGGGAGAGAGAGGAAAGCAGCAGGGCAGCGAGGGAGAGAGATCAGGCGAGAGAGAGGAGAGCAGTAGAGAGATCAGCCGAGAGAGAGAGCTTCGCTGAGAGAGAGAGAGAGGCAAGAGACAGAGGAGAGACAGGCGAGGAGAGAGAGATGCCCGCAGCAGAAGCAGGGGGAAAATGAGAGGGAGAGAAAGAGGAGAGACATGGGATAGTCCGGCGAGGGAGATTCGTCAATGGGAGAGAGGCGCAGCGAGATCCGGTTTGTGAAGGAGAGCTTCGCTGAGAGAGAGAGAGAGAGAGAGGCGAGAGGCGAGAGACGGGAGAGAAGGGAACTTTGCTGTGCTGGGTATATAAGATGAGAAGCGGGGAAACGGAATGTTGGCGGGCCGTTGAAATTTCGATCGTCAAAACCCACACGCTCTCTCTCCACATGCCTGCAGCGGATGCTAAGATGGGCTGCAGCTCAGGAGAGCACTCCCCATATATATATATATATAATATAGAGGGTTATGTTTATATATATGTGTATATATTAATATATATATATATATAATATAGAGGGTTATGTTTATATGTATGTGTATATATTAATATATATATATATATATAATATAGAGGGTTATGTTTATATACATATAAATATATATATATATACATTTCTAGGGAAATGCTCATGTGAGAGACTCTCTCACCAAGTTGGTGAGAGACTCTCTCACCATGTTGGTAAGAGATGAGTGAGGGCCCTCACATAAATATTCACTCTCACAAACTTAAACGTAAGGACTCTAAATATTTATGTGAGGGCCTCTACCCATCTCTTATAAACTTGGTGAGAGTATCTCTCAGATGGGCATTTCCCATATATCTATATGTATGTGTATATATATATGTATATGTGTGTAACAATCTTGAATATATGAATATATTTTAAATAGGGTAAAACATTACAATAAATGAAGTTTGGTCTAGTAGTAAGGCAAACCTCTAGTTACTCTCCCACCCAGGTTTGAATCCCAAGTATTGAACATTTAAATTTTTTATAAATGAGGGGCGGGACGGGGTACCCGCGGGGCAATTGGGTTATGGCGGGGTGGGAACGGGGTAGGTTCGAATCCTAAGTCTTGCACATTTAAATTTTTTATAATTGAGGGGCGGGGTGGGGTACCCTCGGGGCAATTGGGGTACGGCGGGGTGGGAAACGGGACATATCAATCACCCCAAAAGGGAGGGGCGGGGTGAGAGCCGGGCACCCCAATTCCATCCCGATCCGCTCCGTTGCCATCCCTACCAAGAAGGTATTAAGCTAATGCCAAAATATTGTTAATCATTCATCTGCCTTATCAATAAGGACAAGACATTTGCCTGCCGGTCTTATGAAGCTTCTTTATAATAGATGTGCATCAATGGGGTTTGACCCCTCCACCGTATGGGCTTCAAAATCTATTACTTTATGGTTTCTCCATCAAGAAATCCTCCCCACAGTTGCCCCACTTCTACTACAATGGCAAGTGGAAGACCACCATCTTTAGACCATTTGTGCAACGTGCATGGCATGTACTGCACCTTTGCAAGCCCAAACTCAGGCCCACAAATTGACATGTACTTGAATAAAAATGCAAAAATGGTCCTGACTGGAGAGTTGAAAACGAGGCTGAAACCTGACCAACTATTCGCTTGTCCTATTTCCCCACCTTCTAAGAAGACAAGGGCGACTCACGCGGCTTCAGTGGGGTTCAGCTCCTCTGCACCTTCCACAGCAAGAAGTAATCTGAAGCATTTTAAAACGCCACAGCAGTTGTCGAGCCCAGTTACCCCACCAGATAACAATGCTTTGAAAGGTAGCATGCATGGACAAAAGTCCTATTTTAGACAATTAAAATGAGCAATAAATAATTAAAATCGATTTTTTATGACCTTGGATTGAACAACCAATATGATAAAATCTTGAGATTTTATTTATGGTGTGGGTTTAATGGCCGCATGGACTCTGCTATAGTTAATTCTGAAAGGTTTATAAAGAGCAGCTCCGTCCTGCAGAACTCCGGACAATCCAAACTGTTTATGGGATGTGTGGGGGGGTTTCTATTCCTTTAAATAGTTGTGCTTGAGATCAATATGATAAGTTGAATTGCAAAATAAAATTCAAATAGTGGACCCGACATAGTTGGGACAGGGCCGGCTTGATGATGATGATGATAAATTTAAGATGAACATATCCCCTATTGGGAACTTTCCATAATAAGAGGTCATGAGAGGAGCCAACGCAATAGTCAAAATTTTTTTTTTTATAGAAGAAACCACAACTCATGTTTGTCTTGTCCATAAGAATAAACATTTGAGAAGAAAAAAAAAAAAAAACAAGGAAACTAGATTTCTCATGAAAAAGAAAAACCTGAAAATATAAAGCATACCTTGAGAAGACTGTGGATCTTGTTGCTGGAAAGATGAATTGTTGTACAATGGAAGAAAATCATGGGTCATTTTTTTACCTGAAAGCACAAAAACCCCACAAAATCCTCAAAACTAAATCACTTCTCATTTAGGGAGAGATAGAGATAGAGATAGAGATAGAGATAGAGAGACCTTCAGCTCCATAAGGGTGTGGTTGAGGAAGCTCCATTTGATCTGAAAAAAGGAAAAAGGAAACGGAACTTCTTTTTCTGAATTCTCTTCTTTTTCTGAACTTTTTCAAGGCAAGTTCCTTGAAATCTTCTCAAATTTTCCTCCGTAACAGAAATGAAGTAAAAATTAAATATCTAAGCAAACTCCAATACAATTTCCACACACTTTGACCAAAATCCGATCCTCAAAAATCCCTCCAGTAATGAACATCTCATCCAAAATCCCTTCAATTCTCTTCCTTTTCTACGATTCTCCCCAGATCCAAACATCGAAAAACACCAAATCTCAACCCAACAAAGAACTCCTCAAACTGTAATTGAATTCATCCGATCCAGTCCAAAATGCAGAAGATCGACAACCATATTTCTCAAAACAAACTCCAAATTTGAAAGTTCAACAAAATCACAGATACGAAATTCAAAACCATAGGAAAAAAAAAAAGAGAATTCCGCCACTCAAGAAAAAAATCGAGTATATTAGAAGAACCAGATCTAGAAAGAAGAAGACCGAAGAAACTTACTTCAGAACTCGAATTCCGAAAGAACTTGGTAGAATTTAGTTGAAATGCATATCAAACTTGTTGAAACCCGATGAAATATAAGGAGGAGATCGAAGAGATTTGAGTTTCACGTAAGAGCTTTTCGGACGCGGAGGAATCTGAGAGACGAAATGCAGCTGAATTTAGCGGCAATTTCGCTTGTGGTTCCCTGCAATGTCGATCTTGTGCTTTTTTTCACTCTTCTCTGTCTCTCTGTCGCTCTGTCGCTTCCGAGTAAACCGTGCGGAGGAAGAAGGGTCGGGTCCGAGGGGCACTGATGGGATCTTTATACATACGGCTGTTACGCCTTTCTTTTGACGCCGTTAATGGAGTGGTAACGGCGTTAGATTCTCCTAAGCAACGGTTTTAGGACGTATTTCGGTTACTGGCATTTCGTATGGAAGAAACGGGATTTGCGTGCAACTTTGGGCCAGGTTTACCCTGAACCAGCATGTACCGATCCGCATGGAAATAGGTTTTTGGGCTTGAGGTTAGGCCTTTTTAGGCCTTTCACCTGTGTTGTGATTTGGGGTTAGGGCACAATAATTGGGTATCCATAATAGGTTGGTAGTCAAATGATATGATGGAGCCTATTTGTTTGCATTAAAATATGGAGGAATTGAATTCATAGGATTCATACCATCTAAAATGAAAAGTAAAAGGTTAATTTAAAAAAATGAACATCAAATAATCTTTCCTTTAAAGGACCTTCTTTTGATTCTATTTTCCTAAGAGGAGAGGATGTTTGGCGCTCATTTTTAAAATTTTACATTTAATCTTCATTTTTAACCACTTTCGATTTGTAGTCTATGTATTCGATTTCAATGTATTATAATGCAAACAAATAGGCTCTATGCATCTGTATAATACTTATGGTTCACCTGTACTCGTGCTAGAGCTTGGTCAATGGCCATGCTCACCAGGGATGGCAATGGGTTGGATTGAGTTCAGGTTATGTAGCTCGAGCCGAACCCAATTGATCTAAAATGAATTTTTAATGGGCTTGGGCTTGTAGGGTCAATTTTTCCCATAAACACCACAAGCAGTTTGACAAAGGGAAAGTTTAAAAGATAAAAGAAAAAAAATCGATGAAAGATAGTCTCTCGGAGGCCTGATCTGAAATGAATTTTTAATGGACTTGGGCTTGTGGGGTCACATTTCCCCATAACCACCACAATCAATTTGGAAAAAGTGGAGTTTAAAAGCCAAAAAAAAAAGAAACCTCTGCAAAAGAGAGTCTCTAGAAAAAAAAAAAAAAAAAAGCTCTACAAAAGAGTCTCTTAAATCTGGATTTCCTGCCCTCTACAAAGAAAAGAGAAAAAAAAAGAAGAGAAGGAAATAAAGAAAAATTCAAGAAGAAAGGTAGAAAAATTGGGGGAAAAGAAGCTGGGTTCTCGAGCAGTATGGTGAAAATGGTTGCAAGCTTGAGTTATCTGGGTATATGCATATGTATTCAGTTGTGAATGTTGAGAATCTTCGGTTATTTGAATTGTAACTTTTAGATGAAAGAGAGGATGCTGCCATCTTATCAACTGTATATGATTTGGTGCCTAATAAGCAAGCCATGGAAGACCTTATCCTTGACAAGAAGACAACAATGACTCAGAATGAAGAGAATGAAGAGCAAATAATAGAAAAGATATGTCGAAAAAGACAATTCTCTAATCGAGCAAAATTGTAGTCCATAGAGAAATTAAAGGAAAGTATTCCTCATTGGATCGACAAAGCCTTTGAGGGACCAAAAGCCTAACGGCAAGGAGGCGTAATATGAAATTAACTTTTAATGGGCTTGGGCATGTGGGGTGGGTCACTCTTCCCATAACCGCTTTTCCCCATAACCACCGCAAGAACTTTGAAAAGGGGGAAGTTTATCATAAAAGAAAAGAAAAACTCCGTGTTAGGATTTTGAGTGATGGTTAATTCATGGGTTGGACAAAACTTTAGGTCCATTGAGATGTATTTTTCATTTTTTAGATATGGATTGTAGTTGTGTTTCCAGGAAGATCTGAAGCGAAGAAGAAAAGGCAAAAATTCGGAAGATTGTACCGAGGCCAACAGCTCGAGCGGACCCCTATGCTCTCAAGCGCAGAAAATCCAGAGAACACCTGCGCTCGAGCGCATGCTCGCCTTCTCCAGCGTAGGTGACGCAAAGTGTTCTGGCAGAATTAGATTTCTGTTTCTAATTTGAGTCAAACTGCTTGTTTTATTCCTAATCATCTTAAGCAACTTTAAGCACGTCCCTAAGCCTATTTAAAAGACTCATGGGTTACCCAAAAGAGACACCACCCCTCTCATTGTTCTGAGTTGGAAGACTAATTGAGAGGATTCTTCTCTAGAGATTAATTGAAGAGTTGTGCTGCAGAGTTCATCTAGAGAGCAATTTCTTCTACATCCTTTGTAGAAAATCTAAGGAGTCAAGTGGGGTTGAATCTGTTGTAATTAATGGTGTGAAGTCATTGTGGCGTGAAACTACACAAGAGGTAACTGCTGTCCTTAGGCCGTAGTGATTATCTTGGGAGGGATATTTGAGTGTCTCGTAATTGCGAGATTCATAGTGCTTGATTGTTGATCCATTTTCGATCCGTGGTTTTTCACCCAGTTAGAGTTTTCCACATTATATTTGGTGTTGCTTGTGATGTGTGCTTTTGCTATTTTATTTCCGCTGCATATCTTATTATTTTTGCACATATTGGGCTATTGAGTTGACTAATCTAAAGATCTCCTAAAGACTTCACTCCGCAAAATAGAGTCTCTCAAATCTGATTTTCTTTTAAAGTTTACTAGCAACAAAGGCTTGTGCTCATAATAACTTATAATAAATACTGGTAGATTATTTAATACAAATAATAAGTGTTAAAGAGATATCGGGTCACAATTGCAGGGTTGGCCATCCAACGGGCTTGTTTGATTCATGGAGTTGAATCTATGTAATACTAAAATATATATTTCTCAAAGTGGGTAAAGTACAAGAAACAAAAATAAAGATTTATAAAATATTTTATAGAAACACAATCGACCCAATAGTGAAATAACACTAAAAGATGCATTATGGAAGAGAGAAAGAGAAATTATCAAGAGGGAAGAGAAGTTTGACCTTTTTCACACCCAAACTTCTTCGGGTTGATGTTGATGGCGCTACTAGTTTAAGCAATGGATGCAGCGGTGCTAGATGAAGTGAAATAAGTTGTGAGCCCTCCCTTCTTTTTCTTCCTCCTCTTCTTATTCTACGTTTTCTAGTTGTTGTTTGGCTTGAAATGGTGGGGTTTGGATTTGTAGAATTGGGTTAATAAATGGGTTTGAAAAAAATAGGAGTAGTATGTTTTGGGTTTGTAGGATAGGGAAGGTTAACAAAAATAGGAGTTTTATTAGATGAGATATTTGATTCGACAGGTAGAGCGTGATTTGGCTTGATGGCGGATTTCTAAGGCCTATTGGCATATTTGTAGGATGTAATTAAGGAAAACCTTAATTCCTGTAATTCTTTTATACCCATTGTTAATTGGTGGGCCCAATTGTTGTTATATTAGACAACTATGCCATTTCTCTCAACGATTTCGAGGGCCATGAAGAGATCTGATGGCTGAGAAACTCTCGCCACATATTCCACAGGAGCTATCTGGACTGTTTGATAGATGATGACCAGAAGACGTGTCCAATATGCAAGACGCCTATCATTCCTGACGAGATGAAGGAGGCTTTCAATGAGTTGCTATGGGCTACTTCTGGGCCCCCAATATGTATGGCGAGAACTCATATCCGTAACACTCATAAGATTCCTTGCAACAGAGAATGGAAGAAGAAGGGGAGATGCCTTCATTATATTGTTAAAGATGGAAGGCCTTTTGTGTGACACATGTTATACTCAATTACCCTTGCATGCCCATGACACATGCTATATTCATTGAAGGAGAGATTTAGTAGTGGGTAGAAGGAGAGATTTTAGGATGAAAAAATGAATGACTTAATGATAGAATGACAGGTTTTAGGAAGAATGGTATGGAAGGAGCCACATGTCGATCTTCTAAAATATTGACATGGTACCTCGAAAAAAAAAGAAAAATCCAGGTAAATGACGTGGCACCCTCCATAGCCCACCTCCTCAATTGCTTTAATATATATATATATATATAATTTTTCTATATAATGAAATGAGAAAGGAATAGAGAAGGAAACACGGAAAAATGCAAGGAAAACTGTAGAGGAATTGGGGAAAGAGGAAGATGGATTCTTAAGTGTTTCTTAGGGACTAGTACCCAAGAGGTAAGTGACCTCTATCCAATTTTGTAATTGCATTTCTCTCTTCCTACTTTGATAGTTTAATTTTTGCCATTTAGTGGTTGTGGATGTTTTTCAAATTTTGGGGTATTTACCATGTTAAAAAAATACATCTTTTGTGACATTTGTGTGTGATTGTGATTCTATTTGCTACATATATATACTATTGTGATATGTTGTTGGGATCCTTGGAATATAGAGTTGTTTGATTTGTAGTTTGAACATAAATATAGACCAACTGTTTTACACAGATTTTTCTTTGAGTGGTCAGAATTCCAAAATTGGGAAAGCATCCATGGCCGATAAACAACAAAAATTCCACTATCAAAATAGGAAGAGAAATATAATTACAAGAATAAGTAGTGACCACTTGCCTCTTGGGCGCTTAAGAAATACTTCAAAATCCATGTTCTTCCCTCTTTCTTTTTGCTTTTTTCTTACATTATTTGTTCATGTATTTTATTCTCTCTTCTTTTCTCTTTTATCTGTAGTGAACAAGAATCCCTAGGGCATGTTTGGTAAACAAAGAGGAATCCTTTATCCAGAGGATTCTTTCATTCCTTTGGAACCATGCTATCTTCTATTTTTCCTCTCATATTCTTCTTCCTCTTTATTTTCTGATCTTTTCCCTTCCTTTTAAGATGAAAATTACTTCACCATATACATACATATATATATGGGGGGCAGCTTGTCACGTCCCCCAAAATAAGAACTAGGGGAAAACGTGAAAAATAAATCAAATTCAAATTCCTGTGTTTAATACAACACAAGCTTCCAAAAGTGGACCCACATAAAATTTCAATCTGTGGTGAGTCAAAATAAATTTCATTAAATGCAACGGAAGGTTTATTCAATTGGTATTCAAGGTTCATAAATGAAACCCAACACAAAAATCAAATAAAACATTAATAATTAAAGTTGCAGAATAAATTCAATAATTACTAAAGGAAGTTTCATAATAAAAGATTGTTCATCTAAAGGACTGCTAAGATGTCGTTCACTCATATGCTAGTTCAAACGGCTCCAAAGCCATCTCTGGCATCTGACTCGGGTTCATCAGTTGGCTCAAACGTTTGAAATGCTTGATTCTCCTCCATCTCCTGGGTAAAGTAGGGCTTGGTACCTATGCACCAAATATTACAAAGTAAATAGCAAGAATATAATCATAATTCGAAATTAAATATGATAACAAATGAATATGGACAAGTGAGGTCATAATAAAACAATGACAAAGATAATAACGAGAACGAACGTATGACATAAAATCAAATGGCACAAAGGAGCAATATTAAATCACACGGTGACCAGTGTCTCCGTTGTGGGTGGTCAGCCCTAAATAAATCAGAAAAGCCCGTCCATAATGTTGGTGGTCATAAACCGATCAAAATAAAATTAGGATAACCTGTGCATAAACAAAGCGGATTGTAAGTGATCCGGTCACATCGGTGATCAACCATCCATATATCGATCTGCAGTCGTCCATAAAATGACCCACATATACACATAAACATATATTCATAATAGACCTGATTAATAATGCTCCGACACAAGAATCATAAGTCAAAATAAAGTATTGGCCATTCCACATTTCATATCATATTCGAATAGTCATTCATATATGCAAACCTGAACGTCAAAGGATAATCACAAGCCAATCCAAGGTCAAACATAAGGTCTTGTACCCAACAACCACAGGAATCTTTAGTGGATAAAAGATCAACGCATCCCTTCTAAATCAATGGTACATAGACCCAATTAAGGGTTTTCCAATAGAGATGGGTTGAGCTCGAATCCATTAGGATTTCCCCGAGGTCATATGAAGCACTAAACCCCATGCTAGTAAGATACCGTGTGCCCAGACGGTATTTACGCAGTCCAATGATCCAATTAATAAAGTACAAACATATAATTTTAACACATTAAAAATCAAAGTTACCATTTGAAATTAATTTACAAATAATAATAGAAGTAACATTCCTTAATTTATAATTTTAGAAAACCCGAGAACCCATCCAAAAATATTGTCCACATTCAAAACAAGTCAAAGGATCTCATTAAAGTTTATAAAACAATGAAGGCCTTTATTTAATTTCTTAAAAACTAATAGGTAAAGTACCATTCCAACAGTACCTATCCCAGCACATCACTAAGTCAAACAACTCCCATTCTTTATTAAAAAATAAGTCAAGACACATGGGATCACCAGGTCATACCCTCGACTTCCACAAGATAAGTATATATAAAAAAAAAAGAACACATCACAGTACCATCAAGATGTTATAGCCGTCCTCTCTCCTCCATTTATTTTTATTATATTTTTTTTTTGTAAAAAGTGTCCACTCTCTCGTTTTCTTTTCTCTTATTCTTCCAACCCTTCATTCTGTGAAATCGTTCCCACACAGAAACGAAATGGCTCCACGACTACGCATCTGGATCCTCTGGGAAGTGGGGCCCACTGATCACACCTCAAGATCAGCCCGCACCATCAAGGTCGCCCAGGCCCCCACTACCAAATGTAGGGACCCTATCTCAGATCGGTAGGGTCCGGTGGTCCCACAAAGACCTGCTGCCCAATTGGTTTCTACCTAAACATGCCCTGTCTCTGATTAATGTGCTGGATGGTAGGTCAAATAAGGCCCACCTCGCACGGGTACGCCATCTATAGGGTCGCCCGTGGGTCCTCCTTCGGATCCACGGATCAGATCGGTCATCGGGTGGCCCACCTGGGTCCCATGGTCAAAATCACGAGTATAACCCCCAATCAACTGATTCTGGACATTGCATTCTTCTTTGTTTTCAATGGGTTTCAGTTAACTCCCAACACCAGTCAATCTATTTACACTAACACACCATTTACAAGATCTTAGATGTAGAAAAAGGTTTTTGAAGCTAAAACACCAGTGCGATGGGCAATAATAGTTTAAAACCACGGCCTCGGCAATATTAACATGACAAACACGATGGAATCATCCCCAATCCACGATCTTCATCACAAGGCAAAATATCACTACACAAAACCGTATGACCATATTATAATATGAAAAGGGCATCGAAGGGCTTTTATTTGCTTACACACACGAATCGAAGAGGAAAAACAAGTATTAAATCTACAAATTATTGTTAGGTACTTGCCTTTTACCGAGGTTGAAGAAAAATGCACATATCCTAACCAATACCCAAACCGCGATTCCCACAGCGCTTGAGAATAATCCTATGACCGATTTGACAAAGAATATGGGAAAGAAATACTCAGATAAACAGATCTATGGTATTCCTACCCAGAAATGCCCAGATAAACAGATCTATGGTATTCCTACCCAAAACCTAATATTGGAAAGAATAAGAAGATAACCTAAGAATATAGATCTACTCCTAATGATTTGAGGAGATGATTACCTGAGATAAGAATATTGAACCAAAAATGCCGGTATCCTCTGATCTTGATTCTGATGGCTGAATTCTAAAGCTGGTATGGCTTGGGAAGTTGAAAGAGGAAGAAGACGAAGAAGTTACGGGAGGAGTTGCAGAGATTAGTGGGGAGAGATAAGAAGTGCTTTCGTTAAAAGAGGGATTAGGTTAAAAGGGTACTCTTGGGATTAAGTCATTGGGTCATATTATGGGTCAGGTCATCTACCCACTAACCCAACTTACCAATCCACTCATCTAATCGAACGTGTGCCCCACTTAATCCTACCCACTTAAATAACTAAAATACATATAATTAAAATAATAGTAATATTCTAATAATTAATATAATAAAATATTATAGGTGGGACCGGGATCTTACACAGCTGTCCTAAGCTTGAGCTTAGGATAAGCTAAGCTCAAGTGTGTGGTGGGGCCTACTCGAGGACCCATATGGGGATGGGGATTGGGGCGGGTGGAGGTGGGGGGAGGAGGAGGGATTTCAAGGACTCCTTGGGGCCCTCCTCTTTGTAAAAAAATCAGCCTCAACCGTAGTTTCTATCATTTCCATCTGGGCCCACAAAGTTTAATAGGCAAGAGTCCATTCGGATTAGAACACAGTCGATCCAACGATCTAGTAAATTCGGATTTTACCGAAAGTTGGTGAATACGTGCAATTCAAGGGGGGGCGGGGGGGGGGGGGGGGTCGTGTGTTTGGTCCGTTTGGATTGACCAAGGGTGACCAATGGTGGGCCCCACAAGCGTTAAACTTATGGAACTTTATCCTAAGCTCGCGCTTAGGCGAGCCTTGCCCATACATATATGAGGCCAGCTCCCCTAAGCTGAAGCTTAGCTTATCCTAAGCTGAGATAGTGTTGGTCCTACAAATCAAAGTCAATGATCATTGTTTTTTGTATGATATCGTCTCCAAAATCAAGATAAGTCCAACCAGAACTAGATTTTCCAATTCCATAATGCAAAAAAAGATATAATCAACTTTGATTTGTGGGACCAGTACTATTTCAGCTTAGAATAAGCTAAGCTGCGGCTTAGGAGAGCCTTGCTCTCTCTTTCTCTCTATAAATATATTGTCACGTCCCGAAATCGGACCCTTGTAACAGCCCGACCTCGGAGAGCGAGAGTTTGGGATTAAGTAACGATTATATTTCTCTTAGGATCTGTGTATGTGAGGATATCAGAATTCCAACACAACCTGAACATTTAATGAAAGCTAACGTGGTCTTGCGACCCGAAGCCCGTGGCCATCGGATTTTGTGTCGCACTTAACCTCTAGCGCAAGTTGCGCAAAGCTATCATATCATGGCCCATATCAGGCTGGAACAAACCATAATAAAAAATGTAGAGCTGACAATAACAGGATATTTCATTCCCACATATGTTCAAGTTACAAATTATCAGTGTGTATTAATTAAAATCCTAAGAAAAAAGGCTAATAAAAGCCATACAAATAACAATCTAAATAAAATATTATCTTCAATGTGACATAGCTCTAATATCAAGTTCAATGTCTACATGACATCGCCGACACTACAAACCTACAAACTCATGGCTCTACAGCCAACACATGCACTCAGCTCGGGGCGAAGAACTTGTTACCTAGAGTACCAAACGAACAGGGTCAGACATGACGGTCTGGCAGGTGACTGAGATGGATAACAAATATACCGATTAATAAAACATGTAATTAATCATGTTATTTGATCAAAAGTTGCATATATTTAAAACATGTATAAAACAAGAATATCTGACAAAACAAGTATTCAAATAAGGGTTGCGAGTAAATATGAAGTACATTTACAACATGATGTGCATATAAAACATGACGTGGTCTCAAACTGAAATCTCCAAATAAAAACATGTATAAATCGAGCTAACATAGCGGGCCATAAGCAAGGTGATAAAACATGCTAGAAAAACAAAGTCGAGCGGATATCAAAGCAAATTGACAGATTGGAAACCACACAAGCTAAATTCTTCATCACTGAAGTGACAGAGCACACTAAACATACATATACATAGTCTCTGGCGCATGAAGTGACAGGAGCACGCTAAGCATAATACATAGTCTCCAGCACACGAGGTGACCGGAGCACACTAAGCACATATATGGACCAATATAGCTGGCCATCACACTAGGCACCGGCCGCGGAACTGGGAAAATAACATGCTAAGGAAACCCAAGCTGCAGTTGGCTAAGAGATTGATTAGGACCCAAAATCGGTGGATCAAACCGTCAAGGTTGCCCAAGATGAGTGGTCCTGACTCACAAATCAAAAGCAAATGAACACACAAAATATGGTGAGGAACTACTCAAACAAGCCAAGTCAAAGCACACACATTAATGTAAAGAGTAGTCCTCCCAAGGTTCACATAAAAGCTCACGGGGTCACACGAACTGGCAAAACTGATAGTTTTTTGCTAAATGAACGAAATACCGAAATTGTTTATTTTTAGTCGAAACGATCTAAATAGTCCAAAGCTGATTATTTTTTATCAAAGATGAGCAAAAATAACGAAAATTGAATGTTTTAGCCAAAACGAGTAAAATCCGGTGATAATTAGCCCAAATGGACAAAACTAATAGACCATAAATCGAACGGGCTTAAAAACAAAATTTTCGGACAAGCACGATTGAATAATGCAAATAAAATCATGTTTTCAGGAGAATCCAAGCTCAACGGTCAATTTCCACATATGCACATCCCATAGACAAGTTGTGACCGTATCATTTGGTATAATATCCACATAGACTCTCGAATGCCGGGTTTTATATTTTTTGGTGCTCTCGAGGTTTGGCGGCATTCCAAGTTTCTAGTGCATATTATCCAATTTAACAGAGTCTTAACGTGTTTCCGGGTTGGATTCCCGCATAGGCGCATCCTTTCTCCTGTTTCTTCGTCAATACAACCATACATGGTCCAATTGTGAGGTTAGGATCCAAAACAATCCACCTCCCCATGAATAAAACAAATTCCAGGCACTATACAAGACCCAGGCCAAAAAAGGTGGGTTGGCTGGAGCCAACAAATTTTTGGGAGGGTTGGCTGGAGCGAACTATTGTTGGCTCGAGCAAACTGGTTTCTGCAAGGGGTTGACTCGAGCTAACTATTGCTAGCTCGAGCCAACAAGTTTCTGGGAGGGGTTGGCTTGAGCAAACTATTGTTGGCTCGAGCCAACTCTGCCATGCCCCTTTTTTTTCCATGGTTTTGGAGCTTCTTTCTCCCCCTTCCATCAAGCCTTTCCGAACACATTTCCTCGACATAAAATTAGGCCTCCTTGCCTCCACAAAACACCATTCATCCATCTCAAAACACACCACCTCATCACATATAAATCCATGACCAAAACCATTAAACATGGGGCCCATTTGCAATAGAAAAACAGTTACACATAAAATAGAAAATCTGAAACTTTGAAAAGCTCAAATGGAAGAGAGGGATCAACAAACATGTATTTACAAAAATCAATCAAAAGTGTAGCTTGATCTTAAGATGAGAGAGTCATGAAATCCATAAAAATGTCACATTAAAACTGGAAAAATCCATGAAATTTAGCCTGCTCAAACAAAAGCATTGCAATCACTTGCCTTTGTCTCCAATGCTCCCCAAATAGCCTCCAATCCATCCAATTAGACCTTAGCACACCTAACACAAAAACAAACCACAACCGCCCCCCCCCACCCCACCCCCCCACAAAAAAAGAAAAGAAAAAAGCACCCAATTTAGAACCCTAAAATGGCAAATCAATGAAGAAGAAGGATAACAGATCTAATGAGAAATCAAGAAAGATTGTCTAAATGGGTGTCAACCTCTTTGGAGGACCCCAGATTTTATAATCTATCAAAATTCTTTACATGGTATGTTTACAGCAAAATACCCCTTTGATTTGGGTTGATTACAAAATAATAAAGAATCAAAGTCAACTGTCTATTAACAAAAAATCAGCTATGTATTATACGTGGGCTCCATGCTCTAATAACCCCCCTCAAATTGATGCTAGGGAGTCAACTAGCACCAATTTGTCCACAAGGAATTGATGTTGATTGCGTGTCAAGGCCTTAGTGAAAATATCTGCAAATTGATTTACCATAGGGACATGTGGAAGAGAAATGGTTTGATCATCATAAGCTTCTCAAAATGAATGACAATCAACTTTGATATGCTTCATCCACTCATGAAATATAGGATTTTCAGCAATGCGAATGGCATTGGTATTATTAGCATGAAGAGCAGTCGGACGTTGTTGACGCAATCCTAACTCAGACAGCACACGTCAAATCCAAATGATTTTAGAACAAGCAGAAGACACGGTCCTATATTCAGCTTTTGTAGAAGATTTTGAGACCCTCTTCTGTTTCTTACATTTCCATGAGGCCTACATGCACTAACCAGTGGATTACCTAGGTACATTCACTAACCAGTGGTAGATTGTCGAGTGTTTGGACGCCCAGCCCAGTCAGCATCACAGAACCCTTCTAGAAGAAGAGGAGATCCAACAAGAAAATAAAGTCCACGGGTAGGGGTGCCCAATAAGTAACGAATGATTCTTTTTACTACTGCAAGATGAAGATGAGTAGGAGCTATCATAAATTGGCTAACCAAGTTAACTGCATAGTAGATGTCGGGTCAAGTAATGGTTAAGTAAATTAAACTGCCTACCAGTCTCCTATAAATGGTTGGATCAGATAGGCTTTCACCTTCATTTCTATGATACTTGGGACAATATCCCAAGTATGGTTTTGGTGGAGTGCATCAAGTTCATCCTGCATTGCTTTTTGCCAACATTCATGTTCCATAGCTTGTGAATATGAGTGAGGAAAAGAAACAAGGAACAAGGGATAAAGTAGTAAACAAAGATAAACGGTTTGGAGGACGAGAAATACGAGTAGACTTGCAAAGACGCATTGAATCAACATTTGGATCGGAGTCTTGAGGTAGCTCTTGGTTAGGGTCCCTTTCAGCAGTAGTGATGGACCCGACTCTTGCCTTCCTCCGCCCCGGGTCTGCCGGGGTTCGGCGGACGAAAAGCGAGCATCAACATTTTCTTGTA
Organism: Persea americana; assembly: GCA_029852735.1. Lineage (NCBI taxonomy): Eukaryota > Viridiplantae > Streptophyta > Magnoliopsida > Laurales > Lauraceae > Persea > Persea americana. Next base: position 20,765,938 of record CM056817.1, read on the forward strand.
TGGGTATGCCAGATTTTCTATTCTACTTGGAATTTAGAAATGGTGATCCGGAGATCCACCTTCACAAGTAGAAAGGAAATCAATCTTTTTTCTAACTTTTCCATTGCATGTATATATTTAAGAAAAGAGATAGATTTTGAATGCCGTGAGAGGCGATTTTCTTTTATTTGCCGTGAAAGGCAGTTTTGTGCCGTAGAAGGCGATTTACAAATCTCATCAATAATGAAAGACAAGAATTGTGATTTTTTTTGTCTCTTTAAAAATCCAAAATACAACAGAAAAGTAAGAAAATGAATCAACTTCTTAGGAGATTGTGGGGACTCGTTCAAATCGACGGTCGCGAGTCACGTATAGACTCCGCCATCGTCCTTCAGATGAGAACACATGATGCTTTAATTCACTTGGCTTGGCTTGGACATAAGATTTTTAGAGGATAAAGACCAAGGGGAGGTCCTATATCCAATAAAAAGCCGAGTAGACGGGTTGAAGAGCCACATTTGGCCATGTTGGATAGAAGGAGAGGGGACCTTGGGTGGGTGGCCCCCCAAGGGACTTCAATCACCTTTGTGGTGTTTGTTGCTGTTGACACAAAAAATGTCACTTTGCCTCCTCAACATCAAAAGCTACATGGAGCCGCATCCTACTACAAACAGGCAAAGCTGCTTCAAGCATCAGATCTTATTAGAATTAAACAAAAACTGCAAGATCCTTCAAAATAGCCAAAAGAAGGGTACACATGAAATCTCAGGCCATTTCGACACCATTTTGGTCTAATTTCAATCCTCTAACGGCTGAGCAGGAGCTCCCGGGGCCGATAGTGTCGAAGACATCAAATATTCAATCAGAGCCTATGGATGGTCTCAAAATACCTCCAAAAGGTTCAACGTCGAATTTCAAGTCAAACCGACACCGTTTGACTCTCCATCAACTCTCGAACGGCGAAATCAAGCCTCCCGGCGGCGAAAACCTCCAATGTCGCCACTCATCAAACAAAACACATGAGTAGCTTCTACATGCTTCCAAAGGGCTGCACGTCAAATTTCAGGTCATTCCGACAACGTTTAACCCGGTTTTGATGCTCCGAAGCAAAATCAAGCCTATCGGCGGCGAAGCTCCCCGGGACCATGGCATTCAAATCGGAGCTAATGGATCATCTCAAAATGACTCCAATAGGCTCCCTGTCAAATTTCAGGTCAATCGGACATTGGATGACCGCACGTCAAAGCTCGACATCTTTCGTATGGTGGAATCAAGTCTAGCATCGACGGGATCCCAAACGGCTTCAAAACTCAAATAAAAGCCCATGGTTGGTCCTATCTAATGCTCAGGAAGTTTCACCTCAAATTTCAGGTCATTCCGACATCATTTGACCTAGTTTCAACTCTTGGCGGAAAATCGGCTACAGAGTCTTTGGCTTTTCCAAAAATAGGAAACTTTGTGCTCTGATTTGCATGACTTCTTGATGGGTTTTCTTCAGTGGAATCAAGCCAATAAATGAGGAGAAATGTCAAAGAAAAATACAGGAGAAAACGGAAGTGAAAAAGCCCGAGAAACGGCGATAGAAAGGCGACCGGAAAATGGACCAAAGTCCAAGGTCGCCAGTGACCTTGGCCCATGGTCGCCGGCGACCTTGGCCCATGGTTGCCGGCGACCATGGCCATGGCCCAAGGTCACCAGCCCCATGGTCACCGGCGACCATGGGTGCATGGTCGCCGGCGACCCTGGAAATCCGGGTCTCCAGATTTCCACCGGAACGACCGTTTTTCCGATTCTTTCCGTGTTTTGCGATGATTGGCCCCTGTGATTTTCTTAAAATCTGATTTTTGAGGCATGATATCCTTCAATCTTCGTCAACATCACGGATCCGCCATTGAAATCATTTGATCATCATCGGACACTCCGAAGCCGCCAACCGGCCGACCAAGAAAGTACACTTTCTGCCAGACCGATCGAAAAATCGACTGGACAGATGTTGTCGGCCCATTGGTGTCAACCAATGTCTGAATTTGCATCATCATCCGACATCAAACAACGCGTGGATCCATCGATGATCATCGCAAGAAGAATTTCAAAAGACGCGGCGCTGCTCGCGACTCTTCAAGCGACTCGGCGACCAATTAATGCTATTAATTGACCTTTTTATGACAACTTATTAGGGTCATTAACTCATTATTTTGAACTGCCCAATCAGAAGCAAGCAAAATGGGAGTTACAAATCCAATTAATCATGGCAATTAACCATGTAACTCCTATCATTATGGAGATTAATCATGGTAATTAATCATGAAACTCCCATCATCATGGAGATTAAATGCTCATTATTCTCCATTGGCCAATCAAAATCCAAGGAAAAGGAGTTTCAAAATTATGAAATTAATACTTGTAACTCCTCCCATCATGGAGCATTAATACCATTAATGCCCATAAAACCCTCCTAATGGCCACCAAAAGCCTATAAATAGGCGGTCATTCCAAAGGGAAGGGGTCCTGAAAAATTGTCTGAAAACTATCCTGAAGAATTCTCTGCAAAAAGAAGCTCTCTCACTCTGAAGAAACTTTGCTGCAAATTCTACAAGGTGATTAAAGTCCCTTGGGGGGGCCACCCCCCCAAGATCTCCCCTCTTCTTCTAGCCAACATGGCCTAGATGCGGCTTTTCAGCCCGTCTACTTGGTTTTTTATTGGATATAGGATCTTCCCTTGGTCTTTGTCCTCTAAAAATCCGAGGTCCAAGCCAAGCCAATTGAACTAAAGCATCAAGTGTTCTCATCTGAAGGACGATGGCGGAGTCCATACACGACTCACGACCATCGATCTGAACGAGTCCCCATAATCGCTTAAGAAGTCAGATCCCTCTTTCTTCCCTTTTTATTGAATTTTGTAATTTTAAAAGAGACAAAAATCACAATTCTTGTCTTTCATCATTGATAAGATTTGTAAATCGCCTTCTATGGCAAAATCGCCTTCTACGGCACAAAACCGCCTTTCACGGTAAACTAAACAAAATCGTCTCTCACGGCATTTTAAAATCTTGTCTCTTTCTTTAAATATATGTGCAATAGAAAGTTAGAAAAAAAGTTTGATTTCCTTTCTACTTGTGAAGGTGAATCTCCGGATCACCATTTCAAATTTCAAGTAGAATAGAAAATCTAGCATACCCGTGCAAAAAAAAAATGTTGATGCTTGCTCTTTTTTTTCTCTTTGCCCTGCTGCACCCCCGCGGACTCGGGACGGAGGAAGGCAAGAAAGAAAAAGATGGGTCCATCAAGTTGGCATACCCGGTGGGACTCGTTCATTTGAGAACACGATGCTTAGAATCATTGGCTCCTTCCTAGTTGGTGGCTTATGTTGGATCTTGTATCTAAAAAAAAAACATGAGATGGGATTCTTTGGAAACTTCTTTCTTTGAACTTGTTTCCATTCTTTCTTTTCTCAACCAAAAAAAAAAAAGTTTTTTTTTCTTTTGGATTCAAATTGGAGAAACTTTGGTTCTTTCCTTTTCGTACAATGGCTCGCGAAATGTTTGAGCCAACGTTCGGATTGGGAGGGGCCATTTTCCTCTCTTTGATGGGTCCATTGGAGATCTTTCAAAAAAAAAAGTTTAAAAAAAAAAAAAACTTTTCAAATTCCTTTCATTGGATTCAAATTGGAGAAACTTTGGTTCTTTTCTTTTCATACAATGGCTCGCAGAAATGTTTGAGCCAACGTTCGGATTGGGAGGGGCCATTTTCCTCTCTTTGATGGGTCCATTGGAGATCTTTCAAAAAAAAAAAAAAGTTAAAATTTTTTTTTTCAAATTTCTCTCTTTTGGATTCAAATTGGAGAAACTTTGGTTCTTTCCTTTTCGTACAATGGCTCGCAGAAATGTTTAAGCCAACGTTCGGATTGGGAGGGGCCATTTCCCTCTCTTTGATGGGTCCATTGGAGATCTTTAAAAAAAAAATGCATTAAGGTTGCACCAATTGCGTTATTTGACCAAAGTGGATCTAAGAAAAGCCTTGTCCAGAGTGTGGAGGCAGCTAGACTGTTCGAGGTAAGGGTCCTTCAAACGGGTTCATTAAGTAATCTTACTCTTACCTGGGGACTAATCTATCCACTAAGGTTTCATAAGATCGAATTGGAAGACCTATGTGCAATCTTAAAAAAAAAAATCTTGAAAAAAAAAATCTTAAAAAAAAAATCTTAAAAAAAAAATCTTAAAAAAAAAAGAATCTAAAAAAAAAAAAAAATCTGTCACGATTGTGTTCAAATTGGAGGAATTTTGGTTCTTTCCTTTTCGGATTTGGGCTCGCAGAAATGTTTGAGCCTGTATTCTGATTGGAATACCATTTGCTCTCTTTTGTGAATTCGATCTTGGCTTTTCAAAGAAAAAAAAACTTTCGTCATTATTGGATTCAAATCTGAGAAATCTTGGTTCCTTCCTTTTCAGACTTAGGGCTCGCAGAAATCGTTGAGCCTTTGTTTGGATTGGAATACCATTTACTCTCTTTTGCGAATTCAATCTTGACCTTTCAAAAAAAAAAATCCCATCTCGTGTCCTTTTTAAGGCTGCGATTTACAACATTTGTGCCTAGCGGTGCTAGTACGCCCTTTCGGGTCTACTATATTCGCAACCGACACATTTGTATCTCCAACCTTATATTATTTTACCTCGAGTGAGCTTCGCTTCTCGGTAATTTGAATTAAGGTTTACAATTGCTTCTAGCAGTCACTGGAGTGCTCATTTCGAGCTGACCATACTTGCGTTCAGAACAATTGTACCCTCCATGGCCTTTTGCCTTCTTCATTACGCTCAGAATTGGCCATGCCTGCTGAGCGATTTGAAAAGACAAAACCATGGTATAGCCCATTTATGATCACCATATTCTTGTGATTACTAATGGATGTGGTCTTGTTTCAGAAAAGTTTTCTCAAAACTAACAATGGCAGCTTCGTTGACCATCACCTTTGATGAGAACAAATACCAAGTCATGCTTCAAGAGAAGCAAAGCAAGCGCACTTTCAAGCACCCCACTAGTTGCCGAAGCGTCACCTCCCTCGGCAACTCCCAAAACAACGGGTCGACCTCCACTCCCCGGACCATTGTCTTCGGGTCACTTGGACCATTCCCACTACCCGTAGAAGAGACGGCACCTGCTAGGAAGCAGAAGACCACCCCTCAACGTGTCGCTGCCCCAACACCAAAGGCAGTCACCAAGAAGCCTGAGGCTCGTGGCAATCCCACGAGGCCAACCTACAAAAAACCAGGTCTGCCCCAAGACTTGGTCCCCGCTATCTTCGCCAAAACAAAGAAGGTCCAGGACATCTGCAAAGCCAGCATACCTGGCTCCTCTCAAGGAGAACCGGTTCTATCCTCTTGCTTACATCAAAGGAGAGAAACTACCCTCCACCGAACAACCAAAACAACTCAGCACAAGCCGGCTTGTTCATACAAGCCCAAAATCAATTTGTGCATCACAAGGCCTCGACAAGAACCTGCCAGGGCCTGCTATCTTGCAACTCGACCCTTCATCTCAACAGGGGACGAGCTTACAAAATTTAAAGCTTCGCTGCGACAAGCTCGGTTGCTGCGCATGAGGGACCACATCCTTCATTGCTAGAGCACAGCCCGAGCTAACAGAAGCTCAAATTGCTCGTCACATACGTCGCCGCGCGGCATATCGACAAAAGAGATTGAGAAGCAAAGAACCCAGCATTCTGAGCTTCAAATCTCCCAAAAATGGGTCGAAAAAGAAAGACCCGACCAAGTTGCTGCTGTCCACATGGTTGGCAAAACCAAAAGAAGGCATAAATCAACAACAAAAATACATGTCAAACGACCGGTGACTCGCAGCGTCTCCCGGACAAGAAGGCATCAGGAAGACTCTCCCACTCCTTCAAGCCAAGGACATTGGAGTGATCATTCCTCGGGCTCTTCATCTAGAAGAATGAGCTCCAGCTCAGTCACTAAGACAGTATCCTCTTTCGACTCACGAAGAGTGAATGTCCTAGTCACAAACTCTGAGCAACCTCCACCGGACGATAACATGGCTCTACGCATTCAGCAACTAGAGCAAGGACAGCAGAGAATAGAGGTTCTGATGGAAAACCTCCTTCTCACTCTCCAACGTCCACCAAACAATGATGAAGTGCCTCCACAAGATGAGGCAAACGGTGGAGAAGATGAGTCACGCGCCCTTACTAAAAAGGACGTTGACAATATCCTTGCTAAAGCAAAAGAAGAGGATACACTGAAAGAGCATGCGATCAAGCCACCATATCCCTTATGGATGGACTCGATTCCGTTCCCTCCAAAATTCAAGCAACCTCTTCTCCAAACATACACGGGAAAAGGTTCAGCTAGACACCACGTCATCCACTTCAAGATCCTGACAGGAACGATTGCGGATCAAGATGCTCTTAAGATCCGTCTCTTTGCAAGTACCCTAAAAGGTACGGCCTTTGATTGGTACTCCACTCTGCCAGAGGACTCCATTTAAAACTGGACCATGCTAGAGACACGTTTCCTGACCCACTTCAAAGGTGAGGATCATCCTGTTACTATGGCTCAGCTCTGCAACCTTAAACAGGGAGAGAATGAGTCGACATATGACTGCATTCATAAGTGGAAAGCAATGGCATACAAATGCTCAGATGTGCTGCCACAAGCGTCGCTAATCGACATTTGCCGAAACAACATGAGAGCAAGGATTCGCTTCATGATCATGGGTAACAAATCAAAGAACTTGGGAGAACTCCTAGAAGCATCTATGGAGGCTGAAACAGTGATCAAAGATCTCAACAGTCAGAAGTCATCAAAGAAGGAGCCGACTGCCATTCCGACCTCCAAGCCAAAGAAAAAGGAGGTTCTCAATGTGCAAACCAAGTCAGTCCCTTAGCTGCCAAAGAAAGCTAAAAACAAAGCTGCAGGTAAGAGACCTGAACTCTCTGATGCCTTCAAAGAACGGGTAGAGAAGAAATACCCGTTCGATGAAGATGTTGAAGAAATATTTTGGGCTCTCTTGGCAAATGGCAAACTCACCTTACCTGACCCCAAAAGACCGGGAGATGTTGGCAAAACTAACGATCCCCGATATTGTCCATACCATCAAATGGTCTCGCATCCTCTCAACTAATGTTTCGTTGTGAGAGAGAAGATTAACAAGATGTGGAAAAACGGAGTCATCACCTTTGACAAAAATTATGGGCCTGCCTCCGTTAATATGGTGTCATGTGGACAAACATCCAAATCACCAAAGGAAAAGGTCACTACTTCCTTCAAAGTGATAAAAATGACCTAGATGTCCCAAGAGTTGGTGCCTTATCCAACACCAGATGGACAGCCCATATGGGTGCAGCCCGATCTCCTGGAAGATGAAAATTAGGAGATCGTCAAAACAAAGCCGACTGCTCAACAGCGAAGGCAAGCCAAGAGACAACTCCGCAAGCTCAAACAGCAGGAGAAGGCTCAAACAAAACAAGAGGTCCTTGAAAAGGCAGAAACCTCCACTACCGCTTCACTGAGTGCAACAGACGAGTCCCTCCCCAAAGGTCCAAGAGTGATAAGAAAATTCGCTCTCAGTGATTTCATGACACCACGGCTCAGGGATGAGATTGCGCAGGGGGCATCATACTCTTGTAACTTGGTAGTTGGATTCTCTATGGATGGATACGAGTCCATTGACACTGCCAGTGACACAGATGAATGGGAGGAATCCCTCGAAACCGGAGAATATCTCTCCAATGAAGAATGGATCCCAAAATCCCATCTTATGCCAGTAACCTTATATAACCCCTTCTTTCCACAAGGATCCTGGTCTGATGATGATGAAGACCAAGAGGCTACCCAAAATGCTGTTGACACAGCACAAACAAATGCTCTAGTGGATCCCAACTAGGTCGAACCACAAGGGGCAGATGAAGAAGAAGATTTGGCTCCTATGCCCGATCTTGAAGAATATGCAAGGGTCTTACAGCGTCTGGCCATAGAGTAAGAGCAGGATCGCATCAATCAGCTTCATCAAAATCCAGAACCGGAAGTCCCGGAGAATCTATAAGCATCTCCTCCGGTGACTCCGGAAAATGAAGAAAGTTGCTGGATTAATGATCTTCTTACATCGGAGGATGAGTCTGATTCCCAACAGTCCATTGTGGAGGCATCTTCTATCGAAGTTGCTTGCAATGTGATAGTTCAGGATGATAGTGCCTCTGAAGCTCCATCTGTTGAAGCCACAGACTCTCAAAATGCATCCGGTAGCATATCTTCTGGAGCTACATCTTCTCGGGTGACTTCCACTAAGATAGCATCTTCTCAGCCGTCATCTCCTGAAACGGTGACATGAGAATTCAAGCCTCTTCCGACTGATCACCATGAAGAAGCTATGGCTGACGAAATCTTCAAAGAAAACCCAATCAATTGGTCTCAGATACCCAACCTCATAGGAGATGTCTGGACCGATGAAATACTGGACAAAGAAGAAAAGTCGTTGGAAGCTGTTCAGGACTTATTCCCAGAAAATGCTCCATGCAACGCAATAACTGAAGACGACAATGCTGCTGCAAAAGCGTTTTCAGCAAATGGGGAGGATCAGCCCCTTGATCCCGAAGGGGGTCTTCTGAAAGAAGAACCACCTCTAGAAGCTTTTGAACTTGGGAAAGGTACCCGCTCTGGCCCGGATTACCACAAAAACTACAACCGACCTTCTTCTTCTTCTTATGTAAATCCTTCGGGAAAACAAGCTGTAAATGCCCCAAGTGGCAACAATAATGAAAAAGCATGCCCTAAAGATGAATTTCCACTCCCCATACTGGAGGTAATGATTGACAACACCTGCGGGTTTGAGCGAATGACTTTCATGGATGGCTTCTTTGGCTACAACTAGATAAAGATGCATTCCGAAGATGAGAGGCATACATCTTTTCGGACCCCATTTGGCGTGTATTGCTATACTGTCATGCCATTTGGTCTGAAAATTACCGCTGCAACATATCAGAGGGCTATGATGAAGATATTTCAAGATATGCTGCACAAGACAGTCGAATGTTATGTTGATGACCTCGCTGTCAAAAGCAAAAGAAAAGAAGACCATCTCAAAGATCTTCAAGAAGTCTTCCTCCGGCTTCGCAAACACAAACTGCGAATGAATCCCCTCAAATGCTTCTTCGGTGTCTCATCGGGTAAGTTCCTCGGATTCATAGTTCGGAAAGCAGGAATAGAGCTTGACCCCATCAAAGTAAGGCTATCCTAGAAATGCCATCTCCAAGAACCCTGAGAGAACTAAAAGGGCTTCAAGGAAGGTTGGCGCATATCCGATGGTTCATTTCCAACCTATCAGGGAAGTGCCGTCAATTTTCTCGCCTAATGAAAAAAGGTGTAGACTTTGTTTGGGATGCTGAATGTTAAGCTGCATTTCAAGACATCAAGTCATACCTGACCAAACCTCCAGTGTTGGCTGCTCCCATAATCGGAAACCATTCATCTTGTACACTAGAGTTCTCGACTATTCTTTGGGCGCTCTACTTGCACAAGAAAATGATGGAGGAAAAGAAGCTGCTCTATACTACCTCAGTCGCATGTTGGTAGGTGCAGAGCATTGTTACTCTCTAGTCTAAAAAGAATGCCTGGCAGTGATGTTCACAGTACAAAAGCTATGTCACTATTTGCTGTCAAACATAGTATACCTGATATCGAGGATCAATCTCTTAAAAGTCCTTGTTACAAAAGCAGGTTCTCTCAATGCCCGATTGGCAAAATGGTCTATCCTTCTGTCACAATTTGATATTACGTATGTACCACAAAAAGCAATCAAAGGCCAAGCTCTAGGAGATTTTCTTGCAGAGCATCCCCTGCCTAAGGATTCTCCGCTTAGGGATGATCTCCCAGACGAGCCTGTCTACAGCGTGGAAACCTCCTTATCAAATGCCTCTTGGAACATGTACTTCGATGGTGCAACCAGGACAAATGAAAAAGGAAAGCTGATATCGGGGATTGGCATTCTCTTTGTTAGTCCTGACAAATACATGATTCCTCACGCATTTTCGCTACTGGAACCATGTTCGAATAATGCAGCTGAGTACCAAGCTCTAATCATAGGATTGGATCTCGCCTTCGAATCTGGCATCACCATGCTGGAAGCATTTGGAGATTCTCAACTGATCGTCAACCAGATGAATCAGAAATATGAAATCAGGAAGCCTGATTTGTTGCCTCACTACAACAAGGCGCAATCGTTTCATCAAAAGTTTGACATCTGTCACATCACCCACATCCGCAGAGGTGAAAACATCCGTGCAGATGCCCTGGCTGGACTTGCTGCATCTATGGCAATCCAAGAAGGGAAAAACATGCAAATTACAGTGTGTCAAAGAAGGATTCTCCCTCCTCTCAACACACACCAAGCAGTTGCTGAATGCCACCGAGTGGTCGGAAGTCGAGTTTCCATCTACAAACCTCCGATTGGCGACTGGAGGGATCCGTTCATTGATTATATTATGTTCGGAATCCTACCTGAAGATCCAAAAGAACGGGTAAGCATTCAAAGACGAGCCCCAAATTTTCATTTGGATATTCCCTCCAAAATGCTTTACAGAAAATCTTTCAATGGAGTACTTCTACGTTGCTTGTCAAAACAAGAGGCAGAAGAAACTCTAAAAGAAGTTCATGCTGGTCTTTGTGGAGCCCATCAGGCTGATCCTAAGCTCTACGATCAGATAAAAAGGTTGGGTTACTATTGGCTTACCATGGTGGCTGACGCAATGTAATTTGCTAAACGTTGTCAACAATGCCAAATTCATGGAGATTATGTACACATGCCTCCAGAATGGCTACATCATACATCGATCTCATGGCCCTTCGAAGCCAGGGGTATGGACATCATAGGTCCTATCTCTCCCCTGTTAAGCAAAGGTCATCGCTTCATCTTCGCCGCTACGGATTATTTCTCCAAGTGGTCAGAAGCATTTGCGTTCAGTGAAATGAAGACCTCGTCAGTCCTTTAATTCTTACGAACCGACATCATCTGTCGCTTCGGCATACCTAAAAGATTCGTCCATGATAACGGACCACAATTCCGGGATCACAGATTCTACAGGTTCTGAGATAAATACAAAATCCAAAGTTACCCTTCGACTCCGTATAACCCGGCAGTGAATGGATTAGCAAAAGCTTTCAACAAGACACTCTGCAAAATTCTCAAGAAAATGGTCTCTAGTCATAAAAGAGACTGGAGCGACAAACTGCCTGAAGCTTTATGGGCCTACCGAACTACCGTTCGAGGACCAACCCATAGCACACCATTCTTCTTGGTCTATGGATGTGAAGCAGTTGTTCCCCTAGAGGTACAAATTCCTTTCTCAAGGGTATCTCTACAAAATGAAATGACGCAAGAAAGCAATGTCAAATTGAGACTCCAAGAACTAGATAATCTTGATAACAGACGGCTCGATGCTCTACAAAGCATTGAGCTTTACCAAGCACGCATGGCAAGATCTTTCGACAAAAAGGTCAGGCAACGCGCCCACAAAAAGGGTGACTTGGTTCTTGCGGTGAAAAGGCCAATGGTTTTTGCCCATAAATCCAAAGGCAAATTCGAACCAAAATGGGAGGGACCCTTCGTCATCGACAAAGTCTTCTCCAATGGCGCATATGCTCTTCTAAACATGGAGGGTGATAGATGTATGCTGCCCATCAATGGCAAGTTCTTAAAGCGGTACTACCCTTGAAGACTTCCTACATCGGGTCAGAGCGATGCCAGAATGGCCAAAGCCTATTCCTAGGTACTTGCTCGTCAAACCCACCCCTTTTAGAGTTTTCATCCCTATGTTGAAATTTCTAAAGACCCAAAACAATGTTTACTTTCAATGTTTCATTGTTAAAAAAAAAAACAAAACGCAAAATCCAAGTTTAGGAGCCTCTTCCCTAACTTGACCAAAACTTTCAATCCTTGAACCCAAAATTCATGGTTTGAAACAAAAATCAGGACTCAGGGATTTCCACCCTAGTCTACCTTGACTTTTATCGCCAAAATAGTTTCGAGTAAAAAATTTACGACCCTCGTGTCTTTAAACAAAAAAAATGGTTTTTCAAAAACCGTGGGGAAGCGACATTTAGTCGATACTCACACAAAACCCAAAAATCTGAAGGACGCGAACCCCATTCGATACTTCCAAAACCTCGAATCGCAAGGAAGTGACACCTCATCAATACTTGCAAAATTTTCAAAAAAATCACGGAGACACAACGTTTTAGTTGATATCCACAACCCAAATTTCAAAACAAAAACAAAGGTTCGAAAAAAACCTCAAATTTCAAAAATCGTGGAGAGGCGACATTCCATTGATACCCACAAAACCAAATTTTTGAGAAAAAAACAAGGAAGCGACATTCAGTCGATACTTGCACCCAAATCCGCGAGGAAGCGACATTCCATCGATACTCGCAACCGAATAAGCAAGGAAGCGACATTCCATCGATACTTGCAATACCATTCAGCAGGGAGGCGACTCTTAGTCGATACTTGCATTTTGAAAACCAAGAAACCCGGCTTTTATGCCAAAAACCTGGCTTTCACGACAAAACTTGCCTTTCATGCCGAAAACTCGGCTTTCATGCCGAAAACCTGGCTTTCATGCTAAAAACCAAAAACCTGGCTTCCACGCCAACAAAACAAAAACCTGGCTTTCATGCCAAAAATAAAAAATCTGGCTTCCATGCCAACAAAACAAAACTTGGTTTTCAAAAAACTCGTCTTCTATGCCACAAAATCTGGCTTTCACGCCAAACAAACAAAAATCGGCTCTCATGCCAAAAACCGGCTTCCATGCCACAAACAAAATTTGGCTCCCATGCCACAAAATTTTTGGCTCTCATGCCACAAAACCAAAACTTGGCTTTCACGCCATAAAAATCGGCTCTCATGCGAAAAACCAGCTTCCATGCCACAATAAAAATTCGGCTCTCACGCCATCCAAAATTTGGCTTTCATTCCATCTCAAAAATCAGGCTTTCAATCCACAAAAATCGGCTCTCATGCCAAAAACCAGCTTTCATGCCACAAACAAAATTTCGGCTTTCACGCCATCCAAAATTCGACTTTCAAGCCATCGAAAAACCAGGCTTTTTGCCACAAAATCTGGCTTTCATGCCCAAAACAAACTTTTGACAAAAGATTTTCACAAAATGACAACCTTTTGATCAAATTCTCAAACAAACATTCCCATCCAACTTTTTACTTACTTTCATAAAAAAAAAAAGAGAATTTAATTGAAACGAGGGAATACAAAAAAAAAAAGGGTGCCAAAAAATGTTTATACATGGAGGTACCAAAAGAAAAGAAGAAAAAATTTGTTACAAATCACGAGGCTAGTCCGACATGGTCTTCAGCCAAAGGCTTAACTCCTCAAGCAAACTCTTGGCCTTAGCCTCCAAAGCTTCCAAGCCGCGTTTCTTCAGGATCTTCCCATAAAATGCGGTAGGCCGTCGAGATCCATCTTCAGCAAGAGGAAGCTCTTCCCAAAGAATCTGCCATTGTCCATATTCTTGAGTCTTCCTCCGGAGATTGCTTTCGACCTCCTCAACTTGGCGAATGAGAGTCCTCTCTCTATCGCTAGCTTTCAAAGTGGCAGTCCACTTGGCAGCGGCTTGTTCTTCCAATAGCTTAAGGCGCTGTTTGGCTTCGGTGACCTCCCTATCAAGATGGTGCTGGTCCTGTGTCAGCTTAATAATATCCAACTCGGTGACGTTCCTCTCCCGAACGAGCTGCTTCTGAATCCGCGAGATCTCATTCAGTTCAGATTTGACCTCGCTGGAAGGCTTCAAAAACATCTCGTTGAAGAAATCATCATGGTCTCAGTCCACTTGTTGCCTAGAGTGATGACTTCATCAACAAAAACCTTGGCATCTATAATGTCCAGACCGACTTCTTCGCTATCGGTAAAAATGTCTTGCACATGCTTAACCATGCCGAAACCAACCTCCAAATGGCCAGAAGAAAGTGTCTCGACCCATGAGCTCAAAACTCTCTTCAACACCTTCCTTGCAAACTGACGGGATGGCTCAGATGAAGACTCGCCATGCTCTGTTGGTCGACTGCCCGTGTCAAGCACCGTTGGAAGAGTAATCAAGAAGCTCTTTCCAACCGGAGCCGTTGGGGAAGGAATATTAGTAGGCGGACTCGCCTCTGCCTCATCAAAACTGGTGAAAGAAGCCCCTACTCCTGGATCGGTCACAGGTACCCCCTGCTCTGGTTTTAAAAAAGATAGAGGAACTTCTTCTGTCACCTCACAGCCTGCCAATGAAAGATGAAAAAGGTATGAATATGATCTTGTAAAAATCAAAATATCAAGATTATCAATACAAAGTGCCTTCTTCGACGACTGGTGGAATGCTTTCTACTTCCATGAGCTCATCCGAAGCATCATCAAAAGTTGCATCCATGGATGGCTCAAAGTCGTCGAAATCCTTTGGTAAATCAGCTGGCAAAAAATATATATATATGTCAGAAGCGGCGGTAAAGAAAAAACAAAGAGAAAAAAAAAAGAAAAAGAAAAGAAGTCATACCAAAAGGAGATTCTGGATCTACTTCAGAATCTCTGAGTTCTTCCTTAGATGCCACGATAGGATCCGTCACCGCCTCATCTGCCGGAACCTCAGGCATCATCAAACCATCATCTTCTGCCAAAAGAAAGAAAGCAGTAGATCAAAACAAAAGCTCTCATGAAAGAAAAGAAACAGAAAGAGAAAAGGGAAAAGCATACCATCATCAATGGTCTCTTCCCCTCGGCTTCTTTTCTCTGGAGGCTCATCATCATCCCCTGATGCCTCCTCAACAATGGTGGAAGGAATTTCCAGATCAGGAGAGCTTTCATGCCGTCTCTGACTTTGGCGCTGTCCTTTTCTCCTCTTGCTCCTATGGGACGAACTGCTGGAAGCACCCTCCCCACCATCGAAATCTGGCCTCTCGCCAAATTCTTCACCGAATGGTCTGCTCTTGCCGGTAGACTCCATGGAAGCCTTTGCTCGCTCTGCTTGTATCCAAGCAGCAACCTCAGCCTCCTCCTCGGTAAGCTGTTCTAAGACCTCACCAGGTATCTCTTGTGCAGCTCCCGATCTGATGACGTCCTGGTCCTCGAGAAAACCTGTTCTGTGCTTTTCTCCAGAAAGGAATGCCATGACTTCTTCTCGGCGGACGCCATCTGACTTCCCAAGGCCCTTCCCGGAAGACTGCTTTACATCAAGCTTTTTCTTGGAAAACCCCCGGTATGTTGAAAAGCTCTCCACAAACCATTTTATGAAGCCAGCAGTCCGGAAAGTAGGCAACTTAGGATAAGAAATTAGGGCAGTAGTGTCTTCCGCACTATAAAACGCCCATGCATTTCTCCCGTCCTGCAGACCTCCAAAACACTTCACCTTGCTCGAAGGCGCTCCAACAATGCCTTGGGAGAAGCCCAACTGCATGGCAAAACGCGAAGGAACATACGGCTGGATGTCGACGAAAAGATGTCTGCGGTACACCATTGTGCCGACACGTATGTTAAATAGCCAACTCCTCTCCGCATTTGTCAAAGAATAGTGTCTTCCCGACCCTGCCCTGGTCGAATCACGGGAGACACCAAAATCAAAAGCCTTCTTCCGTAAGCCCGGAGAAAGCTTCACTGAAGACTGCCCCATCTCGACGTCCCAGAATCGTCGGATCCTCAAGCGAGCATCGATGGATCCGTTTGGGGTCCCGTCGATGCTTGACTTGATTTCACCGTGCGGAAGATGTCGAGCTTTGATGTACGGTCATCCGATGTCCGATTGACCTGAAATTTGAAGGGGAGCCTATTGGAGTCATTTTGAGATGTCCATTAGCTCCGATTTTGGTGCCATGGTCCCGGGGAGCTTCGCCGCCGGTAGGCTTGATTTTGCTTCGGAGCATCAAAACCGGGTCAAACGTTGTCGGAATGACCTGAAATTTGACGTGCAGCCCTTTGGAAGCATGCAGAAGCTACTCATGTGTTTTGTTTGATGAGTGGCGGCATAAGAGGTTCTAGCCGCCGGAAGGCTTGATTTCGCCGTTCAAGAGTTGATGGAGGGTCAAACGGTGTCGGTTTGACTTGAGATTCGACATGGAGCCTTTTGGAGGTATTTTGAGACCATCCATAGACTCTGATCGAAGATTTGATGTATTTGACATCGTCGCTGTCTGGAGCTCCCGCTCAGCTGTTGGAGGATTGAAGTTAGGCCAGATGGTGTCGAAATGGCCCGAGACTTCATGTGTACCTTTCTTTTGGCTACTTTGAAAGATCTTGTAGTTTTTGTCTGGTTCTGTCAAGATCTGATGCTTGAAGCAGCTTTGCCTGTTTGTAGTAGGATGCGGCTCCATATAGCTTTTGATGTTGATGAGGCAAAGTGACATTTTTGGTGTCAACATGCACCATCGAAGTAAATGTTCCAGGAGGCATTTGATAAGGAGGTCTCCACGCTGTAGACATGCTCGTCTAGGAGATAATCCCTGAGTGGAGAATCCTTAGGCAGTGGATGCTCTGCGAGAAAATCTGCTAGAGCTTGACATTCGATTGCTTTCTGTGGTACATACCTAATATCAAATTGTGACAGAAGGATGGACCATTTTGCCAGCCGGGCATTGAGAGAACCTGCTTTTGTGACAAGGACCTTTAAGAGATTGATCCTCGAAATCAGGTATACTGTGTTTGACAGCAAATAGTGACATTGCTTTTGTATTGCGAACATCACTGCCAGGCATTCTTTTTCAACTGGAGAGTAGCGATGCTCTGTACCTACCAACATGCGACTGAGGTAGTATAGAGCAGCTTCTTTTTCTCCATCGTTTTCTTGTGCAAGTAGAGCGCCAAAAGAATAGTCGAGAGTGCTTGTGTACAAGATGAATGGTTTTCCGGTTGTGGGAGCAGCCAACACCGGAGGTTTGGTCAGGTATGACTTGATGTCTTGAAATGCAGCTTCACATTCAGCATCCCAAACAAAGTCTACACCTTTTCTTCATCAGGCGAGAAAATGGACGGCATTTTCTGGATAGATTGGAAATGAACCGTCGGATGTATGCCAATCTTCCTTGAAGCCCTTTTAGTTCTCTTAGGGTTCTTGGAGATGGCATTTCTAGAATTGCCTTGACTTTAATGGGGTCAAGTTCTATTCCAGCTTTCCAAACTATGAATCCGGGGAACTTACCTGATGAGACACCGAAGAAGCATTTGAGGGGATTCATTCGCAGTTTGTGTTTGCGAAGCCGAAGGAAGACTTCTCGAAGATCTTGGAGATGGTCTTCTTTTCTTTTGCTTTTGACGGCGAGGTCATCAACATAACATTAGACCATCTTGTGCTGCATATCTTGGAATATCTTCATCATAGCCCTTTGATATGTTGCACCGGCATTTTTCAGACCAAATGGCATGACAGTGTAGCAATACACGCCAAATAGGGTCCGAAAAGATGTATGCCTCTTGTTGCGACACTGGACCGAAGTCCTACTAACCGAGTCAGGGCCCACGACGGGGGAGGGAGGTTATACTATCCAATCAACCATCCATCTGTGATTAACCCACAGGTTTCCGCGGTGAGGATTCCCAAAACACACTTGGAATTTATCTCACACAACTATGATTTGCGGAAGCGTGCAAGTAATCTTATTTATGCTTCACAAGTGATATCATCCACTTACATAAATTAAATCATCATCAACCATAATCAGAGGAGGAAACATAACATGGCATAACCAGAAATTTAACATTCTAGTTGCAAAAGAACCAAAGTAAGTTAAGTTAGTTACACATTCCCAAAGTATCAATGGCCAACAAAGGCCTTATAACCCAAAACAAAATAGACACCCATTCCCATCATATGACGTGCTCAAGACCCCACTCGACTTCTAGAGGACGTCGTCGGGTTGCCACTCACGAGCTGGGGGTGGCTCAACAGCCTCCTCCGGGCGCTCCTTCTCAGGGGCAACTGCTCCTGCATCTAAACACCAAAGCAAAAAGGGTCAGACACAATGATCTGGCAGGTGATCAATTTAGACACAACGATCTGGCAGGTGATCAAATTTTATGTGCAGTTTGAAGTAAACAAAACTCAAACACTTTAACAATTTCTAATCAAACTTACTCAATATGCAAAACCGAGTTACTGGTAAACAAAGCCGAACTAACACGATTTTAAGAAATAAATCATGATTCGTAAATCCACAATGAGCCCATCCTTTCTCAATCACACGTGGTGACAAGAGCAAGCACGACACGCAAGACACGATCCCAAGTCACGCAACGTAGATGGGGAAAACCGGCCGTGGAACCGGGGCACGCACAATGTGTAATATAATACACGACTAATTTGCAGATAGTCCACATGTTTAAGGACCCCGGACAGTGGATCAGACTTAAGGGGCAGTCCAAGCTCAGTGGTATTAAATGAAAACCATGAATTCACGAAAACACAACGATACTTATACGAACTCGTCATGTTTGGGGAAAAACACTTATCAAAACAACACGGGTGAAATTTGCAAGAAAAGCATGTGCTATCTTATTCTGAACTGAAAGAGTGATTCTAAATAAAACTAGATTGGAAAAATAAGACAAAGTTGACCTAACACTTTTATTGTCAAAGTCGAGACTTCCAACAAATTCAATCAAGCCCATGCCAAGTGCCTACTGATCATTGTGTATTTGAAGAACCCAAATATCCGGTTTAGGACAAATGCTTTGGTATTCATAAGGTATAGGATATTTTAAGTCTCAAAGGCACAATATAAAATGGAAGACACTTGACATGATCAGGTTTTCTTCCTTCTAGAAACTCCCTCAAAACTTCCCTTTTTCTGTCACATTTCAAAAATTTAGGTAGCATCAGGTTCGCTCGAGCGATGATGAGTTCACTCGAGCGGACCCATCCAGAACATCCTTCGCTCAAGCCTCCATACGATTCGCTCGAGCGGTCGCAACACAGAACGTCCTTCGCTCGAGCCTCTCCCAAAGTTCGCTCCAGCGGTCGCAACCAGAGACTTGTTCGCTCGAGCCTACCCAATGTTCGCTTGAGCAGACAGGTTGCTGGGAGCGATCCTCCCAGACAGAAGCTTGTTCGCTCGAGTGACTAAGAGTTTCGCTCGAGCGAACAGGTTTCTGTCTGAAACCGTTCAGTGCAGTCTTAGTCGCTCGAGTGAACAAGTTTCTGTCTGAAACCGTTCAGTGCAGAAAACTGCATTCCTATAGCACTTCTGCTACTCTCCCTCTTTCACTTCTCCAACTCATGGGAACCTGTAAAAATATTCACAACCTCCAATCTTTACAACACCCACCATACACTTTCCCCAACTCATCCATTCTTTAAGCTACATAAATCACCATTTTCTCATTCAAAACCATTAACTTACACTCAAAACAGAAATCCAATTTGACTAATACATAAATCAAGAATCATGCTAAAATTTAGGCAAGAGAACATATAAGACATTTCAAATAATCCCAGGCATTTAAAGGCAATAGATAAGCAATTCAAGCATGGTGAATCAACCATTAAAAATCAAATATAATGCCTAAATACAACATGCATTAAGAGGGTCTGAAAGGACCACTTGCCTTCACTCCAAATGCTATCCAAAGTCTCTCAAACTCCTATCCAAAGGAGGGCCACGAAATCTACACAAGAGTCCTAAGAAAACCATTCTAAAAATCACCATTTTGGTCAGTCAAAACCCCCATTTCAAAAATGGGTTTGCATGTACGAAAATTAGTGTCTAAAAGAGCTCAAAATATCAAAATGAAAGGAAGAAGAAGATCCCTATACCTGAAGCTTGTTAAATGAGAATCAAGAACAAAAATGGAGTGCAATCTCAGCTGGAAACTTTGAGAAAATGGTAGCAATGGAGAGCTTAGGTTTAGAGGAAGAAGAAGCTATGATCAGACCTTGATTTGGAGCTTCCTAACCTAGGCATGCAAAGGAAGAAGGTGTGGGCGGGGGGAGGGGCTTTCTTTCTCAGCTCGGCTGAAGAGAATGAGTTGCAGGAGAATGGCTTCTAACGTGAATGACGAGGAAGAGGAGAACTTAAGTCACATGGGTCCTAGTGGGCCCCACTAGATCAAAATTTGTGTCCATTAAAACATTACTTTACGGGCCCCGGATGGAAACGATGAAGAAGACAAAAATGATCATTGAAAAATATAGTTTCCAAAAAGTATAAATTTGACATAGTTTTGAGATTTTGAAATTTGGGTCCAGATTTGGGTGTGAAATGACTGTTTTACCCTTTTGGCCAAAACTTGGATTTCTGGGCCTCAAACACAAACAGGCTGAAAGTAGAAGTTGAATACTAAAATAAAACTATTTAAAATAAATAAAAATCGCGATAAAATCAAGAAAACTAAAATTTCCTCCCAAGCTTACACGTACACTCAAGGCACCCCTGAGTGTGGCTAAATAGCATAAAACGCTCTCAAAATTCCCCAAAGCTAATTCTAGGCTAAATCGAACCAATTTCTAATCCCACGAGCATTAACCCACATAATAACTAAATGCGCACTTAATTAATACTAATCGCGCTAATCCTGGGTTGGGGTTTTGACACCTCTCATCTTCGGAATGATCTTTATCTGGTTGTTGATGGACCCGTCTTTTTCTTTCTTGCCTTCCTCCATCCCGGGTCCGCCGGGGTACGGCGGGGCGAAGAGAAAAAAAAGAACAAGCATCAACATTTTTTTTTTGTACGGGTATGCCAAATTTTCTATTCTACTTGGAATTTGAAATGGTAATCCGGAGATTCAACTTCACAAGTAGAAAAGGAAATCAACTTTTTTCTAACTTTCCATTGCACATATATTTTAAAGAAAGAGAAAAAAAATTTTAATGCAGTGAAAGGCGATTTTCATTTGTATGCCGTGAAAGACAGTTTTGCCGTGAAAGGCGATTTTGTGCCGTAGAAGGCAGTTTACAAATCTCATCAAAATGTAAAGACAAGAAATGTGATTTTTTTGTCTCTTTAAAAAATACACAATACAACAGAAAAGTAAGAAAAGGAATTTGACTTTTCAAGAGATCGTGGGGACTCGTTCAGATCGACGGTCGCGAGTCATGTATGGGCTCCACCATCGTCCTTTAGATGAGAACACTTGATGCTTTAGTTCACTTGGCTTGGCTTGGACCCCAGATTTTTAGAGGACAAAGACCAAGGGAAGGTCCTATATCCAATAAAAAAACGGGTAGACGTGCTGAAAAGCCGCATCTAAGCCATGTTGGATAGAAGAAAAGGGTGAAACCATTTGGGGGGTGGCCCCCCAAGGGACTTTGATCACCTTGTAGTTCTTGCAGCAGGGTTTCTTGAAGGCAGGAGAGCTTCTTTGTGCAAAGAATTCTTCAGGATAATTTTCAGACAATTTTTCAGGACTCTTTAGATGATTTTTTCAGGACCCCTTCCCTTTGGAATGACCGCCTATTTATAGGCTTTTGGTGGCCATTATGAGGGCTTTATGGGCATTAATGGTATTAATGCTCCATGATGGGAGGAGTTACAAGATTTAATTTCAGAATTTTGTAACTCCTTTTCCTTGGATTTTGATTGGCCGATGGAGAATAATGGGCATTTAATCTCCATGATGATGGGAGTTTTATGATTAATTACCGTGATTAATCTCCATAATGATAGGAGTTACATGGTTAATTGTCATGATTCATTGGACTTGTAACTCCCATTTGCTTGCTTCTGATTGGGCCGTCCAAAATAATGAGTTAATGACTCTAATAAGTTGTCATAAAAAGGTCAATTAACAGCATTAATCGGTCGCCGAGTCGCTTGAAGAATCGCGGGCTGTGCCGCGTCTTTTGGAATTCTTCTTGCGATGATCATCGATGGATCCGCACGTTGTTTGATGTCGGATGACGATGCAAATTCAAACATTGGTTGACACCAATGGGTCGGCAACATCTGTCCAGTCGATTTCACGATCAGTCGGGCAGAAAGTGTGCTTTCTTGGTCAGCCGGTTGGCGGTTTTGGAGTGTCCGGTGATGATCAAATGATTTCGATGGCGGATCCGTGATGTCGATGAAGATCGACGGATATCATGCCACAAAAATCAGATTTTAAGAAAATCACCGGGGTCATACTTCGCGAAACGCGAAAAGAATCGGAAAAACAGGCGTTTTGGTGAAAATACGGCGACCCTGCACCCATGGTTGCCGGCGACCATGGGGCTGGCGACCATGGGCCAAGGTCGCCGGCGACCTTAGACTTTGGTCCATTTTCCGGTCGCCGTTTCTCGGCTATTTCTCGGGCTTTTTAGCTTCTTTTTTCTCCTGTATTTTTCTTGAAATTTCTTATCATTTATTGGCTTGATTCCACTGAAGAAAACCCATCGAAAGGCTGTGAAAATCAGAAACAAAGTTTCCTATTTTTGGAAAAGCCGAAGACTCCGTAGCCGATTTTCCGCCAAGAGTTGAAACTAGGTCAAACAATGTCAGAATGACCTGAAATCTGAGGTGAAGCTTCTTGGGCATTCGATAGGACCAACCATGGGCTTTTATTTGAGTTCTGAAGCCGTCTGGGGTCCCGTCGATGCTTGACTTGATTTCACCGTGCGAAAGATGTCGAGCTTTGATGTACGGTCATTCGATGTCCGATTGACCTGAAATTTGACAGGAAGCCTATTGGAGTCATTTTGAGATGATCCATTAGCTCCGATTTGGATGCCATGGTCCCGGGGAGTTTCGCTACCGGTAGGCTTGATTTTGCTTCGGAGCGTCAAAACCGGGTCAAACGTTGTCAGAATGACCTGAGATTTGATGTGCGGCCTTTTGGAAGCATGTAGAAGCTACTCATGTGTTTTGTTTGATGAGTGGTGGCATCAGAGGTTCTCACCGCCGAGTGGTTTGATTTCGCCGTTCGAGAGTTGACGGAGGGTCAAACGGTGTCGGTTTGACTTGAAATTCGACGTGGAACCTTTTGGAGGTATTTTGAGACCATCCATAGGCTCTGATCGAAGATTTGATATATTTGACACTGTCGCCGCTGAGAGCTCCCGCTCAACTGTTGGAGGATTGAAGTTAGGCCAAATGGTGTCGAAATGGCCCGAAACTTCATGTGTACCTCTCTTTTGGCTATTTTGAAGGATCTTGTAGTTTTTGTTTGATTTTGACAAGATCTGATGCTTGAAGCAGCTTTGCCTATTTGTAGTAGGATGCGGCTCCGTGTAGCTTTTGATGTTGAGAAGGCAGAGTGACATTTTTGGTGTCAACAAATGCCCCCTCGATGTACAGCGACGAATTGGATAGCTTCTGCAGTCGATGTGCCTCGAAGAAAATTTTGAAGGGGAACTTATGACTTGAGCAAGTGCCTTTGAGCATTTTCTTTGATAGAGTAGCCTTTTGAGTTTCCAAGGGGATTTTTTGGCAGTGAGAGATCACGTACCATCTCAAGACAAAATTTTGAAAATGACATTTCGATTAGTTTTTTGGGTTTTGGAATTTTTCTTTTTGACCTTGTGAACCTAAAGGCTTTGTGTGGCGCATTAGGCGGTCAAGAAGGTTTTTGGTTGTTGACCTTGTGACCTAACAAGCTGTATGTGGCAGGTTAGGGGGTCGGGTTTTGAATTTTGATTTTTTGGTCTTGTGACCTAACAAGCTGTATGTGGCAAGTTAGGGGACCGGGATTTGGTTTTTGGTTTTGGTCTTGTGACCCAACAAGCTATATGTGGCGAGTTAGGGGACCATGGTTCGGATTTTGGTCACTCTTTGGGACAATTTCGGATCCATTGGAGTGGTTTGGGTTTTTGTGGAATGTCAATTTCAAGGTTTTGGCTTAATTTGGTTCATGAGGTGGGATGGTTTGGATTTTTGGAAAATCATGAGGCTTGGATTGTTTTTTTGTATGGTCCAATCAACTCAAAGGAGGCATGGAACCATTTTTTGTATGCTCTTGGTAAGAGGGATTTTGACTAAAAGCCACTTTTAGTGCCTAGGTGATCAAACCTGACTCATATGGGCTAACCCATGGGACCATAAGCTTTAAAGATAGCTTAGATCTCATGTGGTGTCATTTTTGTAAAGAATATCTAAAAATATCTCTTTTTGGTAGAGAATATCTAAAAATATTCTTACTTGGAGAGAATCTCTCAAGTTTCCTTGATTTTGGGAGACTTTCTCAAAGTATCTTTCTATGGGAGAAAGTTTCTCATAATCCCTCTTTTTTTGGAGAGAATTTCTCAAAAGATCTCCTCATTGGGAAAGAATATCCCATGATTCCTTTCTTTTAGGAAGTTTGCTAATTTGTAGTACTTGCCTCCTTTCTTTTCTCCTCCTTTCCTCTTTTGGTTTGCTTTCTTCTATAAAAGCAAGGGGAGGTTGGATCTCTTGTTCCTATTGCCTTCTTTTTGCAAAAGTCTTCAAGAGTTCTCCAAGATCAAGAATTCTCCTTCTTCTTCAAGGATCTTTAAGCTTTTTCTTCTTCTTCTCCATCAATGGCTTCAAGTAAGTTTTTTTTCTTAAGAAACCCCATGTAGGAATAGAAAAGAGTTTTCATTCTTTCCTTTTCTTTTTCTTTTTCTTTCTTTTTTTTTTCTTTTTCACATGCATCCCTGTTTTTTTTTCACACATTTTTTTTCCTTTTTTTTTCTTTCTTTTTTTTTTTCTTTCTTTTCTCTTTTTTTCTTTTTCTTACACGCTTTTTTCTCTCTCTCTCTTTTTCTTTTTTTTTTTCTCACGGTTTCTCTCTCTTTCTTTACCGTGGTTTTTTTTCTTTTTGTGTGTGACCGTATGGACAAGACCGTATGGTCACGGCCGTACGGCCAAGTGGCCTGTGGGCATTTTTTTTCCTTTTTTTCTTTTTTTTTTGTGAGATTCCTTTTTTTTTCTCTCTTTTTCCTTCTTTCTTTCCCGGATTTCGAGACGCGCATGCATGACAGCTTTCCTTCTATGCATTTTTTTTTTAGAGAATGGAATTGGAAGGATGATAGTGCACACCTGGAAATCTTTTCGCAAGTCTTGGGATTTGGAGCTCGCAGCAATGTTAAGCCCTTTCTTGGTCTTGCGGGGATTTTTTTAGGAGCTTGCAAGTTTTGGATTTTGGAGCTCGCAGCAATGTTGAGCCCTTTTTCAATCTTGCGGATATTTGAGAAGCTTTGGTTTGATCTCGCCGCAATGTTTGAGTTCAAGCCTTCTTAAAAAATTTTCCATCGATTATGAGCTTGTAGCGATGTTGAGCCCATCTTCAAGCTCCTATTTCTTTCGGGGTGTTTTCCTTTTCTTCGGAATTGCCTCGGAACCATGCCAAAATCTCGCTAGAATTTCTTTTGCAAAACTCTGTCATTTTGATGATAGATTTTCTTCTCTTTCCATCCTTTGCAGGTAGTTCCTCCAGAACGAGCAAAGGTAAGGAGCCCGTCACTGATGCGCCTCGTCGTTCTACCAGATCCTCTAATGTGGTCGTACAGCAGGCCTGGGAAGAGGTCTAGTATGTTGAAAAGAACTTGGAAGAGTGTGACTCGCTCAACTGAGATGAGATGAGGCAACGTTTGATTGCCCTAAAGGGTGAGGAGTTTAATAAGATTATGGTAAGCAACCGTCCCTGGGTCACGGACGATCAGAGCATTGTGCCCAAGCCTACCTTCTTCTTTGGTGATGCCGTCCCCGACGATTCAACATACCAAAGGAGATGTTTTCGGTTCTCTTTCACAATTGATGGTGAGAAGAGAACTGTTTCTACCCGGTCGACCTTCGATCGGACTATCTCGATCATGAGCCTTTCCTCCACATGCTCGAAGAGGGAAGATCCTCTAAGCTGGGTGAAGAGGACAAGCGTGATGAAGACCGGGGTTTTTGTTGGCGGAGATGGAACGCACATCAGGCCGCACTGATTTTTTCGGCTTGTCAGATGGCGTTTGGAGAGCGGCTTGCTTTGGTGCCTACTATTTACTCCTATTTATGCACCGAACTGCAAGTTGCTGCTTTTCTGGTTCGGCTTGGGCTTCCCATGAATAGGGTATTTTCTGCCCACATGACCAAAGGGGACCCGTTCATCCAAGGCAAAACATAAATCCGGCACGACAACCTGTGAATCAGCCGGTGATGCCTCAAAACTCGAATTAGAGTACTAATCCTCGGCCGAATTATAACGCAGTCTCGTTCAATAATAACAACAATTCAGGCCAAAACAATGACGGGAACAAGAGAAGGCTTGGACCGAAAAGGGCTAACTACGCGCCCCTCCCTCAACCTTGGATCACTGTTTTCTGGTCGCTCATAGAACAAAACGCTATCCAGCTTCCACCAGAAAGACAACAGCAATGGCTAGACCACCTTGATCGGACGAGATTCTGTGCATACCACAGGATGCCGGGACATGACCTAACCCATTGCTATACGGCTAGAGACCTGATCTACGACCTTAGTGATGAAGGGGCGATTGAGTGGAATAGCATCAAACCCATGGGAGACTATGGTCCGCAGAAAATGCCACAAGCCCAAGGTCCGCTTACCGGTACGACGCGGCGAGTGCCGAACATGCAAATCTACACAAACCCGATGCCACAACACGCTGCGTCAACCTCGACACAACCGTTGCAGGGACCGTCGGCCAATGTCGCCACCGTGTCACATCAATTAACTGATTTCCCGATCTAGCCAGCCATTAGTCAGAATCAACCCTACTATGATGATTTTTTTGAAGATGATGACTATTGGAAATACGTCAATTGGGACGGAAAAACTAAATTCAGACTAGATAACATCAAAACCGGCATGGTAATCAACTCCCCGGACCTCTACAAGGTGTTCTTTGATGATGATATCGTGTACAAGGGGTCTCGGACCAGTACTCACTCCCAATTTAATCACCCCCAGGATGTTGGGTCGTCACAAGCACACCTCCGATCAGGACGGATCCGCCCACCGCGGCTACCTCCGATCGCCAGTGCACCGGATCCGGGCTTACAAATCCCCAACGCGTAGACCGAAGAGGTTGTCGAAGAGAGACATCATGTTCAGCTGGAGACTGGGATAGAGTATGATCTCCTAGGGCATCTAACGAAGATACCAGCTAAGGTGTCAATCCTCGATCTGATCAAGACTTCCCCTATGCATAAAAAACAGCTGATGGACGCCATCACCCACTTACAAGTTCCGGAAAATATCACCCCAGAACAACTACGCGCGTCCATTGTGTCCTTGTCGTCTGAGACATCCTTGCCAATCCTCAACTTTACCGAGGAGGAACTAAAAGAAATACCACCTGAAGCGAGGACCTCACCCCTACATTTCACAGTTAGGGTGGCCGAGAAGGAAATATCCGGCGCTTTGGTAGACACAGGGGCATCCCTAAACATCTGTCCACTGAAAACATACAAGACGCTGGATCTAACTGCCAAAGACCTAACCCCAGCTCCGTTGGTGGTGATAGGATATGATGGAAATAGGAAAAACATTTGTGGGAAGATCATGTTATTGGTGCAAGCAGGCCCGATCTCAGTACCCGAAGAATTCTACATCATGGATATCCCAGCGACCTTCAACTTGATATTAGGGCGTCGCTGGCTGAATCACATGAAGGCGGTCATGTCCACTAGGCACCAATGTATTAAGTTTCCCCACTTAGGAAAAATCGTGAAGCTAATGGGGGACCCCCCTGTGATCGAACCAGAAGGACTTCAGATACTTCCCACCTTGCGACCGGCCCCTATCCCGCCTGGAACCAAAACCCATGGATACAGGGTTTATCCCACCGTTTCCCTGACGGACATCGATCCCGTCCGGAGTATGACACCAGATCCGGTCCCTCTACCTGAACCGCCATTAAGAAAAGAGTGCATACATGGCTGGAACCTCATGAGAAAACTTGGATATCAGCCCGGATTGGGGCTAGGTAGGAGTGAGGATGGGATTCTTGACCCCGTTATCCTGGAAGCAAGGATAGGAACAGAAGGACTGGGATTCAACCCGTATGATCAGGTAACACTCTCCAGAAAGGATTGGAAACTAGGGGAACACTTCGTCAGGCTTAACAAGCTCTTGGACCCCAATGAACCTCCCGACGGAGGAGGATGCCATCAGATCCACCCCCAGAAAAAAGGGAAAGAACTATTGATAGAAGGCATTACCGATTCGCCGTCTGACGACGAGGAGGTCGAAACTTACTAAGACATCTTTGGCACCTGGAAAGAATTCCATGAATCTGATGAAATTAGGAGTTCAAATTTCCCCCCGGGGGAAAGTTTTCGAATGCTGTCTTGTAACATGATTGGTACTAGTGATTCGGCGAAATTGCCTAAAAAAAAGCTCCGATTTCCGAAAAGAGAAACGACTATGAAACCTGGGAAGTCAAAGACCCCGATAGCCAAGAAGTTGTATATTGGCCAGCTGCGTGGCGACACTGGAGAGCAGGACCTTCAGAAGAAGACAGTAAAACCTGGGAGGTCAAAAATCCCGAAGGCGATGAAGTGGTGTATCGCCCCGCAGTTCGGCATTGCCCGGGGCAGGGATCTTCCTCCTTAGATAGCCCCTCCTCAACCCAACATGTACCATATCATTTTAAAAATCCAAAAAAATCACAAAACCCCAAAATCCCAAAAGAAAATAGAAAACCAAAAACCCAAAAATGTAAGTAGTTTAGGAGTAGAAACCTTTGACTATTGTAGGGCCATAAGAAGACCTGAGCGCTGGAAAATTCCCCCGATAGAGCAATTATGGCTAGACGAAATCATGAGCCAAATTAGCAAGATAGGGTATAAGTTGATGCCCATTATTTCATAGCCAGAATCATCTTCGGGAACCGAGAACGCAAAGGACAAGATGGGCGTTTACGAATTAGTGGATGCCTAAGGAGAAGACGATGAAGTCTCGGAAGAGTTCCAAAGGGTCATCAAGAGGTGTTCATAACGGTGTTTCAAAGAGTTATCCATATCAAAGCATCCACGGTGGTCAAGTTCATTAAAAAGAACATAATAGCCCGGTTTGGCGTTCCGAAAGTGTTCATAACTGACAATGGCCCCCAATTCATATCTCAGGTAATGGAGGATTTGTGCACAAAATATGGTATAGAACTACATCATTCAATCCCTTATTACCCCCAAGCAAACGGACAGGCTGAAGCTACAAACAAGACACTACTCAAGATCATCAAGAAGACAGTGGAAACAACCAAGGGCAGTGATTGGCCAGACCGTTTGGTCGAGGCATTGTGGGCATATCGAACCTCCATTAGGACTCCGACAGGTGAGACCCCATATGCATTGACTTACGGGATGGAGGCAGTCCTTCCGTTCGAGCTCCTGCACCCATCTTTGCGGATCCAATTAGATGAAGAGATGACAGAAGGCCAAAGACGAGAAGCATTGCAAATACAGTTGGACCTCCACGATTAGAAAAGGATGAAAGCAGCAGAGCACGCTCAGGTGTACAAGAAGCGAATCGTAAGAGCCTACGATAAGCATGTCATAGAGAGGAAATTCAAAACAGGTGACCTTGTATTGAAATGCATCACTCAATCACAACTCCCACACATTAAAGGCAAATTGCGACCTAATTGGGAAGGCCCATATGTAGTTAAAGAAGTATATTCTGGCAATGCATATAGACTAGTGAATGCAGAAGGGGAAGAGCTCCCCGATCCATGGAATGCTATGTACTTGAAAAAGTACACCACATGACCCTTCTCCACTTCTTGCGGAGTATGACCCTCGGTCTCTTGATATGGCTATATAAATCCCGTAGGGAAGACCGAGGAGAGGTGCAACAGCCAAACTTGGAAGTCAAACGCACATTGGCACAAAAAAAAAAAAAGGAAAACACTAGAATAGTGAGTTTGCCCCCACACAATGTTCTGCACGGTTGAAGCCATTCAACGCAAAAGTTTATAGGCGAGCTTGCCCATGTCATGAAAGCTTTCCCCTCATCACTCACAAAAGAGAGAAAAGAGAAACCACGGTGGAGTTGCATGAGATGTGGGTGTGCTCCCCATGCCTGATGCTTCAGAAGCCAAAACCCTAGGCACCCCTTTCCCAAACCAGTCCCAAAAAAAAAAAAAAGAAAGGAGTTTAGTTAGAAGTCCTGAAAAGAATAAAAAATTTTGTGACTAGTTTGGGTTCGTAGCCTTTTTAACCCGAGTCAGTAAGCCCGTAGGGGTATTTACATACCTAGTGCCCTAAAGCCATTTGGTTTGGGAGTCATTGGCGTAACGCTCGTTACATGGGTTAATTAGAAAGCTTAAGGGACCCAGGCATTGCACAGTTACAAATCAAGAAAAAAAAAAAAAGGGAGCAAAAGGCCAAAAGGCCAAAGTAACGGAATAGTATTCATAAAACCCAAGCCCGCTCGAATGACATGGGCCCTTGCCTAATGAACCAAGCGGAGAGTGGCCGGTAACCACAACACTGAGGAAGCACGGCGACCCACTGTCTCCCACACACGAAACTTGTGCTCACACATGAATTCCAGGGGCAGCCTAGCGCTCTCCAAAGTTCGACTAAAAGGACCAAAACGGCTAGAAAAGAATCATGAGGGATCGATCTCCAAAGGATAGTTGGGGAAGGTCATATCATAATCAAACTAGCAGCCATGGATCAGAGAGCTAGACCACCTTCACTCTCTCACTCCCAGCCAGAAAACACACCAGCTTTAAGCTGGGGCATTTTCATATATACATATATGTATATGCGTACACACACGCATATGAGTACTTACTTATTCTGCACAGCTTCCCAATTCAGGTCCCATCACATGCACAGTTGTCACAAACACTCACCAATCGACACACTCTCACCTCATGCATGCTTTTGTTACTAATGCCTTATGGTTGAATGCAGGATAGGTTATACATTGTTTTGTTTCAGGGATGGTTCACATATGCCACCCCATATGCTGGGGCATATTTATTTTTTTATTTTTATATATGAACCTACGTAAACATGCCTCACACCTCCCTGGTTAACCCTTGATCCAAAACCCCACGCGGATACCATGTTTTGTGCACGACTCCTTTCGAAACGAGATATACTATCAGTCAGAAAATGATCACCCCTTTGCTTCGGATTAGCCAACAATGATTTGCCTCTAGTCTTGGTATTGGATGTGTACTGTTTCATGCTATGTGTGTGCTATGGATAAGTTTTAGATATCTTTCGATCTCAATTTCCTACTCGATATACCTACATCCAAAGGATGGGCCCCCGCTGTTTATCTTTTATTCTTTTTCCCTTGCATATGGTGGATGCATTTCTGTTATTTTATTTTATCTCTATTGACTATCATGGTAGTGGTTGATTGATGTCATGACTACAGGATGATGTCGAGGACAAGCCTTGCATTAGCACAAACATTTTAAATTTAGTCTGCATCACAATTACAAGCCTTCTTAACATCATCACATGCATAACACACACTTGGCACGTTTATGTACTAACTTCACCGCAAGGCAAGTCGTTGCTCCCTTCTTTCCTTCTAGTCAGGATTTATTACAGGTGAAAATGTGAGGGCCACCACACCGAAAGGAACAGGATCCAAGAGGTAAGTGTCGCTGAACTGAAAAAAAAACCAAAAACTAATCTTCCAAACTTGTGCTCTTACATTTAATATCATTACCGTAACATGCTCTTTCAGAATCCTGCTTTGACACTTTGTGCACCCCCCGAGTAGGATGATCCACTTTGTAGGGATTTAATTTTGAATAGAAAATGGAAAGGCACGAGGTGACATCCTCATATCACGCGATCAAGCTCAGACCTAAAAGGAGACCTAATTAACTGGAGGGCCTAGAACAACCTCATTCCGATTCCCTCGAGCCAGTTCGAACTCATGCTCATAGGCTGCCACTCCCTTCAGCCCAAAGGCTCAAGTGGAGGCATGAGTATGTGTCTCCTTATCTTTGGAGAACAACTCTATATGTACTATCCTCCAAAGAGGGGCATACTGTAGACACCTCGTTTTGGCACCCTATGAGGGACAATTCAATCCACCCTATTTAATGATGTCCTTATTAGGTCCCGAGTCAAAAGTCACCTATCATCTCTGGACCTCTGATCGCCCCGGGAGTTGGCTCATCGTGATCTACTCATCGAGAGCTTTCCGCCCATATATAGAACTCTAAGATCTGACTGGCGGATCAAAAATCATGACAGCAGGTCCCACACCCCACGGCGCCTGCTTGAAAAATCACCTATCATTTATGGACCTCTGATTGCGCTGAAAATTGGCTCATCGTGACCTACTCGTCGAGAGCTTTCCGTCAATTTGTAGAACGTCGAAATCCGACGAGCAGATTGAAATCTACAAAACCTGGGCCCCAGTAATGATAACCCGACCAATCTCCACCGGACCCCACCTTCTCGACCCAAACCAGTTTCTTTTAAATCCAAACCCACCAGGCCTGGCCCAATGAGCTCCAGCACAAGCTGAACCTGACCCGATCCAACTCATTAGGCCTTATCCCTCTCAATTTCAAACACCCAAGCCTTATTTCTCCATCTCTCTCCCAACCCAGGCCTTATCCTCTCAATTTCAAACACCCAAGCCGATAAAAAAACCAACGCATCCTAGATCTCTGAGTCTCCTCTCACGAAAACCCCCTTAAACCTCTCTCCCCGTTCCGATCCAAGGAGGAATGCGCAGAAGCCCCTGGATCCCTCTCATTTTTCTCTCTCAACCCAGGCCTCATCCTCTTAAGGCATAGACCAGAGACCCATCATCTTCATCTCAAGAACACCCATCATTCCTTTTCATCATCTTGGCATCACATGCAGAACATCGAACACCATCATCCTCCATCTGCAGATCACGCCGCCTCCTCCATCTCTGCTCTCATTAGCCCTGTCTCTCCATCACCAACACATTTCGCAGCCCCTCCATCCATATCACCACCTCCTTTCTTCATCACCACCACCTTCTCCATCCTCACGCAGCACCCCATCATCATCTCTGATCTTCTCCCCTTCCTCGCTTTCTCCACCTCTCCTTCTCCCAGTCGCAGCACCATCGCGTTCTCTCACACTTTCCCTCTCGCCCGTCTCCCTCCACCTCTCTGCTCACCATCTGTCTCTCCCTCTACGACCCGTCCACTCTCTCTCAGTTCCTCTGTTTCGCCTTGCCCCTTTCTTCCCTCTCGTTCTCTCCTTCTCTCCATTCCCTCTCTACTCTCTATCACCCTCTCTCCCTCTTTGCTCCACCTCTCTACTCTCTGTCACTCTTTCTCCATCTCTGCACCCTCTCTCCTTCTCCATCTCCACGTCGCACTCTCTTCCTCCCCCTTCTCCTCCCCTGCTGCACACTCATGCACACCCCCTGAACCAACCCCCTTTCTTTCTTCTTCCTTCCTTCTCTTGTTCTTCTCCTCCCCTGCAACACCACCTGCACCCACTGTACACCATCTCTCCCTGCTCTCCCTATCTCCCTATTCTTCTCTGTCACTCTCTCTCCTTCTCTCCATTCCCTCTACCTCTCTGCGCACCATCATTCTCCTTCTCCGCTCCACACACCTGCACGTCTCTCTCCTCTCTCACGCTCTTTCTTTCACTCTCCCCTTCCTCCCTCTTCCACATCTCCCTGTCTCCCTCTTTCCGTTCTCTCTCCCTCTCTGGTCTTCTGCCCCCCCTCTCTCCTTCTTTTTCTCTCTC
The DNA here is from genome assembly GCA_029852735.1 of Persea americana. NCBI lineage: Eukaryota > Viridiplantae > Streptophyta > Magnoliopsida > Laurales > Lauraceae > Persea > Persea americana. Next base: position 20,799,510 of record CM056817.1, read on the forward strand.
TCTCTCTCTCCCCGTGCTTTTCCTCTCTCCCCTTCCCTGTTCTCCTCTCTCCCTCTCCTTCCTCTTCTTCCACCCACCTGCAACACCGCCACACCCACCTACACCCCTCTCTCTCCCTCATCTCCTTCTTCCCCTCTCTCCCTCTCTTTCCCTTATTCTTCTCTCCACGTTGCTGCACCTGCATCACTGCCACACCGACCCTTTTCATTCTTTTCTTCCCTTCTTCTCCATCTTTTTCTTTCTCCACTTGCACACCCCACACGCACCCACCTGCACGTCTCTCTCTCTCTCACTCCACACTCTCTCTCCTCACCCTTTCTTCTTTGTCACTCTCTCTCCTTCTCTCCATCCCTCTCCCCTGGATCCGCCTTCTCCCCTGCAACTCAACACTCTCCCTCTCCCTCGCTGTCTCTCCCCTGCAACTCAACACTCTCCCTCTCCCTCTCTGTCTCTCCCCTGCAACTCAACACTCTCCATCTCCCTCTCTGTCTCTCCCCTGTACTCCCCTGCGCACACACTACACTGTCTCCCCTGCTCTTTCTCCCCGCTCCGCCTCTCTGCAACTCACCCTCCTTTCCCCCTGCCATCATCCTCCTCCGTGCCACCCACCTGTAACTCCACACCCTCTCCCCTCACCCTTTCTTCTCCACCTCTCTCTCCCCCGCGCGTCCCGCCACCTGCAACTCAACCTCTCCCTCTCGTTCTTTTCTCCCTCCTCTGCCTGCACTCTCACTCTCTCTCGTTCTCTCTCTACCCTCTCAGCCCCTCTCTCCCTGCTCTCCCTATCTCCCTACTTTCTCAGTCCCTCTCTCCCTCACCTTTCTCTCTCACTCTGCGACCCATCTCTCTTTCTCCCGTCCACTCTCTTTCTCACCCTCTCTCTGTTCCGCCCTGCCCCTCTCCCCTCTCGTTCTCTCGTTCTCTCCTCTCTACTCTCTGTCACTCTCTCTCCTTTCCTCCATTCGCTCTTCCCTATTCTCCTCTCTCCCTCTCCATCCTCTTCTTCCACTTCCCTGCAACACCGCCGCACCCACCTACACCCCTCTCTCTCCCTCTCTTTCCCTCCTCTCCTCTCCTTATTCCTCCACAGCCCTTGCACCAGGCACCACCCTGCACCCCCTGCCGCACACACGACCGAGCCACTGCCCACTTGCACCACGTGCATCACACCTGTTCACCCACCCGCACTCCTTCATCGCACACCCACTGCTGGCACCACTTGCACCTTCATCACCTCCGACTTGCCCGTTTGGATTGCCAATCATCGGAGCTACCAATCCAGCCCAAGCACGCACAGCCCGGTTTCACTCCACTCTCTATTTTTTTTTGCATTCAATTCTTCAGTCACTGTAGTCCGTCTTTTGTTCTTCATGCATCTAACATGCCATGCATTTAGATTCAGATTAGTGTTTTAGGCCATTTTTATTATTATTTTTTAAATTAGCCTTAATCTGTATGTCAACATGCATTTAACATGCCCATGCATTATAATCGTATTACATCTTGTTTCTTTAGTTTATCCTCTTTATAAAAATTGAGACTGCATTCCCTTTATCTGTTCATGTTATTTTCTATATAAAAATTAGAATAAAAACCAGAAATACCAAAAGAAAACAAATAATAAAATAAAAAGTAAAGATTAAAAATAGAATTTTAGCTACCCTATTAATTAGGATAATTAGGCTAAATTTAATAATTAAGTTCTTTTCTCCCTTCCTCTCTCATTAGGATTAGGAAATATTATTTAGGAAACTTCAAATAAATTAATTAAATTAAAAATTAGAAATTCATTCTCTTTCCCCCTTCCCATTTCATTAGGATAAATCAATTTAGGATTTTAGGCCCTATGAATAAACATAAAAACAAATAAAAATAATAAAAATCCAAAATACAAAAAACAAAGTAAAAGATATTAAAAAAACCATAATATTAATAAATTGGAGTTAGAAATTATACAGTAGTCTAGACTGATTAGGTCAGACCCCGGATCTAGATCTAGGTCTCTCCCTAGCCAGCTTAGACTACCCCAATTTCTTAAACTTCAACTGATTAGGTCCCACTCCCTCTCCGGTCCCCGCTAAGGGACCGGGAGAGTGGATGTGGGCGGTTAGGACCTTAGGATAGGGCAGAGATCCATTAGGGAAATGGAATAGTTAGATTAAATCCAAGTAGGAACTCCCCTAGTTAGGCCCTTCTAGCCCCAATTATTAAAATCCAAAAAAACTATAAAACCAACAAAATCAATTCCAAAAATATTTTCTTCTCTTTTCCTCCACCTCCGGTGCCAAATATTTATCTGAACTCAATGATTAAAGGGAATAGAGGCTGATTCCGAGAACCTGAATTAATGAGAATGACGAAATGAGACGAGTGATTTCACACACCCCAATATCAATTTATTTACTACAGGCCCATCATCGGCCACCCTCAATCAATCCCGGCCCAACATCGGCCATTTTTATCTTACTTCTGGTCCATCATCGGCCATGCACTTTTATCACCTGCGTATCGCACGCAAACCCACAGAAATCACAACTCGAATTTTCGTTTGCATCATTCTTTCGATTCGAAGAATCAACCTTTAAACCCTAGGTCGTCAAAGGACATTGAAGGGGGTACCCAGGAATGGGGTTGATCCTCTTCTAAATATTTGGCACCTTTCCCCTTATTTTCTTAGTTTATTTTCATTTTAATTCGCTTATCCCCTAGAATACTTGGATTTAACTTTAATTAGTCTGTTCAACCCTGGATGTTGATTTCCCCTGCCTAGTTCATTATGGTCCCATCTTGAAGCCCGTAATTTGACCCTTGACCCAAGTTCGACCCGAATTGAAAGACCCAAATTAAGTGACGAGACAACCGTCGTGTGGCGCCGGCGGCACATTAGACAAGAGAAGAACCCACCCCATTTTCCTCCCGCATTCTTTCGGCTTTCGTCGAAGGACGGTGTTACGGCCGAATCCGTAACTGGCGATCGTGATCCGTCGATTTTGAGGGTAGTCGGAATCCTCATTTTCGATGTATTTTTTTATCTCACACTGTTGAATGGCGATTACCCTCTCGGGGGGGGGGGTCAAAATTCACATCCGACAGGTGTCTCCCGTGATTCGACCAGGGCAGGGTTGGGGAGACACTATTTTTTGACAAACGCAGAGAGGAGTTGGCTATGTAACATACGTGTCGGCACGATGGTGTACCGCAGGCATCTTTTCATCGACATCGAGCCGTATGTTCCCTCGCGTTTTGCCATGCAGTTGGGCTTCTCTCAAGGCATTGTTGGAGCGCCTTCGAGCAAGGTGAAGCGTTCTGGAGGTCTGCAGGACGGGAGAAATGCATGGGCGTTTTATAGTGCGGAAGACACTACTACCCTGATTTCTTTTCCTGAGTTGCCTACTTTCTAGACTGCTGGCTTCACAAAATGATTTGTGGAGAGCTTTTCAGCATACCCAGGGCTTTCCAAGAAAGAGCTTGATGTAAAGCAGTCTTCCGAGAAGGGCCTTGGGAAGTCAGACGGCGTCCGTCGAGAAGATATTCTGGCTTTCCTTTCTGGAGAAAAGCACAAAACAGGTTTTCTCGAGGACCAGGACGTCATCAGATCGGGATCTGCACAAGAGATACCTGGTGAGGTCTTGGAACAGCTTGCCGAGGAGGAGGCTGAGGTCGCTGCTTGGATACAAGCAGAACGAGCAAAGGCTTCCATGGAGTCTACTGGCAGAAGCAGACCATCCAGTGAGGAATTTGGCGAGAAGCCAGATTTTGATGGTGGGGAGGGTGCTTCCAGCAGTTCGTCCCGTAGGAGCAAGAGGAGAAGAGGACAGCGCCGAAGTCAGAGGCGGCACGAAAGCTCTCCTGATTTAGAAATTCCTTCCACCATTGTTGATGAGGCATCAGGGGATGATGATGAGCCTCCAGAGAAGAGAAGCCGAGGGGAAGAGACCATTGATGATGGTATGCTTTTCCCTTTTCTCTTTCTGTTTCTCTGTTTTTTTCATGAGAGCTTTTATTCTGATCTACTACTTTCTTTCTTTTGGCAGAAGATGATGGTTTGATGATGCCTAAGGTTCCGGCTGATGAGACGGTGACGGATCCGATCATGGCATCTGAGGAAGAACTTAGAGATTCTGAAGTAGACCCAGAATCTCCTCTTGGTATGACTTCTTTTCTTTTTTTTTTTTTTTTTGTTTTTCTCTACCGCCGCTTGCTGACATGCATTTTTGTTTCTTGCTAGCTGACTTGCCAGAAGATTCCGACGACTTTGAGCCATCCATGGACACAACTTTTGATGATGCTTCGGATGAACTCATGGAAGCAAAAAGCATTTCACCAGTCGTTGAAGAAGGTACTTTGTAGTGATAATCTTGATATTTTGATTTTTGACAAGATCATATTCATATCTTTTTCATCTTTCATTGGCAGGCTGTGAGGTGACAGAAGAAGTTCCTTTATCCTTTTCAGAACCAGAGCAGGGGGTACCTGTGACCGATCCAGGAGTAGGGGCTTCTTCCATCAGTTTTGATGAGGCAGAGGCGAGTCTACCTACTGATATTCCTTTCCCAGTGGCTCCGGTTGGAAAGAGCTTCTTGATTACTCTTCCAACGGTGCCTGACACGGGCAGTCGACCAATGGAGCATGGCGAGTCTTCATCTGAGCCATGCCGTCAGTTTGCGAGGAAGGTGTTGAAGAGAGTCTTGAGCTCATGGGTCGAGACTCTTTCTTCTGGCCATTTGGAGGCTGGTTTTGGCATGGTGAAGCATGTGCAGGACATTCTTTTCGATAGCGAAGAAGTCGGTCTGGACATTACAGATGCCAAGGCTTTTGTTGATGAAGTCATCGCTCTAGGCAACAAGTGGACTGAGACCAAGAGCTTTCCGAATGATGATTTCTTCAATGAGATGTTTTTGAAGCCTTCCAGCGAGGTCAAATATGAACTGAATGAGATCTCCCGAACTCGGAATTAGCTCGTTTGGGTGAGGAACGTCACCGAATTGGCTATTATTGAGCTGACACAGGACCAGCACCGTCTTGATAGGGAGGTCACTGAAGCCAAACAGCACCTTGAGCTATTGGAAGAACAAGCCGCTGCCAGGTGGACTGCCACTTTGAAAGCTCGCGATAGAGAGAGGACTCTCATTCGCCAAGTTGAGGAGGTCGAAAGCAATCTCCGCAGAAGACTCAAGAATATGAACAATGGCAGATTCTCTGGGAAGAGCTTCCTCGTGCTGAAGATGGATCGCGACGGCCTACTGCTTTTTTATGGGAAGATTCTGAAGAAACGCGGCCTGGAAGCTTTGGAGGCTAAGGCCAAGAGCTTGCTTGAGGAGTTAAGCCTTTGGGTGAAGACCATGTCGGACTAGCCTCCTGATTTGTAACAAACTTTTTCTTCTTTTCTTTTGGTACCTCCATGTATAAACATTTTTTGGCACCCTTTTGTTTTTGTATTCCCTCGTTTCACTTAAATTCTTTTTTTTTTTTTTATGAAAGTAAGTAAAAAGTTGGATGGGAATGGTTTGTTTGAAAATTTGATCAAAAGGTTGTCATTTTGTGAAAATCTTTTGTCAAAAGTTTGTTTTGGGCATGAAAGCCAGATTTTGTGGCAAAAAGCCTGGTTTTTTTATGGCTTGGAAGCCGAATTTTAGATGGCGTGAAAGCCGAATTTTGATTGTGGCATAGGAGCCAAATTTTGTTTGTGGCATGAAAGCCGGTTTTTGGCATGAGAGCCGACTTTTGTAGCGTGAAAGCCGAATTTTGGTTTTGTGGCATGGGAGCCAAATTTTGTTTATGGCATGGAAGCCAGTTTTTGGCATAAGAGCCGATTTCTGTTTGATTGGCGTGAAAGCCAGATTTTGTAGCACAGAAGCCGAGTTTTTTGAAAACCAAGTTTTGTTTTGTTGGCATGGAAGCCAGATTTTTTTACTTTTAGCATGAAAGCCAGGTTTTTGTTTTGTTGGCGTGGAAGCCAGATTTTTGGTTTTTGGCATGAAAGCCAGGTTTTCGGTATGAAAGCCCGATTTTCGGCATGAAAGCCGGGTTTTGGCGTGAAAGCCAGGTTTTTGGCATAAAAGCCGGGTTTCTTGGTTTTGAAAATGCAAGTATCGACTAAGAGTCGCCTCCCTGCTGAATGGTATTGCAAGTATCGATGGAATGTCGCTTCCTTGCTCATTTGGTTGAGAGTATCGATGGAATGTCGCTTCCTCGCGGATTTGGGTGCAAATATCGACTGAATGTCGCTTCCTTGCTTTTTTCTCAAAAATTTGGTTTTGTGGGTATCGATGGAATGTCGCCTCCCCACGATTTTTGAATTTTGAGGTTTTTTTGAACCTTTGTTTTTGTTTTGAGATTTGGGTTGTGGATATCAACTGAAGCGTTGTGTCTCGATTTTTTTGAAATTTTGCAAGTATCGACTAGGTGTCGCTTTCTTGCAATTTTGAGGTTTTGGAAGTATCGAATCGGGTTCGCATCCTTCCGATTTTTGGGTTTTGAGTGAGTATCGACTAAACGTCGCTTCCCCACGGTTTTTAAAAAACCATTTTTTTTGTTTAAAGACACAAGGGTCGTAAATTTTTTATTCGAAACTATTTTGGCGGTGAAAGTCAAGGTGGACTAGGGTGGAAATCCCTGAGTCCTGATTTTTGTTTCAAACCATGAATTTTGGGTTCAAGGATCGAAAGTTTTGGTCAAGTTAGGGAAGAGGCTCCTAAACTTGGATTTTGGGTTTGGCTTAGTTTTTTTTTTTTTTTCTTTTTTTTTTGAACAATGAAACATTGAAAGTAAGCATTGTTTTGGGTTTTTAGAAATTTCAACATAGGGATGAAAACTCTTAAAGGGATGGGTTTGACGAGCAAGTACCTAGGAATAGGCTTTGGCCATGTAGGCATCGCTTTGACCCGATGTAGGAAGTCTTCAAGGGTAGTACTGCTTTAAGAACTTGCCATTGATGGGCAGCATACATCTGTCACCCTCCTTGTTTAGAAGAGCATATGCACCATTGGAGAAGACTTTGTCGATGACGAAGGGTCCCTCCCATTTTGGTTCGAATTTGCCTTTGGATTTGTGGGCAAAAACCATTGGCCTTTTCACCGCAGGAACCAAGTCACCCTTTTTGTGAGCGCGTTGCCTGACCTTTTTTGTCGAAAGATCTTGCCATGCGTGCTTGGTAAAGCTCAACGCTTTGTAAAGCTTCGAGCCGTCTTTCATCGAGATTATCCAGTTCTTGGAGTCTCAATTTGACGTTGCTTTCTTGCGTCATTTCATTTTGTAGAGATATCCTTGAGGAAGGAATTTGTACCTCTAGAGGGACAACTGCTTCACATCCATAGACCAAGGAGAATGGTGTGCTGTGGGTTGGTCCTCGAACGGTAGTCCGGTAGGCCCATAAAGCTTCAGGCAGTTTGTCGCTCCAGTCTCTTTTGTGACTAGAGACCATTTTCTTGAGAATTTTGCAGAGTGTCTTGTTGAAGGCTTCTGCTAGTCCATTCGCTGCCGGGTTATACGGAGTTGAAGGGCAACTTTGGATTTTATATTTGTCGCAGAACCTATAGAATCTGTGATCCCGGAATTGTGGTCCGTTATCATGGACAAATCTTTTAGGTATACCGAAGCGACAAATGATGTTGGTTAGTAAGAATTGAAGCACTGACGAGGTCTTCATTTCACTAAACGCAAATGCTTCTGACCACTTGGAGAAATAATCCGTAGCGGCGAAGATGAAGCGATGACCTTTGCTTGACGGGGGAGAGATAGGACCTATGATGTCCATACCCTAGGCTTCAAAGGGCCATGAGATCGCTGTAGGATGTAGCCATTCTGGAGGCATGTGTACATAATCTCCATGAACTTGGCATTGTTGGCAACGTTTAGCAAATTGTGTTGCGTCAGCTACCATGGTAGGCCAATAATAACCTAACCTTTTTATCTGATCGTAGAGCTTAGGACCAGCCTGATGGGCTCCACAAAGACCAGCATGAACTTCTTTTAGAGTCTTTTCCGCGTCATGTTGTGACAAGCAGCGTAGAAGTACCCCATTGAAGGATTTTATGTAAAGCATTTTGGAGAGAATATCCAAATGAAAGTTTGGGGCTCGTCTTTGAATGCTTACCCGCTCTTTTGGATCTTCAGGTAGGATTCCGAACATAATATAATCAATGAACGGATCCCTCCAGTCGCCAATCGGAGGTTTGAGGATGGAAACTCGACTTCCGACCACTCGGTGGCATTCAGCAACTGCTTGGTGTGTGTTGAGAGGAGGGAGAATCCTTCTTTGACACACTATAATTTGCATGTTTTCCCCTTCTTGGATTGCCATGGATGCAACAAGTCCAGCCAGGGCATCTGCACGGACGTTTTCACCTCTGCGGTTGTGGGTGATGTGACAGATCTCAAACTTTTGACGAAGAGATTGTGCCTTGTTGTAGTAAGGCAACGGATCAGGCTTCCTGATTTCATATTTTTGATTCATCTGGTTGACGATCAGTTGAGAGTCCCCAAATGCTTCCAGCATGGTGATGCGGAATTCGAAGGCGAGTTCCAATCCTAAGAGCAGGGCTTGGTACTCAGCTGCATTGTTTGAACATGGTTCCAATAGCGAAAATGCGTGAGGAATCATGTATTTATCGGGGCTAACAAAGAGAATGCCAATTCCTGATATCGGCTTTCCTTTTTCATTTGTCCTGGTTGCACCATTGAAGTACATGTTCCAAGAGGCATTTGGTGAGGAAGTCTCCACGGTGTAGACAGGTTCGTCTGGGAGATCATCCCTGAGTGGAGAATCCTTAGGCAGTGGATGCTCTGCGAGAAAATCTGCCAGAGATTGACCTTTGATTGCTTTTTGTGGTACATACCTAATATCAAATTGTGACAGAAGGATGGACCATTTTGTCAGCCAGGCATTGAGAGAACCTGCTTTTGTGACAAGGACCTTTAGGAGATTGATCCTCGATATCAGGTATACTGTGTTTAACAGCAAATAGTGACGTAGCTTTTGTACGGCGAACATCACTACTAGGCATTCTTTTTTGACTGGAGAGTAGCGATGCTCTGCACCTACCAACATGCGACTTAGGTAGTATAGAGCAGCTTCTTTTCCTCCATCATTTTCTTATGCAAGTAGAGCACCCAAAGAATAGTCGAGAGCTCTTGTGTACAAGATGAATGGTTTTCCGGTTGTGGGAGCAGCCAACACTGGAGGTTTGGTCAGGTATGACTTGATGTCTTGAAATGCAGCTTCACATTCAGCATCCCAAACAAAGTCTACACCTTTCTTCATCAGGCGAGAAAATGGACGGCATTTTCTTCATAGATTGGAAATGAACTGTCGGATGTATGCCAATCTTCCTTGAAGCCCTTTTAGTTCTCTTAGGGTTCTTGGAGATGGCATTTCTAGAATTGCCTTGACTTTAATGGGGTCAAGTTCTATTCCAGCTTTCCAAACTATGAATCCAAGGAACTTACCTGATGAGACACCGAAGAAGCATTTGAGGGGATTCATTCGCAGTTTGTGTTTGCGAAGCCGGAGGAAGACTTCTCGAAGATCTTGGAGATGGTCTTCTTTTCTTTTGCTTTTGACGGCGAGGTCATCAACATAACATTAGACCATCTTGTGCTGCATATCTTGGAATATCTTCATCATAGCCCTTTGATATGTTGCACCGACATTTTTCAGACCAAATGGCATGACAGTGTAGCAATACACGCCAAATGGGGTCCGAAAGGATGTATGCCTTTCATCTTCGGGATGTATCTTTATCTGGTTGTAGCCAGAGAAGCCGACCATGAAAGTCATTCGCACAAACCCGCAGGTGTTGTCAATCATTACCTCCGGTATGGGGAGCGGGAATGGGGCAAGCATTATTCTGGTCTCTATAGTCAATACAGACTCTGATTTGCCCATTTTTCTTTGTCATGGGGACGATGTTGGCCAACCATTCAGGATGCTGTTCCTCGTGGATGAAGCCAACGTTTTTGATTTTTTGAACTTCTTGTTCAATTTTTTCCATCACATCGGGACGGAATCTTCTTTGTCCTTATTTGACAGGCTTGACATTCTCTTGCAGGTTGAGTTTGTGAACTGCTATTTTGGGATCTAAGCTAGGCATTTCAGCGTAAGACCATGCGAAACAATCAACAAACTCACGAAGAAAAGAGACATACTCGGGTAACTCATCATCCTTTATATTCTTGCTTATGAATACAGGACGTGGGTTATTTGGTGTTCCCAAGTCTATCTTTTGAACATAATCTTCTGTTGGAAGGTTTGAAGCTGGTTCCTCCACAATATTTTGGGAGGCTTCCAGCTCAACAAGACCTTCTGGATTTCCAAGGGCATTTTCAGACCATGGCTCCGCTTTGTCCATAAATCTTCTTGATCGGTATTCTTCTCAAGACTTGCTATGAGATGATCCCAATCACCTGCTGAAACTGGGTTGAAGTAAGGCACTTCTTTTGGAGACGATGGCTCTTCTGAATTAGAGAATCGTGCGTCTGTGTCATCGGAAAATTCCTCTTCATCATCAGAGAAATCGTACCAATTTGATGAGCTTCCTGGGTCTTTGTCGGGTAACTCTTCAAAGAGATATCCAGGGAGATCGATGTATTCATCAACACGAGATGTTGAGGCCTGGTCGGCAAAACGACTTTGCAGTCCTTGTATCAGCTGTCTCATCGGAGTGTCAGGATCATACCCCAACCCGTATGAAGACTTGTCTATGCGACGGTGGAGTTTCCAATCTTCCAGCTGACTTTCGGTCAGGGTGGGTTCCAATGGTATAAGGATACCATGGCCACCTCCCAAACCAATTGGATTTTGAGCGTCATAGCCCATTTTCTTCGTGATGGCTTGTGCCATTGGACTATACAAGGATAGTTGAGGCATACCTTCATTTTGGAAAGGTTCAAGCGAGGAATTTGATGAAGAAGCGTCCGATCTATGGAAGAAGATTGGTTTCTCTTCTGCCGTTGTTGCCGGAACGATGAAGGTAGCGGACGTAGGATCTTCTATGTCAGCAGGTGTCTCCAATGGAGTGAGAGCCGGCCGAACTTGCTAAGCATTAGCTTGGCTTGACGATGCATTGTCTTCTGTCTCTAAATCCGAATCCGTGTCTTGTATGATAGACACGAAGGAGACAACAAACTTGCCTCCTGTCTTTTGCTTTGTCTTCTTTGCTTTAGTAGTGATTACCAAAGGTTTGGAAGATTTGAAGAAGATAACGAAGGGAGACTGATTGCTCTCTTCGGGGTTTGCCAGAAGGTCTATTTTCTTCCGATGATTGCTGAGGAGCCTTGCCTTTATCTTTTTGGAGATTGCCGGCAAAGGATACTATTTTCTCCTCCTTTTCTCCTTTTTCGTCCCCGTACATCTGAGAGTCTGCGAAATGAACTTCTTTCCCTTTAAAGGGATTTCTGTATGCAAACACTCGATGTATCAAGCCGTCATCACCAACAAATTTGATGCACTGATGTAGAGTCGAAGGAACGACACCGTTCTCGTGTAACCAAGGGCGTCCGAGAATGATGTTGTAGCATGAAGGGGTTTTTATTGCATATACGGTGACCTTAGAGATAAGATCACCGATTTGCAACCTGAACTGGATTTTGCCAATGGGCCTTTGAGCACTCCCATCGTATCCAAAGATGGACACAGATGTGTGGCTTAGTTTGCTAGGTGGGATACCCAGCTCTTCGAGTGCCAAAGTAGAGATGAGGTTGAGTGCAGAACCCGGGTTGATCTGGACTCTGTGTATCGGCACCTCTTTGATGTACCCTGTGAAGTACAAGGGTCGGTTGTGCTTTGTCTCACCTAACAAGAGGTCTTCCTTATTAAAGGCGATAGTAGCACTTGCGACTTTTTGGACTGAAAGGCATTCAGTGCAAGGTCCTCCAGCTTCTTTCTTTTCTTCCTTTGAGGAGGTTTTTGATTTTTTTGACCCTATAGTCCATTTCAATTTGTAGGACTTGTGGGGCATGTTTGCCGACATCCACATTTAGCCTTTGCAGTTCTGAAATGAGACTATCATGAGTTTGTGGTGACATTCGTAATAAGTCTAGGATGTGCAGTCGTGCAGGTATGTGTTTGAAGTGCTCGATCAAGTCATACTTGAAAGCCTCTTTTGGGCCTGCATTTTTATTATCATCGCCGCTTGGGGCATTTACAGCTCGTTTTCCTGAAGGATTTACATAAGAAGAATAAGAAGGTTGGTTTGTAGTTTTTGTGGTAATCCCGGCCAGAGAGGGTACCTTTCCCAACTTCAAAAGCTTCTAGAGGTGGCTCTTCTTTCGGAAGACTTCCTTCAGGCTCAAGGGGCTGGTCCTCCCCATTTGCTGAAAACGCTTCTGCAGCAGCATTGCCGTCTTCAATTATTGCGTTGCATGGAGGATTTTCCGAGAACAAGTCCTGAACAGCTTCCAATAACTTTTCTTCTTTGTCCAGTATTTCATCGGTCCAGACATCTCCTATGAGGTTGGGTACCTGGGACCAATTGACTGGGTTTTCTTTGAAGGCTTCATCAGCCAGAGCTTCTTCCTGGTGATCAGTCGGAAAAGGCTTGAATTCTGATGTCACCGTTTCAGGAGACGACGGCTGAGAAGGTGCTATCTCAGTGGAAGTCACCCGAGAATATGTAGCTCCAGAAGATATGCTACCGGATGCATTTTGAGAATTCGTGGCCTCAGCAGATGGAGCTTCAGAGGCACTATCATCCTGAACTATCACATTACAGGTAACTCCGATGGAAGATACCTCCATAATGGACCGTTGGGAATCAGACTCATCCTCCGATGTAAGAGGATCATCAATCCAGCAACTTTCTTCATTTTCCGGAGTCATTGGAGGAGATATTTGTAGATTCTCCGGGACTTCCGGTTCTGGATTTTGATGAAGCTGGTTGATGTGATCCTGCTCCTGCTCTATGGCGAGACGCTGCAAGATCCTCGCATATTCTTCGAGATCTGGCATAGGAGTTAGATCTTCTTCTTCATTTGCTCTTTGTGGTTCAACCTGGTTGGGATCCACTAGTGCATTTGTTTGTGCTGTGTGAACAGCATTTTGGGCAGCCTCTTGGTCTTCATCACCATCAGACCGGGATTCTTGTGGCTGGAAGGGGTCATACCAGATTACTGGCATAAGGTGGGATTCCGGGATCCATTCTTCATCGGAGAGATATTCTCCGGTTTCGAGGGATTCCTCCCATTCATCTGTGTCATTGGACTCGTATCCATTCATGGAGAATCCAACTACCGAGTTACAAGAGTATGATGCCCCCTACGTAGCCTCACCCCTGAGCCATGGTGGCATGAAATCACTGAGAGTGAATTTTCTTATCACTCTTGGAGCTTTGGGGAGGGACTCCTCTGTTGCCCCCAGTGAAGCGGTAGAGGAGGTTTCTGCCATTTCAGGGACCTCTTGTTTTGTTTGAACCTTCTCCTGCCGTTTGAGCTTGCGGAGTTGTCTCTTAGCTTTCTTTCGCTGTTGAGCGGTTGGCTTTGTTTTGACGATCTCCCAATTTTCATCTTCCAGGAGATTGAGATGCACCCATATGGCCTGTCCATTTGGTGTTGGATAAGGCACTAGCTCTTGGGACGTCTAGGTCATTTTTATCACCTTGAAGGAAGTAGTGACCTTTTCCTTTGGTGATTTGGATGTTTGTCCATATGACACCATGTTAACGGAGGCAGATCCATAGTTTTTATCAAAGGTAATGACTCCGTTTTTCCACATCTCGTTGATTTTCTCTCTCACAACAAAACATTGTTGAGAGGATGCGAGACCATTTGGTGGTATGGACAATATCGGGGATCGTTGGTTTTGCCAACATCTCCCAGTCTTTTGGGGTCAGGCAAGGTGAGTTTGCCATTTGCCAAGAAAGCCCCAAATATTTCTTCAACATCTTCATCGAACGACATTTCTTCTCTACTCATTCTTTGAAGGCATCAGAGAGTTCAAGTCTCTTACCTGCAGCTTTGTTTTCAGCTTTCTTTGGTGGCTGAGGAGCTGACTTGGTTTGCACATTGAGAACCTCCTTTTTCTTTGGCTTGGAGGTCGGAATGGCAGTCGGATCCTTCTTTGATGACTTCTGACTGTTGAGGTCTTTGATCACCGTTTCAGCCTCCATAGATGCTTCTAGGAGTTCTCCCAAGTTCTTTGATTTGTTACCCATGATCATGGAGCGGATCCTTGCTCTCATGTTGTTCCGGCAAATGTCGATTAGCGACGCTTGTGGCAGCACATCTGTGCATTTGTATGCCATTGCTTTCCACTTATGAATGTAGTCATATGTCGACTCATTCTCTCCCTGTTTAAGGCTGCAGAGTTGAGCGATAGTAACAGGATGATCCTCACCTTTGAAGTGGGTCAGGAAACATGTCTCTAGCATGGTCCAGTTTTGAATGGAGTCCTCTGGCAAAGGGAGTACCAATCAAAGGCCGTACCTTTTAGGGTACTTGCAAAGAGACAGATCTTAAGAGCATCTTGATCCGCAATCGTTCCTGTCAGGATCTTGAAGTGGATGACGTGCTGTCTAGCTGAACCTTTCCTCGTATATGTTTGGAGAAGAGGTTGTTTGAGTTTTGGAGGGAATGGAACCGAGTCCATCCATAAGGGATATGGTGGCTTGATCCCATGCTCCTTCAATGTATCATCTTCTTTTGCTTTAGCGAGAATATTGTCAACGTCCTTTTTAGTAAGGGCATGTGACTCATCTTCTCCATCGTTTGCCTCATCTTGTGGAGGAACTTCATCATTGTTTGGTGGACGTTGGAGGTGAGAAGGAGGTTTTCCATCAGAACCTCTATTCTCTGTTGTCCTTGCTCTAGCTGCTGAATGCGCAGAGCCATGTTATCGTCCGGTGGAGGTTGCTCAGAGTTTGTGACTGGGACAATCACTCTTCGTGAGTCAAAACAGGATACTGTCTTAGTGACTGAGCTGGCGCTCATTCTTCTAGATGAAGAGCCCGAGGAATGATCACTTTAATGTCCTTGGCTTGAAGGAGTGGGAGAGTCTTCCTGATGCCTTCTTGTTCGGGAGACGCTGTGAGTCACCGGTCGTCTAACATGTATTTTTGTTGCTGATTTCTGCCTTCTTTTGGTTTTGCCAACTATGTGGACAGCAGCAACTTGGTCGGGTCTTTCTTTTTCAACCCATTTTTGGGAGATTTGAAGCTCAGAATGCTAGGTTCTTTGCTTCTCTAATCTCTTTTGTTGAAATGTCGCGCGGTGACGTATGCGACGAACAATTTGAACTTCTGTTAGCTCGGGTTGTGCTCTTGCAATGAAGGACGTGGTCCCTCATGCGCAGCAACCGAGCTTGTCTTCCTTGAAGACTGGCATGGATAGGATTTGGACGCGGTCCTTAGCCTGTCGCAGCGAAGCTTTAAATTTTGCAAGCTTGGCCCCTGTTGAGATGAAGGGTCAAGTTGTAGGAGAGCAGGCCTTGGCAGATTCTTGTCGAGGCCTTGTGATGCACGACTTGATTTTGGGCTTGTATGAACAAGCTGGCTCGTGCTGAGTTGTTTTGGTTGTTCGCTGGAGGGTAGGTTTCTCTCCTTTGATGTAAGCAAGAGGATAGAACCGGTTCTCCTTGAGAGGAGCCAGGTATGCTGGCTTTGCAGATGTCCGGGGCCTTCTTTGTTTTGGCGAAGATCACGGGGACCAAGTCTTGGACAGACCTGGTTTTTTGTAGGTTGAGGCTTCGTGGGATTGCCATAGGCTTCGGGTTTCTTGGTGACCGCCTTTGGTGTCGGGGCAGCGACACGTTAAGGGGCGGTCTTCTGCTTCTTAGCAGGCACCGTCTCTTCTGCGGGTAGTGGGAATGGTCCCAGCGACCCACCCGAAGACGATGGTCCAGGGAGTAGAGGTCGACCCGGTGTTTTGGGAGTTGCTGAGGGAGGTGACGCTTCGGCAACTGGCGGGGCGCTTGAAAGTGCGCCTGCTTTGCTTCTCTTGAAGCATGACTTGGTACTTGTTCTCGTCGAAGGTGACGGTCAACAAAGCTACCATTGTTAGTTTTGGAAAACTTTTTTGAAACAAGACCACATCCATTAGTAATCACAAGAATATGGTCATCATAAATGGGCTATGCTATGGTTTTGTCGTTTCAAATCGCTCAAGGGCGTGGCCCGTTCTGAGCGTAATGAAGAAGGCAAAAAGCCATAGAGGGTACAATTATTCTAAACGCAAGTATAGTTGGCTCAAAATGAGCGTTCTAGGGACTGCTAGAAGCAATTATAAACCTTAATTCAAGTTACCGAGAAGCAAAGCTCACTCGAGGTAAAATGATATAAGGTTAGAGATACAAATGTGTCGGTTGCGAATACAGTAGACCCGAAAGGGCGTACTAGCACCGCTAGGCACAAATGTTATAAATCGCATCCTTGAAAAAGGACACGAGATGGGATTTTTTTTTGAAATGTCAAGATTGGATTCACAAAAGAGAGCAAATGGTATTCCAATCCGAATACAGGCTTAAACATTTCTGCGAGCCTAAATTTGAAAAAGGAAAGAACCAGAATCTCTCAAATTTGAATCCAATAATGACGGAAGTTTTTTTTTCTGAAAAGTCAAGATTGAATTCGTAAAAGAAAGCAAATGGTATTCCAATCCGAATACAGGCTCAAACATTTCTGCGAGCCTAAATTTGAAAAGGAAAGAACCAAAATTCCTCCAGTTTGAACACAATAGTGACAAAAGTTTTTTTTTTAAAGATTTTTGTTTTTTTTTTTTTTGAAGAGTGCACATAGGTCTTCCAATTCGGTCTTATGAAACCTTAGTGGATAGATTAGCCCCTAGGTAAAGGTAGGATTACTTAATGAACCTGTTTAAAGGACCCTTACCTCGAACAGTCTAGCTGCCTCCACACTTTGGACAAGGCTTTTCTTAGATCCACTTTGGTCAAAGAACGTAATTTGTGCAACCTTAATGCGTTTTTTTTCAAAGATCTCCAATAGACCCATCAAAGAGAGGGAAATGGCCCCTCCCAATCCGAACATTGGCTCAAACATTTCTGCAAGCCATTGTACGGAAAGGAAAGAACCAAAGTTTCACCAATTTGAATCCAAAAGAGAGAAATTTGAAAAGTTTTTTTTTTTTTAAAGTTTTTTTTTGAAAGATCTCCAATGGACCCATCAAAGAGAGGAAAATGGCCCCTCCCAATCCAAACGTTGGCTCAAACATTTCTGCGAGCCATTGTATGGAAAGGAAAGAACCAAAGTTTCTCCAATTTGAATCCAATGAAAGCATTTTGAAAAGCTTTTTTTTTTTAAACTTTTTTTTTTTTGAAAGATCTCCAATGGACCAACCAAAGAGAGGAAAATGGCCCCTCTCAATCCGAACATTGGCTCAAACATTTCTGCGTGCCATTGTATCGAAAGGAAAGAACCAAAGTTTCTCCAATTTGAATCCAAAAGAAAAAAAAACTTTTTTTTTGTTGATAAAAGAAAGAATGGAAACAAGTTCAAAGAAAGAAGTTTCCAAAGAATCCCATCTCATGTTTTTTTTTTAGATACAAGATCCAACATAGGCCACCAACTAGGAAGGAACTAAGGATTCTAAGCATCATGTTCTCAAATGAACGTGTCCCACCGGGTATGCCAACTTGATGGACCCATCTTTTTCTTTCTTGCCTTCATCCGTCCCGGGTCTGCCGGGGTGCGGCGGGGCGAAGAGAAAAAAAGAGCAAGCATCAACATTTTTTTTGTACGGGTATGCCAGATTTTGTATTCTACTTGGAATTTGAAATGGTGATCCGGAGAACCTTCACAAGTAGAAAGGAAATCAAACTTTTTTTCAAACTTTCCATTGTATATATATTTAAAGAAAGAGATAAGATTTTAAAATGCCGTGAGAGGCGATTTTGTTTAGCTTGCTGTGAAAGGCGGTTTTGTGCCATAGAATGCGATTTTGCCATGGAAGACGATTTACAAATCTTATCAATGATGAAAGACAAGAATTGTGATTTTTGTCTCTTTTAAAAATACAAAACACAATAGAAAGGGAAGAAAGAGGGATCTGACTTCTCAAGCGATTGTGGGGACTCGTTCAGATCGACGGTTGCGAGTCATGTATGGACTCCGCCATCGTCCTTCAAATGAGAACACTTGATGCTTTAGTTCACTTGGCTTAGCTTGGACCCCAGATTTTTAGAGGACAAAGGCCAAGGGAAGGTCCTATATCCAATAAAAAAATGGGTAGACGGGCTGAAAAGCCACATCTAGGCCATGTTGGATAGAAGAAGAAAAACCTTGGGGGGGGGGGGGGGGGCACAAGGGACTTCAATCACCTTGTAGTTCTTGCAGCAGGGTTTCTTCAAGGCAAGAGAGCTTCTCTTTTGCAGAGAATTCTTTAGGATAATTTTTAGGCGATTTTTCAGGACCTTCAGACAATTTTTTCGGACCTTTTCCCTTTGGAATGACCGCCTATTTATAGGCTTTTGGTGGCCATTAGGAGGGTTTATGGGCATTAATAATATTAATGCTCCATGATGGGAGGAGTTACAAGATTTAATTGCATAATTTTGTAACTCCTTTTTCTTGGATTCTGATTGGCCGATGGAGAATAATGGGCATTTAATCTCCATGATGATGGAAGTTTTATGATTAATTACCAAGATTATTCTCCATAATAATAGGAGTTATATGGTTAATTGCCATGATTAATTGGACTTGTAACTCCCATTTGCTTGCTTCTGATTAGGCCGTCCAAAATAATGAGTTAATGACCGCATTAACTTATCATAAACGGGTCAATTGACAGCATTAATTGGTCGTCGAGTCTCTTGAAGAGTCGCGGGCCGCGCCGTGTCTTTTGGAATTTTTCTTGCGATGATCATCGATGGATCCGCACGTTGTTTGATGTCAGATGACGATGCAAACTCAGACATTGGTTGACACCAATAGGTCGGCAACATCTGTCCAGTCGATTTCTCGATCGGTCGGGCAGAAAGCATACTTTCTTTGTTGGCCGGTTGGCAGTTTCAAAGTGTCCGATGATGATCAAATGATTTCGATGGCGGATCCGTGATGTTGATGAAGATCGACGGATATCATGCCTCAAAATCAGATTTTAAGAAAATCACAGGGGCCAAACATTGCGAAACGCGAAAAAGAACAGAAAAACGATACTTTTGGCGGAAATCCGGCGACCTGGATTTCCAGGGTCGCCGGTTACCATGCAGCCATGGTCGCCTTCCGGTTGCTATTTCTCGGCCGTTTCTCTGGCTTTTTCGCTTCTGTTTTCTCCTGTATTTTTCTTGACATTTCTCCTCATTTATTGGCTTAATTCATTTGAAGAAAACCTGTTAAAAGGCTGTGCAACTCAGAGCACAAAGTTTCCTATTTTTGGAAAAGCCGAAGACTCCGTAGCCGATTTTTCGCCAAGAGTTGAAACTAGGTCAAATGATGTCGGTATGACCTGAAATTTGAGGTCAAGCTTCTTGAGCATTAGATAGGACCAACCATGCGCTTTTATTTGAGTTTTGAAGCCGTTTGGGGTCCCGTCGATGCTTGACTTGATTTCACCGTGCGGAAGATGTCGAACTTTGATGTACGGTCATCCGATGTCTGATTGACCTGAAATTTGACAGGGAGCCTATTGGAGTCATTTTGAGATGATCCATTAGCTCCAATTTGGATGCCATGGTCTCGGGGAGCTTCGCCGCCGGTAGGCTTGATTTTGCTTCGGAGCGTCAAAGCCGGGTCAAACGTTGTTAGAATAACCTGAAATTTGACGTACAGCCTTTTGGAAGCAAGTAGAAGTTACTCATGTGTTTTGTTTGATGAGTGGCGGCATCGGAGGTTCTCACTGCCAGGAGGCTTGATTTCGCCGTTCGAAAGTTGATGGAGGGTCAAACGGTGTCGATTTGACTTGAAATTCGACGTGGAACCTTTTGGAGGTATTTTGAGACCATCCATAGGCTCTGATTGAAGATTTGATGTATTTGACACTGTCGCCGCCGGGAGCTCACGCTCAGCTGTTGGAGGATTGAAGTTAGGCCAAATGGTATCAAAATGGCCCGAAACTTCATGTGTACCTCTTTTTTTGGCTATTTTGAAGGATCTTGCAGTTTTTTTTTTATTTTGACAAGATCTGTTGCTTGAAGCAGCTTTGCCTATTTGTAGTAGGATGCGGCTCCATGTAGCTTTTGATGTTGAGGAGGCAAAGTGACATTTTTGGTGTCAACAGGGACGATCTTGGCCAACCATTTAGGATGCTGCTCCTCGCGGATGAAGCCAACGTTTTTGAGTTTTTGAACTTCTTGTTCAATTTTGTCCATCACGTCAGGATGGAATCTTTTTTGGTCTTGTTTGATGAGCTTGATATTTTCTTGTAGGTTGAGTTTGTGGACTGCTATTTCGGGGTCTATGAAAGTTCACCTAGGGCCAATGTTCTCATCCTAGAGGGGGTGGGTGAATAGGTTTATCAAACTTTAAATCCATTTTTAACCTATTAATCAAGATTTATAAGAGAGCAAGTGATAAGTAGACTCAATGTGATTATCTAGCAATGTTCAATGGTAAAGAAGGCATGTAAACTAGATCAAAACATTTAGACAAATAACATAAATAAATGCATAGAGATTTATAGTGGTTCGGACCATATGTCCTACATCCACTCATAAGGTTCACACAGTCCCTTGGTTCCACTATGATGAATCAAAACTACACAAGTAATGATTTCAATCACAATTTTGGTAACGAGGTTCGATCACACAGATCTAATCCCCCACATACATTTTTGAGTGGTTGAGTCCCACATATTCAAACTACTATCACTGGATATAAAGATTCCGTCCTGATGTGATGGACAAAATTGAACAAGAAGTTCAGAAACTCAAAAACGTTGGCTTCATCCGTGAGGAACAACATCCTGAATGGTTGGCCAACATCGTCCCTGTGACAAAAAAAAGGGGCAAATCAGAGTCTGTATTGACTACAGAGACCTTAATGCATGCCCCAAAGATGAATTCCCGCTCCCCATACCGGAGGTAATGATTGACAACACCTGCGGGTTTGAGCGAATGACTTCCATGGACGGCTTCTCTGGCTACAACCAGATAAAGATGCATCCTAAAGATGAAAGGCATACATCCTTTCGGACCCCATTTGGCGTGTATTGCTACACTGTCATGCCATTTGGTCTGAAAAATGCTGGTGCAACATATCAAAGGGCTATGATGAAGATATTCCAAGATATGCAGCACAAGACGGTCGAATGTTATGTTGATGACCTCGCTGTCAAAAGCAAAAGGAAAGAAGACCATCTCCAAGATTTTCGATAAGTCTTCCTCCGGCTTCGCAAACACAACTTGCGAATGAATCCCCTCAAATGCTTCTTCGGTGTCTCATCGTGTAAGTTCCTCGGATTCATAGTTCGGAAAGCTAGAATAGAACTTGACCCCATCAAAGTCAAGGCAATTCTAGAAATGCCATCTCCAAGGGCCCTAAGAGAACTAAAAGGGCTTCAAGGAAGATCGGCATACATTCGACGGTTCATTTCCAATCTATCAGGAAAATACCGTCCATTTTCTCGCCTGATGAAGAAAGGTGTAGACTTTGTTTGGGATGCTGAATGTGAAGCTGCATTTCAAGACATCAAGTCATACCTGACCAAGCCTCCGGTGTTGGCTGTTCCCACAACCGGAAAACCATTCATCTTGTACACAAGAGCTCTAGACTATTCTTTGGGCGCTCTACTTGCACAAGAAAATGATGGAAGAAAAGAAGCTGTTCTATACTACCTCAGTCGCATGTTGGTAGGTGCAGAGCATCGCTACTCTCCAGTCGAAAAAGAATGCTTGGCAGTGATGTTCGCCATACAAAAGCTACGTCACTATTTGCTATCAAACACAATATACCTAATATCGAGGATCAATCTCTTAAAGGTCCTTGTCACAAAAGCAGGTACTCTCAATGCCCGGCTGGCAAAATGGTCCATCCTTCTATCACAATTTGATATTAGGTATGTACCACAGAAAGCAATCAAAGGTCAAGCTCTTGCAGACTTTCTCGCAGAGCATCCACTGCCTAAGGATTCTCCGCTCTGGGATGATCTCCGAGACGAACCTGTCTACAGCGTGGAGACTTCATCACCAGGTGCCTCCTGGAACACGTACTTCGATGGTGCAACCAGGACAAATGAAAAAGGAAAACCGATATCGGGAATTGGCATTCTCTTTGTTAGCCCTGATAAATACATGATTCCACACACATTTTCACTATTGGAACCATGTTCAAACAATGCAGCTGAGTACTAAGCTCTGATTATAGGACTGGAACTCTCCCTCGAATCTGGCATCACCATGCTGGAAGCATTTGGGGATTCTCAACTGATCATCAACCAGATGAATCAGGAATATGAAATCAGGAAGCCTGATCTGTTGCCTTACTACAACAAGGCGCAATCGCTCCGTCAAAACTTTGACATCTGTCACATCTCCCACATCCGCAGAGGTGAAAACATCCGTGCAGATGCCCTGGCTGGACTTGCTGCATCCATGGCAACCCAAGAAGGGGAAAACATGCAAATTACAGTGTGTCAAAGAAGGATTCTCCCTCCTCTCAACACACACCAAGTAGTTGCTGAATGCCACCGAGTGGTCGGAGGTCGGATTTCCATCCTTAAACCTCCGATAGGCGATTGGAGGGATCCGTTCATTGATTATATTATGTTTGGAATCCTACCTGAAGATCCAAAAAAGCGGGTAAGTATCCAAAGACGAGCCCCAAACTTTCATTTGGATATTCCCTCCAAAATGCTTTACAAAAAATCCTTCAATGGAGTACTTCTACGCTGCTTGTCACAACAAGAGGCGGAAGAAACTCTAAAAGAAGTTCATGCTGGTCTTTGTGGAGCCCATCAGGATGGTCCCAAGCTCTACGATCAGATAAAAAGGTTAGGTTATTATTGGCCTACCATGGTGGCTGACGCAATACAATTTGCTAAACGTTGCCAACAATGCCAAGTTCATGGAGATTATGTACACATGCCTCCAGAATGGCTACATCCTACAGCGATCTCATAGCCCTTCGAAGCCTGAGGTATGGACATCATAGGTCCTATCTCTCCCCCGTCAAGCAAAGGTCATCGCTTCATCTTCGCCGCTACGGATTATTTCTCCAAGTGGTCAGAAGCATTTGCGTTCAGTGAAATGAAGACCTCGCCAGTCCTTACGAACCAACATCATTTGTCGCTTCGGCATACCTAAAAGATTCGTCCATGATAACGGACCACAATTCTGGGATCACAGATTCTACAGGTTCTGCGACAAATACAAAATCCAAAGTTATCCTTCGACTCTATATAACCCAGCAACGAATGGACTAGCAGAAGCCTTCAACAAGACACTCTGCAAGATTCTCAAGAAAATGGTCTCTACTCACAAAAGAGACTGGAGCGACAAACTGCCTGAAGCTTTGTGCGCCTACCGGACTACCGTTCGAGGACCAACCCATAGCACACCATTCTCCTTGGTCTATGGATGTGAAGCAGTTGTCCCCCTAGTGGTACAAATTCCTTCTTTAAGGGTATCTCTACAAAATTGTTGACACCAAAAATGTCACTTTGGCTCATCAACATCAAAAGCTGTATGGAGCCGCATCCTACTACAAACAGCCAAAGCTGCTTCTAGCATCAGATCTTGACAGAACCAGACAAAAACTACAAGATCTTTCAAAGTAGCCAAAAGAAGGGTACACATGAAGTCTCGGGCCATTTCGACACCATCTGGCCTAACTTCAATCCTCCAACAGCTGAGCAGGAGCTCCCGACGGCGACAATGTCAAATACATCAAATCTTCGATCAGAGTCTGTGGATGATCTCAAAATACCTCCAAAAGGCTCCATGTCGAATTTCAAGTCAAACCAACACCGTTTGACCCTCCATCAACTCTCGAACGGAAAAATCAAGCCTTTCGGCGGCGAGAACCTCTAATGCCGCCACTCATCAAACAAAGCACATGAGTAGCTTCTGCATGCTTCCAAAGGGCTGCACGTCAAATTTCAGGTCATTCCGACAACGTTTGACCCGGTTTTGATGCTCCGAAGCAAAATCAAGCCTACCGGCGGCGAAGCTCCCTGGGACCGTGGCACCTAAATCAAAGCTAATGGATCATCTCAAAATGACTCCAATAGGCTCCCCGTCAAATTTCAGGTCAATCGGACATCGGATGACCGTACATCAAAGCTCGACATCTTCCGCACGGTGAAATCAAGTCAAGCATCGACGGGACCCCAAACGGCTTCAAAACTCAAATAAAAGCCCATGGTTGGTCCTATCTAATGCCCAAGAAGCTTCACCTCAAATTTCAGGTCATTCCAACATCGTTTGACCCAGTCTCAACTCTTGGTGGAAAATCTGCTACAGAGTTTTCGGCTTTTCCAGAAAATAGGAAACTTTGTGCACTGATTTGCTTAGCCTTTCAACGGGTTTTCTTCAGAGGAATCAAGCCAATAAATGAAGAGAAATGTCAAAGAAAAATACAGCAGAAAACAGAAGCGAAAAAGCCCGAGAAACGACCAAGAAACGGCGACCGGAAGGCGGCCGAAAAATGGACCAAAGTCCAAGGTCGCCGGCGACCATGGGTGCGTGGTCGCCGGCGACCCTGGAAATCCGGGTCGCCGGATTTCCGCCGAAACGTCCGTTTTTCCGATTCTTTTCGCGTTTCGCAATGATTGGCCCCTGTGATTTTCTTAAAATCTGATTTTTGAGGCATGATATCCGTCGATCTTCGTCAACATCACGGATCCGCTATCAAAATCATTTGATCATCATCGGACACTCCGAAACCGCCAACCGGCCGACCAAAAAAGCACACTTTCTGCCAGACCGATCAAGAAATTGACTGGACAGATGTTGCCGGACCATTAGTGGCCACCAATGTCTGAATTCTCTTCATCATCCGACATCAAGCAACGTACGGATCCATCGATGATCATCGCAAGAAGAATTCCAAAAGACGCGGCGCGGCCCGCGTCTCTTCAAGCGACTCGGCAGCCAATTAATGAAGTTAAATGACCCTTTTATGGCAATTTATTAGGGTCATTAACTCATTATTTTGAACGGCCCAATCAGAAGCCAAGAAATGGGAGTTACAAGTCCAATTAATCATGACAATTAACCATGCAACTCCTATCATTATGGAGATTAATCATGGTAATTAATCATGAAACTCCCATCATCATGGAGATTAAATGCCCATTACTCTCCATCGGCCAAGCAAAATCCAAGAAAAAGGAGTTACAAAATTATGAAATTCAATCTTGTAACTCCTCCCATCATGGAGCATTAATATCATTAATGCCTATAAGACCTTCCTAATGGCCACCAAAAGCCTATAAATA
This sequence comes from Persea americana, assembly GCA_029852735.1. NCBI lineage: Eukaryota > Viridiplantae > Streptophyta > Magnoliopsida > Laurales > Lauraceae > Persea > Persea americana. The sequence continues at coordinate 20,824,830 of CM056817.1, forward strand.
GGCGGTCATTCCAAAGGGAAGGGGTCTTAAAAATTGGGTCCAGAAAAATTGTCTGAAAACTATCCTGAAGAATTGTCTGCAAAAAAGAAGCTCTCTCACTTTGAAGAAACTCTGCTGCAAATTCTACAAGGTGATCGAAGTCCCTTGGGGGGCCACCGCCCCCCCCCCAAGATCTCCTCTCTTCTTCTATCCAACATGGCCTAGATGCGGCTTTTCAGCCCGTCTACTTGGTTTTTTATTGGATATAAGACCTTCTCTTGGTCTTTATCCTCTAAAAATCTGAGGTCCAAGCCAAGCCAAGTGAATCAAAGCATCAAGTGTTCTCATCTGAAGGACGATGGCGGAGCCCATACATGACTCGCGACCGTCGATCTGAACGAGTCCCCACAATCGCTTGAGAAGTCAGATTCCTTTTCTTACTTTTCTATTGTATTGTATTTTTTTAAAAGAGACATAAAAATCACATTTCTTGTCTTTACATTTTGATGAGATTTGTAAGCTGCCTTTTACGGCACAAAATCGCCTTCTATGGCACAAAACTGCCTTTCACGGCAAATTAAACAAAATCACCTCACACGGCATTTTAAAACCTTGTCTCTTTCTTTAAAATATATGTGCAATGGAAAGTTAGAAAAAAGTTGATTTCCTTTTCTACTTGTGAAGGTGAATCTCCGGATCACCACTTCAAATTCCAAGTAGAATAGAAAATCTGGCATACCCGTTCAAAAAAAAAAAATGTTGATGCTTGCTCTTTTTTTCTCTTCGCCCCGCCGCACCCCGGCAGACCTAGGACGGAGGAAGGCGAGAAAGACAAAGACGGGTCCATCAAGTTGGCATACCCGGTGGGACTTGTTCAAATGAGAACACGATGCTTAGAATCCTTGGGTCCCTTCTAGTTGGTGGCCTATGTTGGATCTTGTATCTAAAAAAAAACATGAGATGGGATTCTTTGGAAACTTCTTTCTTTGAACTTGTTTCCATTCTTTCTTTTCTCAACCAAAAAAAAAAAAGGGGGTTTTCTCTCTTTTGGATTCAAATTGGATAAAACTTTGGTTCTTTCCTTTTCGTTTGTTTGCGCTCGCAGAAATGTTTGAGCCAACGTTCGGATTAGGAAGGACCATTTCCCTCTCTTTGACGGATCCATCGGAGATCTTTCAAAAAAAAAAAAAAAAAGAGTAAAGTTAAAAAAAAAACTTTTCAAATTTCTCTCTTTTGGATTCAAATTAGATAAACTTTGGTTCTTTCCTTTTCGTTTGTTTGCGCTCGCAGAAATGTTTGAGCCAACGTTCGGATTGGGAAGGACCATTTCCCTCTTTTTGACGGATCCATCGGAGATCTTTCAAAGAAAAAAAAGATAAAAGTTCAACAAAAAAAACTTTTCAAATTTCTCTCTTTTGGATTCAAATTAGAGAAACTTTTGTCTTTTCCTTTTCGTGTAATGGCTCGCAGAAATGTTTGAGCCAACGTTCGGATTGGGAGGGGCCATTTTCCTCTCTTTGATGAGTCCATTGGAGGTCTTTCAAAAAAAAAGAGAGAGCATTAAGGTTGCACCAATTGCGTTCTTTGACCAAAGTGGATCTAAGAAAAGCCTTGTCCAGAGTGTAGAGGCAGCTAGACTGTTCGAGGTAAGGGTCCTTCAAACAGGTTCATTAAGTAATCCTACCCTTACCTGGGGGCTAATCTATCCACTAGGGTTTCATAAGACCGAATTGGAAGACCTATGTGCACTCTAAAAAAAAATAAAAAAATCTTAAAAAAATCTTAAAAAACAAAAAAAAAAATACTTCTGTCACTATTGTGTTCAAATTGGAGGAATTTTGGTTCTTTCCTTTTCGAATTTAGGCTCACAGAAATGTTTGAACCTGTATTCGGATTGGAATACCATTTGCCCTCTTTTATGAATTCAATCTTGACTTTTCAAAAAAAAAAAAAAAACTCTCGTCACTATTGGATTCAAATCTGAGAAATCTTGGTTCTTTCCTTTTTCGGATATAGGCTCGCAGAAATGTTTGAACCTGTATTCGGATTGGAATACCATTTGCTCTCTTTTGCGAATCCAATCTTGACATTTCAAAAAATCCCATCTCGTGTCCTTCAAGGATGCGATTTACAACATTTGTGCCTAGCGGTGCTAGTACGACCTTTCGGGTCTACTGTATTCGCGACCGACACATTTGTATCTCTAACCTTATATCATTTTACCTCGAGTGAGCTTCGCTTCTCGGTAATTTGAATTAAGGTTTACAATTGCTTTTAGCGGTCCCTGGAACGCTCATTTCGAGCCGACCATACTTGCGTTTAGAACAATTGTACCATCTATGGCTTTTTGGCCTTCTTCATTACGCTCAGAACGGGCCATGCCCCTGAGCGATTTGAAAAGACAAAACCATAGTATAGCCCATTTATGATCACCCTATTCTTGTGATTACTAATGGATGTGGTCTTGTTTCAGAAAAGTTTTTTCAAAACTAACAATGGCAGCTTCGTTGACCATCACCTTCGATGAGAACAAATACCAAGTCATGCTTCAAGAGAAGCAAAGCAAGGGCACTTTCAAGCGCCCCGTCAGCTGCCGAAGCATCACCTCCCTCGGCAACTCCCAAAACACCGGGTCGACCTCCACTCCCCGGACCATCGTCTTCGGGTCACTGGGACCATTCCCACTACCTGCAGAAGAGACGGTGCCTGCTAAGAAGCAGAAGACCGCCCCCCAACGTGTTGCTACCCCGACACCAAATGCGGTCACCAAGAAACTTGAGGCTCGTGGCAATCCCATGAGACCTCAACCTACAAAAAACCAAGTCTATCCGAAGACTTGGTCCCCGCGATCTTCACCAAAACAAAGAAGGTCCGGACATCTGCAAAGCCAGAATACCTGGCTCCTCTCAAGGAGAATAGGTTTTATCCTCTTGCTTACATCAAAGGAGAGAAACTTACCCTCCACCGAACAACAAAAACTACTCAGCATGAGCCGGCTTGCTCGTACAAGCCCAGAATCAAATCGTGCATCACAAGGCCTTGACAAGAACTTGCAAGGGCCTACTCTCCTGCAACTCGACCCTTCATCTCAACAGGGGACGAGCTTGGAAAATTTAAAGCTTCGCTGCGACAGGCTAAGGACCGCGTCCAAATCCTGTCCATGCCAGTCTTTAAGGAAGACAAGCTCGGTTGCTGCGCACGAGGGACCACGTCCTTCATTGCCAGAGCACAGCCCGAGCTAACTGAAGCTCAAATTGCTCGTCGCATACGTCGCCGCGCGGCATATCGACAAAAGAGATTAGAGAAGCAAAAAACCTAGCATTCTGAGCTTCAAATATCCCAAAAATGGGTCGAAAAAGAAAGACCCGACCAAGTTGCTGCTGTCCACATGGTTGGCAAAACCAAAAGACGCCAGAAGTCAGCGACAAAAATACATGTCAGACGATCGGTGACTCGCAGCGTCTCCTGGACGAGAAGACATCAGGAAGACTCTCCCACTCCTTCAAGTCAGGGACATCAGAGTGATCATTCCTCGGGCTCTTCATCTAAAAGAATGAGCTCCAGCTCGGTCACTAAGACAGTATCCTCTTTCGATTCACGAAGGATGAATGTCTTGGTCACAAACTCTGAGCAACCTCCACCACATGACGACATGGCTCTACGCATTCAGCAGCTAGAGCAAGGACAGCAGAGAATAGAGGTTCTGATGGAAAACCTCCTTCTCACTCTCCAGCGTCCACCAAACAATGAGGAAGTTCCTCCATAAGATGAGGCAAACGGTGGAGAAGATGAGTCACGCGCCCTTACTAAAAAGGACGTGGACAATATCCTCGCAAAAGCGAAAGAAGAGGATACACTGAAGGAGCATGGGATCAAGCCACCATATCCTTTATGGATGGACTCGGTTCCGTTTCCCCCAAAGTTCAAACAACCTCTTCTCCAAACATATACGGGGAAAGGTTCAGCCAGACAGCATGTCATCCACTTCAAGATCCTGACAGGAACGATTGCGGATCAAGATGCTCTCAATATCCCGCTCTTTGCAAGTATCCTAAAAGGTACGACCTTTGATTGGTATTCCACTCAGCCAGAGGACTCCATTCAAAATTAGACCATGCTAGAGACACGTTTCCTGACCCACTTCAAAGGTGAGGATCATCCTGTTACTATGGCTCAGCTCTGCAGCCTTAAACAAGGAGAGAATGAGTCGACATATGACATCATTCACAAGTGGAAAGCAATGGCATACAAATGCTCAGATGTGCTGCCACAAGTGTCGCTAGTCGACATTTGCCGACACAACATGAGAGCAAGGATCCGCTTCATGATCATCGGCAACAAATCAAAAAACTTGGGAGAACTCCTAGAAGCGTCTATGGAGGCTGAAAAGGTGATCAAAGACCTCAACAGTCAGAAGTCATCAAAGAAAGAGCAGACCGCCATTCCAACCTCCAAGCCAAAAAAAAAAAAGGAGCTTCTCAATGTGCAAACCAAGTCAGCTCCTCAGCCACCAAAGAAAGCTGAAAATAAAGCTGCAGGTAAGAGACCTGAACTCTCTGATGCCTTCAAAGAACGAGTAGAAAAGAAATACCCGTTCGATGAAGATGTTGAAGAAATATTTGGGGCTCTCTTGGCAAATAGCAAACTCACCCAGCTTGACCCCAAAAGACCGGGAGATGTTGGCAAAACCAACGATCCCCGATATTGTCCATACCACCAAATGGTCTCGCATCCTCTCAACCAATGTTTCGTTGTGAGAGAGAAGATCAACGAGATGTGGAAAAACGGTGTCATCCCCTTTGACAAAAACTATGGGTCTGCCTCCGTTAACATGGTGTCATATGGACAAACATCCAAATCATCAAAGGAAAAAGTCACTACTTCCTTCAAGGTGATAAAAATGACCCAAACGTCCCAAGAGCTGGTGCCTTACCCAACACTAGAAGGACAACCCATATGGGTACATCCCGATCTCCTAGAAGATAAAAATTGGCAGATCGTCAAAACAAAGGCTACTGCTCAACAACGAAGGCAAGCCAAGAGACAACTCCGCAAGCTCAAATAGCAGGAGAAGGCTCAAACAAAACAAGAGGTTCCTGAAAAAGCAGAAACCTCCTCTACCGCTTCACTGGGGACAACAGAGGGGTCTCTCCCTAAAGTTTCAAGAGTGATAAGAAAATTCACTCTCAGTGATTTCATGCTACCACGGCTCAGAGATGAGACTACGCAGGGGGCATCGTACTCTTGTAACTCGGTAGTTAGATTATCCATGAATGGATACGAGTCCAGTGACACTGCCAGTGACACCGATGAGTGGGAGGAATCCCTTGAAACCGGAGAATATCTCTCCGACGAAGAATGGATCCCGGAATCCCACCTTATGCCAGTAATCTTGTATAACCCCTTCCAGCCACAAGGATCCTGGTTTGATGATGATGAAGACCAAGAGGCTGCCCAAATTGCTGTTAACACAGCACAAACAAATGCTCTAGAGGATCCCAACCAGGTCGAACCACGAGGGGCAGATGAAGAAAAAGATTTGGCTCCTATGCCCGATCTTGAAGAATATGCGAGGATCTCGCAGCATCTAGCCATAGAGCAGGAGCAGGATCGCATCAACCAACTTCACCAAAATCCAGAACCGGAAGTCCTGGAAAATCTACGAGCATCTCTTCTAGTGACTCCGGAAAATGAAGAAAATTGCTGGATTGATGATCCGCTTACATCGGAGGATGAGTCTGATTCCCAACGGTCCATTATGGAGGCATCTTCTATCGAAGTTGCCTGTAATGTGATAGTTCGGGATGATAGTGCCTCTGAAGCTCCATCTGATGAGGCCACAGACTCTCAAAATGTATCCAGTAGCTTATCTTCTGGAGCTACATATTCTCGGGTGACTTCCACTGAGATAACACCTTCTCAGCCATCGTCTCCTAAAACGGTGACATCAGAATTCAAGCCTCTTCCGACTGATCACCATGAAGAAGCTCTGACTGATGAAGTCTTCAAAGAAAACCCAGTCAATTAGTCCCAGGTACCCAACCCCATAGGAGATGTCTGGACCGATGAAATACTGGACAAAGAAGAAAAGTTGTTGGAAGCTGTTCAGGACTTGTTCCCGGAAAATGCTCCATGCAACGCAATAACTGAAGACGGCAATGCTGCTGCAGAGGCGTTTTCAGCAAATGGGGAAGATCAGCCCCTTGAGCCCGAAGGGGGTCTTCCGAAAGAAGAACCACCTTTAGAAGCTTTTGAAGTTGGGAAAGGTACCCGCTCTGGCCGGGATTACCACAAAAACTATAACCAACCTTCTTCTTCTTCTTATGTAAATCCTTCGGGAAAACAAGCTGAAAATGCCCCAAGCGGCGGTGATAATGAAAATGCAGGCCTAAAGGAGGCTTTCAAGTATGACTTGATGGAGCACTTCAAACACATACCCGCACGACTGCACATCCTAGACTTATTACGAATGTCACCACAAACTCGTGATAGTCTCATTTCAGAACTGCAAAGGCTGAATCTGGATGTCGACAAACATGCCCCGCAAGTCTTGCAAATTGAAATGGACTATAGGGTCACAAAATCAAAAACCTCCTCAAAGGGAGAAAAGAAAGAAGCTGGAGGACCTTGCACTGAATGCCTCTCGGTCCAAAAAGCCGCAAGTGCTACCATCGCCTTCAATAAGGAAGACCTCCTGCTAGGCGAGACGAAGCACAACCGACCCTTGTACTTCACAGGGTACATCAAAGAGATACCGATACACAGAGTCCAGATCGACCCGGGTTCTGCACTCAACCTCATCTCTACTTCGGCACTCGAAGAACTGGGTATCCCACCTAGTAAACTAAGCCACACATCTGTGCCCATCTTTCGATACGATGGGAGTGCTCAAAGGCCCATTGGCAAAATCCGGTTCAAGTTGCAAATCGGCGATCTTATCTCTGAGGTCACCGTATATGTAATAAAAACCCCTTCATGCTGCAACATCCTTCTTGGACGCCCTTGGATACACGAGAACGGTGTCGTTCCTTCGACTCTACATCAGTGCATCAAGTATGTTGGCGGCGACGGCTTGATACATCGAGTGTTTGCAGACAAAAAGCCCTTCAAAAGGCAAGGAAGTCCATTTTGCAGACTCTCAGATGTACAAGGATGAAAAAGAAGGAAAGGAGGAGAAAACAACATCCTTTGCCGGCAATCTCCAAAAAGATAAAGGCAAGGCTCCTCAGTGATCATCGGAAGAAAACAAACCTTCCGGGAAACTCAAAGAGAGCAATCAGTCTCCCTTCTTCATCTCCTTCAAATCTTCAAAACCTTTGGTGATCACTACTAAAGCAAAGAAGACAGAGCAAAAGACAGGGGGCAAGTTTGTTGTCTCCTTCGCGTCTATCATACAAGACACGGATTCGGATTCAGAGACTGAAGACGATACATCGTCAAGCCAAGCTGATACTCAGCAAGTTCGGCCTGCTCTCACTCCATTGGAGACCCCTGCTGACGTAGAAGATCCTGCGCCTGCTACCTTTGTCGTTCCGGAAACGTCGGTAGAAGAGAAACCAATCTTCTTCCATAGATCAGACGCTTCTTCATCAAATTGCCTGCTTGAGCCTTTCCGAAATGAAGGTATGCCTCAACTATCCTTGTATAGTCCAATGGCACAAGCTATCATGAAGAAAATGGGCTATGACGCTCAAAATCCAATTGGTTTGGGAGGTGGCCGTGGTATTCTCACACCATTGGAACCCACCCTGACCAAAAGTCAGCTGGAAGATTGGAAACTCCACCGTCGTATAGACAAGTCTTCATACGGATTGGGGTATGATCCTGACACTCCAATGAGACAGCTGACACAGAGGCTGCAGAGTCGTTTTGCTGACCGAGCCTCAACATCTCATGTCGATGAAAACATCGATCTCCCTGGATATCTCTTTGAAGAGTTACCCGACAAGGACCCAGGAAGCTCATCAAATTGGTATGATTTCTCTGATGATGAAGAGGAATTGTCCGATGACACAGACGCACGGTTCCCTGATTCAGAAGAGCCGTCGTCTCCAAAAGAAGTGCCTTACTTCGACCCAGTTTCAGCTGGTGATTGGGATCATCTCATAGCAAGTCTTGAGAACAATACCGATCAAGAATATTTATGGACAGAAGCAGAGCCATGGTCTGAAAATGCCCTTGGCAATCCAGAAGGTCTTGTCGAGCTGGAAACCTTCGAAAATGTTACGGAGGAACCACCTTCAAACCTTCCGACAGAAGATTCTGTTCAAAAGATAGACTTGGGAACACCAGATAACCCACGTCCTGTATTCATAAGCAAGAATATAAAGGATGAGGAGTTACCCGAGTATGTCTCTTTTCTTCGTGAGTTTGTTGATTGTTTTGCATGGTCTTACGCTGAAATGCCTGGCTTAGATCCCAAAATAGCAGTCCACAAACTCAACCTGCAAGAAAATGTCAAGCCTGCCAAACAAGGCCAAAGAAGATTCCGTCTTGATGTGATGGACAAAATTGAACAAGAAGTTCAGAAACTCAAAAACGTTGGCTTCATCCACGAAGAACAACATCCTGAATGGTTGGCCAACATCGTCCCTGTGACAAAGAAAAATGGACAAATCAGAGTCTGTATTGACTATAGAGACCTGAATAATGCATGCCCCAAAGATGAATTCCCACTCCCCATACCGGAGGTAATGATTGACAACACCTGCGGGTTTGAGCGAATGACTTTCATGGACGGCTTCTCTGGCTACAACCAGATAAAGATGCATCCCGAAGATGAAAGGCATACATCCTTTCGGACCCCATTTGGCGTGTATTGCTACACTGACATGCCATTTGGTCTGAAAAATGCTGTTGCAACATAACAAAGGGCTATGATGAAGATATTCCGAGATATGTAGCACAAGACGGTCGAATGTTATGTCGATGACCTCGCCGTCAAAAGCAAAAGGAAAGAAGACCATCTCCAAGATGTTCGAGAAGTCTTCCTCCGGCTTCGCAAACACAAACTGCGAATGAATCCCCTCAAATGCTTCTTCGGTGTCTCATCGGGTAAGTTCCTCAGATTCATAGTTCGGAAAGCTGGAATAGAACTTGACCCCATCAAAGTCAAGGCAATTCTAGAAATGCCATCTCCAAGAACCCTAAGAGAACTAAAAAGGGCTTCAGGGAAGATTGGCATACATCCGACGGTTCATTTCCAATATATCAGGAAAATGCCGTCCATTTTCTCGCCTGATGAAGAAAGGTGTAGACTTTGTTTGGGATGCTGAATGTGAAGCTGCATTTCAAGACATCAAGTCATACATGACCAAGCCTCCGGTGTTGGCTGTTCCCACAACCGGAAAACCATTCATCTTGTACACAAGTGCTCTCGACTATTCTTTGGGCGCTCTACTTGCACAAGAAAATGATGGAGGAAAAGAAGCTGCTCTATACTACCTCAGTCTCGCTACTCTCCAGTCGAAAAAGAATGCTTGGCAGTGATGTTCGCCGTACAAAAGCTGCGTCACTATTTGCTGTCAAACACAATATACTTGATATCGAGGATCAATCTCTTAAAGGTCCTTATCACAAAAGCAGGTTCTCTCAATGCCCGGCTGGCAAAATGGTCCATCCTTCTATCACAATTTGATATTAGGTATGTACCATAGAAAGCAATCAAAGGTCAAGCTCTTGCAGACTTTCTCGCAAAGCATCCACTGCCTAAGGATTCTCCACTCAGGGATGATCTCCCAGACGAACCTGTCTACAGCGTGGAGACTTCCTCACCAAATGCCTCCTGGAACATGTACTTCGATGGTGCAACCAGGACAAATGAAAAAGGAAAGCCGATATCGGGAATTGGCATTCTCTTTGTTAGCCTCGATAAATACATGATTCCACACGCATTTTTGCTACTGGAACCATGTTCAAATAATGCAGCTGAGTACCAAGCTCTGATTATAGGATTGGAACTCGCCCTCGAATCTGGCATCACCATACTGGAAGCATTTGGGGATTCTCAACTGATCGTCAACCAGATGAATCAGAAATATGAAATCAGGAAGCCTGATCTGTTGCCTTACTACAACAAGGCGCAATCACTTCGTCAAAACTTTGACATCTGTCACATCACCCACATCCGCAGAGGTGAAAACATCTGTGCAGATGCCCTGGCTGGACTCGCTGCATCCATGGCAACCCAAGAAGGGGAAAACATGCAAATTACAGTGTGTCAGAGAAGGATTCTCCCTCCTCTCAACACTCACCAAGCAGTTGCTGAATGCCACCGAGTGGTCGGAGGTCGGATTTCCATCCTTAAACGTCCGATAGGTGACTGGAGGGATCCGTTCATTGACTATATTATGTTCGGAATCCTACCTAAAGATCCAAAAGAGCAGGTAAATATCCAAAGACGAGCCCCAAACTTTCATTTGGATATTCCCTCCAAAATGCTTTACAGAAAATCCTTCAATGGAGTACTTCTACGCTGCTTGTCACAACAAGAGGCGGAAGAAACTCTAAAAGAAGTTAATGCTGGTCTTTGTGGAGCCCATCAGGCTGGTCCCAAGCTCTACGATCAGATAAAAAGGTTAGGTTATTATTGGCCTACCATGGTGACTGACGCAATACAATTTGCTAAACGTTGCCAACAATGCCAAGTTCATGGAGATTATGTACACATGCCTCCAGAATGGCTACATCCTACAGCGATCTCATGGCCCTTCGAAGCCTGGGGTATGGACATCATAGGTCCTATCTCTCCCCCGTCAAGCAAAGGTCATCGCTTCATCTTCACCGCTGCTGATTATTTCTCCAAGTGGTCAGAAGCATTTGCGTTCAGTGAAATGAAGACCTCGTCAGTCATTCAATTCTTACGAACCAACATCATTTGTCGCTTCGGCATACCTAAAAGATTCGTCCATGATAATGGACCACAATTCCGGGATCATAGATTCTACAGGTTCTGCGACAAATACTAAATTCAAAGTTGTCCTTCGACTCCGTATAACCCGGCAGCGAATGGACTAGCAGAAGCCTTCAACAAGACACTCTGCAAAATTCTCAAGAAAATGGTCTCTACTCACAAAAGAGACTGGAGCGACAAACTGCCTGAAGCTTTATGGGCCTACCGGACTACCGTTCGAGGACCAACCCATAGCACACCATTCTCCTTGGTCTATGGATGCGAAGCAGTTGTCCCCCTAGAGGTAGAAATTCCTTCTTTAAGGGTATCTCTACAAAATGAAATGACGCAAGAAAGCAACGTCAAACTGAGACTCCAAGAACTGGATAACCTCGATGAAAGACGACTCGAAGCTCTACAAAGTGTTGAGCTTTACCAAGCACGCATGGCAGGATCTTTTGACAAAAGGGTCAGGCAACGCACCCACAAAAAGGGTGACTTGGTTCTTGCAGTGAAAAGGCCAATGGTTTTTGCCCACAAATCTAAAGGCAAATTCGAACCAAAATGGGAGGGACCCTTCATCATTGACAAAGTCTTCTCCAATGGCGCATATGCTCTTCTAAACATGGAAGGTGACAGATGTATGCTGCCCATCAATGGCAAGTTCTTGAAGCGGTACCACCCTTGAAGACTTCCTACATCAGGTCAGAGTGATGCCTGCATGGCCAAAGCCTATTCCTAGGTACTTGCTCTTCAAACCCACCCCTTTTAGAGTTTTCATCCCTATGTTGAAGTTTCAAAAAAGCCAAAAACAATGCTTACTTTCAATGTTTCATTGTTAAAAAAAAAAATCAAACCCAAAATCCAAGTTTCGGAGCCTCTTCCCTAACTTGACCAAAACTTTCAATCCTTGAGCCCAAAATTCATGGTTTGAAACAAAAAACAGGACTTAGGAATCTCCACCCTAGTCCACCCTAACTTTTACCACAAAAGATGGTTTTTAGTCAAAATTTACGACCCTCGTGTCTTCAAACAAAAAACGGTTTTTTCAAACAACCGTGGGGAAGCAACGTTTAGTCGATACTCACGCAAAACCCAAAAATCGGAAGGATGTGAACCCCATTCGATACTTCCAAAACCTCAAAATCGCAGGAAAGTGACACCTCGTCGATACTTGTAAAATCTCAAAAAAAAAATAAAATCGTGGAGACACAACGTTTCAGTTGATATCCACAACCCAAATTTCAAAACAAAAAAACAAAGGTTCGAAAAAACCTCAAATTTCAAAAATCGTGGGGAGGCGACATTCCATCGATACCCACAAAACCAAATTTTTGAGAAAAAAGCAAGGAGGCGACATTCAGTCGATACTTGCACCCAAATCCGCGAGGAAGCGACATTCCATCGATACTCGCAACCGAATGAGCAGGGAAGCGACATTCCATCGATACTTGCAATACCATTCAGCAGGGAGGCGACTCTTAGTTGATACCTGCATTTTGAAAACCAAAACTCGGCTTTCACGCCAAAACCCGACTTTTATGCCAAAAACCTGGCTTTCATGCCAAAAACCAAAATCTGGCTTCCATGCCAACAAAACAAAAACCTGGCTTTCATGCCAAAAATAAAAAAATCTGGCTTCCATGCCAACAAAACAAAACTTGGTTTTCAAAAAACTTGGCTTCTAAGCCACAAAATCTGGCTTTCACGCCAAACAAACAAAAATCGGCTTCCATGCCACAAAACAAAATTCGGCTCCCATGCCACAAAATCTTTGGCTTCCATGCCACAAAACAAAAACTTGGTTTTCACGCCACAAAAATCGGCTCTCATGCCAAAAACCGGCTTTCATGCCTAACAAAATTTTGGCTTTCATGCCATCCAAAATTCGGCCTGCAAGCCATCTAAAAAATCAGGCTTTTTGCCACAAAATGTTGCTTTCATGCCTAAAATCAACCATTTGATAAAAGATTTTCACAAAATGAAAACCTTTTGATCAGATTTTCAAACAAACCATTCCCATTCGATTTCTGCTTATGTTTTCATCAAAAATGAATTTAAGTGAAATAAGGGGATACAAAAAAAAGAAGTGCCAAAAATGTTTATACAAGGAGGTACCAAAAGAAAAGAAGAAAAAGTTTGTTACAAATCAGGAGGCTAGTCCGACATGGTCTTCAGCCATAGGCTTAACTCCTCAAGCAAACACTTGGCCTTAGCCTCCAAAGCTTCCAGGCCGCGTTTCTTCAAAATCTTCCCACAGACAGCACCAAAGCAAGCCGCTCTCCAAACGCTATCTGACAAGTCGGAAAAATGCAATACGGCCTGATGTGCGTTCCATCTCCTCCAGCAAAAAACAGCCTCACCCAGCCAATAAGTGAGGTAAACAGCGAGATCTCTCCTCAGCACAATGTCAGAATGAATGGCGTTTGTGCTTGCAAAGAATACCCTCAAATTCTCTCGCATGACGGAGATCTTCTTCGAATCCGGGTTCTTAGCCCTGGCTTCCTGGGTCATACTCTCAGAAGACTCCCCGTTGTCAAAAAAATTGGAAGACAAAAAGCTACCACTCCTCCAACTGCTACACCGGACTTTCAAGCCCTCCTTCTCCTTTAAAAAATCATAGAAGGCGACGAGCTGAAAGTACAAAAGCCTGAACTCCTTAGACTGCTCCTCAAGGACACTGTCGATAGGCATAAACTCCTCATAGAGATTGCCGAGGATAGGCAGTCCAGTGATGGCACTCAGTTCCTTTAAAGAAAAACCAATCTCACCATTCGTGACAACGAAGGTGTTGGTTTATGGAAGGAACGACTCCAGCATGGCCATAAAGGCCTCATCGGAGAAAACCATGGTTTGCCGAAAAGCGCGAACAGCATAAAAAATCTCGGCCTCCTTCAGAATGGCACCGCCAACCTGCAGGATGTGATCAGTCCACGACTCCCAGCTCGAGTCCGCACTAAAACGGCCACGAAGTCGAAAAGGCTTCACCCAATTGCTGCCATCGCCCTTGAAAATGCCAAGGCCCACCAGTCTCAAATCGACCGAAGAATGGTCTGAACCTTGGTAGCCGCTGGCCGGCATCAAAATGTCCATACGGGCAGGCGACTTCTCTGCAGAACCAGAAGGGCCGCCAACAAAAACCCCGGTCTTGATAACGTTCGTCCTCTTCACCCAGCTTGGAGGATCTTCCCTCTTCGAGCATGTGGAGGAAAGGCTCATGATCGAGATTGTTCGATCGAAGGACGACCGGGTAGAAACAGTTCTCTTCTCACCATCAACTGTGAAAAAGAACTGAAAACATCTCTTTTGGTATGTTGAATCGTCGGGGACGGCATCACCAAAGAAGAAGGTAGGCTTGGGCACAATGCTCTGATCGTCCGTGACCCAGGGACGGTTGCTTACCATAATCTTATAATACTCCTCATCCTTGAGGGCAATCAAACGTTGCCTCATCTCATCTCGGTTGAGCGAGTCACACTCTTCCAAGTTCCTTTCAGCATACTGAAACCTCCTCCCAGGCCTGCTGAACGGCCGCATTAGAGGATCTGGTAGAACGGCGAGGCGCATCAGTGACCGGCTCCTTACCCTTGTTCGTTCTGGAGGAACTACCTGCAAAAGATGGAAAGAAAAAAAAATCAATCATCAAAATGACAGAATTTTGCTAAAAAATCTAGCGAAATTTTGGCATGATCCTGGGGCAATGCCGAAGAAAAGGGAAACACCCCGAAGAAATAGGAGCTTGAAGATGGGTCAACATCGCTGCAAGCCCATAATCATGGAAAATTCACGAAGAAAGGCTCGAACTCAAACATTGCTGCGAGATCAAGCCAAAGCTTTTCAAATATCCGCAAGATCGGAAAAGGACTCAACATTGCTGCGAGCTCCAAAATCCAAAACTTGCAAAGCTCCTCAGAAAATCCCCGCAAGACCAAGAAAGGGCTCAACATTACTGCGAGCTCAAAATCCCAAGACTTGCGAAAAGATTCCCAGGTGTGCACTTTCATACTTCCAAATTCCATTTTCTAAAAAAAAAAATGCATAGAAGGAAAGTTGTCATGAATGCGCATCTCAAAACCCAAAAGAAAAAGAGAAGATCTCTTTTCAAAAAAAATGAGAAAGAAGAAAAAAAAAATTGCCCACAGGCCACGTGGCCGTACGGTCTTGTCTGTACGGCCACAAAAAAAGAGATAAAAAAAAAAAAACACGGTAAAAAAAAAAAAAGAAACCGTGATAAAAAAAAAAAAAAAGAAAAGAAGAGCCACGGTAAAATAAAAATAAAAAAGAAAGAGAAAACCGTGCGAGAAAAAGAAAAAAAAAAGAAAAAGAAAGAAAGAAAAAAAAAGACGCGCAAAAAAAAGAAGAAGAAAGAGATACACGTGGAAAAAAAAAAGAAGAGAAAAGAAAAGAAAAGAAAAGAAAAGGAAAGAATGAAAACCTTTTTCTATTCCTACATGGGGTTTCTTAAGAAAAAGAAGAAACTTACTTGAAGCCATTGATGGAGAAGAATAAGAAAAAGCTTGAAGATCCTTGAAGAAGAAGAATTCTTGATCTTGGAGCACTCTTGAAGGTTCTTGCAAAAAGAGAGCAATAGCAACAAGAGATCCAATCCCCTTGCTTTTATAGGAGAAAGCAAACCAAAAGAGGAAAGGGGGAGAAAAGAAAGGAGGTAACTGCTACAAATTAGCAAACTTCCTAAAAGAAAGGAATTATGGGATATTCTTTCCCAATGAGGAGATCTTTTGAGAAATTCTCTCCAAAAATAGAGGGATTATGAGAAACTTTCTCCCAAAGAAAGATACTTTGAGAAAATCTCTCCCAA
The DNA here is from genome assembly GCA_029852735.1 of Persea americana. Taxonomy (NCBI): domain Eukaryota; kingdom Viridiplantae; phylum Streptophyta; class Magnoliopsida; order Laurales; family Lauraceae; genus Persea; species Persea americana. Next base: position 20,840,519 of record CM056817.1, read on the forward strand.
AGAAAGATACATTGAGAGATTCTCTCCAAGTAAGAATATTTTTAGATATTCTCTACCAAAAGGAGATATTTTTAGATATTCTTAACAAAATGACACCACATGAGATCTAAGTCATCTTTAAAAGCTTAAGGTCCCATGGGTTAGCCCACATGAGCCAGGTTTGACCACCTAGGCACTAAAAGTGGCTTTTAGTCAAAATTCCTCTTACCAAGAGCATACAAAAATGGTTCCATGCCTCCTTTGAGTTGATTGGACCATACAAAAAATCCAAGCCTCATGAGTTTCCAAAAATCTAAACCATCCCACCTCATGAACCAAATTAAGCCAAAACCTTGAAATTGACATTCCATAAAAACCCAAACCACTCCAATGGACCCAAAGTTGTCCCAAAGAGTGATAAAAATCCAAACCATGGTCTCCTAACTCGCCACATACAGCTTGTTGGGTCACAAGGCCAAAACCAAAACCAAATCCCGGTCCCCTAACTTGCCACATACAGCTTGTTAGGTGACAAGACCAAAATCAAATTTCAAAACCCGACCCCCTAACCTGCCACATACAGCTTGTTAGGTTACAAGGTCAAAAACCAAAAACCTTCTTGACTGCCTGATGCACAACACAAAGCCTTTAGGTTCACAAGGTCAAAAAGAAAATCCAAAACCCAAAAACCCAACCCAAATGTCATTTTCAAAATTTTGCCTTGAGATGGTACGTGATGTCTCCCACTGCCATAAAATTCCCTTGGAAACTCAAAAGGCTACACTATCAAGAAAAATGCTCAGAAACTCATGGTAAAGTCAGAAGTTCTCCTTCAAAGTTTTCTTCGAGGCACATCGACTGCAAAGGCTATCCAATTCGTCGCTGTACCTCGAGGGGGCATTTGTTGACACCAAAAATGTCACTTTGCCTCATCAACATCAAAAGCTATATGGAGCCGCATCCTACTACAAACAGGCAAAGCTGCTTCAAGCATTAGATCTTGACAGAACTAGACAAAATCTACAAGATCTTTCAAAGTAGCCAAAAGAAGGGTACACATGAAGTCTCGGGCCATTTCGACACCATCTGGCCTAACTTCAATCCTCCAACAGCCGAGTGGGAGCTCTCGACGGTGACAATGTCAAATACATCAAATCTTCGATCAGAGTCTATGGATGGTCTCAAAATAGCTACAAAAGGCTCCATGTCGAATTTCAAGTCAAACCGACACCGTTTGACCCTCCATCAACTCTCGAACGGCGAAATCAAGCCTTCCGGCGGCGAGAACCTCTGATGTCGCCACTCATAAAAAAAACACATGAGTAGCTTCTGCATGCTTCCGAAGGGCTGCAAGTCAAATTTCAGGTCATTCGGACAATGTTTGACCCGGTTTTGATGCTCCGAAGCAAAGTCAAGCCTACCGGCGGCGAAGCCCCCTGGGACCATGGCACCCAAATCAGAGCTAATGGATCATCTCAAAATGACTCCAATAGGCTCCCTGTCAAATTTCAGGTCAATCGGACATCTGATGACCGTACATCAAAGCTCGACATCTTCCGCACCGTGAAATCAAGTCAAGCATCGACGGGACCCCAAAAGGCTTCAAAACTCAAATAAAAGACTATGGTTGGTCCTATCTGATTCCCAAGAAGCTTCACCTCAAATTTCAAGTCATTCCGACATCGTTTGACCTAGTTTCAACTCTTGGCGGAAAATTGGCTACAGAGTCTTCGGCTTTTCCAAAAAATAGGAAACTTTGTGCTCTGATTTGCACAGCCTTTCGACGGGTTTTCTTCAGAGGAATCATGCCAATAAATGAAGAGAAATGTCAAAGAAAAATACAGGAGAAAACAGAAGCGAAAAAGCCCGAGAAACGACCAAGAAACGGCAACCGGAAGGCTGCCGAAAAATGGACCAAAGTCCAAGGTCGCCAGCCCCATGGTCGCCGGCGACCCTGGAAATCCGGGTCGCCGGATTTCCGCCGAAACGTCCGTTTTTCCGCCGAAACGTCCGTTTTTCCGATTCTTTTCGCGTTTCGCAATGATTGGCCCCTGTGATTTTCTTAAAATCTGATTTTTGAGGCATGATATCCGTCGATCTTCGTCAACATCACGGATCCGCTATCAAAATCATTTGATCATCATCAGACACTCCGAAACTGCCAACCGGCCGACCAAGAAAGCACACTTTTTGCCCGACCGATCAAGAAATCGACTGGGCAGATGTTGTCGGACCATTAGTGGCAACCAATGTCTGAATTTTCATCGTCATCCGACATCAAGCAACGTACGGATCCATCGATGATCATCGCAAGAAGAATTCGAAAAGACGCAGCGCAGCCCGCGACTCTTCAAGCGACTCGGCAGCCAATTAATGAAGTTAAATGACCCTTTTATGGCAATTTATTAGGGTCATTAACTCATTATGTTGAACGGCCCAATCAGATGCCAAGAAATGGGAGTTACAAGTCCAATTAATCATGACAATTAACCATGTAACTCCTATCATTATGGAGATTAATCATGGTAATTAATCATGAAACTCCCATCATCATGGAGATTAAATTCCCATTACTCTCCATCGGCCAATCAAAATCCAAGAAAAAGGAGTTACAAAATTATGAAATTAAATCTTGTAACTCCTCCCATCATGGAGCATTAATATCATTAATGCCCATAAGACCTTCCTAATGGCCACCAAAAGCCTATAAATAGGCGGTCATTCCAAAGGGAAGGGGTCTTGAAAATTAGGTCCAGAAAAATTATCTGAAAACTATCCTGAAGAATTGTCTGCAAAAAAGAAGCTCTCTCACTTTGAAGAAACTCTGTTGCAAATTCTACAAGGTGATCGAAGTCCCTTGGGGGCCACCCCCCCCCCCCCCCCCCAAGATCTCCTCTCTTCTTCTATCCAACATGGCCTAGATACGGCTTTTCAGCCCGTCTACTTGGTTTTTTATTGGATATAAGACATTCTCTTGGTCTTTATCCTCTAAAAATCTAAGGTCCAAGCCAAGCCAAGTGAATCAAAGCATCAAGTGTTCTCATCTGAAGGACGATGACGGAGCCCATACATGACTCGCGACCGTCGATCTGAACGAGTCCCCACAATCGCTTGAGAAATCAGATTCCTTTTCTTACTTTTCTATTGTATTGTATTTTTTTAAAAGAGACATAAAAATCACATTTCTTGTCTTTACATTTTGATGAGATTTGTAAACTGCCTTTTACGGCACAAAATCGCCTTCTACGGCACAAAATTGCCTTTCAAGGCAAATTAAACAAAATCGCCTCACACGGCATTTTAGAACCTTGTCTCTTTCTTTAAAATATATGTGCAATGGAAAGTTAGAAAAAAGTTGATTTGCTTTTCTACTTGTGAAGGTGAATCTCCGGATCACCACTTCAAATTCCAAGTAGAATAGAAAATCTGGCATACCCGTACAAAAAAAAAATGTTGATGCTTGCTCTTTTTTTCTCTTCACCCCGTCGCACCCCGGCGGACCCGGGACGGAGGAAGGCGAGAAAGAAAAAGACGGGTCCATAAAAAATGAAATGACGCAAGAAAGCAATGTCAAATTGAGACTCCAAGAACTGGATAATCTCGATGAAAGACGACTCGAAGCACTACAAAGCGTTGAGCTTTACCAAGCACGCATGGCAGGATCTTTTGACAAAAGGGTCAGGCAACGCGCCCACGAAAAGGGTGACTTGGTTCTTGCGGTGAAAAGGCCAATGGTTTTTGCCCACAAATCTAAAGGCAAGTTCGAAACAAAATGGGAGGGACCCTTCGTCATTGACAAAGTCTTCTCCAATGGCGCATATGCTCTTCTAAACATGGAAGGTGACAGATGTTTGCTGCCCATCAATGGCAAGTTCTTGAGGCGGTACTACCCTTGAAGACTTCCTACATCGGGTCAGAGCGATGCCTACATGGCCAAGCCTATTTCTAGGTACTTGCTCATCAAACCCACCCCTTTTAGAGTTTTCATCCCTATGTTGAAATTTCTAAAAAGCCAAAAACAATGCTTGCTTTCAATGTTTCATTGTTCAAAAAAAAAAAAAAAAAAAAAATCAAACCCGAAATCCAAGTTTAGCAGCCTCTTCCCTAACTTGACCAAAACTTTCAATCCTTCAACCCAAAATTCATGGTTTGAAACAAAAATCTGGACTTAGGAATTTCCACCCTAGTCCACCTTGACTTTTACCACCAAAGATGGTTTTGAGTCAAAATTTACGACCCTCGTGTCTTTAAACAAAAAATGGTTTTTCAAAAAACCGTGGGGAAGCGACATTTAGTCGATACTCACACAAAACCCAAAAATTGGAACGATGCGAACCCCATTCGATACTTCCAAAACCTCAAAATCACAAGAAAGCGAAACCTCGTCGATACTTGCAAAATTTCAAAAAATTCGTGGAGACACAACGTTTCAGTTGATATCCACAACCCAAATTTCAAAACAAAAAGACAAAGGTTCGAAAAAACCTCAAATTTCAAAAATCGTGGGGAGGCGACATTCCATCGATACCCACAAAACCAAATTTTTGAGAAAAAAGCAAGGAGGCGACATTCAGTCGATACTTGCACCCAAATCCGCGAGGAAGCGACATTCCATCAATACTCGCAACCGAATGAGCAAGGAAGCGACATTCCATCGATACTTGCAATACCATTCAGCAGGGAGGCGACTCTTAGTCGATACTTGCAATTTTGAAAACCAAAAACCTGGCTTTCACGCCAAAACTCGGCTTTTATGCCAAAAACCTGGCTTTCATGCCAAAAACCAAAATCTGGCTTCCATGCCAACAAAACAAAAACCTGCCTTTCATGCCAAAAATCAAAAAATCTGGCTTCCATGCCAACAAAACAAAACTTGGTTTTAAAAAAAAAAAAAACACTTGGCTTCTATGCCACAAAATCTGGCTTTCACGCCAAACAAACAAAAATCGGCTTCTATGCTACAAAATTTGGCTTCCATGCCACAAAACCAAAAGTTGGCTCTCACGCCACAAAAATCGGCTCTCATGCCATCCAAAATTCGGCTTTCAAGCCATCAAAACTTGGCTTCCACGCCACAAAAATCGGCTCCCATGCCAAAACCGGCTCCCATGCCACAAACAAAATTTTGGCTTTCACGCTATCCAAAATTCGGCTTTCAAGCCATAAAAAAAACCAGGCTTTTTGCCACAAAATCTAGCTTTCATGCCTAAAAAACCATTTGACAAAAGATTTTGACAAAATGACAACCTTTTGATCAAATTTTCAAACAAACCATTCCCATTCAATTTTTGCTTATATTTCATCAAAAGTGAATTTAAGTGAAATAAGGGGATACAAAAAAGAAAAGTGCCAACAATGTTTATACATGGAGGTACCAAAAGAAAAGAAGAAAAAGTTTGTTACAAATCAAGAGGCTAGTCCGACATGGTCTTCAGCCATAGGCTTAACTCCTCAAGCAAACACTTGGCCTTAGCCTCTAAAGCTTCCAGGCCGCGTTTCTTTAGAATCTTCCCATAAAAAGCGGTAGGCCGTCGCGATCCATCCTCAACACGAGGAAGCTCTTACCAGAGAATCTGCCATTGTTCATATTCTTGAGTCTTCTTCCGGAGATTGCTTTCGACCTCCTCAACTTGGCGAATGAGAATCCTCTCTTTATCGCGAGCTTTCAAAGTGGCAGTCCACTTGGCAGCGGCTTGTTCTTCCAATAGCTCAAGGCGCTGTCTGGCTTCGGTGACCTCCCTATCAAGACGATGCTGGTCCTGTGTCAGCTCAATAATAGCCAACTCGGTGACGTTCCTTTCCCGAACGAGCTGCTTCCGAGTCCGCGAGATCTCATTCAGTTCAGATTTGACCTCGCTGGACGGCTTAAAGAACATCTCGTTGAAAAAGTCATCATTTGGAAAGCTCTTGGCCTCAATCCACTTGTTGCCTAGAGTGATGACTTCATCAACAAAAGTCTTGGCATCTGTAATGTCCAGACCAACTTCTTCGCTATCAGCAAGAATGTCCTGTACATACTTCACCATGCCAAAACCAGCCTCCAAATGGCCAGAAGAAAAAGTCTTGACCCATGAGCTCAAGACTCTCTTCAACACCTTCCTCGCAAACTGACGGGATGGCTCAAATGAAGACTCGCCATGCTCCGTTGGTCGACTACCCATGTCAGGCACCGGTGGAAGAGTAATCAAGAAGCTCTTTCCAACCGGATCCGCTGGTGAAGGAATATCAGTAGGCGGACTCGCTTCTGCCTCATCAAAACTGGCGGAAGAAGCCCCTGCTCCTGGATCGGTCACAAGTACCCCTTGCTCTGGTTCTGAAAAAGATAGAGGAACTTTTTCTGTCACCTCACAACCTGCCAATGAAAGATGAAAAAGGTATGAATATGATATTGTCAAAAATCAAAATATCAAGATTATCATTACAAAGTACCTTCTTCGACGACTGGTGGAATGCTTTCTGCCTCCATGAGCTCATCCGAAGCATCATCAAAAGTTGTGTCCATGGATGGCTCAAAGTCGTCGGAATCCTCTGGCAAGTCAGCTGGCAAAAAATATATATATGTCAGCAAGTGGCGGTAAAAAAAAAAAAAGAAGTCAAACCAGGAGGAGATTCTGGATCTACTTCAGAATCTCTGGGTTCTTCCTCAAATGCCACGATAGGATCTGTCACCGTCTCATTGGTCGGAACCTCGGGCATCATCAAACCATCATCTTCTGCCAAAAGAAAGAAAGCAGTAGATCAAAACAAAAGCTCTCATGAAAGAAAAGAAACGGAAAGAGAAAAGGGAAAAGCATACCATCATCAATGGTCTCTTCCCCTCGGCTTCTCTTCTCTGGAGGTTCGTCATCATCCCCTGATGCCTCCTCAACAATGGTGGAAGGAGTTTCCAGATCAGAAGAACTTCTGTGCCGCCTCTGACTTCGGCGGTGTCCCCTTCTCCTCTTGCTCCTACGGGACGAACTGCTGGAAGCACCCTCCCCACCATCAAAATTAGGCCTCTCGCCAGAGTCCTCACTGGACGGTCTGCTCTTGCCAGTAGACTCCATGGAAGCCTTTGCTCGCTCGGCTTGAATCCAAGCAGCAACCTCAGCCTCCTCCTCGGCAAGCTGTTCCAAGACCTCACCAGGTATCTCTTGTGCAGCTCCCAGTCTGATGACGTCCTGTTCTTCGAGAAAGCTTGTTCTGTGCCTTTCTCCAGAAAGGAAAGCTAGAACTTCTTCTCAGCGGACGCCGTCTGACTTCCCAAGGCCCTTCCCGGAAGACTGCTTTACATCAAGCTCTTTCTTGGAAAGCCCCCGGTATGCTCAAAAGCTCTCCACAAACCATTTTGTGAAGCCAGCAGTCCGGAAAGTAGGCAATTCATGATAAGAAATCAGGGAAGTAGTGTCTTCTGCGCTATAAAAGGCCCATGCATTTCTCCCATCCTGCAGACCTCCAAAACGCTTCACCTTGCTCGAAGGCGCTCCAACAACGCCTTGAGAGAAGCCCAACTGCATGGCAAAACGGGAGGGAACATACGGCTGGATGTCGACGAAAAGATGTCTGTGGTACACCATCGTGCCGACACGTATGTTAAAAAGCCAACTCCTCTCTGCATTTGTCAAAGAATAGTGTCTCCCAGACCCTGCCTTGGTCGAATCATGGGAGACACCAAAATCAAAAGCCTTCTTCCTCAAACCCGGAGAAAGCCTCACTGAAGACTGCCCCATCTCGACGTCCCAGAATCGTCGAATCCTCAAGCGGGCATATAAAAGAAATTCGGAAACAGGCTTCCCTCTAGCCAACCGAATCATAAACGGGTCATCGTCCTGAGCAGCACCCAATTGGTGGAAACTGGGACAGTGGTATACATACCACAAATAGAAAATGTAGGCTGAAAATACCATGTTCATGAGAAGCCCAAGCCGAACCAGGAAAGCAGCAGCCTGCAGTTCGGTACACAAATAGGAGTAAAGAGCAGGCACCAAAGCAAGCCGCTCTCCAAACGCCATCTGACAAGCCGGAAAAATGCAATGCGGCCTGATGTGCGTTCCATCTCCTCTAGCGAAAACAGCCTCACCCAGCCAATAAGTGAGGTAGACAGCGAGATCTCTCCGCAGCACAATGTCAGAATGAATGGCGTCTGTGCTTACGAAGAATACCCTCAAATTCTCTCGCATGACGGAGATCTTCTTCGAATCTGGGTTCTTAGCCCTGGCTTCCTGAGTCGTACTCTCAGAAGGCTCCCCGTTGTCAAAGAAGTTGAAAGACAAAACGCTACCACTCCTCCAACTACAACACAGGACTTTCGAGCCCAACTTCTCCTTAAAAAAATCATAGAAGGCGACGAGCTAAAAGTACAAAAGCCTGAACTCCTCAGACTGCTCCTCAAGGACGCTGTCGATAGGCATAAACTCCTCATAGAGATTGCAGAGGATAGGCAGCTCAGTGATGGCACTCAGTTCCTTTAAAGAAAAACCAATCTCACCATTCGTGACAATGAAGGTATTGGTTTGTGGAAGGAACGACTCCAGCATGGCCATAAAGGCCTTATCGGAGAAAATCACGGTTTGCCGAAAAGTGCGAACCGCATCAAAAATCTCGGCCTCCTTCAGAATGGCACCGCCAACCTGCAGGATGTGATCAGTCCACGACTCCCAGCTCGAGTCCGTACTAAAATGGCCACGAAGTCGAAAAGGCTTCACCCAATTGCTGCCGTCGCCCTTGAAAATGCCAAGGCCCACCAGTCTCAAATCGACCGAAGAATGGTCTGAACCTTGGTAGCCGCTGGCCGGCATCAAAATGTCCGTACGGGCAGGCGACTTCTCTGCAGAACCAGAAGGGCCGCCAACAAAAACCCCGGTCTTGATCACGTTCGTCCTCTTCACCCAGCTTGGAGGATCTTCCCTCTTCGAGCATGTGGAGGAAAGGCTCATGATCGAGATTGTTCGATCGAAGGACGACCGGGTAGAAACAGTTCTCTTCTCACCATCAACTGTGAAAAAGAACTGAAAACATCTCTTTTGGTATGTTGAATCGTCGGGGACGGCATCACCAAAGAAGAAGGTAGGCTTGGGCACAATGCTCTGATCGTCCGTGACCCAGGGACGGTTGCTTACCATAATCTTATAATACTCCTCATCCTTGAGGGCAATCAAACGTTGCCTCATCTCATCTCGATTGAGCGAGTCACACTCTTCCAAGTTCCTTTCAGCATACTGAAACCTCCTCCCAGGCCTGCTGAACGGCCGCATTAGAGGATCTGGTAGAACGGCGAGGCGCATCAGTGACCGGCTCCTTACCCTTGTTCGTTCTGGAGGAACTACCTGCAAAGGATGGAAAGAAAAAAAAAATCAATCATCAAAATGACAGAATTTTGCTAAAAAAATCTAGCGAAATTTTGGCATGATTCCGGGGCAATTCCGAAGAAAAGGGAAACACCCCGAAAGAAATAGGAGCTTGAAGATGGGCTCAACATCGCTGCAAGCCCATAATCATGGAAAATTCTCGAAAAAGGCTCAAACTCAAACATTGCTTCAAGATCAAGCCAAAGCTTCTCAAATATCCGCAAGATCGGAAAAGGGCTCAACATTGCTGCGAGCTCGAGAATCCAAAACTTGCAAAGCTCCTCAGAAAATCCCCGCAAGACCAAGAAAGGGCTCAACATTGCTGCGAGCTCCAAATCCCAAGACTTGCGAAGAGATTCCCAGGTGTGCACTATCATACTTCCAATTCCATTTTCTAAAAAAAATGCATAGAAGGAAAGTTGTCATTCATGCGCATCTCAGAATTCAAAAAAAAAAAAAAAAAAGAAAAATTCTTGCCCGTACGGCCCCACACAAAAAAAAGATATTAAAAAAAAGAAAAAAAAACACACAGTAAAAAAAAAAAAAAGAGAAACCGTGAGAAAAAAAAAAAAAGAGCCACGGTAAAGAAAAAAGAGAGAGAGAGACAAAACCATGTAAGAACAAGAAAACAAAAAGAAAAAGAAGAAAGAAAAAAAAAACGTGTAAAAAAAAAAAGATGCACGTGAAAAAGAAAAAAAAAAGAAGAGAAAGAAAAAGAAAAGAAAAGAAAAGGAAAGAATGAAAACCTTTTTCTATTCCTACATGGGGTTTCTTAAGAAAAAAAAAAGAAACTTACTTGAAGCCATTGATGGAGAAGAAGAAGAAAAAGCTTGAAGATCTTTGAAGAAGAAGGAGAATTCTTGATCTTGGAGCACTCTTGAAGACTTTTGCAAAAGAGAAGGCAATAGGAGCAAGAGATCCAACCTCCCCTTGCTTTTATAGAAGAGAGCAAACCAAAAGAGGAAAGGAGGAGAAAAGGAAGGAGGTAAATGCTACAAATTAGCAAACTTCCTAAAAGAAAGGAATTATGGGATATTCTTTCCCAATGAGGAGATCTTTTGAGAAATTCTCTCCAAAAAGAGAGGGATTATGAGAAACTTTCTCCCAAAGAAAGATACTTTGAGAAAATCTCTCCCAAAATAAAAAAAACTTGAGAGATTCTCTCCAAGTAAGAATATTTTTAGATATTCTCTACCAAAAAGAGATATGTTTAGATATTCTTAACAAAAATGACACCACATGAGATCTAAGTCATCTTTAAAAGCTTAAGGTCCCATGGGTTAGCCCACATGAGTCAGGTTTGACCACCTAGGCACTAAAAGTGGCTTTTGGTCAAAATTCCTCTTACCAAGAGCATACAAAAATGGTTCCATGCCTCCTTTGAGTTGATTGGACCATACAAAAAAAATCCAAGCCTCTTGAGTTTCAAAAAATCCAAACCATCCCACCTCATAAACCAAATTAAGCCAAAACCTTGAAATTGACATTCCACAAAAACCCAAACCACTCCAACGGACCCAAAGTTGTCCCAAAGAGTGACCAAAATCCAAACCATGGTCTCCTAACTCGCCACATACAGCGTGTTGGTCACAAGGCCAAAACCAAAACCAAATCCCGGTCCCCTAACTTGCCACATACAGCTTGTTAGATCACAAGACCAAAATCAAAATTCAAAACCCGACCCCCTAACCTGCAACATACAGCCTGTTAGGTCACAAGGTCAAAAACCAAAAACCTTCTTGACCGCCTGATGCGCAACACAAAGCCTTTAGGTTCACAAGGTCAAAAAGAAAATCCAAAACCCAAAAATCCAATCCAAATGTCATTTGGAAACTCAAAAGGCTACACTATCAAGAAAAATGCTCAGAGACTCTTGGTCAAGTCAGAAGTTCTCCTTCAAAGTTTTCTTCGAGGCACATCAATTGCAAAGGCTATCCAATTCGTCGTTGTACCTCGAGGTGGCATTTGTTGAGACCAAAAATGTCACTTTGCCTCATCAACATCAAAAGCTTTATGCAGCCACATCCTACTACAAACAGACAAAGCTGCTTCAAGCATCAAATCTTGACAAAACCAAACAAAAACTACAAGATATTTCAAAGTAGCCAAAAGAAGGGTACACATGAAGTTTTGGGTCATTTCGACACCATTTGACCTAACTTCAATCCTCCAACAGCTGAGCGGGAGCTCCGGACAGCGACAGGGTCAAAAACATCAAATCGTCGATCAGAGCCTATGGATGGTCTCAAAATACCACCAAAAGGCTCCATATCGAATTTCAAGTCAAACCGACACCGTTTGACCCTCCATCAACTCTCGAACAGCGAAATCAAGCCTCTCAGCTGTGAGAACCTCTGATGCCGCCACTCATCAAATAAAACACATGAGTAGCTTCTGCATGCTTCCAAAGGGCTGCACGTCAAATTTCAAGTCATTCGGACAATGTTTGACCTGGTTTTGATGCTCCGAAGCAAAATCAAGCCTACCGGCGGCGAAGCTCCCCGGGACCATGGCACCCAAATCGGAGCTAATGGATGATCTCAAAATGACTCCAATAGGCTCCCCGTCAAATTTCAGGTCAATCAGACATCGGATGACCGTACATCAAAGCTCGACATCTTCCGTACGGCGAAATCAAGTCAAGCATCGACGGGACCCTAAATGACATCAAAACTCAAATAGAAGCCCATGGTTGGTCCTATATAATGCCCAAGAAGCTCCATGTCAAATTTCAGGTCATTCCGACATCGTTTGACCTAGTTTCAACTCTTGGAAGGAAATCGGCTACGGAGTCTTCCGCTTTTCCAAAAAATAGGAAACTTTGTGCTCTGATTTGCACAGCCTTTTGACAGGTTTTCTTCAGAGGCATTAAGCCAATAAATGAGGAGAAATGTCAAAGAAAAATACAGGGGAAAACATAAGCGAAAAAGCCCGAGAAACGACCAAGAAACGGCAACCAGAAAGTGGACCAAAGTCCAAGGTCACCAGCAACCTTGGCCCATGGTCGCCGGCGACCATGGCCCAAGGTCGCCAGCCCCATGGTCATCGACGACCATGGGTGCATGGTCGCCGGTGTCCTTGGAAATCCGGGTCGCCGGATTTCCCCCAAAAGCGCCGTTTTTTCCGTTCTTTTTCGCTTTTCTCAATGTTTAGGCCCTGTAATTTTCTTAAAATCTGATTTTTGAGGCATGATATCCGTCGATCTTCGTCAACATCACGGATCCGCCATCGAAATCATTTGATCATCATCGGACACTCCGAAACTGCCAACTGGCCGACCAAGAAAGCACACTTTCTGCCCGACCGATCAAGAAATCAACTGGACAGATGTTGCCGGCCCATTGGTGGCAACCAATGTCCGAATTTTCATCGTCATCCGACATCAAGCAACGTACGAATCCATCGATGATCATCGCAAGAAGAATTCCAAAAGACGCGGCGCGGCCCGTGACTCTTCAAGCGACTCGGCGGCCAATTAATAAAGTTAAATGACCCTTTTATGGCAACTTATTAGGGTCATTAACTCATTATTTTGAACAACCCAATCAGAAGCCAGGAAATGGGAGTTACAAGTCCAATTAATCATGACAATTAACCATGTAACTCCTATCATTATGGTGATTAATCATGGTAATTAATCACGAAACTCCCATCATCATGGAGATTAAATTCCCATTATTCTCCATCGGCTAATCAAAATCCAAGAAAAAGATGTTACAATATAAAGAATTAAATACTTGTAACTCCTCCCATCATGGAGCATTAATACCATTAATGCCCATAAAACCCTCCTAATGGCCACCAAAAGCCTATAAATAGGCAGTCATTCCAAAGGGAAAAGCCCCCGAAGAAAAAATCATCTGAAGGATCCTGAAAAATTGTCTGAAAACTATCCTAAAGAATTCTCTGCAAAAAGAAACTCTCTCACTTTGAAGAAACTCTGCTGCAAATTCTACAAGGTGATCGAAGTCCTTTGGGGGGTCGCCCCCCCCCCCCCCCAAGATCTCCTCTCTTCTTCTATCCAACATGGCCTAGATGCGGCTTTTTAGCCCGTCTACTTGGTTTTTTATTGGATATAAGACCTTTCCTTGGTCTTTGTCCTCTAAAAATTCGAGGTCCAAGCCAAGCCAAGTGAACTAAAGCATCAAGTGTTCTCATCTGAAGGACGATGGCGGAGTCCATACATGACTCGCGACTGTTGATCTGAACGAGTCCCCACAATCGCTTGAGAAGTCAAATCCCTTTTTCTTTCTTCTCTATTGTATTTTATATTTTTAAAAGAGACAAAAATCACAATTCTTGTCTTTCATCATTGATAAGATTTGTAAATCGCCTTCTATGGCAAAATCGCCTTCTACGGCACAAAACTGCCTTTCACGGCAAACTAAACAAAATCGCCTCTTACGGCATTTTAAAATCTTGTCTCTTTCTTTAAATATGCATGCAATAGAAAGATAGAAAAAAAAGTTTGATTTCCTTTCTACTTGTGAAGGTGAATCTCCGGATCACCACTTCAGATTCCAAGTAGAATAGAAAATCTGGCATACCCGTACAAAAAGAAAAAAATGTTGATGCTCGCCTCTTTTTTTCTTCACCCCGCCACACCCCGGCGGACCCGGGACGGAGGAAGGCAGAGAGAGAAAAAGACGGGTCCATCATGAGGGTTTGCAGTGAATATGCCCACAAACTGCATTTACCTAAAAGGAAAAGAAAGTCAATGGAAGGTTTTTCAAAAGACAATTGAGTCAAATTGGATGCTTTGAATCCTCGAATAATCAAGATTTCAGACTTTTCAAAATCTGGTTCACGTTTTTGTTTTAAAAAATTATACCAAAATTTTTGTTGCCTTGTGCAAGTGCATACATCAAAACAAAAGTTTTCAATGTTTTATGATAATGCCATGAAAACAGAATTATCCCTCAGAATTTCCAACTTCCTAGATTCGAGGAAAATACAAGTCTCCTCTCAAGGCTATTATGATGGCTTTTGCACTATTGTTTTTTCAAAGGCCGCCATATGCATCTCTCTTATTATTCTTTTTTCTTTTTATTTTTTTTTCAAACACACACATGTGACTGTGCAATGCCTAGGTCCTTTAAACTTTCTAATTAACCCATGTAATGAGCGTTAGGCCAATGACTCCCAAAATAGATGTCTTTAGGGCACTAGGTATAGAAATACCCCTACGGGCTTATTGGCTCGGGTTAAAAAGGCTACAAACCCAAACTAGTCACATAACTTTTTATTCTTTTCAAGACTTATAACAAAACACCTTTTTTTTTTTTTTTTTTTTTTTTTTGAAACACCTATTTGTGCATCCCGTAGCATTTTTTTTAAAACGGTCCCCAACAATAGACAGCCCTTTTCAGCCTGAATTAATTCACTGGTTTTGGTTGGCCTAACCATACTGATGAACCAGGAGAACTCATATAATCAAATTTCAGAAAGTCGTCTCTTTTTCTCTCTTGAAAGAACTCTGAAAGTGGCACTTAAATCTTTTTATCCAAGACTTTTGAAATGATGTACATGTGTTACTGTGAAAAACAAAGTTCAGTATTCTTTTTATTTTTCAGGAAATAATGAACCTTCATTTTACTTCCTTCCGAAAATTCTGAAATTCCAGATCTCTAAGCATCTTCGAATCATCGAGTTCTTTTGAAAACCCCCTTTTTATTTTATTTTTTTAAGAAAACTACTCAAAAATGAAAAAAAAAATTGTCTAAAATTGGACAAGTGTGCTTGTTTCCACCCCCCAACCTAAACTAGACAACGTCCTCGATGTCATACATGAAATGCGAAAAGGAATGTAACATGAGGTAAAAATGTAAAAGGAGGAAAATGGTAAAAAGCACCTGGAGTAATGAAGCTTTCGCGTAGAACCCAGTCCAATGTGAGACAAAGAGCACAAAAAGAAAAAAAAATAGGAAAGAAAATATATGCATAATGTACAAAGGTGTGGGCCACTGTCCGATCCAGCGCCTGTCAATCCTAATAGACAGGATTTACTAGAGGTATGACTTCATCATGAGGCACACTGGCCTCCAAGAATGGTTTTACTCTTTGTCCATTAACTTTGAAAAGCTCACCATTCTATGGGTTTCCCAACTCTACCACCCCATATGGAAAAACTTGTTTCACAATGTAGGGACCTCTCCATCTTGATCTCAATTTGCCCGGGAAGAGGTGAAGTCTAGAATTATAAAGAAGGACCTTTTGCGATGGATAAAATGTTTTCCTGAAGATAGGTTTGTCATGAAAGAGTTTTGTTCGTTCCTTATAAATTCTAGCATTTTCATATGCATCATTACGAATCTCTTCCGATTCATTTAATTGAGATTTCCTCTTAGTCCCAGCATTCTCCATATCAAAGTGAAGCTGTTTAATTGCCCAGTATGCTTTATGCTCTAATTCCATCGGAAGATGGCATGCTTTTCCATAGACCAGTCTGAAAGGAGACATTCCTATTGGAGTTTTAAACGTTGTCCTATATGCCCATAACGCATCGGTAAGTCTAAGAGACCAATCTTTGCGAATTGGGTCTGCGATTGTCTCCAATATTCTTTTGATTTCCCTATTTGATACCTCCACTTGGCCACTCGTTTGTGGGTGATAAGGGGTGGCCACTTTATGAGTAATTTCATATTTTTGAAACAAGGCCTCAATTGTGCGGTTACAGAAATGAGCTCCCCCATCACTTATTACTGCACGTGGAGTTTCAAATCGAGAGAAAATGTTATCCTTTAGAAACTTTTTTACTTTGTTAGCATCATTCTTTCTACAAGGAATGGCCTCTATCCATTTAGAGACATAATCAACCGCCAATAGGATATAGAGAAAACCAAAACTAGAAGGAAATGGTCCCATAAAATCCATCCCCAAAACATCAAATAACTCAACTACCAAAATTGGGTTTAATGGCATCATATTTCTTCGTGAAATACTGCCCAATTTTTGGCAACGCTCACATGCTTTGCAAAATAAAAAGACATCTTAAAAAGTGACGGCCAGTAAAATCCACATCGCAAAATTTTAAAAGCAGTCTTTTTAGGTGAAAAATGACCTCCACATGCATGAGACTGACAAAACGAGATAACACTGTTTTGTTCATTGTCTGGCACACATCTCCTAATAATTTGGTCTGGGCAATACTTAAAGAGATAAGGGTCGTCCCAGAAAAAATTTTGAACTACAGTGAAGAATTTCTTTCTATCTTGTTGTGACCAATGTTCTGGAACTATGCCCATAACAAGATACTTTGCTATGTCCGCATACCATGGGGATTGGGAAATAGAGAATAAATGTTCATCAGGAAATTGGTCCCGTATTGGTGTAGGCTCTAAAGAATCAGAGATGACAAGTCTAGATAGATGGTCCGCCACAACGTTTTCTACTCCCTTTTTACCATGCATTTCTAAATCAAACTCTTGAAGTAGTAGGATCCATCTAATCAATTTGGGCTTAGCATCTTTTTTTGAAAGAAGGTATTTAAGTGCTGAATGATAAGTGAAAATAATGATTTTGGACCCTATTAGATACGAGCGGAATTTGTCCAATGCAAAGACTACTGCCAATAATTCTTTTTCAGTAGTGGAATAATTAATCTGTGCATTGTTCAGTGTTATGCTCGCGTAATATATTACGTAAGGCTTTTTATCCTTACGTTGCCCAAGGACTACTCCAATTGCATAATCACTGGCATCACACATCAATTCAACGGCATGCTCCAATATGGAGGTTGCATAATTGTAAGACCCCGTCCCGAGAGTTTCCAATTAGTATTAATTAAGACGTGCTTTAGTTATAAGTGAGATTAGTTGAATTTGGTTAAGTGTGGATTAGAATAGCTCTTTTATATCTTTGGAGTATTTTGGGAACTCTTTTGATTTAGTGGGGCCCTTTGGGGGCTCCATTAATTGTGTTTTGATTAGCTTTGGGATATATTTAGTAATTCTGGAAATCTATATTTTGCCCCGTTTAACGTATTTTATGATTCCCAACAACTTTCGTGTTTGCCCCGTTTCCGTTCGAGACCTCTAGACCTTACTTCGCTATTTATAGGGGTAAAACAGTTTTTTTGCACAAAATCTAGACACTATTTTCGATGTCTCCGAAACCCGTGAAATATATACCTTTTGGAAACTAGAAATTTCGATAATCAATTATTCCTTCTTCGTCGAATCCATCCGAAGCCCGTGAGATGATGTTTTAAGCCCAAGTAGTTGTTTAAGTGGTGGGACCCATCCCCACTTTGTATAAAAAGAAGGGTCTCCTTCACTTTCCCTTTTCTTGCAACTTTCATTGAGAAGAAGAAAGGTTCCAGCCCTAGGGTTTTTGCTACCTTGATTCTTGCTTTTTCATCTCCAAATCTCTTTCAAATCTATTGCTAAAGGAAAAATGGATGCTCCAACCTTCTTCCCCTCCATGAATGCTTCCTATTGGTACCATTTTTAGACAAAACCCTCCACTCTAAGATTTTCTTTGAGCAAGCCTTGTGTATTTGGAAGTCTTCCATGTAAGCTCTTTCTCTCATCTCTTGGTTATGTGTTCTTCTAGTCCTTGAGATGCTAAATCTTGATTATTGAAAGTTATCTCTTTCTATTTCTTGTTTTGCCATTCTAGGGTTTATGATTAGTGTCATTTCGGGGATTTTTATGTAGATTGTGGATTTTGGACTTGAGAGTGTGCTTAGAGCTTGATTAGCTTAATTGGAGACTAAGGCAAGCGGATGAATAGCTTTCTTGAATGATTTCATGTTTTAATAAGATTTTATGGATTTTTCACTATTCATCTTCCCTTATGTACCATGGTTGATAATGAGTTTTGATTTGTGTTTGTAAAAGTTGGTTTTTGGATCATATGTGGTTTGTCATTAATTTGGAAGCTTTTGTATTGAATGAGATTTGTAAGGTGATGGATGTGATTTTTGGGTTTTAATGGATGGTTGTTGGAGGATTTAATGTGGATGAAGTGGGTGGTAGGAGAGCCATAAATATGGTATTAATGGTAGGCCTGAATGGGGTTTTGAGTTGAAGAGAAGTTGAGGTTCGGACTGCTGAAACGGAGTGTTTCTGAAGCAGTTCGCTCGAGCGAACCTCCATTCGCTCGAGCGAACCCTTCACAAAACCTCTATCGCTTGAGCCAACCTTTTCCTTTGCTCGAGCCTTCCTGTTCCGGAGCAGTTTGCTCGAGCAAACTCAACCTTGCTCGAGCGAACCCCTCACAGAACCTTGGTCGCTCGAGCCTCCCTCCTTCTTCGTTCAACCTCTCTTGATCCAGAGTAGTCCGCTCGAGCGAACTCATACTCGCTCGAGCGAACCCCTCAAAAAAATATGTTCACTCGAGCTTCCCATTTCTTCGCTTAAGCCCTCCTGACTGGAACCAGTCCGCTCGAACAAACTGTACAGAATTCCTGGGTCTTTTCTATTGCTTTCAGATTTGGTAATTTAAGGTCTGGATGGGGTGTTTTGATGCCCTACCACATTGGGAAGACCTAGGGGATGACATAAGGAGATTTACTTGGAAAGAAATACCACTTCGGAAATGTATTGAGAATTGTGGATTTACCAAACCGTATAAGGAAACTTGGGATGTCTATCATCATTCGAGTACCAGGCCAAGAGCAATAGTAGACATACAAGGTCCTTATACATATTGTGTGAATGCGGAAGTCCCAATACCTAGTCCATAATTGTATAAGGAATCATTGTGCTGCTTTACTCAGATTATACTTGTCTTAACCCGATTTCTCCCGATACCACTGGTTTTATCTCAAACCATGATTTATGCACCTGACATGTCATGCTAGCCCCGTTTATACATGAAAAGATAATGATATGAAATGTATGCCTATGAGCAACATGCCCCGCCTGCTTGAGTGTTTTATACTGATATAATTTTGGTAAATGTTTTGATTTCTCATGTAACCTATGAGTCGGCACCACTAAGCTTGGACGTCCTTGTTAGTCTGATCAATTGACTCGGGCCTCCCCCTCGTGCTCCCACAAGTTGCAACTTGGATCCTGTCCTGTCCCAATACCCGGTTCCGTGGCCGTGGTCTTGTCTAGCTATATGTATATGTATATATTATTGGTTCTCATCACTTCACGTGTTCGAGCCCAATGCACTGAATGTGCTCTCATCACATTAGTGATGAAGAGGATTTAGCTTTAGTGTGATTACCATCTTACTAGTTCCCTGTTCTTTGATATCCTGCATGTTTTATTCTATACATGCATTTTGACAAATGATATAGCTTGTTTGATGGAAATACATGTTTTGACAGATTTCAGTATCTCTTAAATTTTATCTTTCAATTTCTCTTATTGTATTATCTATTCACCCACCTACCAGACCGTCGTGTCTGACCCATCTTTGTGGTACTCGGGTCCAGTCCCCGTCATTGCCTATGAGGAGGAGCCAAAGGAGGCGGTCGGTGAACCGCAGCGATTAGTGGAGTGGTAAGCTGACAATGTCGTCTAGACATATGGTTTAGCTTTGAGCTGCGATACATTATGGGAGATTTAGAGTGACATTTGATTTATACTTTTGGGTTGTACTGGCCTTTGTTGGCCATTATTTTGAGGAATGTTAATTTAACTAATCTTTTGTTAAACTTCTAATTTCATATTTTGGGAATGCCAAGGAAATCATTGCTCATTCTGACATCATGTCATTTGTATGTATTTATCAGTCTTGTATCATGGAATGGATTACGAATTTGATTTGCTACACGCTTCCGCACCAATGTAAACATTTCGTGAGTGTGTGTGAAATCCTCACCGCGGAAGCCTATGGGAAATTAAGTGAATGTATATTCAAAGTAATTATGGTTGTAATCACACATCAACACCATAAACCTCCTTCGCGGGCCCGAATCTCGGTCCTGGGTCACGACAGACTGGTATCAGAGTGCGACGTGTTTCAGGCAATTAAAAGAAAATAGAAATCCTAAGGACGTGGCGATGATTCGTTAGACTTTTCGTTAATTAGAGTCATGTGAGCAATGTGTGACCCTTATTTGATTTCATGTGCTAACAACTTGTTTTACAGTGATATGCCACCTCGTAAAAGACCCATACTCGACAATCCCCTAGCGAGCCATAGTGCACATACAGGACCACTAGAGAACGGTACTCTGGATCCAAACATGCAGAATCAATTTCAACAGATGATGCAGGCCATGCTTGACCAACAGCGTCAGGCTAATGAAAATCAAGAAAGATTGCAAGAGCAAATTGCTAGGAAGGATGAAGACCATGCAAGGGAGATGGCACAAATGCAAAGACAGTTGTTGGAAGTCTTAGAGAGGAGACTTGCACCGGTAGCTCAACCTACAGGTGCTCAATTCGTCTTCAACAACAGAGGGCATGACCCTAATGATTTATATGAGAGATTCCGGAAGAGAGGTCCAAAGGAATTTACTAGACAAGAGGACCCTCTAGCTGCAGATGATTGGCTCGAATACACGGAGAACATTTACGAGATATTTCAATGCACCGGTAAGCAATGAGTAGATCTTGCAGCATCTATGTTCATCGGTCTAGTTGACATATGGTGGAAGACGGTTAAGGCAGGATACAGGACTATGGCAGATGCAGAAGTTTGGGGTAATTTCAAGACCCAGTTTAGTGACAAATACATGCCTACTCATGTCAAGAGGCAAAAAGCCATTGAGTTCCAGCAACTTGTGCAAGGCAACATGACGGTCCAAGAGTACCTCACGAAGTTCGAGAGGTTATCTCGATACACCCCTGAATTGATCAACACCGTGGAGAAGAAAATAGCAAAGTTCCTTGAGGGACTTAACCCGGTCATCGAGAGGGATGCCATAGGTGTTGTGCCACCTGTCACCTTTGAAGAGGCTATAAGAAGGGCATACAAGTTCGAGAATTTAAACAACAAGATCCTCAAGATCCAAGGAAAGGCACCAGCTCACCAACAGAATCATCCACCAAGGAACCAACAGAACAAGCGACCGAGACAAGAACAAAATGTGCAAAATGCACTAGTTTGCGTTCATTGTGGTAAGAATCATGAGAGTGCTCAATGCCATACGATCATGGGACCATGTTTTAGATGTGGCTCCATGGCGCACACCATGTCAAGGATTGCCAAGGCTCGTTGGACAAGGCAACAAACAGAATTAGCAACAACACGGGGCTCAGCGTCCATCACCACCTCAGAATGCACTAACTGTACAGAACTAGCCAAGGCCACTCCAGCAGCAGGCTCCTTTGCAGCAGTATAGACCTCAACAGCAGCAACAAGCCCGTCAACAAGGGCAAAACCGTCCTCAACAGAATAGGAATGCACAGCAAGGAAGGTAGTAGCAAGCTCCTAACTGGCCACAGCAGCGAGGACAAGTGTATGCGATCAACCAAGTGGATGCAGAGGCTGCAGAGAACGTGGTGGAAGGTACACTCCTTGTTTATGGATTTGAACCTAAGATATTGTTTAACCCTGGCTCTACGCACTCTTTCATTTCTCCAAATTTTTCTAAGTTGATTGATAGGCCTGCTAGTGAACTTGAGTTTGTTTTGACAGTGTCCACCCCAGTAGGCAAACAAGTGGTGTGTAGAAAATATTATCCGAGATGTGCTATTAAGATAGGGGATGTGGTGCTACCAGCGAATCTTATTTTGTTGGAGATGTTTGATTTTGATGTCATCTTAGGGATGGATTTGTAAGCAGGGTACCATGCTACTATGGACTATTTTCAAAATACCATCACATTCAAGTTAGAGGAGACACCAGCAGGAGTATTGTTTCAAGGAGAGAGAAGGAATTCTTATCCAAGGTTTATTTCAGTGTTGAAGGCTGATAGACTTGTTACAGGGGGATGCGAAGGCTATTTAGCGTTTATCACAGAGGATAAAAGGTCCCAAGGGGTGAAGGAGATCCCAATTGTTTGTGAGTTTCCAGACATTTCCCCAGAAGAGATCCCAAGTTTACCACCTATTAGTGAAATTGACTTCACCATCGGGGATCGCTCCGATATCTATTGCACCATACAGAATGGCTCCGGCTGAATTAGGAGAATTAAAGATTCAATTGCAAGAATTGTTGGACAAGGGTTTTGTTAGACCTAGCGTCTCACCGTGGGGAGCTCCAGTTTTATTCGTCAAGAATAAAGATGGCTCGATGAGGATGTGTGTTGATTACCGGAGATTGAACCAAGCTACTATCAAGAACAAGTATCCATTGCCAATGATAGATGAATTATTTGACCAATTGCCAGGTGCTGCCTACTTTTCGAAGATTGATTTAAGGTCCGGTTACAATCAGCTGAGAGTTAGAGATTCAGATGTATCGAAGACAGCGTTCCAGACAAGATATGGAGACTATGAGTTCCCAGTGATGCCATTTGGACTGACGAATGCACCAACAGTATTCATGGCCTTGATGGACAAAATCTTCGTGGAGTACTTAGACCAATTCACAGTAGTGTTTATTGATGACATTTTGGTGTAATCCAAGTCCAGAGAAGAACATGAAGAACATTTGAGGATAGCACTACAACTTCTAAGAGACAATCAATTGTATGTGAAGCTCATCAAGTGCGAATTTTGGCTTGAAGAAGTCTCATTTTTGGGGCATATCATCTCCAAAGAAGGATTATCAGTGGATTCAGCTAAGATTGATGCAATTGTGAAGTGGGAAAGACCGAAGAATGCATCAGAAATCAGAAGTTTTCTTAAATTGGCAGGGTATTACCGGAGACTTGTACAAGGATTTTCTTCGATTGCAGCACCATTGACGAAGTTGACCAAAAAGAATGCACTATTTGTGTGGACAGATCAGTGTGAGACTAGCTTCCAAAAGTTGAAAACGAGATTGACTTCGGCACCAGTCCTCACCTTACCATCCGGGAGCGGCGGTTACACCATTTTTACCGATGCTTCGAATATAGGACTCGGTTGTGTGTTGATGCAGGATGGAAAAGTCATTGCCTATGGATGCCGGTAGCTGAAGGACCACGAGAAGAACTATGCAATGCATGATCTCGAGTTAGCAGCGGTCGTTTTTGCTCTAAAGATGTGGAGACATTACCTCTACGGAGAGAAGTTCGAAGTCCACTCCGACCACCCAGCTTACAATACTTGTTTTCCCAAAAGGAATTGAACATGAGGCAGAGAAGATGGATGGAATATATTAAGGACTATGATTTTCCGATCAAGTACCACCCGAGAAAGGCAAATGTAGTAGCTGATGCTTTGAGTAGGAAGTCAGCTAGCGTGGCAAGTCTAAGGGTTACTTCCATCTTTCAGCAATTTGAAGAATTGGGAGTAGAGTTTCAACCTCTTAGGAAGGGAGTGATGTTAGCTAACATGTCGGTGCCCGAACCCTTATTCATTCGGAAGATCAAGGATGACCAATTGCAAGATCCAGAGTTGGCCAAAATCTCAGAGCATATAACAGAACGTCTTGATTTTCGCATTGTAGACGGAATTTTATACTGTCGTGATCGTCTATGCGTACCAAAAATTGAAGACTTGAAGAATGACATCATGACCGAGGTCCACAGTACGAAGTATTCTATGCATCCGGGTAGCACGAAGATGTATCAGAACTTGAAGGGCAGATTTTGGTGGAACAACATGAAGAGAGAAATAACAACTTTCGTTTCTCGTTGTATAACGTGTCAGTTGGTGAAGGCAGAGCATCAGAGGCCTCTAGGGTTGTTGCAACCATTAGAGATCCCGGAATGGAAGTGGGAACATATCACCATGGATTTTATCTCGGGATTACCAAGGACCAGAAAAGGGAATAACGCCATATGGGTCATTGTGGACCGCCTTACCAAATCAGCTCATTTTATTCCTATGAAGACCGGAGAGAAAATGCACATGTTACCTCTCGCGGAGTTGTTTGTCAACAAGATAGTCAGCCGTCATGGACAGCCAGTATCCATTACTTCGAACAGAGATAGCAGATTTGTCTCAAGATTTTGGAAGACATTGCATGAGTCTATGGGTACGAAGCTTCAGTTCAGCAAAGCGTATCACCCACAAACAGATGGTCAATCAGAAAGGACAATTCAGACCCTTGAGGGTATGCTTCGAGCTTGTGTGTTAGATTTCAAGACTCAATGGGATGAGACTCTACCGCTTTGCGAGATCGCCTACAACAATAGTTACCACTCAAGCATTGGAATGGCGCCTTTCGAGGCCTTGTATGTGTCGCGACCCCAGACCGGGATCCGGGCCCGCGACGAGGTGGACGAATGATTATATGAATATACACATTTAATCTCCCACAGGTTTCCGCGGTGAGGATTTCACACACACTCATAGAACATTTACATTGGTGCGGAAGCGTGTAACAAATCAAATTCTTGATCT
This sequence comes from Persea americana, assembly GCA_029852735.1. Taxonomy (NCBI): domain Eukaryota; kingdom Viridiplantae; phylum Streptophyta; class Magnoliopsida; order Laurales; family Lauraceae; genus Persea; species Persea americana. Next base: position 20,865,165 of record CM056817.1, read on the forward strand.
ATAATACATAAGTATGACATGATGTCAGAGTGAGCAATGATCTCATTAGCATTCCTAAAATATGAAGTTAAAGTTTTAACAAAAGATCAAGTTAAATTAACATCCCCCAAAAATAATGGCCAACAAAGGCCAGTACAACCAAAAGTGCAAATCGAGTATCATTCTATAAACTCCCCCAAAATGTTACGTAGCTCAAAGCTAAACCGAATGTCTAAATGACATTGTCAGCTTGCCACTCCACTAATCGTTGCGGTTCGTCGACCGCCTCCTCGAAGGCAATAATGGGGGCTGGACCTGAGTACCACAAAAATGGGTCAGACACGACGGTCTGGCAGGTGGATGAATAGATAATACCAAGAAGAAATCAAAGCTCATCTTCAACATAACGAAATCTTATTAAAACAATAACTGTCTTAATACAGGATGCATGGTTCATTTAAAGTACATATGCAATATAAATCATGTAGGATATTCAAGGTACAGGAACTGACTAGATGGCAACCACACTAAAGCTAAATCCTCTCTATCACTAATGTGATGAGAGTACATTCAGTGCGTTGGGCTCGAGCACACGAGGTGACGAGAACCAACATTATATACATATACATATAGCTAGGCAAGACCACGGTTGCGGAACCGGGCAACGAGACAGAACAGGATCCCAGTTGCAACTGGCGAGAGCACAAGGGGGAGGCCCAAGTGTCGCGACCCCGGACCGAGGTTCCCCCTAGTCCGGGCCCCACGACGGTTATGTCCATCCAACTATGATTAACCCACAGGTTTCCGTGGTGAGGATTTCCAAAGACGAAGATGTAAAAATCTCACTCGAGCAATGATTTGCGGAAGCGTGCAAGTAATCTCATCACAACTTAATCACATAAACCTTGTGATTCCGAATTGCATAAATTAAGTCATCATTAAGACAATAATCAGAGGAGAAAATGTAAGCATAGCATTACCAAATTCAGTTCAACTTTCAAGGTAACCAAAAAGTGTTAAGTTACAAAAATCCCAAAAGTGTAAAAAGGCCAACAAAGGCCATACATTCCAAAATAACAAAATAACCCCATCTAAGTGTATCGTACTCAAGACCCCGCCCAACGTCTAGAGGACGTCGTCGGGTTGCCACTCACGGGCTGGGGGTGGCTCAAAAGCCTCCTCCGGGCGCTCCTCCGCAATGGCAACGGCGCCTGCATCTAAACACCAAAACAAAGGGGTCAGACACGACGGTCTGGCAGGTGAACAGTTTAGACATAATACAAGTCAGTTAATATGAAAGTAATCAGCACTTAAAACATGGCATGAGTTCTGAACAAAACATGTTTAAGGTGTAATTCAAAACTATTATGCTTTTCAATAAAATAACATGATTCACGGATCCACATTGAGCTCGTCCTTTCTCCGTCATACGTAATGACAAGAGCAAGCGAAACAAAACAAAGCGAGACGAAGCGAAACAAAAGTCCGAGCCACACAAGGTGGGCGGAACACCGGCCGCGGAACCGGACAGAACAAAGATGTGTATAAATACACGGCTAATCTGCAGATTGCCCTTATGTTTAAGGACCCCCGAACTAGTGGATCAGACTGAAAGGGCAGTCCAAGCTCAGTGGTATTCTATGATATCCATGTATCCATAAAACATATCAATGCTCGTACAAAACTTAGCGAAAAATGGGGAAAAACACTTGTCAAAACAATGCAAGACGAGACTAAACGAGAATAGCATAAGCTATAACAAGCAAGGCTGGAAAAGTGTCCCCATTATAGTTCATGAAACAAATCTAAAGTTAAACACATGCTTGCAAATCAAAACAGGAACAAAACGGTATTCTTCGTGCCAAAATTTAAGATTTCGAAACAATTATGTCAAGTATATGCTAAGACTCTTTATTTGATTCTTGTGGAGTTGAAACCCAAATGTTGGAGTTTAGAATGAATTGGTGTCCCCGAAGCTAGACAACATTCCATGTTTCAATTGCACAACATCAAGCCAAAGATCCCTTAACATATTCTAGTTTTTCTCTCCCATCGAAGCCCCTTCAAAATTCTCCTTCTGTGCACTCGGTCACCACGCGGCTACCCGGCGGCTGGCCACCGGTTGCTGGTCGGCTAACCGACCAACTGACCGACCGCTGACCGACTGATCAGGAGGAATACTACATTTCAGATTTCTTGCGCAGGTCGGCTAGCCGCCTGCTGACCGCCCGCGGGCCGACCACGCCCTGTGCAGAAATTGAGTTACTGTAATTCTGACCGACACAGGGTCGGTTAGCCGTGGGTCAACAGTCGGCTAGCCGACTGCTGACCGACTGCTGACCGCCGGTGTGCGGCAGCTTCAGTTAGATTCAGAATTCACACTCCCTTTTCACCATTTCTTTCCTTTGTCAAATCCCTGCATATCCCCTGAGCCTCATGCTCTCCAAGGGCAATTTCCATTCAAATTATACAATCCACACTTCCAAATCACCTCACAACATTTCCTCCATTCTTTCATCCATTTATAAAACACATTGGCAAGATAAAAGCAACTTCAAATGAATGAAAAACCATTTCCACAAACCATTAGCATATGCATTTCAATTAAAACAAGATTTCAGACTATATCACATCCTCAAAACAATATATTACTCAAATTAGAATGGAAAAAGAAATCAAATCATGAAAGCTAAAGTAATCAAACATTGCATGCATCATGAATCTAAGTTGATCACTTGCCTTTACCAAAGTCCTAGCCCAACAATCTCAGAAACAAATCCTAACAAAAGTACTCCACGAAATCTACAAGAAAACCCATGAAAAGAACTTCAAAAATCCACCAAAAAGAGAAGACAATGACCCATTTCGAAATGGGTGTTGCATGCTTGAAAAATGGGTTCCTAAGGAACTCAAAAGACTACATTGAAGAGGAGGAAGAGATCTATTACCTGAAGCTTGCTAAACAAGAAGAGGAGAAGAAAATGGAGTGGGAACACAGCTGGGATCTCCAAGAAAATGGTAGCAATGGATTCCTTGAGTTGAGAGGAAGAAGATGGTAGGGTTGGTTTGTGCTTTGAAGCTCTCTAGCTTAGGCATGCAATGAGAAGAAAGGAAGGGAAGAAGAAGAGTCTTCAGCTGGGTTCAGAAGTTGCAGGGAGAGCTTGACTCGTGATTGAAGAAAAATGAGGGAGAAGGAGATTTGCTTCAAGTGGGTTTTTGTGGGCCCCATTGCTCAAAACTTGCAATGTTTAAAACACTGACTTGTGGGCCCCGGATGAAAACGACGAAGAAGACTAAAATGATCGTCGAAAAATCTACTTTCCAAAAAGTACAAATTTGGCATAGTTTTGAGATTTCGAAATTTGAGTCCAGATTTGGTGTGAAAAGACTGATTTACCCCTTTGGGCCAAAACTTGGGTTTCTGAGCCTAAAACACAAACAAGCTGAACACAAAAGTTTATCAATAAAATAAAACCATTCAAAAGAGATCGAAATCACGATTAAAATCCGAAAACTAGAATTTCCTCCCAAGCTTACACGTACTCTCAAGGCACCCTAGAGTGTGACCAAATAGCACAAAACGCTCTCAAAATTCCGCAAAGCTAATTCTAGACTAAATCGGACCAATTTCTAATCCCACGCACACTAAACTCACATTACAACTAAACACGCACTTAGTTAACACTAATCGCGCTAATCCTGGGTCGGGGTTTGACATCCTCCACCCCTTAGGTTATTTGGTCCTCCAAATAAAAATAAATATACCTCTGGTAATAGTTCAGGATACTTTCTCTGGACTTGCTCTCGTAGTTCCCATGTCGCTTCTTCTGGCTCATGATTTTTCCACTGTACCTTGACCTAGTGAATTGTCCGATTTCTTAATTCTTGTTCTTTGGTGTCCACAATTCTAACCGGCTTCTCCACATACGATGCATCTTCTCGAATTTCCAATGGTTCATGCTGTAAAACATGTGAAGGATTTGGGACGTATTTCTTCAACATAGAGACGTGAAAAACATTGTGTACTCCGGAGAGTTCCGGCGGTAACGCAAGTCTATAGGCAACGTCTCCTATCTTGCTCAAAATCTCATACGGTCCGATGTACCTTCTCGCAAGCTTGCCTTTCTGTCCAAATCTTAGAGTTCCTCGAGTCGGAGATACTTTCAAAAATACCTTGTCCCCTTCTTTAAATTGCAAATCTCTTCTGCGAGTATCAGCATAACTCTTTTGTCTACTTCGAGCAACTTTTAACCGTTCTTGAATCAACTTGATCTTATCACTTGTTTCTCCGACTATTGTCGGCCCGTGAAAGCTACGAACACCGACTTCTTCCCAGCAAACAGGAGTTCTGCATCTCCAACCATAGAGTGCTTCGAAAGGTGCCATCCCCATACTGGAATGGTAGCTGTTGTTATATGCAAACTCACACAGAGGTAAGTACTCATCCCATTGAACCTTGAAATCTAGCACACAAGCCCGTAGCATGTCTTCTAAAGTCTGTATAGTTGGCTCTGACTGGCCATCAGTCTGAGGATGGTATGCAGTGCTGAATTGCAACTTAGTGCCCATGGATTCGAATAGGGTCTTCCAAAACCTCGAAACAAATCTGCCATCTCTGTCGGAAGTGATGGAGACGGGCTGTCCATGTCTGCTGACTATCTCAGTCACAAATAAATCTGCAAGTGGTGCCATATGCATCTTACTCCCTGTCTTCATAGGAATGAAGTGAGCAGACTTCGTAAGGCGATCTACTATAACCCATATAGCATTGTTCCCTTTCTTGGTAGTAGGCAAACCGGAGACAAAATCCATAGTGATGTGTTCCCATTTCCACTCCGGAATGTCCAATGGTTGCAACAACCCTGGAGGTTTTTGGTGTTCTGCCTTAATCTGCTGACACGTGAGGCACCGAGATACAAAAGCTGCAATCTCACACTTCATGTTATTCCACCAGAATCGGTTCCTCAAATTTTGGTACATCTTTGTACTTCCAGGATGCATGGAGTATCTTGTGTTATGAGCTTCAGTCATAATTTCATTCTTCAAGTCCTCAAGGTTAGGCACACACAAACGGTCATGGAAGTACAACACTCCATCTACAATCCTGAAGTCTGGACGTTCGGAAATGTGTTCCACAATCTTGGCCAAGTCCGGGTCTTGCAATTGACTGTCTTTGATTTTCTGGATGAAAGTAGGTTCAGACGCTATCATACTTGCCAACATCACGCCCTGCCTTAACGGATGCACTTCTACTCCCAGTTCTTCAAATTGATATAAAACACTGACTCCTCTCAAGCTAGCCATAACCACTGATTTTCTGCTCAATGCATCAGCTACTACATTCACCTTGCCCGGATGATACTTAATTGGGAAGTCATAGTCTTTGATGTACTCCATCCATCGTCTCTGCCTCATGTTCAACTCTTTCTGCGAAAATAGATACTGTAGACTCCGGTGATCTGAATGTACTTCAAATTTCTCTCCATATAGGTAATGTCTCCACATTTTCAAAGCAAATACAACTGCTGCTAGTTCCAAATCATGAGTTGCGTAATTCTTTTCATGCTCTTTCAACTGCCTTGAACCATAAGCAACTACTTTGTCATTCTGCATCAACACACAACCCAATCCTACATTTGAAGCATCTGTATAGATAACAAATCCTCCACTTCCCGACGGTAAAGTGAGGATCGGAGCTGTAGTCAATCTTTTCTTCAGCTCTTGAAAACTTTCTTCACAATGGTCTGTCCATATAAAAGGCACATTTTTCCTAGTTAACTTTGTCAATGGTGCTGCAATAGATGAAAATCCCTGGACAAACCTCCTGTAGTAACCTGCTAGTCCAAAAAAGCTTCTGATTTCCGTCACACTGCTTGGCCTTTTCCAACTGACAACTGCTTCAACTTTGGACTGATCCACTGCTAAGCCTTTTTTCGAAATAACGTGGCCTAGAAAAGCCACTTGCTCTAACCAAAATTCACATTTACTTAGCTTTGCATAGAGCTGGTTGTCCTTCAAAAGCTGTAATGATGTCCTCAAGTGCTCTTCATGCTCTTCCTTACTCTTGGAATACACGAGAACGTCATCAATAAACACCACTGTAAAGTGATCCAAGTACTCCGCAAAGACTTTGTTCATGAGAGCCATAAATACCGCGGGTGCATTAGTCAACCCAAATGGCATCACCAGAAACTCATAGTGCCCGTATCTTGTTCGAAAAGCTGTTTTAGGCACGTCTGTCTCTCTAACTCGCAACTGATAATACCCAGACCTCAAATCTATCTTGGAAAAATACGCTGCTCCTTGCAATTGATCAAACAATTCATCTATTCTCGGCAACGGATACTTGTTCTTGACAGTCATGTGGTTCAGTCTTCTATAGTCTATGCACATTCTCCAGCTTCCATCCTTCTTTTTCACAAACAACACTGGTGCTCCCCAAGGTGAAACGCTTGGTCTAATGAAACCTTTACTCAATAGTTCTTGCAATTGGAGTTTTAGTTCGCCTAATTCTGCTGGAGCCATCCTGTAAGGTGCAATAGAAATTGGAGCTGTCCCTGGAAGGAGCTCAATCGTGAACTCAACCTCCCGAATTGGTGGTAATCCTGGGATTTCTTCCGGAAAAACATCTGGAAACTCACATACAACGGGGATTTCCTCCACCCCTTGGGACCGTTTATCCTCCGTGATAAACGCTATAAAAGCTTCACAACCACTAGACACCATTCTGCTTGCCTTTAGTGCTGAAATAATCCCCACTTGGCCTTTCTTCCTGTTTCCCTGAACAATCAAATCTGCCTGTTCTCCTTTCAACTTAAAAGTAATAGTTTTACTAAAGCAATCCATGGTTGCATGATACTTCTCTAACCAATCCATGCCTAAGATGACATCAAAATCGTGCATTTCTAAAATAATAAGATCTGCTGGAAGGTTGACTTCTCCTAATAGAACTGAACAATTTGGGTAATAGATTCTACAAACGGCCTGCTTACCTACTGGTGTAGTGACAGTCAAAATATAATCAAGAATTCTAAATGGCATAGCAATCCGCTTCGCAAACACAGGAGATAAAAATGAATGAGTGCTTCCAGGATCAAATAAAATTTGAGCTTCTACTCCACAGATGAAAAGTTTACCTTCCACTACATCGCCCGCAGCATCGGCATCGACACGATTTAGATTGTATGCCCGCCCTTGCTGCCGTGGTCTATTCTGCCTTCCTTGTGCATTTCTGTTCTGCTGCTGCTGCTGAGGTGGACGAGCACTCTGATTTTGAACTTGTTGCCTGCCTTGCTGCTGCTGAGGTGGTCTTGCTTGGTTCTGGGCTGGAGCCTGTGGTGCTGCTTGCCTTTGTGGCTGGTTCCTGTTGGCCTGATTTTGTACTTGTGGGCAATCTCGAATGGCATGGTCCATAGCCCCACATCTAAAACAAGCTCCCGTGGCTTTACGACATTGTGCAGTCTCATGATTTTTGCCACAATGTGCACACGCACCTTGCCTAGGAGGGTTTTGTTCTTGTCTTGGCTTCTTGTTCTGTGACCTTTGGTTCTGTTGGTGGTACTGTTGCTTTCTATCCCTGATGATCTGATTGTTGATGTCCTCGAACTTGTATGCTCTTTTGACCGCTTCATCGAAGGTGGCGGGTGGAACTACTCCTGTAGCATCCCTCATGATGATGGGGTTCAGCCCTTCTAAGAAGTTAGTGATCTTCTTCTGCTCGGTGTCTATCAACTCTCGGGCATATCTAGCAAGTCTTTCAAACTTTGTCACATACTCCAAAACTGTCATGTTACCCTGCTTGAGCTGCTGAAACTCTATAGCTTTCTGCCTCTTGACATGAGAAGGGACATACTTATCAGTGAACTGAGTCTTAAAAGTCTCCCATGTAGCCCCATCTGGCATAATCTGATACGGTTCCTTAACCGTTTGCCACCAAGTGTCCGCTAATCCAAAAAATAGAGAAGCTGTGAGGTTGACCTTCTGTAAGCCTGTACAAGTAAATACATCAAAGATCTTCTCTACATTAACTAGCCAGTCATTTGCAGCCAACGGATCTTCTTGACCTGAGAACTCCTTGGGTCCTCTCTTCCTGAACCTCTCGAACAAAATGTTAGGGTCTTGTTCTCGATTGTTGATGATGATATTCGGTCCCCCAGGTTGCCTAGGCGGGGGTAGAGGCTTAGTTTGTAAAACTTCCAAAAGCTGTCGTTGAACTTGTGCCATTTCCTCATCCTTCTTAGCTAGCTGTTCTTGGAACCGAGCTTGGCTCTCATTGGCCTCTTTTTGTAGCCTAGCTTGGACTTCATTAGCTTCCCTCTGCATTCTTGTCTGACTTTCATTAGCTTGCCTCTGTTGTTCTAACATGGCTTGCATAAGTGCCTGAAACTGAGTCATTGTAGGTGGCTGTTCATGAAGTGTTTCACTGTTATCATTATTGGTATTGCTCCCTGAAGCATTCTGATTCGGAGTTCTCTTTGGAGGCATGATGCTGTAAAACAAATTGTCAGTACATATTAGCAAATTGGGGTTTGGTTTTCTAAGTCCACACTACTGATCTAACGTGCTCACGGATCCTCGCCACGTCCCTAAGAGTTTCTAGTTTCTTTTAATTGCCTGAAACATGTCCCGCTCTGATACCAGTCCTGTCGCGACCCCGGACCGAGGTTCCCCCTAGTCCGGGCCCCGCGACGGTTATGTCCATCCAACTATGATTAACCCACAGGTTTCCGCGGTGAGGATTTCCAAAGACGAAGATGTAAAAATCTCACTCGAGCAATGATTTGCGGAAGCGTGCAAGTAATCTCATCACAACTTAATCACATAAACCTTGTGATTCCGAATTGCATAAATTAAGTCATCATTAAGACAATAATCAGAGGAGAAAATGTAAGCATAGCATTACCAAATTCAGTTCAACTTTCAAGGTAACCAAAAAGTGTTAAGTTACAAAAATCCCAAAAGTGTAAAAAGGCCAACAAAGGCCATACATTCCAAAATAACAAAATAACCCCATCTAAGTGTATCGTACTCAAGACCCCGCCCAACGTCTAGAGGACGTCGTCGGGTTGCCACTCACGGGCTGGGGGTGGCTCAAAAGCCTCCTCCGGGCGCTCCTCCGCAATGGCAACGGCGCCTGCATCTAAACACCAAAACAAAGGGGTCAGACACGACGGTCTGGCAGGTGAACAGTTTAGACATAATACAAGTCAGTTAATATGAAAGTAATCAGCACTTAAAACATGGCATGAGTTCTGAACAAAACATGTTTAAGGTGTAATTCAAAACTATTATGCTTTTCAATAAAATAACATGATTCACGGATCCACATTGAGCTCGTCCTTTCTCCGTCATACGTAATGACAAGAGCAAGCGAAACAAAACAAAGCGAGACGAAGCGAAACAAAAGTCCGAGCCACACAAGGTGGGCGGAACACCGGCCGCGGAACCGGACAGAACAAAGATGTGTATAAATACACGGCTAATCTGCAGATTGCCCTTATGTTTAAGGACCCCCGAACTAGTGGATCAGACTGAAAGGGCAGTCCAAGCTCAGTGGTATTCTATGATATCCATGTATCCATAAAACATATCAATGCTCGTACAAAACTTAGCGAAAAATGGGGAAAAACACTTGTCAAAACAATGCAAGACGAGACTAAACGAGAATAGCATAAGCTATAACAAGCAAGGCTGGAAAAGTGTCCCCATTATAGTTCATGAAACAAATCTAAAGTTAAACACATGCTTGCAAATCAAAACAGGAACAAAACGGTATTCTTCGTGCCAAAATTTAAGATTTCGAAACAATTATGTCAAGTATATGCTAAGACTCTTTATTTGATTCTTGTGGAGTTGAAACCCAAATGTTGGAGTTTAGAATGAATTGGTGTCCCCGAAGCTAGACAACATTCCATGTTTCAATTGCACAACATCAAGCCAAAGATCCCTTAACATATTCTAGTTTTTCTCTCCCATCGAAGCCCCTTCAAAATTCTCCTTCTGTGCACTCGGTCACCACGCGGCTACCCGGCGGCTGGCCACCGGTTGCTGGTCGGCTAACCGACCAACTGACCGACCGCTGACCGACTGATCAGGAGGAATACTACATTTCAGATTTCTTGCGCAGGTCGGCTAGCCGCCTGCTGACCGCCCGCGGGCCGACCACGCCCTGTGCAGAAATTGAGTTACTGTAATTCTGACCGACACAGGGTCGGTTAGCCGTGGGTCAACAGTCGGCTAGCCGACTGCTGACCGACTGCTGACCGCCGGTGTGCGGCAGCTTCAGTTAGATTCAGAATTCACACTCCCTTTTCACCATTTCTTTCCTTTGTCAAATCCCTGCATATCCCCTGAGCCTCATGCTCTCCAAGGGCAATTTCCATTCAAATTATACAATCCACACTTCCAAATCACCTCACAACATTTCCTCCATTCTTTCATCCATTTATAAAACACATTGGCAAGATAAAAGCAACTTCAAATGAATGAAAAACCATTTCCACAAACCATTAGCATATGCATTTCAATTAAAACAAGATTTCAGACTATATCACATCCTCAAAACAATATATTACTCAAATTAGAATGGAAAAAGAAATCAAATCATGAAAGCTAAAGTAATCAAACATTGCATGCATCATGAATCTAAGTTGATCACTTGCCTTTACCAAAGTCCTAGCCCAACAATCTCAGAAACAAATCCTAACAAAAGTACTCCACGAAATCTACAAGAAAACCCATGAAAAGAACTTCAAAAATCCACCAAAAAGAGAAGACAATGACCCATTTCGAAATGGGTGTTGCATGCTTGAAAAATGGGTTCCTAAGGAACTCAAAAGACTACATTGAAGAGGAGGAAGAGATCTATTACCTGAAGCTTGCTAAACAAGAAGAGGAGAAGAAAATGGAGTGGGAACACAGCTGGGATCTCCAAGAAAATGGTAGCAATGGATTCCTTGAGTTGAGAGGAAGAAGATGGTAGGGTTGGTTTGTGCTTTGAAGCTCTCTAGCTTAGGCATGCAATGAGAAGAAAGGAAGGGAAGAAGAAGAGTCTTCAGCTGGGTTCAGAAGTTGCAGGGAGAGCTTGACTCGTGATTGAAGAAAAATGAGGGAGAAGGAGATTTGCTTCAAGTGGGTTTTTGTGGGCCCCATTGCTCAAAACTTGCAATGTTTAAAACACTGACTTGTGGGCCCCGGATGAAAACGACGAAGAAGACTAAAATGATCGTCGAAAAATCTACTTTCCAAAAAGTACAAATTTGGCATAGTTTTGAGATTTCGAAATTTGAGTCCAGATTTGGTGTGAAAAGACTGATTTACCCCTTTGGGCCAAAACTTGGGTTTCTGAGCCTAAAACACAAACAAGCTGAACACAAAAGTTTATCAATAAAATAAAACCATTCAAAAGAGATCGAAATCACGATTAAAATCCGAAAACTAGAATTTCCTCCCAAGCTTACACGTACTCTCAAGGCACCCTAGAGTGTGACCAAATAGCACAAAACGCTCTCAAAATTCCCCAAAGCTAATTCTAGACTAAATCGGACCAATTTCTAATCCCACGCACACTAAACTCACATTACAACTAAACACGCACTTAGTTAACACTAATCGCGCTAATCCTGGGTCGGGGTTTGACACCAAGTCAGTTGATGAGACTGACAAGGACGTCCAAGCTTAGTGGTGCCGACTCATAGGTTACATGAGAAATCAAAACATGTACATAACTATATCAGTATAAAACACTCGGGCAGGCGGGGCATGGTGCTCGTAGGCACACATTTCATATCATTATCTTTTCATGCATAGACGGGGCTGGCAGGACATGTCAGGTGCATAAATCAGAGTTAAAACCATGAAATAAATTCTTATACAGTTACGGACTATATATTGGGCTTCCGTATTCAGACAACATGTATTAATATCTTGTATGTCTATCATTGCCCTTAGTATGGTACTCGAGTGATAGAGGACATATCAAGTTTCTTTATACAAGTTGATGAATCCAAAATTCCCAATACTTTTCCGAAATGGAGTTTCTTTCTAAGTCAATCTCCTTATGTCATCCCCTGGGTCTTTCCAAGGTGGTAGGGCATAAAAAAAACACATCCAAACCTTTAATTACCATATCTGAAAACAATAGAAAAGACTCAGGAATTCTAGGTGAAATTCGGTCACCTGTCGGTTAGCTGGCGGTTAGCCGCCGAGGTGTTCGGCGGTTTGCCGCTGGCTGACCACGGTTCACCCTGCTAAAATATAGCATTCTGTGTTTCAACCGCGCATTTCGGCTACCTGGTGGTCACAGGGCTTTTGGGTGGCGGTTAGCCGTGAGTTGACCGCGGTTCACCTGTCAAAACACAGCATTCTGTGTTTGTAACCGAACTTGGGTCGGCTAGCCGCCAGTCACCTGTCGGCTAGCCGCCAAGGTGACCGCCCAGCTGCGGGAACTACACATCAGGTGCATATTTCAGCTCTTTCTTTCCCAAACCCTTTCACCTGAACTTCAACCATTTCCTAACATGAAATGGGTCTATTCCCTTCCATTCAACATCAATCCTATCCTCCAACCATCCTTCCATCAGGGCATTAATTCTCCTTCCAAGACAAACCCCATTCAATGCAAGTACAAATTTCATTTATAAAATCCATAATGGCAAAACAAGCTTTAGTAAAAGAATGCATACATTCTCATAAATTTAATTGAAAGGAAATCTTATCAATAATTACATTTCCAAAGGCATTATGAAACATAGGAAACTAGAGAAAGATGAATAGTAAAATCCGCATTTTTAATAAGACAAGAACTCATTCAAATCAAATCCATTCATTCACTTGCCTTGGTCTCCAATTAAGCTAATGAGCTCTAACCACACTTTCTAGATCAAAATCCACAATCTACACAAGAATCCCCAAAATACATTCATTACAAGCCCTAAAATGGCAAAACTATGAAATAGAAAGGGATAACTTCCAATAACCAAGATGGAGCATCTCAAGGACTAAAAGAACACACAACCAAGAGATGAGAAGAAGAGCTTACATGGAAAGTCCTCTAATGGCAAGAGCTTGCTCAAAGTGTAGCTTGGACTGGAAGGCTCTCTCTAAAAATGGTATCAAGATGAAGCTCTCATGGAGGGGAAGAAGATTACCACCTCCATTTTACCTTTAGCAATAGATTTGAGAGGGATTGAGAGATGGAGAAGCAAGAAGCAAGGTAGAAAAACCCTAGGGCTGGAACCTCTCTTTTCTCAATGAAAGTTGCAAGAAAAGGGGAGAAGAGAAGAAGACTCTTCTTTATATAGACAATGACAATGGATCCCACAACTTAAAAGTCCAAATTGGGCTAAAACATCGCTCTACGGGCTTCGGACGGATTCAACGAAGAAGGAAGAATCAATCGCCGAAATTTCTACTTTCCAAAAAGTATATATTTTACGAGTTTCGGAGACATTGAAAATAGTGTCTAGATTTTGTGTAAAAAGACTGTTTTACCCCTATCATTGGCAAAGTAGGGTTTAGAGGTCTCGAACGAGAACGGAGCAAATACAAAAGTTGTCGGGAATCATAAAATACATTAAACGAAGCGAATTACAGATTTTCAGAATTATTGAATAAATCCCAAAACTAATTAAGACACAATAAAGGAACCCCCAAAGGGCCCCACTAATTCAAAAGAGTTCCTAAAATAATTCAAAGCTATAACAAGCTATTCTAAATCCAGATTTAACCCATTTCCACTAATCTCACTTATAGCTAAAGCACATCTTAATTAACACTAAAAGAAAACTCTCGGGGCGGGGTCTTACAGTATGGCAGAAGGTGTAGAACTCCAGTTTGTTGGGAAGAAGTAGGTATTTGCAGTTTTCATGGACTGATTATAGTGAGTGAGACTAGTGACAAAGTAAAGTTGATCCAGGAACGTCTAAAGGTAGCCCGAAGTAGACAGAAGAGTTATCCAGACTCTCACCGAAGGGACTTGCAGTTTAAGGAAGGAGATAGGGTTTTCCTGAAAGTGTCACCTACTAGAGGAATGTAAAGATTCGGTCAGAAAGGCAAGCTATCGCGGGGATACAATGGACCCTATGATATCGTGAGTAAGATTGGTGACGTGGCTTATAGATTAGCCTTACCACCTGAGCTTTCCGGTGTACACAATGTATTCCATATGTCTATGTTGAAGAAGTACGTCCCCAACCCATTGCATGTGCTCCATCATGAACCGTTGGAGATCAGAGAAGATGCCACCTATGTTGAGAAGCCTATTCAGATCATTAATACAAAAGAACAAGTACTGAGGACACAGACAATTCACTGGGTGAAAGTGCTTTGGGAAAATCATGGGCTGGAAGAGGCAACGTGGGAATTGCGGGATCAAGTTCAGAGGAAGTATCCGCATCTACTACCCGACGTTAGTTATTATGTTTCATTTGGCGGACAAATGCCCTAAGGGGTGGAGGATGTAAGACCGCGCCCCGAAAGTTTCCGATTAGCGTTAATTAAGACGTGATTTACTTATAAGTGAGATTAGTAGAATTTGGTTAAGTGTGGATTAGAATAGCTCTTTTATATCTTTGGAGTATTTTGGAAACTCTTTTGATTTACTGGGGCCCTTTGGGGGCTCCCTTAATTGTGTTTTGATTAGCTTTGGGATATATTTAGTAATTCTGGAAATCTGTAGTTTGCCCCGTTTAATGTATTTTATGATTCCCGACAACTTTCGTGTTTGCCCCATTTCCGTTCGAGACCTCTAGACCTTACTTTACTATTTATAGGGGTAAAACAGTCTTTTTGTACAAAATCTGGACACAATATTTTATGTCTCCGAAACCCGTGAAATATATACTTTTTGGAAACTAGAAATTTTGACAATCAATTCTTCCTTCTTCGTCGAATCCATCTGAAGCCCGTGAGATGATGTTTTAAGCCTAAGTAGTTGTTTAAGTGGTGGGACCCATCCCCACTTTGTATAAAAAGAAGAGTCTCCTTCATTTTCCCCTTTCTTGTAACTTTCATTAAGAAGAAGAGAGGTTCCAGCCCTAGGGTTTTTGCTACCTTGTTTCTTGCTTCTTCATCTCCAAATCTCTCTCAAATCTATTGCTAAAGGAAAAATGGATGCTCCAACCTTCTTCCCCTCCATGAATGCTTCCTATTGGTACCATTTTTAGACAAAACCCTCCACTCTAAGATCTTCTTTGAGCAAGCCTTGTGTATTTGGAAGTCTTCCATGTAACCTCTTTCTCTCATCTCTTGGTTATGTGTTCTTCTAGTCCTTGAGATGCTCCATCTTGATTATTGGAAGTTATCTCTTTCTATTTCTTGTTTTGCCATTCTAGGGTTTGTGATTAGTGTCATTTTGGGGATTTTTGTGTAGATTGTGGATTTTGGACTTGAGAGTGTGCTTGAAGCTTGATTAGCTTAATTGGAGACTAAGGCAAGTGGATGAATAGCTTTCTTGAATGATTTCATGTTTTAATAAGATTTTATGGATTTTTCACTATTCATCTTCCCTTATGTACCATGGTTGATAATGAGTTTTGATTTGTGCATCTTGTTAAGTTATTTCCCATTATTGAAACTTTTGAAGAATATATATGCATTATGTTTGTAAAAGTTGGTTTTTGGATCATATGTGGTTTGTCATTAATTTGGGAGCTTTTGCATTGAATGAGATTTGTAAGGAGATGGATGTGATTTTTGGGTTTTAATGGATGGTTGTTAGAGGATTTAATGTGGATGAAGTGGGTGGTAGGAGAGCCATAAGTATGGTATTAATGGTAGGCCTGAATGGGGTTTTGAGTTGAAGAGAAGTTGGGGTTCGGACTGCTGAAACGGAGTGTTTCTGAAGCAGTTCGCTCGAGCGAACCTCCATTCGCTCGAGCGAACCCTTCACAGAACCTCTATCGCTTGAGCCAACCTTTTCCTTTGCTCGAGCCTTCCTGTTCCGGAGCAGTTTGCTCGAGCGAACTCAACCTCGCTCGAGCGAACCCCTCACAGAACCTTGGTCGTTCGAGCCTCCCTCCTTCTTCGTTCGACCTCTCCTGATCCAGAGTAGTCCGCTCGAGCGAACTCTTACTCGCTCGAGCGAACCCGTCACAGAAATATGTTCGCTCGAGAGTAAATGTTTTTTGAGTGTGTGTGAAATCCTTACCGCGGAAACCTATGGGAAATTAAGTGAATGAATATTCAAAGTAATTATGGTTGTAATCACACATCAACACCATAAACCTCCTTCGCGGGCCCGGGTCTCGGTCCGGTGTCGCGACAATAATAGGAGCAATCATCAGCATGCCTTTTAGCTTAGTAAAAGCCTCTTGACATGCTTCAGTCCATTCAAATTCTGCATCTTTCAATAGAAGGTTACATAGGGGTCTAGATATAAAACTGAAGTCCTTAATAAACCTTCTATAGAAACCAGCATGTCCTAAGAATGATCTTACATCCTTAACGGTCTTGGGTATGGGCAGATTGGCAATCAAATCTATCTTAGATTTATCGACCTCCATTCCTTTGGAGGAAACTATGTGACCTAAGACTATTTCTTGGCCAACCATGAAATGACATTTTTCCTAGTTAAGCACTAGGTTCTTTTCTTCACATCTGATAAGGACTTTCTCGAGGTTACTTAAGCAATCCTCAAATGAATCTCCAAAGACGGAGAAGTCATCCATTAAGACTTCAAGAATCCGCTCCACCATATCGCTAAAAATGCTCAACATACATCGTTGAAAAGTGGCTGGAGCATTACATAGTCCAAATGGCATTCTTCGATAAGCAAAGGTTCCAAAGGGACATGTAAAAGTGGTTTTTTCTTGGTCTTCTGGTGCTATCTCAATCTGGTTGTAATCGGAATACCCATCCAAGAAGCAATAGTATGGGTGGCCCACTACCCTTTCTAAGATTTGGTCGAGTAAGGGTAGGGGAAAATGATCCTTACGCGTGACCACATTTTATTTTCTATAGTCAATGCACACTCGCCAACCAGTGGGTACCTGGGTCAGTACAAGTTCGTTATTTGAATTCCGGACAACAGTAATATCGGCTTTCTTTGGAACAACTTGGGTAGGTCTAACCCATTGACTATCTGAAATTGGATAGATGATACCCACATCGAGAAGTTTAAGCACATCAGCCCTAACCACTTCTTGCATAGTTGGGTTAAGTAAGCGTTGCATCTGTCTGGAGGGTTTTGCATTTTCCTCCAGATATATGTGATGCGTGCACACGTAAGGGTCAATGCCCTTTTTATCATCCACAGTCCATGCTATGGTAGACACCTCATTTGGCCCCCATGAGAGCCTTAAATACCTATCATATATAGCGGTGCCCCCATTTCACCCACAATTGAATGATTAATGACATAATTCAGATTAATTAACGACGATGAAGATGCTTGTTGAAATCCTAGACTTAGTTCTATGATTTCTAAAAATTTGTGAGAGAAAAGCCAAGTCGCGTCGAGATCCCGAGTCCAACCCCACTACTTACACAAGTAGTGAACCGTGATACTATTCAAACCTTTTTCTGGACCACTTAAGACATGCTTAGGCCAATTCCTACAAAGATCGTGCTTAGTTTGCCAAAATGTCACCCGATTAGCCTAAGTTAGGAAACTAAATCCATTGATCCAGATATCCCTCACTTTTCCTAACCCCTAATCATCAGGAAAATTGAACCTTTGGATTCCTCGCTTCGAGAGCTTTTCGACAATATATAGAACGTCCAAATCCCACCATTGGATCAAAAGATATGACTGTCGGAAGATTGCCCTAGCGGCCCCACTCAAGACACACATGGGCGCCACCACAGGTGCGCCCGTGTACTTGGGCGCACACACAGGTGCGCCCAGGTCCCCACTAATGTTAAAAATGCACTTCGGTATATACTTAGGTGTGTCCCACTCTACTCTTCGTAGTTTTGACTCAGTTTAGACCCAAAAACAACCCGAAACCGAACCCCAAACCCATTAAGCTTCGAAACTAGACATGGGCGCCACCATGTGGGCGCCCAACTGTTGGGACCCACTTGGGCACCACCACAGGTGCACCCAAGTCCAGAGAAACCCTAGATCCGCCTTGGGATGCAAGAACCTTCTAGAAGTTCGTGCAAACAGCAGCCCTAATCCCTCTTGCACGCCCTAAACCCTTATTTAAGGATCTCTTAACTTCATTGACAAGAGAGGCTAGCCAAAAACCCTAAGAAAAGAGAGAAAAGCTTCAGATCTAAAGAAGAAGAAGAGGAAATAGAGAAGGAGGCTTTCACATCTTCAACTAGAGCCATGGAACTTCATGGAAGCTTCGATCTAGGAACTTAGCAAACACCTCTCTACACCGGTATTCCTAAATCTCCCCTTTTTATTGCATTCCATTACTATGCATGCTTAGAAATATGCTTAGGTTCATTCATATATAGTAGATCTTCATTAATAATAGTAGTTTAGCGGTAGATTTGGTTTTCATCAACCATCTATTATTAGGAACATGCTTAGGATCAATCATAAGTAATAGATTCACATCATTTTCATCATCCCGAACTCGTGATTAGGTTAGATCTTGCATCCATATCATCCTCATTAAGAAAAATCCAAGCTTGAAAGAGAAAAGTGCAGAAAAGCACTTGGGCGCACATACAGTTGCGCCCAAGTCCCAAGAGTTGGGTTTCAACCCCGTTTTCCATCATACGCATATTTTGTCTCTTAAATTCGGGTTATTCTTCATATAAGTTGATATCAGAGCCTTCGGATCTGTTACTTTGTGTTGTAAATCGCAAGAAAGACATCATACGAACACATAAAAGTATTACAAAAGAAGAAAAGAAGGGAAAAATTGCAGAAAAGCACTTTGGCGCCACTGTGTGTGCGCCCAAGTCCCAGGAGTTGGGTTTCAACCCCGTTTTTCGTATTAGTTGCATTCTGCTTCTCAAATACGTATATTCCTTCATATAAGTTGATATTAGAGCTCGGATTCGTAACTTCACGTTTTAAATCGCATAAAAGGCATCATAAGAACACATAAAAGTATTATAAAAGAAGAAAAGAAGGGAAAAAGTGCAGAAAAGCACTTGGGCGCCACTGTGTGTGCGCCCAAGTCCCAGAAGTTGGACTTCAACCCCATTTTTCATATTAGTTGCATTCTAGTTCTCAAATACGGATGTTCCTTCGTATAAGTTAATATCAGAGCCTTAGGATCTGCAAATTTACATTCTAAATCGTAAAAAGAAAAGCAAGTACATTACCAAAAGGGAAGGAAAAGAAGAGAAAAAAAAACATAATGTGCACTTGGGCACCACTGTGGGTGCGCCCAAGTCTCTGCCAAGGGTATTCATCCCTTTAATTTGAATCCTTGTGTCATCACTCGTAGATCCTGTAAGACCCCGCCCCGAGAGTTTCCTTTTAGTGTTAATTAAGACGTGTTTTAGCTATAAGTGAGATTAGAGGGAATGGGTTAAATCTGGATTAGAATAGCTTTTTATAGCTTTGAATAATTTTGAGAATTCTTTTGATCTAGTGGGGCCCTTTTGGGGGTTCCTTTTTAGTGTGTCTTGATTAGTTTTGGGGATTTAGTTATAATTCTGGAAATCGGTAATTTGCTCCGTTGAATGTATTTTATGATTCCCGACAACTTTTGTATTTGCTCCGTTTCCATTCGAGACCTCTAAACCCTACTTTGCCATTGATAGGGGTAAAACAGTCTTTTTACACAAAATCTGGACACTAATTTCAATGTCTCCGAAACTCGTAAAATATATACTTTTTGGAAAGTAGAAATTTCGACGATCAATTCTTCCTTCTTCGTCGAATCCGTCCGAAGCCCGTAGATTGACGTTCTAGCCCATTTTAGACTTTTAAGTTGTGGGACCCATAGCCATTGTCTATATAAGGAGGAGTTCTTTTCCCTCCTCCTCTTCTTGCATTTTCTTGAGAACCAGAAATCCCAGCCCAGCCTAGGGTTCTCTTCAACTTCCATTGCTTCTTGCTTCTTCTTCTCTCAATCTCCCTCAAATCTATTGCTAAAGGCAAAATGGAGGTAGTAGTCTTCTTCCCCTCCATGAGAGCTTCATCTTGATACCCTTTGTAGAGAGAGCCTTCCATTCCAAGCTATCCTTTGAGCAAACTCTTGCCATTAGAGGACTCTTCATGTAAGTTCTCCTTCTCACCTCTTGATTTTTGTGTTCATCTAGCCTAGGAGGTGCTTCACCTTGATTATTGGGAGCTATTTCCATCTATTGTTTGATTTTGACATTCTAGGGTTGTAATGATTGTATTTTGGGGATTTTTGTGTAGATTGTAGATTTTGAGCTTGATAGAGTGATTAGAGCTTGATTAGCTTACTTGGAGACCAAGGCAAGTGGATGAATGGATTCGATTTGAATAAGTTCTTATTTTGTTGAAAATCTGGATTTTTACTATTCCTATTTCATTTGATTCATTATGTTTATAATGCTTTTGGAAATGTATTTATTGTCATGGTTTTCTCTTAGTAGTTCTATGAGAATATATGCATGCATTCATGAAAGTTTATTTTGGGTTAGTATGACTTCTTAAATGAGATTTGTATTTGTATTGAATGAGATTTGCGTTGGTAGGAGAAATAAATGCATTGATGAAATGGTGGTTGGTGGAAAGAATTAAATGTTAAATGGAAGGAATAGACCCATTTCATGTTAGGAAATGATTGGAGTTGAGGTGAAATGGTTTGGGAAAGAATAGGCTGAAATTTGCACCTGATGTGTAGTTCCCGCAGCTGGGCGGTCAGCGGGCGGCCACCTCGGCGGCTAGCCGACCCAGATGCGGTTAGAAACACAGAATGCTGCATTTTGACAGGCGAACCGCGGTCAGCCGCGCGGTCAGTTCGCGGCTAACCGCCAATCAAAAACCCCAGTGACCGCTAGGCAGCCGAGAGGCGCGGTTAGAAACACAGAATGCTACATTTTAGCAGGGTGAACCGCGGTCAGCCCCGCAGTCAGCCAGCGGCTAACCGCCGATCACCTCGACGGCTAACCGCCACCTGACCGACAGGTGACCGAGTTTTACCCAGAATTCCTGAGTCTTTTCTATTGGTTTCAGTTATGGTATTTAAAGGTTTGGATGGGTTGTTCTGATGCCCTACCACCTTGGAGAGACCCAGGGGATGACATAAGGAGATTGACATAGAAAGAAGCATCATTTCGGAAAAGGTATTGAGACTTTTATATTCATCAACGTGCATAAGGAAACTTAGTATGTCCTCTATCATTCGAGTACCATACTAAGGGTAATTTAGACATACAAGATCCTTATACAAGTCGTTTGAATATGGACGCCCCAATACATAGTCCCTAATGATATAAGGACTCATTGCATTGTTTTACTCCGATCACATGTATAATTACCCGACCCTACTAGTTTGATTTCAAATTCTGATTCATACTCTGAATATGTCCCGCCAGCCTCGTTTATGCATGAACTGTTAATGATATGAAATGTGTGCCTACGAGCACCATGCCCCGCCTGCCCGTATGTTTTATAATGATATAGTTTTGCATATGTTTTGATTTATCATGTAACCTAAGAGTCGGCACCACTAAGCTTGGACATCCTTGTCAGTCTGATTAACTGACTTGGGTCTCCCCCTGTGCTCCCGCCAGTTGCAACTTGGATCCCGTTCTGTCCCGTTACCCGGTTCCGCGGCCGTGGTCTTGCCTAGCTATATGTATATGTATATGTTATAATGTTGGTTCTCGTCACTTCGTGTGCTCGAGCCCAACGCACTGAATGTGCTCTCATCACCTTAGTGATGGAGAGGATTTAGCTCTAGTGTGGTTGCCATCTAGTCAGTTCCTGTACCTTGAATACCCCGCATGATTTATATTGCATCTGTACTTTAAATGAACTATGCATCCTGTTTTATGATAGTTTTCGTTATGTCTATGAAATGCTTTGATTTCTTTCTTGGTATATCTATTCACCCACCTGCCAGACTGTCGTGTCTGACCCATTTTTGTGGTACTCAGGTCCAGCTCCCGTCTTTGCCTTTGAGGAGGAGCCAGAGGAGGCGGGCGGTGAACCGCAACGATTAGTAGAATGGCAAGCTGACAATGTCATGTAGACATTGGGTTTAGCTTTGAGCTGCGAACATTTTGGGATGTCATTGATTTATCTCTTGGTTGTACTGGCCTTTGTTGGCCATTATTTTTGGGGAATATTAACTTAACTTGATCTTTTGTATAAACTTTAATTTCATATTTTGGGAATGCTATTGAGATCATTGCTCACTTTGACATCATGTCATACCTGTGTATTAACAGTCTTATTTGATGTGATTGGATTAAGAGTTTGATTTGCTACACGCTTCCGCACCTATATAAATGTTCTATGAGTGTATGTGGATTCCTCACCGCGGAAACCTGTGGGAAATTAAAGAAATGTATAATGTATCATTAATTATCAACAAGGGGTGGTTCATTATCCACACCACCCCGTCGCGGTCCCGGGTCCCCCGGTCCGGGGTCGCGACAGACTGGTATCAGAGCGAGACGTGTTTCAGGCAATTAAAAGAAACTAGAAATCCTAAGGACGTGGCGAGGATCCGTTAGACTTTTCGTTAGTTAGACTCGTGTGAGCAATGTGTAACCCTTATATGACTTTATGTGCTAACAATTTGTTTTACAGTGATATGCCACCTGGAAAAAGACCCGTAACCGACAATCCCACCGCAAGCAATAGTGAACACACCGGGCCACTAGGAAACGGTACTCCAGATCCCAACATGCAGAATCAATTTCAACAGATGATGCAAGCCATGCTTGACCAGCAACATCAAGCCAATGAAAATCAGGCAAGATTGCAAGAGCAAATGGCCAGGAAGGATGAAGAGCATGCTAGGGAGATGGCTACGATGCAAAGGCAGTTGTTAGAAGTGTTGGAAAGGAGACCTGAACCGGCACCAGCGCAACCTCTAGGCACTCAAATCGTCATTAACAATAGGGAACACGATCCCAATGCACTGTATGAAAAGTTTAGGAAGAGGGGTCCCAAGGAATTCACTGGGCATGAGGACCCACTAGCTGCAGACGACTGGTTGGAGCATACGGAGAACATCTTTGAGATATTTAGATGTACCGGTAGACAGCAAGTGCAACTCACCGCTTCCATGTTCACCGGCCTAGCAGATATATGGTGGAAAACAATCAAGGCTGAGTATAGGACCATAGCAGACGCAGAGGCTTGGACAAGTTTCAAGAGACAATTCGGTGACAAGTATGTACCGACACATGTGAAGAGGCAAAAGGCCATTGAATTCCAGCAGCTCATACAAGGTAGCACGACCGTTCAAGAGTACCTCACGAAGTTCGAAAGGTTGTCTCGATATGCCCTTGAGTCGATTGACACTGTGGAGAAAAAAATAGCGAAGTTCCTTGAAGGACTTAACCCGATCATTGAGAGGGATGCCACGGGCGTTGTGCCACCTATCACTTTTGAAGAGGCTGTGAGAAGGGCCTACAAATTCGAGAACCTGAACAACAAGATCCTCAAGATCCAAGGAAAGGCACCAGCTCACCAACAGAATCACCCACCAAGGAATCATCAGAACAAACGACAGAGGCAAGAACAAAATGTACAGAATGCTCTAGTTTGCGTCCACTGTGGTAAGAACCACGAGAGTGCTCAATGCCGTACGATTACGGGAGCATGTTTCAGATGTGGATCTATGGCACACCAGCTCAAAGACTGCCCAAGGCAAGCTGGGCAAGGCAACAACAGACAGCATCAGCAACAACAAGGAACACAGCGCCAGGCACCACCTCAGAATGCATTAGTTGTACAGAACCAGCCCAGGCCACTCCAGCAACAGGCTCCACAACAACAGTACAGACCTCCACATCAGCAGCAAGCTCGTCATCAAGGACAGAATCAGAATCAGCGTCCTCAGCAGAATAGGAATGCACAGCAAGGAAGGCAGCAACAAGCTCAGAACAGGCCTCAACAGCAAGGACAAGTCTATGCAATTAACCAAGCTGATGCAGAGGCAGCAGATAACGTGGTGGAAGGTACACTCCTAGTTTGTGGATTTGAAGCTAAGATTTTGTTTGACCCTGGCTCTACGCACTCCTTCTTGTCTCCAAAATTTTCTAAGTTGATTGATATGCCTGCTAGAGAACTTGAGTATGTGTTGACGGTGTCCACTCCCGTAGGCAAACAAGTTGTGTGTAGGAAGTATTATCCTAGATGTGCTATTAAGATAGGAGATGTGGTGTTACCGGCGAATCTCATTTTGTTGGAGATGTATGATTTCGATGTCATTCTAGGAATGGATTGGTTAGCAGGGTACCATGCTACGATGGACTGTTTCCATAAGACCCTCACGTTCAAATTAGAGGAGACCCCAGCAGGCGTTTTGTTCCATGGGGAAAGGAAGAATTCTTGTCCAAGATTCGTCTCAGCATTGAAGGCTGATAGACTAGTGAGAAGTGGATGTGAATGCTATTTAGTGTTTATCACGGAGGATAAACGGTCCCTAGGGGTGGAGGAGATCCCAATTGTTTGCGAATTCCCAGACATTTTTCCAGAAGAAATCCCAGGTTTACCACCTGTTAGGGAGATTGACTTCACCATCGAGTTATTACCAGGGACCGCTCCGATATCTATCGCACCATACAGAATGGCTCCAGCTGAATTAGGAGAGTTGAAGATTCAGTTGCAAGAATTGTTGGATAAAGGTTTTATTAGACCGAGCGTCTCACCTTGGGGAGCTCCAGTTTTATTCGTCAAGAAGAAAGACGGTTCCATGAGAATGTGTATTGATTACCGGAAATTGAACCAAGCTACCATCAAGAACAAGTATCCATTGCCAAGGATAGATGAATTGTTTGACCAATTGCAAGGTGCTGCTTACTTTTCGAAGATCGATCTAAGATCAGGTTATCATCAGCTGAGAGTTAGAGATTCAGATGTATCGAAGACGGCGTTCCGGACGAGGTATGGACACTACGAGTTTCTAGTGATGCCATTTGGACTGACGAATGCACCAGCAGTATTCATGGCTTTGATGAACAAAATATTCGCTGAGTACTTAGACCAATTCACAGTGGTGTTTATTGATGACATTTTGGTGTACTCTAAGTCTAGAGAAGAACATGAAGAGCATTTGAGGATAGCATTGCAACTCCTAAGAGACAATCAACTGTATGCGAAGCTCTCTAAGTGCGATTTTTGGCTTGAAGAAGTTGCATTTTTAGGTCATATCATTTCCAAAGAAGGATTATCTGTGGACTCAACCAAGATAGATGCAGTTGTGAAGTGGGAAAGACCGAAGAACGCGTCAGAAATCAGAAGTTTTCTTGGATTGGCGGGTTACTATCGAAGATTTGTGCAGGGATTTTCGTCGATTGCAGCTTCATTGACAAAGTTGACCAAGAAGAATGCACCTTATGTGTGGACAGACCAATGTGAGACCAGCTTCCAAGAGTTGAAAAAGAGATTAACATCAGCACCCGTCCTCACTTTACCATCCGGGAGCGGCAGTTACACCATTTTTACAGATGCTTCGAATATAGGACTCGGTTGTGTGTTGATGCAAGATAGAAAAGTCGTTGCTTATGGATCCCGTCAGTTGAAGGACCACGAGAAGAACTATGCAACGCATGATCTGGAGTTAGCAGCGGTCGTTTTTGCACTAAAGATGTGGAGACATTACCTCTACGGAGAGAAATTCGAAGTCCACTCCGATCACCGCAGCTTACAGTATTTGTTCTCTCAGAAGGAGCTGAATATGAGACAAAGAAGATGGATGGAATATATCAAAGATTATGATTTTCCGATCAAGTACCACCCGGGAAAGGCAAATGTAGTAGCCGATGCCTTGAGTAGGAAGTCAGCAAGTGTGGCAAGCCTAAGAGTTACGTGCTTCTTTCAGCAATTTGAAGAGTTGGGGGTAGATTTTCAGCCCCTAAGCGAGGGAGTGATGTTAGCCAACATGTCAATGTCTGAACCCTCGTTCATTCGGAAGATCAAGGACAACCAATTGCAAGATCCAGAGTTGGCCAAGATTTCAGAGCATATAGCAGAACGTCCTGATTTTCGTATTGTGGATGGAGTCTTATTCTATCGTGATCGTCTATGCGTGCCCAACATTGAAGATTTGAAGAATGACATTATGACAGAGGCGCACAGTACGAAGTACTCTATGCATCCGGGTAGCACGAAGATGTATCAGAACTTGAAAGGCAGATTTTGGTGGAACAACATGAAGAGAGAAATAGCAGCTTTCGTTTCACGATGTATGACGTGTCAGTTGGTGAAGGCAGAGCATCAGAGACCTCCAGGGTTATTGCAGCCATTAGAGATCCCAGAATGGAAGTGGGAACATATCACCATGGATTTCATCTCGGGATTGCCAAGGACCAGAAAAGGGAACAACTCCATATGGGTCATTGTGGACCGTCTTACCAAATCAGCTCATTTTATTCCTATGAAGACCGGAGAGAAAATGCATATGCTACCTCTCGCAGAGTTGTTTGTCAACGAGATTGTCAACCGTCATGGGCAGCCAGTCTCCATTACTTCGGACAGAGATAGCAGATTCGTCTCGAGATTCTGGAAGACTTTGCATGAGTCTATGGGAACGAAGCTTCAGTTCAGCACAGCGTATCACCCACAAACAGATGGCCAGTCGAAAAGGACAATTCAGACCCTTGAAGATATGCTTCGAGCGTGTGTACTAGATTTCAAGACTCAATGGGATGAGACCCTACCGCTTTGCGAATTCGCCTACAACAACAGTTATCATTCGAGCATTGGGATGGCGCCTTTTGAGGCATTGTGTGGTAGGAGATGTAGAACTCCAGTTTGTTGGGAAGAAGTAGGTATTCGCAGTTTTCATGGACCGACTATGGTGAGTGAAACCAGTGATAAAGTCAAATTGATCCAAGAACGTCTGAAAGTAGCTCGGAGTAGACAGAAGAGTTATGCAGACTCTCATCGCAGGGACTTACATTTTAAGGAAGGAGATAAGGTTTTCTTGAAGGTGTCACCTACTAGAGGAACTTTGAGATTCGGACAGAGAGGCAAATTATCTCGGCGATACATTGGACCCTATGATATCGTGAGCAAGATTGGTGACGTGGCTTATAGATTGGCCTTACCACTTGAGCTTTCCGGCGTACACAATGTGTTCCATGTGTCTATGTTGAAAAAGTACGTCCCCGACCCGTCACATGTACTCCGTCATGAACCATTAGAGATCAGAGAAGATGCCACCTATGTCGAGAAGCCGATTCAGATCATCGATACGAAAGAACAGGAACTGAGGACAAGGACTATTCAATGGGTGAAAGTGCTCTGGGAAAATCACGGACCTGAAGAGGTAACGTGGGAATTACGGGATCAAGTTCAGAAGAAGTATCCGCATCTACTACCCGAGGTTAGTTATTTTATTTCATTTGGTGGACCAAATGCCCTAAGGGGTGGAGGATGTAAGACCCCGCCCCGAGAGTTTCCTTTTAGTGTTAATTAAGACGTGTTTTAGCTATAAGTGAGATTAAAGGGAATGGGTTAAATCTGGATTAGAATAGCTTTTTATAGCTTTGAATAATTTTGAGAATTCTTTTGATCTAGTGGGGCCCTTTGGGGGTTCCTTTTTAGTGTGTCTTGATTAGTTTTGGGGATTTAGTTATAATTCTGGAAATCGGTAATTTGCTCCGTTGAATGTATTTTATGATTCCCGACAACTTTTGTATTTGCTCCGTTTCCATTCGAGACCTCTAAACCCTACTTTGCCATTGATAGGGGTAAAACAGTCTTTTTACACAAAATCTGGACACTAATTTCAATGTCTCCGAAACTCGTAAAATATATACTTTTTGGAAAGTAGAAATTTCGACGATCAATTCTTCCTTCTTCGTCGAATCCGTCCGAAGCCCGTAGATTGACGTTCTAGCCCATTTTAGACTTTTAAGTTGTGGGACCCATAGCCATTGTCTATATAAGGAGGAGTTCTTTTCCCTCCTCCTCTTCTTGCATTTTCTTGAGAACCAGAAATCCCAGCCCAGCCTAGGGTTCTCTTCAACTTCCATTGCTTCTTGCTTCTTCTTCTCTCAATCTCCCTCAAATCTATTGCTAAAGGCAAAATGGAGGTAGTAGTCTTCTTCCCCTCCATGAGAGCTTCATCTTGATACCCTTTGTAGAGAGAGCCTTCCATTCCAAGCTATCCTTTGAGCAAACTCTTGCCATTAGAGGACTCTTCATGTAAGTTCTCCTTCTCACCTCTTGATTTTTGTGTTCATCTAGCCTAGGAGGTGCTTCACCTTGATTATTGGGAGCTATTTCCATCTATTGTTTGATTTTGACATTCTAGGGTTGTAATGATTGTATTTTGGGGATTTTTGTGTAGATTGTAGATTTTGAGCTTGATAGAGTGATTAGAGCTTGATTAGCTTACTTGGAGACCAAGGCAAGTGGATGAATGGATTCGATTTGAATAAGTTCTTATTTTGTTGAAAATGTGGATTTTTACTATTCCTATTTCATTTGATTCATTATGTTTATAATGCTTTTGGAAATGTATTTATTGTCATGGTTTTCTCTTAGTAGTTCTATGAGAATATATGCATGCATTCATGAAAGTTTATTTTGGGTTAGTATGACTTCTTAAATGAGATTTGTATTTGCATTGAATGAGATTTGCGTTGGTAGGAGAAATAAATGCATTGATGAAATGGTGGTTGGTGGAAAGAATTAAATGTTAAATGGAAGGAATAGACCCATTTCATGTTAGGAAATGATTGGAGTTGAGGTGAAATGGTTTGAGAAAGAATAGGCTGAAATCTGCACCTGATGTGTAGTTCCCGCAGCTGGGCGGTCAGCGGGTGGCCACCTCGGCGGCTAGGCGACAGGTGACCGGCGGCTAGCCGACCCAGATGCGGTTAGAAACACAGAATGCTGCATTTTGACAGGCGAACCGCGGTCAGCCGCGCGGTCAGTTCGCGGCTAACCGCCAATCAAAAACCCCAGTGACCGCTAGGCAGCCGAG
Organism: Persea americana; assembly: GCA_029852735.1. Classification (NCBI taxonomy): domain Eukaryota; kingdom Viridiplantae; phylum Streptophyta; class Magnoliopsida; order Laurales; family Lauraceae; genus Persea; species Persea americana. The sequence goes on from CM056817.1 coordinate 20,894,147, forward strand.
AGGCGCGGTTAGAAACACAGAATGCTACATTTTAGCAGGGTGAACCGCGGTCAGCCCCGCGGTCAGCCAGCGGCTAACCGCCGATCACCTCGACGGCTAACCGCCACCTGACCGACAGGTGACCGAGTTTTACCCAGAATTACTGAGTCTTTTCTATTGGTTTCAGTTATGGTATTTAAAGGTTTGGATGGGTTGTTCTGATGCCCTACCACCTTGGAGAGACCCAGGGGATGACATAAGGAGATTGACATAGAAAGAAACATCATTTCGGAAAAGGTATTGAGACTTTTATATTCATCAACGTGCATAAGGAAACTTAGTATGTCCTCTATCATTCGAGTACCATACTAAGGGTAATTTAGACATACAAGATCCTTATACATGTCGTTTGAATATGGACGCCCCAATACATAGTCCCTAATGATATAAGGACTCATTGCATTGTTTTACTCCGATCACATGTATAATTACCCGACCCTACTAGTTTGATTTCAAATTCTGATTCATACTCTGAATATGTCCCGCCAGCCTCGTTTATGCATGAACTGTTAATGATATGAAATGTGTGCCTACGAGCACCATGCCCCGCCTGCCCGTATGTTTTATAATGATATAGTTTTGCATATGTTTTGATTTATCATGTAACCTAAGAGTCGGCACCACTAAGCTTGGACATCCTTGTCAGTCTGATCAACTGACTTGGGTCTCCCCCTGTGCTCCCGCCAGTTGCAACTTGGATCCCGTTCTGTCCCGTTACCCGGTTCCGCGGCCGTGGTCTTGCCTAGCTATATGTATATGTATATGTTATAATGTTGGTTCTCGTCACTTCGTGTGCTCGAGCCCAACGCACTGAATGTGCTCTCATCACCTTAGTGATGGAGAGGATTTAGCTCTAGTGTGGTTGCCATCTAGTCAGTTCCTGTACCTTGAATACCCCGCATGATTTATATTGCATCTGTACTTTAAATGAACTATGCATCCTGTTTTATGATAGTTTTCGTTATGTCTATGAAATGCTTTGATTTCTTTCTTGGTATATCTATTCACCCACCTGCCAGACCGTCGTGTCTGACCCATTTTTGTGGTACTCAGGTCCAGCTCCCGTCTTTGCCTTTGAGGAGGAGCCAGAGGAGGCGGGCGGTGAACCGCAACGATTAGTAGAATGGCAAGCTGACAATGTCATGTAGACATTGGGTTTAGCTTTGAGCTGCGAACATTTTGGGATGTCATTGATTTATCTCTTGGTTGTACTGGCCTTTGTTGGCCATTATTTTTGGGGAATATTAACTTAACTTGATCTTTTGTATAAACTTTAATTTCATATTTTGGGAATGCTATTGAGATCATTGCTCACTTTGACATCATGTCATACCTGTGTATTAACAGTCTTATTTGATGTGATTGGATTAAGAGTTTGATTTGCTACACGCTTCCGCACCTATATAAATGTTCTATGAGTGTATGTGGATTCCTCACCGCGGAAACCTGTGGGAAATTAAAGAAATGTATAATGTATCATTAATTATCAACAAGGGGTGGTTCATTATCCACACCACCCCGTCGCGGTCCCGGGTCCCCCGGTCCGGGGTCGCGACAGATCCGAAGTCTTTGACATCAATAGTTAACATTAAAACCCTGCATTTAGTTATAAAGTGTTAGAAATCGCATCAGAGAGTATCGTCGAAAAATTACTAGTGCATCCCAATCCACAGGGAGACACTTGGGAGCAACTGTGTGCACGCCCAAGTCCCCAATTCATTCTATGGTGGCGTTTTTCATATTTTGCGTTTTCATTTAGCTTGTTATTGAATTTCTGTGATGAACATGAATCATTGTTGAACTTCCGAACTCTGAATTGTTGATTTATCACACTTTAGCCTAGGTTGCATTACTTTTGCATAAAAAAAACCAAAAACATCACAAAATCATAAAATTCTTCCCTTCTCATCTTACTCCATAGTAATTAGAGAAGAGAACAAAAAAGGAATAAAAGAATATAAAAATTCAAACAAAAATAGAATAGATGTTCATTAGGTGATACTAGGCTATTGCATTCGTGCCTAAGTAAATTAAGTAACTTAATCAACTCCAATCTAAAACACTTAATTCAAAACACCTAAGTGAAAACATCCAATTAAAATCCATAGACTTAATTAATTAAATTTTAATTAATCAAACCCTTAAAGCCTAATTAACAATCCCCAAATAAAACCCCTAATTAATCAAAACCCCACTTAGTAATCCATAATTAATAATCCCTAATTTAATAAATCCTAATTAAACAAAAATTAAATAAAATAAAACCCCTAATTAATCAAACCTAATCTACAAGTCCAAATTAATAAACCTAATCAATAAGCTCTAATCTATTGAGACCCTAATCAACGAAGTATAATTACCAACCCCAACTTCAAACCTCAATTAACTTTAATTAAACTTTGATTATCAAGTCTTAATTTAAATCCTAATCAAGACCTAATAAAAACAATAAACCAATCACATTTCGAAGATAAAATCCTCTCCCAACCGAAACTAGAGTCAAGTACCCAAAACTGACTCAAAAGCACCCTAGAAGACAACGAATTAGTAGACTGACACTTGGGCGTCACCACAGGTGTGCCCAAGTCCCAGCACACACCTGGGCGCCCCCACAGGTATGCCCAGCTCCTTTGTCTAACCCCGAGACACAATTCGGTTGCGTTTCGGCTCCCCAACACCAATCACTACCACCCTTGAGGTCTAGAGACTCAAACCAGTTCCGGATTCGGAATTTAACAACATAGATCACCTAAAACTACAAATACAAGTGAATAATTCGCGAAAACTACGAAAACTCACGAACCAAGCACTTGGGCTCCACCACAGGTGCGCCCAAGTACACCAGAAAGACTTAGGCGCCACCATAGGTGCGCCCAAGTCACATTTTACCCCTGGGACCACCGCATCCCTATTAATTTCAAATCTCAATCCAAGTCAACACACTAGAATGACTTTACGATTTAAAACGACTGAAAACAGAAGCCTGAATTAACTTTAAGCACCAAACCAATTCAAATCACAAAAACATCCTCTCTTAATCATTAAGAAAACTTAATTAATTGAAACCTAACTTAATCCTAATCAACACAACACAGTAAATCACATTTAACTTAAAGAACGTCAAACCATAAAAGTTCAACCTCAAATCAACCCTAAAAAAAAAACACGAAACTAACTTGATCAACTTTCCAAAACTTTTACAGAACTGATAACAGCCTTGGAATTAAAATTTTAATCAACTTAAACCCATCCGGAACATCGAACCAAAATCAGAGGACCGAAAAGCATCAAATCAAGACTTGGGTGCCACTGCCGGTACGCCCAAGTGCACAGAACCACTTAGGCGCACACACAGGTGCGCCCATATCCTCTGTCTCGCCTAGGTTGTGAACTTCAGCCGCGTTTCGAGTTCTGGACTTAAAATCAGTACAATAAAATCAATCAAAACCTAAAACAATATCAGAACACAGATCTACCCCAAGTAAGAAATCCCGAATTCCAAAATTAACATCGATATCATCAACACTAGCCCAACCACACAGAACCCCGTAGTTGCGCCCAAGTCACCAGAGTAACCTAGGCGCCACTGTGTATGGGCCCAAGTCCTCCATCAGTCCCGTTCAGCCGATTTCGAGATCATTTCACCTTTTAAATTCAAACCTTAAATCCCAGAACCCTAAAATATTTAAAAATACACTAATCTGAACTCTGAAACACTCCTAATCCATGTCTAAATCATTCCTAATCAACTCATAACTTAAAATAAACCGAACCAATTAAAGTCACACCCAACAAGTTACTTAAGCGCTGAAACCACCAAGCTTAGCTTACCCACACCCTAGGATTAAATCGGATTACCTAGTTAGGTAGCTTAGAGCATTAGGCTTCGCCCCACCACTCTTTCTATTCCTTTAGGGGACTGGGAGAGCTGATGTGGGTGGTGTAGGGCCTTAGGTTAGTTTAATCCGATGATCAGTAATAAAGCATTAATCAAGTAAATCCAAGTAAAATCCCCTAGTTAGGCCCTTCTAGCCCCATATCAAAAATCCATAAAAACCATAAAACCAACAAAATAAACCTAAAAAGATTTTTCCTTTTTTTCTTCGTCCACCTCAGGTGCGAGCTATTGAATCAAACTTAATGATAAAAGGGAATAAAGAACTGATTTCTAAAATTGAATAAATGAGAATAACGAGATGAGATGAGTGATTTCACACACACTTTTAATCAATCATGGCCCATTGGCCATTTTCAATCAATCCTGGCCCATCGGCCACCTTCAATCAATCCTGGCCCATCGGCCACCTTCAATCAATTACAGCCCATTGGCCTTTTACTTTTATCACTCGTGTATCGCACACGAGAAACACAGAAATCACAAGTCAAAGTCTCATTTGCATCATCATTTTGGTTTGAAAAATCAGCCTTTAAACCCTATTTTGCCAAGGGATCAGAAGGGGGTACCCGGGACGGGGTCGATCATCTTCTTAAATATTTGGCACCTCCCCCTCTTTTATTTTATTTTCTTTATTTTTGTTATTTTATTTTACTTGGATATATTATGATTATGCTATGTGAGGATAAACCCTTATTCGGACTTTAACTCGTGGTCCTGAATTGACCCAAAATTAAAGAGACCCAAAGAAACCCAAATTAATGTGACAGGACAACCGTCGTGTGTTACTGGCAACACATTAGACGAGAGGAAGAACCCACCTTATTATTTTTCTCCCCATATTTCTTCGGCTTTCGTCGAAGAACGATGTTACGGCCGTACCGTAGCTGGCGATCGTGATCCGTCGATTTTGAGGGTAGTCGGAATCCTCATTTTCGATGTAAAATTTAAATAGCATATATATAGATGAATGGAGATTTCCCCAAACCATGCCTCTCTTGGAGAGGAAGGGGGGGTCGAAATTTACATCCGACAGCTATGGCATCTTTGTGCTTCTTAAGTATATTCAGAAGTTGGACCTCTTGATCCTTATCGAGGTGTGATGAAATAACCACTTGGTACGTGTCATCCTCCCCTAAATATGCGTATCGGAGATCCAAAGGAAGGGGTTTCAACTCAGGTTTGGGCGGCCTCACCTGAGAGGGAAGAGACTTAGTACCAATTGGTACGAGCTCCTCAAATTGAGATTTCCATGCTGTATTCACTATGTCAACAGTGTCATCCGGGGTGTCTATAAAATTGGCCAAGGCCTTCCTTGATTCTGTTGTGTCTAAAAAATTTGAGTTAGGGGACTCCTCATGGCTTTCTTGAACAATGGATTCAATGAGATCTACTTATTCGAAATCAGGACCATCATCCCGCATTTGTTTGCAAACATTAAAGATATTTAATTCAATTGTCATGTTCCCAAAAGAAAGTTTCATGACTCCGTTCCGACAATTTATCAATGCATTCGATGTGGCAAAAAAGGGTCTTCCCAATATCACCGGAATTTGTACGCTAGGGTTGGCCATTGGTTGTGTGTCCAGGACAATAAAATCTACTGGGAAGTAGAATTTCTCGATTTGGACTAGAACATCCTCTATTACCCCTCTCGGTTTTTTTATTGATCTATCAACTAGCTGTTGGAAGTGGGTGGACATCTAGGATAGGTTTCAAAACTTTTCACCATCTAGAAGTGATGAACACCTATCCAAGAAATCAATAAAACCCAATCCAGGATGCATATCCTCAATCTCAACCATCATGGTCAGCAAACAAACCTATCAAGAAGATATAAATAACACCAAACATGCAACCACGAAATTCCACAACATACAAGGAGTAGAAAATACCTATGGAGCTTGGTTGTGCTCTAATGGAGAACTTGATTCAACTCTTTGATAAAGAGCTCTTCCAAAATCAGAATCTCCAATGCCCAATCGTCTTCCACGCTATGACCCGCTTCAGATCTCTTTCCTCAAGAGAGATGGTGGAATCTCCAAGAGAAAGACTAACTAGAATCACTAAGGAAAGTAGAAGGGAACTAGAAGAGAGAGAGGGGAGAGGAGGAATGCAACACTTGCACTCTAAAGAACCTTGGGCGTGAATCTCCAAAGAATTGGAGCATGAAGTGGACATCCAAGAGGCTCCCCTCCTTGCCTTTAAATAGTTTTGCAATTTCTCTCTTCATGTATTATTAGAAGTCCAACTTCCATTATACTTAGTAACCCTTTCTTCCACTATTACTACTATTAGAAGTCTTACTTTAAATAGAAATAGTAGATTTCCTTTTTGAGTTCAAATAGAATTAGTAAAGATCCAATCTTGGACTAGCGTGGGGACCACTAGGGATTCCATAGAAAGCTGGCTCCAACTGGGACACCCCGACCCCACATCTCATGTGCAATCCGGGCCCGCAATTAATTGCAAATAACTCCACTAAATAAATGCAATTGAACTCCAGTCTTAGGAATAAATTACATGAAGACCCTAAACTTCCCTATCACTATAAGTAGGCCCCTCTATCAATATCCATGGATCAATTGGACAGACTGTTCCACCAATTTAGATTCATATCTTTTTATCCTTGAGACCCAATTAATTATAGTAATCATTAGTACCATCCAATTAACTCTTAATTGAGATGGGTGTACACTTACCAATGATAAATCTATTAATTGGCATAAGTGGAAAAGATAGATTCCATTTTGACCATTAAATGTTCCCACGGTCCTACTACCATGTACCCAAGACACCGAGGTGTTGACCTACAGTTGGCCTCACTCATTGGTGACTCAAAGCAAATGAATAGACAGAAACTTGAGTTCATCAATGTCTCAGGGTTGAGAGCCCACTGCTAGGGAATTATGAGAGCAAACCTTTAAAGAAAAGACAGTATCCTTGAGGTGCTTCTATGGTCCCTCAATACATCTAATGTACAAGTATAATGATCTAGAATCTTACATTCCTATGATCGAGACAGATCATACTATTTCATAGTGATCATAATACTGCAACCTTGTCAGATGAGATGCCCAATCTCATCACCGGTTGTGAATCAATTTAAGTATAAGATTTGTGACACATGTCTCCTATTTGTGGATCTCATACATACACATATGTTACATCTAATATACTTATGGATTCCGGTTCATCTCATGAGCCAGTATGTCATTTGTATTAGTTATGTGCATTTAAGTAATAAATCACCATTCAATTTATGAAAGGAAAACATGAATATATTAATAAATAAAGAATTTAATCACTTTATTACATCAATCTTAATGGATTGAGACCATAAAGCTAACACTAGCTGAAAAGTGACCTGAGTAGGTTTCAGCTCGCCTAGCCCCATCTGTTCGTATACCGAGTAGGGCAATAGATTAACACTAGCCCCTAAGTCAAGCAGTGCTTGCTTGATCCGGAAATTTCCAATGATGCATGATATAGTGGGGCATCTCGGATCCTTGTATTTAGGGGGAGTGTTTTGTTTTAAAATAGTGCTAATTTGCTCGGTCAAGAATGCTTTCTTTTGGACATGCATCCTACGCTTAATTGTACATAAATCTTTCAAGAATTTTGTGTAGGATGGGATTTGTTTGATCGCATCTAAAAGCGGAATGTTGATTTTCACCTCTTTGAAAATATCTAAGATTTCCTGGTTAGGGGTCATTTGTTTTGGCTGTTTTAAGCGTTGGGGAAACAGAGCTACAGGCTTATACGCAGGTAGTCCATCCTCCTTTTCCTTAGCAACATTAGTTTCTTCCATGACTTCCTTAGAGGTAGATGTAATTTGGGATAGTTTAGGATCCGAGGAAGCAGGTTGTTTATCGTTTTTCAGATCTTCAACTGGAATCGCTTTGCCACTCCTAATGGCAGTCACAGCTTGAACTTGCTGCTGTAAGGTAGAGGGACCTAAGGTGGCCACTTCGTATTGTCCCTTTGGATTAGGTTGAGGTTGGGCTGGGAAAGCCCCTTTCTCCCTAATCTGAAGGGTATTATTGATTTGGCCAATTGAGGCTCTTACCTCCTTTTGGAAGTCTTAGAATGTTTGTCGATTGCTTTGGTTGATGGAGTTCTGAATTTGAATGAAAGTGGTCAACAAATCCTCCAAAGACCTATTTTGAGATTGCAAGAAGGTGGTGGGACTCCCTGATTAGGGAGTACAAAGTTACCACTTGGATTTGTAGGTTTTGGGAGGATAGGTGACAGGTTAGCATTTTGCCCATTTCTCCAACTGAAATTGGGGTGGTTCTGCCAGTTGGGATTATTCGTGTTACCCATTTGATTTGTGAATGGCCGTTGGTAAGTATTTGTAGCATTGGCCTGTTCATGCAATACCTCTCTAAATGCGGGGATTGTTGGACAATCCTTAGAAGAATGGGTGTCGCATTCACAAATTCCGCACACCGGGGCGGGTTGTTTTCCTTTCCCTAATTCTATGGCCTCTATCTTTCTTGTTAGGGAAGTGATTCTAGCAATAACATCATCTTCTTCATTTTCCAATAGGTACATTCCCCCTCCCTTAGAGTTATTCGATTGTTTTAAGTGCTCGGTCCCATCAGATGTGTCCCAATTTTGAGCACTTTCCGCGAGAGAATTAAGATATTCCCATGCCTCATCGGGATCTTTGTTTAAGAAGTCCCCATTACACATCATCTCAACGAATCGGCGCATGTTTGATGTTAATCCATCATAAAAAAAAAAGGCTAATAATGCGCTAAATCTCGAATCCATGATGTGGGCAACCTAGTAGAAGCTCATTGAACCGTTCCTAACACTTGAAGAAAGACTTCTTTTCTTTTTGCTTGAAATTCATGAGATGCTTTCTTAAAGTGTTGGTTTTGTGAGGTGGGAAGAATTTTTTCAAAAATTTGCGGACCATATCATTCCAAGTAGTAATCGAGTTGGCTTTAAGGGAATGTAGCCATGCCTTGGCTCTTTCTTTCAAAGAGAAGGGGAATAACCTAAATTTGATAACATCTTCCCTAACATTATTCAAATGGAGAGTAGCGCACACTTCCTCAAATTCTTTTAAGTGAAGGTACGCACTTTCCGAATCTAGGCCATGCAATTTAGGCAATAGTTGGATCACACCCAGCTTGATTTCAAAGTTTCCAGCGGTGGCTGGGACAACCATACATGAGGGTGCGGTGGTCCTAGTAGGTTGTAGTTACTCACGTAAAGACCTTCCCCTTTGATTAACCACTCCATTTTCATTTTCATTTTCATTTCTATCATTGTTATTGTTATTGTTATTATTATTATTCCCGCTTTCCACCATTATACTAGATGGTCTAGATGAACAGGGAGAACATAGATTTTTGTAGATCTCAATGAATCTCTTGATCGGAGAATCCTTTCGCTTTAATAGCTTTAATGAGTCAAGATACCAAATTGGTGGTGACTTTGTGCTGATGCACTATGGGATCAAGAAAGATGCTATCCAATTTTTATGACTACCTCTTTTGTTTTTAAAAAAAAAAAATTTGGACCTAAAAAGGCAAATAAACTAAGAACAATCTAGAAAGCTAAGTTCCCAAAAATAATTCTAGAGTTTCCAAATTTTTAGGCAATTTCTTTGCCAAAAAGCCGAAATTGGATGGTTCCAACTCTCAACCTTTTTCTGAAAATTCCAGAAAATTTTCCAGCAACTTAGGTGGCTCAAAAGTGATATGAAACAATAAATAAATTAATCATAAGAGCCCCAAGAAATTAAGAATAATAATCTACGTAATCTAGCTATCAAAAGGACAAGAAATCAAGGCAATTTTCAAGAAAAAAATATGATTTTCAAAAGAAAAAAAAATCAGCAAGAATCTTATTTCTGATATGAAATTAGCCAATTTTAGTAAAAAAAAATCAGAATCTTATAAATTCCGTTTTTTTTAATGTCGAAGGGTTGGTCCAAGCATTCCATGCATGCTACCCCTAATCTAGAATCATGATCAGAATCAAACCACACCCATAAAGCAATTAAAAAGGAGGGTTAGAAAATTACCTTCATTCGCTTGTAAGCTCCTCGGCAACGGCCCCAAAAACTTGATCGTGCCCTAAGTGTAGGGTCGTCACGATGTAGTAATAATCGGTGAAACTGGGTCAATCCACAGGGAGCCAATAATCACAATATACCTGTCCTATTGAAAAGCTAGTAGCACCTATCAAAAACCTATAAAAATCACAGATCCTACTTTAATTAAAAATTAATTACAGATCTGAATTAAAGAAAAATCCTAAACTAGAAATCTAGTCTAATAAAAACTATACTAAAAACTGCATCCACCATAAAGATAATCAGAAAACCAATTGGAGATGTTAAAAATTCAGAAATAATTAACTTGAAATTCAAAATAGAATGAGAACCTTGCAATCTAAGGGTCAGGGTTCAGTTGTTTTCTAAATACTGAAAATATGGGTGATTTCATTAAAGACCTAAAATCTGAAAAATCAGATTTATTAATAGTTGAGAAATTTCAGAAAGACTCTAGTCTCCTTGGAATGTTTTTAGTATTTAGCGGCCTTTAAGCATGCAATAATATATCATTAAAAATAAGGCATAAAATAGACATAAATAAAGAAAATAGATTAATAAATTAAAATTCAGATTTTGAACTAAAATTGCTCACCCATAAAATTAATCAATAAAAATAAATCAACTTACACCCTTTCTCCTTAGATTACAAGTAGCAAATCTAGCCCTCCATTCTTCCTCTTCTACACACCAAAATTGATTTTTCCTTTGGCCTCATACAATAGGTGAGTGAGATGGGAGAGAGAGAAAGAGAGAGAGAACAAGGAGAGAAAAGAATCCACGTGAGGGAGAGTGGATTGAGAGAGATCACCCTGGAAAGAAATTAATGGGAGAGAGATTAAAATAGAAAGAATAGGGGGGGGGGGGGGGGGGGGGGCGCAGAAGTTTCACGTGAGGGATTCTTTTGGACACCCAACTCTTTTGGCAATCCAAAAATTTTGATACTTTCAAATCTTCCAAATTCGTTGGTTAGAATCCCACTCAAGATTTGAAACTTTTTAAATATTTGAAAGCTTAAGAGATTTTTCCTCATCTGGATAATATTTCCTTTTTGAGATTTCTACACATTCCAAAATTGGGCTCCACCCTCATCTTCTTGATTTGATTTCAATTGAGATGTGTGGGATCCAAGAAATCAGATTTTATTTGTGTAAATCTGATAATCAGATTTCTTGAATTGGATGTGGGACCACTTGGACGTTTGAAATCTGAAGAATCCATGCATTGGATGACCATTTCATGGCTGGATCTCTTTCTTGCATTCTTTCCTTCATTCATGTCCCTTCTTTAATTAATTTCTTAACCTCTAATTCTTTTTTTTTTTTAACTTTCCTCACTTGGGCCCACATTGGGTGTGCACTCCTTGGAAACACCATGCATGAACGTGCCTTCTTTGGGCTGCCTTCTTGGCTTCCAATTTGGATTTCCAAATCTCCAAATAACCATTGGAGTAGTGCTTGGAATTACAACACTTAAGGGCCCCACCATGGGACGTCCCATGTGTGCTGGACATTTTCCTTCCTTTTCTTTTCTTCTTTTATGCTCTTCTTGATTTTCCACTTCTTGCGGGTCCTAGTTTCTGAATTTCTACAAAATAACTAAAACTAATTCAGAAATAATAATTTTTTATTAAAAGGAATGATATAATAAATGGGGCCCAAAAATGCAGAATTTGATAATTCCACCAAGATATGCATTTTTATGAGATTTTTACTTAAATTCAACCAACATAGTCTAATTGCATGATTTTGTGAAAATCCATGAGTTCAATGCATTTTGTTTTAATTAAGTCCAAGAATTTATGTGAAATAATGAATTAAATATGTGATAATGTGGACTTATCAACAGCCATCACCATTTAATCCAAACATTCATCAACAAATAAATCCCATAATTCAACATGATATAGTTGCAGAAATTCATAAAACAAATCTTTAGCCTCATGAAGTAACTCATGGCTATAAATCTCTATGCTATCATAAGCCCAAATCCTGCAAAAGACTTTATATATTCTGATTGCAAAATTCTTAAGGAAATCAATTACACATAATGTTGACACCAAAAAAAGTCACTTTGCTAACTCAACATCAAAAGCTACATGGAGCCACATCCTACTACAAACAGGCAAAGCTGCTTCAAGCATCAGATCTTGTCAAAATCAAACAAAAACTGCAAGATCTTTCAAAATAGCCAAAAAAGAGGTACACATGAAGTTTCCAGCCGTTTCGACACCATTTGGCCTAACTTCAATCCTCCAACAACTGAGCGGGAGCTCCTGCGGCGACAGTGTCAAATACATCAAATCTTCGATCAGAGCCTATGGATGGTCTCAAAATACCTCCAAAAGGTTCCACATTGAATTTCAAGTCAAATCGACACCGTTTGACCCTCCATCAACTCTTGAAAGGCCAAATCAAGCCTCCAGGCAGCGAAAACCTACGATGCCGCCACTCATCAAACAAAACACATGAGTAGCTTCTACATGCTTCCAAAGGGCTGCACGTCAAATTCCATGTCCCTGGGCGAAGCTCCCCGAGACCATGACGCTCCGAAGCAAAATCAAGCCTACCGGCGGCGAAGCTCCCCGGGACCATGGCATCCAAATCGGAGCTAATGGATCATCTCAAAATGACTCCAATAGGCTCCCTATCAAATTTCAAGTCAATCGGACATCGAATGACTGTACATCAAAGCTCGACATCTTCCGCACAGTGAAATCAAGTCAAGCATCGACGGGACCCCAAACGGCTTCAGAACTCAAATAAAAGCCCATGGTTGGTCCTATCTAATGCTTAAGAAGCTTCACCTCAAATTTCAGGTCATTCTGACATCGTTTGACCTAGTTTCAACTCTTGGCAGAAAATCGGCTACGGAGTCTTCGACTTTTCCAAAAATAGGAAACTTTGTGCTCTGATTTGCACAGCCTTTCAATGGATTTTCTTCAGTGGAATCAAGCCAATAAATGAGAAAAAAATTCAAAAAAAATACAGGAGAAAACAGAAGCAAAAAAGCCAGAGAAATGGCTGAGAAACGGCGACCGGAAAATGGACTGAAGTCCAAGGTCGCCGGTGACCTTGGCCCATGGTCGTCGGCGACCATGCACCCAAGGTTGCCCGCGGCCATGGGTGCATGGTCACAAGCGACCCTGGAAATCCGGGTAGCCGGATTTTAGCCGAAACGCCCGTTTTTCCGATTCTTTTCGCGTTTCGCGAAGTTTGGCCCCCGTGATTTTCTTAAAATCTGATTTTTGAGGCATGTTATCTGTTGATCTTCGTCGACATCACGGATCCGCCATCGAAATCATTTGATCATCACCGGACACTCCGAAACCGCCAACTGGCCAACCAAGAAAGCACACTTTCTGCCCGACCGATCGTGAAATCGACTGGACAAATGTTGCCGGCCCATTGGTGTCAACGAATGTCTGAATTTGCATCGTCATCCGACATCAAACAACGTGCGGATCCATCGATGATCATCGCAAGAAGAATTCCAAAAGACGCGGCGCGGCCCGCAACTCTTCAAGCGACTAGGCGACCAATTAATGCTGTTAATTGACCTTTTTATGATAACTTATTAGAGTCATTAACTCATTATTTTGGATGGCCCAATCAGAAGCAAGCAAATGGGAGTTACAAGTCCAATTAATCATGACAATTAACCATGTAGCTCCTATCATTATGGAGATTAATCATGCTAATTAATCATGAAACTCCCATCATCATAGAGATTAAATGCCCATTATTCTCCATCGGCCAATCAAAATCCAAGGAAAAGGAGTTACAAAATTCCGAAATTAAATCTTGTAACTCCTCCCATCATGGAGCATTAATACCATTAATGCCCATAAAACCCTCCTAATGGCCACCAAAAGCCTATAAATAGGCGGTCATTCCAAAGGGAAGGGGTCCTGAAAAAATCATCTGAAGAGTCATGAAAAATTGTCTGAAAATTATCCTGAAGAATTCTCTGCACAAAGAAGCTCTCTTGCCTTGAAGAAACCCTGCTGCAAGAACTACAAGGTGATCAAAGTCCCTTGGGGGGCCACCCCCCCCCCCCCCCCCCCCCCACAAGGTTTCACCCTCTTCTTCTATCCAACATGGCTTAGATGCGGATTTTCAACCCGTCTACCCGTTTTTTTATTAGATATAGGACCTTCCCTTGGTCTTTGTCCTCTAAAAATCTGGGGTCCAAGCCAAGCCAAGTGAACTAAAGCATTAAGTGTTCTCATCTGAAGGACGATGGCGGAGCCCATACATGACTCGCGACCGTCGATCTGAACGAGTTCCCACGATCTCTTGAGAAGTCAGATTCCTTTTCTTACTTTTCTGTTGTATTTTGTATTTTTTAAAGAGACATAAAAATCACATTTCTTGTCTTTACATTTTGATGAGATTTGTAAACTGCCTTCTACGGCACAAAATCGCCTTTCACGGCATTAAAATTTTTTGTCTCTTTCTTTAAAATATATGTGCAATGGAATGTTAGAAAAAAGATAATTTCCTTTTCTACTTGTGAAGGTGAATCTCCGGATCACCATTTCAAATTCCAAGTAGAATAGAAAATCTGGCATACCCGTACAAAAAAAAATGTCGATGCTTGTTCTTTTTTTCTCTTAGCCCCGCCGCACCCCGGCGGACCCTGGACGGAGGAAGGCAAGAAAGAAAAAGACGGGACCATCAACTTGGCATACCCAGTGGGACTCGTTCATTTGAGAACACGATGCTTAGAATCCTTGGCTCCTTCCTAGTTGGTGGCCTATGTTGGATCTTGTATCTAAAAACAAACATGAGATGGGATTCTTTGGAAACTTCTTTCTTTGAACTTGTTTCCATTCTTTCTTTTCTCAACCAAAAAAAAAAAGTTTTTTTCTCTTTTGGATTCGAATTGGAGAAACTTTAGTCCTTTCTTTTTCGTACAATGGCTCGCAGAAATGTTTGAGCCAACGTTCGGATTGGGAGGGGCCATTTTCCTCTCTTTGATGGGTCCATTGGAATTCTTTAAAAAAAAAAAGTTTAAAAAAAAACCTTTTCAAATTCCTTTCATCGGATTCAAATTGGAGAAACTTTATTTCTTTCCTTTTCGTACAATGGCTAGCAGAAATGTTTGAGCCAACGTTCGGATTGGGAAAGGCCATTTTCCTCTCTTTGATGGGTCCATTGGAATTCTTTAAAAAAAAAATTTTTTTTTTAAAAACTTTTCAAATTCCTTTCTTTTGGATTCAAATTGGAGAACTTTGGTTCTTTCCTTTTCGTACAATGGCTCGCAGAAATGTTTGAGCCAACGTTCGGATTGGGAGGGGCCATTTTCCTCTCTTTGTTGGGTCCATTGGAGATCTTTCAAAAAAAAATGCATTAAGGTTGCACCAATTGCGTTCTTTGACCAAAGTGGATTTAAGAAAAGCCTTGTCCAGAGTGTGGAGGAAGCTAGACTGTTCGAGGTAAGGGTCCTTCAAACGAGTTCATTAAGTAATCCTACCCTTACCTGGGGTCTAATCTATCCACTAAGTTTTCATTAGACCGAATTGGAAGACCTATGTGCACTCTTCAAAAAAAAAAAAAAAACAACGAAAAATCTTAAAAAAGAAAAAAACTTCTGTCACTATTGTGTTCAAATCTGAGAAATCCTGGTTCTTTCCCTTTTCGGATTTAGGCTTGCAGAAATGTTTGAGCCTGTATTCGGATTGGAATACCATTTGCTCTCTTTTATGAATTCAATCTTGACTTTTTCAGAAAAAAACTCCCGTCAGTATTGGATTCAAATCTGAGAAATCCTAGTTCTTTCCTTTTTCGGATTTAGCTCACAGAAATGTTTGAGCCTGTATTCGGATTGGAATACCATTTGCTCTCTTTTGAGAATCCAATCTTGACATTTCAAAAAAAAAATCCCATCTCGTGTCCTTTTTCAAGGATGCGATTTACAACATTTGTACCTAGCGGTGCTAGTATGCCCTTTCACGTCTACTGTATTCGTGACCGACACATTTATATCTCCAACCTTATATCATTTTACCTCGAGTGAGCTTCGCTTCTCGGTAACTTGAATTAAGGTTTACAATTGCTTCTAGAAGTCACTGGAACGCTCATTTCGAGCTGACCATACTTGCGTTCATAACAATTGTAACATCTATGGCTTTTTTCCTTCTTCATTACGCTCAGAACGTGCCATGCCCCTGAGCAATTTGAAAAGACAAAACCATAGTATAGCCATGCCCATTTATGATCACCATATTCTTGTGATTACTAATGGATGTGGTCTTGTTTCAGAAGTTTTTCCAAAACTAACAATGGCAACCTCATTGACCATAACCTTCGACGAAAATAAGTACCAAGTCATGCTTCAAGAGAAGCAAAGCAAGGGCACTTTCAAGCGCCCCGCCAGCTGCCGAAGCGTCACCTCCCTCGACAACTCTCAAATCACCGGGTCGACCTCCACTCCCCGGACCATCGTCTTCGGGTCACTGGGACCATTCCCACTACCCGCAGAAAAGACGGTGACTGCTAAGAAGCAGAAGACTGCCCCTCAACGTGTCGCTGCCCCTACACCAAAGGCGGTCGCCAAGAAACCTGAGGCCTGTGGCAATCCCACAAAGCCTCAACCTACAAAAAAACAGGTCTGCCCCAAGACTTTGTCCCCGCGATCTTCGCCAAAATAAAGAAGGTCCCGGACATCTGCAAAGCCAGCATACCTGGCTCCTCTCAAGGAGAACAGGTTCTATCATCTTGCTTACATCAAAGGAGAGAAACCTACCCTCCATCGAACTACCAAAACAACTTATCACGAGCCGACTTGTTCATAAAGCCCAAAATCAAGTCGTGCATCACAAGGCCTCGACAAGAACCTGCCAGGGCCTGCTCTCCTGCAACTCGACCCTTCATCTCAACAGGGGCCGAGCTTGCAAAATTTAAAGCTTCGCTGCGACAGGCCAAGGACCGCGTCCAGATCCTATCCATGCCAGTCTTCAAGGAAGACAAGCTCGGTTGCTGCGCACGAGGGACCACGTACTTCATTGCCAGAGCACAGCCCGAGCTAACCGAAGCTCAAATTGATCGTCGTATACATCGCCGCGTGGCATATCGACAAAAGAGATTAAAGAAGCAAAGAACCCAGCATTCTGAGCTTCAAATCTCCAAAAAATGGGTCAAAAAAGAAAGACCCGACCAAGTTGTTGCTGTCCACATGGTTGGCAAAACCAAAAGAAGGAAAAAATCAACAACAAAAATATATGTCAGACAACTGGTGACTCGCAGCGTCTCCCGGACAAGAAGACATTAGGAAGACTCTCCCACTCCTTCAAGCCAAGGACACTGGAGTGATCATTCCTCGGGCTCTTCATCTAGAAGAATGAGCTCCAGCTCAGTCACTAAGATAGTATCCTCTTTCGACTCAAGAAGGATGAATGTCCTGGTCACAAACTCTGAGCAACCTCCACTGGACGATAACATGGCTCTACGCATTCAGCAGCTAGAACAAGGACAGCAGAGAATAGAGGTTCTGATGGAAAACCTCCTTCTCACTCTCCAACGTCCACCAAACAATGAGGAAGTTCCTCCACAAGATGAGGCAAATGGTGGAGAATATGAGTCACGCGCCCTTAGTAAAAAGGATGTTGACAATATCCTCGCCAAAGTAAAAGAAGAGGATACACTAAAGGAGCATGGGATCAAGCCACCATATCCCTTATGGATGGACTCGGTTCCATTCCCTCCAAAATTCAAACAACCACTTCTCCAAACATAGACGGGGAAAGGTTCAGTTAGACAGCACGTCATCCACTTCAAGATCCTGACAGGAACGATTGCGGATCAAGATGCTCTTAAGATCCGTCTCTTTGCAAGTACCCTAAAAGGTACGGCCTTTGATTGGTACTCCACTCTACCAGAGGACTCCATTCAAAACTGGACCATGCTAGAGACACGCTTCCTAACCCACTTCAAAGGTGAGGATCATCCTGTTACTATGACTCAGCTCTGCAGCCTTAAACAGGGAGAGAATGAGTCGACATACGACTTCATTCACAAGTGGAAAGCAATGGCATACAAAGGCTCATATGTGCTGCCACAGGCATCGCTAGTCGACATTTGCCGAAACAACATGAGAGCAAGGATCCGCTTTATGATCATCGGCAACAAATCAAAGAACTTGGGAGAACTCCTGGAAGCATCTATGGAGGTTGAAACGGTGATCAAAGACCTCAACAGTCAAAAGTCTTCAAAGAAGGAGCCGACCGCCATTCCGACCTCCAAGCCAAAAAAAAAGGAGGTTCTCAATGTGCAAACCAAGTCAGCCCTTCAGCCGCCAAAGAAAGCTGAAAACAAAGCTGCAGGTAAGAGACCTGAACTCTCTGATGCCTTCAAAGAACGAGTAGAGAAGAAATACCCGTTCGATGAAGATTTTGAAGAAATATTTGGGGCTCTCTTGGCAAATGACAAACTCACCTTGCTTGAACCCAAAAGACCGGGAGATGTTGGCAAAACCAACGATCCCCGATATTGTCCATACCACCAAATGGTCTCGCATCCTCTCAACCAATGTTTCGTTGTGAGAGAGAAGATTAACGAGATGTGGAAAAACGGAGTCATTACCTTGGACAAAAACTTTGGGTCTGCCTCCGTTAACATGGTGTCATACGGACAAACATCCAAATCACCAAAAGGAAAAAATCACTACTTCCTTCAAGGTGATAAAAATGACCCAGACGTCCCAAGAGCTGGTGCCTTACCCAACACCAGAAGGACAACCCATATGGGTGCATCCCGATCTCCTGGAAGATGAAAATTTGGAGATTATCAAAACAAAGCCGACCGCTCAACAGTGAAGGCAAGCCAAGAGACAACTCCGCAAGCTCAAACAGCATGAGAAGGCTCAAACCAAGCAAGAGGTCCTTAAAAAGGTAGAAACCTCCTCTACCGCTTCACTGGGGGCAACAGAGGAGTCTCTCCCTAAGACTTTAAGAGGGGTAAGAAAATTCACCCTCGGTGATTTCATGCCGCCACGCCTCAGAGATGAGACTACGCAGGGGGCGTCATACTCTTGCAACTCGGTAGTTGGATTCTCCATGAATGGATATGAGTCTAGTGACACCGCCAGTGATACAGATGAATGGGAGGAATCCCTTGAAACCGGAGAATATCTCTCCGATGAAGAATGGATCCCAGAATCCCATCTTATGCCAGTAATCCGGTATAACCCCTTCCAGACACAAGGATCCTAGTCTGATGATGATGAAGACCAAGAGGCTGCCCAAAATGCTATTGACACAGCACAAACAAATGCTCTAGTGGATCCCAACCAGGTTGAACCACAAGGAGCAGATGAAGAAGAAGATCTAGCTCCTACGCCAGATCTCGAAGAATATGCGAGGATCTTACAGCGTCTCGCCATAGAGCAGGAGCATGATCACATCAACCAGCTTCATCAAAATCCAGAACCGGAAGTCCCGGAGAATCTACAACCATCTCCCCCGGTGACTCCGGAAAATAAAGAAACTTGCTGGATTGACGATCCTCTTACATCGAAGGATGATTCTGATTCCCAACAGTCTATTGTGGAGGCATCTTCTATCGAAGTTGCTTGCAATGTGATAGTTCAGGATGACAGTGCCTCTGAAGCTTCATCTGCTGAAGCCACGGACTCTCAAAATGCATCCGGTAGCATATCTTCTGGAGCTACATATTCTCGGGTGACTTCCACTGAGATAGCATCTTCTCAGTCTTCGTCTCCTAAAACGGTGACATCAGAATTCAAGCCTTTTCCGACTGATCACCAGGAAGAAGCTCTGGCTGATGAAGTCTTCAAAGAAAACCCAGTTAATTGGTCCCACGTACCCAACCTCATAGGAGATGTCTGGACCGATGAAATACTGGACAAAGAATAAAAGTTGTTGGAAGTTGTTCAGGACTTGTTCCCGGAAAATCCTCCATGCAACGCAATAACTGAAGACGACAATGCTGCTGCAGAAGCATTTTCAGCAAATGGGTAGGATCAGCCCCTTGAGCCCGAAGGGGGTCTTCCGAAAGAAGAGCCACCTCTAGAAGCTTTTGAAGTTGGGAAAGGTACCCGCTCTGGCCGGGATTACTACAAAAACTACAACCAACCTTCTTCTTCTTCTTATGTAAATCCTTCGGGAAAACGAGCTGTAAATGCCCCAAGCGGCGGTGATAATGAAAATGCAGGCCCAAAAGAGGCTTCCAAGTATGACTTGATCGAGCACTTCAAACACATACCTGCACGACTGCACATCCTAGACTTATTACGAATGTCACCACAAACTCGTGATAGTCTCATTTCAGAACTGCAAAGGCTAAATGTGGATGTCGACAAACATGCCCCATAAGTCCTACAAATTGAAATGGACTATAGAGTCAAAAAATCAAAAACTTCCTTAAAGAGAGAAAAGAAAGAAGCTGGAGGACCCTGCACTGAATGCCTTTCAGTCCAAAAAGCCGCAAGTGCTACTATCGCCTTTAATAAGGAAGACCTCCTACTAGGCGAGACGAAGCACAACCAACCCTTGTACTTCACAGGGTACATCAAAGAGGTGCCGATACACAGAGTTCAGATCGACCCGGGTTCTGCACTCAACGTCATCTCTACTTCGGTACTCGAAGAGCTGGGTATCCCACCCAGCAAACTAAGCCGCACATCTGTGTCCATCTTTGGATACGATGGGTGTGCTCAAAGGCCCATTGGCAAAATCCAGTTCAGGTTGCAAATCGGTGATCTTATCTCTGAGGTCACCGTATATGCAATAAAAACCCCTTCATGCTACAACATCCTTCTCGGACGCCCTTGGATACACGAGAACGGTGTCGTTCCTTCGACTCTACATCAGTGCATCAAGTTTGTTGGTGACGACGGCTTGATACATCGAGTGTTTGCAGACAAAAAGCCCTTTAAAGGGAAAGAAGTTCATTTCGCAGACTCTCAGATGTACAGGGACGGAAAAGGAGAAATGGAGGAGAAAATAGTATGCTTTGCCGGCAATCTCCAAAAAGATAAAGGCAAGGCTCCTCAGCAATCATCGGAAGAAAATAAACCTTCCGGCAAACCCCGAAGAGAGCAATCAGTCTCCCTTCGTTATCTCCTTCAAATCTTCCAAACCTTTGGTAATCACTACTAAAGTAAAGAAGACAAAGCAAAAGATAGGGGGCAAGTTTGCGGTCTCCTTCGTGTCTATCATACAAGACACAGATTCGGATTCAGAGACAGAAGACGATGCATCGTCAAGCCAAGCTAATGCTCATCAAGTTCGGCCTGTTCTCACTCCATTGGGGACACCTGCTGACATAAAAGATCCTACGTCCGCTACCTTCATCGTTCCGGCAACGACGGCAGAAGAGAAACCAATCTTCTTCCATAGATCGGACGCTTCTTTATCAAATTCCTCGCTTGAACCTTTCCAAAATGAAGGTATGCCTCAACTATCCTTGTATAGTCCAATGGCACAAGCTATCATGAAGAAAATGGGCTATGACGCTCAAAATCCAATTGGTTTGGGAGGTGGCCATGGTATCCTTATACCATTGGAACCCACCCTGACCAAAAGTCAGCTGGAAGATTGGAAACTCCATCGTCGCATACAGGTTGGGGTATGATCCTGACACTTCGATGAGACAGCTGATACAAAGACTGCAAAGTCGTCTTGCCGACCAGGCCTCAACATCTCGTGTCGATGAAGACATCGATCTCCCTGGATATCTCTTTGAAGAGTTACCCGACAAAGACCCAGGAAGCTCATCAAATTGGTACGATTTCTCTAATGATGAAGAGGAATTTTCCAATGACACAGATGCACGATTCTCTAATTCAGAAGAGCCATCGTCTCCAAAAGAAGTCCCTTACTTCGACCCAGTTTCAGCAGGTGATTGGGATCATCTCATAGCAAGTCTTGAGAAAAATATCGATTAAGAAGATTTATGGACAGAAGCGGAGCCATGGTTTGAAAATGCCCTTGGAAATCAAGAAGGTCTTGTTGAGCTGGAAGCCTCCCAAAATATTGTGGAGGAACCACCTTCAAACCTTCCAACAGAAGATTCGGTTTAAAAGATAGACTTGGGAACACCAGATAACCCACGTCTTGTATTCATAAGCAAGAATATAAAGGATGATGAGTTACCCGAGTATGTCTCATTTCTTCGTGAGTTTGTTGATTGTTTTGCATGGTCTTACTCTGAAATGCATGGCTTAGATCACAAAATAGTAGTTCACAAACTCAACCTGCAAGAAAATGTCAAGCCTATCAAACAAGGACAAAGAAGATTCTGTCCCGATGTGATGGACAAAATTGAACAAGAAGTTCAGAAACTCAAAAACGTTGGCTTCATCTGCGAGGAACAGCATCCTGAATGGTTGGCCAACATCATCCCCGTGACAAAGAAAAATGGGCAAATCAGAGTCTGTATTGACTATAGAGACCTGAATAATGATTGCCCCAAAGATGAATTCCCGCTCCCCATACCAGAGGTAATGATTGACAACACCTGCGGGTTTGAGCGAATGACTTTTCATGGATGGCTTCTCTGGCTACAACCAGATAAAGATGCATCCCGAAGATGAAAGGCATACATCCTTTCGAACCCCATTTGGCGTATATTGCTACACTGTCATGCCATTTTGTCTGAAAAATGCCGGTGCAACATATCAAAGGGCTACGATGAAGATATTCCAAGATATGCATCACAAAACGGTCGAATGTTATGTTGATGACCTCGCCGTCAAAAGCAAAAGAAAAGAAGACCATCTCAAAGATCTTCGAGAATTCTTCCTCCGGCTTCGCAAACACAAACTACGAATGAATGCCCTCAAATGCTTCTTTGGTGTCTCATCAGGTAAGTTCCTCGGATTCATAGTTCAGAAAGCTGGAATAGAACTTGACCCATCAAAGTTAAGGCAATTCTAGAAATGCCATCTCCAAGAACCCTAAGAGAACTAAAAGGGCTTCAAGGAAGATTGGCATACATCCGACAGTTCATTTCCAATCTATCAGGAAAATGCCGTCCATTTTCTCGCCTGATGAAGAAAGGTGTAGACTTTGTTAGGGATGCTAAATGTGAAGCTACATTTGAAGACATCAAGTCATACCTGACCAAACCTCCGGTGTTGGCTGCTCCCACAGCCGAAAAACCATTCATCTTGTACACAAGAGCTCTCGACTATTCTTTGGGCGCTCTACTTGCACAAGAAAATGATGGAGGAAAAGAAGCTGCTCTATACTACCTCAGTCGCATGTTGGTAGGCGCAGAGCATCGCTACTCTCTAATCGAAAAAGAATGCCTGGCAGTGATGTTCGCCGTACAAAAAGTTGCGTACTATTTGCTGTCAAACACAGTATACCTGATATCGAGGATCAATCTCTTAAAAGTCCTTGTCACAAAAGTAGGTTCTCTCAATGCCCGGCTGGCAAAATGGTCCATTCTTCTGTCACAATTTGATATTAGGTATGTACCACAAAAAGCAATCAAAGGCCAAGCTCTAGCAGATTTTCTTGCAGAGCATCCCCTGCCTAAGGATTCTCCGCTTAGGGATGATCTCCCAGACGAGCCTGTCTATAGCGTGGAAACCTCCTTATCAAATGCCTCCTGGAACATGTACTTCGATGGTGCAGCCAGGACAAATGAAAAAGGAAAGCCGATATCGGGAATTGGCATTCTCTTTGTTAACCCCGACAAGTACATGATTCCACATGCATTTTCGATACTAGAACCATGTTCAAACAATGCAGCTGAGTACCAAGCTCTAATCATAGGATTGGAACTCACCTTCGAATCTAGCATCACCATGCTGGAAGCATTTGGGGATTCTCAACTGATCATCAACCAAATGAATCAGAAATATGAAATCAGGAAGCTTGATCTGTTACCTTACTACAACAAGGCGCAATCGCTTCGTCAAAAGTTTGACATCTGCCACATCACCCACATCCGCAAAGGTGAAAACATCCATGCAAATGCCCTAGCTGGACTTGTTGCATCTATGGCAATCCAAGAAGGGGGAAACATGCAAATTACAGTGTGTCAAAGAAGAATTCTCCCTCCTCTCAACACACACCAAGCAGTTGTTGAATGCCACCGAGTGGTCGGAAGTCGAGTTTCCATCCTCAAACCTCCGATTGGCGACTGGAGGGATCTAGTCATTGATTATATTATGTTCGGAATCCTGCCTGAAGATCCAAAAGAACGGGTAAGTATTCAAAGACGAGCCCCAAATTTTCATTTGGATATTCCCTCCAAAATGCCTTATAGAAAGTCTTTCAATGAAGTACTTCTACGCTGCTTGTCACAACAAGAGGCGGAAGAAACTCTAAAAGAAGTTCATGCTGGTCTTTGTGGAGCCCATCAAGCTGGTCCTAAGCTCTACGATCAGATAAAAAGGTTGGGTTACTATTGGCCTACCATCCATGGTGGCTGACGCAATGCAAATTGCTAAACGTTGCCAACAATGCCTAATTCATGGAGATTATGTACACATGCCTCCAGAATGGCTACATCCTACAGCGATCTCATGGCCCTTAGAAACCTGGGGTATGGACATCATAGGTCCTATCTCTCCCCCGTCAAGCAAAGGTCATCGCTTCATCTTCGCCACTACGGATTATTTCTCCAAGTGGTCAGAAGCATTTGCGTTCGGTGAGATGAAGACCTCGTCAGTCCTTTAATTCTTACAAACCAACATCATTTGTCGCTTCGGCATACCTAAAAGATTTGTCCATGATAACGGACCACAATTCCGGGATCACAGATTCTACAGGTTCTGCAATAAATACAAAATCCAAAGTTGTCATTCAACTCCGTATAACCCGGCAGCGAATGGACTAGCAGAAGCTTTCAACAAGACACTCTGCAAAATTCTCAAGAAAATGGTCTCTAGTCACAAAAAAGACTGGAGCGAGAAACTGCCTGAAGCTTTATGGGCCTACCGAACTACCGTTCGAGGACCAACCCATAGCACACCATTCTCCTTGGTCTATGGATGTGAAGCAGTTGTTCCCCTAGAGGTACAAATTCCTTCCTTAAGGGTATCTCTACAAAATGAAATGATGCAAGAAAGCAATGTCAAATTGAGACTCCAAGAACTGGATAATCTTGATGAAAGACGGCTCAAAGCTCTACAAAGCGTTGAGCTTTACCAAGCACGCATGGCAGGATCTTTCGACAAAAAGGTCAGGCAACGCGCCCACAAAAAGGGTGACTTGGTTCTTGCAGTAAAAAGGCCAATGGTTTTTGCCCACAAATCCAAAGGCAAATTCGAACCAAAATGGGAGGGACCCTTCGTCATCAACAAAGTCTTCTCCAATGGTGCATATGCTCTTCTAAAGATGGAGGGTGACAGATGTATGCTGCCCATCAATGGCAAGTTCTTGAAGCGGTACTACCCTTGAAGACTTCCTACATCGGGTCAGAGCGATGCCTGAATGGCAAAAGCCTATTCCTAGGAACATGCTCGTCAAACCCTCCCCTTTTAGAGTTTTCATCCCTATGTTGAAATTTCTAAAAACCCAAAACAATGTTTACTTTCAATGTTTCATTGTTCAAAAAAAAAAAAAAAAAAACAAAACCCAAAATCCAAGTTTAGGAGCCTCTTCCCTAACTTGACCAAAACTTTTGATCCTTGAACCCAAAATTCATGGCTTGAAACAAAAATCAGGACTCAGGGATTTCCACTGTAGTCCACCTTGACTTTTACCACCAAAGTGGTTTCGAGTCAAAACTTTACGACCCTCGTGTCTTAAAACAAAAAAAAATGGTTTTTCAAAAACCGTGGGGAAGCGACGTTTAGTCGATACTCACAGAAAACCCAAAAATCGGAAGGATGCGAACCCCATTCGATACTTCCAAAACCTCGAATCGCAAGGAAGTGACACCTCGTCAATACTTGCAAAATTTTCAAAAAAAATCGTGGAGACACAACGTTTTAGTTGATATCCACAACCCAAATTTCAAAACAAAAACAAATGTTAGAAAAAACCTCAAATTTCAAAAATCGTGGGGAGGAGACATTCCATCGATACCCACAAAACCAAATTTTTGAGAAAAAAGCAAGGAAGCGACATTCAGCCAATACTTGCAGCCAAATCCACGAGGAAGCGACATTCCATCAATACTCGCAACTGAATGAGCAAGGAAGCGACATTCCATCGATACTTGCAATACCATTCAGCAAGGAGGCGACTCTTAGTCGATACTTGCATTTTGAAAACCAAGAAACCCGACTTTTATGCCAAAAACCTGGCTGTTTACGCCAAAACCTGGCTTTCATGCCGAAAACCTGGCTTTCATGCCAAAAACCAAAAATCTGGCTTCCACGCCAACAAAACAAAAACCTGGCTTTCATGCCAAAAATAAAAAATCTAGCTTCCATGCCAACAAAACAAAACTTGGTTTTCAAAAAACTCGGCTTCTATGCCACAAAATCTGGCTTTCACGCCAAACAAACAAAAACCAGCTTCCATGCCACAAACAGAATTTGGCTCCCATGCCACAAAATTTTTGGCTCTCATGTAACAAAACCAAAATTCGGCTTTCATGCCATAAAAATCGACTCTCATACCAAAAGCCGACTTCCATGCCACAAACAAAATTTGGCTCCTATGCCACAATCAAAATTCGGCTTTCAAGCCATAAAAAAACCAGGCTTTTTGCCACAAAATCTGGCTTTCATGCCCAAAACAAACTTTTGACAAAAGATTTTCACAAAATGACAACCTTTTGATCAAACTCTCAAACAAACATTCCCATTCAACTTTTTACTTACTTTCATAAAAAAAAAAAAGAATTTAAGTGAAACGAGGGAATACAAAAACAAAAGGGTGACAAAAAATGTTTATACATGAAGGTACCAAAAGAAAAGAAGAAAAAGTTTGTTACAGAGTCAAGAGACTAGTCCGACATGGTCTTTAGACAAAGGCTTAACTCCTTAAGCAAACTCTTGGCCTTAGCATCCAAAGCTTCCAAGCCGCATTTCTTCGGAATCTTCCCATAAAATGCAGTAGGCCGACGCGATCCATCTTCAGCATGAGGAAACTCTTCCCAGAGAATCTGCCATTGTTCATATTCTTGAGTTTTCCTCCGGAGATTGATTTCGACCTCCTCAACTTGGCGAATGAGAGTCCTCTCTCTATCGCGAGCTTTCAAAGTGGCAGTCCACTTGGCAGTGGCTTGTTCTTCCAAAAGCTCAAGGCGCTGTCTGGCTTCGGTGACCTCCCTATCAAGACGGTGCTGGTCCTGTGTCAGCTCAATAATAGCCAACTCGGTGACGTTCCTCTCCCGAATGAGCTGCTTCCGAGTCCGCAAGATCTCATTCAGTTCAGATTTGACCTCGCTGGAAGGCTTCAAAAACATCTCATTAAAGAAATCATCATTCGGAAAGCTCTTGGTCTCAGTCCACTTGTTGCCTAGAGTAATGACTTCATCAACAAAAGCCTTGGCATCTGTAATGTCCATACCAACTTCTTTGCTATCGGCAAGAACGTCCTGCACATGCTTAACCATGCCGAAACCAGCCTCCAAAAGGCCAGAAAAAAGAGTCTCGACCCATGAGCTCAAGACTCTCTTCAACACCTTCCTCGCAAACTGACGGGATGGCTCGGATGAAGACTCGCCATGCTCCGTTGGCCGACTGCCCGTGTCAGGCACCGTTGGAAGAGTAATCAAGAAGCTCTTTCCAACCGGAGCCGCTGGGGAAGGAATATCAGTAGGCGGACTCGCCTCTGCCTCATCAAAACTGTTGGAAGAAGCCCCTACTCCTGGATCGGTCACAAGTACCCCCTGCTCTGGTTCTGAAAAAGATAGAGGAACTTCTTTTGTCACCTCACAACCTGCCAATGAAAGATGAAAAAGGTATGAATATGATCTAGTCAAAAATCAAAATATCAAGATTATCACTACAAAGTACCTTCTTCGACTACCGGCGGAATGCTTTCTTCCTCCATGAGCTCATCCGAAGCATCGTCAAAAGTTGTGTCCATGGATGGCTCAAAGTCGTCGGAATCTTCTGGCAAGTCAACTGGCAAGAAACAAAAATGCATGTCAGCAAGCGGCGGTAGAGAAAAACAAAAAAAAAAAGAAGAAGATTAGAAGTCATACCAGGAGGAGATTCTGGGTCTACTTCAGAATCTCTAAGTTCTTCCTCAGATGCCACGATAGGATCCATCACTGCCTCATTGGCTGGAACCTCAGGCATCATCAAACCATCATCTTCTGGCAAAAGAAAGAAAGCAGTAGATCAAAACAAAAGCTCTCATGAAAGAAAAGAAATGGAAAGAGAAAAGGGAAAAGCATATCATCATCAATGGTCTCTTCCCCTTGGCTTCTCTTCTCTGGAGGCTCATCCATATCGGAGATGGATTAGCTGTTGATTCGGCTAAGGTTGATGCGATTAGCAATTGGCAGAGTCTGAAGAATGTGCCAGAGGTTCGGAGTTTCTTAGGGTTGGCGGGCTACTATAGAAGGTTCGTAAAGGACTTCTCCAAGATAGCAGCTCTGTTGACGAAACTGACTCGGAAGGACGTTCCTTTTCAATGGAATGATGTATGCGAGTGCAGTTTCCAAACTCTGAAGCAGAAGTTGATAACAACCCCAATCTTGGCTTTACCTGAAGGAAGAGGAGGGTTTGAGATTTACTCAGATGCCTCAGGCGTTGGATTGGGATGTGTGTTGATGCAACGAGGTAGGGTAATTGCCTACGGTTCGCGTCAATTAAAAGAGCATGAGAAGAACTATGCTACACATGATTTAGAGCTCACGACTGTTGTATTCGCATTGAAGCAATGGAGACATTATCTGTATGGAGAAACTTTTGAAGTCCATTGCGATCACAGAAGTCTCCAATACTTGTTCACTCAGAAAGATATCAATCTGAGGCAACGCCGTTGGTTAGAGCTTATCAAGGATTATGATTTTCCATTCACATATGTACCTGGAAAGGGTAACGTGGTAGCTGATGCTTTGAGTCGCAAATCAGCTGACTTGGCATCATTGGTGGGTGAATGGATTATGATTGAAGAATTCAAGGATTGGGATGTATCCATTGAATTCGTGGATAATCAAGTCATGATTGCAGCGATGTCAGTGTTCGAACCGCTACTTATCCAGCAAATTAAAGATAGGCAATTCGACGATTTGCCAGCGTGTAAAACATGAAACGGGAGATAGCCAGTTATGTATCTTCCTGCTTGACTTGCCAGCGTGTAAAATTTGAGCACAAGAAGCCACCAGGCTTGCTTCATCCATTGTATATCCCTAAATGGAAGTGGGAACATCTCACGATGGACTTTGTGTCCGGATTACCAAGGACGCGGAGACAACATGATGCCATTTGGGTTATTGTGGACCGTCTTACGAAGTCCGCGCATTTCCTTCCATTTAGAAAGGATATGGGATTCAGCGAAATGTCCAAATTGTTTGTCAAGGAGATTGTTAGACTGCATGGAGTACCGGTCTCGATCATTTCCGATCGAGATAGTCGCTTTGTCTCCACATTTTGGCAAACATATCAGAATGCCATGGGTACGAGACTGCGGTTTAGTACTGCATATCATCCACAGACAGATGGGCAGCCAGAGAGGACAATCCAAACTCTTGAAGATTTTCTTCGGGTTAGTGTTGCAGATTTTGGGAGTGATTGGGATGATCACCTAGCTCTGTGCGAATTTGCGTACAACAATAGCTATCTCTCCAGCATTGAAATGGCACCCTTTGAAGCATTATATGGTAGAAGATGTAGGACTCCAGTTAGCTGAGAAGAAGTTGGAACTCGAAGTTTCCACGGTCCTACGATCATTGCTGAAACAGCAGATAAAGTGCAGAAAGTGCAAGAATGGTTGAAAGTTGCTAGATCAAGGCAAAAAAGCTATGCTGACAGTCGTCGGCGTGATCTGGAATTCGCCGTTGGTGATTTAGTCTTCAAATTACAATGTAGGTGAAAGGAATTTCCAGATCAGGAGAATTTTCGTGCCGTCTCTGACTTCGGCGCTGTCCTCTTCTCCTCTTGCTCCTACGGGACGAACTGCTGGAAGTACCCTCCCCGCCATCTAAATCTGGCCTCTCGCCAAAGTCTTCACCGGATGGTCAGTTGTTGCCAGTAAACTGGATGGAAGCCTTTGCTCGCTCTGCTTGTATCCAAGTAGCGACCTCAGCCTCTTCATCGCCAAGCTGTTCCAAGACCTCACCAGGTATCTCTTGTGCAGCTTCCGATCTGATGACGTCCTGGTCCTCGAGAAAACCAGTTCTGTGCTTTTCTCCAGAAAGGAAAGCCAGAACTTCTTCTCGGCGGACACCATCTGACTTCCCAAGGCCCTTCCCGAAAGACTGCTTTACATCAAGCTCTTTCTTGAAAAGCCCCCGGTATGCTGAAAAGCTCTCCACAAACCATTTTGTGAAGCCAGCAGTCCGGAAAGTAGGCAACTCAGGATAAGAAATTAGGGCAGTAGTGTCTTCCGCGCTATAGAACGCCCATGCATTTCTTCTATCCTGCAAACCTCCAAAACGCTTCACCTTGCTCGAAGGCGCTCCAACGACGCCTTGAGAGAAGCCCAATTTCATGGGAAAAAGCGAAGGAACATACGGCTGGATGTCAACGAAAAGATGTCTGCGGTACACCATCGTGCCGACACGTATGTTAAATAGCCAACTCCTCTCTGCGTTTGTCAATGAATAGTGTCTCCCCGACCCTGCCCTGGTCGAATCACGGGAGACACCAAAATCAAAAGCCTTCTTCCGTAAGCCCGGAGAAAGCTTCACTGAAGCATGCCCCATCTCGACGTCCCAGAATCGTTGGATCCTCAAATGGGCAGATAAGAGAGATTCAGAAACAGGTTTCCCTCTAGCCAACCGAATCATAAAAAGATCATCGTCCTGTGCAGCACCCAATCAGTGGAAACTGGGACAGTCGTATACATACCACGAATAAAAAAAATGGGCTGAAAATACCCTATTCATGGGAAGCCCAAGCCGAACCAGAAAAGCAGCAGCCTGCAGTTCGGTACACAAATAGGAGTAGAGAGCAGGCACCAAAGCAAGCCGCTCTCCAAACGCCATCTGACAAGCTGGAAAAATGCAATGCAGCCTGATGTGTGTTCCATCTCCTCCAGCAAACACAGCCTCACCCAGCCAATAAGTGAGGAAGACAGCGAGATCTCTCTGCAGCGCAATGTCAGAATGAATGGCGTCTGTGCTTGCGAAGAATACCTTCAAATTCTCTCGCATGGCGAAGATCTTCTTCGAATCCGGGTTCTTAGCCCTGGCTTCCTGTGTCGTACTCTCAGAAGACTCCCCGCTGTCAAAGAAGTTAGAAGACAAAAGGCTACCACTCCTCCAATTGCTACACCGGACTTTCGAGCCCTCCTTCTCCCTCAAAAAATCATAGAAGGCGATGAGCTGAAAGTACAAAAGCCTGAACTCCTCAGACTGCTCCTCAAGGACGCTTTCAATAGGCATAAACTCCTCATAGAGATTGCCGAGGATAGGCAGCCCGGTGGTGGAGCTCAGTTCCTTTAAAGAAAAACCAATCTCACCATTCGTGACAACGAAGGTGTTGGTTTGTGGAAGGAACGACTCCAGCATGGCCATGAAGGCCTCATCGGAGAAAACCACGGTTTGCCGAAAAGTGCGAACCGCGTCAAAAGTCTCGGCCTCCTTCAGAATGGCACCGCCTACCTGCAGGATGTGATCAGTCCACGACTCCCAGCTCGAGTCAGCACTGAAACGGCCGCGAAGTCGAAAAGGCTTCACCCAATTGCTGCCATCGCCCTTGAAAATGCCAAGGCCCACCGGTCTTAAATCGACCGAAGGATGGTCTGAATCTTGGTAGCCTTTGGCCGGCATCAAAATGTCCATGCGGGCAGGCGACTTCTCTGCATAACCAGAAGGGCCGCCAACAAAAACCCCGGTCTTGATCACGTTTGTCCTCTTCACCCAGCTTAGAGGATCTTCCCTCTTTGAGCATGTGGAGGAAAGACTCATGATCGAGATAGTCCGATCGAAGGTCGACCGAGTAGAAACAGTTCTCTTCTCACCATCAACTGTGAAAGAGAACTGAAAACATCTCCTTTGGTATGTTGAATCGTCGGGGACAGCATCACCAAAGAAGAAGGTAGGCTTGGGCACAATGCTCTGATCGTCCGTGACCCAGGGACGGTTGCTTACCATAATCTTATAAAACTCCTCACCCTTGAGGGCAATCAAACGTTGCCTCATCTCATCTCGGTTGAGCGAGTCACACTCTTCCAAGTTCCTTTCAACATACTGAACCTCTTCCTAGGCCTACTATACGGCCACATTAGAGGATCTGGTAGAACGACGAGGCGCATCAGTGACGGGCTCCTTACCCTTGTTCATTCTGGAGGAACTACCTGCAAAGGATGGAAAGAAAGAAAAATCAATCATCAAAATGACAGAATTTTGCTAAAAAATTCTAGCGAAATTTTGGCATGGTTCCAGGGCAATTCCGAAGAAAAGGGAAACACCCCGAAAGAAATATGAGCTTGAAGATGAGCTCAACATCGCTGCAAGCTCATAATCGATGGAAATTCTCGAAGAAGGGTTGAACTCAAACATTACTGCAAGATCAAACCAAAGCTTCTCAAATATCCGCAAGACTGGAAAAGGGCTCGACATTGTTGCGAGCTCCAGAATCCAAAACTTGCAAAGCTCCTCAAAAAATCCCCGCAAGACCAAGAAAGGGCTCAACATTGCTGCGAGCTCCAAATCCCAAAACTTGCGAAAAGATTTCTAGGTGTGCACTATCATCTTTCCAATTCTATTTTCTAAAAAGAAAAAAAATGCATAGAAGGAAAGTTGTCATGCATGTGCGTCTCGAAATCCGAAAAAAAGGAAAGAAGAGAGGAAGAAAGTTTCTTTTTTCAAACAGCAAGAAAAAAAAATCACCCACAGGCCACGTGGCCGTACGGCCATGATCGTACGGTCTTGTCCGTACGGCCACCCAAAAAAAAAGAGATAGAAAAAAAAAGAAAAAAAAACACACGGCAAAAAAAATAGAGAGAAACTGTGAGACAAAAAAAAAAGAAAAAAAAGGAAAGAAAAAAAAAAGAAGAGAAAAGCCACGGTAAAAAAAAAAAAAAAAGAAATCGTGAAAGAAAAAAAAAAGAAAGAGAGAAAAAAAAAAGGAAAAAAAAACATGTGAATTATAAAAAAAAAGAATGCACGTCGAAAAGAAAAAAAAAGAGGAGAAAGAAAAAGAAAAGAAAAGAAAATAAAGAAAACCTTTTTCTATTCCTACATGGGGTTTCTTAAGAAAAAAAAGAAACTTACTTGAAGCCATTGATGGAGAAGAAGAAGAAAAAGCTTGAAGATCCTTGAAGAAGAAGAAGAATTCTTGATCTTGGAGCACTCTTGAAGACTTTTGCAAAAAAGAAGGCAGTAGTAGCAAGGGATCCAACCTCCCCTTGCTTTTATAGAAGAGAGCAAACCAAAAGAGGAAAGGAGGAGAAAAGAAAGGAGGTAAGTGCTACAAATTAGCATACTTCCTAAAAGAAAAGAATCATGGGATATTCTTTCCCAATGAGGAGATCTTTTGAGAAATTCTCTCCAAAAAGAGAGGGATTATGAGAAACTTTCTCCCAAAGAAAGATACTTTGAGAAAATCTCTCCCAAAATCAAGGAAACTTGAGAGATCCTCTCCAAGTAAGAATATTTTTAGATATTCTCTACCAAAAAGAGATATTTTTAGATATTCTTTACAAAAATGACACCACATGAGATCTAAGCCATCTTTAAAGCTCAAGGTCCCATGGGCTAGCCCACATGAGCTAGGTTTGACCACCTAGGCACTAAAAGTGGCTTTTAGTCAAAAT
The DNA here is from genome assembly GCA_029852735.1 of Persea americana. Lineage (NCBI taxonomy): Eukaryota > Viridiplantae > Streptophyta > Magnoliopsida > Laurales > Lauraceae > Persea > Persea americana. Next base: position 20,927,963 of record CM056817.1, read on the forward strand.
CCCTCTTACCAAGAGCATACAAAAATGGTTCCATGCCTCCTTTGAGTTGATTGGACCATGCAAAAAAAAAAAAAAAAATCCAAGCCTCATGAGTTTCCAAAAATGCAAACCATCCCACCTCATGAACCAAATTAAGCCAAAACCTTGAAATTGACATTCCACAAAAAACTAAACCACTCCAATGGACCCAAAATTGTCCCAAAGAGTGACCAAAATCCAAACCATGGTCCCCTAACTCACCACATACAACTTGTTGGGTCACAAGGCCAAAACCAAAACCAAATCCCGGTCCCCTAACTTGCCACATATAGCTTGTTAGGTCACAAGACCAAAAATCAAAATCCAAAATCCAACCCCCTAACCTGCCACATACAGCTTGTTAGGTCACAAGGTAAAAAAAAACCAAAAACCTTCTTGACCGCCTGATGCGCCACACAAAGCCTTTAGGTTCACAAGGTCAAAAAGAAAGAAAATCCAAAACCCAAAAACCTAATCCAAATGTCATTTTCAAAATTTTGCCTTGAGATGGTACGTGATCTCTCTTACTGCCATAAAATCCCCTTGGAAACTCAAAAGGCTACTCTATCAAGAAAAATGCTTAGAGACTCTTGGTCAAGTCAGAAGTTCTCCTTCAAAATTTTCTTCGAGGCACATCGACTGTAGTAGCTATCCAATTCATCACTGTACCTCGATGGGGCATTTGTTGACACCAAAAATGTCACTTTGCCTCCTCAACATCAAAAGCTACATGGAGCCGCATCCTACTACAAATAGGCAAAGCTGCTTCAAGCATCAGATCTTGTCAAAATTAAACAAAAGCTGCAAGATCCTTCAAAATAGCCAAAAAAGAGGTACACATGAAGTTTCGGGCCATTTTAACACCATTTGGCCTAATTTCAATCCTCCAACAGCTGATCGGGAGCTCCCGGCGGCGACAGTGTCAAATACATCAAATCTTCGATCAAAGCCTATGGATGGTCTCAAAATACCTCCAAAAGGTTCCACATCGAATTTCAAGTCCAACCGACACCGTTTGACCCTCCATCAACTCTCGAACGGCAAAATCAAGCCTCCCGGCAGCGAGAACCTCCGATGCCACCACTCATGAAACAAACCACATGAGTAGCTTCCACATGCTTCCAAAAGGTTGTACGTCAAATTTCAGGTCATTCTGACAACGTTTAACCTGGTTTTGACGCTCCGAAGCAAAATCAAGCCTACCAGTGGCGAAGCTCCCCAGGACCATGGCATCCAAATCGGAGCAAATGGATCATCTCAAAATGACTCCAATAGGCTCTCTGTCAAATTTCAGGTCAATCGGACATCGGATGACCGTACATTAAAGCTCTACATCTTCCGCACGGTGAAATCAAGTCAAGCATCGACGGGACCCCAAACGGCTTCAAAACTCAAATAAAAGCCAATGGTTGGTCGTTTCTAATGCTCAAGAAGCTTCACCTCAAATTTTTGGTCATTCCGACATCGTTTGACCTAGTTTCAACTCTTGGCGGAAAATCGGCTACAGAGTCTTCGGCTTTTCCAAAAATAGGAAACTTTGTGCTCTGATTTGCACAGCCTTTCGACAGGTTTTCTTCAGAGGAATTAAGCCAATAAACGAGGAGAAATGTCAAAAAAAATACAGGAGAAAATAGAAGCGAAAAAGCCCGAGAAACAGCGACCGGAAGGCTACCGGAAAATGGACCAAAGTCCAAGGTCGTCGGCGACCATGGCCCACGGTCGCCAGCCCCATGGTCGCTGGATTTCCGCCAAAAGTGTCGTTTTTCCGTTCTCTTTCGCGTTTCGCAATGTTTGGCCCCTGTGATTTTCTTAAAATCTGATTTTTGAGGCATGATATCCGTCGATCTTCATCAACATCACGGATCCTCCATCGAAATCATTTGATCATTATCGGACACTCCGAAACCGCCAACCGGCCAACCAAGAAAGTATGCTTTCTACCCAACCGATCGAGAAATTGACTAGACAAATGTTGACGGCCCATTGGTGTCAACCAATGTCTGAGTTTGCATCGTCATCCGACATCAAATAACGTGCGGATCCATCAATGATCATCGCAAGAAGAATTCCAAAAGACGCGGCGCGGCCCGCGACTCTTCAAGAGACTCGGTGACCAATTAATGCTGTCAATTGACCCGTTTATGACAAGTTAATGCGGTCATTAACTCATTATTTTGGACGGCCCAGTCAGAAGCAAGCAAATGGGAGTTACAAGTCCAATTAATCATGGCAATTAACCATGTAACTCCTATTATTATGGAAATTAATCATAAAACTCCCATCATCATGGAGATTAAATGCCCATTATTCTCCATCGGCCAATCAGAATCCAAGAAAAAGGAGTTACAAAATTATGCAATTAAATCTTGTAACTCCTCCCATCATGGAGCAATAATATCATTAATGCCCATAAACCCTCCTAATGGCCACCAAAAGCCTATAAATAGGCGATCATTCCAAAGGGAAAGGGTCTGAAAAAATTGTCTGAAGGTCCTAAAAAATTGCCTGAAAATTATCCTGAAGGATTCTCTGCAAAAAAGAAGCTCTCCTGCCTTGAAGAAACCCTGCTGCAAGAACTAAAAGGTGATTAAAGTCCCTTGGGGGGCCACCCCCCCAAGGTTTCTCTTCTTCTATCCAACATGGCCTAGATGTGACTTTTCAGCCCGTCTACCCATTTTTTTATTGGACATAGGACCTTCCCTTGATCTTTGTCCTCTAAAAATTTGGGGTCCAAGCCAAGCCAAGGCAAGTGAACTAAAGCATCAAGTGTTCTCATCTGAAGGACAATGGCGGAGTCCATACATATCTCGCGACCGTTGATCTGAACGACTCCCTACAATCACTTGAGAAGCCAGATCCCTCTTTCTTCCCTTTCTATTATGTTTTGTATTTTTAAAAGAGAAAAAAATCACAATTCTTGTTGTCGCGACCCCGGACCGGGATCTGGGACCGCGACGGGGTGAATGAATGATTATATGAATATATACATTTAATCTCCCACAGGTTTCCGCTGTGAGGATTTCACACACACTCGTAGAACATTTACATTGGTGCGGAAGCGTGTAGCAAATCAAATTCTTAATCCATTCTCATTATATAAGACTGTTAATACATAGGTATGACATGATGTCAGAGTGAGCAATGATCTCATTAGCATTCCCAAAATATGAAGTTAAAGTTTAAACAAAAGATCAAGTTAAATTAACATTCCTAAAAAATAATGGCCAACAAAGGCCAGTACAACCAAAAGTGCAAATCAAGTATCATTCTATAAATTCCCCCAAATGTTACGTAGCTCAACGCTAAACCGAATGTCTAAATGACATTGTCAGCTTGCCACTCCACTAATCGTTGTAGTTCGCCGACCGCATCCTCTGGCTCCTCCTCGAAGGCAATAACGGGGGCTGGATCTGACTACCACAAACATGGGTCAGACACGACGGTCTAGCAGGTGGATGAATAGATAATACCAAGAAGAAATAAAAACACATCTTAAACATAACGAAATCTTATTAAAACAATAACTGTCTTAAAAAAGGATGCATAGTTCATTTAAAGTACAGATGCAATATAAATCATGTAGGAAACTAAAGCTACAGGAACTGACTAGATGGCAACCACACTAAAGTTAAATCCTCTTTATCACTAATGTGATGAGAGCACATTCAGTGCGTTGGGCTCGAGCACACGAAGTGACGAGAACCAACATTATATACATATACATATAGCTAGACAAGACCACGGCCGCGGAACCGGGTAACGGGACAGGACAGGATCCAAGTTGCAACTGGCGGGAGCACAAGGGGGAGGCCCAAGTCACTTGATCAGATTGACAAGGACGTCCAAGCTTAGTGGTGCCGACTCATAGGTTACATTAGAAATCAAAACATGTACAAAACTATATCAGTATAAAACACTCGGGCAGGCGGGGCATGGTGCTCGTAGGCACACAATTCATATCACTATCTTTTCATGTATAAACGGGGCTGGCAGGACATGTCAGGTGCATAAATCAGAGTTAAAACAATGAATTGAATCCTTATACAGTTACGGACTATATATATTGGGGCTTCCGTATTCAAACAACATGTTTAAAGATCTTGTATGTCTATTATTGCCCTTAGTATGGTACTCAAATTATAGAGGACATATAAAGTTTCCTTATACAAGTTGATGAATCCAAAATTCCCAATACATTTCCGAAATGGAGTTTCTTTTTAAGTCGATCTCCTTATGTCATCCCCTGGGTCTTTCCAAGGTGGTAGGGCATCAGAACAACCCAACCAAACCTTTAAATACCATATTTGAAAACAATAGAAAAGACTCTGGAATTCTGGGTGAAATTCGGTCACCTGTCGGTTAGCTGGCGGTTAGCCGCCAAGGTGTTCGGCGGTTAGCCGCTGGCTGACCGCGGGGCTGACCGCGGTTCACCCTACTAAAATATAGCATTCTGTGTTTCTGACCGCGCATTTCGGCTACCTGGCGGTCACAGGGCTTTTGGGTGGCGGTTAGCCAAGAGCTGACCGCGGGGCTGACCGCGGTTCACCTGTCAAAACACAGCATTCTGTGTTTGTTACCGAATCTGGGTCGGCTAGCCGCCGGTCACCTGTCGGCTAGCCGCCAAGGTGACCGCCTGCTGACCGCCCAGTTGCAGGAACTCCACATCAGGTGCAGATTTCAGCTCTTTCTTTCCCAAACCCTTTCACATCAACTTCAACCATTTCCTAACACGAAATGGGTCTATTCCCTTCCATTCAACATCAATCCTATCCTCCAACCATCCTTCCATCAAGGAATTAATCCTCCTTCCAACACAAACCCCATTCAATGCAAATACAAATTTCATTAATAAAATCCATAATGGCAAAACAAACTTTAGGAAAAGAATGCATACATTCTCATAAAATTAATTAGAAGGAAATCTTATCAATAATTACGTTTCCAAAGGCATTATGAAACATAGGAAACTAGAAGAAGATGAACAGTAAAATCCACATTTTCAATAAAACAAGAACTCATTCAAATCAAATCCATTCATTCACTTGCCTTGGTCTCCAAATATGCTAGTCAAGCTCTAAGCATACTCTCTAACTCAAAATCTACAATCTACACAAAAATCCCCAAAATACATTCATTACAACCCTAGAATGTCAAAATCAAGAAATAGATGGAGATAGCTTCCAATAATCAAGGTGAAGCACCTCCATGGCTAGAAGAACACACAACCAAGAGATGAGAAGAAGAGCTTACATGGAAAGTCCTCTAATGGCAAGAGCTTGATCAATGTGTAGCTTGGAATGGAAGGCTCTCTCTAAAAATGGTATCAAGATGAAGCTGTCATGGAGGGAAAGAAGATTACCACCTCCATTTTACCTTTAGCAATAGATTTGAGAGAGATTGTGAGATGGAGAAGCAAGAAGCTAGGTAGTCTGAAGAAAACCCTAGGGCTGGGCTGGAATTCCTTTTTCTCAAAGAAAGTTGCAAGAAGAGGAAGAGGAAAAAGGGCTCCTCCTTATATAGGCAATGGGAATGGGTCCCACAACTTAAAAGTCCAAATTGGGCTAAAACATCATTCTACAGGCTTCGGACGGATTCGATGAAGAAGGAAGAATTGATCGTCGAAATTTCTACTTTCCAAAAAGTATGTATTTTATGAGTTTCGGAGACATTGAAAATAGTGTCCAGATTTTGTGTAGAAAGATTGTTTTACCCCTATCATTGCCAAAGTAGGGTTTAGAGGTCTCGAACGAGAACGGAGCAAATACAAAAGTTGTCGGAAATCATAAAAGGGGCTAGCTCTCCTAAGCTCAAGCTTAGGATAAGGTAAGCTCAAGTATGTTGTGGGGCCCACCTGGGGACCCACATGGGGATGGAGATGGGGGGATTTTAAGGACTCCGTGGGATCCTTCTCTCTGCAAAAAACCAGCTCCAACCGTGATTTCTATCATCTCCATATGAGCATAAAAGTTTAATGGTCAACGGTCTATTTGAATCGATACATAGTCGATCCAACGGTTTAGATAATTTGGATCTAACCAAAAGTTGGCGGAGATGTGCAATTTAGGGGAGTCATATGTTTGGTCCATTTGGATGAACCAAAGATGGGCCCCACAAGCATGGAGCTTACAAAATTTTATCCTAAGCTTGAGCTTAGGAGAGCCTTGCTCATCATAAAATACATTAAACGAAGCAAATTACAGATTTCCAAAATTATTAAATAAATCCTAAAACTAATCAAGACACCATAAAGGAACCCCCAAATGGACCCTCTAAATCAAAAGAGTTCCCAAATTAATTCAAAGCTATAACAAGCTATTCTAAATCCAGATTTAACCCATTTCCACTAATCTCACTTATAGCTAAAGCGCGTCTTAATTAACACTAAAAGGAAACTCTCGGGGCGGGGTCTTACATCCTCCACCCCTTAGGGCATTTGGTCCACCAAATGAAATAAAATAACTAACCTCGGGTAGTAGATGCGGATACTTCTTCTGAACTTGGTCCCGTAATTCCCACGTTGCCTCTTCCGGTCCATGATTCTCCCAAAGCACTTTCACCCATTAAATGGTCCTTGTCCTCAGTTCCTATTCTTTCGTATCGATGATCTAAATAGGCTTCTCGGCATAGGTGGCATCTTCTCTGATCTCCAACGGTTCATGACGGAGTACATGCGACGAATCGAGGACATACTTCTTCAACATAGACACATGGAACACATTGTGTACGCCGGAAAGCTCAGGTGGTAAGGCCAATCTATAAGCCACGTCACCAATCTTGCTCACGATATCATAGGGTCCAATGTATCTCCGAGATAATTTGCCTCTCTGCCCGAATCTCAAAGTTCCTCTAGTAGGGGACACCTTCAAGAATACCTTATCTCCTTCTTTGAAATGCAAATCTCTTCGGTGAGAGTCTGCGTAACTCTTTTGTCTACTCCGGGCTACCTTCAAACGTTCTTGGATCAACTTGACTTTGTCACTGGTTTCACTCACTATAGTCCGTCCATGGAAACTGCGAACACCTACTTCTTCCCAACAGACTGGAGTTCTACACCTCCTACCATACAATGCCTCAAAAGGCGCCATCCCAATGCTCGAATGATAACTATTGTTGTAGGCGAACTCGCAAAACGGTAGGGTCTCGTCCCACTGAGTCTTGAAATCTAGTACACACGCTCGGAGCATATCTTCAAGGGTCTGAATTGTTCTCTCTGACTGACCATCTATTTGAGGGTGATACGCTGTGCTGAACTGAAGCTTCGTTCCCATAGACTCATGCAAAGTCTTCCAGAATCTCGAGACGAATCTGCTATCTCTCTCTGAAGTAATGGAGACTGGCTGCCCATGACGGCTGACAATCTCGTTGACAAACAACTCCGCGAGAGGTAACATATGCATTTTCTCTCCGGTTTTCATAGGAATAAAATGAGCTGATATGGTAAGACGGTCCACAACGACCCATATGGCGGTATTCCCTTTTCTGGTCCTTGGCAATCCCGAGATGAAATCCATGGTGATATGTTCCCACTTCCATTTCGTGATCTCTAATGGCTGCAACAACCCTGGAGGTCTCTGATGCTCTGCCTTCACCAACTGACACGTCATACATCGGGAAACGAAAGCTGCTATTTCCCTCTTCATGTTGTTCCACCAAAATCTGCCCTTCAAATTCTGATACATCTTCGTGCTACCCGAATGCATAGAGTACTTCGTACTATGCGCCTCTGTCAAAATGTCATTCTTCAAATCTTCAACATTGGGCACGCATAGACGATCACGATAGTATAAGACTCCATCCACAATACGAAAATCAGGACGTTCTGCTATATGCTCTGAAATCTTGACCAACTCTGGATCTTGCAATTGGTCATCCTTGATCTTCCAAATGAACGAGGGTTCAGACACGAACATGTTAGCTAACATCACTCCCTTGCTTAGGGGCTAAAAATCTACCCCCAACTCTTCAAATTGCTGAAAGAAGCAAGTAACTCTTAGGCTTGCCACACTTGCTGACTTCCTACTCAAGGCATCGGCTACTACATTTGCCTTTCCCGGGTGATACTTGATCGGAAAATCATAATCTTTAATATATTCCATCCATCTTCTTTGTCTCGTATTCAACTCCTTCTGAGAGAACAAATACTGTAAGCTGCGGTGATCGGAGTGGACTTCGAATTTCTCTCCGTAGAGGTAATGTCTCCACATCTTTAGTGCAAAAACGACCGCTGCTAATTCAAGGTCATGCGTTGCATAGTTCTTCTCATGGTCCTTCAGCTGACGGGATCTATAAGCAACGATTTTTCCATCTTGCATCAACACACAACCGAGTCCAATATTCGAAGCATCTGTAAAAATGGTGTAACCGCCGCTTCCGGATGGTAAAGTGAGGACGGGTGCTGAAGTTAATCTCTTTTTCAACTCTTGGAAGCTGGTCTCACATTGGTCTGTCCACACATAAGGTGCATTATTCTTGGTCAACTTCGTCAATGAAGCTGCGATCGATGAAAATCCTTGCACAAATCTTCGATAGTAACCCCCCAATCCAAGAAAACTTCTGATTTCTGACGCATTCTTCGGCCTTTCCCACTTCACTACTGCATCTATCTTGGCCGGGTCCACTGATAATCCTTCTTTGGAAATGATATGACCTAAAAATGCGACTTCTTCAAGCCAAAATTCGCACTTGGTGAGCTTCGCATACAATTGGTTGTCTCTTAGAAGTTGCAATGCTATCCTCAAATGCTCTTCATGCTCTTCTCTAGACTTAGAGTACACCAAAATGTCATCAATAAACACCATTGTAAATTGGTCTAAGTACTCCGCGAATATTTTGTTCATCAAGGCCATGAATACTACTGGTGCATTCGTCAGTCCAAATGGCATCACTAGAAACTCATAGTGTCCATATCTCGTCCAGAACGCCGTCTTCGATACATCTAAATCTCTAACTCTCAGCTGATGGTAACCGGATCTTAGATCTATCTTCGAAAAGTAAGCAGCACCTTGCAATTGGTCAAACAATTCATCTATCCTTGGCAATGGATACTTGTTCTTGATAGTAGCTTGGTTCAATTTTCGATAGTCAATACACATTCTCATGGAACCATCTTTCTTCTTGACGAATAAAACTGGAGCTCCCCAAGGTGAAACGCTCGGTCTAATAAAACCATTATCCAACAATTCTTGCAACTAAATATTCAACTCTCCTAATTCAGCTGGAGCCATTCTGTATGGTGCAATAGATATCGGAGCAGTCCCCGGTAATAACTCGATGGTGAAGTCAATTTCTCTTACAGGTGGTAATCCTGGGATCTCTTCGGGAAAAATATCTGGAAATTCACCAACAATTGGGATCTCCTCCACCCCTTGGGACCATTTATCCTCTGTGATAAATGCTAAATAGCCTTCACATCCACTTCTCACAAGTCTATCAGCCTTCAACGCTGAAATAAACCATGGACAAGAATTCCTCCTCTCTCCTTGAAATAGAACTCCTGCCGGTGTCTCTTCTAATTTAAAAGTGAGGGTCTTATGGAAACAATCCATAGTAGCATGGTATCCTTCTAACCAATCCATCCCTAGGATGACATCAAAGTCGTACATCTCCAACAAAATGAGATTCGCCAGTAACACCACATCTCCTATCTCAATAGCACATCTGAGATAATACTTCCTACACACAACTTGTTTGCCTACAGGGGTGGACACTGTCAACACATACTCAAGTTCTCTAGCAGGCATAACAATCAGCTTAGAAAATTTTAGAGACAAGAAAGAGTGCGTAGAGCCAGGGTCAAACAAAATCTTACCTTTAAATCCACAAACTAGGAGTGTACCTTCCACCATGTTATCTGCCGCCTCTATATCAGCTTGGTTAATTGCATACACTTGTCCTCGCTGCTGAGGCCTGTTCTGAGCTTGTTGCTGCCTTCCTTGCTGTGCATTCCTATGCTGCTGAGGAGGACGCTGATTCTGATTCTGTCCTTGTTGACGAGCTTGCTGCTGTTGTGGAGGTCTGTACTGTTGCTGCGGAGCCTGCTGCTGGGGTGGCCTGGGCTGGTTCTGTACAGCTAGTGCGTTTTGAGGTGGTGCCTGGCGCTGTGTTCCTTATTGTTGCTGATTTTGTCTGTTATTACCTTGTCCAACTTGCCTTGGGCAGTCCTTGAGCTGGTGTGCCATGGAGCCACATCTGAAACATGCTCCCGTAATCGTACGGCATTGAGCACTCTCATGGTTTTTACAACAATGAACGCAAACTAGAGCATTCTACACGTTTTGTTCTTGCCCCGGTCGCTTGTTCTGATGGTTCCTCTGTTGGCTGTTTTGTTGATGAGTCTGAGTCCTTCCTTGGATCTTAAGGATCTTGTTGTTCAGGTTCTCGAATTTATAGGCCCTTCTCACAGCCTCTTCAAAAGTGGCCGGTGGTACAACACCAGTGGCATCCCTCTCAATGATCGGGTTAAGTCCTTCAAGGAACTTCGCTATCTTTTTCTCCACGATGTCAATTAATTCTGGGGCATATCGAGACAGTCTCTCAAATTTCGTGAGGTACTCTTGGATGGTCGTGCTACCTTGCACGAGCTGCTGGAATTCGATGGCTTTTTGCCTCTTCACATGCGTCGGTACAAACTTGCCACAGAATTGTCTCTTGAAACTTGTCCAAGCCTCTGCGTCTGCTATAGTCCTATACTCAGCCCTGACTGTTTTCCACCATATATCCGCTAGGCTGGTGAACATGGAAGCGGTGAGTTGCACTTGCTGCCTACCTGTACATTAAATATCTCAAAGATGTTCTCCGTATGCTCAAACCAGTCATCTGCAGCTAATGGGTCCTCATGCCCAGTGAACTCCTTAGGACCCCACTTCTTAAACCTTTCAAACAACGCATTGGGGTCATGTTCCCTATTGTTAATGACTATTTGAGGGCCTAGAGATTGTGCTGGTGCCGGTTCAGGTCTCCTTTCTAACACTTCTAATAACTGCCTTTGCATCAAAGCCATCTCTCTAGCATGCTCTCCATCCTTCTTGGCCATTTGTTCTTCCAATCTGGCTTGATTTTCATTGGCTTGATGTTGCTGGTCAAGCATGGCTTGCATCATCTGTTGAAACTGATTCTGCATGTTTGGATCCGGAGTACCGTTTCCTAGTGGCCCGGTGTGTTCACTATTGCCTACGGTGGGATTGTCAGTTACGGGTCTTTTTCGAGGTGGCATATCACTGCAAAACAAATTGTTAGCACATAAAATCATATAAGGGTCACACATTGCGCACACGAGTCTAACTAACGAAAAGTCTGACGAAAAGTCTAATGGATCCTCACCATGTCCTTAGGATTTCTAGTTTCTTTTAATTGCCTGAAACACGTCTCGCTCTGATACCAGTCTGTCGCGACCCCGGACCGGGATCTGGGACCGCGATGGGGTGAATGAATGATTATATGAATATACACATTTAATCTCCCACAGGTTTCCGCGGTGAGGATTTCACACACACTCGTAGAACATTTACATTGGTGCGGAAGCGTGTAGCAAATCAAATTCTTAATCCATTCTCATTATATAAGACTGTTAATACATAGGTATGACATGATGTCAGAGTGAGCAATGATCTCATTAGCATTCCCAAAATATGAAGTTAAAGTTTAAACAAAAGATCAAGTTAAATTAACATTCCGAAAAAATAATGGCCAACAAAGGCCAGTACAACCAAAAGTGCAAATCAAGTATCATTATATAAATTCCCCCAAATGTTACGTAGCTCAACGCTAAACCGAATGTCTAAATGACATTGTCAGCTTGCCACTCCACTAATCGTTGTAGTTCGCCGACCGCATCCTCTGGCTCCTCCTCGAAGGCAATAACGGGGGCTGGATCTGACTACCACAAACATGGGTCAGACACGACGGTCTAGCAGGTGGATGAATAGATAATACCAAGAAGAAATAAAAACACATCTTAAACATAACGAAATCTTATTAAAACAATAACTGTCTTAAAAAAGGATGCATAGTTCATTTAAAGTACAGATGCAATATAAATCATGTAGGAAACTAAAGCTACAGGAACTGACTAGATGGCAACCACACTAAAGTTAAATCCTCTTTATCACTAATGTGATGAGAGCACATTCAGTGCGTTGGGCTCGAGCACACGAAGTGACGAGAACCAACATTATATACATATACATATAGCTAGACAAGACCACGGCCGCGGAACCGGGTAACGGGACAGGACAGGATCCAAGTTGCAACTGGCGGGAGCACAAGGGGGAGGCCCAAGTCACTTGATCAGATTGACAAGGACGTCCAAGCTTAGTGGTGCCGACTCATAGGTTACATTAGAAATCAAAACATGTACAAAACTATATCAGTATAAAACACTCGGGCAGGCGGGGCATGGTGCTCGTAGGCACACAATTCATATCACTATCTTTTCATGTATAAACGGGGCTGGCAGGACATGTCAGGTGCATAAATCAGAGTTAAAACAATGAATTGAATCCTTATACAGTTACGGACTATATATATTGGGGCTTCCGTATTCAAACAACATGTTTAAAGATCTTGTATGTCTATTATTGCCCTTAGTATGGTACTCAAATTATAGAGGACATATAAAGTTTCCTTATACAAGTTGATGAATCCAAAATTCCCAATACATTTCCGAAATGGAGTTTCTTTTTAAGTCGATCTCCTTATGTCATCCCCTGGGTCTTTCCAAGGTGGTAGGGCATCAGAACAACCCAACCAAACCTTTAAATACCATATCTGAAAACAATAGAAAAGACTCTGGAATTCTGGGTGAAATTCGGTCACCTGTCGGTTAGCTGGCGGTTAGCCGCCAAGGTGTTCGGCGGTTAGCCGCTGGCTGACCGCGGGGCTGACCGCGGTTCACCCTACTAAAATATAGCATTCTGTGTTTCTGACCGCGCATTTCGGCTACCTGGCGGTCACAGGGCTTTTGGGTGGCGGTTAGCCAAGAGCTGACCGCGGGGCTGACCGCGGTTCACCTGTCAAAACACAGCATTCTGTGTTTGTTACCGAATCTGGGTCGGCTAGCCGCCGGTCACCTGTCGGCTAGCCGCCAAGGTGACCGCCTGCTGACCGCCCAGTTGCAGGAACTCCACATCAGGTGCAGATTTCAGCTCTTTCTTTCCCAAACCCTTTCACATCAACTTCAACCATTTCCTAACACGAAATGGGTCTATTCCCTTCCATTCAACATCAATCCTATCCTCCAACCATCCTTCCATCAAGGAATTAATCCTCCTTCCAACACAAACCCCATTCAATGCAAATACAAATTTCATTAATAAAATCCATAATGGCAAAACAAGCTTTAGGAAAAGAATGCATACATTCTCATAAAATTAATTAGAAGGAAATCTTATCAATAATTACGTTTCCAAAGGCATTATGAAACATAGGAAACTAGAAGAAGATGAACAGTAAAATCCACATTTTCAATAAAACAAGAACTCATTCAAATCAAATCCATTCATTCACTTGCCTTGGTCTCCAAATATGCTAGTCAAGCTCTAAGCATACTCTCTAACTCAAAATCTACAATCTACACAAAAATCCCCAAAATACATTCATTACAACCCTAGAATGTCAAAATCAAGAAATAGATGGAGATAGCTTCCAATAATCAAGGTGAAGCACCTCCATGGCTAGAAGAACACACAACCAAGAGATGAGAAGAAGAGCTTACATGGAAAGTCCTCTAATGGCAAGAGCTTGATCAATGTGTAGCTTGGAATGGAAGGCTCTCTCTAAAAATGGTATCAAGATGAAGCTGTCATGGAGGGAAAGAAGATTACCACCTCCATTTTACCTTTAGCAATAGATTTGAGAGAGATTGTGAGATGGAGAAGCAAAAAGCTAGGTAGTCTGAAGAAAACCCTAGGGCTGGGCTGGAATTCCTTTTTCTCAAAGAAAGTTGCAAGAAGAGGAAGAGGAAAAAGGGCTCCTCCTTATATAGGCAATGGCAATGGGTCCCACAACTTAAAAGTCCAAATTGGGCTAAAACATCATTCTACGGGCTTCGGACGGATTCGACGAAGAAGGAAGAATTGATCGTTGAAATTTCTACTTTCGAAAAAGTATATATTTTACGAGTTTCGGAGACATTGAAAATAGTGTCCAGATTTTGTGTAGAAAGACTGTTTTACCCCTATCATTGGCAAAGTAGGGTTTAGAGGTCTCGAACGAGAACAGAGCAAATACAAAAGTTGTCGGGAATCATAAAATACATTAAACGAAGCAAATTACAAATTTCTAGAGTTATTAAATAAATCCCAAAACTAATCAAGACACCATAAAGGAACCCCCAAAGGGCCCCTCTAAATCAAAAGAGTTCCCAAATTAATTCAAAGCTATAACAAGCTATTCTAAATCTAGATTTAACCCATTTCCACTAATCTCACTTATAACTAAAGCGCGTCTTAATTAACACTAAAAGGAAACTCTCGGGGCGGGGTCTTACACTTGTCTTTCATCATTGATAAGATTTGTAAATCGCCTTCCACGGCACAAAACCGCCTTCTACGGCACAAAACCGCCTTTCACGGCAAACTAAACAAAATCGCCTCTCATGGCATTTTAAAATCTTGTCTCTTTCTTTAGATATATGTACAATGGAAAGCTAGAAAAAAAGTTTGATTTCCTTTCTACTTGTGAAGGTGAATCTCCGGATCACCATTTCAAAGTCTAAGTAGAATAGAAAATCTGGCATACCCGTACAAAAAAAATATTGATGCTTGCTCTTTTTTTCTCTTCGCCCCGCCGCACCCCGGCGGACTCGGATTGGAGGAAGGCAAGAAAGAAAAGGACAGGTCCATTAGTCCCCTTGACAAAGAAAAATGGGCAAATCAGAGTCTGTATTGACTATAGAGATCTGAATAATGCATGCCCCAAAAATGAATTCCCGCTCCCCATACCGGAGATAATGATTGACAACACCTGCGGATTTGAGTAAATGACTTTCATAGATGACTTCTCTGGCTACAATCAGATAAAGATGCATCTCGAAGATGAAAGGCACACATCATTTCGGACCCCACTTAGCATGTATTGCTACACTGTCATGCCATTTGATCTAAAGAATGCCGGTGCGACATATCAAAGGGCTATGATGAAGATATTCCAAGATATGCAGCACAAGACGGTCGAACGTTATGTTGACGACCTCGCCGTCAAAAGCGAAAGGAAAGAAGACCATCTCAAAGATCTTCGAGAAGTCTTCCTCCGACTTTACAAACACAAACTGCGAATGGATCCCCTCAAATGCTTCTTCAGTGTTTCATCGAGTAAGTTCCTCGGATTCAAAGTTTGGAAAGCTGGAATAGAACTTGACCCTGTCAAAGTCAAGGCTATTCTAAAAATGCCATCTCCAAGAACCCTAAGAGAACTAAAAGGGCTTCAAGGAAAATTGGCATACATCCGACGGTTCATCTCCAACCTATCAGGGAAGTGCCGTCCATTCTCTCTCCTGACGAAGAAAGGTGTAAACTTTGTTTGGGATGCTGAATGTGAAGCTGCATTTCAAGACATCTGGTCATACCTGACTAAAGCTCCAGTGTTGGTTGCCTCCACAACTGGAAAACCATTCATCTTGTACACAAGAGCTCTCGACTATTCTTTGGGCGCTCTACTTGCACAAGAAAACGACGAGGGAAAAGAAGCTGCTCTATACTACCTCAGCCGCATGTCGGTTGGTGCAGAGCATCGCTACTCCCCAGTCAAAAAGAATGCCTTGCAATGATGTTCGCTGTGCAAAAGCTACGTCACTACCTACTGTCCAACACAATGTACCTGAGTTCAAGGATCAATTTCTTAAAGGTCCTTGTCATAAAAGCAGGTTCCCTCAATGCCCGACTAGCAAAATGGTCTATCCTTCTGTCACAGTTTGACATTAGATAAGTACTACAAAAAGCAATCAAAGGCCAAGCTCTAACAGACTTTCTCACAGAGCATCCAATGCCTAAGGATCCTCCGCTCCGGGATGATCTCCCAGACAAACCTGTCTACAACGTGGAGACTTCCTCGTCAAATGCCTCTTGGAACATGTACTTCGATGATACAACCAGGACAAATGAAAGAGGAAAATTGATATCTGGAATTGGCATTCGCTTTGTTAGCCCCGACAAATACATGATTCCATGAGCTTTCTCGCTACTGGAACAATGTTCAAATAATGCAGCCGAATACCAAGCTCTAATCATAGGATTGGAACTCGCCCTAGAATCCGGCATCACCATGCTGGATTCTCAACTAATCGTCAATCAAATGAATTAGAAATATGAAATCAGGAAACCTAATTTGTTGCCTTACTATAACAAGGCACAATTGTTTCGCCAAAAGTTTGAAATCTGTCACATCACCCACATCCGTAGAGGTGAAAACATCCGTGCAGATGCCCTAGCTGGACTCGCTGTATCTATGGCAATCCAAGAAAGGGAAAACATGAAAATTACAGTGTGTCAAAGAAGGATTCTCCCTCCTCTCAACACACACCAAGCAGTTGCTAAATGCCACCAAGTGGTTGGAAGTCGTATTTCCATCCTTAAACCTCCGATCGGCGACTGAAGGAATCCGTTCATTGATTATATTATGTTCGGAATCCTACCTGAAAATCCAAAAGAGCGGGTAAGCATTCAAAGACGAGCCCCAAACTTTCATTTGGATATTCCTTCGAAAATGCTTTACAGAAAATCCTTCAATGGAGTACTACTACACTACTTATCGCAACAAGAGGCTGAAGAAACACTCAATGAAGTGCATGCTAGTCTTTATGGAGCCCATCAGGCTGGTCCTAAGCTCTACGATCAGATAAAAAGGTTAGGTTATTATTGGTCTACCATGGTGGCTGACGCAATGCAATTTGTTAAGCGCTGCCAACAATGCCAAGTTCATGGAGATTATGTCCACATGCCTCCAGAATGGCTACACCCTACAGCGATCTCATGGCCTTTCAAAGCCTGGGGTATGGATATCATAGGTCTTATCTCTCCCCCATCAAGTAAAGGTCATCGCTTCATCTTCTCCGCTACGGATTATTTCTCCAAGTGGTTAGAGGCATTTGCGTTCAGTAAAAAGAAGACCTCGTCAATCCTTCAATTCTCGTGCACCAACATCATTTGTTGCTTCGGCATACCTAAAAGATACATCCATGATAACGGACCACAATTCCGAGATCATAGATTCTATAGGTTCTGCGACAAATACAAAATCCAAAGTTGTCCTTTGACTCCGTATAATCTGGCAATGAATGGACTAGTAAAAGCCTTCAACAAGACACTCTGCAAAATTCTCAAGAAAATGGTCTCTAGTCACAAAAGAGACTGAAGCGACAAATTGCTTGAAGCTTTATGGGCCTATCGAACCATCATTCGAGGACCAACCCATAGCACACTGTTCTCCTTGGTCTATGGATGTAAAGTTATTGTCCCTTTAGAGGTACAAATTCCTTCCTTAAGGGTATCTCTACAAAATGACATGACTCAAGAAAGCAATGTCAAATTGAGACTCCAAGGACTGGATAATCTCGATGAAAGACGGCTCGAAGCTCTACAAAGCGTTGAGCTTTACCAATAACGTATGGCATGATCTTTCGACAAAAAGGTCAAACAACGAGCCTACAAAAAGGGTGACTTGGTTTTTACAGTAAAGAGGCCA
The DNA here is from genome assembly GCA_029852735.1 of Persea americana. Taxonomy (NCBI): domain Eukaryota; kingdom Viridiplantae; phylum Streptophyta; class Magnoliopsida; order Laurales; family Lauraceae; genus Persea; species Persea americana. Next base: position 20,945,657 of record CM056817.1, read on the forward strand.
ATGGTTTTTGCCCACAAATCCAAAGGCAAATTCGAACCAAAATGGGAGGGACCCTTCGTCATCGACAAAGTCTTCTCCAACGGCACATACGCTCTTCTAAATATGGAGGGCGACAGATGTATGCTTCCCATCAATGGCAAGTTCTTGAACGGTACCACCCTTAAAAACTTCCTTTATCGGGTCAGAGCGATGCCTGCATGGCCAAAACCTATTCCTAGGTACTTGCTCGTCAAACCCACTCCTTTTGGAATTTTCATCTTTACGTTGAAGTTCCTAAAAAAACTCAAAAACAATGCTTACTTTCAATGTTTCATTGTTCAAAAAAATCAAATCCCAAAAATCCAAGTTTAGGAGTCTCTTCCCTAACTTTACCAAAATTTTCGATCCTTGAACTCAAAATTCATGGTTTGAAACAAAAATCATGACCTATGGATTTCCACCCTAGTCCACCCCGACTTTTATCACAAAAATTGGTTTTGAGTCAAAATTTATGACCCTTGTGCCTTAAAACAAAGATGCTTTTTCAAAAAACCCCGGGGAAGCGACGTTCAGCTGATACTCACACAAAACCAAAAAATCGGAAGGATGCGAACCCATTCGATACTTTCAAAACCTTAGATCGCAAAAAAACAATACCTCGTCGATACTTGCAAATTTTCAAAAAAAAAAAAAAAACGTGGAGACGCAACGTTTCAGTTAATAACCACAACTCAAATTTCAAAACAAAAACGAAGGTTCGAAGAAACCTAAAATTTCAAAAATCGTGGGGAAACGACATTTCATCGATAGCCGTAAAACAAAGTTTTTTGAAAACGCAAGGAGGCGACGCTTAGTCGATACTTGCACTCAAATCCGCAAGGACGAGACATTCCATCAACACTCGCAACCGAATGAACAAGGAGGCGACATTCCATTGATACTTGTAATACCATTTAGCAAGGAGGCGACTCTTAGTCGATACTTGCATTTTTGAAAACCAAAAAACCCGCCAAAAACCTGGCTTTCATGCCAAAAACCAAAAAAACCGGCTTTTATGCCAAACAAAACAAAATCTGGCCTCCACACTAACAAAACAAAACTTCATTTTCAAAAAATTCGGCTTTCATGCCACAAAACCTGGCTTTTATGCCAAACAAAAATAAAATTTTGGCTCTTACGCCATAAAAACAAAACTTGGCTTTCACACCACAAAATTCGTCTTTCATGCCAAAAAATCAAAACCTGGCTTCCATGCCACAAAATTTTGGCTCCCATGCAGCAAAATCTGGTTTTCATGCCAAAAACAAAATTTTGGCTCTTATGCCACAAACAAAAACGGCTCCCATGCCATAAACAAAAACAGCTTTCATGCCACAATTTTGGCTCCTATGCCATTTCAAAATTCAGGTTTCATGCCATCTCAAAATTCGGCTCCCATGCCATCTCAAAATTTGTCTTTCAAGCCAACAAGAATCAGGCCTTTTGCCAAAAAATCTGGCTTTCATGCTAAAACAACCCTTTGACAAAAGATTTTCACAAAATGACAACCTTTTGAACAAATTTTCAAACAAACATTCCCATCCAACTTTTGATTATTTTCATTAAAAAAAGAATTTAAGTGAAACGAGGGAATACAAAAATAGAGGTACCAAAAATGTTTATACGTGGAGGTACCAAAGAAAAAAAGAAAAAAAGAGAGTTTGTTACAAATCAAGAGCTCAGTCTGACATGGTCTTCAACCAAAGATTCAGCTCCTCATGCAGACTTTTGGCCTTAGCCTCTAAAGCTTCCAGGCCATGCTTCTTCAAAACTTTACCACAAAATGCAGCAGAACGCCGCGACCCATCTTCAGCCCTCTCTTCGTATATTAAAGAGACGGTCCGGATGAAGTCTCACCCCGCTCCATCGGCCGACTGCCTCTGTCATGCTTCATCGTCCTGTTCACCGAGAAAGCCTATCTTATGCTTCTCTCTCGAAAAGAAAGCCAAAAGTTCCTCTCGTAGGACACCATCTGATTTGCCAAGACCCTTCCTATGAGACTACTTTACATCAAGCTCCTTCTTCGAAAGCCCCCGGTACACCGAAAAGCTCTCCATGAACCACTTCGTTAAGCCAACAGTCTGGAAAGTGGGCAACTCAGGATAGGAAATCATGGTGGTAGCGTCCTCCCCACTATAAAAAGCCCATGCATTCCTCCCATCCTGCAAACCTCCAAAGTGCTCCACCTTACTCAAAGGCGCTCCAACAACGCCTTGAGAGAAGCCCAACTACAAGGTAAAATGCGAGAGAACATATGGCCGGATGTCAATAAAAGGATGTTTACGGTACACCATCGTACCAACACGTATGTTGAAAAGCCACGCCTTCTCTGCGTTGGTCAAAGAATAGTGTCTCCCCGACCCTGCCCTAGCCGAATTACGGGAGACACCAAAATCAAAAGCCTTCTTCCACAAATCCGGAGAAAGCTTCACCAAAGACTGTTACGGATTTTGTATATTGCAATTTGATGGATGCATTATCATTTTAGCATCATTCGAATTTTCACATGAGCATTGATTTTGAAATATTTGAAATCTCAATTTTCACATGTATTGTTTTAAAGCATTTTGAACTTATGTTACATGCATGTTTTGGATTTTAAACTTGGATGCATTAAGTTTTGGAAATAATATTTTCGAATCATGCAAGCCTTTGGACCAAGAGTTTTTAAAATCATCTTAGGCATTGATTGGTTCATGTTTTGGAAAATATTTTTAGATCGATTAAAACATGAGTCTAAGCATGATTTCCATGACCCAAAACTCCCACTAGCAAATTACTTTGGAGTAGCTTTTTACTTAATCTTTTTAGAAGGCAAAACTTTTTTATGCTACAGTGATTTGCTACAGTTTTTTTGCTACAGTGATTTCAGTCAACCGAACTGTAGATGTCGGCTGACCGAATCCTGACCGAACCCACTTCGGTTCGCGTTCCAGAATGGTCAAAACTAGTCATTTTTTGTACCGTTGGGAGTTCATTTAACCGAACCTGAAGTCGGTTAACCGACAAGCTAGCCATTGGAGTATTTTTTTCTATGTAAAGAAATCATTCCTAGGCCAAATTTGAGGATCCAAGGGGTACTCCTTGAGGTGTTTTGAGGCCAAATAAAGGGGAATGAGCTAAGGAAGGCTAGAGGGTCATAAAGGGAAGCTAAAGCTTGGAATCTTGAGTAAATCATCTAAGTAAGCTTGGTTTTCCCTATAATATGTTTTCATGCTTTGATTTAATTATTGGTAAATCTTTTTTAGCATGATAAACTATGATTTGTTGTGTCCTTAACATGTATATGTTTTGAATTGATTTATTGTTTTGGATGCATCACTTTGATTCAAACCAAGTAGGACTCAAATTGGTATATCTAAGTGAATCATGTTTTGGAATCATCTTTGAAATTCTATGTAACATGATTCTTATACTTGGTTGAATCTTTAGTTGTTGTTTTTCATCATAAGAAAATCACTTTCAAATCTATTTTATGTTTTGGATTCAACAACTTCACAAATCATATGTACTTTTTTTTAAAGTTTCACAACTTGCTTAGCATTGATAGGTATATCATTTTCAAGTTGATATATAAATTACATGTGATTTGTCTCTTCGCTTCAATCAAATATCTTTTAGTGTTTTACACTTTCAAATGCTTTTAGCATACATGTATTGAGCTACATTGATAAATTTGATTGAAGACCTCATGCGTCACATGTTTTGTTCTTAGAATTTTACAACTTGTTTAGAATATATAAATATATCTTTTACAAGTTATTTTTAACATGTGATTGGGATTCTTTCCTCAATCATAAATTTTTTTATGAACTAAAATTTTTAAAAGCCATTGGCATACATTTATGAGCTTTTATTTTCAAATTGATTGTGGACATCATACATACACATTGTGCATTCATCTTTGCATTCATAGTGTGTGAGTGTGAATTAGATTTTCACTTTCATATCCACCCAATTAAGAGGCATTGTATTTGAGTTTAAAATTGTATCGCTTCAAGTGTTGTGTAGACACTTCTTAGAGAAAACCTTTTGGTTGCATAGGTTGTTGCTTAGCCTTAGAAAAGCATAAGTGTATGGTTAGGGGTGAACCATAAAACCCAATAGGTTATTGCTTAGCCTTGGAAAGCATGTTGTAAGGTTATTGCTTAGCCTTGAAAAGAATTTTGTAAAGGTTATTGCTTAGCCTAATGAAAAGCATAGATAGTGGAAATCCGGTGGGGTGTAGGATCACAAGCTGGTAGTGGATATAGGCATTGAGGCCGAACCACTATAAATCATTGTATAATGGCGCAAGCCGCTCTCTAAACACCATCTGACAAGCCGAAAAAATGTAGTGCGGCCTGATGTGTGTTCCATCTCCTCTAGTAAAAACACCGTCACCTAGCCAATAAGTGAGGTAAACAGCGAGATCTCTCCACGGCGCAATGTCAGAATAAATGGCGTTTGTGCTTGCAAAGAATTCTTTCAAATTTTCTCGCATGACGGAGATTTTCTTCGAACTCGGAGTTTTAACCCTGGCTTCCTGGGTCATACTCTCAAAAGACTCTTCGCCATTAAAGAAGTTGGGAGACAAAGAGCTAAAACTCTTCCAACTGCTACACCTGACTTCCGAACCCTCCTTCTCCTTAAAAAAATCGTAGAAGGCGACGAGCTGAAAGTACAAAACCCTGAACTCCTTAGACTGCTCCTTAAGGACGTTGTCAATAGGCATGAACTCCTCATAGAGTTTGCCAAGGATGGGCAGCCCGAAGATGGGCGCTCAGTTCCTTCAAAGGAAAACCATTCTCACCATTCGTGACAATGAAGGTGTTGGTTTGTGGAAGGAATGACTCCAACATAGCCATGAAGGCTTCATCGGAGAAAACTACGATCTTCCGAAAAGCGTGAACCACATCGAAGATCTCGACCTCCTTCAGAATGGCCCCGCCAACCTGCAGGATGTGATCAGTCCATGACTCCCAACTTGAGTCAGCACTGAAACGGCCACAAAGTCGAAAAGGCGTCACCCAATTGCTGTCGTCACCCTTGAAAATGCCAAGGCCCACTGGTCTCAAATCGACTGACGAATGATCTGAACCTTGGTAGCCACTGGCCGGCATCAACATGTCCATGCGGACAGGCAACTTCTCTGCATAACCGGAAGAGCCGCCAACAAAAACCCCGGTCTTTTCACATTGGTCCTCTTCACCCAGCTTGGAGGATCTTCCTTCTTAGAGCATGTGGGAGAAAGGTTCATGATCGAGATGGTGCGATCGAAGGTCGACCAGGTAGAAACAGTTCTCTCCTTACCGTCAACTGTGTAAGAGAACTGAAAACATCTTCTTTAGTATGTTAAGTCGTTAGGGGCTGCATCACCAAAAAAAAAGGTAGGCTTAGGCACAATGCTTTGATCGTCCGTGACCTAAGGACGATTGCTTACCACAATCCTATAAAAATCTTCATCCTTGAGGGCGATCAAACGTTGCCTCATCTCATCTCGGTTGAGCGAGTCATACTCTTCTAAGTTCCTCTCCACATACTGGACCTTCTTCCAGGCCTGCTGTACGGCTGCATTGGAAGATCTAGCAGACCGACGGGGCACATCGGTAATAAGACCCTTATCCTTGTTCGTTCTGGAGGAACTACCTGTAAGGGACGAAAAAGAAAAAATCAATCATCAAAATGACAGAATTTTGCTAAAAATTCCTCTCGAAATTTTGGCATGGTTCCGGGACAATTCCGAAGAAAAAGGAAACACCCCGAAAAAGATAGGAAGCTTGAAGATGAGCTCAACATTGCTACGAGCTCATCATCAATGGAAGATTCTCAAAGAAGGCTCGAACTCAAACATTGCTACGAGATCAAGCCAGTCTTCTCAAACCTCCGCAAAATTGGAAAAAGGGCTCAACATTGCTGCAAGCTCCAGACACCAAAACTTGCAAAGCTCCTCAAAACCCCCGCAAGAATAAGAAGGGGCTCAACATTGCTGTAAACTCCAAATCCCAAGGCTAGCAAAAGATTTCCAGGTGTGCATCATCATCATGCTCCCAAACCAATTTACCAAAAATCATGCATAAAAGAAAATCATCATGCATTAGATGCTAGGAAAACATTGACAAAAGTTTGATCAATTCCAACCCAACTTGGTCAAAACCAATCAAACTTTGTCCAAGTCAAAATTCATGTTGACTTGACCTAGAAACTCTAGCCTTTTATCTTAATGCATAAAAACAAATGCATGAACATCTTGGATTGCAAAAACTTCATTATCATGGTGAGCAAAAAAGGGGGAAAGAAAAAAAAACAGAGAGAAAATCTTTCAAAATTTTTTTTTATGGGCTGTACCATAGGTCGTGGTCCACTGCCACGTGGCAGTACAGCCAGGTCCGTACAGACCTGTCCGTACAGCCAAGAAAAAAAGAAAAAAATAGAGAAAAAAAGGAAGAAAAAAAACCGTGAAAAGAAAAAAAAACCGTGAAAAAAAGAACAAAGAAAAAAAAGAGAGAAGCACGTGAAAAAATAGGAAAAAAACATGTAAAAAAAAAAAGAAAAAAAGGAAACACGTGAAAAAGAAAGGGAAGAAGAAAAGAGAAACAAAAAAAAAAAGAAAAGAAAAGAAAGAAAAGGAAAGAAAAAAAAAGGAAAGGAAAGAAAGAAAGAAAAAGGAAAGAAGAATCTCTCATCATTCTACTTCTACATGGAGTTTTCTTGATGAAAAGGGAAACTTACTTGAAGCCGTGGAGGAAGAAGAAGAAGAACTTGAAGATCCTTGAAGAAAAAGGGTTCTTGATCTTGGAGCACTCTTGGAGGATTTTACGAAAAAAAAAAAAGAAGCAATAAGAGCAAGAGATCCAATCTCCTTTGCTTTTATAGAAGAGAGCAAACCAAAAGATGAAACAAAGAGAAAAGCTAGGAGGTAAGTGCTACAAATTAGCAACCTTCCCAAAAGAAAGGAGATTTGAGATATTCTCTCATAAAGAGAAGATTCTTTGAGAAATTCTCTCCAAAAAGAAAAGGAAAGTGAGATATCCTCTCCCAAAAGAAAGATACTTTGAGAAAATCTCTCCCAAAATCATGGAAATTTGAGAGATCCTCTCCAAGTAAGGATATTTTTAGATATTCTCTACCCAAAAGAGATATTCTTCACAAAAATGACACCACATGAGATCTAAGCCATCTTTAAAGCTTAAGGTCCCATGGGTTAGCCCACATGAGCCAGGTTTGACCACCTACGCACTAAAAGCGGCTTTTTGTCAAAATTCCTCTTACTAAGAGCATATAAAAATGGTTCTATGCCTCTTTTGAGTTGACTGGACCATACAAAAAATCCAAGCCTCATGAGTTTCCAAAAATTCAAACCATCCAACCTCATGAACCAAATTGAGCCAAAATCTTAAAATTGACTTTTCACAAAAACCCAAACTACGCCAATGGACCCAAAATTGTCCCAAAGAGAGACCAAAAACCAAACCATGATCCCCTAACTCGCCACATACAACTTGTTAGGTCACAAGGCCAAAACCAAAAACAAAATCCCGGTCCCCTAACATGCCACATACAGCTTGTTAGGTTACAAGGCCAAAATCAAAATCCAAAACCTGATCCCCTAACCTACCACATACAGCTTATTAGGTCACAAGGTCCGAAACCAAAAAACCTTTAGGTTCACAAGGTCAAAAAGAAAATACAAAACCCAAAACCCAAATCCAAATGTCATTTTCAAAACTTTGCCTTGAGATGGTACGTGATCTCTCTCACTGCCATAAAATCCACTTGGAAACTCAAAAGGCTACTCTATCAAAAGAAAAATGCTCAGAGACTCTTGGTCAAGTCAGAAGCTCTCCTTCAAAGTTTTCTTCCAGGCACATCGACTGCAAAATCGATGCAATTCGTCGCTGTGCCTCGAGGGGGCATTTGTTTACACCAAAAAAATGTCATTTTGCCTCTTCGACATTAAAAGCTACAAAGAGCCACATCCTACTACAAACAGGCAATGCCGCTTCAAGCATCAGATCTTATAAGAATCAAGCAAAAACTGCAAGATCCTTCAAAATAGCCAAAAGAAGGGTACACATGAAGTTTCGGGCCATTTCAACACCGTTCGGCCTGACTTCACTCCTCTAGTGGCTCAGCAGGAGCTTCTGGCGGCGACAGTGTCAAAGATATCAAATCTTCGATCAGAGCCTATGGATGGTCTCAAAATACCTCCAAAAGGCTCCCTGTCAAATTTAAAGTCAAACCGACACCGTTTGACCCTCCATCAATTTTCGAGTAGCAAACTCAAGCCTCTTCGCGGTGAAGAACCACAGAGGCCATCACTCATCAAAAAAAGCACATGGGTGGCTTCTACATGTTTCCAAAGGCCTACATGTCAAATTTCAGGTAATTCCGACAACGTTTGACCCAACTTTGTCGCTCGGAAGCAAAATCAGGCCTCCCGACGGCGGAGCTCTCCGGGACCATGGCATTCAAATTGGAGCTAATGGATTGTCTCAAAATGACTCCAATAGGCTCCCTGTCAAATTTCAGGCCAATCGGACATCGGTTGACCATATATCAAAGCTCGACATTTTCCTCGCGGTGAAATCAAGTCTAGCAGTGACGGGACCCCAAATGGCTTCAAAACTCAAACAAAAGCCCATTGTTGGTCCTATCTATTGCTCAGGAATCTTCACCTCAAATTTCAGGTTATTCCAACATTGTTTGACCTAGCTTCGACTCTTGACGGAAAATTGGCTATAAAGTCTTCGGCTTTTCCAAAAAATAAGAAACCTTGTACTCCGATTTGCATGGCTTCTCATCAAGTTTTCTCCAGGAGAATCAAGCCAATAAATGAGGAAAAATGTCAAGAAAAATACAGGAGAAAGAAGAACAAAAAAAGCCCGAAAAACGGCTGAGAAATAGCAACCGAAAGGGTAAAAATCCCCATGGTAGCCGGCGGCGACCCTGGAAATCCGGGAAGCCGGATTTCCCCCGAAAGGGCATTTTTCCGTCCATTTTCCCATTTCGAGCTGTTTGGCCCCTGTGATTTTTCTAAAATCTGATTTTTTGAGCATAGTATCCGTCTATCTTCGTCAACATCACAGATCCGCTACCGAAATCATGAAATCATCATTCGGCGCTTCAAAATCGCCAACCGGCCAACTAAGAAAGCACACTTTCTGCCCGACCGATGGAGAAATCAACTAGACAGATGTTGCCGACTCATTGGTATTAATCAATGTCTAAAATTGCATGGTCGTCCGATATCCATCAGCATGAAAATCCATCTATGATCATCACCAGAAGAATTCCAAAAGACGCGGCCCGGCCAGCGACTCTTCGAGCGACTTGGCGACCACCTAATGCTGTTAATTGACCCATTTATGGCAACTTATTGCAGCCATTAACTCATTATTTTGGACAGCCCAATCACAAGCAAGCAAAAGCGAGTTACAAGTCAAAGGATTCGTGGCATTTAAACCATGAAACTCCTCCCATGATGGAGATTAAAAGCAATTAAAAGCTTTTAATTCTTCACCGGCCAATCAGAAGCCAAGGAAAAGGAGTTACAAAATAAATGAATTAAAACTTGTAACTCCTCCCTTTATGCGGCTTTATGACAATTAAAGCCCATAAACCCTCCTAAATAGCTACCAAAAGCCTATAAATAGGAGAGCATTCCAAGAAGAAAGGGTCCTGAAAATTGTCCGGATAATTGTTCGGAAATTGTTGGGAAATCCATAACTTCTGCAACTGCTGTAACAATTTCCTCTCCTTTGACGAAACTTTGCTGCAACTGATGGACCCGTATTTTCTTTCTTGACTTCCTCCATCCCGGGTCCACCGCGATGCGGCGGGGCGAAGAGAAAAAAAAAGAGCAAGCATCAATATTTTTTTTTTGTACGGGTATGCCAGATTTTCTATTCTACTTGGAATTTGAAATGGTGATCTGGAGATTCACCTTCACAAGTAGAAAGGAAATCAAAATTTTTTTCTAACTTTCCATTGCACATATATTAAAGAAAGAGACAAGATTTTAAAATGCCTTGAGAGGCGATTTTGTTTAGTTTGTCGTGAAAGGCGGTTTTGTGCCGTAGAAGGCGATTTTGCCATGGAAGGCGATTTACAAATCTTATCAATGAAGAAAGACAAGAATTGTGATTTTTGTCTCTTTTAATAATACAAAATACAATAGAAAGGGAAGAAAGAGGGATCTGACTTCTCAAGCGATTGTGGGGACTCGTTCAGATCGACGGTCGCGAGTCATGTATGGACTCCACCATCGTCCTTCAGATGAGAACACTTGATGCTTTAGTTCAATTGGCTTGGCTTGGACCTCAGATTTTTAGAGGACAAAGACCAAGGGAAGGTCCTATATCTAATAAAAAACCAAGTAGACGGGCTGAAAAGCCGCATCTAGGCCATGTTGGATAGAAGAAGAGGGGAGATCTTAGGGGGGTGGCCCTCCCAAGGGACTTTGATCACCTTGTAGAATTTGCAGCAAAGTTTCTTCAGAGTGAGAGAGCTTCTTTTTGCAGAGAATTCTTCAGGATAGTTTTCAGACAATTTTTCAGGACCCCTTCCCTTTGGAATGACCGCCTATTTATAGGCTTTTAGTGGCCATTAGGAGGGTTTTATGGGCATTAATGGTATTAATGCTCCATGATGGGAGGAGTTACAAGTATTAATTTCATAATTTTGTAACTCCTTTTCCTTGGATTTTGATTGGCCGATGGAGAATAATGGGCATTTAATCTCCATGATGATGGGAGTTTCATGATTAATTACCATGATTAATCTCCTTAATGATAGGAGTTACATGGTTAATTGCCATGATTAATTGGACTTGTAACTCCCATTTGCTTGCTTCTGACTGGGCCGTCCAAAATAATGACTTAATTACTCTAATAAGTTGTCATAAAAAGGTCAATTAACAGCATTAATTGGCCGCCGAGTCACTTGAAGAGTCGCGGGCCGCGCCGCATCTTTTGGAATTCTTCTTGCGATGATCATTGATGGATTCGCACGTTGTTTGATGTCGGATGACGATGCAGATTCAGACATTGGTTGACACCAATGGGCCGACAACATCTGTTCAATCGATTTCTCGATCGGTCGGGCAGAAAGTGTACTTTCTTGGTTGGCCGGATGGCGGTTTCGGAGTATCCAATGATGATCAAATGATTTCGATGGCGGATCCGTGATGTTGACGAAGATCGACGGATATCATGCCCCAAAAATCAGATTTTAAGAAAATCACATGGGCCAAACATTGCTAAACACAGAAAGAATCGGAAAAACAGTCGTTCCGGCTGAAACCCAGCGACCCGGATTTCCAGGGTCGTCGGCGACCTTGGACTTTGGTCCATTTTCCGGTCGCCGTTTCTTTGCCGTTTCTCGGGCTTTTTCGCTTCTGTTTTCTCCTGTATTTTTTTTTGACATTTCTCCTCATTTATTGGCTTGATTCCACTGAAGGAAACCCATCAAGAAGTCATGCAAATCAGAGCACAAAAGTTTCCTATTTTTGGAAAAGCTGAAGACTCCATAGCCGATTTTCCGCCAAGAGTTGAAACTAGGTCAAACGATGTCGGAATGACCTGAAATTTGAGGTGAAGCTTCCTGAGCATTAGATAGGACGAACTATGGGCTTTTATTTGAGTTTTGAAGCCGTTTGGGGTCCCGTCGATGCTAGACTAGATTTCACCATGCGGAAGATGTCGAGCTTTGATGTGCGGTTATCCGATGTCCAATTGACCTGAAATTTGACAGCGAGCTTATTGGAGTCATTTTGAGATGATCCATTAGCTCCGATTTGGATGCGATGGTCCCGAGGAGCTTCGCCGCCGATAGGCTTGATTTTGCTTCGGAGCATCAAAACCGGGTCAAACGTTGTCTGAATGACCTGAAATTTGACGTGCAGCCCTTTGGAACCATGTAGAAGCTACTCATGTGTTTTGTTTAATGAGTGGCAGCATCGGAGGTTTTCACCGCCTGGAGGCTTGATTTCGCCATTCGAGAAATGATGGAGGGTCAAACAGTGTCGGTTTGACTTGAAATTCGATGTGGAACCTTTTGGAGGTATTTTGAGACCATCCATAGGCTCTGATCAAAGATTTGATACCTTCGACACTGTCGCCTCCGGGAGCTCTTGCCCAGCCGTTGGAGGATTGAAATTAGGCCAAATGGTGTCGAAATGGCCTGAAATTTCTTGTATACCATTCTTTTGGCTATTTTGAAGGATCTTGCAGTTTTTGTTTGATTCTAACAAGATCTGATGCTTGAAGCAGCTTTGCCTGTTTGTAGTAGGATGCGGTTCCATGTAGCTTTTGATATTGAGGAGGCAAAGTGACATTTTTGGTGTCAACAAATGCCCCCTCGAGGTACAGCGACGAATCGCGTAGCTTTTGCAGTCGATGTGCCTCGAAGAAAACTTTGAAGGAGAACTTCTGATTTGACCAACAGTCTCTGAGCATTTTTCTCTTGATAGAGTAGCCTTTTGAGTTTCCAAGGGGATTTTATGGCAGTGAGAGAGATCACGTACCATCTCAAGGAAAAATTTTGAAAATGACATTTGGATTGGGTTTTTGGATTGTGGATTTTCTTTTTGACCTTGCGAACCTAAAGGCTTTGTGTGGCGCATCAGGCGGTCAAAAAGGTTTTGGGGTTTTTGACATTGTGACCTAACAAGCTGTATGTGGCAGGTTAAGGGGTCAGATTTTGGATTTTGATTTTTGGTCTTGTGACCTAACAAGCTGTATGTGGCAAGATAGGGGACCGGGATTTGGTATTGGTTTTCCCCTTGTGACCCAACAAGCTATATGTGGCGAGTTAGGGGACCATGGTTTGGATTTTGGTCACTCTTTGGGACAATTTTGGGTCCATTGGAGTGGTTTGGGTTTTTTTGGAATGTCAATTTCAAGGTTTTGGCTTAATTTGGTTAATGAGGTGGGATGGTTTGGTTTTTTGGAAACTCATGAGGCTTGGATTTCTATTTTATTTTTTGTATGGTCCAATCAACTCAAAGGAGGCATGGAACCATTTTTGTATGCTCTTGCTAAGAGGGATTTTGACTAAAAGCCACTTTTAGTGCCTAGGTGGTCAAACCTGACTCATGTGGGCTAGCCCATGGGACCTTAAGCTTTAAAGATGGCTTAGATCTAATGTGGTGTCATTTTTGTAAAGAATATCTAAAAATATCACTTTTTGGTAGAGAATATCTAAAAATATTCTTACTTGGAGAGAATCTCTCAAGTTTCCTTGATTTTAGGAAAGATTTTCTCAAAGTATCTTTCTTTGGGAGAAAGTTTCTCATAATCCCTCTCTTTTTGGAGAGAATTTCTCAAAAGATCTCCTCATTGGGAAAGAATATCCCATGATCCTTTTCTTTTAGGAAGTTTGCTAATTTGTAGCACTTACCTCCTTTCTTTTCTCCTCCTTTCCTCTTTTGGTTTGCTCTCTTCTATAAAACCAAGGGGAGGTTGGATCTCTTGCTCCTCTTGCCTTCTTTTTGCAAAAGTCTTCAAGAGTGCTCCAAGATCAAGAATTCTTCTTCTTCTTCAAGGATCTTTAAGCTTTTTCTTCTTCTTCTCCATCAATGGCTTCAAGTAAGTTTCTTCTTTTTTCTTTAAGAAGCCCCATGTAGAAAAGGTTTTCATTCTTTTCTTTTTTTTTTCTTTCTTTCTTTTTTTTTTTCTTTTCACGTGAATTCTTTTTTTTTTCACACGTTTTTTCTTTCCCCGTTTTTTTTCTTTTCTATGTGTTTTCTTTTTTTTTTCACACGTTTTTCTTTCTTTCTTTCTTTCTTTTTTCTCTCTTTTTTTTTTCTTTTTCTTTCACGGTTTTCTCTCTGTTTTTTTTTTCTTACCATGTTTTTTTTCTTTTTTTTTCTCTCTTTTTTTTTTCTTTTTTCTTTTTTTTTTTTTTGTGTGGCCGTACGGACAAGACCGTATGGCCACGTGGCCTGTCCTCCTTTCCTTTTTTTTGTTTTTTTCTCTTTTTTTTTTTTTTTGAAAGAGGTTCTTTTCTTCTCTCTTTTTCCTTCTTTCTTTTCCGGATTTCGAGACGCGCATGCATGATAACTTTCCTTCTATGCATTTTTTAGAAAAGGAAATTGGAAGTATAGTGCACACCTAGAAATTTTTTCTCAAGTCTTGGGATTTGGAGCTCTCAAGCCTTCATGGCCGTGCTGGAGTCGTTCCTTCCACAAACCAACACCTTCGTTGTCACGAATGGTGAGATTGGTTTTTCTTTAAAGGAACTGAGAGCCATCACCGGGCTGCCTATCCTCGGCAATCTCTATGAGGAGTTCATGCCTACTGACAGAGTCCTTGAGGAGCAGTCTGAGGAGTTTAGGCTTTTGTACTTTCAGCTCGTCGCCTTCTATGATTTTCTGAAGGAAAAGGAGGGCTCGAAAGTCCAGTGTAGCAGTTGGAGGAGTGGTAGCCTTTTGTCTTCCAACTTCTTTGACAGCGGGGAGTCTTCTGAGAGTACTGTCAAACCCCGACCCAGGATTAGCGCGATTAGTGTTAACTAAGTGCGTGTTTAGTTGTAATGTGAGTTTAGTGTACGTGGGATTAGAAATTGGTCCGATTTGGTCTAGAATTAGCTTTGGGGAATTTTGAGAGCGTTTTATGCTATTTGGTCACACTTAAGGGTGCCTTGAGTGTACGTGTAAGCTTGGGAAGAAATTCCAGTTTTCTGATTTTAATCGTGATTTCGATCTCTTTTGAATGGTTTTATTTTATTGATAAACTTTTGTGTTCAGCTTGTTTGTGTTTTAGGCCCAGAAACCCAAGTTTTGGCCCAAAGGGGTAAATCAGTCTTTTCACACCAAACCTGGACTCAAATTTCGAAATCTCAAAACTATGCCAAATTTATACTTTTTGGAAAGTAGATTTTTCGGCGATCATTTTAGTCTTCTTCGTCGTTTTCATCCGGGGCCCACAAGTCAGTGTTTTAAACATTGCAAGTTCTGAGCAATGGGGCCCACAAGAACCCACTTGAATCAAATCTCCTTCTCCCTCATTTTTCTTCACTCACGATTCAAACTCTCCCTGCAACTTCTTCAACTCAGCTGAAAACTCTTCTTCTTCCCCTCCTTTCTTCTCATTGCATGCCTAAGCTAGAGAGCTTCAAAGCACAAACCAACCATACCATCTTCTTCCTCTCAACTCTACGAATCTATTGCTACCATTTTCTTGGAGGTCCCAGCTGTGGTTCCACTCCGTTTTCTTCTCCTCTTCTTGTTTAGCAAGCTTCAGGTAATGGATCTCTTTCTTCTCTTCAAGGTAGTCTTTGGAGTTCCTTAGGAGCCCATTTTTCAAGCATGCAACACCCATTTCAAAATGGGTCATTGTCTTCTCTTTTTGGTGGATTTTTGAAGTTCTTTTCTTGGGTTTTCTTGTAGATTTCGTGGAGTACTTTTGGTAGGATTTGTTTCTGAGATTGTTGGGCTAGGACTTGGTAAAGGCAAGTGATCAACTTAGCTTCATGATGCATGCAATATTTGATTATTTTAACTTTCATGATTTGATTTCTTTTCCAATCTAGTTTGGATAATATATTGTTTCAAGGATGTGATATGGTCTGAAATCTTGTTTTAATTGAAATGCATATGCTAATGGTTTGTATTAATGGTTTTCATTCATTTGAAGTTGCTTTTATCTTACCAAATTGTGTTATAAATGGATGCAAGGATGGAGGAAATGTTATGAGGTGAATGGGAGTGTGGATTGTTATAATTTGAATGGAAATTGCCCTTGGAGTGCATGGAGGCTCAGGGGATATGCAGGGATTTGACAAAGGAAGAAATGGTGAAAATGGGGGTGTGAATTCGGAATCCAACTGAAGCTGCCGCAGACAGGCGGTTAGCAGTCGGCCAGCAGTCGGCTAACCGACTGTTGACCCACGGCTAACCGACCCTGTGTCGGTTAGAATAACAGTAACTCAATTTCTGCACAGAGCGTGGTCGGCCCGCGGGCGGTCAGCAGGCGGCTAGCCGACCTGCGCAAGAAATTTGAAAGTAGTATTTTTCCTGATCAGTCGGTCAGCGGTCGGTCAGTTGGTCGGCCAGCCTACCAGCAACCGGCGGCCAGCCGCCAGGTAGCCGCGTGGTGACCGAGTGTACAGAAGAAGAATTTTGAAGGGGCTTTGATGGGAGAGAAAAACTAGAATATGTTAAGGGGTCTTTAGCTTGATGCTGTGCAGTTGAAATATGAAATGTTTGTTTAGCTTCGGGGACACCAATTCATTTTAAACTCCAACATTTGGGTTTCAACTTCACGAGAATCAAACAAAGAGCCTTAGCATATACTTGACATAATTGTTTCAAAATCTGGAATTTTGACACGAAGAATACGTTTTGTACCTGTTTTGATTTACAAGCATGTATTTAACTCTAGATATGTTTCAAGAACTAAAATGGGGACACTTTTCCAGCCTTGCTTGTTATAGCTTATGCTATTCTTATTTAGTCTTGTCTTGCATTGTTTTGATAAGTGTTTTACCCATTTTATCGCTAAGATTTGTACAAGCATTGATATGTTTTATGCATACATGGATATCATAGAGTACCACTGAGCTTGGACTGCCCTCTCAGTCTGATCCACTAGTTAGGGGGTCCTTAAACATAAGGGCAATCTGCAGATTAGTCGTGTATTTATACACATCTTTGTTTTGTCCGGTTCCGCGGCCGGTTTTCCGCCCACCTTGTGTGGCTCGGACTTTTGTTTTGCTTCGTCTCGTTCTGTTTCGTTTCGCTTGCTCTTGTCATTACGTATGACGGAGAAAGGATGAGCTCAATGTGGATCCGTGAATCATGTTATTTTATTGAAAAGCATGTTAGTTTTGAATTACACTTAAACATGTTTTGTTCAGAACTCATGCCATGTTTTAAGTACTGATTACTTTCATAATAACTGTCTTGTACTATGTCTAAGTTGTTCACCTGCCAGACCGTCGTGTCTGATCCCTTTGTTTTGGTGTTTAGATGCAGGCGCCGTTGCTATTGCGGAGGAGCGCCCGGAGGAGGCTTTTGAGCCACCCCCAGCCCGTGAGTGGCAACCCGACGACGTCATCTAGACGTTGGGTGGGGTGTTGAGTACGATACATATAGATGGGATATTTTGTTATTTTGGAATGTATGGCCTTTGTTGGCCTTTTCACACTTTTGGGGTTATGTATCTTAACACTTTGTTATCTTGAAACTTGATTTGAATTTGGTAATGCTATGCTTACATTCTCTCCTCTGATTACTGTCTTAATGATGACTCAACTTATGCAATTCAGAATCATAAGGTTTATGTTATTAATTTGTGATGAGATTACTTGCACGTTTCCGCAAATCATTGTTCGTGTGAGATTGTTACATGTTCGTTTTTGGGAATCCTCACCGCGGAAACCTGTGGGTTAATCAAAGTTGGATGGACACAACCGTCGCGGGGCCCGGACCTGGGGAAACTCGGTCCGGGGTCGCGACAGGACTGGTATCAGAGCGGGACATGTTTCAGGCAATTAAAAGAAACTAGAAACTCTTGGGGACGTGGCGAGGATCCGTGAACACGTTAGATCAATAGTATGGATTTAGAAACCAAACCCCAATTGGTTAATATGTACTGACAATTTGTTTTACAGCATCATGCCTCCCAAAAGAACTCCGAATCAAAATGCTTCAGGGAGCAATACCAATAATGAGGACAGTGAAACACTTCATGAACAGTCACCTACAATGACTCAGTTTCAGGCACTCATGCAAGCCATGCTAGAACAACAGAGGCAAGCTAATGAAAGTCAGACAAGAATGCAGAGGGAAGCTAATGAAGTCCAAGCTAGGCTACAAAGAGAGGCCAATGAGAACCAAGCTAGGTTCCAAGAACAGCTAGCTAAGAAGGATGAGGAAATGGCACAAGTTCAAAGACAGCTTTTGGAAGTTTTACAAACTAGGCCTCAACCCCCGCCTAGGCAACCTGGGGGACCGAATATCGTCATCAACAATCGAGAACAAGACCCTAACATTTTGTTCGAGAGGTTCAGGAAGAGAGGACCCAAGGAGTTCTCAGGTCAAGAAGACCCGTTGGCTGCAGATGACTGGCTAGTTAATGTAGAGAAGATCTTTGATGTATTTACTTGTACAGGCTTACAGAAGGTCAACCTCACAGCTTCTCTATTTTTTGGGTTAGCGGACACTTGCTGGCAAACGGTTAAGGAACCGTATCAGACTATGCCAGATGGAGCTACATGGGAGACTTTTAAGACTCAATTCACTGATAAGTATGTCCCTTCTCATGTCAAAAGGCAGAAAGCTATAGAGTTTCAGCAGCTCAAGAAGGGTAACATGACAGTTTTGGAGTATGTGACAAAGTTTGAAAGGCTTGCTAGATATGCCCGAGAGTTGATAGACATCGAGCAGAAGAAGATCACTAAATTCTTAGAAGGGCTGAACCCCATCATCATGAGGGATGCTACAGGAGTAGTTCCACCAGCCACCTTCGATGAAGCAGTCAAAAGAGCATACAAGTTCGAGGACATCAACAATCAGATCATCAGGGATAGAAAGCAACAGTACCACCAACAGAACCAAAGGTCACAGAACAAGAAGCCAAGACAAGAACAAAACCCTCCAAGGCAAGGTGCGTGTGCACATTGTGGCAAAAATCATGAGACTGCACAATGTCGTAAAGCCACGGGAGCTTGTTTTAGATGTGGGGCTATGGACCATGCCATTCGGGATTGCCCACAAGTGCAGAATCAGGCCAATAGGAACCAGCCACAAAGGCAAGCAGCACCACAGGCTCCAGCCCAGAACCAGGCAAGACCACCTCAGCAGCAACAAGGCAGGCAACAAGTTCAAAATCAGAACGCTCGTCCTCCTCAGCAGCAGCAGCAGAACAGAAATGCACAAGGGAGGCAGAATAGACCACAGCAGCAAGGGCGGGCATACAATCTTAATCGTGTCGATGCCAATGCTGCGGGCGATGTAGTGGAAGGTAAACTTTTCATCTGTGGAGTAGAAGCTCAAATTCTATTTGATCCTGGAAGCACTCATTCATTTTTTTCTCCTGTGTTTGCGAAGCTGATTGCTATGCCATTTAGAATTCTTGATTATATCTTGACTGTCACTACACCAGTAGGTAAGCAGGCCGTTTGTAGAATCTATTACCCAAATTGTTCAGTTTTATTAGGAGAAGTCAACCTTCCAGCAGATCTTATTATTTTAGACATGCATGATTTTGATGTCATCTTAGGCATGGACTGGTTAGAGAAATATCATGCAACCATGGATTGCTTTAGTAAAACTATTACTTTTAAGTTGAAAGGAGAACAGACAAATTTGATTGTTCAGGGAAACAGGAAGAAAGGCCAAGTGGGGATTATTTCAGCACTAAAGGCAAGCAGAATGGTATCTAGTGGTTGTGAAGCTTTTATAGCGTTTATCGCGGAGGATAAACGGTCCCAAGGGGTGGAGGAAATCCCCGTTGTATGTGAGTTTCCAGATGTTTTTCCGGAAGAAATCCCGGGATTACCACCAATTCGGGAGGTTGAGTTCACGATTGAGCTCCTTCCAGGGACAGCTCCAATTTCTATTGCACCTTACAGGATGGCTCCAGCAGAATTAGGTGAACTAAAACTCCAATTGCAAGAACTTTTGAGTAAAGGTTTCATTAGACCAAGTGTTTCACCTTGGGGAGCACCAGTGTTGTTCGTGAAAAAGAAGGATGGAAGCTGGAGAATGTGCATAGACTATAGAAGATTGAACCATATGACTGTTAAGAACAAGTATCCGTTGCCGAGAATAGATGAATTGTTTGATCAATTGCAAGGAGCAGCGTATTTTTCCAAGATAGATTTGAGGTCTGGGTATTATCAGCTGCGAGTTAGAGAGTCAGACGTGCCTAAAACAGCTTTTCGAACTAGATACGGGCACTATGAGTTTCTGGTGATGCCATTTGGGTTGACTAATACACCCGCGGTATTTATGGCTCTCATGAACAAAGTCTTTGCGGAGTACTTGGATCACTTTACAGTGGTGTTTATTGATGACGTTCTTGTGTATTCTAAGAGTAAGGAAGAGCATGAAGAGCACTTGAGGACATCATTACAGCTTTTGAAGGACAACCAGCTCTATGCAAAGCTAAGTAAATGTGAATTTTGGTTAGAGCAAGTGGCTTTTCTAGGCCACGTTATTTCAAGGAAAGGCTTAGCAGTGGACCAGTCCAAAGTCGAAGCAGTTGCCAGTTGGAAAAGGCCAAGCAGTGTGACGGAAATCAGAAGCTTTTTGGGACTAGCAGGTTATTACAGGAGGTTTGTCCAAGGATTTTCATCTATTGCAGCACCATTGACAAAGTTAACTAGGAAAAATGTGCCTTTTGTATGGACAGACCATTGTGAAGAAAGTTTTCAAGAGCTGAAGAAAAGATTGATTTCAGCTCCAATCCTCACTTTACCGTCGGGAAGTGGAGGATTTGTTATCTATACAGATGCTTCAAATGTAGGATTGGGTTGTGTGTTGATGCAGAATGACAAAGTAGTTGCTTATGGTTCAAGGCAGTTGAAAGAGCATGAAAAGAATTATGCAACTCATGATTTGGAATTAGCAGCGGTTGTATTTGCTTTGAAAATGTGGAGACATTACCTATATGGAGAGAAATTTGAAGTACATTCAGATCACCGGAGTCTACAGTATCTATTTTCGCAGAAAGAGTTGAACATGAGGCAGAGACGATGGATGGAGTACATCAAAGACTATGACTTCCCAATCAAGTATCATCCGGGCAAGGTGAATGTAGTAGCTGATGCATTGAGCAGAAAATCAGTGGTTATGGCTAGCTTGAGAGGAGTCAGTGTCTTGTATCAATTTGAAGAATTGGGAGTAGAAGTGCATCCGTTAAGGCAGGGCGTGATGTTGGCAAGTATGATAGCGTCTGAACCTACTTTCATCCAGAAAATCAAAGACAGTCAATTGCAAGACCCGGACTTGGCCAAGATTGTGGAACACATTTCCGAACGTCCAGACTTCAGAGTTGTAGATGGAGTGTTGTACTTCCGTGACCGTTTGTGTGTGCCTAACCTCGAGGACTTGAAGAATGAAATTATGACTGAAGCTCACAACACGAGATACTCCATGCATCCTGGAAGTAGAAAAATGTATCAAAATTTGAAGAACCGATTTTGGTGGAATAACATGAAGCAAGAGATTGCAGCTTTTGTAACTCGGTGCCTCACGTGTCAGCAGATTAAGGCAAAACACCAGAAACCTCCAAGGTTGTTACAACCATTGGACATTCCGGAGTGGAAATGGGAACACATCACTATGGATTTCGTCTCCGGTTTGCCTACTACCAAGAAAGGGAACAATGCTATCTGGGTTATAGTAGATCGCCTTACGAAGTCTGCTCACTTCATTCCTATGAAGACAGGGAGTAAGATGCATATGGCACCACTTGCAGATTTATTTGTTACTGAGATAGTCAGCAGACATGGACAGCCCGTCTCCATCACTTCCGACAGAGATAGCAGATTTGTTTCGAGGTTTTGGAAGACCCTATTCGAATCTATGGGCACTAAGTTGCAATTCAGCACTGCATACCATCCTCAGACTGATGGCCAGTCAGAGCGAACTATACAGACTTTAGAGGACATGTTACGGGCTTGTGTGCTAGATTTCAAGGTCCAGTGGGATGAGTACTTACCACTGTGTGAGTTTGCATATAACAACAGCTACCATTCCAGTATTGGGATGGCACCTTTCGAAGCACTCTACGGTAGGAGATGCAGAACTCCTGTATGCTGGGAAGAAGTCGGTGTTCGTAGCTTTCACGGACCGACAATAGTGGGAGAAACAAGTGATAAGATCAAGTTGATTCAAGAACGGTTAAAGGTTGCTCGAAGTAGACAAAAGAGTTATGCTGATACACGTAGAAGAGATTTTCAGTTTACAGAAGGTGACAAGGTATTTTTGAAAGTATCTCCGGCTCGAGGAACTCTAAGATTTGGACAGAAAGGCAAGCTGGCGAGAAGGTACATTGGACCGTATGAGATTTTGAGCAAGATAGGAGACGTTGCCTATAGACTTGCGTTACCGCCGGAACTCTCCGGGGTACACAATGTTTTTCACGTCTCTATGTTGAAGAAATACGTCCCAAATCCTTCACATGTTTTGCGGCATGAACCATTGGGAATTCGAGAAGATGCATCGTATGTGGAGAAGCCGGTTAGAATTGTGGACACCAAAGAACAAGAATTAAGAAATCGGACAATTCACTGGGCCAAGGTACAGTGGAAAAATCATGAGCTAGAAGAAGCGACATGGGAACTACGAGAGCAAGTCCAGAGAAAGTATCCTGAACTAATACCAGAGGTATACTTATTTTTATTTGGAGGACCAAATAACCTAAGGGGTGGAGGATGTCAAACCCCGACCCAGGATTAGCGCGATTAGTGTTAACTAAGTGCGTGTTTAGTTGTAATGTGAGTTTAGTGTACGTGGGATTAGAAATTGGTCCGATTTGGTCTAGAATTAGCTTTGGGGAATTTTGAGAGCGTTTTATGCTATTTGGTTACACTTAAGGGTGCCTTGAGTGTACGTGTAAGCTTGGGAAGAAATTCCAGTTTTCTGATTTTAATCGTGATTTCGATCTCTTTTGAATGGTTTTATTTTATTGATAAACTTTTGTGTTCAGCTTGTTTGTGTTTTAGGCCCAGAAACCCAAGTTTTGGCCCAAAGGGGTAAATCAGTCTTTTCACACCAAACCTGGACTCAAATTTCGAAATCTCAAAACTATGCCAAATTTATACTTTTTGGAAAGTAGATTTTTCGGCGATCATTTTAGTCTTCTTCGTCGTTTTCATCCGGGGCCCACAAGTCAGTGTTTTAAACATTGCAAGTTCTGAGCAATGGGGCCCACAAGAACCCACTTGAATCAAATCTCCTTCTCCCTCATTTTTCTTCACTCACGATTCAAACTCTCCCTGCAACTTCTTCAACTCAGCTGAAAACTCTTCTTCTTCCCCTCCTTTCTTCTCATTGCATGCCTAAGCTAGAGAGCTTCAAAGCACAAACCAACCATACCATCTTCTTCCTCTCAACTCTAGGAATCTATTGCTACCATTTTCTTGGAGATCCCAGCTGTGGTTCCACTCCGTTTTCTTCTCCTCTTCTTGTTTAGCAAGCTTCAGGTAATGGATCTCTTTCTTCTCTTCAAGGTAGTCTTTGGAGTTCCTTAGGAGCCCATTTTTCAAGCATGCAACACCCATTTCGAAATGGGTCATTGTCTTCTCTTTTTGGTGGATTTTTTAAGTTCTTTTCTTGGGTTTTCTTGTAGATTTCGTGGAGTACTTTTGGTAGGATTTGTTTCTGAGATTGTTGGGCTAGGACTTGGTAAAGGCAAGTGATCAACTTAGCTTCATGATGCATGCAATATTTGATTATTTTAACTTTCATGATTTGATTTCTTTTCCAATCTAGTTTGGATAATATATTGTTTCAAGGATGTGATATGGTCTGAAATCTTGTTTTAATTGAAATGCATATGCTAATGGTTTGTATTAATGGTTTTCATTCATTTGAAGTTGCTTTTATCTTGCCAAATTGTGTTATAAATGGATGCAAGGATGGAGGAAATGTTATGAGGTGAATGGGAGTGTGGATTGTTATAATTTGAATGGAAATTGCCCTTGGAGCGCATGGAGGCTCAGGGGATATGCAGGGATTTGACAAAGGAAGAAATGGTGAAAATGGGGGTGTGAATTCGGAATCCAACTGAAGCTGCCGCAGACAGGCGGTTAGCAGTCGGCCAGCAGTCGGCTAACCGACTGTTGACCCACGGCTAACCGACCCTGTGTCGGTTAGAATAACAGTAACTCAATTTCTGCACAGAGCGTGGTCGGCCCGCGGGCGGTCAGCAGGCGGCTAGCCGACCTGCGCAAGAAATTTGAAAGTAGTATTTTTCCTGATCAGTCGGTCAGCGGTCGGTCAGTTGGTCGGCCAGCCTACCAGCAACCGGCGGCCAGCCGCCAGGTAGCCGCGTGGTGACCGAGTGTACAGAAGAAGAATTTTGAAGGGGCTTCGATGGGAGAGAAAAACTAGAATATGTTAAGGGGTCTTTAGCTTGATGCTGTGCAGTTGAAATATGAAATGTTTGTTTAGCTTCGGGGACACCAATTCATTTTAAACTCCAACATTTGGGTTTCAACTTCACGAGAATCAAACAAAGAGCCTTAGCATATACTTGACATAATTGTTTCAAAATCTGGAATTTTGACACGAAGAATACGTTTTGTACCTGTTTTGATTTACAAGCATGTATTTAACTCTAGATATGTTTTAAGAACTAAAATGGGGACACTTTTCCAGCCTTGCTTGTTATAGCTTATGCTATTCTTGTTTAGTCTTGTCTTGCATTGTTTTGATAAGTGTTTTACCCATTTTATCGCTAAGATTTGTACAAGCATTGATATGTTTTATGCATACATGGATATCATAGAGTACCACTGAGCTTGGACTGCCCTCTCAGTCTGATCCACTAGTTAGGGGGTCCTTAAACATAAGGGCAATCTGCAGATTAGTCGTGTATTTATACACATCTTTGTTTTGTCCGGTTCCGCGGCCGGTTTTCCGCCCACCTTGTGTGGCTCGAACTTTTGTTTTGCTTCGTCTCGTTCTGTTTCGTTTCGCTCGCTCTTGTCATTACGTATGACGGAGAAAGGATGAGCTCAATGTGGATCCGTG
Source organism: Persea americana (assembly GCA_029852735.1). Lineage (NCBI taxonomy): Eukaryota > Viridiplantae > Streptophyta > Magnoliopsida > Laurales > Lauraceae > Persea > Persea americana. Next base: position 20,970,363 of record CM056817.1, read on the forward strand.
AATCATGTTATTTTATTGAAAAGCATGTTAGTTTTGAATTACACTTAAACATGTTTTGTTCAGAACTCATGCCATGTTTTAAGTACTGATTACTTTCATAATAACTGTCTTGTACTATGTCTAAGCTGTTCACCTGCCAGACCGTCGTATCTGATCCCTTTGTTTTGGTGTTTAGATGCAGGCGCCGTTGCTATTGCGGAGGAGCGCCCGGAGGAGGCTTTTGAGCCACCCCCAGCCCGTGAGTGGCAACCCGACGACGTCATCTAGACGTTGGGCGGGGTGTTGAGTACGATACATATAGATGGGATATTTTGTTATTTTGGAATGTATGGCCTTTGTTGGCCTTTTCACACTTTTGGGGTTATGTATCTTAACACTTTGTTATCTTGAAACTTGATTTGAATTTGGTAATGCTATGCTTACATTCTCTCCTCTGATTACTGTCTTAATGATGACTCAACTTATGCAATTCAAAATCATAAGGTTTATGTTATTAATTTGTGATGAGATTACTTGCACGTTTCCGCAAATCATTGTTCGTGTGAGATTGTTACATGTTCGTTTTTGGGAATCCTCACCGCGGAAACCTGTGGGTTAATCAAAGTTGGATGGACACAACCGTCGCGGGGCCCGGACCTGGGGAAACTCGGTCCGGGGTCGCGACAAGTACGACCCAGGAAGCCAGGGCTAAGAACTCGAATTTGAAGAAGATCTCTGCCATTCGAGAAAATTTGAAGGAATTCTTCGCAAGCACAGATGCCATTCATTTTGACATTGCTCTGCGGAGAGATCTCGCTGTCTTCCTCACTTATTGGCTGGGTGAGGTTGTTTTTGCTGGAGGAGATGGAATGCACATCAAGCTGCATTGAATTTTTTCGGCTTGTCAAATGGCATTTGGAGAGCGGCTTGCTTTGGTACCTGCTCTTTACTCCTATTTATGCACCGAACTGCAGGCTGCTGCTTTTCTGGTTCGGCTTGGGCTTCCCATGAACAAGGTATTTTCAGCCCATATTTTCTATTCGTGGTGTGTATACCACTGTCCCAGTTTCCACCGATTGGGTGCTGTTCAGGACGATGACCCTTTCATGATTCGGTAGGCTAGAGGGAAGTCTGTTCCGCAAGAAGAATTCCAAAAGACGCGGCGCGGCCCGCGACTCTTCAAGCGACTCGGCAGCCAATTAATGACGTTAAATGACCCTTTTATGGCATTTTATTAGGGTCATTAACTCATTATTTTGAGCGGCCCAATCAGAAGCCAAGAAATGGGAGTTACAAGTCCAATTAATCATGACAATTAACCATGTAACTCCTATCATTATGGAGATTAATCATGGTAATTAATCATGAAACTCCCATCATCATGGAGATTAAATGCCCATTACTCTCCATCGGCCAATCAAAATCCAAGAAAAAGGAGTTACAAAATTATGAAATTAAATCTTGTAACTCCTCCCATCATGGAGCATTAATATCATTAATGCCCATAAGACCTTCCTAATGGCCGCCAAAAGCCTATAAATAGGCGGTCATTCCAAAGGGAAGGGGTCTTGAAAATTGGGTCCAGAAAAATTGTCTGAAAACTATCCTGAAGAATTCTCTGCAAAAAAGAAGCTTTCTCACTTTGAAGAAACTCTGCTGCAAATTCTGCAAGGTGATCGAAGTCCCTTGGGGGGCCACCCCCCCCCCCCCCCCAAGATCTTCTCTCTTCTTCTATCCAACATGGCCTAGATGCGGCTTTTCAGCCCGTCTACTTAGTTTTTTATTGGATATAAGACCTTCTCTTGGTCTTTATCCTCTAAAAATCTGAGGTCCAAGCCAAGCCAAGTGAATCAAAGCATCAAGTGTTCTCATTTGAAGGACGATGGCGGAGCCCATACATGACTCGCGACCGTCGATCTGAACGAGTCCCCACAATCGCTTGAGAAGTCAGATTCCTTTTCTTACTTTTCTATTGTATTGTATTTTTTTAAAAGAGAGATAAAAATCACATTTCTCGTCTTTACATTTTGATGAGATTTGTAAACTGCCTTTTACGGCACAAAATCGCCTTCTACGGCACAAAACTGCCTTTCACGGCAAATTAAACAAAATCGCCTCACACGGCATTTTAAAACCTTTTCTCTTTCTTTAAAATATATGTGCAATGGAAAGTTAGAAAAAAGTTGATTTCCTTTTCTACTTGTGAAGGTGAATCTTCGGATCACCACTTCAAATTCCAAGTAGAATAGAAAATCTGGCATACCAGTACAAAAAAAAAATGTTGATGCTTGCTCTTTTTTTCTCTTCGCCCCGCCGTACCCCGGCGGACCCAGGACGGAGGAAGGCGAGAAAGAAAAAGACGGGTCCATCAAGTTGGCACACCCGGTGGGACTTGTTCAAATGAGAACACGATGCTTAGAATCCTTGACTCCCTTCTAGTTGGTGGCCTATGTTGGATCTTGTAAAAAAAAAAGAAAAACATGAGATGGGATTCTTTGGAAACTTCTTTCTTTGAACTTGTTTACATTCTTTCTTTTCTCAACAAAAAAAAAGGGGTTTTCTCTCTTTTGGATTCAAATTGGATAAGACTTTGGTTCTTTCCTTTTCGTTTGTTAGCGCTCGCAGAAATGTTTGAGCCAACGTTCGGATTGGGAGGGGCCATTTCCCTCTCTCTGATGGATCCATCGGAGATCTTTCAAAAAAAAAAAAAACGAGGAAAGTTCAAAAAAAAAACTTTTCAAATTTCTCTCTTTTGGATTCAAATTAGAGAAACTTTGGTTCTTTTCGTTTGCTTGCGCTCGCAGAAATGTTTGAGCCAACGTTCGGATTGGGAAGGACTATTTCCCTCTCTTTGACGGATCCATCGGAGATCTTTCAAAAAAAAAAAGAGAAAAGTTCAAAAAAAAACTTTTCAAATTTCTCTCTTTTGGATTCAAATTAGAGAAACTTTGGTTCTTTCCTTTTCGTTTGTTTGCGCTCGCAGAAATGTTTGAGCCAACATTCGGATTGGGAAGGACCATTTCCCTCTCTTTGACGGATCCATAGGAGATCTTTCAAAAAAAAAAAACAGAGAGAAAAGTTCAAAAAAAAAAAAACTTTTCAAATTTCTCTCTTTTGGATTCAAATTAGAGAAACTTTTATCTTTTCCTTTTCGTGCAATGGCTCGCAGAAATGTTTGAGCCAACGTTCGGATTGGGAGGGGCCATTTTCCTCTCTTTGATGAGTCCATTGGAGGTCCTTCAGAAAAAGAGAGAGCATTAAGGTTGCACCAATTGCGTTCTTTGACCAAAGTGGATTTAAGAAAAGCCTTGTCCAAAGTGTGGAGGCAGCTAGACTGTTCGAGGTAAGGGTCCTTCAAACGGGTTCATTAAGTAATCCTACCCTTACCTGGGGGCTAATCTATCCACTAAGGTTTCATAAGACCGAATTGGAAGACCTATGTGCACTCTAAAAAAAAAAAAAAAAAAAACTTCTGTCACTATTGTGTTCAAATGGGAGGAACTTTGGTTCTTTCCTTTTCGGATTTAGGCTCGCAGAAATGTTTGAACTTGTATTCGGATTGGAATACCATTTGCCCTCTTTTATGAGTTCAATCTTGACTTTTAAAAAAAAAAACTCTCGTCACTATTGGATTCAAATCTGAGAAATCCTAGTTCTTTCCTTTTTCGGATATAGGCTCGCAGAAATGTTTGAACCTGTATTCGGATTGGAATACCATTTGCTCTCTTTTGCGAATCCAATCTTGACATTTCAAAAAATCCCATCTCGTGTCCTTCAAGGATGCGATTTACAACATTTGTGCCTAGCGGTGCTAGTACGCCCTTTCGGGTCTACTGTATTCGTGACCGACACATTTGTATCTCTAACCTTATATCATTTGACCTCGAGTGAGCTTCGCTTCTCGGTAATTTGAATTAAGGTTTACAATTGCTTCTAGCGGTCCCTGGAACGCTCATTTCGAGCCGACCATACTTGCGTTTAGAACAATTGTACCATCTATGGCTTTTTGGCCTTCTTCATTATGCTCAGAACGGGCCATGACCTTGAGCGATTTGAAAAGACAAAACCATAGTATAGCCCATTTATGATCACCATATTCTTGTGAATACTAATGGATGTGGTCTTGTTTCAGAAAAGTTTTTTCAAAACTAACAATGGCAGCTTCGTTGACCATCACCTTCGATGAGAACAAATACCAAGTCATGCTTCAAGAGAAGCAAAGCAAGGGCACTTTCAAGCGCCCCGTCAGCTGCCGAAGCATCACCTCCCACGGAAACTCCCAAAACACCGGGTCGACCTCCACTCCCCGGACCATCGTCTTCGGGTCACTGGGACCATTCCCACTACCTGCAGAAGAGACGGTGCCTGCTAAGAAGCAGAAGACCGCCCCCCAACGTGTCGCTACCCCGACACCAAAGGCGGTCACCAAGAAACCTGAGGCTCGTGGCAATCCCATGAGACCTCAACCTACAGAAAAACAAGTCTATCCCAAGACTTGGTCCCCGCGATCTTCACCAAAACAAAGAAGGTCCCGGACATCTGCAAAGCCAGAATACCCGGCTCCTCTCAAGGAGAATAGGTTTTATCCTCTTGCTTACATCAAAGTAGAGAAACCTACCCTCCACCGAACAACAAAAACTACTCAGCACGAGCCGGCTTGCTCATACAAGCCCAAAATCAAATCGTGCATCACAAGGCCTCGATAAGAACTTGCTAGGGCCTACTCTACTGCAACTCGACCCTTCATCTCAACAGGGGACGAGCTTGCAAAATTTAAAGCTTCGCTGCGACAGGCTAAGGACCGCGTCCAAATCCTGTCCATGCCAGTCTTCAAGGAAGACAAGCTCGGTTGCTGCGCACGAGGGACCACGTCCTTCATTGCCAGAGCACAGCCCGAGCTAACCGAAGCTCAAATTGCTCGTCACATACGTCGCCGTGCGGCATATCGACAAAAGAGATTAGAGAAGCAAAGAACCCAGCATTATGAGCTTCAAATCTCCCAAAAATGGGTCGAAAAAGAAAGACCCGACCAAGTTGCTGCTGTCCACATGGTTGGCAAAACCAAAAGATTCCAGAAGTCAGCGACAAAGATACATGTCAGACGACCGGTGACTCGCAGCGTCTCCCGGACGAGAAGACATCAGGAAGACTCTCCCACTCCTTCAAGTCAGGGACATCGGAGTGATCATTCCTCGGGCTCTTCATCTAAAAGAATGAGCTCCAGCTCAGTCACTAAGACAGTATCCTCTTTCGATTCACGAAGGATGAATGTCTTGGTCACAAACTCTGAGCAACCTCCACCACATGACGACATGGCTCTACGCATTCAGCAGCTAGAGCAAGGACAGCAGAGAATAGAGGTTCTGATGGAAAACCTCCTTCTCACTCTCCAGCGTCCACCAAACAATGAGGAAGTTCCTCCACAAGATGAGGCAAACGGTGGAGAAGATGACTCACGCGCCCTTACTAAAAAGGACATGGACAATATCCTCGCCAAAGCGAAAGAAGAGGATACACTGAAGGAGCATGGGATCAAGCCACCATATCCCTTATGGATGGACTCGGTTCCATTTCCCCCAAAGTTCAAACAACCTCTTCTCCGAACATATACGGGGAAAGGTTCAGCCAGACAGCATGTCATCAACTTCAAGATCCTGACAGGAACGATTGCGGATCAAGATGCTCTCTAGATCCGACTCTTTGCAAGTACCCTAAAAGGTACGGCCTTTGATTGGTATTCCATTCTGCCAGAGGACTCCATTCAAAATTGGACCATGCTAGAGACACGTTTCCTGACCCACTTCAAAGGTGAGGATCATCCTGTTACTATGGCTCAGCTTTGCAGCCTTAAACAGGGAGAGAATGAGTCGACATATGACTTCATTCACAAGTGGAAAGCAATGGCATACAAATGCTCAGATGTGCTGCCACAAGCATCGCTAGTCGACATTTGCCGAAACAACATGAGAGCAAGGATCCACTCCATGATCATCGGCAACAAATCAAAAAACTTGGGAGAACTCCTAGAAGCGTCTATGGAGGCTGAAACGGTGATCAAAGACCTCAACAGTCAGAAGTCATCAAAGAAAGAGCAGACCGCCATTCCAACCTCCAAGCCAAAGAAAAAGGAGGTTCTCAATGTGCAAACCAAGTCAGCTCCTCAGCCACCAAAGAAAGCTGAAAATAAAGCTGCAGGTAAGAGACCTGAACTCTTTGATGCCTTCAAAGGACGAGTAGACAAGAAATACCCGTTCGATGAAGATGTTGAAGAAATATTTGGGGCTCTCTTGGCAAATGGCAAACTCACCCTGCCTGACCTCAAAAGACCGGGAGATGTTGGCAAAACCAACGATCCCCGATATTGTCCATACCACCAAATGGTCTCGCATCCTCTCAACCAATGTTTCGTTGTGAGAGAGAAGATCAACGAGATGTAGAAAAATGGAGTCATCACCTTTGACAAAAACTATGGGTCTGCCTCCGTTAACATGGTGTCATATGGACAAACACCCAAATCATCAAAGGAAAAAGTCACTACTTCCTTCAAGGTGATAAAAATGACCCAAACGTCCCAAGAGCTGGTGCCTTACCCAACACCAGAAGGACAACCCATATGGGTACATCCCGATCTCCTAGAAGATGAAAATTGGGAGATCGTCAAAACAAAGCCGACCGCTCAATAGCGAAGGCAAGCCAAGAGACAACTCCGCAAGCTCAAACAGCAGGAGAAGGCTCAAACAAAACAAGAGGTTCCTGAAAAAGCAAAAACCTCCTGTACCGCTTCACTGGGGGCAACAGAGGGGTCTCTCCCTAAAGTTCCAAGAGTGATAAGAAAATTCACTCTCAGTGATTTCATGCCCCCACGGCTCAGAGATGAGACTACGCAGGGGGCATCGTACTCTTGTAACTCGGTAGTTGGATTCTCCATGAATGGATACGAGTCCAATGACACTGCCAGTGACATCGATGAGTGGGAGGAATCCCTTGAAACCGGAGAATATCTCTCCGACGAAGAATGGATCCCGGAATCCCACCTTATGCCAGTAATCTGGTATAACCCCTTCCAGCCACAAGGATCCTGGTCTGATGATGATGAAGACCAAGAGGCTGCCCAAATTGCTGTTAACACAGCACAAACAAATGCTCTAGTGGATCCCAACCAGGTCGAACCACAAAGGGCAGATGAAGAAAAAGATTTGGCTCCTATGCCCGATCTTGAAGAATATGCGAGGATCTTGCAGCATCTAGCCATAGAGCAGGAACAGGATCGCATCAACCAACTTCACCAAAATCCAGAACCGGAAGTCCCGGAAAATCTACGAGCATCTCTTCCAGTGACTCCAGAAAATGAAGAAAATTACTGGATTGATGATCCGCTTACATCGGAGGATGAGTCTGATTCCCAACGGTCCATTATGGAGGCATCTTCTATCGAAGTTGCCTGTAATGTGATAGTTCAGGATGATAGTGCCTCTGAAGCTCCATCTGCTAAGGCCACAGACTCTCAAAATGTATCCAGTAACATATCTTCTGGAGCTACATATTCTCGGGTGACTTCCACTGAGATAACACCTTCTCAGCCATCGTCTCCTGAAACGGTGACATCAGAATTCAAGCCTCTTCCGACTGATCACCATGAAGAAGCTCTGACTGATGAAGTCTTCAAAGAAAACCCAGTCAATTGGTCCCAGGTACCCAACCTCATAGGAGATGTCTGGACCGATGAAATACTGGACAAAGAAGAAAAGTTGTTGGAAGTTGTTCATGACTTGTTCCCGGAAAATGCTCCATGCAACGCAATAACTGAAGACGGCAATGCTGCTGCATAGGCGTTTTCAGCAAATGGGGAAGATCAGCCCCCTGAGCCCGAAGGGGGTCTTCCGAAAGGAGAACCGCCTTTAGAAGCTTTTGAAGTTGGGAAAGGTACCCGCTCTGGCCGGGATTACAACAAAAACTATAACCAACCTTCTTCTTCTTCTTATGTAAATCCTTCGGGAAAACAAGCTGTAAATGCCCCAAGCGGCGGTGATAATGAAAATGCAGGCCTAAAGGAGGCTTTCAAGTATGACTTGATTGAGCACTTTAAACACATACCCGCACGACTGCACATCCTAGACTTATTACGAATGTCACCACAAACTCGTGATAGTCTCATTTCAGAACTGCAAAGGCTGAATCTGGATGTCGACAAACATGCCCCGCAAGTCCTGCAAATTGAAATGGACTATAGGGTCACAAAATCGAAAACCTCCTCAAAGGGAGAAAAGAAAGAAGCTGGAGGACCTTGCACTGAATGCCTTCTCGGTCCAAAAAGCCGCAAGTGCTACCATCGCCTTCAATAAGGAAGACCTCCTGCTAGGCGAGACGAAGCACAACCGACCCTTGTACTTCACAGGGTACATCAAAGAGATGCCGATACACAGAGTCCAGATCGACCCGAGTTCTGCACTCAACCTCATCTCTACTTCGGCACTCAAAGAACTGGGTATCCCACCTAGTAAACTAAGCCACACATCTGTGTCCATCTTTGGATACGATGGGAGTGCTCAAAGGCCCATTGGCAAAATCCGGTTCAGGTTGTAAATCGGCGATCTTATCTCTGAGGTCACTGTATATGCAATAAAAACCCCTTCATGCTACAACATCCTTCTTGGATGCCCTTGAATACACGAGAACGGTGTCGTTCCTTCGACTCTACATCAGTGCATCAAGTTTGTTGGCGACGACGGCTTGATACATCGAGTGTTTGCAGACAAAAAGCCCTTCAAAGGCAGGGAAGTTCATTTTGCAGACTCTCAGATGTACAAGGATGAAAAAGAAGGAAAGGAGGAGAAAACAGCATCCTTTGCCGGCAATCTCCAAAAAGATAAAGGCAGGGCTCCTCAGCGATTGTTGGAAGAAAACAAACCTTCCGGCAAACTCAAAGAGAGCAATCAGTCTCCCTTCTTCATCTCCTTCAAATCTTCCAAACCTTTGGTAATCACTACTAAAGCAAAGAAGACAGAGCAAAAGACAGGGGGCAAGTTTGCTGTCTCCTTCGTGTCTATCATACAAGACACGGATTTGGATTCAGAGACTGAAGACGATACATCGTCAAGCCAAGCTGATACTCAGCAAGTTCGGCCTGCTCTCACTCCATTGGAGACCCCTGCTGACGTAGAAGATCCTGCGTCTGCTACCTTCGTCGTTCCGGAAACGTCGGCAAAAGAGAAACCAATCTTCTTCCATAGATCGGACGCTTCTTCATCAAATTGCCTGCTTGAGCCTTTCCGAAATGAAGGTATGCCTCAACTGTCCTTGTATAGTCCAATGGCACAAGCTATCATGAAGAAAATGGGCTATGACGCTCAAAATCCAATTGGTTTGGGAGGTGGCCGTGGTATTCTCACACCATTGGAACCCACCCTGACCAAAAGTCAGCTGGAAGATTGGAAACTCCACCGTCGTATAGACAAGTCTTCATACGGATTGGGGTATGATCCCGACACTCCGATGAGACAGCTGACACAAAGGCTACAGAGTCGTTTTGCCGACCAAGCCTCAACATCTCATGTCGATGAAAACATCGATCTCCCTGGATATCTTTTTGAAGAGTTACCCGACAAGGACCCAGGAAGCTCATCAAATTGGTATAATTTATCTGATGATGAAGAGGAATTGTCTGATGACACAGACGCACGTTCCCTGATTCAGAAGAGCCGTCGTCTCCAAAAGAAGTGCCTTACTTCGACCTAGTTTCAGCTGGTGATTGGGATCATCTCATAGCAAGTCTTGAGAAGAATACCGATCAAGAAGATTTATGGACAGAAGCGGAGCCATGGTCTGAAAATGCCCTTGGAAATCCAGAAGGTCTTGTCGAGCTGGAAACCTCCGAAAATGTTGTGGAGTTACCACCTTCAAACCTTTCGACAGAAGATTCTGTTCAAAAGATAGACTTGGGAACACCAGATAACCCACGTCCTGTATTCATAAGCAAGAATATAAAGGATGAGGAGTTACCCGAGTATGTCTCTTTTCTTCGTGAGTTTGTTGGTTGTTTTACATGGTCTTACGCTAAAATGCCTAGCTTAGATCCCAAAATAGCAGTCCATAAACTCAACCTGCAAGAAAATGTCAAGCCTGTCAAACAAGGCCAAAGAAGATTCCGTCCTGATATGATGGACAAAATTGAACAAGAAGTTCAGAAACTCAAAAACGTTGGCTTCATCCGCAAGGAACAACATCCTGAATGGTTGGCCAACATCGTCCCTGTGACAAAGAAAAATGGGCAAATCAGAGTCTGTATTGACTATAGAGACTTGAATAATGCATGCCCCAAAGATGAATTCCCGCTTCCCATACCGGAGGTAATGATTGACAACACCTGCGGGTTTGAGCTAATGACTTTCATGGACGGCTTCTCTGGCTACAACCTGATAAAGATGCATCCCGAAGATGAAAGGCATATATCCTTTCGGACCCCATTTGGCGTGTATTGCTACACTGTCATGCCATTTGGTCTGAAAAATGCTGGTGCAACATATCAAAGGGCTATGATGAAGATATTCCGAGATATGCAGCACAAGACGGTCGAATGTTATGTCGATGACCTCGCCGTCAAAAGCAAAAGGAAAGAAAACCATCTCCAAGATCTTCGAGAAGTCTTCCTCCGGCTTCGCAAACACAAATTGCGAATGAATCCCCTCAAATGCTTCTTCGGTGTCTCAACGGGTAAGTTCCTCGGATTCATAGTTCGGAAAGCTGGAATAGAACTTGACCCCATCAAAGTCAAGGCAGTTCTAGAAATGTCATCTCCAAGAACCCTAAGAGAACTGAAAGGGCTTCAAGGAAGATTGGCATACATCCGACGGTTCATTTCCAATCTATCAGGAAAATGTCGTCCATTTTCTCGCCTGATGAAGAAAGGTGTAGACTTTGTTTGGGATGCCGAATGTGAAGCTGCATTTCAAGACATCAAGTCATACCTAACCAAGCCTCCGGTGTTGGCTATTCCCACAACTGGAAAACCATTCATCTTGTACACAAGAGCTCTCGACTATTCTTTGGGCGCTCTACTTACACAAGAAAATGATGGAGGAAAAGAAGCTGCTCTATACTACCTCAGTCGCATGTTGGTAGGTGCAGAGCATCACTACTCTCCAGTCGAAAAAGAATGCTTGGCAGTGATGTTCGCTGTACAAAAGCTGCGTCACTATTTGCTGTCAAACACAATATACCTGATATCGATGATCAATCTCTTAAAGATCCTTGTCACAAAAGCAGGTTCTCTCAATGCCCGGCTGGCAAAATGGTCCATCCTTCTGTCACAATTTGATAGTAGGTATGTACCACAAAAAGCAATCAAAGGTCAAGCTCTGGCAGACTTTCTCGCAGAGCATCCACTGCCTAAGGATTCTCCGCTCAGGGATGATCTCCCAGACGAACTTGTCTACAGCGTGGAGACTTCCTCACCAAATGCCTCCTGGAACATGTACTTCGATGGTGCAACCAGGACAAATGAAAAAGGAAAGCCGATATCGGGAATTGGCATTCTCTTTGTTAGCCCCGATAAATACACGATTCCACAAGCATTTTCGCTACTGGAACCATGTTCAAATAATGCAGTTGAGTACCAAGCTCTGATTATAGGATTGGAACTCGCCCTCAAATCTGGCATCACCATGCTGGAAGCATTTGGGGATTCTCAACTGATCGTCAACCAGATGAATCAGAAATATGAAATCAGGAAGCCTGATCTGTTGCCTTACTACAACAAGGCGCAATCGCTTCGTCAAAACTTTGACATCTGTCACATCACCCACATCCGCAGAGGTGAAAACATCCGTGCAGATGCCCTGGCTGGACTTGCTGCATCCATGGCAACCCAAGAAGGGGAAAACATGCAAATTACAGTGTCAGAGAAGGATTCTCCCTCCTCTCAACACACACCAAGCAGTTGCTGAATGCCACCGAGTGGTCGGAGGTCGGATTTCCATCCTTAAACCTCCGATAGGCGACTGGAGGGATCCATTCATTGATTATATTATGTTCGGAACCCTACCTGAAGATCCAAAAGAGCGGGTAAGTATCCAAAGACGAGCCCCAAACTTTCATTTGGATATTCCCTCCAAAATGCTTTACAGAAAATCCTTCAATGGAGTACTTCTACGCTGCTTGTCACAACAAGAGGCGGAAGAAACTCTAAAAGAAGTTCATGCTGGTCTTTGTGGAGCCCACCAAGCTGGTCCCAAGCCCTACAATCAGATAAAAAGGTTAGGTTATTATCGGCCTACCATGGTGGCTGACGCAATACAATTTGCTAAACGTTGCCAACAATGCCAAGTTCATGGAGATTATGTCCACATGCCTCCAGAATGGCTACATCCTACAGCGATCTCATGGCCCTTCGAAGCTTGGGGTATGGACATCATAGGTCCTATCTCTCCCCCGTCAAGCAAAGGTCATCACTTCATCTTCGGCGCTACGGATTATTTCTCCAAGTGGTCAGAAGCATTTGCGTTCAGTGAAATGAAGACCTCATCAGTCATTCAATTCTTACGAACCAACATCATTTGTCGCTTCGGCATACCTAAAAGATTCGTCCATGATAACGGACCACAATTCCGGGATCACAGATTCTACAGGTTCTGCGACAAATACAAAATTCAAAGTTGTCCTTCGACTCCGTATAACCCGGCAGCGAATGGACTAGCAAAAGCCTTCAACAAGACACTCTGCAAAATTCTCAAGAAAATGGTCTCTACTCACAAAAGAGACTGGAGCGACAAACTGCCTGAAGCTTTATGGGCCTACCGGACTACCGTTCGAGGACCTACCCATAGCACACCATTCTCCTTGGTCTATGGATGTGAAGCAGTTGTCCCTCTAGAGGTACAAATTCCTTCTTTAAGGGTATCTCTACAAAATGAAATGACGCAAGAAAGCAACGTCAAATTGAGACTCCAAGAACTGGATAACCTCGATGAAAGACGGCTCAAAGCCCTACAAAGCGTTGAGCTTTACCAAGCACGCATGGCAGGATCTTTTGACAAATGGGTCAGGCAACGCGCCCAGAAAAAGGGTGACTTGGTTCTTGCGGTGAAAAGGCCAATGGTTTTTGCCCACAGATCCAAAGGCAAATTCGAACCAAAATGGGAGGGACCCTTCATCATCGACAAAGTCTTCTCCAATGGCGCATATGCTCTTCTAAACATGGAAGGTGACAGATGTATGCTGCCCATCAATGGCAAGTTCTTGAAGCGGTACTACCCTTGAAGACTTCCTACATCGGGTCAGAGTGATGCCTGCATGGCCAAAGCCTATTCCTAGGTACTTGCTCGTCAAACCCACCCCTTTTAGAGTTTTCATCCCTATGTTGAAGTTTCTAAAAAGCCAAAAACAATGCTTACTTTCAATGTTTCATTGTTCAAAAAAAATCAAACCCAAAATCCAAGTTTTGGAGCCTCTTCCCTAACTTGACCAAAACTTTCAATCCTTGAGCCCAAAATTCATGGTTTGAAACAAAAAACAGGACTTAGGAATTTCCACCCTAGTCCACCCTGACTTTTACCACCAAAGATGGTTTTTAGTCAAAATTTACGACCCTCGTGTCTTTAAACAAAAAACGGTTTTTTTCAAAAAGCCGTGGGGAAGCGACGTTTAGTCGATACTCAGGCAAAACCCAAAAATCGGAAGGATGCGAACCCCATTCGATACTTCCAAAACCTCAAAATCGCAAGAAAGTGACACCTCGTCGATACTTGCAAAATCTCAAAAAGAAAATCGTGGAGACACAACGTTTCAGTTGATATCCACAACCCAAATTTCAAAACAAAAAAACAAAGGTTCGAAAAAACCTCAAATTTCAAAAGTCATGGGGAAGCGACATTCCATCGATACTCGCAACCGAATGAGCAAGGAAGTGACATTCCATCGATACTTGCAATACTATTCAGCAGGGAGGCGACTCTTAGTTGATACTTGTATTTTGAAAACCAAAAACCGGCTTTCATGCCAAAACCCGGCTTTTATGCCAAAAACCTGGCTTTCATGCCAAAAACCAAAATCTAGCTTCCATGCCAACAAAACAAAAACCTGGCTTTCATGCTAAAAATAAAAAAATCTGGCTTCCATGCCAACAAAACAAAACTTGGTTTTCAAAAAGCTTGGCTTCTATGCCACAAAATCTTGCTTTCACGCCAAACAAACAAAAATCGGCTTCCATGCCACAAAACAAAATTCGGCTCCCATGCCACAAAATCTTTGGCTTCCATGCCAAAAAACAAAAACTTGGTTTTCACGCCACAAAAATCGGCTCTCATGCCAAAAACCGGCTTTCATGCCAAACAAAATTTTGGCTTTCATGCCATCCAAAATTCGGACTGCAAGCCATCTCAAAAATCAGGCTTTTTGCCACAAAATCTTGCTCTCATGCCTAAAAACAACCATTTGACAAAAGATTTTCACAAAATGAAAACCTTTTGATCAGATTTTCAAACAAACCATTCCCATTCAATTTTTGCTTATGTTTTCATCAAAAATGAATTTAAGTGAAATAAGGGGATACAAAAAAAAGAAGTGCCAAAAATGTTTATACATGGAGGTACCAAAAGAAAAGAAGAAAAAGTTTGTTACAAATCAGGAGGCTAGTCCGACATGGTCTTCAGCCATAGGCTTAACTCCTCAAGCAAACACTTGGCCTTAGCCTCCAAAGCTTCTAGGCCGCGTTTCTTCAGAATCTTCCCACAGACGGCACCAAAGCAAGCTGCTCTCCAAACGCTATCTGACAAGCCGGAAAAATGCAATGCGGCCTGATGTGCGTTCCATCTCCTCCAGCAAAAAATAGCCTCACCCAGCCAATAAGTGAGGTAAACAGCGAGATCTCTCCTCAGCACAATGTCAGAATGAATGGCGTTTGTGCTTGCGAAGAATACCCTCAAATTCTCTCGCATGACGGAGATTTTCTTCGAATCCGGGTTCTTAGCCCTGGCTTCCTGGGTCGTACTCTCAGAAGACTCCCCGTTGTCAAAAAAATTGGAAGACAAAACGCTACCACTCCTCCAACTGTTACACCGGACTTTCGAGCCCTCCTTCTCCTTCAAAAAATCATAGAAGGCGACGAGCTGAAAGTACAAAAGCCTGAACTCCTCAGACTGCTCCTTAAGGACGCTGTCGATAGGCATAAACTCCTCATAGAGATTGCCGAGGATAGGCAGCCCAGTGATGGCACTCAGTTCCTTTAAAGGAAAACCAATCTCACCATTCGTGACAACGAAGGTGTTGGTTTGTGGAAGGAACGACTCCAGCATGGCCATAAAAGCCTCATCGGAGAAAACCACAGTTTGCCGAAAAGCGCGAACAGCATAAAAAATCTCGGCCTCCTTCTGATTGGCACCGCCAACCTGCAGGATGTGATCAGTCCACGACTCCCAGCTCGAGTCCGCACTGAAACAGCCACGAAGTCGAAAAGGCTTCACCCAATTGCTGCCATCGCCCTTGAAAATGCCAAGGCCCACCGGTCTCAAATCGACCGAAGAATGGTCTGAACCTTGGTAGCCGCTGGCCGGCACCAAAATGTCCATACAGGCAACCGACTTCTCTGCAAAACCAGAAGGGCCGCCAACAAAAACCCCGGTCTTGATCACGTTCGTCCTCTTCACCCAGCTTGGAGGATCTTCCCTCTTCGAGCATGTGGAGGAAAGGCTCATGATCGAGATTGTCCGATCGAAGGACGACCGGGTAGAAACAGTTCTCTTCTCACCATCAACTGTGAAAGAGAACTGAAAACATCTCCTTTGGTATGTTGAATCGTCGAGGACGGCATCACCAAAGAAGAAGGTAGGCTTGGGCACAATGCTCTGATCGTCCGTGACCCAGGGACGGTTGCTTAGCATAATCTTGTAATACTCCTCATCCTTGAGGGCAATCAAACGTTGCCTCATCTCATCTCGGTTGAGTGAGTCACACTCTTCCAAGTTCCTTTCAACATACTGAACCTCCTCCCAGGCCTGCTGAACGGCCGCATTAGAGGATCTGGTAGAACGGCGAGGCGCATCAGTGACCGGCTCCTTACCCTTGTTCGTTCTGGAGGAACTACCTGCAAAGGATGGAAAGAAAAAAAAAATCAATCATCAAAATGACAGAATTTTGCTAAAAAATCTAGCGAAATTTTGGCATGATCCTGGGGCAATTCCGAAGAAAAGGGAAACACCCCGAAAGAAATAGGAGCTTGAAGATGGGCTCAACATCGCTGCAAGCCCATAATCATGGAAAATTCTCGAAGAAAGGCTCGAACTCAAACATTGCTGGGAGATCAAGCCAAAGCTTCTCAAATATCCGCAAGATCGGAAAAGGACTCAACATTGCTGCGAGCTCCAGAATCCAAAACTTGCAAAGCTCCTTAGAAAATCCCTGCAAGACCAAGAAAGGGCTCAACATTACTGCGAGCTCCAAATCCCAAGACTTGTGAAAAGATTCCCAGGTGTGCACTATCATACTTCCAAATTCCATTTTCTAAAAAAAAAAATGCATAGAAGGAAAGTCGTCGTGCATGCGCATCTCAAAACCCAAAAGAAAAGGAGAAGATCTCTTTTCAAAAAAAAAGAGAAAGAAGAAAAAAAAAATATTTTGCCCACAGGCCACGTGGCCTACGGCCATGACCGTACGGTCTTGTCCGTACGGCCAAAAAAAAAGAGATAAAAAAAACACACGGTAAAAAAAAAAAAAAGAAGAAACCGTGATAAAAAAAAAAAAGAAAAGAAGAGCCACGGTAAAAAAAAAACAGAGAGAAAACCGTGCGAGAAAAAGAAAAAAAAAAGACGCGCAAAAAAAAAAGAAGAAGAAAGAGATACACGTGGAAAAAAAGAAAAAAGAAGAGAAAAGAAAAGAAAAGAAAAGAAAAGGAAAAAATGAAAATCTTTTTCTATTCCTACATGGGGTTTCTTAAGAAAAAGAAGAAACTTACTTGAAGCCATTGATGGAGAAGAAGAAGAAAAAGCTTGAAGATCCTTGAAGAAGAAGAATTCTTGATCTTCGAGCACTCTTGAAGGTTCTTGCAAAATGAGAGCAATAGCAACAAGAGATCCAATCCCCTTCTTTTATAGAAGAAAGCAAACTAAAAGAGGAAAGGGGGAGAAAAGAAAGGAGGTAAGTGCTACAAATTAGCAAACTTCCTAAAAGAAAGGAATTATGGGATATTCTTTCCCAATGAGGAGATCTTTTGAGAAATTCTCTCCAAAAAGAGAGGGATTATGAGAAACTTTCTCCCAAAGAAAGATACTTTGAGAAAATCTCTCCCAAAGAAAGATACTTTGAGAGATTCTCTCCAAGTAAGAATATTTTTAGATATTCTCTACCAAAAGGAGATATTTTTAGATATTCTTAACAAAATGACACCACATGAGATCTAAGCCATCTTTAAAAGCTTAAGGTCCCATGGGTTAGCCCACAAGAGCCAGGTTTGACCACCTAGGAACTAAAAGTGGCTTTTAGTCAAAATTCCTCTTACCAAGAGCATACAAAAATGGTTCCATGCCTCCTTTGAGTTGATCAGACCATACAAAAAATCGAAGCCTCATGAGTTTCCAAAAATCCAAACCATCCCACCTCATGAACCAAATTAAGCCAAAACCTTGAAATTGACATTCCATAAAAACCCAAACCACTCCAATGGACCCAAAGTTGTCCCAAAGAGTGATAAAAATCCAAACCATGGTCTCCTAACTCGCCACATACAGCTTGTTGGGTCAGAAGGCCAAAACCAAAACCAAATCCCGGTCCCCTAACTTGCCACATACAGCTTGTTAGGTCACAAGACCAAAATCAAAATTCAAAACCCGACCCCCTAACCTGCCACATACAGCTTGTTAGGTCACAAGGTCAAAAACCAAAAACCTTCTTGACCACCTGATGCGCAACACAAAGCCTTTAGGTTCACAAGGTCAAAAAGAAAATCCAAAACCCAAAAACCCAACCCAAATGTCATTTTCAAAATTTTGCCTTGAGATGGTACGCGATGTCTCCCACTGCCATAAAGTTCCTGTAAGACCCCGCCCCGAGAGTTT
Organism: Persea americana; assembly: GCA_029852735.1. Taxonomy (NCBI): domain Eukaryota; kingdom Viridiplantae; phylum Streptophyta; class Magnoliopsida; order Laurales; family Lauraceae; genus Persea; species Persea americana. The sequence continues at coordinate 20,988,383 of CM056817.1, forward strand.
TCGATTAGTGTTAATTAAGACGTGATTTAGTTATAAGTGAGATTAGTGGAAATTGAGTAAATCTGGATTAGAATAGCTTTTTATAGCTTTGAATAATTTTGGGGACTCTTTTGATCTAGTGGGGCCTTTGGGGGTTCCTTTTTAGTGTGTCTTGATTTGTTTTGGGATTTAGTTATAATTCTGGAAATCGGTAATTTGCTCCGTTGAATGTATTTTATGATTCCCGACAACTTTCATATTTGCTCCGTTTCCATTCGAGACCTTTAAACCCTACTTTGCCATTGATAGGGGTAAAACAGTCTTTTTACACAAAAATCTGGACACTATTTTCGATGTCTCCGAAACTTGTAAAATATATACTTTTTGGAAAGTAGAAATTTCGACGATCGATTCTTCCTTCTTCGTCGAATCCGTCCGAAGCCCGTAGATTGATGTTCTAGCCCATTTTAGATTTTTAAGTTGTGGGACCCATTGCCTTAGCTATATAAGGGGAAGTCTTCTTCTTCTTCCTCTTCTTGCAACTCCTTGAGAAAGAGGAATCCCAGCCCAGCCTAGGTTTTCTCCAAGTCTTCTTGCTTCTTGCTTTCCCATTTTTCAATCTCTCCCAAATCTCTTGCTATAGGCTAAATGGATGCTACAATCTTCTTCCCCTCCATGAGAGCTCCTTCTTGGTACCATTTTTAGAGAGAAACCACCATTCAAGGACCCTCTTTGAACAAGCTTTGAGTATTTGAGGAACTTCCATGTAAGCTCTTCTTCTTATCTTTTAGATTTGTATTATTCTAGTCTTGAGGATGCTTCATTTCCATTATTGGAAGTTATCCTTTCCTATTTCATAGTTTTGCCATTTTAGGGCTTGAATGTTGTATATTTTGGGGATTTTGTGTAGATTGTAGATTTTGAGCTTGATTGAAAGATTAGAGATTGATTAGCCTACTTGGAGACCAAGGCAAGTGGATGAATAGATTTGATTTGGATAAGTTCTTACTTTGTCAAAAATATGGATTTTTACTATTCATATGTCATTTGAGTTATTATGTTTCATAATGTTTTAGAAATGTATTTATTGACATGGTTTCTTCCTTAGCTTTATGTGAATATATGCATTCCTCATCAAAGTTTATTTTGGGTCATTATAAGCTTCTTAAATGGTATTGTACTTGCATTAAATGAGATTTGGATTGGTAGATGAATTAATGCATTGGTGGAATGGTGGTTGGTGGGAAGAAGTAAATGTTAAATGGAAGGGAGTAGACCCATTCCACATCAGAAAAGGGGTGGAATGGAAGTGAAATGGTTTGGGAAAGAAATGACTGAAATCTGCACCTGATGTGTGGTTCCCGCAGCTGGGCGGTCAGCGGGCGGTCACCTCGGCGGCTAGCCGACAGGTGACCGGCGGCTAGCCGACCCATATGCGGTTAGAAACACAGAATGCTGCATTTTGACAGGCGAACCGCGGTCAGCCGCGCGGTCAGCTCGCGGCTAACCGCCAATCCCAAACCCAGTGACCGCCAGGTAGCCGAGATGCGCGGTTAGAAATACAGAATGCTACATTTTAGCAGGGTGAACCGCGGTCAGCAAGCGGCTAACCGCCGATCACATCAGCGGCTAACCGCCACCTGACCGACAGGTGACCGAGTTTTACCCAGAATTCCTGAGTCTTTTCTATTGGTTTCAGTTATGGTATTTAAAGGTTTGGATGGGTTGTTCTGATGCCCTACCACCTTGGAAAGACCCAGGGGATGACATAAGGAGATTGACATAGAAAGAAACATCATTTCGGAAAAGGTATTGAGACTTTTATATTCATCAACGTGCATAAGGAAACTTAGTATGTCCTCTATCATTCGAGTACCATACTAAGGGTAATTTAGACATACAAGATCCTTATACATGTCGTTTGAATATGGACGCCCCAATACATAGTCCCTAATGACATAAGGATTCATTGCATTGTTTTATTTAGTTTATATGTATCATTACCCGATTCTACTGGTTTTCTCTCAAATTCCGATTTGTACACCCGATATGTCCTGCCAGCCCGTGTATACTTGAACTGTTAATGATATGAAATGTGTGCCTACGAGCACCATGCCCCGCCTGCCCGTATGTTTTATATTGATATAGTTTTGCATATGTTTTGATTTATCGTGCAACCTAAGAGTCGGCACCACTAAGCTTGGACATCCTTGTCAGTCTGATCAACTGACTTGGGTCTCCCCCTGTGCTCCCGCCAGTTGCAACTTGGATCCCGTTCTGTCCCGTTACCCGGTTCCGCGGCCGTGGTCTTGCCTAGCTATATGTATATATATATGTTTATAATGTTGGTTCTCGTCACTTCGTGTGTTCGAGCCCAATGCACTGAATGTGCTCTCATCACCTTAGTGATGGAGAGGATTTAGCTCTAGTGTGGTTGCCACCTAGTCAGTTCCTGTACCTTGATTACCCCGCATGATTTGTATTGTATCTTTACTTCAAATGAACTATGCATCCTGTTTTATGACAGTTTTCGTTATGCCTATTATATGCTTGGATTTCTTTCTTGGTATATCTATTCACCCACCTGCCAGACCGTCGTGTCTGACCCATTTTTGTGGTACTCAGGTCCAGCTCCCGTTGTTGCCTTTGAGGAGGAGTCAGAGGAGGCGGTTGTTGAACCGCAACGATTAGTAGACTGGCAAGCTGACGATGTCATATAGACATTCGGTTTAGCTCGGAGCTGCGAACATTTTGGGAGATGGTAGATTGATTACTGATTTTATACTTTGGTTGTACTGGCCTCTGTTGGCCATTTTTTTTGGGAATATTAACTTAACTTGATCTTTTGTATAAACTTTAAATTATATTTTGGGAATGCTATTGAGATCATTGCTCACCCTGACATCATATCATACCTGTGTATTAACAGTCTTATTTGATGTGATTGGATTAAGAGTTGATTTGCTACACGCTTCCGCACCAATATAAATGTTCTACGAGTGAATGTGGAATCCTCACCGCGGAAACCTGTGGGAAATTAATTAAACGTATAATTATTATCAAGGGGTGGTTCTTTATCCACACCACCCCCGTCGCGGTCCCGGGGCCCCCGGTCCGGGGTCGCGACAGACTGGTATCAGAGCGAGACGTGTTTCAGGCAATTAAAAGAAACTAGAAATCCTAAGGACGTGGCGAGGATCCGTTAGACTTCTTGTTAGACTTTTCGTTAGTTAGACTCGTGTGAGCAATGTGTAACCCTTATATGATTTTAAGTGCTAACAATTTGTTTTACAGTGATATGCCACCTCGAAAAAGACCCGTAACCGACAATCCCACCGCAAGCAATAGTGAACACACCGGGCCACTAGGAAACGGTACTCCGGATCCAAACATGCAGAACCAATTTCAACAGATGATGCAAGCCATGCTTGACCAGCAACGTCAAGCCAATGAAAATCAAGCCAGAATGCAAGAACAAATGGCCAGAAAGGATGAAGAGCATGCTAGAGAGATGGCTACGATGCAAAGGCAGTTGCTAGAAGTGTTGGAAAGGAGACCTGAACCGCCACCAGCGCAACCTTTAGGCACTCAAATCGTCATTAACAATAGGGAACATGATCCCAATGCGCTATATGAAAAGTTTAGGAAGAGGGGTCCCAAGGAGTTCACTGGGCATGAGGACCCACTAGCTGCAGACGACTGGTTGGAGCAGACAGAGAACATCTTCGAGATATTCAGATGTACCGGTAGACAGCAAGTGCAACTCACCGCTTCCATGTTCACTGGCCTAGCGGATATATGGTGGAAAACAATCAAGGCTGAGTATAGGACCATAGCAGACGCAGAGGCTTGGGCAAGTTTCAAGAGGCAATTCAGTGACAAGTATGTACCGACACATGTGAAGAGGCAAAAGGCAATCGAATTCCAGCAGCTCGTACAAGGTAACACGACCGTGCAAGAGTACCTCACGAAGTTTGAGAGGTTGTCTCGATATGCCTCCGAGTTGATTGACACCGTGGAGAAGAAGATAACGAAGTTCCTTGAAGGACTTAACCCGATCATTGAAAGGGATGCCACAGGTGTTGTAGCACCTGCCACTTTTGAAGAGGCTGTGAGAAGGGCCTACAAATTCGAGAACCTGAACAACAAGATCCTCAAGATCCAAGGAAAGGCACCAGCTCACCAACAGAATCACCAACCAAGGAACCATCAGAACAAGCGACAGAGGCAAGAACAAAACGTGCAGAATGCTCTAGTTTGCGTTCATTGTGGTAAGAACCACGAGAGTGCTCAATGCCGTACGATTACGGGAGCATGTTTCAGATGTGGATCCATGGCACACCAGCTCAAAGACTGCCCAAGACAAGCTGGACAAGGTAACAACAGACAGCAACAGCAACATCAGGGAACACAGCGCCAGGCACCACCTCAGAATGCATTAGCGGTACAGAACCAGCCCCGGCCACTCCAGCAGCAGGCTCCACAACAACAATATAGACCTCCACAGCAGCATCAAGCTCGTCAGCAAGGACAGAATCAGAATCAGCGTCCTCCTCGGCAGAATAGGAATGCACAGCAAGGAAGGCAGCAACAGGCTCAGAATAGGCCTCAGCAGCGAGGACAAGTGTATGCAATTAACCAAGCTGATGCAGAGGCAGCAGATAATGTGGTGGAAGGTACACTCCTAGTTTGTGGATTTGAAGCTAAGATTTTGTTTGACCCTGGCTCTACGCACTCCTTCTTGTCTCCAAAATTTTCTAAGTTGATTGATATGCCTGCTAGAGAACTTGAGTATGTGTTGACAGTGTCCACTCCCGTAGGCAAACAAGTTGTGTGTAGGAAGTATTATCCTAGATGTGCTATTAAGATAGGAGATGTGGTGTTACCGGCGAATCTTATTTTGTTGGAGATGTTTGATTTTGATGTCATTCTAGGAATGGATTGGTTAGCAGGATATCATGCTACGATGGACTGTTTCCATAAGACCCTCACGTTCAAACTAGAGGAGACCCCAGCAGGCGTTTTGTTCCATGGGGAAAAGAAGAATTCTTGTCCAAGATTCGTCTCAGCATTGAAGGCTGATAGACTAGTGAGAAGTGGATGTGAATGCTATTTAGCGTTTATCACGGAGGATAAACGGTCCCAAGGGGTGGAGGAGATCCCAATTGTTTGCGAATTCCCAGACATTTTTCCAGAAGAAGTCCCAGGTTTACCACCTGTTAGGGAGATTGACTTCACCATCGAATTGTTACCAGGGACCGCTCCGATATCTATCGCACCATACAGAATGGCTCCAGCGGAATTAGGAGAGTTGAAGATTCAGTTGCAAGAATTGTTGGATAAAGGTTTTATTAGACCAAGTGTCTCACCTTGGGGAGCTCCAGTTTTATTCGTCAAGAAGAAAGACGGTTCCATGAGAATGTGTATTGATTACCGGAAATTGAACCAAGCTACCATCAAGAACAAGTATCCATTGCCAAGGATAGATGAATTGTTTGACCAATTGCAAGGTGCTGCTTACTTTTCGAAGATCGATCTAAGATCAGGTTATCATCAGCTGAGAGTTAGAGATTCAGATGTATCGAAGACGGCGTTCCGGACGAGATATGGACACTATGAGTTTCTAGTGATGCCATTTGGACTGACGAATGCACCAGCAGTATTCATGGCTTTGATGAATAAAATATTCGCTGAGTACTTAGACCAATTCACAGTGGTGTTTATTGATGACATTTTGGTGTACTCTAAGTCTAAAGAAGAACATGAAGAGCATTTGAGGATAGCATTGCAACTCCTAAGAGATAATCAATTGTATGCGAAGCTCTCTAAGTGCGATTTTTGGCTTGAAGAAGTCGCATTTTTAGGTCATATCATTTCCAAAGAAGGATTATCAGTGGACCCAGCCAAGATAGATGCAGTTGTGAAGTGGGAAAGACCGAAGAACGCGTCAGAAATCAGGAGTTTTCTTGGATTGGCGGGTTACTATCGAAGATTTATGCAAGGATTTTCGTCGATTGCAGCTTCATTGACAAAGTTGACCAAGAAGAATGCACCTTATGTGTGGACAGACCAATGCGAGACCAGCTTCCAAGAGTTGAAAAAGAGATTAACTTCAGCACCCGTCCTCACTTTACCATCCGGGAGCGGCGGTTACACCATTTTTACAGATGCTTCGAATATAGGACTCGGTTGTGTGTTGATGCAAGATAGAAAAGTCGTTGCTTATGGATCCCGTCAGTTGAAGGACCACGAGAAGAACTACGCGACGCATGATCTAGAACTCGCAGCGGTCGTTTTTGCGCTAAAGATGTGGAGACATTACCTCTACGGAGAGAAATTCGAAGTCCACTCCGATCACCGCAGCTTACAGTATTTGTTCTCTCAGAAGGAATTGAATATGAGACAAAGAAGATGGATGGAATACATCAAAGATTATGATTTTCCGATCAAGTACCACCCGGGGAAAGGCAAATGTGGTAGCCGATGCCTTGAGTAGGAAGTCAGCTAGTGTGGCAAGCCTAAGAGTTACGTGCTTCTTTCAGCAATTTGAAGAGTTGGGGGTAGATTTTCAGCCCCTAAGCGAGGGAGTGATGTTAGCCAACATGTCAGTGTCTGAACCCTCGTTCATTCGGAAGATCAAGGACAACCAATTGCAAGATCCAGAGTTGGCCAAGATTTCAGAGCATATAGCAGAACGTCCTGATTTTCGTTTTGTGGATGGAGTTTTATTCTATCGTGATCGTCTATGCGTGCCCAACATTGAAGATTTGAAGAATCAGATTATGACAGAGGCGCACAGTACGAAGTACTCTATACATCCGGGTAGCACGAAGATGTATCAGAACTTGAAAGGAAGATTTTGGTGGAACAACATGAAGAGGGAAATAGCAGCTTTCGTATCACGATGTATGACGTGTCAGTTGGTGAAGGCAGAACATCAGAGACCTCCAGGGTTATTGCAGCCATTAGAGATCCCAGAATGGAAGTGGGAACATATCACCATGGATTTCATCTCGGGATTGCCAAGGACCAGAAAAGGGAACAACTCCATATGGGTCATTGTAGACCGTCTTACCAAATCAGCTCATTTCATTCCTATGAAGACCGGAGAGAAAATGCATATGTTACCTCTCGCAGAGTTGTTTGTTAACGAGATTGTCAGCCGGCATGGGCAGCCAGTCTCCATTACTTCGGACAGAGATAGCAGATTCGTCTCGAGATTCTGGAAGACTTTGCATGAGTCTATGGGAACAAAGCTTCAGTTCAGCACAGCGTATCACCCACAAACAGATGGTCAGTCGGAAAGGACAATTCAGACCCTTGAAGATATGTTTCGAGCGTGTGTACTAGATTTCAAGACTCAATGGGATGAGACCCTACCGCTTTGCGAATTCGCCTACAACAACAGTTATCATTCGAGCATCGGAATGGCGCCTTTTAAGGCATTGTATGGTAGGAGGTGTAGAACTCCAGTTTGTTGGGAAAAAGTAGGTATTCGCAGTTTTCATGGACCGACTATGGTGAGTGAAACCAGTGACAAAGTCAAGTTGATCCAAGAACGTCTGAAAGTAGCCCGGAGTAGACAGAAGAGTTATGCAGACTCTCATCGCAGGGACTTACATTTTAAGGAAGGAGATAAGGTTTTCTTGAAGGTGTCACCTACTAGAGGAACTTTGAGATTCGGATAGAGAGGCAAATTATCTCGGCGATACATTGGACCTTATGATATCGTGAGCAAGATTGGTGACGTGGCTTACAGATTGGCCTTACCACCTGAGCTTTCCGGCGTACACCATGTGTTCCATGTGTCTATGTTGAAAAAGTATGTCCCCGATCCGTCACATGTACTCCGTTATGAACCATTAGAGATCAGAGAAGATGCCACCTATGTCGAGAAGCCTATTCAGATCATCGATACGAAGGAACAAGAACTGAGGACAAGGACTATACAATGGGTGAAAGTGCTTTGGGAAAATCACGGACCTGAAGAGGCAACGTGGGAATTACGGGATCAAGTTCAGAAGAAGTATCCGCATCTACTACCCGAGGTTAGTTATTTTAATTCATTTGGTGGACCAAATGCCCTAAGGGGTGGAGGATGTAAGACCCCGCCCCGAGAGTTTCCGATTAGTGTTAATTAAGACGTGATTTAGTTATAAGTGAGATTAGTGGAAATTGAGTAAATCTGGATTAGAATAGCTTTTTATAGCTTTGAATAATTTTGGGGACTCTTTTGATCTAGTGGGGCCTTTGGGGGTTCCTTTTTAGTGTGTCTTGATTTGTTTTGGGATTTAGTTATAATTCTGGAAATCGGTAATTTGCTCCGTTGAATGTATTTTATGATTCCCGACAACTTTCATATTTGCTCCGTTTCCATTCGAGACCTTTAAACCCTACTTTGCCATTGATAGGGGTAAAACAGTCTTTTTACACAAAAATCTGGACACCATTTTCGATGTCTCCGAAACTTGTAAAATATATACTTTTTGGAAAGTAGAAATTTCGACGATCGATTCTTCCTTCTTCGTCGAATCCGTCCGAAGCCCGTAGATTGATGTTCTAGCCCATTTTAGATTTTTAAGTTGTGGGACCCATTGCCTTAGCTATATAAGGGGAAGTCTTCTTCTTCTTCCTCTTCTTGCAACTCCTTGAGAAAGAGGAATCCCAGCCCAGCCTAGGTTTTCTCCAAGTCTTCTTGCTTCTTGCTTTCCCATTTTTCAATCTCTCCCAAATCTCTTGCTATAGGCTAAATGGATGCTACAATCTTCTTCCCCTCCATGAGAGCTCCTTCTTGGTACCATTTTTAGAGAGAAACCACCATTCAAGGACCCTCTTTGAACAAGCTTTGAGTATTTGAGGAACTTCCATGTAAGCTCTTCTTCTTATCTTTTAGATTTGTATTATTCTAGTCTTGAGGATGCTTCATTTCCATTATTGGAAGTTATCCCTTCCTATTTCATAGTTTTGCCATTTTAGGGCTTGAATGTTGTATATTTTGGGGATTTTGTGTAGATTGTAGATTTTGAGCTTGATTGAAGGATTAGAGATTGATTAGCCTACTTGGAGACCAAGGCAAGTGGATGAATAGATTTGATTTGGATAAGTTCTTACTTTGTCAAAAATATGGATTTTTACTATTCATATGTCATTTGAGTTATTATGTTTCATAATGTTTTAGAAATGTATTTATTGGCATGGTTTCTTCCTTAGCTTTATGTGAATATATGCATTCCTCATCAAAGTTTATTTTGGGTCATTATAAGCTTCTTAAATGGTATTGTACTTGCATTAAATGAGATTTGGATTGGTAGATGAACTAATGCATTGGTGGAATGGTGGTTGGTGGGAAGAAGTAAATGTTAAATGGAAGGGAGTAGACCCATTCCACATCAGAAAAGGGTTGGAATGGAGGTGAAATGGTTTGGGAAAGAAATGACTGAAATCTGCACCTGATGTGTGGTTCCCGCAGCTGGGCGGTCAGCGGGCGGTCACCTCGGCGGCTAGCCGACAGGTGACCGGCGGCTAGCCGACCCATATGCGGTTAGAAACACAGAATGCTGCATTTTGACAGGCGAACCGCGGTCAGCCGCGCGGTCAGCTCGCGGCTAACCGCCAATCCCAAACCCAGTGACCGCCAGGTAGCCGAGATGCGCGGTTAGAAATACAGAATGCTACATTTTAGCAGGGTGAACCGCGGTCAGCAAGCGGCTAACCGCCGATCACATCAGCGGCTAACCGCCACCTGACCGACAGGTGACCGAGTTTTACCCAGAATTCCTGAGTCTTTTCTATTGGTTTCAGTTATGGTATTTAAAGGTTTGGATGGGTTGTTCTGATGCCCTACCACCTTGGAAAGACCCAGGGGATGACATAAGGAGATTGACATAGAAAGAAACATCATTTCGGAAAAGGTATTGAGACTTTTATATTCATCAACGTGCATAAGGAAACTTAGTATGTCCTCTATCATTCGAGTACCATACTAAGGGTAATTTAGACATACAAGATCCTTATACATGTCGTTTGAATATGGACGCCCCAATACATAGTCCCTAATGACATAAGGATTCATTGCATTGTTTTATTTAGTTTATATGTATCATTACCCGATTCTACTGGTTTTCTCTCAAATTCCGATTTGTACACCCGATATGTCCTGCCAGCCCGTGTATACTTGAACTATTAATGATATGAAATGTGTGCCTACGAGCACCATGCCCCGCCTGCCCGTATGTTTTATATTGATATAGTTTTGCATATGTTTTGATTTATCGTGCAACCTAAGAGTCGGCACCACTAAGCTTGGACATCCTTGTCAGTCTGATCAACTGACTTGGGTCTCCCCCTGTGCTCCCGCCAGTTGCAACTTGGATCCCGTTCTGTCCCGTTACCCGGTTCCGCGGCCGTGGTCTTGCCTAGCTATATGTATATATATATGTTTATAATGTTGGTTCTCGTCACTTCGTGTGTTCGAGCCCAATGCACTGAATGTGCTCTCATCACCTTAGTGATGGAGAGGATTTAGCTCTAGTGTGGTTGCCACCTAGTCAGTTCCTGTACCTTGATTACCCCGCATGATTTGTATTGTATCTTTACTTCAAATGAACTATGCATCCTGTTTTATGACAGTTTTCGTTATGCCTATTATATGCTTGGATTTCTTTCTTGGTATATCTATTCACCCACCTGCCAGACCGTCGTGTCTGACCCATTTTTGTGGTACTCAGGTCCAGCTCCCGTTGTTGCCTTTGAGGAGGAGTCAGAGGAGGCGGTTGTTGAACCGTAACGATTAGTAGACTGGCAAGCTGACGATGTCATATAGACATTCGGTTTTGCTCGGAGCTGCGAACATTTTGGGAGATGGTAGATTGATTACTGATTTTATACTTTGGTTGTACTGGCCTCTGTTGGCCATTTTTTTTGGGAATATTAACTTAACTTGATCTTTTGTATAAACTTTAAATTATATTTTGGGAATGCTATTGAGATCATTGCTCACCCTGACATCATGTCATACCTGTGTATTAACAGTCTTATTTGATGTGATTGGATTAAGAGTTGATTTGCTACACGCTTCCGCACCAATATAAATGTTCTACGAGTGAATGTGGAATCCTCACCGCGGAAACCTGTGGGAAATTAATTAAACGTATAATTATTATCAAGGGGTGGTTCTTTATCCACACCACCCCCGTCGCGGTCCCGGGGCCCCCGGTCCGGGGTCGCGACAGTTCCCTTGGTAACTCAAAAGGCTACACTATCAAGAAAAATGCTCAGAAACCCTTAGTCAAGTCAGAAGTTCTCCTTCAAAGTTTTCTTCGAGGCACATCGACTGCAAAGGCTATCCAATTCGTCGCTGTACCTCGAGGGGGCATTTGTTGACACCAAAAATGTCACTTTGCCTCATCAACATCAAAAGCTATATGGAGCCGCATCCTATTACAAACAGGCAAAGCTACTTCAAGCATCAGATCTTGACAGAACCAGACAAAAACTACAAGATCTTTCAAAGTAGCCAAAAGAAGGGTACACATGAAGTCTCGGGCCATTTCGACACCAAAATGGCGAAAAGAAGGGTACACCCAAATTGATACTTGCAAGATTTCAAAAATCGAGGAGACACAATGTTCCAGTTGATATCCACAACCCAAATTTCAAAACAAAAACAAAGGTTCGAAAAAACCTCAAATTTCAAAAATCGTGGGGAGGCGACACTCCATTGATACCCACAAAACCAAATTTTTGAGAAAAAAGCAAGGAAGTGACATTCAGTTGATACTTGCACCCAAATCCGCGAGGAAGCGACATTCCATCGATACTCCAACCGAATGAGCAAGGAAGCGACATTCCATCAATACTTGCAATACCATTCAGCAGGGAGGCGACTCTTAGTAGATACTTGCATTTTTGAAAACCAAAAACTTGGCTTTCACACCAAAACCCGGCTTTCATGCCAAAAATAAAAAATCTGGCTTCCATGCCAACAAAACAAAACTTGATTTTCAAAAAACTCGACTTCTATGCCATGAAATCTGGCTTTTACGCCAAACAAAAAAAAAAAAAAAAAACCGGCTTCCATGCCACAAACAAAATTTTGGCTCTCATGCCACAAAACCAAAACTTGGCTTTCACGCCACAAAAATCGGCTCTCATGCCAAAAACCGGCTTCCATGCCACAATCAAAATTCGGCTCTCACGCCATCCAAAATTCGGCTTTCAAGCCATAAAAAAACCAGGCTTTTGCCACAAAATCTGGCTTTCATGCCCAAAACGAACTTTTGACAAACGATTTTCACAAAATGACAACCTTTTGATCAAATTCTCAAACAAACATTCCCATCCAACTTTTTACATACTTTCATAAATAAAAAAGAAGAGAATTTAAGTGAAATGAGGGAATACAAAAAAAAAAAAAAAAAAAAAAGGTGCAAAAAATGTTTATACATGGAGGTACCAAAAGAAAAGAAGAAAAAGTTTATTACAAATCAGGAGGCTAGTCCGACATGGTCTTCAGCCAAAGACTTAACTCCTCAAGGAAACTCTTGGCTTAGCCTCCAAAGCTTCTAGGCCGCGTTTCTTCAGAATCTTCCCATAAAATGCGATAGGCCATCGCGATCCATCTTCAGCACGAGGAAGCTCTTCCCAGAGAATCTGCCATTGTTCATATTCCTGAGTCTTCCTCCAGAGAATGCTTTCGACCTCCTCAACTTGGTGAATGAGAGTCCTCTCTCTATCGCAAGCTTTCAAAGTAGCAGCCCACTTGGCAGCGGCCTATTCTTCCAATAGCTCGAGGCGCTGTCTGGCCTCAGTGACCTCCCTATCAAGACAGTGCTAGTCCTGTGTCAGCTCACTAATAGCCAACTCGGTGACATTCCTCTCCCGAACAAGCTGCTTCCGAGTCCGCGAGATCTCATTCAGTTCAGATTTGACATCGCTGGAAGGCTTCAAAAACATCTCCTTGAAGAAGTCATCATTCGGAAAGCTCTTGGTCTCAGTCCACTTGTTGCCTAGAGTGATGACTTCATCAACAAAAGCCTTGGCATCCGTAATGTCCAGACCGACTTCTTCGCTATCGACAAGAATGTCCTGCACATGCTTAACCATGCCGAAACCAGCCTCCAAATGCCCAGTAGAAAGAGTCTCAACCCATGAGCTCAAGACTCTCTTCAACACCTTCCTCGCAAACTGGCGGGATGGCTCAGACAAAGACTCGCCATGCTCCGTTGGTCGACTACCCATGTCAGGCACCGTTGGAAGAGTAATCAAGAAGCTCTTTCCAATCGAAGTCGCCGGGGAAGGAATATCAACATGCGGACTCGCCTTTGCCTTATTGAAACTAGTAGAAAAAGCCCCTACTCCTGGATCAGCCGCGGGCACCCCTTGCTCTGGCTCTGAGAAAGATAGAGGAACTTCTTCTGTCACCTCACAACCTGCCAATGAAAGATGAAAAAGGTATGAATATGATCTTGTCAAAAATCAAAATATCAAGATTATCGCTACAAAGTACCTTCTTCGACAACTGGCGGAATGCTTTCTGCCTCCATGAGCTCATCCAAAGCATCATCAAAAGTTGCATTCATGGATGGCTCAAAGTCGTTGGAATCTTCTGGCAAGTCAGCTGGCAAGAAACAAAAAATATTTGTCAGCAAATGGTGGTAAAGAAAAAGAGAAGAGAAAAAAGAAGTCATACCAGGAGGAGATTCTAGATCTACTTCAGAATCTCTGGGTTCTTCCTCAGATGCCACAATCGGATCCGTCACCGCCTCGTTGGTCGGAACCTGAAGCATCATCAAACCATCATCTTCTACCAAAAGAAAGAAAGTAGTAGATCAAAACAAAAGCTCTCATGAAAGAAAAGAAACGGAAAGAGAAAAGGGAAAAGCATACCATCATCAATGGTCTCTTCCTCTCGGCTCCTCTTTTCCGGAGGCTCATCATCATCCCCTGATGCCTCCTCAACAATGGTGGAAGGAATTTCTAGATCAGGAGAGTTTTCGTGCCGTCTCTGACTTCGGTGTTGTCGTCTTCTCCTCTTGCTCCTAGGGACAAAGTGCAGGAAGTACCTGCCCCACCATCAAAATCGGGCCTCTCACCAGAGTCCTCACTGGATGGTCTGCTCTTGCCAGTAGACTCCATGGAAGCCTTTGCTCGCTCTGCTTGTATCCAAGCAGCGACCTCAGCCTCCTCCTCTGCGAGCTGTTCCAAGACCTCATCAGGAATCTCTTGTGCAGCTCCCGATCTGATGACGTCCTAGTCCTCGAGAAAACCTGTTATGTGCTTGTCTCCAGAAAGGAAAGCCAGAATTTCTTCTCGGCGGACGCCATCTGACATCCCAAGACCCTTCCCGGTATGCTGAAAAGCTCTCTACGAACCACTTCGTGAAGCCAACAGTCCGGAGAGTGGGCAACTCAGAATAGGAAATCATGGCAGTAGTGTCTTCCGCGCTATAAAAGGCCCATGCATTCCTCCCATCCTGCAGACCTCCAAAATGCTTCACCTTGCTCGAAGGCTCTCCAACAACGCCTTGAGAGAAGCCCAACTGCATGGCAAAACGCGAGGGAACATACGGCAGGATGTCGACGAAAAGATGTCTAAGGTACACCATCGTGTGGACACGTATGTTAAAAAGCCAACTCCTCTCCGCATTTGTCAAAGAATAATGTCTCCCCGACCCTGCCCTGGTGGAATCTCGAGAGACACCAAAATCAAAAGCCTTCTTCCGCAAGCCCGAAGAAAGCTTCACTGAAGACTACCCCATCTCGACGTCCCAGAATCATCGGATCCTCAAACGGGCAGATAAAAGAGATTCAGAAACAGGCTTCCCTCTAGTCGACCGAATCATAAACTGGTCATCGTCCTGAGCAGCACCCAATCGGTGGAAACTAGGACAGTGGTATACATACCACAAATAGAAAATGTTGGCTGAAGATACCCTATTCATGGGAAGCCCAAGCGGAACCAAGAAAGCAGCAGCCTGCAACTCGGTGTATAAATAGGAGTAAAGAGCAGGCACCAAAGCAAGCCGCTCTCAAAACGCCATCTGACAAGCCCGAAAAATGCAATGCGGCCTGATGTGCATTCCATCTCCTCCAGCAAAAACAGCCTCACCCAGCCAATAAGTGAGGTAAACAGCGAGATCTCTCCGCAACGCAATGTCAGAATGAATGGCATCTGTGCTTGTGAAGAGTTCCTCCAAATTTTCTCGCATGGTGGAGATCTTCTTCGAAGCCAGGTTCTTAGCCCTGGCTTCCTGGGTCGTACTCTCAGAAAACTCCCCGCTGTCAAAGAAGTTGGAAGACAAAACGCTACCACTCCTCCAACTGCTACACCAGACTGTCGAGCCCTCCTTCTCCTTCAAAAAATCGTAGAAGGCAACGAGCTGAAAGTACAAAAGCCTGAACTCCTCAGACTGCTCCTCAAGGACGCTGTCGATAGGCATGAACTCCTCATAGAGATTGCCGAGGATAGGCAGCCCAGTGATGGTACTAAGTTCCTTTAAAGAAAAACCAATCTCAATGTTCGTGACAACGAAGGTGTTGGTTTGTGGAAGGAACGACTCCAGCATGGCCATGAAGGCCTCATCGGAGAAAACTATGGTTTGCCGAAAAGCACGAACCGTATCAAAAATCTCGGCCTCCTCCAGAATGGCACCGCCAACCTGTAGGATGTGATCAGTCCACGACTCCCAGCTTGAGTCAATGCTGAAACGGCCGCGAAGTCGAAAAGGCTTCACCCTATTGCTGCCATCACCCTTGAAAATGCCAAGGCCCACCGGTCTCAAATCGACCGAACGATGGTCTGAACCTTGGTAGCCGCTGGCCGGCATCAAAATGTCCATGCGGGCAGGCGACTTCTCTGCACAACCAGAAGGGCCGCCAATAAAAACCCCGGTCTTGATCACATTTGTCCTCTTCACCCAGCTTGGAGGATCTTCCCTCTTCGAGCATGTGGAGGAAAGGCTCATGATCGAGATAGTCCGATCAAAGGTTGACCGGGTAGAAACGGTTTTCTTCTCACCATCAACTGTGAATGAGAACTGAAAACATCTCCTTTGGTATGTTGAATCGTCGGGGACGACATCACCAAAGAAGAAGGTAGGCTTGGGCACAATGCTTTGATCGTCCGTGGCCCAGGGACGGTTGCTTACCATAATCTTATAATACTCCTCATCCTTGAGGGCAATCAAACGTTGCCTCATCTCATCTCGGTTGAGCGAGTCACACTCTTCCAAGTTCCTTTCGACATACTGAACCTCTTCCCAGGCCTGCTGTACAGCCACATTAGAGGATCAGGTAGAACGGCGAGGCGCATCAGTGACAGGCTCCTTACCCTTGTTTGTTTTGGAGGAACTAGCAGCAAAGGATGAAAAAAAAGATCAATCATCAAAATGACAGAATTTTGGTAAAAAATTCTAACGAAATTTTGGCATAGTTCTGGGGCAATTCTGAAGAAAAGGAAAACACCCCGAAAGAAATAGGAGCTTGAAGAAGGGCTCAACATTGCTGCGAGCTCCAGAATCCAAAACTTGCAAAGCTCCTTAGAAAATCCCCATAAGACCAAGAAAGGGCTCAACATTGCTGCAAGCTCCAAATCCCAAGAGTTGCGAAAAGATTTCCAGGTGTGCACTATCATCCTTCCAATTCCATTCTCTAAAAGAAAAAAATATGCATAGAAGGAAAGTTGTCATGTATGCACGTCTCGAAAACCGGGAAAGAAAGAAGGAAAAAAAGAGAAGAAAATAATCTCTTTCAAAAAAATAGAAAAACACAGAAAAGAGAAAAAAAAGAAGAAAAAAAATGCCCACAGGCCACATGGCCGTACGGCCAAAAAAAAAACACGGTAAAAAAAAAGACAGAGAGAAAACCGTGTAAGAAAAAGAAAAAAAAAAGAAAGAGAGGAAAAAAAAAAAGAAAAAAAGAAAAAAAGGAGAGAATAAAAAACGTGTGAAAAAGAAAAAGGAAAAATAGGACACGAGAAAATAAAAAGATAAAAAACGTGTGAAAAAAAAAGATGCACGTGAAAAAGAGAAAAAAAAAAAGAAAGAAAAAGAAAGAATTAAAACCTTTTTCTATTTTCAACATAGGGTTTCTCAAGAAAAATAAACTTACTTGAAGCGATTGATGGAGAAGAAGAAGAAAGAGCTTGAAGATCCTTGAAGAAGATGGAGAATTCTTGATCTTGGAGCACTCTTGAAGACTTTTGCGAAAAGAAGGCAATAGGAGCAAGAGATCCAACCTCCCCTTGCTTTTATAGAAGAGAGCAAACCAAAAGAGGAAAGGAGGAGAAAAGAAAGGAGGTAAGTGCTACAAATTAGCAAACTTCCTAAAAGAAAAGGATCATGGGATATTCTTTCCAATGAGGAAATCTTTTGAGAAATTCTCTCCAAAAAGAGAGGGATTATGAGAAACTTTCTCCCAAAGAAAGATGCTTTGAGAAAATCTCTCCCAAAATCAAGGAAACTTGAGAGATTCTCTCCAAGTAAGAATATTTTTAGATATTCTCTACCAAAAAGAGATATTTTTAGATATTCTTTACAAAAATGACACCACATGAGATCTAAGTCATCTTTAAAGCTTAAGGTCCCATGGGCTAGCCCACATGAGCCAGGTTTGACCACCTAGGCACTAAAAGTGGCTTTTAGTCAAAATCCCTCTTACCAAGAGCATACAAAAATGGTTTCATGCGTCCTTTGAGTTGATTGGACCATACAAAAAAAAATTCCATGCCTCATGAGTTTCCAAAAACCCAAACCATCCCACCTCATGAACCAAATTAAGCCAAAAACCTTGAAATTGACATTCCACAAAAACCCAAACCACTCCAATGGACTCAAAATTGTCTCAAAGAGTGACCAAAATCCAAACCATGGTCCCCTAACTCGCCACATACAGCTTGTTGGGTCACAAGGCCAAAACCAAAAAACAAATCCCGGTCCCTTAACTTGCCACATACAGCTTGTTAGGTCACAAGACCAAAATCAAAATTCAAAATCTGACCCCCTAACTCGCCACATACAGCTTGTTAGGTCACAAGGTCAAAAACCGAAAAAAACCTTTTCTTGACTGCTTCATGCGCCACACAAAGCCTATAGGTCCACAAGGTCAAAAAGGAAAATCCAAAACCAAAAATCCCAATCCAAATGTCACTTTCAAAATTTTGCCTTGAGATGGTACGTGATCTCTCTCACTCCCATAAAATCCCCTTGGAAACTCAAAAGGCTATTCTATCAAAAAGAAAAATGCTCAAAGACTCTTGGTCAAGTCAGAAACTTCTCCTTCAAAGTTTTCTTCGAGGCACATCGACTGCAAAAACTACGTGATTTGTCGGTGTACCTCGAGGGGGCATTTGTTGACACCAAAAAAAGTCACTTTGCCTCCTCAACATCAAAAGCTACACGGAGCCGCATCCTACTACAAATAGGAAAAGCCGCTTCAAGCATCAGATCTTGTCAAAATCAAACAAAAACTGCAAGATCCTTCAAAATAGCCAAAAGAGAGGTACACATGAAGTTTCGGACCATTTCGACACCATTTGGCCTAACTTCAATCCTTCAACAGTTGAGCGGGAGCTCCCGCGGCGACAGTGTCAAATACATCAAATCTTCGATCAGAGCCTATGGATGGTCTCAAAATACCTCCAAAAGGTTCCACGTCGAATTTCAAGTCAAACCGACACCGTTTGACCCTCCATCAACTCTCGAAAGGCAAAATCAAGCCTCCCGGCGGCGAAAACCTCCGATGCCGCCACTCATCAAACAAAATACATGAGTAGCTTCTACATGCTTCCCAAGGGCTGCACGTCAAATTTCAGGTCATTCCGACAACGTTTGACCCGGTCTTGACGCTCTGAAGCAAAATCAAGTCTGCCGGTGACGAAGCTCCCCGGGACTATGTCATCCAAATAGGAGCCAATGGATCATCTCAAAATGACTCCAATAGGCTCCCTGTCAAATTTCAGGTCAATCGGACATCGGATGACCGCACATCAAAGCTCAACGTCTTCCGCACGGTGAAATCAAGATAAAAGCCCATGGTTGGTCCTATCTAATGCTCAGGAAGCTTCACCTCAAATTTCAGGTCATTCCGACATCGTTTGACCTAGTTTCAACTCTTGGCAGAAAATCGGCTACAAAGTCTTCGGCTTTTCCAAAAATAGGAAACTTTGTGCTCTGATTTGTATGACTTCTTGATGGGTTTTCTTTAGTGGAATCAAGACAATAAATGAGGAGAAATTTCAAAGAAAAATACAGGAGAAAACAAAAGCGAAAAAGCCCGAGAAACAGCCAAGAAACGACGACCGAAAGGCGACTAGAAAATGGACCAAAGTCCAAGGTTGCCGGCGACCTTGGCCCATGGTCGCCGGTGACCATGGCCCAAGGTCACCAGCCCCATGGTCGCCGGCGACCATGGGTACATGGTCGCCGGCGACCCTGGAAATCCAGGTCTCCGGATTTCTGCCGGAACGACCGTTTTCCCGATTCTTTCTGTGTTTCGCGATGTTTGGCCCCTGTGATTTTCTTAAAGTCTGATTTTTGAGGCATGATATCCGTTGATCTTCGTCAACATCATGGATCCACCATCGAATTCATTTGATCATCATCGGACACTCCGAAACCGCCAACCGGCCGACCAAGAAAGTACACTTTCTGCCCGACCGACCGAGAAATCGACTGGACAGATGTTGTCGGCCCATTGGTGTCAACCAATGTCGGAATTTGCATCGTCATCCGATATCAAACAACGTGTGGATCCATCGATGATCATCGCAAGAAGAATTCCAAAAGACGCGGCGCGGCCCGCGACTCTTCAAGCGACTCGGCGATCAATTAATGCTGTTAATTGACCTTTTTATGACAACTTATTAGGGTCATTAACTCATTATTTTGGACGGCCCAATCAGAAGCAAGCAAATGGGACTTACAAGTCCAATCAATCATGGCAATTAACCATGTAACTGCTATCATTATGGAGATTAATCATGGTAATTTATCATGAAACTCCCATCATCATGGAGATTAAATGCCCATTATTCTCCATCGGCCAATCAAAATCCAAGGAAAAGGAGTTACAAAATTATGAAATTATTACTTGTAACTCCTCCCATCATGGAGCATTAATACCATTAATGCTCATAAAACCCTCCTAATGGCCACCAAAAGCCTATAAATAGGCGGTCATTCCAAAGGGAAGGGGTCTTGAAAAATTGTCTGAAAACTATCCTGAAGAATTCTCTACAAAAAGAAGCTCTCTCACTCTGAAGAAACTCTGCTGCAAATTCTACAAGGTGATCGAAGTCCCTTGAGGGGGCCACCCCCACAAGATCTCCCCTCTTCTTCTATCCAACATGGCCTAGATGCGGCTTTTCAGTCCATCTACTTGGTTTTTTATTGGATATAGGACCTTTCCTTGGTCTTTGTCCTTTAAAAATTCGAGGTCCAAGCCAAGCCAAGTGAACTAAAGCATCAAGTGTTCTCATCTGAAGGACGATGGCTGAGTCCATACATGACTTGCGACTGTCAATCTGAACGAGTCCCCACGATCTCCTGAGAAGTCAGATCCCTCTTTCTTTTATCTCTATTGTACTTTGTATTTTTAAAGAGACAAAAAAATCACAATTCCTGTCTTTCATCATTGATGAGATTTGTAAATTGCCTTTCACGGCAAAATCGCCTTCTACGGCACAAAACCGGCTTTCACGGCAAACTAAACAAAATCGCCTCTCACGGCATTTTAAAATCTTGTTTCTTTCTTTAAATATATGTGCAATGGAAAGTTAGAAAAAAAGTTTGATTTCCTTTCTACTTGTGAAGGTGAATCTCCGAATCATCATTTCAAATTCCAAGTAGAATAGAAAATCTGGCATACCCGTACAAAAATGTTGATGCTTGCTCTTTTTTCTCTTCGCCCCGCCGCACCCCGGCAGACCCGGGACGGAGGAAAGCAAGAAAAAAAAGACGGGTCCATCACATAACAGGAAAAAGAAAATCAAATGAAATAATAAACTTGGAGAAAAACACCCATTGCTTGGAATGCATTCTAAATCAATTTTATTCACTTGCCTCAAGCTCCCAAACAGATTCTAATCGCTCCAACAAACTTTCTCCTCAGCTCAACCCTCAATCTACACAAAAATCCCCATGAAAACATCTCAAATCTCCACAAGATTTGGATAACAAAGGAGCTCTCCAAGAGACTCCTTGCATGCATGATTGGAAGCTTCCTAAGGGTTTAGAAAACCCATGGTTGAAAAAGGGTAGCCATTGCTTACCTTTAGAGGTCCTAAACAAGAAAAAGAGCTTGGAGTAAAAGATGGGTCCAGCTCAATTCCTCCAAAAACGGTATGGTTGGAAAGCTTGAGAGATGGGGAAAACAATGCTGTGGTTTATTCTTCACTTGGGCATCAAAAAGCATGACATGCAAAGAGAGAAAGGGAGGAGAAAAATGGCAATTTCTCTTGGTCTCAGCTGGTTTGAAAACTAAAATGGGGGAAGGAAAAAGAAACCCACGTGTGTGAGTATTTGAGTTGGGTGGAGTGAGGGCCCCACCAGTCCATTAACCTTCAAGGGCTTAAACTACCATTTGTGGGTCTCGGATGAGATCGACGAAGAAGAGAACAATGATCGTCAAAAAATCTAGTTTTTAAAAAGTATATTTTCCTCATGATTTTCAAAATTTGAAATTTATGCACAAACTTGGTGTGAAAAGACAGTTTTTCCCATTTTTCTCGAAAAACGCAATTTTTGGGGTTCGAATTCAAACGGATCGGATATTAAAGTTTTTGGGATCAAAATAACAAATTCAAAAATATCGAAATCAATATTTTTCAAAATCAAAGTCAAATCCCCACACGGGCAAGCGTCACACGGGTCACCCTGGACCCGGTCGAACTAGACTCAACGCGCTCAAATTTCCTAAAGCTATTCAAATTTCTAATCTAACTAAAAACCCAAGCTAGTCGTCCTCTAATCCTACTTTGAAACTAATCATGGTTAAAACAATAATTAAAAATACTAAACCTAGGTCGGGGTCTGACATCCTCCACCCCTTAAAGGCATTTCATCCTCCAAATGAGCACTAACCTCTGGTAGCAAGTGTGGGTACTTCCTCTGAACCTGATCACGCAATTCCCAAGTAGCCTCTTCCTGCTCGTGGTTCTCCCAAAGCACTTTCACCCATTGAATTGTCCGGATCCTCAATTCTTGCTCTTTCATATCAATAATTCTGACTGTTTTTTCTACATAGGTGGCATCTTCTCGAATATCTAGTGGCTTATATTGTATCACATGTGATGGGTCTGAAACATATTTCTTCAACATCGAGACATGAAACACATTGTGCACACCCGAAAGTTCTGGCGGTAGGGCAAGTCTGTAGGTCACGTCACCAATGCGACTCAAGATTTCGTACGGTCCAATGAATCTTCTCGACAGTTTATCCTTTTGACCGAACCTCAATGTCCCTCTGATCAGTAACACCTTCAAAAATACTTTATCTCCTAATTGAAACTGTAGGTCTTTCCTTAGAACATCAACATAGCTTTTCTGTCAGCTTCTAGCAACCTTCAAACATTCATGAATGAGTTTAACTTTTCATTGGTCTCACCAATCAATGTCGCTCCATGAAAGCTGCGTTGTCCGACCTCTTTCCAACACACTAGAGTTTTGCATCTCCTGCCGTATAGTGCTTCAAAAGGTGCAATCCTTTTGCTCGAGTGGTAACTGTTGTTATATGCGAACTCACAAAGAGGTAGACTCTCATCCCACTGAGTCTTGAAATCAAGCACACATGCCCTAAACATGTCCTCCAACGTCTGGATGGTCCTTTTTCACTGTCCATCTATCTATGGGTGATACGTTGTGCTGAATTGAAGTTTTGTACCCATGGACTCATGCAGAATTTTCTAGAATCTCGAAACAAATCTACTATCTTTGTCCGATGTGATGGAAACTTGTCGCGCCCCCAAACCCGGATCCCTGTAGCGGTCCTACCTCGGGGACGCAAATTGGAAAGTAAGTGATAAATATTTCTCCCCGGGATCCGCGTGTGTGAGGAAGGCAAAATTTCCAAACACATCAAGAACATTTCACGGAAGCTTACGTGGCATTGCGACCCGGAGCCCGTGGCCATCGGGTTCCGTGTCGCACTCAACCCGTCAGCATAAAGCTGTCATAGCATAATAATACTCAGACTGGAACAAACATGATATCAAAATATACAGAGCTGACAGTGACAGGCTTATCAATACCCAAGCATATTCAAGTTATAATTTAACAAGTGCATTAATTACAATCCCAAAAGAAAAGGCTAACAAAAGCCTTACAAAATAACAAGCTAAGAACAAATACTACCCACTTGTATAATGTATCTCTGGAGTCAAGCACGTCGTCTGTATGACATCACTGAAACAACAACCTGCAAAACTCGTGGCTCTATAGCCATCTGCACACGTACTAGCTCAAGACGAGAACCTGCTACCTAAGGCACCAAACAAACAAGGTCAGACACGACGGTCTGGCAGGTGATCAATTTAAGCATGAGTATGAATCATTTAAAATTTATAAGAAACCATATACTGAATTTAAAATAGTTTACAAATCTTGAAACGATGCTTGAACGATATACACTTCAAGAAAACAAAAGTCCACAAACGAGATATGAGTCAAAAGTAGCATGAGTACATGTGGTCTAGCATTTAAAACCATGAAATACATTTTCAAATAGTACATGAACAAAATGCAAGACAAAGCTAGCATGATTACGAGAAAACATCATGATTCGTAAATCCACATTGAGCTCATCCTTTCTCCGTCATACATGATGACAAGAGCAAGCAAAGACAAAGCAAGACAAGCGAAACGAAACGAAAGCTCGAGCCACACAAGGTGGACGGGAAACCGGCCGCGGAACCGGAACAAAAAAAAAAAGTGTATAAATACACGACTTATCTGCAGATAGTCCTTATGTTTAAGGACCCCCTAACTAGTGGATCAGACTGAGAGGGCAGTCCAAGCTCAGTGGTATTCAACGGAATTCATGAATGCACAAAACTAATGGAGACTTGCCGTTTGAGGCCCGTGGTTGACACGCTACGCCCCGTGGTTAAGGGTGCCGCCCGGACCAAGTTCTCATATTTGAATGCTCAAAACTAATGGAGACTCGCCGTTTGAGGCCCGTGGTTGACACGCTACGCCCTGTGGTTAAGGGTGCCGCCCGGACCAAGTTCTTATGTTTCCCTCATCGACCACACGGGGTGGATGGTGCACGCAAGACAAAACAAGGTAGCATAAGCTATAAGCATGTCAAAGCATAATAAGTAGTCCCCTTTTTGGGTTCTTTGAAACAAAGCTGATACTTGCAAGTCAAAACAAGTGCAAAACGAGATCCAAGACAAAACCAATGCTTATAAGTCAAAACAAGTGCAAAACGAGATCCAAGACAAAACCATTGCTTGTAAGTCAAAACAAGTACAAAACGAGATCCGAGACAAAACCAATGCTTGTAAGTCAAAACAAGTACAAAATAATATTCTTCATGTCAAGACTAAGTTTCTGAAAACAGACTTTCAAGTATATGCTAAGGCCCTTCATTCGATTCTTGTGTAATTGAAACTCAAATGTTGGAATTAAAAGCGGATTGGTGCCCCTGAAGCTAAACAACATTTCATGTTTCAATTGCACAACATCAAGCTAAAAACCCCTTAACATATTCTAGTTTTTCTCTCCCATCGAAGACCCTTCAAAATTCTCCTTCTGTACACTCGGCCACCACGCGGCTACCTAGCGGCTAGCCGCCGGTTGTGGTCGGCTAGCCAACCGGCTGACCGACCACTGACCGGCTGTTCAGGAACAATACTACTTTTCCATTTTTCTGCGCAGGTCGGCCAGCCGCCTACTGACCGACAGCGGGCCGACCACACCCTGTGCAAAACTTGGTTGCTGTTATTCTGACCGACACAGGGGCGGCTAGCTGTGGGTCAACAGTTGGCTGGCCGACTGCTGACCGCCCATCTGCGGCAGCTTTAATTCAGTTCAGATTTTTCACACCATTTCACCCATTTTACATCCTTCCATTCCTTTGTCAAATCCCTGCACATCCCTTGAGCCTCCATGCTCTCCAAGGGCCATTTCCATTAAATTTTAACAACCAACACATCTAATCATTTCACAAAATACTCCTCCATTCTTTCATCCATTTGCAAAACATTTAGGCAAGACAAAAGCCACTTCAATTGAATGAAAACCATCAAGATAAACCACTAGCATATGCATTTCAAACTAAACAAAAATTCAAACCATAACACATATTCGAAACAATACATTGCTCAAATTAGAATGGAAAAAGAATCAAACCATGGAAGCTAAAACATTCAAACATTGCATGCATAAGAAGAGCTAAGTTGATTACTTGCCTTGACCAAAATCCAAGCCCAAAAATCTCTGAAAAATCCTATCAACTGTCAGCCACGAAATCTACAAGAAAACCCATGAAAAGAACCTCAAAGTCCACCAAAAATGTGAAGACAAGGACCCATTTCGAAATGGGTGTTGCATGTTTGAAAAACTCAATCCTTATGGGCTCAAAAGACTCCATGAAAAGGGAGAAAAAAGAAGCCTAACCTGGAGCTTGCTGAACATGAAGCAAGGACAAAAATGAAGGGAATATCCAGCTGGGATCCTCAAGAAAATGGTAGCAACGGAGGGCTTGGGTTAAGAGGAAGAAAAGGATATGCTCAGATTTCAATTTGGAGTTCCCTAGCCTTGGCATGCAAAGAGAGAAATGAAGATGAAGAAGAAGTTCCTCTCATCTGGGTTGAAGAAAAGAGTTGCAGGAGACAAAGGAGAATTCTGAACGTGATTAGTGAAGGAGATGACTTAAGTGGGGAAAGTGGAAAAATGTGGGGCCCAATACAGCTGAAACTTAAAATGGCTAAATCATGGTCTTGCGGGCCCCGGATGAGATCGATGAAGAAGACTAAAATGATCCTTATAAAATCTAGTTTTTAAAAAGTATATTTTTGGCATGGTTCTGAAATTTCGAAATCTGGGCTCAGATTTAAATGTGAAAAGACTGTTTTGCCCCTCGGGCTGAAAAACTGATTTTCTGAATTTCGAATGGGGTAGGTCTAAACACAAAAGTTGTTGGATCTAATTTGACCTATCAAAAGAAACCAAAAATGTAATTTTTTCAAAATCAAGAACAATCCCCCACGCTGACACGTACAGCCCAAGGCATCTCCGGGCTGTCAGACCGGGTCCAACCACTCTCAAAATTCTCCAAAGCTATGGAAAACCATTCTAAACCACAATCTAACTCAATTAGGCTCAAATCTTATTTAGAAAACTAAACCACAGCTAAAAACACACTAACCCCGAAAATTAGGGGTCGGGGTCTTACAAAACTGGTTGACCATTTCTGCTGACAATCTCGTTAACAAACATTTGTGCCAATGATAACATTTGCATCTTCTTTCCCGCCTTCAACGGAATGAAATGTGCAAATCGGTTCCAGAACAGGAAAGACAAACTAGAGCTGTCAAAATGAGCTCTTCCTCATCTCATTGACCAAAGTAGAACGAGGAACGCAAAAATCCAAGTCATTCTATAATTGCTAAAATGAGAGATGAAACCAAGCAAAAGCCATCCCTCTGTTATCCATAGATGACCCTACCTCCCATTATCCGCTCTGTTCTCCCAGATCTCGCTTGCTAAAATGAGATAAAAGAGTTCTCGAGCTCCAACCATGTAGAGATCCTACCTTCAGGGGCGGAACCAGGAATTTTGTTTAGGGGGGCCAAAGAAAAAAACCTTTAAGTAAAATTACAAAATTAAGTAAAAAAATAAACAATAATCAAATTATTTAGTGCTCGATGTTTTTTCATCGAGTCAAAGTCATCAATTATAGTTTCAATAATTATTTTCCTTGCAATTTCTTTTTTAATATATATAATTAAATAATTTAAACGAAATCCATCCTTTATTTTATTGCGAAGTGCAGTTTTAACAAACTTCGTTCATCTACCATATTCATTTGAGAATGGCTCCTTACCTAAGTGGGTGGTAAGGAGCGGCGGTTCTCACCTGGCTACCCAAGGTTCGAACACGGGTACACCACCTCTTCCCACCTGTGTGGACTCCCTTCCTACTTGTGTGGGCTTTCTTCCTACGTGTGTGGGCTCCTTTCCCACTTGAGTGGGTTGTCTTTTCGCATATGCATGCTCTCTCTTGGGCCCAGCCCCTTAGCTGGGGTACAAAAAAAAAAAAAGGTTAAGAAAAGTCTCAAGCTGGGTACAAGGTCCAGTCCTTTCTTATGCACGTAACTCTTAAGTTACAACTCAAGACTTTATTATTTAAAAACTCAAAGAAAAGTAGTAATAATATCTCATATCTAAAATGTAAATCATTCAAAAGAATGGCTATGCCAGATTTTATCTCCTTAAATGAGTTTCTTTAACTAAATTATTCTAGCGTGGATAATAATAATTTGTTTTCTAAAAATACAACTATATTCCTTTATCCACAATGGATTATCTGATTGATCTAAAAATTAATGTAATAATAGAACACAAATAGGCGTTGATTTTAAGTGGATTAGATTTCAATAAAAGCCTATGACATGTAGTAAAATTAGTACATCTATTCAAGGTAAAAAAAAAAAAAATCTATAAAAGAGAAACTGGATTTGTCGTTCTTTTTCTTTGTACCTCAAAGTCTTTGCATGTTTGCAACGTATAACTCTTCTCAAGATCTTCAACAAGAAGACGTGCATTCTCCTCTTCCTCTCTTGGATCAAAGATTTAGGGCTAGTGTAGATAGATTAATTTGAAAATTGAGAAATCTCCTCTCCAATATACATCAAGCCTTCTTTATTTGTTCTCCTTTCATTTATTTCCTTTCCTTTCTTTTTCTTTCGTTTTTTTCATTTAAAGTTTTCCACAAAACCAAGAGTATACTTTGTTTCCTTTTTCAAGAGTCAGAATCATATAAAAAAAAAAAGTCCATAACAATGAATGGGCGGCCACAGAATGTCGGGGCCAAAGGATGTCTTTAAAGGGCATTTTAAGATGTAGGGGGGGTGCAACCCCCCAGGTCCGCCCCTATTCGCCTTGAGACCTGGCTACGGTGGCGAGTCACCTAGTCGCCAAGGAAGCAATCATGTATTTCTCAAAAAATAGATTCTAAGGTGGATTTGTTGGCATTTGTGATGGGGCCCACTTGTGTTTACATGTGGGTGGATCCCACTCACAAAGATACACCCCTCACAAGGAGTCTCATGGTGATATGAATAAGAATAGCCTGAGTTTTATCCAACTCTCTATCTCTTCATCATATCTACATTCAAATTCAAATTGAGAGAGATAGATCTAATGCCTTATCCTAATCATCTCTCAATTCGAATTTGAATAGAGATCTTATCACCCATTAGCCAAAGGGCTATATACAGACATGAAAGATATCGGTTGGAGACTATTTTCAACAAATCATCATCTTCCTTCTACTAGATCTACAATTCTCCATCATCATCTTCTACATCTAGGGTGTCCATCCTTGCCCTTGAATCTTGAAGAGTGAATCATACGTGACAGATCTCTCGTAGACAGTCATAGATCTCCACACCAGTGCCAGATTCAAGCCGATGTTGTCCTTATCACGTTTGCAGTAGCCAGCTCTTATAGATCTGTGCTTCCGCTGAATCTACGGCTATCATTTTATTTATTTATTTTTGTTAAGAATAGCTTTATAACTGCGATACAGTTCTGAATTCTGTTAAGGAGGAAGAAATTAAACTTTTCATGTGATCCTAGAGTCTTAGTTTTTGTTATGTCCTTCCACGTTCATACTTTGTTAAGAATGAAAATAAAGAGCTGAGCTATCTGCCAATAGGTATAATTAAAAACCTGAGTGTCATGTTTGACAACTCTTTTTCGCTATTTACTGAGCAATAGTATATTTAGTACCTTCTAAAGGCAGCTTAATCTATGTTCCACGGTTTTTTTTATATTAAAAACAACATAATTGTTCAAGGTAAAGAAAATTAGAAAATGAAAAATGCTAAAACCAAATTGTAGTGCTCATACGTGCTAGACGATCACTGCATGTTCCTTTGCAAGCTATCCCTGAAAATATTTTATGATTTTACAGAAGAATTAGTTCATTTCAGGATGTCTTTCTTCATGAGTTATTATTATTATTTTTCAATTAGAAGCATGTTTTACTTATATATTCTTTACATGTATAATCTGGATTTGCTACTTAATCTCTAGCCCCAAGTGCAAGGCCACGGTGTAGTAATAACTCGCGAGTAAAGAATGACAATAATTAAAAAAGAATAATTTTCATGTAACAAATTATCATGCAATGCATGATATCCATATGGACATGTATGATGACATACAATGGAGCAGAAAAATTATGTGTGATTACGTGTGAATTCAAAGATATGCAAGAGGATAATCCGATAACACATAAGAATAATTTCAATAAGAATATTCAATTTTTTGTGACTTTAAATTTATTTTCACATGAAATCAACTTTGAAACCCATGATGCATGATTTTATAAAATTCATTACAATTAACCCTAAATAAGTTCATATTCTAAATGAAATGATGACTATGAAATGCAATTTCATAGACTTATCACAAACCTAGGGATTTGACGTAATTCAGGGGATGCCTGTGTGTGGTCCATTTGGATGAACCATTAGGTGGGCTATCATGTGCATACCAAATCACCCAAGGAATAGGTGCAACACCTGATAATTTTCATACAACAAAACACACACACACACAATACTCTATATATATATGTATAAGATGCTCCTATGAGAGCATCTCTTACCTTATTATAAGAGATATGGTGGAGGCCCTCACATTTTAGATGTTGGCATTGGATATGGATGTGAGGGCCCCCACCATTTCTCTTATAGTAAGGTGAGAGATGCTCTCATTGGAGCCTCTCCATATATATATATATATATATATTTACACACACACACTTTTAAGTAAAACAAAATCCTTTATTTAAGATGGAACTAGCATAATAATCCGTGCTCAACACGGATATGGCTAGCATTGCAATTTAAGTATTCATGCATTAAAAAATTCATAGATTTTAGGGGGGAAAAAATAGAATAAGAAGGTTGTGCGAGTACCTGTTTATGCAATCCAATAACTAGTGGGGGAAAGAGGAGAATTTGAGTAGAAAGGGAATGGTAGAATTTGGGTTGAAATGGAGCTTTTGTGATAAAATAGAAGTGGGGAGTGGTTACAAATGGTTTTCATTATAATGAGATAAAATAGGTAGTTGCATAAGTGGGGAGAGACAAGATTTGAAACTAAATAACTTATAGTCAAAATTCCAACCGACGGTCAGAATTAAAACCAAGACCTTCCTCTTTAATATAGTATAATAGCATTGACAAGTTTGCAATTTCTTTTTCTTGAGGGCCTATTTTGTTTAATCATTGATTTTTTATTATTTTTTACTAGTAATAAGATTAAAATCGCCTTTATTATGTGGTCATACTCATCTAATTGAAGTGCATTTCAACCATGGTTAGGATCAAGATATTCAGACTTATTTCGATTTAACTTTCATTTATTTTATATCTGAATAGATTTATCTTTTTTTAAAAGTAATAATTCATATGAGGATTCATAAATTTTTTGAAAAGAAAATAATTATTTATATATTTAAAAATTAAAAATAATGGGTTTTAGCTCTTTGCAACACATAATTAAGAGAGAAGATAGCAACTGTCTTTGCAATTTTTTCTACCTACACACAATTTAGGATGAGCTTGGATTGAGTCAATCCCTAACACAACCTAGCCACTCGTACGTATTGCACCCCTACCTAGGTTCTGTGGGGTCTCTCACAAAACATTAGCCTGGCCCCATTTGGATTTTTTATAGAATACAATATCTATAGATTTAAATATTGCAAGAATAAAATTGTATCAAATAGAATAGTGTAATTTTAAAATATTATAATACTTTTGTTGTTTGGCAAATTTTGAAGAATATTAAAGATTTTAAACTAAATTGTTTGGAAGGTACTATGATTTTAATAAATATTAAAAAAGTACAAAACAACAAAAAGTTAATGTTATTGATTGTAGTAAAATTTATTCTTGGAATGATTTTTTAATAAATACTTAAATTTATATGTAATTTATCATGTTTGGATGAAAAAGTAGTGTGGTAAAAGAAAGTTCAATTGTCGATTTTTTATTTATCATAAGCCACTTTTCTTTATCACATAAAACTATGATAAAGTGTAGTAAAATAAAGCAAATACAAAGGGCATTTTATAACTCTCACCTTACTTTATGTCATCTTTTATCATGATGTGACATCAATATTTATTTTACTTTACCACACATATAATCTGTTCATCATGTTTAGATGAAAACGTAATGTGGTAAAGTAAAGTCTAGCTGCCACGTTTTTTTTTATCATAAAGTTTATTAATAGTCACTTTTTCTTTACCATATAAACTACAGTAAATTGTGATGAAAAAGTAAAGTAAGGAAAACTACTTGACCACTCTCTCCCACTTTGCTTCACCATAATCTTTACTTTACCATATACTTTGTCTCACCTTTACTGTGATGTGGCATTTACCTTTACTTTATTTTACCGTAGATGTAAATAAGTGCATCATGATAGATTTGATGAAGTTCTTTGCTTTACTCGACCACTTCGTAAACCACATTTTGAAAGATTTTTATATTGTAGAAAGTTTTCTATAAGGGAGAGCCGTAGGAGAAAATATTGAGCTTTTTGAAAGAAAATGTTCTTTTCTTCATATATTTCTTGGGTCACCAAACGCACAATATTTCTTTCTTTAGAAAATGAAAGATTATATTCTATAAAATATTACTTTCTTGTATTTTCTCGTGCATCCAAAAAGGCTTTAACTTTAAAAATATTGTGGTATATATATAGATATAATATGCAATATACAATATATTATAAACATTGTTAGAATATCAAAATGTTGTGAGAGAAACACAAGAAAATAAGGTAAGGAATCTATAAAATAAGTTTTAAAAGTAATTGATATTTATTTAGCATCTGTTTGTTTGCACTGAATCTAATTCCTAGAAACTCATGATAAAATGTTTCCAACAAAGCATTACTAGAGAGATGAAGGGGCTCAAGATTTTAGACGGAGCTCTAAATGAGACTCGATTGTGTTTTAATTGTTGGGTATTTACTTTTCATCTCCCTTGGACTTATTTCTCGTTAAAGGAGAAATCACTTGACGACTATTTATAAATCTTTACTTTATTTACTAACTTTAGCCCTCTCCAAAATACAATTCAGAACCCTTATACTTATTTCTTTTATTATATTTAATTATTCAAAAAATAATTTAATTTTCACAACATTTTCCAATAATATCTAAAAGAAAACCCCAAATTTAAGAATCACCCATTCACCCTACATTTTCACCGGACCATAATTTCCCCAGGACCATACTTGTGGCATTGGTACAAGCTTCAATCACGTGAAGTTGACTAGTACGGTTGCCCATTGACGTATCTCTCTCTGTCTCCCTCTTATCTTCTTCGTATTATCTTATCCGATGATGATTAGGGCTAATCCCGATTATTTATTTAATAAGCATCCATTTCAGAGCATGTTCCATATAAAGAGGGGAAAGATCACGTGAAGAAAGTGTTGGCTCCGGTGGGTCCACATTCCCACCCATCACATTTGCAGCAAAGTAGGCCGAGCTTTCATGTGCACCAGATAGCCTTTTCAACTTTCTTCAGTAAAGTAAAACCCATAACACCAATTGCTTTCTTAACTAAATAAAAAGCAGCCTAGTGAGACATAAAAAACATTAGAAAAATATTTTAAGCTTTCTATTTATCATTTCCCTCCCTATTTTAAATTCCAAATAGATGTTATGAATTGAATAATTTAATCTCAACTTGTGATGGTTGGACTGGGTGTGTGCCGTCCCAAGCCCGAAGCCTTCACACTGTCATGATATGAATTTTATTTAGAAATATTAGAATTCATCATCATTATCATAGCTTTATTTCATCAATATGGGATCAGCTTAAAAGCACTATACCAATTGTGCTATTAAACTTTAGCGAATAATAGTGGGCCATTTGTTGCCTGCATTGCTCAGTTGGTGAGTGAAACCGATGTCCCCGTCAAGAGGTGATAGTGAGTGAGTTTGAATTGTGGTTCCATGATCGAGGAGAAATATGGGAAGAGAAACAATTGGGACCATTTGTAATGTTAGGAAGAAAGAGAGACTTTCACCCTTGTATTGAGTTGAATTATTACTTACTTTTGATATCAAATTTAGAATTTAGAAGACAAAAATAAGATTACATTCGATGGTGGTATAGAAATTTTAATGTTGTTTGCTTTTAATCAGCTCTTCTTTTTAAAAACGGATTTCATTGAGTGCTCTGGATTTCATGCTTTTGGAAACTCTTGTATAAAGAGGGCTCTTTTATCTCAGTCACAGTATTTTGAGTGCATTACCGTGAAAGAGGAGACCAAAAGCGACGGATTTCTAGTGAATATGGACAATTGGCCACCAATATATCTCACCATTCTTTTGTAACATATCAATTTCAGATTGGGCTTGTCCTGTGAGACTAAAACCATGAGTCAAGTTGAATAAGGTTTAGGATGAGTTGGGCAGCTCAAATGACAATAGTCAATCTCAAATAAGTCGGTTATTGTTGCGTAAAAAGTCTCAACCTGTAACCAACCTAAAATAATATGCCAACAATATATTACCAAGTAATTGGTTTTGGATTAGGTTGCCAGGTCAGGTCAGAATAGTCACTCTCAGCTATCAATTCCTAGGAACTTAATAAAAAGTAGGCAAGAAAGAAAAAATAAAGTTCAAGAAATTGAAAAAAGCTTGTTTAGAGTAATTAATCAACTAATGATAAAATAAAAAAAAAGTTCTGTTGTTATTTTCCTCTCCGCAAAACACATGATTTGCACTGATTGAGCCTTGACAGTTTTCACTTGCTTCATGGCCCTAAATTAAATAACTGGGCACCTCTGGTAGTGGAGTCATGTGGCAATGGCCCACACCAATGGATTGCTTTTCTCCACACCAAGGAAGATGCAATGGCGTGCTAGGGCTGATGCATCCCTTGGCCTACGCAAATTGCTTAGATGAGAACGTGCACATCTGAAAGAGACTTTAAGGGGTACGATGATCTGATGGACTTGCAACTTGCAGACAAGCAGGTCTCTTCCAGATCTTAAGAGTGACTACGTCAAGTTAGAACCGATTGATCTTTAGGGCCTGTTTGGATAAATGAGGAGTGTAGTAAAATAAAGTGGATTTTACATATGAAGTGGAGTGAAGAGAAGTAGGTTGAAGTTAAAGTAGACTACTTCATTTTTACTCCATTTGGGATGTTTATTTTGAAGTTAAGATTTAGAGTAAAATTCACTTTTACTCAAGGAAATGAAAGTATTTAGCGTTGAAGTGAAATGGAGTACATGTGGCTCACAACATTACTTCATCTATTGGGTCAGACTCATCCAAACAGGGTAGAGTTGAAATTTTAGACTATTGGGGCCCATTTAACTTCACTCTACTTTATTTTTGCCTATCCAAACAGACCCTTAGGGTCATCCAACTTCTTAATTGGGTTGAGATGTTATATGGAATTCTAAATTCTCTGTTCGAGCTATTAGGTTCAATTACAAAAGAACCAATCCAGAATTACCAAGGGAGGTTAGGTTACGATTGGTTGGGTGTAAATCCAAGACCTGCGACCTACAGTGACTTTGTTACCACTCTTACCTAAGATCAGGAGGCACGTGCACTGCTTCAAACATTAGTAACATGTTTAGACATCAAAGAGATAGGTGGGTCACCCCACCTAGCGAAGGTGGGAGTAGGTCCCTAAACCATACAAGAGAACAGGGATGTAAAAGAAAACCAGAAAACCGTCTAACCGAACCGAACCGCGGTTAATAATCGTGTTTCATGGTTCGGTTACAGTTACGGTTACAGTTATTAAAATTGAAAAACCGCACTTCATGGTTCAGTTACAGTTTTCAGCAATAACTCGAGGTTATTAACTGAACCGAATCGCGAAGTGCAGCTCGGTTAACCGGCACACGGTTAATTGTATTGTTATATTAATAAATAAAAAATAAAGGCCTTAAATGAAATATGTATATAATTTTTAACGGTTAACCATATTGACAAAACGATTTTTAATGGTTTTTAACGATTTTCCCAGATACGGTTCGGTTACGGTTTTTAAAGGTTCACCACGGCTCGGCTTTCAATGATTTTTCCGATTACAGTTTTCAAAATTGAAAATCATAATTCACGGCTCAGTTAACTGTTCTCCTAAAATAAACGGATAATCAAACCGTTACACCCTTACAAGAGAAACACCGAAAAGAACTCAACTCCTTAATGGGCCCTATTTGAGTTACCCAAGTAGCAATCACCTGAATGGCCCACGCTCCATGGTTTAGGTTAATGGGAATTGGGAATAGGGCCCTTTAGGGCGAATGAAACACACATGATCCTGCTTTAAACATCAATCCAAATGCCTTTGGCTTTGGCATTGTTGGTCCTCTTCTCCACCACTAACTAATTTAATGATTTTTAGTGCATGTTAGGCTATACCTGGTTTTCTAATATATTATTAGAAATGGGTATGTAGGATCTCGAGCCCAACTATCACTTATTTCAAAACTAGTTGGTGATGGAAAATGACACAACAATGGTTGTATGGTCTATTGGCTTTGTTAGAAAGGCATTCGAGCATCACTCCACCATAGGTGCACACGAGGATTGAAACATGGACCTAATAGGGTATCAATGAGATGATCATTTCTGTTGGCCAAAGCCATAGTGTAAGACCCCGCCCCGAGAGTTTCCGATTAGTGTTAATTAAGACGTGTTTTAGCTATAAGTGAGATTAGTAGAAATGGGTTATATCTGGACTAGAATAGCTTTTTATAGCTTTGAATAATTTTGGGAACTCTTTGGATTTAGTGGGGCCCTTTGGGGGTTCTTTTTCGTGTGTCTTGATTAGTTTGAGGTTTATTTGATAATTCTGGAAATCGGTGATTTGCCCCGTTGAATGTATTTTATGATTCCCGACAACTTTCGTATTTGCTCCGTTCCGATTCGAGACCTCTAAACCCTACTTTGCCATTGATAGGGGTAAAACAGTCTTTTTACACAGAATCTGGACACAATTTTCAATGTCTCCGAAACTTGTAAAATGTATACTTTTTGGAGAGTAGAAATTTCGACGATCAATTCTTCCTTCTTCGTCGAATCCATCCGAAGCCCGTAGAACAACGTTCTAGCCCATTTTAGACTTTTAAGTTGTGGGACCCATTGCCTTAGCTATATAAGGGGAAGTCTTCTTCTTCCCCCTCTTCTTGCAACTCCTTGAGAAAGAGGAATCCCAGCCCAGCCCTAGAGTCCTATCATTGCTCCTTGCTTCTTCTTCTCTCAATCTCTCTCAAATCTCTTGCTAAGGGCAAAATGGAGGTAGTAGTCTTCTTCCCCTCCATGAGAGCTTCCTCTTGATACCATTTGTGGAGAGAGCCTCCCATTCCAAGCTACCTATTGAGCTAACTCTTGCCATTAGAGGACTCTTCATGTAAGTTCTTCTTCTCATCTCCTGATTGTGTGTTCATCTAGTCTAGGAGGTGCTTCACCTTGACTATTGGAAGTTATCTCCATCTATTTCTTGACTTTGTCATTTTAGGGCTTGTAATGTTGTATTTTGGGGATTTTTGTGTAGATTGTAGTTTGTGAGCTTGATTGAAGGATTAGAGCTTGATTAGCATTCTTGGAGACCAAGGCAAGTGGATGAATGGATTAGATTTGATTGAGTTCTTATTTTGGTTAAAAATGTGAATTTTTACTATTCCCATTTCACTTGATTTAGTATGTTATAATGCTTTGGAAATGTATTTATTGTTATGACTGACTCTTAGTTAATTCTAGGAGAATGTATGCATGCATTCATGAAAGTTATTTTGGTTGGTATGACCTCTTAAATAGTTTTGTACTTGCATTGAATGAAGTTGGATTGGTAGGAGAAATAAATGCATTGGTGGAATGGTAGTTGGTGGAAAGAAGTAAATGTTGAATGGAAGGGAATGGACCCATTCCACATCAGAAAATGGTTGGAATGAAGATGGAATGGTTTGGGAGAGAAATGACCGAAATCTGCACCTGATGTGTAGTCCCCGCAGCTGGGCGGTCAGCGGGCGGTCACCTCGGCGGCTAGCCGACAGGTGACCGGCGGCTAGCCGACCCAGATACGGTTAGAAACACAGAATGCAGCATTTTGACAGGCGAACCGCGGTCAGCTCGCGGCTAACCGCCACCCCAAAAACCCCAGTGACCACTAGGTAGCCGCGAGGCGCGGTTAGAAAGACAGAATGCTACATTTTAGCAGGGTGAGTCGCGGTCAGCTCCGCGGTCAGCCAGCGGCTAACCGCCGATCACCTCGGCGGCTAACCGCCATCTGACCGACAGGTGACCGAGTTTTACCCAGAATTCCTGAGTCTTTTCCATTGGTTTCAGCTATGGTATTTAAAGGTTTGGATGGGTTGTTCTGATGCCCTACCACCTTGGAAAGACCCAGGGGATGACATAAGGAGATTGACATAGATAGAAACACCATTTCGGAAAAGGTATTGGGACTTTTAGATTCATCAACGCGCATAAGGAAACGTAG
Organism: Persea americana; assembly: GCA_029852735.1. Classification (NCBI taxonomy): domain Eukaryota; kingdom Viridiplantae; phylum Streptophyta; class Magnoliopsida; order Laurales; family Lauraceae; genus Persea; species Persea americana. The sequence goes on from CM056817.1 coordinate 21,026,089, forward strand.
TATGTCCTCTATCATTCGAGTACCATATTTAGGGTAATATGGACATACAAGATCCTTATACATGTTGCTTGAATATGGAAGCCTCAATATTTAGTCCCTAATGATATTAGAAATTATTGCTTTGTTTTACTCAAATTATATATGTAATTACCCGATCTTTATGGTTTTTGTCTCAAATTCCGATTTGTACACCCGATATGTCCTGTCAGCCCGTGCATACATGAACCGAAAATGATATGAAATGTGTGCCTTCGAGCACCACGCCCTGCCTGCCCGTATGTTTTACATTGATATAGTTTTGTATATGTTTTGATTTATCATGTAACCTAAGAGTCGGCACCACTAAGCTTGGACATCCTTGTCAGTCTGATCAACTGACTTGGGTCTCCCCCTGTGCTCCCGCCAGTTGCAACTTGGATCCCGTACTGCCCCGTTACCCGGTTCCGCGGCCGTGGTCTTGCCTAGCTATATGTATATATGTATATGTGTATAATGTTGGTTCTCGTCACTTCGTGTGCCCGAGCCCAACGCACTGAATGTGCTCTCATCACCTTAGTGATGGAGAGGATTTAGCTCTAGTGTGGTTGCCATCTAGTCAGTTCCTGTACCTTGGATACCCCGCATGATTTATATTGCATCTGTACTTTAAATGAACTATATACCCTGTTTTAAGACAGTTATTGTTTTAACAAGATTTCATCATGTTTAGAACGTGTTTTGATTTCTTTCTTGGTATATCTATTCACCCACCTGCCAGACCGTCGTGTCTGACCCATTTTTGTGGTACTCAGGTCCAGCTCCCGTCTTTGCCCTTGAGGAGGAGCCAGAGGAGGCGGTCGGTGAACCGCAACGATTAGTAGAGTGGCAAGCTGACGATGTCATGTAGACATTGGGTTGAGCTTTGAGCTACGAACATTTTGGGATGTTATTGATTTATACTTTGGTTGTACTGGCCTTTGTTGGCCATTATTTTTGGGGAATGTTAATTAACTTGTTCTTTTGTTAAACTTTAACTTAATGTTTTGGGAATGCTAATGAGATCATTGCTCACTCTGACATCATGCTATACTTGTTTATTAGCAGTCTTATTTGATGTGATTGGTATAAGAGTTTGATTTGCTACACGCTTCCGCACCAATACAAATGTTCTCTGAGTGTATGAGGATTCCTCACCGCGGAAACCTGTGGGAAATTAAATAAATGTACAATTATTATCAAGGGGTGGTTCTTCATCCACGCCACCCCCGTCGCGGTCCCGGGACCCCCGGTCCGGGGTCGCGACAGGCTGGTATCAAAGCGAGACGTGTTTCAGGCAATTAAAAGAAACTAGAAATCCTAAGGACGTGGCGAGGATCCGTTAGACTTTTCGTTAGACTTTGCGTTAGTTAGACTCGTGTGAGCAATGTGTACCCTTGTATGATTATATGTGCTAACAATTTGTTTTACAGTGACATGCCACCTCGAAAAAGACCCGTAACCGACAATCCCACCGCAAGCAATAGTGAACACACCGGGCCACTAGGAAATGGTACTCCGGATCCAAATATGCAGAATCAATTTCAACAGATGATGCAAGCCATGCTTGACCAGCAACGTCAAGCCAATGAAAATCAGGCAAGATTGCAAGAGCAAATGGCCAGGAAGGATGAAGAGCATGCTAGGGAGATGGCTACGATGCAAAGGCAGTTGTTAGAAGTGTTAGAAAGGAGACCTGAGCCGGCACCAGCGCAACCTCTAGGCACTCAAATTGTCATCAACAATAGGGATCATGATCCCAACGCGTTGTATGAGAAGTTTAGGAAGAGAGGTCCCAAGGAGTTCACTGGACATGAGGACCCATTAGCTGCAGACGACTGGTTGGAGCATACGGAGAACATCTTTGAGATATTTAGATGTACCGGTCGACAGCAAGTGCAACTCACCGCTTCCATGTTCACAGGCCTAGCGGATATATGGTGGAAAACAATCAAGGCTGAGTATAGGACCATAGTAGACGCAGAGGCTTGGACAAGTTTCAAGAGACAATTCGGTGACAAGTATGTACCGACACATGTGAAGAGACAAAAGGCCATTGAATTCCAGCAGCTCGTACAAGGTAATACAACCGTGCAAGAGTACCTCACGAAGTTTGAGAGGTTGTCTCGATATGCCCTTGAGTCGATTGACACTGTGGAGAAAAAGATAGCGAAGTTCCTTGAAGGACTTAACCCGATCATTGAGAGGGATGCCACGGGTGTTGTACCACCTATCACTTTTGAAGAAGCTGTGAGAAGGGCCTACAAATTCGAGAACCTGAACAACAAGATCCTCAAGATCCAAGGAAAAGCACCAGCTCACCAACAGAATCACCAACCAAGGAACCATCAGAACAAACGACCGAGGCATGAACAAAACGTGCAGAATGCTCTAGTTTGCGTTCACTGTGGTAAGAACCACGAGAGTGCTCAATGCCGTACGATTACGGGAGCATGTTTCAGATGTGGATCCATGGCACACCAACTCAAAGACTGCCCAAGGCAAGCTGGGCAAGGCAGCAACAGACAGCATCAGCAACAACAAGGAACACAGCGCCAGGCACCACCTCAGAACGCACTAGCCGTGCAGAACCAGCCCAGGCCACTCCAGCAACAGGCTCCGCAGCAACAGTACAGACCTCCACAACAGCAGCAAGCTCGTCATCAAGGACAGAATCAGAATCAGCGTCCTCCTCAGCAGAATAGGAATGCACAGCAAGGGAGGCAACAGCAGGCTCAGAACAGGCCTCAACAGCGAGGACAAGTGTATGCAATTAACCAAGCTGATGCAGAGGCGGCCGATAACGTGGTGGAAGGTACACTCCTAGTTTGTGGATTTGAAGCTAAGATTTTGTTTGACCCTGGCTCTACGCACTCCTTCTTGTCTCCAAAATTTTCTAAGTTGATTGATATGCCTGCTAGAGAACTTGAGTATGTGTTGACGGTGTCCACTCCCGTAGGCAAACAAGTTGTGTGTAGGAAGTATTATCCTAGATGTGCTATTAAGATAGGAGATGTGGTGTTACCGGCGAATCTTATTTTGTTGGAGATGTATGATTTTGATGTTATTCTAGGAATGGATTGGTTAGCAGGGTATCATGCTACGATGGACTGTTTCCATAAGACCCTCACGTTCAAATTAGAGGAGACCCCAGCAGGCGTTTTGTTCCATGGGGAGAGGAGAAATTCTTATCCAAGGTTCGTCTCAGCATTGAAGGCTGATAGACTAGTGAGAAGTGGATGTGAATGCTATTTAGCGTTTATCACGGAGGATAAACGGTCCCAAGGGGTGGAGGAGATCCCAATTGTTTGCGAATTCCCAGACATTTTTCCAGAAGAAATCCCAGGTTTACCACCTGTTAGGGAGATTGACTTCACCATCGAACTGTTACCAGGGACCGCTCCGATATCTATCGCACCATACAGAATGGCTCCAGCGGAATTAGGAGAGTTGAAGATTCAGTTGCAAGAATTGTTGGACAAAGGTTTTATAAGACCGAGCGTCTCACCTTTGGGAGCTCCAGTTTTATTCGTCAAGAAGAAAGACGGTTCCATGAGAATGTGTATAGATTACCGGAAGTTGAACCAAGCTACCATCAAGAACAAGTATCCATTGCCAAGGATAGATGAATTGTTTGACCAATTGCAAGGTGCTTCTTACTTTTCGAAGATCGATCTAAGATCCGGTTATCATCAGCTGAGAGTTAGAGATTCAGACGTATCGAAGACAGCGTTCTGGACGAGATACGGACACTATGAGTTTCTAGTGATGCCGTTTGGACTGACAAATGCACCAGCAGTATTCATGGCTTTGATGAACAAAATATTCGCTGAGTACTTAGACCAATTCACTGTGGTGTTTATTGATGACATTTTGGTGTACTCTAAGTCTAGAGAAGAGCACGAAGAGCATTTGAGGATAGCATTGCAACTCCTAAGAGACAATCAATTGTATGCGAAGCTCGCTAAGTGCGATTTTTGGCTTGAAGAAGTCGCATTTTTAGGCCATATCATTTCCAAAGAAGGATTATCAGTGGACCCAGCCAAGATAGATGCAGTTGTGAAGTGGGAAAGACCGAAGAATGCGTCAGAAATCAGAAGTTTTCTTGGATTGGCGGGTTACTATCGAAGATTTGTGCAGGGATTTTCGTCGATTGCGGCTTCATTGACGAAGTTGACCAAGAAGAATGCACCCTATGTGTGGACAGACCAATGTGAGGCCAGCTTCCAAGAGTTGAAAAAGAGACTAACATCAGCACCCATCCTCACTTTACCATCCGGGAGCGGCGGTTACACCATTTTTACAGATGCTTCGAATATAGGACTCGGTTGTGTGTTGATGCAAGATAGAAAAGTCGTCGCTTACGGATCCCGTCAGTTGAAGGACCACGAGAAGAACTATGCAACGCATGATCTGGAATTAGCAGCGGTCGTTTTTGCACTAAAGATGTGGAGACATTACCTCTACGGAGAGAAATTCGAAGTCCACTCCGATCACCGCAGCTTACAGTATTTGTTCTCTCAGAAGGAATTGAATATGAGACAAAGAAGATGGATGGAATACATCAAAGATTATGATTTTCCGATCAAATACCACCCGGGAAAGGCAAATGTAGTAGCCGATGCCTTGAGTAGGAAGTCAGCCAGTGTGGCAAGCCTAAGAGTTACGTGCTTCTTTCAGCAGTTTGAAGAGTTGGGGGTAGATTTTCAGCCCCTAAGAGAGGGAGTGATGTTAGCCAACATGTCAGTGTCTGAACCCTCGTTCATTCGGAAGATCAAGGAAGACCAATTGCAAGATCCAGAGTTGGCCAAGATTTCAGAGCATATAGCAGAACGTCCTGATTTTCGTATTGTGGATGGAGTCTTATTCTATCGTGATCGTCTATGCGTGCCCAACATTGAAGATTTGAAGAATGATATTATGACAGAGGCGCACAGTACGAAGTACTCTATGCATCCGGGTAGCACGAAGATGTATCAGAACTTGAAAGGCAGATTTTGGTGGAACAACATGAAGAGAGAAATAGCAGCTTTCGTTTCTCGATGTTTGACGTGTCAGTTGGTGAAGGCAGAACATCAGAGACCTCCAGGGTTATTGCAGCCATTAGAGATCCCAGAATGGAAGTGGGAACATATCACCATGGATTTCATCTCGGGATTGCCAAGGACCAGAAAAGGGAACAACTCCATATGGGTCATTGTGGACCGTCTCACCAAATCAGCTCATTTTATTCCTATGAAGACCGGAGAGAAAATGCATATGTTACCTCTCGCGGAGTTGTTTGTCAACGAGATTGTCAGCCGTCATGGGCAGCCAGTCTCCATTACTTCAGATAGAGATAGCAGATTCGTCTCGAGATTTTGGAAGACTTTGCATGAGTCTATGGGGACAAAGCTTCAGTTCAGCACGGCGTATCACCCACAAACAGATGGTCAGTCGGAAAGAACAATTCAGACCCTTGAAGATATGCTTCGAGCGTGTGTGCTAGATTTCAAGACTCAATGGGATGAGACCCTGCCACTTTGCGAATTCGCCTACAACAACAGTTATCATTCGAGCATCGGGATGGCGCCTTTTGAGGCATTGTATGGTAGGAGGTGTAGAACTCCAGTTTGTTGGGAAGAAGTAGGTATTCGCAGTTTTCATGGACCGACTATGGTGAGTGAAACCAGCGACAAAGTCAAGTTGATCCAGGAACGTCTGAAAGTAGCCCGGAGTAGACAGAAGAGTTATGCAGACTCTCATCGAAGGGACTTACATTTTAAGGAAGGAGATAAGGTTTTCTTGAAGGTGTCACCCACTAGAGGAACTCTGAGATTCGGTCAGAAAGGCAAACTATCTCGGAGATACATTGGACCCTATGATATTGTGAGCAAGATTGGTGACGTGGCTTACAGATTAGCCTTACCACCCGAGCTTTCCGGCGTACACAATGTGTTCCATGTGTCTATGTTGAAAAAGTACGTCCCCGACCCATCACATGTGCTCCGTCATGAACCATTAGAGATCGGAGAAGATGCCACTTATGTCGAGAAGCCTATTCAGATCATCGATACGAAGGAACAAGAACTGAGAACGAGGACTATACAATGGGTGAAAGTGCTCTGGGAAAATCACGGACCCGAAGAGGCAACGTGGGAATTACGGGATCAAGTTCAGAAGAAGTATCCGCATCTACTACCCGAGGTTAGTTATTTTATTTCATTTGGTGGACCAAATGCCCTAAGGGGTGGAGGATGTAAGACCCCGCCCCGAGAGTTTCCGATTAGTGTTAATTAAGACGTGTTTTAGCTATAAGTGAGATTAGTAGAAATGGGTTATATCTGGACTAGAATAGCTTTTTATAGCTTTGAATAATTTTGGGAACTCTTTGGATTTAGTGGGGCCCTTTGGGGGTTCTTTTTCGTGTGTCTTGATTAGTTTGAGGTTTATTTGATAATTCTGGAAATCGGTGATTTGCCCCGTTGAATGTATTTTATGATTCCCGACAACTTTCGTATTTGCTCCGTTCCGATTCGAGACCTCTAAACCCTACTTTGCCATTGATAGGGGTAAAACAGTCTTTTTACACAGAATCTGGACACAATTTTCAATGTCTCCGAAACTTGTAAAATGTATACTTTTTGGAGAGTAGAAATTTCGACGATCAATTCTTCCTTCTTCGTCGAATCCATCCGAAGCCCGTAGAACAACGTTCTAGCCCATTTTAGACTTTTAAGTTGTGGGACCCATTGCCTTAGCTATATAAGGGGAAGTCTTCTTCTTCCCCCTCTTCTTGCAACTCCTTGAGAAAGAGGAATCCCAGCCCAGCCCTAGAGTCCTATCATTGCTCCTTGCTTCTTCTTCTCTCAATCTCTCTCAAATCTCTTGCTAAGGGCAAAATGGAGGTAGTAGTCTTCTTCCCCTCCATGAGAGCTTCCTCTTGATACCATTTGTGGAGAGAGCCTCCCATTCCAAGCTACCTATTGAGCTAACTCTTGCCATTAGAGGACTCTTCATGTAAGTTCTTTTTCTCATCTCCTGATTGTGTGTTCATCTAGTCTAGGAGGTGCTTCACCTTGACTATTGGAAGTTATCTCCATCTATTTCTTGACTTTGTCATTTTAGGGCTTGTAATGTTGTATTTTGGGGATTTTTGTGTAGATTGTAGTTTGTGAGCTTGATTGAAGGATTAGAGCTTGATTAGCATTCTTGGAGACCAAGGCAAGTGGATGAATGGATTAGATTTGATTGAGTTCTTATTTTGGTTAAAAATGTGAATTTTTACTATTCCCATTTCACTTGATTTAGTATGTTATAATGCTTTGGAAATGTATTTATTGTTATGACTGACTCTTAGTTAATTCTAGGAGAATGTATGCATGCATTCATGAAAGTTATTTTGGTTGGTATGACCTCTTAAATAGTTTTGTACTTGCATTGAATGAAGTTGGATTGGTAGGAGAAATAAATGCATTGGTGGAATGGTAGTTGGTGGAAAGAAGTAAATGTTGAATGGAAGGGAATGGACCCATTCCACATCAGAAAATGGTTGGAATGAAGATGGAATGGTTTAGGAGAGAAATGACCGAAATCTGCACCTGATGTGTAGTCCCCGCAGCTGGGCGGTCAGCGGGCGGTCACCTCGGCGGCTAGCCGACAGGTGACCGGCGGCTAGCCGACCCAGATACGGTTAGAAACACAGAATGCAGCATTTTGACAGGCGAACCGCGCTCAGCCGCGCGGTCAGCTCGCGGCTAACCGCCACCCCAAAAACCCCAGTGACCGCTAGGTAGCCGCGAGGCGCGGTTAGAAAGACAGAATGCTACATTTTAGCAGGGTGAGTCGCGGTCAGCTCCGCGGTCAGCCAGCGGCTAACCGCCGATCACCTCGGCGGCTAACCGCCATCTGACCGACAGGTGACCGAGTTTTACCCAGAATTCCTGAGTCTTTTCCATTTGTTTCAGCTATGGTATTTAAAGGTTTGGATGGGTTGTTCTGATGCCCTACCACCTTGGAAAGACCCAGGGGATGACATAAGGAGATTGACATAGATAGAAACACCATTTCGGAAAAGGTATTGGGACTTTTAGATTCATCAACGCGCATAAGGAAACGTAGTATGTCCTCTATCATTCGAGTACCATATTTAGGGTAATATGGACATACAAGATCCTTATACATGTTGCTTGAATATGGAAGCCTCAATATTTAGTCCCTAATGATATTAGAAATTATTGCTTTGTTTTACTCAAATTATATATGTAATTACCCGATCTTTATGGTTTTTGTCTCAAATTCCGATTTGTACACCCGATATGTCCTGTCAGCCCGTGCATACATGAACCGAAAATGATATGAAATGTGTGCCTTCGAGCACCACGCCCTGCCTGCCCGTATGTTTTACATTGATATAGTTTTGTATATGTTTTGATTTATCATGTAACCTAAGAGTCGGCACCACTAAGCTTGGACATCCTTGTCAGTCTGATCAACTGACTTGGGTCTCCCCCTGTGCTCCCGCCAGTTGCAACTTGGATCCCGTACTGCCCCGTTACCCGGTTCCGCGGCCGTGGTCTTGCCTAGCTATATGTATATATGTATATGTGTATAATGTTGGTTCTCGTCACTTCGTGTGCCCGAGCCCAACGCACTGAATGTGCTCTCATCACCTTAGTGATGGAGAGGATTTAGCTCTAGTGTGGTTGCCATCTAGTCAGTTCCTGTACCTTGGATACCCCGCATGATTTATATTGCATCTGTACTTTAAATGAACTATATACCCTGTTTTAAGACAGTTATTGTTTTAACAAGATTTCATCATGTTTAGAACGTGTTTTGATTTCTTTCTTGGTATATCTATTCACCCACCTGCCAGACCGTCGTGTCTGACCCATTTTTGTGGTACTCAGGTCCAGCTCCCGTCTTTGCCCTTGAGGAGGAGCCAGAGGAGGCGGTCGGTGAACCGCAACGATTAGTAGAGTGGCAAGCTGACGATGTCATGTAGACATTGGGTTGAGCTTTGAGCTACGAACATTTTGGGATGTTATTGATTTATACTTTGGTTGTACTGGCCTTTGTTGGCCATTATTTTTGGGGAATGTTAATTAACTTGTTCTTTTGTTAAACTTTAACTTAATGTTTTGGGAATGCTAATGAGATCATTGCTCACTCTGACATCATGCTATACTTGTTTATTAGCAGTCTTATTTGATGTGATTGGTATAAGAGTTTGATTTGCTACACGCTTCCGCACCAATACAAATGTTCTCTGAGTGTATGAGGATTCCTCACCGCGGAAACCTGTGGGAAATTAAATAAATGTACAATTATTATCAAGGGGTGGTTCTTCATCCACGCCACCCCCGTCGCGGTCCCGGGACCCCCGGTCCGGGGTCGCGACACATAGAGATCTCATACTTGAACATGTCTTTTCATTGGATGCATGGGCAGATGGTACAAATGAAAGATTGGGGGTCCTTCAATGGCTCCCTGTTTTATCCCTTTTTGAGAAGGATTAAACATGGATAGGCACATACACCTGTTTAAATAATCCAAATATTCACCTGAATGTCAATTGTAGGCTTCTATCAACCATGGACATCTAAAATGCTTGTGCATGATTGTTTTCCATGGAAAAAGGCAGTAGTTTATTGATTTCAAGGAAATAGCCATCTCTCATTGGTCATCATTGTATGCGGCTCGATCGGTAATGGTTCATTTTAAGACTCATTTTGAGAAGGTCCAAATTCTTGGGTCTCCGGCGCTTAGGTGTCTCCAAACTGATTCAGTGGATGATTTGAATGGAGAACATGCAGGTAGCCCAGCTCCACTTAAGGGAAATTGTCACATTCCGGTCCCGAATCACCCTGGCCTGGGGTAATCCCCGAGGTGAGACACGGGTACTCACATAACATTATACCTGTCTAGAACCAAATATAACATTACGTAGGAGGAATTCTTTTTTTCCACTTATGACTCTAGATCACTAACCTGTCAATCACATTTAATAGCGCAAGCATCTCAACAATACACCTTAGATACTATTTCATTGAACAATCCTATTTACAATTAAAGTATTAAGCTTAAATAAAAATATATTTACACATTAGAACCAAAGTAGGGATTACAAAATCACCCTACATCCTATCCAAAATGTCATCCACATATAATACCTGAATCCAACTAGGGTGACCCACACAAAAGGAGTCAGTCACACTTCCATGTAAAGCTCTCAAAAGAGTCCACATCACTCTCGATGGACCTGTCTACATTGGCCCATTGCTTGGCCATTCTTCTAATCCTAGAGGAACCTCTTCAGTTTCCTCCTCTCCCTCCTGGGCCTCTTTAGGATCGGGAGTTGTACCTACATCTGTGACACAAGAGTAGCATCTCAAATCCGTCAAATTGGCAAGTATAGGAACTAATGAGCAAGATACATAATGTATCAAATCAAATTAAAGACATTTGATTAAAATATGTCAATATAAAGTAATATTTAGGCAATCGTGCCAAAAGCAGATAATTCATGCTTTACGAATCAATAATGCATAAAACATACTAATTTGGCTACTACATTAAGCTCATGCTCTCAAAGAGAGCGACTCTGGTTGGGATGTCACCAGCGGACTGGCCAAAGGCTAACTGAATACCCAGGTATGGAGTTCCGGTGCTCCAGATGACTTACTGTAGTAGTCTTGAATATTAAACCGAGTTTATCCCCATCGGGTATCCCAAGGTCGAAGCTAAGTAGTGCCGACTCGATCTAATCGAATAATAATCGAATTTGAGTAAATTACATATATTTGTTCATAATCGAATCGAATAACAGTACCATACACATGAATACTTACTCAATTCAAATTCCCATCGAAGACCGCATAGTTGAATGAAAATTTTAATAACGTATTGGAAAGTGGACAAACAAGTCATAATTGATACTAATGATACAACTGATGAATTAACTAGAATTCGATATCAATAAGGAAATCTGACTACAATAAGAATGCAATAGATTTTGAGGAATCTAGACATTTTACTAGCCAATTCTAAACTGTTACTCATAGTCTCCCACCGTCCAATACAAGGTAGTTTCGGAAGGTCAACGTACTACTATCTTGTTTGAGTGTCACTTATTATGAGAAAATATGTTGAGTTTCTAAACTAACCTTCATGGCATAGTGTTAGACTAGTAATTTTCCATCAGACCGAGGAGGAGGTTAAAGGTTCCATTCTAAAGACATAAAGGTCTCTTGTGGTCTTAATCCCCTAGTGGTCAAGGTGTGTACCATAAGCATCTATTAGAGAGGCTTATGGAGGGTTAAAATGGGTTAAGAGTGATGTCCACTCTTCGAATTTGGTCAAAAAGGAACCCCAACATTCAGCTTCAGGTCCGCCCAAGCGGGGTTATGACCGCTCGAGCGGAGGTTCCAGAGAGGGGGTCCGCTCGAGCGGGGTCATGTCTGCTCGAGTGGACCCTTCTAGAGAGTTGTATACTCGAGCGGGCACTTAGTCCGCTCGAGTGGACGCTCCAAAACGGCAGGTTCCGGGATTTTTCATGTTTCTTCCTTCCCTTCTATCTCAACTCCTTCCAACATGTAAACTACACAATGGAGTCTCCTTACTCCCCTTTACAACATATAATCACTACATAACAATCAACTCCACAAACTAATCTAATCATGCATTCAAAATTAATTATACCATTTTCATTTCCAAAGGGCTAGCAAGCTTCCATGTTAGAATTTCTGAGTCAATCAAGGTGTAAGCACTATGTAATGGATATTAAGACTTATACTTGCCTCTATTTCAACCTTTCCAAGCTCTCTCTCTATTCTTTGCTCAAAAAACCCAAAATCCCCAAATATTCAAACCCTAATCACCATTTAAACATGAAAAATGCTAATAAACGTGCATGAATGGTTCAACTTGAGTCTCTTGACTCCAATGTAACTCAAAATATAAACAACAAGGATTTTGATCTTACCTTTAGCAAGAAGGAATTCGAATTGGAAAAAGGGTTGGAGATGATTGAGATGGGTTCTTCACAACAACTAGTAGAAGAGAAGATGGAGAAGATGGAGAAGATGAATATGACTCCACTTTTTTCTCTCAATCCACATGCAACACTCTCTCTATGGGTGATGGTTGGAAGGGAAAGAAGGAGAATGGAGAGAAAAGAAGAAAGAAAAGAGGGTTCTTAGCCCAAGCAAACATGGGTAAAGTAGTTTTAAAGGGATATGAATGCCCTTTTTGCAAATAAATCCACTTAGTTTTGTCTATTTCTAAATTGAGTCAAATGAAAGTCCACTTCTTCAACCCTTGGTCAAATGAAGTAAAACTTAATACAAAAATCGACGTACTCAATGAGATACACATGATGAAACCAAAATGACGTGTATATGATGCGAAATGGGAAAATCGATAATTACGGATAAGTCCTTGACTCTACCTGACCGAGTCAAATCTGTTTCCACTCACCTTCCTATGACTCATAATCTAACTCAAAGACTAAATAAGACTAATTTATATTAAAAGTAGCTTACTTAGTATCTAAACATATTTATAGTGACTAAATCATATTTAATTAATGTTAAACACGTTTAACTTGGGTTGGGGTTTTACAGAAATGGATCAAGTTGACCACGAGTTCTGCTTTGGCAATGACTACTCCTTTGCCTGCACCGTCAAATGTGACTATCATTGCAAGTGATGTAATCTCTACACCCTCAAAAACCCTAGTCAACTACCTCAAAAACCACATCTAAGCAGAATGGCTACTCCTTCAAAGCGATATTGTCTTGCGCTAAGGAAGAAGAAGAAATGAACGGCGTTAGGTGAGTGGATCAACGGAAACATCAATACTAAGCAAAATAAAGGGGAAAAAGAGAGCGAAATTCGCTTAGGGGACCACTGCCATTCATAGAGAACTGTTAGGTCCTTTTTCAATCATGGGACATCTAAGAGGTCTTTCCCTGTCAAATCCTTTAGACTAAACTTAGAGTTGTAATCCCATTGAAACTCAATAAAAAAATATTTACTTAAATTTACCTTCTTCTTTTTAAACACCTAGGAATTTATGAGTTAAAAAGCCTTTTTCTAAGGATTTTTGGAAGGCTAGCAGTGAATAATATATCTAGATGGGTCCACCAACTTCCTTGGATTTTAATTTTCTTAGATTGAGGGTGGACATTAATTTGCTATATGGGTCCATCAAAATACAGTGTCCGACACTTTCTCTTCTTCAATGGCAAACAAAATCTCTTCCATCTGGAAAATCTTTTCTAAGGGGTTCAACATCGGGTAATTAATACATGATGGGCGGTGGTCTGCCAATGCATGTCCCAAAAGATTATAATTTAATGACTCTTTATACCTCTTCACCATCTCAGCCTTTTGAAGCACATTGTCCAATAGAATAGACCCTAGCTCGCCAAATCTTTCATTCATAGTGATCTTTATCCATCATATTGTCCCTCGCACGACAATTGCAATTGTTTTAACTTGAAAGAAACCTATACATAAAGAACCTAGCAAGCAATGTTAGTTTTATGGTCTTAATCCATTAAGATTGATGAAATAAATTGATTAATTTCTTTATTTATCAATATATTCATGCTTTCCTTTCATGAGATGAATGGTGTTTTATTACTTTTTTGCACATAACTATTACGAATGACATGATGGTTCATGAGATGAACCGGAGTCCATAAGTATACTAGATGCAATACCATGTGTATGGATGAGATCCCCATACGGGAGACATGTATAGCAAATCTTATACTTGAATATCTTCACAACCAGTGATGAGACTGGACATCTCATCTTACAAGGTTGCAGTGCTTTGATTACTATGAGATAGTGTGATTTGTCTCGATCATCAGAATGTAAGATTCTGGATCATAGTGCTGGTACTGTCAAACCCCGACCCAGGATTAGCGCGATTAGTGTCAATTAAGTGCGTATTTAGTTGTAATGTGAAGTTTAGTGTTCGTGGGATTAGAAATTGGTTCAATTTAGTCTAGAATTAGCTTTAGGGAATTTTGAGAGCGTTTTGTGTTATTTGGTCACACTTAAGGGTGCCTTGAGTGTACGTGTAAGCTTGGGAGGAAATTCTAGTTTTCTGATTTTAATCGTGATTTCGATCTCTTTTGAATGATTTTATTTTATTGATTAACTTTTGTGTTCAGCTCGTCTGTGTTTGAGGCCCAGAAACCCAAGTTTTGGCCCAAAGGGGTAAATCAGTCTTTTCACACCAAATCTGGACTCAAATTTCGAAATCTCAAAACTATGCCAAATTTATACTTTTTGGAAACTAGATTTTTCGGCGATCATTTTAGTCTTCTTCGTCGTTTTCATCCGGGGCCCATAAGTCAGTGTTTTAACCATTGCAAGTTTTGAGCAATGGGGCCCACAAGAACCCATTTGAATTAAGTCTTCTTCTCCCTCATTTTTCACTCACGATTCTAAACTCATTCCCTGCAACTCTCTTCAACTCAGCTGAGACTTCTTCTTCTTCCCCTCCCTTCTTCTCCTTGTATGCCTAAGCTAGAAAGCCTCAAATCAAAAACCGATCATACATTCTTCTTCCTCTCAACTCAAGGAATCCATTGCTACCATTTTCTTGGAGATTCCAGCTGTGTTTCCACTCCATTTTCTTCTCCTCTTCTTGTTTAGCAAGCTTCAGGTAATGGATCTCTTTCTCCTCTTCAATGTAGTCTTTTGAGTTCCTTAGGAGCCCATTTTTCAAGCATACAACACCCATTTCGAAATGGGTCATTATCTTCACTTTTTGGTGGATTTTTGAAGTTCTTTTCATGGGTTTTCTTGTAGATTTCATGGAGTACAATTGGTAGGATTTTTCTGAGACTGTTGGGCTTGGATTTTGGTAAAGGCAAGTGATCAACTTAGCTTCATGACGCATGCAATATTTGATTATTTTAGCTTTCATGGTTTGGTTCCTTTTCCATTCTAATTTGGGCAATGTATTGTTTCAAAGATGTGTTATAGTTTGAAATCTTGTTTTAATTGAAATGCATATGCTAATGGTTTGTATTAATGGTTTTCATTCATTTGAAGTTGTTTTTATCTTGCCAAAATGGTTTATAAATGGATGAAAGAGTGGAGGAGGATGTTGTGAAATGATTTAAGTGATGATGGTTAACATTTGAATGGAAATTGCCCCTTGGAGAGCATGGAGGCTCAGGGGATGTGCAGGGTTTTGACAAAGGGATGAAATGGTGGAAAAGGGGTGTGAAATCTTAATCGAATTGAAGCTGCTGCAGATCGGCGGTCAGCCGTCGGTTAGCCGACTGTTGACCCACGGCTAACCGCCCCTGTGTCGGTCAGAATAACAGTAACCCAGTTTCTGCACAGAGCGTGGTCGGCCAGCGGGCGGTCAGTAGGCGGCTAGCCGACCTGCTCAAGAAAACTGAAAAGTAGTATTGCTCTTGAACAGTCGGTCAGCGGTCGGTCAGTTGGTCGGCTAGCCGACCAGCCAACCGGCGGCTAGCCGCCAGGTAGCCGCGTGGTGACCGAGTGTACAGAAGGAGAATTTTGAAGGGGCTTCGATGGGAGAGAAAAACTAGAATATGTTAAGGGGTCTTTAGCTTGATGTTGTGCAATTGGAACATGAAATGTTTGTCGGATGTGAATTTTGATCCCCTCCGAGAGGGGAATCGCCATTCAACAGTGTGAGATAAAAAAGTACATCGAAAATGAGGATTCCGACTACCCTCAAAGTCGACGGATCATGATCGCCAGTTACGGATTCGGCCGTAACACCGTCCTTCGACGAAAGCCGAAAGAATGCGGGAGGAAAATGGGGTGGGTTCTTCTCTCGTCTAATGTGCCGGCGGCGGCACACGACGGTTGTCTCGTCACTTAATTTGGGTCTTTCAATTCGGGTCGAACTTGGGTCAAGGGTCAAATTACGGGCTTCAAGATGGGACCATAATGAACTAGGCAGGGGAAATCAACATCCAGGGTTGAAAAGACTAATTAAAGTTAAATCCAAGTATTCTAGGGGATAAGCGAATTAAAATGAAAATAAACTAAGAAAATAAGGGGAAAGGTGCCAAATATTTAGAAGAGGATCAACCCCATTCCTGGGTACCCCCTTCAATGTCCTTTGACGACCTAGGGTTTAAAGGCTGATTCTTCGAATCGAAAGAACGATGTAGACGAAACTTCGAGTTATGATTTCTGTGGGTTTGCGTGCGATACACAGGTGATAAAAGTGCATGGCCGATGATGGGCCAGAAGTAAGATAAAAATGGCCGATGTTGGGCCGGGATTGATTGAGGGTGGCCGATGATGGGCCGGTAGTAAATAAACTGATATTGGGGTGTGTGAAATCACTCGTCTCATTTCGTCATTCTCATTAATTCAGGTTCTCGGAATCAGCCTCTATTCCCTTTAATCATTGAGTTCAGATAAATATTTGGCACCGGAGGTGGAGGAAAAGAGAAGAAAATATTTTTGGAATTGATTTTGTTGGTTTTATAGTTTTTTTGGATTTTAATAATTGGGGCTAGAAGGGCCTAACTATGGGAGTTCCTACTTGGATTTAATCTAACTATTCCATTTCCCTAATGGATCCCTACCCTATCCTGAGGTCCTAACCGCCCACATCCACTCTCCCGGTCCCTTAGCGGGGCCCGGAGAGAGAGTGGGACCTAATCGGTTGAAGTTTAAGAAATTAGGGTAGTCTAATCTGGCTAGGGGGAGACCTAGATCTAGGTCCGGGGTCTGACCTAATCAGTTTAGACTACTATCTAATTTCTAACTCCAGTTTATTAATATTTTGGTTTTTTTATTATCTTTTACTTTGTTTTTGGTCTTTTGGGTTTTTATTGTTTTTATTTGTTTTTATGTTTATTCATAGGGCCTAAAATCCTAAATTGATTTATCCTAATGAAATGGGAAGGGGGAAAGAGAATGAATTTCTAATTTTTAATTTAATTAATTTATTTGAAATTTCCTAAATAATATTTCCTAATCCTAATGAGAGAGGAAGGGAGAAAAGAACTTAATTATTAAATTTAGCCTAATTATCCTAATTAATAGGGTAGCTAAAATTCTATTTTTAATCTTTACTTTTTATTTTATTATTTGTTTTCTTTTGGTGTTTTTGGTTTTTATTCTAATTTTTATATAGAGAATAACATGAACAGATAAAGGGAATGCAGTCTCAATTTTTATAAAGAGGATAAACTAAAGAAACAAGATGTAATACGATTATAATGCATGGGCATGTTAAATGCATGTTGACATACAGATTAAGGCTAATTTAAAAAATAATAAGAATAAAAATGGCCTAAAACACTAATCTGAATCTAAATGCATGGCATGTTAGATGCATGAAGAACAGAAGACGGACTACAGTGACTGAAGAATTGAATGCAAAAAAAAATAGAGAGTGGAGTGAAACCGGGCTGTGCGTGCTTGGGCTGGATTGGTAGCTCCGATGATTGGCAATCCAAATGGGCAAGTCGGAGGTGATGAAGGTGCAAGTGGTGCCAGCAGTGGGTGTGCGATGAAGGAGTGCAGGTGGGTGAACAGGTGTGATGCACGTCGTGCAAGTGGGCAGTGGCTCGGTCGTGTGTGCAGCAAGGGGTGCAGGGTGGTGGGGTCAAGAGAAAGAGGAAGATGAAATGAAAAGAAAGAAAGAGGTGCAGTGGGTGCAGGTGGGTGCGTGCAGCCGCAAGGAAAAATGCAGTGGGGAGGAGAAGAAAGGGAAAAAGAAAGAAAGAAAGAAAGAAAAAAGAAGAGGAAAAGGTGTGCAAGCGAGAGAGTGTAGTGTGTGCGCAGGGGAGGAGAAGAAGAAGAGAATGAAAGAAAAAGAGAGAAAGAAAGGGGGTTAGTTTAGGGGGGTGTACAGGCGGAGAAAGAGGAAGATGGAGAAGAAGGGAAGAAAGGAAAAAGAGGGGGGTGCGATAGTGATGCACAGCAGCGGGGAAAGAAGAAGTGGGGAAAGGAAGGAGGGAGGAAGAAGAAAGAGAAAGGAGATGGGGAGGCAGCGCTGCTGCTTGTGGGCACAGGGCGGAAACGAAGGGGAGAGAGCGAGGGGGAGAAGGAGCGAACGAGAGGGAGAGAGTGGGCGGAGCAGAGAGAGGGTGAGAAAGAGAGTGGACAGGAGAGAGGAAGATGGGTCGCAGAGTGGAAGAGAGGAAGGAGTAGGGAGAGAGGGACTGAGAGAGTAGGGAGATAGGGAGAGCAGGGAGAGAGGGACGGTGTGCCAACGGGAGAGAGAGAGTGGGCGGAACAGAGGAACTGAGAGAGAGTGGACGGGAGAGAGGGAGATGGGTCGCATAGGGAGAAAGAAAGGTGAGGGAGAGAGGGACTGAGAGAGTAGGGAGATGGGGAGAGAGGGACTAAGAGAGTAGGGAGCTAGGGAGAGTAGGGAGAGAGGGACGGTGTGCTAACGGGAGAGAGAGAGTGGGCGGAACAGAGGAACTGAGAGAGAGTGGACGGGAGAGAGGGAGATGGGTCGCATAGGGAGAAAGAAAGGTGAGGGAGAGAGGGACCGAGAGAGTAGGGAGATAGGGAGAGCAGGGAGAGAGGGGATGAGAGGGTAAAGAGAGAACGAGAGAGAGTGAGAGTGCAGGCAGAGGAGGGAGAAGAGAACGAGAGGGAGAGGTGGAGCAGAGAGAGAGGGAGAGGGGAGAGTGGGCAGAGCAGAAAGGGTGAGGGAGACGAAGAGAGGAGACGGAGGGCTAGGAAGACCGAGGAGAGAGACAGAGAGAGAACTGCGGGGACAGAGATAAGGCGGAGAAAGGGAGAGGAAAAAAAGGGAGAAGAAAGCAGGGAGAGGGCAGTGTGTGCGCTGGGTGTGAGAGGAGGGAGAAAGAAAGGTGTACCTGGCGGGGAGGAGTTCGACGGTGCGAGGAGGAGGAAGATGGTGCTGTGTGCGTCCGGGGGCTGCTGGTCGTCGGGCGGTGCTGCTGCGTGAGTCTGGAGACGCTGGCGAGGAAGGAGGATGATGGTGGACGACGGGTTGCAGGGTGCAGGAAGAGGGCAGAGCGGAGAGGGTGATGGTGATGCCTGGGGTGTGCGTCGGATGGAGATGAGGGATCTGGAATGCGTGGGATGATGAGATGGGTTGCAGGGAAGACAGTGGAGAGGGGAGAGATGGAGGAGAGGGTGCGGACAGAGAGCCTGAAGAGGAGAGGTGGAGGGAGATGGAGACGGGCGCAGAAGAAGAGAGGAGATAGAGGGCGAGGAAGACCAGAGAGAGAGATGGACGTGCGTGAGATGGGTTCTGTGATGATCAAGGGGAGAGATGATGGGATGGAGTCAAAGATGGGTTGTGGCGTGAGGGAGATGGAGATGATGAGATGGGATGCAGATGGGTGAGAAGATGATGGATTCTGATGGTGGGAAGAGAGATCTGGGAGAGATCCGGGATGTGCAGGATGATGGGAGGCGATGGAGGGAAGATGGTGATGGTGGTCAAGATGGTGGAGGCTGGTGATGGTGGGTTGTAGGGGAGAGATCAGAGATGATGATGGGGTGCTGCGTGAGGATGGAGAAGGTGGTGGTGATGAAGAAAGGAGGTGGTGATATGGATGGAGGGGCTGCGAAATGGGTTGGTGATGGAGAGACAGGGCTGATGAGAGCAGAGATGGAGGAGGCGGCGTGATCTGCAGATGGAGGATGATGGTATTCGATGTTCTGCATGTGATGGCAAGATGATGAAAAGGAATGATGGGTGTTCGTGAGATGAAGATGATGGGTCTCTGGTCTACGCCTGAAGAGGATGAGGCCTGGGTTGAGAGAGAAAAATGAGAGGGATCCAGGGGCTTCTGCGCATTCCTCCTTGGATGGGAATGGGGAGAGAGGTTTAAGGGGGTTTGCGTGAGAGGAGACTCAGAGATCTAGGATGCGTCGGTTTTTGGATCCGCTTGGGTGTTTGAAATTGAGAGGGATAAGGCCTGGGTTGGGAGAGAGATGAGAGGGATAAGGCTTGGGTGTTTAAAATTGAGAGGGATAAGGCCTGGACTTGGCCTAATGAGTTGGATCGGGTCAGGTTCAGCTTGTGCTAGAGCTCATTGGGCCAGGCCTGGTGGGTTTGGATTTAAAAGAAACTGGTTTGGGTCGAGAAGGTGGGGTTTGGTGGAGATTGGCCGGGTTATCATTACTGGGGCCCAGGTTTCGTAGATTTCAATCCGCTCGTCGGATTTCGACGTTCTACATATTGACGGAAAGCTCTCGGCGAGTAGGTCACGATGAGCCAATTTTCAGGGCAATCAGAGGTCCATAAATGATAGGTGATTTTTCACGCGAGCGCCGTGGGGTGTGGGACCTGCTGTCATGATTTTTGATCCGCCAGTCAGATCTTGGAGTTCTATATATGGACGGAAAGCTCTCGATGAGTAGATCACGATGAGCCAACTCCCGGGGTGATCAGAGGTCCAGAGATGACAGGTGACTTTTGACTCGGGACCTAATAAGGACATCATTAAATAGGGTGGACAGAATTGCCCCTCATAGGGTGCCAAAACGAGGTGTCTACAATGTTGTCTAGCTTCGGGGACACCAATTCATTTTAAACTCCAACATTTGGGTTTCAACTTCACAAGAATCAAATAAAGAGTCTTAGCATATACTTGACATAATTGTTTCGAAATCTTGAATTTTGACACGAAGAATACCGTTTCGTACCTGTTTTGATTTACAAGCATGTGTTTAACTTTTGATTTGTTTCAAGAACTATAATGGGGACACTTTTCCAGCCTTGTTTGTTATAGCTTATGCTATTCTTGTTTAGTCTCATCTTGCATTGTTTTGATAAGTGTTTTTACCCATTTTTCGCTAAGTTTTGTACAAGTATTGATATGTTTTATGCATACATGGATATCATAGAATACCGCTGAGCTTGGACTGCCCTCTCAGTCTGATCCACTAGTTAGGGGGTCCTTAAACATAAGGGCAATCTGCAGATTAGTCGTGTATTTATACACATCTTTGTTTTGTCTGGTTCCGCGGCCGGTTTTTCCGCCCACCTTGTGTGGCTCGGACTTTTGTTTCGTTTTGTCTCGTTTTGTTTTGTTTCGCTTGCTCTTGTCATCATGTATGGCAGAGAAAGGATGAGTTCAATGTGGATTCGTGAATCATGATGTTTTATTGAAAAGCATATTAGTTTTGAATTGCACATTATACATGTTTTGTTCATAACTCATGTCATGTTTTAAGTGCTGATTACTTTCATATTAACTGACTTGTATTATGTCTAAACTGATCACCTGCCAGACCGTCATGTCTGATCCTTTTGTTTTGGTGTTTAGATGCAGGCGCCGTTGCTATTGCGGAGGAACGCCCAGAGGAGGCTTTTGAGCCACCCCCAGCCCGTGAGTGGCAGCCCTACGACGCCTCTAGACGTTGGGCGGGGTCTTGAGTACGAACACGTAGATGGGATTATTTTGTTAACTTGGGATGTATGGCCTTTGTTGGCCTTTTCATACTTTTGGGGTTATGTAACTTAACACTTTTTGTTATCTTGAAACTTGAACTAAACTTGGTAATGCTATGCTTATGTTTCCTCCTCTGATTATTGTCTTAATGATGATTTAACTTATGCAATTTGGAATCGTAAGGTTTATGTTATTAAACTGTGATGAGACTACTTGCACGCTTCCGCAAATCATTGTTCGTGTGAGATTGTTACATGTTCGTTTTTGGGAATCCTCACCGCGGAAACCTGTGGGTTAATCATAGTTGGATGGACATCACCGTCGCGACAGGGCCCGGACTGGGGAAATCTCGGTCCGGGGTCGCGACAGGTACATTGGATGTATTGAAGGACCATGAGAAGCACCTTATGAATACTGTATTTATTTTAAGGTCTGCTCTCATAATTTCCTAGCAATAGGCTCTCAATCCTGAGACATTAATGAACTCAAGTTTCTATCTATTCATTTGCTTTGAGTCATCAATGAGTGAGGCCAATTGTAGGTCAACACCTCGATGATTTGGGTACGTGGTAGTAGAGTTGTGGGAACATTCGATGGTCAAGATGGAATCTATCTTTAATATCCCCTTGTGCCAATTAATGGATTTATCATTGGTAAGTGCGCACCCATTCCAATTAAGAGTTAATTGGATCGGTACCAAATGATCATTATAACTAATTGGAGCTCAAGGATACTAAGATATGAATCTATTTTGGAAGACATGTCCAATTGATCAATGGATATTGATCGAAGGGCCTACTTGTGGACATAGGGAAGTTTAGGGTCTTCTATGTAATTTATTCCTAAGACTGGAGTTTAATTGCATTTATATAGTGGAGCTATTTGCAATTAACTATGGGCCCGGATCGTACACGAGATGTGGGGTCATGAGTCTCAGTTGGAGCCAGCTTTCTAAGGAATCCCTAGTGGTCCCGACGCTAGCCCAAGTTATTAGAAAGATACTAATTCTAGTAGAAATCTAAAAGAAAATAGAAAGTTACTATTTCTATTTGAAGTGGGCCTTCTAATAGTGGTAATAGTAAGTTACTAATTATAATGGAAGTGAGACTTCTATTTAAATTAGTAAAGAGAGAAGGTTGCTAATTATTATGGAAGTAGGACTTCTAATAATAAACCAAGAGGAGGTGGCTAAAAGCTATAAATAAAGGAGATATGGGCTGGATGTCCTAATGCATAATCCCACCTAGGGATTCAAGCCCAAGGCCTCCTAGTGCAAGAGTTGCACATGTCTCTTCTCCTTTTCCTCTTTTAGTTTCTTTTCTAGTTTCCTTAAGAGCTTTCTCTTGGAGATCACACCCATCTTCTTGAGAAAAGAGAATCTAATACAGGTCATAGCGTGAAAACGATTGGGTCTTGGAGATTCCTATTTGATACGTGAAAGAGTTTCATCATCAAAGATAGTAACAACTTCTCCATTAGAGCACAACCGAGCTCCAAAGGTATAATCTACTTCCTTGTATGTTATGGATTTCGTGGTTGCTTATTTGCTGCTATTTCTATCTTCTAGATAGAGTTTATTACTGTACATGGTGATGAGAAAGAGGCCATGGACCCTGGATTGGGTTTTGTCACCTTCTAGGTAGTTGATCCCTGAGTCAAGTGGGTCAAAAGTTTTGAAAACCTATCCTAAAGGCCCACCTATTTCCAACAATTGGTATCAAAGCCATACCTCATCTCTAATCATGTTAGATCAGTAGGCTTGTTCTAATCTTTGCATGAGATGCGAAGAAGATAGAGCAAGGGTTGTGTTTAGATCAATTTTTGATGAATTTGCTTGGTTATTAGTAGATTCATGTTTGGATAGTCACAAAAGGGTTTAACAGTGATGAAAGGATGGTAGGAAGCCATTGGGAGACTTTAGAAGTGTTTTTGAGTCATTTGGACATGAAACAGAAAAACCCATGTTGCAGGTGTTAGTCAGTTCGGCCGACCGGCCCCGTGCCCGGTCGACCGGGTGACTGTAGGTGCGGTCGACCGAGCCATCTGCCCGGTCGACCGGGAACACTGACACAGAACTGTGTAGGTTTCAGTTTTGAGTCTGTTTTACTGTTTTTGTTTCGGGGTCGCTGCCCCCTGGGCCCCAGCGAGCTGACCGAGCAGCTCGACCCCCATCGGGGGACACCCCCAGACCCCCTTTGCGAAGCGCTTGATTTGAAAAAGTGGCAAATTTTTGGCATCCTGTTTTTCCATTGTTTTTTGGTAACCCATTTTTGTGAGTTGGTTTGTTGTATGAGATACTAATTTGCAGGTGATCTTGTCCTCACCATATAGCCCTCAAGTCTTTTACTTTCTTTATACGGTTGTTGGTTTATTTAAGGCTAAGTGTAAAGGGCATCATGGTTTCCTTGGTTTTCCCGTGAAAGGGTAAGGCATGGTGGTTTCCCTATAGCCCTTTTATTTCCATGGTTAGATTGCCATGTAAGTCTCATTGTCGAGACATATGAATTTATGTAATTTTCTAAATTTGTAAATTTTGGCGATGTTCGAGATGAAAAAGGAAAGTGAAGTTGGATTCCTAATCAAAGAGTTTGAAGATTACCAAAAGTGTTTTAGAGTTGCCCAAAGAGTTTGAGGAATTCCAAAGTTTTGGAAAGTCTAGAAGTCCAAGAAGTCTATTCCGCTAGGGCCATGCGGAGGAGAGGACTAGTTACTAGTTTTAGCATTTTCTATTTATGGATAATGCTTGATTCAGAATGTTTCCAAATATGATCCAAACATAGTAAGTTACTAAAATTGGTCAAATCAAACTAATTTTTGGAAAGAGTTCTAATTACTGTTGATGACCCATGAGATGGACACATTGGTAACACTAATTTAAGAAACTGGACTTTCCTTAAAATAACTTGACTTGGAACCAATCTTTGATTATATCATGAGATGAGTTGATGTTCATATATATATATATGTGTGTGTGTGTGTGTGTGTGTGGGCCCTAATACCTTAAAAGGAAAATCCTCAATTCTAAAATATTAAGTGAGAGTGGGGCATTTAAATTGAGAAATCCCCATGGTTTTCCACAATAGGTCCATTGTAAGGAAAGTATTAGCCTCGTGCCATCTTGAGAATGGCCGTTTCCCACGGAGGGCTTTTATTTGTCCGGTTACTAGATATGGATCTCCCAAAAGGATAGTGTTGGTGAGACGGGGTGGGGGTTCACTCCCCAAGGAGGAGCCACCCACAACGGTTGTCATGCAATGCTAATTGGTGGGTCACACTTGATGGACCCGGCTCCGTCTTCTCCTCCGGCCCCCCCCGGGGGGGGGGGGGGGGGGCGGGGGGTGGTTGAGAAAAAAAAGAAGAAAGCGAGCATCAACATTTTTTTTTGTACTGGTATGCCAGATTTTCTATTCTACTTGGAATTTGAAATGGTGATCTGGAGATTCACCTTCACAAGTAAAAAAGGAAATCAACTGTTTTCTAACTTTCCATTGCACATGTATTTTAAAGAAAGAGACAAGATTTTTTAATGCCGTGAAAGGCGATTTTCATTTGTTTGTCGTGAAAGGTAGTTTAATCACCTTATGGTGTTTCTTGCAGTAGAATTGCTTCAGAGTATCGGAGCTTCTTTGCGTAGAGATTTTTTCGGGAATTTTCTTGTATTTTTCTAGACAATTTCAGACGATTTTTTCGGACCCTTTTCCTTGGAATGACCTTCTATTTATAGGCTTTTGGTGGCCATTTATGAGGGTTTATGAGCATTGATTGCATTAATGCTCCATGATGGGAGGAGTTACAAGTATTTAATTCTTGATTTTATAACTCCGTTTCCTTGGCTTCTAATTGGCCGGTGAAGAGTTAAGAGCATTTAATTGCTTTTTATTCTCCATTATGGGAGGAGTTTCATGGTTTAAATGCCATAAATTCTTTGACTTGTAACTCCCATTTGCTTGCTTTTGATTGGGCCGTCCAAAATAATGAGTTAATGACCGTAATAAGTTGTTATAAATGGGTCAATTAACAACATTAATTGGTCGCGAAGTCACTTGAAGAGTCGCGGGCGGCGCCGCGTCTTTTGAAATTCCTCTGGCGATGATCATCGATGGATTTTCATGTTGATCGACATCGGACGACCATAAAATTTTAGACACTGATTAGTACCAATGGGCCAGCAACATCTGTCCAGTCAATTTCACGATCGGTCGTGCAGAAAGTGTGCTTTCTTGATTGGCCGGTTGGCGATTTCGGAGTGTCCGATGATGATCCAATGATTTCGGCGGTGGATCCGTGATGTTGACGAAGATTGACGGGTTTCATGCTCCAAAAATCAAAATTTGAGAAAATCACAGGGGCCAAACATCACGAAACATAAAAAGGGTCAGAAAAACGGCACTTTCAGCAGAAATCCGGCGACCATGCACCCATGGTCACTAGCGACCATGGGGCAGGGTCGCCGGCGACCCTTGGCCATGGTCGCCGGCGTTCTTTCCCCTTTCGGTCGCCATTTTTCTGCCGTTTCTTGGTCTTTTTTGCTTCTTTTTTCTGCATATTTTCTTGACATTTCTCCTTATTTATTGGCTTGATTCCCCTGAAGAAAACCTGTCGAGAAGCCGTGCAAATCAGAGCACAAAGTTTCCTATTTTTGGAAACGCCGAAGACTTTGTAGCCAATTTTCTGCCAAGAGTTGACATTAGATCAAACGATGTCGGAATGACTTGAAATTTAAGGTGAAGCTTTCTGAGCAATAGATAGGACCAACCATGGGCTTTTCTTTGAGTTTTGAAGCCGTTTAGGGTCCCGTCGATGCTAGACTTGATTTCACCGCTTGGAAGATGTCGAGCTTTGATGTACGGTCAACTGATGTCCGATTGACCTGAATTTTGACAGGGACCCTATTGGAGTCATTTTGATACGATCCATTGCTCTGATTTAGATGCCATTGTTCTGGGGAGCTCCGCCGCCCGTAGGCTTGATTTTGTTTCCAAGCGTCAAAGTTAGGTCAAACGTCGTCGGAATGACCTAAAATTTGACGTATAATCCCTTGGAAGCATGTAGAAGCTACCCACGTGGTTTGTTTGAAGAGTGGCGGCATCGGTGGTTCTCGCCTCCGAGAGGCTTGATTTCGCCGTTGGAGAGTTGATGGAGGGTCAAACGGTGTCGGTTTGACTTGAAGTTTGATGTGGAGCCTTTTGGAGGTATTTTGAGACCATCCATAGGCTTTGATCGAAGATTTGTTATCTTCGACACTGTCACCGCCGGGAGCTCTTGCTCAGCCGTTGGAGGATTGAAGTTAGGCCAAATGGTGTTGAAATGGCCCGAAACTTCATGTGTACCCTTCTTTTGGCTATTTTGAAGGATCTTGCAGTTTTTGTTTGATTCTAACAAGATCTGATGCTTGAAGCGGCTCTGCCTGCTTGTCATAGGATGCGGCTCCTTGTAGCTTTTGATATCGAAGAGGCAAAGTGACATTTTTTGTGTCAACAAATGCCACTTCGAGGTACAGCGACGAATTGCATAGCTTTTGCAGTCGATGTACCTCGAAGAAAACTTTGAACGAGAGCTTTTGACTTGACCAAGAGTCTCTGAGAATTTTTCTTTTGATAGAGTAGCCATTTGAGTTTCGAAGGGGATTTTATTACAGTGAGAGAGATCACGTACCATCTCAAGGCAAAATTTTGAAAATGTCATTTGGATTTGCTTTTTGGATTTAGGATTTTTCTTTTTGATCTTGTGAACCTAAAGGCTTTATGTGGCGCATCAGGCGGTCAAGAAGGTTTTTGGTTTTTGACCTTGTGACCTAACAAGCTGTATGTGGCAGGTTAGGGTGTCGGTTTTTGGATTTTGATTTTGGCCTTGTGACCTACCAAGCTGTATGTGGCAAGTTAGGGGACCGGGATTTGGTTTTTGGTCACTCTTTGGGACAATTTTGGGTTCATTGGAGTGGTTTGGGTTTTTGTGGAATGTCAGTTTTAAGGTTTTGGCTTAATTTGGTTCATGAGGTGGGATGGTTTGGATTTTTGGAAACTCATGAGGCTTGGATTTTTTTTTTTGTATGGTCCAATCAACTCAAAAGAGGCATGCAACCATTTTTGTATGCTCTTGGTAAGAGGAATTTTGACTAAAAGCCACTTTTAGTGCCTAGGTGGTCAAACCTGGCTCATGTAGGCTAACCGTGGGACCTTAAGCTTTAAAGATGGCTTAGATCTCATGTGGTGTCATTTTTGTGAAGAATATCTAAAGATATCTCTTTTTGGTAGAGAGTATCTAAACTATTCTTACTCGAAGAGAATCTCTCAAGTTTCCTTGATTTTGGGAGAGATTTTCTCCAAGCATCTTTCTTTGGGACAATGATAATGATGTGGAAGGATGATAATGATGCACACCTGGAAACCTTTTGCAAGTCTTGGGATTTAGAGCTCACAGAAATGTTGAGCCCTTTATTGGTTTTGCGGGGGTTTTGAGGAACTTTCGCAAGTTTTGGAGTCTGGAGCTTGCAGCAATGTTGAGCCCTTTTCCAATTTTGCGGAGGTTTGAGAAGACTGGCTTGATCTCATAGCAATGTGTGAGTTTGAGCCTTCTTTGAGAATTCTCCATTGATTATGAGCCCACAGCAATGTTGAGCTCATTTTCAAGCTTGCTATCTTTTTCGGGGTGTTTCCTTTTTCTTCGGAATTACCCCGGAACCGTGCCAAAATTTCGCTAGGATTTTTTTAGCAAAATTATGTCATTTTGATTATTGATTTCTTCTTTTTCATCCTTTGCAGGTAGTTCCTCCAGAACGAACAAGGGTAAGGAGCCTGTTACCGATGCGCCTCGCTGTTCTACCAGATCTTCTAATGTGGCCGTACAGCAAGCCTGGGAGAAGGTCCAGTATGTTGAGAAGAACTTGGAAGAGTGTGATTCTCTCAACCGAGATGAGGCGAGACAGCAGTTGATTGCTCTCAAGGATGAGGAATTTTATAAGATTATAGTAAGCAGTTGTCCTTGGGTCACGGATGATCAGAGCATTGTGCCCAAGCCTACCTTCTTTTTTGGTGATGCAGTCCTTGACGATTCAACATACCAAAGGAGATGTTTTCAGTTCTCTTACATAGCTGATGGTGAGGAGAGAACTGTTTCTACCTGGTCGACCTTCGATCGGACTATCTCGATCTTGAGCCTTTCTCCCACATGCTCAAAGAGGGAAGATCCTCCAAGCTCGGTGAAGAGGACTAATGTGATCACGACCGGGGTTTTTGTTGGCGGCCCTTCTTGTTATGCAGAGAAGTCGCCTGCCCGTATAGACATTTTGATGCCAACCAATGGCTACCAAGGTTCAGATCACCCTTCGGTTAATTTGAGACCTGTGGGCCTTGGTATTTTCAAGGGCGACGGCAGCAATTGGGCAGCCTTTTCGACTTCGTGGCTGTTTCAGCGCTGACTCGAACTGGGAGTCATGGACTGATCATATCCTGCAGGTTGGCAGTGCCATTCTGAAGGAGGCCGAGATCTTTGACGTGGTTCGCGCTTTTCGGCAAACCATGGTTTTCTCTGATGAAGCGTTCATGGCCATGTTGGAGTCGTTCCTTCCACAAACCAACACCTTCATTGTTACGAATGGTGAGAATGGTTTTTCTTTGAAGGAACTAAGTGTCATCACCAAGCTGCCTGTCCTCGGCAAACTCTATGAGGAGTTTATGCCTACCGACAGTGTTCTTGAGGAGCCGTCTGAGGAGTTCAGGCTTTTGTACTTTCAGCTCGTCACCTTCTACGATTTCTTGAAGGAGAGCGAAGGCTTGAAAGTCCGGTGCAGCAGTTAGAAGAGTGGTAGCTTTTTGTCTTCCAACTTCTTCGACTGGGGGGAGTCTTCTGAGAGTACGAGCCTGTTGACATAAAAAATGTCACTTAGCCTCCTCAACATCAAAAGCTACATGGAGCCGCATTCTACTACAAACAAGCAAAGCTTCTTCAAGCATTAGATCTTGTTAGAATCACACAAAAACTGCAAGATCATTCAAAATGGCCAAAAGAAGGGAATACATGAAGTTTCGGGCCATTTCGACACCATTTGGCCTAACTTCAATCCTCCAGCGGCTGAGTAGGAGCTCCCGGCGGTGACAGTGTTGAAGACATCAAATCTTCGATCAGAGCCTATGGATGGACTCAAAATACCTCCAAAAGGCTCCACGCCAAATTTCAAGTCAATCCGACACCGTTTGACCCTCCATCAACTCTAGAAAGGCAAAATCAAGCCTCTCAGCGGCGGGAACCTCTGATGCCGCCACTAATCAAATGAAGCACATGAGTAACTTCTACATGCTTCCAAAGGGTTGCACGCCAAATTTCAGGTCATTCCGACAACATTTGACCCGACTTTGACGCTCCGAAGCAAAATCAAGCCTATCGGCGGCGAAGCTCCCTAGGACCATGGCATCCAAATCGGAGCTAATGGATCATCTCAAAATGACTCCAATAGGTTTCCTGTCAAATTTCAGGTCAATTGGACTTAGGATGACCGTACATCAAAGCTCGACATCTTCCGCACGGTGAAATCAAGTCTAGCATCGACGGGACCCCAAACGGCTTCAAAACTCAAATAAAAGCCCACGGTTGGTCCTATCTAATGCTTAAGAAGCTTCACCTCAAATTTCAGGTCATTCCGACATCGTTTGACCTAGTTTCAACTCTTGGCGGAAAATCGGCTACGGAGTCTTCGGCTTTTCAAAAATAGGAAACATTGTGCTCTGATTTGCACAGCCTTTTGGCAGGTTTTCTTCAATGAAATTAAGCCAATAAATGTGGAGAAATGTCAAGAAAAATACAGGAGAAAACAGAAGCGAAAATGCCCGAGAAACGACGACTGAAAGGCGACCGAAAAATGGACCAAAGTCCAAGGTCGTCGGCGACCATGGAAGTCCGGGTCGCTAGATTTCCGCCGAAACGTTCGTTTTTCCGATTCTTTTCGTGTTTCCGATGATTGGCCCTGTGATTCTCTTAAAATCTGATTTTTGAGGCATGATATCCGTCGATCTTCGTCAACATCACGGATCCCCTACCAAAATCATTTGATCATCATCGGACACTCCGAAACCGCCAACCAGCCAACCAAGAAAGCACACTTTCGGCCCGACCGATCGTGAAATCGACTGGACAGATGTTGCCGGCCCATTGGTAACAACCAATGTCTGAATTTGCATCGTCAGCCGACATCAAATAACATGTGGATCCATCGATGATCACGGAAGAAGAATTCCAAAAGACGCGGCGCGCCCCGCAACTCTTCAAGCGACTTGGCGACCAATTAATGCTGTTAATTGACCTTTTTATGACAACTTATTAGGGTTATTAACTCATTATTTTGGACGGCCCAATCAGAAGCCAAGAAATGGGAGTTACAAGTCTAATTAATCATGGTAATTAACCATGTAACTCCTATCATTATGGAGTTTAATCATCAAACCCCCATCATCATGGAGATTAAATGCTCATTATTCTCCATCGGCCAATCAGAATCCAAGAAAAAGGAGTTACAAAATTATGAAATTAAATCTTGTAACTCATCCCATCATGGAGCATTAATATCATTAATGCCCATAAACCTTCCTAATGGCCACCAAAAGCCTATAAATAGGCGGTCATTCCAAAGGGAAGGGGGTCCTGAAAAATTGTCTGAAAACTATCCTGAAGAATTCTCTATGAAAAGAAGCTCTCTCACTCTGAAGAAACTCTGCTGCAAATTCTACAAGGTGATCGAAGTCCCTTGGGGGGCCACCCCCCCAAGATCTCCCCTCTTCTTCTATCCAACATGGCCTAGATGCGGCTTTTCAGCCCGTCTACTTGGTTTTTTATTGGATATAGGACCTTCCCTTGGTTTTTGCCCTCTAAAAATCTGAGGTCCAAGCTAAGCCAAGTGAACTAAAGCATCAAGTGTTCTCATCTGAAGGACGATGGCGGAGTCCATACATGACTCGCGACCGTCGATCTGAACGAGTCCCCACAATCTCCTGAGAAGTCTGATCCCTATTTCTTTCTTTTCTATTGTTCTTTGTTCTTTTAAAGAGACAAAAAAATCACAATTCTTGTCTTTCATCATTGATGAGGTTTGTAAATCGCATTTCACGGAAAAATCGCCTTCTACGGCACAAAACCGCCTTTCACGGCAAACTAAACAAAATCGCCTCTCACGGCATTTTAAAATCTTGTCTCTTTTTTTAAATATATGTGCAATGGAAAGTTAGAAACAAAGTTTTATTTCCTTTCTACTTGTGAAGGTGAATCTCCGGACCACCATTTCAAATTCCAAGTAAAATAAAAAATCTGGCATACCCATACAAAAATGTTGATGCTTGCTCTTTTTTTTCTCTTCACCCCGCCGCACCCCGGCGGACCCGGGAAGGAGGAAGGCAAGAAGAAAAAAAACGGATCCATCAAGTTGGCATACCCGGTGGGACAATGTTCATTTGAGAACACGATGCTTAGAATCCTTGGCTCCTTCCTAGTTGGTGGCCTATATTGGATCTTGTATCTAAAAGAAAAAACATGAGATGAGATTCTTTGGAAACTTCTTTCTTTGAACTTGTTTCCATTCTTTCTTTTCTCAAACAAAAAAAAAGGTTTTTTTCCATTGGGTTCAAATTGGAGAAACTTTGGTTCTTTCCTTTTTGTACAATAGCTCGCAGAAATGTTTGAGCCAACGTTCGGATTGGGAGGGGCCATTTCCTTCTCTTTAATGGGTCCATTGGAAATCTTTCAAAAAAAATTTTATTAAAAAAAAAAGTTTTCAAGTTTCTTTCTTTTGGATTCAAATAGGAGAAACTTTGGTTCTTTCCTTTTCGTACAATGGCTCGCAGAAATGTTTGAGCCAACGTTCGGATTAAGAGGGGCCATTTCCCTCTCTTTGATGGGTCCATTGGAGATCTTTCAAAAAAAATTTTGTCAAATTTTTTTTTTCAAGTTTCTTTCTTTTGGATTCAAATTGGAGAAACTTTGGTTCTTTCCTTTTCGTACAATGGCTCGCAGAAATGTTTGAGCCAACGTTCGGATTGGGAAGGGCCACTTTCCTCTCTTTGGTGGGTCCATTGGAGATCTTTCAAAAAAAAAAAAACAAAAAAACCCATTAAGGTTACACCAATTGCGTTCTTTGACCAAAGTGGATCTAAGAAAAGCCTTGTCCAGAGTGTGGAGGCAGCTAGATTGTTCGAGGTAAGGGTCCTTCAAACGGGTTCATTAAGTAATCCTACCCTTACATGGGGGCCGATCTATCCACTAAGGTTTCATAAGACCGAATTGGAAGACCTATGTTACTCTTCAAAAAAAAAATCTCTCTTAAAAAAAAAAAAAACTTTTGTCACTATTGTGCTTAAATTGGAGGAATTTTGGTTCTTTCCTTTCGGATTTAGTGCTCGCAAAATTGTTTGAGCCTGTATTCGGATTGGAATACCATTTGCTCTCTTTTATGAATTCAATCTCGACCTTTCAAAAAAAAAAAAAATCCTGTCATTATTGGATTCAAATATGAGAAATCCTGGTTCCTTCCTTTTTGGATTTAGTGCTCGTAGAAATGTTTGAGCCTTTGATCGGATTGGAATACCATTTGCTCTCTTTTGCGAATTCGATCTTGACCTTTCAAAAAAAAATCCCATCTCATGTCCTTTTCAAGGATGCGATTTACAACATTTGTGCCTAGCGGTGCTAGTACGCCCTTTCGGGTCTACTGTATTCACGACCCACACATTTGTATCTCCAACCTTATGTCACTTTATCTCGAGTGAGCTTCGCTTCTCAGTAACTTGAATTAAGGTTTACAATTGCTTCTGGCAGTCACTGGAATGTTCATTTCAAGCCGACCATACTTGCGTTCAGAACAATTATACCCTCTATGGCTTTTTGCCTTCTTCATTACACTTAAAATGGGCCATGCTCACTGAGCGATTTGTAAAGACAAAACCATAGTGTTTTCATTTATGATCACCATATTCTTGTGATTACTAATGGATGTGGTCTTGTTTCAGAAGTTTTTCCAAAACTAACAATGGCAGCATCGTTGACCATCACCTTCGACGAAAACAAGTACCAAGTCATGCTTCAAGAGAAGCAAAGCAAGCGCACTTTCAAGCGCCCCGCCAGCTGCCGAAGCATTACCTCCCTCGGCAACTCTCAAACCACTGGGTCGACCTCCACTCCCCGGACCATCGTCTTCGGGTCACTAGGACCATTCCCACTACCCGTAGAAGAGATGGCGCCTGCTAAGAAGCAGAAGACCGCCCCTTAATGTGTCGCTGCCCAGACACCAAAGGCGGTCACCAAGAAACGCGAGGCTCGTGGCAGTCCCGCGAAGCCTTAACCTGCAAAAAACCAGGTCTGTCCTAAGACTTGGTCCCCGTGATCTTCACCAAAACAAAGAAGGTCCCGGACATCTGCAAAGCCAGCATACCTGGCTCCTCTCAAAGAGAACCGGTTCTATCCTATTACTTACATCAAAGGGGAGAAACCTACCCTCCATCGAACTACAAAAACAACCCAGCACAAGCCGGCTTGCTCATACAAGCCCAAAGTCAAGTCGTGCATTACAAGGCCTCAACAAGAACCTGCCAGGGCCTGCTCTCCTGCAACTCAACCCTTCATCTCAATAGGGGCCGAGCTTGCGGAATTTAAAGCTTCTCTGCGACAGGCTAAAGAACGCGTCCAGATCTTGTCCATGCCAATCTTCAAAGAAGACAAGCTCGGTTGCTGCGCACGAGGGACCACATCTTTCTTTGCCAAATCACAGCCCGAGCTAACCGAAGCTCAAATTGCTCGTCGTATACGTCGTTGCGCGACATATCGACAAAAGATATTAGAGAAGCAAAGAACCCAGCATTCTGAGCTTCAAGTCTCCCAAAAATGGGTCGAAAAAGAAGCACCCGACCAAGTTATTGCTGTCCACATGGATGGCAAAACCAAAAGACGTCAGAAGTCAGCAACGAAAATACATGTCAGACGACCGGTGACTCGCAGCGTCTCCCGGACGAGAAGGCATCAGGAAGACTCTCCCACTCCTTCAAGCCAGGGATATCGGAGTGATCAATCCTCAGGCTCTTCATCTAGAAGAATGAGCTCCAGCACAATCACTAAGACAATATCCTCTTTCAACTCACGAAGAGTGAATGTCCTAGTCACAAACTTTGAGCAACCTCTGCCATACGATAACATGGCTCTATGCATTCAACAGCTAGAGCAAGGACAGCAGAGAATAGAGGTTTTGATGGAAAACCTCCTTCTCGCTCTCCAACATCCACCAAACAACGATGACGTTCCTCCACAAGATGAAGCAAATGGTGGAGAAGATGAGTCACGTGCCCTTACTAAAAAGGATGTTGACAATATCCTCGCCAAAGCAAAAAAAAAAAAAAGGATACACTGAAGGAGCATGGAATCAAGCCACCATATCCCTTATGGATGGACTCGGTTCCGTTCCCTCCAAAGTTCAAACAACCTCTTCTCTAAACATATACGGGGAAAGGTTCAGCTAGACAGCATGTTATCCACTTCAAGATCCTGACGGGAACTATTGCGGATCAAGATGCCCTCAAGATCCGTCTCTTTGCAAGTACCATGAAAGGTACGGCCTTTGATTGGTACTCCACTCTGCCAGAGGACTCCATTCAAAACCGGACCATGCTAGAGACACGCTTCTTGACCCACTTCAAAGGTGAGGATCATCCTGTTACTATGGCTCAGCTCTGCAGCCTAAAACAGGGAGAGAATCGACATACGACTTCATTCACAAGTGGAAAGCAATGGCATACAAATGCTCAGATGTGCAGTCACAAGCGTCGCTGGTCGACATCTGCCGAAACAACATGAGAGCAAGGATCCGCTCCATGATCATCGGCAACAAATCGAAGAACTTAGGAGAACTCCTCGAAGCATCTATGGAGGCTGAAACGGTGATCAAAGACCTCAACAGTTAAAAGTCATTGAAGAAAGAGTCGACCGCCATTCTGACCTTCAAGCCAAAGAAAAAGGAGGCTCTCAATGTGCAAACCAAGTAAGCTCCTCAGCCGCCAAAGAAAGCTCAAAACAAAGCTCCAGGTAAGAGACCTGAACTTTCTGATGCCTTCAAAGAACAAGTAGAGAAGAAATACCCATTCGATGAAAATGTTGAAGAAATATTTGGGGCTCTCTTGGCAAATGGGAAACTCACCTTGCCTGACCCCAAAAGGCCGGGAGATGTTGGTAAAACCAACGATCCCCGATATTGCCCATACCACCAAATGGTCTTGCATCCTTTCAACCAATGTTTCGTTGTGAGAGAGAAGATCAACGGGATGAGGAAAAACGGTGTCATTTCCTTTGACAAAAACTATGGGTCTACCTCTGTTAACATGGTGTCATATGGACAGACATCCAAATCACCAAAGGAGAAGATCACAACTTCCTTCAAGGTGATAAAATGACCCAAATGTCCCAAGAGCTAGTGCCTTACCCAACACCAGAAGGACAGCCCATATGGGTGCATCCCAAGCTCCTAGAAGATGAAAATTGGGAGATCGTCAAAACAAAGCCGACCGCTCAACAGAGAAGGCAAGGCAAGAGACAACTCCGCAAGCTCAAACAGCAGGAGAAGGCTCAAACCAAGCAAGAGGTCCCTGAAAAGGCAGAAACCTCCTCTACCACTTTACAAGGGGCAACAGAGGAGTCTCTTCCCAAGGCCTCAAAAGTGGCAAGAAAATTCACCCTCGGTGATTTCATGCCACTGCGACTCAGAGATGAGACTACGCAGGGGGCATCATACTCTTGTAACTCATTAGTTGGATTCTCCATGAATGGATACGAGTCCAGTGACACTGCCAGTGACATAGATGAATGGGAGGAATCCCTTGAAACCAGAGAATATCTCTCCGATGAAGAATGGATCCCGGAATCCCACCTTATGCCAGTAATCTAGCATAACCCCTTCCAACCACAAGGATCCTGGCCTGATGATGATGAAGACCAAGAGGCTGTTCAAGAAAGTGTTGTCAACCTAGCACAAACAAATGCTCTAGTGGATCCCAACCAGGTCGAACCACAAGGGGCAGATGAAGAAGAAGATTTGGCTCCTATGCCCAATCTTGAAGAATATGCAAGGATCTTACAGCGTCTGGCCATAGAGCAAGAGCAGGATCGCATCAATTAGCTTCATCAAAATCTAGAACTGGAAGTCTTGGAGAATCTACAAACATCTCCTCCAGTGACTCCGAAAAATGAAGAAAGTTGCTGGATTGATGATTCTCTTACATCGGAGGATGAGTCTGAATCCCAACAGTCCATTGTGGAGGCATCTTCAATCGAAGTTGCCTGCAATGTAATAGTTCAGGATGATAGTGCTGTAGACACCTCGTTTTGGCACCCTATAAGGGGCAATTCAGTCCACCCTATTTAATGATGTCCTGATTAGGCCCTGAGTCAAAAGTCACCTATCGTCTCTAGGCCTCTGATCACCCAGGGAATTGGCACATCATGATCTACTCGTCGAGAGCTTCCCTCTCATATATAGAACTCCAAGATCTGACGGGCGGATCAAAAATCATGACAGTGGGTCCCACACCCCCGCAGCGCCCGCGTGAAAAATCACCTATCGTCTCTAGGCCTCTGATCACCCAGGGAATTGGCATATCATGATCTACTCATCGAGAGCTTTCCGTCCATATATAGAACTCCAAGATCTAACAGGCGGATCAAAAATCATGACAGTGGGTCCCACACCCCAGGGGCGGCCGCGTGAAAAAATCACCTATCATTTCTGGACCTCTGATCGCCCTAAAAATTGGTTCATCGTGACCTACTCGCCGAGAGCTTTCCGTCAATATGTAGAACGTCGAAATCCGACGAGCGGATTGAAATCTACGAAACCTGGGCCCCGGTAATGACAACCCGACCAATTTCCATCAGACCCCACTTTTTAGGCCTGAATTAGTTTCTTTTAAATCCAAACCCACCAGGCCTGGGCCAATGAGCTCCAGCACAAGCTGAACCTGACCCAATGAACCCGGATCCAAACCCATCAGACCCAGCTCACCAAACCCAACCCATACGTGAACTTGACTTGACTCGACTCGGCCCATTAGCTGCATGGGAGAGGACAGTCCACGAGATCTGGACACTCCCCTCTCCCTGTGATTTCTCTCTCCCTCTCCAGCTCTACCTCCCCATTACACCCAAGCCTTATCCCTCTCAATCTCTAACACCCAGGCCTGATCCCTCTCAATTTCAAACTCCAGGGCCTTATCCCTCTCACCCATGCGCATATCCCCTCATCTCCATCCCTGCGACCCATCTGGCTGTTCCTCCATCTCTCGCTCACTCTCCCTGTCTCTCCTCTCTCACGCTCTTTCTTTTCTTCCTCTCTCACCTGCACACCCTCTCCTCTTCTTCTTTCATTCTTTCTCTCTCTATTTCTTTTTCCCTCTCTTCTCTTCCCCTGCCATCATTCTCCTTCTCCCTCCACCTCTCCGCTCCCCATCTCTCTCTCCCTCTGAGACCCATCTCTCTCTCCCTACAACTCTCTCTCTCTTCTGCCTTGCCTCTCTCTTCCCTCTCGTTCTCCCCTTCTCTCCATTCCCTCTCTCCCCGCCTCTCTACTGTCTGTCACTCTCTCTCCATCTCTGTACCCTTTCTCCTTCTCCACTCTCCCTCATTCTCTCCCCATCTCCCTACCTCCGTTCTCTTCTGCACTTCCTCCCTGCGCCGATCGCCCCATCTCCCTCACGCATCATCTCCCATCTCTCTCCACCATCATCTGCTTTCTCTCAGGCGCCCATCTCTCTACCATCCATCACACCCCTCATCTCCATCTCTGCGCCCATCATCCTCCATTACCATCACCCTCTCCATCGCCACCCTTCCTGCACGCTGCAACCCATCTCACCCCTGTGACCCATCATCCTCCATCTGCCGCACCACCATCGCCCTCCATCCTCTTCCCTCCACTCGTCTCCCTCACACACAGCCGCTAGACGTACGCCTGACGGACGCCGCAGAAGCACCTCGCATCTCCGCAGCAACCCCTGCAATGCCAGCATAACATCTTCTCCCTCCTCCAGATGCCACCCACGCAGCATCCTCTGCAGCACCTTCTCCATCCTCTTGACGCCGCCTCCTCCTTCCTCGCCAGGTACGCCCTTCTTCCCCTTCTCTGCCACTTGCACTCGCTCACTCACACCTCTCTCCTCTCCCTCCTTCTTCCTCCCTCTCTTCCTCTGTTTTCTCCCTCTCTCTCTCCCTCTTGTTCTTCTTCTTCGTCCCTTTCCCACACGCACCACCGCCACCCACCACACACCTTCACCGCCCTCTACACACACCTACACCTGCACACACCCCTCCTCTCTCCCTTTCCTTTCTTTCTTTCTGTCTTTCCTCTCTCTATCTCTCCTCTCTCTCCTGCTCCCTCTCTCTCCCTGTCCGCACGCTCATTCTCTCTGCCACTCTCTCTTCTGCGCTCTCACTCTCACCCCTCTCCCTCCCTGGTCGGTCTCTCTCTATCTCTCCCTGCTCCCCCTCTCCCTCTCGTTCTCTCCTCCCTCCTCTGCCTGCACTCTCACTCTCTCTCGTTCTCTCTCTACCCTCTCAGCCCCTCTCTCCCTGCTCTCCCTATCTCCCTACTCTCTCAGTCCCTCTCTCCCTCTGCAACCCATCTCCCTCTCTCCCATCCACTCTCTCTCAGTTCCTCTGCTCCGCCCACTCTCTCTCTCCCGTTAGCACACCGTCCCTCTCTCTCTGCTTCCCTCTTTCTCTCTCCCCATCTCACCTCTCCAGCTTTGTTCTCCCCCACCGCGCACCACCCTCTCTCTCCCTCTCTCATCTCTCCCTCGCCATCTCTCTGCCGCCCCTCCCCCTCTGTTCCCTCTCTATCCCTCCGCCCCCTCTTTCTTCTTCTTCTCCTCCTCTGTGCACACTCACGCACACCCCTCGTTGCACCCACCTGCTTAGCCCATTTATCCAAACTGAACCCATGCATGCCAGGTTCCCTATTTTCTTTTCTTGCATTGACTGAAGCTCTCTATTTTACTTAGTGTCTCTTTTTATGATATTTCATGCATCTAATATGCCCATGCACTTAGGTTAGTCTTTATTATTATTCCTTTTATTACATTTCATACCTTTAATATGCTCATGCACCTAGGTAAATTTACCATATCATTATTTATCTCAAATTTTCCTTAATTTGTTCAAACATGCTCATGCATCTAACATGCCCATGCATCTAGTAAATTTCCAATTTCATTACTTATTTTAAACTATCCCTAGATAGTGTCAAACCTGTCCATACATAAAACATGCCCATTCATCATACAATTAGCTGCATTTTCTTTACGTTTATCTTCCATGTTCAAACTTAACTCAATGGAATTTAGGACTACCTATTTCATTTGAAAAAAAATAAAAAAGAAAAAAAAAGAAAAAAAAACCCCAAAACAAAAATAAAATAAAATAATAAAGTGAAAAGTAATAAACATAATTAAAATTAGAATTTTAGCGACCCTATTAATTAAAATGAATAGGCTAAATTTAATACTTGACTTCTTTTTCTCATCCCTCCTCTCATTAGGATTATGAAATATTATTTAGGAAATTTCAAATAAGTTCTTAATAAAAAAAATTAGAAATTCACTCCCCTCTTCTTCCCATTTCATTAGGATAAATTAATTTAGGATCTTAGGCCCTATAAATAAACATTAAAACAAATAAAAATAATAAAAATCCAAAATACCAAAAACAAAGTAAAAGATATTAAAAAAAACCAAAATATTAATAAATTGGAGTTAGAAATCAGACAGTAGCCTAGACTGGTTAGGTCAGACCCCGGACCTAGAAGGTCTCCCCTAGTCAGCTTAGACTACCCTAGTTTTATTAATCCCAAATGATTAGGTCCCACTTTCTCTCCGGGCTCTGCTAAGGGACCGGGAGAGCGGATGTGGGCTGTTAGGACCTTAGGATAGGGTAGATATCCATTAGGGAAATGGAACAGTTAGATTGAATCCAAGTAGGAATTCCCCTAGTTAGGCCCTTCTAGCCCCAATTATTAAAATCCAAAAAAAACTATAAAACCAACAAAACCAATCCCAAAAATATTTTATTCTCTTTTCCTCCACCTCCGGTGCCAAATATTTATATAAACTCAATGATTAAAGGGAATAGAGGCTGATTCCGAGAACCTGAATTACTGAGAATGACGAAACGAGACGAGTGATTTCACACGCCCCAATATCAATTTATTTACTACCGGCCCATCATCGGCCACCCTCAATCAATCCCGGCCCAGCATCGGCCATTTTATCTTACTTCTGGCCCATCATCGGCCATGCACTTTTATCACCTGCGTATCGCACGCAAACCCACAGAAATCACAACTCGAAGTTTCGTCTGCATCATTCTTTCGATTCAAAGAATCAGCCTTTAAACCCTAGGTCGTCAAAGGACATTGAAAGGGGGTACCCAGGAATGGGGTTGATCCTCTTCTAAATATTTGGCACCTTTCCCCTTATTTTCTTAGTTTATTTTCATTTTAATTCGCTTCTCCCCTAGAATACTTGGATTTGACTTTAATTAGTATGTTCAACCCTCGATGTTGATTTCCCCTGCCTAGTTCATTATGGTCCCATCTTGAAGCCTGTAATTTGACCATTGACCCAAGTTCGACCCAAATTGAAAGACCCAAATTAAGTGACGAGACAACCGTCGTGTGTCGCCGGCGGCACATTAGACGAGAGAAGAACCCACCCCATTTTCCTCCCGCATTCTTTCGGCTTTCGTCGAAGGACGGTGCTATGGCCGAATCCGTAACTGGCGATCGTGATCCGTCGATTTTGAGGGTAGTCGGAATCCTCATTTTCGATGTATGTTTTTATCTCACACTGTTGAATGGCAATTCCCCTCTCGGGGGGGGGGGGATCAAAATTCATGTCCGACAGCCTGGCGATTGTGATGGGACATCTTCTGTTGTCTCGTCACGAATTTGGGTCTTTTGCAGGTCCCACGATCTCCATGCCAACGGCCTGGCGATCGTGATGGGACATCTTTCGTTGTCTTATAGTTTACTTGGGTCTTTTAGAAGCTTTATTATGAAACACGAACCTTCGATCAATGACCGAATGTCCGTGTCTCGTTTATTTAAGGGTCATTATGGGTACAAATCAAATGTGAACTGGCGTCCGCATAACCGCCCGCTGAAGCTCTCCCCTTTACAACATAAGAGCGCAGCCCTATTAGTCTTTCCTCTTTCCTGAATTAATTCCATAAAACATTCTCTTCTTTCCTAAATTCTTTCCATTCTCATCTTTTCTAAAGTCTTTCTCTTCTCACCCCCACTTTTTTACAAATGGCGAATCACCCATGGGGAATGCCGGACATTCCTCCTATTTCAGACCCAGAAGCAACTCGAGCCATCAGTTAGGGTTATTTTCCCCCATTAGATACTGAGATCTCTAGATCTCGTTCTATCCCATTATCTGAACCGCGCTATTCCCCACGCGTATCGGGCCCTCCGATTGTCGAACGGGTCCCTTCTCCCATGAACACAGTAGTCGCGAGAAAAAGTCACTCTAGTCCTCCAACTCCAATAAGGAGGGACTCATACTCTACCGATTCTCGAGTCACGTATAAGGATTTGGTCGGATCGAGCAAACAGACGGTAGAGCATAAGACCTATGCCAACATAACAACACGGGCTCGCCATGTGCTTCAATCGGTCACTTCACAAGTCATCCATCATTCAGCTACGGTTACCCGAACTGAACCGATTACCTCTATGGTCCCCCAATATAGAACACCTTTTGATACATCCATTGTTGTTGACACAAAAAATGTCACTTTGCCTCATCAACATCAAAAGCTATATGGAGCCGCATCCTACTACAAACAGGCAAAGCTGCTTCAAGCATCAGATCTTGACAGAACCAGACAAAAACTACAAGATCTTTCAAAGTAGCCAAAAGAAGGGTACACATGAAGTCTCGGGCCATTTCGACACCATCTGACCTAACTTCAATCCTCTAACAGCTGAGCGGGAGCTCCCGACGGCGACAATGTCAAATACATCAAATCTTCGATCAGAGTCTATGGATGGTCTCAAAATACCTCCAAAAGGCTCCATGTCGAATTTCAAGTCAAACCGACACCGTTTGACCCTCCATCAACTCTCGAACGGAGAAATCAAGCCTTCCGGTGGCAAGAAACTCTGATGCCTCCACTCATCAAACAAAACACATGATTAGCTTCTACATGCTTCCAAAGGGCTGCACGTCAAATTTCAGGTCATTCCGACAACGTTTGACATGGTTTTGATGCTCCGAAGCAAAATCAAGCCTACCGGCGGCGAAGCTCCCCGGGACCATGGCACCCAAATCAGAGCTAATGGATCATCTCAAAATGACTCCAATAGGCTCCCTGTCAAATTTCAGGTCAATCGGACATCGGATGACCATACATCAAAGTTTGACATCTTCTGCATGGTGAAATCAAGTCAAGCATCGACGGGACCCCAAACGGCTTCAAAACTCAAATAAAAGCCCATGGTTGGTCCTATCTAATTCCCAAGAAGCGTCACCTCAAATTTCAGGTCATTCCGACATCGTTTGACCCAGTTTCAACTCTTGGCGGAAAATCGGCTACAGAGTCTTCGGCTTTTCCAAAAAATAGGAAACTTTGTGCTCTGATTTGCACAGCCTTTCGATGGGTTTTCTTTAGAGGAATCAAACCAATAAATGAAGAGAAATGTCAAAGAAAAATACAGGAGAAAACAGAAGCGAAAAAGCCCGAGAAACGACTAAGAAACGGGACCGGAAGGCGGCCGAAAAATGGACCAAAGTCCAAGGTTGCCGGCGACCATGGCCCAAGGTCGCCGGCGACCATGGGTGCATGGTCGCCGGCGACCCTGGAAATCCGGGTCGCCGGATTTCCGCCGAA
The DNA here is from genome assembly GCA_029852735.1 of Persea americana. Lineage (NCBI taxonomy): Eukaryota > Viridiplantae > Streptophyta > Magnoliopsida > Laurales > Lauraceae > Persea > Persea americana. The sequence continues at coordinate 21,069,399 of CM056817.1, forward strand.
ACGTCCGTTTTTCCGATTCTTTTCGCATTTTGCAATGATTGGCCCCTGTGATTTTCTTAAAATCTTATTTTTGAGGCATGATATCCGTCGATCTTCGTTAACATCACGGATCCGCTAACAAAATCATTTGATCATCATCGGACACTCCGAAACCGACAACCGGCCGACCAAGAAAGCACACTTTCTGCCCGACTGATCAAGAAATCGACTGGATAGATGTTGCCGGACCATTAGTGGCAACCAATATTTGAATTTTCAACGTCATCTGACATCAAGCAACGTACGGATCCATCGATGATCATCGCAAGAAGAATTCCAAAAGACGCGGCGCGGCCCGCGACTCTTCAAGCGACTTGGCAGCCAATTAATGAAGTTAAATGACCCTTTTATGGCAATTTATTAAGGTCATTAACTCATTATTTTGAACGGCCCAATCAGAAGCCAAGAAATGGGAGTTACAAGTCCAATTAATCATGACAATTAACCATGTAACTCCTATCATTATGGAGATTAGTCATGGTAATTAATCATGAAACTCCCATCATCATGGAGATTAAATGCCCATTACTCTCCATCGGCCAATCAAAATCCAAGAAAAAGGAGTTACAAAATTATGAAATTAAATCTTGTAACTCCTCCCATCTTGGAGCATTAATATCATTAATGCCCATAAGACCTTCCTAATGGCCACCAAAAGCCTATAAATAGGCGGTCATTCCAAAAGGAAGGGGTCTTGAAATTGGGTCCAGAAAAATTGTCTGAAAACTATCCTGAAGAATTCTCTGCAAAAAAGAAGCTCTCTCACTTTGAAGAAACTCTGCTGCAAATTCTACAAGGTGATCGAAGTCCCTTGGGGGGCCACCCCCCCAAGATCTCCTCTCTTCTTCTATCCAACATGGCCTAGATGCGGATTTTCAGCCCATCTACTTAGTTTTTTATTGGATATAAGACCTTTTCTTAGTCTTTATCCTCTAAAAATCTGAGGTCCAAGCCAAGCCAAGTGAATCAAAGCATCAAGTGTTCTCATCTGAAGAACGATGGCGGAGCCCATACATGACTCGCGACTGTCGATCTGAACGAGTCCCCACAATCGCTTGAGAAGTCAGATTCCTTTTCTTACTTTTCTATTGTATTGTATTTTTTTAAAAGAGACATAAAAATCACATTTCTTGTCTTTACATTTTGATGAGATTTGTAAACTGCCTTTTACGGCACAAAATCGCCTTCTACGGCATAAAACTGCATTTCACGGCAAATTAAACAAAATCATCTCACACGGCATTTTAAAACCTTGTCTCTTTCTTTAAAATATTTGTGCAATGGAAAGTTAGAAAAAAGTTGATTTCCTTTTCTACTTGTGAAGGTGAATCTACGGATCACCACTTCAAATCTACGGAGGAAGGCGAGAAAGAAAAAGACGGGTCCATCAAGTTGGCACACCCGGTGGGACTTGTTCAAATGAGAACACGATGCTTAGAATCCTTGGCTCCCTTCTAGTTGGTGGCCTATGTTGGATCTTGTAAAAAAAAAAAAAAAACACATGAGATGGGATTCTTTGGAAACTTCTTTCTTTGAACTTGTTTCCATTCTTTCTTTTCTCAACAAAAAAAAAGGGGTTTTCTCTCTTTTGGATTCAAATTGGATAAAACTTTGGTTCTTTCCTTTTCGTTTGTTTGCGCTTGCAGAAAAGTTTGAGCCAACATTCGGATTGGGAGGGGCCATTTCCCTCTCTTTGATGGATTCATCGGAGATCTTTCAAAAAAAAAAAAAAACAGAGAAAAGTTCAAAAAAAAAAAAACTTTTCAAATTTCTCTCTTTTGGATTCAAATTAGAGAAACTTTGGTTCTTTCCTTTTCGTTTGTTTGCGCTCGCAGAAATGTTTGAGCCAACGTTCGGACTGGGAAGGACCATTTCCCTCTCTTTGATGGATCCATCGGAGATCTTTCAAAAAAAAAAAAGAAGAGAAAAGTTCAAAAGAAAAAACTTTTCAAATTTCTCTCTTTTGGATTCAAATTAGAGAAACTTTTGTCTTTTCCTTTTCGTGCAATGGCTCGCAGAAATGTTTGAGCCAACGTTCGGATTGGGAGGGGCCATTTTTCTCTCTTTGATGAGTCCATTGGAGGTCTTTCAAAAAAAGAGAGAGCATTAAGGTTGCACCAATTGCGTTCTTTGACCAAAGTGGATCTAAGAAAAGCCTTGTCCAGAGTGTGGAGGCAGCTAGACTGTTCGAGGTAAGGGTCCTTCAAACGGGTTCATTAAGTAATCCTACCCTTACCTCGGGGCTAATCTATCCACTAAGGTTTCATAAGACCGAATTGGAAGACCTATGTGCACTCTCAAAAAAAAAAAAAAAATATCTTCTGTCACTATTGTGTTCAAATTGGAGGAATTTTGGTTCTTTCCTTTTCGGATTTAGGCTCGCAGAAATGTTTGAACTTGTATTCGGATTGGAATACCATTTGCCCTCTTTTATGAATTCAATCTTGACTTTTCAAAAAAAAAAAAAAGAACTCTCATCACTATTGGATTCAAATATGAGAAATCTTGGTTCTTTCCTTTTTCGGATATAGGCTCGTAAAAATGTTTGAACCTGTATTCGAATTGGAATACCATTTGCTCTCTTTTACGAATCCAATCTTGACATTTCAAAAAATCCCATCTCGTGTCCTTCAAGGATGCGATTTACAACATTTGTGCCTAGCGGTGCTAGTACGCCCTTTCGGGTCTACTGTATTCGCGATTGACACATTTGTATCTCTAACCTTATATCATTTTACCTCGAGTGAGCTTCGCTTCTCGGTAATTTGAATTAAGGTTTAGAATTGCTTCTAGCGGTCCCTGAAACGCTCATTTTGAGCCGACCATACTTGCGTTTAGAACAATTGTACCATCTATGGCTTTTTGGCCTTCTTCATTACGCTCAGAACGGGCCTTGCCCTTGAGCGATTTGAAAAGACAAAACCATAGTATAGCCCATTTATGATCACCATATTCTTGTGATTACTAATGGATGTGGTCTTGTTTGAGAAAAAAGTTTTTTCAAAACTAACAATGGCAGCTTCGTTGACTGTCACCTTCGATGAGAACAAGTACCAAGTCATGCTTCAAGAGAAGCAAAGCAAGGGCACTTTCAAGCGCCCCGTCAGCTGTCGAAGCATCACCTCCCTCGGCAACTCCCAAAACATCGGGTCGACCTCCACTCCCCGGACCATCGTCTTCCGGTCACTGGGACCATTCCCACTACCTGCAGAAGAGACGGTGCCTGCTAAGAAGCAGAAGACCGCCCTCCAACGTGTCGCTACCCCCGACACCAAAGGCTTGTGTCACCAAGAAACCTCAGGCTTGTGGCAACCCCATGAGACCTCAACCTACAAAAAACCAAGTCTATCCCAAGACTTGGTCCCCGCGATCTTCACCAAAACAAAGAAGGTCCCGGACATCTGCAAAGCCAGAATACCTAGCTCCTCTCAAGGAGAATAGGTTTTATCCTTTTGCTTACATCAAAGGAGAGAAACCTACCCTCCACCGAACAACAAAAACTACTCAGCACGAGCCGGCTTGCTCATACAAGCCCAAAATCAAATCGTGCATCACAAGGCCTCGACAAGAACTTGCTAGGGCCTACTCTCCTGCAACTCGACCCTTCATCTCAACAGGGGACGAGCTTGCAAAATTTAAAGCTTCGCTGCGACAGGCTAAGGACCGCGTCCAAATCCTGTCCATGCCAGTCTTCAAGGAAGACAAGCTCGGTTGCTGCGCACGAGGGACCACGTCCTTCATTGCCAGAGCACAGCCCGAGCTAACCGAAGCTCAAATTGCTCGTTGCATACGTCGCCGCGCAGCATATCGACAAAAGAGATTAGAGAAGCAAAGAACCCAACATTCTGAGCTTCAAATCTCCCAAAAATGGGTCGAAAAAGAAAGACCCGACCAAGTTGCTGCTGTCCACATGGTTGGCAAAACCAAAAGATGCCAGAAGTCAATGACAAAAATACATGTCAGACGACCGGTGACTCGCAGCGTCTCCCGGACGAGAAGACATCAGGAAGACTCTCCCAGTCCTTTAAGTCAGGGACACCGGAGTGATCATTCCTCGGGCTCTTCATCTAAAAGAATGAGCTCCAGCTCAGTCACTAAGACAGTATCCTCTTTCGACTCACGAAGGATGAATGTCTTGGTCACAAACTCTAAGCAACCTCCACCACATGACGACATGGCTCTACGCATTCAACAGCTAGAGCAAGGACAACAGAGAATAGAGGTTCTGATGGAAAACCTCCTTCTCACTCTCCAGCGTCCACCAAACAATGACGAAGTTCCTCCACAAGATGAGGCAAACGGTGGAGAAGATGAGTCACGCGCCCTTACTAAAAAGGACGTGGACAATATCCTCGCCAAAGCAAAAGAAGAGGATACACTGATGGAGCATGGGATCAAGCCACCATATCCTTTATGGATGGACTCGGTTCCGTTTCCCCAAAAGTTCAAACAACCTCTTCTCCAAACATATACGGGGAAAGGTTCAGCCAGACAGCATGTCATCCACTTCAAAATCCTGACAGGAACGATTGCGGATCAAGATGCTCTCCAGATCTGGCTTTTTGCAAGTACCCAAAAAGGTACGGCCTTTGATTAGTATTCCACTATGCCAGAGGACTCCATTCAAAATTGGACCATGCTAGAGACACGTTTCCTGACCCACTTCAAAGGTGAGGATCATCTTGTTACTATGGCTTAGCTCTGCAGCCTTAAACAGGGAGAGAATGAGTCGACATACGACTTCATTGTAAGACCCCGCTCCGAGAGTTTCCGCTTAGTGTTAATTAAGACGTGTTTTAGTTATAAGTGAGATTAGAGGAAATTGGTTAAATCTGGATTAGAATAGCTTTTTATAGCTTTGGATAATTTTGGGAACACTTTTGATCTAGTGGGGCCCTTTGGGGGTTCCTTTTTCTTGTATCTTGATTAGTTTGGGGATTTAGTTAGAATTCTGGAAATCGGTAAATTGCTCCGTTGAATGTATTTTATGATTCCCGACAACTTTCGTATTTGCTCCGTTTCGATTCGAGACCTCTAAACCCTACTTTGCCATTGATAGGGGTAAAACAGTCTTTTTACACAAAATCTGGACACTATTTTCAATGTCTCCGAAACTTGTAAAATATATACTTTTTGGAAAGTAGAAATTTCGACGATCAATTCTTCCTTCTTCGTCGAATCCGTCCGAAGCCCGTAGATTGATGTTCTAGCCCATTTTGGACCTTTAAGTTGTGGGACCCATTGCCTTAGCTATATAAGGGGAAGTCTTCTTCTTCTTCCTCTTCTTGCAACTCCTTGAGAAAGAAGGATCCCAGCCCAGCCCTAGACCATTCTTCTTGCTACTTGCTCCTCCATCTCTCAACCTCTCTCAAATCTCTTGCTAAAGGCTAAGTGGATGCTACAATCTTCTTCCCCTCCATGAGAGCTTCCTTTCGATACCATTTGTGGAGAGAGCCTCCCATTCCAAGCTACCTATTGAGCTAACTCTTGCCATTAGAGGACTCTTCATGTAAGTTTTTCTTCTCATCTCTTGATTGTGTGTTCATCTAGCCTAGGAGGTGCTTCACCTTGATTATTGGAAGTTATCTCCATCTATTTCTTGATTTTGTCATTTTAGGGCTTGTAATGTTGTATTTTGGGGATTTTTTTTGTGTAGATTGTAGTTTGTGAGGTTGATTGAAGGATTAGAGCTTGATTAGCATTCTTGGAGACCAAGGCAAGTGGATGAATAGATTTGATTTGGATAAGTTCTTACTTTGTCAAAAATGTGGATTTTACTATTCATATGTCATTTGATTTATCATGATTCCATAATGATTTAGAAATGTATTTATTGACATGGTTTCTTCCTTAGCTTTATGATAATAAATGCATTCCTCATCAAAGTTTACTTTGGGTCATTATGAGCTTCTTAAATGGTAGTGTATTTGCATTAAATGAGATTTGGATTGGTAGGTGAATAAATGCATTGATGAGAAGGGTGGTTGGTGGAAGGAATTCAATGTTAAATGGTAGAGAATGAATCTATTTCATGTTAAGAAAGGGTTGGAGTTGATGTGAGATGGTTTGGGAGAGAATTGACTGAAATCTGCACCTGATGTGTAGTTCCCGCAGCTGGGCGGTCAGCGGGCGGTCACCTCGGCGGCTAGCCGACAGGTGACCGGCGGCTAGCCGACCCAGATACGGTTAGAAACACAGAATGCTGCATTTTGACAGGCGAACCGCGGTCAGCCGCGCGGTCACCTCGCGGCTAACCGCCAATCCCAAACCCAGTCAGTTCCTGTACCAACTTTAGTGATAGAGAGGATGTAGCTTTAGTGTGGTTGCCACCTAGTCAGTTCCTGTACCTTGGTTACACCGCATGATTTGTATTGCATCTTTACTTTAAATGAACTATGCATCCTGTTTTATGACAGTTTTCGTTATGCCTATTATATGCTTTGATTTCTTTCTCGGTATTATCTATTCACCCACCTGCCAGACCGTCGTGTCTGACCCATTTTTGTGGTACTCAGGTCCAGCTCCTGTCTTTGCCCTTGAGGAGGAGCCAGAGGAGGCGGTCGGAGAACCGCAACGATTAGTAGAGTGGCAAGCTGACGATGTCATGTAGACATTCGGTTTAGCTCGGAGCTGCGAACATTTGGGAATTTTGAGGATGACATTGTTTTATACTTTTGGGTTGTACTGGCCTTTGTTGGCCTTTATTTTTGGGGAATGTTAATTAACTTTTTCTTTTGTTAAACTTTAACTTAATGTTTTGGGAATGCTAAGAGATCATTGCTCACTCTGACATCAAGCTATACTTGCTTATTAACAGTCTTATTTGATGTGATTGGAATAAGAACTTGATTTGCTACACGCTTCCGCACCAATATAAATGTTCTATGAGTGTATGAGGATTCCTCACTGCGGAAACCTGTGGGAAATTAAATAAACGTATAATCCCTATTTAACAAAAGGGGCGGTTCGTTGTTCTTCCACGCCGCCCCCGTCGCGGTCCCGGGGCCCCCGGTCCGGGGTCGCGACAGGCTGGTATCAGAGCGAGACGTGTTTCAGGCAATTAAAAGAAACTAGAAATCCTAAGGACGTGGCGAGGATCCGTTAGACTTCTTGTTAGACTTTTCGTTAGTTAGACTCGTGTGAGCAATGTGTAACCCTTATATGATTTTATGTGCTAACAATTTGTTTTACAGTGATATGCCACCTCGAAAAAGACCCGTAACCGACAATCCCACCGCAAGCAATAGTGAACACACCGGGCCACTAGGAAACGGTACTCCAGATCCAAATATGCAGAATCAATTCCAACAGATGATGCAAGCCATGCTTGACCAGCAACGTCAAGCCAACAAAAATCAAGCCAGACTGCAAGAACAGATGGCCAGGAAGGATGAAGAACATGCTAGGGAGATGGCCATGATGCAAAGGCAGTTGTTAGAGGTGTTGGAAAGGAGACCTGAACCGGCACCAGCGCAACCTCCAGGCACTCAGATCGTCATCAACAATAGGGAACATGATCCCAATGCGCTGTACGAGAAGTTTAGGAAGAGGGGTCCCAAGGAGTTCACTGGGCATGAGGACCCATTAGCTGCAGACGACTGGTTGGAACAGACAGAGAACATCTTCGAGATATTTAGATGTACCGGCAGACAGCAAGTGCAACTCACCGCTTCCATGTTCACCGGCCTAGCGGACATATGGTGGAAGACAATCAAGGCTGAGTATCGGACCATAGCAGACGCAGAGGCCTGGGCAAGTTTCAAGAGACAATTCAGTGATAAATATGTACCGACACATGTCAAGAGACAGACGGCCATTGAATTCCAGCAGCTCGTACAAGGTAACACAACGGTGCAAGAGTACCTCACGAAGTTTGAGAGGTTGTCTCGATATGCCCCCGAGTTAATTGACACTGTGGAAAAGAAGATAATGCCGTTCCTTGAAGGACTTAACCCGATCATTGAGAGGGATGCCACGGGTGTTGTACCACCTATTACTTTTGAAGAAGCTGTGAGAAGGGCCTACAAATTCGAGAACCTGAACAACAAGATCCTCAAGATCCAAGGAAAGGCACCAGCTCACCAACAGAATCACCAACCAAGGAACCATCAGAACAAGCGACAGAGGCAAGAACAAAACGTGCAGAATGCTCTAGTTTGCGTCCATTGTGGTAAGAACCACGAGAGTGCTCAATGCCGTACGATTACGGGAGCATGCTTCAGATGTGGATCCATGACACACCAGCTCAAAAACTGCCCAAGACCAGTTGGACAAGGTAACAACAGACAGAACCAGCAACAACAAGGAACTCAGCGCCAGGCACCACCTCAGAATGCATTAGCTGTACAGAACCAGCCCAGGCCACTCCAGCAACAGGCTCCACAGCAACAATATAGACCTCCACAGCAGCATCAAGCTCGTCAGCAAGGACAGAATCAGAATCAGCGTCCTCCTCAACAGCATAGGAATGCACAGCAAGGAAGGCAGCAATAGGCTCAGAATAGGCCTCAACAGCGAGGACAAGTGTATGCAATTAACCAAGCTGATGCAGAGGCAGCAAATAACGTGGTGGAAGGTACACTCCTAGTTTGTGGATTTGAAGCTAAGATTTTGTTTGATCCTGGCTCTACGCACTCCTTCTTGTCTCCAAAATTTTCTAAGTTGATTGATATGCCTGCTAGAGAACTTGAGTATGTTTTGACGGTGTCCACCCCCGTAGGCAAACAAGTTGTGTGTAGGAAGTATTATCCTAGATGTGCTATTCAGATAGGAGATGTGGTGTTACCGGCGAATCTTATTTTGTTGGAGATGTATGATTTTGATGTTATTCTAGGAATGGATTGGTTAGCAGGATATCATGCTACGATGGACTGTTTCCATAAGACCCTCACGTTCAAATTAGAGGAGACCCCAGCAGGCGTTTTGTTCCATGGGGAGAGGAGAAATTCTTGTCCAAGGTTCGTCTCAGCATTGAAGGCTGATAGACTAGTGAGAAGTGGATGTGAATGCTATTTAGCGTTTATCACGGAGGATAAACGGTCCCAAGGGGTGGAGGAGATCCCAATTGTTCGCGAATTCCCAGATATTTTTCCAGAAGAAATCCCAGGTTTACCACCTGTTAGGGAGATTGACTTCACCATCGAATTGTTACCAGGGACCGCTCCGATATCTATCGCACCATACAGAATGGCTCCAGCGGAATTAGGAGAGTTGAAGGTTCAGTTGCAAGAATTGTTGGACAAAGGTTTTATTAGACCGAGCGTCTCACCTTGGGGAGCTCCAGTGTTATTCGTCAAGAAGAAAGACGGTTCCATGAGAATGTGTATAGATTACCGGAAATTGAACCAAGCTACCATCAAGAACAAGTATCCATTGCCAAGGATAGATGAATTGTTTGACCAATTGCAAGGTGCTGCTTACTTTTCAAAGATCGATCTAAGATCCGGTTACCATCAGCTGAGAGTTAGAGATTCAGATGTATCGAAGACAGCGTTCCGGACGAGATATGGACACTATGAGTTTCTAGTGATGCCATTTGGACTGACAAATGCACCAGCAGTATTCATGGCTCTGATGAACAAAATATTTGCGGAGTACTTAGACCAATTCACAGTGGTGTTTATTGATGACATTTTGGTGTACTCTAAGTCTAGAGAAGAACATGAAGAGCATTTGAGGATAGCATTGCAACTCCTTAGAGACAATCAATTGTATGCGAAGCTCGCTAAGTGCGATTTTTGGCTTGAAGAAGTCGCATTTTTAGGTCATATCATTTCCAAAGAAGGATTATCAGTGGACCCAGCCAAGATAGATGCAGTTGTGAAGTGGGAAAGATCGAAGAACGCGTCAGAAATCAGGAGTTTTCTTGGATTGGCGGGTTACTATCGAAGATTTGTGCAAGGATTTTCGTCGATTGCAGCTTCATTGACAAAGTTGACCAAGAAGAATGCACCCTATGTGTGGACAGACCAATGTGAGGCCAGCTTCCAAGAGTTGAAAAAGAGATTAACTTCAGCACCCGTCCTCACTTTACCATCCGGGAGCGGCGGTTACACCATTTTTACAGATGCTTCGAATATAGGACTCGGTTGTGTGTTGATGCAAGATAGAAAAGTCGTTGCGTATGGATCCCGGCAGTTGAAGGACCACGAGAAGAACTATGCGACGCATGATCTGGAATTAGCAGCGGTCGTTTTTGCACTAAAGATGTGGAGACATTACCTCTACGGAGAGAAATTCGAAGTCCACTCCGATCACCGCAGCTTACAGTATTTGTTCTCCCAGAAGGAATTGAATATGAGACAAAGAAGATGGATGGAATATATCAAAGATTACGATTTTTCGATCAAATACCACCCGGGAAAGGCAAATGTAGTAGCTGATGCCTTGAGTAGGAAGTCAGCTAGTGTGGCAAGCCTAAGAGTTACGTGCTTCTTTCAGCAATTTGAAGAGTTGGGGGTAGATTTTCAGCCCCTAAGTGAGGGAGTGATGTTAGCCAACATGTCTGTGTCTGAACCCTCGTTCATTCGGAAGATCAAGGAAGACCAATTGCAAGATCCAGAGTTGGCCAAGATTTCAGAGCATATAGCAGAACGTCCTGACTTTCGTATTGTGGATGGAGTCTTATTCTATCGTGATCGTCTATGCGTGCCCAACATTGAAGATTTGAAGAATGACATTATGACAGAGGCGCACAGCACGAAATACTCTATGCATCCGGGTAGCACGAAGATGTATCAGAACTTGAAAGGCAGATTTTGGTGGAACAACATGAAGAGGGAAATAGCAGCTTTCGTTTCTCGATGTATGACGTGTCAGTTGGTGAAGGCAGAACATCAGAGACCTCCAGGGTTATTGCAGCCATTAGAGATCCCTGAATGGAAGTGGGAACATATCACCATGGATTTCATCTCGGGATTGCCAAGGACCAGAAAGGGGAACAACTCCATATGGGTAATTGTGGACCGTCTCACCAAATCAGCTCATTTTATTCCGATGAAGACCGGAGAGAAAATGCATATGTTACCTCTCGCAGAGTTATTTGTCAACGAGATTGTCAGCCGTCATGGGCAGCCAGTCTCCATTACTTCGGATAGAGATAGCAGATTCGTCTCGAGATTCTGGAAGACTTTGCATGAGTCTATGGGAACAAAGCTTCAGTTCAGCACAGCGTATCACCCACAAACAGATGGTCAGTCGGAAAGAACAATTCAGACCCTTGAAGATATGCTTCGAGCGTGCGTACTAGATTTCAAGACTCAATGGGATGAGACCCTACCGCTTTGCGAATTTGCCTACAACAACAGTTATCATTCGAGCATCGGGATGGCGCCTTTTGAGGCATTGTATGGTAGGAGGTGTAGAACTCCAGTTTGTTGGGAAGAAGTAGGTATTCGCAGTTTTCATGGACCGACTATGGTGAGTGAAACCAGCGACAAAGTCAAGTTGATCCAAGAACATCTGAAAGTAGCCCGGAGTAGACAGAAGAGTTATGCAGACTCTCATCGCAGGGACTTACATTTTAAGGAAGGAGATAAGGTTTTCTTGAAGGTGTCACCTACTAGAGGAACTCTGAGATTCGGACAGAAAGGCAAATTATCCCGGAGATACATTGGACCCTATGATATCGTGAGCAAGATTGGTGACGTGGCTTATAGATTGGCCTTACCACCTGAGCTTTCCGGCGTACACAATGTGTTCCATGTGTCTATGTTGAAAAAGTACGTCCCCGATCCGTCACATGTACTCCGTCATGAACCATTAGAGATCAGAGAAGATGCCACCTATGTCGAGAAGCCTATTCAGATCATCGATACGAAGGAACAAGAACTAAGGACAAGGACTATACAATGGGTGAAAGTGCTCTGGGAAAATCACAGACCTGAAGAGGCAACGTGGGAATTACGGGATCAAGTTCAGAAGAAGTATCCGCATCTACTACCCGAGGTTAGTTATTTTATTTCATTTGGTGGACCAAATGCCCTAAGGGGTGGAGGGTGTAAGACCCCGCCCCGAGAGTTTCCGCTTAGTGTTAATTAAGACGTGTTTTAGTTATAAGTGAGATTAGAGGAAATTGGTTAATCTGGATTAGAATAGCTTTTTATAGCTTTGGATAATTTTGGGAACACTTTTGATCTAGTGGGGCCCTTTGGGGGTTCCTTTTTCTTGTATCTTGATTAGTTTGGGGATTTAGTTATAATTCTGGAAATCGGTAAATTGCTCCGTTGAATGTATTTTATGATTCCCGACAACTTTCGTATTTGCTCCGTTTCGATTCGAGACCTCTAAACCCTATTTTGCCATGGATAGGGGTAAAACAGTCTTTTTACACAAAATCTGGACACTATTTTCAATGTCTCCGAAACTTATAAAATATATACTTTTTGGAAAGTAGAAATTTCGACGATCAATTCTTCCTTCTTCGTCGAATCCGTCCGAAGCCCGTAGATTGATGTTCTAGCCCATTTTGGACCTTTAAGTTGTGGGACCCATTGCCTTAGCTATATAAGGGGAAGTCTTCTTCTTCTTCCTCTTCTTGCAACTCCCTGAGAAAGAAGGATCCCAGCCCAGCCCTAGACCATTCTTCTTGCTACTTGCTCCTCCATCTCTCAACCTCTCTCAAATCTCTTGCTAAAGGCTAAGTGGATGCTACAATCTTCTTCCCCTCCATGAGAGCTTCCTTTTGATACCATTTGTGGAGAGAGCCTCCCATTCCAAGATACCTATTGAGCTAACTCTTGCCATTAGAGGACTCTTCATGTAAGTTTTTCTTCTCATCTCTTGATTGTGTGTTCATCTAGCCTAGGAGGTGCTTCACCTTGATTATTGGAAGTTATCTCCATCTATTTCTTGATTTTGTCATTTTAGGGCTTGTAATGTTGTATTTTGGGGATTTTTTTTGTGTAGATTGTAGTTTGTGAGGTTGATTGAAGGATTAGAGCTTGATTAGCATTCTTGGAGACCAAGGCAAGTGGATGAATAGATTTGATTTGGATAAGTTCTTACTTTGTCAAAAATGTGGATTTTACTATTCATATGTCATTTGATTTATCATGATTCCATAATGATTTAGAAATGTATTTATTGACATGGTTTCTTCCTTAGCTTTATGATAATAAATGCATTCCTCATCAAAGTTTACTTTGGGTCATTATGAGCTTCTTAAATGGTAGTGTATTTGCATTAAATGAGATTTGGATTGGTAGGTGAATAAATGCATTGATGAGAAGGGTGGTTGGTGGAAGGAATTCAATGTTAAATGGTAGAGAATGAATCTATTTCATGTTAAGAAAGGGTTGGAGTTGATGTGAGATGGTTTGGGAGAGAATTGACTGAAATCTGCACCTGATGTGTAGTTCCCGCAGCTGGGCGGTCAGCGGGCGGTCACCTCGGCGGCTAGCCGACAGGTGACCGGCGGCTAGCCGACCCAGATACGGTTAGAAACACAGAATGCTGCATTTTGACAGGCGAACCGCGGTCAGCCGCGCGGTCACCTCGCGGCTAACCGCCAATCCCAAACCCAGTGACCGCTAGGTAGCCGTGAGGCGCGGTTAGAAAGACAGAATGCTACATTTTAGCAGGGTGAGTCGCGGTCAGCTCCGCGGTCAGCCAGCGGCTAACCGCCGATCACCTCGGCGGCTAACCGCCATCTGACCGACAGGTGACCGAGTTTTACCCAGAATTCCTGAGTCTTTTTCCATTGGTTTCAGCTATGGTATTTAAAGGTTTGGATGGGTTGTTCTGATGCCCTACCACCTTGGAAAGACCCAGGGGATGACATAAGGAGATTGACATAGAAAGAAACATCATTTCGGAAAAGGTATTGAGACTTTTATATTCATCGACGTGCATAAGGAAACTTAGTATGTCCTCTATCATTCGAGTACCATACTAAGGGTAAATTAGACGTACAAGATCCTTATACAGGTCGTTGAATATAGATGCCCCAATACATAATCCCTAATGGCATAAGGATTTATTTCATTGTTTTATTCAGTTATTCGTATAATAGCCCGAATCTACTGGTTTTCTCTCAAATCCCGATTTGTACACCCGATATGCCTTGCCAGCCCGTGTATGCATGAACCGAAAATGATTTGAAATGTGTGCCTTCGAGCACCATTCCCCGCCTGCCCGTATGTTTTATATTGATATAGTTTTGTATATGTTTTGGTTTATCATGTAACCTATGAGTCGGCATCACTAAGCTTGGACATTCTTGTCAGTTTGATCAACTGACTTGGGTCTCCCCCTGTGCTCCCGCCAGTTGCAACTTGGATCCCGTACTGTCCCGTTACCCGGTTCGCGGCCGTGGTCCTGCCTAGCTATATGTATATATATATGTTTATAATATTGGTTCTCGTCACTTCGTGTGATTGAGCCCAATGCACTGTATGTGCTCTCATCACTTTAGTGATAGAGAGGATGTAGCTTTAGTGTGGTTGCCACCTAGTCAGTTCCTGTACCTTGGTTACACCGCATGATTTGTATTGCATCTTTACTTTAAATGAACTATGCATCCTGTTTTATGACAGTTTTCGTTATGCCTATTATATGCTTTGATTTCTTTCTCGGTATTATCTATTCACCCACCTGCCAGACCGTCGTGTCTGACCCATTTTTGTGGTACTCAGGTCCAGCTCCTGTCTTTGCCCTTGAGGAGGAGCCAGAGGAGGCGGTCGGAGAACCGCAACGATTAGTAGAGTGGCAAGCTGACGATGTCATGTAGACATTCGGTTTAGCTCGGAGCTGCGAACATTTGGGAATTTTGAGGATGACATTGTTTTATACTTTTGGGTTGTACTGGCCTTTGTTGGCCTTTATTTTTGGGGAATGTTAATTAACTTTTTCTTTTGTTAAACTTTAACTTAATGTTTTGGGAATGCTAAGAGATCATTGCTCACTCTGACATCATGCTATACTTGCTTATTAACAGTCTTATTTGATGTGATTGGAATAAGAACTTGATTTGCTACACGCTTCCGCACCAATATAAATGTTCTATGAGTGTATGAGGATTCCTCACCGCGGAAACCTGTGGGAAATTAAATAAACGTATAATCCCTATTTAACAAAAGGGGCGGTTCGTTGTTCTTCCACGCCGCCCCCGTCGCGGTCCCGGGGCCCCCGGTCCGGGGTCGCGACATTCATTCACAAGTGGAAAGCAATGGCATACAAATGCTCAGATGTGCTGCCACAAGCGTCGCTAGTCGACATTTGCCGAAACAACATGAGAGCAAGGATCTGCTCCATGATCATCGGCAACAAATCAAAAAACTTGGGAGAACTCCTAGAAGCGTCTATGGAGGCTGAAACGGTGATCAAAGACCTCAACAGTCAGAAGTCATCAAAGAAAGAGCAGACCGCCATTCCAACCTCCAAGCCAAAGAAAAAGGAGGTTCTCAATGTGCAAACCAAGTCAGCTCCTCAGCGACCAAAGAAAGTTGAAAATAAAGCTGTAGGTAAGAGACCTGAACTCTCTGATGCCTTCAAAGAACGAGTAGAAAAGAAATACCCGTTCGATGAAGATGTTGAAGAAATATTTGGGGCTCTCTTGGCAAATGGCAAACTCACCCTGCCTGACCCCAAAAGACCGGGAGATGTTGGCAAAACCAACGATCCCCGATATTGTCCATACCACCAAATGGTATCGCATCCTCTCAACCAATGTTTCGTTGTGAGAGAGAAGATCAACGAGATGTGGAAAAACGGAGTCATCACCTTTGTCAAAAACTATGGGTCTGCCACCGTTAACATGGTGTCATATGGAAAAATATCCAAATCATCAAAGGAAAAAGTCACTACTTCCTTCAAGGTGATAAAAACGACCCAAACGTCCCAAGAGCTGGTGCCTTACCTAACACCAGAAGGACAGCCCAAATGGGTACATCCTGATCTCCTAGAAGATGAAAATTGGGAGATCGTCAAAACAAAGCCGACTGCTCAACAGCGAAGGCAAGCCAAGAGACAACTCCGCAAGCTCAAACAGCAGGAGAAGGCTCAAACAAAACAAGAGGTTCCTGAAAAAGCAGAAACCTCCTCTACCGCTTCACTGGGGGCAACAGAGGATTCTCTCCCTAAAGTTCCAAGAGTGATAAGAAAATTCACTCTCAGTGATTTCATGCCGCCACGGCTCAGAGATGAGACTACGCAGGGGCCATCGTACTCTTGTATCTCGGTAGTTGGATTCTCCATGAATGGATACGAGTCCAGTGACACTGCTAGTGACACCGATGAGTGGGAGGAATCCCTTGAAACCGGAGAATATCTCTCCGACGAAGA
This sequence comes from Persea americana, assembly GCA_029852735.1. Classification (NCBI taxonomy): domain Eukaryota; kingdom Viridiplantae; phylum Streptophyta; class Magnoliopsida; order Laurales; family Lauraceae; genus Persea; species Persea americana. Next base: position 21,085,719 of record CM056817.1, read on the forward strand.
ATGGATCCCGGAATCCCACCTTATGCCAGTAATCTGGTATAACCCCTTCCAGCCACAAGGATCCTAGTCTGATGATGATGAAGACCAAGAGGCTGCCCAAATTGCTGTTAACACAGCACAAACAAATGCTCTAGTGGATCCCAACCAAGTCGAACCACAAGGGACAGATGAAGAAAAAGATTTGGCTCCTATGCCCGATCTTGAAGAATATGCGAGGATCTTGTAGCATCTAGCCACTTGCATCAACCAACTTCATCAAAATCCAGAACCGGAAGTCCCGGAAAATCTACGAGCATCTCTTCCAGTGACTCCGGAAAATGAAGAAAGTTGCTGAATTGATGATCCGCTTACATCGGAGGATGAGTCTGATTCCCAACGGTCCATTATGGAGGCATCTTCTATCGAAGTTGCCTGTAATGTGATAGTTCAGGATGATAGTGCCTCTGAAGCTCCATCTGCTAAGGCCACGGACTCTCAAAATGTATCCAGTAGCATATGTTCTGGAGCTACATATTCTCGGGTGACTTTCACTGAGATAACACCTTCTCAGCCATCGTCTCCTGAAACGGTGACATCAGAATTCAAGCCTCTTCCGACTGGTCACCATGAAGAAGCTCTGACTGATGAAGTCTTCAAAGAAAACCCAGTCAATTGGTCCCAGGTACCCAACCTCAAAAGAGATGTCTGGACCGATGAAATACTGGACAAAGAAGAAAAGTTGTTGGAAGCTGTTCAGGACTTGTTCCCTGAAAATGATCCATGCAACGCAATAGCTGAAGACGGCAATGCTGCTGCAGAGGCGTTTTCAGCAAATGGGGAAGATCAGCCCCTTGAGCCCGAAGGGGGTCTTCCGAAAGAAGAACCACCTCTAGAAGCTTTTGAAGTTGGGAAAGGTACCCGCTCTGGCCGGGATTACCACAAAAACTATAACCAACCTTCTTCTTCTTCTTATGTAAATCCTTCGGGAAAACAAGCTGTAAATGCCCCAAGCGGCGGTGATAATGAAAATGCAGGCCTAAAGGAGGCTTTCAAGTATGACTTGATTGAACACTTCAAACACATACCCGCACGACTGCACATCCTAGACTTATTACGAATGTCACAACAAACTCGTGATAGTCTCATTTCAGAACTGCAAAGGCTGAATCTGGATGTCGACAAACATGCCCCGCAAGTCCTGCAAATTGAAATGGACTATAGGGTCACAAAATAAAAAACCTCCTCAAAGGGAGAAAAGAAAGAAGCTGGAGGACCTTGCACTGAATGCCACTCGGTCCAAAAAGCCGCAAGTGCTACCATTGCCTTCAATAAGGAAGACCTCCTGCTAGGCGAGACGAAGCACAACCGACCCTTGTACTTCACAGGGTACATCAAAGAGATACCGATACACAGAGTCCAGATCGACCCGGGTTCTGCACTCAACCTCATCTCTACTTCGGTACTCGAAGAGCTGGGTATCCCACCTAGCAAACTAAGCCACACATCTGTGTCCATCTTTGGATACGATGGGAGTGCTCAAAGGCCCATTGGCAAAATCCGGTTCAGGTTGCAAATCGGCGATCTTATCTCTGAGGTCACCGTATATGCAATAAAAACCCCTTCATGCTACAACATCCTTCTTGGACGCCCTTGGATACACGAGAACGGTGTCGTTCCTTCAACTCTACATCAATGCATCAAGTTTGTTGGCGACGACGGCTTGATACATCGAGTGTTTGCAGACAAAAAACCCTTCAAAGGCAAGGAAGTCCATTTTGTAGACTCTCAGATGTACAAGGAAGAAAAAGAAGAAAAGGAGGAGAAAACAACATCCTTTGCTGGCAATCTCCAAAAAGATAAAGGCAAGGCTCCTCAGCGATTATTGGAAGAAAACAAGCCTTCCAGCAAACTCAAAGAGAGCAATCAGTCTCCCTTCGTCATCTCCTTCAAATCTTCCAAACCTTTGGTAATCACTACTAAAGCAAAGAAGACAGAGCAAAAGACAGGGGGCAAGTTTGTTGTCTCCTTCGTCTCTATCATATAAGACACGGATTCGGATTCAGAGACTGAAGACGATACATCGTCAAGCGAAGCTGATACTCAGCAAGTTCGGCCTGCTCTCACTCCATTGGAGACCCCTGCTGACGTAGAAGATCCTGCGTCTGCTACCTTCGTCGTTCCGAAAACGTCGGCAGAAGATAAACCAATCTTCTTCCATAGATCGGACGCTTCTTCATCAAATTGCCTGCTTGAGCCTTTCCAAAATGAACGTATGCCTCAACTATCCTTGTATAGTCCAATGGCACAAGCTATCATGAAAAAAATGGGCTATGACGCTCAAAATCCAATTGGTTTGGGAGGTGGCCACGGTATTCTCACACCATTGGAACCCACCCTGACCAAAAGTCAGCTGGAAGATTGGAAACTCCACCGTCGTATAGACAAGTCTTCATACGGATTGGGGTATGATCCTGACACTACGATGAGACAACTGACACAAAGGCTGCAGAGTCGTTTTGCCGACCAAGCCTCAACATCTCATGTCGATGAAAACATCGATCTCCCTGGATATCTCTTTGAAGAGTTACCCGACAAGGACCCAGGAAGCTCATCAAATTGGTATGATTTCTCTGATGATGAAGAGGAATTGTCCGATGACACAGACGCATGGTTCCTTGATTCAGAAGAGCCGTCGTCTCCAAAAGAAGTGCCTTACTTCGACCCAGTTTCAGCTGGTGATTGGGATCATCTCATAGCAAGTCTTGAGAAGAATACCGTTCAAGAAGATTTATGGACAGAAGCGGAGCCATGGTCTGAAAATGCCCTTGGAAATCCAGAAGGTCTTGTTGAGCTGGACACCTCCGAAAATGTTGTGGAGGAACCACCTTCAAACCTTCCGACAGAAGATTCTGTTCAAAAGATAGACTTGGGAACACCAGATAACCCACGTCCTGTATTCATAAGCAAGAATATAAAGGATGAGGAGTTACCCGAGTACATCTCTTTTCTTCGTGAGTTTATCAATTGTTTTGCATGGTCTTACGCTGAAATGCCTGGCTTAGACCCAAAATAGCATTTCACAAATTCAACCTGTAAGAAAATGTCAGGCCTGTAAAACAAGGCCAAAGAAGATTCCGTCCTAATGTGATGGACAAAATTGAGCAAGAAGTTCAGAAACTCAAAAACGTTGGCTTCATCCACGAGGAACAGCATCCTGAATGGTTGGCCAACATCGTCCCTGTGACAAAGAAAAATGGGAAAATCAGAGTCTGTATTGACTATAGAGACCTGAATAATGCATGCCCCAAAGATGAATTCCTGCTCCCCATACCGGAGGTAGTGATTGACAACACCTGCGGGTTTGAGCGAATGACTTTCATGGATGGCTTCTCTGGCTACAACCAGATAAAGATGCATCCCAAAGATGAAAGATATACATCCTTTCGGACCCCATTTGGCGTGTATTGCTACACTGTCATGCCATTTGGTCTGAAAAATGCTGGTGCAACATATCAAAGGGCTATGATGAAGATATTCCAAGATATGCAGCACAAGACAGTCGAATGTTATGTTGTTGACCTCGCCGTCAAAAGCAAAAGGAAAGAAGACCATCTCGAAGATCTTCGAGAAGTCTTCCTCCGGCTTCGCAAACACAAACTGCGAATGAATCCCCTCAAATGCTTCTTCGGTGTCTCATCAGGTAAGTTCCTCGGATTCATAGCTCGGAAAGCCGGAATAGAACTTGACCCCATCAAAGTCAATGCAATTCTAGAAATGCCATCTACAAGGACCCTAAGAGAACTAAAAGGGCTTCAAGGAAGATTGGCATACATCCGACGGTTCATTTCCAATCTATCAGGAAAATGCCGTCCATTTTCTCGCCTGATGAAGAAAGGTGTAGACTTTGTTTGGGATGCTGAATGTGAAGCTGCATTTCAAGACATCAAGTCATACCTAACCAAGCCTCCGGTGTTGGCTGTTCCCACAACCGGAAAACCATTCATCTTGTACACAAGAGCTCTCGACTATTCTTTGGGCGCTCTACTTGCACAAGAAAATGATGGAGGAAAAGAAGCTGCTCTATACTACCTCAGTCGCATGTTGGTAGGTGCAGAGCATCGCTACTCTCCAGTCGAAAAAAGAATGCTTGGCAGTGATGTTCGCCGTACAAAAGTGCGTTACTATTTGCTGTCAAACACAGTATACCTGATATCGAGGATCAATCTCTTAAAGGTCCTTGTCACAAAAGCAGGTTCTCTCAATGCCCGGCTGGCAAAATGGTCCATCCTTCTATCACAATTTGATATTAGGTATGTACCACAGAAAGAATTCAAAGGTCAAGCTCTGGCAGACTTTCTCGCAGAGCATCCACTGCCTAAAGATTCTCCGCTCAGGGATGATCTCCCAGACGAACCTGTCTACAGCGTGGAGACTTCCTCACCAAATGCCTCCTGGAACATGTACTTCGATGGTGCAACCAGGACAAATGAAAAAGGAAAGCCGATATCGGGAATTGGCATTCTCTTTGTTAGCCCCTATAAATACATGATTCCACACGCATTTTCGCTACTGGAACCATGTTCAAACAATGCAGCTGAGTACCAAGCTCTGATTATAGGATTGGAACTTGCCCTCGAATCTGGCATCACCATGCTGGAAGCATTTGGGGATTCTCAACTAATCGTCAACCAAATGAATCAGGAATATGAAATCAGGAAGCCTGATCTGTTGCCTTACTACAACAAGGCGCAATCGCTTCGTCAAAACTTTGACATCTGTCACATCACCCACATCCATAGAGGTGAAAACATCCGTGCAGATGCCCTGGTTGGACTTGCTGCATCCATGGCAACCCAAGAAGGGGAAAACATGCAAATTATAGTGTGTTAAAGAAAGATTCTCCCTCCTCTCAACACACACCGAGCAGTTGCTGAATGCCACCGAGTGGTCGGAGGTCGGATTTCCATCCTTAAGCCTCCGATTGGCGACGAGAGGGATCCGTTCATTGATTATATTATGTTTGGAATCCTACCTGAAGATCCAAAAGAGAGGGTAAGTATCCAAAGACGAACCCCAAACTTTCATTTGGATATTCCCTCCAAAATGCTTTACAGAAAATCCTTCAATGGAGTACTTCTACGCTGCTTGTCACAACAAGAGGCGGAAGAAACTCTAAAAGAAGTTCATGCTGGTCTTTGTGGAGCCCATCAGGCTGGTCCCAAGCTCCACGATCAGATAGAAATGTTAGGTTATTATTGGCCTACCATGGTGGCTAACGCAATACAATTTGCTAAACGTTGCCAACAATGCCAAGTTCATGGAGATTATGTACACATGCCTCCAGAATGGCTACATCCTACAGCGATCTCATGGCCCTTCGAAGCCTGGGGTATGACATCATAGGTCCTATCTCTCCCCCGTCAAGCAAAGGTCATCGCTTCATCTTCGCTGCTACGGATTATTTCTCCAAGTGGTCAAAAGCATTTACGTTCAGTGAAATGAAGACCTCGTCAGTCATTCAATTCTTACGAACCAACATCATTTGTCGCTTCGGCATACCTAAAAGATTCGTCCATGATAACGGACCACAATTCCGAGATCACAGATTCTACAGGTTCTGCGACAAATACAAAATCCAAAGTTGTCTTTCGACTCCGTATGACCCGGCAGCGAATGGACTAGCAGAAGCCTTCAACAAGACACTCTACAAAATTCTCAAGAAAATGGTCTCTACTCACAAAAGAGACTGGAGCGACAAACTGCCTGAAGCTTTATGGGCCTACCGGACTACCGTTCGAGGACCAACCCATAGCACACCATTCTCCTTGGTCTATGGATGTGAAGCAGTTGTCCTCCTAATGGTACAAATTCCTTCTTTAAGGGTATCTCTACAAAATGAAATGACGCAAGAAAGCAACGTCAAATTGAGACTCCAAGAACTGGATAATCTCGATGAAAGATGACTCGAAGCTCTACAAAGCGTTGAGCTTTACCAAGCACGCATGGCAGGATCTTTTGACAAAAGGGTCAGGCAACGCGCCGACAAAAAGGGTAACTTGGTTCTTGCGGTGAAAAGGCCAATGGTTTTTGCCCATAAATCCAAAGGCAAATTCGAACCAAAATGGGAGGGACCCTTCGTCATCGACAAAGTTTTCTCCAATGGCGCATATGCTCTTCTAAACATGGAAGGTGACAAATGTATGTTGCCCATCAATGGCAAGTTCTTGAAGCGGTACTACCCTTGAAGACTTCCTACATCGGGTCAGAGTGATGCCTGCATGGCCAAAGCCTATTCCTAGGTACTTGCTCGTCAAACCCACCCTTTTAGAGTTTTCATCCCTATGTTGAAATTTCTAAAAAGCCAAAAACAATGTTTACTTTCAATGTTTCATTGTTCAAAAAAAACAAAAAAAAAAAAACAAAACCAAACCCGAAGTCAAAGTTTAGGAGCCTCTTCCCTAACTTGACCAAAACTTTCAATCCTTGAACCCAAAATTCATGGTTTGAAACAAAAATCAGGACTTAGGAATTTCCACCCTAGTCCACCCTGACTTTTACCACCAAAGATGGTTTTGAGTCAAAATTTACGACCCTCGTGTCTTAAAACAAAAAAATGGCTTTTCAAAAAACCGTGGGGAAGCGGCATTTAGTCGATACTCACACAAAACCCAAAAATCGGGAGGATGCGGACCCCATTCAATACTTCCAAAACCTCAAAATCGCAAGAAAGCGACACCTCGTCGATACTTGCAAAATTTCAAAAAAATCGTGGAGACACAACGTTTCAGTTGATATCCAGAACCCAAATTTCAAGAAAAAAAACAAAGGTTTGGAAAAACCTCAAATTTCAAAAATCGTGGGGAGGCGACATTCCATTGATACCCACAAAACCAAATTTTTGTGAAAAAAGCAAGGAGGCGACATTCAGTCGATACTTGCACCTAAATCCGCGAGGAAGCGACATTCCATCGATACTCGCAACCGAATGAGCAAGGAAGCGACATTCCATCGATACTTGCAATACCATTCAGCAGGGAGGCGACTCTTAGTCGATACTTGCATTTTTGAAAACCAAAAACCTAGCTTGCACGCCAAAACCCGGCTTTCACTCCAAAACCCGGCTTTTATGCCAAAAACCTGGCTTTCATGCCAAAAACCAAAATCTGGCTTCCATGCCAACAAAACAAAAACCTGGCTTTCATGCCAAAAATAAAAAAATCTAGCTTCCATGCCAACAAAACAAAACTTGGTTTTAAAAAAACTTGGATTCTATGCCACAAAATCTAGCTTTCACGCCAAACAAACAAAAATCGGCTTCCATGCCATAAAACAAAAATCGGCTCTCATGCCAAAAACTGGCTTCCATGCCACAAAACCAAAACTTGGCTTTCACGCCACAAAAATCGGCTCTCATGCCAAAAACCGGCTTCCATGCCACAAAAATCGGCTCTCATGCCAAAAACCGGCTTCCATGCCACAAACAAAATTTTGGCTCTCATGCCATCCAAAATTTGGCTTTCAAGCCATCAAAAAACTTAGCTTTCACGTCACAAAAATCAGCTCCCATGCCAAAAACCGGCTTCCATGCCACAAACAAAATTTTGGCTTTCACGCCATCCAAAATTCGGCCTTCAAGCCATCTCAAAAATCAGGCTTTTTGCCACAAAATCTGGCTTTCATGCCTAAAAACAACCATTTGACAAAAGATTTTCACAAAATGACAACCTTTTGATCAAATTTTCAAACAAACCATTCCCATTCAATTTTTGCTTATGTTTTCATCAAAAGAGAATTTAAGTGAAATAAGGGGATACAAAAAAAGAAGTGCCAAAAATGTTTATACATGGAGGTACCAAAAGAAAAGAAGAAAAAGTTTGTTACAAATCAGGAGGCTAGTCCGACATGGTCTTCAGCCATAGGCTTAACTCCTCAAGCAAACACTTGGCCTTAGCCTCCAAAGCTTCCAAGCCGCGTTTCTTCAGAGTCTTCCCATAAAAAGCAGTAGGCTGCCGCGATCCATCCTCAGCATGAGGAAGCTCTTCCCAGAGAATCTGCCATCGTTCATATTCTTGAGTCTTCCTCGGGAGATTGCTTTCGACCTCCTCAACTTGGCGAATGAGAGTCCTCTCTCTATCACGAGCTTTCAAAGTGGCAGTCCAATTGGCAGCGGCTTGTTCTTCCAATAGCTCAAGGCGTTGTCTGGCTTCGGTGACCTCCCTATCAAGGCAGTGCTGGTCCTGTGTCAGCTCAATAATAGCCAACTCGGTGACATTCCTCTCCCGAACGAGCTGCTTTCGAGTCCGCGAGATCTCTTTTAAATCAGATTTGACCTCGCTGGAAGGCTTCAAAAACATCTCGTTGAAGAAATCATCATTTGGAAAGCTCTTGGTCTCAGTCCACTTGTTGCCTAGAGCGATGACTTCATCAACAAAAGCCTTGGCATCTGTAATGTCCAGACCGCCTTCTTCGCTATCGGCAAGACTGTCCTGCACATGCTTCACCATGCCAAAACCAACCTCCAAATGGCCAGAAGAAAGAGTCTCGACCCATGAGCTCAAGACTCTCTTCAACACCTTCCTCGCAAACTGACGGGATGGCTTAGATGAAGACTCGCCATGCTCCGTTGGTCGACTACCCGTGTCAGGCACCGTTGGAAGAGTAATCAAGAAGCTCTTTCCAACCGGGTCCGCCGAGGAAGGAATATCAGTAGGCGGACTCGCCTCTGCCTCATCAAAATTGGTGGAAGAAGCCCCTACTCCTGGATCGGTCACGGGTACCCCCTGCTCTGGTTCTGAAAAAGATAGAGGGACTTCTTCTGTCACCTCACAACCTGCCAATGAAAAATGAAAAAGGTATGAATATGATCTTGTCAAAAATCAAAATATCAAGATTATCATTACAAAGTACCTTCTTCGACGACTGGTGGAATGCTTTCTGCCTCCATGAGCTCATCCGAAACATCATCGAAAGTTGTGTCCATGGATGGCTCAAAGTCGTCGGAATCCTCTGACAAGTCAGCTGGCAAAAATATATATATGTATGTCAGCAAGTGGCGGTAATGAAGGAAAAAAAAAAAAAAAAAGGAAGAAGAAAAAAAAAATCATACCAGGAGGAGATTCTGGATCTACTTCAGAATCTCTGGGTTCTTCCTCAGATGCCACGATAGGATCCGTCACCGCCTCATCGGTCGGAACCTCGGGCATCATCAAACCATCATCCTCTCCCAAAAGAAAGAAAGCAGTAGATCAAAACAAAAGCTCTCATGAAAGAAAAGAACCGGAAAGAGAAAAGGGAAAAGCATACCATCATCAAAGGTCTCTTCCCCTCAACTTCTCTTCTCCGGAGGCTCATCATCATCCCCTAATGCCTCCTCAACAATGGTGGAAGGAATTTCCAGATCAGGAGAACTTTCGTGCCGCCTCTGACTTTGGCGGTGTCCCTTTCTCCTCTTGCCCCTACGGGACGAACTGCTAGAAGCACCCTTCCCACCATCAAAATCAGGCCTCTCGCCAGGGTCCTCACTGGACGGTCTGCTCTTGCCAGTAGACTCCATGGAAGCCTTTGCTCATTCTGCTTGTATCCAAGCAGCAACCTCAGCCTCCTCCTCGGCAAGCTGTTCCAAGACCTCACCAGGTATCTCTTGTGCAGCTCCTAGTCTGACGACGTCCCGTTCCTCGAGAAAACCTATTCTGTGCCTTTCTCCAGAATGGAAAGCCAGAACTTCTTATCGGCGAACGCCGTCTAACTTCCCAAGGCCCTTCCCGGAAGACTGCTTTACATCAAGCTCTTTCTTGGAAAGTCCCTGGTATGCTGAAAAGCTCTCCACAAACCATTTTGCAAAGCCAGCCGTCCGAAAAGTAGGCAACTCAGGATAAGAAATCAGGGCAGTAGTGTCTTCTGCGCTATAAAAGGCCCATGCATTTCTCCCGTCCTGCAGACCTCCAAAACGCTTCACCTTGCTTGAAGGCGCTCCAACAACGCCTTGAGAGAAACCCAACTGCATGGCAAAACGCGAGGGAACATACGGCTGGATGTCGACGAAAAGATGTCTGCGGTACACCATCGTGCTGACACGTATGTTAAAAAGCCAACTCCTCTAGCATTTGTCAAAGAATAATGTTTCCCAGACCCTGCCCTGGTCGAATCACGGGAGACACCGAAATCAAAAGCCTTCTTCCTCAAACCCGGAGAAAGCTTCACTGAAGACTGCCCCATCTCGACGTCCCAGAATCATCGGATCCTCAAGCGGGTAGATAAAAGAGATTCAGAAACAGGCTTCCCTCTAGCCAACCGAATCATAAACGGGTCATCGTCCTGAGCAGCACCCAATCGGTGGAAACTGGGACAGTGGTCTACATACCACGAATAGAAAATGTGGGCTGAAAATACCCTGTTCATGGGAAGCCCAAGCCGAACCAGGAAAGCAACAGCCTGCAGTTTGGTACACAAATAGGAGTAAAGAGCAGGCACCAAAGCAAGCCGCTCTCCAAACGCTATCTGATAAGCCGGAAAAATGCAATGCGGCCTGATGTGCGTTCCATCTCCTCCAGCAAAAACAGCCTCGCCCAGCCAATCAGTGAGGTAAACAGCGAGATCTCTCCTCAGCACAATGTCAGAATGAATGGCGTCTGTGCTTGCGAAGAATACCCTCAAATTCTCTCGCATGACAGAGATCTTCTTCGAATCCGGGTTCTTAGCCCTGGCTTCCTGGGTCGTACTCTCAGAAGACTCTCCGTTGTCAAAGAAGTTGGAAGACAAAAAGCTACCGCTCCTCCAACTGCTACACCGGACTTTCGAGCCCTCCTTCTCCTTTAAAAAATCATAGAAGGCGACGAGCTGAAAGTACAAAAGCCTGAACTCCTCAGACTGCTCCTCAGGGACGCTGTCGATAGGCATAAACTGCACATAGAGATTGCCGAGGATAGGCAGCCCAGTGACGGCACTCAGTTCCTTTAAAGAAAAACCAATCTCACGATTCGTGACAACGAAGGTGTTGGTTTGTGGAAGGAACGATTCCAGCATGGCCATAAAAGCCTTATTGGAGAAAACCACGGTTTGCCGAAAAGCGCGAACAGCATCAAAAGCCTCGGCCTCCTTCAGAATGGCACCGCCAACCTGCAGGATGTGATCAGTCCACGACCCCCAGCTCGAGTCCGCACTGAAACGGCCACGAAGTCGAAAAGGCTTCACCCAATTGCTGCCATCGCCCTTGAAAATGCCAAGGCCCACCGGTCTCAAATTGACCGAAGAATGGTCTGAACCTTGGTAGCCGCTAGCCGGCATCAAAATGTCCATACGGGCAGGCGACTTCTCTGCAAAACCAGAAGGGCCGCCAACAAAAACCCCGGTCTTGATCACGTTCGTCCTCTTCACCCAGCTTGGAGGATCTTCCCTCTTCAAGCATATGGAGGAAAGGCTCATGATCGAGATTGTCCGATCGAAGGACGACCGGGTAGAAACAGTTCTCTTCTCACCATCAACTGTGAAAGAGAACTGAAAACATCTCCTTTGGTATGTTGAATCGTCGGGGACGGCATCACCAAAGAAGAAGGTAGGCTTGGGCACAATGCTCTGATTGTCCGTGACCCAGGGACGGTTGCTTACCATAATCTTATAATACTCCTCATCCTTGAGGGCAATCAAACGTTGCCTCATCTCATCTCCGTTGAGCGAGTCACACTCTTTCAAGTTCCTTTCAACATACTGAACCTCCTCCCAAGCCTGCTGTACGGCCGCATTAGAGGATCTTGTAGAACGACGAGGCGCATCAGTGACCGGCTCCTTACCCTTGTTCGTTCTGGAGGAACTACCTGCAAAGGATGGAAAGAAAAAAAAATCAATCATCAAAATGACAGAATTTTGCAAAAAAATCTAGCGAAATTTTGGCATGATCGTGGGGCAATTCCGAAGAAAAGGGAAACACCCCGAAAGAAATAGGAGCTTGAAGATGGGCTCAACATCGCTGCAAGCCCATAATCATGGAAAATTCTCGAAGAAAGGCTCGAACTCAAACATTGCTGCAAGATCAAGCCAAAGCTTCTCAAATATCCGCAAGATCGGAAAAGGACTCAACATTGCTGCGAGCTCCAGAATCCAAAACTTGCAAAGCTCCTCAGAAAATCCCCGCAAGACCAAAAAAGGGCTCAACATTACTGCGAGCTCCAAATCCCAAGACTTGCAAAAAGATTCCCAGGTGTGCACTATCATACTTCCAAATTCCATTTTCTAAAAAAAACAATGCATAGAAGGAAAGTTGTCATGCATGCGCATCTCAAAACCCAAAAGAAAAAGAGAAGATCTCTTTTCAAAAAAAAAGAGAAAGAAGAAAAAAAAAAAAATTTTTGCCCACAGGCCACGTGGCCGTACGGCCATGACCGTACTGTCTTGTCCGTACGGCCACAAAAAAAGAAATAAAAAAAAAACACGGTAAAAAAAAAAAAAAGAAAAACCGTGATAAAAAAAAAAGAAAAGAAGAGCCACGGTAAAAAAAAAAAAAAAAAAACAGAGAGAAAACCGTGCGAGAAAAAAAAAAAGAAAAAGAAAGAAAGAAAAAAAAAAGACGCGTAAAAAAAAAAGAAGAAAGAGATACACGTGGAAAAAAAAAGAAGAGAAAAGAAAAGAAAAGAAAAGAAAAGGAAAGAATGAAGATCTTTTTCTATTCCTACATGGGGTTTCTTAAGAAAAAGAAGAAACTTACTTGAAGCCATTGATGGAGAAGAAGAAGAAAAAGCTTGAAAATCCTTGAAGAAAAAGAATTCTTGATCTTGGAGCACTCTTGAAGGTTCTTGCAAAAAGAGAGCAATAGCAACAAGAGATCCAATCCCCTTGCTTTTATAGAAGAAAGCAAACCAAAAGAGGAAAGGGGGAGAAAAGAAAGGAGGTAAGTGCTACAAATTAGCAAACTTCCTAAAAGAAAGGAATTATGGGATATTCTTTCCCAATGAGGAGATCTTTTGAGAAATTCTCTCCAAAAAGAGAGGGATTATGAGAAACTTTCTCCCAAAGAAAGATACTTTGAGAAAATCTCTCCCAAAGAAAGATACTTTGAGAGATTCTCTCCAAGTAAGAATATTTTTAGATATTCTCTACCAAAAGGAGATATTTTTAGATATTCTTAACAAAATGACACCACATGAGATCTAAGCCATCTTTAAAAGCTTAAGGTCCCATGGTTTAGCCCACAAGAGCCAGGTCTGACCACCTAGGCACTAAAAGTGGCTTTTAGTCAAAATTCCTCTTACCAAGAGCATACAAAAACGGTTCCATACCTCCTTTGAGTTGATTGGACCATACAAAAAATCCAAGCCTCATGAGTTTCCAAAAATCCAAACCATCCCACCTCATGAACCAAATTAAGCCAAAACCTTGAAATTGACATTCCATAAAAACCCAAACCACTCCAATGGACCCAAAGTTGTCCCAAAGAGTGATAAAAATCCAAACCATGGTCTCCTAACTCGCCACATACAGCTTGTTGGGTCACAAGGCCAAAACCAAAACCAAATCCCGGTCCCCTAACTTGCCACATACAGCTTGTTAGGTCACAAGACCAAAATCAAAATTCAAAACCCGACCCCCTAACCTGCCACATACAGCTTGTTAGGTCACAAGGTCAAAAACCAAAAACCTTCTTGACCGCCTGATGCGCAACACAAAGCCTTTAGGTTCACAAGGTCAAAAGGAAAATCCAAAACCCAAAAACCCAACCCAAATGTCATTTTCAAAATTTTGCCTTGAGATGGTACGTGATGTCTCCCACCGCCATAAAATTCCCTTGGAAACTCAAAAGGCTACACTATCAAGAAAAATGCTCAGAAACTCTTGGTCAAGTCAGAAGTTCTCCTTCAAAGTTTTCTTCGAGGCACATCGACTGCAAAGGCTATCCAATTCGTCGCTGTACCTCGAGGGGGCATTTGTTGACAACAAAAATGTCACTTTGCCTCATCAACATCAAAAGCTATATGGAGCCGCATCCTACTACAAACAGGCAAAGCTGCTTCAAGCATCATATCTTGACAGATTCAGACAAAAACTACAAGATCTTTCAAAGTAGCCAAAAGAAGGGTACACATGAAGTCTCGGGCCATTTCGACACCATCTGGCCTAACTTCAATCCTCCTACAGCTGAGCGGGAGCTCCCGATGACGACAATGTCAAATACATCAAATCTTCGATCAAAGTTTATGGATGGTCTCAAAATACCTCCAAAAGGCTCCATGTCGAATTTCAAGTCAAACCGACACCGTTTGACCCTTCATCAACTCTCGAACGGCAAAATCAAGCCTTCCGGCGGCGAGAACCTCTGATGCTGCCACTCATCAAACAAAACACATGAGTAGCTTCTGCATGCTTCCAAAGGGCTGCACGTCAAATTTCAGGTCATTCCGACAACATTTGACCCGGTTTTAATGCTCCGAAGCAAAATCAAGCCTACTGGCGGCGAAGCTCCCCGGGACCATGGTACCCAAATCAGAGCTAATGGATCATCTCAAAATGACTCCAATAGCCTCCCCGTCAAATTTCAGGTCAATCGGACATCGGATGACCGTACATCAAAGCTCGACATCTTCCACACGGTGAAATCAAGTCAAGCATTGATGGGACCCCAAACGGCTTCAAAACTTAAATAAAAGCCCATGGTTGGTCCTATCTAATGCCTAAGAAGCTTCACCTCAAATTTCAGGTCATTCCGACATCGTTTGACCCAGTTTCAACTCTTGGCGGAAAATCGGCTACAGAGTCTTCGGCTTTTCCAAAAAATAGGAAAATTTGTGCTCTGATTTGCACAGCCTTTCGACGGGTTTTATTTAGAGGAATCAAGCCTATAAATGAAGAGAAATGTCAAAGAAAAATACAGGAGAAAACAGAAGTGAAAAACCCCGAGAAACGACCAAGAAACGGCAACCGGAATGCGGCCAAAAAATGGACCAAAGTCCAAGGTCGCCAGCCCCATGGTCGCCGGCGACCCTGGAAATCCGAGTCGCCGGATTTCCGCCGAAACGTCCGTTTTTTTTATTCTTTTCGCGTTTCGCAATGATTGGCCCCTGTGATTTTTTTAAAATCTGATTTTTGAGGCATAATATCCATCGATCTTCGTCAACATCACGGACCCGCTATCAAAATCATTTGATCATCATCAGACACTCCGAGGGTCCATCAATTGTGACCACCACTAGACAAGCAAGACAGCAACCAGCCCCGATCCCATATGCAAGTACACTCCTCCATATAGGCCAAGAACAGGTGGGCCTGGCTCGATCAGTCACGCCAAGGGTCCCGCGGCGAAGCCCTGCTGTTTACACCAGCGCAACGCACCCATAATCCAGCATCAATACAAGCATGAGGTAGTCCAACCCCAACTTCAAGAAATGACTCCTCCGACTGTCTCCGTAAGCCGATCGATCTCAAACTCATTTGGCCTTAGGCTAACCTATCATCAATCGACGGGATACGAAAGATCACCTCTAACGTATCAAGATCAATTGACTCCGACTTATGAAATGTTAGACGAGGAGCATGATCCCCCACTCTATTATGATGAAGTTGCGGACGATGTAGACCCTCATGAGCTTCACGAAGAACATCGGCCGGACCATCCCGCCCACGAGCTCTCCCGCCAATTGACTTATGTGGGTTGACGATTAGGATTAGCTCATGACCTTGATAAAACTCGGAACCAAACCCAAATTCAGGCCCCTAGGAGAACACGAGCCGAGGAAAGCTACCAATATGCGCCTTTGGGACCCCAACCGGACCCTCAACACGATCTTGTAGAACAGATTTATTATCGATCCCCAGTTGAGGTCCTGAGACGTGGCCAGGCGCACGAAGATCAAAACCCTGATTCCCAGGTAATTAGAGAAATGCGGAAGGAAATAGAAGGGCTGAAGAGTGAAATTAGAAAGAAGTCGCCGTCACGACAAGGCAAAAGGTTAGGGTTCTATGACTTCACGAAGAAAGAAGAGACCAAGAAATCACCCTTCCCAGCTAAAGCCCCAAAGTTCGTAGCGTATGACGGGACTATAGACCCTCAACACCATTTGGTGTCCTTTTGTAGTAAATGCAGTATAATCGCTGATGACGATGCCCTCCTCATTAATTACTTTCAAGAATCGCTAGCCGGAGATGCGCTAACTTGGTACACATCTGTGCCCTCACACGAAATCAATACCTTTGAGGATGTGATAGAAAAATTTCTGGTGCGATACCAACACCTAACTAAGAACAAACCCCTGTGGCATGACTTAGCCAACTTAAAGCAAAAGAACAATGAGGATTATGAAGAATTCGCCGCAAGATGGCTGAGTCAATTCACGAGGTCTGACTGTAATATGAAGGAGGATGAACAAGTCGGGATGGTCATTTCGAACATGAAAGACCCGATGAGGACATTGATGACGATCGGGGAAGTCATGAATTGGAGCGGCCTACACCATCGATTGTCGAGAATGAAACAGAACCTAGACGATGGAATATTGAATAACCTAGGCATCTCCGATCAAAAAAGGATTGTCCGTCGCGTGACCAATCAAGTGGAAAATCGCACGACCCCGGAAGTAAACTCGACCCAAGAGGTGGTTTATCGCCCATATAATCCTGGTTAGGAAATGAATTTCAACCAACAGTGAATCAAGGACAAAACCGGGATGTTAATTTCCAAGGGAACACACAAGGCTTCCGGAACGATCAGAGCTACCGTGATTTTCCTCGGAATGATCAAAGTTATAACCAACAACCACATGACCAAAGGGGACCCGTTCATTCAAGGCAAAACATAAATTCGGCACGACAACCTGTGAATCAGCCGGTGATGCCTCAAAACCCGAATCAGAGTACTAATCCTCGACCGAATTATAACGCAGTCTCGTTCAATTATAACGACAATTCAGGCTAAAACAATGACGGGAACAAGAGAAGGCTTGGACCAAAAAGGGTTAACTACCCGCCCCTCCCTCAACCTTGGATCACTGTTTTCTGGTCGCTCATAGAACAAAACGCTATCCAGCTTCCACCAGAAAGACAACAGCAATGGCCAGACCACCTTGATCGGACGAGATTCTGTGCATACCACAGGATGCCGGGACATGACCTAACCCATTGCTATATGGCTAGAGACCTGATCTACGACCTCAGTGATGAAGGGGCGATTGACTGGCATAGCATCAAACCCATGGGAGTCTACGGTCCGCAGAAAATGCCACAAGCCCAAGGTCTGCTTACCGGTACGACGCAGCGAGTGCCGAACATGCAAATCTACACAAACCCGATGCCACAACACGCTGCGTCAACCTCGACACAACCGTTGCAGGGACCGTCGACCAATGTCGCCACCATGTTACATCAATCAACTGATTTCCCGATCCAGCCAGCCATTAGTCAGAATCAACCCTACTATGATGACTTTTTTGAAGATGATGACTATTGGAAATACGTCAATTGGGACGGGAAAACTAAATTCAGATTAGATAACATCAAAACCCGCATGGTAATCGACTCCCCCGACCTCTACAAGGTGTTCTTTGATGATGATATCGTGTACGAGGGGTCTCGGACCAGCACTCACTCCCAATTTAATCACCCCCAGGATGTTGGGCCGTCACAAGCACACCTCCGATCAGGACGGATCCGCCCACCGTGGCTACCTCCGATCGCCAGTGCGCCGGATCCGGGCTTACAAATCCCCAACGCGCAGACCGAAGAGGTTGTCGAAGAGAGACATCATGTTCAACTGGAGACTGGGATAAAGTATGATTTCCTACGGCATCTAACAAAGATACCAGCTAAGGTGTCAATCCTCGATCTGATCAAGACTTCCCCTATGCATCAAAAACAGCTGATGGATGCCATCACCCATTTACAAGTTCCGGAAAATATAACCCCAGAGCAACTACGGGCGTCCATTGCATCCTTGTCGTCTGAGACATCCTTGCCGATCCTCAACTTTACCGAGGAGGAACTAAAAGAAATACCACCTGAAGCGAGGACCTCACCCCTACATCCCACAGTTAGGGTGGCCGAGAAGGAGATATCCGGCGCTTTGGTAGACACAGGGGCATCCCTAAACATCTGTCCACTGAAAACATACAAGACGCTGGATCTAACTGCCAAAGACCTAACCCCAGCTCTGTTGGTGGTGACAGGATATGACGGAAATAGGAAGAACGTTTGTGTGAAGATCATGTTATTGGTGCAAGCAGGCCCGATCTTAGTACCCGAAGAATTCTACGTCATGGATATCCCAGCGACCTTCAACTTGATATTAGGGCGTCGCTGGCTAAATCACATGAAGGCGGTCATGTCCACTAGGCACCAATGTATTAAGTTTCCCCACTTAGGAAAAATAGTGAAGCTAATGGGGGACCCGCCTGTGATCGAACCAGAAGGACTTCAGATACTTCCCACCTTGCGACCAGCCCTTATCCCCCATGGAATCAAAACCCATGGATACAGGGTTGATCCCACCATTTCCCTGATGGACATCGATCCCGTCCGGAGTATGATACCAGATCCGGTCCCTCTACCCGAACCGCCATTAAGAAAAGAATGCATACATGGCTGGAGCCTCATGAGAAAACTTGGATATCAGCCCGGATTGGGGCTAGGTAGGAATGAGGATGGGATTCTTGACCCCGTTATCCTGGAAGCAAGGATAGGAACAGAAGGACTGGGATTCAACCCGTATGATCAGGTAACACTCTTCATAAAGGATTGGAAACTAGAGGAACACTTCGTCAGGCATAGCCAGCTCTTGGACCCCAATGAACCTCCCAACGAAGAAGGATGCCATCAGACCCACCCCCAGGAAAAAGGGAAAGAACTCTTGATAGAAGGTATAACTGATTCGTCGTCTGACGACGAGGAGGTCGAAACTTACGAAGACATCTTCGGTACCTGGGAAGAATTCTATGGATCTGATGAGATTAGAGGTTCAAGTTCCCCCCTGGAGGAAATTTTCCAAATGCTGTCTTGTAACATGATTGGTACTAGTGATTCGGTGAAATTGCCCAAAAAAAAACCCTGATTTCCGAAAAGAGAAACGACTATGAAACCTGGGAAGTCAAAGGCCCCAATAGCCAAGAAGTC
This sequence comes from Persea americana, assembly GCA_029852735.1. Classification (NCBI taxonomy): domain Eukaryota; kingdom Viridiplantae; phylum Streptophyta; class Magnoliopsida; order Laurales; family Lauraceae; genus Persea; species Persea americana. The sequence goes on from CM056817.1 coordinate 21,104,781, forward strand.
GTATACTGGCCAGCTGCGTGGCGACACTGGAGAGCAGGACCTTCAGAAGAAGACGGCAAAACCTAGGAGATTGAAAATCGCGAAGGCGACGAAGTGGTGTATCGCCCCGCAGTTCGGCATTGCCCGGGGCAGGGATCTTCCTCCTTAGATAGCCCCTCCTCAACCCAACCTGTACCATATCATTCTAAAAACCCAAAAAAATCGCAAAACCCCAAAATCCCAGAAAAAGTAGAAAACCAAAAACCCGAAAATGTGAGTAGTTTAGGAGTAGAGACCTTTGACTATTGTAGGGCCATAAGAAGACCCGAGCACTGGAAAATTCCCCCGGTAGAGCAATCACGGCTAGAGGAAACCATGAGCCAAATTAGCAAGATAGGGTATGAGTCGATGCCCATTATTTCAGAGCCAGAATCATCTCCGGGAACCGAGAACGTAAAAGATGAGATGGGCGTTTATGAATTAGTAGATGTCGAAGGAGAAGACGATGAAGTCTCGGAAGAGTTCCAAAGGGTCATCAAGAGGTTTGACGAGCAAACTCAGTCGACGGCCGAAAAGACAAAGGAGATCAACTTGGGGATGAGGAAAGGCCCAAGCTAGTCCAAATTAGTGCATGCTTGGAACTCGGCGAAGAAGAAGAGATCCTTAGAGTCCTAGATGAATATCAGGACGTATTTGATGGACCCGTCTTTTTCTTTCTCGCCTTCCTCCGTCCCGGGTCCGCCGGGGTGCGGCGGGGCAAAGAGAAAAAAGGAGCAAGCATCAACATTTTTTTTTTGTACGGGTATGCCAGATTTTCTATTCTACTTGGAATTTGAAGTGGTGATCCGGAGATTCACCTTCACAAGTAGAAAAGGAAATCAACTTTTTTCTAACTTTCCATTGCACATATATTTTAAAGAAAGAGACAAGGTTTTAAAATGCCGTGTGAGACGATTTTGTTTAATTTGCCGTGAAAGGCAGTTTTGTGCCGTAGAAGGCGATTTTGTGCCGTAAAAGGCAGTTTACAAATCTCATCAAAATGTAAAGACAAGAAATGTGATTTTTATGTCTCTTTTTAAAAAATACAATACAATAGAAAAGTAAGAAAAGGAATCTGACTTCTCAAGCGATTATGGGGACTCGTTCAGATCGACGGTCGCGAGTCATGCATGGGCTCCGCCATCGTCGTTCAGATGAGAACACTTGATGCTTTGATTCACTTGGCTTGGCTTGGACCTCAGATTTTTAGAGGATAAAGACCAAGAGAAGGTCTTATATCCAATAAAAAACCAAGTAGACGGGCTGAAAAGCCGCATCTAGGCCATGTTGGATAAAAGAAGAGAGGAGATCTTGGGGGCGGGGGGGGGGGGGGGGGGGGGGGGGGTGGGGGGGGTGGCCCTCCAAGGGACTTCGATCACCTTGTAGAATTCGCAGCAGAGTTTCTTCAAAGTGAGAGAGCTTCCTTTTTGCAGAGAATTCTTCAGGATAGTTTTCAGACAATGTTTTTGGACCCAATTTTCAAGACCCCTTCCCTTTGGAATGACCGCCTATTTATAGGCTTTTGGTGGCCATTAGGAAGGTCTTATGGGCATTAATGATATTAATGCTCCATGATGGGAGGAGTTACAAGATTTAATTTCATAATTTTGTAACTCCTTTTTCTTGGATTTTGATTGGCCGATGGAGAGTAATGAGCATTTAATCTCCATGATGATGGGAGTTTCATGATTAATTACCATGATTAATCTCCATAATGATAGGAGTTACATGGTTAATTGTCATGATTAATTGGACTTGTAACTCCCATTTCTTGGCTTCTGATTGGGCCGTTCAAAATAATGAGTTAGTGACCCTAATAAATTGCCATAAAAGGGTCATTTAACTTCATTAATTGGCTGCCGAGTTGCTTGAAGAGTAGCGGGCCGCGCCGCATCTTTTGGAATTCTTCTTGCGATGATGATCGATGGATCCGTACGTTGCTTGATGTCGGATGATGATGAAAATTCAGACATTGGTTGCCACTAATGGTCCGGCAACATCTGTCCAGTCGATTTCTTGATCGGTCGTGCAGAAAGTGTGCTTTCTTGGTCGGCCGGTTGGCGGTTTCGGAGTGTCCGATGATGATCAAATGATTTTGATAGCGGATCTGTGGTGTTGACGAAGATCGACGGATATCATGCCTCAAAAATCAGATTTTAAGAAAATCACAAGGGCCAATCATTGCGAAACGCGAAAAGAATCGGAAAAACGGACGTTTCGGTGGAAATCCGGCGACCCGGATTTCCAGGGTCGCCGGCGACAATGCACCCATGGTCGCCGGCGACCATGGGGCTGGCGACCTTGGACTTTGGTCCATTTTTCGGCCGCCTTCCGATCGCCGTTTCTTGGTCGTTTCTCGGGCTTTTTCGCTTCTGTTTTCTCCTGTATTTTTCTTTGACATTTCTCTTCATTTATTGGCTTTATTCCTTTGAAGAAAACCCGTCAAAAGGCTGTGAAAATCAGAGCACAAAGTTTCCTATTTTTTGGAAAAGCCGAAAACTCTGTAGCCGATTTTTCGCCAAGAGTTGAAACTGGGTCAAACGATGTCGGAATGACCTAAAATTTGAGGTGAAGCTTCTTGGGCATTAGATAGGACCAACCATGGACTTTTATTTGAGTTTTGAAGCCGTTTGGGGTCCCGTCGATGCTTGACTTGATTTCACCGTGCGGAAGATGTCGAGCTTTGATGTACGGTCATCCGATGTCCGATTGACCTGAAATTTGACGGGGAGCCTATTGGAATCATTTTGAGATGATCCATTAGCTCTTATTTGGGTGCCATGGTCCCGGGGAGCTTCGCCGCCAGTAGGCTTGATTTTGCTTCGGAGCATCAAAACCGGGTCAAACGTTGTCGGAATGACCTGAAATTTGACGTGCAGCCCTTTGGAAGCATGCAGAAGCTACTCATGTGTTTTGTTTGATGAGTGGCGGCATCAGAGGTTCTCGCCGCCGGAAGGCTTGATTTCGCCGTTCGAGAGTTGATGGAGGGTCAAACGGTGTCGGTTTGACTTGAAATTCGACATGGAGCCTTTTGGAGGTATTTTGAGACCATCCATAGACTCTGATCGAAGATTTGATGTATTTGACATTGTCGCCGTCGGGAGCTCCCGCTCAGCTGTTGGAGGATTGAAGTTAGGCCAGATGGTGTCGAAATGGCCCGAGACTTCATGTGTACCCTTCTTTTGGCTACTTTGAAAGATCTTGTAGTTTTTGTCTGGTTCTGTCAAGATCTGATGCTTGAAGCAGCTTTGCCTGTTTGTAGTAGGATGCGGCTCCATATAGTTTTTGATGTTGATGAGGCAAAGTGACATTTTTGGTGTCAACAAATGCTCCCTCGAGGTACAGTGACGAATTGGATAGCCTTTGCATTCAATGTGCCTCGAAGAAAACTTTGAAGGAGAACTTCTGACTTGACCAAGAGTTTCTGAGGATTTTTCTTGATAGTGTAGCCTTTTGAGTTTCCAAGGCAATTTTATGGCAGTGAGAGACATCACGTACTATCTCAAGGAAAAATTTTGAAAATGACATTTGGGTTGGGTTTTTGGGTTTTGGATTTTCTTTTTGACCTTGTGAACTTAAAGGCTTTGTGTTGCGCATCAGGCGGTCAAGAAGGTTTTTGGTTTTTGTCCTTGTGACATAACAAGCTGTATGTGGCAGGTTAGGGGGTTGGGTTTTGAATTTTGATTTTGGTCTTGTGACCTAACAAGCGGTATGTGGCAAGTTGGAGAGAATCTCTAAGAATATTCTTACTTGGAGAGAATCTCTCAAGTTTCCTTGATTTTGGGAGAGATTTTCTCAAAGTATCTTTCTTTGGGAGAAAGTTTCTCATAATCCCTCTCTTTTTGGAGAGAATTTCTCAAAAATGTCTCCTCATTGGGAAAGAATATCCCATAATTCCTTTCTTTTAGGGAGTTTGCTAATTTGTAGCACTTACTTCCTTTCTTTTTAACTCCTTTCCTCTTTTGGTTTGCTTTCTCCTATAAAAGCAAGGGGATTGGATCTCTTGTTCCTATTGCTCTCTTTTTACAAGAACCTTCAAGAGTGCTCCAAGATCAAGAATTCTTCTTCTTCAAGGATCTTCAAGCTTTTTCTTCTTCTTCTCCATCAATGGCTTCAAGTAAGTTTCTTCTTTTTCTTAAGAAACCCCATGTAGGAATAGAAAAAGGTTTTCATTCTTTCCTTTTCTTTTCTTTTCTTTTCTTTTCTTTTTTTTTTTCCACGTGTATCTCTTTCTTCTTCTTTTTTGCGCGTCTTTTTTTTTCTTTCTTTCTTTTTCTTTTTTTTTTTCTTTTTCTCGCACGGTTTTCTCTCTCTGTTTTTTTTTTTTACCGTGGCTCTTCTTTTCTTTTTTTTTATCACGGTTTCTTTTTTTTTTTTTACCGTGTGTGTTTTTTTTTTATCTCTTTTTTTGTGGCCGTACGGACAAGACAGTACGGTCATGGCCGTACGGCCACGTGGCCTGTGGGCAAAAAAATTTTTTTTTTCTTCTTTCTCTTTTTTTTTTGAAAAGAGATCTTCTCCTTTTCTTTTGGGTTTTGAGATGCGCATGCATGACAACTTTCCTTCTATGCATTTTTTCTTTAGAAAATGGAATTTGGAAGTATGATAGTGCACACCTGGGAATCTTTTCGCAAGTCTTGGGATTTGGAGCTCGCAGTAATGTTGAGCCCTTTCTTGGTCTTGCGGGGATTTTCTGAGGAGCTTTGCAAATTTTGGATTCTGGAGCTCGCAGCAATGTTGAGTCCTTTTCCGATCTTGCGGATATTTGAGAAGCTTTGGCTTGATCTTGCAGCAATGTTTGAGTTCGAGCCTTTCTTCGAGAATTTTCCATGATTATGGGCTTGCAGCGATGTTGAGCCCATCTTCAAGCTCCTATTTCTTTCGGGGTGTTTCCCTTTTCTTCGGAATTGCCCCACGATCATGCCAAAATTTCGCTAGATTTTTTTGCAAAATTCTGTCATTTTGATGATTGATTTTTTTTTCTTTCCATCCTTTGCAGGTAGTTCCTCCAGAACGAACAAGGGTAAGGAGCCGGTCACTGATGCGCCTCGTCGTTCTACAAGATCCTCTAATGCGGCCGTACAGCAGGCCTGGGAGGAGGTTCAGTATGTTGAAAGGAACTTGAAAGAGTGTGACTCGCTCAACGGAGATGAGATGAGGCAACGTTTGATTGCCCTCAAGGATGAGGAGTATTATAAGATTATGGTAAGCAACCGTCCCTGGGTCACGGACGATCAGAGCATTGTGCCCAAGCCTACCTTCTTCTTTGGTGATGCCGTCCCCGACGATTCAACATACCAAAGGAGATGTTTTCAGTTCTTTTTCACAGTTGATGGTGAGAAGAGAACTGTTTCTACCCGGTCGTCCTTCGATCGGACAATCTCGATCATGAGCCTTTCCTCCACATGCTTGAAGAGGGAAGATCCTCCAAGCTGGGTGAAGAGGACGAACGTGATCAAGACCGGGGTTTTTGTTGGCGGCCCTTCTGGTTTTGCAGAGAAGTTGCCTGCCCGTATGGACATTTTGATGCCGGCCAGCGGCTACCAAGGTTCAGACCATTCTTCGGTCGATTTGAGACCGGTGGGCCTTGGCATTTTCAAGGGCGATGGCAGCAATTGGGTGAAGCCTTTTCGACTTCGTGGCCGTTTCAGTGCGGACTCGAGCTGGGAGTCGTGGACTGATCACATCCTGTAGGTTGGCGGTGCCATTCTGAAGGAGGCCGAGATTTTTTATTTTGTTCGCGCTTTTCGGCAAACCGTGGTTTTCTCCGATGAGGCTTTTATGGCCATGCTGGAGTCGTTCCTTCCACAAACCAACACCTTCGTTGTCACGAATGGTGAGATTGGTTTTTCTTTAAAGGAACTGAGTGCCATCACTGGGCTGCCTATCCTCGGTAATCTCTATGTGGAGTTTATGCCTATCGACAGCGTCCTTGAGGAGCAGTCTGAGGAGTTCAGGCTTTTGTACTTTCAGCTCGTCGCCTTCTATGATTTTTTGAAGGAGAAGGAGGGCTCGAAAGTCCGGTGTAGCAGTTGGAGGAGCGGTAGCTTTTTGTCTTCCAACTTCTTTGACAACGAAGAGTCTTCTAAGAGTACGACCCAGGAAGCCAGGGCTAAGAACCGGGATTCGAAGAAGATCTCCGTCATGCGAGAGAATTTGAGGGTATTCTTCGCAAGCACAGACGCCATTCATTCTGACATTGTGCTGAGGAGAGATCTCGCTGTTTACCTCACTTATTGGCTGGGTGAGGCTATTTTTGCTGGAGGAGATGGAACGCACATCAGGCCGCATTGCATTTTTCCTACTTGTCAGATAGCGTTTGGAGAGCGGCTTGCTTTGGTGCCTGCTCTTTACTCCTATTTGTGTACCGAACTGCAGGCTGTTGCTTTCCTAGTTCGGCTTGGGCTTCCCATGAACAGGGTATTTTCAGCCCACATTTTATATTCGTCGTATGTATACCACTGTCCCAGTTTCCACCGATTGGGTGCTGCTCAGGACGATGACCCGTTTATGATTCGGTTGGCTAGAGGGAAGCCTGTTTCCGAATCTCTTTTATCTGCCCGCTTGAGGATCCGACGTTTCTGGGAAGTCGAGATGGGGCAGTCTTCAGTGAAGCTTTCTCCGGGTTTGAGGAAGAAGGCTTTTGATTTCGGTGTCTCCCGTGATTCGACCAGGGCAAGGTCTGGGAGACACTATTCTTTGACAAATGCCGAGAGGAGTTGGCTTTTTAACATACGTGTCGGCATGATGGTGTACCGCAGACATCTTTTCATCGACATCCAACCGTATGTTCCCTCGCGTTTTGCCTTGCAGTTGGGCTTCTCTCAAGGTGTTATTGGAGCGCCTTCGAGCAAGGTGAAGCGTTTTGGAGGTCTGCAGGACGGGAGAAATGCATGGGCCTTTTATAGCGCGGAAGACACTACTGCCCTGATTTCTTATGCTGAGTTGCCTACTTTTCGGACGGCTGGCTTCGCAAAATGGTTTATGGAGAGCTTTTCAGCATACCGGGGGCTTTCTAAGAAAGAGCTTAATGTAAAGCAGTCTTTCGGGAAGGACCTTGGGAAGTCAAACGGTGTTCGCCGAGAAGAATTTCTGGCTTTCCTTTCTGGAGAAAGGCACAGAACAGGTTTTCTCGAGGAACAGGACGTCAGACTAGGAGCTGCACAAGAGATACCTGGTGAGGTCTTGGAACAACTTGCCGAGGAGGAGGCTGAGGTTGCTGCTTGGATACAAGCAGAACGAGCAAAGGCTTCCATGGAGTCTACTGGCAAGAGTAGACCGTCCAGTGAGGACTCTGGCGAGAGGCCTGATTTTGATGGTGGGGAGGGTGCTTCTAGCAGTTCGTCCCGTAGGGGCAAGAGGAGAAGGGGACACCGCCGAAGTCAGAGGCGGCACGAAAGTTCTCTTGATCTGGAAATTCCTTCCACCATTGTTGAGGAGGCATCAGGGGATGATGACGAGCCTCCAGAGAAGAGAAGCCGAGGGGAAGAGACCCTTGATGATGGTATGCTTTTCCCTTTTCTCTTTCCGGTTCTTTTCTTTCATGAGAGCTTTTGTTTTGATCTACTGCTTTCTTTCTTTTGGCAGAAGATGATGGTTTGATGATGCCCGAGGTTCCGACCGATGAGGCGGTGACGGATCCTATCTTGGCATCTGAGGAAAAACCCAGAGATTCTGAAGTAGATCCAGAATCTCCTCCTGGTATGATTTTTTTTTCTTCTTCCTTTTTTTTTTTTTTTTTTTCTTTACCGCCACTTGCTGACACACATATATATATATATATTTTTGCCAGCTGACTTGCCAGAGGATTCCGACGACTTTGAGCCATCCATGGACACAACTTTCGATGATGTTTCGGATGAGCTCATGGAGGCAGAAAGCATTCCACCAGTCGTCGAAGAAGGTACTTTGTAATGATAATCTTGATATTTTGATTTTTGACAAGATCATATTCATACCTTTTTCATTTTTCATTGGCAGGTTGTGAGGTGACAGAAGATGTCCCTCTATCCTTTTCAGAACCAGAGCAAGGGGTACCTGTGACCGATCCAGGAGTAGGGGCTTCTTCCATCAATTTTGATGAGGCAGAGGCGAGTCCGCCTACTGATATTCCTTCCTCAGCGGACCCAGTTGGAAAGTGCTTCTTGATTACTCTTCCAATGGTGCCTGACACGGGTAGTCGACCAACGGAGCATGGCGAGTCTTCATCTGAGCCATCCCGTCAGTTTGCGAGGAAGGTGTTGAAGAGAGTCTTGAGCTCATGGGTCGAGACTCTTTCTTCTGGCCATTTGGAGGCTGGTTTTGGCATGGTGAAGCATGTGCAGGACATTATTGCCGATAGCGAAGAGGTCGGTCTGGACGTTACAGATGCCAAGGCTTTTGTTGATGAAGTCATCGCTTTAGGCAACAAGTGGACTGAGACCAAGAGCTTTCCGTATGATGATTTCTTCAACGAGATGTTTTTGAAGCCTTCCAGCGAGGTCAAATCTGATTTGAAGGAGATCTCGCGGACTCGGAAGCAAGTCGATCGGGAGAGGAACGTCACCGAGTTGGCTATTATTGAGCTGACACAGGACCAGCACCGCCTTGATAGGGAGGTCACCGAAGCCAGATAGCGCCTGTCAAACCCCGACCCAGGATTAGCGCGATTAGTGTTAACTAAGTGTGGGTTTAGTTGTAATGTGAGTTTAGTATGCGTGGGATTAGAAATTGGTCCGATTTAGTCTAGAATTAGCTTTGGGGAATTTTGAGAGCGTTTTGTGCTATTTGGTCACACTTTAGGGTGCCTTGAGATACGTGTAAGCTTGGGAGGAAATTCTAGTTTTTGGATTTTAGTCGTGATTTCGATCTCTTTTGAATGGTTTTATTTTATTGATAAACTTTTGTGTTCAGCTTGTTTGTGTTTTAGGCTCAGAAACCCAAGTTTTGGCCTAAAGGGGTAAATCAGTCTTTTCACACCAAATCTGGACTCAAATTTCGAAATCTCAAAACTATGCCAAATTTGTACTTTTTGGAAAGTAGATTTTTCGACGATCATTTTAGTCTTCTTCGTCGTTTTCAACCGGGGCCCACAAGTCAGTGTTTTAAACATTGCAAGTTTTGAGCAATGGGGCCCACAAAAACCCACTTGAAGCAAATCTCCTTCTCCCTCATTTTTTCTTCACTCACGAGTCAAGCTCTCCCTGCAACTTCTGAACCCAGCTGAAGACTCTTCTTCTTCCCTTCCTTTCTTCTCATTGCATGCCTAAGCTAGAGAGCTTCAAAGCACAAACCAACCCTACCATCTTCTTCCTCTCAACTCAAGGAATCCATTGCTACCATTTTCTTGGAGATCCCAGCTGTGTTCCCACTCCATTTTCTTCTCCTCTTCTTGTTTAGCAAGCTTCAGGTAATGGATCTCTTCCTCCTCTTCAATGTAGTCTTTTGAGTTCCTTAGGAACCCATTTTTCAAGCATGCAACACCCATTTCGAAATGGGTCATTGTCTTCTCTTTTTGGTGGATTTTTTAAGTTCTTTTCATGGGTTTTTCTTGTAGATTTCGTGGAGTACTTTTGATAGGATTTGTTCTGAGACTATTGGGCTAGGACTTTGGTAAAGGCAAGTGAACAACTTAGACTCATGATGCATGCAATGTTTGATTACTTTAGCTTTCATGATTTGATTTCTTTTCCATGATAATTTGGGCAATGTATGTTTCCAAAGGTGTGTTATAGTCTGAAATTTTGTTTTAATTGAAATGCATATGCTAATGGTTTGTGTTAATGGTTTTTCATTCATTTGAAGTTGCTTTTATCTTGCCAATGTGTTTTATAAATGGATGAGAGAATGAAGGAAATGTTGTGAGGTGATTTGGAAGTGTGGATTGTATAATTTGAATGGAAATTGCCATTGGAGAGCATGAGGCTCAGGGGATATGCAGGGATTTGACAAAGGAAAGAAATGGTGAAAAGGGAATGTGAATTCTGAATTCAGCTGAAGCTGCCGCAGACAGGCGGTTAGCAGTCGGCCAGCAGTCGGCTAGCCGACTGTTGACCCACGGCTAACCGACCCTGTGTCGGTTAGAATTACAGTAACTCAATTTCTGCACAGGGCGTGGTCGGCTCGCAGGCGGTCAGCAGGCGGTTAGCCGACTTGCGCAAGAAATCTGAAAAGTAGTATTCCTCCTGATCAGTCGGTCAGCGGTCGGTCAGTTGGTCGGTTAGCCGACCAGCAACCGGCGGCCAGCCGCCGGGTAGCCGCGTGGTGACCGAGTGCACAGAAGGAGAATTTTGAAGGGGCTTCGATAGGAGAGAAAAACTAGAATATGTTAAGGGATCTTTGGCTTGATGTTGTGCAATTGAAACATGGAATGTTGTCTAGCTTCGGGGACACCAATTCACTCTAAACTCCAACATTTGGGTTTCAACTTCACAAGAATCAAATAAAGAGTCTTAGCATATACTTGACATAATTGTTTCGAAATCTTAAATTTTGGCACGAAGAATACCGTTTTGTTCCTGTTTTGATTTACAAGCATGTGTTTAACTTTAGGTTTGTTTCATGAACTATAATGGGGACACTTTTCCAGCCTTGCTTGTTATAGCTTATGCTATTCTCGTTTAGTCTCGTCTTGCATTGTTTTGACAAGTGTTTTTCCCCATTTTTCGCTAAGTTTTGTACGAGCATTGATATGTTTTATGCATACATGGATATCATAGAATACCACTGAGCTTGGACTGCCCTTTCAGTCTGATCCACTAGTTCGGGGGTCCTTAAACATAAGGGCAATCTGCAGATTAGCCGTGTATTTATACACATCTTTGTTCTGTCCGGTTCCGCGGCCGGTGTTCCGCCCACCTTGTGTGGCTCGGACTTTTGTTTCGCTTCGTCTCGCTTTGTTTTGTTTCGCTTGCTCTTGTCATTACGTATGACGGAGAAAGGACGAGCTCAATGTGGATTCGTGAATCGTGTTATTTTATTGAAAAGCATATTAGTTTTGAATTACACCTTAAACATGTTTTGTTCAGAACTCATGCCATGTTTTAAGTGCTGATTACTTTCATATTAACTGACTTGTATTATGTCTAAACTGTTCACCTGCCAGACCGTCGTGTCTAACCCCCTTTGTTTTGGTGTTTAGATGCAGGCGCCGTTGCCATTGCGGAGGAGCGCCCGGAGGAGGCTTTTGAGCCACCCTCAGCCCGTGAGTGGCAACCTGACGACGTCCTCTAGACGTTGGGCGGGGTCTTGAGTACGAAACACTTAGATGGGGTTATTTTGTTATTTTGGAATGTATGGCCTTTGTTGGCCTTTTTGCACTTTTGGGATTTTTGTAACTTAACGCTTTTTGGTTACCTTGAAACTTGAACTGAATTTGGTAATGCTATGCTTACATTTTCTCCTCTGATTATTGTCTTAATGATGACTTAACTTATGCAATTCGGAATCACAAGGTTTATGTGATTAAGTTGTGATGAGATTACTTGCACGCTTCCGCAAATCATTGTTCGAGTGAGATTTTTACATCTTCGTCTTTGGAAATCCTCACCGCGGAAACCTGTGGGTTAATCATAGTTGGATGGACATAACTGTCGCGGGGCCCGAACTTGGGGGAACCTCGGTCCGGGGTCGCGACAGCGCCTTGAGCTATTGGAAGAACAAGCCGCTGCCAAGTGGACTGCCACTTTGAAAGCTCGCGATAGAGAGAGGGCTCTCATTCGCCAAGTTGAGGAGGTCGAAAGCAATCTCCGGAGGAAGTCTCAAGAATATGAACAATGGCAGATTCTTTGGGAAGAGCTTCCTCGTGCTGAGGATGGATCGCGACGGCCTACCGCTTTTTATGGGAAGATTCTGAAGAAACGCGGCCTTGAAGCTTTGGAGGCTAAGGCCAAGTGTTTGCTTGAGGAGTTAAGCCAATGGTTGAAGACCATGTCGGACTAATCTCCTGATTTGTAACAAACTTTTTCTTCTTTTCTTTTGGTACCTCCATGTATAAACATTTTTGGCACTTCTTTTTTTGTATCCCCTTATTTCACTTAAATTCATTTTTGACGAAAACATAAGCAAAAATTGAATGGGAATGGTTTGTTTGAAAATCTGATCAAAAGGTTTTCATTTTGTGAAAATCTTTTGACAAATGGTTGTTTTTAGGCATGAAAGCAAGATTTTGCGGCAAAAAGCTTGATTTTTGAAATGGCTTGCGGGCCGAATTTTGGATGGCATGAAAGACAAAATTTTGTTTGGCATGAAAGCCGGTTTTTGGCATGAGAGCCGATTTTTGTGGCGTGAAAACCAAGTTTTTGTTTTGTGGCATGGAAGCCAAAGATTTTGTGGCATGGGAGCCGAATTTTGTTTTGTGGCATGGAAGCCGATTTTTGTTTGTTTGGCGTGAAAGCCAGATTTTGTGGCATAGAAGCCAAGTTTTTTGAAAACCAAGTTTTGTTTTGTTGGCATGGAAGCCAGATTTTTTGATTTTTGGCATGAAAGCCAGGTTTTCGTTTTGTTGGCATGAAAGCCGAGTTTTGGCGTGAAAGCCGGGTTTTGGCGTGAAAGCCGGTTTTTGGTTTTCAAAATGCAAGTATCGACTAAGAGTCGCCTCCCTGCTGAATGGTATTGCAAGTATCGATGGAATGTCACTTCCTTGTTCATTCGGTTGCGAGTATCGATGGAATGTCGCTTCCTCGCGGATTTGGGTGCAAGTATCGACTGAATGTCGCCTCCTTGTTTTTTTCTCAAAAATTTGGTTTTGTGGGTATCGATGGAATGTCACCACCCCACGATTTTTGAAATTTGAGGTTTTTTCGAACCTTTTTTTTTTTTTTTTGTTTTGAAATTTGGGTTGTGGATATCAACTGAAACGTTGTGTCTCCACGATTTTTTTTTTTTTGAGATTTTGCAAGTATCGACGAGGTGTCGCTTTCTTGCGATTTTGAGGTTTTGGAAGTATCGAATGGGGTTCACATCCTTCCGATTTTTGGGTTTTGCGTGAGTATCGACTAAACATCGCTTCCCCACGGTTTTTTGAAAAAACCCTTTTTTGTTTAAAGACACGAGGGTCGTAAATTTTGACTAAAAACCATCTTTGGTGGTAAAAGTCAGGGTGGACTAGGGTGGAAATTCCTAAGTCCTGTTTTTTGTTTCAAACCATGAATTTTGGGCTCAAGGATTGAAAGTTTTGGTCAAGTTAGGGAAGAGGCTCCGACACTTGGATTTTAAATTTGATTTTTTTTTTGAACAATGAAACATTGAAAGTAAGCATTGTTTTTGGCTTTTTAGAAACTTCAACATAGGGATGAAAACTCTAAAAGGGGTGGGTTTGACGAGCAAATACCTAGGAATAGGCTTTGGCCATGCAGGCATCACTCTGACCCGATGTAGGAAGTCTTTAAGGGTAGTACCGCTTCAAGAACTTGCCATTGATGGGCAGCATACATCTGTCACCTTCCATGTTTAGAAGAGCATATGCGCCATTGGAGAAGACTTTGTCGATGACGAAGGGTCCCTCCCATTTTGGTTCGAATTTGCCTTTGGATTTGTGGGCAAAAACCATTGGCCTTTTCACCGCAAGAACCAAGTCACCCTTTTTGTGGGAGCGCTGCCTGACCCTTTTGTCAAAAGATCCTGCCATGCGTGCTTGGTAAAGCTCAACACTTTGTAGAGCTTCGAGTCGTCTTTCATCGAGGTTATCCAGTTCTTGGAGTCTCAATTTGACGTTGCTTTCTTGCGTCATTTCATTTTGTAGAGATACCTTTAAAGAATGAATTTGTACCTCTAGGGGGACAACTGCTTCGCATCCATAGACCAAGGAGAATGGTGTGCTATGGGTTGGTCCTCAAACGGTAGTCCGGTAGGCCCATAAAGCTTCAGGCAGTTTGTCGCTCCAGTCTCTTTTGTGAGTAGAGACCATTTTCTTGAGAATTTTGCAGAGTGTCTTGTTGAAGGCTTCTGCTAGTCCATTCGCTGCCGGGTTATATGGAGTCGAAGGACAACTTTGAATTTTGTATTTGTCACAGAACCTGTAGAATCTGTGATCCCGGAATTGTGGTCCGTTATCATGGACGAATCTTTTAGGTATGCCGAAGCGACAAATGATGTTGGTTCGCAAGAATTGAATGACTGACGAGGTCTTCATTTCACTGAACGCAAATGCTTCTAACCACTTGGAGAAATAATCCGTAACGGCGAAGATGAAGCGATGACCTTTGCTTGACGGGGGAGAGATAGGACCTATGATGTCCATACCCCAGGCTTCGAAGGGCCATGAGATCGCTGTAGGATGTAGCCATTCTGGAGGCATGTGTACATAATCTCCATGAACTTGGCATTGTTGGCAACGTTTAGAAAATTGTATTGCGTCAGCCACCATGGTAGGCCAGTAATAACCTAACCTTTTTATCTGATCGTAGAGCTTGGGACCAGCCTGATGGGCTCCACAAAGACCAGCATGAACTTCTTTTAGAGTTTCTTCCGCCTCTTGTCGTGACAAACAGCGTAGAAGCACTCCATTGAAGGATTTTCTGTAAAGCATTTTGGAGGGAATATCCAAATGAAAGTTTGGGGCTCGTCTTTGGATACTTACCCGCTCTTTTGGATCTTCAGGTAGGATTCCAAACATAATATAATCAATGAACGGATCCCTCCAGTCGCCTATCGGAGGTTTAAGGATGGAAATCCGACCTCCGACCACTCGGTGGCATTCAGCAACTGCTTGGTGTGTGTCGAGAGGAGGGAGAATCCTTCTCTGACACACTGTAATTTGCATGTTTTCCCCTTCTAGGGTTGCCATGGATGCAGCAAGTCCAGCCAGGGCATCTGCACGGATGTTTTCACCTTTACGGATGTGGGTGATGTGACAGATGTCAAAGTTTTGACGAAGCGATTGCGCCTTGTTGTAGTAGGGCAACAGATCAGGCTTCCAGATTTCATATTCCTGATTCATCTGGTTGACGATCAGTTGAGAATCCCCAAATGCTTCCAGCATGGTGATGCCAAATTCGAGGGCGAGTTCCAATCCTATAATCAGAGCTTGGTACTCAGCTGCATTATTTGAACATGGTTCCAGTAGCGAAAATGCGTGTGGAATCATGTATTTATCGGGGCTAACAAAGAGAATGCCAATTCCCGATATTGGCTTTCCTTTTTCATTTGTCATGGTTGCACCATCGAAGTACATGTTCCAGGAGGCATTTGGTGAGGAAGTCTCCACGCTGTAGACAGGTTCGTCTGGGAGATCATCCCTGAGCGGAGAATCTTTAGGCAGTGGATGCTCTACGAGAAAGTCTGCCAGAGCTTGACCTTTGATTGCTTTCTGTGGTACATACCTAATATCAAATTGTGACAGAAGGATGGACCATTTTGCCAGCCGGGCATTGAGAGAACCTGCTTTTGTGACAAGGACCTTTAAGAGATTGATCCTCGATATCAGGTATATTGTGTTTGACAGCAAATAATGACGCAGCTTTTGTACAGCGAACATCAGTGCCAAGCATTCTTTTTCGACTGGAGAGTAGCAATGCTCTACACCTACCAACATGCGACTGAGGTAGTATAGAGCAGCTTCTTTTCCTCCATCATTTTCTTGTGCAAGTAGAGCGCCCAAAGAATAGTCGAGAGCTCTTGTGTACAAGATGAATGGTTTTCCGGTTGTGGGAACAGCCAACACCGGAGGCTTGGTCAGGTATGACTTGATGTCTTGAAACGCAGCTTCACATTCAGCATCCCAAACAAAGTCTACACCTTTCTTCATCAGGCGAGAAAATGGACGACATTTTCCTGATAGATTGGAAATGAACTGTCGGATGTATGCCAATCTTCCTTGAAGCCCTTTTAGTTCCCTTAGGGTTCTTGGAGATGGCATTTCTAGAATTGCCTTGACTTTGATGGGGTCATGTTCTATTCCAACTTTTCGAACTATGAATCCGAGGAACTTACCCAATGAGACACCGAAGAAGCATTTGAGGGGATTAATTCGCAGTTTGTGTTTGTGAAGCTGGAGGAAGACTTCTCGAAGATCTTGGAGATGGTCTTCTTTCCTTTTGCTTTTGACTGCGAGGTCATCGACATAACATTCGACCGTCTTGTGCTGCATATCTCGGAATATCTTCATCATAGCCCTTTGATATGTTGCACCAGCATTTTTCAGACCAAATGGCATGACAGTGTAGCAATACACGCCAAATGGGGTCCGAAAGGATGTTTGCCTTTCATCTTCGAGATGCATCTTTATCTGGTTGTAGCCAGAGAAGCCGTCCATCAAAGTCATTCGCTCAAACCCGCAGGTGTTGTCAATCATTACCTCCGGTATGGGGAGCGGGAATTCATCTTTGGGGCATGCATTATTCAGGTCTCTATAGTCAATACAGACTCTAATTTGCCCATTTTTCTTTGTCATAGGGACGATGTTGGCGAACCATTCAGGATGTTGTTCCTCGCGGATGAAGCCAACGTTTTTGAGTTTCTGAACTTCTTGTTCAATTTTGTCCATCACATCAGGACGGAATCTTCTTTGGCCTTGTTTGACAAGCTTGACATTTTCTTGCAGGTTGAGTTTGTAGACTGCTATTTTGGGATCTAAGCCAGGCATTTCAGCGTAAGACCATGCAAAACAATTAACAAACTCATGAAGAAAAGAGACATACTCGGGTAACTCCTCATCCTTTATATTCTTGCTTATGAATACAGGACGTGGGTTACCTGGTGTTCCCAAGTCTATCTTTTGAACAGAATCTTCTGTCGGAAGGTTTGAAGGTGGTTCCTCCACAACATTTTCGGAGGTTTCCAGCTCAACAAGACCTTCTGGATTTCCAAGGGCATTTTCAGACCATGGCTCCGCTTCTGTCCATAAATCTTCTTGATCAGTACTCTTCTCAAGACTTGCTATGAGATGATCCCAATCACCAGCTGAAACTAGGTCGAAGTAAGGCACTTCTTTTGGAGACGACGGCTCTTCTGAAACAGGGAACCGTGCGTCTGTGTCATCGGACAATTCCTCTTCATCATCAGAGAAATCATACCAATTTGATGAGCTTCCTGGGTCCTTGTCGGGTAACTTTTCAAAGAGATATCTAGGGAGATTGATGTTTTCATCGACATGAGATGTTGAGGCTTGGTCGGCAAAACGACTCTGCAGCCTTTGTGTCAGCTGTCTCATTGGAGTGTTAGGATCATACCCCAATCCGTATGAAGACTTGTCTATACGACGGTGGAGTTTCCAATCTTCCAGCTGACTTTTGGTCAGGGTGGGTTCCAATGAATACCACGGCCACCTCCCAAACCAATTGGATTTTGAGCGTCATAGCCCATTTTCTTCATGATAGCTTGTGCCATTGGACTATACAAGGATAGTTGAGGCATACCTTCATTTTGGAAAGGCTCAAGTAGGCAGTTTGATGAAGAAGCTGTAGACACCTCATTTGGCCCCTATGATAGCTTTAAATACCTATCATATATAGTGGTGCCCCCATTTCACCCACAATTGAATGATTAATGACATAATTCAGATTAATTAACGACGATGAAGATGCTTGTTGCTAATTTTAGACTTAGTTCGATGATTTCTAGAAATTCGCGAGAGAAAAGCCAAGTCGCGTCGAGATCTCGAGCCCAATTCACTACTCACACAAGAAGTGAACCATGATACCACTCAAACCCTTTTTTGGACCACTTAAGACATGCTTAGGCCAATCCCTCTAAAGACCATACTTAGTTTGCCAAAATGTCACCCGATTAGCCTAAGTTAGGAAATCGAATTCATTGCTCTAGAGATCCCCCATATTTTTCAGCACATATTTGTCAAGACATTTATACCATTGAATTCCTCACTTCGAGAGCTTTCCGACGGTATGTAGAACGTCCAAATTCGATAAGCGAGTCAAAAGTTATGAGCTTCCGAAGTTTGTCCTAAGAAGAGATCACCTAGGCACCACCCATGTGGCGCCCACCCTATGGAAAACCATCTAGGCGCCCCATGGTGGGCGCCCACACAGCCCGGGACCACCTAGGCGCCCCATGGTGGGCGCCCAGCCTCCAAATTTCAGTAGTTAGCCTAAAAGTAGCCCGGGACCACTCAACGTAGGGGCCGAACTCCGAAAATGAACCGACTCCACCTAGGCACCACCCATGTGGCGCCTACCCTCCTAAGTTCCACATAGGCACCAACCCTGTGGCGCCCACACAGCCCGGGACCACCTAGGTGCCCCATGGTGGGCGCCCAGCCTCCAAATTTCACTAGTTAGCCTAAAAGTAGCCCGGGACCACTCAACGTAGGGGCCGAACTCCGAAAATGAACCGACTCCACCTAGGCACCACCCATGTGGCGCCTACCCTCCTAAGTTCCACATAGGCACCAACCCTGTGGCGCCCACACTTCCTAGAATCACCTAGGCACCCCATGGTGGGCGCCCACACTTCCTAGAATCACCTAGGCACCCCATGGTGGGCGCCCACACTTCCTAGAATCACCTAGGCACCCCATGGTGGGCGCCCACCTTAAAATTTATTTGTTTGGTTCGAGATTAGACCGGGACCACTCATACGTAGGACCAAGCATCGAAGATGAACCGAACCACCTAGGCACCACCCATGTGGCGCCCAGCCTTTAAATCCAGCTGGGCACCACCCATGTGGCGCCCAGCCTTGAAATCCATCTGGGCACCACCCATGTGGCGCCCAGCCTTGAAATCCATCTGGGCACCACCCATGTGGCGCCCAGCCTATTAAGTGCTAATGTAGGTTCCCCCTAGGTGAAGACATATCCGTTCAGTCTCGACTCCAAATGGGACCAAGGATCAAAAGCGAAGCACAAACCAGCTGGGCACCACCTTGTGGGCGCCCACTCTATCCAGGATCACCTGGGCGCCACCCTGTGGGTACCCAGCCTGCGCAGGCCATGTGGGCGCCACCCCATGGGCGCCCATCCTCCCTCCAAACCCTAGTTCACCCTAAAACAACTTAAGCCGCCTAGGGATGCGTGAGACCTTCTAGAAACACGAATTAATAAAGCCCTAGCCCCTTCTAAACTCGTCCCAAACCTATATAATCCCTTTTAACTTCATTTACAAGAGGAGGCTACCCAAAAACCCTAAGAAAAGAGGCAAAAGGAGAGAATAGGAAAAGAAGAAGAAAGGTAGCCACCATTAGAGAAGAACTTCAGATCTATAGTAGAAGAAGGAGAAAGAGAGGAGGAGGCTTCCATATCTTCAAGTAAAGCTATGGATCTTTGCGAAGGTTTCAATCTAGGAACTTGAGAAACGTTTCTTCATACCGGTATTCCTAGATCTCCCTTCTTTTACTACACTCCATCACCATTCATGCTTAGAAACATGCTTAGGGCCATTTGAGCATCATAGATCTACATTAACTTGAGATAAAAATGGTATTAGCATCTCATCATATTAGAAACATGTTTAGGTTCATTCTAACATAGTAGGTTTTCTTTGATTTTGTAGTTCATATTGCATAGCTAGATTAGATTTCGCATTAGCATCATCATCATCATCATTTATATTGAAAAGATCGCAAGCAACCATTGGCAGAAAGGCTGGGCGTCACCCCCTGGGCGCCTGCCCTCTCCAGAACACCTGGGCGCCACCCTCTGGGCGCCTGCCCTTTCCAAAACACCTGGGCGCCACCCACTGGGCGCCTGCCCATCTTGAATCACCTGGGCGCCACCCCCTGGGCGCCTACCCTTCTGAGACAGGGTCCGGGTTCTAGATCTCCGCCCGTTGCATCGTTTGCTTATAATTTCGTTAGTTGCATCGCTAGTAGTTCGAATTAAGACATTCGCATCAGTCGCTG
Source organism: Persea americana (assembly GCA_029852735.1). Lineage (NCBI taxonomy): Eukaryota > Viridiplantae > Streptophyta > Magnoliopsida > Laurales > Lauraceae > Persea > Persea americana. Next base: position 21,124,572 of record CM056817.1, read on the forward strand.
AATATTGGAAGTTGTGTTGAAAACACTAAGATTCTTGTGCGTTCGTTGTGTTCCGTTGAAAACCCTGACTGAGCAGGGTAGGCGCCACAGGGGTGCCGCCCAAGTGGATTTCTCCACTTTTGTGCACAACTTCAAATCGTCCGCATTTAGTTCATTTAGAAACTGCATGATGATGATATGTTTGGTTGTTTGACATGTTCTGAACTTCGAATTACCATTTTTTTGTCACACTTCACATCATATTATTTGAACCACACATCCATAGAAAATCCCAAAAAAATCATAAAACATAAAACCCCTTCTTCTCTTTCCTTACTCTCTAGTAAATCAGAGGAGAAACCAAAAACAAATTAAAAGATATCCAAAAAAAAAAAAACCAAAAAGAATAGTTAGATAGTCTAAGTTATTGAATTTAGTGCCTAAGTAGGACAAATCCTAAGATTAATTAAAACAACATAATTAGCAAACTTAAGCAACATCACATCATTAAGAGTTCTAAAACATTAAGACCCTAATTAATTTGGATTTAGAAATAACTAAGAACATCAAAAACGCAAAAAACAACAAAACTCCAAAAAGTCCACCTGGGCGCCACCCCCTGGGCGCCCAGCCTGCACTGCCACCTGGGCGCCACCCTCTGGGCGCCCAGCCTACTCATTCCCCAAGTCACCCCGGTTAAAGCTTAAGTTAATTAGTTAAAACCTTAAACTAATCCGAATCAACACAGTAAAACATTTTAAACCTAGAATAAGTAAACATTAATCAACTTAATCTCTAATTAACTCAAAAACTCAAAACCAACAAAACTCCAAAAAGTCCACCTGGGCGCCACCCCCTGGGCGCCCAGCCTACACTGCCACCTGGGCACCGCCCTCCTGGCGCCCATCTTATTCCATCACTAAAGAACTTTAATTAAAACTTCTAATTAATCACAACCCGAATTTCATCCTATTTAACATAACAAAATACTTTTAGACCTAAAAGAACCTAAAACCTCAATCAATTCAGACTTAAACCAATAAGCAACCCGAAACCACAAAACAGACACCTGGGCGCCACCCCCTGGGCGCCCAGCCTACCTTTACACTTGGGCACCACCCTCCTGGCGCCTATCTTATCCCATTCCCTTAGAAACCACCACTTAATTAAACTTAATTGATTAAACCCAAATTAACACCTTAAAACACTATTAACCTAAAAGACTCGAAACCTTAATCAATTTGGACTCAAACCAACTTAGAAAATACAAAACGAATAAACCACAAAACATCCACTTGGGCGCCACCCCCTTGGTGCCTATCCTTCCGCATCCACTTGGGCGCCACCCCCTTGGTGCCTATCCTTCCGCATCCACTTGGGGCACCACCCTCATGGCGCCCATCCTACCCAATCACTAGGAAACCCTACTTGAAATTAAATTCGAAGTCAATCACGATCAACACACCAGAACACCCTTGAATTCTAAAACAATCGAACCATAAACCCGAATAGACTTAAAACATCGAACCAACTCGGACACACAAAACAGACACTTGGGCGCCACCCCCTGGGCGCCCATCCTGTCACCTCCACCTGGGCACCGCTCTCTGGGCGCCTAGCCTCTCCCGTCACTAAAGCCAAATTAATTGAAACGAAATTTAATCTCAATCATCGCAACAGGACATTTTTAATTTAAAATACATCAAACTATAAAGCTCAACCGCAAATCAACCTAAAAAATACTGAACCGACCCGAACCACAGAATAATTCACCTGGGCGCCACACTCTTGGCGCCCATCTATCAAATCCACCTGGGCACCACACCCTGGGCGCCCAGCTTCCCTGTTTTCGGAAAAACCCGATTCACAACTTAGCCCAATTAATTGGCGTTTAAATAAATCCCAATTGAATACGAATAGCATCCCACACCCAAACACACTAAGCCCTTAAACCAATTTAAACTTAAATTGACCTAAAAAAATACCGAACCGACCGAACCTTAGCACAGTCACCTGGGCGCCACCCCTTGGGCGCCCATCTTGCCAAATCAACCTAGGCGCCACTCCCTGGGCGCCCAGCCTACCCGTTTTCATAAAAACCCCAACCAACAACTTAACATAATTAATTAACATTTAAATCAATCCGAATCAACATATTAAAACACTTTTAACTTAAAACGTTTGAAACTTTAATCGACTTAGATGTAGCATCCAAAGCCCTTACGAACCAACAAACAACCACCTAGGCACCACCCCTGTGGCGCCTATCCTACACTCTAACCTTGGTTCACAACTTCAATCTAAAACAAATAGCTGAACACCTTACCACTTAAATTATCTAAAACCAGAACCTAAAATAGTCTCTAGATCCGAAAACCAATATCGAATCCCATCCGGAATACCTTAAAATCACAAGCCATCAACCTAGGCGCCACCCCCTTGGCGCCTATCCTCTCATTTGCACTAAAACGCGAATTCTAAATTTTGTTTCAAAATCCGGATCTGAATCCCTTTGACATTTGAACATCAGAGAATTAGAACAATTTGAAACATTAAAATTCACCAAGTAAGAATTCCTTGGATTCCGAAAATAACATCGATACCATCGTTGCTAGCCAAGTCACCAGAATATCCTAGGCGCCACCCCCATGGCGCCCAAGTCTTCTGCCAACCTCGTTTCACGGATTTCGACATCATTTCACGTTTTAAATTAAAACCATAAATTCCAGAACCTTAAACAACTTAAACAGAACCCCAAAATACATTTAATCCACCTCTTAATCAATCTTCGACTCAAAACAAACCGAACCAATTAAAAATCACAATCAATAAGTTGCTTAGGCGCTGAACCATCAAACTCAGGCTATTCATACCCTAGGATTAGATCGGATTTCCCCGTTAGGTAGCTTAGCACATTAGGCTTCGCCCCATCACTTTTCCTGTTCCGTTAGGGGACTGGGAGAGCTGATGTGGGTGGTCTAGGACCTTAGGTTAGGGTTAATCCGATGATCAGTAGTAAAGCACTAATCACGTAAATCCAAGTAAAATCCCCTAGTTAGGCCCTTCTAGCCCCCATATTGAAAAGTCATAAAAACTATAAAACCAACAAAATAAACCCAAAAAGATTTTCCTTTTATTTCTTCCTCCACCTCAGGTGCCAGATATTTAATCGAACTTAATGATAAAGGGAATAAAGAATTGATTTCTAAAATTGAATAAATGAGAATAACGAGATGAGATGAGTGATTTCACGCACACTTTTAATCAATCACGGCCCATCGGCCACCCTAAAACAAACACTGGCCCATCGGCCATTTTCAATCAATCCTGGCCCATCGGCCACCTTCAATCAATTACGGCCCATCGGCCTTTTACTTTTATCACTCGTGTATCGCACACGAAAAACACAGAAATCACAAGTCAAAGTCTCATTTGCATCATCATTTTGGTTTGAAAAATTAGCCTTTAAACCCTATTTTACCAAGGGATCAGAAGGGGGTACCCGGGAACGGGGCCGATCCTCTTCTTAAATATTTGGCACCTCCCCCTCTTTTAATTTATTTTCTTTATTCTAGTTATTTTATTTTACTTGGATATACTACGATTATGCTATGTGAGGATTAACCTTTATTCGGACTTTAACTCATGACCCTTAATTGACCCAAAATTAAAGAGACCCAAAGAGACCCAAATTAATGTGACAGGACAACCGTCGTGTGTTGCCGGCAGCACATTAGACGAGAGGAAGAACCCACCTTATTAATTTTCTCCCCATATTTCTTCGACTTTTGTCGAAGAACGGTGTTACGGCCGTACCGTAGCTGGCGATCGTGATCCATCGATTTTGAGGGTAGTCGGAATCCTCATTTTCGATGTAAAATTTAAATAGCATATATATATAGATGAATGGAGATTTCCCCAAACCATGCCTCTCTTGGAGAGGAAAATTGGGGGGGGTCGAAATTCACGTCCGACAGAAGCGTTCGATCTATGGAAGAAGATTGGTTTCTCTTCTGCCGACGTTTCCGGAACGACGAAGGTAGCAGACGCAGGATCTTCTACGTCAGCAGGGGTCTCCAGTGGAGTGAGAGCAGGCCGAACTTGCTGAGTATCAGCTTGGCTTGACGATGTATCGTCTTCAGTCTCTGAATCCGAATCCGTGTCTTGTATGATAGACACGAAGGAGACAGCAAACTTGCCCCCTGTCATTTGCTCTGTCTTCTTTGCTTTAGTAGTGATTACCAAAGGTTTGGAAGATTTGAAGGAGATGACGAAGAGAGACTGATTACTCTCTTTGAGTTTGCCAGAAGGTTTGTTTTCTTCCGATGATCGCTGAGGAGCCTTGCCTTTATCTTTTTGGAGATTGTCGGCAAAGGATGTTGTTTTCTCCTCCTTTCCTTCTTTTCCATCCTTGTACATCTGAGAGTCTGCAAAATGGACTTCCTTGCCTTTGAAGGGCTTTTTGTCTGCAAACACTCGATGTATCAAGCTGTCGTCGCCAACAAACTTGATGCACTGATGTAGAGTCGAAGGAACGACACCGTTCTCGTGTATCCAAGGGTGTCCAAGAAGGATGTTGTAGCATGAAGGGGTTTTTATTGCATATATGGTGACCTCAGAGATAAGATCGCTGATTTGCAACCTGAACTGGATTTTACCAATGGACCTTTGAGCACTCCCATCGTATCCAAAGATGGACACAGATGTGTGGCTTAGTTTACTAGATGGCATACCCAGTTCTTCGAGTGCCGAAGTAGAAATGAGGTTGAGTGCAGAACCCGGGTCGATCTGGACTCTGTGTATCGACATCTCTTTGATGTACCCTGTGAAGTACAAGGGTCGGTTGTGCTTCGTCTCGCCTAGCAGGAGGTCTGCCTTATTGAAAGCGATGGTAGCACTTGCGGCTTTTTGGACCGAGAGGCATTCAGTGCAAGGTCCTCCAGCTTTTTTCTTTTCTCCCTTTGAGGAGGTTTTTGATTTTGTGACCCTATAGTCCATTTCAATTTGCAGGACTTGCGGGGCATGTTTGTCGACATCCAGATTCAGCCTTTGCGGTTCTGAAATGAGACTATCACGAGTTTGTGGTGACATTCGTAATAAGTCTAGGATGTGCAGTCGTACGGGTATGTGTTTGAAGTGCTCAATCAAGTCATACTTGAAAGCCTCCTTTAGGCCTGCATTTTCATTATCACCGCCGCTTGGGGCATTTACAGCTTGTTTTCCCGAAGGACTTACATAAGAAGAAGAAGAAGGTTGGTTATAGTTTTTGTGGTAATCCCGGCCAGAGCGGGTACCTTTCCCAACTTCAAAAGCTTCTAGAGGTGGTTTTTCTTTCGGAAGACCCCCTTCGGGCTCAAGGGGCTGATCTTCCCCATTTGTTGAAAACGCCTCTGCAGCAGCACTGCCGTCTTCAGTTATTGCGTTGCATGGAGCATTTTCCCGGAACAAGTCCTGAACAGCTTCCAACAACTTTTCTTCTTTGTCCAGTATTTCATCGGTCCAGACATCTCCTATGAGGTTGGGTACCTGGGACCAATTGACTGGGTTTTCTTTGAAGACTTCATCAGTTAGAGCTTCTTCATGGTGATCAGTCGGAAGAGGCTTAAATTCTGATGTCACCGTTTCAGGAGACGATGGCTGAGAAGGTGTTGTCTCAGTGGAAGTCACCCGAGAATATGTAGCTCTAGAAGATATGCTACTGGATACATTTTGAGAGTCCGTGGCCTCAGCAGATGGAGCTTCAGAGGCACTATCATCCTGAACTATCACATTACAGGCAACTTCGATAGAAGATGCCTCCATAATGGACCGTTGGGAATCAGACTCATCCTCCGATGTAAGCGGATCATCAATCCAGCAACTTTGTTCATTTTCCGGAGTCACTGGAAGAGATGCTCGTAGATTTTCCGGGACTTCCGGTTCTGGATTTTGATGAAGTTGGTTGATGCGATCCTGCTTCTGCTCTATGGCTAGATGCTGCAAGATCCTCGCATATTCTTCAAGATCAGGCATAGGAGCCAAATCTTTTTCTTGATCTACCCCTTGTGGTTCGACCTGGTTGGGATCCACTAGAGCATTTGTTTGTGCTGTGTTAACAGCAATTTGGGCAGCCTCTTGGTCTTCATCATCATCAGACCAGGATCCTTGTGGCTGGAAGGGGTTATACCAGATTACTGGCATAAGGTGGGATTCCGGGATCCATTATTCGTCGGAGAGATATTCTCCGGTTTCAAGGGATTCCTCCCACTCATCGGTGTCACTGACAGTGTCACTAGACTCGTATCCATTCATGGAGAATCCAACTACCGAGTTACAAGAGTACGATGCCTCCTGCGTAGTCTCATCTCTGAGACGTGGTGGCATGAAATCACTGAGAGTGAATTTTCTTATCACTCTTGGAACTTTAGGGAGAGACCCCTCTGTTGCCCCCAGTGAAGATTAGAGGAGGTTTCTGCTTTTTCAGGAACCTCTTGTTTTGTTTGAGCCTTCTCCTGCTATTTGAGCTTGCGGAGTTGTCTCCTGGCTTGCCTTCGCTGTTGAGCGGTCGGCTTTGTTTTGACGATCTCCCAATTTTCATCTTCTAGGAGATCGGGATGTACCCATATGGGTTATCCTTCTGGTATTGGGTAAGGCACCAGCTCTTGGGGCGTTTGGGTCATTTTTATCACCTTGAAGGAAGTAGTGACTTTTTCCTTTGATGATTTGGATGTTTGTCCATATGACACCATGTTAACGGAGGCAAACCCATAGTTTCTGTCAAAGGTGATGACTCCGTTTTTCCACATCTCGTTGATCTTCTCTCTCACAACGAAACATTGGTTGAGAGGATGCGATACCATTTGGTGGTATGGACAATATCGGGGATCGTTGGTTTTGCCAACATCTCCCGGTCTTTTGGGGTCAGGCAGGGTGAGTTTGCCATTTGCCAAGAGAGCCCCAAATATTTCTTCAACATCTTCATCGAACGGGTATTTCTTTTCTACTCGTTCTTTGAAGGCATCAGAGAGTTCAGGTCTCTTACCTGCAGCTTTATTTTCAGCTTTCTTTGGTCGCTGAGGAGCTGACTTGGTTTGCACATTGAGAACCTCCTTTTTCTTTGGCTTGGAGGTTGGAATGGCAGTCTGCTCTTTCTTTGATGACTTCTGACTGTTGAGGTCTTTGATCACCGTTTCAGCCTCCATAGATGCTTCTAGGAGTTCTCCCAAGTTTTTTGATCTGTTGCCGATGATCATGGAGCGGATCCTTGCTCTCATGTTGTTTCGGCAAATGTCGACTAGCAATGCTTGTGGCAGCACATCTGAGCATTTGTATGCCATTGCTTTCCACTTGTGAATGAAGTCGTATGTCGACTCATTCTCTCCCTGTTTAAGGCTGCAGAGCCGAGCCATCGTAACAGGATGATCCTCACCTTTGAAGTAGGTCAGGAAACGTGTCTCTAGCATGGTCCAATTTTGAATGGAGTCCTCTGGCAGGGTGGAATACCAATCAAAGGCCGTACCTTTTAGGGTACTTGCAAAGAGCCAGATCTTGAGAGCATCTTGATCCGCAATCGTTCCTGTCAGGATTTTGAAGTGGATGACATGCTGTCTGGCTGAACCTTTCCCCGTATATGTTTGGAGAAGAGGTTGTTTGAACTTTTGGGGAAACGGAACCGAGTCCATCCATAAAGGATATGGTGGCTTGATCCCATGCTCCTTCAGTGTATCCTCTTCTTTTGCTTTGGCGAGGATATTGTCCACGTCCTTTTTAGTAAGGGCGCGTGACTCATCTTCTCCACCGTTTGCCTCATTTTGTGGAGGAACTTCGTCATTGTTTGGTGGACGCTGGAGAGTGAGAAGGAGGTTTTCCATCAGAACCTCTATTCTCTGTTGTCCTTGCTCTAGCTGCTGAATGCGTAGAGCCATGCCGTCATGTGGTGGAGGTTGCTCAGAGTTTGTGACCAAGATATTCATCCTTCGTGAGTCGAAAGAGGATACTGTCTTATTGACTGAGCTGGAGCTCATTCTTTTAGATGAAGAGCCCGAGGAATGATCACTCTGATGTCCCTGACTTGAAGGAGTGGGAGAGTCTTCCTGATGTCTTCTCGTCCGGGAGACGCTGCGAGTCACCGGTCGTCTGATATGTATTTTTGTCGCTGACTTCTGGCGTCTTTTGGTTTTGCCAACCATGTGGACAGTAGCAACTTGGTCGGGTCTTTCTTTTTCGACCCATTTTTGGGAGATTTGAAGCTCAGAATGCTGGGTTCTTTGCTTCTCTAATCTTTTTTGTCGATATACCGCACGGCGACGTATGCGACGAGCAATTTGAGCTTCGGTTAGCTCGGGCTGTGCTCTGGCAATGAAGGACGTGGTCCGTCGTGCGCAGCAACCGAGCTTGTCTTCCTTGAAGACTGGCACGGACAGGATTTGGACGCGGTCCTTAGCCTGTCGCAGCGAAGCTTTAAATTTTGCAAGCTCGTCCCCTGTTGAGATGAAGGGTCGAGTTGCAGGAGAGTAGGCCCTAGCAAGTTCTTGTCGAGGCCTTGTGATGCACGATTTGATTTGGGCTTGTATGAGCAAGCCGGCTCGTGCTGAGTAGTTTTTGTTGTTCAGTGGAGGGTAGGTTTCTCTCCTTTGATGTAAGCAAGAGGATAAAACCTATTCTTCTTGAGAGGAGCCAGGTATTCTGGCTTTGCAGATGTCCGGGACCTTCTTTGTTTTGGAGAAGATCGCGGGGACCAAGTCTTGGGATAGACTTGGTTTTTTGTAGGTTGAGGTCTCATGGGATTGCCACGAGCCTCAGGTTTCTTGGTGACCGCCTTTGGTGTCGGGGTAGCGACACGTTGGGGGGCGGTCTTCTGCTTCTTAGCAGGCACCGTCTCTTCTGCAGGTAGTGGGAATGGTCCCAGTGACCCAAAGATGATGGTCCGGGGAGTGGAGGTCGACCCGGTGTTTTGGGAGTTGCCGAGGGAGGTGATGCTTCAGCAGCTGACGGGGCGCTTGAAAGTGCCCTTACTTTGCTTCTCTTGAAGCATGACTTGGTATTTGTTCTCATCGAAGGTGATGGTCAATGAAGCTGCCATTGTTAGTTTTGAAAAAACTTTTCTGAAACAAGACCACATCCATTAGTAATCACAAGAATATGGTGATCATAAATGGGCTATACTATGGTTTTGTCTTTTCAAATCGCTCAGGGGCATGGCCCGTTCTGAGCGTAATGAAGAAGGCCAAAAAGCCATAGATGGTACAATTGTTCTAAATGCAAGTATGGTCGGCTCGAAATGAGCGTTACAGGGACCGCTAGAAGCAATTGTAAACCTTAATTCAAATTACCGAGAAGCGAAGCTCACTCGAGGTAAAATGATATAAGATTAGAGATACAAATGTGTCGGTTGCGAATATAGTAGACCCGAAAGGGCGTACTAGCACTGCTAGGCACAAATGTTGTAAATCGCATCCTTGAAGGACACGAGATGGGATCTTTTGAAATGTCAAGATTGGATTCGCAAAAGAGAGCAAATGGTATTCCAATCCGAATACAGGTTCAAACATTTCTGCGAGCCTCTATCCGAAAAAGGAAAGAACTAGGATTTCTCAGATTTGAATCCAATAGTGACGAGAGTTTTTTTTTTTTTTTTTTTTAAGTCAAGATTGAATTCATAAAAGAGGGCAAATGGTATTCCAATCCGAATACAGGTTCAAACATTTCTGGGAACCTAAATCCGAAAAGGAAAGAACCAAAATTCCTCCAATTTGAACACAATAGTGACAGAAGTTTTTTTTTTTTTTTAATTTTTTTTTTTTTTTTTTAGAGTGCACATAGGTCTTCCAATTCAGTCTTATGAAACCTTAGCGGATAGATTAGCCCCCAGGTAAGGGTAGGATTACTTAATGAACCCGTTTGAAGGACCCTTACCTCGAACAGTCTAGCTGCCTCCACACTCTGGACAAGGCTTTTCTTAAATCCACTTTGGTCAAAGAACGCAATTGGTGCAACCTTAATGCTCTCTCTTTTTTTGAAAGACCTCCAATGGACTCATCAAAGAGAGGAAAATGGCCCCTCCCAATCCGAACGTTGGCTCAAACATTTCTGCGAGCCATTGCGCGAAAAGGAAAAGACAAAAGTTTCTCTAATTTGAATCCAAAAGAGAGAAATTTGAAAAGTTTTTTTTTTGAACTTTTCTCTGTTTTTTTTTTTTTTTTTTTGAAAGATCTCCGATGGATCCGTCAAAGAGAGGGAAATGGTCCTTCCGAATCCGAACGTTGGCTCAAACATTTCTGCGAGCGCAAATAAACAAAAAGGAAAGAACCAAAGTTTCTCTAATTTGAATCCAAAAGAGAGAAATTTGAAAAGTTTTTTTTTTGAACTTTTCTCTCTGTTTTTTTTTTTTTTTTAAAGATCTCCGATAGATCCATCAAAGAGAGGGAAATGGCCCCTCCCAATTCGAGCGTTGGCTCAAACATTTCTGCGAGCGCAAACAAATGAAAAGGAAAGAACCAAAGTTTTATCCAATTTGAATCCAAAAGAGAGAAAACCCCTTTTTTTTTTGTTGAGAAAAGAAAGAATGGAAACAAGTTCAAAGAAAGATGTTTCCAAAGAATCCGATCTCATGTTTTTTTTTTTTTTTTTTTTTTTTTTTTTTTTTTTTTTTTTTACAAGATCCAACATAGGCCACCAACTAGAAGGGAGCCAAGGATTCTAAGCATCGTGTTCTCATTTGAACAAGTCCCACCGAGTGTGCCAACTTGATGGACCCGTCTTTTTCTTTCTCGCCTTCCTCCGTCCCGGGTGCGCCGGGGTGCGGAGGGGCGAAGAGAAAAAAGGAGCAAGCATCAACAATTTTTTTTTGTACGGGTATGCCAGATTTTCTATTCTACTTGGAATTTGAAGTGGTGATCCGGAGATTCACCTTCACAAGTAGAAAAGGAAATCAACTTTTTTCTAACTTTCCATTGCACATATATTTTAAAGAAAGAGACAAGGTTTTAAAATGCCGTGTGAGGTGATTTTGTTTAATTTGCCGTGAAAGGCAGTTTTGTGCCTGTAAGACCCCGCCCCGAGAGTTTCCGCTTAGTATTAATTAAGACGTGTTTTAGTTATAAGTGAGATTAGTGGGAATTGGTTAAATCTGGATTAGAATAGCTTTTTATAGCTTGGAATAATTTTGGGAACTCTTTTGATCTAGTGGGGCCCTTTGGGGGTTCCTTTTTAGTGTGTCTTGATTAGTTTGGGGTTTATTTGTTAATTCTGGAAATCGATAAATTGCTCCGTTGAATGTATTTTATGATCCCCGACAACTTTCGTATTTGCTACGTTTCCATTCGAGACCTCTAAACCCTACTTCGCCATTGATAGGGGTAAAACAGTCTTTTTACACAAAATCTGGACACAATTTTCAATGTCTCCGAATCTAGTAAAATATATACTTCTTGGAAAGTAGAAATTTCGACGATCAATTCTTCCTTCTTCGTCGAATCCGTCCGAAGCCCGTAGAACGATGTTTTAGCTCGATTGAACTTTTAAGTTGTGGGACCCAATGCCATTTTCTATATAAGGAGGAGTCTTTTCCCTCTCTTCCTCTTCTTGCAATTTCTTGAGAACCAGAAATCCCAGCCAGCCCTAGAGTGTTTCTTCTTCTTCTTTGCTCATTGCTCCTCCATCTCTCAATCTCTCTCAAATCTATTGCTAAAGGCAAAATGGAGGTAGTAGTCTTCTTCCCCTCCATGAGAGCTTCCTATTGATATCCTTTTGTGAGAGAGAGTCCCATTCCAAGCTATCTCTTGAGCCAACTCTTGCTACTAGAGGACTCTTCATGTAAGTCCTTCTTCTCATCTCTTAGATTTGGATTCTTCTAGTCTTGAGGATGCTTCATTTCCATTATTGGAAGTTATCCCTTTCTATTTCATAGTTTTGCCATTTTAGGGCTTGTAATGATTGTATTTTGGGGATTTTGTGTATAGATTGTAGATTTGAGCTGGATAGTGGATTAGAGCTTGATTAGCATTCTTGGAGACCAAGGCAAGTGGATGAATGGATTTAATTTGAATAAGTTCTTACTTTGTCAAAAATGTGGATTTTTACTATTCATATGTCATTTGATTTATTATGTTCCATAATGTTTAGAAATGTATTTATTGTCATAGTTTTCTCTTGTTTAGTTTTATGAGAATATATGCATGCATTCATCAAAGTTTATTTTGGGTCATTATAAGCTTCTTAAATGGTAGTGTACTTGCATTGAATGAATTTGGATTGGTAGGGGAAATAAATGCATTGGTGGAATGGTAGTTGGTGGAAGGGAGTAAATGTTAAATGGAAGGGATTGGACCCATTCCACATCAGAAAATGGTTGGAATGAAGGTGAAATGGTTTGGGAGACAAATCACTGAAATCTGCACCTGATGTGTAGTTCCCGCAGCTGGGCGGTCAGCGGGCGGTCACCTCGGCGGCTAGCCGACAGGTGACCGGCGGCTAGCCGACCCAGATACGGTTAGAAACACAGAATGCTGCATTTTGACAGGCGAACCGCGGTCAGCCGCGCGGTCAGCTCGCGGCTAACCGCCACCCCAAAACCCCAGTGACCGCTAGGTAGCCGCGAGGCGCGGTTAGAAACACAGAATGCTACATTTTAGCAGGGTGAGTCGCGGTCAGCTCCGCGGTCATCCAGCGGCTAACCGCCGATCACCTCGGCGGCTAACCGCCAGCTGACCGACAGGTGACCGAGTTTACCCAGAATTCCTGAGTCTTTTCTATTGTTTTCAGTTATGGGATTTAAAGGTTTGGATGGGTTGTTCTGATGCCCTACCACCTTGGAAAGACCCAGGGGATGACATAAGGAGATTTACATAGAAAGAAACACCATTTCGGAAAAGGTATTGGGACTTTTAGATTCATCAATGTGCATAAGGAAACTTAGTATGTCCTCTATCATTCGAGTACCATACTAAGGGTAAATTTAGACATACAAGATCCTTATACATGTTGTCTGAATATGGATGTCCCAATACATAGTCCCTAATGATATAGGATTTATTGCTTTGTTTTATTCAGTTTATATGTATAATCACCCGACCTACTGGTTTTATCTCAAAGTCTGATTTATACACTGGATACGTCCCGCCAGCCTCGTTTATGCATGAACCGAAAATGATTTGAAATGTGTGCCTTCGAGCACCATGCCCCGTTTGCCCGTATGTTCTACATTGATATAGTTTTGTATATGTTTTGATGTATCATGTAACCTAAGAGTCGGCACCACTAAGCTTGGACATCCTTGTCAGTCTGATCAACTGACTTGGGTCTCCCCCTGTGCTCCCGCCAGTTGCAACTTGGATCCCGTACTGTCCCGTTACCCGGTTCGCGACCGTGGTCCCGTCTAGCTATATGTATATGTATATGTTTATAATATTGGTTCTCGTCACTTCGTGTGATTGAGCCCAATGCACGCAATGTGCTCTCATCACTTTAGTGATAGAGAGGATGTAGCTTTAGTGTGGTTGCCACCTAGTCAGTTCTTATACCTTGAATATCCCGCATGATTTGTATTGCATCTGTACTTTAAATGAACTATGCATCCTGTTTTATGACAGTTTTCATTATATCTATGATATACTTTGATTTCTTTCTTGGTTTATCTATTCACCCACCTGCCAGACCGTCGTGTCTGACCCATTTTTGTGGTACTCAGGTCCAGCTCCCGTCTTTGCCCTTGAGGAGGAGCCAGAGGAGGCGGTCGGTGAACCGCAACGTCTAGTAGAGTGGCAAGCTGACGATGTCTTGTAGACATTCGGTTTAGCTCGGAGCTGCGAACATTTTGGGAATTTTGAGAATGATATTGTTTTATACTTTTGGGTTGTATTGGCCTTTGTTGGCCTTTATTTTTGGGGAAATGTTAATTAACTTGTTCTTTTGTTAAACTTTAACTCAATATTTTGGGAATGCTAATGAGATCATTGCTCACTCTGACATCATGTCATACCTGTGTATTAACAGTCTTATTTGATGTGAATGGATAAAGAGTTTGATTTGCTACACGCTTCCGCACCAATATAAATGTTCTATGAGTGTATGAGGAATCCTCACCGCGGAAACCTGTGGGAAATTAACGTAACGTACAATTAGTACAAGGGGTGGTTCATCATCTACGCCACCCCCGTCGCGGTCCCGGGGCCCCCGGTCTGGGGTCGCGACAGGCTGGTATCAAAGCGAGACGTGTTTCAGGCAATTAAAAGAAACTAGAAATCCTAAGGACGTGGCGAGGATCCGTTAGACTTCTTGTTAGACTTTTCGTTAGTTAGACTCGTGTGAGCAATGTGTAAACCTTATATGACTCTATGTGCTAACAATTTGTTTTACAGTGATATGCCACCTCGAAAAAGACCCGTAACCGACAATCCCACCGCAAGCAACAGTGAGCACACCGGGCCACTAGGAAACGGCATACCGGATCCAAACATGCAGAATCAATTCCAACAGATGATGCAAGCTATGCTTGACCAGCAACGTCAAGCCAATGAAAATCAAGCAAGAATGCAAGAACAAATGGCCAGGAAGGATGAAGAACATGCTAGGGAGATGGCCATGATGCAAAGGCAATTGTTAGAGGTGCTGGAAAGGAGACCTGAACCGGCACCAGCGCAACCTCCAGGCACTCAGATCGTTATCAACAATAGAGAACAGGATCCCAACGCGTTGTACGAGAAGTTTAGGAAGAGGGGTCCCAAGGAGTTCACTGGGCATGAGAACCCACTAGCTGCAGACGACTGGTTGGAGCAGACAGAGAACATCTTCGAGATATTCAGATGTACCGGTAGAGAGCGAGTGCAACTCACCGCTTCCATGTTCACCGGCCTAGCGGACATATGGTGGAAAACAATCAAAGCTGAGTATAGGACCATAGCAGATGCAGACGCTTGGGCAAGTTTCAAGAGGCAATTCAGTGACAAATATGTACCGACGCATGTGAAGAGGCAGAAGGCAATCGAATTCCAGCAGCTCGTACAAGGCAACACAACTGTGCAAGAGTACCTCACGAAGTTTGAGAGGTTGTCTCGTTATGCCCCCGAGTTGATTGACACTGTGGAGAAGAAGATAACGCGGTTCCTCGAAGGACTCAACCCGATCATTGAAAGGGATGCCACAGGTGTTGTACCACCTATTACTTTTGAAGAGGCTGTGAGAAGGGCCTACAAATTCGAGAACCTGAACAACAAGATCCTCAAGATCCAAGGAAAGGCACCAGCTCACCAACAGAACCACCAACCAAGGAATCATCAGAACAAGCGACCGAGGCAGGAACAAAACGTGCAGAATGCTCTAGTTTGCGTTCATTGTGGTAAGAACCATGAGAGTGCTCAATGCCGTACGATTACGGGAGCATGTTTCAGATGTGGATCCATGGCACACCAGCTTAAGGACTGCCCAAGGCAAGCTGGGCAAGGCAACAATAGACAGAATCAGCAGCAACAAGGAACGCAGCGCCAGGCACCACCTCAGAATGCCTTAGCTGTTCAGAACCAGCCCAGGCCACTCCAGCAGCAGGCTCCACAACAACAATATAGGCCTCCACAGCAGCATCAAGCTCGTCAGCAAGGACAGAATCAGAATCAGCGTCCTCAGCAGAATAGGAATGCACAGCAAGGAAGGCAGCAACAAGCTCAGAATAGGCCTCAACAGCGAGGACAAGTGTATGCAATTAACCAAGCTGATGCAGAGGCAGCAGATAACGTGGTGGAAGGTACACTCCTAGTTTGTGGATTTGAAGCTAAGATTTTGTTTGACCCTGGCTCTACGCACTCCTTCTTGTCTCCAAAATTTTCTAAGTTGATTGATATGCCTGCTAGAGAACTTGAGTATGTATTGACGGTGTCCACCCCCGTAGGCAAACAAGTTGTGTGTAGGAAGTATTATCCTAGATGTGCTGTTAAGATAGGAGATGTGGTGTTACCGGCGAATATCATTTTGTTGGAGATGTTTGACTTTGATGTCATTCTAGGAATGGATTGGTTAGCAGGGTACCATGCTACGATGGACTGTTTCCATAAGACCCTCACGTTCAAATTAGAGGAGACCCCGGCAGGCGTATTGTTCCACGGGGAGAAGAGGAATTCTTGTCCAAGATTCGTCTCAGCATTGAAGGCTGATAGACTAGTGAGAAGTGGATGTGAATGCTACTTAGCGTTTATCACGGAGGATAAACGGTCCCAAGGGGTGGAGGAGATCCCAATTGTTTGCGAATTCCCAGACGTTTTTCCAGAAGAAATCCCAGGTTTACCACCGGTTAGGGAGATTGACTTCACCATTGAGTTGTTACCAGGGACCGCTCCGATATCTATCGCACCATACAGGATGGCTCCAGCTGAATTAGGAGAGTTGAAGATTCAGTTGCAAGAATTGTTGGATAAAGGTTTCATTAGACCGAGCGTCTCACCTTGGGGAGCTCCAGTGTTATTCGTCAAGAAGAAAGACGGTTCCATGAGAATGTGCATTGATTACCGGAAATTGAACCAAGCTACCATCAAGAACAAGTATCCATTGCCAAGGATAGATGAATTGTTTGACCAATTGCAAGGTGCTGCTTTCTTTTCGAAGATCGATCTAAGATCCGGTTATCATCAGCTGAGAGTTAGAGATTCAGATGTATCGAAGACGGCGTTCCGGACGAGATATGGACACTATGAGTTTCTAGTGATGCCATTTGGACTGACGAATGCACCAGCAGTATTCATGGCTTTGATGAACAAGATATTTGCGGAGTACTTAGACCAATTCACAGTGGTATTTATTGATGACATTTTGGTGTACTCTAAGTCTAGAGAAGAACATGAAGAGCATTTGAGGATAGCATTGCAACTCCTAAGAGATAACCAATTGTATGCGAAGCTCACTAAGTGCGATTTTTGGCTTGAAGAAGTCGCATTTTTAGGTCATATCATTTCCAAAGAAGGATTATCAGTGGACCCAGCCAAAATAGATGCAGTTGTGAAGTGGGAAAGACCGAAGAACGCGTCGGAAATCAGAAGTTTTCTTGGATTGGCGGGTTACTATCGAAGATTTGTGCAGGGATTTTCGTCGATTGCAGCTTCATTGACAAAGTTGACCAAGAAGAACGCACCTTATGTGTGGACAGACCAATGCGAGACCAGCTTCCAAGAGTTGAAAAAGAGATTAACTTCAGCACCCGTCCTCACTTTACCATCCGGGAGCGGCGGTTACACCATTTTTACAGATGCGTCGAATATAGGACTCGGTTGTGTGTTGATGCAAGATAGAAAAGTCATTGCTTATGGATCACGTCAGTTGAAGGACCACGAGAAGAACTATGCAACGCATGATCTGGAATTAGCGGCGGTCGTTTTTGCACTAAAGATGTGGAGACATTACCTCTACGGAGAGAAATTCGAAGTCCACTCCGATCACCGCAGCTTACAATATTTGTTCTCACAGAAGGAATTGAATATGAGACAAAGAAGATGGATGGAATACATCAAAGATTACGATTTTCCGATCAAGTACCACCCGGGAAAGGCAAATGTAGTAGCCGATGCCTTGAGTAGGAAGTCAGCAAGTGTGGCAAGTTTAAGAGTTACGTGCTTCTTTCAGCAATTTGAAGAGTTGGGGGTAGATTTTCAGCCCCTAAGCGAAGGAGTAATGTTAGCCAACATGTCAGTGTCTGAACCCTCGTTCATTCGGAAGATCAAGGACAACCAATTGCAAGATCCAGAGTTGGCCAAGATTGTAGAGCATATAGCAGAACGTCCTGACTTTCGTATTGTGGATGGAGTCTTATTCTATCGTGATCGTCTATGCGTGCCCAACATTGAAGATTTGAAGAATGATATTATGACAGAGGCGCACAGTACGAAGTACTCTATGCATCCGGGTAGCACGAAGATGTATCAGAACTTGAAAGGCAGATTTTGGTGGAACAACATGAAGAGGGAAATAGCGGCTTTCGTTTCACGATGTATGACGTGTCAGTTGGTGAAGGCAGAGCATCAGAGACCTCCAGGGTTATTGCAGCCATTAGAGATCCCAGAATGGAAGTGGGAACATATCACAATGGATTTCATCTCGGGATTGCCAAGGACCAGAAAAGGGAACAACTCCATATGGGTCATTGTGGACCGTCTCACCAAATCAGCGCATTTTATTCCCATGAAGACCGGAGAGAAGATGCATATGTTACCTCTCGCAGAGTTATTTGTCAACGAGATTGTCAGCCGTCATGGACAGCCAGTCTCCATTACTTCAGATAGAGATAGCAGATTTGTCTCGAGATTCTGGAAGACTTTGCATGAGTCTATGGGAACCAAGCTTCAGTTCAGCACAGCGTATCACCCACAAACAGATGGTCAGTCGGAAAGGACAATTCAGACCCTTGAAGATATGCTTCGAGCGTGTGTACTAGATTTCAAGACTCAATGGGATGAGACCCTACCGCTTTGCGAATTCGCCTACAACAACAGTTATCATTCGAGCATCGGGATGGCGCCTTTTGAGGCATTGTATGGTAGGAGGTGTAGAACTCCAGTTTGTTGGGAAGAAGTAGGTATTCGCAGTTTTCATGGACCGACTATGGTGAGTGAAACCAGCGACAAAGTCAAGTTGATCCAAGAACGTCTAAAAGTAGCCCGGAGTAGACAGAAGAGTTATGCAGACTCTCATCGAAGGGACTTACATTTTAAGGAAGGAGATAAGGTTTTCTTGAAGGTGTCACCTACTAGAGGAACTCTGAGATTCGGTCAGAGAGGCAAGTTATCTCGGAGATACATTGGACCCTATGATATTGTGAGCAAGATTGGTGACGTGGCTTATAGATTGGCCTTACCACCTGAGCTTTCCGGCGTACACAATGTGTTCCATGTGTCTATGTTGAAGAAGTACGTCCCCGACCCGTCACATGTACTACGTCATGAACCATTAGAGATCAGAGAAGATGCCACCTACGTTGAGAAGCCTATTCAGATCATCGATACGAAGGAACAAGAACTGAGGACGAGGACTATACAATGGGTGAAAGTGCTCTGGGAAAATCACGGACCTGAAGAGGCAACGTGGGAATTACGGGATCAAGTTCAGAAGAAGTATCCGCATCTACTACCCGAGGTTAGTTATTTTATTTCATTTGGTGGACCAAATGCCCTAAGGGGTGGAGGATGTAAGACCCCGCCCCGAGAGTTTCCGCTTAGTATTAATTAAGACGTGTTTTAGTTATAAGTGAGATTAGTGGGAATTGGTTAAATCTGGATTAGAATAGCTTTTTATAGCTTGGAATAATTTTGGGAACTCTTTTGATCTAGTGGGGCCCTTTGGGGGTTCCTTTTTAGTGTGTCTTGATTAGTTTGGGGTTTATTTGTTAATTCTGGAAATCGATAAATTGCTCCGTTGAATGTATTTTATGATCCCCGACAACTTTCGTATTTGCTACGTTTCCATTCGAGACCTCTAAACCCTACTTCGCCATTGATAGGGGTAAAACAGTCTTTTTACACAAAATCTGGACACAATTTTCAATGTCTCCGAATCTAGTAAAATATATACTTCTTGGAAAGTAGAAATTTCGACGATCAATTCTTCCTTCTTCGTCGAATCCGTCCGAAGCCCGTAGAACGATGTTTTAGCTCGATTGAACTTTTAAGTTGTGGGACCCAATGCCATTTTCTATATAAGGAGGAGTCTTTTCCCTCTCTTCCTCTTCTTGCAATTTCTTGAGAACCAGAAATCCCAGCCAGCCCTAGAGTGTTTCTTCTTCTTCTTTGCTCATTGCTCCTCCATCTCTCAATCTCTCTCAAATCTATTGCTAAAGGCAAAATGGAGGTAGTAGTCTTCTTCCCCTCCATGAGAGCTTCCTATTGATATCCTTTTGTGAGAGAGAGTCCCATTCCAAGCTATCTCTTGAGCCAACTCTTGCTACTAGAGGACTCTTCATGTAAGTCCTTCTTCTCATCTCTTAGATTTGGATTCTTCTAGTCTTGAGGATGCTTCATTTCCATTATTGGAAGTTATCCCTTTCTATTTCATAGTTTTGCCATTTTAGGGCTTGTAATGATTGTATTTTGGGGATTTTGTGTATAGATTGTAGATTTGAGCTGGATAGTGGATTAGAGCTTGATTAGCATTCTTGGAGACCAAGGCAAGTGGATGAATGGATTTAATTTGAATAAGTTCTTACTTTGTCAAAAATGTGGATTTTTACTATTCATATGTCATTTGATTTATTATGTTCCATAATGTTTAGAAATGTATTTATTGTCATAGTTTTCTCTTGTTTAGTTTTATGAGAATATATGCATGCATTCATCAAAGTTTATTTTGGGTCATTATAAGCTTCTTAAATGGTAGTGTACTTGCATTGAATGAATTTGGATTGGTAGGGGAAATAAATGCATTGGTGGAATGGTAGTTGGTGGAAGGGAGTAAATGTTAAATGGAAGGGATTGGACCCATTCCACATCAGAAAATGGTTGGAATGAAGGTGAAATGGTTTGGGAGACAAATCACTGAAATCTGCACCTGATGTGTAGTTCCCGCAGCTGGGCGGTCAGCGGGCGGTCACCTCGGCGGCTAGCCGACAGGTGACCGGCGGCTAGCCGACCCAGATACGGTTAGAAACACAGAATGCTGCATTTTGACAGGCGAACCGCGGTCAGCCGCGCGGTCAGCTCGCGGCTAACCGCCACCCCCAAAACCCCAGTGACCGCTAGGTAGCCGCGAGGCGCGGTTAGAAACACAGAATGCTACATTTTAGCAGGGTGAGTCGCGGTCAGCTCCGCGGTCATCCAGCGGCTAACCGCCGATCACCTCGGCGGCTAACCGCCAGCTGACCGACAGGTGACCGAGTTTACCCAGAATTCCTGAGTCTTTTCTATTGTTTTCAGTTATGGGATTTAAAGGTTTGGATGGGTTGTTCTGATGCCCTACCACCTTGGAAAGACCCAGGGGATGACATAAGGAGATTTACATAGAAAGAAACACCATTTCGGAAAAGGTATTGGGACTTTTAGATTCATCAATGTGCATAAGGAAACTTAGTATGTCCTCTATCATTCGAGTACCATACTAAGGGTAAATTTAGACATACAAGATCCTTATACATGTTGTCTGAATATGGATGTCCCAATACATAGTCCCTAATGATATAGGATTTATTGCTTTGTTTTATTCAGTTTATATGTATAATCACCCGACCTACTGGTTTTATCTCAAAGTCTGATTTATACACTGGATACGTCCCGCCAGCCTCGTTTATGCATGAACCGAAAATGATTTGAAATGTGTGCCTTCGAGCACCATGCCCCGTTTGCCCGTATGTTCTACATTGATATAGTTTTGTATATGTTTTGATGTATCATGTAACCTAAGAGTCGGCACCACTAAGCTTGGACATCCTTGTCAGTCTGATCAACTGACTTGGGTCTCCCCCTGTGCTCCCGCCAGTTGCAACTTGGATCCCGTACTGTCCCGTTACCCGGTTCGCGACCGTGGTCCCGTCTAGCTATATGTATATGTATATGTTTATAATATTGGTTCTCGTCACTTCGTGTGATTGAGCCCAATGCACGCAATGTGCTCTCATCACTTTAGTGATAGAGAGGATGTAGCTTTAGTGTGGTTGCCACCTAGTCAGTTCTTATACCTTGAATATCCCGCATGATTTGTATTGCATCTGTACTTTAAATGAACTATGCATCCTGTTTTATGACAGTTTTCATTATATCTATGATATACTTTGATTTCTTTCTTGGTTTATCTATTCACCCACCTGCCAGACCGTCGTGTCTGACCCATTTTTGTGGTACTCAGGTCCAGCTCCCGTCTTTGCCCTTGAGGAGGAGCCAGAGGAGGCGGTCGGTGAACCGCAACGTCTAGTAGAGTGGCAAGCTGACGATGTCTTGTAGACATTCGGTTTAGCTCGGAGCTGCGAACATTTTGGGAATTTTGAGAATGATATTGTTTTATACTTTTGGGTTGTATTGGCCTTTGTTGGCCTTTATTTTTGGGGAAATGTTAATTAACTTGTTCTTTTGTTAAACTTTAACTCAATATTTTGGGAATGCTAATGAGATCATTGCTCACTCTGACATCATGTCATACCTGTGTATTAACAGTCTTATTTGATGTGAATGGATAAAGAGTTTGATTTGCTACACGCTTCCGCACCAATATAAATGTTCTATGAGTGTATGAGGAATCCTCACCGCGGAAACCTGTGGGAAATTAACGTAACGTACAATTAGTACAAGGGGTGGTTCATCATCTACGCCACCCCCGTCGCGGTCCCGGGGCCCCCGGTCTGGGGTCGCGACAGTGCCGTAGAAGGCGATTTTGTGCCGTAAAAGGCAGTTTACAAATCTCATCAAAATGTAAAGACAAGAAATGTGATTTTTATGTCTCTTTTAAAAAAATACAATACAATAGAAAAGTAAGAAAAGGAATCTGACTTCTCAAGCGATTGTGGGGACTCGTTCAGATAGATGGTCGCGAGTCATGTATGGGCTCCGCCATCGTCCTTCAGATGAGAACACTTGATGCTTTGATTCACTTGGCTTGGCTTGGAGCTCAGACTTTTAGAGGATAAAGACCAAGAGAAGGTCTTATATCCAATAAAAAACCAAGTAGACGGGCTGAAAAGCCGCATCTAGGCCATGTTGGATATAAGAAGAGAGGAGATCTTAGGGGGGGGGGGGTGGCCCCCAAGGGACTTTGATCACCTTGTAGAATTTGCAGCAGAGTTTCTTCAAAGTGAGAGAGCTTCTTTTTTTTGCAGAGAATTCTTCAGGATAGTTTTCAGACAATTTTTCTGGACCCCATTTTCAAGACCCCTTCCCTTTGGAATGACTGCCTATTTATAGGCTTTTGGTGGCCATTAGGAAGGTCTTATGGGCATTAATGATATTAATGCTCCATGATGGGAGGAGTTACAAGATTTAATTTCATAATTTTGTAACTCCTTTTTCTTGGATTTTGATTAGCCGATGGAGAGTAATGGGCATTTAATCTCCATGATGATGGGAGTTTCATGATTAATTACCATGTTTAATCTCCATAATGATAGGAGTTACATGGTTAATTGTCATGATTAATTGGACTTGTAACTCCCATTTCTTGGCTTCTGATTGGGCCGTTCAAAATAATGAGTTAATGACCCTAATAAATTGCCATAAAAGGGTCATTTAACTTCATTAATTGGCTGCCGAGTCGCTTGAAGAGTCGCGGGCCGCGCCGCGTCTTTTGGAGTTCTTCTTGCGATGATCATCGATGGATCCGTACGTTGCTTGATGTCGGATGACGATGAAAATTCAGACATTATTTGCCACTAATGGTCCGGCAACATCTGTCCAGTCAATTTCTTGATCGGTCGGGCAGAAAGTGTGCTTTCTTGGTCGGCCGGTTGGCGGTTTCGGAGTGTCCGATGATGATCAAATGGTTTTGATAGCGGATCCGTGATGTTGACGAAGATCGACGGATATTATGCCTCAAAAATCAGATTTTAAGAAAATCACAGGTGCCAATCATTGCGAAACGCGAAAAGAATCGGAAAAACGGACGTTTCGGTGGAAATCCGGCGACCCGGATTTCCAGGGTCGCCGGCGACTGTGCACCCATGGTCGCTGGCGACCATGGGGCTGGCGACCTTGGACTTCGGTCCATTTTTCGGCCGCCTTTCGGTCGCTGTTTCTTGGTCGTTTCTCGGGCTTTTTCGCTTTTGTTTTCTCCTGTATTTTTCTTTGACATCTCTCTTCATTTATTGGCTTGATTCCTCTGAAGAAAACCCGTCGAAAGGCTGTGTAAATCAGAGCACAAAGTTTCCTATTTTTTGGAAAAGACAAAGACTCTGTAGCCGATTTTCTGCCAAGAGTTGAAAATGGGTCAAATGATGTCGGAATGACCTGAAATTTGAGGTGAAGCTTCTTGGGCATTAGACAGAACCAACCATGGGCTTTTATTGGAGTTTTGAAGCCGTTTGGGGTCCCGTCGATGCTTGAATTGATTTCACCGTGCGGAAGATGTCGAGCTTTGATGTACGGTCATCCAATGTCCGATTGACCTGAAATTTGACGGGGAGCCTATTGGAGTCATTTTGAGATGATCCATTAGCTCTGATTTGGGTGCCGTGGTCCCGGGGAGCTTCGCCGCCGGTAGGCTTGATTTTGCTTCGGAGCATCAAAACCGGGTCAAACGTTGTCGGAATGACCTGAAATTTGACGTGCAGCCCTTTGGAAGCATGCAGAAGCTACTCATGTGTTTTGTTTGATGAGTGGCGGCATCAGAGGTTCTCGCCGCCGGAAGGCTTGATTTCGCCGTTCGAGAGTTGATGGAGGGTCAAAGGTGTCGGTTTGACTTGAAATTCGACATGGAGCCTTTTGGAGGTATTTTGAGACCATCCATAGACTCTGATCGAAAATTTGATGTATTTGACATTGTCGCCGTTGGGAGCTCCCGCTCAGCTGTTGGAGGATTGAAGTTAGGCCAGATGGTGTCGAAATGGCCCGATACTTCATGTGTACCCTTCTTTTGGCTACTTTGAAAGATCTTGTAATTTTTGTCTGGTTCTGTCAAGATCTGGTGCTTGAAGCAGCTTTGCCTGTTTGTAGTAGGATGCGGCTCCATATAGCTTTTGATGTTGATGAGGCAAAGTGACATTTTTGGTGTCAACAGTATTTGCGTCGGACTACCATGACATGACAGGACTAGACCCGCTTCTGGTAGAACATCAAATTCCATTGGAAGAGAGTGCGAGACCGGTTAAACAGAAGCTGAGAAGAATGCTCCCTGACGTCGCGGTGAAGGTGAAAGAGGAAGTTGACAAACTTCTCCAGGCCAAATTCATCAGGATAGTGTTGTTTCCTCAATGGATTGCCAACATTGTCCCGGTCAAGAAGAAAGACGGATGTATCAGGGTCTGCATCGACTTCTGGAACCCGAACAGGGCCTCACCTAAGGACGACTTTCCCTTACCACACATAGACGTGCTCGTCGACAACACCGCTGGGCATGCAATGCTCTCATTCATGGATGGATACTCGGGGTACAACCAGATAAAGCTTTCAAAAGAGGACCAAGAAACAACCTTGTTTACTACCCCATGGGGGACTTATTGCTACGTTGTCATGCCCTTTGGATTGAAGAATGCAGGTGCAACCTACCAAAGAGCCATGATGGCGATATTCCACGACATGATGCATGATTGTATGGAAGTCTATGTCGATGACATCTTAATTAAATCCCAAACTCGTGCAGACCACGCCCCAGCTCTGAAGAGGGTCCTCTAAAGGTCAAGGGAGACAAAGTTGAGAATGAATCCGAAGAAGTGTATCTTCGGGGTATCGTCAGGAAAACTTTTAGGGTTCATGGTCAGCAATCGGGGAATCGAAGTCGACCCCTCAAAGGTGAAAGCTATCCTCGAAATGCCACCCCCGAAGAACCTCAAAGAATTAAGAGGCCTCATAGGGCGACTACAGTTCATTAGAAGATTCATTTCACAGCACTCGCAAAGACGTGAGCCGTTCTACAAATTGCTAAAAGGAGGCGTGGAATACCATTGGGACAACGATTGCCAGAAGGCATTTGAGGATTTGAAGAAATATTTATTGAGTCCCCCCGTTTTGAAGCCCCCTGCTAAGGATAAGCCTCTCATTTTATATGTGTCAGCGACGGAATCCGCGATAGGCATAGTCCTGGGTCAACATGATGAGACTAGCCGGAAAGAGAATGCAATTTATTACTTGAGCAAATCTCTCCTGCCATATGAGCGGAAATACTCCTCGATAGAAAAGACGTGCTTAGCGGTGGTTTGGGCTGCCCAGAAAATCAGACACTACTTCTTAGCCCACTCAGTCAAACTCTTGGCCAGAATGGATCCCTTGAAATATATCTTTGAGAAACCTATCACTTCAGGACGAGTGGCATGATGGCAGATGCTCTTGGCAGAATTCGACATAACATACGTAACTCAGAAGTCAATAAAAGGGCAAGCCATCGCTGACCACCTTGCACATCTCCCCCTACCACAGTATGAACCGGTCAAAACCGACTTTCCAGATGAAGACGTGCTATGTGTAGACATAGAGGAGATAAAGGACCCCGAGTCGTGGATGATGCACTTCGATGGTGCCTTGAATCAGAATGGAAAAGGGATTGGGATAATGCTTTTGTCCCCAGAAGGAGTGGCCATACCGAAGGCCTTCAAAGTCAGATTCCCAGCCACCAATAATGAAATGGAGTACGAAGCACTCCTAGCAGGTTTAAGAGAGGCCGTGAAGTTGGAAGTTAAGAAACTCCGAGTTCTCGGGGACTCAAAGGTGGTCATATCCCAACTGGCAGGTGAATGGAAGGTGAACGCCCCTAAGCTTGCTCATTATCATGACAAGGCCAAGAAAGCTATGTCCCTGTTCAAGAAAGTGTCCTTTCTTTATATCCCGTGAGCTTAAAACCGGATGGCCGACTCGTTGGCCACCTTGGCCTCGATTGTGGAAGTCCCCCTCGATAAGGGATCCGAGACCTTTCACATCCAAAGGATAGACACTCCCTCGGTTGAACTAAATGACTTGGCCCTCGGAGATCCGGATGAGATTCCATCCAAAGATGAAGGACCGAAAGGAAGGAAAGCGAAAGGGAAAGAGACAGAGGCAGAGGAACCTAATCGAGAGCGGATACTGGCCCCCCTACAGCATGACGAAGAACTCACAGACGACCATCCGTGGTACTTCGATATCTGGAACTACCTGCGCGATGGATACATCCCTGAATGTGCCACCAAATCCGACAAAAGGGCACTAAAAGAAATGGTTCAAAGATACGTCGTTGTCGGAGGACTGTTATATCGCCAATCATTTAGTGGGATCCTCCTGCGATGCATGACGGTTGAGGAAGGACGAGAAATAATCGAAGAGGCTCATTCCGGCATATGCGGAGGACACGTAAACGGCCTGACGCTCTCCAAGAAAATCATCCAATTAGGATATTACCGGCCGTCATTGGAATCAGATTCTGTGGACTACGTCAGAAAGTGCAAAAAATGTCAGCTGCACACTGACTTGATTCACGCTCCTGCATCTTCGCTGCATCCCACTACTGCTCCGTGGCCTTTTTCGACTTGGGCGTTTGATATCATAGGACCTCTGGTCCCGATCGTGGAAAACACCCAGAACAAAGCTTTCATATTAACGACAACGGAATACTACACCAAATGGGCAGAAGCTGAGGCATTTATCCATAATAAAGCATCCACGGTGGTCAAGTTCATTTAAAAGAACATAATAGCCCAGTTTGGCGTTCCGAAAGTGTTCATAACTGACAATGGCCCCCAATTCATATCTTAGGTAATGGAGGATTTGTGCACAAGATATGGTATAGAACTACATCATTCAACCCCTTATTATCCCTAAGCAAACGGACAGGCTAAAGCTACAAACAAGACACTACTCAAGATCATCAAGAAGACAGTGGAAACAACTAAGGGCAATGATTGGCCAGACCGTTTGGTCGAGGCATTGTGGGCATATCGAACCTCCATTAGGACTCCGACAGGTGAGACCTCATATGCATTGACTTACGGGATGGAGGCAGTCCTTCCGTTCGAGCTCCTGCACCCATCTTTGCGGATCCAATTAGATGAAGAGATGACAGAAGGCCAAAGACAAGAAGCATTGCAAATACAGCTGGACTTCCTCGGTGAGAGAAGGATGAAAGCAGCAGAGCACGCTCAGGTGTACAAGAAGCGAATCGCAAGAGCCTACGATAAGCATGTCATAGAGAGGAAATTCAAAACAGGTGACCTTGTATTGAAACGCATCACTCAATCACAACTCCCACACATTAAAGGCAAATTGCGACCTAATTGGGAAGGCCCATATGTAGTTAAAGAAGTATATTCTGGCAATGCATATAGACTAGTAAATGCAGAAGGGGAAGGGCTCCCTAATCGATGGAATGCTGTACTTGAAAAAGTACACCACATGACCCTTCCCCACTTCTTGTGGAGTATGACCCTCAGTCTCTTGATATGGCTGTATAAATCCCATAGGGAAGACCGAGGAGAGGTGCAACAGCCAAACTTGGAAGTCAAACACACACTGGCACAAAAAAAAAAAAAAGCAAAGAAAAAAAAAAGAAAGAGAGGAAAACACTAGAATAGTGAGTCTGCCCCCACACAATGTTCTGCACGGTTGAAGCCATTCAACGCAAAACTTTATAGGCGAGCTTGCCCATGTCATGAAAGCTTCCCCTTATCACTCAGAAAAGAGAGAAAAGAGAAACCACGGTGGAGTTGCATGAGATGTGGGTGTGCTCCCCATGCCTGATGCTTCAGAAGCCAAAACCCTAGGCACCCCTCTTCCAAACCAGTCCAAAAAACAATTAAAAAGAAAAAAGGAGTTTAGTTAGAAATCCTGAAAAGAATAAAAAGTTTTGTGACTAGTTTGGGTTCGTAGCCTTTTTAACCCGAGTCAGTAAGCCCGTAGGGGTATTTACATGCCTAGTGCCCTAAAGCCATTTGGTTTGGGAATCATTGGCGTAACGCTCGTTACATGGGTTAATTAGAAAGCTTAAGGGACCCAGGCATTGCACAGTCACAAATCGAATAAAAAAAAAAACGAATCGAAAAAAAAAAAGACAAAAAAAGAGAATGAAAAAAAAAAGAGCAAAGGGCCAAAAGGCCAAAGTAACGGAATAGCATTCATAAAACCCAAGCCCGCTCGAATGACATGGGCCCTTGCCTAACGAACCAAGCGGAGAGTGGCCGGTAACCACAACACTGAGGAAGCACGGCGACTCACTGTCTCCCACACACAAAACTCGTGCTCACACATGAATTCCAGGGGCAGCCTAGCGCTCTCCAAAGTTTGACTAAAAGGACCAAAATGGCTAGAAAAGAATCATGAGGGATCAATCTCCAAAAGATAGTTGCGGAATGTCATATCATAATCAAACTAGCAGCCATGGATCAGAGAGCTAGACCACCTTCACTCTCTCTGATGGACCCGTCGTTTTCTTTCTCGCCTTCCTCCGTCCCGGGTCCGCCGGGGTGCGGCGGGGCGAAGAGAAAAAAAGAGCAAGCATCAACATTTTTTTTTTTTTGTACTGGTATGCCAGATTTTCTATTCTACTTGAAATTTGAAGTGGTGATCCGGAGATTCACCTTCACAAGTAGAAAAGGAAATCAACTTTTTTCTAACTTTCCATTGCACATATATTTTAAAGAAAGAGACAAGGTTTTAAAATGCCGTGAGAGGCGATTTTGGTTAATTTGCCGTGAAAGGTAGTTTTGTGCCGTAGAAGGCGATTTTGTGCCGTAAAAGGCAGTTTACAAATCTCATCAAAATGTAAAGACAAGAAATGTGATTTTTATGTCTCTTTTAAAAAAATACAATACAATAGAAAAGTAAGAAAAGGAATCTGACTTCTCAAGCGATTGTGGGGACTCGTTCAGATAGATGGTCGCGAGTCATGTATGGGCTCCGCCATCGTCCTTCAGATGAGAACACTTGATGCTTCGATTCACTTGGCTTGGCTTGGACCTCAGATTTTTAGAGGATAAAGACCAAGAGAAGGTCTTATATCCAATAAAAAAAACCAAGTAGACAGGCTGAAAAGCCGTATCTAGGCCATGTTGGATAGAAGAAGAGAGGAGATCTTGGGGGGGCGGGGGGGTGGCCCCCCAAGGGACTTCGATCACCTTGTAGAATTTGCAGCAGAGTTTCTCCAAAGTGAGAGAGCTTCTTTTTTTTGCAGAGAATTCTTCAGGATAGTTTTCAGACAATTTTTCTGGACCCCATTTTTAAGACCCCTTGCCTTTGGAATGACCGCCTATTTATAGGCTTTTGGTGGCCATTAGGAAGGTCTTATGGGCATTAATGATATTAATGCTCCATGATGGGAGGAGTTACAAGATTTAATTTCATAATTTTGTAACTCCTTTTTCTTGGATTTTGAATGGCCGATGGAGAGTAATGGAAATTTAATCTCCATGATGATGGGAGTTTCATGATTAATTACCATGATTAATCTCCATAATGATAGGAGTTACATGGTTAATTGTCATGATTAATTGGACCTGTAACTCCCATTTCTTGGCTTCTGATTGGGCCGTTCAAAATAATGAGTTAATGACCCTAATAAATTGCCATAAAAGGGTCATTTAACTTCATTAATTGGCTGCCGAGTCGCTTGAAGAGTCGCGGGCCGCGCCGCGTCTTTTGGAATTCTTCTTGCGATGATCATCGATGGATCTGTACGTTGCTTGTTGTCGGATGACGATGAAAATTCAGACATTGGTTCCCACTAATGGTCTGGCAACATCTGTCCAGTCGATTTCTTGATCGATCGGGCAGAAAGTGTGCTTTCTTGGTCGGCCGGTTGGTGGTTTCGGAGTGTCGGATGATGATCAAATGATTTTGATAGTGGATCCGTGATGTTGACGAAGATCGACGGATATCATGCCTCAAAAATCAGATTTTAAGAAAATCACAGGAGCCAATCATTGCGAAACGCGAAAAGAATCGGAAAAATGGATGTTTCGGCAGAAATCCGACCACCCGGATTTCCAGGGTCGCCGGTGACCTTGGACTTTGGTCCATTTTTCGGCCGCCTTTCGGTTGCCGTTTCTTGGTCGTTTCTCGGGCTTTTTTGCTTTTTTTTTTCTCCTGTATTTTTCTTTGACATTTCTCTTCATTTATTGGCTTGACTCCTCTGAAGAAAACCCGTCGAAAGGCTATGCAAATCAGAGCACAAAGTTTCCTATTTTTTGGAAAAGCCGAAGACTCTGTAGCCGATTTTCCGCCAAGAGTTGAAACTGGGTCAAACGATGTCGGAATGACCTGAAATTTGAGGTGAAGCTTCTTGGGCATTAGATAGGACCAACCATGGGCTTTTATTTTAGTTTTGAAGCCGTTTGAGGTCCCGTCGATGCTTGACTTGATTTCACCGTGCGGAAGATGTCGAGCTTTGATGTACGGTCATCCGATGTCCGATTGACCTGAAATTTGACGGGGAGCCTATTGGAGTCATTTTGAGATGATCCATTAGCTCTGATTTGGGTGCCGTGGTCCCGGGGAGCTTCGCCGCCGGTAGGCTTGATTTTGCTTCGGAGCATCAAAACCGGGTCAAACGTTGTTGGAATGACCTGAAATTTGACGTGCAGCCCTTTGGAAGCATGCAGAAGCTACTCATGTGTTTTGTTTGATGAGTGGCGGCAACAGAGGTTCTCGCCGCCGGAAGGCTTGATTTCGCCATTCGAGAGTTGATGGAGGGTCAAACGGTGTTGGTTTGACTTGAAATTCGACATGGAGCCTTTTGGAGGTATTTTGAGACCATCCATAGACTCTGATCGAAGATTTGATGTATTTGACATTGTCGCCGTTGGGAGCTCCCGCTCAGCTGTTGGAGGATTGAAGTTAGGCCAGATGGTGTCGAAATGGCCCGAGACTTCATGTGTACCCTTCGTTTGGCTACTTTGAAAGATCTTGTAGTTTTTGTCTGGTTCTGTCAAGATCTAATACTTGAAGCAGCTTTGCCTGTTTGTAGTAGGATGTGGCTCCATATAGCTTTTGATGTTGATGAGGCAAAGTGACATTTTTGGTGTCAACACTCTCACTCCCAGCCAGAAAACACTCCAGCTTCACGCTGGGGCATTTTTATATATACATATATGTACATGCGTACACGCACACGCATATGAGTACTTACTTATTCTGCACGGCTTCCCAATTCAGGTCCCGTCACATGCACAGTTGTCACAAACACTCACTAATCCACACACTCTCACCTCATGCTTGCTTTTGTTACTAATGCCTTATGGTTGAATGCAGGATAGGTTATACATTGTTTTGTTTCAGGGATCGTTCACATATGTCACCCCATATGCTGGGGCATTTTTTTTTATTTTATATATGAACCTACGTAAACATGCCTCACACCTCCCTGGTTAACCCTTGATCCAAAACCTCACACGGATTCCATGTTTTGTGCACGACTCCTCTCGAAACGAGATATACTATCAGTCGGAAAATGATCACCCCTTTGTTTCGGATTAGCCAACAACGATTTGCCTCTAGTCTTGGTATTGGATGTGTACTATTTCATGCTATGTGTGTGCTATGGATAAGTTTTAGATATCTCTCGATCTCAATTTCCTACTCGATCTTCCTACATCCAAAGGATGGGCCCCCGCTGTTTATCTTTTATTTTTTTTCCCTTGCATGTGGTGGATGCATTTATGTTATTTTCTTTTATCTCTATTGACTATCATGGTATTGGTTGATTGATGTCATGACTACAGGATGATGTCGAGGACATGCCTTGCATTAGCACTAACATTTTAAATTTAGTCTGCACCACAACTACAAGCCTTCTTAACATCATCACATGCATAACACACACTTGGCACGTTTATGTACTAACTTCAACGCAAGGCGAGCCGTTGCTCCCTTCTTTCCTTCTAGCCAGGATTTATTGCAGGTGAAAATGTGAGGGCCACCACACCGAAAGGAACAGGATCCAAGAGGTAAGTGTCGTTGAACTGAAAAACCCGAACATAATCTTCCAAACTTGTGCTCTTACATTTAATATCATTACCATAGCATGAGCTTTCAGAATCCCGCTTTGACACTTTGTACACCCCCGGCCCGAGTAGGATGATCCACTTTGTAGAGATTTAATTTTGGGTAGAAAATGGAAAGGCACGAGGTGACGTCCCCTAGGATCCTCACGCATCACTTGATTAGGCTCGATTCTTAAGGAGACCTAATGAACTGGATGGCCTAGAACAACCTCATCCCGATTCCCTTGAGCCAGTTCGACCTCACCCTCATAGGCTGCCACTCCCTTGAGCCCAAAGGCTCAAATGGAGGCATGAGTATGTGTCTATTTATCTTTGGAGAACAACTCTATACGTGCTGTCCTCCAAAGAGGGGCATACTGCAGACACCTCGTTTTGGCACCCTATGAGGGCCAATTCAGTCCACCCTATTTAATGATGTCCTGATTAGGCCCCGAGTCAAAACTCACCTATCGTCTCTAGGCCTCTGATCACCCAGGGAATTGTCACATCATGATCTACTCGTCAAGAGCTTCCCGCTCATATATAGAACTCCAAGATCTGACGGGCGGATAAAAAATCATGACAGCGGGTCACACACCCCCACGACGCCCACATGAAAAATCACCTATCGTCTCTAGGCCTCTGATCACCCAGGGAATTGGCACATCATGATCTACTCATCGAGAGCTTTCCGCCCATATATAAAACTCCAAGATCTGACGGGCGGATCGAAAATGACAGCGGGTCCCACACCCCCGGGGCGGCCGCGTGAAAAAATCTCCTATCATTTCTAGACCTCTGATCGCCCTAAAATTGGTTCATCGTGACCTACTCGCCGAGAGCTTTCCGTCAATATGTAGAACGTCGAAATCCGACAAGCGGATTGAAATCTACGAAACCTGGGCCTCGGTAATGACAACCCAACCAATTTCCATTGGACCCCACTTTTTAGGCCTGAATTAGTTTCTTTTAAATCCAAACCCACCAGGCCTGGCCCAGTAAGCTCCAGTACAAGCTGAACCTGACCCAATAACCCGGATCGAAACCCATCAGACCCAGCTCACCAAACCCAACCCATACGTGAACTTGACTTGACCCGACTCGGCCCATTAGCTGCATGGGAGAGGACAGTCCACGAGATCTGGACTCTCCCCTCTCCCTCTCCAGCTCTACCTCCCCATTACACCCAGGCCTTATCCCTCTCAATCTCTAACACCCAGGCCTGATCCCTCTCAATTTCAAACTCCAGGGCCTTATCCCTCTCACTCATGCGCATATCCCCTCATCTCCATCCCTGCGACCCATCTGGCTGTCCCCCCATCTGTCACGCCCCCAAACCCGGACCCTACAGCGGCCCGACCTCGGGGGGTGTGAAATTGTGATTTAAGTAATAATTATATTCCTCCCAGGATCCGCGTGAGTGAGGATGACAATTCCAACTCATTCTGAATATTTTGCGGAAGCATACGTGGCGTTGCGACTCGGATTCCGTGGCCATCGGATTCCGCTTCGCACACAACCGTTAGCATATAGCTATTGTATCAAGAATCATATCAGACTGGAACAAACCATCACATTAAAATTACAGAGCTGACAGTAACAGGATATTTCATTCCCACATATGTTCAAGTTACAAATATCAATGTGCATTAATTAAAAAAAAAAACCCCGGAGAACAGGCTAATAAAAGCCATACAAATAACAAGCTAAATAAACACTACCCCACATGTGACGTAACTCAGATGTCGAGCTAAATGTCTACATGACATAGTCGACGCTACAAATCTGCAACTCATGGCTCCACAGCCAACACGTGCACTCAGCTCGGAGCAAAGAAATCTGGACCTGAGTACCAAAAGAGTGGGTCAGACACGACGGTCTGGCAGGTGGATGAAAAGATATAAACGATAATCTGAATAATAAACATATGGTAAATCATGGTATTCGATCAAGAGTTGCATAGATTTAAAACCAGTGTAAACATGTATATCTGACAAAACAGGTATTCATTTTAAAGCATGCGTAAAAGCACATATATCGGGTAAAACATGCATTCCTTTAAAACAACTCTAAAACATGTATTCCTTTTAAACGACTGTAAAACATGTATCCCTCACATTGCAAACCCAGTCCATAGGCGGACCCTGCAAATTGCCCTTCTTCAGGGGAGCCACAATCGTGGGGAACGGATTGGCAACCACACTAAAGCTAAGTCCTCTCTATCACTAATGTGATGAGAGCAAGATCGGGCGTTGGCCTCTAACACGCGAAGTGACGAGAACCAACATTATACATACATATACATATAGCTAGACAAGACCACGGCCGCGGAACCGGGTAATCGGGACAGGATCCAAGCTGCAGCTGGCGGGAGTACGATGGGGGAGGCCCAAGTCAGTTGATCAGACTGACAAGGACGTCCAAGCTTAGTGGTGCCGACTCACGGTGACATGAGAAATCAAAACATGTACAAAACCATATCGGTATAAAACACTCGGGCAGGCGGGATACAGTGCTCGTAGGCACGTATTTCATATCACTATCTTTTCATGCATAAACGGGACTGGCAGGACATGTCAGGTGCATAAATCAGAGTTTGCGATAAAACCAGTGATATCGGGTAAGGATACGTATAATCTGAGCAAAAGGATGAAAATGAATCCTTATACAGCTACGGATTATATATTGGGGCTCCTATATTAAAACAACATGTATAAGGATCTTGTATGTCTATTATTACCCTTAGTATGGTACTCGAATGATTGAGGACATACCAAGTTTCCTTATGCAAGTTGATGAATCCAAAAGTCCCAATACGTTTCCGAGATGGTGTTTCTTTCTAAGTCAATCTCCTTATGTCATCCCCTGGGTTTTTCCAAGGTGGTAGGGCATCAGAACAACCCATCCAAACCTTTAAATACCATATTTGAAACCAATAGAAAAGACTCAGGAATTCTGGGTGCAACTTGGTCACCTATCGGTCAGATGGCGGTTAGCCGCCGAGGTGATCGGCGGTTAGCCGCTGGATAACCGCGGGGCTGACCGCGGTTCCCCTGCTAAAATATATCATTCTGTGTTTCTAACCGCGCATATCGGTCACCTGGCGGTCGCAGGGTTTTGGGGTGGCGGTTAGCCGCTAGCTGACCGCGGGGCTGACTGCGGTTCACCTGTCAAGACACAGCATTCTGCGTTTGTAACCGAATCTGGGTCGGTTAGCCGCCGGTCACCTGTCGGCTAGCCGCCAAGGTGGCCGCCCGCTGACCGCCCAGCTACGGGAGCTCTGCATCAGGTGCAGATTTCAGCTCTTTCCTTCCCACCCCTTTACACCTCAACTTCACCCAATTCCTAACATGAAATGGGTCTATTCTCTTCCATTCCACATCTCATTCTTTTCTCCAACCACCATTCCATCAATGCATTAATCCTCTTTCCAAAACAAACCTCATTCAATGCAAGTACAAATCTCATTCATGAAATCCATAATAGCAAAACAAGCTTTAATAGATGAATGCATACTTTCTCATGAAAATTGGCTAAGAGAAAATCTTATCAATAAACATATTTCCAAAAGCATTATGAAACATAGGAAACTAGAGGAAGATGAATAGTAAAATCCACATTTTAATAAAACAGAAACTCATTCAAATCAAATCCATTCATTCACTTGCCTTGGTTTCCAAAGTAGCTAATCAAGCTCCTAATCACCCTCTCAAGCCACAAATCTCCAATCTATACAAAAACCCCAAATAAACCCATCTTAGAACCTTAAAATGGCAAACCAAAGAACAAGAAGAAGAGAGCTCCCAATAGAGAAGGTGGAGACTCTCTAGAGCTAGGAAAACACAAATCTAGGAGATTGAAAGGATTGCTTACTTGTAGGTGCTTCAAATGAAGAAGACTAGCTCAAGGAGAACCTCAATGTGGCTGGATTTCTCTTCTAATGGTATCCATAGAGAGCTTGAGATGAGGGGAAGAAGGAGATGGGCACAAATCTCTCATTTTGGCAAGCTTGGAGGTGGGTCTTGTGAGAAAACAAGAAGAAGAAGAGGAAAGGGGAAAAACCCCAGGCAGAGGCTCCTCTCATGCTGCTGGAACGAATGGGGAAGAAGGAGATGGGTTGGCCTCTTTGTAAAAAGGGTGGGTGTGGGTCCCACCATCACTCAAACTTGTCGGGATTAAAACATCGGTTTCTGGGCCTCGGATGCGATCGACGAAGAAGAGAAAAATGTTCCTCATAAAATCTATTTTTCAAAAGGTATAGTTTTGGCATGGTTTTGAGATCTCGGAATTTGGGTCCAGATTTTTGTGTAAAAAGACTGTTTTACCCCTATCATTAGCAAAGTAGGGTTTAGAGGTCTCGAACGGAAACGGAGCAAATACAAAAGTTGTCGGGAATAATAAAATACATTAAATGAAACAAATTACCGATATCCAGAATTATTGCACAAATCCCAAAACTCATCAAAACATAATAAACGAACCCCAAAAATCACACAAAACTCACAAGGGAAACCCCCAAAGGTTCCACTCAAACAAAAGAGTTCTCAAAATCATTCAAAGCTATAAAAGCTATTCTAATCCAGATTTAACCAAATTCCACTAATCCCATTTTAGAAAACTAGTCCAAAATTAAGAAGACACTAATCCCAGAAATTAGGGGTCGGGTTCTCACATCCTCCCCCCCTTAGAACATTTGGTCCTCCAAATGAACTAAACAAACCCAAAACAACAAGTGGAGATATTAATCCCACACTCCGAGCGCAAAACTTCTAACGGATGCTCTAAATCGGCTCTCTCGGGAGCTCCTGAACTCGCTGGGTCATCCACGCTGTGGAACTCCTCGGTCCACTTATCAATGGTCATCAAACATTCTTCCACTGGCTTGAATCTATTACTGCCCTGCCAACCTGACTACTCAAGAAATCTACCAACTCTGGCTTCTTCTCAGTTCCACCAAGTCTATCGCTGCTAACCACTTGATCAAGAAACCCTTGGAACAATTTTGTCACTTCCTTACAACTGTCGAACCTAAGTCTCGTATCAAATGCACAATCTTCAAAGTGAACTCTTGCTAGCTCTAACCCTTTCAGATCATTGCTCTTAATCCTCTGCACCATAATCGGTTTCTGACACTAACCTGCTTGTTCTTTCACCATTCTTCAACATTTGAAGCTCTACACTTGCCTTTGTAATTGTTTGTAGTTGTTCTGCCAAATTTGCTTCCTTCCACAAAATCCAAAATAACTGATTTCCTGCCCCATGTATCTGTACCTTGAAATCCGACGTTCCTCTTGTTCATAAAAATCTGGGAAAATCTTCGTTGTCGGGCGATCAAGTAGGGATCCTTTCTGCAGTCGACCACTTTGCTAATTGTTGAAATTTGACTTCAAATGCTTCTAACATCTTGTCGGGTCTACTCCTCCACATGGCTGCACTTGTTGAAAATTCTCGAATACTTCTTTGACAAAACTCATCGAATCTTAGAAATCTCTAGCTCTGGACATCTCCTTGGAGGTTTTTTTTTTTTTTTTTTTTTTTTTTTTTTTTTTTTTTTTTTTTTTGAAAATTGTCTCTAAACATTGATGATCTGCACTGCTCCTGTACAACTGTACTATCCTCGGTCAAACATGGTGGTGATACGCGTCTGTGGTCAAGGTCTCTGATTTGGTTAAAGATCTTAAACTGTCCAAACTTTTACTTAACAACCTGTTCCTCTTACACAATCAATACTCGAACAATTCTTCCGTCAACCCCTGACACCCATCAGTTTTTCTTACATTGCCTCGAATCTGTTACTTGTCTTGTCCATCGATGTCGGTCCAAGAAAATGAAAGTTCTGACTCATTCCGATGTACTGTAACTCTATCTCTGTCGTAAAACGCTGTACATAGTGTCCTTCGATGCTTGCATGAAAGTTGTCATCATGGACGGGCTCGAATAGAAGTAATCTCTATCAAGGTTGCCAAAATCAAGTCACTTGTCAACACACAATCTTTGACGTAAATAACTTGGAAATCTATCGCTTCCTCATATGTTAAGTTGACTCAATCAAATGTTCGGACGGTCCTCTGGATACTTCACCAATCTCCATCCACTCGTTGGAATCACAAGGTTCTCAACTCTGTAGGTTGTATCTCTATCTCAGGTTCATCATCCTCAAGTCATGTACGTGTGTCATTCTTCTCTAGATCTTTCAACTGGCCTTGCCCATAGGTTATGATTCTCCAGTTTGCATCTGCACAGTGTCCAAACTGATATTCCAAAAAGTCAGTAGAGTCCGCAAAATTCCCTTTATTATAAGACCAAGCAACCATCCATTCTGTATACAGTTCCTTATACTACCGCTGAAAGCTTACTTCCTATGATTTTAACCACATACTGAAGCATCCTGCTGAGTTGACTTCACCATCATTCTGGATATGTTGAGAATTATCTAACACTTTTCTGACAAAAGTTCATCAAATTTGAGAAGTTTCTAACTTTTGGCATCCATTTAGAGCTCTATCAGCTGAAAATCACCTTAAACTTCCAAAAATCCACCCTTTCTCTGGGTTCTGGAGCCTTCTGACATAGGAAAATACTCCACGTTTATCCAAAAATCCGTACTTACCTGCCTGACGCACTATCTGACGGTGCACGATCAACCGTAATTGGGTCTCGATAAGCTGTTCACATTCCTTGCTGACTAACAACTGCTCACAAATTATTTCACTGACTCCATCTGTGACATCGGAAAGCTGAAATTTCTGCCAAGGTCCTTCGAGATCCACATGCTAAGCCCTCAAAACTCTGACTCTCTAGTGCGAAAACAAGAAAAGGGCACTAAATGTGGGTGCGAAGACATTAAATTCTCCCCCACTAGAAAGAATTTGGTCCCCCAAATTCCCTAACAATAAGGATAAGAAGGCGAGACAAAGATAGTCTCCCCCACTAGAAGAAAACAAACCCAAACTCGCAGAAACGACAGTTAGCCAAAAAAAAAAACACACATAGTCTAAAGAGTCCTCACCACACGTCTTAAGGTTCCTAGAGTGTTTAATTTCCTAGAAACCTGCCCGCTCTGATACCAGTCTGTCACGCCCCCAAACCCGGACCCTACAGCGGCCCGACCTCGGGGGGCGTGAAATTGTGATTTAAGTAATAATTATATTCCTCCCAGGATCCGCGTGAGTGAGGATGACAATTCCAACTCATTCTGAATATTTTGCGGAAGCTTACGTGGCTTTGCGACTCGGATTCCGTGGCCATCGGATTCCGCTTCGCACACAACCGTTAGCATATAGCTATTGTATCAAGAATCATATCAGACTGGAACAAACCATCACATTAAAATTACAGAGCTGACAGTAACAGGATATTTCATTCCCACATATGTTCAAGTTACAAATATCAATGTGCATTAATTAAAAAAAAAAACCCCGGAGAACAGGCTAATAAAAGCCATACAAATAACAAGCTAAATAAACACTACCCCACATGTGACGTAACTCAGATGTCGAGCTAAATGTCTACATGACATAGTCGACGCTACAAATCTGCAACTCATGGCTCCACAGCCAACACGTGCACTCAGCTCGGAGCAAAGAAATCTGGACCTGAGTACCAAAAGAGTGGGTCAGACACGACGGTCTGGCAGGTGGATGAAAATATATAAACGATAATCTGAATAATAAACATATGGTAAATCATGGTATTCGATCAAGAGTTGCATAGATTTAAAACCAGTGTAAACATGTATATCTGACAAAACAGGTATTCATTTTAAAGCATGCGTAAAAGCACATATATCGGGTAAAACATGCATTCCTTTAAAACAACTCTAAAACATGTATTCCTTTAAAACGACCGTAAAACATGTATCCCTCACATTGCAAACCCAGTCCATAGGCGGACCCTGCAAATTGCCCTTCTTCAGGGGAGCCACAATCGTGGGGAACGGATTGGCAACCACACTAAAGCTAAGTCCTCTCTATCACTAATGTGATGAGAGCAAGATCGGGCATTGGCCTCTAACACGCGAAGTGACGAGAACCAACATTATACATACATATACATATAGCTAGACAAGACCACGGCCGCGGAACCGGGTAATCGGGACAGGATCCAAGCTGCAGCTGGCGGGAGTACGATGGGGGAGGCCCAAGTCAGTTGATCAGACTGACAAGGACGTCCAAGCTTAGTGGTGCCGACTCACGGTGACATGAGAAATCAAAACATGTACAAAACCATATCGGTATAAAACACTCGGGCAGGCGGGATACAGTGCTCGTAGGCACGTATTTC
Organism: Persea americana; assembly: GCA_029852735.1. Taxonomy (NCBI): domain Eukaryota; kingdom Viridiplantae; phylum Streptophyta; class Magnoliopsida; order Laurales; family Lauraceae; genus Persea; species Persea americana. The sequence goes on from CM056817.1 coordinate 21,165,352, forward strand.
ATATCACTATCTTTTCATGCATAAACGGGACTGGCAGGACATGTCAGGTGCATAAATCAGAGTTTGCGATAAAACCAGTGATATCGGGTAAGGATACGTATAATCTGAGCAAAACGATGAAAATGAATCCTTATACAGCTACGGATTATATATTGGGGCTCCTATATTAAAACAACATGTATAAGGATCTTGTATGTCTATTATTACCCTTAGTATGGTACTCGAATGATTGAGGACATACCAAGTTTCCTTATGCAAGTTGATGAATCCAAAAGTCCCAATACATTTCCGAGATGGTGTTTCTTTCTAAGTCAATCTCCTTATGTCATCCCCTGGGTCTTTCCAAGGTGGTAGGGCATCAGAACAACCCATCCAAACCTTTAAATACCATATTTGAAACCAATAGAAAAGACTCAGGAATTCTGGGTGCAACTCGGTCACCTGTCGGTCAGATGGCGGTTAGCCGCCGAGGTGATCGGCGGTTAGCCGCTGGATAACCGCGGGGCTGACCGCGGTTCCCCTGCTAAAATATATCATTATGTGTTTCTAACCGCGCATATCGGTCACCTGGCGGTCGCAGGGTTTTGGGGTGGCGGTTAGCCGCTAGCTGACCGCGGGGCTGACCGCGGTTCACCTGTCAAGACACAGCATTCTGCGTTTGTAACCGAATCTGGGTCGGTTAGCCGCCGGTCACCTGTCGGCTAGCCGCCAAGGTGGCCGCCCGCTGACCGCCCAGCTACGGGAGCTCTGCATCAGGTGCAGATTTCAGCTCTTTCCTTCCCACCCCTTTACACCTCAACTTCACCCAATTCCTAACATGAAATGGGTCTATTCTCTTCCATTCCACATCTCATTCTTTTCTCCAACCACCATTCCATCAATGCATTAATCCTCTTTCCAAAACAAACCTCATTCAATGCAAGTACTGTCGCGACCCCGGACCGGGGGCCCCGGGACCGCGACGGGGGCGGCGTGGAAGGACAACGAACCGCCCCTTGTGTTAAATAGGGATTATACATTTATTTAGTTTCCCACAGGTTTCCGCGGTGAGGAATCCTCATACACTCATAGAACATTTATATTGGTGCGGAAGCGTGTAGCAAATCAAACTTTCAGTCCATTCACATCTACTAAGACTGTTAATAAACATGTATAGCATGATGACAGAGTGAGCAATGATCTCATTAGCATCCCCAGAATATTAAGTTAAGGTTTAACAAAACTCAAGTTAATTAACATTTCCCAAAAATAAAGGCCAACAAAGGCCAATACAACCCAAAAGTATAAAACAATGTCATTCTCAAAATTCCCAAAATGTTCGTAGCTCCGAGCTAAACCGAATGTCTACATGACATCGTCAGCTTGCCACTCTACTAATCGTTGCAGTTCACCGACCGCCTCCTCTGGCTCCTCCTCAAGGGCAAAGACGGGAGCTGGACCTGAGTACCACAAAAATGGGTCAGACACGACGGTCTGGCAGGTGGGTGAATAGATATACCAATACAGAAATCAAAGCATATCATGGTTATAACGAAAACTGTCATAAAACAGGATGCATAATTCATTTAAAGTACAGATGCAGTATAAATCATGCGGGGTATTCAAGGTACAGGAACTGACTAGGTGGCAACCACACTAAAGCTACATCCTCTCTATCACTAAAGTGATGAGAGCACATACAGTGCATTGGGCTCAATCACATGAAGTGACGAGAACCAATATTATAAACATATATATATACATATAGCTAGGCAGGACCACGGCCGCGGACCGGGTAACGGGACAGTACGGGATCCAAGTTGCAACTGGCGGGAGCACAGGGGGAGACCCAAGTCAGTTGATCAGACTGACAAGGATGTCCAAGCTTAGTGGTGCCGACTCATAGGTTACATGATAAATCAAAACATATACAAAACTATATCAATATAAAACATACGGGCAGGCGGGGTATGGTGCTCGTAGGCACACATTTCATATCATTAACAGTTCATGTATACACGGGCTGGCAGGACATAACGGTTGTACAAATCGGAATTTGAGACAAAACCATTAAGATCGGGTAATTATATATATAGTTCGAGTAAAGCAAAACAATAATTTCTAATATCATTAGGGACTAAATATTGAGGCTTCCATATTCAAGCAACATGTATAAGGATCTCGTATGTCTATATTACCCTAATTATGGTACTCGAATGATAGAGGACATACTGAGTTTCCTTATGCGCGTTGATGAATCTAAAAGTCCCAATACTTTTTTCCGAAATGGTGTTTCTATCTATGTCAATCTCCTTATGTCATCCCCTGGGTCTTTCCAAGGTGGTAGGGCATCAGAACAACCCATCCAAACCTTTAAATACCATAACTGAAACCAATAGAAAAGACTCAGGAATTCTGGGTTAAACTCGGTCACCTGTCGGTCAGATGGCGGTTAGCCGCCGAGGTGATCGGCGGTTAGCCGCTGGCTGACCGCGAAGCTGACCGCGACTCACCCTGCTAAAATGTAGCATTCTGTGTTTCTAACCGCGCCTCACGGCTACCTAGCGGTCACTGGGTTTGGGGTTGGCGGTTAGCCGCGAGGTGACCGCGCGGCTGACCGCGGTTCGCCTGTCAAAATGCAGCATTCTGTGTTTCTAACCGCATCTGGGTCGGCTAGCCGCCGGTCACCTGTCGGCTAGCCGCCAAGGTGACCGCCCGCTGACCGCCCAGCTGCGGGAACTACACATCAGGTGCAGATTTCAGTCAATTCTTTCCCAAACCATTTCACCTCCATTCCAACCATTTTCTGATGTGGAATGGGTCTATTCCCTTCCATCTAACATTTAATCCTTTCCACCAACCACCATTCCACCAATGCATTAATTCATCTACCAATCCAAATCTCATTTAATGCAAGTACAACTAGCATTTAAGAGGATTATAATGTCCAAAATAAACTTGATGATGAATGCATTTATTATCATAAAACTAACTAAGGGAGAAACCATGTTAATAAATACCTTTCTAAAACATTATGGAACATGATAAACCAAATGACATATGAATAGTAAAAATCCACATTTTTGACAAAGTAAGAACTTATTCAAATTGAATCCATTCATCCACTTGCCTTGGTCTCCAAAGTAAGCTAGTCAAGCTCTAATCCGCTATCAAGCTCAAAATCTACAATCTACACAAAATCCCCAAAAATACATTCATTACAAGCCCTAAAATGGCAAAACTATGAAATAGAAAGGAATAACTTCCAATAATGGAAATGAAGCATCTTCAAGACTAGAAGAATCCAAATCTAAAAGACGAGAAGGAGAGCTTACATGGAAGTTCTCCAAATACACAAGGCTTGCTCAAAAAGGGTCCTAGAATGGTGGTTTCTCTCTAAAAATGGTACCAAGAAGGAGCTCTCATGGAGGGGAAGAAGATTGAAGCATCCATTCTTCCTTTAGCAAGAGATTTGAGAGAGATTGAGAGAAGAAGAAGCAAGAAGCAATGGAAGTTGAAGAGAACCCTAGGCTGGGCTGGGATTTCTGGTTCTCAAGGAAGTTGCAAGAAGAGGAAGAGAGGGAGAAGGGCTCCCCCTTATATAGAAATCTGAATGGGTCCCACAACTTAAAAGTCCAAAATGGGCTAAAACATCGTTCTACGGGCTTCGGACGGATTCGACGAAGAAGGAAGAATTGATCGTCGAAATTTCTACTTTCCAAAAAGTATATATTTTACAAGTTTCGGAGACATTGAAAATAGTGTCCAGATTTTGGTGTAAAAAGACTGTTTTACCCCTATCAATGGCAAAGTAGGGTTTAGAGGTCTCGAATAGAAACGGAGCAAATACGAAAGTTGTCGGGAATCACAAAATACATTCAACGGAGCAATTTACCGATTTCCAGAATTAACAAATAAATCCCAAACTAATCAAGACACAAGAAAAGGAACCCCCAAAGGGCCCCACTAGATCCAAAAGAGTTCCCAAAATTATTCAAAGCTATAAAAAGCTATTCTAATCCAGATTAACCCCTTTTCCTCTAATCTCACTTATAACTAAAACACGTCTTAATTAACACTAATCGGAAACTCTCGGGGCGGGGTCTTACAAGTACAAATCTCATTCATGAAATCCATAATAGCAAAACAAGCTTTAATAGATGAATGCATACTTTCTCATGAAAATTGGCTAAGAGAAAATCTTATCAATAAACATATTTCCAAAAGCATTATGAAACATAGGAAACTAGAGGAAGATGAATAGTAAAATCCACATTTTAATAAAACAGAAACTCATTCAAATCAAATCCATTCATTCACTTGCCTTGGTTTCCAAAGTAGCTAATCAAGCTCCTAATCACCCTCTCAAGCCACAAATCTCCAATCTATACAAAAACCCCAAATAAACCCATCTTAGAACCCTAAAATGGCAAACCAAAGAACAAGAAGAAGAGAGCTCCCAATAGAGAAGGTGGAGACTCTCTAGAGCTAGGAAAACACAAATCTAGGAGATTGAAAGGATTGCTTACTTGTAGGTGCTTCAAATGAAGAAGACTAGCTCAAGGAGAACCTCAATGTGGCTGGATTTCTCTTCTAATGGCATCCATAGAGAGCTTGAGATGAGGGGAAGAAGGAGATGGGCACAAATCTCTCATTTTGGCAAGCTTGGAGGTGGGTCTTGTGAGAAAACAAGAAGAAGAAGAGGAAAGGGGAAAAACCCCAGGCAGAGGCTCCTCTCATGCTGCTGGAACGAATGGGGAAGAAGGAGATGGGTTGGCCTCTTTGTAAAAAGGGTGGGTGTGGGTCCCACCATCACTCAAACTTGTCGGGATTAAAACATCGGTTTCTGGGCCTCGGATGCGATCGACGAAGAAGAGAAAAATGTTCCTCATAAAATCTATTTTTCAAAAGGTATAGTTTTGGCATGGTTTTGAGATCTCGGAATTTGGGTCCAGATTTTTGTGTAAAAAGACTGTTTTACCCCTATCATTAGCAAAGTAGGGTTTAGAGGTCTCGAACGGAAACGGAGCAAATACAAAAGTTGTCGGGAATAATAAAATACATTAAATGAAACAAATTACCGATATCCAGAATTATTGCACAAATCCCAAAACTCATCAAAACATAATAAACGAACCCCAAAAATCACACAAAACTCACAAGGGAAACCCCCAAAGGTTCCACTCAAACAAAAGAGTTCTCAAAATCATTCAAAGCTATAAAAGCTATTCTAATCCAGATTTAACCAAATTCCACTAATCCCATTTTAGAAAACTAGTCCAAAATTAAGAAGACACTAATCCCAGAAATTAGGGGTCGGGTTCTCACACCATCTCTCGCTCAATCTCTCTGTCTCTCCTCTCTCACGTTCTTTCTTTTCTTCCTCTCTCACCTGCACACCTTCTCTTCTTCTTTCATTCTTTCTCTCTCTATTTCTTTTTTCCTCTCTTCTCTTCCCCTGCCATCATTCTCCTTCTCCCTCCACCTCTCCGCTCCCCATCTGTCTCTCCCTCTGCGACCCATCTCTCTCTCTCCCTGCAACTCTCTCTCTCTTCCGCCTTGCCTCTCTCTTCCCTCTGGTTCTCCCCTTCTCTCCATTCCCTCTCTCCCCGCCTCTCTATTGTCTGTCACTCTCTCTCCATCTCTGTACCCTTTCTTCTTCTCCACTCTCCCTCATTCTCTCCCCATCTCCCTACCCCCATTCTCTTCTGCACTTCCTCCCTGCGCCGATCGCCCCATCTCCCTCACGCATCATCTCCCATCTCTCTCCACCATCATCTGCTTCCTCTCAGGCGCCCATCTCTCTACCATCCATCACACCCCTCATCTCCATCTCTGCGCCCATCATCCTCCATTACCATCACCCTCTCCATCGCCACCCTTCCTGCACGCTGCAACCCATCTCACCCCTGCGACCCATCATCCTCCATCTGCCGCACCACCATCGCCCTCCATCCTCTTCCCTCCACTCGTCTCCCTCACACACAGCCCCCAGACGTACACCTGACGGACGCCACAGAAGCACCTCGCATCTCCGCAGCAACCCCTGCAACGCCAGCATAGCATCTTCTTCCTCCTCCGAAAGCCACCCACGCAGCATCCTCTGCAGCACCTTCTCCATCCTCTGGACGCCGCCTCCTCCTTCCTCGCCAGGTACGCCCTTCCTCCCCTTCTTTGCCACTTGCACTCGCTCACTAACACCTCTCTCCTCTCCCTCCTCCTTCCTCCCTCTCTTCCTCTGTTTTCTCCCTCTCTCTCTCCCTCTTGTTCTTCTTCTTCGTCCTTTTGCCACACGCACCACTGCCACCCACCACACACCTTCACTGCCCTCTACACAGACCTATGCCTACACGCACCCCTCCTCTCTCCCTTTCCTTTCTTTCTTTCTGTCTTTCCTCTCTCTATCTCTCCTCTCTCTCATGCTCCCTCTTTCTCTCTGTCCGCACGCTCTTTCTCTCTGCCACTCTCTCTTCTTCGCTCTCTCTATCTCTCCTCTCTCTCATGCTCCCTCTTTCTCTCTGTCCGCACGCTCTTTCTCTCTGCCACTCTCTCTTCTTCGCTCTCACTCTCACCCCTCTCCCTCCCTGGTCGGTCTCTCTCTATCTCTCTCTGCTCCACCTCTCCCTCTCGTTCTCCCCTCCCTCCTCTGCCTGCACTCTCACTCTCTCTCGTTCTCTCTCTACCCTCTCAGCCCCTCTCTCCCTGCTCTCCCTATCTCCCTACTCTCTCAGTCCCTCTCTCCCTCACCTTTCTCTCCCCCTCTGCGACCCATCTCCCTCTCTCCCGTCCACTCTCTCTTAGTTCCTCTGCTCCGCCCACTCTCTCTCTCCCGTTAGCACACCGTCCCTCTCTCTCTGCTTCCCTCTTTCTCTCTCCCCATCTCACCTCTCCAGCTTTGTTCTCCCCCACTGCGCACCACCCTCTCTCTCCCTCTCTCATCTCTCCCTCGCCACCTCTCTGCCACCCCTCCCCCTCTGTTTCGTCTCTGTCTCTCCGCCCCCTCTTTCTTCTTCTCCTCCTCCCCTGTGCACACTCACGCACACCCCTCGCTGCACCCACCTGCTTAGCCCATTTATCCGAACTGAACCCATGCATGCTAGGTTCCCTATTTTCTTTTCTTGCATTGACTGAAGCTCTCTATTTTACTTAATGTCTCTTTTTATGATATTTCATGCATCTAATATGCCCATGCACTTAGGTTAGTCTTTATTATTATTCCTTTATTACATTTCATACCTCTAATATGCTCATGCACCTAGGTAAATTTACCATATCATTATTTATCTCAAATTTTCCTTAATTTGTTCAAACATGCTCATGCATCTAACAAGCCCATGCATCTAGTAAATTTCCAATTTCATTACTTATTTTAAACTATCCCTAGATAGTGTCAAACCTGTCCATACATAAAACATGCCCATTCATCATATAATTAGCTGCATTTTCTTTACGTTTATCTTCCATGTTCGAACTTAACTCAATGGAATTTAGGACTACCTATTTCATTTGAAAAAAAAAATAAAAAAAAAAAAGCCCAAAACAAAAACAAAATAAAATAATAAAGTGAAAAGTAATAAAATAATTAAAATTAGAATTTTAGCTACCCTATTAATTAAAATGATTAGGCTAAATTTAATACTTGACTTCTTTTTCTCATCCCTCCTCTCATTAGGATTAGGAAATATTATTTAGGAAATTTCAAATAAGTTCTTAATATAAAAAATTAGAAATTCACTCCCCTCTTCTTCCCATTTCATTAGGATAAATTAATTTAGGATCTTAGGCCCTATAAATAAACATAAAAACAAATAAAAATAATAAAAATCCAAAATACCAAAAACAAAGTAAAAGATATTAAAAAAAACCAAAATATTAATAAATTGGAGTTAGAAATCAGACAGTAGCCTAGACTGGTTAGGTCAGACCCCGGACCTAGAAGGTCTCCCCTAGTCAGCTTAGACTACCCTAGTTTTATTAATCCCAACTGATTAGGTCCCACTTTCTCTCCGGGCCCCACTAAGGGACCGGGAGAGCGGATGTGGGCGGTTAGGACCTTAGGATAGGGTAGAGATCCATTAGGGAAATGGAACAGTTAGATTGAATCCAAGTAGGAACTCCCCTAGTTAGGCCCTTCTAGCCCCAATTATTAAAATCCAAAAAAAACTATAAAACCAACAAAACCAATCCCAAAAATATTTTATTCTCTTTTCCTCCACCTCCGTTGCCAAACATTTATATAAACTCAATGATTAAAGGGAATAGAGGCTGATTCCGAGAACCTGAATTAATGAGAATGACGAAACGAGAAGAGTGATTTCACACACCCCAATATCAGTTTATTTACTACCGGCCCATCATCGGCCACCCTCAATCAATCCCGGCCCAACATCGGCCATTTTATCTTACTTCTGGCCCATCATCGGCCATGCACTTTTATTACCTGCGTATCGCACGCAAACCCACAGAAATCACAACTCGAAGTTTCGTCTGCATCATTCTTTTGATTCGAAGAATCAACCTTTAAACCCTAGGTCGTCAAAGGACATTGAAAGGGGGTACCCAGGAATGGGGTTGATCCTCTTCTATTATTTTCTTAGTTTATTTTCATTTTAATTCGCTTATCCCCTAGAATACTTGGATTTGACTTTAATTAGTCTGTTCAACCCTGGATGTTGATTCCCCCTACCTAGTTCATTTTGGTCCCATCTTGAAGCCCGTAATTTGACCCTTGACCCAAGTTCGACCCGAGTTGAAAGACCCAAATTAAGTGACGAGACAACCGTCATGTGTTGTCGGCCGCACATTAGACGAGAGAAGAACCCATCCCATTTTCCTCCCGCATTCTTTCGGCTTTCGTCGAAGGACTGTGTTACGGCCGAATCCGTAACTAGTGATCGTGATCCGTCGATTTTGAGGGTAGTCGGAATCCTCATTTTCGATGTATTTTTTTATCTCACACTGTTGAATGGCGATTCCACTCTCGGGGGGGGGGGGATCAAAATTCACATCCGACAAGTGCCTCTGAAGCTTCATCTGCTGAGGCCACGAACTCTCCAAATGCATCCGGTAGCATATCTTCTGGAGCCACATATTCTCGAGTGACTTCCACTGAGATAACATCTTCTTAGCCGTCGTCTTCTGAAACGGTGACGTCAAAATTAAAACCTCTTCTAACTGATTACCATGAAGCTTTCAAAGAAAACCCAGTCAATTGGTCTCAGATACCCAACCTCATAGGAGATGTCTGGACCGATGAAATACTGGACAAAGAAGAAAAGTTGTTGGAAGCTGTTCGGGACTTGTTCCCGGAAAATGCTCCATGCAACGCAATAACTGAAGACGGCAATGTTGCTGCAGAAGCGTTTTCAGCAAATGGAGAGGATCAGCCCCTTGAGCCTGAAGGTGGTCTTCTGAAAGAAGAACCACCTCTAGAAGCTTTTGAAGTTGGGAAAGGTACCCGCTCTGGCCAGGATTACCACAAAAACTACAACCAACCTTCTTCTTCTTCTTATGTAAATCCTTAGGGAAAACAAGTCGTAAATGCCCCAAGTGGCAACAATAATGAAAATGCAGGCCCCAAGAAGGCTTTCAAGTATGACTTGATCGAGCACTTCAAACACATACGTGCATGACTGCACATCCTAGACTTATTACAAATGTCACCACAAACTCGTGATAGTCTCATTTTAGAACTGCAAAGGTTGAATCTGGATGTCGACAAACATGCCCCACAAGTCCTACAAGTTGAGATGGACCATAGGGTCAGAAAATCAAAAACCTCCTCAAAGGGAGAAAAGAAAGAAGCTGGAGGACCTTGCACTGAATGCCTCTCGGTCCAAAAAGCCACAAGTGCTACCATCGCCTTTAAAAAGGAAGACCTCCTGCTAGGCGAGACGAAGCACAACCGACCCTTGTACTTCATGGGGTACATCAAAGAGATGCCGATACACAGAGTCCAGATCGACTCGGGTTCTGCACTCAACCTCATCTCTACATCCGCACTCGAAGAGCTGGGTATCCCACCTAGCAAACTGAGCCACACATTTGTGTCCATCTTTGGATACGATGGGAGTGCTCAAAGGCCCATTGGCAATATTCGGTTTAGGTTGCAAATCGACAATCTTATTTCTGAGGTCACCGTGTATGCAATAAAAATCCCTTCTTGCTACAATATCCTTCTCGGACGCCCTTGGATACACGGGAACGGTGACGTTCCTTCGACTCTACATCAGTGCATCAAGTTAGTTGGTGACGACGGCTTGATACATCGAGTGTTTGCAGACAAAAAGCCCTTTAAAGGGAAAGAAGTTCATTTCGCAGACTCTCAGATGTAGAGGGACGAAAAAGAAGAAAAGGAGGAGAAAATAGCATCATTCGCCGGCAATCTCTAAAAAGATAAAGGCAAGGCTCCTCAGCAATCATCGGAAGAAAATAAACCTTCCGGCAAACCTGAAGAAAGCAATCAGTCTCCCTTCGTTATCTCCTTCAAATCTTCCAAACCTTTGGTAATCACTACTAAAGCAATTGGTTTGGGACCTGTTGACACAAATTCAGATTCTGAGATAGAAGACGATACATCGTTAAGCCAAGCTGATACTCAGCAAGTCCAGCCTGCCCTCATTCAATTGGAGACACCTGCTGACGTAGAAGATCCCGTGTTTGTTACCTTCATCATTCCGGAAACAACGGCAGAAGAGAAACCAATCTTCTTCCATAGATCGGACGCTTCTTCATCAAACTCCTTGCTTTAGCCTTTCCAAAATGAAGGTATGCCTCAACTATCCTCGTATAGTCCAATGGCACATGCTAGCATGAAGAAAATGGGCTATGACACTCAAAATCCAATTGGTTTGGGAGGTGGCCGTGGTATCCTTATACCATTGGAACCCACCGTGACCAAAAGTCAACTGGAAGATTGGAAACTCCACCGTCGCATAGACAAGTCTTCATACGGGTTGGGGTATGATCCTGACACTCCGATGAGACAATTGACACAAAGACTGCAAAGTTCTTTTGCCAACCAGGCCTCGACATCTCGTGTCAATGAAGACTTCGATCTCCCTGGATATCTCTTTGAGGAGTTACCCGACAAAGACCCAGGAAGCTCATCAAATTGGTACGATTTCTCCGATGATGAAGAGGGATTATCTGATGACACAGACGCACGGTTCTCTGATTAAGAAACACCATCGTCTCCAAAAGAAGTGCCTTACTTCGACCCAGTTTTAGCAGGTGATTGGGATCATCTCATAGCAAGTCTTGAGAAAAGTACAGATCAAGAAGATTTATGGACAAAAGCGGAGCCATGGTCTGAAAATGCCCTGGGAAATCCAGAAGGTCTTGTTGAGCTGGAAGCCTCCAAAAATATTGTGGAGGAACCACCTTCAAACCTTCCAACAGAAGATTCTGTTCAAAAGATAGACTTAGGAACACCTAATAACCCACGTCCAGTATTCATCAGTAAGAATATAAAGGATGATGAGTTACCCAAGTATATTTCTTTTCTTCATGAGTTTATTGATTGTTTTGCATGGTCTTACGCTGAAATGCCTAGCTTAGATCCCAAAATAACAGTTCACAAACTCAACTTGCAAGAAAATGTCAAGCCTGTCAAACAAAGCCAAAGAAGTTCCGTCCTGATGTGATGGACAAAATTGAACAAGAAGTTTAGAAACTCAAAAACGTTGGCTTCATCCACGAGGAATAGCATCCCGAATGGTTGGCCAACGTCGTCCCCATGACAAAGAAAATGGGCAAATCAGAGTCTGTATTGACTATAGAGACCTGAATAATGCTTGCCCCAAAGATGAATTCCCGCTCCCCATACCGGAGGTAATGATTGACAACACCTGCGGTTTTGAGCGAATGACTTTCATGGACGGCTTCTCTGGCTACAACTAGATAAAGATGCATCCCAAGGACGAAAGGCATACATCATTTTGGACCCCATTTGGCGTGTATTGCCACACTGTCATGCCATTTGGTTTGAAAAATGCCGGGGTAACATATCAGAGGGCTATGATGAAAATATTCCAAGATATGTAGCACAAGATGGTCGAATGTTACATTGATGACCTCGCTGTCAAAAGCAAAAGAAAAGAAGACCACCTCAAAGATCTTCGAGAAGTCTTCCTCCGGCTTTGCAAACACAAACTGTGAATGAATCCCTTCAAATGCTTCTTCAGTGTCTCATCGGGTAAGTTCCTCGGATTCATAGTTCGGAAAGTTGGAATAGAGCTTGACCCCATCAAAGTCAAGGCTATCCTAGAAATGCCATCTCCAAGAACCCTGAGAGAACTAAAAGGGCTTCAAGGAAGGTTGGCGTACATCCGACGGTTCATTTCCAACCTATTAGGGAAGTACCGTCCATTTTCTCGCCTAATGAAAAAAGGTGTAGACTTTGTCTGGGATGCAGAATGTGAAGCTGCATTTCAAGACATCAAGTCATACTTGACCAAACCTCCGGTGTTGGCCGCTCCCACAGCCGGAAAACCATTCATCTTGTATACAAGAGCTCTCGACTATTCTTCGGGCGCTCTACTTGCACAAGAAAATGATGGAGGAAAAGAAGCTGCTCTATACTACCCCAGTCCCATGTTGGTAGGTGCAGAGCATCGCTACTCTCCAGTCAAAAAAGAATGCCTGGCAATGATGTTCGTCGTACAAAAGCTACGTCACTACTTGCTGTCAAACACAGTATACCTGATATCGAGGATCAATCTCTTAAAGGTCCTCGTCACAAAAGCAGGTTCTCTCAATGCCCAGCTGGCAAAATGGTCCATCCTTTTGTCACAATTTGATATTAGGTATATGCCACAGAAAGCAATCAAAGGTCAAGCTTTGACAGATTTTCTCGCAGAGCATCCACTACCTAAGGATTCTCCACTCAGGGATGATCTCTTAGACAAACCTGTCTACAGCGTGGAGACATCCTTATCAAATGCCTCCTGGACATGTACTTCGATGGTGCAACCAGGACAAATGAAAAAGGAAAGCCGATATCGAGAATTGGCATTCTCTTTGTTAGTCCCAAAAAATACATGATTTCACACGCATTTTCGCTACTAGAACCATGTTCAAACAATGCAGCTGAGTACCAAGCTTTGATTATAGGATTGGAACTCGCCCTCGAATCTGGCATCACCATGCTGGAAGCATTTGGGGATTCTCAACTGATCGTCAATCAGATGGATCAGAAATATGAAATTAGGAAACCTGATCTGTTGCCTTACTACAATAAGGCACAATCACTTCATCAAAGGTTTGACATCTATCACATCACCCACATCCACAGAGGTGAAAACATCCGTGCAGATGCCCTAGCTGGACTTGCTGCATCTATGGCAATCCAAGAAGGGGAAAACATGAAAATTACAGTGTGTTAAAGAAGGATTCTCCCTCCTCTCAACACACACCAAGCAGTCGCTGAATGCCACCGAGCGGTTGGAAGTTGGATTTCCATCCTTAAACCTCCGATCGGCGACTGGAGGGATCCGTTCATTGATTATATTATGTTCGGAATCCTACCAAAAGATCCAAGAGAGCGGGTAAGCATTCAAACACGAGCCCCAAACTTTCATTTGGATATTCCCTCCAAAATGCTTTACATGAAATCCTTCAATGGAGTACTTCTATGCTGCTTGTCACAACAAGAGGCGGAAGAAACCCTAAAAGAAGTTCATGCTGGCCTTTGTGGAGCCCATCAGGCTGGTCCTAAGCTCTACGATTAGATAAAAAGGTTAGGTTATTATTGGCCTACCATGGTAGCTGACGCAATGCAATTTGCTAAACGTTGCCAACAATGCCAAGTTCATGGAGATTATGTCTACCTGCCTCCGGAATGGCTACATCCTACAGCGATCTCATGGCCCTTCGAAGCTTGGGGTATGGATATCATAGGTCCTATCTCTCCCCCGTCAAGCAAAGGTAATCGTTTCATCTTCGCCGCTACGGATTATTTCTCCAAGTGGTCAGAAGCATTTGCGTTCAGCAAAATGAAGACCTCATCAGTCCTTCAATTCTTACGAACCAACATCATTTGTCGCTTCGGCATACCTAAAAGATTCGTCCATGATAACAGACCACAATTCCGGGATCACAGATTCTACAGGTTCTATGACAAATACAAAATCCAAAGTTGTCCTTTGACTCCGTATAACCCGGCAGCGAATGGACTAGCAGAAGCCTTCAACAAGACACTCTGCAAAATTCTCAAGAAAATGGTCTCTAGTCACAAAAGAGATTGGAGTGACAAACTGCCTGAAGCTTTATGGGCCTACCGGACTACCGTTCGAGGACCAACCCATAGCACACCATTCTCCTTGGTCTATGGATGTAAAGCAGTTGTCCCTCTAGAGGTACAAATTCCTTCCTTAAGGGTATCTCTACAAAATGAAATGACGCAAGAAAGCAACGTCAAATTGAGACTCCAAGAACTGGATAATCTCGATGAAAGATGGCTCGAAGCTCTACAAAGCGTTGAGCTTTACCAAGCACGCATGGCAGGATCTTTCGACAACAGGGTCAGGCAATGCGCCCACAAAATGGGTGACTTGGTTCTTGCGGTGAAAAGGCCAATGGTTTTTGCCCACAAATCCAAAGGCAAATTCGAACCAAAATGGGAGGGACCCTTCGTCATCGACAAAGTCTTCTCCAATGGCGCGTATGCTCTTCTGAACATGGAGGGTGATAGATGTATGCTGCCCATCAATGACAAGTTTAGTAAGCGGTACTACCCTTGAAGACTTCCTACATCGGGTCAGAGTGACACCTACATGGCCAAAGCCTATCCCTAGGTACTGCTCGTCAAACCCACTCCTTTTAGAATTTTCATACCTATGTTGAAATTTCTAAAATAAAAAAAACCTCAAAACAATGCTTACTTTCAATGTTTCATTGTCCAAAAAATCATCAAAACCCAAAATCCAAGTTTAGGAATCTCTTCCCTAACTTGACCAAAACTTTCGATCCTTGAACCTAAAATTCATGGTTTGAGACAAAAATCAGGACTCAGGGATTTCCACCATAGTCCATCCCAACTTTCACCACCAAAAATGGTTTTGAGTCAAAATTTACGACCCTCGTGTCTTTAAACAAAAAACGGTTTTTCAAAAAACCATAGGGAAGCGACGTTTAGTCGATACTCACAAAAAACCCAAAAATCGGAAGGATGCGAACCCCATTCGATACTTCCAAAACCTCAAGTCGCAAGGAAGTGATACCTCGTCAATACTTACAAAATTTTCAAAAAAAAAAATCGTGGAAACACAACGTTTCAGTTGATATACACAACCCAAATCTCAAAACAAAAACTAAGGTTCGAAAAAACCTCAAATTTCAAAAACCATGGGGAGGCGACATTCCATCGAAACCCACGAAACAAAATTTTTGAAAAAAGGCAGGGAATCGACATTCAGTCGATACTTGCACCCAAATCCGCGAGGAGGCGACATTCCATCGATACTCGCAACCGAATGAGCAAGGAAGTGACATTCCATCGATACTTGCAATACCATTCAGCAGGGAGGTGACTCTTAGTCGATACTTGCATTTTTGAAAACCAAAAACCTAGCTTTCACGCCAAAACCTGGCTTTCATGCCAAAAACCCGGCTTTCACGCCAAAACCTAGCTTTCATGTAAAAAACCTGGCTTTCATGCCAAAAATAAAAAATCTGGCTTCCATGCCAACAAAACAAAACTTGGTTTTCCAAAAAACTCGGCTTCAATGCCATAAAATCTGGCTTTCACACCAAACAAACAAAAATCAACTTCTATGCCGCAAACAAAATTTTGGCTCCCATGCCACGAAATTTTGGCTCTCATGCCACAAAACCAAAATCGGCTTCTATGCCACAAAATCTGGCTCCCACGCCACAAACAAAATCTGGCTCCCACGCCACAAATTTTTTTGCTCTCATGCCACAAAACCAAAACTTGGCTTTCACGCCACAAAAATCGGCTCTCATGCCAAAAACTGGCTTCCATGCCACAAACAAAATTTTGGCTCTCATGCCACCAAAATTCGATTTTCATGCCATTTCAAAAAACCAGGCTTTTCGCCATAAAATCTGGCTTTCATGCCCAAAACAACCCTTTGGCAAAAGATTTTCACAAAATGACAACCTTTTAATCAAATTTTCAAACAAACATTCCCATCCAACTTTTACTTACTTTCATAAAAAAAAAAAAAAAAGAATTTAAGTGAAACGAGGAATACAAATGGAAAGGGTGCTAAAAAAAATGTTTATACATGGAGGTACCAAAAGAAAAGAAGAAAAAGTTTGTTACAAAGTCAGGAGACTAGTCCGACATGGTCTACAGCCGAAGGCTTAACTCCTCAAGCAAACTCTTGGCCTTAGCCTCAAAAGCTTCCAGGCCGCGCTTCTTCAAAGTTTTCCCATAAAATGCCGTAGGCTTTCACGACCCATCTTCAGCACAAGGAAGCTCTTCCCAGAGAATCTGCCATTGTTCATATTCCTGAGTCTTCCTCCGGAGATTGCTTTCGACCTCCTCAACTTGGTGAATGAGAGTCCTCTCTCTATCGCGAGCTTTCAAAGTAGCAACCACTTGGTAGCGGCTTGTTCTTCCAATAGCTCAAGGTGCTGTCTGGCTTCAGTGACCTCCCTGTCAATGCAGTGTTGGTCCTGTATTAGCTCAATAACAGCCAACTCGGTGACGTTCCTCTCCCGAACGAGCTGTTTCCGAGTCCGCGAGATCTCATTGAGTCCAGATTTGACCTCGCTGGAAGGCTTCAAAAACATCTCGTTGAAGAAGTCATCATTTGGAAAGCTATTGGTTTCATTCCACTTGTTGCCTAGAGTGATGACCTCATCGACAAAAGCCTTGGCATCTATGATGTCCAGACCAACTTCTTCGCTATTGGCAAGAATGTCATGTACATGCTTAACCATGCCGAAACCAGCCTCCAAATGGCCAGAAGAAAGAGTCTCGACCCATGAGCTCAAAACTCTCTTCAACACCTTCCTCGCAATCTGACGGGATGGCTCAGATGAAGACTCGCCATGCTCCGTTGGTCGACTATCCATGTCAGGCACCGTTGGAAGAGTAATCAAGAAGCTCTTTCTAATCAGAGCCGCCAGAGAAGGAATATCAGCAGGCGGACTCGCCTCTGCCTCATCAAAACTAGTAGAAGAAACCCCTACTCCTGGATCAGTCACAGGCACCGCTTGCTCTGGCTCTGAGAAAGATAGAGGAACTTCTTCTGTCATCTCACAACCTGCTAATGAAAGGTGAAAAACGTATGAACATGATCTTGTCAAAAATCAAAATATCAAGATTATCACTACAAAGTACCTTCTTCGACGACTGGCGGAATGCTTTCTGCCTCCATGAGCTCATCCGAAGCATCATCAAAATTTGCATCCATGGATGGCTCAAAGTCGTCGAAATCCTCCGGCAAGTCAGCTGGCAAAAAAATATATATATATGTCAGCAAGTGGTGGTAAAGAAAAACAAAGAAAGAAAAAGAAGAAAAGAAGTCATACCAGGTGGTGATTCTGGATCTACTTCAGAATCTCTAGGCTCTTCCTCAGATGCCGCAATCGGATCTGTCACCCCCTCATCGGCCAGAACCTCAGGCATCATCAAATCATCATCATCTTCAGCCAAAAGAAAGAAAAGCAGTAGATCAAAAACAAAAGCCTCATAAAAAGAAAGAAGCGAAAAAAGAGAGAAGAAGGGTCATACCATCACTACTGATCTTTCCCCCTCGACTCCTCTTTTCTGGAGGCTCATCATCATCCCCTGATGCCTCCTCAGCAATGGTGGAAGGAATTTCCAGATCAGGAGAGTTTTTGTGCCGTCTCTGACTTCGGCACTATCCTCTTCTCCTCTTGCTCCTATGGGACGAATTGTTGGAAGTACCCGCCCCACCATCGAAATCGAGCCTCTCGCCAAAGTCCTCACTGGATGGTCTGCTCTTGCCGGTAGACTCCATGGAAGCCTTTGCTCGCTCGGTTTGTATCCAAGCAGGGACCTCGGCCTCCTCCTCGGCGAGCTGTTCCAAGACCTCACCAGGTATTTCTTGTGTAGCTCCCGATCTGATGACGTCCTGGTCCTCGAGAAAACATGTTCTGTGCTTTTCTCTAGAAAGGAAAGCCAGAACTTCTTCTCGGCGGACGCCATCTGACTTCCTAAGACCCTTCCCGGAAGACTACTTTACATCGAGCTCCATCTTGGAAAGTCCCCGGTATGCTGAAAAGCATTCCATGAACCACTTCGTGAAGCCCGCAATCCGGGAAGTGGGCAACTCAGGATAGGAAATCATGGCAGTAGTGTCTTCCGCGCTATAAAAGGCCCATGCATTTCTCCCGTCCTGCAGACCTCCAAAACGCTTCACCTTGCTCGAAGGCGCTCCAACAACGCCTTGAGAGAAACCCAACTGCATGGCAAAACACGAAGGAACATACGGCTGGATGTCGACGAAAAGATGTCTGAGGTACACCATCGTGCCGCATTTGTCAAAGAATAGTGTCTCCCCGACCCTGCCCTGGTTGAATCGCGGGAGACACCAAAATCAAAAGCCTTCTTTCTCAAACCCGGAGAAAGCTTCACTGAAGACTGCCCCATCTCGACGTCCCAGAATCGTCGGATCCTCAAACGGGCAGATAAGAGAGATTCGGAAACGGGCTTCCCTCTAGCCAACCGAATCATAAACGGGTCATCGTCCTGAGCAACATCTAATCGGTGGAAACTGGGACAATGGTGTACATACCACGAATAAACGATGTGGGCTGAAAATACCCTGTTCATGGGAAGCCCAAGCCGAACCGGAAAAGCAGCAGCCTGCAGTTCGGTGCACAAGTAAGAATAGAGAGCAGGCACCAAAGCAAACCGCTCTCCAAACGCCATCTGACAAGCCAAAAAAATACAGTGCGGCCTGATGTGCGTTCCATCTCCTCCAGCAAAAACAGCCTCACCCATCCAATAAGTGAGGTAAACAGCGAGATCTCTACGCAGCGCAATGTCAGAATGAATGGCATCTGTGTCTGCGAAGAATTCCTTTAAATTCTCTCGCATGGCGGAGATCTTCTTCGAATCTGGGTTCTTAGCCCTGGCTTCCTGGGTCGTACTCTCAGAACACTGCCCGTTGTCAAAGAAGTTGGAAGACAAAAGGCTACCACTCCTCCAACTGCTACACCGGACTTTCGAGCCCTCCTTCTCAATCGAAAAATCGTAAAAGGCGACAAGCTAAGAGTACAAAAGCCTGAACTCCTCAGACTGCTCCTCAAGGACGCTGTCAATAGGCATGACCTCCTCATAGAGATTGCCGAGGATAGGCAGCCCAGCGATGGCTCTCAGTTCCTTTAAAGAAAAACCAATCTCACCATTCATGACAATGAAGGTGTTGGTTTGTGGAAGAAACGACTCCAGCATGGCCATGAAGGCCTCATCGGAGAAAACCACGGTTTGACGAAAAGCGCGAACTGCGTCAAAAATCTCGGCCTTCTTCAGAATGGCACCGCCAACCTTCAGGATGTGATCAGTCCACGACTTCCAGCTCGAGTCAGCACTGAAACGACCGCGGAGTCGAAAAGGGTTCACCTAATTGCTGCCATCGCCCTTGAAAATGCCAAGGCCCACCGGTCTCAAATCGACCGAAGGATGGTCTGAACCTTGGTAGCCGCTGGCCGGCATCAAAATGTCCATGCGAGCAGGCGACTTCTCTGCAAAACTAGAAGGGCTGCCAACAAAAACCCCGGTCTTGATCACGCTTGTCCTCTTCACCCAGCTTGGAGGATCTTCCCTCTTTGAGCATGTGGAGGAAAGGCTCATGATTGAGATAGTCCAATCAAAGGTCGACCGGGTAGAAATAGTTCTCTTCTCACCACCAACTGTGAAAGAGAACTGAAAACATCTCCTTTGGTATATTGAATCGTCGGGGACGACATCACTAAAAAAGAAGGTAGGCTTGGGCATAATGCTCTGATCATCCGTGACCCAAGGACGGTTGCTTACCATGATTTTATAATACTCCTCATCCTTGAGGGTGATCAAACGTTGCCTCATCCCATCTTGGTTGAGCGAGTCACACTCTTCCAAGTTCCTTTCGACATACTGAACCTCTTCTCAGGCCTGCTGTACGGCCACATTAGAAGATTTGGTAGAACGGCGAAGCGCATCAGTGACAGGCTCCTTACCCTTGTTTGTTCTGGAGGAACTACCTGCAAATGATGGAAAGAAAGAAAATCAATCATCAAAATGACAGAATTTTGCTAAAAAAAATTATAGTGAGATTTTGGCATGGTTCCAGGGCAATTCCAAAGAAAAGGAAAACACCCTGAAAGAAATAGGCTCAACATCGCTGCAAGCTCATAATCAATGGAAAATTCTCGAAGAAGGCTTGAACTAAAACATTGCTGCGAGATCAAACCAAATCTTCTCAAATATCCGCAAGACTGGAAAAGGGCTCAACATTGCTGCGAGCTCCAGAATCCAAAACTTGCAAAGCTCCTTAAAAAATCCCCGCAAGACCAAGAAAGGGCTCAACATTGCTGCGAGCTCCAAATCCCAAGACTGGCAAAAGATTTCCAGGTGTACACTATAATACTTCCAATTCCATTTTCTAAAACAAAAATGCATAGAAGGAAAGTTGTCATGCATGCGCGTCTCAAAATCCGGGAAAGAAAGAAGGAAAAAGAGAAAAAAGAGAATCTCTTTTCAAAAAAAAAAAAGAAGAAAAATTTTGCCCACAGGCCACATGGCCGTAAGGTCTTGTCCATACGGCCACACAAAAAAAGAAAGAGAAGAAAAAAAAAAAAAAGAAAAGAAGAAGAGAAAGAAAAAAAAAACAAAAACACCGTAAAAAAAAAAAGAGAATACCGTGAAAGAAAAAGAAAGAAAAAAAAGGGAAAAAAAAGAAGAAAAAAAAAAACACGGTAAAAAAAAAGAGAAAACCGTGAAAGAAAAAGAAAAAAAAATAAAAAAAAGGATAGAAAAAACGTGTGGAAAAAAAAAGTAAACACATGGAAAAGAAAAAAAAATAAAAAAAAAAGGGAAAAGAAAAGAATGAAAACCTTTTTCTATTTCTAAATGGGGTTTCTTAAAGAAAAAACTTACTTAAAGCCATGGATAGAGAGTGAAGAAAAGCTTGAAGATCCTTGAAGAAGAAGAAGAATTCTTGATCTTGGAGCACTCTTGAAGACTTTTGCAAAAAGAAGGCAATAGGAGCAAGAGATCCAACCTCCCCTTGCTTTTATAGAAGAGAGCAAACCAAAAGAGGAAAGGGGGAGAAAAGAAAGGAGCTAAGTGCTAAAAATTAGCAAACTTCCTAAAAGAAAGGGATCATGGGATATTCTTTCCCAATGAGGAGATCTTTTGAGAAATTCTCTCCAAAAAAGAGGGAATATGAGAAACTTTCTCCCAAAGAAAGATACTTTGAGAAAATCTCTCCCAAAATCAAGTAAACTTGAGAGATTCTCTCCAAGTAAGAATATTTTTAGATATTCTCTACAAAAAAGAGATATCTTTAGATATTCTTTACAAAAATGACACCACATGAGATCTAAGCCATCTTTAAAGCTTAAGGTCCCATGGGCTAACCCACAAGAGCCAGGTTTGACCACCTAGGCACTAAAAGTGGCTTTTAGTCAAAAATTCTCTTACCAAGAGCATGCAAAAATGGTTCCACGCCTCCTTGGAGTTGATTGGACCATACCAAAAAAAAAAAAATCCAAGCCTCATGAGTTTCCAAAAAGCCAAACCATCCCACCTCATGAACCAAATTAAGCCAAAACCTTGAAATTGACATTCCACAAAAACCCAACCCACTCCAATGTACCCAAAATTGTCCCAAAGAGTGACCAAAATCCAAACCATGGTCCCCTAACTTGCCACATACAGCTTGTTAGGTCACAAGACCAAAATCAAAATCCAAAATCCGACCCCCTAACCTGCCACATACAGCTTGTTAGGCCACAAGGTCAAAAACCAAAAACCTTCTTGACCGCCTGATGCACCACATAAAGCCTTTAGGGTCACAAGGTCAAAAAGAAAATCCAAAACCCAATAACCCAATCCAAATGTCATTTTCAAAATTTTGTCTTGAGATGGTACGTGATCTCTCTCATTGCCATAAAATCCCCTTGGAAACTCAAAAGGTTATTCTATCAAAAAGAAAAATGCTCAGAGACTGTTGGTCAAGTCAGAAGTTCTCCTTCAAAGTTTTCTTCGAGGCACATCGACTGGAAAAGCTACGCAATTCGTCGCTGTACCTCGAGGGGGCATTTGTTGACACCAAAAATGTCACTTAGCCTCTTCAACATCAAAAGCTACATGGAGCCGTATCCTACTACAAACAGGCAAAGATGCTTCAAGCATTGGATCTTTTCAGAGTCAAACAAAAACTGCAAGATCCTTCAAAATAGCCAAAAGAAGGGAATACATGAAGTTTCGGGCCATTTCGACACCATTTGGCCTAACGTTAATCCTCCAGCGGCTGAGTAGGAGCTCCCGGCGGCGACAGTGTTGAAGACATCAAATCTTCGATCAGAGCCTATGGATGGTCTCAAAATACCTCCAAAAGGCTCCACGCCAAATTTCAAGTCAAACCAACACCGTTTGACCCTCCATCAACTCTCGAAAGGCGAAATTAAGCCTCTCAATGGCGAGAACCTCCGATGCCACCACTCATCAAACGAAGCACATGAGTAACTTCTACATGCTTCCAAAGGGCTACACGTCAAATTTCAGGTCATTCCGACGACGTTTGACCCGGCTTTGACGCTCCGAAGCAAAATCAAGCCTACCGGTGGCGAAGCTCCCCAAGACCATGGCATCCAAATCGGAGCTAATGGATCATCTCAAAATGACTCCAATAGGTTCCCTGTCAAATTTCAGGTCAATCGGACTTTGGATGACCGTACATCAAAGCTCGACATCTTTCGCACGGTGAAATCAAGTCTAGCATCGACGGGACCCCAAACAGCTTCAAAACTCAAATAAAAGCCCATGGTTGGTCCTATCTAATGCTCAAGAAGCTTCACCTCAAATTTTAGGTCATTCCGACATCGTTTGGCCTAGTTTCAACTCTTGGCGGAAAATCGGCTACGGAGTCTTCGGCTTTTCCAAAAATAGGAAACTTTGTGCTCTGATTTGTACAGCCTTTCGACAGGTTTTCTTCAGAGGAATTAAGCCAATAAATGAGGAGAAATATCAAGAAAAATACAGGAGAAAACAAAAGAGAAAAAGCCCGAGAAACGGCGACCGAAAGGCGACCGGAAAATGGACCAAAGTCCAAGGTCGCCGGCCCCATGGTCACCGGCGACCATGGTCGCCGGCGACCCAGGAAGTCCGGGTCGCCGGATTTCCGCCGAAATGTACTTTTTTCCGATTCTTTTCGCGTTTCGCGATGATTGGTCCATGTGATTTTCTTAAAATCTAATTTTTGAGGCATGATATCCATCGATCTTCGTCAACATCACGGATCCGCCACCGAAATCATTTGATCATCATCGGATACTTTGAAACCGCCAACCGGCCGACCAAGAAAGCACACTTTCTGCCCGACTGATCGTGAAATCGACTAGATAGATGTTGCCGGCCCGTTGGTATCAACCAATGTCTAAATTTGAATCGTCATCTGACATCAAATAACATGCGGATCCATCGATGATCATCGCAAGAAGAATTTCAAAAGACGCGGTGCGACCCGCGACTCTTTAACCGATTTGGCGACCAATTAATGCTATTAATTGACCTTTTTATGACAACTTATTAGGGTCATTAACTCATTATTTTGGAAGACCCAATCAGAAGCCAAGAGATAGGAGTTACAAGTCCAATTAATCATGGTAATTAACCATGTAACTCCTATCATTATAGAGTTTAATCATGGTAATTAATCATGAAACCCCCATCATCATGGAGATTAAATGCTCATTATTCTCCATCAGCCAATCAGAATCCAAGAAAAAGGAGTTACAAAATTATGAAATTAAATCTTATAACTCCTCCCATCATGGAACATTAATATCATTAATGTCCATAAACCTTCCTAATGGCCACCAAAAGCCTATAAATAGGTGGTCATTACAAAGGGAAGGGGGTCCTGAAAAATTGTCTGAAAACTATCTTAAAGAATTCTCGGCAAAAAGAAGCTCTCTCACTCTGAAGAAACTCTGCTGCAAATTCTACAAGGTGGTCGAAGTCCCTTGGGGGGCCACCTCCCCAAGATCTCCCCTCTTCTTCTATCCAACATGACCTAGATGTGGCTTTTCAGCCCCTCTACTTGGTTTTTTATTGGATATAGGACCTTCCCTTGGTCTTTGTCCTCTAAAAATTCGAGGTCCAAGCCAAGCCAAGTGAACTAAAGCATCAAGTGTTCTCATCTGAAGGACGATGGCGGAGTCCGTACATAACTCGCGACCGTCGATCCGAACGAGTCCCCACAATCTTCTGAGAAGTCAGATCCCTCTTTCTTTCTTCTCTATTGAACTTTGTATTTTTAAAGAGACAAAAAATCACAATTCTTGTCTTTTATCATTGATGAGATTTGTAAATCGCCTTTCACGGCAAAATCACCTTCTACGGCACAAAACCGCCTTTCACGGGAAACTAAACAAAATCGCCTCTCACGGCATTTTAAAATCTTGTCTCTTTCTTTAAAAATATGTGCAATGGAAAGTTAGAAAAAAAGTTTGATTTCCTTTCTACTTGTGAAGGTGAATCTCCGAATCACCATTTCAAATTCCAAGTAGAATAGAAAATCTGGCATACCCGTACAAAAATGTTGATGCTTACTCTTTTTTTTTCTCTTCGCCCCGCCGCACCCCGGCGGACCAGGGATGAAGGAAGGCAAGAAGAAAAAGGACGGGTCCATCAGACCCAGGAAGCCAGGGCTAAGAACCCGGGTTCGAAGAAGATCTCCGCCATGGGAGAAAGTTTGAAGGAATTCTTCGCAAACATAGATGCCATTTATTCTGACATTGCGCTACGGAGAAATCTCGCTGTTTACCTCACTTATTGGCTGGGTGAGGCTGTTTTTGCTGGAGGAGCTGCAACGCATATCAAGCCGCATTGCATTTTTCGGGCTTGTCAGATGGCGTTTAGAGAGCGGCTTGCTTTGGTACCTGCTATTTACTCCTATCTGTGTGCCGAACTGCAGGCTGCTGCTTTTCTGGTTCGGCTTGGGCTCCCTATGAACAGGGTATTTTCAGCCTATATTTTCTATTCGTGGTATGTATACCACTATCTTGGTTTCTACCGATTGGGTGCTACACAGGACGATGATCCGTTTATGATTCGATTGGCCAGAGGGAAGTCAGTTTCCAAATCTTTTTTATCCGCCCATTTGAGGATCCGACGATTCAAGGACATCGAGATGGGGCAATCTTCAGTGAAGCTTTCTCTGGGTTTGCGGAAGAAGGCTTTTGATTTCGGTGTCTCTCGAGATTCCACCAGGGCTGGGTCAGGGAGACACTATTCTTTGACAAATGTAGAGAGGAGTTGGCTTTTTAACATACGTGTTGGTACAATGGTGTACTGTAGACATCTTTTCGTCGACATCCAACCGTATATCCCCTCGTACTTTACACTGCAGTTGGGCTTCTCCCAGGGTGTTGTTGGAGCGCCTTTAAGTAATGTGAAGCGCTTTAGACGTTTACAGGACGGGAGGAATGCATGGGTCTTTTATAGCTTGGAAGACACTACCGCCACAATTTCCTACCCTGAGTTACCCGCTTTCCGGACTGCTAGCTTCACAACATGGTTTGTGGAGAGCTTTTCAGCGCATCGGGGGCTTTCCAAGAAGGAGCTCTATGTAAAGCAGTCTTCTGGGAAGGGTCTTGGGAAATCAGATAGCGTCCACCGAGTGGAAGTTCTGACTCTCCTTTTTGGAGAAAAGGACAAAATAGGCTTTCTCGATGATCGGGACGTCATCAGATCAGGAGCTGTACAAGAGATACCTGGTGAGGTCTTGGAATAGCTCGCAGAGGAGGAGGTTAAGGTCGATGCTTGGATGCAAGCGGAACAAGCGAAAGCTTCCATGGAGTCTACTGGCAAAAGTAGATCATCCAGTGAGGAGTCAAGTGAGAGGCTTGACTCTGAAGGCGAGGCGGGTTCTTCAGACAGACCGACCCATATAAGCAAGAGGAGGAGAGGGCAGTGCCGTAATAAGAGACATCATGAAGACTCTCCTGATCTGGAAATCCCTCTCACCATTGCTGAGGAGGCATCAGGGGATGACGATGAGCCACCAAAGAAGAGGAGCCGAGAAGAAAAGATCAGCAGTGATGGTATGACCCTCCTTCTCTCTTTTTCCTCTTCTTTCTTTTTATGAGGATTTTGTTTTGATCTATTGCTTTCTTTCTTTTGGCAGAAGATGATGATTTGGTGATGCCTAAGGTTCCGGCCAATGAGGCAGTGACGGTTCCGGTTGTGGCATTTGAAGAAGAACCAAGGGACTCTGGAGTAGATCCAGAATCTTCACCTGGTATGATCTTTTTTCCCTTTTTGCCTTTTTGTTTTTCTTTGTTGCTACTCACTGACACATTTTTGGTTTCCTTGCCAACTGAATTGCCACAAGATTCTAACGACTTTGAACCATCCATGGACGCAACTTTTGACGATACTTCGGATGAGTTCATGGAGGCAGGAAGCATTCCGCCAGTCGTCGAAAAAGGTATATAGTAATAGTCTTGATATTGATTTTTGCCAAGAATGAATTCATACCTTTTTCATCTTTCATTGGCAGGTTGTGAAGCGACAGGAGAAGTTCCTCTATCTTTCTCAGGGCCAAAGTAGGGGGTGCCCGTGGTTGATCCAAGAGTAGGGTCTTCTTCCACTAGTTTTAATGAGGCAGAGGAGAGTCCGCAGGTTGATATTCCTTCTCCAGCGACTCCGATTGGAAAGAGCTTCTTGATTACTCTTCCGACGGTGCATGACATGGGCAGTCGACCAACGGAGCATGGCTTATCTTCATCTGGGCCATCCCTTCAGTTTGCGAAGAAGGTGTTGAAGAGAGTCTTAACTCATGGGTCGAGACTCTCTCTTCTTGCCATTTGGAAGCCTGGCTTCGGCATAATTAAGCATGTGTAGGACATTCTTGTTGATAGCGAAGAGGTCGGTCTGGACATTACAAATGCCAAGGCTTTTGTCAATGAAGTAATACCTTTGGGCAACAAGTGGACTGAGACCAAGAGCTTCCCAAATGGTGACTTCTTTAATGAGATGTTTTTGAAGCCTTCTGGCGAGGTCAAATTTGAATTGGATGAGATCTCGCGGACTCAGAAACAATTCGTTCGAGAGAGGAACATCACCGAGCTGGCTATCATTGAGCTGACACAGGACCTACACCATCTTGATAGGGAGGTCGTCGAGGCCAGGCAACACCTTGAGCTTTTGGAAGAACAAGCTGCTGCCAAGAGGATTGCTATTGGAAGCTCGCGATAGAGAGAGGACTCTCATTCGCCAAGTTGAGGAGGCTAAAAGAAATCTCCGGAGGAAGACTCAGGAATATGAGCGATGGCAAATTCTCTTGGAATAGCTTCCACATGCTGAAGATGCATCACAACAGCCTGCTGCTTTTTACGGGAAGATTCTCGAGAAACGTGGCTTAGAAGCTTTGGAGGCCAAGACCAAGAGTCTGCTTGAGGAGTTAAGTCTTTGGCTGAATACCATGTCGGACTAATCTCCTGATTTGTAAAAACTTTTTCTTTTTTTCTTTTGGTACCTCCATGTATAAACATTTTTGGTACTCTATATACCTTTTACTTAAATTCTTTTTTGATGCAAATAAGCAAAAGTCGCATGAGAATGTTTGTTTGAGAATTTGATCAAAATGTTATCATTTTATGAAAATCTTTTGTCAAAGGGTTGTTTTGGGCATGAAGTCCAGATTTTGTGGCAAAAAGCCTCATTTTGTGGCAAACAACCTGATTTTTTAGATGGCATGAAAGCTGAATTTTGGTGGCATAGGAGCCAAAATTTTGTGGCATGGGAGCCGAAATTTTGTTTGTGGCATGGAAGCTGGTTTTTGGCATAAAAGCCGGTTTTTGTGGCGTGAAAGCCATGTTTTGGTTTTGTGGCATGAGACCCAAAATTTTGCTTTTTGGCATGAAAGCCAGATTTTGTGGCATGGGAGCCAGATTTTGTGGCATGAAAGCCGAATTTTGTGGCGTGAAAGCTAGAGATTTTTTTTTGAAAACCAAGTTTTGTTTTGTGGCATGGAAGCCAGATTTTTTATTTTTTGCCGTGAAAGCCAGGTTCTTGGCATGAATGCCGAGTTTTTGCGTTAAAGCCGGGTTTTTGATTTTTGGCGCAAAAGCCAGGTTTTTGGTTTTCAAAATGCAGGTATCGACTTAGAGTCATCTCCCTGCTGAATGGTATTGCAAGTATCGATGGAATGTCGTTTCCTTGCTCATTCGGTTGCAAGTATCAATGGAATGTCGCCTCCTCGCGGGTTTTGGCGCAAGTATCGACTGAATGTCGCTTCCCTGCTTTTTTTTTCAAAAATTTTGTTTTGTAGATATCGATGGAATGTTGCCTTCCCCCGATTTTTGAAATTTGAGGCTTTTTCGAACCTTTTTATTTGTTTTGAAATTTGGGTTCTGGATATCAACCGAAACGTTGTGCCTCAACGATTTTTGAAATTCGGGTTATGGATATCAACTAGAATGTTGCGTCTCCACGATTTTTGAAAATTTGCAAGTATTGACGAAGTGTCACTTCCTTGCGATTTTGAGCTTTTGGAAGTATCGAATGGGGTTCACATCCTTCCAATTTTTTGGTTTTGCGAGTATTGACTAAGCGTCGCTTCCCGCGGTTTTTTGAAAAACCATTTTTGTTTAAAGACACGAGGGTCGTAAATTTTGACTCAAAACCATTTTTGGTGGTAAAAGTCGGGGTGGACTAGGGTGGAAATCCCTGAGTCCTGATTTTTGTTTCAAACCATGAATTTTGGGTTCAAGGATCGAAAGTTTTGGTCAAGTTAGGGAAGAGGCTCCTAAACTTGGATTTTGGGTTTTTTTTTTTTTTTTTTTTCTTTTGAACAATGAAACATTGAAAGTAAGCATTGTTTTGAGTTTTTAGAAATTTCAACGTAAGGATGAAAACTCTAAACAGGGTGGGTTTGACGCGCAAGTACCTAGGAATAGACTTTGGCCATGCAGGCACCACTTTGACCTGATGTAGGAAGTCTTCAAGGGTAGTACCGCTTCAAGAACTTTCCGTTGATGGGTAGCATACATCTGTCGCCCTTCATGTTTAGAAGAGTATATCCACCGTTGGAGAAGAATTTGTCGATGAGGAAGGGTCCATCCCATTTTGGTTCGAATTTACCTTTGGATTTGTGGGCAAAAACCATTGGTCTTTTCACCGCAAGAACCACGTCACCCTTTTTGTGGGCGCATTGCCTGACCCTCTTGTCGAAAGATCCTACCATGCGTGCTTGGTAAAGCTCAACGCTTTGTAGAGCTTCGAGCCGTCTTTCATCGAGATTATCCAATTCTTAGAGTCTCAATTTGACGTTGCTTTCTTGCATCATGTCATTTTGCAGAGATACCCTCAAAGAAGGAATTTGTACTTCCAATGGCACAACAGCTTCGCATCCATAGACCAAGGAAAATGGTGTGCTATGGGTTGGTCCTCGAACGGTGGTTCGATAGGCCCACAAAGCTTCATGTAGTTTGTCGCCCCAGTCTCTTTTGTGACCAGAGACCATTTTCTTGAGGATTTTGCAGAGTGTCTTGTTGAAGGCTTCCGCTAGTCCATTCGCTGCCGAGTTATACGAAATCGAAGGACAACTTTGGATTTTGTATTTGTCGCAGAACTTGTAGAATATGTGATCCCGGAATTATGGTCCGTTATCATGGATGAATC
Organism: Persea americana; assembly: GCA_029852735.1. Taxonomy (NCBI): domain Eukaryota; kingdom Viridiplantae; phylum Streptophyta; class Magnoliopsida; order Laurales; family Lauraceae; genus Persea; species Persea americana. Next base: position 21,195,167 of record CM056817.1, read on the forward strand.
TTTTAGGTATGCCGAAGCGACAAATGATGTTGGTTCGCAAGAATTGAAGGAATGATGAGGTCTTCATTTCACTGAATGCGAATGCTTCTAACCACTTGGAGAAATAATTCGTAGCGGCGAAGATGAAACGATGACCTTTGCTTGATGGGGGAGAGATAGGACTTATGATGTCCATACCCCAGGCTTCGAAAGGCCACTAAATCACTGTAGGATGTAGCCATTCTAAAGGCATGTGGACATAATCTCCATGAACTTGGCATTGTTGGCAACGTTTAGCAAATTGCATTGCGTCAGCTACCATGGTAGGCCAGTAGTAACCGAACCTTTTTATCTGATCGTAGAGCTTAGGACTAGCCTGATGGGCTCCACAAAGACCAGCATGAACTTCTTTTAGAGTTTCTTCCGCCTCTTGTTGTGACAAGCAGCATAGAAGTACTCCGTTGAAGGATTTTCCATAAAGCATTTTGGAGGGAATATCCAAATGAAAGTTTGGTGCTCGTCTTTGGATACTTACCACTCTTTTGGATCTTCCGGCAAGATTCCGAGCATAATGTAATCAATGAATGGATCCCTCCAGTCACTGCTCAGAGGTCTAAGGATGGAAATCCGACTTCTAACTACTTGGTGGCATTCAGCAACTGCTTTGTGTGTGTTGAGAGTAGGGCTGTCAATCGGGTCGTGTTAACGAATTCCAGTTGTAGGTCAAACGAATTCGGGTTAGAATCACCTCAACCCGAACACGACCCATTAAGAAAACGGGTCAAAAAACCAAACACGAACCCATTTCGTTTATTTAACGGGTCATACGACACGACCCGTTAACCCGTTAATTTTGAAAAAAATATTCATTTCACTTAAAAAGTATCTCTTTTCTAAAATCATGGAGCCATACTTTATGTTTTCAGGCTAGGCCCATTTTCTAAGTAAATGTTGTATCTCTTCTGATTAAGTGCAACTCCCACTAAACAAAAGTCATGTCGCCTACACTTTGATTTTTTGCATGGTAATGTGATGCACACTTGGCAACATGGCTTTTTGGCGGGTTGTATCGGGTCGTAATGGGTTACTGGGTTTATTCGTTAACGACCCATTAATTTAACGGGTTAATGGGTTCGACCCATTAACGACCCAAACCCATTAAGGGGTGACCCGAACCCATTAATATCGTGTGGGTTAATGTCATGTTAACGGGTCATGTGACATTTTGACAGCCCTAGTTGAGAGAAGGGAGAATCCTTCTTTGACACACAGTAATTTTCATGTTTTCCCCTTCTTGGATTGCCATAGATGCAGCAAGTCCAGCCAGGGCATCTGCATGGATGTTTTCACCTCTGCGAATGTGAGTGATGTGACAGACATCAAACTTTTGTTGAAGTGATTGTGCCTTGTTATAGTAAGGCAACAGATCAGGCTTCCTGATTTCATATTTCTGATTCATCTGGTTGACGATCAGTTGGGAGTCCCCAAAGGCTTCCAGCATGGTGATACCAGATTCAAGGGTGAGTTCCAATCCTACGATCAGGGCTTAGTACTCAGCTGCATTGTTTGAACATGGTTCCAGTAGCGAGAATGCATGTGGAATCATGTACTTGTTGTGACTAACAAAGAGAATGTCAATTCCCAATATCAGCTTTCCTTTTTCATTTGTCCTGGTTGCACCATCGAAGTACATGTTCCAGGAGGCATTTGGCGAAGAAGTCTCCACGTTGTAGACAGGTTCGTCTGGTAGATCATCCCTGAGTGGAGAATCTTTAGGCAGTGGATGCTCTGCGAGAAAGTCTGCTAGAGCTTGTCCTTTGACTGCTTTTTGTGGTACATATCTAATGTCAAACTGTGACAGGAGGATGGAACATTTTGCCAGTCGGGCATTGAGGGAACCTGCTTTTGTGATAAGGACCTTTAAGAGAGTGATCCTCGAAATCAGGTAGACTAAACTAGCAAGAAGGTAGTGACGCATCTTTAAGAACAACGTCTGAGAAATTTGTTATGCAGCATAAACCTATCTCCTTCGAAATTGAAGAAAGCATATGCTCAATTGGAGAAGGCTTTGTCAATGATATAGGGACCTTCCCATCTTCATTCATCGCTGGTTTTAGATGTATGAGAGAAAAAAATTGGCTTTTGAACCACAAACACAAGGTCACCTTTCTTAAATGACTCTGTGGGGTTTGGATCATCAAGAGCAATGTTGAGATCCGGTATGTGGTGGATATTCTCCATCAAGGAAGACTCAATGTCATCACCTTATTGTTTGATGGGTTTACCCACCATGTTGTCAAGAGAGACATTTAAGTCTGGTACAAGATACCTTCCTTCAAAAGGTTCACGTGCTGGACGTGATGAAGATACTTCAGAATTGTGAAAGATGGAAGACGCGGTATCTTCTTCTTCTGTTTTTGAATCAGAGTCAGTGTCTTGCATGATCGACACCAAGGAGACAGTGAACTTGGCCCCAGTCTTTTCTTTTGTCTTATTTGCTTTGGTTGTGGTAACCAAAGGCTTTGATGTTTTGAGAGAGATCATGAAGGGAGCTCTACTGCTTACTTCGAGTGCTTCCTGAGAAGGGTCTTTGTTTGGAAGATCACCCTCGGAATCAGGGAGTTTATCTTCCTCATTTGCTGAAGACATCTCTACAGCAGTATTGCCGTCCTTAGTGATTCCATTGCATGGATCATTTTCCGAGAACAAGTCCTGAACAACTTTCAACAACTTTTCTTCTTTGTTGAGTATTTCATTGGTCCAGACATCACCTATAGGGTCAGGTATCTAAGACCATTTGACCGGGTCTTCATTGAAGAGGACTTCATCGGCCAGAGCTTCTTCATGGCGATCAGTCGGAAGAGGCTCGAATTCCGAAGTCAGTGTTTCAAGAGATTAAGCCTGAGAAGGTGCTATCTCGGTGGAAGTCACATGAGAAGGCGTAGCTCCAGAAGATATTCTACCAGATACATTTTGAGACTCTGCAGCCTCAACAGATGAAGCTTCAGAGGAACTATCATCCTGAACTATCACATTGTAAGCAACTTCGATAGAAGATGCCTCCATAATGGACTGTTGGGAATCAGACTCATCCTCTGATGTAAGAGGATCATCAACCCAGCAATCTTCTTCATTTTTCGAAGGTACTGGAGGAGATGCTTGTAGATTCTCCGAGACTTTCGGTACTAGATTTTGATGAAGCTGATTGATGCGATCCTGCTCTTGCTTTATGGCAAGACGCTGCAGGATCCTCACATATTCTTCGAGATCGAGCATAGGAGCTAAATCTTCTTCTTCATCTGCTCCTTATGGTTCAACATCGTTGGGTTCCACTAGAGCATTCGCTTGCGCTGGGTCAACGGCACTTTGTTGAACAGCCTCTTAGTCTTCATCATCATTAGACCAGGATTCTTGTGGGCTGTAAGGGGTTATACTAGATTACTAGCATAAGGTGAGATTTTTGGATCCATTCTTCATCGGAGAGATATTCTCCGGTTTCAAGGGATTCTTCCCACTCTTCGATATCACTGGCAGTGTCACTAGACTCGTATCCATCCATGGAGAATCCAACTACCGAGTTACAAGAGTATGATGCCCCCTGCGTAGTCTCATTTTCGAGCCGTGGTGGCATGAAATTACCGAGGGTGAGTTTTCTTACCACTCTTGAAGTCTTGGGAAGGGACTCCTCTGTTGCTCCCAGTGAAGCGGTAGAGGAGGTTTCTGCCTTTTCAGGGACTTCTTGCTTGGGTTGAGCCTTCTCCTGCTGTTTGAGCTTGCGGAGTTGTCTCTTGGCTTGCCTTCGCTGTTGAGCCGCTTCACTGTTGAGCGGTCGGCTTTGTTTTGACGATCTCCCGATTTTCATCTTCTAAGAGATCGGGATGCACCCATATGGGCTGTCCATCTGGTGTTGGGTAAGGCACTAGCTCTTGGGACGTTTGAGTCATCTTTATCACCTTGAAGGAAGTAGTGATCTTCTCCTTTGGTGACTTTGATGTTTGTCCATATGACACCATGTTCATGAAGGCAGACCCATAGTTTTTGTCAAAGGTGATGACTCTGTTTTTCCACATCTCATTGATCTTCTCTCTCACAACGAAACATTGATTAAGAGGATGTGAGACCATTTGGTGGTATGGACAATGTCGGGGATCGTTGGTTTTGCCAACATCTCCCGGTCTTTTGTGGTCTGGCAAAGTAAGTTTGCCATTTGCTAAGAGAGCTCCAAAGATTTCTTCAACATCTTCATCGAATGGGTATTTCTTCTCTATTCGTTCTTTGAAGGCATCAGGGAGTTTAAGCCTCTTACCTGCAGTTTTATTTTCATCTTTCTTTGGTGGCTGAGGAGCTTACTTGGTTTGCACATTGATAACCTCCTTTTTCTTTGTCTTGGAGGTCGGCTCTTTCTTTGATGACTTCTGACTGTTGAGGTCTTTGATCACCGTTTCAGCCTCCATAGATGCTTATAGGAGTTCTCCCAGATTCTTTGATTTGTTGCCGATGATCATGGAGCGGATCCTTGCTCTGATGTTGTTACGGCAGATGTCGACCAGGGACGCTTGTGGCAGTACGTCTGAGCATTTGTATGCCATCACCTTCCACTTGTGAATGAAGTCGTATGTTGACTCATTCTCTCCCTGTTTTAGTCTGCAAAGCTAAGCCATAGTAACAGGATGATCCTCACCTTTGAAGTGGATCAGGGAGCGTGTCTTTAGCATGATCCAGTTTTGAATGGAATCTTCTAGCAAAGTGGAGTACCAATCAAAGGCTGTACCTTTTAGGGTGCTTGCAAAGAGACGGATCTTGAGGGCATCTTGATCCGCAATAGCTCCCGTCAAAATCTTGAAGTGGATGACATGCTGTCTAGGTGAACCTTTCCCCGTATATGTTTGGAGAATAGGTTGTTTAAACTTTGTCGAGAACGGAACCAAGTCCATCCATAAGGGATATGGTGGTTTGATTCCATGCTCCTTCAGTGTATCCTCTTCTTTTGCTTTGGCGAGGATATTGTGAACGTCCTTTTTAGTAAGGGCGCGTGACTCGTCTTCTCCACCATTTGCCTCATCATCTGGAGAGACTTCATTATTTGGCGGACGTTGGAAAGTGAGAAGGAGGTTTTCCATCAAAACCCTTATTCTCTACTGTCCTTGCTCTAGCTGCTGGATGCGTAGAGCCACGTCATCATGTGGCAGACGTTTCTCAAAGTTTGTGACCAGGACATTCACTCTTCGAGAGTCGAATGAGGATACCGTCTTGGTGACTGAGCTGGAGCTCATTCTTTTGGATGAAGAGCCCAAGGAATGATCACTCTGGTATCCTTGACTTGAAGGAGTGGGAGAGTCCTCCTGATGTCTTTGTGTCCGGGAGATGCTACGAGTCACCGACCATCTGATATGTATTTTAGTTGTTGACTTCTGTTGTCTTTTGGTTTTACCAACCATATGGACAGCAGCAACTTGGTCGGGTCTTTCTTTCTCGACCCATGTTTTAGGGACCTAAAGCACAGAATGCTCGGTTCTTTGCTTCTCTAATCTCTTTTGTCGATATACCGTCCGGCGACGTATACGACGAGCAATTTGAGCTTCAGTTAGCTCGGCCTGTGCTCTGGCAATGAAGGATGTGGTCCCTCATGCGCAGCAACCGAGCTTGTCTTCCTTGAAGACTAGCATGGATAGGATCTGGATGCGGTCCTTTGCCTGTCGCAGCGAAGCTTTAAATTTTGCAAACTCGGCCCCTATTGAGATGAAGGGTCGAGTTGCAGGAGAGCGGGCCTTGGCAGGTTCTTGTCGAGGTCTTGTGATGCACGATTTGATTTTGGGCTTGTATGAGGAAGCCGGCTTGTGTTGAGTTGGTTTTGTAGTTTGGCGAAGGGTAGGTTTCTCCTCTTTCATGTAAGCGAGAGGATAGATCCAGTTCTCCTTGAGAGGGGCCAGGTATCTGGCTTTGTAGGTGCTTGTGACCTTCTCTGTTTTGGTGAAGGTCTCGGGGACCAAGTACTGGGGCGGACCTGGTTTTTTGCAAGCTGAGGCTTCGCGGGGTTGCCACGGGCTTCAGGCTTTTTGGTGACTACCCTTGGTGTAGTGGTAGTGCCATGTTCAGGGGCAGTCTTCTACTTCTTGGCAGGCGCAGTTTCTTCTACGGGTAGTGGGAATGGTCCTAGTGACCTGAAGACGATAGTACGGGGAGTGGAGGTCGACCCGGTTGTAGACACCTCATTTGGCCCCCATGATAGCCCTAAACACCTGTCATATATAGTGGTGCCCCCATTTCACCCATAATTAAATGGTTAATGGCATGATTCAGATTAATTAACGACGATGAAGATGCTTGTTGATAATTTTAGACTTAGCTCAACGATCTCTAGAAGTTCGTGAGAGAAAAAGCCAAATCGCGTCAAGGTTCTGAGCCAAATTCACTACTTACACAAGGAACAGACCCTGACACCAATTATACCTTTTCTAGACCACTTAAGACATGCTTAAGTCAATCCCTCCAAAGACCATGCTTAGTTTGTCAAAATGTCACCCGATTAGCCTAAGTTAGGAAACAGAATACATTGGTCCAGATGTCTCCCTTGTTTTCCAGCCCCTATTCATCAAGACATTTTGACATTTAGATTCTTCACTTCGATAGCTTTCCGGCGATATGTAGAACGTCCAAATCTGATAAGCGGATCAAAAGTTATGAGTCTTCGAAGTTTGCCTTAGAAAAAATGACAAAACTCCATCTGGGCACCACCCATGTGGCGCCCACCCTATTAAAATCCATCTAGGTGCCCCATGCTAGGTGCCCACACAGCCCAAGGCCACCTAGGCACCCCATGGTGGGCGCCCAGCCTCCAAATTCCACCAGTTGGCCTAAAAATAGCCCAGGACCACTCAACGTAGGGACCAAACTCCGAAAATGAATCAACTCCACCTAGGCACCACCCATGTGGCGCCTATCCTACTGAGTTCCACATAGGCACCAACCCTGTGGTGCCCACATAGCCCAAGGCCACCTAGGCACCCCATGGTGGGCGCCCAGCCTCCAAATTCCACTAGTTGGCCTAAAAATAGCCTGAGACCACTGAACGTAGGGATCGAACTCCGAAAATGAATCAACTCCACCTAGGCACCACCCATGTGGCGCCTACCCTACTGAGTTCCGCATAGGCACCAACCCTGTGGTGCCCAAACTACCCAGAATCATCTAGGCACCCCATGGTGGGCGCACAGTCTCCAAATTCCACTAATTGGCTCGAGATTAGACCGGGACCACTCATACATAGGGACCAAGCACCGAAGACAAACCGAACCACCGAGGCACCACCCATGTGGCGCCCAGCCTTGAAGTTCACCTAGGCACCACCCATGTGGTGGCCTACCTTGAAATCTGTTTAGGCACCGCCCATGTGGCGCCCAGCCTATTAGTGCTAATGTAGGTCCCCCCAGCTGAAGATATATCCGTTCAATCTCAACTCCATATGGGACCAAGGTCCAAAAGCGAAACACAAACCATCTAGGCACCACCCTGTGGGCGCCCACCCTCTCCAGGACCACCTGGGCGCCACCCTGTGGGCGCCCAGACTGCGCAGACCATGTGGGCGCCACCCCATGGGCGCCCATCCTCCCTCCAAACCCTAATTCACCCTAAAATAACTTAAGCCGCCTAGGGATGTGTGAGACCTTTTAGAAACCCGAAATAATGAAGCCCTAGCCCTTCTAAACTCGTCCCAAATCTATATAATCCCTCTTAACTTCATTTACAAAGGAGGCTACCCTAAAAAGAGAGAAAAGGAGAGAATAAGCAAGAAGAAGAAAGGTAGCCACCATTAGAGAAAACTTCAGATCTAGAGAAGAAGAAAGGGAAATAGAGGAGGAGACTTCCATATCTTCAACTAGAGCCATGGGTCTTTGCGAAAGCTTCGTTTTAGGAACTTAAGGAACGCGTCATATACCGGTATTCCTAGATCACTCCTTTCTTTTACTACATTCCATTACCATTCATGCTTAGAAATATGCTTAGGACCATTTGAGCATCGAAGATCTACATTAGCTTGTGATAAAAATAGTATTAGTGCATTATCATGTTAGTAACATGCCTACGTTCATTCTAATATAGTAGATTTGCTTTGATTTCGTAGTTCTAATTGCATGCTAGGTTAGATCTCGCATTAGCATCATCATCATCATCATTTACACCATAGAGGTCGCGAGAAGCCCTTGGCAGAAAGGCTGGGCGCCACCCACTGGGCGCCTACCCTTTCCCGAACCACCCGGGCCCCACCCACTAGGCGCCTGCCCTTTTCCGAACCACCTGGGCGCCACCCCCTGTGCACCTACCCTTCTGAGACAAGGTCCGGGTTCTAGATCTCCGTTCGTTGCATCGTCTGCTTGTAGGTTTGTTATTTGCATTGTTAGTAGTTCGAATTAAGACATTCGCATCAGTCGCAGAATATCGAAAATTGTGTTGAAAATACTAAGATTCTCATGCATTTGTTGTGTTCGGTTGAAAACCCTGATTGAGCAGGGTAGGCACCACAGGTGTGGCGCCCAAGTGGATTTCTCCATTTTTTGTGCACAACTTCCGATCTTCTGCATTTAGTTCATTTAGAAACTGCATGATAATGATATGTTTGTCTGTTTGATCTGTTCTGAACTTTGAATTACCATTTTTGTCACACTTCACATCATATCATTTGAATCGCACAACCATAGAAAACCCCCCAAACAAAAAATCATAAAACATAAAATCCCTTCTTCTCTTTCCTTACTCTCTAGTAAATCAGAGGAGAAACCAAAAACGAATTCAAAGATATCCAGAAAAGTAAAAAAAAAATAAAAAATAGTTAGATAGTCTAGATTATTGAGTTTAGCGCCTAAGTAGGATAAATCCTAAAATTAATTAAAACATCATAGCTAATTAACTTAAGAAACATCAAATCATTAAGAGCCCTAAAACTTTAAGACCCTAATTAATTCGGATTTAAAAGTAACTAAGAACTTTAAAAACGCAAAAAACCCAAAACCCCAAAAGACAGCCACCGCCACCCCCTGGGCGCCCATCCTTCCACAGCCACCTGGGCGCCACCCCCTGGGCGCCCATCCTTCCACAGCCACCTGGGCGCCACCCCCTGGGCGCCCAACCTATTCATCCCCTAAGACACCTAGGTTAAAGCTCAAGGTAATTGGTTGAGACCTTAGACCAACCCAAATCAACAGAGTAAAACATTTTAAAACCTAGAATAAGTAAACCCTAATCAACTTAACCTCGAATTAATTAAAGAACACAAAACCAACTCAACTCCAAAACAGTCCACCTGGGCGCCTATCATTCCACAGCCACCTGGGCGCCACCTTCTTGGCGCCCATCCTATCCCATCTCTAAAGAACCCCTAATTAAAACTTCTAATTGATTAAACCCGAATTAACACCTTAAAACTCTGTTAACCTAAAAGTCCTGAAACCTTAATCAATTTGGACTTAAACCAACTTAAAAAAATACAAAATGAATAAACCACAAAATATCCACTTGGGCTCCACCCCCTGGGTGCCTATCCTGCCGCATCCATTTGGGCACCACCCTCTTGGCGCCCATCCTATCCCATCACTAGGAAACCCCCATTTGAAATTAAAACCGAATTCAATCATAATCAACACACTAGAACACCCTTGAAGTTTAAAACAATTGAAACCACAAGCCCGAATTGACTTAAAACATCGAACCAACTCAAACACGCAAGACAGACACCTGGGCGCCACCCCATAGGCGCCCATCCTGTCACATCCACCTGGGCAGCAGCCTCTGGGCGCCCAGCCTCTCCAGTCACTAAAGCCTAATTAATTGAAATGGAATTTAATCATAATCAACGCAACAAAACACCTTTCATCCAAATATATCAAACCATAAAAGTTCAGCCTCAAATCAACCTAAGAAATATCAAACCAACCGAACCTCAACACAGTCACCTGGGCGCCACCCCTTGGGCGCCCACCCTCCAAATCAACCCGGACACCACTCCCTGGGCGCCCAACCTATCCGTTTTTATAAAAACCCCAACCAACAACTTAATACAATTAATTAACATTCAAACCAATCCCAATCAATATATTAAAACACTTTTAACCTAAAACACTTGAAACTTTAATCAATTCGGACTTAGCACCCAAAGCCCTTACGAACCAACAAACAACCACCTAGGCACCACCCCTGTGGCGCCTACCCTACACTCTAACCTTGGTTCACAACTTCAATTTAAAATGAATAACTAAACACCTTATCACTTAAATTAATTAGGACCAGAACCTAAAATAATCCCTAGATCCAAAGACCAAAAACTAAGTCCCCACCGGAGTACCTAAAAATCACAAGCCATCCACCTGGGCGCCACCCCCTTGGCGCCTATCCTCTCATTTGCACTAAAACGTGAATTCTAGATTTTCTTTCAAAATCCGGATCCGAATCCCTTTGACATTTGAACATCAGAGAATTAGAACAATTTGAAACATTAAAATTCACCAAGTAAGAACCCCCTTGGATTCCAAAAATAGCATCAATACCATCGTCACTAGCCAAACCATCCAGAAACAGCCACTTGGGCGCTACTGTCTGGGCGCCCAAGTCACCAGAGTGTCCTAGGCGCCACCCCCCTGGCGCCCAAGTCCTATGTCAATCCTGTTTCGCTGATTTCGACATCGCTTCACGTTTTAAATTAAAACCCTAAATTCCAGAACCTTAAACAACTTAAACAGAACCCCAAAATACATTTAATCCAGTTCTTAATCAATCTTCAACTTAAAACAAAACAAACCAATTAAAAATCACAATTAATAAGTTGCTTAGGCGCTGAACCATCAAACTCTGGCTATTTATACCCTAGGTTTAGATCAGATAGCCCGGTTAGGTAGCTTAGAGCATTAGGCTTCGTCCCGTCACTTTTCCTATTCCGTTAGGGGAATGGGAGAGCTGATGTGGGCAGTCTAGGACCTTAGGTTAGGGTTAATCCGATGATCAGTAATAAAGTATTAATCACGTAAATCCAAGTAAAATCCACTAGTTAGGCCCTTCTAGCCCCATATTGAAAAGCCTTAAGAACTATAAAACCAACAAAATAAACCCAAAAATATCTTTCATTTATTTCTTCCTCCACTTCAGGTGCCAAATATTTAATTGAACTTAATGATAAAAGGGAATAAAGAACTGATTTCTAAAATTTAATAAATGAGAATAACGAGATGAGATGAGTGATTTCGCACACACTTTTAATCAATCACGGCCCATCGGCCGCCCTAAAATAAACGCTGTCCCATCGGCCACCTCCAATCAATTTTGGCCCATCGGCCACCTCCAATCAATTACGGCCCATCGGCCTTTTACTTTTATCACTCGTGTATCGCACACGAAAAACACAAAAATCAAAAATCAAAGTCTCATGTGCATCATCATTTTGGTTTGAAAAATCAGCCTTTAAACCCTATTTTGCCAAGGGATCTGAAGGGGGTACCTGGGAACAGGTCCGATCCTCTTTTTAAATATTTGGCACCTCCCCCCTCCTTTATTTTATTTTTCTTTATTTTAGTTATTTTATTTTACTTGGATATACTATGATTATGCTATGTGAGGATTAACCTTTACTCGGACTTTAACACGTGACCTTAGATTAGCCCAATTAAAGAGACCCAAAGATACCCAAATTAACGTGACAGGACAACCGTCGTGTGTTGCTGGCAGCACATTAGACAAGAGGAAGAACCCACCTTATTGTTTTTCTCCCCATATTTCTTCGGCTTTCGTCGAAGAACGGTGTTACGGCCGTTACTGTAGCTGGCAATCGTGATCCGTCGATTTTAAGGGTAGTCGGAATCCTCATTTTAGATGTAAAATTTAAATAGCATATATAGATGAATGGAAATTTCCCCAAACCATGTCTCCCTTGGAAAGGGGGGGGGGTCAAAATTCACATACGACACCGGTGTTTTGAGAGTTGCCGAGAGAGGTGACGCTTCGGCAGCTGGCAGGGCGCTTGCAAGTTCGCTTGCTTTGCTTCTTTTGAAGCATGAGTTGGTACTTGTTCTCATCGAAGGTGATGGTTAATGAAGCTGCCATTGTTAGTTTTGGAAAACTTCTGAAACAAGACCATATCCATTAGTAATCATGAGAATATAGTGATCATAAATAGAAAATACCATGGTTTTCTCTTTTCAAATCGCTCAAAGGGCGTGGCCTGTCCTAAGCGTAATGAAGAAGGCAAAAAACCATAGAGGGTACAATTGTTCTAAACGCAAGTATGGTAAGCTCAGAATGAGCGTTCCAATGACTGCTAGAAACAATTGTAAACCTTAATTCAAATTACCGAGAAGCAAGGCTCACTCTAGGTAAGATGATATAAGGTTAGAGATACAAAATGTGTCGGTCGCGAATACAGTAGACCCGAAGGGGCGTACTAGCACCGCTAGGCACAAATGTTGCAAATCGCATCCTTGGGAAGGACAGGAGATGGGATTTTTTTTAAAGGCCAAGATCGAATCCACAAAAGAGAGCAAATGGTATTCCAATCCGGATATAGGCTCAAACATTTCTGCGAGCACTAAATCCGAAAGAGGAATGAACCAAGATTTCTCATATTTGAATCCAATAATGACAGAAGTTTTTTTTTTGAAGAGTCAAGATTAAGTTCATCGAAGAGAGCAAATGGTATTCCAATCCGAATACAGGCTCAAGCATTTCTGCGAGCACTAGATCCGAAAGGGAAGGAACCAAAATTTCTCGAATCTGAACTCAAAGATGACAGAAGTTTTTTTTTCGTTTTGAAGAGAGATTTTTTTTTTAAAGATTTGTTTTTTGAAGAGTATACATAGGTCTTCCAATTCGGTCTTATGAAAACTTAGTGGATAGATCAGCCTCCGGGTAAGGGTAATATTACTTAACGAATCCGTTTGAAGGACCCTTGCTTCGAACAGTCTAGCTGCCTCCACACTCTGGACAAGGCTTTTCTTAGATTCACTTTGGTCAAAGAACGCAATAGGTGCAACCTTAATGTGTTTTTTTTTTTTATTTTATTATTTTTTTTTTGAAAGATCACTAATGGACCCATCAAAGAGAGGAAATGGCCCCTCCCAATCCGAACGTTGGCTCAGTGATTTCCGTGAGCCATTGTACGAAAAGGAAAGAACCAAACTTTCTCTAATTTGAATCCAAAAGAGAGAAATCTGAAAAAAAAATTATTTTATTTTTTATTTTTTAATTTTTTTTGAAAGATCACTAATGGACCTATCAAAGAGAGGAAATGACCTCTCCCAATCCGAACGTTGGCTCAGCGATTTCCGCAAGCCATTGTACGAAAAGAAAAGAACCAAAGTTTCTCCAATTTGAATCCAAAAGAGAGAAATCTGAATAAAAAATTTAAAAAAAGTCAAGATTGGATTCACAAAAGAGAGGAAATGGTATTCCAATCGGAACAAAGGCTCAGCGATTTCAGCGAGCACTAAATCCGAAAAGGGAAGAAACCAGAATTTCTCAAATCTGAACCCAACGATAAAAAAAAACCTTTTTTTTTTTGGTTTGAGAAGAGAAAGAATGGAAATAAATTCAAAGACAAAAATTTCCAGAGAATCCCATCTCATGTTTTTTTTTTTTTAAAGATGCAAGATCCAACATAGGCACCAGCTAGAAAAGAGCTGAGTCTAAGCATCATGTTCTCAAATGAACAAGTCCCACCGGGTATGCCAACTTGATGGACCAGGCTCCGTCTTCTCCCTCCACCCCGGGGGGGCAAGAAAAAAAAGAAGAAAGCGAGCATCAACATTTTTTTGTACGGGTATGCCAGATTTTCTATTCTACTTGGAATTTGAAATGTTGATCCGAAGATTCACCTTCACAAGTAGAAAAAAAATTAACTTTTTTCTAACTTTCCATTGCACATATATTTTTAAGAAAGAGACTATTTTTTAATGCCGTGAAAGGTGATTTTCATTTGTTTGCCGTGAAAGGCGGTTTTGTGCCGTAGAAGGCAATTTTGCAATGAAAGGCGATTTACAAATCTCATCAATAATGAATGACAAGAATTGTGATTTTTTTGTCTTTTTGAAAAAAATACAAAATACAATAGAAAAGTAAGAAAAGGAATCTAACTTCTCAGGAAGTTGTGCGAACTCGTTCAGATCGACGGTCGCGAGTCATGTATGGGCTCTGTAAGACCCCGCCCCGAGAGTTTCCTTTTAGTGTTAATTAAGACGCGGTTGAGCTATAAGTGAGATTAGTGGAAATTGGTTAAATCTGGATTAGAATAGCTTTTTATAGCTTTGAATAATTTTGGGAACTCTTTTGATCTAGTGGGGCCCTTTGGGGGTTCCTTTTTATTGTGTCTTGATTAGTTTTGGGATTTATTTAATAATTCTGGAAATCGGAAATTTGCTCCGTTTGATGTATTTTATGATTCCCGACAACTTTGGTATTTGTTCCGTTTCCATTCGAGACCTCTAAACCCTACTTTGCCATTGATAGGGGTAAAACAGTCTTTTTACACAAAATCTGGACACCATTTTCAATGTCTCCGAAACACGTAAAATATATACTTTTTGGAAAGTAGAAATTTCGGCGATCAATTCTTCCTTCTTCGTCGAATCCGTCCGAAGCCCGTAGCACGATGTTTTAGCTCAATTGGATTTTTAAGTTGTGGGACCCATTGCCATTATCTATATAAGGAAGAGTCTTTTTCCCTCTCTTCCTTTTCTTGCAACCTTCCCTTGAGAACTAAGAGAAGTTCCAGCCCAGCCCTACGTTTTTCCTTCTTGCTCCTTGCTTCCCCATCTCTCAATCTCTCTCAAATCTATTGCTAAAGGCAAAATGGAGGTGGTGATCTTCTTCCCCTCCATGAGAGCTTCATCTTGATATCATTTGTGGAGAGAGCCTCTCATTCCAAGCTACCTTTTGAGCAAACTCTTGCCATTAGAGGACTCTTCATGTAAGTTCCTCTTCTCATCTCTTGGTTGTGTATTCTTCTAGCCATGGAGGTGCTTCACCTTGATTATTGGAAGCTATCTCCATCTATTTCTTGATTTTGACATTCTAGGGTAGTAATGAATGCATTTTGGGGATTTTTGTGTAGATTGTAGATTTTGAGCTTGATAGTGGATTAGAGCTTGACTAGCATACTTTGGAGACCAAGGCAAGTGGATGAATGGATTTGATTTGAATAAGTCCTTATTTTGTTGAAAATGTGGATTTCTACTATTCCTATTTCATTTGGTTCATTATGTTTCATAATGCTTTTGAAAATGTACTTATTGACATGGTTTTTCTCTTAGTTAGTTTTATGAGAATATATGCATTCATCATCAAAGTTATTTTGGTCATTATGAACCTCTTAAATGATATTTGTACTTGCATTGAATGAGATTTGTATGGGTAGGAGAATTAAATGCATAGATGGAATGGTGGTTGGTGGAAAGAATTAAATGTTAAATGGTAGGGAATAGACCCATTTCATGTTAGGGAATGGTTAGAATTGAGGTGAAATGGTTTGGGAAAGAAAGGACTGAAATCTGCACCTGATGTGTAGTTCCCGCAGCTGGGCGATCAGCAGGCGGTCACCTTGGCGGCTAGCCGACAGGTGACCGGCGGCCAGCCGACCCAGATACGGTTAGAAACACAGAATGCTGTGTTTTGACAGGCGAACCGCGGTCAGCCGCGCGGTCAGCTTGCGGCTAACCGCCAACCAAAAACCCTGTGACCGCTAGGTAGCCGAGATGCGCGGTTAGAAACACAGAATGCTATATTTTAGCAGGGTGAACCGCGGTCAGCCAACGGCTAACCGCCGATCACATCGGCGGCTAACCGCCAGATGACCGACAGGTGACCGAGTTTCCCTCAGAATTCCTGAGTCTTTCTATTGGTTTCAGATATAGTATTTAAAGGTTTGGATGGGTTGTTCTGATGCCCTACCACCTTGGAAAGACCCAGGGGATGACATAAGGAGATTGACATAGAAAGAAACACCATTTCGGAAAGGTATTAGGACTTTTAGATTCATCAACGTGCATAAGGAAACTTAGTATGTCCTCTATCATTCGAGTACCATACTAAGGGTAATATAGACATACAAGATCCTTATACATGTCGTTTGAATATGGATGCCCCAATATTTAGTCCCTAATGATATAAGGATTCATTGCATTGTTTTACCCAGATTATATGTATAATTACCCGATCCTACTGATTTTATCTCAAAATTGGATTTATACACCTGATATGTCCTGCCAGCCCCGTTTATGCGTGAACAGATGATAATATGGAATGTGTGCCTATGAGCACCATGCCCCGCCTTCCCGAATGTTTTATACTGATATGTTTTGTATACGTTTTGATTTCTCACATAACCTATGAGTCGGCACCACTAAGCTTGGACGTCCTTGTCAGTCTGATCAACTGACTTGGGCCTCCCCCTTGTGCTCCCGCCACTTGCAACTTGGATCCTGTCCTGTTCCGTTACCCGGTTCCGCGGCCGTGGTCTTGCCTAGCTATATGTATATGTATATGTATATAATGTTGGTTCTCGTCACTTCGTGTGCTCGAGCCCAACGCACTGAATGTGCTCTCATCACCTTAGTGATGGAGAGGATTTAGCTTTAGTGTGGTTGCCATCTAGTCAGTTCCTGTACCTTGAATACCCCACATGATTTATATTGCATCTGTACTTTAAATGAACCATGCATCTTGTTTTACGACAGCTATCGTTTTAATAAGTTTTCGTTATGTCTAATATGCGCTTTGATTTCTTTCTTGCTATTATCTATTCACCCACCTGCCAGACCGTCGTGTCTGACCCATTTTTGTGGTACTCGGGTCCAGCTCCCGTTATTGCCTTTGAGGAGGAGCCAGAGGGGGCGGTTGATGAACCGCATCGTTTAGTGGAGTGGCAAGCTGACGATGTCATGTAGACATTTGGTCTAGCTTTGAGCTGCGAATATTTTGGGGAGATTATAGACTGATTCTTGATTTATACTTTTGGTTGTACTGGCTTTTGTTGGCCATTATTTTTGGGGAATGTTAATTTAATTTGATCTTTTGTTTAAACTTTAACTTCATATTTGGGAATGCTAATGAGATCATTGCTCACTCTGACATCGTGTCATACCTGTGTATTATCATTCTTATTTGATGAGATTGGATTAAGAGTTTGATTTACTACACGCTTCCGCACTAATATAAATGTTCTATGAGTGTATGTGGAATCCTCACCGCGGAAACCTGTGGGAAATTAAGGAAAGGTATAATTATTCTTAAGGAGTAGTTCATTACTTTATCCACACCACACCGTCGCGGTCCCGGGTCTCGGTCTGGGGTCGCGACAGACTAGTATCAGAGCGAGACGTGTTTCAGGCAATTAAAAGAAACTAGAAATCCTAAGGACGTGGCGAGGATCCGTTAGACTTTTCGTTAGTTAGACTCGTGTGAGCAATGTGTAACCCTTATATGACTTTATGTGCTAACAATTTATTTTACAGTGATATGCCACCTCGAAAAAGACCCGTAACCGACAATCCCACCGCAAGCAATAATGAACACACCGGGCCACTAGGAAACGGTACTCCGGATCCAAACATGCAGAATCAATTTCAACAGATGATGCAAGCCATGCTTGACCCAGCAACATCAAGCCAATGAAAATCAGGCAAGATTGCAAGAGCAAATGGCCAGGAAGGATGAAGAGCATGCTAGGAAGATGGCTACGATGCAAAGGCAGTTGTTAGAAGTGTTAGAAAGGCGACCTGAACCTGCACCAGTGCAACCTCTAGGCACTCAGATTGTCATTAACAATAGGGAACATGATCCCAATGCGTTGTATGAAAAGTTTAGGAAGAGGGGTCCCAAGGAGTTCACTGGACATGAGGACCCATTAGCTGCAGACGACTGGTTGGAGCAGATAGAGAACATCTTCGAGATATTTAGATGTACCGGTAGACAGCAAGTGCAACTCACCGCTTCCATGTTCACCGGCCTAGCGGATATATGGTGGAAAACAATCAAGGCTGAGTATAGGACCATAGCAGACGCAGAGGCTTGGACAAGTTTCAAGAGGCAATTCAGTGACAAGTATGTACCGACACATGTGAAGAGGCAAAAGGCCATTGAATTCCAGCAGCTCACACAAGGTAATACGACCGTTCAAGAGTACCTCACAAAGTTCGAGAGGTTGTCTCGATATGCCCCCGAGTTGATTGACACTGTGGAGAAAAAGATAGCGAAGTTCCTTGAAGGACTTAACCCGATCATTGAGAGGGATGCCACGGGTGTTGTACCACCTATCACTTTTTAAGAAGCTGTGAGAAAGGCCTATAAATTCGAGAACCTGAACAACAAAATCCTCAAGATCCAAGGAAAGGCACCAGCTCACCAACAGAATCACCCACCAAGGAACCAACAGAACAAACGACCAAGGCATGAACAAAACGTGCATAATGCTCTAGTTTGCGTTCACTGTGGTAAAAACCACCAGAATGCTCAATGCTGTACGATTACGGGAGCATGTTTCAGATGTGGATCCATGACACACCAGCTCAAGGACTGCCCAAGGCAAGTTGGACAAGGTAACAACAGACAGAATCAGCAACAACAAGGAACACAGCGCCAGGCACCACCTCAGAACGCACTAGCCGTACAGAACCAGCCCAGGCGACTCCAGCAGCAGGCTCCATAGCAACAATATAGACCTCCACAACAGCATCAAGCTCGTCAGCAAGGACAGAATCAGAATCAGCGTCCTCCTCAGCAGAATAGGAATGCACAACAAGGAAGGCAGCAACAAGCTCAAAACAGGCCTCAGCAGCGAGGACAAGTGTATGCAATTAACCAAGCTGATGCAAAGGCGGCAGATAACGTGGTGGAAGGTACACTCCTAGTTTGTGGATTTGAAGCTAAGATTTTGTTTGACCCTGGCTCTACGCACTCCTTCTTGTCTCCAAAATTTTCTAAGTTGATTGATATGCCTGCTAGAGAACTTGAGTATGTATTGACGGTGTCCACCCCCGTAGGCAAACAAGTTGTGTGTAGGAAATATTATCCTAGATGTGCTATTAAGATAGGAGATGTGGTGTTACCGGCGAATCTTTTTTTGTTGGAGATGTATGATTTTGATGTCATTCTAGGAATGGATTGGTTAGCAGGGTACCATGCTACGATGGACTGTTTCCATAAGACCCTCACGTTCAAATTAGAAGAGACCCCAGCAGGCGTATTGTTCAATGGGGAGAGGAAGAATTCTTGTCCAAGATTCGTCTCAGCATTGAAGGCTGATAGACTAGTGAGAAGTGGATGTGAATGCTATTTAGCGTTTATCACGGAGGATAAACGGTCGCAAGGGGTGGAGGAGATCCCAATTGTTTGCGAATTCCCAGACATTTTTCCAGAAGAAATCCCAGGTTTACCACCTGTTAGGGAGATTGACTTCACCATCGAATTGTTACCAGGGACCGCTCCGATATCTATCGCACCATACAGAATGGCTCCAGCTGAATTAGGAGAGTTGAAGATTCAATTGCAAGAATTGTTGGATAAAGGTTTTATTAGACCGAGCGTCTCACCTTGGGGAGCTCCAGTTTTATTCGTCAAGAAGAAGGACGGTTCCATGAGAATGTGTATTGATTACCGGAAATTGAACCAAGCTACCATCAAGAATAAGTATCCATTGCCAAGGATAGATGAGTTGTTTGACCAATTGCAAGGTGCTGCTTGTCGCGACCCCGAATCGGGGCCCGGGACCGCGACGGTGTGGTGTGGATAATGAACTACTCCTTAACAACAATTATACATTTATTTAATTTCCCACAGGTTTCCGCGGTGAGGATTCCACATACACTCATAGGACATTTACATTGGTGCGGAAGCGTGTAGCAAATCAAACTCTTAATCCATTCTCATCAAATAAGACTGATAATATACAGGTATGACATGATGTCAGAGTGAGCAATGATCTCATTAGCATTCCCAAAATATGAAGTTAAAGTTTAAACAAAAGATCAAGTTAAATTAACATTCCCCAAAAATAATGGCCAACAAAGGCCAGTACAACCAAAAGTATAAAATCAGTAATCAGTCTATAATCTCCCAAAATGTTCGCAGCTCAAAGCTAAACCGAATGTCTACATGACATCGTCAGCTTGCCATTCTACTAATCGTTGCGGTTCATCAACCGCCCCCTCTGGCTCCTCCTCAAAGGCAACAACGGGAGCTGGACCTGAGTACCACAAAAATGGGTCAGACACGACGGTCTGGCAGGTGGGTGAATAGATAATACCAAGAAAGAAATCAAAGCATATCATAGACATAACGAAAACTGTCATAAAACAGGATGCATGATTCATGTAAAGTACATATACAATATAAATCATGTGGGGTATTCAAGGTACAGGAACTGACTAGATGGCAACCACACTAGAGCTAAATCCTCTCCATCACTAAGGTGATGAGAGCACATTCAGTGCGTTGGGCTCGAACACACGAAGTGACGAGAACCAACATTATATACATATACATATACATATAGCTAGGCAAGACCACGGCCGCGGAACCGGGTAACGGGACAGGACAGGATCCAAGTTGCAACTGGCGGGAGCACAAGGGGGAGGCCCAAGTCAGTTGATCAGACTGACAAGGACGTCCAAGCTTAGTGGTCTGACTCATAGGTTACATGAGAAATCAAAACGTATACAAAACATATCAGTATAAAACATTCGGGTAAGCGGGGCATGGTGCTCGTAGGCACACATTTCATGTTATTATCTGTTCATGCATAAACGGGCAGGCAGGACATATCCATTGTATAAATCGAAATTTGAGATAAAACAATGCAATGAATCCTTATATCATTAGGGATTATATATTGGGGCATCCATATTCAAATGACATGTATAAGGATCTTGTATGTCTATATTACCCTTAGTATGGTACTCGAATGATAGAGGACATACTAAGTTTCCTTATGCACGTTGATGAATCTAAAAGTCCCAATACCTTTTCCGAAATGATGTTTCTTTCTATGTCGATCTCCTTATGTCATCCCCTGGGTCTTTCCAAGGTGGTAGGGCATCAGAACAACCCATCCAAACCTTTAAATATCATATCCGAAACTAATAGAAAAGACTCAGGAATTCTGGGTAAAACTCGGTCACCTGTCGGTCAGATGGCGGTTAGCCGCCGAGGTGATTGGCGGTTAGCCGCTGGCTGACCGCGGGGCTGACCGCGGTTCCCCTGCTAAAATATAGCATTCTGTGTTTCTAACCGCGCATCTCGGCTACCTAGCGGTCACATGGTTTTTGGATTGACGGTTA
Organism: Persea americana; assembly: GCA_029852735.1. Classification (NCBI taxonomy): domain Eukaryota; kingdom Viridiplantae; phylum Streptophyta; class Magnoliopsida; order Laurales; family Lauraceae; genus Persea; species Persea americana. The sequence goes on from CM056817.1 coordinate 21,216,451, forward strand.
GCCGCGAGCTGACCTCGCGGCTGACCGCGGTTCACCTGACAAAATACAGCATTCTGTGTTTCTAACCGCATCTGGGTCGGCTAGCCGCCGGTCACCTGTCGGCTAGCCGCCAAGGTGGGCCCGCTGACCGCCCAGCTGCGGGAACTACACATCAGGTGCAGATTTCAGTCCTTTCTTTCCCAAACCATTTCACCTCCATTCCAACCATTTCTTAACGTGGAATGGGTCTATTCCCTTCCATTTAACATTCACTCCTTTCCACCAACCACCATTCCATCCATGCATTTAATTCTCTTACCAATACAAATCTCATTCAATGCAAGTATAAGTATCATTTAAGAAGTTTATAATGACCAAAATAAACTTGATGATGAATGCATTTATTCTCATAAAACTAACTAAGGGAGAAACCATGTCAATAAATACATTTCTAAAAGCATTATGAAACATAATGAACCAATGAAATAGGAATAGTAAAAATCCACATTTTCAACAAAATAAGAACTTATTCAAATCGAATCCATTCATCTACTTGCCTTGGTCTCCAAAGTATGCTAGTCAAGCTCTAATCCACTATCAAGCTCAAAATCTACAATCTACACAAAAATCCCCAAAATACATTCATTACAACCCTAGAATGTCAAAATCATGAAATAGATGGAGATAGCTTCCAATAATCATAGTGAAGCACCTCCATGGCTAGAAGAATACACAACCAAGAGATGAGAAGAAGAACTTACATGAAGAGTCCTCTAATGGCAAGAGTTTGCTCAAGAGATAGCTTGGGATGGAAGGTTCTCTCAAAATAAGATATCAAGAGGAAGCTCTCATGGAGGGGAAGAAGATCACCACCTCCATTTTGCCTTTAGCAATAGATTTGAGAGAGATTGAGAGATGGGGAAGCAAGGAGCAAGGTAAGTTGAAGAGAACCCTAGGGCTGGGCTGGGATTTCTTGTTCTCAAGAAAGTTGCAAGAAGAGGAAGAGAGGGAAAATGACTCCTCTTTATATAGATAATGGCAAGGGGTCCCACAACTTAAAAGTCCAATCGAGCGAAAACATCAATCTACGGGCTTCGAATGGATTCGACGAAGAAGGAAGAATTGATCGTCGAAATTTCTACTTTCCAAAAAGTATATATTTTACAAGTTTTGGAGACATTGAAATTAGTGTCCAGATTTTGTGCAAAAAGACTGTTTTACCCCTATCAATGGCAAAGTAGGGTTTAGAGGTCTCGAATAGAAACGGAACAAATATGAAAGTTTCCGGGAATCATAAAATACATTGAACGGAGTAATTTACAGATTTCCAGAATTATAACTAAATCCCAAAACTAATCAAGACACAAAAAAAGGAACCCCCAAAGGGCCCCACTAGATCAAAAGAGTTCTCAAAATCATTCAAAGCTATGAAAAGCTATTCTAATCCGGATTTAACCAATTTCCACTAATCTCACTTATAACTAAAACACGTCTTAATTAACACTAATCGGAAACTCTCGGGGCGGGGTCTTACACTGCTTACTTTTCGAAGATCGATCTAAGATCCGGTTATCATCAGCTGAGAGTTAGAGATTCAGATGTATCGAAGACGGCGTTCCGGACGAGATATGGACACTATGAGTTTCTAGTGATGCCATTTGGACTAACGAATGCACCAGCAGTATTCATGGCTTTGATGAACAAAATATTCGCTGAGTACTTAGACCAATTCACAGTGGTGTTTATTGATGACATTTTGGTGTACTCTAAGTCTAGAGAAGAACATGAAGAGCATTTGAGGATAGCATTGCAACTTCTAAGAGACAACCAATTGTATGCGAAGCTCACCAAGTGCGAATTTTGGCTTGAAGAAGTCGCATTTTTAGGTCATATCATTTCCAAAGAAGGATTATCAGTGAACTCAGCCAAGATAGATGCAGTTGTGAAGTGGGAAAGGCCGAAGAATGCGTCAGAAATCAGAAGTTTTCTTCGATTGGCAGGTTACTATCGAAGATTTGTGCAAGGATTTTCGTCGATCGCAGCTTCATTGACGAAGCTGACCAAGAAGAATGCACCTTATGTGTGGACAGACCAATGTGAGACCTGCTTCCAAGAGTTGAAGAAGAGATTAACATCAGCACCCGTCCTCACTTTACCATCAGGGAGCGGTGGTTACACCATTTTTACAGATGCGTCGAATATAGGACTCGGTTGTGTGTTGATGCAAGATAGAAAAGTCGTTGCTTATGGATCCCGTCAGTTGAAGGACCACGAGAAGAACTATGCAACGCATGACCTGGAGTTAGTAGCGGTCGTTTTTGCACTAAAGATGTGGAGACATTACCTCTACGGAGAGAAATTCGAAGTCCACTCCGATCACCGCAGCTTACAGTATTTGTTCTCTCAGAAGGAGTTGAATATGAGACAAAGAAGATGGATGGAATATATCAAGATTATGATTTTCTGATCAAGTATCACCCGGGAAAGGCAAATGTAGTAGCTGATGCCTTGAGTAGGAAGTCAGCAAGTGTGGCAAGCCTAAGAGTTACGTGCTTCTTTCAGCAATTCGAAGAGTTGGGCGTAGGTTTTCAGCCCCTAAGCGAGGGAGTGATGTTAGCCAACATGTCAGTGTCTGAACCTTCGTTCATTCGGAAGATCAAGGATGACCAATTGCAAGATCCAGAGTTGGCCAAGATTTCAGAGCATATAGCAGAACGTCCTGATTTTCGTATTGTGGATGGAGTCTTATTCTATCGTGATCGTCTATGCGTACCCAACATTGAAGATTTGAAGAACGACATTATGACAGAGGCGCACAGTACGAAGTACTCTATGCATCCGGGTAGCACGAAGATGTATCAGAACTTGAAAGGCAGATTTTGGTGGAACAACATGAAGAGGGAAATAGCAGCTTTCGTTTCCCGATGTATGACGTGTCAGTTGGTGAAGGCAGAGCATCAGAGACCTCCAGGGTTATTGCAGCCATTAGAGATCCCGGAATGGAAGTGGGAACATATCACCATGGATTTCATCTCGGGATTGCAAAGGACCAGAAAAGGGAACAACTCCATATGGGTCATTGTGGACCGTCTTACCAAATCAGCTCATTTTATTCCTATGAAGACCGGAGAGAAAATGCATATGTTACCTCTCGCGGAGTTGTTTGTCAACGAGATTGTCAGCCGTCATGGGCAGCCAGTCTCCATTACTTCAGACAGAGATAGCAGATTCGTCTCGAGATTCTGGAAGACTTTGCATGAGTCTATGGGAACGAAGCTTCAGTTCAGCATAGCGTATCACCCACAAACAGATGGTCAGTCGGAAAGAACAATTCAGACCCTTGAAGATATGCTTCGAGCGTGTGTACTAGATCTCAAGACTCAATGGGATGAGACCCTACCGCTTTGCGAATTCGCCTACAACAACAGTTATCATTCGAGCATTGGGATGGCGCCTTTTGAGGCATTGTATGGTAGGAGGTGTAGAACTCCAGTCTGTTGGGAAGAAGTAGGTATTCGCAGTTTTCATGGACCGACTATGGTGAGTGAAACCAGTGACAAAGTCAAGTTGATCCAAAAATGTTTGAAAGTAGCCCGGAGTAGACAGAAGAGTTATGCAGACTCTCATCGAAGGGACTTACATTTTAAGGAAGGAGATAAGGTTTTCTTGAAGGTGTCACCTACTAGAGGAAATTTGAGATTTGGACAGAGAGGCAAATTATCTCGGAGATACATTGGACCCTATGATATCGTGAGCAAGATTGGCGACGTGGCTTACAGATTGGCCTTACCACCTGAGCTTTCCGGCGTACACAATGTGTTCCATGTGTCTATGTTGAAAAAGTACGTCCCCGACCTGTTACATGTACTCCGTCATAAACCTTTAGAGATCAGAGAAGATGCCACCTATGTCGAGAAGCCTATTCAGATCATCGATACGAAGGAACAAGAACTGAGGACAAGGACTATACAATGGGTGAAAGTGCTCTGGGAAAATCACGGACCTGAAGAGGCAACGTGGGAATTACGGGATCAAGTGCAGAAGAAGTATCCGCATCTACTACCCGAGGTTTGTTATTTTATTTCATTTGGTGGACCAAATGCCCTAAGGGGTGGAGGATGTAAGACCCCACCCCGAGAGTTTCCTTTTAGTGTTAATTAAGACGCGGTTGAGCTGTAAGTGAGATTAGTGGAAATTGTTTAAATCTGGATTAGAATAGCTTTTTATAGCTTTGAATAATTTTGGGAACTCTTTTGATCTAGTGGGGCCCTTTGAGGGTTCCTTTTTATTGTGTCTTGATTAGTTTTGGGATTTATTTAATAATTCTGGAAATCGGTAATTTGCTCCGTTTGATATATTTTATGATTCCCGATAACTTTCGTATTTGTTCCGTTTCCATTCGAGACCTCTAAACCCTACTTTGCCATTGATAGGGGTAAAACAGTCTTTTTACACAAAATCTGGACACCATTTTCAATGTCTCCGAAACACGTAAAATATATACTTTTTGGAAAGGAGAAATTTCGGCGATCAATTCTTCCTTCTTCGTCGAATCCGTCCGAAGCCCGTAGAACGATGTTTTAGCTCAATTGAATTTTTAAGTTGTGGGACCCATTGCCATTATCTGTATAAGGAAGAGTCTTTTTCCCTCTCTTCCTTTCCTTGCAACCTTCCCTTGAGAACTAAGAGAAGTTCCAGCCCAGCCCTACGTTTTTCCTTCTTGCTCCTTGCTTCCCCATCTCTCAATCTCTCTCAAATCTATTGCTAAAGGCAAAATGGAGGTGGTGATCTTCTTCCCCTCCATGAGAGCTTCATCTTGATATCATTTGTGGAGAGAGCCTCTCATTCCAAGCTACCTTTTGAGCAAACTCTTGCCATTAGAGGACTCTTCATGTAAGTTCCTCTTCTCATCTCTTGATTGTGTATTCTTCTAGCCATGAAGGTGCTTCACCTTGATTATTGGAAGCTATCTCCATCTATTTCTTGATTTTGACATTCTAGGGTAGTAATGAATGCATTTTGGGGATTTTTGTGTAGATTGTAGATTTTGAGCTTGATAGTGGATTAGAGCTTGACTAGCATACTTTGGAGACCAAGGCAAGTGGATGAATGGATTCGATTTGAATAAGTCCTTATTTTGTTGAAAATGTGGATTTCTACTATTCCTATTTCATTTGGTTCATTATGTTTCATAATGCTTTTGAAAATGTACTTATTGACATGGTTTTTCTCTTAGTTAGTTTTATGAGAATATATGCATTCATCATCAAAGTTATTTTGGTCATTATGAACCTCTTAAATGATATTTGTACTTGCATTGAATGAGATTTGTATGGGTAGGAGAATTAAATGCATAGATGGAATGGTGGTTGGTGGAAAGAATTAAATGTTAAATGGTAGGGAATAGACCCATTTCATGTTAGGGAATGGTTAGAATTGAGGTGAAATGGTTTGGGAAAGAAAGGACTGAAATCTGCACCCGATGTGTAGTTCCCGCAGCTGGGCGATCAGCAGGCGGTCACCTTGGCGGCTAGCCGACAGGTGACCGGCGGCCAGCCGACCCAGATACGGTTAGAAACACAGAATGCTGTGTTTTGACAGGCGAACCGCGGTCAGCTTGCGGCTAACCGCCAACCAAAAACCCTGTGACCGCTAGGTAGCCGAGATGCGCGGTTAGAAACACAGAATGCTATATTTTAGCAGGGTGAACCGCGGTCAGCCCCGCGGTCAGCTAACGGCTAACCGCCGATCACATCGGCGGCTAACCGCCAGATGACCGACAGGTGACCGAGTTTCACCCAGAATTCCTGAGTCTTTCTATTGGTTTCAGATATAGTATTTAAAGGTTTGGATGGGTTGTTCTGATGCCCTACCACCTTGGAAAGACCCAGGGGATGACATAAGGAGATTGACATAGAAAGAAACACCATTTCGGAAAGGTATTGGGACTTTTAGATTCATCAACGTGCATAAGGAAACTTAGTATGTCCTCTATCATTCGAGTACCATACTAAGGGTAATATAGACATACAAGATCCTTATACATGTCGTTTGAATATGGATGCCCCAATATTTAGTCCCTAATGATATAAGGATTCATTGCATTGTTTTACCCAGATTATATGTATAATTACCCGATCCTACTGATTTTATCTCAAAATTGGATTTATACACCTGATATGTCCTGCCAGCCCCGTTTATGCGTGAACAGATGATAATATGGAATGTGTGCCTATGAGCACCATGCCCCGCCTTCCCGAATGTTTTATACTGATATGTTTTGTATACGTTTTGATTTCTCACATAACCTATGAGTCGGCACCACTAAGCTTGGACGTCCTTGTCAGTCTGATCAACTGACTTGGGCCTCCCCCTTGTGCTCCCGCCACTTGCAACTTGGATCCTGTCCTGTTCCGTTACCCGGTTCCGCGGCCGTGGTCTTGCCTAGCTATATGTATATGTATATGTATATAATGTTGGTTCTCGTCACTTCGTGTGCTCGAGCCCAACGCACTGAATGTGCTCTCATCACCTTAGTGATGGAGAGGATTTAGCTTTAGTGTGGTTGCCATCTAGTCAGTTCCTGTACCTTGAATACCCCACATGATTTATATTGCATCTGTACTTTAAATGAACCATGCATCTTGTTTTACGACAGCTATCGTTTTAATAAGTTTTCGTTATGTCTAATATGCGCTTTGATTTCTTTCTTGCTATTATCTATTCACCCACCTGCCAGACCGTCGTGTCTGACCCATTTTTGTGGTACTCGGGTCCAGCTCCCGTTATTGCCTTTGAGGAGGAGCCAGAGGGGGCGGTTGATGAACCGCATCGTTTAGTGGAGTGGCAAGCTGACGATGTCATGTAGACATTTGGTCTAGCTTTGAGCTGCGAATATTTTGGGGAGATTATAGACTGATTCTTGATTTATACTTTTGGTTGTACTGGCTTTTGTTGGCCATTATTTTTGGGGAATGTTAATTTAATTTGATCTTTTGTTTAAACTTTAACTTCATATTTGGGAATGCTAATGAGATCATTGCTCACTCTGACATCGTGTCATACCTGTGTATTATCAGTCTTATTTGATGAGATTGGATTAAGAGTTTGATTTACTACACGCTTCCGCACCAATATAAATGTTCTATGAGTGTATGTGGAATCCTCACCGCGGAAACCTGTGGGAAATTAAGGAAAGGTATAATTATTCTTAAGGAGTAGTTCATTACTTTATCCACACCACACCGTCGCGGTCCCGGGTCTCGGTCTGGGGTCGCGACAGGCTCCGCCATCGTCCTTCAGATGAGAACACGTGATGCTTTTGATTCACTTGACTTGGCTTGGACCTCAGATTTTTAGAGGACAAAGACCAAAGGAAGGTCCTATATCCAATAAAAAACGAGGTAGACCGGCTGAAAAGCCACATCTAGGCCATGTTGAATAGAAGGAGAGGGGACCTTAGGGGGTGGCCCCCCAAGGGACTTTAATCACCTTGTGGTGTTTCTTACAGTAGAATTTCTTCAGAGTATCGGGGCTTCTTTGCATAGAGATTTCTTCGGGAATTTTCTTGTATTTTTCTAGACAATTTCAGACAATTTTTTCGGACCCTTTCTCCTTGGAATGACCGCCTATTTATAGGGTTTTGGTGGTCATTTAAGAGGGTTTATGAGCATTGATTGCAATAATGCTCCATGATTGGAGGAGTTACAAGTATTTAATTCTTGATTTTGTAACTCTTTTTTCTTGGCTTCTGATTGGCCGGTGAAGAGTTAAGAGCATTTAATTGCTTTATTCTCCATTATGGGAGGAGTTTCGTAGTTTAAATGCTATGAATTCTTTGACTTGTAACTCCCATTTTCTTGCTTCTGATTGGGCCATCCAAAATAATGAGTTAATGACTGTAATAAGTTGTCATAAACGGGTCAATTAACAACATTAATTGGTCGCCAAGTCGCTTGAAGAGTTGCGGGCCGCGCCGCGTCTTTTGGAATTCTTCTGGAGATGATCATCGATGGATTTTCATGTTAATTGACATCGAATGACCATGAAATTTCAGACATTGATTGGTACCAATGGGCCAGCGACATCTGTCTAGTCGATTTCACGATCGGTCGGGCGGAAAGTGTGCTTTTTTTATCAGCCGGTTGGCGATTTCGGAGTGTCCGATGATGATCCAATGATTTCGGCGGTGGATCCGTGATGTTGACAAAGATCAACGGGTTTCATTCTCCAAAAATCAGAATTTTAGAAAATCACAAAAGCCAAACATCGCGAAAAGTAAAAAGGGTCGGAAAAACGGTCCTTTTAGCGGAAATCCGGCGACCTGGATTTCCAGGGTGGCCGGCGACCATGCGCCCATGGTCTCCAGCTACCATGGGGTAGGGTCTCCACCGGCTACCATGGGCCAAGGTCACCGGCGACCCTAGGCCATGGTCGCCGCCGGCAACCATGGGGTTTTTTCCCCTTTCGGTTGCCGTTTTTCGGTCGTTTCTTAGTCTTTTTTGCTTCTTTTTTCTTTTGTATTTTCTTGACATTTCTCCTCATTTATTGGCTTGATTCCCCTGAAGAAAACCTATCGAGAAGCCATGTGACCATGGGGCAGGGTCTCCGCCGGCTACCATGAGCCAAGGTCGCCGGCGACCATGGGGTTTTTTCCTCTTTCGGTCGCCGTTTTTTGGCCATTTCTTGGTCTTTTTTGCTTCTTTTTTCTTCTGTATTTTCTTGAAATTTCTCCTCATTTATTGGTTTGATTCCCCTAAAGAAAACCTGTCAAGAAGCCATCCAAATCAGAGCACAAAGTTTCCTATTTTTGGAAAAGCCGAAGACTTTGTAGCCAATTTTCCGCAAAGAGTTGAAATTAGGTCAAACGATGTGGAATGACCTGAAATTTGAGGTGAAGCTTCCTGAGCAATAGATAGGACCAACCATGGGCTTTTATTTGAGTTTTGAAGCCGTTTGGGGTAATGTCGATGCTAGACTTGATTTCACCGCGCGGAAGATGTCGAGCTTTGATGTACAGTCAACCGATGTCCGATTGACCTAAATTTTGACAGGGGGCCTATTGGAGTCATTTTGAGACGATCCATTAACTCTAATTAAATTGCCATGGTCCCGGGGAGCTCCGCTGCCAGTAGGCTTGATTTTGTTTCCAAGCGTCAAAGTTAAGTCAAACGTCATCGGAATGACCTGAAATTTGACGTATAGCCCCTTGGAAGCATGTAGAAGATACCCACGTGCTTTGTTTGATGAGTGATAGCATTTGTGGTTCTCGCCGTTGAGAGGCTTGATTTCGCCGTTCGAGAGTTGATAGAGGGTCAAACGGTGTCGGTTTGACTTGAAATTTGACGTGGAGCCTTTTGGAGGTATTTTGAGACCATCCATAGGCTCTGATCGAAGATTTATTATCTTTGACACTGTTGCCGCCGGGAGCTCCTACTCAGCCGTTGGAGGATTGAAGTTAGGCCAAATGGTTTTGAAATGGCCCGAAACTTCATGTGTACCCTTCTTTTGGCTATTTTGAAGGATCTTGCAGGTTTTGTTTGATTCTGACAAGATCTAATGCTTGAAGCGGCTCTGCCTGCATGTCATAGGATGCGGAAATCCTCATGTATTTTAGAAACTAAAGCTAATCGAGAGTCATACATTATTTAGTATGAGATACCTAGATAATAATAAATGATAGGGCATCATGGATAGTTAGTTTTAATCGTAATTTTGAGTTACTTTGATCCGTACCAATTTAGGTGGTATTCGCACTCCCCAAGGAGGCATACCCAGAGATTGGAATTCCGATGTATTCTGAATTTAGTGGTAATGAGGATTCCCACATAAATTTGGTAGAATGCTAAAGCCTAATGTCATTAACATTCTTTAACTGAATGTATGGTTATGTGCTACAGTTAATTCAGCATGAATTCAAATACTTTCAATCCACTTGCGACCATCCTCAACCAGAATAAGTTGATGGAATCCAACTTTATAGACTGGAAAAGGACCCTGGATATTATTCTAACAGCTTCAGGATGCAGATATGTCCTTCCCGTACCCTCCCTTCCTGAGCCTGAGCTTGATGCACCACAGTTTGAGAAGGACCTTTACACCAAGTGGACCAAAGACAATGAGATGGCTAGATGTTTTATATAGGCATCCATGTCTAGTGTTTTACAACACCAACATCAATCTTATAAGTCAACATACGATATTATATCGAACTTAAAAGAGATGTTTGCGGACTAGGTTAGACCTGCTAGGCAAGCTGTTATGAAGGTGCTGATAAACACTAAGATGGCTGAAGGAACCCCAATACAAAAACATTTGTTGAAAATGAGTTTCGCACTGAATGAGTTAGATGTACTGGGTGTTACGATTGATACAGAATCGCAGATCGACATGATCCTTCAGTCACTACCGGATTCTTTCAATCATTTCGAGATCAATTATAATAAATTAGAAATGACTATAGCTGAGTTGTCTTGTCAACTGATAGTGACTGAGGAAATCATGAAGAAAGAGCATAATCCCCTCATGACAGAAAAGTCATTTACTAGGACCAAGCCGAAAGGCAAAGACCGAGATAGCAAGAAGAAATCAGTCATCAAGGGTTCTAAGGTGGAGAATGGTTCTACTTGTGGTATGGCCAAGGCTAAGGGTACGAGAGTAAAGGGAAAGTGTTTCCACTATGGTATGACAGGACATTGGAAAAGGAATTGGCCAGATCTTTTGTCTAAGAAAAAGACCTCAGGTATGATTGAGTCACTTGTTTCTGAAGTTAGTTTTACAACTGGTACTTCAGAATCCTGGTGTGTAGACACCAGTGCAACTAATCACATATTGTAAGACCCCGCCCCGAGAGTTTCCGATTAGTGTTAATTAAGACGTGTTTTAGTTATAAGTGAGATTAGTGGAAATTGGTTAAATCTGGATTAGAATAGCTTTTTATAGCTTTGGATAATTTTGGGAACACTTTTGATCTAGTGGGGCCCTTTGGGGGTTCCTTTTCTTGTATCTTGATTAGTTTGGGGATTTAGTTAGAATTCTGGAAATCGGTAAATTGCTCCGTTGAATGTATTTTATGATTCCCTACAACTTTCGTATTTGCTCCGTTTCGATTCGAGACCTCTAAACCCTACTTTGCCATTGATAGGGGTAAAACAGTCTTTTTACACAAAATCTGGACACCATTTTCAATGTCTCCGAAACTTGTAAAATATATACTTTTTGGAAAGTAGAAATTTCGACGATCAATTCTTCCTTCTTCGTCGAATCCATCCGAAGCCCGTAGATCGATGTTCTAGCCCATTTTAGACCTTTAAGTTGTGGGACCCTTACCACTATCTTTATAAGGAGGAGTTCTTTTCTCTCTTCCTCTTCTTGCAACTTCTTGAGAAAGAGGAGTCCCAGCCCAGCCTAGGTTTTTCTCCATTGCTTCTTGCTTCTTCTTCTCTCAATCTCTCTCAAATCTCTTGCTAAAGGCAAAATGGAGGTAGTAGTCTTCTTCCCCTCCATGAGAGCTTCCTCTTGATACCATTTGTGGAGAGAGCCTCCCATTCCAAGCTACCTATTGAGCTAACTCTTGCCATTAGAGGACTCTTCATGTAAGTTCTTCTTCTCATCTCTTGATTGTGTGTTCATCTAGCCTAGGAGGTGCTTCACCTTGATTTTTGGAAGTTATCTCCATCTATTTCTTGATTTTGTCATTTTAGGGCTTGTAATGTTGTATTTTGGGGATTTTTGTGTAGATTGTAGTTTGTGAGCTTGATTGAAGGATTAGAGCTTGATTAGCATTCTTGGAGACCAAGGCAAGTGGATGAATAGATTTGATTTGGATAAGTTCTTACTTTGTCAAAAATGTGGATTTTTACTATTCATATGTCATTGATTTATCATGATTCCATGATGTTTTAGAAATGCATTTATTGACATGGTTTCTTCCTTAGCTTTATGATTATAAATGCATTCCTCATCAAGTTTACTTTGGGTCATTATGAGCTTCTTAAATGGTATTGTACTTGCATTAAATGAGATTTGGATTGGTAGGTGAATAAATGCATTGATGAGAAGGGTGGTTGGTGGAAGGGATTCAATGTTAAATGGTAGAGAATGGATCTATTTCATGTTAAGAAAGGGTTGGAGTTGATGTGAAATAGTTTGGGAGAGAAATGACTGAAATCTGCACCTGATGTGTAATTCCCGCAGCTGGGCGGTCAGCGGGCGGTCACCTCGGCGGCTAGCCGACAGGTGACCGGCGGCTAGCCGACTCAGATACGGTTAAAAACACAGAATGCTGCATTTTGACAGGCGAACCGCGGTCAGCCGCGCGGTCAGCTCGCGGCTAACCGCCAATCCCAAACCCAGTGACCGCTAGGTAGCCGTGAGGCGCGGTTAGAAAGACAGAATGCTACATTTTAGCAGGGTGAGTCGCGGTCAGCTTCGCGGTCAGCCAGCGGCTAACCGCCGATCACCTCGGCGGCTAACCGCCATCTGATCGACAAGTGACCGAGTTTTACCCAGAATTCCTGAGTCTTTTCCATTGGTTTCAGCTATGGTATTTAAAGGTTTGGATGGGTTGTTCTGATGCCCTACCACCTTGGAAAGACCCAGGGGATGACATAAGGAGATTAACATAGAAAGAAACATCATTTCGGAAAAGGTATTGAGACTTTTATATTCATCAACGTGCATAAGGAAACTTAGTATGTCCTCTATCATTCGAGTACCATACTAAGGGTAATTTAGACATACAAGATCCTTATACATGTCGTTTGAATATGGACGCCCCAATACATAGTCCCTAATGACATAAGGATTCATTGCATTGTTTTATTTAGTTTATATGTATCATTACCCGATTCTACTGGTTTTCTCTCAAATCCCGATTTGTACACCCGATATGCCTTGCCAGCCCGTTTATGCATGTACGAAAATGATTTGAAATGTGTGCCTTCGAGCACCATTCCCCGCCTGCCCGTATGTTTTATATTGATATAGTTTTGTATATGTTTTGATTTATCCTGTAACCTAAGAGTCGGCACCACTAAGCTTGGACATCCTTGTCAGTCTGATCAACTGACTTGGGTCTCCCCCTGTGCTCCCGCCAGTTGCAACTTGGATCCCGTACTGTCCCGTTACCCGGTTCCGCGGCCGTGGTCTTGCCTAGCTATATATATATGTATATGTATATGTATATGTTTATAATATTGGTTCTCATCACTTCGTGTGATTGAGCCCAATGCACTCAATGTGCTCTCATCACTTTAGTGATAGAGAGGATGTAGCTTTAGTGTGGTTGCCACCTAGTCAGTTCCTGTACCTTGGTTACCCCGCATGATTTGTATTGCATCTTTACTTTAAATGAACTATGCATCCTGTTTTATGACAGTTTTCGTTATAACCATGATATGCTTTGATTTCTTTATTGGTATATCTATTCACCCACCTGCCAGACCGTCGTGTCTGACCCTTTTTTGTGGTACTCAGGTCCAGCTCCTGTCTTTGCCCTTGAGGAGGAGCCAGAGGAGGCGGTCGGTGAACCGCAACGATTAGTAGAGTGGCAAGCTGACGATGTCATGTAGACATTCGGTTTAGCTCGGAGCTGCGAACATTTTGGGAATTTTGAGAATGACGTTGTTTTATACTTTTGGGTTGTATTGGCCTTTGTTGGCCTTTATTTTTGGGGAATGTTAATTAACTTGTTCTTTTGTTAAACTTTAACTTAATGTTTTGGGAATGCAAATGAGATCATTGCTCACTCTGACATCATGCTATACTTGTTTATTAACAGTCTTATTAGATGTGAACGGACTAAAAGTTTGATTTGCTACACGCTTCCGCACCAATATAAATGTTCTATGAGTGTATGAGGATTCCTCACCGCGGAAACCTGTGGGAAATTAAATAAATGTATAATCTCTATTTAACACAAGGGGCGGTTCGTTGTCCTTCCACGCCGCCCCCGTCGCGGTCCCGGGGCCCCCGGTCCGGGGTCGCGACAGGCTGGTATCAGAGCGAGACGTGTTTCAGGCAATTAAAAGAAACTAGAAATCCTAAGGACGTGGCGAGGATCCGTTAGACTTCTTGTTAGACTTTTCGTTAGTTAGACTCGTGTGAGCAATGTGTGACCCTTATATGACTTTTTATGCTAACAATTTGTTTTACAGTGATATGCCACCTCGAAAAAGACCCGTAACCGACAATCCCACCGCAGGCAATAGTGAACACACCGGGCCACTAGGAAACGGCATACCGGATCCAAACATGCAGAATCAATTTCAACAGATGATGCAAGCCATGCTTGACCAGCAACGTCAAGCCAATGAAAATCAAGCTAGATTGCAAGAGCAAATGGCCAGGAAGGATGAAGAGCATGCTAGGGAGATGGCTATGATGCAAAGGCAGATGTTAGAAGTATTGGAGAGGAGACCTGAACCGGCACCAGCGCAACCTCCAGGCACTCAGATCGTCATCAACAATAGGGAACACGATCCCAATGCGCTGTACGAGAAGTTTAGGAAGAGGGGTCCCAAGGAGTTCACTGGGCATGAGGACCCACTAGCTGCAGACGACTGGTTGGAACAGACAGAGAACATCTTCGAGATATTCAGATGTACCGGTAGACAGCAAGTGCAACTCACCGCTTCCATGTTCACCGGCCTAGCGGACATATGGTGGAAGACAATCAAGGCTGAATATAGGACCATAGCAGACGCAGAGGCTGAAAAGCCACGTCTAAGCCATGTGGATAGAAGGAAAAGGCCTTGGGAGGGGGGTGGTCCTCCCAAGGGGCTTCAGTCACCTTGTGGTGTTTGTTGCAGAGTCTCTTCCATGGAGGAGATGTTGTTGTAGGAACTTTTGCAAAAGGATTTCTTATCGATTCAATCCCGATGGATTTTCCGATCCTGTTTTCCTAGAAATGACCTCCTTTTTATAGGCTTTTGGTGGCCATTAAGAGGGTTTATGAGATTTTAATGCATTAAAGCCACATGATGGGAGGAGTTACAAGTTTTTAATTCATTATTTTGTAACTCATTTTTCTTGAATTTGATTAGTCGATGGAAAATAATGGGCATTTAATCGCCTTTAAGCTCCATGATTAGAGAAGTTACATGATTTAATGACATGATTACTTGGACTTGTAACTCCTTTTTCCTTGCTTCCAATTGGGCCGTCCAAAATAATGAATTAATGACTGCATTAACTTTTCAAAAAATGGGTTATTTAACTACATTAAGTGGTCGCCGAGGAATTTGAAGAGTCACGGGCTGTGCCACGACTTTTAGAATTCTTCTTGTGATGTAGGGGGTTTGATCGCCAATAGATCTTCATGTTGTTTGATGTCTGATGACCATGCAACTTTAGACATTAATTGTTACCAGTGGGCTAGCAATATCTGTCTAGTCGATTTCTCGATCAATCGGGTAGAAAGTATGCGTTCTTGGTCACCCAGTTGGAGATTTCGTAGTGTCTGATGTCGATCGATCAAATGATTTAGGCGACGGATCCGTGATGTTGACGAAGATCGACGAATTTCATGCCCGAAAAATCATGTTTTTAGAAAACCACAGGGGCCAATATCTCGAAACGCGAAAAAGACCTGAAAAATGGGATTTTTGGTGAAAATTCGGCGACCCGGATTTCCATGTTCACCGGCTACCATGGGGATTTTTATCCATTTTGGTCGTCGATTTTCTGCCGTTTCTCGGCTTTTTCGATTCATTTTTTTCTCTGGTATTTATTTTGACATTTCCGTACATGTGTTGGCTTTATTTCCTTGGAGAAAAATTGACGAGAATCCTTGCATATCAGAGCGCAAAGTTTCCAATTTTCTGGGAAAGCCGAAGACTTGGTTGTGTAAAGTTTGTCGATTTTCCGTTAGAAGCCAAAACTAGGTCAAACGATGTCAAAATGACCTGAAATTTGAGGTGAAGTGTCCTGAGCAACAAATAAGACCAGTCATAGGATTTTGTTTGAGTTTTGAAGCCGTATGGGGGCTCGTCGCAAGTAGACTTGATTTATCCGCGAGGAAGATGCCGCACTTCAATGTACGGTCAACCAATGTCCGATTAACCTGAAATTTGACAAGGAGCCAATTTGAGTCATTTTAAGACAATCCATTAACTCCGATTTAGAAGTCATGGTCCTAGGGAGCTTCGCCGCCAGGAGGCCTGATTTAGCTTCGCAACATCAAAGTTGGGTCAAATGTTGTTGAAATGACCTGAAGCTTGATGTGTAGCCCTTTGGAAGTATGTTGAAATCACCCATGTGCTTTGTTTGATGAGTGATGGCCTCGGTGGTTCTCACCACAGAGAGGCTTGATTTTGCTACTCGAGGGTTGATGGAGGGTCAAACGTTGTCAGTTTTACTTGAAACTTGACATAGAGGCTTCTAGAGGTATTCTGAGACCATCCATAGGCTCTGATTGAAGATTTGACGTCTTCGACATTGTCTCCGCCGGGAGAGCTGACTTTTCTGCGGCTGTTTCCTTTTTTGGGTCAAACAATGTTGGAATGGCCTGAAATTTGATGTAAAGCCTCCTAGTAGCATTTTGACACCTATTAGGTGCTCTGTTTTGTGTGTTAGGGTCCCTCGCTTCGCCGCCGCCGGGAGCTCCTGCTCAACTGGCTGGAAGAGCGAAGTCAGGCTAAATGATGTTGAAATGGCCCGAAACTTCACGTGTACCCTTCTTTTGGCTGTTTGAAGGATCTTACAGTTTTTGTTTGATTATGACAAGATCTGATCCTAGAAGTGGCATTCGCTATTTGTGGTAGGATGTGGCTCCATGTAGCTTTTGATGTTTGAAGAGGCACATTGACATTTTTTGTGTCAACAAATGCCCCCTCGAGGTACATCGATGATAGTTTTTGTAGTCGATGTGCCTAGAAGAGAATTTTGAAGGAGAGCTTCTTGACTTGACCAAGATGTTAGTGCCACATTTCCATGAGCACTTACATTGTCGATTCCGTGTCAAAGAATTCAAGACCTTGCCTCTCAGAGTTTCACAAGGAAGATTAAGTTTGAAGTCAAAAGATCAAGTCTCGGAAGGCTTGAATTCATCAAGGAAGACCTCCATATGAGTGACAACCTATTCAGGTAAATGGGACCCCAAACCAACCAAGAGATGACCCTAAAAACCCTTAGTTTAATGGCTTATTTAATAGGTTTTTAGAAAATATTTTTTAGCCTTTTCAAGACTCAAAACTAGTCCCAGAAGTCGGCTAACCGCCATGTCTCACGGTCACCTCGCGGTCACTTTTCTAGAAGCTGTTTTTGGCTGAAAATCAGAGGGGCGGCCAGCAGTCGGTCAGTTGTCGGTCGGCCGCCTGCTGACCGACAGCTAGCCGCCCATTAAAAAAATTTGAAATATCTGACCGTTGGAAGTATCTGTTGGGGTAGCGGCTAACCGCGGATGTGAAGGAGGCTAGCCGCCATGTGCCGTTAGAGAGTCATTTGAGGATTGTTTATAAATAGAAAATGCCCCAAATCATCCAAGTGTGCTCCAAGATCATGAAAGCTAATGTCCTAACCATGGTATATCATATTTGAGCTCTCATAGATCATTCCACACACACTATGAGCTTGTATTAGCAAATCTAAGGGCTTCATTAGCTCCAGGAAAGTGTGATGTGTGAAAACTATATCATCTAGGGAAGAACTTGAGCCATCAAAAGTTAAAATCCATGTCCCTAGACCAAAGACCTCTTCCCTTGATTGAGCACAACATTGGAGCATCATCATCAATATCAAGGAAGCATTGCAAGAGGCATAAAAGCTTGGAGCTACGGTGACAAGCTTCGAAGAGCATCCTCTGGACTTCATCAAAGGGGTAAGTGGCAACCTCCAGATTTTGTCAAAAGAGGCATGTATTTTTCTCCCTCACTTAATTCAATTCAGAGCATTGTAAGAGTGGTTTATTTCTTTGTGATTTAACCACTATAAAAATTATAGAGGGGAGTAGATCTTTGTGGTCGAACCTCGTAAACAAAAGAGGGGAGTAGATCTTTGTGATCGAACCTCGGCAACAAAATCGATGTAGAATCAGTACTTGTGTAGTTTGATTCTTCATAGTGGAACCAGGGGACTGTGTGGCCCTTGAGAGTGGATGTAGGTCTGTGTGACCGAACCACTATAAATCCCTTATGTCAATTTCTCTATCTCTATCACCTTTACATGATTTACATATCTATATATTGTGGAGATTGATAAGGATACTATTTCATCATTGAGTTTTATTGACACATGCACTTGTGCGAAAACAACATTGAACATATTGGTAAATCATATATTGTTTAGCACACACTCTTTTGCATTCATTCACTTGAGCACCTTGGTTACATAGTTATTTTTACATTGATGTGAATCACAAGTGAATTGTGAAGAGTGTCTTACACACTCTCGTGCTTATTAACATGAAACAAATTGTCATATCTTTGATTGTTTAAGCATTCACACATTGAACACATATTCCGCATAAGTTGTATTCTTAAATGTGTTCATTGTGTTCTTTGTCCTAATTGGGATGAAAATTGGACTGAGATATTTTTAATTGACAAAGAATTTTAATTAGTCCTATTCACCCCTCCTTTAGGACTTGTTTATTGGCCCTAGCTGCACACTTTCAATTGGTATCTGTAAGACCCCGCCCCGAGAGTTTCCTTTTAGTGTTAATTAAGACGCGTTTTAGCTATAAGTGAGATTAGTGGAAATGGGTTAAATCTGGATTAGAATAGCTTTTTATAGCTTTGAATAATTTTGGGAACTCTTTTGATCTAGTGGGGCCCTTTGGGGGTTCCCTTTTATTGTGTCTTGATTAGTTTTGGGATTTATTTAATAATTCTGGAAGTCGGTAATTTACTCCGTTTAATGTATTTTATGATTCCCGACAACTTTTGTATTTGCTCCGTTTCCATTCGAGACCTCTAAACCCTACTTTGCCATTGATAGGGGTAAAACAGTCTTTTTGCACAAAATCTGGACACTAATTTCAATGTCTCCGAAACTCATAAAATATATACTTTTTGGAAAGTAGAAATTTCGACGATCAATTCTTCCTTCTTCGTCGAATCCGTCCGAAGCCCGTAGAACGATGTTTTAGCTCAATTGGATTCTTAAGTTGTGGGACCCATTGCCATTATCTATATAAGGAGGAGTCTTTTTCCTCTTCCTCTTCTTGCAACTTTCTTGAGAACAAGAAATCCCAGCCCAGCCCTATGGTTCTCTTCAACTTACCTTGCTCCTTGCTCCTCCATCTCTCAATCTCTTTCAAATCTATTGCTAAAGGCAAAATGGAGGTGGTAATCTTCTTCCCCTCCATGAGAGCTTCCTCTTGATATCTTTTTTTGAGAGAACCTTCCATTCCAAGCTACCTTTGGAGCAAACTCTTGCCATTAGAGGACTTTTCATGTAAGTTCTTCTTCTCATCTCTTGGTGGTGTAGTCTTCTAGCCATGGAGGTGCTTCACCATGATTATTGGAAGCTATCTCCATCTATTTCTTGATTTTGACATTCTAGGGTTGTAATGAATGTATTTTGGGGATTTTTGTGTAGATTGTAGATTTTGAGCTTGATAGTGGATTAGAGCTTGACTAGCATACTTTGAAGACCAAGGCAAGTGGATGAATGGATTCGATTTGAATAAGTTCTTATTTTGTTGAAAATGTGGATTTCTACTATTCCTATTTCACTTGGTTCATTATGTTTCATAATACTTTTGGAAATGTACTTATTGACATGGTTTTCTCTTAGTTAGTTTTATGAGAATATATGCATTCATCATCAAAGTTAGTTTGGTCATTATGAACCTCTTAAATGATATTTGTACTTGCATTGAATGAGATTTGTATTGGTAGGAGAATTAAATGCATAGATGGAATGGTGGTTGGTGGAAAGAATTAAATGTTAAATGGTAGGGAATAGACCCATTTCATGTTAGGGAATGGTTGGAGTTGAGGTGAAATGGTTTGGGAAAGAAAGGACTGAAATCTGCACCTGATGTGTAGTTCCCGCAGCTGGGCGGTCAGCAGGCGGTCACCATGGCGGCTAGCCGACAGGTGACCGGCGGCCAGCCGACCCAGATGCGGTTAGAAACACAGAATGCTGTGTTTTGTCAGGCGAACCGCGGTCAGCCTCGCGGTCAGCTTGCGGCTAACCGCCAATCAAAAACCCTGTGACCGCAAGGTAGCCGAGATGCGCGGTTAGAAACACAGAATGCTGCATTTTAGCAGGGTGAACCGCGGTCAGCCCCGCGGTCATACAGCGGCTAACCGCCGATCACATCGGCGGCTAACCGCCAGCTGACCGACAGGTGACCGAGTTTTACCCAGAATTCCTGAGTCTTTTCTATTGGTTTCAGATATGGTATTTAAAGGTTTGGATGGGTTGTTCTGATGCCCTACCACCTTGGAAAGACCCAGGGGATGACATAAGGAGATTGACATAGAAAGAAACACAATTTCGGAAAAGGTATTGGGACTTTTAGATTCATCAACGTGCATAAGGAAACTTAGTATGTCCTCTATCATTCGAGTACCATACTAAGGGTAATATAGACATACAAGATCCTTATACATGTCGTTTGAATATGGATGCCCCAATATATAATCCCTAATGATATAAGGATTCATTGCATTGTTTTACTCAAATTTTGATTTATACGCCTGATATGTCCTGCCAGCCCCGTTTATGCATAAACAGATAATAACATGAAATGTGTGCCTACGAGCACCATGCCCCGCTTACCCGAATGTTTTACACTGATATGTTTTGTATACGTTTTGATTTCTCATGTAACCTATGAGTCGGCACCACTAAGCTTGGACGTCCTTGTCAGTCTGATCAACTGACTTGGGCCTCCCCCTTGTGCTCCCGCCCGTTGCAACTTGGATCCTGTCCTGTCCCGTTACCCGGTTCCGCGGCCGTGGTCTTGCCTAGCTATATGTATATGTATATGTGTAAGACCCCGCCCCGAGAGTTTCCTTTTAGTGATTAATTAAGACGTGTTTGAGCTTTAAATGAGATTAGTGGAAATGGGTTAAATCTGGATTAGAATAGCTTTTTATAGCTTTGAATAATTTTGGGAACTCTTTTGATCTAGTGGGGCCCTTTGGGAGTTCCTTTTTATTGTGTCTTGATTAGTTTTGGGATTTAGTTATAATTCTGGAAATCTGTAAATTACTCCGTTCAATGTGTTTTATGATTTCCGACAACTTTTGTATTTGCTCCGTTTCCATTCGAGACCTCTAAACCCTACTTTGCCATTGATAGGGTAAAACAGTCTTTTTGCACAAAATCTGGACACTAATTTCAATGTCTCCGAAACTCTTAAAATATATACTTTTTGGAAAGTAGAAATTTCGACGATCAATTCTTCCTTCTTCGTCGAATCCATCCGAAGCCCGTAGATTGATGTTTTAGCTCGATTGGACTTTTAAGTTGTGGGACCCCGTGCCATTATCTATATAAAGAGGAGTCATTTTCCCTCTCTTCCTCTTCTTGCAACTCTCTTGAGAACAAGAAATCCCAGCCCAGCCCTAGGGTTCTCTTCAACCTACCTTGCTCCTTGCTTCTTCATCTCTGTATCTCTCTCAAATCTATTGCCAAAGGCAAAATGGAGGTGGTAATCTTCTTCCCCTCCATGAGAGCTTCATCTTGATACCATTTGTGGAGAGAGCCTCCCATTCCAAGCTATCTTTTGAGCAAACTCTTACCATTAGAGGACTCTTCATGTAAATTCTTCTTCTCATCTCTTGGTTGTGTATTCTTCTAGCCATGGAGGTGCTTCACCATGATTATTGGAAGCTATCTCCATCTATTTCTTGATTTTGACATTCTAGGGTTGTAATGAATGTATTTTGGGGATTTTTGTGTAGATTGTAGATTTTGAGCTTGATAGTGGATTAGAGCTTGACTAGCATACTTTGGAGACCAAGGCAAGTGGATGAATGGATTCGATTTGAATAAGTTCTTATTTTGTTGAAAATGTGGATTTTTACTATTCCTATTTCATTGGTTCATTATGTTTCATAATGCTTTTAGAAATGTATTTATTGACATGGTTTCTCCCTTAGTTAGTTTTATGAGAATAAATGCGTTCATCATCAAGTTTATTTTGGTCATTATAAACTTCTTAAATGATACTTGTACTTGCATTGAATGAGATTTGTATTGGTAAGAGAATTAAATGCATGGATGGAATGGTGGTTGGTGGAAAGGAGTGAATGTTAAATGGAAGGGAATAGACCCATTTCATGCTAGGAAATGGTTTGAGTTGAGGTGAAATGGTTTGGGAAAGAAAGGACTGAAATCTGCGCCTGATGTGTAGTTCCCGCAGCTGGGCGGTCAGCGGGCGGTCACCTCGGCGGCTAGCCGACAGGTGACCGGCGGTTAGCCGACCCAGATGCGGTTAGAAACACAGAATGCTGTATTTTGTCAGGTGAACCGCGGTCAGCCGCGCGGTCAGCTCGCGGCTAACCGCCAATCCAAAAACCATGTGACCGCAAGGTAGCCGAGATGCGCGGTTAGAAACACAGAATGCTACATTTTAGCAGGGTGAACCGCAGTCAGCCCCGCGGCCAGCCAGCGGCTAACCGCCGATCACATCGGCGGCTAACCGACAGGTGACTGAGTTTTACCCAGAATTCCTGAGTCTTTTCTATTGGTTTCAGATATGGTATTTAAAGGTTTGGATGGGTTGTTCTGATGCCCTACCACCTTGGAAAGACCCAGGGGATGACATAAGGAGATTGACATAGAAAGAAACACCCTTTCGGAAAGGTATTGAGACTTTTAGATTCATCAACGTGCATAAGGAAACTTAGTATGTCCTCTATCATTCGAGTACCATACTAAGGGTAATATAGACATACAAGATCCTTATACATGTCGTTTGAATATGGATGCCCCAATATATAATCCCTAATGATATAATGATTCATTGCATTGTTTTACTCAAATTTTGATTTATACGCCTGATATGTCCTGCCAGCCCCGTTTATGCATGAACAGATAATAACATGAAATGTGTGCCTACGAGCACCATGCCCCGCCTACCCGAATGTTTTATACCGATATGTTTGGTATACGTTTTGATTTCTCATGTAACCTATGAGTCGGCACCACTAAGCTTGGACGTCCTTGTCAGTCTGATCAACTGACTTGGGCCTCCCCCTTGTGCTCCCGCCAGTTGCAACTTGGATCCTGTCCTGTCCCATTACCCGGTTCCGCGGCCGTGGTCTTGCCTAGCTATTTGTATATGTATATGTATATAATGTTGGTTCTCGTCACTTCGTGTGCTCGAGCCCAACGCACTGAATGTGCTCTCATCACCTTAGTGATGGAGAGGATTTAGCTTTAGTGTGGTTGCCATCTAGTCAGTTCCTGTACCTTGAATACCCCACATGATTTATATTGCATATGTACTTTAAATGAATCATGCATCTTGTTTTATGACAGCTATCGTTTTAATAAGTTTTCGTTATGTCTATGATATGCTTTGATTTCTTTCTTGGTGTATCTATTCACCCACCTGCCAGACCGTCGTGTCTGACCCATTTTTGTGGTACTCAGGTCCAGCTCCCGTTATTGCCTTTGAGGAGGAGCCAGAGGGGGCGGTTGATGAACCGCAACGATTAGTGGAGTGGCAAGCTGACGATGTCATGTAGACATTCGGTTTAGCTTCGAGCTGCGAACATTTTGGGAAATTATAGACTGATTACTGATTTTACTTTTGGTTGTACTGGCCTTTGTTGGCCATTATTTTTGGGGAATGTTAATTTAACTTTATCTTTTGTGTAAACTTTAACTTCTTATTTTGGGAATGCTAATGAGATCATTGCTCACTCTGACATCATGTCATACCTGTGTATTATCAGTCTTATTTGATGAGATTGGATTAAGAGTTTGATTTGCTACACGCTTCCGCACCAATATAAATGTTCTATGAGTGTATGTGGAATCCTCATCGCGGAAACCTGTGGGAAATTAAGGAAATGTATAATCATTGTTAAGGAGTAGTTCTTTATCCACACCACACCGTCGCGGTCCCGGGTCTCGGTCTGGGGTCGCGACAGACTGGTATCAGAGCGAGACGTGTTTCAGGCAATTAAAAGAAACTAGAAATCCTAAGGACGTGGCGAGGATTCTTTAGACTTTTCGTTAGTTAGACTCGTGTGAGCAATGTGTAACCCTTATATGACTTTATGTGCTAACAATTTGTTTTACAGTGATATGCCACCTCGAAAAAGACCCGTAACCGACAATCCCACCGCAAGCAATAGTGAACACACCGGGCCACTAGGAAACGGAGCTCCGGATCCAAACATGCAGAATCAATTTCAACAGATGATGCAAGCCATGCTTGACCAGCAACGTCAAGCCAATGAAAATCAAGCCAGATTGCAAGAGCAAATGGCCAGGAAGGATGAAGAGCATGCTAGGGAGATGGCTACGATGCAAAGGCAGTTGTTAGAAGTGTTAGAAAGGAGACCTGAACCAGCACCAGCGCAACCTCTAGGCACTCAGATTGTCATTAACAATAGGGAACATGATCCCAATGCATTGTATGAAAAGTTTAGGAAGAGGGGTCCCAAGGTGTTTACTGGACATGAGGACCCATTAGCTGCAGACGACTGGTTAGAGCATACAGAGAACATCTTCGAGATATTTAGATGTACCGGTAGACAGCAAGTGCAACTCACCGCTTCCATGTTCACCGGCCTAGCAGATATATGGTGGAAAACAATCAAGGCTGAGTATAGGACCATAGCAGACGCAGAGGCTTGGACAAGTTTCAAGAGACAATTCAGTGACAAGTATGTACCGACACATGTGAAGAGGCAAAAGGCCATTGAATTCCAGCAGCTCACACAAGGTAACACGACCGTGCAAGAGTGCCTCACGAAGTTCGAGAGGTTGTCTCGATATGCCCCCGAGTCGATTGACACTGTGGAGAAAAAGATAGCGAAGTTCCTTGAAGGACTTAACCCGATCATTGAGAGGGATGCCACGGGTGTTGTACCACCTATCACTTTTGAAGAGGCTGTGAGAAGGGCCTACAAATTCGAGAACCTGAACAACAAGATCCTCAAGATCCAAGGAAAGGCACCAGCTCACCAACAGAATCACTAACCAAGGAACCAACAGAACAAACGACCGAGGCATGAACAAAACGTGCAGAATGCTCTAGTTTGCGTTCATTGTGGTAAAAACCATGAGAGTGCTCAATGCCGTACGATTACGGGAGCATGTTTCAGATGTGGATCCATGGCACACCAGCTCAAAGACTGCCCAAGACAAGCTGGACAAGGTAACAACAGACAGAATCAGCAACAACAAGGAACACAGCGCCAGGCACCACCTCACAACGCACTAGCCGTACAGAACCAGCCCAGGCCACTCCAGCAGCAGGCTCCACAGCAACAATATAGACCTCCACAACAGCATCAAGCTCGTCAGCAAGGACAGAATCAGAATCAGCGTCCTCCTCAGCAGAATAGGAATGCACAGCAAAGAAGGCAGCAACAGGCTCAGAACAGGCCTCAGCAGCGAGGACAAGTGTATGCAATTAACCAAACTGATGCAGAGGCGGCAGATAACGTGGTGGAAGGTACACTCCTAGTTTGTGGATTTGAAGCTAAGATTTTGTTTGACCCTGGCTCTACGCACTCCTTCTTGTCTCCAAAATTTTCTAAGTTGATTGATATGCCTGCTAGAGAACTTGAGTATGTATTGATGGTGTCCACCCCCGTAGGCAAACAAGTTGTGTGTAGGAAATATTATCCTAGATGTGCTATTAAGATAGGAGATGTGGTGTTACCGGTGAATCTTATTTTGTTGGAGATGTATGATTTTGATGTCATTCTAGGAATGGATTGGTTAGCAGGGTACCATGCTATGATGGACTGTTTCCATAAGACCCTCACGTTCAAATTAGAGGAGACCCCAGCAGGCGTATTGTTCCATGGGAAGAAGAAGAATTCTTGTCCAAGATTCGTCTCAGCATTGAAGGCTGATCGACTAGTGAGAAGTGGATGTGAATGCTATTTAGCGTTTATCACGGAGGATAAACGGTCCCAAGGGGTGCAGGAGATCCCAATTGTTTGCGAATTCCCAGACATTTTTCCAGAAGAAATCCCAGGTTTACCACCTGTTAGGGAGATTGACTTCACCATCGAATTGTTACCAGGGACCGCTCCGATATCTATCGCACCATACAGAATGGCTCCAGCTGAATTAGGAGAGTTGAAGATTCAGTTGCAAGAATTGTTGGATAAAGGTTTTATTGGACCAAGCGTCTCACCTTGGGGAGCTCCAGTTTTATTCGTCAAGAAGAAAGACGGTTCCATGAGAATGTGTATTGACTATCGGAAATTGAACCAAGCTACCATCAAGAACAAGTATCAATTGCCAAGGATAGATGAATTGTTTGACCAATTGCAAGGTGCTGCTTACTTTTCGAAGATCGATTTAAGATCCGGTTATCATCAGCTGAGAGTTAGAGATTCAGATGTATCGAAGACGGCGTTCCGGACGAGATATGGACACTATGAGTTTCTAGTGATGCCATTTGGACTGACGAATGCACCAGCAGTATTCATGGCTTTGATGAACAAAATATTCACTGAGTACTTAGACCAATTCACAGTGGTGTTTATTGATGACATTTTGGTGTACTCTAAGTCTAGAGAAGAACATGAAGAGCATTTGAGGATAGCATTGCAACTTCTAAGAGATAACCAATTGTATGCGAAGCTCACCAAGTGCGAATTTTGGCTTGAAGAAGTCGCATTTTTAGGTCATATCATTTCCAAAAAAGGATTATCTGTGGACTCAGCCAAGATAGATGCAGTTGTGAAGTGGGAAAGAACGAAGAATGCGTCAGAAATCAGAAGTTTTCTTGGATTGGCGGGTTACTATCGAAGATTTGTGCAAGGATTTTCGTCGATCGCAGCTTCATTGACGAAGTTGACCAAGAAGAATGCACCTTATGTGTGGACAGACCAATGCGAGGCCAGCTTCCAAGAGTTGAAAAAGAGATTAACATCAGCACCCGTCCTCACTTTACCATCCGGGAGCGGCGGTTACACCATTTTTACAGATGCGTCGAATATAGGACTCGGTTGTATGTTGATGCAAGATAGAAAAGTCGTTGCTTATGGATCCCGTCAGTTGAAGGACCACGAGAAGAACTATGCAACGCATGACCTGGAGTTAGCAGGGGTCGTTTTTGCACTAAAGATGTGGAGACATTACCTCTACGGAGAGAAATTCGAAGTCCACTTCGATCACCGCAGCTTACAGTATTTGTTCTCTCAGAAGGAGTTGAATATGAGACAAAGAAGATGGATGGAATATATCAAAGATTATGATTTTCCGATCAAGTACCACCCGGGAAAGGCAAATGTAGTAGCCGATGCCTTGAGTAGGAAGTCAGCAAGTGTGGCAAGCCTAAGAATTACGTGCTTCTTTCAGCAATTTGAAGAGTTGGGCGTAGATTTTCAGCCCCTAAGCGAGGGAGTGATGTTAGCCAACATGTCAGTGTCTGAACCCTCGTTCATTCGGAAGATCAAGGACAACCAATTGCAAGATCCAGAGTTGGCCAAGATTTCAGAGCATATAGCAGAACGTCCTGATTTTCGTTTTGTGGATGGAGTTTTATTCTATCGTGATCGTCTATGCGTGCCCAACATTGAAGATTTGAAGAACGACATTATGACAGAGGCGCACAGTACGAAGTACTCTATGCATCCGGGTAGCACGAAGATGTATCAGAACTTGAAGGGCAGATTTTGGTGGAACAACATGAAGAGGGAAATAGCAGCTTTCGTTTCCCGATGTATGACGTGTCAGTTGGTGAAGGCAGAGCATCAGAGACCTCCAGGGTTATTGCAGCCACTAGAGATTCCAGAATGGAAGTGGAAACATATCACCATGGATTTCATCTCGGGATTGCCAAGGACCAGAAAAGGGAACAACTCCATATGGGTCATTGTGGACCGTCTTACCAAATCAGCTCATTTTATTCCTATGAAGACCGGAGAGAAAATGCATATGCTACCTCTCTCAGAGTTGTTTGTCAACGAGATTGTCAGCCGTCATGGGCAGCCAGTCTCCATTACTTCGGACAGAGATAGCAGATTCGTCTCGAGATTTTGGAAGACTTTGCATGAGTCTATGGGAACAAAGCTTCAGTTCAGCACAGCGTATCACCCACAAACAGATGGTCAGTCGGAAAGAACAATTCAGACCCTTGAAGATATGCTTCGAGCGTGTGTACTAGATTTCAAGACTCAATGGGATGAGACCCTACCGCTTTGCGAATTCGCCTACTACAACAGTTATCATTCGAGCATTGGGATGGCGCCTTTTGAGGCATTGTATGGTAGGAGGTGTAGAACTCCAGTTTGTTGGGAAGAAGTAGGTATTCGCAGTTTTCATGGACCGACTATGGTGAGTGAAACCAGTGACAAAGTCAAGTTGATCCAAGAACGTCTGAAAGTAGCCCGGAGTAGACAGAAGAGTTATGCAGACTCTCATCGAAGGGACTTACATTTTAAGGAAGGAGATAAGGTTTTCTTGAAGGTGTCCCCTACTAGAGGAACTTTGAGATTCGGACAGAGAGGCAAATTATCTCGGAGATACATTGGACCCTATGATATCGTGAGCAAGATTGGTGACGTGGCTTACAGATTGACCTTACCACCTGAGCTTTCTGGCGTACACAATGTGTTCCATGTGTCTATGTTGAAAAAGTACGTCCCCGACCCGTCACATGTACTCCATCATGAACCTTTAGAGATCAGAGAAGATGCCACCTATGTCGAGAAGCCTATTCAGATCATCGAAACGAAGGAACAAGAACTGAGGACAAGGACTATACAATGGGCGAAAGTGCTCTGGGAAAATCACGGACCTGAAGAGGCAACGTGGGAATTACGGGATCAAGTTCAGAAGAAGTATCCGCATCTACTACCCGAGGTTTGTTATTTTATTTCATTTGGTGGACCAAATGCCCTAAGGGGTGGAGGATGTAAGACCCCGCCCCGAGAGTTTCCTTTTAGTGTTAATTAAGACGCGTTTTAGCTATAAGTGAGATTAGTGGAAATGGGTTAAATCTGGATTAGAATAGCTTTTTATAGCTTTGAATAATTTTGGGAACTCTTTTGATCTAGTGGGGCCCTTTGGGGGTTCCCTTTTATTGTGTCTTGATTAGTTTTGGGATTTATTTAATAATTCTGGAAGTCGGTAATTTACTCCGTTTAATGTATTTTATGATTCCCGACAACTTTTGTATTTGCTCCGTTTCCATTCGAAACCTCTAAACCCTACTTTGCCATTGATAGGGGTAAAACAGTCTTTTTGCACAAAATCTGGACACTAATTTCAATGTCTCCGAAACTCGTAAAATATATACTTTTTAGAAAGTAGAAATTTCGACGATCAATTCTTCCTTCTTCGTCGAATCCGTCCGAAGCCCGTAGAATGATGTTTTAGCTCAATTGGATTCTTAAGTTGTGGGACCCATTGCCATTATCTATATAAGGAGGAGTCTTTTTCCTCTTCCTCTTCTTGCAACTTTCTTGAGAACAAGAAATCCCAGCCCAGCCCTAGGGTTCTCTTCAACTTACCTTGCTCCTTGCTCCTCCATCTCTCAATCTCTTTCAAATCTATTGCTAAAGGCAAAATGGAGGTGGTAATCTTCTTCCCCTCCATGAGAGCTTCCTCTTGATATCTTTTTTTGAGAGAACCTTCCATTCCAAGCTACCTTTGGAGCAAACTCTTGCCATTAGAGGACTTTTCATATAAGTTCTTCTTCTCATCTCTTGGTGGTGTAGTCTTCTAGCCATGGAGGTGCTTCACCATGATTATTGGAAGCTATCTCCATCTATTTCTTGATTTTGACATTCTAGGGTTGTAATGAATGTATTTTGGGGATTTTTGCGTAGATTGTAGATTTTGAGCTTGATAGTGGATTAGAGCTTGACTAGCATACTTTGAAGACCAAGGCAAGTGGATGAATGGATTCGATTTGAATAAGTTCTTATTTTGTTGAAAATGTGGATTTCTACTATTCCTATTTCACTTGGTTCATTATGTTTCATAATGCTTTTGGAAATGTACTTATTGACATGGTTTTCTCTTAGTTAGTTTTATGAGAATATATGCATTCATCATCAAAGTTAGTTTGGTCATTATGAACCTCTTAAATGATATTTGTACTTGCATTGAATGAGATTTGTATTGGTAGGAGAATTAAATGCATAGATGGAATGGTGGTTGGTGGAAAGAATTAAATGTTAAATGGTAGGGAATAGGCCCATTTCATGTTAGGGAATGGTTGGAGTTGAGGTGAAATGGTTTGGGAAAGAAAGGACTGAAATCTGCACCTGATGTGTAGTTCCCGCAGCTGGGCGGTCAGCAGGCGGTCACCTTGGCGGCTAGCCGACAGGTGACCGGCGGCCAGCCGACCCAGATGCGGTTAGAAACACAGAATGCTGTGTTTTGTCAGGCGAACCGCGGTCAGCCTCGCGGTCAGCTTGCGGCTAACCGCCAATCAAAAACCCTGTGACCGCAAGGTAGCCGAGATGCGCGGTTAGAAACACAGAATGCTGCATTTTAGCAGGGTGAACCGCGGTCAGCCCCGCGGTCATACAGCGGCTAACCGCCGATCACATCGGCGGCTAACCGCCAGCTGACCGACAGGTGACCGAGTTTTACCCAGAATTCCTGAGTCTTTTCTATTGGTTTCAGATATGGTATTTAAAGGTTTGGATGGGTTGTTCTGATGCCCTACCACCTTGGAAAGACCCAGGGGATGACATAAGGAGATTGACATAGAAAGAAACACCATTTCGGAAAAGGTATTGGGACTTTTAGATTCATCAACGTGCATAAGGAAACTTAGTATGTCCTCTATCATTCGAGTACCATACTAAGGGTAATATAGACATACAAGATCCTTATACATGTCGTTTGAATATGGATGCCCCAATATATAATCCCTAATGATATAAGGATTCATTGCATTGTTTTACTCAAATTTTGATTTATACGCCTGATATGTCCTGCCAGCCCCGTTTATGCATGAAC
Organism: Persea americana; assembly: GCA_029852735.1. NCBI lineage: Eukaryota > Viridiplantae > Streptophyta > Magnoliopsida > Laurales > Lauraceae > Persea > Persea americana. The sequence continues at coordinate 21,247,507 of CM056817.1, forward strand.
AGATAATAACATGAAATGTGTGCCTACGAGCACCATGCCCCGCTTACCCGAATGTTTTACACTGATATGTTTTGTATACGTTTTGATTTCTCATGTAACCTATGAGTCGGCACCACTAAGCTTGGACGTCCTTGTCAGTCTGATCAACTGACTTGGGCCTCCCCCTTGTGCTCCCGCCCGTTGCAACTTGGATCCTGTCCTGTCCCGTTACCCGGTTCCGCGGCCGTGGTCTTGCCTAGCTATATGTATATGTATATGTATATAATGTTGGCTCTCGTCACTTCGCGTGCTCGAGCCCAACGCACTGAATGTGCTCTCATCACCTTAGTGATAGAGAGGATTTAGCTTTAGTGTGGTTGCCATCTAGTCAGTCCCTGTATCTTGAATACCCCACATGATTTATATTGCATCTGTAATTTAAATGAACCACGTATCTTGTTTTATGACAGCTATCATTTTAATAAGTTTTCGTTATGTCTATGATATGCTTTGATTTCTTTCTTGGTATATCTATTCACCCACCTGCCAGACCGTCGTGTCTGACCCATTTTTGTGGTACTCAGGTCCAGCTCCCGTTATTGCCTTTGAGGAGGAGCCAGAGGGGGCGGTTGATGAACCGCAACGACTAGTAGAGTGGTAAGCTGACAATGTCATGTAGACATTCGGTTTAGCTTTGAGCTGCGAACATTTTGGGAGATTATAGACTGATTACTGATTTATACTTTTGGTTGTACTGGCTTTTGTTGGCCATTATTTTTGGGGGAATGTTAATTTAACTTGATCTTTTGTTTAAACTTTAACTTCATATTTTGGGAATGCTAATGAGATCATTGCTCACTCTGACATCATGTCATACTTGTGTATCATCAGTCTTATTTGATGAGAATGGATTAAGAGTTTGATTTGCTACACGCTTCCGCACCAATATAAATGTTCTATGAGTGCATGTGGAATCCTCACCGCGGAAACCTGTGGGAAATTAAGGAAATATATAATTATTATTAAGGAGTAGTTCATTATCCACACCACACCGTCGCGGTCCTGGGTCTCGGTCTGGGGTCGCGACAGTATCAAAGCGAGGTTACTCCATAAAGGCATAACAACCCGGAGTTAAGCTTGTTTCATTACTAGTGCCAATACCTTAGAGAGACCTCAAGTATTGGAGGGATCTCAAGGACAATCCTACCAAGACTTTTGGATGATTTTCAAAGGAAGATCGTTAGAAAGATCTTGGGTCTTGAACCTATTTGGATCAACCTATTCATTTGAGTTATTTCATACTGTTGGTGTATGGGCATTTGCGTTATGAGCTTATATAGTTACATTTGTTTTAGTGCAAAAACACTTGTAGTCAATTGATTGTGTTTTCATGAACTCTTGTGGTTATATCTTTTGGTTCACAAAATCACTTGATTGCAACATATTGATGTGCATTTTGTTCTCATATTGTTATAGCTATGAAAATGCATTTCAGTGATCTTTAAATGTACTTCAATTAATTATGGACTTAATATTTGTTTTTATTTTATCCATAATCAATTGATGTTACATCCCCTGTTTTTCAAAAATTAATGAATTCCATAAGTTATATCATTTTGAAAAATTAGATATTTTTGAAAAATGAATTTTTTTCTTAAATAGGGAAAATTTTTCTGAGAAGGCGGCTAGCCGCCTAGCTCCATGTAGGCCAGCCGACTTGACGGGGTTGTAACTTTCCGTCTGTTTTTTTTTTTTTTTTTTTTTTCATTTCTTCCTTCATCTCTTGGCTGCCTCTTGCACTTGGGTTTCTAGGACACCCTTCTCCATTTCTATTGTGCACTTTTCCAAGGTAAAATCCCTACTACTCTCTTTGTTTTCTTCATCTTTTCTCATTGATTATATCTTTTGGCTTAAGAAAACTTGTGCTTTGTCTCCATCTTCTTGTGTAGATTGTGAACCCAACCTTCATTGTGATTTCTTCTTGTTCACTCTCTCTATCTATCTTTGCAAAAATTCATTTTCATTATCTTTTCATTGATTCACAACCACATTTCCCAAAGTCTCATTTCTATAGAACTTGTATTGGATTGTGAATTTTTTTTTGTGCATTCCAAGTGTTTGATAATATGCCTCCAAGAAAGAAAACTGCCTCTAAGGCTCCATCTAAGAGGGGACGCTCATCTGGAGCATCTTCTTTGAGTCGAAGACGCTCTCCTTCACCGCCTTCTACATCCCCATCACTTACACCACCTTCTTCCCCCATCAAAAGGCTAAAATTCAATGTAGCATCTTTGAGAGCCTTGCAATCCAGGAACCTTACTTTTGAAAAATGGGTCAGGAAATCTCTTGTGCAGGAACATCATACCGAAGAAATTCTAGGGAGAATAGGTTGGCAAAATATTCTTGATTGGGGAAAAGTACCATATCCCTCTCTTGCCTAGCAAATGTATGCATCCTTCTCTAGATTCAAGGCCACTGAGACTGAATGTTGTTTCCATGTAATGTTAGAGGATGGGGAAGGAGAAATCACTCCTGAAAGAATTGGCTCTATCTTGAGCATTCCCTATGAACCACACTCCATTCAATTTGTTTCAGACACTATCTCTGAAGCTGACAAACCTATGATAACTCAGTCCATTTGTGCTTTTGTTGCTGAATGGGATCAAGCTAAGAATTTTCTCCACTCCAAATTCCTTATTCATGAACTTATGCTGTTTCACAACCTGTTCACTCACAATGTTTATCCTAGAGCAGGAAATAGGACTGAATTGACTGCCTATATGGTCAATATATTATTCAACATTGTCAATGGCAACTGTATGTGTCTTCCCTCTCTCATTTGTAGACACATCATCCGTAATGCTACTTCTCGATCCAAGGCTAGATCTCTTATCTTTGGTTGTCTCATGTCTGCTCTTGCTCTCTCCATTGGTGTAAATGCTCCTGATGAAATTCCTATTCAAATCGACCCTTTCTCTCATCAAAACTTGAGCTCCATGAACCTTGTTCCTCATGAATATGAATTAGCAGGAGTTGTTCATCCAGAACCACAGGGATTCCCAGCTGATTCAGGACATGATGATATTCAGCTTGCTCCTCATCCAGCACCTCGATCTTTAGAAGAAAGATTCACTGCCATGGAACATGAAATAGCTAGCATAAAAAAGAAGCAATCTGTCTGGATGAAGAAGATCTTTCAATATATGTCCCGGATTTCCAAAAGCTGCAAGAGAGATGACGTTCAGGCTCCACCTTCACCTTCTCCACCTCTAGACTCAGCTTATGAGGCTTAGGGGTGTTTCACATGCTTTGGAACTTCTAGCCAATGAATTTGTTTAGTATATATTTTGGTGGTTATTTGGATGTTGTTTTTAGTTTTTGGCTTGATGGATAATGAAACTATGAATATTTAGACCTCTCTATGAATCGTCACATAGTCTTTCTTGCATATTTAAGCTTTATTTTACAAATGCAATTTCTTATACTCATCACTATGCTTTCTAGTTATATTTTTATAAGTGATGAATATTCATGATGCTTAGTGAATTTTGTGTTTGTCACATCCATGTTCTTTTCATGGTTTTCTAATTTGTTTGGTACATTTAAAAAAAAAAATGTGACAAATCTTGGGAACATTGAATTGAACTGTCACTTTTGCATCATATCTCTCATGTTTGTCTCCTCTAATACATAATTATAGTTGTTTTCTTGAAGAGGTTGGCTTCATGATAGTTGAACTTCATTTATGATCCTTGTTCTTTATAGTCACACTTTATGAAATGATGTTAATTCACATAGCATATGATTTTCAAAAGTCAAACATGCTTATGCTATGATTAGTACCACTAGTCTCATGGATTTCTCTGTTTTGAAACATATATATTAGTTACATGATTTCAAAACCAATACAGAGTTTTTTGCGGTTTTAAAAATATTTTACAATCCATGATTTTAATATGATTGGTTGTATCCTTAACATGTTCATCATTGTGGAATTGATTTAATACTTTGGATACTACACCTTGATTCAATCCAAGTTGCACTCATATTGGTATATCTATTTAAATCTTTGAAACTTTAATGTTTAAGGTAGGATGGCTAGGAGAGTGGGAGGAGACCCCTCACGTGTTGGGTTCGCCAAGTATAATTCCAGTGTGTGGTAGCTGTGGCGCCAAGCATAAATCCTTAGGGGGTAGCTATGGAAAAGACCTGTAATTCTGTGTGATCACGTAAAACACTGCTCTGATGCTTCTATCTTCACCACATGAAGCTTGATTCATGTACTTGGTTGAATCTCAAGTTGTTGTCCTCCATTACATTTAAACCTCTTTCGATCTTGTCTATGTTTTGGATTCACCAAGTCTTTTAATTCAAAAGAATGTGTTGTAAAAAAAAAAAAAAAAAAAAATCTGAACTTTACCAGAAACCCACATTGACCACTCTTGTGTTCTTTATTGGTATATTAGTCTGATAGTCAAATTGTGTGGAAATTCATTTTGCATATGTTTTTTGATAGGTATATATTGTGAAATGCAAATCTGAATGAGATGTAATGAGTTAAAAAGCTTTTTCAATTGATGTTCCATCTCATATTTTTTTCAAATCAGTTGCCTTGTCATTTAAAAAAAAAAAAAACAGATTTGAAAAATAAATTTTCCATGGATTTTAAGTTTTTTGTTTTCTCTTCAATGGAAAAGTATGCAATTGATGTTCATTTTGGGCTTCGTTAACTTACATACTTTTAAAATTTTCAATTGGTACTCATCTATTCATCATCATGCCTTTCCACGAGTAGCAACATTTTGAGAAATTTGATCAATGTGAGCTTTAATAGTTTTAGTTGAGAAGTAACTCCATAGTTACATGCCTCCCATCTTCTTCATGCACTACATAGGAATATTCATTGTCATCATTTTTGACAAAAGAAGAGAATAATGTTGACGGGGAGTGTAGACATCTCTAAGATGATCAAATGAGAGTTTATATTTTGAGGATCATGGAGATACATATATGGATAGGATGAATATATTTTTTTTTAAAACAAATCAATCTTTATTTGAGAATGCATTCACTTTTATAGGTACATCTTTATGTACTTCTCATATTGCCACATCCATGAGCTTTTAGTTTCAGTATTTTTCTTTGATATGGATGTTTTTATTGAGGATCATCACTATGTTTTGTGATGTGATTTTCTTTTGTTTTGTGTAATGATTTTGCAAGTCATATGCTTCTCTATTTGTAAACTTCCTAACTTTGACTTGTTTGGAAAGCAATGTACCCAATTCATCATTTGGATTATAATCACTTAGTTTGATGATTAAATACATTTGGTGATATTTTCTTTAGTTATATTTTATTGATCACCATTATCATATCTACTTACTTGTGTTCATAGTCATATATCGATATATGCACTTGTGGATATGATTGCATTCATTCTCATGACATTCATTATGCCTTTGTAAGTTAAATTTTTCTAAAGACTGAATGTTATGGTTTTGGATTTTATTTTCATTGGTATCATTTTGAGTTTTAGACTTGAACTTTCAAAATCTAAAATATATAATGCGTGTTCCTATTATATGCTAATGAATGGATTAATTTTATTTGGAACTTCATGCATTTCTCATAATCATTACATGTGCTTTATATTTATATTATTTTGTTAAACTAATGATTATGCAGGTTCATCACTGTCGCGACCCCGGACCGGGGGCCCCGGGACCGCGACGGGGTGGTGTGGATAAAGAACCACCCCTTGTTAATAATTAATGATTATACATTTCTTAATCTCCCACAGGTTTCCGCGGTGAGGATTCCACATGCACTCATAGAACATTTATATTGGTGCGGAAGCATATAGCAAATCAAACTCTTAATCCATTCTCATCAAATGAGACTGATGATATACAAGTATGACATGATGTCAGAGTGAGCAATGATCTCATTAGCATTCCCAAAATAAGAAGTTAAAGTTTACACAAAAGATCAAGTTAAGTTAACATTCCCCAAAAATAATGGCCAACAAAGGCCAGTACAGCCAAAAGTATAAAACAGTATCATTCTATGAACTCCCCAAAATGTTCGCAGCTCAAAGCTAAACTGAACGTCTACATGACATTGTCAGCTTGCCACTCCACTAAACGTTGCGGTTCACTGACCGCCTCCTCTGGCTCCTCCTCAAGGGCAAAGACGGTAGCTGGACCTGAGTACCACAAAAATGGGTCAGACACGACGGTCTGGCAGGTGGGTGAATAGATATACCAAGAAAGAAATCAAAACACTTTCTAAACTTGATGAATTCTTGTTAAAACAATAACTGTCTTAAAACAGGGTATATAGTTCATTTAAAGTACAGATGCAATATAAATCATGCGGGGTATTCAAGGTACAGGAACTGACTAGATGGCAACCACACTAGAGCTAAATCCTCTCCATCACTAAGGTGATGAGAGCACATTCAGTGCGTTGGGCTCGAGCACACGAAGTGACAAGAACCAACATTATATACAGATACATATACATATAACTAGGCAAGACCACGGCCACGGAACCGGGTAACGGGACAGAACGGGATCCAAGTTGCAACTGGCGGGAGCACAAGGGGAGACCCAAGTCAGTTGAACAGACTGACAAGGATGTCCAAGCTTAGTGGTGCCGACTCATAGGTTACATGATAAATCAAAACATATACAAAAACTATATCAATATAAAGCATACGGGCAGGCGGGGCATGGTGCTCGAAGGCACACATTTCATATTATTTTCGGTTCATGTATACACGGGGCTGGCAGGACATATCGGGTGTACAAATCGGAATTTGAGAGAAAACCAGTAGATTCAGGTTATTATACAAATAACTGAATAAAACAATGCAATGAATCCTTACGCCATTAGGGACTATGTATTGGGGCATCTATATTCAAACGACCTGTATAAGGATCTTGTATGTCTAAATTACCCTTAGTATGGTACTCAAATGATAGAGGACATACTAAGTTTCCTTATGCACGTTTATGAATCTAAAGGTCCCAATACCTTTTCCGAAATGGTTTTTCTTTTTGTGTCAATCTCCTTATGTCATCCCCTGGGTCTTTCCAAGGTGGTGGGGCATCAGAACAACCCATCCAAACCTTTAAATACCATATCTGAAACCAACAGAAAAGACTCAGGAATTCTGGGTTAAACTCGGTCACCTGTCGGTCACCGGGCGGTTAGCCGCTGGATGACCGCGGAGCTGACCGCGGTTCACCCAGCTAAAATGTAGCATTCTGTGTTTCTAACCGCGCCTCTCGGCTACCTAGCGGTCACTGGGGTTTTTGATTGGCGGTTAGCCGCGAGCTGACCGCGCGGCTGACCGCGGTTCGCCTGTCAAAATGCAGCATTCTGTGTTTCTAACCGCATCTGGGTCGGCTAGCCGCCGGTCACCTGTCGGCTAGCCGCCAAGGTGACCGCCCGCTGACCGCCCAGCTGCGGGAACTACACATCAGGTGCAGATTTCAGTGCTTTCTTTCCCAAACTATTTCACCTCAACTCCAACCCTTTCCTAACATGAAATAGATCCATTCCCTTCCATTCAACATTTAATTCTTTCCACCAACCACCATTTCATCAATGCATTTATTTCTCCTACCAATGCAAATCTCATTCAATGCAAATACAAATCTCATTTAAGAAGTCATACTAACCCAAAATAAACTTTCATGAATGCATGCATATATTCTCATAGAACTAACTGAGAGAAAACCATGACAATAAATACATTTCCAAAAGCATTATAAACATAATGAATCCAATGAAATAGGAATAGTAAAAAAAATCCACATTTTCAACAAAGTAAGAACTTATTCAAATCGAATCCATTCATCCACTTGCCTTGGTCTCCAAAGTATGCTAATCAAGCTCTAATCCACTATCAAGCTCAAAATCTACAATCTACACAAAAATCCCCAAAATACAATCATTACAACCCTAGAATGTCAAAATCAAGCAATAGATGGAAATAGCTTCCAATAATCAAGGTGAAGCACCTCCTAGGCTAGATGAACACACAATCAAGAGATGAGAAGAAGAACTTACATGAAGAGTCCTCTAATGGCAAGAGTTTGCTCAAAAGATAGCTTGGAATGGAAGGCTCTCTCCACAAATGGTATCAAGATGAAGCTCTCATGGAGGGGAAGAAGGCTACTACCTCCATTTTGCCTTTAGCAATAGATTTGAGAGAGATTGAGAGATGGAGGAGCAAGGAGCAAAGAAGTTGAAGAAAACCCTAGGCTGGGCTGGGATACCTTGTTCTCAAGAAATTACAAGAAGAGGAGGAGGGAAAAGAACTCCTCCTTATATAGACAATGGCTATGGGTCCCACAACTTAAAAGTCCAATCGAGCTAAAACATCGTTCTACGGGCTTCGGACGGATTCGACGAAGAAGGAAGAATTGATCGTCGAAATTTCTACTTTCCAAAAAGTATATATTTTACGAGTTTTGGAGACATTGAAAATAGTGTCCAGATTTTGTATAAAAAGACTGTTTTACCCTTATCAATGGCAAAGTAGGGTTTAGAGGTCTCGAATGGAAACGGAGCAAATACGAAAGTTGTCGGGAATCATAAAATACATTCAACGGAGCAAATTACCGATTTCCAGAATTATAACTAAATCCCCAAAACTAATCGAGACTCAATAAAAAGGATCCCCCAAAGGGCCCCACTAGATCAAAAGAGTTCTCAAAATCATTCAAAGCTATGAAAAGCTATTCTAATCCAGATTTAACCAATTTCCACTAATCTCACTTATAACTAAGTCACGTCTTAATTAACACTAATCGGAAACTCTCGGGGCGGGGTCTTACAATCACTAAGCTTAAGTGATGAAAAAGGTTAATGAAAATAAAATTTCATATGATCTTTATTGAGTTCATGATCTTCAATCGCTTGGTATCTTATGAAGGACTTAGAGAATCCTTAACTGGATTCATGGGATTGATGTTGACCTACTTAGTTGATTTATATAATTCAATTCCAATTTAGCATGATTGAATCACTTTATAGTTGAATCTTTTGATATCATGCTTGCTAAGACCCCCTCTTGCTTATAGTTAAACTTGTTCTAGCTAATGCTACCATGATGTGCTCAAATTGTAGAAAAGGTCTAATTCTTTCTTTGAACCCATCTCTCTCTCTCTCTCTCTCTCTCTCTCTCTCTCTCTCTCTCTCTCTCTCTCCATACCCCGTATGTTTAGTCTTGGAAAATCTCTTTGTCAAATTCGTGACAAAAAGGGGGAGAATAAGTATGGACTCTTCAATGGGAAAGAAACTCTTAAAGGGGAGAAGAGAATGTGTTTGGATCTAATCTAGATTCAGTTAAATATGATGTCTTTGGCTAATGATTAAGGGGGAGTTGCAATCTCACCATAGAATGTGTGTTCCTTGTCTTATGCAGGTATATCATTCAGATCAAAGTGCATTCTCAGGGGGAGTAGTTAAGAGTCATGAGTCTTTATGAGTTGTAATTGTTGTATCCAAAGTAAAGATCACGTACTCTTGTAATCTTGGTTGTTCTTGAGTCCATATGTTGTAAGTATATCTAGAATAGGTGTTTTGCCACGGAATTGACAAAGGGGGAGATTGTTAGTGCCACATTTCCATGAGCACTTATATTGTCGATTCCGTGTCAAAGAATTCAAGACCTTGCCTCTCAGAGTTTCACAAGGAAGATTAAGTTTGAAGTCAAAAGATCAAGTCTCGGAAGGCTTGAATTCATCAAGGAAGACCTCCATATGAGTGACAACCTATTCAGGTAAATGGGACCCCAAACCAACCAAGAGATGGCCCTAAAAACCCTTAGTTTAATGGCTTATTTAATAGGTTTTTAGAAAATGTTTTTTGGCCTTTTCAAGACTCAAAACTAGTCCCAGAAGTCGGCTAACCGCCATGTCTCACGGTCACCTCGCGGTCACTTTTCCAGAAGCTGTTTTTGGCTGAAAATCAAAGGGGCGGCCACCAGGCGGTTAGAAGTCGGTCAGTTGTCGGTCGACCGCTTGCTGATCGACAGCTAGCCGCCCATTCAGAAAATTTGAAATATCTGACCGTTGGAAGTATCCGTTAGGGTAGCGGCTAACCGCGGATGTGAAGGAGGCTAGCCGCCATGTGCCATTAGAGAGCCGTTTGAGGATTGTTTATAAATAGAAAAGGCCCCAAATCATCCAAGTGTGCTCCAAGATCATGAGAGCTAATGTCCTAACCATGGTATATCATATTTGAGCTCTCATAGATCATCCCACACACACTATGAGCTTGTATTGGCAAATCGAAGGGCTTCATTAGCTCAAGGAAAGTGTGATGTGTGAAAACCATATCATCTAGGGAAGAACTTGAGCCATCAAAAGTTAAAATCCATGTCCCTAGACCAAAGACCTCTTTCCTTGATTGAGCACAACATTGGAGCATCATCATCAATATCAAGGAAGCATTGCAAGAGGCATAAAAACTTGGAGCTACGGTGACAAGCTTCGAAGAGCATCCTCTGGACTTCATCAAAGGGGTAAGTGGCAACCTCCAGATTTTGTCAAAAGAGGCATGTGTTCTTCTCCCTCACTTCATTCAATTCAGAGCATTGTAAGAGTGGTTTATTTCTTTGTGATTTAACCACTATAAAAATTATAGAGGGGAGTAGATCTTTGTGGTCGAACCTGGTAAACAAAAGAGGGGAGTAGATCTTTGTGATCGAACCTCGGCAACAAAATCGATGTAGAATCAGTACTTGTGTAGTTTGATTCTTCATAGTGGAACCAGGGGACTATGTGGCCCTTGAGAGTGGATGTAGGTCTGTGTGACCGAACCACTATAAATCCCTTATGTCAATTTCTCTATCTCTATCACCTGTACATGATTTACATATCTATATATTGTGGAGATTGATAAGGATACTATTTCATCATTGAGTTTTATTGACACATGCACTTGTGCGAAAACAACATTGAACATATTGGTAAATCATATATTGTTTGGCACACACTCTTTTGCATTCATTCACTTGAGCACCTTGGTTACATAGTTATTTTTACATTGATGTGAATCACAAGTGAATTGTGAAGAGTGTCTTACACACTCTCGTGCTTATTGACATGAAACAAATTGTCATATCTTTGATTGTTTAAGCATTCACACATTGAACACATATTCCGCATAAGTTGTATTCTTAAATGTGTTCATTGTGTTCTTTGTCCTAATTGGGATGAAAATTGGACTGAGATATTTTTAATTGGCAAAGAATTTTAATTAGTCCTATTCACCCCCCCTCTAGGACTTGTTCATTGGCCCTAGCTGCACTTTCACAAGAGTCTTGAGCAAAAATCCTAATAGAGTAGCCTTCTGAATTTCGAAGGGGATTTTATGGCAGTGAGAGGCATCACGTACCATCTCAAGGCAAAGTTTTAAAAATGACATTTGGATTTGGTTTTTTGGGTTTTAGTTTTTCCTTTTTGACCATGTGAACCTAAAGGCTTTATGTGGTGCATCAGGTGGTCAAAAACAGTTTTCTGATTTTTGACCTTGTGACCTAACAAGTTGTATGTGGCAGGTTAGGAGGTAAGATTTTGGATTTTGGTTTTGACTTTATGACCTAACAAGCTGTATGTGGCGAGTTAGGGGGTCGAAATTTGGTTTTTGGTTTTGGCCTAGGGACCTAACAAGCTGTATATGGCGAGTTAGGGGACCATGGTTTGCTTTTTGGTCACTCTTTGGGACAATTTTGGGTCCATTTGAGTGGTTTGGGTTTTTATGAAATGTCAATTTCAAGATTTTACCTTAATTTGGTTCATGAGGTTGGATGGTTTGGATTTTTGGAAACTCATGAGGCCTGGATTTTTTTGTATGGTCCAATCAACTCAAAAGAGGCATTGAGCCATTTTTATATGCTCTTGGTGTCACATCCCTGTCAGATGTGAATTTTGACCCCCCCCCCCTCTCCAAGAGAGACATGATCTGGGGAATTCTCCATTCATCTATATATATTATTTAAATTTTACATCGAAAATGAGGATTCCGACTACCCTCAAAATCGACGGATCACGATCGCCAACTATAGTACGGCCGGAACACCGTTTTTCAACGAAAGCAGAAGAAATATGGGGAGAAAAATAATAAGGTGGGTTTTTCCTCTCGTCTAATGTGCTGCCGGCAACACACGACGGTTGTCCTGTCACATTAGGGTCTCTTTGGGTCTCTTTAATTTTGGGTCAATTCAGGGTCGTGAGTCAAAGTCCAAACAAAGGTTAATCCTCACACAGCTTAATCATAATATATCCAAGTAAAATAAAGTAACTAAAATAGAGAAAATAAAAGGAGGGAAGTGCCAGATATTTAAGAAGAGGATCGGCCCCGTTCCCGGGTACCCCCTTCTGATCCCTTGGCAAAATAGGGTTTAAAGGTTGATTTTTCAGACCAAAATGATGATGCAAATGAGACTTTGACTTGTGATTTCTGTGTTTTTCGTTTGCGATACACAAGTGATAAAAGTGATAGGACGATGGGCCGTAATTGATTGGAGGTGGCCGACGGGCCAGGATTGATTGGAGATGGTCGATGGGCCAGTGTTTGTTTTTGGGTGGCCGATGAGCCGTGATTGATTAAAAGTGTGTGCAAAATCACTCATCTCATCTCGTTATTCTCATTTATTCAATTTTAGAAATCAATTCTTTATTCCCTTTCTATCATTAAGTTCGATTAAATATCTGGCACCTGAGGTGGAGGAAGAAATAAAAGAAAAATCTTTTTGGGTTTATTTTGTTGGTTTTATGGTTTTTATGACTTTTTGAAATGGGGCTAGAAGGGCTTAACTAGGGGATTTTTACTTGGATTTACGTGATTAGTGCTTTATTACTAATCATCAGATTAACCCTAACCTAAGGTCCTAAACCGCCCACATCTGCTCTCCCAGTCCCTTAAAGGAACTTGAAGAGTGGTGGGGTAGAGCCTAATGCTCTAAGCTACCTAACTAGGTAATCCGATCTAATCCTAGGGTGTGGGCAACTTAAGCTTGATGATTTCAGCGCCTAGGCAACTTGTTGGGTGTGACTTTAATTGGTTCGGTTTATTTAAATTATGAGTTGATTAGGTGTGATTTAGGGATGGATTAGGGGTGTCTTAGAGTTCTGATTAGTGTGTTTTTAAATACTTTAGGGTTCTGGAATTCAGGGTTTGAATTTAAAAGGTGAAGACATGTCGAAATCGGCTGAACGGGACTGACGGAGGACTTGGGCGCACACATAGTGGCTCCTAGGTCACTCTAGTGACTTGGGCGCACCTACAGTGGCACCCAAGTGTTTGGTTCTGTGTGGCCGGGCTAGCGATGAAGGTATCGATGTTAATTTCGAAATTCGGGGAGTTTCTACTTAGGGTAGGTCTGTGTTCTGGCATTGTTTTAGGTTTTGGTTGATTTTATTGTAATGACTTTAAATTCAGAACTCGAAACGTGACTGAGATTCACAACCCAGGCAAGACAGAGGACTTGGGCGCACTTGTGTGTAAGGTCCGCCACCTTACTGGGTCAATTGGGCCCAATAGCAGGCCCGCTAACCCGTTTATTTTGTTATTATTATAAATAATTATTTTGTTAAATATTTAAGTGGGTTAGACCTTGAACAAGTTTCTTCTAGCATTAGAATAGTGTCTGCGAAGTTTCGTTCGATTCCGATTTCGTTTGATTATAGCAGGGGGGTAGTTTACAGTTTAGGAGAAATTGAGTGTTTTTCCAGAAAATTCCAATTACCGTGATTTTGGGTTCGTTGGAAAAGTCTCGTCGTACTGATCATTTTTGCCTCTTGGCTCGTCGCGATCTGACGATCAGAAACCTTTCAAGTGGCCCATTTGTTCACCGGACCCACTTAAGGGCAATTTTGTCATTTTTCCTCTCTTCTTCTCTTAAGCAGGGATTAGCCCTAATCCTATTATGAAACTCTACAACGAAAAGCTACAGCTGCCCCTTTTTCTTCCTCTTCATCTTCTCAAGCCCAAAACTTTTGGGAGAGACCTTCTCGAAGATTCGAACCGGTAATCTTCTTCCTTGCGATCTCCTATTTCCATTGATCTTAGTTTGGTAAGATTTCCTTCACCCTCGTATTTCAATCATTTTCTCTTTTGGTTAGATTTAGGTTTGATCTCGATCTTTTCCTCTCTTTTCTTCTCCTCTGCGTCATAGGTTGCGTTTGGTTGGGTTAGAGTCGTGGATTTTGTGATAGAAGGCTTCTCCTCGATTTTTCCCAATTTCATCTCTTCTTGGTTGAGGCAAGTAGATTTGAAATTTTATATTTAAACATGTGATGCATATTTCAATTGATTGGCTATGCTTTCTTGCTAGATTTCCCTAATTCCAAGCTTGTTATAGTATTGATTTGGGGATTAATATGTTAGATTAGGTTTAGGGATTTGGGATAGATTAAAGGATTCAATTGATAGCCATAGGATGTTTTTAATTTGATAAAATGCATAGAAATGGTGATTGTGATGAATGGGGAGCATGGTGGCTCATTTCTGTAGGTTTTCCATGCAATGGCTTGAAGAGGAAGAGGGCAGAACACCCAAATGCGGGGTTCCAGTGCAGTACCGATCGACCAGACACTCTGTCCGATCAATTGGACAGAGTTTTTGTCTCAGTTAACTGAGACAGTTCACTGTCCAATCCATCGGGCAAACTGTCCAATCGATCGGACAGAAAACAAGTCTCAGTTAAGTGCATTCTAGCACTGTCAGATCGATCGGACAACTCTATCCGATCGATCGGATAGTAAATTTCCGACAGCACTTGGGGACTTCAAACACTTGTAACTTTTAATCCGCCTGTTGGATTCCTACGTATAATATACCGTTGGAAAGCCCTTGAGACGTAGAATCCAATTGTTCTAGTTTCATTACGATTAGAGATTGAGAAGTGATGTAAATACTTGAATTATTGCTTCAGCTCATATTTTATTAGAAACGAGACCGGTAACCTAGGTTTGGGTCTTAGATGTTGAAAACCATGAACCTACTCTCATTAGACCATTAATGGGATTAAAATCATAGCACGTAGCTTGGTATGCTTCGATTAGGTGTCTAGGTATTTGGGTAGTATGCATGGGTTAACCGAATGTGTATGGAATTGTTTCAACAGATGCTTAACATGATTGTACACCAAGGAATTCTCCTAGAAGCATCATTGAATCAATTTTCCCCACGCACTCCATTAAAACAGGTACATTACATGAATGGCACCGTTAGCCTAGGTTTGGTTTGTAATTCTTCATTGACTTATGAATTGTATCCGTTGTTATTGCTCCTTATACACTCTCTTGGCATAATATACCTAATTAATTATGAAACACAAACTCTTGTAGAATTAGGATATGGACCTGACTTAGAGTGTACCTTAGGACCCTGTGTCATGTAATTGATAAACATGGCTGGCTAGACTGAAGGGATTATCCTGTGATTGGATTGGTCTTGTATTGGCTTGAATGAGATAATCCCTCTGAGTATGTCTTGTATATTGAGTTAGCCAGACTTGCTTGTCTTGTCTTTCCTTGTGTCAGCACCACTTGGTTATTGTTTGCTTGTCATGGCCAACTGCAGTTTGGGGATTTATTGATGGGCCAGTTACTCGGACATCGGGGTGGGCATTCGGCTTTGGACGGCGTCCATGGCGTTGAATAGTTGTGAGCGGGCTTGGACCGTACTACTATTCCCAGGACCGGGAGCTTGGATCCCCCTAGAGCTGGACTTTGGGATCAGTAGTCTGGATTGGGATTGTTACTGGTACCCCGAGAGGTGGCTTGGACATTCTTGGAGTCTCATTCTTGTTACTTGCATTGAATTGCATGGATAGTGGTGATTGTTAGTGTTGCAATGATTCCTGTTATTGTTTTTTATGGTTATTATTGATGCTTTATGCCTAGCTTCGATTCCTTGTATTCGCACGATTATTATACCTGTAATTATCCTTATACTTGATGCATGTCAAGTTCATTTATATCTTGCTTATCTATTGCTCAACATGTCGTTGACTCTGTTCCTTGATGTGCAGACACCCCAGGTGACTACTATGACGACCAGGCAGGTGAGGAGATCCCAGAGGATCTCCAACCAGCAGAGGAGGAGCGAGAGTGGTGCACCGATGACGTAGAGTAGCGTCATCACTTCCGGCACGAGAGAGACTCACTTGGGAACATTTATTAGATTTTATTATTCTTTAATCATTTACTGTTTCCTTGTTGGATCTTTATTTTATTGACTTCATTTATTTAATGGCCTTAGTTATTGGGTTGGCCATTGTAGTTAAATTAACTTTTGATTAGCTTTAATTGTTCTTTGCAACTTTAAATTATTAAATGAGATTTAGTATCCATTGTTGATATTTAAATATGCCTCGAATTGTATGATTTCCGCACAGTGTTATATTCATGAGGCTTGAAATGCAATATCCTCACAGCGGACTTACGATCCTTGGGCCTAAAGAGAAAAAATTTTCATTAGCTCTAAATTTCACTCTCCGGTTTATTTTCTAATCGGGTTCGAGGGATGTGACACTGTGTGTGCGCTTAAGTGGTTCTGTGTACTTGGGCGCACCAGCAGTGGCGCCCAAGTCTTAGTTTGATGTTCTTTGCTCCTCTGAGTTCGGTTCGAGGTTCCGAATGGACTTAAGTTGATTAAAGTTTTAATTCCAAGGTTGCTATTGGTTCTGTAAAGGTTCTGGAATGTTGATTCGGGTTTAGATGTGAAGTGAATAGGGATACGATGGTCCCTAGGGGTAAGATGTGACTTGGGCGCACCTGTGGTGGCGCCCAAGTGTTGGCCTACTAGGGTGGCTTCTGGTTCGATGGTTTTTAGGGTATTTCTAAGTTGGCCTTGGGTATTTGACTTCGGTTTTGGTTGGGAGATGTTTTTATTTTCGGGATGTGATTGATTTATCGGTTTAATTAAGTTTTGATTAGGGTTTAGTTTAAGAGTTGGTGATTAAGGTTTAATTAAGGTTTGGTTAAGGTTTGAATTTGGGGTTGTTAATTGTATTTCGTTGATTAGGGTCTTAATAGATTAGAGCTTATTGATTAGGTTTGTTGTTTAGGATCTTATTTAGGACTTGTTGATTAGGGTTTTGTTTAATTAGGGATCTTATTTTATTTAATTTTTGATTGGTTAGAATTTATTAAATTAGGGTTTTATTAATTAGGGATTATTGATTAAGTTTTGCTAAGTGGGGTTTTGGTTTATTGGAGTTTTATTAGGGATTGTTAATTAGGCTTTAAGGGTTTGATTAATTAAAGTTTAATTAATTAATTCTATGGATTTTAATTGGATGTTTTTTACTTAGGCGTTTTGAATTAAGTGTTTTAGATTGGAGTTGATTAAGTTAATTAATTTACTTAGGCATGAGTGCAATAACTTAGGATCACCTACTAAACATCTACTTTATTTTTGTTTGGATTTTTCTATTTCTTTTTGTTCTTTTTTGTTCTTTTCTCTAATTACTAAAGAGTAAGATGAGAAGGGAAGAGTTTTATGATTTTGTGATTTTTTTGGTTTTTTATGCAAAAGTAATGCAACCTAGGCTAAAGTGTGATGATTCAGCAATTCAGAGTTCGGAAGTTCAACAATAATTCATATTCATCACAGAGATTCAATAACAACCTAAATAAAAATATAAAATATGAAAAATGCGATCGGGAAATGAACTAGGGACTTGGGCGCACCCATAGTGGCACCCAAGTGTCTCCCTGCGAATTGGGATGCACTTGTAACTTTTGACGATACTTTGACGCAATTTCTAACACTTTATGACTAAATGCGGGGTCCTAATGTTAACTACTAATGTCAGAACCTTCGGATCTAAGAGTGATGACATGAGGATCCAAATTAAAGGGGTGAATCCCCTTGGCAGAGACTTGGGCGCACCCACAGTGGCGCCCAAGTGCACTGTCTGTTTTTCTCTTCTTTTCCTTCCCTTTTGGCAATGTGTTTGTTTATCTTTTCGATTCTTTTCATGATTTAGGATGTAAATTTACAGATCTGAGGGCTCTGATGTCTACTTATACGAAGAAAGATCTGTATTTGAGAAGTAAAATGCAAGTAATACGAAAAATGGGGTCGAAGTCCAACTCCTGGGACTTGGGCGCACCCACAGTGGCTCCTAAGTGCTTTTCTGCACTTTTTCTCTTCCCTTCCTCTTTAGTAATATTTTTATGTATTCTTGTGATGCCTTTTGTGCGATTTAGAATGCGAAGCAATAGATCCGAGGGTCTTGAAATCAACTTACACGAAGAAGAACCCAAATTTGAGAGATAAAATGCATGTATGACAGAAAACGGGGTCGAAACCCAACTCTTGGGACTTAGGCGCAACTGTATGTGCTCCCAAGTG
This sequence comes from Persea americana, assembly GCA_029852735.1. Lineage (NCBI taxonomy): Eukaryota > Viridiplantae > Streptophyta > Magnoliopsida > Laurales > Lauraceae > Persea > Persea americana. The sequence continues at coordinate 21,265,876 of CM056817.1, forward strand.
CTTTTTTGCACTTTTCTCTTTCAAGTTCGGATTTTTCTTAATGAGAATGATATGGATGCAAGATCTAACCTAATCACGAGTTCGGGATGATGAAAATGATGCAAATCTATTACTTATGATTGATCCTAAGCATGTTCCTAATAATGGATGATTACTGAAAATCAGATCTACTGTGAACCTACCATTATTAATGAAGATCTACTATGTATGAATGATCCTAAACATATTTCTAAGCATGTATATCAATGGAATGCAATAAAAGAAGAGAGATCTAGGAATACCGGTATAGCGAAGTGTTTGTTAAGTTCCCAGAACGAAGCTTTTGTGAAGTTCCATGGCTCTAGTTGAAGGTATGAAAGCCTCCTCCTCTATTTCCTCTTCTTCTTCTCTAAATCTGAAGCTTTCTTTCTTTGATGGTGGCTACCTTTCTTCTTCTTCTTCTTTATCTCATTTCTCTCCTTTCTTAGGGTTTTTTGGGTAGCCTCCTCATAAATTAAGTTAAGAGATCTTTAAATAAGGGTTTAGGGCGTGCAAGAGGGATTAGGGCTGCTGTTTGCATGAACTTCTAGAAGGTTTCTTGCATTACAAGGTGGATTTAGGGCTTCTCGGGACTTGGACGCATCTGTGGTGGCGCCCAAGTGGGTCCCATGAGTTGGGCGCATATATGGTGGCGCCCAGGTCTTGTTTTGAAGCTTAATGAGTCCGGGGTTAGGTTTCGGATTGTTTTTGGGTCTAAACTGAGTCGGAACTGCAAAGAGTAGAGGGGGACATACCTAGGTATTCACCAAAGTGCATTCTTGACATGACTTGGGACCTGGGCGCACCTGTGTGCGCACCCAAGTGAAGCTTGGGACATGGGCGCACCTGTGGTGGCACCCATGTTTGTTTTGAGTGGGGGCCGCTAGGGTAATCTTCTGAGGGCCATATCTTTTGATCCGGCAGTCGGATTCGCATGTTCTATATATCATCGGAAAGCTCTCGATGTGAGGAATCTAAGGGTACATATGTCCTGACAAATAGAGGCTAGCAAGCAAGGGCGGCCTCTAGACCAATGGATTTAGTTTCCTAACTTAGTCTAATCGGGTAACATTTTGGCAAACTAAGCACGGTCTTTGTAGGAATTGGCCTGAGCATGTCTTAAGTGGTCTGGAAAAAGGTTTGAATAGTATCACGGTTCCCTACTTCTATAAGTAGTGGGTTAGACTCGAGATCTCGACACGACTTGGCTTTTCTTTCACGAATTTTTAGAAATCGTCGAACTAAGTCTAGAATTATCAACAAGCATATTCATCATCGTTAATTAATCTGAATTATGTCATTAACCATTTAATTGCAGGTGAAATGGGGGCACGGCTATATATGATAGGTATTTAAGGCTATCATGGGGGCCAAATGAGGTGTCTACAGTCCCCCGAACCCGATTAGAGGATAAATCGGATCCGGGGAGTGAAATTTAGGGCTAATTAAAATTTTTTTCCTTTAGGCCCAAGGATCGTAAGTCTACTATGAGGAAATCCCATTTCAAACCTCAAGTAATATAAAACGGCGGAATTCATAAAATTCGAGGCATATTAAATATCAAGACAATGAATAACAAATCTCATTTAATAATTTTAAGTTGCAAAGAAATAATTAAACTAAAAGAGAAGTTAATTTAATTACAATGGCCATCCTAATAACTAAGGCCATTAAACAAAATGAAGTCAACGAAAGAAAGGTTTAATGAGGAAATGATCCATAAAGAATAAATAAAATCTAAGAATGTTCCCATGTGAATCACTCTCGTGTCGGAAGTGATGACGCTACTCTACGTCATCGGCACGCAACTCTCGCTCTTTCTCAGCTGGTGATCTCCTCACCTGTCTGCACACCAAGGAACATAGTCAACGACATGTTGAGCAATAGATAAGCGAGATATAAATGAACATGACATGCATCAAGTATCAGAATAATGACATGTAATAATAATCATGAAAATACGAGGAATCGAAGCTAGGCATAAAGCATGAATAAATAACCATCATAAACAATAACAAGAATCCTAATCCTTTCGGGATACCAGTAACAATCCAATCCGGACTATTGATACCAAAGTCCGGCTCTAGGGGGATCCTAGCTCCGGGTCATGGGAATGGTAGCACGGTCCAAGCCCGCTCCCAACTATTCAACGCCATGGACGCCATCCAAAGTCGACAACCCACCCGATGTCCGAGTAACCGGCTCATCAATAAAACCCCAAACTGCAGTTGGCCATGATATGCACATAGTAATAAAGTGGTGTTGACATAAGGAAAACCAAGACAAGCCTTCAACAAACAAGACATGTTCTTAGGGATTGTCTGTTTCAAGACAATACAAGACAAGTTAACCACATGATAATCCCTTACATGCTACCCAGTCATGTTTATCAATTCAAGACACATGATCCTAAGGAACACTCTAAGTTAAGTGCAAATCCTAAATCTACAAGAATTTATGTTTCATAATTAATTAGATGTATTATGTCAAGAGAGTGTACAAGGAGCAATAACAACGAATATAATTTAACAAGTCAAGGAGGAATTACAATCCAATCATAGGCAAGTGGCGTCATCCATGTATCTTAGATGTTCTGTTATGACCCCGGACCGGGACCCCGTCCTAATCCGGCGTCGCGGCATGGCGGGCCAGAAAATTTCGCCCTGCACGCGCTAATTAGTTTCCCACTGGTTTCCACGGTGAGGATTCCACACGAATGACACACACATTCAACACAATTTGCGGAAACGTGTAGCAAACATTCTATCAAAGAGAAAGCATAAATACATCATGGACTCATGTCAAAGGGAGAACCATCATTTAGCATTACCCATAGTTAAATTAAAGTTTACATCACAACTAAAACAAAGTTAAATTTTACAAGTTCCCAAAGGAAATAGGCCAACATTGGCCAATAACAAAATCCCAAAAGAAAGGTCACTAGATTCCCAAAATCTTTCACATTATGCCCCAACGTGATGTCTACATGACATCGTTGGGCTGCCACTCCTGCCCACTGGGCTGCACGCCTACCGTCTCCTCGCACTCCTCCTCAAGGGCAACGTTACCTGTATCTGAACACCAAAACGAAGGGTCAGACACGGCAGTCTGGCAGGCAATTGAATCAAATACAACCATGCTATAAATCATAATTTTACAATTTATAAAACAAGTACAGTGAAAAGAACCAAATGAAAGAAATAGCTCAAAACGACATTCCTCATGAAACCATATGACAAGTCATAACACATTTGACATAAAGCTTGGCAAGCACACAAAGCTACATTCTCTATCACACAAGGTAACAAAAGCACTCACGATAGAAATCTCCGTCATACAAGGTGAAAGGGAGCACGAAACATGACCCAGTAGAGCTGGGCATCACTCACGAGTCCTGCCGCGGAACGGGCTAAATAACACGCACGATAATCCAGACTGCAGTTGGCACGAAATGTTTAAGGACCCAAGGCGGTTGATCAAACCGGCAAGGTCGTCCAAGCCGAGTGGTGCCGACAATAAAACAAATACACACTACTTTTCAAAATCATGCTTACTATATAAAAATTCAAGAACTACTCACACTATTTCAAGAACACACGCTGTTTCACATGAAGTCACGAATAGTAGTCCCGACACAATGTGTATAAAACATGATTCACGCACACAAAATCAGAAACGAGATTTAGAAGTCATAATTCCACTTCCCATCACTCCATTAATTCCTCGGAACCATAACCGTTGAGTTCGTATACACTTTGAGATCCCATGTTGTTCATTCGTTTAGATGGTGCCCAATATTTAACAACATTCAGGATACCAACGTGTATGCATCAACTAGGAAGAGTCCGAAAGGAATTGGAATTGAAAACCTCATCATTCTCTTCACTTCAGAAAACTAGGTATGGTCGGTCACTTGTTGGTTGGCCGTCGGCTAGCCGACACTGAACATGTCGGTGAGCCGAGTGCTGACCGAGAGCTGACCGTCCCATCAGGTCAGGAAAACAACATTCTGGATTCGGAACCAAGGATGTTCGGTCACCTGTCGGTCGAACGAGACCTTAAAATTTTGTCAAATGCAGCATTTTGGAGACGGAATCGAGATGGCTCGGTCACCTGTCAGTTGGCCTGTTGGTTAACTGACCCCTGACCAAAGGCTAAACGACCGACTACGGAACAACATTTCTGAAGCTTTTTCCCTTCCTTTCTTTTCTCCATCACTTCTCCTTATAGCCCCTTCTTTCCTGCACGAAAATGAGCGTACAACTCCTCTCATTTCATCCAACAACCATTCATTCCAACCATCAAAATCCACAATCAGACTTCATCAAATTTCCAAGAATACAACTTAGTAATTGAAGACACATTTCCAAAATGAATGAAGCAGGCTGAAAACAGAATTCCATTGCATAAATCAGAACGTATGACGTGTAAAACATGCATTTAATGAATCAATATCAATGTAAAACGAAATGGAACAAATCAAGAAGATCAAGAGTGAGAAATTAGCCTTTAGTACCAAAAGACAATGAATGCACAATCACATTCATTCAATTACTTGCCTTGGGTAAGGAAATTACTCAAGAAGGTCTCCTCACACTACTCTCTCTACAACTGCACTCCAATCTACAAGAAAAGCCCCCAAAGAAAACCACTCAACTCCACAAAATTCGAAATCAAAGAAATCCTCATATAAAACCTTTTACGTGCAAGAGAGAAAGCTTCCTATGGGTTCCAAACAATAAAAAATGAGAAAAGGAAGCCATTGCTTACCTCCTTGAAGCTCTAACAATAGAGAAGAATATCAAAGAGATGAAGAGCCTAGCTGAAATCCTTTGAGAAAGGTATCAATGTGGAGCTTGAGAAGTGGGGAAACGTTTGACGCACTCAAAACTTCATTTGGGTCAAAGAAAATCTAACATGCAAGAGGAGAGAGAGTGGCTGGAAAAGAGGAAGAGCTGGTTCTTCTTGAACTTCAGCTGGGTGTTTGAACGAAGTGGAGAAGAAGAAGATGGGCAACTCACGTGGGTTTTGAATGGGTTTAAGTGGTTGTGGGTCCCACTTATCTAAAAAACTTTGAGGGCTTTAAAACTCCCTTTTGTGGGTCCCAGATGAGATCGACAAAGAAGAACAAAATGGCCGTTGAAATGTCTAGTTTCCAAAAAGTATAATTTTGGCACATTTTTGGGATTTCGAAATTCATGCACAGATTTTGAGGCGAAAAGACCGTTCTGCCCTTTTTGCTAAAAAACGTGATTTTGGGGTTCAAATACACACAGGGAAGATTTCCAAAGTTGTTAAAAATAAAATAAAACCCAAGAGATCGAAAATCGCTTTTTTTTTTTTTCAAAATCAACAATCCAAATTCCCACACGAGCACGCGATGCACAGGCCACCCCGGGCCCGGCCAAGCCTAACTCAACGTCCTCGAAATTCCCTAAAGCTATTCAAAACTACTAATCTAACTAGAAATCCAAGTTAATCGTCCTCTAACCCTACTTACTAACTAAACATGACTAAAACATGATTAACCAACATAAACCTGGGTCAGGGTCTGACATCCTCCACCCCTTAGAGCATTTGGTCCTCCAAATGAATACTAACCTTTGGCAATAGGTGAGGATATTTCTTCTAAACCTGCTCCCATAGTTCCCATGTGGCTTCTTTCGGTTCGTGATTCTCCCGAAGTACTTTGACCCAGTGAATGGTTCGATTCCTCAATTTTTGCTCTTTCGAATCAATGATTCTAACCGGTTTCTCCACATAGGTAACATCCTCTCGAATCTTCAACGGTTCGTGCTGCAACACATGTGAGGGATCGGGGACGTACTTTTTTAACATGGAAACATGAAATACATTGTGTACACTCGAAAGTTCTGACGGTAATGCAATTCTGTAGGCCACTTCACCAATATGATTCAAGATCTCATATGACCCAATGAATTTGCTTGATAATATTCCTTTCTGCCCGAACCTCAATGTCTCTCTGATTGGTGACACTTTCAAAAACACCTTATCTCCTGCCTGAAACTGTAGATCTTTCCTTTGAACATCCGCGTAGCTTTTCTGTCAGCTTCTAGCAACCTTCAAACGTTCATGAATCACTTTCACTTTCTCATTGGTCTCGCCGATCAACGTCGGTCCATGGAAGCTGCGTTCTCCGACCTCTTCCCAACACACAGGAGTTCTGCATCTTCTACCATATAACGCCTCGAAAGGTGCCCTTCCAATGCTCGAGTGGTAGCTATTATTATATGCAAACTCACAAAGTGGTAAACTCTCATCCCACTAAGTATTGAAATCTAATACGCAAGCTCGTAGCATGTCCTCTAAGGTCTAAATAGTCCTCTCCGACTGGCCATCTATCTGGGGATGATACGACGTACTAAACTGGAGCTTCGTACCCATAGACTCATGTAGGGTTTTCCAAAATCTGGAGACGAACCTGCTGTCCCTATTTGAGATGATAGAAACTGGTTGACCAAGCCTGCTGACTATCTCATTAGCAAACATCTGTGCAAGTGCTAGCATTTGCATCTTCTTCCTTGTCTTCAACAGAATGAAATGCGCAGATTTTGTCAGATGACCAACTATGACCCATATCGCATTGTTCCCTTTGCCAGTAGTAGACAAGCCCAAAACAAAATCCATCGTGAGATGTTCCCATTTCCATTGCGGAATCTCTAATGGCTGTAAAAGTCCCGCGGGTTTCTGATGTTCTGCCTTTATCAGCTGACAAGTCATGCACCGCGACACGAAAGCTGCAATTTCTCTTTTCATATTGTTCCACCAAAATCTAATCTTCAAGCAATGGTACATCTTGGTACTCCCCGGATGCATAGAATACTTAGTGCTATGGGCTTTGGTCATGATTTCATCTCTCAAATCATCAATCTTTGGTACACACAGTTGGTCACGAAAGTATAGCACTCCTTCCACCATTTTGAAATCTGGGCATTCTGAGATGTGCTCCCCCTGAATTTTAACCTCGATAGGTGTAGAATCCAATTTGAAGGTAATAACCTTAGTGAAACAATCCATTGTTGCAAGATGTCGAGTTAACCAGTCAATTCCCAGAATAATATCAAAATCATGCATATCTAAGACAATCAGATCTGCTGGCATGTTAACTTCCCCTACCATAACTGAACAACTGGGATAGTAGCTTTTACAAACAGCTTGTTTACCTACTGGAGTGGTGACAACAAAAAAAAAAATAAAATGCAAGTTCGCTACTAGGAATTGCAATTAACTTAGCAAACATAGGAGATATAAAAGAATGAGTGGATCCAGGGTCAAACAATGTCTTAGCTTCTATGCCACAGATGAGAAGTTTACCTTGAACAACATTGCCTGCTGCGTCAGCGCCCACTTGGTTGAGATGATAGGCACGTCCCTGCTGCCTTGGCCTGTTCTGCCCTTGGTTCTGCCTTCCTTGTTGGCCATTTCTGTTTTGTTGAAGAGCACGATTCTAGTTCTGAGGTGGCTGTCTTGCTTGTTGTTGCTGCTGGGGTTGTCTAGCTTGATTCTGTTGGGGTGCTTGTTGCTGTTGTTGTTAAGGTCTGTTGGCTTGTTCATTCAACTTTGGACAGTTACGAAGCAAGTGGTCAAAAGATCCACATTTGAAGCATGCTTCTGTAACTTTACGGCATTTATTGGAATTATGATCTCTGCCACTGTCGCAACCCCAGACCGAGATCCGGGCCCGCGAGTGGTGATACAATGATCTAACAATGAACATCTATTTGAATATACACTCACTTAATTTCCTATAGGTTTCCGCGGTGAGGATTTCACACACACTCACAAAACACTTATATTGGTGCGGAAGCGTGTAGCAAATCAAATCGGTAACTCATTCAACAATCCAAGACTGATAACACAAGTAACTGACATGATGTCAAAGTGAGCAGTGATCTCTTGACATTCCCAAAATATAAAGTTATAAGTTTAAAAAAAAGATCAGTTAATTTAACATTCCCCAAAAATAATGGCCAACAAAGGCTAGTACAACCAAAAGTATAAATCACAAGTCATCCTACAAGTTCCCCCCAAAATGTCGCGCAACTCTTAGCTCAAACCAATGTCTACATGACATTGTCAGTTTGCCACTCAACTAGACGTTGCGGCTCACCGACCGCCTCCTCCTGCTCCTCCTCAAAGGCAATAACTGGGACTGGACCTGAGCACTACAAAAATGGGTCAGACACGACGGTTTGGCAGGTGGGTGAATAGATAATACAATTTAAGAAAACAAAACATAACTTAAAACATAATGAAATCATAATAAAATAGTGATTGCCATAAACCGGATGCATTCTTTATCAAAGGTACAAAGGTAAGATAAATCATGAAGGTAACCAAAGGAAGGAACTGACAAAATGGCAACCACACTTAAGCTAAATCCTCCATCACTAATGTGATGAGAGCACATTAAAGGCGTTGATCTCAGAGCGCACGAGGTGACGAGAAACAACTATACACATAATATACTAAGCGAAACCACGACCGCGGGACTGGGTGACAAAACAAAACAGAATTCAGACTATAGCTGACAGAAGCTAAAGGGGGACCCCAAGTCGGTGGATCAAACCGACAAGGTCATCCAAGCTTAGTGGTGCCAACTCATAGGTTAAAACACGTTCAAACATATACATATCTAAGGAAGTGTATAACACTCAAAACAAACTGAATTGAGGCTCGTAAACGCATTTAACACAATAATATCTCATCAAAATGGATCATCTATTCAAATTACAGATTTCTGTGGTTTGAAATGCCACTCATACTACTATGCAAAAACTGTCGAAAAAGTATAATATTTGATAAAAGCAAACATTATGGACACCCACATATTTCCGGACCGTACATTGAGGTTTCAGGATTTAAACTATAGATATAAGGGTCTCGTATGTCAATTTAAGTCAGTGGCATGGTACTCCAGAAGGTTTAAGACATCACAGGATCCCTATACAAGTTGATAAGTCCATCACCCTCAATAATTTCCGGAATTGGCGTTCTTTTCCAACTTAGTCTCCATGAAACACCTCTTATTTCTCTACATCATAATAGGGCTCCAAACCAACCTCACTGGACCTTGAAACAACCTTTTAAGCATGTTTGGAAACAACCCAGTAATTCTGTGCAGTTCGCTCGAGCGAACTGAAAGGTTCGTTCGAGCGAACAACATTCTGGAAGGGGTTCGCTCGAGCGGATATAAGTTTGCTCGACCGAACAGGTCCGAGTCAGGAAGGGTCGAGCGAACAGAAAGAATGACTCAAGCGAACCAGTCTCTGGAAGGGGTTCGCTCGAGCGAATATGAGTTCGCTCGAGCAGACTACTTCGAATCAGGAAAGGTCGAGCGAAGAAAGGGGGAGGCTCGAGCGACCAAGGTGCTGTGATGGGTTCGCTCGAGCGAGGTTAAGTTCGCTCGAGCGAACTGCTTCGGAATAGGAAGGCTCGAGCGAAGAAGATGTTTAGCTCAAGCGATAGACGTTCTGTGAAGGGTTCACTTGAGCGAATAGAGGTTCGCTCGAGCAAACTGCTTCAGAAACACTCTGTTTCAACAGTCTGAACCTCTACTTCTCTTCTCTTCACAACCTCATTCAAGCCAACCATTAACACAATATTTATGGCCAACCTTCTACACACTTCAACCACATCAAGTCCCCCAACAACCATCCACATAAGAATCAAGATCATATTAATTCCTCATGACACCCACTTCATTCAATGTAGGAGACAACCCACATAAATGAAGATGTAGAAAGTGACAAAATGACCTTTAGCCAAAAGCGATGCACTCATTTATTTCCAAGAGACTAAAAAGAAGGAGCTGCCCATCAAAACATTCATTTGCATGCTTGTATAAACCATGGAACATAAATGAAAACAATAGTAAAGATTCAAATAAAACATGAAGTCATCAAAATACTCTATTCAGCCACTTGCCTTGGTCTTCAATTAAGCTAAACAAGCTCCTAATCACCACTCTTCAGGCCAAAATCAAGATCTACACAAAAACCCCCAAAATGACACTAATCACAAACCCTAGAATGATAAAACAAGAAATAGAAAGAGAGAGCTTCCAATAATGGAAATGAAGACTCTGTAAGGCTAGAAGTACACAAATCTAAGAGATAAAAGGAAGAGCTTATGTCACGCCCCCGATCGTGAAACCGGGGTTTATGCGTGAGATTAGGGCCAATTAAAAATTTTCGGCATTAATAATAACACTGGCCCTAATCATGTCCCAATATGGATCGAAGATCGCTGTGAGGTATAAACATTTCCTCAAATACATAAAACGTATAGCGGAAGCTTCAGAGTACAAACGGTATATTGAAGTATATAGTTAAGAGCAAAACTGATCACATGTAGTAACTAGAGTTCAAGTTTGAAACAATTAAACAAAAGTATTATTTACAACAATAGGCCACATCCAAAACTCGGGCCTAATCAAAAGATGAAAAAACAAAAGATGAAACTACACAAAAGATATCATGATGGCGCTCATGTATGGGGTCAGTACGGCTATACAATGCCGTCCGTACTATACTCCAAGAAGTCATCAGGCTGATCCGCCTGAACTTCCTCCGTCAACTCCTCCTCAGCTAGATAGAGCTCGGTACCTATGCACCAAGAGTAGCATCATCAGACACGAAGGTCGGCAAGCAATATAGATATGAATCATTCAGATATGTAGAACGAATAAGAGTAAATGAGAAACAAAATCATATGAAATGCATAGCATCCTGATCGTAGAAAGTGCATAGCATTTGAATCAAAATCAACTAACATAAACATCTAGAAAAAAGGCAACCCACATAAACTAATACACCACGGGATAGTTCCACATGACCCTCCCGACTCAACATTTGAGCTGTGGTAGAGTGGCACGGGATGAACCCCGGCAAGCAAGCAATCAAAATGGATACCAAAAGGCCTGAGTAATCAAAGTCAATCAATATGTATCCGATGGTGTACAGCCATCAAAATATAAAAAGTCGTACTGCGCAGACGTTCAATCCAAAGTCCTCACACAGAATGGTGCCCCATCTGTGTTGGGCGTTAACAGTCGAGTGGTGCCTAACACAAAGAATCCTAAACAACCCATCGTGAAGAGCTAGACTTTCTTGTGTGAACAAGATTCATTGATCAAAGAGAACTACCTTGCCATCATCAAATCAAAGTCAAAACCATCAATACCGGTAGTTCTCAAACAAGCTTTCCAATTAAAGCCGTCTAGCCTCAACACTCCCATCAAACTTCGAAATAACGAAACATCAAAGGGGATCCTAAATCCATCATTCTAAGTTCTCAAACGTGATCCCAAAACAAAACAAATAAACGAAGCTAATGAACATGAACGTCTCATGTAAACAGTACCAGACGGTACAATTCCGGAATTCAAGGCAATAAACAATCCAATCCTAGGTCAATTGTTAAACCTGAAGCATCGTACAATCCTACTCAGTCAACGAAAGGTTTAGGGTGCGCGATACCTGAATATATGATCTTCGTGCATAGATATAGAAAAGGTATCCCGTTGTCCTGTACCGTTCAGGATTGAGTGAAATTGATTCCCGATACAACCGGATTAATGTGAAGAACGTGAGCTCAAAACGTCCTCCCAGATAGTCAAATGAGTCTACATATAGTCAACTAAGTCTTAAAAAGAGTAACCAAGGTTTCCCCCTAAGGTCCTCCAAACCTAGGAAAAAAATCACAAAAACCACTCCTGCAGTTGACCCGGTCGACCGCGTCCCTACCCGGTTGACCGCGTACACAGGGAACCAGGTCGACCTGGTTCCCATCCGGTTGACCGCGGGCACTATGTACCCGGTCGACCGCGGCCCCAGCCGGTCGACCGCGTACACTGCGGTTACAGAACATCAGTTCTGTAACTGGCAGTGCACCTGGGCTGCTTCATGCACTTGTTCTGGGACTTTTTTTCTTCATCTGTTCTTGATCATTAAAATTCACAGATGGCCACATATATGTAGGTGTAAACAATTCTTAAAAACTCCATTCTATCCTCTAATCAAGTCATTAGTGTCCTAATCCATTTCATTAGCAATTTCAATCCATTATCATGTTTTCAATCTAAAAACAACTCTCAAGAGCAAAGGGTCATCTAAACATCATGAATCATCAATCAAAGGAAAGACAAAACATATCAAATCATAAACATATATATTAACTTGCCTTGATGAAGAGCTTAGGGAAATTTCAAGTAGAATTTTGAAGAAAACTCCACAAAAGCTCAAAGGGGAAGAAGAAAGTTTCCAACCCAAAACTTCACTACAAAAATGAATGCAAAGGTTTGCTATGAGTCTCCCTAATCCATTTCTAATCCAAAGGAAGAAGATTAGCTAAGTCTAGTAGCTTGGAGAGCTTACCTTGGAGTGATGTGTTGATGAAAATCTTAGAAAATTGGATGAATGAGTTCTTGGAGAGTTGATGAAGAGGATGGGTGGATTGGCTAGTGAAGATGAGCTCCAATTGTTCTCTTTGGCAAGGCAACAGTGAAGAGAAGAAGAAGCTTGAAGAAGACACAAAGAAATGGAAAGAAGGGATGAAGATGAATGAGATAAGAAGGAGAAATGAGTCATCCGGTTGATGACTTGTATATAAGGGCTAATTATGTAAAATTTGGGTTAAGTCCTTGGTTAGCTAAATGTAATTATTTGGGCCTCTTCAGCGCGTCGAATCGAAACGCGACAGAAGACTAAAGTTCATGAAATGACGAGACCTATCCAATGCACCCAAACTCACAAAACTCATAATCTCATAAAACCCCCTGAAAACTTCCCAAAATTGCAAACCAGCCCCCTGCTCTATTCAAACGCACTCGGACTCGCACGAAACTTCGCACGCGCGATCCCTACGCCAAACCCGACTCTCTAAGACTCTAACACACCTACTAACTAACTCCTAACTAACCAAGCAATTAATTAGTATTAATACGGGATTAAGGTACGGGGTGTTATAGCTTACATGGAAGGTTCTCTAATGGCAAGAACTTGTTCAAAGTATAGCTTGGAATGGAGGGTTCTCTCCACAAATGGTATCAAGGAGAAGCTCTCAAGGAGGGGAAGAAGATGACAACCTCCATTTATCCTTTAGCAATAGCTTGAAAGAGATTGAGAGATGAAGAAGCAAGAAGAAGAACAAAGAAAACCCTAGGTTGAAACACCTTCTCTATCTCAATGGAAATTGCAAGAAAGGGGAAAGTGAAAAAGATTCTTCTTTTATACAAAGTGGGAATGGGTCCCACCACTAAAGGATCTAATTAGGCTTAAAACATTGATTTCCGAGCTTCGGATGGATTCGACGAAGAAGGAAAAATTGTTCGTCGAAATTTCTAGTTTCAAAAAAGTATATATTATACGAGTTTCGGAGACGTTGAAAATTCTGTCCAGATTTTGTGCAAAAAGACTGATTTACCCCTATCAATAGGGAAGTAAGTTCTAGAGGTCTCGAATGGAAATAGGGCGAATACGAAAGTTGTCAGGAACGATAAAATTAGTCAGATTGGGCAAAATACTGATTTTTCCGATTATCACACGAATCCCAAACTCATACAAAACACGATAAAGGAAACCCCAAAGGGTCCCACTAAATCAACAAATTTCCCAAAATAATCCAAAGCTATGAAAAGCTATTCTAATTCACACTTAATCAAATTCCACTAATCTCACTTATAACTAGTGCACGTCTTAATTAACACTAATAAGAAACTCTTGGAGCGGGGTCTTACAGCCACAATGCTCACATTGGCCTTGACCCTGTGCATTCTGATCCTGTCTTGGCTTTTTCTTTTACTATTGTCTGGTAGATGCTTGCTGACGTTTCTTCTGAGCTTCTTGAATTATCTTCTTATGAATATCTTCAAATTTGTATGCTCTCTTCACCACTTCTTGGAAAGTAGCTGGCATACTACCCCGGTAGCATGTTGCTCAAGAATAGGGTTTAGTCCCTCTAGAAATTTTGTAACTTTCTTCTCCTCCGTGTCCACAAGCTCAGGTGCATAGTGGGACAATCTTTCAAACTTAGTGACATGCTGCAAGACTGTCATGTCACCTTGTTTTGGCAATTGGAATTCTACTGCCATCTGTCACTTGACATGGGTTGGCACATACTTCTCGGTAAACTGGGTCTTGAAGGAAGTCCATGCAGTGTCATTTGCAATGTCATGGTAACCATCTTTCAATGTCTTCCACCAAATGTCTGCCAAACCCGTAAACATGGACGCTGCGAGATGGAATTGTTGCTTGCCTGTACACTCAAAGAAATCGAAGATGTTCTCGGTATGAGCTAACCAATCATCTACTGTCAATGGGTCCTCCTTGCCTGTGAACTCCTTAGGACCCCGCTTGTGAAAGTGTTCAAACAAGATATTCGGGTCCTTATCACGATTGTTGATAACAATTTGAGGACCTGTATGCTGATGTTGTACTGGTTCCGGTCCCCTCCCTAATACTTCTAACAACTGTCTTTGGTCTTGTGCCAGCTCCTCATCCTTCTTGGCCATTTGCTCTTGCAATATGGCCTGAGTCTCAATTGCCTTTCTTTGTTGGTCCATCATCATTTCATTTGTCCTCTATTGTTGTTCCATCATTCTCTGTATGAAATCTTGGAATTGATTTTCACTAGAGGAGCCTAGAGTGTGAGCATTGATGCTGGAAGGGTTGGTGTTGGTGTAGTCTCTTCATGGAGGCATAATGCTGCAAAACCACTTGTTAGTATAATAAATCGCATTAAGAAAAGCAATCCCAACCTTCCCACATGATACTAATTAACGAATCCTCTCCACGTCCCTAAGTTGCTATGTTGTTTTTAAGTGCCTGAAATGTGCCTCGCTTTGATACTAGTCCCGTCACGACCCCGGACCGGGACCACGTCCTAATCCGGCATCGCGGCGCGGCGGGCTAGAAAATTTCGCCCCGCACGCGCTAATTAGTTTCCCACAGATTTCCGCGGTGAGGATTCCACACAAATCACACACACAATCAACACAATTTGCGGAAACGTGTAGCAAACACTCTATCAAATTTCTTTCAATAAGAGAAAGCATAAATACATCATGGACTCATGTCAAAGGGAGAAACATCATTTAGCATTACCCATAGTTAAATTAAAGTTTACATCACAACTAAAACAAAGTTAAATTTTACAAGTTCCCAAAAGAAATAGGCCAACATTGGCCAATAACAAAATCCCAAAAGAAAGGTCACTAGATTCCCAAAATGTTTCGCCACATGCCCCAATGCGATGTCTACATGACATCGTTGGGTTGCCACTCCTGCCTACCGGGCTGCACGCCTATCGTCTCCTCGCACTCCTCCTCAAGGGCAACGCTACCTGTATCTGAACACCAAAACAAAGGGTCAGACACGACGGTCTAGCAAGTAATTGAATCAAATACAACCATGCTATAAATCATAATTTTATAATTTATAAAACAAATATAGTGAAAAGAACCAAATGAAAGATATAGCTCAAAACGACATTCCTCATGAAACCATGTGACAAGTCATAACACATTTGACATAAAGCTTGGCAACCACACAAAGCTATATTCTCTATCACGCAAGGTAACAAGAGCACTCACGATAGAAATCTCCGTCACACAAGGTGAAAGGGAGCACGAAACATGACCTAGTAGAGCTGGGCATCACTTACGAGTCCCGCCGCGGAACGGGCTAAATAACACGCACGATAATCCAGACTGCAGTTGGCACGGAATCTTTAAGGACTCAAGGCGGTTGATCAAACCGACCAGGTCGTCCAAGCCGAGTGGTGCCGACAATAAAACAAATACAACTACTTTTCAAAATCATGCTTACTATATAAAAATTTGGGAACTACTCACACTGTTTCAAGAACACACGCTGTTTCACACGAAGTTACGAATAGTAGTACCGACATGATGTGTATAAAACATGATTCACGCACACAAAATCACAAACGAGATTTAGAAGTCGTAATTCCACTTCCCATCACTCCATTAATTACTCGGAACCATAACCGTTGAGTTCGTATACACTTTGAGATCCCAAGTCGTTCATTCGTTTAGATGGTGCCCAATATTTAACAACATTCAGCATACCTGTGAGACCCCGACCACTAATTTTCGGGATTAGTGTTTACTTAATTGTGGATTAGTTTTCTAAAGTGAGATTAGTGGTTGTTTGGTTGAGTTTGTGGGCTAGAAAGAGCTTTCATTAGCTTTGGGAAGTTTTGATAGCCAGTGAACCCAGTTAGTGACTTTATGTTCTGTGACCTTTGGTTCTGTTGATGGTACTGTTGTTTTCTATCCCTGATGATCTGATTGTTGATGTCCTCGAACTTGTATGCTCTTTTGACTGCTTCATCGAAGGTGGCTGGTGGAACTACCCCTATAGCATCCCTCATGATGATGGGGTTCAACCCTTCTAAGAATTTGGTGATCTTCTTCTGCTCGGTGTCTATCAACTCTCGGGCATATCTAGCAAGCCTTTCAAACTTTGTCACATACTCCAAAACTGTCATGTTACCCTGCTTGAGCTGCTGAAACTCTATAGCTTTCTGCCTCTTGACATGAGAAGGGACATACTTATCAGTGAATTAAGTCTTGAAAGTCTCCCATGTAGCCCCGTCTGGCATAGTCTGATACGGTTCTTTAACCGTTTGCCACCAAGTGTTCGCTAATCCATAAAATAGAGAAGCTGTGAGGTTGACCTTCTGTATGCCTGTACAAGTGAATACATCAAAGATCTTCTCTATATTTACTAGCCAGTCATCTGCAGCCAGCGGGTCTTCTTGACCTGAGAACTCATTGGGTCCTCTCTTCCTGAACCTCTCAAACAAAGTGTTAGGGTCTTGATCTCGATTGTTGATGATGATATTCGGTCCCCCAGGTTGCCTAGGCGGGGGTTGAGGCCTAGTTTGTAAAACTTCCAAAAGCTGTCTTTGAACTTGTGCCATTTCCTCATCCTTCTTAGCTAGCTGTTCTTGGAACCTAGCTTGGTTCTCATTGGCCTCTCTTTGTAACCTAGCTTGGACTTCATCAGCTTCTCTCTGCATTCTAGTCTGACTTTCATTAGCTTGCCTCTGTTGTTCTAACATTGCTTGCATGAGTGCCTGAAATTGAGTCATTGTAGGTGGCTGCTCATGAACTGTTTCACTGTTATCATTATTGGTATTGCTCCCTGAAGCATTCTGATTCAGAGCTCTTCTTGGAGGCATGATGCTGTAAAACAATTTGTCAGTACATATTAACAAATTGGGGTTTGGTTTCTAGGTCCACACTAATGATCTAACGTGTTCACGGATCCTCGCCACGTCCCTAAGAGTTTCTAGTTTCTTTTAATTGCCTGAAACATGTCCCGCTCTGATACCAGTCCTGTCGCGACCCCGGACCGAGATTTCCCCAGTCCGGGCCCTGTCGCGACGGTGATGTCCATCCAACTATGATTAACCCACAGGTTTCCACGGCGAGGATTCCCAAAAACGAACATATAACAATCTCACACGAACAATGATTTGCGGAAGCGTGCAAGTAATCTCATCACAGTTTAATAACATAAACCTTATGATTCCAAATTGCATAAGTTAAATCATCATTAAGACAATAATCAGAGGAGGAAACGTAAGCATAGCATTACCAAGTTTAGTTCAAGTTTCAAGATAACAAAAAGTGTTAAGTTACATAACCCCAAAAGTATGAAAAGGCCAATAAAGGCCATACATCCCAAGTTAACAAAATAATCTCATCTACATGTTCGTACTCAAGACCCCGCCCAAAGTCTAGAGGACGTCGTCGGGTTGCCACTCACGGGCTGGGGGTGGCTCAAAAGCCTCCTCCGGGCGCTCCTCCGCAATAGCAACGACGCCTGCATCTAAACACCAAAACAAAAGGATTAGACACGACGGTCTGGCAGGTGATCAGTTTAGACATAATACAAGTCAGTTAATATGAAAGTAATCAGCACTTAAAACATGACATGAGTTCTGAACAAAACATGTATAATGTGCAATTCAAAACTAATATGCTTTTCAATAAAACATCATGATTCACGAATCCACATTGAGCTCATCCTTTCTCCGCCGTACGTGATGACAAGAGCAAGCGAAACGAAACAAAATGAGACGAAACGAAACAAAAGTCCGAGCCACACAAGGTGGGCAGAAAAACCGGCCGCGGAACCGGACAAAACAAAGATGTGTATAAATACACGACTAATCTGCAGATTGCCCTTAGGTTTAAGGACCCCCTAACTAGTGGATCAGATTGAGAGGGCAGTCCAAGCTCAGCGGTATTCTATGATATCCATGTATGCATAAAACATATCAATACTTGTGCAAAACTTAGCGAAAAATGGGTAAAAACACTTATCAAAACAATGCAAGAAGAGACTAAACAAGAATAGCATAAGCTATAACAAGCAAGGCTGGAAAAGTGTCCCCATTATAGTTCTTGAAACAAATCGAAAGTTAAACACATGCTTGTAAATCAAAACAGGTACGGAACGGTATTCTTCATGTCAAAATTCAAGATTTCGAAACAATTATGTCAAGTATATGCTAAGACTCTTTATTTGATTCTCGTGAAGTTGAAACCCAAATGTTGGAGTTTAAAATGATTTGGTGTCCCCGAAGCTAGACAACATTTCATGTTCCAATTGCACAACATCAAGCTAAAGACCCCTCATATTCTAGTTTTTCTCTCCCATCGAAGTCCCTTCAAAATTCTCCTTCTGTACACTCGGTCACCACGCGGCTACTTGGCGGCTAGTCGCCGGTTGGCTGGTCGGCTGGCCGACCAACTGACCGACCGCTGACCGACTGATCAGGAGCAATACTACTTTTAAGTTTTCTTGCGCAGGTCGGCTAGCCGCCTACTGACCGCCCGCTGGCCGACCACGCCCTGTGCAGAAACTGGGTTACTGTTATTCTGACTGACACAGGGGTGGTTAGCCGTAGGTCAACAATTGGCTAGCCGACGGTTGGCTGACGGCTGACCGCAGATCTGCGGCAGCTTCAATTCGATTCAGATTTCACACCCCTTTTCCACCATTTCATTCCTTTGTCAAAACCCTGCACATCCCCTGAGCCTCCATGCTCTCCAAAGGGCAATTTCCATTAAAATGTTAACCATCATCACTTAAATCATTTCACAACATACTCCTCCATTCTTTCATTCATTTATAAACCCTTTTGGCAAGATAAAAGCAACTTCGAATGAATGAAAACCATTAATACAAACCATTATCATATGCATTTCAATGAAAACAAGATTTCAAACTACAACACATCTTTGAAACAATACATTGCCCAAATCAGAATGGAAAAGGAACCAAACCAAGAAAGCTAAAATAATCAAATATTGCATGCATCATGAAGCTAAGTTGATCACTTGCCTTTACCAAAATCCAAGCCCAACAATCTCAGAAAAATCCTACCAATTGTACTCCACGAAATCTACAAGAAAACCCATGAAAAGAACTTCAAAAATCCACCAAAAGTTGAAGACAATGACCCATTTCGAAATGGGTGTTGCATGCTTGAAAAATGGGCTCCTAAGGAACTCAAAAGACCACATTGAAGAGGAGAAAGAGATCCATTACCTGAAGCTTGCTAAACAAGAAGAGGAGAAGAAAATGGAGTGGAAACACAGCTGGGATCTCCAAGAAAATGGTAGCAATGGATTCCTTGAGTTGAGAAGAAGAAGAAGGTATGATCAGTTTTTTATTTGAGGCTTTCTAGCTTAGGCATGCAAGGAGAAGAAGGGAGGGGAAGAAGAAGAAGTCTCAGCTGAGTTGAAGAGAGTTGCAGGGAATTAGTCTAGAATTGTGAGTGAAAAATGAGGGAGAAGAAGACTTAATTCAAATGGGTTCTTGTGGGCCCCATTCCTCAAAACTTGCAATGTTTAAAACACTGACTTGTGGGCCCCGGATGAAAACGACGAAGAAGACTAAAATGATCGCCGAAAAATCTAGTTTCCAAAAAGTATAAATTTGGCATAGTTTTGAGATTTCGAAATTTGAGTCCAGATTTGGTGTGAAATGACTGATTTACCCCCTTTGGGCCAAAACTTGGGTTTCTGGGCCTCAGTCACAGACGAGCTGAACACAAAAGTTAATCAATAAAATAAAACCATTCAAAAGAGATCTAAATCACGATTAAAATCAGAAAATTGGAATTTCCTCTCAAGCTTACACGTACACTCAAGGCACCCTTAAGTGTGACCAAATAGCACAAAACGCTCTCAAAATTCCCCAAAGCTAATTCTAGACTAAATCGAACCAATTTCTAATCCCACGAACACTAAAATTCACATTACAACTAAACACGCACTTAATTGACACTAATCGCGCTAATCCTGGGTCGGGGTTTGACACCACCCTTTAACGCAACTTTTATGGCCATCCTTCTACACCCTTCAACCACATCTAGTCCTCCAACAACCAACCATTACAACTCAAAAAAAAAAAAAATCATATCCCTCCTCCTATCACATCTCATCCAATTCGTAATGATATCAAATCCATTCAAAGCGATAAATGACTAACATAAATGAAGATGTAAAGAAAGACGAAATGACTTTTAAGTAAAAGCAATGCATACACATGTTTCCAAAAGACTAAATAGAAGGAGGTGCTCAGCAAAACATTCCTTGCATGCTTATATAAACCATGGGTCATAAATAAAATCAATAATGAAGATTCAAATAAAATATGAAATCATCCATTCACTCTATTCTACCACTTGCCTTGGCTCCAAAAATGCTAAACCACTCTAAGCACTTCTCCCAAGCTCAAATTCCACAATCTACACAAAAACCCCCCAAAATGACATTCATTTCAAACCCTAAAAATGGAAAAACAAGGAATTGAAAGAGAGAGCTTCCAATAATGAAGACGGAGACTCTCTAGGACTAGAAGAAGCATATTCTAGAAGATGGGAAGGATTACTTACTTGTAAGGTCCCCAAATGGGAGAAAGTAGTTCAAAATGAACTCTAGAGAAGGTGGATTTCTTCACAAGTTGTATAAATGGAAGGCTCTCAAGGTGAGGAAGAAGATTGTAGCCTCCATTTCTCCATTAGCCTGAGTTTGAGAGTGATTGAGAGATGGGGAGGCAAGAAGGAAGGGCAAGAAACCCTAGGGCTGGAACTCCTCTTCTTCTCAATGAAAGTCGCAAGAAAAGGGAAAGGAGAGAAGAAGACTCTTCTTATATAGAAAGTGGGGATGGGTCCCACAACTTAAAAATCCAATTGGGCTGAAACATCGCTCTACGGGCTTCGAACGGATTCGACGAAAAGGAAGAATCGTTCGTTGAAATTTCTAGTTTCCAAAAAGTATATATTTCACGAGTTTCGGAGACATTAAATTTAGTGCCCAGATTTTGTGCAAAAA
The DNA here is from genome assembly GCA_029852735.1 of Persea americana. Lineage (NCBI taxonomy): Eukaryota > Viridiplantae > Streptophyta > Magnoliopsida > Laurales > Lauraceae > Persea > Persea americana. Next base: position 21,287,294 of record CM056817.1, read on the forward strand.
GACTGTTTTACCCCTACCACTAGTAAAGTAGGGTTTAGAGGTCTCGAACGGAAACGGGACAAATACGAAAGTTGTCGGAAACCATAAAATAAGTCGAATTGGGCAAAATATAGATTTTTCCGAATATCACATAATTCCCAAAATCACACAAAACACTATAAAGGAAACCCCCAAAGGGTCCCACTAAATCAAAAGAGTTTCCAAAATAATTCAAAGCTATAAGAAGCTATTCTAATCCAAATTTAATCCGAACTTACTAATCGCACTTATAGCTAAGTCACATCTTAATTAATACTAATCGGAAACTCTCGGGGCGGGGTCTTACACCTTCTCCCTAACAGGTGGTAAACCTGGGATTTCTTCTGAAAAAATGTCTGGAAATTCGCAAACAATTGGGATCTCCTCCACCCCTTGGGACCGTTTATCCTTCGTGATAAACTCCAAATAACATTCACATCCACTTTTCACTAGTCTATCAGCCTTCATCCCTAGCTGAGGTAAACCTTGGATAAGAATTCCTCCTCCCTCCTCGAAATAGCACTCTTGCTGGTGTCTCCTCTAACTTAAAAGTGAGGGTCTTATGAAAACAGGCCATCGTAACATGGTATCCAGCTAACCAATCCATCCCTAGGATGACGTCAAAATCATACATCTCCAACAAAATAAGATTCGCTGGTAACACCACATCTCCTATCTTAATAGCACATCTAGGATAATATTTCCTACACACAACTTGTTTGCCTACTGGGGTGGACACCGTCAATATAAACTCAAGTTCACTAGCAGGCCTTTCAATCAACTTAGAAAATTTTGGAGACATGAAAGAGTGCGTGGAGCCAGGGTCAAACAATATCTTAGCTTCAAATCCACAAACTAGGAGTGTACCTTCCACCACGTTATCTACAGCCTCTACATCCTCTTGGTTGATGGCATGCACTTGTCCTCGCTGCTGTGGCTTGTTAGGAGCTTGCTGCTACCTTCCTTGCTGTGTATTCCTATTCTGTTGAGGACGGTTTTGCCCTTGCTGACGGGCTTGTTGCTACTATGGAGGTCTATACTACTGTTGAGGAGCCTGTTGTTGGAGTGGCCTTGGCTGGTTTTGAACAACTAGTGCGTTCTGGGGTTGTCACAGCCCACCTCCTAGCAAGATATTGTCCGCTCTGGGGAACAAAGGGCCCCGCACGATTTTGTTTTCAACGCACCCACGTCCATGAGTGAGCGTCAAAACGCGTCATGCCAAGACAATGCGGACTAGACTCCTTTAACCAAGAGTTCAGACGCCCACATGAGCGATGTGGGATGTAACAATCCCCCACCCTCAGAGGAGAGCCGTCCTCGGCTCTGATACCATTTGTCACAGCCCACCTCCTAGCAAGATATTGTCCGCTCTGGGGAACAAAGGGCCCCGCACGGTTTTGTTTTCAACGCACCCACGTCCATGAGTGAGCGTCAAAACGCGTCATGCCAAGACAATGCGGACTGGACTCCTTTAACCAAGAGTTCAGACGCCCACATGAGCGATGTGGGATGTAACAGGGGTGGTGCTTGACACCATGCTCCTTGTTGTTGCTGATTCTGTCTGTTGCCTTGTCTAATGAGCCTTGGGCAATCCTTGAGCTGGTGGTTCATGGAGCCACTTCTGAAGCATGCTCCTGTCACTGCCCGACACTGAGAAACATCATGGTTCTTGCCACAATGCGTACAAACCGCTTGTCCTTGGGCATTTTGATCTTGCCTCTGAGCTTGTTGGTCTTGCCTCTGCCTCTTGTTCTGATGGTTTCTCTGTTGGTTGTTCTGTTGGTGAGTCTGAGTCCTTCCTTGAATCTTGAGGACCTTGTTGTTCAAATTCTCGAATTTGTATACCCTTCTCACAGCCTCTTCAAAAGTGGTAGGTGGTACAACACCCGTGGCATCCTCTCAATGATCGGGTTAAGTCTTTCAAGGAACTTCGCTATCTTCTTCTCCACGGTGTCAATCAATTCAGGGGCATATCGAGACAACCTCTCGAACTTCGTGAGGTACTCTTGGACGGTCATGCTACCTTACACGAGCTGCTGAAATTCAACGGCCTTTTGCCTCTTCACATGCGTTGGTACATACTTATCACTGAATTGCCTCTTGAAACTTGTCCAAGCCTCTGCATCAGTAATAGTTCTATATTCAGCATTGACTGTTTTCCACCATATATCCACTAACCCGGTGAACATGGAAGTGGTGAGTTGCACTTGCTGCTTACCCGTACATCTGAATACCTCAAAGATGTTCTCCGTATGCTCTAACCAGTCATCTGCAGCTAATGGGTCCTCATGCCCAGTGAACTCCTTAGGACCCCTCTTTCTAAACCGTTCAAACAACGCATTGGGGTCATGCTTCCTATTGTAAATGACTATTTGAGGGCCTAGAGGTTGAGCTGGTGCCGGTTCAGGCCTCCTTTCTAACACCTCTAACAACTGCCTTTGCATCTGGTCCATCTCTCTAGCATGTTCTTCGTCCTTTCTAGCCATTTGCTTTTGCAATCTGGCTTGGTTCTCATTATCCTGACGCTACTGGTCTAGCATGGCTTGCATCATCTGCTGAAATTGATTCTGCATGTTTGGATCTTGGGTATCGTTCTCTAGCAGTCCTGTATGTACACTATTGCTTGCAGTGGGGTTGTCGAGTAGGGGTCTTTTACGAGGTGGCATATTACTGAAAAACAAATTGTTAGCACATAAAAATCAAATAAGGGTCACACATTGCTCACATGAGTCTAACTAATGAAAGTCTAACGAATCCTCGCCATGTCCTTAGGATTTCTAGTTTCTTTTAATTGCCTGAAACACGTCTGGCTCTGATACCAGCCTGTCGCGACCCCGGACCAAGATCCGGGCCCGCGAGCATTGGGGATAATGTTGTGTGAACATGGATTAACAAAGATCATACATTCACTTAATTTCCCACAGGTTTCCGCGGTGAGGATCTCACACACACTCACAAAACATTTACATTGGTGCGGAAGCGTGTAGCAAATCAATTGCATAATCCCTTCCATAGTATAAGACTGATAAACACATGTAACCGACATGACATCAGAGTGAGCAATGGTATCATTAGCATTCCCAAAATATAACATTTGAAGTTTAAACAAAAGATCATTTAAGTTAACAATCCCCAAAAATAATGGCCAACAAAGGTCAATACAACCCAAAAGTATAAATCAAAACATTCTATAAATTCTCCCAAAATGTTGCGCAACTCATAGCTCAAACAAATGTCTACATGACATTGCCAGCTTGCCATTCAACTAAGCGCTGTGGTTCACCGACCGCCTCCTCATGCTCCTCCCCAAAGGCAATAACGGGGACGGGACCTGAGTACCACAAAAATGGGTCAGACACGACGGTCTGGCAGGTGGGTGAATAGATAATACAGTTTAAGAAAACAAACATAACTTAAACATAATGAAACAATGATTGTTATAAACATGATGCCTTGTTGAAATAAGGTACAAATGCAAGATAAATAAGGAAGGTAACCAAAGGAAAGGAACTGACAAGATGGCAACCACACTTAAGCTAAATCCTCCATCACTAGTGTGATGAGAGCACACTAAGGGTGCTGATCTCGGAGCACACGAGGTGACGAGAAGCAACTATATACGTATATAATATACTGAGCAAAACCACGGCAGCGAAACCGGGTGACAGAACAGAACAGAATTCAGACTGCAGCTGGCAGAGGCTAAGGGGAACCCCAAGTCGGTGGATCAAACCAACAAGGTCGTCCAAGCTTAGTGGTGCCGACTCATAGGTTAAAACACATTCAAAACATATACATATCTGAAGGGAGTGTATAACACTCAAAGCAAACTGAACTGAAGGCTCGAAAGCGCATTTAACACAATTACCTCTTATCAAAATGCATACAGCTGATCAAATACTCAATTTACTGATTTCAGTGGTTTTGAAATGCCACTTGTACTAATATGCTAAAACTCTCGAAAATGTATAAGGTTTGATAAAAACAAACACTATGGACACCCACATATTTTCGGACCATATATTGAGGTTTCAGGATTTAAGCAATAGGTACGAGGGTCTCGTATGTCAATTTAAGCTGGTAGCATGGTACTCCGGAAGGTTTGAAACATCCCGAGGTCCATGTACAAATTAATAAGTCAATCATCCTCAATAATCCCCAGAATTGGGGTTCTTTTCTAAATCATTCTCCATGAAACACTCCTTGTTCCTCCACATCATAATAGGGCTCCAAACCAACCTCACTAGACCATAAAACAGCCTTTTAATCATGTTTGGAAATACCCCAGCATTTCTGTACAGTTCGCTCGAACGAACCTTCCCCAGCATTTCTGTACAGTTCGCTCGAGCGAACTGGAAGGTTCGTTCGAGCGAACAACATTCTGAGAGGGGTTCGCTCGAGAGTGTATAAGTTCGCTCGAGCGAACTGGTCGGAGTCAGGGAGGGTCGAGCGAACAGATAGAATGGCTCAAGCCAACATCTCTCTGGAAGGGGTTCGCTCGAGCGAGTTTGGGCTTCGCTCGAGCGGACTACTTCCAGTCAGAAAAGGTCGAGCGAAAAAAGGTGGAGGCTCAAGCAACCAAGGTTCTAGGAGCGGTTCGCTCGAGCTATGAAGAGGTCGCTTGAGCGAACTGCTCCGGAACAGGAGAGCTCGAGCGAAGTATGTGGTTGGCTCAAGCAAATGAGGTTCTGTGAAGGGTTCGCTCGAGTGAACTGCTTCAGAAACACCCCGTTTCAGCAGTCCGAACCTCAACTTCTCTTTTACTTAAAACCCCATTCAAGCCACCCTTTAACACAACTTTTATGGCCATCCTTCTACACCCTTCAACCACATCTAGTCCTCCAACAACCAACCATTACAACTCAAAAAAAAAAATCACATCCCTCTTCCTATCACATCTCATCCAATTCTTAATGATATCAAATCCATTCAAAGCGATAAATGACTAACATAAATAAAGATGTAAAGAAAGACAAAATTACTTTTAATTAAAAGCAATGCATACACATGTTTCCAAAAGACTAAATAGAAGGAGGTGCTCATCAAAACATTCCTTGCATGCTTATATAAACCATGGGTCATAAATAAAATCAATAATGAAGATTCAAATAAAATATGAAATCATCCATTAACTCTATTCAACCACTTACCTTGGCTCCAAAAATGCTAAACCACTCTAAGCACTTCTCCCAAGCTCAAATTGCACAATCTACACAAAAACCCCCAAAATGACATTCATTTCAAACCCTAAAAATGGCAAAACAAGGAATAGGAAGAGAGAGCTTCCAATAATGAAGATGGAGACTCTCTAGGACTAGAAGAAGCATATTCTAGAAGATGGGAAAGATTACTTACTTCTAAGGTCCCCAAATGGGAGAAAGTAGTTCAAAATGAACTCTAGAGAAGGTGGATTTCTTCACAAGTTGTATAAATGGAAGGCTCTCAAGGTGAGGAAGAAGATTGTAGCCTCCATTTCTCCTTTAGCATGAGTTTGAGAGTGATTGAGAGATGGGGAGGCAAGAAGGAAGGGCAAGAAACCCTAGGGCTGGAACTCCTCTTCTTCTCAATGAAAGTTGCAAGAAAAGGGAAAGGAGAGAAGAAGACTCTTCTTATATAGAAAGTGGGGATGGGTCCCATAACTTAAAAATCCAATTGGGCTGAAACATCGCTCTATGGTCTTTGAACGGATTCGACAAAGAAGGAAGAATCGTTCATCGAAATTTCTAGTTTCCAAAAAGTATATATTTCACGAGTTTCGGAGATATTGAATTTAGTGCCCAGATTTTGTGCAAAAAGACTGTTTTACCCCTACCACTAGCAAAGTAGGGTTTAGAGGTCTCGAACGGAAACGGGGCAAATGCAAAAGTTGTCGGAAACCATAAAATAAGTCGAATGGGACAAAATACAGATTTTTTCGAATATCACATAATTCCCAAAATCACACAAAACACTATAAAGAAAACCCCCAAAAGGGTCCCACTAAATCAAAAGAGTTCCTAAAATAATTCAAAGCTATTAGAAGATATTCTAATCCAAATTTAATCCAAACTTACAAATTGCACTTATAGCTAAATCACGTCTTAATTAGTACTAATCGGAAACTCTCGGGGCGGGGTCTTACAAATCCCTTTGATGAAGAACTCTTTCACAATGTAAATCAGAATCTCCAATGCCCAATCATCTTCCACGCTATGACTCGCTTCAAATCTCTTTTCTCAAAGAAGATGGTGGAATCTCCAAGAGAAAAACTAACTAGAAACTTTAAGGAAACTAGAAGAGAGAGAGAGGAAGAAAGTAGTGCAACTCTTGCACTCAAAACGAGGTTGGGCATGAATCCCTAGGATATTCCAAGCATGGGACGTCCAAAGCACCTCTCCCCTCTTATATATAGCTTTAAGTAACTCCTCTATTTGTTTATTATTAGAAGTCCAACTTCTATAATAATTAGTAACTTACTATTCCCACTATTACCACTATTAGAAGTTATACTTCAAATAGAAATAATAACTTTCCTTTTGAGTTCAAATAGAATTAGTAATGATCAAAACTTGGGCTAGTGTGGGGACCACTAGGGATTCCATAGAAAGCTGGCTCCAACTGGGACATCGTGACCCCACATCTCATGTGCAATCCGAGCCCTAAGTTAATTGCAAATAACTCCACTAAATAAATGCAATTGAACTCCAGTCTTAGGAATAAATTACATGAAGACCCTAAACTTCCCTATCACCACAAGTAGGCCCCTCCATCAATATCCATAGATCAATTGGATAAACTGTCCTACCAATTTACATCTATATCTTATTATCCTTGAGACCCAATTAATCACAGTGATCATTAGTACCATCCAATTAACTCTTAATTGAGATGGGTGTACACTTACCAATGGTAATCCATTAACTGGCACAAGGGGATAATTAGGATAGATTCCATCTTGATTATTAAATGTTCCCACAACCCCACTACCACGTACCCAAGAGATCGAGGTGTTGACCTATAGTTGGCCTCACTCGTTGGTGACTCAAAGTAAATGAACAGATAGAAACTGGAGTTTATCAATGTCTCAGGATTGAGAGCCTATTGCTAGGGAATTATCCGAGCAGACCTTAAAGCAAAGATGGTATTTCATAAGGTGTTTCTCATGGTCCTTCAATACATCCAATGTACCAACACAATGATCCAGAGTCTTACACTCCGATGATTGAGATAGATCACACTATCTCATAGTGATCATAATACTGCAACCTTGTCAGATGAGATGCCCAATCTCATCACCGGTTGTGAATCAATTTAAGTAAAAGATTTGTGACACATGTCTCCTGTATGTGGATCTCATCCACACACATGTGTTACATCTAATACACTTATGGACTTTGGTTCATCTCATGAGCCATTATGTCATTTGTATTGGTTATGTACAATTAAGTAATAAAACACCATTCATCTCATGAAAGGAAAAACATGAATGTATTGATAAATAAATTAATTAATCAATTTATTACATCAATCTTAATGGATTGAGACCATAAAACTAACAGCCTCTTCAATCCCGGTTTATAATATGTATGTTCTTTGCCTCCCCAAATGTACTAATGATCAACTAGATAAAATATACATGCAATTTTGGTGGGGAGATAGCGAGAACAATAGAAAAATTCACACAACTAATTGGAATGAGATTGGCAGACCGATTGAGGAGGGTGTACTTGGTACTAGGCGTTTAAGGGATAATAACTTGGTCTTGCTGGCTAAAACATGTTGGAGATGTTTATCTAATGAGAACTTACTTTGTACCAAAATACTTAAAGCTAGATATTGTCCCAATTAGTCTCTTTGGGAGGCTAAGAGTGGGAAGGAAGACTCATGGTCCTGGAAAGGTTTTATTGAGGCTGTCAATTTTATTAATGATAAAATTGGATGGGTTATTGGCAATGGGGAATGTATATCTGTTTGGAATAACTGTTGGATACCAGCTAATAATGGCCTTCATAAACCCTTTTTCCCGATTTGAGAACCAAATATGGTTGTTAAAGATCTTTGGCTGGATAATTTCCAATGGATTTTTGAGTTGATTAAGTGATTTTTTTCCGATCCTAGAGATGCCGTTGCCATTTTGAAGATATACATTCCTCATAATAGAAACCAAGATGTAAGAATTTGGGCACATACTAAACATGGTAATTTGACCACAAAATCTTCCTACAAAATCATTTTTGAAGATAACAGAGGTATTGATCACTCGTTGAAGCATATTAAGTGGAAAATTTTTGGAATACCCCCAAGAATTACTCTTTTTGGATGAAAATGTTTAAGAGAAGCTATACAAGTATGTAATCTTCTCTTCTCTAAGTTTAATATTGGCAGTGATATTTGTTCCATCTATGGTAAGGAGAAGGAATCTATTTCCCATGATCTTTTTCTATTTGAGTATGCTATAATTGTTTGGTTTTGCTCCAATTCGGGATTAATCCCCGCAGGAGACAACAACATTCAAATTTTGGGTTGGTGTAAAAATGTTATTAATCCCATTAATCATACCAATTCAACCCTTAATTTGTAGTTGGTCACTAGGATCTTTGTCCTATGGTGGACCATTTGGAAAGTGAAGAATAATTATAGTTTTAGGAGTTCATCTATTAACCCAGAACAAATCTCGAGGGAAGCTAATTGCGTGTTAGCGAAGTTTGATATTATGGCTCCAACAAATGTTATATTTTATTCCCCAAGAATGAGACCCATTCTAGACCTTTGTCTGATAATAGTATTCTAATTTTTATTGATGCAGCTTTTAAAAGGCCGGGTGGTGGGGCTGGATGTGGGTTTGCTATGCCTTTTGATGATTCTTTTTTATGTGCAGGGCTCGCAAGAGCTTTTGTCTCCAACTCTCCAAAAGTGGCTGAAGCGCTCACGATTACCTTTGCATAAATTATGCTGTGGCTGAAGGATTTTCAAGGATTCAATTTTTTTCTGACACTTTGGAGGTGGTTCAATGTATCAATGGATCGATGGATTGGTCCTTAATTACCCTCATTAATGACATTTTGAACATTGCTAAGTCCTTCAATGTGTTAAGTTCTCTTTGTATTCCTAGAGAATTTAATAGAGTAGCCCATTCTGTAGCTTAGTTTAGCTCCTTGGCAAGTAAAGATTGTTTTTGGGACAATTCTTTTCCACCTTGGCTCCTATCCAGTATGGATGGGATGTAGCCTTTTGGGGTTTTTTCTTTTTATCTATTATTTTGTTGTTTTCTTTAATGAAATCCTGCCTTACCAAAAAAAAAAAAAACCATAAAGGTGGGCTACAAGGAAAATCAAAACAATCTTTTATCCATCGTACAATCATCTTAACGCAAAACAAACCCTTAGACATGCCACCTAGGAAAATATAAATTGTTATGAGTGCGTCCTTTTTTTTTTTTTTAGTTGAGCGAACACTCAAGGTCGTTTGTTTGGTGGAACTAGATCCTTCAGATTTCAAATATATATATATTTAGAGGTGTCTGAAAATTAAAGAGACAAGATCAATATTTATAAATGGCCATCAAATAATATTCTATGTGATGGAAAATGAATACTTGGTGATGACTTTATATCCTTTCATCCCTCACCCTTTTAATAATCTTTTATTGAAGCTCATTTTATCATATATTTCTAAGAACTCAATTCCTTGTGACCAAATGGGCCTTACATTTTATGGGTTTGGGATGATTATTAATTTATTCATTTTTATAAAAGAACTTTAGTTGTTAAAATTTATTATTATTATTATTACTACTCTTATTTAATGAGTCTTGTAAGTCAAGAAGAAATCATTTTGATGGGTTAATTTTTATTTTATGAGTCCCGCCAATTCCTTTAATTTGAGCCCTCGACAGAGTACTTAAATGATCTAAACTCCACTTTTGTATACTGGTTGAGTCGTTGACAATCATTAAGTATGGCCATGGTTCAAGAAATCGGTCAATATAGGTTCGTATTGGCCGATACCGGTCGGTACTAGTTCGTATCAATCGGTTTTGATCCGATACCGGCCGGAGATACCAGTATCGGAACCGGGGGCCAAAATATCCCCAATTTCTAGAGTGATATCGGCAAATATCTTGAATATATCGGCCAAACTGATATTTCGGCAGATAAATTCAAAATATCGGTTGAATAGATAAAACCCTAATTTTTTTCATGTAGGAACTAGGAAGAGAAATGGGGTATTGGGGTATCACATGTAGACTGTAGTTGCATAAAAGAGAAAAAAAGAAGAAGGAATAGACGAGAGGTATGGGGTATTGGAGTAGCATAAAATAGAAACAAAAGGGCGTGAGAGTGAGAGAGAGATGGAGAAGTATCTTGACCACCGCCTGCTGCGCAGCGCAGCATCGCCCTCCCGCTGCTCCTCCTCTTCTTCCCTCCCCTCTTTTTCTTCTTTCTCATTACCTCTCATTTTTTACCATCCCATGTTACTGTAACGTTTCCAGCGATTAGAGTTGAACTTTTTAATGGCCCCTTTTCATTGTCTCTTACCATGTGAGGCTGCTTCACTTTTTTGTGGCCACTTTCTATCAAGAGTGAATTCCATGGGCCCCTTTTTAATAAAAAAGATCCATGGCTCCCATTGGACTGATTGGTGGGATCCAAAATCCAATTCACTTTTTTTAACTATAATCCATGATACATTTAAAGAAAATCTTTTGATCGTTGAATTAATAATATTCAATCATAAAAACATTTGATGAACCTAATTTCAAGTAAAAAAGCTAGATCCTTAAATCTTATTTCTAATAGGGAAATGATTCTAATAATATGGCACGATCCATTTAACGGTGGGAGAAACTATAATTGGAGTGAAGATTTTACAAAGCTAAAATAAATTATGATAAGTGTTTTTGAATGGTTTGGTTTTTGAATAAGAATCACATTGATGGATTTATGAATGATGAGGATGGTGCAAATTATTAAACATTAAAATATAGAATATTTAACAATCAAAGACTAAACATCAACGATATAGAAAACTATGAATTAGGGGGACCGATATTTTACTTTATAGTGTGTACTAATGCAAAAGGACATTGTTTTTCTAGCATTTTACAATATTCTTAGTTTTTTGGATATTTTTCAATTTTTTTTGAGGTAAAGTAAAAAATCACGTGACGGACCACAAACCGCGACCGATATCGCTATGGTATTGGTTTTTGGGGTCGGCCGATACTGCGTCCGATACCGTGATTCTCAACCATGAGCATGACATCAGATGCAACTAGCTCATGGTGAATTTGGATCTTTTTTTGCTAGAATTGGGAAAATTCTCATATGTAGAATTTCAAATTATCTAAAAGCGCCTCCCACATGAAATCTCAATTCCTCATGGCGCATCCAGCATTTGAAAAGCTAGTATTCTAAGAATAGTAAAGGCTATTTATGACCTTTCATGTGGGTTGGATTTCAGAATTCTAACCAAAAAATATAGTATTTGAAATTCCATGGGGTTAGTCATTGCTAGACACCAAAAATGTCACCTATGCATCTTCACGCATCTTCAACATCAAGAAAGTCACATGAAGCTTCATCAAGCCATATGAGTATGATCTTCAAAGCTTTAACACCATTTTTTAGAAGTATCGACGTCATTTCATGTGCTGCAATTCTTCTTCCAACAAAATGGGCAACAACTACTTCAAGCATCAAATCTTCTCAAAATCATATGGATAGATCAAGATCCTTCAAAACAACCCTGAGGAGTGTTCATATCGACTTTTGTGTATTCTAGCATCAATTGGCGTGACTTCACTTTTTCAGCAGCCAAATAGGACCTTCTGGCCACAACATCACCGAAGGCTTTATTCCTATAATTAGAACCTGTGGATAGTCTTTAAATACTCTTAAGAAGCTCTACATCAAATTTTGAGTCATTCTGGCATCGTTTGACGCAACACTAGGCTTCTAACAATGAAACCAAGCCTTTCAGCGATGAAGACCATTAGAGTCATCATTTTCAAATCAAAGTTGGCAAATGATTTTTAAAGTACTCCCAAAAGGCTACACATCAAATATCAGGTCATTCTGACACAATTTGACCCTACTTCAACCCTTTAGTGGCAAAATATGGCCTTTCGGCGATGGAGTCTATCATGACTTACAAATTAGAGCTGATGGATCGTCCTAAAACTCTTTTCAGAGGCTTCCCGTCAAATTTCAAGACAATCGGACATTATTTGACCGCACTTTAAATCGCAGCATCTTCCTTGCGACAAAATAAATTCTTCTAACAATAGGACCCCTAACAACTTCCATTTTCTGATAAAAGCCCGTGGTTGGTCTTATGTTATTCACAAGAAGCTTCATCTCAAGTCCTAGATCATTTCGACATCTTTTGACCTAGTTTTGACTTCTTACGACAAATTGGCGCCTGCGCACGACAAAGTCTTTAGCTTTCCTGCAAACTTGGAAACTTTACTCCTCATTTTGTCCGTCTTTTTAATGACTTTACTACAAGAGAAGCATGTTAGTGTCACATTTATGTGACCACTATGTTTGTATTGTCAATTCCGTGCCAATGTGTCCCGAAGAGCTTTCCTTTCGAAGTGTGTCAAGAAAGATCAACTTCAAGAGATTCATCAAGCTTATGGAACGCCCAGATTCTTCAAGAAAGTCTCCATTTGTGTGCCAAACATCTTAGGTATTTCAGACCCAAAACCTTTACCTCTCGGACCCTAGGACCCTTGGATGTCTTGCTTTAAAATCTTTTTCAAACTATTCTCTACTCTCTCTTATCTGTCCAGTAAAAGGAGGTTCGGTGACCTTTCGGTCACCTGGCGGATAGCCTCTTTCCAAAAAGCGGCTAACCGCCTGGTAGCTAAAATTCCTCGGATACATTTACAGAATGCTTTCATTTGTTAAAGTCGTTTGGTCACCCAGCGGTCAGCCTACGGCAAACCGCAATGTGATCTTGCGGCAAACCGCTAGGTAACCGAATATCACGATTACATTTCCAGAATGTGAACCTCTCAGCTGTTAAGGGAGTTTGGTCACCCCGCGGTTACCTTTCATCTAACTGCTATGTGGGCTGGCGGCTAACCGCCAAGCAACCAAATTTCACAGTTAGCTTTCCAGAATGCAACTTGTTTTTGGAAAGAAGGTTCAGTCACCGAGCGGTCACCTCAGGGCTAGCTGCCAAGGCCACCGACTGCTAACTGCGAGCTGACTGAATTAAAAAAAATAGTCGTTACCTCAGAACAATTGAAATGAGGCTAGTAGAACTACCAAGAGGCTAACCGCCATAACTAGCAGTTGGGAACTTATCTATATATATCTGGAGCTTGTTTTTCACTGTAGTGAGCACAGTTTGAAGAGTTTGTCTTGTTTCCTTTTCCCATCTATTCTAAGCCTTCAAACCTTCTTCCAAACACACTTTAACCTTATCTAGAAAATGTATGAACTGTTTTAGCTCCAAGATAAGTGTGAATGGTAGGAAGGCTTCTAGTTTCATTTCAAAATGAAATATATATGTAATCCTAAACCCAAACCTCTTAAACCTTGGTTGTGCGACACAATGGAAAATCCTCATTTACACGAAGCTTGCATCAAGAGGTCAAAACTTCAACTTCAGTTAGAGCTTCAAAGAACACTTCCAAACTTCATCAAAGCAAGTGTTATGCTTCTCATAAATATCTACAATTTGTTTATTCAGGGATAGTGGTTTGAATATTTGTGATTCAACCACTCTAAAGTGTGGGTGGGTGGGTGGGTGGGGGGGGGGGGGGGAGGAGTAGATCTATGTGATCGATCCTCGTTACCAAAATAGTGTTGTGTAAGTGAGTGATATCATTACTTGTAAAGTTTTGATTCATCATAGTGGAACCAAGGGACTGTGTGACCCTTGTGTTAGTTTTATGGTCTCAATCCATTAAGATTAATGAAATAAATTGATTAATTTCTTTATTTATCAATATATTCATGCTTTCCTTTCATGAGATGAATGGTGTTTTATTATTCATTTGCACATAATCAATACGAATGACATGATGGTACATGAGATGAACCGGAGTCTATAATATACTAGATGCAATACATGTGTATGGATGAGAGTCACATACGGGAGACATGTATAGCAAATCTTATACTTGAAAATATCTTCACAACCAGTGATGATGACTGAACATCTCATCTAACAAGGTTGCAGTACTTTGATTACTATGAGATAGTATGATTTGTCTCTATCATTAGAATGGAAGATTCTGGATCACACTACTGGTACATTGGATGTATTGAAGGACCATGAGAAGCACCTTATGAACACTATCTTTACTTTAAGGTCTACTCTCATAATTCCCTAACAGTAAGCTCTCAATCCTGAGACATTAATGAACTCAAGTTTATATCTATTCATTTGCTTTGAGTCACCAATGAGTGAGGCCAATTGTAGGTCAATACCTCAGTGATTTGGGTACGTGGTAGTAGAGCTGTGGGAAGATTCAATGGTCAAGATGGAATCTATCTTTATTATCCCCTTGTGCCAATTAATGGATTTATCATTGGTAAGTGCGCACCCATTCCGATTAAGAGTTAATTGGAAAGGTACCTTTGATCATTATAATTAATTGAGGCTCAAGGATAATAAGATATGGATCTAAATTGGTAGGACAGTTTATCCAATTGATTCATGGATATTGATGGAGGGGCCTACTTGTGGTGATAGGGAAGTTTAGGGTCTTCATGTAATTTATTCCTAAGACTGGAGTTCAATTGTTTTTATATTAGAGTTATTTGCAATTAACTATGGGCCCAGATTGTACATGAGATGTGGGGTTGCGGTGTCCTAGTTGGAGCCAGCTTTCTATGGAATCACTAGTGGTCCCCACGCTAGCCTAAGATTAGATCATTACTAATTTTATTTGAACTCAAAAGGAAAGTTACTATTTCTATTTGAAGTGAGACTTCTAATAGTGGTAATAGTAGGAATAGTGAGTTACTAGTTATTATGGAAGTTGGACTTCTAATAATAAACAAAGAGGAGATGCTTTAGGCTATAAATAAGAGAGGAAAGAGGGCTGGACATCCATGCATGATTCCTCCTTGGAATCCATGCCCAAGCCTCCCCATTGTGCAAGAGTTGCACATCTCTCTCTCTCTCTCCTCCTTCTTCTCGTTTCTCTTTCGGTTTCCCTTGAATTTCTAGTTGGTTTTTCTCTTGGAGATCCCACCATCTTCCTTGAGAAAAGAGATATGAGACGGGTCGTAGCGTGGAAGATTAAAAGGTCTTTGGGATTCTTATTTGATACGTGAAAGAGTTTCATCATCAAAGAAAGACGTAACTTCTCCATTAGAGCATAACCGAGCTCCAAAGGTATAATCTACTTCCTTACATGTTATAGATTTTTTATGGATACTTGTTGGCTGCTGTTTTATCTTCTTGATAGATTTATTTACTGAGCAGGATGATTGAGATTGAGGAATGGATCCTGGATTGGGTTTTGTAGCCTTCTAGATAGTTGATCCCTAAGTCAAGTGGGTCAAAAGTTTTGAAAACCTATCCTCGAGGCCCACCCACTTCCAACACCTTTGAGGGGATGTAGGACATATAGTCCAAACCATTATAAATCTGTGTGCATATCCTTATGTTGATTGTTTCAATGTCTTGATGTAGTTTCATATGCTTTCTTTAACATTGATTATTACTTACTGCACACACTTTGTCTACACATCACTTGTTTACTTTGAAATCTTAATAAATAAATTTAAAAGTGGCAATGAAGTTTTCGTAGTCCTATTCACCCCCCCCCTCTAGGACTTGTGCATTGGCCCAAGGTGTACTTTCAATTGGTATCAGAGCATGGTTACTCCTTTTAGGCTTTACCGTTGGAAGTGGGTGGACCTCTTGAATAGGTTTCAAAAACTTTTCACCAACTAGAAGTGATGAACACCTATCCAAAAGCCATCAAAGACCCAATCCAGGATGCATGTCCTCAAACTCAACCATCATGATCATCAAACAAACCTATCAAAAGGATAGAAACAGCTATAAACATGCAATCACGAAATTACATACAAGGAGTAGAAAATACCTATGGAGCTTGGTTGTACTCTAATGGAGAATTTAATTCAACTCTTTGATGAAGAGCTCTTCTAAGATCAAAATCTCTAATGCCCAATCATCTTCCACGCTATGACCCGCTACAGATCACTTTCCTCAAGAGAGATGGTGGAATCTCCAAGAGAAAGACTATCTAGAATCTCCAAGGAAACTAGAAGGGAACTAGAAGAGAGAGAGAGGAGAAGAAGAATGCAACTCTTGCAAACTCAAGATGAGGTGGGCGTGCACAACTCCTTGGAATAGGGCATGGACGTCCAGGGGTGTTCCCTCATCTTCCTTTTATAGCTTTTCAACCTTCTCTCTTAGTGTATTATTAGAAGTCCAACTCCCATTAAACTTAGTAACCCTTTGCTCTACTATTACCACTATTAGAAGTCTCACTTTAAATAGAAATAGTAGCTTTACTTATAGAATTAGTAAAGATACAATCTTGGGCTAGCGTGGGGACCACTAGGGATTCCATAGAAAGCTGGCTCTAACTGTGACACCGCGACCCCACATCCCATGTGCAATCCGGGACCATAGTTAATTGCAAATAACTCCACTATATAAATGCAATTGAACTCCAGTCTTAGGAATAAATTACATGAAGGCCCTAAACTTCCCTATCACTACAAGTGGGCCCCTCTATCATTATCCATGGATCAATTGGACGAACCGTCCCACCAATTTAGACCCATATCTTATTATACTTGAGACCCAATCAATTATAGTAATCATTAGTACCATCCAATTAACTCTTAATTGAGATAGGTGTACACTTACCAATGATAAATCCACTAATTGGCACAAGGGGATAATAGAGATAGATTTCATCTTGACCATTAAATGTTCCCACAGTCCTACTACCACGTACCCACGACACCGAGGTGTTGACCTACAGTTGGCCTCACTCATTGGTGACTCAAAGTAAATGAATAGATAGAAACTTGAGTTCATAAATGTCTCTGGGTTGAGAGCCTATTGCTAGGGAATTATGAGAGCATACCTTAAAGTAAAGACAGTGTTCCTAAGGTGCTTCTCATGGTCCTTTCAATACATCCAATGTATCAGTATGATGATCCAGAATCTTACATTCTGATGATCAAGACAGATCACACTATCTCATACTGATCATAATACTGCAACCTTGTCAGATGAGATGCCCAATCTCATCACTGGTTGTGAATTAATTTAAGTATAAGATTTGTGACACATTTCTCCTGTATCTGGATCTCATCCACACACATGCGTTACATCTAATATACTTGTGGACTCCGGTTCATCTCATGACCCGGCATGTCATTTGTGTTGGTTATGTGCATTTAAGAAAACACCATTCATCTCATGAAAGGAAAACATGAATATATAAAGAAATTAATCAATTTATTACATCAATCTAAATGAATCGAGACCACAAAACTAACATTTACAGCCTAGAGTAGATCTGCTTCTTTTTACTTGTGCCAATGTCTAATCCAGAAAGTGGTGTTGTAAACAGACCGCCAATGTTTGATGGTACTAACTATGCCTTTTGGAAAGCCCAAATGACCCTTTTTATCAAATCCATTGGTGGAGAAGTGTGGGATGCTGTAGAGGATGGATGGACTCCTCCTACATACATAATTGAGGATGGCACTGTCAAGCCTCTCCCAATGGTCAGATGGTCAGCTAGTCAAAAAGCACTGAGAGACTATGATGCAAAGGCATTGAATGCCATAACCGGTGCCATGATTGCTGAAGAGTACAAAAAGATTATGACATGTACCACATCTAAACAAGCTTGGGAGCTTTTGGAAACAAATTATGAAGGATCAACCATTGTTAAGAGAGCCAAGCTCCAAATGTTAACTTCCCAATTTGAATCTCTAAGGATGAGAGAATATAAAATGTTTGATGAGTTTCGAACAAAGCTAATGGTGATAGTTAATGAGATGTGGTCACTCGGTGAGCAAATCCCTAAAGGCAAAGTTTGTAGCAAAATCCTTAGGTCTCTACCTAAAAGACTTCACCCCAAAGTGACATCTATAGAAGAATACAATGATCTTGAAACTGTGAAAGTAGAAGAACTAACGGGTAACATTAGAACCTTTGAGATGAAGATGAATAATGCTTCTAATAAATCCAAAGATAAGAAATCAATAGTTTTAAAGGCTTCTCAACCATCTCCACCTAAAGAAGAATCAGGAAATGAAAATGAAAGTGATGATGAAGATGTTGCCTTGCTTACTAAAAGATTCTTAAGACAATTTAAGAAGAAGACTTTAAAGTTTAATAGAAAATAGAAACTGTCGCGACCCCGGACTGAGACCCTCGGGCTTGGGCCCGCGATCGAGATGTGATGTTAATTATCCCACAGGTTTCCACGGTGAGGATTTCAAAACAAGCATGGAACAATCTCACACGAACAATGGTTTGCGGAAGCGTGTAGTAATCACATCATATAAATATCAAGATATATTCAAGATGTATCAAACTTGCATATGTTAAATCATCGTCAAGACAAATATTCAGAGAGGGAAATACAACATAGCATTCCCCAAAAATCTTTCAAGTTTCAAAGTGACAAAAGTATGTTAAACAAAGTTAAGTTACATTCCCACAATAGAAAAGGCCGACAAAGGCCATCACATCCCCAAAATAACAAAATGATAAAATCCCTATCAAGGTGTGTCATATCTCAAGACCCCACCTGACGTCTAGATGACGTCGTCGGGTTGCCACTCACGGACTGGGGGTGGCTCAAAAGCCTCCTCCCGGCGCTTCTCCTCAACGGCATCGGCGCCTGCATCTGAACACCAAAACAAATGGATTAGATACGACGGTCTGGCAAGTGATCAATTTAGACATACATATAAATCATTTGAAACCTGAAATAAAAATGTTCGAAACCATTAAATGAATTCGGAACAAAACTTAAATAGTATGCAGGGCAAAACTGACATGGTTACAAGAAAACATCATGATTCATGAATCCACATAGAGCTCATCCTTTCTCCGTCATACGTGATGACAAGAGCAAGCAAAGACAAAACAAGACAAAGCAAAACAACACAAAAGCCCGAGCCACACAAGGTGGGCGGGAAAACCGGTCGCGGAACCGGAACAAAAGTGTGTATAAATACGCGACTAATCTGCAGACAGTCCTTATGTTTAAGGACCCCCTAACTAGTGGATCAGACCGAGAGGGCAGTCAAAGCTCAGTGGTATTCAACGGAAACCAAGAATGCACAAAATGTAATGACACTTATACAAAACTTGTCGAAAATAGGGGGATACACTCATCAAGACAAAGCATAGCAGTCTAAACAAGAGTAGCATAAGCTATAACAAAACAAGGCTGAAAAAGTGTTCCCCATTATAGTTCTTGAACAATTCAAAGTGAAGCTTATACTTACAAGACAAAACAAGTGCTAAACGATATTCGCCGTATCAAAATCAAGATCTCAAGACAATATTGACCAAGTATACGTTAAGACCTTTCACTTGATCTTCGTGTGTTTAAAACCCAAATGTCGATATTTAAAAGGAATTGGTGCCCTAGAAGTTAAAAGACATTTCAAAGTTTCAAACGCACAATCTCAAGCTAAAAGCTCATAATCATATTCAGGTTTTCATTTTCCAAGAAAATCTCACAAAACAAGTCCATCCTGAAACTCAGTCAGATCTCGATCACCTGTCGGCTAGCCGAGGTACGATATGTCAGCTAGCCGCAAGTTGACCGACGGCTGACTGCCTGGTCCCAGCCAGGAAAATTCTTCATTCTGGAAAAGGAACCGAACTGTAGTCGGTTGGCTGTCGGCTAACCGAAGTGATGCAGGTCGGTTAGCCATCAACTAACCGACGCTCCCCTATTGCAAAACCATCTTCTGGAAAAGGAATCGAAATGGTTCAGTTGGCTGTCGATCACCTATCGCCTAGCCGACCTTTGACCGCCCGCTGACTGACCTTCTGCGACATTTCGGATTTTTGAAGCTGTTCAGCCCTTTCTTTCTCCCTCCATTCTCCTTCCCATTCCAGCATACTTCTTGCAGCAAAATTGAGCCTACATGCTCCCCAACAACAACTATTTGACACCATTCATCATAATTCCTTCATACATCACTATTTCCACCTTTCTTCCAACCCCATCATCCATCCAACAGTCCATTCTAAATAAAGCATTTGACAAAACAAGGCTCAGATATGACAAAGGAAAAGATTTTCTAAGCAATACCAATAAACAAACAAGTAATCCAATAATGAGCATCATAAACTGAACTTAATGAAATACATTCAAGTACATAATTCAAAATGATCTCAGATATTTAGAAACAAAAAATGCTTGAATACTTTGCATGCAAAAAAAAAAAAAAAAAGATCTAAGAAGATCACTTGCCTGGCCAATTACTAATCCACAACTTCCTCAAGAATCTGACCCCACGAGCTGAGTCAAAACTGTTAGTTTTATGGTCTCAATCCATTAAAATTGATGAAATAAATTGATTAATTTCTTTATTTATCAATATATTCATGCTTTCCTTTCATGAGATGAATTGTGTTTTATTACTCGTTTACACATAACCAATATGAATGACATGATGGTTCATGAGATAAACCGGAAGTCCATATTTATACTAGATGCAATACATGTATATGGATGAGATCTGCATACAGGAGACATGTATAACAAATCTTACACTTAAATATCTTTACAACTAGCGATGAAATTGGACATCTCATCTGACAAGGTTGCAATACTTTGATTACTATGAGATAGTTCGATTTGTTGTGGTCATCAGAATGTAAGATTCTAGATCATAGTGCTGATACATTGGATGTATTGAAGGACCATGAGAAGCACCTTATGAACACTGTTTTTACTTTAAGGTCTGCTCTCATAATTCCCTAGCAATAGGCTCTTAATCCTGAGACATTAATGAACTCAAGTTTATATCTATTCATTTGCTTTGAGTCAAAAATGAGTGAGGCCAATTGTAGGTCAACACCTCGGTGATTTGGGTACGTGGTAGTAGAGCTATGGGAAGATTCAATGGTCAAGATGGAATCTATCTTTAATATCCCCTTGTGCCAATTAATGGATTTATCATTGGTAAGTGCGCACCCATTCCGATTAAGAGTTAATTGGAAAGGTACCTTTGATCATTATAATTAATTGAGGCTCAAGGATAATAAGATATGGATCTAAATTGGTAGGACAGTTTATCCAATTGATCCATGGATATTGATGGAGGGGCCTACTTGTGGTGATAGGGAAGTTTAGGGTCTTCATGTAATTTATTCCTGAGACTGGAGTTCAATTGTTTTTATACTAGAGTTATTTGCAATTAACTATGGGCCCAGATTGTACATGAGATGTGGGGTTGCGATGTCCTAGTTGGAGCCAGCTTTCTATGGAATCACTAGTGGTCCCCACGCTAGCCCAAGTTATTAGAAGGTTTCTAATTCTACTTAAACTCTAAAAGGAAAGGAAAGAGAAAGTTACTATTTCTAGTTGAAGTGAGACTTCTAATAGTGGTAATTGTAAGTTACTAATCCTATTTGAAGTGAGACTTCTAATAGTGATATAAGTAAAATTACTAATAGAAGTAAGACTTCTATTTAAGTTAGAAAGAAAAGAGTTATTAATTATTAGAGAAGTGAGACTTCTATTTCAATTAGAAATAGGAGGTGGCTTGGTGGCTATAAATAGATGAAGAAAGAGTGTTGGTTGCCCCTATGCCATTCCCATCTTAGGATTCATGCCCAATACCTATTGTGCAAGAGTTGCACACTACTCTCTCTCTCTCTCCCTCTTCTAGTTCTCTTCTAGTTTCTCTTCTGGTTTGCCCTAGAGCTTCTAGTTGCTTTCTCTTGGAGATCCCACCCATCTTTTTAAGAAAGGAGAATCTGATACGGGTCATAGTGTGGAAGACGATTGGATCTTGGAGATTCCTATTTGATTTGTGAAAGAGTTTCATCATCAAAGAAAGTAACTTCTCCATTAGAGCACAACCGAGCTCCAAAGGTATAATATAGTTCTTTGTATGTTGTAGATTTATTTGTTGCTTTTAGTTGCTGTTTCTATCTCCAAGATAGAGGTTATTACTGATCATGGTTATGAGATTCAGTTTTGGATCCTGGATTTGGTTTCATGGCCTTATGAATACTTGATCCCTGAGTCAAGTGGGTCAAAAGTTTTGAAAACCTATCCATGAGGCCCACCCACTTCCAACAAAAACCTCTACAAAAACCCATGGAAAAACCTCAAAATCACACCAAATTTGAAATCGAAAGACCCATTTTGAAAGTGGGTTTGCATGTTAATAAAACAAGTTCCTTAGGGCCTGAGGAAACTCCATGAAAAAGAAAAAGAAGGGGTCTTTCCTATAGGTAACCAAACAACGAGGAGGAAAGAAGATGAAGGCTCAACTCAGCAGGAATTTCCAAGAAAACTGTATCAAGGGAAAGCTTGGGTTGAGAGGAAGATGGAGGTGCCTTCAGATTTTCATTTGGGGTTTTCTAGCTAGGGCATGCAAAGAGGAGAAATAAAGAAGAAGAAGAAGTTTTCTCAGCTCTCTCTTGAAGAAAAAGTTACAGGAAACATGAGGAGATTTTGAACGTGGGTAGTGAAAGAGAGAACTTAAGTGAGGGAGAGTGGGCCCCATTTGGTCTGAAACTTGATGCGGCTAGAACAGTAACTTGCGGGCCCCGGATAAATTCAATGAAGAAGACAAAAATGATCACCGAAAAATCTAGTTTCCAAATAGTATAAATTTGACATATTTTTTAGATTTCAAAAAATTGGGTTCAGATTTGGTGTGAAAAGACATTTTTACCCCTTTTTGGCCAAAACACTGATTTATGGGCTTCGAACGAAGATGGACTAAATACAAAAGTTGTGTATAATAATCAAATCATTGAAAACAAATGGAAATCACAGT
The DNA here is from genome assembly GCA_029852735.1 of Persea americana. Classification (NCBI taxonomy): domain Eukaryota; kingdom Viridiplantae; phylum Streptophyta; class Magnoliopsida; order Laurales; family Lauraceae; genus Persea; species Persea americana. The sequence goes on from CM056817.1 coordinate 21,310,300, forward strand.
TTAAATCAAAAATCCAAAATCATCCTCCCATGCTCACACGTGCACTCAGGGCATCCCTGAGCATGTTTGACTAAAATCAACGCTCTCAAAATTCCTGTCGTGCCCCCAAACTCGGATCCCCGTAGCAGTCTGACCTCGGGGATGCAAATGGGGAGTAAGAGATAAGTAAAGTTTCTCCCCTTAGGATCCGTGTGTGTGAGGCAGACCAAAAATTTCAAACACATCAAGAACATTTCGCGGAAGCTTACGTGGCATTGCGACCCGGAGCCCGTGGTCATCGGATTCCGTGTCGCACACGACCTGTCAGCGTAAAGCTTGCATAGCATAATCATACTCATATTCAGACTGGAACAGGACATGACACCAAAATATAAAGAGCTGACAGTGACAGGCTTATCATTACCTGAGCATATTCAAGTTATAATTTAACAAGTGCATTAATTACAATCCTAAGAGAAAAGAGGCTAACAAAAGCCTTACAAACAACAAGCTAAAACCAATACTACCCAAAATGTGTAACTAATCTCCGAAGTCACGCACGACGTCTACATGACATCACTGACAAAATAATCCTGCAAGACCCGTGGCTTTACAGCCATCTGCATACGTACTAGCTCAAGACAAGAACCTGTTACCTAAGGCACCAAACAAACAAGGTCAGACATGACGGTCTGGCAGGTGATTAATTTAGGCATGAGTATGAATCATTTAAAATTTATAAGAAATCATATACTGAATTTAAAACAGTTTACAAATCTTAAAACGACGCTTGAGCGATATACATGTCAAGAAAACAAAAGTTCATGAACAAGATATGAGGTAAAACTAGCATGAGTACATATGATCTAGTGTTCAAAGCCATTTAATGAATTTAAAACAATACATGAGCAAAAGCAAGACAAAGCTAGCATGATTACGAGAAAACATCATAATTCATGAATCCACATTGAGCTCATCCTTTCTCCGTCATACGTGATGACAAGAGCAAGCAAAGCAAAACGAAACGAAACAAAACGAAAGCCCGAATCACACAAGGTGAGCGGGAAACCGGCTGCGGAACTGGACAAAACAAGAATGTGTACAATTACACGACTAATCTGTAGATTATCCTTATGTTTAAGGACCCCCTAACTAGTGGATCATACTGAGAGGGCAGTCCAAGCTCTGCGGTATTCAATGATATTTATGTATGCACAAAACATGTCAATACTTGTACAAAACTTATCGAAAATGGGGGAAACACTTATCAAAACAATGCAAAGCGAAACTAAACAAAAGTGGTATAAACCATAGTGAGAAAAGGCTGAAAAGCGTTCCCCAACAGAGTTCTTGAACAATTTAAAACACAGTTGATACTTGTAGATCACAACACGTGCAAATCAATACTTGAAGCAAAACTGATATTTGTAGGTCAAAACAAGTGCAAAACGATATCCGAGCAAAACCAACGCTCAAGTGCAAAACAATACTCTTTGGGTCAAGACTAAAATTTTCAAAACAGACCTTCAAGTATATGTTAAGGCCCTTCGTTTGATCATCATGCACTTGAAGCCCAAATATCCGCTTTTAAAGATAGCTTGGTGCTCCGATGTTATTAGGCATTTCAAGTTTCAAGTGCACAATACCAAGATATAAGTCTCTCAACATATTCTGGTTTTTAGTTCCCAAGAAAATCTCATTAAAAAGGTCGGGTTCGAAAACTCGGTCAGGTCTCGATCACCTGTCGGCTAGCCGAGTAGGTGACTGTCAGCTACCCGTCAGCTGACCGACGGCTGACCGCCATGTCTTCTGACAGGCAAGATCACATTCTAGAAATGGAACCGAACTGGACTCAGTTGGCTGTCGGCTGACCGAAGTGAACCTGTCGGTTAGCCAACAGCTGACCGCCAGCTGACCGAAAATTCCCTGCTGCAAAATAGGCTACTAGAAATGGAACCGAACTAGACTCAGTTGCCTGTCGGTTGACCGAAATGAACCTGTCGGTTAGCCAACAGCTGACCGCCAGCTGACTGACTGGGCTCGGCAGCCCAGCGCAAGTCAGATTTTTTTTCCATTCCTTCTTCATCTAATCTCTTCTCCTTTCCATTTCCTTCCTTTATTTGTCAAATACCTGCACATCCCCTGAGCCTCTGTAGCGACCCCGGACCGGGATCTGGGCCCGCGACGAGGTGGATGAATGATAATGATGATTAGATGAATATACACATTTAATCTCCCACAGGTTTCCACGGTGAGGATTTCACATACACTCCTAAAACATTTACATTGGTGCGGAAGCGTGTAGCAAATCAAACTCTTAATCCATTCTCATTATATAAGACTGATAAGTACATATGTGTGACAAGATGTCAGAGTGAACATTGATATCCATGGCATTTCCCAAAATGAAAGGTTATAAGTTTAACAAAAGATGAGTTAAATTAACATTCCCAAAAAATAAAGGCCAACAAAGGCCAGTACAACCAAAAGTATAAATCATGTATCATTCTATAATCTCCCCAAAATGTTACGTAGCTCAAAGCTAAACCATATGTCTAAATGACATTGTCAGCTTGCCACTCCACTAATCGTTGCGGTTCGCCGACCGCCTCCTCTGGCTCCTCCTCGAAGGCAATAATGGGGGCTGGACCTGAGTACCACAAAATTGGGTCAGACACGACGGTCTGGCAGGTGGGTGAATAGATAATACCAAGAAAGAAATCAAAGCACAGCTTAAACATAATGAAATCTTATTAAAACAATAACTGTCATTAAATAGGATGCATGGCTCATTTAAAGTACAGATGCAATATAAATCTTGTAGGATATTCAAGGTACAGGAACTGACTAGATGGCAACCACACTAAAGCTAAATCCTCTCTATCACTAATGTGATGAGAGCACATTCAGTGCGTTGGGCTCGAGCACACGAAGTGACGAGAACCAACATTATATACATATACATATAGCTAGGCAAGACCACAGCCGTGGAACCGGGTAACGGGGCAAGACAGGATCCAAGTTGCAACTAGCGGGAGCACAAGGGGGAGGCCCAAGTCAGTTGATCAGACTGACAAGGACGTCCAAGCTTAGTGGTGCCGACTCATAGGTTACATGAGAAATCAAAACATGTACAAAACTATATCGGTGTAAAACACTCAAGCAGGCGGGGCATGGTGCTCGTAGGCACACATTTCATATCATTATCTTTTCATGCAGAAACGGGGCTGGCAGGACATGTCAGGTGCATAAATCAGAGTTTGAGATAAAACCAATGATATCGGGTAAGGATACATATAATCTGAGTAAAACAATGAAATGAATCATTATACAGTTACAGACTATATATTGGGGCTTCCGTATTCAGACAACATGTATAATGGTCTTGTATGTCTATTATTGCCCTTAGTATGGTACTCGAATGGTAGAGGACATACCAAGTTTCCTTATGCAAGTTGATGAATCCAAAATTCACAATACATTTTCGAAATGGAGTTCCTTTCTAAGTCGATCTCCTTATGTCATCCCCTGGGTCTTTCCAAGGTGGTAGGGCATCAGAACAACCCATCCAAACCTTTAAATACCATATTTGAAAATAATAGAAAAGACTCAGAAATTTTGGGTGAAATTCGGTCACCTGTCGGTTAGCAGGCGATTAGTCGCCGAGGTGTTCGGCGGTTAGCCACTGGAAGACTGCGGGGCTGACCGTGGTTCACCCTGCTAAAATACTGCATTCTGTGTTTCTGACCGTGCATTTTGGCTACCTAACGGTCATAGGGCGGTTAGATGGCAGTTAGTCGCTGGCTGACCGCGGTTCGCCCTGCTAAAATATAGCATTCTGTGTTTGTAACCGAATCTGAGTCGACTAGCCGCCGGTCACCTATCGACTAGCCGCCAAGGTGACCGCCCGCTGACCGCCCAGCTGCGGGAACTACACATCAGGTGCAGATTTAAGCTTTTTCTTTCCCAAACCATTCCACTTCAACTTCATCCATTTCCTGACATGAAATGGGTCTATTCCCTTCCATTCCACATCTAATCCTTTCCTCCAACCACCATTCCATCAAGGCATTAAGTTTTCCTTGAAGGACCCGTCCTTTTCTTTCTCGCCTTCCTCCGTCCCGGGTCTGCCGGGGTGCGGCAGGGCGAAGAGAAAAAAAGAGCAAGCATCAACATTTTTTTTTTGTACGGGTATGCCAGATTTTCTATTCTACTTTGAATTTGAAGTGGTGATCCGGAGATTCACCTTCACAAGTAGAAAAGGAAATCAACTTTTTTCTAACTTTCCATTGCACATATATTTTAAAGAAAGAGACAAGGTTTTAAAATGCCGTGAGAGGCGATTTTGTTTAATTTGCCGTGAAAGGCAGTTTTGTGCCGTAGAAGGCGATTTTGTGCCGTAAAAGGTAGTTTACAAATCTCATCAAAATGTAAAGACAAGAAATGTGATTTTTATGTCTCTTTTAAAAAATACAATACAATAGAAAAGTAAGAAAAGGAATCTGACTTCTCAAGCGATTGTGGGGACTCGTTCAGATCGATGGTCGCGAGTCATGTATGGGCTCCGCCATCGTCCTTCAGATAAGAACACTTGATGCTTTGATTCACTTGGCTTGGCTTGGACCTCAGATTTTTAGAGGATAAAGACCAAGAGAAGGTCTTATATCCAATAAAAAACCAAGTAGACGGGCTGAAAAGCCACATCTAGGCCATGTTGGATAGAAGAAGAGAGGAGATCTTCGGGGGGTGACGCCCCAAGGGACTTCGATCACCTTGTAGAATTTGCAGCAGAGTTTCTTCAAACTGAGAGAGCTTCTTTTTTGCAGAGAATTCTTCAGGATAGTTTTCAGATAATTTTTCTGGACCCAATTTTCAAGACCCCTTCCCTTTGGAATGACCGCCTATTTATAGGCTTTTGGTGGCCATTAGGAAGGTCTTATAGGTATTAATGATATTAATGCTCCATGATGGGAGGAGTTACAAGATTTAATTTCATAATTTTGTAACTCCTTTTTCTTGAATTTTGATTGACCGATGGAGAGTAATGGGCATTTAATCTCCATGATAATGGGAGTTTCATGATTAATTACCATGATTAATCTCCATAATGATAGGAGTTACATGGTTAATTGTCATGATTAATTGGACTTGTAACTCCCATTTCTTGGCTTCTGATTGGGCCGTTCAAAATAATGAGTTAATGACCCTAATAAGTTGCCATAAAAGGGTCATTTAACTTCATCAATTGGCTGCCGAGTCGCTTGAAGAGTTGCGGGCCACGCCGCGTCTTTTGGAATTCTTCTTGCGATGATCATCGATGGATCCGTACGTTGCTTGATGTCGGATGACGATGAAAATTCAGACATTGGTTGCCACTAATGGTCCGGCAACATCTGTCCAGTCGATTTCTTGATCGGTCGGGCAAAAAGTGTGCTTTCTTGGTTGGCCGGTTGGCGGTTTCGGAGTGTCCGATGATGATCAAATGATTTTGATAGCGGATCCGTGATGTTGACGAAGATCGACGGATATCATGCCTCAAAAATCAGAATTTAAGAAAATCACAGGGGCTAATCATTGCGAAACGCGAAAACAATCGGAAAAACGGAAGTTTCGGCGGAAATCCGGAGACCCGGATTTCCAGGGTCGCCGGCGACCATGGGGCTGGCGACCTTGGACTTTGGTCCATTTTTCGGCCGCCTTCCGGTCGCCGTTTCTTGGTCGTTTCTCGGGCTTTTTCGCTTCTGTTTTCTCCTGTATTTTTCTTTGACATTTCTCTTCATTTATTGGCTTGATTCCTCTGAATAAAACCCGTCAAAAGGCTGTGCAAATCAGAGCACAAAGTTTCCTATTTTTTGGAAAAGCCGAAGACTCTGTAGCCAATTTTCCGCCAAGAGTTGAAACTGGGTCAAACGATGTCGTAATGACCTAAAATTTGAGGTGAAGTTTCTTGGGCATTTGATAGGACCAACCATTGGCTTTTATTTGAGTTTTGAAGCCGTTTGGGGTCCCGTCGATGCTTGACTTGATTTCACCGTGCAGAAGATGTCGAGCTTTGATGTACGGTCATCCGATGTCCGATTGACCTGAAATTTGACGGGGAGCCTATTGGAGTCATTTTGAGATGATCCATTAGCTCTGATTTGGGTGCCATGGTCCTGGGGAGCTTCGCCGTCGGTAGGCTTGATTTTGCTTCGGAGCATCAAAACCGGGTCAAACGTTGTCGGAATGACCTGAAATTTGACGTGCAGCCCTTTGGAAGCATGCAGAAGCTACTCATGTGTTTTGTTTGATGAGTGGCGGAATCAGAGGTTCTCGCCGCCGGAAGGCTTGATTTCGCCATTCGAGAGTTGATGGAGGGTCAAACGGTGTTGGTTTGACTTGAAATTCGACATGGAGCCCTTTGGAGGTATTTTGAGACCATCCATAGACTCTGATCGAAGATTTGATGTATTTGACATTGTCGCCGTCGGGAGCTCCCGCTCAGCTGTTGGAGGATTGAAGTTAGGCAAGATGGTGTAGAAATGGCCCGAGACTTCATGTGTGCCCTTCTTTTGGCTACTTTGAAAGATCTTGTAGTTTTTGTCCGGTTCTGTCAAGATCTGATGCTTGAAGCAGCTTTGTCTGTTTGTAGTAGGATGCGGCTCCATATAGCTTTTGATGTTGATGAGGCAAAGTGACATTTTTGGTGTCAACAAATGCCCCCTCGAGGTACAGCGATGAAGCAATCGATGTGCCTCGAAGAAAACTTTGAAGGAGAACTTCTGACTTGACCAAGAGTTTCTGAGCATTTTTCTTGATAGTGTAGCCTTTTGAGTTTCCAAGGGAATTTTATGGCAGTGGGAGACATCACGTACCATCTCAAGGCAAAATTTTGAAAATGACATTTGGGTTGGGTTTTTGGGTTTTGGATTTTCTTTTTGACCTTGTGAACCTAAAGGCTTTGTGTTGCGCATCAGGCGGTCAAGAAGGTTTTTGGTTTTTGACCTTGTGACCTAACAAGCTGTATGTGGCAGGTTAGGGGTCGGGTTTTGAATTTTGATTTTGGTCTTGTGACCTAACAAGCTGTATGTGGCAAGTTAGGGGACCGGGATTTGGTTTTGGTTTTGGCCTTGTGACCCAACAAGCTATATGTGGCGAGTTAGGAGACCATGGTTTGGATTTTTATCACTCTTTGGGACAACTTTGGGTCCATTGGAGTGGTTTGGGTTTTTATGGAATGACAATTTCAAGGTTTTGGCTTAATTTGGTTCATGAGGTGGGATGGTTTGGGTTTTTGGAAATTCATGAGGCTTGGATTTTTTGTATGGTCCAATCAACTCAAAGGAGGCATGGAACCATTTTTGTATGCTCTTGGCAAGAGGAATTTTGACTAAAAGCCACTTTTAGTGCCTAGGTGGTCAAACCTGGCTCTTGTGGGCTAACCCATGGGACCTTAAGCTTTTAAAGATGGCTTAGATCTCATGTGGTGTCATTTTGTTAAGAATATCTAAAAATATCTCCTTTTGGTAGAGAATATCTAAAAATATTCTTACTTGGAGAGAATAGCTCAAAGTATCTTTCTTTGGGAGAGATTTTCTCAAAGTATCTTTCTTTGGGAGAAAGTTCCTCACAATCCCTCTATTTTTGGAGAGAAATTCTCAAAAGATCTCCTCATTGGGAAAGAATATCCCATAATTCCTTTCTTTTAGGAAGTTTGCTAATTTGTAGCACTTACCTCCTTTCTTTTCTCCCCCTTTCCTCTTTTGGTTTGCTTTCTTCTATAAAAGCAAGGGGATTGGATCTCTTGTTGCTATTGCTCTCCTTTTGCAAGAACCTTCAAGAGTACTCCAAGATCAAGAATTCTTCTTCTTCAAGGATCTTCAAGCTTTTTCTTCTTCTTCTCCATCAATGGCTTCAAGTAAGTTTCTTCTTTTTCTTAAGAAACCCCATGTAGGAATAGAAAAAGATTTTCATTCTTTCATTTTCTTTTCTTTTCTTTTCTCTTCTTTTTTCTTTTTTTCCACGTGTATCTCTTTCTTTGTTTTTTTTTTTTGCGCGTCTTTTTTTTTTTTATTACCGTGTGTTTTTTTTTTTTTATCTCTTTTTTTGTGGCCGTACGGACAAGACCGTACGGTCATGGTCGTATGGCCACGAGACCTGTGGGCAAAATTTTTTTTTTTTTCTTCTTTCTCTTTTTTTTTGAAAAGAGATCTTCTCTTTTTCTTTTGGGTTTTGAGATGCGCATGCATGACAACTTTCCTTCTATGCATTTTTTTTTTTAGAAAATGGAATTTGGAAGTATGATAGTGCACACCTGGGAATCTTTTCGCAAGTCTTGGAATTTGGAGCTCGCAGTAATGTTGAGCCCTTTCTTGGTCTTGCGGGGATTTTCTGAGGAGCTTTGCAAGTTTTGGATTCTAGAGCTCGCAGCAATGTTGAGTCCTTTTCCGATCTTGCGGATATTTGAGAAGCTTTGGCTTGATCTTGCAGCAATGTTTGAGTTCGAGCCTTTCTTTGAGAATTTTCGATGATTATGGGCTTGCAGCGATGTTGAGCCCATCTTCAAGCTCCTATTTCTTTCGGGGTGTTTCCCTTTTCTTCGGAATTGCCCCAGGATCATGCCAAAATTTCGCTAGATTTTTTAGCAAAATTCTGTCATTTTGATGATTGATTTTTTTTTTCTTTCCATCCTTTGCATGTAGTTCCTCCAGAACGAACAAGGGTAAGGAGCCGGTCACTGATGCGCCTCGCCGTTCTACCAGATCCTCTAATGCGGCCGTTCAGCAGGCCTGGGAGGAGGTTCAGTATGTTGAAAGGAACTTGGAAGAGTGTGACTCGCTCAACCGAGATGAGATGAGGCAACATTTGATTGCCCTCAAGGATGAGGAGTATTATAAGATTATGGTAAGCAACCGTCCCTGGGTCACGGACGATCAGAGCATTGTGCCCAAGCCTACCTTCTTCTTTGGTGATGCCGTCCCCGACGATTCAACATACCAAAGGAGATGTTTTCAGTTCTTTTTCACAGTTGATGGTGAGAAGAGAGTTGTTTCTACTCGGTCGTCCTTCGATCAGACAATCTCGATCATGAGCCTTTCCTCCACAAGCTCGAAGAGGGAAAATCCTCCAAGCTGGGTGAAGAGGACGAACGTGATCAAGACCGGGGTTTTTGTTGGCGGCCCTTCTGGTTCTGCAGAGAAGTCGCCTGCCCGTATGGACACTTTGATGCCGGCCAGTGGCTACCAAGGTTCAGACCAGTCTTCGATCGATTTGAGACCGGTGGGCCTTGGCATTTTCAAGGGCGATGGCAGCAATTGGGTGAAGCCTTTTCGACTTCGTGGCCGTTTCAGTGCGGACTCGAGTTGGGAGTCGTGGACTGATCACATCCTGCAGGTTGGCGGTGCCATTCTGAAGGAGGCCGAGATTTTTTATGCTGTTCGCGCTTTTCGACAAACCGTGGTTTTCTCCGATGAGGCCTTTATGGCCATGCTGGAGTCGTTCCTTCCACAAACCAACACCTTCGTTGTCACGAATGGTGAGATTGGTTTTTTTTTAAAGGAACTGTCACGCCCCCGAACCCGATTAGTAATTAAACTGGATCCGGGGTGTGAAATTTAGGACTAATTAAAATTTTTTGCCCTTAATGCCCACGGATCGAAGTCCGCTGTGAGGATTGTATAGTTGCCTCATTATCAGTTAACCAACAGGGCTTGTCCGGTAAACGCATTCATTAAACCTGTAGAGATATCGAAGCAAGTATGGATTTCATTCCATTAAATTTCAAGTTTCAAATAAAAACATATAAAGTTTAGAAACATCAGGGCCATCCCGAAAACTTAGGCCCTGGTACAAAAGGTATACAAAAGTATGATGATTACAAAATGTTTAAACCAAAAGATAGGACGAAGTGGTACGATGAGAAATATCCCCGTGTTACGCGCTAGTGCCGGAAGTGATGACGCTAAGCTACGTCATCGGCACCCCACTCTCGTACCTCATCCTCCTCCCCCGGTTGAGGATCCTCTGGGATTGCCTCGGCATCCGGGTCAACGTAGGGGTAGTAATAGGTGTCCTCTGCACACCATGGGATAAGGTCAACAACATGTTGGCAAGAAGATAAGCAATATACATTATTCATAACATGCTTCAAAGGAGAGTAAAGACAAATACATGATCATAAGATAACAAGGTACAAACTAGGCAATAAGCATGAATAATACGAGAATCAAGTAATAAGATAAGTCCTAGCAAGATAAACAAGAATAACCATCCATGAAATGCGATGCAAGCAAGAGGAGACTCCGAGGATGTCCAAAGCCATCTCCCGAGGGTATAAGTGACGTCCGAGCCAACTACAAATACCCAAAGTCCGGCTCTAGGGGGATCCTGGCTCCCGGTCCTAGGAATAGCAGCACGGTCCTTACCCGCTCCCAGCTATTCACGCCATGGACGCCGTCCAAAGCCGACTGCCCACCCTAGTGTCTGGTATCCGGCCCACCCAAGAATCATCAGACTGCAGCTGGTATGAATGCAAGATGATGGTGATGGTTTGTATACTACACAAGTTCCAAGACAAATACACGTGGATAGGTTTCCAAGTACAAGATAATAAGCCGAGGGCTACTCCAAGTCAAGCCAAGTTCCATGAGTAGTCCTCTTTCAAGCCTATCCACACGTGTCCGTCAATACAAGGCAAGGTACCTACGGATACACTCTAAGTCCGGTCCAATCCTAATTCTACAAGTAAAAATACAATTATACAAGTATTCAAGATAGAGTGTACAAGGTAAGACGTGCTACGGCTACAAGATTCAAGAGTCAAGAATGAGGAACAAGCCAGACCTAAGTCAAGGGCTGTCAACCGTGTACTAAACGTATCCCCAACGGAGGACGTATGGAGAATGAGTCATTGGTGTCCTAATTTGGCGGCTCATGGTGTACGGAAGTTAATGGGCACCAATCAACTCACTACCACACGCATTCGGCCAAGTAACGTCAATATACGGAAATCCTGGACAACCAACGAAGCACACCACGCCAATCATGCCCCGTTTCCATTTTTCCCAAATGGTCATGTAAGGGTAGGGTCAAGGGGTCCCACATATAAAGTCAAGACCTAGGGCAGAAGTCCCATTTTCAATAGCAGTTTTCTGAGCAGGCGGCTAGCCGCCTGGGGTTGGTCGGCTGACCGCTAGGTCGCCGAGTGGTGACCGACGGGTCACCGCGTGTAGTGCAGACACTACTGGGTTGGGATTTCGTCAGGTCGGCCAGCCGCGGGAGGACCGCTGGGTCACCGTGGGCAAGACAGAACCTGGAGAGGTTCTGTTCTGATTAGGCGGTCAGCCGAGAGCTGACCGCGGGTGTAGCCGCGAGAACAACTGCCCCTAGTTTCTGGGTAGGCGGTCAGCCGCTGGCTGACCGCGCGGTGACCGCCCGTACAGAACATGGAGTTTCTGAAGCTGTTCTCAGTCAGATTCCGAGATACACCTACTGAGCTTCAGAGTCCTCACATTCCATACCTGTAAACCATGCATATCATATAACAAAACACGCATCCATTCCATCTAAGTCTATTAACATTCTCCCTAATTACATGTGGAGTCCAATGAAACATAAAACGAGCTTGGAATTTGGTGGAAGTCTAAGCAATACATTAACAAGAATGAAGTAAACATACATGCGTGATTAACACACAATGCTAATCTACTTGCCTTCACCAAAGGGATCGAAAAGATGGAGATTAGAGAGAGAAGCTTGAGGAGGAGAGCTCCCTACACACTCTAGCCAAACCCACCTTCCAAAACTCTTCTCCTACACCCAATGAACACCAAGGAAGAAGAAAAGAGGGAAGCCATTAACATGCTACCCATTTGCAGCCATGAAAAACGAAATGGGGAGGGAAGGAGAAGGGGAAAACTCACCAAATTTAGATCAAGAGGTAGAGGAAGAAGAGAGGAAGAAGATGGTGTGCTTGGTTTCTCTTGGGATGCTTTCAATCCACACTTGCAAGGAGAGAAATGAAGGAGGAAGAAGAAGAAGCTCCAGCAGTTGCATTGAAGAAGGGAACGAATGGTAGGGCTGGGTTTAGGGTTTAAAATGTGGGTTGGAGGGGAAAAGTCCAAAATGCCCCTTTGAGTGAAATGAGAGAAAATCAATTATTTGAGGGACTTCGGGGAGTCAAATCATGACGAGCCAAGAACGAAAGATGACGAGCGCGACGAGATCTTTCCAACGAGCCCAAATTCGGAGAAAACGACACTTTTCAGAAAAATACCCAATTTTCCTATGAATCACAACCTAACCCCTTATTAAGACTAATCGCACTCGGAATCGAATGAAACTTCGGGAACATCTTTCTAATGATAAAAGAAACTCGCTTAGCCACTAAACCCGCCTAATTAGCTAAAATCACAATTAATTAGGCTAATTGCAGATATTAAGAAATTAAACACCCTATTAAGGTCGGGGACCTTACAGGAACTGAGTGCCATCACTGGGCTGCCTATCCTCGGCAATCTCTATGAGGAGTTTATGCCTATCGACATCGTCCTTGAGGAGCAGTCTGAGGAGTTTAGGCTTTTGTACTTTCAGCTCGTCGCCTTCTATGATTTTTTGAAGGAGAAGGAGGGCTCGAAAGTCCGGTGTAGCAGTTGGAGGAGTGGTAGATTTTTGTCTTCCAACTTCTTTGACAGTGGGGAGTCTTCTGAGAGTACGACCCAGGAAGCTAGGGCTAAGAACCCGGATTCGAAGAAGATCTCCGTCATGCGAGAGAATTTGAGGGTATTCTTCGCAAGCACAGACGCCATTCATTCTGACATTGTGCTGAGGAGAGATCTCGCTGTTTACCTCACTTATTGGCTGGGTGAGGCTGTTTTTGCTGGAGGAGATGGAACGCACATCAGGCCGCATTGCATTTTTCCGGCTTGTCAGATAGCGTTTGGAGAGTGGCTTGCTTTGGTGCCTGCTCTTTACTCTTATTTGTGTACCGAACTGCAGGCTGCTGCTTTCCTGGTTCGGCTTGGGCTTCCCATGAACAGGGTATTTTCAGCCCACATTTTCTATTCTTAGTATGTATACCACTGTCCCAATTTCCACCGATTGGGTGCTGCTCAGGACGATGACCCGTTTATGATTCGGTTGGCTAGAGGGAAGCCTGTTTCCGAATCTCTTTTATCTGCCCGCTTGAGGATCCAACGATTCTGGGACGTCGAGATGGGGCAGTCTTCAGTGAAGCTTTCTCCGGGTTTGAGGAAGAAGGCTTTTGATTTTGGTGTCTCCCGTGATTCGACCTGGGCAGGGTCTGGGAGACACTATTCTTTGACAAATGCCGAGAGGAGTTGGCCTTTTAACATACGTGTCGGCACGATGGTGTACCGCAGACATCTTTTCGTCGACATCCAGCCGTATGTTCCCTCGCGTTTTGCCATGTAGTTGGGCTTCTCTCAAGGCGTTGTTGGAGCGCCTTCGAGCAAGGTGAAGCGTTTTGGAGGTCTGCAAGACTGATGAAATGCATGGGCCTTTTATAGCGCGGAAGACACTACTGCCCTGATTTCTTATCCTGAGTTGCCTACTTTTCGAACGGCTGGCTTCACAAAATGGTTTGTGGAGAGCTTTTCAGCATACCGGGGGCTTTCCAAGAAAGAGCTTGATGTAAAGCAGTCTTCCAGGAAGGGCCTTGGGAAGTCAGACGGCATTCGCCGAGAAGAAGTTCTGGCTTTTCTTTCTGGAGAAAGGCACATAATAGGTTTTCTCGAAGAACAGGACGTCATCAGACTGGGAGCTGTACAAGAGATACCTGGTGAGGTCTTGGAACAGCTTGCCGAGGAGGAGGCTGAGGTTGCTGCTTGGATTCAAGCCGAGCGAGCAAAGGCTTCCATGGAGTCTACTGGCAAGAGCAGACTGTCCAGTGAGGACTCTGGCGAGAGGCCTGATTTTAATGGTGGGGAGGGTGCTTTCAGCAGTTTGTCCCGTAGGGGCAAGAGGAGAAGGGGACACCGCCGAAGTCAGAGGCGGCACGAAAGTTCTCCTGATCTGGAAATTCCTTCCACCATTGTTGAGGAGGCATCAGGGGATGATGACGAGCCTCGAGAGAAGAGAAGTCGAGGGGAAGAGACCGTTGATGATGGTATGCTTTTCCCTTTTCTCTTTCCGGTTCTTTTCTTTCATGAGAGCTTTTGTTTTGATCTACTGCTTTCTTTCTTTTGGCAGAAGATGATGGTTTGTTGATGCCCGAGGTTCCGACCGATGAGGCGGTGACGGATCCTATCGTGGCATCTGAGGAAGAACCCAGAGATTCTGAAGTAGATCAAGAATCTCCTCCTGGTATGATTTTTTTTTCTTTTTCTCTTTTCTTTTTTTTTTCTTTACCGCCACTTGCTGACATATATATATATATTTTTTGCCAGCTGACTTGCCGGAGGATTCCGACGACATTGAGCCATCCATGGACACAACTTTTGATGATGCTTCGGATGAGCTCATGGAGGCAGAAAGCGTTCCACCAGTTGTCGAAGAAGGTACTTTGTAATGATAATCTTGATATTTTGATTTTTGACAAGATTATATTCATACCTTTTTCATTTTTCATTGGCAGGTTGTGAGGTGACAGAAGAAGTTCCTCTATCTTTTTCAGAACCAGAGTAGGGGGTACCTGTGACCGATCCAGGAGTAGGGGCTTCTTCCACCAATTTTGATGAGGCAGAGGCGAGTCCGCCTACTGATATTCCTTCCTCAGCGGATTTGGATAGAGCTTCTTGATTACTCTTCGAACGGTGCCTGACACAGGTAGTCGACCAACGGAGCATGGCGAGTCTTCATCTGAGCCATCCTGTCAGTTTGCGAGGAAGGTGTTGAAGAGAGTCTTGAGCTCATGGGTCGAGACCCTTTCTTCTGGCCATTTGGAGGCTAGTTTTGGCATGGTGAAGCATGTGCAGGACATTCTTGCCGATAGCGAAGAAGTCGGTCTGGACATTACAGATGCCAAGGCTTTTGTTGATGAAGTCATCGCTCTAGGCAACAAGTGGACTGAGACCAAGAGCTTTCCGAATGATGATTTCTTCAACAAGATGTTTTTGAAGCCTTCCAGTGAGGTCTAATCTGATTTGAATGAGATCTCGCGGACTCGAAAGCAGCTCGTTCGGGAGAGGAACGTCACCGAGTTGGCTATTATTGAGCTGACACAGGACTAGCACCGCCTTGATAGGGAGGTCACCGAAGCCAGACAGCACCTTGAGCTATTGGAAGAACAAGCCGCTGCCAAGTGGACTGCCACTTTGAAAGCTCGCGATAGAGAGAGGCTCTCATTCGCCAAGTTGAGGAGGTCGAAAGCAATCTCCGGAGGAAGTCTCAAGAATATGAACAATGGCAGATTCTTTGGGAAGAGCTTCCTCGCGCTGAGGATGGATCGCGACAGCCTACTGCTTTTTATGGGAAGATTTTGAAGAAACGCGGCCTGGAAGCTTTGGAGGCTAAGGCCAAGTGTTTGCTTGAGGAGTTAAGCCTATGGCTGAAGACCATATCGGACTAGCCTTCTGATTTGTAACAAACTTTTTCTTCTTTTCTTTTGGTACCTCCATGTATAAACACTTTTGGCACTTCTTTTTGTTTTGTATCCCCTTATTTCACTTAAATTCATTTTTGATGAAAACATAAGCAAAAATTGAATGGGAATGGTTTGTTTGAAAATCTGATCGAAAGGTTTTCATTTTGTGAAAATCTTTCATCAAATGGTTATTTTTAGGCATGCAAGCCAGATTTTGTGGCAAAATGCCTGATTTTTGAGATGGCTTGAAAGCCGAATTTTGGATGGCATGAAAGCCAAAATTTTGTTTGGCATGAAAGCCGGTTTTTGGCATGAGAGCCGATTTTTGTGGCGTGAAAGCCAAGTTTTGGTTTTGTGGCATGGAAGCCGGTTTTTGGCATGAGAGCTGATTTTGTTTGTGGCATGGAAGCCGGTTTTTGGCATGGGAGCCGATTTTTGTTTCTTTGGCGTGAAAGCCAGATTTTGTGGCATAGAAGCCAAGTTTTTTTAAAACCAAGTTTTGTTTGGTTGGCATGGGAGCCAGATTTTTTGATTTTTGGCATGAAAGCCGGGTTTTGGAGTGAAAGCCGGGTTTTGGTTTTCAAAAATGCAAGTATCGACTAAGAGTCGCCTCCCTGCTGAATGGTATTGCAAGTATCGATGGAATGTCGCTTCCTTGCTCATTCGGTTGCGAGTATCGATGGAATGTCGCTTCCTCACGGATTTGGGTGCAGGTATCGGCTGAATGTCGCCTCCTTGCTTTTTTCTTAAAAATTTGGTTTTGTGGGTATCGATGGAATGTCGCCTCCCCACGATTTTTGAAATTTGAGGTTTTTTTGAACCTTTGTGTTTTTGTTTTGAAATTTGGGTTGTGGATATCAACTGAAACCTTGTGTCTCCACGATTTTTTTTTTTTTTGAGATTTCGCAAGTATCGACGAGGTGTCGCTTTCTTGCGATTTTGAGGTTTTGGAAGTATCGAATGGGGTTCGCATCCTTCCGATTTTTGGGCTTCGCATGAGTATCGACTAAACGTCGCTTCCCCACGGTTTTTTGTTTAAAGACACGAGGGTCGTAAATTTTGGCTAAAAACCATCTTTGGTGGTAAAAGTCAGGGTGGACTAGGGTGGAAATTCCTAAGTCCTGATTTTTGTTTCAAACCATGAATTTTGGGCTCAAGGATTGAAAGTTTTGGTCAAGTTAGGGAAGAGGCTCCGAGACTTGGATTTTGAGTTTGATTTTTTTTTAACAATGAAACATTGAAAGTAAGCATTGTTTTTGGCTTTTTAGAAACTTCAACATAGGGATGAAAACTCTAAAAGGGGTGGGTTTGACGACAAAGTACCTAGGAATAGGCTTTGGCCATGCAGGCATCACTCTGACCCGATGTGGGAAGTCTTCAAGGGTAGTACCGCTTCAAGAACTCGCCATTGATGGGCAGCATACATCTGTCACCTTCCATGTTTAGAAGAGCATATGCGCCATTGGAGAAGACTTTGTTGATGACAAAGGGTTCCTCCCATTTTGGTTCGAATTTGCCTTTGGATTTGTGGGCAAAAACCATTGGCCTTTTCACCGCAAGAACCAAGTCACCCTTTTTGTGGGCGCGTTGCCTGACCCTTTTGTCAAAAGATCTTGCCATGCGTGCTTGGTAAAGCTCAACACTTTGTAGAGCTTTGAGTCGTCTTTCATCGAGGTTATCCAGTTCTTGGAGTCTTAATTTGACGTTGCTTTCTTGCGTCATTTCATTTTGTAGAGATACCCTTAAAGAAGGAATTTGTACCTCTAGGGGGACAACTGCTTCGCATCCATAGACCAAGGAGAATGGTGTGCTATGGGTTGGTCCTCGAATGGTAGTCCGGTAGGCCCATAAAGCTTCAGGCAGTTTGTCGCTCCAGTCTCTTTTGTGAGTAGAGACCATTTTCTTGAGAATTTTGCAGAGTGTCTTGTTGAAGGCTTCTGCTAGTCCATTCACTGCCGGGTTATACGGAGTCGAAGGACAACTTTGAATTTTGTATTTGTCGCAAAACCTGTAGAATCCGTGATCCCGGAATTGTGGTCCGTTATCATGGACGAATCTTTTAGGTATGCCGAAGTGACAAATGATGTTGGTTCGTAAGAATTGAATGACTGACGAGGTCTTCATTTCACTGAACGCAAATGCTTCTGACCACTTTGAGAAATAATCCGTAGCGGCAAAGATGAAGCGATGACCTTTGCTTGACGGGGGAGAGATAGGACCTATGATGTCCATACCCCAGGCTTCGAAGGGCCATGAGATCGCTGTAAGATGTAGCCATTCTGGAGGCATGTGTACATAATCTCCATGAACTTGGCATTGTTGGCAACGTTTAACAAATTGTATTGTGTTAGCCACCATGGTAGGCCAATAATAACCTAACCTTTTTATCTGATCGTAGAGCTTGGGACCAGCCTGATGGGCTCTACAAAGACCAGCATGAACTTCTTTTAGAGTTTCTTCCGCCTCTTGTTGTGACAAGCAGCGTAGAAGTACTCCATTGAAGGATTTTCTGTAAAGCATTTTGGAGGGAATATCCAAATGAAAGTTTGGGGCTCGTCTTTGGATACTTATTCGCTCTTTTGGATCTTTAGGTAGGATTCCGAACATAATATAATCAATGAACGGATCCCTCCAGTCGCCTATCGGAGGTTTAAGGATGGAAATCCGACTTCAGACCACTCGGTGGCATTCAGCAACTGCTTGGTGTGTGTTGAGAGGAGGGAGAATCCTTCTCTGGCACACTGTAATTTGCATGTTTTCCCCTTCTTGGGATGGCATGGATGCAGCAAGTCCAGCCAGGGCATCTGCACGGATGTTTTCACCTCTACGGATGTGGGTGATGTGACAGATGTCAAAGTTTTGATGAAGCGATTGCGCCTTGTTGTAGTAAGGCAACAGATCAGGCTTCCTGATTTCATATTCCTGATTCATCTGGTTGACGATCAGTTGAGAATCCCCAAATGCTTGCAGTATGGTGATGCCAGATTCGAGGGCGCGTTCCAATCCTATAATCAGAGCTTGGTACTCAGCTGCATTATTTGAACATGGTTCCAGTAGCGAAAATGCGTGTGGAATCATGTATTTATCGGGGCTAACAAAGAGAATGCCAATTCCCGATATCGGCTTTCCTTTTTCATTTGTCCTGGTTGCACCATCGAAGTACATGTTCCAAGAGGCATTTGGTGAGGAAGTCTCCACACTGTAGACAGGTTCGTCTGGGAGATCATCCCTGAGCGGAGAATCCTTAGGCAGTGGATGTTCTGCGAGAAAGTCTGCCAGAGCTTGACCTTTGATTACTTTCTGTGGTACATACCTAATATCAAATTGTGACAGAAGGATGGACCATTTTGCCAGCCGAGCATTGAGAGAACCTGCTTTTGTGACAAGGACCTTTAAGAGATTGATCCTCGATATCAGGTATACTGTGTTTGACAACAAATAGTGACGCAGCTTTTGTACAGCGAACATCACTGCCAAGCATTCTTTTTCGACTGGAGAGTAGCGATGCTCTGCACCTCCCAACATGCGACTAAGGTAGTATAGAGCAGCTTCTTTTCCTCCATCATTTTCTTGTGCAAGTAGAGCGCCCAAAGAATAGTCAAGAGCTCTTGTGTACAAGATGAATGGTTTTCCGGTTGTGGGAACAGCCAACACCAGAGGCTTGGTCAGGTATGACTTGATGTCTTGAAATGCAGCTTCACATTCAGCATCCCAAACAAAGTCTACTCCTTTCTTCATCAGGCGAGAAAATGGACGGCATTTTCCTGATAGATTGGAAATGAACCGTCGGATGTATGCCAATCTTCCTTGAAGCCCTCTTAGTTCTCTTAGGGTCCTTGGAGATGGCATTTCTAGAATTTCCTTGACTTTGATGGGGTCAAGTTCTATTCCCGCTTTCCGAACTATGAATTCGAGGAACTTACCCGATGAGACACCGAAGAAGCATTTGAGGGGATTTATTCGCAGTTTGTGTTTGCGAAACCGGAGGAAGACTTCTCGAAGATCTTGGAGATGGTCTTCTTTCCATTTGCTTTTGACGGCGTGGTCATCGACATAACATTCGACCGTCTTGTGCTGCATATCTCGGAATATCTTCATCATAGCCCTTTGATATGTTGCACCAGCATTTTTCAGACCAAATGGCATGATAGTGTAGCAATACACACCAAATGGGGTCCGAAAGGATGTATGCCTTTCATCTTCGGGATGCATCTTTATCTGGTTGTAGCCAGAGAAGCCGTCCATGAAAGTCATTCACTCAAACCCGCAGGTGTTGTCAATCATTACCTCCGGTATGGGGAGCGGGAATTCATCTTTGGGGCATGCATTATTCAGGTCTCTATAGTCAATACAGACTCTGATTTGCCCATTTTTCTTTGTCACAGGGACGATGTTGGCCAACCATTCAGGATGTCGTTCCTCGCGGATGAAGCCAACGTTTTTGAGTTTGTGAACTTCTTGTTCAATTTTGTCTATCACATCAGGACGGAATCTTCTTTGGCCTTGTTTGACAGGCTTGATATTTTCTTGCAGGTTGAGTTTGTGAACTGCTATTTTGGGATCTAAGCCAGGCATTTCAGCGTAAGACCATGCAAAACAATCAACAAACTCACGAAGAAAAGAGACATACTCGGGTAACTCCTCATCCTTTATATTCTTGCTTATGAATACAGGACATGGGTTATCTGGTGTTCCCAAGTCTATCTTTTGAACAGAATCTTGTGTCGGAAGGTTTGAAGGTGGTTCCTCCACAACATTTTCGAAGGTTTCCAGCTCGACAAGACCTTCTGGATCTCCAAGGGCATTTTCAGACCATGGCTCCGCTTCTGTCCATAAATCTTCTTGATCGGTATTCTTCTCAAGACTTGCTATGAGATTATCCCAATCACCAGCTGAAACTGGGTCGAAGTAAGGCACTTCTTTTGGAGACAACGGCTCTTCTGAATTAGGGAACCATGTGTCTGTGTCATCGAACAATTCCTCTTCATCATCAGAGAAATCATACCAATTTGATGAGCTTCCTGGGTCCTTGTCGGGTAACTCTTCAAAGAGATATCCAGGGAGATCGATGTTTTCATCGACATGAGATGTTGAGGCTTGGTCGACAAAACGACTCTGCAGCCTTTGTGTCAGCTGTCTCATCGTAGTGTCAGGATCATACCCCAATCCGTATGAAGACTTGTCTATATGACGGTGGAGTTTCCAATCTTCCAGCTGACTTTTGGTCAGGGTGGGTTCCAATGGTGTGAGAATACCACGGCCACCTCCCAAACCAATTTAATTTTGAGCGTCATAGCCCATTTTCTTCATGATAGCTTGTGCCATTGGACTATACAAGGATAGTTGAGGCATACCTTCATTTCGGAAAGGCTCAAGTAGGCAATTTGATGAAGAAGCGTCCGATCTATGGAAGAAGATTGGTTTCTCTTCTGTCGACGTTTCCGGAACGACGAAGGTAGCAGACGCAGGATCTTCTACGTCAGCAGGGGTCTCCAATGGAGTGAGAGCAGGCCGATTTTGCTGAGTATCAGCTTGGCTTGACGATGTATCGTCTTCAGTCTCTGAATCCGAATCTGTGTCTTGTATGATAGACACGAAGGAGACAGCAAACTTGTCCCCTGTCTTTTGCTCTGTCTTCTTTGCTTCAGTAGTGATTACCAAAGGTTTGGAAGATTTGAAGGAGATGACGAAAGGAGACTGATTGCTCTCTTTGAGTTTGCCGGAAGGTTTGTTTTCTTCGGATGATCGCTGAGGAGCCTTGCCTTTATCTTTTTGGAGATTGCCGGCAAAGGATGTTGTTTTCTCCTCCTTTCGTTCTTTTTCATCCTTGTACATCTGAGAGTCTGCAAAATGGACTTCCTTGCCTTCGGAGGGCTTTTTGTCTGCAAACACTCGATGTATCAAGCCGTCGTCGCCAACAAACTTGATGCACTGATGTAGATTCGAAGGAATAACACCGTTCTCGTGTATCCAAGGGCGTCCAAGAAGGATGTTGTAGCATGAAGGGGTTTTTATTGCATATACGGTTCCGTCAGAGATAAGATCGCCGATTTGCAACCTGAACCGGATTTTGCCAATGGGCCTTTGAGCACTCCTATCGTATCCAAAGATGGACACAGATGTGTGGCTTAGTTTACTAGGTGGGATACCCAGTTCTTTGAGTGCCGAAGTAGAGATGAGGTTGAGTGCAAAACCCGGGTCGATCTGGACTCTATGTATCAGCATCTCTTTGATGTACCCTGTGAAGTACAAGGGTCGGTTGTGCTTCGTCTTGCCTAGTAGGAGGTCTTCCTTATTGAAGGCGATGGTAGCACTTGTGGTTTTTTGGACCGAGAGGCATTCAGTGCAAGGTCCTCCAGCTTCTTTCTTTTCTCCCTTTGAGGAGGTTTTTGATTTTGTGACCCTACAGTCCATTTCAATTTGCAGGACTTGCGGGGCATGTTTGTCGACATCCAGATTCAGCCTTCGCAGTTCTGAAATGAGACTATTACGAGTTTGTGGTGACATTCGTAATAAGTCTAGGATGTGCAGTCGTGCGGGTATGTGTTTGAAGTGCTCAATCAAGTCATACTTAAAAGCCTCCTTTAGGCCTGCATTTTCATTATCACCGCCGCTTGGGGCATTTACAGCTTGTTTTCCCGAAGGATTTACATAAGAAGAAGAAGAAAATTGGTTATAGTTTTTGTGGTAATCCCGGCCAGAGCGGGTACCTTTCCCAACTTCAAAAGCTTCTAGAGGTGGTTCTTCTTTCGGAAGACCCCCTTCGGGCTCAAGGGGCTGATCTTCCCCATTTGCTGAAAATGCCTCTGCAGCAGCATTGTCGTCTTCAGTTATTGCGTTGCATGGAGCATTTTCCGGGAACAAGTCCTGAACAACTTCCAACAACTTTTCTTCTTTGTCCAGTATTTCATCGGTCCAGACATCTCCTATGAGGTTGGGTACCTGGGACCAATTGACTGGGTTTTCTTTGAAGACTTCATCAGTCAGAGCTTCTTCATGGTGATCAGTCGGAAGAGGCTTGAATTCTGATGTCACCGTTTCAGGAGACGATGGCTGAGAAGGTGTTATCTCAGTGGAAGTCACCCGAGAATATGTAGCTCCAGAAGATATGCTACTAGATACATTTTGAGAGTCCGTGGCCTCAGCAGATGGAGCTTCAGAGGCACTATCATCCTGAACTATCACATTACAGGCAACTTCGATAGAAGATGCCTACATAATGGACCGTTGGGAATCGGACTCATCCTCCGATGTAAGCGGATCATTAATCCAGCAATTTTCTTCATTTTTCGGAGTCACTGGAAGAGATGCTCATAGATTTTCCGGGACTTCCGGTTCTGGATTTTGGTAAAGTTGGTTGATGCGATCCTGCTCCTGCTCTATGGCTAGATGCTGCAAGATCCTCGCATATTCTTCAAGATCGGGCATAGGAGCCAAATCTTTTTCTTCATCTGCCCCTTGTGGTTCGACCTGGTTGAGATCCACTAGAGCATTTGTTTGTGCTGTGTTAACGGCAATTTAGGCAGCCTTTTGGTCTTCATCATCATCAGACCAGGATCCTTGTGGCTGGAAGGGGTTATACTAGATTACTGGCATAAGGTGGGATTCCGATATCCATTCTTCGTAGGAGAGATATTCCCTGGTTTCAAGGGATTCCTCCCACTCATCGGTGTCACTGGCAGTGTCACTGGACTCGTATCCATTCATGGAGAATCCAACTACCGAGTTACAAGAGTACAATGCCTCCTGCGTAGTCTCATCTCTGAGCAGTGGTGGCATGAAATCACTGAGAGTGAATTTTCTTATCACTCTTAGAACTTTAGGGAGAGACCCCTCTGTTGCCCCCAGTGAAGCGGTAGAGGAGGTTTCTGCTTTTTCAGGAACCTCTTATTTTGTTTGAGCCTTCTCCTGCTGTTTGAGTTTACGGAGTTGTCTCTTGGCTTCCCTTCGCTGTTGAGTGGTCGGCTTTGTTTTGACGATCTCCCAATTTTCATCTTCTAGGAGATCGGGATGTACCCATATGGGTTGTCCTTCTGATGTTGGGTAAGGCACCAGCTCTTGGGACGTTTGGGTCATTTTTATCACCTTGAAGGAAGTAGTGACTTTTTCCTTTGATGATTTGGATGTTTGTCCATATGACACCATGTTAACGGAGGCAGACCTATAGTTTTTGTCAATGGTGATGACTCCGTTTTTCCACATCTCATTGATCTTCTCTCTCACAACGAAACATTGGTTGAGAGGATGCGAGACCATTTGGTGGTATGGACAATATCGGGGATCGTTGGTTTTGCCAACATCTCCCGGTCTTTTGGGGTCAGGCAGGGTGAGTTTTCCATTTGCCAAGAGAGCCCCAAATATTTCTTCAACATCTTCATCGAACGGGTATTTCTTTTCTACTCGTTCTTTGAAGGCATCAGAGAGTTCAGGTCTCCTACCTGCAGCTTTATTTTCAGCTTTCTTTGGTGGCTGAGGAGCTGACTTGGTTTGCACATTGAGAACCTCCTTTTTCTTTGGCTTAGAGGTTGGAATGGCGGTCTGCTCTTTCTTTGATGACTTCTGACTGTTGAGGTCTTTGATCACCGTTTCAGCCTCCATAGACGCTTCTAGGAGTCCTCCCAAGTTTTTTGATTTGTTGCCGATGATCATGGAGCGGATCCTTGCTCTCATGTTGTTTTGGCAAATGTCGACTAGCGACGCTTGTGGCAGCACATCTGAGCATTTGTATGCCATTGCTATCCACTTGTGAATGAAGTCATATGTCGACTCATTCTCTCCCTGTTTAAGGCTGCAGAGCTGAGCCATAGTAACAAGATGATCCTCGCCTTTGAAGTGGGTCAGGAAACGTGTCTCTAGCATGGTCCAATTTTGAATGGAGTCCTCTGGCAGAGTGGAATACCAATCAAAGGCCGTACCTTTTAGGGTACTTGCAAGGAGCCGGATCTTGAGAGCATCTTGATCCGCAATCGTTCCTGTCAGGATCTTGAAGTGGATGACATGCTGTCTGGCTGAACCATTCCCCGTATATGTTTGGAGAAGAGGTTGTTTGAACTTTGGGGGAAACGGAACCGAGTCCATTCATAAGGGATATGGTGGCTTGATCCCATGCTCCTTCAGTGTATCCTCTTCTTTTGCTTTGGCAAGGATATTGTCCACGTCCTTTTTAGTAAGGGCACGTGACTCATCTTCTCCACCGTTTGCCTCATCTTGTGGAGGAACTTCCTCATTGTTTGGTGGACGCTGGAGAGTGAGAAGGAGGTTTTCCATCAGAACCTCTATTCTCTGCTATCCTTGTTCTAGCTGCTGAATGCGTAGAGCCATGTCGTCATGTGACCAAGACATTCATCCTTCGTGAGTCGAAAGAGGATACCGTCTTAGTGACTGAGCTGGAGCTCATTCTTTTAGATGAAGAGCCCGAGGAATGATCACTCCGATGTCCCTTGCTTGAAGGAGTGGGAGAGTCTTCCTGATGTTTTCTCGTCCGGGAAACGCTGCGAGTCACCGGTCGTCTGACATGTATTTTCGTCGCTGACTTCTGGCGTCTTTTGGTTTTGCCAACCATGTGGACAGCAGCAACTTGGTCGGGCCTTTCTTTTTCGACCCAATTTTGGGCGATTTGAAGCTCAGAATGCTGGGTTCTTTGCTTCTCCAATCTCTTTTGTCGATATGCCGCGCGGCGACGTATGCGACGAGCAATTTGAGCTTCGGTTAGCTCGGGCTGTGCTCTGGCAATGAAGGACGTGGTCCCTCGTGCGCAGCAACCAAGCTTGTCTTCCTTGAAGACTGGCATGGACAGGATTTGGACGCGGTCCTTAGCCTGTCGCAGCGAAGCTTTAAATTTTGCAAGCTCGTCCCCTGTTGAGATGAAGGGTCGAGTTGCAGGAGAATAGGCCCTAGCAAGTTCTTGTCGAGGCCTTGTGATGCACGATTTGATTTTGGGCTTGTATGAGCAAGCCGGCTCGTGCTGAGTAGTTTTTGTTGTTCAGTGGAGGGTAGGTTTCTCTCCTTTGATGTAAGCAAGAGGATAAAACCTACTCTCCTTGAGAGGAGCTAGGTATTCTGGCTTTGCAGATGTCCGGGACCTTCTTTGTTTTGGTGAAAATCGTGGGGACCAAGTCTTGGGATAGACTTGGTTTTTTGTAGGTTGAGGTCTCATGGGATTGCCACGAGCCTCGGGTTTCTTGGTGACCGCCTTTGGTGTCGGGGTAGCGACACGTTGGGGGGCGGTCTTCTGCTTCTTAGCAGGCACCGTCTCTTCTGCAGGTAGTGGGAATGGTCCCAGTGACCCGAAGACGATGGTCCGGGGAGTGGAGGTCGACCCGGTGTTTTGGGAGTTGCCGAGGGAGGTGATGCTTCGGCATCTGACAGGGCGCTTGAAAGTGCCCTTGCTTTGCTTCTCTTGAAGCATGACTTGGTACTTGTTCTCATCGAAGGTGATGATCAACGAAGCTGCCATTGTTAGTTTTGAAAAAACTTTTTTCTCAAACAAGACCACATCCATTAGTAATCACAAGAATATGGTGATCATAAATGGGCTATACTATGGTTTTGTCTTTTCAAATCACTCAGGAGCATGGCCCGTTCTGAGCGTAATGAAGGAGGCCAAAAAGTCATAGATGATACAATTGTTCTAAACGCAAGTATGGTCGGCTCGAAATGAGCGCTCCAGGGACCGCTAAAAGCAATTGTAAACCTTAATTCAAATTACTGAGAAGCGAAGCTCACTCGAGGTAAAATGATATAAGGTTAGAGATACAAATGTGTTGGTCGCGAATACAGTAGACCCGAAAGGGCGTACTAGCATCGCTAGGCACAAATGTTGTAAATCACATCCTTGAAGGACACGAGATGGGATTTTTTGTAATGTCAAGATTGGATTCACAAAAGAGAGCAAATGGTATTCCAATCCGAATACAGGTTCAAACATTTCTGCGAGCCTATATCCGAAAAAGGAAAGAACCAGGATTTCTCAGATTTGAATCCAATAGTGACGAGAGGTTTTTTTTTTTTTTTGAAAAGTCAAGATTGAATTCATAAAAGAGGGCAAATGGTATTCCAATCTGAATACAGGTTCAAACATTTCTGCGAGCCAAAATCCGAAAAGGAAAGAACCAAAATTCCTCCAATTTGAACACAATAGTGACAGAAGTTTTTTTTTTTTTTTTTTTTTTTTAGAGTGCACATAGGTCTTCCAATTCGGTCTTATGAAACCTTAGTGGATAGATTAGCCCCCAGGTAAGGGTAGGATTACTTAATGAACACGTTTGAAGGACCCTTACCTCGAACAGTCTAGCTGCCTCCACACTCTGGACAAGGCTTTTCTTAGATCCACTTTGGTCAAAGAACGCAATTGGTGCAACCTTAATGCTCTCTCTTTTTTTGAAAGACCTCCAATGGACTCATCAAAGAGAGGAAAATGGCCCCTCCCAATCCGAACGTTGGCTCAAACATTTCTGCGAGCCATTGCACGAAAAGGAAAAGACAAAAGTTTCTCTAATTTGAATCCAAAAGAGAGAAATTTGAAAAGTTTTTTTTTTTAACTTTTCTCTTTTTTTTTTTGAAAGATCTCTGATGGATCCGTCAAAGAGAGGGAAATGGTCCTTCCCAATCCGAACGTTGGTTCAAACATTTCTGCGAGTGCAAACAAACGAAAAAGAAAGAACCAAAGTCTCTCTAATTTGAATCCAAAAGAAAGAAATTTGAAAAGTTTTTTTTTTTGAACTTTTCTCTGTTTTTTTTTTTTTTGAATGATCTCCGATGGATCCATGAAAGAGAGGGAAATGGCCCCTCCCAATCCGAACGTTGGCTCAAACATTTCTGCGAGCGCAAACAAACGAAAAGGAAAGAACCAAAGTTTTATCCAATTTGAATCCAAAAGAGAGAAAACCCCTTTTTTTTGTTGAGAAAAGAAATAATGGAAACAAGTTCAAAGAAAGAAGTTTCCAAAGAATCCCATCTCATGTTTTTTTTTAGATACAAGATCCAACATAGGCCACCAACTAGAAGGGAGCCAAGGATTCTAAGTAATGTGTTCTCATTTCAACAAGTCCCACCGGGTGTGCCAACTTGATGGACCCGTCTTTTTCTTTCTCGCCTTCCTCCATACCGGGTCCGCCGGGGTGCGGCGGGGTGAAGAGAAAAAAAGAGGAAGCATCAACATTTTTTTTTGTACGGGTATGCCAGATTTTCTATTTTACTTGGAATTTGAGTGGTGATCCGGAGATTCACCTTCACAAGTAGAAAAGGAAAACAACTTTTTCTAACTTTCCATTGCACATATATTTTAAAGAAAGAGACAAGGTTTTAAAATGCCGTGAGAGGCGATTTTGTTTAATTTGCCGTGAAAGACAGTTTTGTGCCGTAGAAGGCGATTTTGTGCCGTAAAAGGCAGTTTACAAATCTCATCAAAATGTAAAGACAAGAAATGTGATTTTTATGTCTCTTTTAAAAAAATACAATACAATAGAAAAGTAAGAAAAGGAATCTGATTTCTCAATCTGATTTTTATGTCTCTTTTATGTCTCGTTCAGATCGACGGTCGCGAGTCAAGTATGGGCTCCGCCATCGTCTTTCAGATGAAAACACTTGATGCTTTGATTCACTTGGCTTGGCGTGGACCTCAGATTTTTAGAGGATAAAGACCAAGTGAAGGTCTTACATCTAATAAAAAACTAAGTAGACGGGCTGAAAAGCCGCATCTAGGCCATGCTGGATAGAAAAAGAGAGGAGATCTTGGTGGGGGGTGACCCCCCAAGGGACTTCGATCACCTTGTAGAATTTGCAGCAGAGTTTCCTCAAAGTGAGAGAGCTTCTTTTTTGCAGAGAATTCTTCAGGA
The DNA here is from genome assembly GCA_029852735.1 of Persea americana. Lineage (NCBI taxonomy): Eukaryota > Viridiplantae > Streptophyta > Magnoliopsida > Laurales > Lauraceae > Persea > Persea americana. Next base: position 21,338,635 of record CM056817.1, read on the forward strand.
TAGTTTTCAGATAATTTTTCTGGACCCAATTTTCAAGACCCCTTCCCTTTGGAATGACCGCCTATTTATAGGCTTTTGGTGGCCATTAGGAAGGTCTTATGGGCATTAATGATATTAATGCTCCATGATGGGAGGAGTTACAAGATTTAATTTCATAATTTTGTAACTCCTTTTTCTTGGATTTTGATTGGCCGATGGAGAGTAATGGGCATTTAATCTCCATGATGATCGGAGTTTCATGATTAATTAGCATGATTAATCTCCATAATGATAGGAGTTACATGGTTAATTGTCATGATTAATTGGACTTGTAACTCCCATTTCTTGGCTTCTGATTGGGCCGTTCAAAATAATGAGTTAATGACCCTAATAAATTGCCATAAAAGGGTCATTTAACTTCATTAATTGGCTGCCGAGTCCCTTGAAGAGTCGCGGGCCGCGCCGCGTGTTTTGGAATTATTCTTGCAATGATCATCGATGGATCCGTACGTTGCTTGATGTCGGATGACGGTGAAAATTCAGACATTGGTTGCCACTAATGGTCCGGCAACATCTGTCCAGTTCATTTCTTGATCGGTCGGGCAGAAAGTGTGCTTTCTTGGTCGGCCGGTTGGCGGTTTCGGAGTTTTCGATGATGATCAAATGATTTTGATAGCAGATCCGTGATGTTGACGAAGATCGATGGATATCATGCCTCAAAAATCTGATTTTAAGAAAATCACAGGGGCCAATTATTGCGAAACGCGAAAAGAATTGGAAAAACGGATGTTTCGGCCGAAATCCGGCGACCCGGATTTCCAAGGTCGCCGGCGACCATGCACCCATGGTCGCCGGCGACCATGGGGCTGGCGACCTTGGACTTTGGTCAATTTTTCAGCCGCCTTCCGGTCGTCGTTTCTTTGTCGTTTCTCGGGCTTTTTCGCTTCTGTTTTCTCCTGTATTGTTCTTTGACATTTCTCTTCATTTATTGGCTTGATTCCTCTGAAGAAAACCCGTCGAAAGGCTGTGCAAATCAGAGCACGAAGTTTCCTATTTTTTGGAAAAGCCGAAGACTCTGTAGCCGATTTTCCGCCAAGAGTTGAAACTGGGTCAAACGATGTCGGAATGACCTGAAATTTGAGGTGAAGCTTCTTGGGCATTAGATAGGACCGACCATGGGCTTTTATTTGAGTTTTGAAGCCATTTGGGGTCCCATCGATGCTTGACTTGATTTCACCGTGCGGAAGATGTCGAGCTTTGATGTACGGTCATCCGATGTCTGATTGACCTGAAATTTGACGGGGAGCCTATTGGAGTCATTTTGAGATGATCCATTAGCTCTGATTTGGGTGCCATGGTCCCGGGGAGCTTCGCCGCCGGTAGGCTTGATTTTGCTTCGGAGCATCAAAACCGGGTCAAAAGTTGTCGGAATGACCTGAAATTTGACGTGCAGCCCTTTGGAAGCATGCAGAAGCTACTCATGTGTTTTGTTTGATGAGTGGAGGCATCAGAGGTTCTCGCCGCCGGAAGGCTTGATTTTGTCGTTCGAGAGTTGATGGAGGGTCAAACGGTGTTGGTTTGACTTGAAATTCGACATGGAGCCTTTTGGAGGTATTTTGAGACCATCCATAGACTCTGATCGAAGATTTGATGTATTTGACATTGTCGCCGTCGGGAGCTCCCGCTCAGCTGTTGGAGGATTGAAGTTAGGCCAGATGGTGTCGAAATGGCCCGAGACTTCATGTGTACCCTTCTTTTGGCTTCTTTGAAAGATCTTGTAGTTTTTGTCTGGTTCTGTCAAGATCTGATGCTTGAAGCAGCTTTGCCTGTTTGTAGTTGGATGCGGCTCCATATAGCTTTTGATGTTGATGAGGCAAAGTGACATTTTTGGTGTCAACATTCCTTCCAATACAAACCCCATTCAATGCAAGTACAAATATCATTTAAGAAGTCCATACTGGCAAAAATAAGCTTTAATGAATGAATGCATACATTCCCATAAAATTAATTGAAAGGAAGTCTTATCAATAATTACATTTCCAAAGGCATTATGAAACATAGGAAACTAGAGGAAGATGAATAGTAAAATCCACATTTTCAATAAAACAAGAAATCATTCAAATCAAACCCATTCATTCACTTGCCTTGGTCTCCAAATATGCTAGTCAAGCTCTAAGCACACTCTCTAGCTCAAAATCCACAATCTACACAAAATCCCCAAAATAGCATACATATCAAGCCCTAAAAATGGTAAAACAAGGAATAGGAAGAGAAAGCTTCCAACAATGGAGATGGAGCTTCTCTATGGCTATAAGAATACACATCTAAGAGATGGAAAGGAAAGCTTACATGGAAGACCTTCAAATGACAAGAAGTTGCTCAAAGTAGGTCTTGGAATGGAGCTCTTCTTTTGAAAATGATACTAATAGAGAGCCTAGAGGGAGAGGAAGAAGATTGCAACCTCCATTTCTTCTTTAGTAAGAGTTTGAGAGTGATTGAGAGATGAATAAGCAAGAAACAAGGTAGCAAAACCTTAGGGCTGGAACCTCTCTTTTTCTCAATGAGAGTTGCAAGAAAAGGGAGAAGGAAGAAGACTCTTCTTTATATAGACAATGGCCATGGGTCCCACAACTTACTCAACTTCTAGGGCTGAAAGCATCACTCTACGGGCTTCGAACAGATTTGACTAAAAAGGAAGAATTGATCGTCGAAATTTCTACTTTCCAAAAAGTATATATTTTACGAGTTTCGGAGATATTGAAAATAGTGTCCAGATTTTGTGTAAAAAGACTGTTTTACCCCTATCATTAGCAAAGTAGGGTTTAGAGGCCTCGAACGGGAACGGAACAAATACGAAAGTTGTCGGGAATCATAAAATATATTAAAACAAGCAAATTACAGATTTCCAGAATTATTAAATAAATCCCAAAACTAATCAAAACACAATAAAGGAACCCCCAAAGGCCCCACTAAATCAAAAGAGTTCCCAAAATAATTCAAAGCTATAAAAAGCTACTCTAATCCAGATTTAACCTATTTCCACTAATCTCACTTATAACTAAGGCACGTCTTAATTAGCACTAAAGGGAAACTCTCGGGGCGGGGTCTTACAGCCTCCATGCTCACCAAGGCCATTTCCATATCATTTCAATAACCAAACATTAATGCATTCCACAACATGCTCCTCAATCTTTCATCCATTTCCAAAACATTTAAACATGGTAAAATCATCTAAATTGAGTAGAAACCATCAGAAATTAAACCATTAACACATATATTTCAAACTAAACAAGATTTCAAACCATAATACATATTTGAAACAAAACCTTGTTCACACAAAAATGGAAAAAGAGCAAAACCACTTAAACTAAAACATTTAAACATTGCATGCATCAAGAAGAGCTAAGTTGATCACTTGCCTTCGACCCGAAAGTCACTCCAAAACCTTCCTTAAGACCACTCTCAAGGGCTGAACCGAAATCTACTAAAAGCCCCAAAAATAAACCTCAAAATCCAACAATATTTGAAAAACAAGAACCCACTTCGAAATGGGTGTTGCATGTATGAAAAACACAATCCTTGTAGGCTCAAAAGACTCCATTAGAGAGATGGAAAAGAGGTCTTACTTGTAGCTAACCAAACAAATAGAAATGAGGAAGAAGAAGAAGGGTTTTAGCTGGGATCCACAAGAAAATAGTAGCAATGGAAAGCTTGTAGTGAGAGGAAGAAAAGGGTATGCTCAGATTTCAATTTGGAGCTCCCTAGCCTTGGCATGCAAAGAGAGAAATGAAGAAGAAGAAGATGCTCCTCTCAGTTCGGTAGTTATAGGAACACAAATGGGCTCAAAACGTGGAAGAGGGAGAGAGACGAATACTTAAGTGGAAAGTGGAGAAAGTGGGGCCCATTTGGACTAAAACTTGAGATGGCTAAAACATTGTCTTACGAGCCCCGGATGAAATCGACGAAGAAGACAAAATCGTTCGTCGAAATATCTAGTTTCCAAAAAGTATAAATTTGGCCTAGTTTTGAAATTTCAAAATTTGGGCTCAGATTTAATGTAAAAAGACTGTTTTGCTCTCCGGGCTGAAAAACTGATTTTCTGAGTTTCGAATGGGGTAGGTTTAAACACAAAAGTTGTTGGGTCTAATTTGGCCTATCAAAAGAAACCAAAATTGTATTTTTTAAAAATCAAGAACAATCTCCCACACTGACATGTATAACCCAAGGCATCTCCAAGCCGCCAAACTGGGTCCAACCGCTCTCAAAATTCCCCAAAGCTAAAGGAAAAAATATTCTATACCACCATCTAACTCAATTACACTCAAATCTCACTTAAAGAACTAACCCACAGCTAAAAGCACACTAATCACGAAAATTAGGGCTCGGGGTCTTGCAATTCCCAAAGCTAATACCAAAACTAAACCAAACTAAATTCTAACCCAACGAACACAAAACCCATCTTAACACTAAACACTCACATAATCGTCACTAATCGCACTAATCCTGGGTCGGGGTCTGACATCAACCATTTGATAAAAGTAAAAACAAAGCTAGCTCCTCTTCTAAGTATCAATCCAGAAATGTGAAATGCTATAACTGTCAAAAGTTTGGACATATATCAACTGAGTGTCCAATGGAAAGGAAAGTTAAGAAAAAGACTCTTATGGCTACATGGGATGATTCATCTGAAGCTGAACCAGACTCAGATGAATCACACAAAGATGAAACATAAAATTAAACTATATTGATGGCTAGAATAGTGTGTGATCCATCACTTGAGATGATGGAAAATTCTGAAAAAAACTGATGTTGAGGAATCTGAGGGTGAATTTAAATCTGAATATGATAGCTCAGAAAATGAAAAAGATGATGGAGATCCACAAGTAACATATGATAGAATCTATGAGGAGAGTTGTAAATTGATTGAAGCCATAAGTAAACAAAAATCCAAGAACAACGCCTTAAAAAACAAAATTGAAGCTTTAACTGATAAAAAGAATACCTTAGCAATTGAACTAATTAAGTGAAATTAATTCTAAATTTCAAATTGCTAATGAAAAATTAAACAAGTTTAAGAGTGATGAAAAAGAAGCTGAAATTCTAAAAGCAGCAAATACACATTTAAGGGGTGAAATCACTCAACTGAAATGGTTCAAAGAGAAGTACGAGTATTCATTTACCCATGGAGAAGAAAATTTTGAAAGACTTTTTAAAATGGGAAATTATCATAGAGACAAAACTGGATTAGAATACAACAAAGAAGCCAAACATAATCCTAATGCCTCTACTGTGTTTGTAAGCCTCTAGTAGTCAAAACATTTCTGAAATTACATATCAATTATGTGGAAGCAAAGGACATGTCAAGTATGAGTGCAAAATGAAACAAATCAAAGGAGAGTCCACTAAAACATTTGTCAACCCCCATAAAGATAAACTAAAATATATTTTCATAACAATTCAATTAATCACTCTTTCTCTCAAAGATTAAATGAGGTGATGAAACAAATTGATCGTCTAAAGTTACATTTTCATTATCACACAAAAACTGTTAAATTAACTAAAAACTACTCTAAGAAACCTTTTCACCAACAAAATCCTAACAAAACGAGGTCTCAAGGTTTTAGTGAAACTCCAATCATCCAAAGATACATGTGGGTACCTAAGAACAAAGGCTTATTAGTTCACACAGCTCTTAAAGCTGTCGACAATCCTTGTGGTACCTAGATAATGGTTGTTCTAGACACATGACTGGGGATAGAGGGCATTTCTCCACATTAATTGAATATGAGGGTGGAACTGTTACTTTCGGTGATGGAAATGTTGCTAAAGTAGTTGGTAAGGTTACATCGAATGTTCCCAACATGCCTGTTATTGAAGATGTTTAATATGTTGTTGGTTTGAAACATAACTTGCTAAGCATTTCTCAAATATTTGATAAAGAACATGTTGTTAACTTTAGTAGTCATGGTTGTGAGATCTCCAAAAATGGAAAGATTATTCTAAGAGGCCTCAGAACAAATGACAATTGTCATGTTATCGATAACCACAAAGAATCATCCAATTCAACTTGTTACATTACTCATCTTGTTGAAGCTCGACTGAGGCATCAAAGACTTGGACATGTGAACTGTTGACACCAAAAATGTCACCTTGCCCCCTCAACATCAAATGCTACATGGAGCCGCATCCTACTACAAATAGGCAAAGCTGCTTCAAGCATCAGATCTTGTCAAAATCAAACAAAAACTGCAAGATCCTTCAAAATAGCCAAAAAAGAGGTACACATGAAGTTTCGGGCCATTTTGACATCATTTGGCCTAACTTCAATCCTCCAACAGCTGAGCAGGAGCTCCTGGCGGCGACAGTGTCAAATACATCAAATCTTCGATCAGAGCCTATGGATGGTCTCAAAATACCTCCAAAAGGTTCCACGTCGAATTTCAAGTCAAATCGACACCATTTGACCCTCCATTAACTCTCGAAAGGTGAAATCAAGCCTCCCGGTAGCGAGAACCCCCGATGCCGTCACTCATCAAATAAAACACATGAGTAGCTTCTACATGCTTCCAAAAGGCTGCACGTCAAATTTTAGGTCATTCCAACAACGTTTGACCTGGTTTTGACGCTCCAAAGCAAAATCAAGCCTACGGGCAGCGAAGCTCCCTGGGACCATGGCATCCAAATCGGAGCTAATGGATCATCTCAAAATGACTCCACCAGGCTCCCTGTCAAATTTCAGGTCAATCGAACATCGGATGACCATACATCAAAGCTCGACATCTTCCGCACGGTGAAATCAAGTCAAGATCGACGGGACCCCAAACGGCTTCAAAACTCAAATAAAAGCCAATGGTTGGTCCTATCTAATGTTCAAGAAGCTTTACCTCAAATTTTAGGTCATTCCAACATCGTTTGACCTAGTTTCAACTCTTGGCAGAAAATCGGCTACGGAGTCTTTGGGTTTTCCAAAAATAGGAAACTTTGTGCTCTGATTTGCATGACTTCTCGACGAGTTTTCTTCAGTGAAATCAAGCCAATAAATGAGGAGAAATGTCAAATAAAAATACAGGAGAAAACAGAAGCGAAAAAGCCCGAGAAACGACCAAGAAACGGTGACCAGACGGCGACCGAAAAATGGTTAAAAACCCCATGGTCGCCGGCGACCATGGCCTAGGGTCGCCGGCCCCATGGTCGCCAGCGACCAAGGGTGCATGGTCATCAGCCACCATAGGGATCCGAGTCGCAGGATTTTCCCCGCAAACCCACTTTTTCAAATCCTTCTCACGTTTCGCGACGTTTGGCCCCTGTGATTTTCTCAAATTCTGATTTTTGGAGCATGATATCCGTCGATCTTCGTCAACATCACGGATCCGACATCGAAATCATTCGATCATCATTGGACACTCCAAAACCGCCAACTGGCCGACAAAGAAAATACATTTTCTGCCCGACAGATCGAGAAATCGACTGGACAGATGTTGCCGGCCCATTGGTGTCAACCAATGTCTGAATTTGCATCGTCATCCGACATCAAACAACGTTCGGATCCAGCGATGATCATCGCAAGAAGAATTCAAAAAGACGCGGCGCGGCCGGCAACTCTTCAAGCGACTCGGCGACCAATTAATGCTGTTAATTGACCCGTTTATGACAACTTATTAGGGTCATTAACTCATTATTTTGAACAGACCAATCAGAAGCAAGCAAATGGGAGTTACAAGTCCAATCAATCATGACGATTAACTATGTAACTCCTATCATTATGGAGATTAATCATGGTAATTAACCATGAAACTCCCATCTTCATGGAGATTAAATGCCCATTATTCTCCATTGGCCAATCAAAATCCAAGAAAAAGGGGTTACAAAATTCTGAAATTAAATCTTGTAACTCCTCCCATCATGGATAATTAATATCATTAATGCCCATAAAACCCTCCTAATGGCCACCAAAACCCTATAAATAGGCGGTCATTCCAAAGGGAAAGGGTCGAGAAAATTGTCTGAAGTGATCCTGAAAAATCGCCTAAAAATTGTCCTGAAGAATTCTCTGCAAAAAGAAACTCTCTCGCCTTGAAGAAACCCTGCTGCAAGAACTACAAGGTGATCAAAGTCCCTTGGGGGGCCACCCCCGCAAGGTTTCACCCTCTTCTTCTATCCAACATGGCCTAGATGTGGCTTTTCAGCCTGTCTACTCGGTCTTTTTATTGGATATAGGACCTTCCTTTGGTCTTTGTCCTCTAAAAATCTGGGGTCCAAGCCAAGCCAAGTGAACTAAAGCATCTAGCGTTCTCATCTGAAGGAAGATGGCGAAGTCCATATATGACTTGCAACCGTCGATCTGAACGAGTCCCCACAATCGCTTGAGAAGTCAGATCCCTCTTTCGTCCCTTTCTATTGTATTTTGTATTTTTTTTAAAGAGACAAAAAAATCACAATTCTTGTCTTTCACTATTTATAAGATTTGTAAATCGCTTTTCACAGTAAAATCGCCTTTTACGGCACAAAACTGCTTTTCACGGCAAACTAAAAAAAATCGCCTTTCACGACATTCTAAATCTGTCTCTTTCTTTAAAATATATGTGCAATGGAAAGTTAGAAAAAAAGTTTGATTTCCTTTCTACTTTTGAAGGTGAATCTCCGGATCACCATTTCAAATTCCAAGTAGAATAGAAACTCTGGCATACCCGTACAAAAAAAAGTTGATGCTTGCTCTTTTTTTCTCTTCGCCCCGCCGCACCCCGGCGGACCCGGGACGGAGGAAGGCAAGAAATAAAAAAACGGGTCCATCAAGTTGGCATACCCGGTGGGACACGTTCATTTGAGAACACGATACTTAGAATCCTTGGCTCCTTCCTAGTTGGTGGCCTATGTTGGATCTTGTATCTAAAAAAAAAAAACATGAGATGGGATTCTTTGGAAACTTCCTTCTTTGAACTTGTTTCCATTCTTTCTTTTCTCAACAAAAAAAAAGTTTTTTTTTATTTTGGATTCAAATTAGAGATACTTTGGTTCTTTCCTTTTCGTACAATGGCTCGCAGAAATGTTTGAGCCAACGTTCGGATTGGAAGGGACCATTTTCCTCTCTTTGATGGGTCCATTGGAGATCTTTAAAAAAAAAACAGTAAAAAAAAAAAAAAACTTTTCAAATTCCTTTCATTGGATTCAAATTGGAGAAACTTTGGTTCTTCCCTTTTCGTACAATGGCTCGCAGAAATGTTTGAGCCAACGTTCGGATTGGGAGGGACCATTTTCCTCTCTTTGATGGGTCCATTGGAGATCTTTCAAAAAAAAAAAGTCAAAAAGAAAAAATTTTCAAATTCCTTTCATTGGATTCAAATTGGAGAAACTTTGGATCTTTCCTTTTCGTACAATGACTCGCAGAAATGTTTGAGCCAACGTTCGTATTGGGAGGGACCATTTTCCTCTCTTTGATGGGTCCATTGGAGATCTTTAAAAAAAAAAGGTTAAATTTTTTTTTTCAAATTTCTCTCTTTTGGATTCAAATTGGAGAAACTTTGGCTCTTTCCTTTTCGTACAATGGCTCGCAGAAATGTTTGAACCAACGTTCGGATTGGGAGGGGCCTTTTCCCTCTTTTTGATGGATCCATTGGAGATCTTTCAAAAAAAAAATTGCATTAAGGTTGCACCAATTGCGTTCTTTAACCAAAGTGGATCAAAGAAAAGCCTTGTCCAGAGTGTGGAGGCAGCTAGACTGTTCGAGGCAAGGGTCCTTCAAACGGGTTCATTAAGTAATCCTACCCTTACCTAGGGGCTAATCTATCCACTAAGGTTTCATAAGACCGAATTGGAAGACCTATGTGCACTCTTAAAACAAAAAAACATGAAAAATCTTTAAAAAAAAACTTCTGTCACTATTGTATTCAAATTGGAGGAATTTTGGTTCTTTCCTATTTTGGATTTAGGCTCGCAGAAATGTTTGAGACTGTATTCGGATTGGAATACCATTGTCCCTCTTTTATGAATTCAATCTTGACTCTTCAAAAAAAAAAAAAAATCCCGTCATTATTGGATTCAAATCTGAGAAATCCTAGTTCTTTTCTTTTTCGGATTTTGGCTTGCAGAAATGTTTGAGCCTGTATTCGGATTGGAATACCATTTGCTCTCCTTTGTGAAAAAAAAATCTCATCTCGTGTCCTTTTTCAAGGATGCGATTTACAACATTTGTGCCTAGCGGTGCTAGTATGCCCTTTCGGGTCTATTGTATTCGTGACCGACACATTTGTATCTCTAACCTTATATCATTTTACCTCGAGTGAGCTTCACTTCTCGTTAATTTGAATTAAGGTTTATAATTGCTTCTGGCAGTCCCTGGAACGCTCATTTCGAGCCGACTATACTTGCGTTCAGAACAATTGTACCCTCTATGGCGTTTTGCCTTCTTCATTACGCTCAGAATAGGCCATGCTTGCTGAGCGATTTGAAAAGACAAAACCATGGTATAGCCCATTTATGATCACCATATTCTTATGATTACTAATGGATGTAGTCTTGTTTCAGAAAAGTTTTCCCAAAACTAACAATGGCAGCTTCGTTGACCATCACCTTCGATGAGAACAAGTACCAAGTCATGCTTCAAGAGAAGCAAAGCAAGCGCACTTTCAAGCGCCCCGCCAGCTGCTGAAGCGTCACCTCCCTCGGCAACTCCCAAAACACCGGGTCGGCCTCTACTCCCCGGACCATCATCTTCGGGTCATTAGGACCATTCCCACTACCCGCAGAAGAGACGGTGCCTGCTAAGAAGCAGAAGACCGCCCCTCAACGTGTCGCTGCCCCGACACCAAAGGCGGTCACCAAGAAATCCGAAGCCTGTGGCAATCCCACGAAGCCTCAACCTATAAAAAAACAGGTCTGTCCCAAGACTTGGTCCCCGCGATCTTCGCCAAAACAAAGAAGGTCCAGGACATCTGCAAAGCAAGCATACCTGGCTCCTCTCAAGGAGAACCAGTTCTATCCTCTTGCTTACATCAAGGGAGAGAAACCTACCCTCCACCGAACAACCAAAACAACTCAGCACGAGCTGGCTTGTTCATACAAGCCCAAAATCAAGTCGTGCATCACAAGGCCTCGACAAGAACCTGCCATGGCATGCTCTCCTGCAACTCGAGCCTTCATCTCAACAGGGACCGAGCTTGCAAAATTCAAAGCTTCGTTGTGACAGGCTAAGAACCTCGTCCAGATCTTGTCCATGCCAGTCTTCAAAGAAGACAAGCTCGGTTGCTGTGCACGAGAGACCACGTCCTTCATTGCCAGAGCACAGCCCGAGCTAACAAAAGCTCAAATTGTATACGTCACTGCGCGGCATATCGACAAAAGAGATTAGAGAAGCAAAGAACCCAGCATTCTGAGCTTCAAATCTCCCAAAAATGGGTCGAAAAAGAATGACCCGACCAAGTTGCTGCTGTCCACATGGTTGGCAAAACCAAAAGAAGGCAAAAATCAGCAACAAAAATACATGTCAGACGACCGGTGACTCGCAGCGTCTCCTAGAGAAAAAGGCATCAGGAAGACTCTCCCACTCCTTCAAGCCAAGGACATCGGAGTGATCATTCCTCGGGATCTTCATCTAGAAGAATGAGCTCCAGCTCAGTCACTAAGACATTATCCTCTTTCGACTCACGAAGAGTGAATGTCCTAGTCACAAACTCTGAGCAACCTCCACCGGACAATAACATGGCTCTACGCATTCAACAGCTAGAGCAAGGACAACAGAGAATAGAGGTCCTAATGGAAAACCTCCTTCTCACTCTCCAGCGTCCACCAAACAATGTGGAAGTTCCTCCACAAGATAAGGCAAATGGTGGAGAAGATGAGTCACGCGCCCTTACTAAAAAGGACGTTGACAATATCCTCACCAAAGCAAAAGAAGAGATACATTGAAGGAGCATGGGATCAAGCCACCATATCACTTATGGATGGACTCGGTTCCATTCCCTCCAAAGTTCAAACAACCTCTTCTCCAAACATATACGGGGGAAAGGTTCAGCTAGACAGCACGTCATCCACTTCAAGATTCTGACGAGAACTATTGCGAATCAAGATGCCCACAAGATCCATCTTTTTGCAAGTACCCTAAAAGGTACGGCCTTTGATTGGTACTCCACTCTGCCAGAGGACTCCATTCAAAACTGGACCATGCTAGAGACACGTTTCCTGACCCACTACAAAGGTGAGGATCATCCTGTTACTATGGCTCAGCTCTGCAGCCTTAAACAGGGAGAGAATGAGTCGACATATGACTTCATTCCAAGTGGAAAGCAATGGCATACAAATGCTCAGATGTGCTGCCACAAGCGTCGCTGGTCGACATCTGCCGAAACAACATGAGAGCAAGGATCCACTCCATGATCATCGGCAACAAATCAAAGAACTTGGGAGAACTCCTAGAAGTGTCTATGGAGGCTGAAACGGTGATCTAAGACCTCAACAGTCAGAAGTCATCAAAGAAGGAGCCGACCACCATTCCGACCTCCAAGCCAAAGAAAAAGGAGGTTCTCATTGTGCAAACCAAGTCAGCCCCTCAGCCGCCAAAGAAAGCTGAAAACAAAGCTGCAGGTAAGAGACCTTAACTCTTTGATCCCTTCAAAGAACGGGTAGAAAAGAAATACCCATTCGATGAAGATGTTGAAGAAATATTTGGGGCACTCTTAGCAAATGGTAGACTCACCTTGCCTGACCCCAAAAGACCAGGAGATGTTGGCAAAACCAACGATCCCCGATATTGTCTATACCACCAAATGGTCTCACATCCTCTCAACCAATGTTTCGTTGTGAGAGAGAAGATCAACGAGATGTGGAAAAACAGAGTCATTACCTTTGACAAAAACTGTGGGTCTGCCTCCGTTAACATGGTGTCATACGGACAAACATCCAAATCACCGAAGGAAAAGGTCACTACTTCCTTCAAGGTGATAAAAATGACCCAGACGTCCCAAGAGCTGGTGCCTTACCCAACACCAGAAGGACAGCCCATATGGGTGCATCCTGATCTCCTGAAAGATGAAAATTGGGAGATCGTCAAAACAAAGCCGACCGCTCAACAGTGAAGGCAAGCCAAGAGACAACTCCGCAAGCTCAAACAGCAGGAGAAGGCTCAAACAAAACAAGAGGTCCCTGAAAAGGCAGAAACCTCCTCTACTGCTTCACTGGGGGCAACAGAGGAGTCCCTCCCCAAAGCTCCAAGAGGGGAAAGAAAATTCACCCTCGGTGATTTCATGCCACCACGGCTAAGGGATGAGACTACGCAGGGGGCATCATACTCTTGTAACTTTGTAGTTGGATTCCCTGAAAAGGCAGAAAAGGCAGAAACCTCCTCTACCGCTTCACTGGGGGCAACAGAGGAGTCCCTCCCCAAAGCTCCAAGACTGGTAAGAAAATTCACCCTCGGTGATTTCATGCCACCACGGCTAAGGGATGAGACTACGCGGGGGGCATCATACTCTTGTAACTTGGTAGTTGGATTCTCTATGAATGGATACGAGTCCAGTGACACCGCCAGTGATACAGATGAATGGGAGGAATCCCTTGAAACCGGAGAATATCTCTCCGACGAAGAATGGATCCCGGAATCCCACCATATGCCGGTAATCTGGTATAACCCCTTCCAGCCACAAGGATCCTGGTTTGTTGATGATGAAGACTAAGAGGCTGCCCAAAATGCTGTTACCACAGCACAAACAAATGCTCTAGTGGATCCCAACCAGGTTGAACCACAAGGGGCAGATGAAGAGGAAGATCTGGCTCCTATGCCCGATCTTGAAGAATATGCAAGGATCTTGCAGCGTCTAGCCATAGAGTAAGAGCAGGATCGCATCAATCAGCTTCATCAAAATCCAGAACCGGAAGTCCCGGAGAATCTACGAACATTTCTTCCAGTGACTTCGAAAAATGAAAAAAGTTGCTGGATTGATGATCCTCTTACATCGGAGGATGAGTCTGATTCCCAATGGTCCATTGTGGAGGCATCTTCTATCGAAGTTGCCTGCAATGTGATAGTTCAGGATGATAGTGCCTCTGAAGTTTCATCTGCTAGGGCCACGGATTCTTAAAAAGCATCCTGTAGCATATCTTCTGGAGCTACATATTCTCGGGTGACTTCCATTAAGATAGCATCTTCTCAACCGTCGTCTCCTGAAACGGTGACGTAAGAATTCAAGCCTCTTTCGACTGATCTCCGTGAAGAAGCTCTTGCTGACGAAATCTTCAAAGAAAACCCAGTCAATTCGTCCCAGGTACCCAACCTCATTGGAGATGTCTAGACCGATGAAATACTTGACAAAGAAGAAAAGTGGTTGGAAGTTGTTCAAGACTTGTTCCCGGAAAATGCTCCATGCAACGCAATAACTGAAGACGGCAATGCTGCTGCAGAGGCGTTTTCAGCAAATGGGGAGGATCGGCCTCTTGAGCCCGAAGAGGGTCTTCCGAAAGAAGAGCCACCTCTAGAATCTTTTGAAGTTGGGAAAGGTTCCCGCTCTGGCCGGGATTACCACAAAAACTACAACCAACCTTCTTCTTCTTCTTATGTAAATCCTTCGGGAAAACATTCTTCTTATGTAAATCCTTCGGGAAAACAAGCTGTAAATGCCCCAAGCGGTGGTGATAATGAAAATGCAGGCCCAAAAGAGGCTTGCAAGTATGACTTGATCGAGCACTTCAAACACATACCTACACGACTGCACATCCTAGAGTTATTACAAATGTCGCCATAAACTCGTGATAGTCTCATTTCAGAACTTCAAAGGCTGAATATGGATGTCGACAAACATGCCCCACAAGTCCTACAAATTGAAATGGACTATAGGGTCAAAAAGTCAAAAACCTCCTCAAAGGGAGAAAAGAAAGAAGCTGGAGGACCTTGCACTGAATGTCTCACGGTCCAAAAAGCCGTAAGTGCTACCATTGCCTTTAATAAGGAAGACCTCCTACTAGGTGAGACGAAGCACAACCGACCCTTGTACTTCACAGGGTACATCAAAGAGATGCCGATACACAGAGTCCAGTTCGACCCGGGTTCTGCACTTAACCTCATCTCTACTTCGTCACTCGAAGAGCTGGGTGGCTAAGCCACACATCTGTGTCCATCATTGGATACGATGGGAGTGCTCAAAAGCCCATGGGAAAAATTCGGTTCAGGTTGCAAATTGGTGATCTTATCTCTGAGGTCAACGTATATGCAATAAAAACCCCTTCATGCTACAGCATCCTTCTCGGACGCCCTTGGATACACGAGAACGGTGTTGTCCCTTCAACTCTACATCAGTGCATTAAGTTTGTTGGTGACGACGGCTTCATACATCGAGTGTTTGCAGACAAAAAGTCCTTTAAAGGGAAAGAAGTTCATTTCGCAAACTCTCAGATGTACAAGGACGAGAAAGAGAAGGAGGAGGAGAAAATAGCATCCTTTGCCAGCAATCTCCAAAAAGACAAAGGCAAGGCTCCTCAGCAATCATCGGAAGAAAACAAGCCTTCCGGCAGACTCAAAGAGAGCAATCAGTCTCCCTTCGTTATCTCCTTCAAATCTTTCAAACCTTTGGTAATCACTGCTAAAGCAAAGAAGACAAAGCAAAAGACAGGGGACAAGTTTGTTGTTTCCTTCGTGTCTATCATACAAGACACGGATTCGGACTCAGAGACAGAAGACGATGCATCGTCAAGCCAAGCTGACACTCAACAAGTTCGGCCTGCTCTCACTCCATTGGAGACTTCTGCTGAAGTAAAAGATCCTGTGTCTGCTACCTTCATCGTTTCGGCAACATCGGCAGAAGAGAAACCAATCTTCTTCCATAGATCGGACGCTTCTTCATCAAATTCCTTGCTTGAGCCTTTCCAAAATGAAGGTATGCCTCAACTATCCTTGTATAGTCCAATGGCACAAGCTATCATGAAGAAAATGGGCTATGATGCTCAGAATCCAATTGGTTTGGGAGGTGGCCGTGGTATCCTTATACCATTGGAACCCACCCCGACTAAAAGTCAGCTGGAAGATTGGAAACTCCACTGTCGCATAGACAAGTCTTCATACGGGTTGAGGTATGATCCTGACACTCCGATGAGACAGCTAACACAAAGGCTGCAAAGCCGTTTTGACGACCAGGCCTTAACATCTCGTGTTGATGAAGACATCGATCTCCCTGGATATCTCTTTAAAGAGTTACCCGACAAGGACCTCGGAAGCTCATCAAATTGGTATGATTTCTCTGATGATGAAGAGGAATCGTCCGATGACACAGACGCACGGTTCTCTGATTCAGAAGAGCCATCGTCTCCAAAAAAAGTGCCTTATTTCGACCCAGTTTCAGCTAGTGATTGGGATCATCTCATAGCAAGTCTTGAGAAGAATACCTATCAAGAAGATTTATGGATAGAAGCGAAGCCATGGTCTGAAAATGCCCTTGGAAATCTACAAGGTCTTGTTGAGCTGGAAGCCTCCGAAAATATTGTGGAGGAACCACCTTCAAACCTTCCAACAGAAGATTTTGTTCAAAAGATAGACTTGGGAACACCAGATAACCCACGTCCTGCATTCATAAGCAAGAATATAAAGGATGATGGGTTACCCGAGTATGTCTCTTTTCTTCGTGAGCTTGTTGATTGTTTTGCATGGTCTTACGCTGAAATGCCTGGCGTAGATCCCAAAATAGCAGTTCACAAGCTCAACTTGCAAGAAAATGTCAAGCCTGTAAAACAAGGCCAAAGAAGATTCCGTCTTGATGTGATGGACCAAATTGAACAAGAAGTTCAGAAATTCAAAAACGTTGGCTTCATCCACGAGGAACAGCATCCTGAATGGTTGGCCAACATCGTCCCCGTGACAAAGAAAAATGGGCAAATCAGAGTCTGTATTGACTATAGAGACCTGAATAATGCTTGCCCCAAAGATGAATTCCCGCTCCCCATACCGGAGGTAATGATTGACAAAACCTGCGGGTTTGAGCAAATGACTTTCATGGACGGTTTCTCTGGCTACAACCAGATAAAGATGCATCCCGAAGATGAAAGGCATACATCCTTTCAGATCCCATTTGGCGTGTATTGCTACACTGTCATGCCATTTGGTCTGAAAAATGCCGGTGCAACATATCAAAGGGCTATGATGAAGATATTCCAAGATATGCAGCACAAGACGGTCGAATGTTAAGTTGATGACCTCACCGTCAAAAGCAAAAGAAAAGAAGACCATCTCCAAGATCTTCGAGAAGTCTTCCTCCGGCTTCGCAAACACAAACTGCGAATGAATCCCCTCAAATGCTTCTTCGGTGTCTCATCGGGTAAGTTCCTCGGATTCATAGTTTGGAAAGCTGGAATAGAACTTGACCCCATCAAAGTCAAGGCAATTCTAGAAATGCCATCTCCAAGAACCCTAAGAGAACTAAGAGGGCTTCAAGGAAGATTGGCATACATCCGACGGTTCATTTCCAATCTATCAGGAAAATGCCGTCCATTTTCTCGCCTGATGAAGAAAGGTGTAGACTTTGTTTGTGATGCTGAATGTGAAGCTACATTTCAAGATATCAAGTAATACCTGACCAAACCTCCGGTGTTGGCTGCTCCCACAACCGGAAAACCATTCATCTTGTACACAAGAGCTCTTGACTATTCTTTGGGTGCTCTACTTGCACAAGAAAATGATGGAGGAAAAGAAGCTGCTCTATACTGCCTCAGTAGCATGTTGGTGGGTGCAGAGCATCGCTACTCTCCAGTCGAAAAAGAATGCATGGCAGTGATGTTTGCCGTACAAAAGCTACGTCACTATTTGCTGTCAAACACAATATACCTGATTTCGAGGATCAATCTCCTAAAGGTCCTTGTTACAGAAACAGGTTCTCTTAATGCCCGGCTGGCAAAATAGTCCATCCTTCTGTCACAATTTGATATTAGGTATGTACCACAAAAAGCAATCAAAGGCCAAGCTCTAGCAGATTTTCTTGCAGAGCATCTGCTGCCTAAGGATTCTCCGCTTAGGGATGATCTCTCAGACGAGCCTGTCTACAGCGTGGAAATCTCCTTATCAAATGCCTCCTGGAACATGTACTTCGATGGTGCAACCAGGATAAATGAAAAAGTAAAGCCGATATCAGGAATTGGCATTCTCTTTGTTAGCCTTGACAAATACATGATTCATCACGCATTTTCGCTACTGGAACCATGTTCAAACAATACAGCTGAGTACCAAGCTCTGATCATAGGATTGGAACTCGCCCTCGAATCTGGCATTACTATGCTAGAAGCATTTGGGGACTCCCAACTGATTGTCAACCAGATGAATCAAAAATATGAAATTAGGAAGCCTGATCTGTTGCCTTACTACAACAAGGCGCAATCGCTTCGTCAAAAGTTTGACATTTGTCACATCACCCACATCCGCAGAGGTGAAAACATCCGTGCAGATGCCCTGGCTAGACTTGCTGCATCCATGGCAATCCAAGAAGGGGAAAACATGCAAATTACAGTGTGTCAAAGAAGGATTCTCCCTCCTCTCAACACACACTATGCAGTTGCTGAATGCCACCAAGTGGTCGGAGGTCGGATTTCCATCCTTAAACTTCAGATTGGCGACTGGAGGGATCCGTTCATTGATTATATTATGTTTGGAATCCTACCTGAAGATCCAAAAGAGCGGGTAAGCATTCAAAGACAAGCCCCAAACTTCCATTTGGATATTCCCTCCAAAATGCTTTACAGAAAATCTTTCAATGGAGTACTTCTACGTTGCTTGTCACAATAAGGGGCGGAAGAAACTCTAAAAGAAGTTCATGCTGGTCTTTGTAGAGCCCATCAGGCTGGTCCTAAGCTCTACGATCAGATAAAAAGGTTAGGTTATTATTGGCCTACCATGGTGGCTGATGCAATGCAATTTGCTAAACGTTGCCTACAATGCCAAATTCATGGAGATTATGTACACATGCCTCCAGAATGGCTACATCCTACAGCGATCTCATGGCCCTTCGAAGCCTGGGGTATGGACATCATAGGTCCTATCTCTCCCCCGTCAAGCAAAGGTCATCGCTTCATCTTCGCCTGTACGGATTGTTTCTCCAAGTGGTCAGAAGCATTTGCGTTCAGTGAAATGAAGACCTCATCAGTCCTTC
Organism: Persea americana; assembly: GCA_029852735.1. Classification (NCBI taxonomy): domain Eukaryota; kingdom Viridiplantae; phylum Streptophyta; class Magnoliopsida; order Laurales; family Lauraceae; genus Persea; species Persea americana. The sequence continues at coordinate 21,357,723 of CM056817.1, forward strand.
AGTTCTTACGAACCAACATCATTTGTCGCGTCGGCATACCTAAAAGATTCGTCCATGATAACGGACCACAATTCCGGGATCACAGATTCTACAAGTTCTGCGACAAATACAAAATCCAAAGTTGTCCTTCAACTCCGTATAACCCGGCAGCGATTGGACTATCAGAAGCTTTCAACATGACACTTTGTAAAATTCTCAAGAAAATGGTCTCTAGTCACAAAAGAGACTGGAGCGACAAACTGCCTGAAGCTTTATGGGACTACCAGACTACCGTTCGAGGACCAACCCATAGCACACCATTCTCATTGGTCTATGGATGTGAAGCAGTTGGCCCCATAGAGGTACAAATTCCTTTTTTAAGGGTATCTCTACAAAATGAAATGATGCAAGAAAGTAATGTCAAATTGAGACTCCAAGAACTGGATAAACTCGATGAAAGACGACTCGAAGCTTTACAAAGCGTTGAGCTTTACCAAGCATGCATGGCAGGATCTTTTGACAAAAAGGTCAGGCAACGCGCCCACAAAAAATGTGACTTGGTTCTTGTGGTGAAAAGGCTGGTTTTTGCCCGCAAACCCAAAGTCAAATTCGAATCAAAATGGGAGGGACCCTTCGTCATCGACAAAGTCTTCTCCAGTGGCGCATATGCTCTTCTAAACATGGAGGGTGACAGATGTATGATGCCCATCAATAGCAAGTTCTTGAAGAGGTACTACCCTTGAAGACTTCCTACATCGGGTCAGAGTGATGCCTGCATGGAGAAAGCCTATTCGTAGGTACTTGCTCGTCAAACCCACCACTTTTAGAGTTTTCATCCTTATGTTGAAATTTCTAAAAACCCAAAAACAATGCTTACTTTCAATGTTTCGTTGTTCAAAAAAAAAAAAACAAAAATAAAGTCAAACCCAAAATCCAAGTTTAGGAGCCTCTTCCCTAACTTGACCAAAACTTTCAATCCTTGAACCCAAAATTCATGGTTTGAAACAAAAATCAGGACTGAGGAATTTCCACCCCAATCCACCCTGACTTTTACCACCAAAGATGGTTTTGAGTCAAAATTTACGACCCTCGTGTCTTTAAACGAAAAAAAATGGTTTTTCAAAAAACCGTGGGGAAGCGACGTTTAGTCGATACTCACACAAAACCCAAAAATCAGAAGGATGCGAACCCCATTTGATACTTTCAAAACCTCAAAATCGCAAGAAAGCGACACCTCGTCGATACTTACAAAATTTTAAAAAAAAATCGTGGAGACACAATCTTTCAGTTGATATCCACAACCCAAATTTCAAAACAAAAAAGCAAAGGTTCGAAAAAACCTCAAATTTCAAAAATCGTGGGGAGGCGACATTCCATCGATACCCACAAAACCAAATTTTTGAGAAAAAAGCAAGGAATCGACATTCAGTAGATACTTGCACCCAAATCCGCGAGGAAGCGACATTCCATTGATACTCGCAACCGAATGAGTAAGGAAGCAACATTCCATCGATACTTGTAATACCATTCAGCAGGGAGGCGACTCTTAGTCGATACTTGCATTTAGAAAACCAAGAAACCCGACTTTTATGCCAAAAACCCGGCTTTCACGCCAAAACCTGGCTTTCATGCCAAAAACCAAAAATCTGGCTTCCACGCCAACAAAACAAAAACATGGCTTTCATGCCAAAAATAAAAAATCTGGCTTCCATGCCAACAAAACAAAACTTTGTTTTTAAAAAAATCGGCTTCTATGCTACAAAATCTGGCTTTCACGCCAAACAAACAAAAACCGGCTTCCATGCCACAAACAGAATTTGGCTCCCATGCCACAAAATTTTTGGCTCTCACGCCACAAAACCAAAATTCGGCTTTCATGCCACAAAAATTGGCTCTCATGCCAAAAACCGGCTTCCATGCCACAAACAAAATTTTGGCTCTCATGCCACCAAAATTTGGCTTTCATGCCATCTCAAAAATTAGGCTTTCACGCCACAAAAATCGGCTCTCATGCCAAAAACCGGCTTCCATGCCACAAACAAAATTTTGGCTCTCATGCGACCAAAATTCGGCTTTCATGCCAAAAACCGACTTTCACGCCATCCAAAATTCGGCTTTCAAACCATAAAAAAACCAGGCTTGTTGCCACAAAATCTGGCTTTCATGCCTAAAAACAACCATTTGACAAAAGATTTTCACAAAATGACAACCTTTTGATCAAATTTCCAAGCAAACCATTCCCATCCAACTTTTTACTTACTTTCATAAAAAAAAAGAATTTAAGTGAAACGAGGAAATACAAAACCAAAAGGGTGCCAAAAAAAATGTTTATACATGGAGGTACCAAAAGAAAAGAAGAAAAAGTTTGTTACAAAGTCAGGAGACTAGTCCGACATGGTTTTCAGCCAAAGACTTAACTCCTCAAGCAAACTCTTGGCCTTAGCCTCCAAAGGTTCCAAGCCGCATTTCTTCATAATCTTCCCTTAAAATGCTGTAGGCCGTTGCGATCCATCTTCAGCACGAGGAAGCTCTTCCCAGAGAATCTGCCATTGTTCATAATCTCGAGTCTTCCTCCGGAGATTGCTTTTGACCTCCTCAACTTGCGGAATGAGAGTTCTCTCTCTATCGCGAGCGTTTAAAGTGGCAGTCCACTTGGCAGCGGCTTGTTCTTCCAATAGCTCAAGGCGCTGTCTGGCTTCGGTGACCTCCCTAGCAAGATGGTGCTGGTCCTGTGTCAGCTCAATAATAGCCAACTCGGTGACGTTCCTCTCCCGAACGAGCTGCTTCCGAGTCTGCGAGATCTCATTCAGTTCAGATTTGACCTCGCTGTAAGGCTTCAAAAACATCTCGTTGAAGAAGTCATCATTTGGAAAGCTCTTGGTCTCAGTCCAGTTGTTACCTAGAGTGATGACTTCATCAACAAAAGCCTTGGCTTCTGTAATGTCCAGACCGACTTCTTTGCTATCGGCAAGAATGTCCTACACATGCTTCACCATGCCAAAACCAGCCTCCAAATGGCCAAAAGAAAGAGTCTCGACCCATGAGCTCAAGACTCTCTTCAACACCTTCCTTGCAAATTGACGGGATGGCCCAGATGAAGAGTCGCCATGCTCCATTGGTCGACTACCCATGTCAGGCACCGTTGGAAGAGTAATCAAGAAGCTTTTTCCAACCAGAGCCGCTGGGGAAGGAATATCAGTAGGCGGACTCGCCTCTGCCTCATCAAAACTGGTGGAAGAAGCCCCTACTCCTAGATCGGTCAAAGGTACCCCCTGCTCCGGTTCTGAAAAAGGTAGAGGAACTTCTTCTGTCAACAGTGTCAAAAACATCAAATCTTCGATCAGAGCCTATGGGTTGCACGTCAAATTTCAGGTCATTCCGACAACGTTTGACCCGGTTTTGATGCTCCGAAGCGAAATCAAGCCTACCGGTGGCGAAGCTCCCTGGGACCATGGCACCCAAATTAGAGCTAATGGATCATCTCAAAATGGCTCCAATAGGCTCCCTGTCAAATTTCAGGTCAATCGGACATCGGATGACCGTACATCAAAGCTCGACATCTTCCGCACGGTGAAATCAAGTCAAGCATCGACGGGACCCCAAACGGCTTGAAAACTCAAATAAAAGCCCATGGTTTGTCCTATCTAATGCCCAAGAAGCTTCACCTCAAATTTTAGGTCATTCCGACATTTTGACCCAGTTTCAACTCTTGGCGGAAAATCGGCTACAGACTCTTCAGCTTTTCCAAAAAATAGGAAACTTTGTGCTCTGATTTGCACAGCCTTTTGACAGGTTTTCTTTAGTGGAATTAAGCCAATAAATGAGGAGAGATTTGAAAGAAAAATACAGGAGAAAACAGAAGCGAAAAAGCCCAAGAAAATGACCAAGAAACGGCGACAGGAAGGAGACCGGAAAATGGACCAAAGTCCAAGGTCGCCAGCCCCATGGTCGCTGGTGACCATGGGTGCATGGTCGCCGGCGACCCTGGAAATCTGGGTCACCGGATTTCCACCAAAAGTGCCATTTTTCCGTTCTTTTTCGCGTTTCGCGATGGTTGGCCCCGGTGATTTTCTTAAAATCTGATTTTTGAGGCATGATATCCGTCGATCTTCGTTATTAACATCACGGATCTGCCATCGAAATCATTTGATCATCATCGGACACTCCGAAACTGCCAACTGGCCGACCAAGAAAGCACACTTTCTGCCCGACCGATCAAGAAATCGACTGTACAGATGTTGCCGGCCCATTAGTGGCAACCAATGTCCGAATTTTCATCGTCATCCGACATCAAGCAACGTACGGATCCATCGATGATCATCGCAAGAAGAATTCCAAAAGACGCGGCGCGGCCCGCGACTCTTCAAGCGACTCGGCATTCAATTAATGAAGTTAAATGACCCTTTTATGGCAATTTATTAGGGTCATTAACTCATTATTTTGAACGGCCTAATCAGAAGCCAAGAAATGGGAGTTACAAGTCCAATTAATCATGAAAATTAACCATGTAACTCCTATCATTATGGAGATTAATCATAGTAATTAATCATGAAACTCCCATCATCATGGAGGTTAAATGCCCATTATTCTCCATCGGCCTATCAAAATCCAAGAAAAGGAGTTACAATGTAAAGAATTAAATCTTGTAACTCCTCCCATCATGGAGCATTAATACCATTAATGCCCATAAAACCCTCCTAATGGCCGCCAAAAGCCTATAAATAGGCGGTCATTCCAAGGAGAAAGGGTCCGAAAAAATTGTTGGAAGCCGGAATAAAAAATCATCTGAAGGATCCTAAAAAATTGTCTGAAAACTATCCTGAAGAATTCTCTGCAAAAAGAAGCTCTCTCACTTTGAAGAAACTCTGCTGCAAATTCTACAAGGTGATCGAAGTCCCTTGGGGGGCCACCCCCCCCCCCCCCCCCCAAGATCTCCTCTCTTCTTCTATCCAACATGGCCTAGATGCGGCTTTTCAGCCCATCTACTTGGTTTTTTATTGGATATAAGACCTTCCCTTGGTCTTTGTCCTCTAAAAATCTAGGTCCAAGCGAAGCCAAGTGAATCAAAGCATCAAGTATTCTCATCTGAAGGACGATGGTGGAGCCCATACATGACTCGCGACCGTCGATCTGAACGAGTCCCCACGATCTCTTTAGAAGTCAGATTCCTTTTCTTACTTTTCTGTTGTATTGTTTATTTTTTTAAAGAGATATAAAAATCACATTTCTTGTCTTTACATTTTGATGAGATTTGTAAACTGCCTTCTACGGCACAAAATCGCCTATCACGGCAAAACTGCCTTGCACGGCAAACAAATGAAAATCGCCTTTCACGGCATTAAAATTTTTTGTCTCTTTCTTTAAAATATATGTGTAATGGAAAGTTAGAAAAAAGTTGATTTCCTTTTCTACTTGTGAAGGTGAATCTCCGGATCACCACTTCAAATTCCAAGTAGAATAGAAAATCTGGCATACCCGTACAAAAAAAAATGTTGTTGCTTGCTCTTTTTTTTCTCTTCGCTCCGCCGCACCCCGACAGACCCGAGACGGAGGAAGGCAAGAAAGAAAAAGACGGGTCCATCAGCGGCGGCAGAGAAAAACAAAAAAAAAAGGAAGAAAAGAAGTCGTACCAGGAGGAAATTCTGGGTCTACTTCAGAATCTCTAAGTTCTTCCTCAGATGCCACGATAAGATCCGTCACCGCCTCATCAGCCGGAACCTCAGGCATCATCAAACCATCATCTTCTGCCAAAAGAAAGAAAGCAGTAGATCAAAACAAAAGCTCTCATGAAAGAAAAGAAACGGAAAGAGAAAAAAGAAAAGCATACCATCATCAATGGTCTCTTCCCCTCGGCTTCTCTTCTCTGGAGGCTCATCATCATCCCCTGACGCCTCCTCAACAATGGTGGAAGGAATTTCCAGATCAGAAGAGCTTTCGTGCTGCCTCTGACTTCGTCGCTGTCCTCTTCTCCTTTTGCTCCTACGGGACGAACTGCTGGAAGCACCCTCCCCACCATCGAAATCGGGCCTCTCGCCAGAGTCCTCACTGGATGGTCTGCTCCTGCCAGTAGACTCCATGGAAGCCTTTGCTCGCTTTGCTTGTATCCAAGCAACAACCTCAGCCTCCTCCTTGGCAAGCTGTTCGAAGACCTCACCAGGTACCTCTTGTGCAGCTCCCGATCTGATGACGTCCTGGTCCTCGAGGAAACCTGTTATGTGCTTTTCTCCATAAAGGAAAGCCAGAACTTCCTCTCGGCGGACGCCATCTAACTTCCCAAGGGCCTTTCCGGAATAGTGCTTTACATCTAGCTGTTTCTTGGAAAGCCCATGGTATGTTGAAAAGGTCTCCACAAACCATTTTGTGAAGCCAGCAGTCCGGAAAGTGGGCAACTCAGGATAAGAAATCATGGCGGTAGTGTCTTCTGCGCTATAAAAGGCCCATGCATTTCTCCCGTCCTGCAGACCTCCAAAACGCTTCGCCATGCTCAAAGGCGCTCCAACAACGCCTTGAGAGAAGCCCAACTGTATAGCAAAATGCGAAGGAACATACGGTTGGATGTCGATGAAAAGATGTCTGTGGTACACCATCGTGCTGACACGTATGTTAAATAGCCAACTCCTCTCTACGTTTGTCAAAGAATAGTGTCTCCCCGACCCTGCCCTGGTCGAATCATGGGAGACACCAAGCCCGGAGAAAGCTTCACTGAAGACTGCCCCATCTCGACGTCCCAGAATCGTCGGATCCTCAAACGAGCAGATAAAAGAGATTCGGAAACAGGCTTCCCTCTAGCCAACCGAATCATAAACGGGTCATCGTCCTGAGCAACACCCAATCGGTGGAAATTGGGACAGTGGTATACATACCACGAATAGAAAATTTGGGCTGAAAATACCCTATTCATAGGAAGCCCAAGCAGAACCAGGAAAGCAGCAGCCTGCAGTTCGGTGCATAAATAGGAGTAAAGAGCAGGCACCAAAGCAAGCCGCTCTCCAAACGCCATCTGACAAGCCGGAAAAATGCAATGCGGCCTGATATGCGTTCCATCTCTTCCAGCAAAAACGGCCTCACCCAGCCAATAAGTGAGGAAGACAACGAGATCTCTCCGCAGCGCAATGTCAAAATGAATGGCGTCTGTGCTTGCGAAGAATACCTTTAAATTTTCTCGCATGGTGGAGATCTTCTTCGAATCCGGGTTCTTAGCCCTGGCTTCCTAGGTCGTACTCTCAGAAGATTCCCCGCTATCAAAGAAGTTGGAAGACAAAAGCTACCACTCCTCCAACTGCTACACTGGACTTTCGAGCCCAACTTCTCCTTAAAAAAATCGTAGAAGGCGACGAGCTGAAAGTACAAAAGCCTGTACTCCTCAGACTGCTCCTCAAGGATGCTGTCGATAGGCATGAACTCCTCATAGAGATTGCCGAGGATAGGCAGCCCGGTGATGGCGCTCAACTCCTTTACAGAAAAACCAATCTCACCATTCGTGACAACGAAGGTGTTGGTTTGTGGAAGGAATGACTCCAACATGGACATGAAGGCCTCATCAGAGAAAACCACGGTTTGCCGAAAAGTGCGAACCTCGTCAAAAATCTCAGCCTCCTTCAGAATGGCACCGCCAACCTACAGGATGTGATCAGTCCACGACTCCCAGCTCGAGTCAGCACTGAAACGGCCACGAAGTCGAAAAGGCTTCACCCAATTGCTGCCATCGCCCTTGAAAATGCCAAGGCCCACTAGTCTCAAGTCGACCGATGGATGATCTGAACCTTGGTAGCCGCTGGCCGGCATCAAAATGTCCATGTGGGCAGGCGACTTCTCTGCAAAACCAGAAGGGCCACCAACAAAAACCCCAGTCTTGATCATGTTTGTCCTCTTCACCCAGCTTGGAGGATCTTCCCTCTTCGAGAATGTTGAGGAAAGCCTCATGATCGAGATTGTCCGATCGAAGGTCGACCGCGTAGAAACAGTTCTCTTCTCACCATCAACTGTGAAAGAGAACTGAAAACATCTCCTTTGGTATGTTGAATCATCGGGGACGGCATCACCAAAGAAGAAGGTAGGCTTCGGCACAATGCTCTGATCGTCCGTGACCCAGGGACGATTGCTTACCATAATCTTATAAAACTCCTCACCCTTGAGGGCAATCAAACGTTGCCTCATCTCATCTCGGTTGAGCGAGTCACACTCTTCCAAGTTCCTTTCAACATACTGAACCTCTTCCCATGCCTGCTGTACGGCCACATTAGAGGATCAGGTAGAACGACGAGGCACATCATTGACGGGTTCCTTACCCTTGTTCGATCTTGAGGAACTACCTGCAAAGGATGGAAAGAGAGAAAAATCAATCATGAAAATGACAGAATTTTGCTAAAAAGAATTCTAGCGAAACTTTGGCATTGTTCTGGGGCAAATCCGAAGAAAAGGGAAAACACCCCGAAAGAAATAGGAGCTTGAAGATGAGCTCAACATCGCTGCAAGCTCATAATCAATGGAAAATTTTCGAAGAAGGCTTGAACTCAAACATTGCTGCGAGATCAAACCAAATCTTCTCAAATAACCGCAAGACTGGAAAAGGGCTCAACATTGCTGCGAGCTCCTGAATCCAAAACTCGCAAAGCTCCTCAGAAAATCCCCGCAAGACCAAGAAAGGGCTCAACATTGCAGCAAGCTCCAAATCCCAAGACTTGCGAAAAGATTTCCAGGTGTCCACTATCATACTTCCAATTCTATTTTCTAAAAAGAAAAAAAATGCATAGAAGGAAAGTTGTCATGTATGTGCGTCTCGAAATCCAAAAAAAAAGAGGGAGAGAAAAGAGGAAGAAAGTTTCTTTTTTTCAAACAACAAAAAAAAAAAAAGAGAAAAAAATGCCCACAGGCCATGTGGCCGTACGACCATGACAGTACAGTCTTGTTCGTACGGCCACACACAAAAAGAAAAAAAAAAAAAACAAAACACAGTAAAAAAACAAAAAAAAAAAACCGTCTAAGAAAAAGAAAAAAAAGGAGAAAGAGAGAAAGAAAAAAAAAAGAGAAAGAAAAAAAAAGAAAAAAAAAAGAGAGAAAGAAAAAAAACGTGTGAAAAAAAAAGAAGAAAAAAAGAATAGAGAATGCACGTGAAAAAGTGAAAAAAAAGAGAGAAAGAAAACCTTTTTTCCTACATGGGGTTTGTTAAGAAAAAAGAAGAAACTTACTTGAAGCCATTGATGGAGAAGAAGAAGAAAAAGCTTGAAGATCCTTGAAGAAGAAGAAGAATCCTTGATATTGGAGCACTCTTGAAGACTTTTGCAAAAAGAAGGCAATAGGAGCAAGAGATCCAACCTCCCCTTGCTTTTATATAAGAGAGCAAACCAAAAGAGGAAAAGAGGAGAAAAGAAAGGAGGTAAGTGCTACAAATTAGCAAACTTCCTAAAAGAAGAGAATCACGGGATATTCTTTCCCAATGAGTAGATCTTTTAAGAAATTCTCTCCAAAAAGAGAGGGATTATGAGAAACTTTCTCCCAAAGAAAGATACTTTGAGAAAATCTCTCCCAAAATCAAGGAAACTTGAGAGATTCTCTCCAAGTAAGAATATTTTTAAATATTCTCTACCAAAAAGAGATATTTTTTTATATTCTTTACAAAAATGACACCACATGAGATCTAAGCCATTTTTAAAGCTTAAGGTCCCATGGGTTAGCCCACATGAGCCAAGTTTGACCACCTAGGCACTAAAAGTGGCTTTTAGTCAAAATTCCTCTTACCAAGAGCATACAAAAATGGTTCCATGCCTCCTTTGAGTTGATTGGACCATACAAAAAAATCCAAGCCTCATGTGTTTCCAAAAATCCAAATCACCCCACCTCATGAACCAAATTAAGCCAAAACCTTGAAATTGACATTCTACAAAAAACCAAACCACTCCAATGGACCCAAAATTGTCCCAAAGAGTGACCAAAATCCAAACCATGGTCCCCTAACTTGCCACATACAGCTTGTTAGGTCACAAGGCCAAAACCAAAACCAAATCCCGGATCCCCTGACTTGCCACATACAGCTTGATAGGTCACATGACCAAAATCAAAATCCAAACTCCAACCCCCTAACCTGCCACATACAGCTTGTTAGGTCACAAGGCCAAAACCGAAATCGAATCCGGTCCCCTAACTTGCCACATACAGCTTATTAGGTCACAAGGCCAAAACCAAAACCAAATCCCGGTCCCCTAACTTGCCACATACAGCTTGTTAGGTCACAAGACCAAAATCAAAATCCAAACTCCAACCCCCTAACCTGCCACATACAGCTTGTTAGGTCAATAGGTCAAAAACCAAAAACCCTTCTTGACCGCCTGATGCGCCACAAAAAGCCTTTAGGTGCACAAGGTCAAAAGGAAAAATTCCAAAACCCAAAAAACCAATCCAAATGTCATTTTCAAAATTTTTCCTTGAGATGGTATGTGATCTCTCTCACTGCCATAAAATCCCCTTGGAAACTCAAAAGGCTACTCTATCAAGAAAAATGCTCAGATACTCTTTGTCAAAGTCAGAAGTTTTCCTTCAAAATTTTCTTCGAGGCACATAGACTGCAAAAGCTATCCAATTCGTCGCTGTACCTCGAGGGGGTATTTGTTGACACCAAAAATGTCACTTTGCCTCCTCAACATCAAAAGCTACATGGAGCCGCATCCCACGACAAATATGCAAAGTTGTTTTAAGGATTAGATCTTGTCAAAATCAAACAAAAACTGCAAGATCCTTCAAAATAGCCAAAAATGAGGTACACATGAAGTTTCGGGCCATTTCGACACCATTTGGCCTAACTTCAATCCTCCAACAACTGAGCGGGAGGTCCCAGCGGCGACAGTGTCAAATACATCAAATCTTCGATCAGAGCCTATGGATGGTCTCAAAATACTTCCAAAAGGTTCCACGTCGAATTTCAAGTCAAACCGACACCGTTTGACCCTCCACCAACTCTCGAAAGGTGAAATCAAGCCTCCCGGCAGCGAGAACCCCCGATGCCGCCACTCATCAAACAAAACACATGAGTAGCTTCTTCATGCTTCCAAAAGGCTGCATGTCAAATTTCAGATCATTCTGACAACGTTTGACCCGGTTTTGACGCTCCGAAGCAAAATCAAGCCTACCAACGACGAAGCTCCCTGGGACCATGGCATCCAAATCAGATCTAATGGATCATCTCAAAATGACTCCAATAGGCTCCCTATCAAATTTCAGGTCAATCGGACATCAGATGACCGTACATCAAAGCTCGACATCTTTCGCACGGTAAAATCAAGTCAAGCATAGACGGGACCCCAAATGGCTTCAAAACTCAAATAAAAGCCCATGGTTGGTCCTATATAGTGCTCAAGAAGCTTCACCTCAAATTTCAGGTCATTCCGACATCGTTTGACCTAGTTTCAACTCTTGGCGGAAAATCGGCTATGGAGTCTTCGGCTTTTCCAAAATTAGGAATCTTTGTCATCTGATTTGCACGACTTCTCGATGAGTTTTCTTCAGTGGAATCAAGCCAATTAATGAAGAGAAATTTCAATGAAAAATACAGGAGGAAATCGAAGCGAAAAATCTCGAGAAACGGCCAAGAAACGGCGACCGGACGGCGACCGAAAAATGGGCAAAAACCCCATGGTCGCCGGCGACCTTGGCCCATGGTCAACGGCGACCATAAGGATCCGGGTCACCGGATTTTCCCCAGAAACCCACTTTTTCCAGTCCTTCTCGCGTTTCACGACGTTTGGCCCCTGTGATTTTCTCAAATTCTGATTTTTGGAGCATGATATCCGTCGATCTTCGTCAACATCACGGATCCGACATTGAAATCATTCGATCATCATTGGACACTCCAAAACCGCCAACTGGCCGACCAAGAAAGTACACTTTCTGCCCGACCGATCGAGAAATCGACTGGAAAAATGTTGCCGGCCCATTGGTGTCAATCAATGTCTGAATTTGCATCATCATCTGACATCAAACAACGTGCGGATCCAGCGATGATCATCGTAAGAAGAATTCGAAAAGACGCGGCGTGGCCCGCAACTTTTCAAGCGACTCGGCGACCAATTAATGCTGTTAATTGACCCGTTTATGACAACTTGTTAGGGTCATTAACTCATTATTTTAAACGGCCCAATCAGAAGCAAGCAAATGAGAGTTACAAGTCCAATTAATCATGACAATTAACCATGTAACTCCTATTATTATGGAGATTAACCATGGTAATTAACCATGAAACTCCCATCATCTTAGAGATTAAATGCCCATTATTCTCCATTGGCCAATCAAAATCCGAGAAAAAGGAGTTACAAAATTCTGAAATTAAATCTTGTAACTCCCATCATGGAGCATTAATATCATTAATGCCCATAAAACCCTCCTAATGGCCACCAAAAGTCTATAAATAGGCGGTCATTCCAAAGGGAAAGGGTCCAGAAAAATTGTCTGAAGTGATCCTGAAAAATCGCCTGAAAATTGTCCTGAAGAATTCTCTGCAAAAAGAAACTCTCCTGCCTTGAAGAAACCCTGCTGCAAGAACTACAAGGTGATCAAAAGTCCCTTGGGGGGCCACCCCCCCAAGGCTTCACCCTCTTCTTCTATCCAACATGACCTAGATGTGGCTTTTTAGCCCGTCTACTCGGTTTTTTTATTGGATATAGGACCTTCCTTTGGTCTTTTTCCTCTAAAAATCTGGGGTCCAAGCCAAGCTAAGTGAACTAAAGCATCAAGCGTTCTCATTTGAAGGACGATGGCGGAGTCCATACGTGACTCGCAACTGTTGATCTGATCGAGTCCCCACAATCGCTTGAGAAGTCAGATACCTCTTTCTTCCCTTTCTATTGTATTTTTTATTTTTTTTAAAAAGACAAAAAAATCACAATTCTTGTCTTTCACTATTGATAAGATTTGTAGATCGCCTTTTACGGCAAAATCGCCTTCTACAGCACAAAACTGCCTTGCACGGCAAATTAAAAAAAATCGCCTTTCACAGCATTCTAAATATGTCTCTTTCTTTAAAATATATGTGCAATGGAAAGTTAGAAAAAAAGTTTGATTTCCTTTCTACTTGTGAAGGTGAATCTCCAGATCACCATTTCAAATTCCAAGTAGAATAGAAAATCTGGCATACCTGTGCAAAAAAATGTTGATGCTTGCTCTTTCTTTCTCTTTGCCCCGCCGCACCTCGGCGGACCTGGGACGGAGGAAGGCAAGAAAGAAAAAGACGGGTCCATCAGACGGGACCTAGGGGTAAGATGTGACTTGGGCGCACCTCTAGTGGCGCCTAAGTCCTCCTGGTGTACTGGGGCACACCTGTGGTGGCGCCCAAGTGCTGGATTCGTGAGTTTCGGTTATCTTCGGGAATCATTCACTTGGAATTATAGTTTTAGGTGATCTACGTTAGTAAATTCTGAATCTGGAACTGGTTTGAGTCTCTAGACCTCAAGGGTGAAAATGATTGAGGTTGCATGATCGAAACGTAAACGAAGCGTATCTTGGGGTTAGACAAAGGAGCTGGGCGCCACCACAGTGCTGTGACTTGGGCGCACCTGTGGTGGCACCCAAGTGTCAGTCTACTAATTCGTTGTCTTCTAGAGTGCTTTTGAGTCAGTTTCGGGTACTAGACTCTAGTTTCGGATGGGAGATGTTTTTATTTTCGGAATGTGATAGGTTTATCGGTTTAATTAGGTCTTGATTAGGGTTTAAATTAAGAGTTGATAATCAAAGTTTAATTAAAGTTAGTTAAGGTTTGAATTTAGGGTTGTTGATTGGACTTCATTGACTACGGTCTTAGTTAATTAAGGTTTTTATTTTGTTGGATTTTTTATGGGTTAGGATTTATCAAATTAGGGTTTTATTAATTAGGGATTGTTAATTAGGTTTTACTAAGTGGGGTTTTGGTTAATTGGACTTTATTAAGGGTTGTTGATTAGTCTTTAAGGGTTTGATTAATTAAAGTTTAATTAATTAAGTCTATGGATTTTAATTGGATGTTTTCACTTAGACGTTTTGAATTAAGTGTTTTAGATTGGAGTTGACTAAGTTAATTTACTTACTTAGGCGTGAGTGCAATAGCCTAGGATTACCTAATGAACATCTACTCTATTTTTGTTTGAATCTTTCTATTTCTTTTTATTCGTTTTTCGTTCTCTTCTCTAATTACTAAAGAGTAAGATGAGAAGGGAAGAGTTTTATGATTTTGTGTTTTTTTGGTTTTTATGCAAAAGTGATGCAACCTAGACAAAAGTGTGATAAATCAACAATTCATAGTTCAGAAGTTCAGCAATAATACATATTCATCACAGAGATTTAATAATAAGCTAAATAAAATTGAAAAAGATAGAAAACGCGGTCAGAAGATGAACTGGGGACTTGGGCGCACGCACAGTGGCGCCCAAGTGTCTCCCTGCGGATTGGGATGCACTTATAACTTTTCGACGATACTCTGATACGATTTCTAACACTTTATGAGTAAATGCAGGGTCCCAATGTTAACTACTGATGTCAGAGACTTCGGGTCTAAGAATGATGACACGAGGATCCAAATTAAAGGGGTGAATACCCTTGGCAGAGACTTCCGAGGGTCATATCTTTTGATCTAATGGTCGGATTTGGACGTTCTATATATCGCTGGAAAGCTCTCAAAGTGAGGAATCCAAAAGCTCATTTGTCCTAATGATTAGGGGTTAGGAAAAGTGAGGGATATCTAGATCAATGGATTTACTTTCCTAACTTAAGCTAATCTGGTGACATTTTAGCAAACTAAGCACGGTCTTTGTAGGAATTGGCCTAAGCAAGTCTTAAGTGGTCCGAAAAAAGGTTTGGATGGTATCACGGTTCACTACATATGTAAGTAGTGGGGGTTGGACTCGAGATCTCGACGCGACTTGGCTTTTCTCTCACGAATTTTTAGAAATCATCGAACTAAGTCTAGAATGAGCAACAAGCATCTTCATCATCGTTAATTAATCTGAATTATGTCATTAATCATTCAATTGTGGGTGAAATGGGGGCACCGCTATATATGATAGGTATTTAAGGCTATCATGTGGGCCAAATTAGGTGTCTACAGCGAGGGTCGTAAATTTTGACTCAAAATCATTTTTGGTGGTGAAAGTCAGGATGGACTAGGGTGGAAATCCCTGAGTCCTGATTTTTGTCTCAAACCATTAATTTTGGATTCAAGGATCGAAAGTTTTGGTCAAGTTAGGGAAGAGATTCCTAAACTTGGATTTTGGGTTTTGATGATTTTTTGAACAATGAAACATTGAAAGTAACCATTGTTTTGAGGTTTTTTAGAAATTTCAACATAGGTATGAAAACTCTAAAAGGAGTGGGTTTGACGAGCAAGTACCTAGGGATAGGCTTTGGCCATGTAGGCATCGCTTTGACCCCAGATGTAGGAAGTCTTCAAGGGTAGTACCGCTTCAAGAACTTGCCATTGATGGGCAGCATACATCTATCACCCTCCATGTTCAAAAGAGCATACGTGCCGTTGGAGAAGACTTTGTCGATGACGAAGGGTCCCTCCTATTTTGGTTCGAATTTGCCTTTGGATTTGTGGGCGAAAACCATTGGCCTTTTCACTGCAAGAACCAAGTCACCCTTTTTGTGGGCGCGTTGCCTAACCTTTTTGTCGAAAGATTCTGCCATGCGTGCTTGGTAAAGTTCAACGCTTTGTAGAGCTTCGAGCCGTCTTTCATCGAGATTATCCAGTTCTTGGAGCCTCAATCTAACGTTGCTTTCTTGCTCATTTCATTTTCTAGAGGTACTCTTAAAGAAGGAATTTGTACCTTTAAAGGGACAACTGCTTCACATCCATAGACCAAGGAGAATGGTATGCTATGAGTTGGTCCTCGAACGGTAGTTCGGTAGGCCCATAAAGCTTCAAGCAGTTTGTCGCTCCAGTCTCTTTCGTGACTAGAGACCATTTTCTTGAGAATTTTGCAGAGTGTCTTGTTGAAAGCTTCTACTAGTCCATTTGCTGCCGGGTTGTACGGAGTCGAAGGACAACTTTGGATTTTGTATTTGTCGCGGAACCTATAGAATCTATGATCCCAGAATTGTGGTCCATTATCATGGACGAATCTTTTAGGTATGCCGGAGCGACAAATGATGTTGGTTCATAAGAATTGAAGGACTGATGAGGTCTTCATTTCACTGAACGCAAATGCTTCTGACCACTTGGAGAAATAATCCGTAGCGGCGAAGATGAAGCGATGACCTTTGCTTGACGGGGGAGAGATAGGACCTATGATGTCCATACCCCAGGCTTCGAAGGGCCATGAGATCGCTGTAGGATGTAGCCATTCTGGAGGCATGTGTACATAATCTCCATGAACTTGGCATTGTTGGCAACGTTTAGCAAATTGTATTGCGTCAGCCACCATGGTAGGCCAATAATAACCTAACCTTTTTATCTGATCGTAGAGCTTGGGACCAGCCTGATGGGCTCCACAAAGACCAGCATGAACTTCTTTTAGAGTCTTTTCCGCGTCATGTTGTGACAAGCAGCGTAGAAGTACCCCATTGAAGGATTTTATGTAAAGCATTTTGGAGAGAATATCCAAATGAAAGTTTGGGGCTCGTCTTTGAATGCTTACCCGCTCTTTTGGATCTTCAGGTAGGATTCCGAACATAATATAATCAATGAACGGATCCCTCCAGTCGCCAATCGGAGGTTTGAGGATGGAAACTCGACTTCCGACCACTCGGTGGCATTCAGCAACTGCTTGGTGTGTGTTGAGAGGAGGGAGAATCCTTCTTTGACACACTGTAATTTGCATGTTTTCCCCTTCTTGGATTGCCATAGATGCAGCAAGTCTAGCCAGGGCATCTGCACGGATGTTTTCACCTCTGCGGATGTGGGTGATGTGACAGATGTCAAACTTTTGACGAAGTGATTGCGCCTTGTGGTAATAAGGCAAAAGATCAGGCTTCCTGATTTCATATTTCTGATTCATTTGGTTGATGATCAGTTGGGAGTCCCCAAATGCTTCCAGCATGGCGATGCTGGACTCGAGGGCGAGTTCCAATCCTATGATCAGAGCTTGGTACTCAGCTGCATTGTTTGAACATGATTCCAGTGGCGAAAATGCGTGTGGAATCATGTATTTGTCGGGACTAACAAAGAGAATGCTAATTCCCGATATCGGCTTTCCTTTTTCATTTGTCCTAGTTGCACTATCGAAGTACATGTTCCAGGAGGCATTTGATAAGGAGGTCTCCACGCTGTAGACAAGTTCGTCTGGGAGATCATCCCTGAGCGGAGAATCCTTAGGCAGTGGATGCTCTGCAAGAAAGTTTGCTAGAGCTTGACCTTTGATTGCTTTCTGTGGTACATACCTAGTATTAAATTGTGACAGAAGGAAGGACCATTTTGCCAGCCGGGCATTGAGAGTACTTGCTTTTGTGACAAGGACCTTTAAGAGATTGATCCTCGAAATCAGGTATACTGTGTTTGACAGCAAATAGCGGCGTAGCTTTTGTACGGCAAAAATCACTGCCAGGCATTCTTTTCGACTGGAGAGTAGCGATGCTCTACACCTACCAAAATGCGACTGAGGTAGTATAGAGCAACTTCTTTTCCTCCATCGCTTTCTTGTTCAAGTAGAGCGCCCAAAGAATAGTCGAGAG
Source organism: Persea americana (assembly GCA_029852735.1). NCBI lineage: Eukaryota > Viridiplantae > Streptophyta > Magnoliopsida > Laurales > Lauraceae > Persea > Persea americana. The sequence goes on from CM056817.1 coordinate 21,375,330, forward strand.
CTCTTGTGTACAGGATGAATGGTCTTTCGGTTGTGGGAGCAGCCAACACCGGAGGTTTGGTCAGGTATGACTTGATGTCTTGAAATGCAGCTTCACATTCTGCATCCCAGACAAAGTCTACACCTTTTTTCATTAGGCGAGAAAATGGACGGTACTTCCCTGATAGGTTGGAAATGAACCGTCGGATGTACGCCAACCTTCCTTGAAGCCCATTTAGTTCTCTCAGGGTTCTTGGAGATGGCGTTTCTAGGATAGCCTTGACTTTGATGGGGTCTAGCTCTATTCCAGCTTTCCGAACTATGAATCCGAGGAACCTACCCGATGAGACACCGAAGAAGCATTTGAGGGGATTCATTCGCAGTTTGTGTTTGCGAAGCCGGAGGAAGACTTCTCGAAGATCTTTGAGGTGGTCTTCTTTTCTTTTGCTTTTGACGGTGAGGTCATCAACATAACATTCAACCGTCTTTTGCTGCATATCTTGGAATATCTTCATCATAGCCCTCTGATGCGTTGCACCGGCATTTTTCAGACCAAATGGCATGACAGTGTAGCAATACATGCCAAATGGGGTCCGAAATGATGTATGCCTTTGATCTTCGGGATGCATTTTTATCTGGTTGTAGCCAGAGAAGCCATCCATGAATGTCATTCGCTCAAACCCGTAGGTGTTGTCAATCATTACCTCCGGTATGGGGAGTGGAAATTCATCTTTGGGGCAAGCATTATTCAGGTCTCTATAGTCAATACAGACTCTGGTTTGCTCATTTTTCTTTGTCACGAGGACGATGTTGGCCAACCATTCGAGATGCTGTTCCTCGTGGATGAAGCCAACGTTTTTGAGTTTCTAAACTTCTTGTTCAATTTTGTCCATCACATCGGGACGGAATCTTCTTTGTCCTTGTTTGACAGGCTTGATATTTTCTTGCAGGTTGAATTTGTGAACTGCTATTTTGGGATCTAAGCCGGGCAATTCAGCATAAGACCATGCAAAACAATCAACAAACTCACGAAGAAAAGAGACATACTCGGGTAACTCATCATCCTTTATATTCTTACTGATGAATACAGGATGTAGGTTATCAGGTATTCCCAAGTCTATCTTTTGGACAAAATCTTTTGTTGGAAGGTTTGAAGGTGGTTACTCCATAATATTTTCGGAGGCTTCCAGCTCAACAAGACCTTCTGGATTTCCAAGGGCATTTTCAGACCATGGCTCTGCTTCTGTCCATAAACTTTCTTGATCGGTACTTTTCTCAAGACTTGCTATGAGATGGTCCCAATCACCTGCCGAAACTGGGTCGAAGTAAGGCACTTCTTTTCGTCACGATGGCTCTTCTGAATCAGAAAACCGAGTGTCTGTGTCATCGGAAAATTCCTCTTCATCATCAAAGAAATCGTACTAATTTGATGAGCTTCCTGGGTCTTTGTCGGGTAACTCTTCAAAGAGATATCTAGAGAGATCGATGTCTTCATCAACAAGAGATGTTGAGGCCTGGTCGGTAAAACGACTTTGCATCCTTTGTGTCAGCTGTCTCATCGGAGTGTCAGGATCATACCCCAACCCATATAAAGACTTGTCTATGCGACGATGGAGTTTCCAATCTTCCAGTTGACTTTCTGTTAGGGTGGGTTCCAGTGGTATAAGAATACGACGGCCACCTCCCAAACCAATAGGATTTTGAGCGTCATAGCCCATTTTCTTCATGACAGCTTGCGCCATTAGACTATACAAGGATAGTTAAGGCATACCTTCACTTTGGAAAGGATTAAGCGAGGAATTTGATGAAGAAGCGTTCGATCTATGGAAGAAGATAGGCTTCTCTTCTCCCGTCGTTGCCAAAACGATGAAGGTAGCGGACGTAGGATCTTCTACATCAGCAGGTGTCTCTGCTGACACCAAAAATGTCACTTTGCCTCATCAACATCAAAAGCTATATGGAGCCGCATCCTATAAAAGGGTACACATGAAGTCTCGGGCCATTTCGACACCATCTGGCCTAACTTCAATCCTCCAACAGCCGAGCGGGAGCTCCCGACGATGACAATGTCAAATACATCAAATCTTCGATCAAAGTCTATGGATGTTCTCAAAATACCTCCAAAAGGCTCCATGTCGAATTTCAAGTCAAATCGACACCGTTTGACCCTCCATCAACTCTCGAAAGGCGAAATCAAGCCTTCCGGCGTCGAGAACCTCTGATGCCGCCACTCATCAAACAAAACACATGAGTAGCTTCTGCATGCTTCCAAAGGGCTGCACGTCAAATTTCAGGTCATTCCGACAACGTTTGACCCGGTTTTGATGCTCCGAAGCAAAATCAAGCTTACCGGCGGCGAAGCTCCCTGGGACCATGGCACCCAAATCAAAGCTAATGGATCATCTCAAAATGACTCCAATAGGCTCCCCGTCAAATTTTAGGTCAATCGGACATCGGATGACCGTACATCAAAGCTCGACATCTTCCACACGGTGAAATCAAGTCAAGCATCGACGGGACTCCAAACGGCTTCAAAACTCAAATAAAAGCCCATGGTTGGTCCTATCTAATGCCCAAGAAGCTTCACCTCAAATTTCAGGTCATTCCGACATCGTTTGACCTAGTTTCAACTCTTGGCAGAAAATCGGCTACAGAGTCTTCAGCTTTTCCAAAAAATAGGAAACTTTGTGCTCTGATTTGCACAGCCCTTCGATGGGTTTTCTTCAGAGGAATCAAGCCAATAAGTGAAGAGAAATGTCAAATAAAAATACAGGAGAAAACAGAAGCGAAAAAGCCCGAGAAACGACCAAGAAACGGCGACTGGAAGGTGGCCGAAAAATGGACCAAAGTCCAAGGTCGCCCGCCCCCTGGTCGCCGGCGACCATGGGTGCATGGTCGCCGGCGACCCTGGAAATCCGGGTCTCCTGATTTCCGCCGAAACGTCCGTTTTTCCGATTGTTTTCGCATTTCGCAATGATTGGCCCCTATGATTTTCTTAAAATCTGATTTTTGAGGCATGATATCCGTCGATCTTCGTCAACATCACGGATCCGCTCTCAAAATCATTTGATCATCATCGGACACTCCGAAACTGCCAACCGGCCTACCAAGAAAGCACACTTTCTGCCCGACCGATCAAGAAATCGACTGGACAGATGTTGCCGGACCATTAGTGGCAACCAATGTCTGAATTTTCATCGTCATCCGACATCAAGCAACGTACGGATCCATCGATGATCATCGCAAGAAGAATTCCAAAAGACGCGGCGCGGCCCGCGACTCTTCAAGCGACTCGGCAGCCAATTAATGAAGTTAAATGACCCTTTTATGGCAATTTATTAGGGTCATTAACTCATTATTTTGAACGGCCCAATCAGAAGCCAAGAAATGGGAGTTACAAGTCCAATTAATCATGACAATTAACCATGTAACTCCTATCATTATGGAGATTAATCATGAAACTCCCATCATCATGGAGATTAAATGCCCAATACTCTCCATCGGCCAATCAAAATTCAAGAAAAAGGAGTTACAAAATTATGAAATTAAATCTTGTAACTCCTCCCATCATGGAGCATTAATATCATTAATGCCCATAAGACCTTCCTAATGGCCACCAAAAGCCTATAAATAGGCGGTCATTCCAAAGGGAAGGGGTCTTGAAAATTGGGTCCAGAAAAATTGTCTGAAACCTATCCTGAAGAATTCTCTGCAAAAAAGAAGCTCTCTCACTTTGAAGAAACTCTGCTGCAAATTCTACAAGGTGATCGAAGTCCCTTTGGGGGCCACCCTCCCAAGATCTCCTCTCTTCTTCTATCCAACATGGCCTAGATGCGGCTTTTCAGCCCGTCTACTTGGTTTTTTATTGGATATAAGACCTTCTCTTGGCTTTATCCTCTAAAAATCTAAGGTCCAAGCGAAGCCAAGTGAATCAAAGCATCAAGTGTTCTCATCTGAAGGACGATGGCGGAGCCCATACATGGCTCGCGACCGTCGATCTGAACGAGTCCCCACAATCGCTTGAGAAGTCAGATTCCTTTTCTTACTTTTCTATTGTATTGTATTTTTTTAAAAGAGACATAAAAATCACATTTCTTGTCTTTACATTTTGATGAGATTTGTAAACTGCCTTTTACGGCACAAAATCGCCTTCTACGGCACAAAACTGCCTTTCACGGCAAATTAAACAAAATCGCCTCTCATGGCATTTTAAAACCTTGTCTCTTTCTTTAAAATATATGTGCAATGGAAAGTTAGAAAAAAGTTGATTTCCTTTTCTACTTGTGAAGGTGAATCTCCGGATCACCACTTCAAATTCCAAGTAGAATAGAAAATCTGACATACCCGTACAAAAAAAAAATGTTGATGCTTGCTCTTTTTTTCTCTTCGCCCCGCCGCACCCCGGCGGACCCGGGATGGAGGAAGGCGAGAAAGAAAAAGACGGGTCCATCAAGTTGGCACACCCGGTGGGACTTGTTCAAATGAGAACACGATGCTTAGAATCCTTGGCTCCATTCTAGTTGGTGGCCTATGTTGGATCTTGTATCTAAAAAAAACATGAGATGGGATTCTTTGGAAACTTCTTTCTTTGAACTTGTTTCCATTCTTTCTTTTCTCAACAAAAAAAAAGGGGTTTTCTCTCTTTCGGATTCAAATTGGATAAAACTTTGGTTCTTTCCTTTTCATTTGTTTGCGTTCGCAGAAATGTTTGAGCCAACGTTCGGATTGGGAGGGGCCATTTCCCTCTCTTTGATGGATCCATCAGAGATCTTTCAAAAAAAAAAAAAAAAAGAGAAAAGTTCAAAAAAAAAAACTTTTTAAATTTCTCTCTTTTGGATTCAAATTAGAGAAACTTTGGTTCTTTCCTTTTCGTTTGTTTGCGCTCGCAGAAATGTTTGAGCCAACGTTCGGATTGGGAATGACCATTTCCCTCTCTTTGATGGATCCATCGGAGATCTTAAAAAAAAAAACAGAGAGAAAAGTTCAAAACAAAAAACGTTTCAAATTTCTCTCTCTTGGATTCAAATTAGAGAAACTTTGGTTCTTTCCTTTTCTTTTGTTTGCGCTCACAGAAATGTTTGAGCCAACGTTCGGATTGAGAATGACCATTTCCCTCTCTTTGACGGATCCATCGGAGATCTTTCAAAAAAAAAAAGAGAAAAGTTAAAAAAAATAAACTTTTCAAATTTCTCTCTTTTGGATTCAAATTAGAGAAACTTTTGTCTGTTCCTTTTCGTGCAATGGCTCGCAGAAATGTTTAAGCCAACGTTCGGATTGGAAGGAGCCATTTTCCTCTCTTTGATGAGTCCATTGGAGGTCTTTCAAAAAAAGAGAGAGCATTAAGGTTGCACCAATTGCGTTCTTTGACCAAAGTGGATCTAAGAAAAGCCTTGTCCAGAGTGTGAAGGCAGCTAGACTGTTCGAGGTAAGGGTCCTTCAAACGGGTTCATTAAGTAATCCTACCCTTACCTGGGGGCTAATCTATCCACTAAGGTTTCATAAGACCGAATTAGAAGACCTATGTGCACTCTAAAAAATAAAAAAAAAAAAAAAAAAAAAAAACTTCTGTCACTATTGTGTTCAAATTGGAGGAATTTTGGTTCTTTCCTTTTCGGATTTAGGCTCGTAGAAATGTTTGAACCTGTACTCGGATTGGAATACCATTTGCCCTCTTTTATGAATTCAATCTTGACTTAAAAAAAAAAAAAAAAAATATCTCGTCACTATTGGATTCAAATCTGAGAAATCCTGGTTCTTTCCTTTTTCGGATATAGGCTTCGGAGAAATGTTTGAACCTGTAATCGGATTGGAATACCATTTGCTCTCTTTTGCGAATCCAATCTTGACATTTCAAAAAATCCCATCTCGTGTCCTTCAAGGATGCGATTTACAACATTTGTGCCTAGCGGTGCTAGTTCGCCCTTTCGGGTCTACTGTATTCGCGACCGACACATTTGTATCTCTAACCTTATATCATTTTACCTCGAGTGAGCTTCACTTCTCGGTAATTTGAATTAAGGTTTACAATTGCTTCTAGTGGTCCTTGGAACGCTCATTTCGAGCCGACCATACTTGCGTTTAGAACAATTGTACCATCTATGGCTTTTTGGCCTTCTTCATTACGCTCAGAACGGGCCATGCCCCTGAGCGATTTGAAAACACAAAACCATAGTATAGCCCATTTATGATCACCATATTCTTATGATTACTAATGGATGTGGTCTTGTTTCAGAAAAGTTTTTTCAAAACTAACAATGGCAGCTTCGTTGACCATCACCTTCGATGAGAACAAATACCAAGTCATGCTTCAAGAGAAGCAAAGCAAGGGCACTTTCAAGCGCCCCGTCAGCTGCCGAAGCATCACCTCCCTCGGCAACTCCCAAAACACCGGGTCGACCTCCACTCCCCGGACCATCGTCTTCAGGTCATTGGGACCATTCCCACTACCTGCAGAAGAGACGGTGCCTGCTAAGAAGCAGAAGACCGCCCCCCAACGTGTCGCTACCCCGACACCAAAGGCGGTCACCAAGAAACCTGAGGCTCGTGGCAATCCCATGAGACCTCAACCTACAAAAAACCAAGTCTATCCCAAGACTTGGTCCCCGCGATTTCACCAAAACAAAGAAGGTCCCGGACATCTGCAAAGCCAGAATACCTGGCTCCTCTCAAGGAGAATAGGTTTTATCCTCTTGCTTACATCAAAGGAGAGAAACCTACCCTCCACCGAATAACAAAAACTACTCAGCATGAGCCGACTTGCTCATTCAAGCCCAAAATCAAATTGTGCATCACAAGGCCTCAACAAGAACTTGCTAGGGCCTACTCTCCTGCAACTCGACCCTTCATCTCAACAGGGGACGAGCTTGCAAAATTTAAAGCTTTGCTGCGACAGGCTAAGGACCGCGTCCAGCTCCTGTCCATGCCAGTCTTCAAGGAAGACAAGCTCGGTTGCTGCGCACGAGGGACCACGTCCTTCATTGCCAGAGCACAGCCTGAGCTAACCGAAGCTCAAATTGCTTGTCGCATACGTCACCGCGCGGCATATCGACAAAAGAGATTAGAGAAGCAAAAAACCCAGCATTCTGAGCTTCAAATCTCCCAAAAATGGGTCGAAAAAGAAAGACCCGACCAAGTTGCTTGTAATGTGATAGTTCAGGATGATAGTGCCTCTGAAGCTCCATCTGCTGAGGCCACGGACTCTCAAAATGTATCCAGTAGCATATCTTCTGGAGCTACATATTCTCGGGTGACTTCCACTGAGATAACACCTTCTCAGCCATCGTCTCCTGAAACGGTGACATCAGAATTCAGCTACCTCTAGAAGAACCACCTCTAGAAGCTTTTGAAGTTGGGAAAGGTACCCGCTCTGGCCGGGATTACCACAAAAACTATAACCAACCTTCTTCTTCTTCTTATGTAAATCCTGCGGGAAAACAAGCTGTAAATGCCCCAAGCGGCGGTGATAATGAAAATGCAAGCCTAAAGGAGGCTTTCAAGTATGACTTGATTGAGCACTTCAAACACATACCCGCACGACTGCACATCCTAAACTTATTACGAATGTCACCACAAACTCGTGATAGTCTCATTTCAGAACTGCAAAGGCTGAATCTGGATGTCGACATACATGCCTTGCAAGTCCCGCAAATTGAAATGGACTATAGGGTCACAAAATCAAAAACCTCCTCAAAGGGAGAAAAGAAAGAAGCTGGAGGACCTTGCACTGAATGCCTCTCGGTCCAAAAAGCCGCAAGTGCTACCATTGCCTTCAATAAGGAAGACCTCCTGCTAGGCGAGACGAAGCACAACCGACCCTTGTACTTCACAGGGTACATCAAAGAGATGCCGATACACAGAGTCCAGATCGACCCGGGTTCTGCACTCAACCTCAATCTCTACTTCGGCACTCGAAGAACTGGGTATCCCACCTAGTAAACTAAGCCACACATCTGTGTCCATCTTTGGATACGATGGGAGTGCTCAAAGGCCCATTGGAAAAATCCCGTTCAGGTTGCAAATCGGCGATCTTATCTCTGATGTCACCGTATATGCAATAAAAACCCCTCCATGCTACAACATCCTTCTTGGACGCCCTTGGATACACGAGAACGGTGTCGTTCCTTCGACTCTACATCAGTGCATCAAGTTTGTTGGCGACGACGGCTTGATACATCGAGTGTTTGCAGACAAAAAGCCCTTTAAAGGCAAGGAAGTCCATTTTGCAGACTCTCAGATGTACAAGGATGAAAAAGAAGGAAAGGAGGAGAAAACAGCAACCTTTGCCGGCAACCTCCAAAAAGATAAAGGCAAGGCTCCTCAGCGATCATCGGAAGAAAACAAACCTTCCGGCAAACTCAAAGAGAGCAATCAGTCTCCCTTCGTCATCTCCTTCATATCTTCCAAACCTTTGGTAATCACTACTAAAGCAAAGAAGACAGAGCAAAAGACAGGGGGCAAGTTTGCTGTCTCCTTCGTGTCTATCATACAAGACACGGATTCGGATTCAGAGACTGAAGATGATACATCGTCAAGCCAAGCTGATATTCAGCAAGTTCGGCCTGCTCTCACTCCATTGGAGACCCCTGCTGACGTAGAAGATCTTGCGTCTGCTACCTTCGTCGTTCCAGAAACGTCGGCAAAAGAGAAACCAATCTTCTTCCATAGATCGGACGCTTATTCATCAAATTGCCTGCTTGAGCCTTTCCGAAATGAAGGTATGCCTCAACTATCCTTGTATAGTCCAATGGCACAAGCTATCATGAAGAAAATGGGCTATGACGCTCAAAATCCAATTGGTTTGGGAGGTGGCCGTGGTATTCTCACACCATTGGAACCCACCCTGACCAAAAGTCAGCTGGAAGATTGGAAACTCCACCGTCGTATAGACAAGTCTTCATACGTATTGGGGTATGATCCTAACAATCCGATGAGATAGCTGACACAAAGGCTGCAGAGTCGTTTTGCCGACCAAGCCTCAACATCTCATGTCGATGAAAACATCGATCTCCCTGGATATCTCTTTGAAGAGTTACCCGACAAGGACCTAGGAAGCTCATCAAATTGGTATGATTTCTCTGATGATGAAGGAATTGTCCGATGACACGGACGCACTGTTCCCTGATTCGGAAGAGCCGTCGTCTCCAAAAGAAGTGCCTTACTTCGACCCAATTTCAGCTGGTGATTGGGATAATCTCATAGCAAGTCTTGAGAAGAATACCGATCAAGAAGATTTATGGACAGAAGTGGAGCCATGGCCTGAAAATGCCCTTGGAAATCCAGAAGGTCTTGTCGAGCTGGAAACCTCCGAAAATGTTGTGGAGGAACCACCTTCAAACCTTCCGACAAAAGATTCTGTTCAAAAGATAGACTTAGGAACACCAGATAACCCACGTCCTGTATTCATAAGCAAGAATATAAAGGATGAGGAGTTACCCTAGTATGTCTCTTTTCTTCGTGAGTTTGTTGATTGTTTTGTATGGACTTACGCTGAAATGCCTGGCTTAGATCCCAAAGTAGTAGTCCGCAAACTCAACCTGCAAGAAAATGTCAAGCCTGTCAAACAAGGCCAAAGAAGATTCCGTCCTGATGTGATGGACAAAATTGAACAAGAAGTTCAAAAACTCAAAAACGTTGGCTTCATCCGCGAGGAACAACATCCTGAATGGTTGGCCAACATCGTCCCTGTGACAAAGAAAAATGGGCAAATCAGAGTCTGTATTGACTATAGAGACCTGAATAATGCTTGCCCCAAAGATGAATTCCCGCTCCCCATACCGGAGGTAATGATTGACAACACCTGCAGATTTGAGCGAATGACTTTCATGGACGGCTTCTCTGGCTACAACCAGATAAAGATGCATCCTGAAGATGAAAGGCATACATCCTTTCGGACCCCATTTGGCGTGTATTGCTACAATGTCATGCCATTTGGTCTGAAAAATGCTGGTGCAACATATCAAAGGGCTATGATGAAGATATTCCGAGATATGCAGCACAAGACGGCTGAATGTTATGTCGATGACCTCGCCGTAAAAAACAAAAGGAAAGAAGACCATCTCCAAGATCTTCGACAAGTCTTCCTCCGGCTTCGCAAACACAAACCGCGAATGAATCCCCTCAAATGCTTCTTCGGTGTCTCATCGGGTAAGTTCCTCGGATTCATAGTTCGGAAAGCAGGAATAGAACTTGACCCCATCAAAGTCAAGGCAATTCTAGAAATGCCATCTCCAAGAACCCTAAGAGAACTAAAAGGGCTTCAAGGAAGATTGGCATACATCCGACGGTTCATTTCCAATCTATCAGGAAAATGCCGTCCATTTTCTCGCCTGATGAAGAAAGGTGTAGACTTTGTTTGGGATGCTGAATGTGAAGCTGCATTTCAAGACATCAAGTCATACCTGACCAAGCCTCCGGTGTTGGCTGTTCCCACAACCGGAAAACCATTCATCTTGTACACAAGAGCTCTTGACTATTCTTTGGGCGCTCTACTTGCACAAGAAAATGATGGAGGAAAAGAAGCTGCTCTATACTACCTCAGTCGCATGTTGGTAGGTCCAGAGCATCACTACTCTCCAGTCAAAAAAGAATGCTGGGCAGTGATGTTCGCTGTACAAAAGCTGCGTCACTATTTGCTGTCAAACACAGTATACGTGATATCGAGGATCAATCTCTTAAAGGTCCTTGTCACAAAAGCAGGTTCTCTCAATGCCCGGCTGGTAAATGGTCCATCCTTCTGTCACAATTTGATATTAGGTATGTACCACAGAAAGCAATCAAAGGTCAAGCTCTGGCAGACTTTCTAGCAGAACATCCACTGCCTAAGGATTCTCCGCTCAGGGATGATCTCCCAGACGAACCTGTCTACAGCGTGGAGACTTCCTCACCAAATGCCTCTTGGAACATGTACTTCGATGGTGCGACCAGGACAAATGAAAAAGGAAAGCCGATATCGGGAATTGGCATTCTCTTTGTTAGCCCCGATAAATACATGATTCCACACGCATTTTCGCTACTGGAACCATGTTCAAATAATGCAGCTGAGTACCAAGCTCTGATTATAGGATTGGAACTCGCCCTCGAATCTGGCATCACCATACTGGAAGCATTTGGGGATTCTCAACTGATCGTCAACCAGATGAATCAGGAATATGAAATTAGGAAGCCTGATCTGTTGCTTTACTACAACAAGGCGCAATCGCTTCATCAAAACTTTGACATCTGTCACATCACCCACATCCGTAGAGGTGAAAACATCCTTGCAGATGCCCTAGCTGGACTTGCTGCATCCATGGCAACCCAAGAAGGGGAAAACATGCAAATTACAGTGTGTCAGAGAAGGATTCTCCCTCCTCTCAACACACACCAAGCAGTTGCTGAATGCCACCGAGTGGTCTGAAGTCGAATTTCCATCCTTAAACCTCCGATAGGCGACTGGAGGGATCCGTTCATTGATTATATTATGTTCGGAATCCTACCTGAAGATCCAAAAGAGCAGATAAGTATCCAAGGACGAGCCCCAAACTTTCATTTGGATATTCCCTCCAAAATGCTTTACAGAAAATCCTTCAATGCAGTACTTCTACGCTGCTTGTCACAACAAGAGGCGGAAGAAACTCTAAAAGATGTTCATGCTGGTCTTTGTGGAGCCCATCAGGCTGGTCCCAAGCTCTACGATCAGATAAAAAGGTTAGGTTATTGTTGGCCTACCATGGTGGCTGACGCAATACAATTTGCTAAACGTTGCCAACAATGCCAAGTTCATGGAGATTATGTACACATGCCTCCAGAATGGCTACATCCTACAGCGATCTCATGGCCCTTCGAAGCCTGGGGTATGGACATCATAGGTCCTATCTCTCCCCCGTCAAGCAAAGGTCATCGCTTCATCTTTGCCGCTACGGATTATTTCTCCAAGTGGTCAGAAGCATTTGCGTTCAGTGAAATGAAGACCTCGTCAGTCATTCAATTCTTACGAACCAACATCATTTGTCGCTTCGGCATACCTAAAAGATTCGTCCATGATAACGGACCACAATTCCGGGATCACGGATTCTACAGGTTCTGCGACAAATACAAAAGTCAAAGTTGTCTGATCGTAGCCCCAAGTGCAAGGCCGCGATTGTAGTAATAACCGGTGAAACCGGATCGATCCACGGAGAGTTTATTTATCGCAAAACCTGTCCTAATAAAAAAAAACTAGTTCTAGCCTAAAAAAAAAACTATACAAATCAAACTTTCTAATTGAATTAAAAGTTAATTACAAATCTGAAATATTAATTACAACCAAAGAAAATTAAAATCCTAATCTAGAAACCTAATCTAACCACTGCATCACCATAAGATTCATTAGCTCAACCAATTGCAATAATTGTTAAGGGTGCATAGAATAAAGAATAAAATAAAATAAAATCAAATCAAATAAAATAAAATCAGAGAATATAGAAATTATATTTTAATTCTAAAACTTTGCAATAATTACTTTGCTTAATGCCATCAAGAAAAATCAAGACCACCGCACCAAGTGCGCACTGTCACTACGCACAAAAATTCAATGTTGACTCATTGGTGAAGACCAAGACCCCATAAACTTGATTTATTAATGAAAGACCCATTACAAGCAAATAACCATTACAAAATTCTTTTAATAAAAATAAAGTGCATCCAACCTTACCATAGACACAAGAAACACTAAACGGAGGAGAGGGACTCGCGGTCTTGAACGGCGATCCAACCGGCTCTCGTTTCGCGATCTGAAATCCAAGCAAGGGAAGATGATTCCAAGGATGATCCAATGGTGGAGTGACGATAGCAACGACGGCGGCGCGATGGCGTAGAAATCCAAGTGGTAGTGTGCCTTAGGGAAGGCCTTGGATGAAATATTGATGGAAGGAGGAGAGATGAAGAAGAATTAATGGAAAAAGGGAAGGTTCTTGTTGCTGGTCGTCCAAGAAGGTTGGGGAGATGGTCATCCACGTCCAGCCCTCTCTTGGGTTTATTTATAGATTTATGATAGCTTGGGTTGCAAGGTTTTTGATTTGGGTAAGCATTAGTAGTGTGTGGTCCAAGTTGGATTAGGATTAGGAGAGTTTTTGAGAGATTTTCTAGGGGTTGGCTCACAATCCTAGTAAAATTAGGATTTTTTCTTATCTCATGCAACTCCCTCTCTTGGGTCCCACTTGGGTTAAGAATCAATTTAAATCTGAAATTTCAGATTTGATGTGCAATTCTTGAATGCATGTGGACCCCACTTGAGTGTAGAAGCCTTGACTCTCTTGCCTTGGATGTCCTCACCTTGGAGGGATCTTTCTTTTTTGCAATTTTGTTTTCTTCTTTGCTTGATTTGAATCTTAGCCATCCATCTTGACATGTAAGCAAGATTTGTTGGAGAGTAGATATGACACCTCATCATCTCATGGCCCGCAAATTTGGAACTTATCTTCAAGAGATTAAATCTGATTTTTTTCTTGCATATGAGAGCGGACCCTACCATGGCCGCCCCTACCTTAGATTCCATGCCAAAGGAAGGTGGGTCCATGATGCATTTGATTCATCAATTCTCTTCCGTGGGCCCCGATTTCTGAAATTCCCTACAAAAATAGAAGCAAATATCAAAGAATAATCTAATCATATAGGTAAGGAATTATGCAAGATGCGGTCCCAATTCACACCAAATAAATGCATAAAATGTCACCATTTTATCAAGTTTTCTTCAATTAAATCAATGGTACAAAGAAAATTCATCATTTCATGTGTGAATAAAAAGTTATGGGAAATTTGTGACTTTCAATGTAAAAAATAGAGAAATTCATGATTTTATGTGAAAATGCAATTTTTGGATGAATTTTGACTCAAATTCAGACTTTGATGCTCAAAACATAAATTCATAATTTTTTTACTAAAATGGTCCATGATTTGATGATTAAGTCCTTAATTACTCTAAAATGATAAGAAAATATTGCATTTTTAAGGACTTATCACACCCCCCAACCAACTTTTTGCTAGTCCCGAGCAAAATATGCAAACTATGGTAGGTCTTCTGGCCTAATCTAATCTAAACTAAATGCAAAGACAAAAAAAGAAAAACGCCACTTCCGCTGGCACTCTCGGCTGCATTTAGCGTATGCAGCAAGCCCTTAAACCCCTAGGTTACCCCTAGTGGACGAGTTGTGCCTCGTGAGGGTTTGCAGTGAATATGCCCACAAAATTCATTTACCTAAAAGTGAAAGAAATTCAATGGAAGGTTTTTCAAAAGAATATTGAGTCAAATCGGATGCCTCGAATCCTCGAATAATCAAGATTTCAGACTTTTCAAAATCCGGTTCACGTTTTTTTTTTTTTTTTTTAAATTATACCAAAACTTTGAGTGCCTTGTGCAAGTGTATACATCAAAACAAAAATTTTAAATGTTCTACGATAATGCCATGACAACAGAATTCTCCCTCGGAATTTCCAACTTTCCTAGATTCGGGCAAAATACAAGTCTCCTCTCAAGGCTACTATGATGGCTTTCGCACTGTTGTTTTTCAAAGGCCGCGAGATGCATTTTTTTTTTTCTTTGTGAACACACGCATGTGACTGTGCAATGCCTCGGTCCCTTAAGCTTTCTAATTAACCCATATAATGAGCATTAGGCCAATGACTCCCAAAACAGATGTCTTTAGGGCACTAGGTATATAAATACCCCTACGAGCTTACTGGCTCGGGTTAAAAAGGCTACGAACCCAAACTAGTCACATAATTTTTTTTTTTTTTATTCTTTTCAAGAGTTATAACTAAACTCTTTTTTTTTTTTTTTTTTTTTTAACACTTATTTGTGCATCCCTTGGCAATTTTTTTTTTCTTTTTAAACGGTCCCCAACAATAGGCAGCCCTTTTCAATTCACCCGAATTAATTCACTGGTTTTGGTTGGCCTAACCATGCCGATGAACCAGGAGAACTCATATGGCCAAATTTCAGAAAGTCGTCTCTTTTTCTCTCTTGAAAGAACTCTGAAAACGACACTTAAATCTTTTTGTCCAAAACTTTTGAAATGATGTACACGTGGTACTGTGAAAAACAAAGTTCGGTATTCATTTTATTTTTTAGAAAATAATGAACCTTCATTTTACTTCCTTCCAAAAAAATTCTGAAATTCCAGATTTCTAAGCATCTTCGAATCGTCAAGTTCTTTTGAAAACACTTTTTTTTTTTTTTTTTTTAAAAGACTATGAAAATTTGTCTAAAATTGGACAAGTGTGCTTGTTCCCACCCCCCAACCTAAGCTAGACAACGTCCTCGATGTCATACATGAAATGCGAAATGAAATGTAACATGAGGTGAAAATGTAAAAGGAGGAAAACGGTTAGAAAGCACCTGGAGTAATGAAGCTTCTGCGTAGTACCCTGTCCAATGTGAGACAAAGAACACACAAAGAAAATAGAAAAATATATGCATAATATACAAAGGTATGGGCCACTGTCAGATCCAGTGCCCATCAATCCTGATAGATAGGATCGATCAGAGGAATTACATTTTCCTCTGGAGGAATAGTCTCCAAGAATGGTTTTAAACGTTTTCCATTGACTTTAAAAGAGGTACCATTCGATGGATCAATGAGGGTCACTGCCCCGTATGGAAATACTTCTTGAACAATGTAGGGGCCTGTCCAACGAGATCTTAACTTTCCAGGGAAAAGATGAAGTCGAGAATTGTACAAGAGGACTTTTTGAGACGGATGGAATGATTTTCTTAATATCCGTTTATCATGAAAGGCCTTAGTCCTGTCCTTGTAAATTCGTGAGTTCATATAAGCCTCGTTTCTCAATTCTTCTAATTCATTTAGATCAAGAGCTCTTTTCTCCCCAGCCTTGTCTAAGTCAAAGTTCAGTTGTTTTATGGCCCAATAAGCTTTATGTTCCAGCTCCACCGGAAGGTGGCAAGCTTTCCCATATATAAGCCGGTATGGAGACATCCCAATTGGGGTCTTATATGCAGTGCGATAGGCCCACAATGCATCATTTAACCTCATTGACCAATCCTTACGATTCGGTTTTACCGTGGTCTCCAAAATTCTTTTAATTTCCCTATTTGAGACCTCTACCTGCCCACTTGTTTGAGGATGATAGGGGGTAGCCACTTTATGTGTAACACCGTAATTTTGAAACAAACTCTCAATAATGCGGTTACAAAAGTGAGTGCCCCCATCACTAATGATGGCACGCGGAGTTCCAAAACGGGAAAAGATATTGTCCAAGATAAACTTTTTTACCGTTTTAGCATCATTGTTCCTACATGGGATTGCTTCAATCCATTTGGAAACATAATCAACTGCAACGAGGATATAATGAAAACCAAAGCTCGGGGGAAATGGTCCCATAAAGTCTATACCCCATACATCGAATAACTCGACGACCAAAATTGGGTTTAAAGGCATCATGTTCCTTTTGGAAATTGAACCCAATTTTTGGCACCGCTCACATACTTTACAGAAATCATATGCATCTTTAAATATAGTGGGCCAGTAAAAACCAGATTGCAAAATTTTGTGAGCGGTCTTTTTAGCAGAAAAATGGCCCCCACAAGCTTGAGAATGGCAAAATGATATAACACTGTTCATTTCATGGTCTGGAATGCATCTCCTAATGATTTGGTCTGGGCAGTATTTGAAAAGGTATGGGTCATCCCAGAAAAACTGTTTTACCTCAGTGAAAAACTTGTTTTTATCTTGTTGGGTCCATTCTTTTGGAATTTCACCCGAAGCTAGATAATTAGCAATGTCAGCATACCATGGAGAATGGGAAAAAGTGGCAAACAAGTGCTCATCAGGGAAAGTGTCCTGGATTGGCAAGGGTTCTAAAGCGTTGGAAAGGACAATCCTAGAAAGATGATCAGCCACCACATTTTCTACTCCTTTCTTATCCTTGATTTCGATATTGAACTCTTGGAGTAGAAGGATCCATCTGATCAGTCTGGGCTTGGCATCTTTCTTAGAAAGCAAGTACTTCAGCGCAGAATGGTCAGTAAAGATCACAATTTTGGATCCAATTAAGTAGGACCGGAATTTATCCAGTGCATAGACCACAGCCAATAGTTCTTTCTCTGTTGTAGAATAATTTATCTGTGCACTGTTTAAAGTCCTGCTAGCATAGTAAATTACATATGGCTTTTTGTCCCTACGTTGCCCAAGAACTGCCCCAACTGCATAATCGCTAGCATCGCACATGATTTCAAAGGGTAGGCTCCAATCTGGAGGTTGCATAATTGGAGCAGTCGTCAACATGTCCTTAAGCTTGGTAAAAGCCAATTGACATGCCTCCGTCCACTCAAATTCTGCTTCCTTTAGCAGAAGGTTGCATAATGGTCGAGAAATGACACTAAAATCTTTTATGAACCTTCTGTAGAATCCAGCATGCCCTAAGAAAGATCTTACATCTCTTACGGTTTTTGGGGCGGGCAAATTGGAAATTAGATCTATTTTGGCTTTGTCCACTTCCAATCCTTTAGATGATACGATGTGGCCAAGGACAATCCCTTGTCGTACCATAAAATGACATTTTTCCCAATTCAGTACTAAGT
This sequence comes from Persea americana, assembly GCA_029852735.1. Taxonomy (NCBI): domain Eukaryota; kingdom Viridiplantae; phylum Streptophyta; class Magnoliopsida; order Laurales; family Lauraceae; genus Persea; species Persea americana. The sequence continues at coordinate 21,392,862 of CM056817.1, forward strand.
TCTTTTCTTCACACCTAGAGAGGACCTTAGTTAAGTTGCTCAAACAATCATGGAAAGAATCTCCAAAAACGGAGAAATCGTCCATGAAGACTTCGAGAAAACGTTCCACCATATCACTAAAAATACTCAGCATGCACCTTTGAAAGGTTGCAGGAGCATTACACAGCCCAAAGGGCATCCGTCGGTAAGCAAAGGTGCCAAAGGGGCATGTGAAAGTTGTTTTCTCTTGGTCTTCCGGGGCGATCTCTATTTGATTGTATCCAGAATATCCATCCAAGAAACAATAATACTCGTGGCCAGCTACCCGTTCTAAAATTTGGTCTAAGAAGGGTAGGGGGAAATGATCCTTTCGTGTGACAGCATTTAACTTTCTGTAGTCGATGCAAACTCGCCAACCTGTGGGTACGCGGGTTGGGATGAGCTCATCATTAGCATTACGGACTACAGTTACGCCGGCCTTTTTAGGTACAACGTGGGTAGGGCTGACCCATTGGCTATCCGAAATTGGATAAATGATACCCACATCTAGAAGTTTCAAAACTTCCGCCCTAACCACTTCCTGCATGGTGGGGTTTAACCGGCGTTGCATCTGACGGGAGGGTTTTGCATTCTCCTCCAAATAGATATGATGTGTACACACGAGGGGATTAATTCCCTTAATGTCAGCCACGGTCCAAGCAATTGCACCTTTGTGCAGTTTGAGCACTTCTAAGAGTTGGACCTCTTGGTCCTTGTCAAGGTGTGCAGAAATTACTACAGGAAATGTTTCATTTTCTCCAAGGTATGCATATTTCAGGTGAGAGGGCAAGGGTTTCAACTCAGGTTTGGGCGGCCTCACCTGAGATGGAAAAGACAGAGTACCAGTTGGTAATAGCTCTTCAAAAGAGGGTTTGCCTATAGTGTTGACCATTTCAACAGTGTTATCAAGTGTTTCTTCACAGAGGGTCAGGCCCTCAATTGACTCAATGGAATCAGAGATTGATTTTGTAAAAGTTTCTGCTGTAAGAACACTGATCAAATCTACTTCTTCAAGGTCAATGTTATCATCCCGTGGTTGTTTGCAAAGGTCAAAAACATTTAGCTCTAATGTCATGTTACCAAAAGATAGCGTCATTTTTCCATTCCGGCAATTGATCAATGCATTGGATGTGGCTAAGAATGGTCTCCCCAGAATTACTGGAATCTGAGCATGAGGATCTGCCACAGGATGAGTGTCTAGCACAATGAAGTCTACTGGAAAGTAGAACTTGTCAACTTGCACAAGCACATCCTCTACTATCCCTCTCGGTCTTTTGACTGATCGGTCTGCGAGCTGCAAAGTAATCTGGGTGGGTTTGAGTTCGCCTAACCCCAATTTTACATAGACCGAGTAGGGTAGTAAGTTGACACTCGCCCCAAGATCAAGCAGTGCTTGTTCAATTTGACAATTTCCAATAATGCACGAAATCGTGGGGCATCCTGGATCTTTGAATTTAGGGGGGGCGTCATGCTTTAAAATTGCACTAGCTTGCTCAGTGAGGAACGCTTTCTTTTGTACATGTATCTTACGCTTCAACGTGCACAAGTCCTTAAGAAACTTTGCGTAAGATGGGACTTGTTTGATTGCGTCTAACAACGGGATGTTAATTTTAACCTCTTTAAGTACATCAAAGATTTCCTGGTTCTGTATAGATGGCTTGGCAAGAGCTAATCGGTTGGGAAAAGGCGGTAAAGGCTTGAATCCCGGAGGAACTGGGCTTTTTTCCTTGATAGAAGGGACTTCATTTTCTTTCCCTTCCTGATATGAGGATGCAGGTTGTTTATTTTTTTCCAGATCAGGCTTTGCAATCTCTTTACCACTACGTAGAATAGTAACAGCTTGAACTTGCTCCTTTGAATTTGACGGACCACCTTGATGAACCTCAAATTGCCCTTTTGGATTGGGCTGTGGTTGGGCTGGAAAAGCCCCCTTATTTTGTGATTCAATCAATTTACAGAGGTTCTGCATGGTGTTCTGTAAATTCTCAAAGTCCTGATCATGTTTTTTATTGATGGACTCTTGATTCACCATAAACTTAGCCACAAGTTCATCCCAAGGTGTCGTTTGTGTTGTAGGGGGTACCATTTGCTGTGTGTTTTGAGCATATGTACTAGGAGTACCCCCAAATGGATTTGACATTTGGTTGAAATTGGGCTGAGTAGTATTTGGGCCATTCCTCCAACTAAAGTTGGGGTGATTCCTCCAATTAGGGTTGTATGTGTTACCCAAAGAATTGTTAAACTGCCGGTTGTATGTGTTAGTGGCATTTGCTTGCTCGTGAAACGCTTCTTGAAAAGCAGGGAGTGTTGGGCACTCCGAAGAAATGTGTTTATCACTAGCGCAGATGCCACAAACTATAGCAGGTTCCTTATTCTTCACAAATTTCAAGGACTCAACTTCTCTTGTAAGATAGGCAATTTTTACTTGAAGATCATCGCTTTCTTTTAATACATATAACCCCCCTCCTTTGGCCTGACTCGATTGCTTTACGGGGTCTATACCTTCAGATGTGTCCCAATTTTGTGCACTATCTGCCAAAAACTGAAGGTAGGTCCATGCTTGATTTGGGTTTTTCGCCATGAACTCCCCATTGCACATCATCTCCACGAATTGACGTGTTTCTGGACTAAGTCCATCATAGAAGTGACCAATTGTATTGTGCAATTCAAATCCGTGGTGGGGACATGCAAGGAGTAGTTCATTAAAGCGTTCCCAACACCTATAATAAGACTCCTTGTCTTTTTGTTTAAAATTCATAATATTCCTCCGCAAGGTGTTGGTCTTATGTAATGGGAAAAATTTCTTTAAAAATTCCCGGACCATGTCGGGCCATAGAGCAATCGAATTTGGTTGTAAGGAGTGAAGCCATGCCTTAGCCTTATCTTTGAGGGAAAATGGAAACAAACGAAATTTGATAAGGTCTTCCATCACATTATTGAAGTGTAGTGTTGCACACACTTCTTCAAACTCTTTAATGTGCAAATATGCACTTTCTGATTCAAGTCCATGAAATTTGGGGAGAAGTTGGATTACTCCCGGTTTGATATCAAATTGACCCGTACCTGCGGGTATAACCATGCACGACGGTGTGGCTTGTCGTGTAGGGTGAAGGTAATCACGTAAACTCCTAAGAGGTTGATTCACCTCCCCATTATTATTGGGTCCATTCCCATTACCGTTCTCCTCGTTATCACTATGCTCATCAGCCATATTGGAAATCCTAAGAGAACCAGGAGATCTAGATTCGTAGAATTTAATCAAGCTCTTGACAGGCGATTCTTTCCTTACTAACCGATTTGAGGAGTCCCTCTGCCAAGAAGATGGGGGTCTTTCCTTCTTTTTTGGAATTTTGAAAAGTTTTTATTTCTTTTTTTTTTTTATAAAGAAACCTAGAAAGAAAAACTACCTAAGGTCCGTTCTTAGATTTAAAAGAAGATTCTCAAATTCTTGCAAAGTCCTAATCTTAGAGAGTTTAATATCTCTAAGGAAAGTTCCCAAACTCAAATCTATGAAACTGGCCCGACCAGGTAAGTCCCCAGATCAGTGGTGGGGTCACGATGCGTTGCAAGGGTCCCGCTTAAAAACCACTTTCTAGAACAAGAGACTTGTCTCCCTTATCTATTGGGACAAGACTTGCCTAGACATCGAACCAATTAAGAAAGGCAGTTTGTTCGGCTTCCCAAAGAAATAACTAACCTTCTTAAAAAAATTCCAGCAAGTTTTTAAGAGTCCTTTTAAATTTAAAAACAACTAATAAAACTGAGTTTCCAATGAAAGTTCTGAAATTTTCAGATTTTTGCAAGTTTGGTGGCCAAAAAGCCGAATTTGAGCGATCTACGACTTGCCTTTGTGAGGGAAAGTTCCAGAATTTTTTTGGAAACTTTAAAAACCTAAAAATAAGAAAAATAACTGAATTTAACAGACCCTAATTAATCCTAATCAGCAACAAAAAAAACGAAAATAAATGACCTAAACTAGTCCAAATTAGAACAAGTAAATTAGGCAATTTTCAGAAATTGGATGTGATTGTTGAAAAATCAGAAAAAAATAATTTTCAGATCTGAAATAGTTCCAATTTTATCAAAAATCAGAGATTAAAAATCCACTTTTTAATGCAATAGGGCTGGTCCAAACATTCCATGCATGCTACCCTTAGATCTAGAATGATTGCGGAATAGTAAAGGCATACCCACAAAGCAATTAAAAAGATAGGTTGGAAAAAATACCTTAAGCGAAGAAAAACTCCCCGGCAACGGCGCCAAAAACTTGATCGTAGCCCCAAGTGCAAGGCCGCGATTGTAGTAATAACCGGTGAAACCGGATCGATCCACGGAGAGTTTATTTATCGCAAAACCTGTCCTAATAAAAAAAAACTAGTTCTAGCCTAAAAAAAAAACTATACAAATCAAACTTTCTAATTGAATTAAAAGTTAATTACAAATCTGAAATATTAATTACAACCAAAGAAAATTAAAATCCTAATCTAGAAACCTAATCTAACCACTGCATCACCATAAGATTCATTAGCTCAACCAATTGCAATAATTGTTAAGGGTGCATAGAATAAAGAATAAAATAAAATAAAATCAAATCAAATAAAATAAAATCAGAGAATATAGAAATTATATTTTAATTCTAAAACTTTGCAATAATTACTTTGCTTAATGCCATCAAGAAAAATCAAGACCACCGCACCAAGTGCGCACTGTCACTACGCACAAAAATTCAATGTTGACTCATTGGTGAAGACCAAGACCCCATAAACTTGATTTATTAATGAAAGACCCATTACAAGCAAATAACCATTACAAAATTCTTTTAATAAAAATAAAGTGCATCCAACCTTACCATAGACACAAGAAACACTAAACGGAGGAGAGGGACTCGCGGTCTTGAACGGCGATCCAACCGGCTCTCGTTTCGCGATCTGAAATCCAAGCAAGGGAAGATGATTCCAAGGATGATCCAATGGTGGAGTGACGATAGCAACGACGGCGGCGCGATGGCGTAGAAATCCAAGTGGTAGTGTGCCTTAGGGAAGGCCTTGGATGAAATATTGATGGAAGGAGGAGAGATGAAGAAGAATTAATGGAAAAAGGGAAGGTTCTTGTTGCTGGTCGTCCAAGAAGGTTGGGGAGATGGTCATCCACGTCCAGCCCTCTCTTGGGTTTATTTATAGATTTATGATAGCTTGGGTTGCAAGGTTTTTGATTTGGGTAAGCATTAGTAGTGTGTGGTCCAAGTTGGATTAGGATTAGGAGAGTTTTTGAGAGATTTTCTAGGGGTTGGCTCACAATCCTAGTAAAATTAGGATTTTTTCTTATCTCATGCAACTCCCTCTCTTGGGTCCCACTTGGGTTAAGAATCAATTTAAATCTGAAATTTCAGATTTGATGTGCAATTCTTGAATGCATGTGGACCCCACTTGAGTGTAGAAGCCTTGACTCTCTTGCCTTGGATGTCCTCACCTTGGAGGGATCTTTCTTTTTTGCAATTTTGTTTTCTTCTTTGCTTGATTTGAATCTTAGCCATCCATCTTGACATGTAAGCAAGATTTGTTGGAGAGTAGATATGACACCTCATCATCTCATGGCCCGCAAATTTGGAACTTATCTTCAAGAGATTAAATCTGATTTTTTTCTTGCATATGAGAGCGGACCCTACCATGGCCGCCCCTACCTTAGATTCCATGCCAAAGGAAGGTGGGTCCATGATGCATTTGATTCATCAATTCTCTTCCGTGGGCCCCGATTTCTGAAATTCCCTACAAAAATAGAAGCAAATATCAAAGAATAATCTAATCATATAGGTAAGGAATTATGCAAGATGCGGTCCCAATTCACACCAAATAAATGCATAAAATGTCACCATTTTATCAAGTTTTCTTCAATTAAATCAATGGTACAAAGAAAATTCATCATTTCATGTGTGAATAAAAAGTTATGGGAAATTTGTGACTTTCAATGTAAAAAATAGAGAAATTCATGATTTTATGTGAAAATGCAATTTTTGGATGAATTTTGACTCAAATTCAGACTTTGATGCTCAAAACATAAATTCATAATTTTTTTACTAAAATGGTCCATGATTTGATGATTAAGTCCTTAATTACTCTAAAATGATAAGAAAATATTGCATTTTTAAGGACTTATCATTGTCCTTCGACTCCGTATAACCTGGCAGCGAATGGACTAGCAGAAGCCTTCAACAAGACACTCTACAAAATTCTCAAGAAAATGGTCTCTACTCACAAAAGTGACTGGAGCGACAAACTACCTGAAGCTTTATGGGCCTACCGGACTACCTTTCGAGGACCAACCCATAGCACACCATTCTCCTTGGTCTATGGATGCGAAGCAGTTGTCCCCCTAGAGGTACAAATTCCTTCTTTAAGGGTATCTCTACAAAATGAAATGACGCAAGAAAGCAGCGTCAAATTGAGACTCCAAGAACTGGATAACCTCGATGAAAGACGACTCGAAGCTCTACAAAGTGTTGAGCTTTACCAAGCACTCATGGCAGGATCTTTTGACAAAAGGGTCAGGCAACGCGCCCACAAAAAGGGTGACTTGGTTCTTGCGGTGAAAAGGCCAATGGTTTTTGCCCACAGATCCAAAGGCAAATTCGAACCAAAATGGGAGGGACCCTTCGTCATCGACAAAGTCTTCTCCAATGGCGCATATGCTCTTCTAAACATGGAAGGTGACAGATGTATGCTGCCCATCAATGGCAAGTTCTTGAAGCGGTACTACCCTTGAAGACTTCCTACATCGGGTCAGAGTGATGCCTGCATGGCCAAAGCCTATTCCTAGGTACTTGCTCGTCAAACCCACCCCTTTTAGAGTTTTCATCCCTATGTTGAAATTTCTAAAAAGCCAGAAAACAATGCTTACTTTCAATGTTTCATTGTTCAAAAAAAATAAAACCCAAAATCCAAGTTTCGGAGCCTCTTCCCTAACTTGACCAAAACTTTCAATCCTTGAACCCAAAATTCATGGTTTGAAACAAAAATCAGGACTTAGGAATTTCCACCCTAGTCCACCCTGACTTTTACCACCAAAGATGGTTTTGAGTCAAAATTTACGACCCTCGTGTCTTTAAACAAAAAATGTTTTTTCAAAAAACCGTGGGGAAGCGACGTTTAGTCGATACTCAAGCAAAACCCAAAAATCGGAAGGATGCAAACCCCATTCGATACTTCCAAAACCTCAAAATCGCAAGAAAGCGACACCTCGTCAATACTTGCAAAATCTCAAAAAAAAAATCGCGGAGACACAACGTTTCAGTTGATATCCACAACCCAAAATTCAAAACAAACAAACTAAGGTTAAAAAAACCCCTCAAATTTCAAAATCGTGGGGAGGCGACATTCCATCGATACCCACAAAACCAAATTTTTGAGAAAAAAGCAAGGCGGCGACATTCAGTCGATACTTGCACCCAAATCCGCGAGGAAGCAACATTCCATCGATACTCGCAACCGAATGAGCAAGGAAGCGACATTCCATCGATACTTGCAATACCATTCAGCAGGGAGGCGACTCTTAGTCGATACTTGCATTTTTGAAAACCAAAAACCGGCTTTCATGCCAAAACCCGGCTTTCACGCCAAAACCCGGCTTTTATGCCAAAAACCTGGCTTTCATGCCAAAAACCAAAATCTGGCTTCCATGCCAACAAAACAAAAACCTGGCTTTCATGCCAAAAATCAAAAAATCCGGCTTCCATGCCAACAAAACAAAACTTGGTTTTTAAAAAACTTGGCTTCTATGCCACAAAATCTGGCTTTCACGCCAAACAAACAAAAATCGGCTTCCATGCCACAAAACAAAATTCGGCTCCCATGCCACAAAATCTTTGGCTTCCATGCCACAAAACAAAAACTTGGTTTTCACGCCACAAAAATCGGCTCTCATGCCAAAAACCGGCTTTCATGCCAAACAAAATTTTGGCTTTCATGCCATCCAAAATTCGGCCTGCAAGCCATCTAAAAAATCAGGCTTTTTGCCACAAAATCTTGCTTTCATGCCTAAAAACAACCTTTTGATCAAATTTTCAAACAAACCATTCCCATTCAATTTTTTCTTATATATCATCAAAAGTGAATTTAAGTGAAATAAGGGGATACAAAAAAAAAAAAAAAAAAGTGCCAAAAATGCTTATACGTGGAGGTACCAAAAGAAAAGAAGAAAAAGTTTGTTACAAATCAGGAGGCTAGTCCGACATGGTCTTCAGCCATAGGCTTAACTCCTCAAGCAAACACTTGGCCTTAGCCTCCAAAGCTTCCAGGCCGCGTTTCTTCAAAATCTTCCCATAAAAAGCGGTAGGCTGTTGCGATCCATCCTCAGCACGAGGAAGCTCTTCCCAAAGAATCTGCCATTGTTCATATTCTTGAGACTTCCTCCGTAGATTGCTTTCGACCTCCTCAACTTGACAAATGAGAGCCCTCTCTCTATCGCGAGCTTTCAAAGTGGCAGTCCACTTGGTAGCGGCTTGTTCTTCCAATAGCTCAAGGCGCTGTCTGGCTTCGGTGACCTCCCTATCAAGGCGGTGCTGGTCCTGTGTCAGCTCAATAATAGCCAACTCGATGACGTTCCTCTCCCAAACGAGCTGCTTCCGAGTCCGCGAGATCTCCTTCAAATCAGATTTGACCTCGCTGGAAGGCTTCAAAAACATCTCGTTGAAGAAATCATCATTAGGAAAGCTCTTGGTCTCAGTCCACTTGTTGCCTAGAGCGATGACTTCATCAACAAAAGCCTTGGCATCTGTAATGTCCAGACCGACTTCTTCGCTATCGGCAAGAATGTCCTGCACATGCTTCACCATGCCAAAACCAGCCTCCAAATGGCCAGAAGAAAGAGTCTCGACCCATGAGCTCAACACTCTCTTCAACACCTTCCTCCCAAACTGACAGGATGGCTCAGATGAAGACTCGCCATGCTCCGTTGGTCGACTACCCGTGTCAGGCACCGTTGTAAGAGTCATCAAGAAGCTCTTTCCAACCGGGTCCGCTGAGGAAGGAATATCAGTAGGCAGACTCGCCTCTGCCTCATCAAAATTGGTGGAAGAAGCCCCTACTCCTGGATCGGTCACAGGTACCCCCTGCTCTGGTTCTGAAAAAGATAGAGGGACTTCTTCTGTCACCCCACAACCTGCAAATGAAAAATGAAAAAGGTATGAATATGATCTTGTCAAAAATCAAAATATCAAGATTATCATTACAAAGTACCTTCTTCGACGATTGGTGGAATGCTTTCTGCCTCCATGAGCTCATCCGAAACATCATCGAAAGTTGTGTCCATGGATGGCTCAAAATCGTCGGAATCCTCTGGCAAGTCAGCTGGCAAATATATATATATGTTAGCAAGTGGCGGTAAAAAAAAAAAAAAAAAAAGGAAGAAGTAAAAAAATCATACCAGGAGGAGATTCTGGATCTACTTCAGAATCTCTGGGTTCTTCCTCAGATGACACGATAGGATCCGTCACCGCCTCATCAGTCGGAACCTCGGCCATCATCAAACCATCATCTTCTGCCAAACGAAAGAAAGCAGTAGATCAAAACAAAAGCTCTCATGAAAGAAAAGAACCGGAAAGAGAAAAGGGAAAAGCATACCATCATCAACGGTCTCTTCCCCTCGACTTCTCTTCTCTGAAGGCTCGTCATCATCCCCTGATGCCTCCTCAACAATGGTGGAAGGAATTTCCAGATCAGGAGAACTTTCGTGCCGCCTCTGACTTCGGCGATGTCCCCTTCTCCTCTTGCCCCTACGGGACGAACTGCTAGAAGCACCCTCCCCACCATCAAAATCAGGCCTCTCGCCAGAGTCCTCACTGGACGGTCTGCTCTTGCTAGTAGACTCCATGGAAGCCTTTGCTCGTTCTGCTTGTATCCAAGCAGCAACCTTAGCCTCCTCCTCGGCAAGCTGTTCCAAGACCTCACCAGGTATCTCTTGTGCAGCTCCTAGTCTGACGACGTCCTGTTCCTCGAGAAAACCTGTTCTGTGCCTTTCTCCAGAAAGGAAAGCCAGAACTTCTTCTCGGCGAACACCGTCTGACTTCCCAAGGCCCTTCCCGGAAGACTGCTTTACATCAAGCTCTTTCTTGGAAAGCCCCCGGTATGTTGAAAAGCTCTCCACAAACCATTTTGCGAAGCCAGCCATCCGAAAAGTAGGCAACTTAGGATAAGAAATCAGGGCAGTAGTGTCTTCCGCGCTATAAAAGGCCCATGCATTTCTCCCATCCTGCAGACCTCCAAAACGCTTCACCTTGCTCGAAGGCGCTCCAACAACGCCTTGAGAGAAGCCCAACTGCATGGCAAAATGCGAGGGAACATACGGCTGGATGTCGACGAAAAGTTGTCTGCGGTACACCATCGTGCCGACACGTATGTTAGAAAGCCAACTCCTCTCGACATTTGTCAAAGAATAGTGTCTCCCAGACCTTGCCCTGGTCGAATCACGGGAGACACCGAAATCAAAAGCCTTCTTCCTCAAACCCGGAGAAAGCTTCACTGAAGACTGCCCCATCTCGACGTCCCAGAATCGTCGGATCCTCAAGCGGGCATATAAAAGAGATTCGGAAACAGGCTTCCCTCTAGCCAACCGAATCATAAACGGGTCATCGTCCTGAGCAGCACCCAATCGGTGGAAACTGGGACAGTGGTATACATACCACGAATAGAAAATGTTGGCTGAAAATACCTTGTTAATGGGAAGCCCAAGCCGAACCAGGAAAGCCGTAGCCTGCAGTTCGGTACACAAATAGGAGTAAAGAGCAGGCACCAAAGCAAGCCGCTCTCCAAACGCTATCTGACAAGCCGGAAAAATGCAATGCGGCCTGATGTGCGTTCCATCTCCTCCAGCAAAAACAGCCTCACCCAGCCAATAAGTGAGGTAAACTGCGAGATCTCTCATCAGCACAATGTCAGAATGAATGGCGTCTGTGCTTGCGAAGAATACCCTCAAATTCTCTCGTATGATGGAGATCTTCTTCGAATCCGGGTTCTTAGCCCTGGCTTCCTGGGTCGTACTCTCAGAAGACTCCCCGTTGTCAAAAAAGTTGGAAGACAAAAGGCTACCACTCCTCCAACTGCTACACCGGACTTTCGAGCCCTCCTTCTCCTTCAAAAAATCATCGAAGGCGACGAGCTGAAAGTACAAAAGCCTGAACTCCTCAGATTGCTCCTCAAGGACGCTGTCGATAGGCATAAACTCCTCATAGAGATTGCCGAGGATAGGCAGCCTAGTGATGGCACTCAGTTCCTTTAAAGAAAAACCAATCTCACCATTCGTGACAACGAAGGTGTTGGTTTGTGGAAGGAACGACTCCAGCATGGCCATAAAAGCCTCATTGGAGAAAACCACGGCTTGCCGAAAAGCGCGAACAGCATCAAAAATCTCGGCCTCCTTCAGAATGGCACCGCCAACCTGCAGGATGTGATTAGTCCACGACTCCCAGCTCGAGTCCGCACTGAAACGGCCACGAAGTCGAAAAGGCTTCACCCAATTGCTGCCATCGCCCTTGAAAATGCCAAGGCCCACCGGTCTCAAATCGACCGAAGAATGGTCTGAACCTTGGTAGCCGCTGGCCGGCATCAAAATGTCCATACGGGCAAGCGACTTCTCTGCAAAACCAGAAGGGCCGCCAACAAAAACCCCAGTCTTGATCACGTTCGTCCTCTTCACCCAGCTTGGAGGATCTTCCCTCTTCGAGCATGTGGAAGAAAGGCTCATGATCGAGATTGTCCGATCGAAGGACGACCGGGTAGAAACAGTTCTCTTCTCACCATCAACTGTGAAAGAGAACTGAAAACATCTTTTTTGGTATGTTGAATCGCCGGGGACGGCATCACCAAAGAAGAAGGTAGGCTTGGGCACAATGCTCTGATCGTCAGTGACCCATGGACGGTTTCTTACCATAATCTTATAATACTCCTCATCCTTGAGGGCAATCAAACGTTGCCTCATCTCATCTCGGTTGAGCGAGTCACACTCTTCGAAGTTCCTTTCAACATACTGAACCTCCTCCCAGGCTTGCTGAACGGCCGCATTCGAGGATCTGGTGGAACGGCGAGGCGCATCAGTGACCGGCTCCTTACCCTTGTTCGTTCTGGACAAACTACCTGTAAAGGATGGAAAGAAAAAAAAATCAATCATCAAAATGACAGAATTTTGCTAAAAAATCTGGCGAAATTTTGGCATGATCCTAGGGCAATTCCGAAGAAAAGGGAAACACCCCGAAAGAAATAGGAGCTTGAAGATGGGCTTAACATCGCTGCAAGCCCATAATCATGGAAAATTCTTGAAGAAAGGCTCGAACTCAAACATCGCTGCGAGATCAAGCCAAAGCTTCTCAAATATCCGCAAGATCAGAAAAGGACTCAACATTGCAGCGAGCTCTAGAATCCAAAACTTGCAAAGCTCCTCAGAAAATCCCCGCAAGACCAAGAAAGGGCTCAACATTACTGCGAGCTCCAAATGAGGAGATCTTTTGAGAAATTTTCTCCAAAAAGAGAGGGATTATGAGAAACTTTCTCCCAAAGAAAGATACTTTGAGAAAATCTCTCCCAAAATCAAGGAAACTTGAGAGATTCTCTCCAAGTAAGAATATTTTTAGATATTCTTAACAAAATGACACCACATGAGATCTAAGCCATCTTTAAAAGCTTAAGGTCCCATGGGTTAGCCCACAAGAGCCAGGTTTGACCACCTAGGCACTAAAAGTGGCTTTTAGTCAAAATTCCTTTACCAAGAGCATACAAAAATGGTTCCATGCCTCCTTTGAGTTGATTGGACCATACAAAAAATCCAAGCCTCATGAGTTTCCAAAAATCCAAACCATCCCACCTCATGAACCAAATTAAGCCAAAACCTTGAAATTGACATTCCACAAAAACCCAAACCACTCCAACGGACCCAAAGTTGTTCCAAAGAGTGACCAAAATCCAAACCATGGTCTCCTAACTCGCCACATACAGCTTGTTGGGTCACAAGGCCAAAACCAAACCCAAATCCCAGTCCCCTAACTTGCCACATACAACTTGTTAGGTCACAAGACCAAAATCAAAATTCAAAACCCGACCCCCTAACCTGCCACATACAGCTTGTTAGGTCACAAGGTCAAAAACCAAAAACCTTCTTGACCGCTTGATGCGCAACACAAAGCCTTTAGGTTCACAAGGTCAAAAAGAAAATCCAAAACCCAAAAACCCAACCCAAATGTCATTTTCAAAATTTTGCCTTGAGATGGTAAGTGATGTCTCTCACTGCCATAAAATTCCCTTGGAAACTCAAAAGGCTACACTATAAAAAAAAATGCTCAGAGACTCTTGGTCAAGTCAGAAGTTCTCCTTCAAAGTTCTCTTCGAGGCACATCGACTGCAAAGGCTATCCAATTCGTCGCTGTACCTCGAGGGGGCATTTGTTGACACAAAAAATGTCACTTTGCCTCATCAACATCCAAAGCTATATGGAGCCGCATCCTACTACAAACAGGCAAAGCTGCTTCAAGCATCAGATCTTGACAGAACCAGACAAAAACTACAAGATCTTTCAAAGTAGCCAAAAGAAGGGTACACATGAAGTCTCGGGCCATTTCGACACCATCTGGCCTAACTTCAATCCTCCAACAGCTGAGCGGGAGCTCCCGACGGCGAAAATGTCAAATACATCAAATCTTCGATCAGAGTCTATGGATGGTCTCAAAATACCTCTAAAAGGCTCCATGTCGAATTTCAAGTCAAACCGACACCGTTTGACCCTCCATCAACTCTCGAACGGCGGAATCAAGCCTTTCGGCAGCAAGAACCTCTGATGCCGCCACTCATCAAACAAAACACATGAGTAGCTTCTGCATGCTTCCAAAGGGCTGCACGTCAAATTTCAGGTCATTCCGACAACGTTTGACCCGGTTTTGATGCTCCGAAGCAAAATCAAGCCTACCGGCGGCGAAGCTCCCCGGGACCATGGCACCCAAATCAGAGCTAATGGATCATCTCAAAATGACTCCAATAGGCTCCCCGTCAAATTTCAGGTCAATCGGACATCGGATGACCGTACACGAAGTCGACATCTTCCGCACGGTGAAATCAAGTCAAGCATTGACGGGACCCCAAACGGCTTCAAAAGTCAAATAAAAGCCCATGGTTGGTCCTATCTAATGCCCAAGAAGCTTCACCTCAAATTTCAGGTCATTCCGACATCGTTTGACCCAGTTTCAACTCTTGGCGGAAAATCGGCTACAGAGTCTTCGGCTTTTCCAAAAAATAGGAAACTTTGTGCTCTGATTTGCACAGCCTTTCGATGGGTTTTCTATAGAGGAATCAAGCCAATAAATGAAGAGAAATGTCAAAGAAAAATACAGGAGAAAATAGAAGCGAAAAAGCCCGAGAAACGACCAAGAAACGGCGACCGGAAGGCGGCCAAAAAATGGACCAAAGTCTAAGGTCGCCGGCGACCTTGGCCCATGGTCGCCGGCAACCATGGCCCAAGGTCGCCAGCCCCATGGTCGCCGGCGACCCTGGAATTCCGGGTCGCCGGATTTCCGCCGAAACGTCCGTTTTTTCGATTGTTTTCGCATTTCGCAATGATTGGCCCCTGTGATTTTCTTAAAATCTGATTTTTGAGGCATGATATCCGTCGATCTTCGTCAACATCATGGATCCGCTATAAAAATCATTTGATCATCATCGGACACTCCGAAACTGCCAACCGGCCGACCAAGAAAGCACACTTTCTGCCCGACTGATCAAGAAATCGACTGGATAGATGTTGCCGGACCATTAGTGGCAACCAATGTCTGAATTTTCATCGTCATCCGACATCAAGCAACGTACGGATCCATCGATGATCATCGCAAGAAGAATTCCAAAAGACGCGGCGCGGCCCGCGACTCTTCAAGCGACTCGGCAGCCAATTAATGAAGTTAAATGACCCTTTTGTGGCAATTTATTAGGGTCATTAACTCATTATTTTGAACGGCCCAATCAGAAGCCAAGAAATGGGAGTTACAAGTCCAATTAATCATGACAATTAACCATGTAACTCCTATCATTATGGAGATTAATCATGCTAATTAATCATGAAACTCCCATCATCATGGAGATTAAATGCCCATTACTCTCTATCGGCCAATCAAAATCCAAGAAAAAGGAGTTACAAAATTATGAAATTAAATCTTGTAACTCCTCCCATCATGGAGCATTAATATCATTAATGCCCATAAGACCTTCCTAATGGCCACCAAAAGCCTATAAATAGGCGGTCATTCCAAAGGGAAGGGGTCTTGAAAATTGGGTCCAGAAAAATTGTCTGAAAACTATCCTGAAGAATTCTCTACAAAAAAGAAGCTCTCTCACTTTGAAGAAACTCTGCTGCAAATTCTACAAGGTGATCGAAGTCCCTTGGGGGGCCACCCCCCCCCCCCCCAGATCTCCTCTCTTCTTCTATCCAACATGGCCTAGATGCGGCTTTTCAGCCCGTCTACTTGGTTTTTTATTGGATATAAGACCTTCTCTTGGTCTTCATCCTCTAAAAATCTGAGGTCCAACCCAAGCCAAGTGAATCAAAGCATCAAGTGTTCTCATCTGAAGGACGATGGCGGAGCCCATACATGACTCGCGACCGTCGATCTGAACGAGTCCCCACAATCGCTTGAGAAGTCAAATTCCTTTTCTTACTTTTCTATTGTATTGTATTTTTTTAAAAGAGACATAAAATTCACATTTCTTGTCTTTACATTTTGATGAGATTTGTAAACTGCCTTTTACGGCACAAAATCGCCTTCTACGGCACAAAACTGCCTTTCACGGCAAATTAAACAAAATCGCCTCACGGCATTTTAAAACCTTGTCTCTTTCTTTAAAATATATGTGCAATGGAAATTTAGAAAAAAGTTGATTTCCTTTTCTACTTGTGAAGGTGAATCTCCGGATCACCACTTCAAATTTCAAGTAGAATAGAAAATCTGGCATACCCGTACAAAAAAAAAATGTTGATGCTTGCTCTTTTTTTCTCTTCGCCCCGCCGCACCCCGGCGGACCCGGGACGAAGGAAGGCGAGAAAGAAAAAGACGGGTCCATCAGTCTCTAATGGAGAGAGGGTAGGCTGAACTTCCTGAGTATCAGCTTGTCTTGACGATGTACAGTCTTCAGCTTGTCTTGTATGATAGACACGAAGGAGACAACAAACTTGCCCCCAGTCTTTTGCTTTGTCTTCTTTGCCTTAGTAATGATTACCAAGGGTTTGGAAGATTTGAAGGAGACAATGAAGGGAGACGGATTGCTCTCTCCGGATTTGCTGGAAGGTTTGTTTTCTTCCGATGATTGCTGAGGATCCTTGCCTTTGTCTTTTTGGAGATTGTCGGCAAAGGATGCTATTTTCTCCTCCTCCTTCTCTTTCTCATCCTTGTACATTTGAGAGTCTGCAAAATGGACTTCTTTGCATTTGAAAGGCTTTTTGTCTGCAAACACTCGATGTATCAAGCCGTCGTCGCCAACAAACTTGATGCACTGATGTAGAGTTGAAGGGACAACACCGTTCTCGTGTATCCAAGGGCGTCCGAGAAGGATGTTGTAGCATGAAGGGGTTTTTATTGATACACTTTGACCTCAGAGATAAGATCGCCGATTTCCAACCTGAACCTGATTTTGCCAATGGGCCTTTGAGCACTCCCATCGTATCCAAAGGTAGACACATATGTGTGGCTCAGTTTGCTAGGTGGGATACCCAGCTCTTCAAGTGCCATAGTAAAGATGAGGTTGAGTGCAGACCCAGGGTCGATCTCGACTCTGTGTATCGGCATCTCTTTGATGTACCCTGTGAAGTACAAGGGTCGGTTGTGCTTTGTCTCGCCTAGCAGGAGGTCTTCTTTATTGAAGGCGATGGTAACACTTGCGGCTTTTTGGACCAAGAGGCATTCAGTGCAAGGTCCTCCAGCTTCTTTCTTTTCTCCCTTTGAGGAGGTTTTTGACTTTCTGACCCTATAGTCCATCTCAATTTGTAGGACTTGTGGGGCATGTTTGTCGACATCCATATTCAGCCTTTGCAGTTCTGAAATGAGACTATCATGAGTTTGTGGTGACATTAGTAATAAGTCTAGGATGTGCAGTCATGCAGGTATGTGTTTGAAATGCTCAATCAAGTCATACTTGAAAGCCTCATTTAGGCCTGCATTTTCATTATCATTGCCGCTTGGGGCATTTACAGCTTGTTTCCCTGAAGGATTTACATAAGAAGAAGAAGGTTGGTTATAGTTTTTGTGGTAATCCCGGCCAGAGCGGGTACCTTTCCCAACTTCAAAAGCTTCTAGAGGTGGCTCTTCTTTCAGAAGACCCCCTTCGGGCTCAAGGGGCCGATCCTCCCCATTTGCTTGAAACGCTTCTGCAGCAGCATTGCCGTCTTCATTTATTGCGTTGCATGGAGCATTTTCCTGGAACAAGTCCTGAACAGCTTCCAACAACTTTTCTTCTTTGTCCAGTATTTCATCGGTCCAGACATCTCCAATGAGGTTGGGTATCTGAGACCAATTGACTGGGCTTTCTTTGAAGGCTTCATCAGCCAAAGCTTCTTCATGGTGATCAATCGGAAGAGGTTTGAATTCTGATGTCACCGTTTCAAGAGACGACGGCTAAGAAGATGCTGTCTCAATGGAAGTCACCCGAGAATATGTAGCTCCAGAAGATATGCTGCCGGATGCATTTTGAGAGTCCGTGGCCTCAACAGACGAAGCTTCAGAGGCACTATCATCCTGAACTATCACATTGCAGCAACTTCGATAGAAGATGCCTCCATAATGGACTGTTGGGAATTAGACTCATCCTCCGATGTAAGAGGATCATCAATCTAGCAACTTTGTTCATTTTTCGGAGTCACTGGAGGAGATGCTTGTAGATTTTCCGGGACTTCCGGTTCTGGATTTTGATGAAGCTGGTTGATGCGATCCTAATCCTGCTCCTGCTCTATGGCAAGACGCTGCAAGATCCTCGCATATTCTTCGTGATCTGGCATAGGAGCTAGATCTTCTTCTTCATCTGCTCCTTGTGGTTCAACCTAGTTGGGATCCACTAGAGCATTTGTTTGTGCTGTGTCAACAGCATTTTGGCAGCCTTTTGGTCTTCATCATCATCAGACCAGGATCCTTGTGGCTAGAAGGGGTTATACCAGATTACTGGCATAAGGTGGGATTCCGGGATCCATTCTTCATCGGAGAGATATTTGTCCGTTTCAAAGGATTCCTCCCATTCATCTGTATCAATGGCAGTGTCACTGGACTAGTATCCATTCATGGAGAATCCAAGTTCCGAGTTGCAAGAGTGTGATGCCCCCTGCGTAGTCTCATCTCTGAGGCGTGGTGGCATGAAATCACCAAGGGTGAATTTTCTTGCCACTCTTGAGGCCTTGGGAAGAGACTCCTCTGCTGCCCCCAGTGAAGCGGTAGAGGAGGTTTCTGCTTTTTCAGGGACCTCTTATTTTGTTTGAGCCTTCTCTTGCTATTTGAGCTTGCGGAGTTGTCTCTTTGCTTGCCTTCACTGTTGAGCGGTTGGCTTTGTTTTGACGATCTCCCAATTTTCATCTTCCAGGAGATCGGGATGCACCCATATGGGCTGTCCTTCTGGTGTTGGGTAAGGCACTAGTTCTTAGGATGTCTGGGTCATTTTATCACCTTGAAGGAAGTAGTGACTTTTTCCTTTGGTGATTTGGATGTTTGTCCATATGACACCATGTTAACGGAGGCAGACCCATAGTTTTTGTCAAAGGTGATGGCTCCGTTTTTCCACATCTCGTTCATCTTCTCTCTCACAACGAAATATTGGTTGAGAGGATGCGAGACCATTTGGTGGTGTGGACAATATCGGAGATCATTGGTTTTGCCAACATCTCCCGGTCTTTTGAGGTCAGGCAAGGTGATTTTCCCATTTGCCAAGAGAGCCCCAAATATTTCTTCAACATCTTCATCGAACGGGTATTTCTTCTCTACTCGTTCTTTGAAGGCATCAGAGAGTTCAGGTCTCTTACCTGCAGCTTTGTTTTCAGCTTTCTTTGGTGGCTGAGGAGCTGACTTGGTTTGCACATTGAGAACCTCCTTTCTCTTTGGCTTGGAGGTCGGAACGACAGTCGGCTCCTTCTTTGATGACTTCTGACTGTTGAGGTCTTTGATCACCGTTTCAGCCTCCGTAGACACTTCTAGGAGTTCTCCCAAGTTCTTTGATTTGTTGCCGATGATCATGGAGTGGATCCTTGCTCTCATATTGTTTTGGCAGATGTCGACCAGCGACGCTTGTGGCAGCACATCTGAGCATTTGTATGCCATTGCTTTTCACTTGTGAATGAAGTCATATGTCGACTCATTCTCTCCCTGTTTAAGGCTGCAGAGCTGAGCCATAGTAACAGGATGATCCTCACCTTTGAAGTGGGTTTGGAAACGTGTCTCTAGCATGGTCCAGTTTTGAATGGAATCCTCTGGCGGAGTGGAATACCAATCAAAGGCTGTACCTTTTAGGATACTTGCAAAGAGACGAATCTTGAGAGCATCTTGATCCGCAATCGTTCCTATCAGGATCTTGAAGTGGATGACGTGCTGTCTAGCTGAACCTTTCCCCGTATATGTTTGGAGAAGAGGTTGTTTAAACTTTGGAGGGAACGGAACCGAGTCCATCCATAAGGGATATGGTGGCTTGAACCCATGCTCCTTCAGTGTATCCTATTCTTTTGCTTTGGCGAGGATAACGTCAACGTCATTTTTAGTAAGGGTGCGTGACTCATCTTCTCCATTGTTTGCCTCATCTTGTGGAGGAACTTCATCGTTGTTTGGTGGACGTTGGAGAGTGGGAAGGAGGTTTTCCATCAAAACCTCTATTCTCTGCTGTCCTTGCTCGAGCTGCTGAATGCGTAGAGCCATGTTATCATCCGGTGGAGGTTGCTCAAAGTTTGTGACTAGGACATTCACTCTTCGTGAGTCGAAAGAGGATACTGTCTTAGTGACTGAGCTGGAGCTCATTCTTGTAGATGAAGAGCCCGAGGAATGATCACTCCAGTGTCCTTGGCTCGAAGGAGTCGGAGAGTCTTCCTGATGCCTTCTCGTCCGGGAGACGCTGCGAGTCATCGGTAGTCTGACATGTATTTTTGTTGCTAGTTTCTGCGTTCTTTTGGTTTTGCCAACCATGTGGACAGCAGTAACTTGGTCGGGTCTTTCTTTTTCGACCCATTTTTGGGAGATTTGAAGCTCAGAATGCTGGGTTCATTGCTTCTCTAATCTCTCTTCTGTCGATTGCCACGCGGCGACGTATGTGACGAGCAATTTCAGCTTCTGTTAGCTCAGGCTGTGCTCTGGCAATGGAGCACGTGGTCCCCCGTGTGCAGCAACCGAGCTTGTCTTCTTTGAAGACCGGCATGGCCAGGATCTAGACGCGGTCCTTAGCCTGTCACAGCGAAGCTTTAAATTTCGCAAGCTCGGCCCCTGTTGAGATGAAGGGTCGAGTTGCAGGAGAACAGGCCTTGGCAGGTTCTTGTCGAGGCCTTGTGATGCACGACTTGATTTTGGGCTTCTATGAGCAAGCCGGCTCGTGCTGAGTAGTTTTTGTTGTTCGGTGGAGGGTAGGTTTCTCTCCTTTGATGTAGGCAAGAGGATAGAACCTATTCTCCTTGAGAGGAGCCAGGTATGCTGGCTTTGCAGATGTCCGGGACCTTCTTTGTTTTGGCGAAGATCGCGGAGACCAAGTCTTAGGACAAACTTGGTTTTTTGCAGGTTAAGGCTTCGTGGGACTGCCACAAGCCTCGGGTTTCTTGGTGACCGCCTTTGGTGTTTGGGCAGTGACACGCTGAGGGGCGGTCTTCTGTTTCTTAACAGGCGCCCGTCTCTTCTACGAGTAGTGGGAATGGTCCCAGTGACCCGGACACGATGGTCCGGGGAGTGGAGGTCGACCTGGTGTTTGGGAGTTGCTGAGGGAGGTGACGCTTCGGCAGCTGGTGGGGTGCTTGAAAGTGCACTTGTTTTGTTTCTCTTGAAGCATGACTTGGTACTTGTTCTCATCGAAGGTGATGGTCAACGAAGTTGCCATTGTTAGTTTTGGAAAACTTTTCTGAAACAAGACCACATCCATTAGTAATCACAAGAATATGGTGATCATAAATGGGCTATACTATGGTTTTGTCTCTTTAAATCGCTCAGGGGCATGGCCCTTTCTGAGCGTAATGAAGAAGGCAAAAAGCCATAGATGGTACAATTGTTCTGAACGCAAGTATGGTCGGCTCAAAATGAGCGTTCCAGTGACTGCTAGAAGCAATTGTAAACCTTAATTCAAGTTACCGAGAAGCGAAGCTCACTCGAGGTAAAATGATATAAGGTTAGAGATACAAATGTGTCGGTCGCGAATACAGTAGACCCGATAGGGCGTACTAGCACCGCTAGGCACAAATGTTGTAAATTGTATTCTTGAAAAAGGACACGAGATGGGATTTTTTTTTATTTTGAAATGTCAAGATTGGATTTACAAAAGAGAGCAAATGGTATTCCAATCCGAATACAGGCTCAAACATTTCTGCGAGCCTAAATCCAAAAAAGGAAAGAACCAGGATTTCTCATATTTGAATCCAATAATGACGGGAGTTTTTTTTTGTAAAGTCAAGATTGAATTCATAAAAGAGAGCAAATGGTATTCCAATCCGAATACAGGCTCAAACATTTCTACGAGCCTAAATCCGAAAAAGGAAAAAACCAAAATTCCTCCAATTTGAACACAATAGTGACAGAAGTTTTATTTTTTAAGAATTTTTTTTTTTAAAAGAGTGCACATAGGTCTTCCAATTCGGTCTTATGAAACCTCAGTGGATAGATTAGCCCCCAGGTAAGGGTAGGATTACTTAATGAACCCGTTTGAAGGACCCTTGCCTCGAACAGTCTAGCTGCCTCCACACTTTGGACAAGGCTTTTCTTAGATCCACTTTGGTCAAAGAATGCAATTGGTGCAACCTTAGTGTTTTTGTTTTTTTTTTTTTGTTTTTTTTTTTTTTTTGAAAGATCTCCAATGGACCCATCAAAGAGAGGAAATTAGCCCTTCCCAATCCGAACATTAGCTCAAACATTTCTGCGAGCCATTGTACGAAAAGGAAATAACCAAAGTTTCTCCAATTTGAATCCAAAAGAAAGAAACTTGAAAATCATTTTTTTTTAATAAATTTTTTTGAAAGATTTCCAATGGACCCATCAAAGAGAAGGAAATGACCCATCCCAATCCGAATGTTAGCTCAAACATTTCTGCGAGCCATTGTACGAAAAGGAAAGAACCAAAGTCTCTCCAATTTGAATCCAAAAGAAAGAAACTTTTTTTTTTTTCTTGAGAAAAGAAAGAATGGAAATAAGTTCAAAGAAAGAAGTTTCCAAAGAATCCCATCTCATGTTTTTCTTTTCTTAGATACAAGATCCAACATAGGCCACCAACTAGGAAGGAGTCAAGGATTCTAAGCCTCATGTTCTCAAATGAACGAGTCCCACCGGGTATGCCAACTTGATGGACCCGTCTTTTTCTTCTTGCCTTCCTCCGTCCCGGGTCCGCCAGGGTGCGGTGGGGCGAAGAGAAAAAAAGAGCAAGCATCAACATTTCTTTCGTACGTGTATGCCAGATTTTCTATTCTACTTAAAATTTGAAATGGTGATCCGGAGATTCACCTTCACAAGTAGAAAGGAAATCAAACTTTTTTTCTAACTTTCCATTGCACATATATTTAAAGAGAGAGACAAGATTTTAAAATGCTGTGAGAGGTGATTTTGTTTAGTTTGCCTTGAAAAGCGGTTTTGTGCCGTAGAAGGCGATTTTTCCGTGAAAGGCGATTTACAAATCTCATCAATGATGAACAGCAGGAATTGTAATTTTTTTTGTCTCTTTAAAAATACAAAGTACAATAGAGAAGAAAGAAAGAGGGATCTGACTTCTCAAGCGATTGTGGGGACTCATTCAAATCGACGGTAGCGAGTTATGTATGAACTCCACCATCGTCCTTCAAATGAGAACACTTGATGCTTTAGTTCACTTGGCTTGGCTTGGACCTCGAATTTTTAGAGGACAAAGACCAAGGGAAGGTCCTATATCCAATAAGAAAACCAAGTAGACGGGCTGAAAAGCCGCATCTAGGCCATGTTGGATAGAAGAAGAGAAACCTTGGGGGGGGGGGGGGGGGGGTGGCCCCCCAAGGGACTTCAATCATCTTGTAGAATTTGCAGCAGAGTTTCTTCAGAATGAGATAGCTTCTTTTTGCAGAGAATTCTTCAGGATAGTTTTCAGACAATTTTTCAGGACCCCTTCCCTTTGGAATGACCGCCTACTTATAGGCTTTTGGTGGCCATTAGGAGGGTTTTATGGGCATTAATGGTATTAATGCTCCATGATGGGAGGAGTTACAAGTACTAATTTCATAATTTTGTAACTCCTTTTTCTTTGATTCTGATTGGCCGATGGAGAATAATGGACATTTAATCTCCATGATGATGGGAGTTTCATGATTAATTACCACGATTAATATCCATAATGATAGGAGTTACATGGTTAACTGTCATCATTAATTGGACTTGTAACTCCCATTTGCTTGCTTCCGATTGGGCCGTTTAAAATAATGTGTTAATGACCCTAATAAGTTGTCATAAAAAAGTCAATGAACAGCATTAATTGGTCGCCGAGTAGCTTGAAGAGTCCCAGGCCGTGCCGCGTCTTTTGGAATTCTTCCTGTAATGATCATTGATGGATCCACAAGTTGTTTGATGTCGGATGACGATGCAAATTCAGACATTGATTGACAGCAATGGGCCGGCAACATCTGTCTAGTCGATTTCTCAATCGGTCGGGCAGAAAGTGTACTTTCTTGGTTGGTCGGTCGGTGGATTTGGAGTGTCCGATGATGATCAAACGATTTTGGTGGCATATCCGTGATGTTGATGAAGATCAACGGATATCATGCCTCAAAAATCAGATTTTAAGAAAATCACTGGGGCCAAACATCGCGAAACGTGAAAAAGAACGAAAAAACGACGCTTTTGGAGGAAATCCGGCGACCCAGGGCCAGGTCGCATGTGACCATGGGCCAAGGCCGCCGGCGACCATGGGGCCTGCGACCCAGGGCCAGGTCGCATGTGACCATGGGCCAAGGTCGCCGGCGACCATGGGCCAAGGTCGCCGGCGACCATGGGGCTTTGGCCCCTTTTTCGGTCGCTGTCCGGTCGCCATTTCTTCGCCATTTTTCAGGCTTTTCTGCTTCGATTTTCTCCTGTATTTTTCTTTGACATTTCTCCTCATTTATTGGCTTGATTCCACTGAAGAAAACCCATTGAGAAGTCATGCAAATCAGAACACAAAGTTTCCTATTTTTGGAAAAGCCGAAGACTTTGTAGTCGATTTTCCGCCAAGAGTTGAAACTAGGTCAAAAGATGTCGGAATGACCTGAAATTGGAGGTGAAGCTTCCTGAGCATTAGATAGGACCAGCCATGGGCTTTTATTTGGGGTCCCATCGATTCTAGACTTGATTTCACTGTGCGAAAGATGTCGAGCTTTGATGTGTGGTCATCCGATGTCCGATTGACCTGAAATTTGACAGGGAGCCTATTGGAGTCATTTTGAGATGATCCATTAGGTCCGATTTGGATGCCATGGTCCCGGGCAGCTTCGCCGCCGGTAGGCTTGATTTTGCTTCGGAGCGTCAAAGCCGGGTCAAACGTCGTCTGAATGACTTGAAATTTGACGTGCAGCCCTTTGGAAGCATGTAAAAGTTACTCATGTGCTTCATTTGATGAGTGGTGGCATCAGAGGTTCTCACCGCTGAGAGGCTTGATTTCGCCTTTCGAGGGTTGATGGAGGGTCAAACGGTGTCGGTTTGACTTGAAATTTGGCGTGGAGCCTTTTGGAGGTATTTTGAGACCATTCATAGGCTCTGATTGAAGATTTGATGTCTTCGACACTGTCGCCGCCGGGAACTCCTGCTCAGTTGTTGGAGGATTAAAGTTAGACCAAATGGTGTCGAAATAGCCTGGAACTTTATGTGTACCCTTCTTTTGGCCATTTTGAAGGATCTTGCAGTTTTTGTTTGATTCTGACAAGATCTGATGCTTGAAGCAGCTTTGCCTATTTGTAGTAGGATGCGGCTCCATGTAGCTTTTGATGTTGAGGAGGCAAAGTGACATTTTTGGTGTCAACAGTACACATGGTTGGGATTAATGTTTTGTTGTTTGGGATGTAAAGCCTTTGTTGGCTCTTTTTGTACATGGGAATTGTAAACTTGAACTTAACATACTTTTGTTGTCATGAAACTTGAACTAATTTTGGGAATGCCATGCCTATGTTTCCTCCTCTGATTATTTTTCTTGATGATAATTTAACTTATGAAAGTTGACGTTGTAACACATGTATTATATAGATTAGATTACCTGCACGCTTCCGCAAACCATCTTTTATGTGAGATAAATTCCATGTTTGTTTTGGGAATCCTCACCGCGGAAACCTGTGGGTTAATTACGGATAGTTAGTTGGATGCAACCTCTAGTCGCGGGCCTGGGCCTGTCAGTATAACCTCGGTTCGGGGTCGCGACACATTGACTCCATCTCAACTTTTATAGCTTCTTGCCAATGTCCTGAATCTATGTCATTTATTACTTCATCATAGTTATAGGGATCTTGATCCAGTTCTTCCAGGATTGCCTCGTAAGACTCTCCAAAAAACAAGAACTTGTCAGGGAACTTGACAATCCTCCTTGGTGCAACTACTAGGTCAGGTATGGGCGGATTCTCTTCAAGTTCGGTCATACTTGGAATTAATCGCTCTTGAATTTCTTCCAAGATAAACTTTCTAAAGATTTCCGGTCCATCAAATAATCTTCCTCTAGAAAAACCTCATTGGTGTTGACAAGCACTTTCTGCTCTCGTGATTATAGAATAACCAACCTTTAGTTCCTTTAGGATATCCTACAAAAGTGCACACTTCCTACTTCAATTCCAACTTATCTGTCTTAACGTTTGATGGACCCGTCTTTTTCTTCTCACCTTCCCCCGTCCCGGGTCCGCCAAGGTGCGGCGGAGCGAAGAGAAAACAAGAGCAAGCATCAACATTTTTGTACGGATATGCCAGATTTTCTATTCTACTTGAAATTTGAAATGGTGATCCGGAGATTCACCTTCACAAGTAGAAAGGAAATCAAACTTTTTTTCTAACTTTTCATTGCACATATATTTTAAAGAAAGAGACAAGATTTTAAATGCCGAGAAAGGAAATTTTGTTTAGTTTGCCTTGAAAGGCAGTTTTGTGCTGTAGAAGGTGATTTTGCCATGGAAAGCGATTTTACAAATCTTATCAATAGTGAAAGACAAGAATTGTGATTTTTTTGTCTCTTTTAAAAAAATACAAAATACAATAGAAAAGAAAGAAAGAGGGATTTGACTTCTCAGGAGACTGTGGGGATTCGTTCAAATCGTTGGTCGCGAATCATGTATGGACTCCGCCGTCGTCCTTCTGATGAGAACACTTGATGCTTTAGTTCACTTGGCTTGGCTTGGACCTCGGATTTTTAGAGGACAAAGACCAAGGGAAGGTCCTATATCCAATAAAAAACCAAGTACACGGGCTGAAAAGCCGCATCTAGGCCATGTTGGATAGAAAAAGAGGAGAAACCTTGGGGGGGTGGCCCCCCAAGGGACTTCAATCACCTTGTAGTGTTTGCAGCAAAGTTTCTTTAGGGAAGGAGAGCTTCTTTGTACAGAGAATTCTTCAGGATAATTTTTAGGATGATTTTTCAGGACCCCTTCCCTTTAGAATGACCGCCTATTTATAGACTTTTGGTGGCCATTAGGAAGGTTTGTGGACATTAATGGCATTAATGCTCCATGATGGGAGGAGTTATAAGATTTAATTCCATAATTTTGTAACTCCTTTTTCTTGGATTCTGATTGGCCGATGGAGAATAATGGGCATTTAATCTCCATGATGATGGGAGATTCATGATTAATTACCATGATTAATCTCCATAATGATAGGAGTTACATGGTTAATTGTCATGATTAATTGGACTTGTAACTCCCATTTGCTTGCTTCTGATTGGGCTGTCCAAAATAATGACTTAATGACCATAATAAGTTGTCATAAAAAGGTCATTTAACTTCATTAATTGGTCATCGAGCTGCTTGAAGAGTCGCGGGCCGCGCCGCGTCTTTTGGAATTCTTCCTGTGATGATCATCGATGGATCTGCATGTTAGAAAAGAGTTTCCACCAGTAACCCTAGATATTGAGTACAGATCAATGCGGAAATAACTTTAAACGAAGATGATCAAATACCATACCTGCGAGAACTCTCTGATTTGATCTCGATCTTTCTGATCTGATCTCGGTCTTGCAGCAGCCCGAAAATCTCAAGATCTTCTACTGTATTCCTCTATGCTCGAATTCACACTAGGGAGTGGGCCTCTTCTGCGAATTCTCTCTGCTCTCTAAAATGAGATTTTTCTTCTTCTTGACCTAGAGAGCAATAGCGCATATTTATAGGCTACAATAGGGACCTTAAGAAGTAAATAAGGATAGGCTCCTTATGGAAGCAGGAAACCCTAATTCGACCCAAATTAGAATCCTTGTTTCATAAATTACAATTCAATCCACTAGAGAATTATAATTGCACTCCTGTCCTTATTCTCAAAATTAATATTTCGAGCTTCATGTCATTAAATGCTTGTTAATCTCCCCACCTTAAGATTTCAGATATCCATCGATTAAATAATTACTGACATCTATATTTAATCGATATCTTTATAATTCCTTGAGACCTTATACTTAACTTATTTGATATGTAGGACATAAAGTCCACCTGCAGGGTTTGACATAATCAAAACTTAAAAGCTTCATCAAGGGGATATCATCAATCCCAATTATAGGACGTGGATTCTGTCAATAAACTAATATGCACCATACACGTAGTGTAGTCATCCAATTTACTGAGATTATTGACCCATAAAAGATCTCACTCCTTTGTAGATCAAAATGGCAAACACTAAATGTATGTGTCTATTATTTATGTCAGGATTAAGAGTATAAGCACTTGTAATAACAATTTGGATGTTAATCATCTTATATAATCAGTATAAAGATAATAAACCCAAAAGCGGTCATGTTCAATACACACAAAGCGTACTAACATGATGAGTCAAAACTATACCGTTTCCCGAATCCAAGACAAGCCTGCTGAAACATCATGTTACAATCATACCAATGGTGTATCCAAGTCCATCTAGATTGTGAACAAAAACTTATATTCTATAAGAACCAACAGATAAGTCCTCCGTGTATAAGTAAAACTCTATACACCAACTTGTCTACTTTATAGAATAAAAGATACACATGCATAATAATAAATAATGCAACCATTTGCTCATACAAAATCTCATTTAGATGAAAAGATAAAATATACTAATTAGTCGATGACAAATACATAAAAGTATGCTTTTAGTATAAATTTCCAACAATCTCCCACTTAGACTCAAAGCCATGCTGACATGTATTTCAACCCCATGCCTTCCACATGTCTATCAAAGCTCTTTGCTGGTAAGCTCTTTGTAAAAGGATCTGCCAGGTTGTCTGCTAATGCAATCTTGGTCACAATTATATCACCCCTTTGTACGATTTCTCGTATGAGATGATACTTATGCTAGATGTGCTTACCCTTCTTATGCATCCTGGGCTCCTTTGCATTAGCTACCGCACCGACATTATCACAATAAAGTATTATAGGTGATTTTACCAAATGTATCACTTCTAGCTCCATCAAGAAGTTTCTGAGCCAAACTGCCTCCTTGGCTGCTTCAGAAGCTGCCACATATTCGGCTTCCATGGTAGAGTCAGTAGTACATGATTGCTTGACACTCCTCCAACTTATAGCTCCACCTCCCAATGTAAACACAAATCCTGAGGTCGACTTTCTGGCATCATTATCTGACTGGAAGTCTGAGTCTGTGTACCCAATGGGTAACAAATTCTCTGCCTGGTAAATCAACATATAATTTCTAGTCCTCTGAAGGTACTTAAGTATATGCTTAACCGTAGTCCAATGTTCTCTCCCTGGATTAGACTGGTATTTGCTAACCATGCCTACGACAAAACAAATATCAGGTCTAGTACATAGCATTGCATACATGAGGCTTCCCACCGCCGAAGCATAAGGTACTTTCTTCATTTTTTCTATCTCCAAGGTATCTTAGGACACTGATCCTTGGATAAAGTGATTCCATGCCTGAAAGGAAGAAATCCTTTCTTGGAATCCAGCATGCTAAAACGGGTAAGAATCGCAACAATATAAACCGCTTAAGACAAGCCCAACATTCTTTGTTTCCGATCTCGTAAGAGCTTAAACCCTAAAATGTGACTAGCTTCTCCTAAGTCCTTCATATCGAACTGACTGCTCAACCATACTTTGACCGAAGACAACACCCCGACATCGTTTCCAATGAGTAGGATGTCATCTACATAAAGTACTAAGAAAATCACCACATTGTCGTTGCACCTCTTATACACACATTATTCATTTGGGTTCTGCTCGAGACCATAAGATTTAATGGCTTGATCAAAACTAATGTTCCAAGATCTAGATGCTTGCTTAAGCCCATAAATGGACTTCTTAAGCTTGCACAACATGTGCTCACGACCTTCAGCTATGAATCCATCTGGTTGTACCATATAGATACATTCATCAAGATTTCCATTAAGGAATGCTGTCTTGACATCCATTTGCCAAATTTCGTAATCAAAATGAACCGCAATGGATAAAAGAATCCGGATGGATTTTAGCATGGCTACTGGCGAGAAAGTCTCCTCATAATCGATACCTTCTTTATGAGTAAACCCTTTCGCAACAAGCCTAGCTTTGAAGGTTTCAACCTTTCCATCCACCCCTCTTTTCGTCTTGTAGACCCACTTATAACCGACAGGTTTTATCCCCTCTAGTGGTTCTACAAGATCCCAAACTTGATTATGGTACATAGAATCCATTTCTGATTGCATAGCTTGTTGCCATAGTTCTGCATATTTGTCTTGGATTGCTTCATTATAGTTACAGGGTTCGGTATCTAGCTCATCAGGGACTCTGTCGTATGACTCTCCCAAGAACATATACCTCTCGGGTGGATGAACAACCCTGCCACTATGACGAGGCACATCCTGTGTCTGTGTATGAGTAGTGTCACGTTGTGCCAAAACTAATCCTAGTGTGCCATCATCGACATGTTGATCTGGCTCATCACCCATCATGTTAATGGTTTCACCTGGAATATCATTAGCTGAAGACTCAGCAATCCTCCCACTACGACGTGGTAATGGAACGCCGAGTTCTCCATCTTTTGGTGCCTCTTCTTGTGCTATTGGCGATGGAAAAGTTTGGGTGGGTCTTTCTCCTCTCAACTCCTCTAGAACAATTTTGCTTTTGGGTTTGTGGTTCATGATATAGTCCTCTTCTAAGAATCGAGCATTGGTGCTAACAATGACCTTTCGATCTTGAAGGTTATAAAACAAGCCACCTTTTGTTCCTCTGGGATAGCCAACGAAAATGTAAACCTCTGTCCTTGGTTCCAACTTATCTGTGTTCCCTTTCAGTACATGTGCTGGACTACCCCAAATCTGAACATGCTTTAAACTGGGTTTGTGTCCAGTCCATAGTTCTGTGGGTGTGGTAGGTACTAACTTAGATGGAACTAAGTTTAGAATATATGCAGCCGTTTCTAGAGCATGCCCCCAGAACGAATTAGGTAAATCCGAATAACTCATCATTGACCTTACCATATCCATAAGAGTCCTATTTCTTCTTTCTGAGAACACATTTTGTTGAGGTGTACCTGGTGCAGACAGCTGGGATGTAATCCCCTCCTGTGCTAAGTAATCCCTAAATTCTCCAAAGAGGTACTCACCACCACGATCAGATCGTAGTGTCTTGATACTCTTATTTAAACGCTTCTCCGTTTCCGCCCTATACTCCTTGAATTTCACAAAGCATTTGGACTTACGGCGCATTAAGTAAATGTACCCATACCTTGAATAGTCATCAATGAAAGTAATAAAATACTCAAAGCCACCTCTTGCCTGGACATTGAAGGGCCCACACAGGTCAGAGTGAACCAATTCCAACGGTTCTTTGGCCCTATAGCCTTTTGCCGAAAAAGGGCGCTTGGTCATTTTCCCCTCTAAACAAGATTCGCAGACTGGAAGGGCCTCGACTGCCAATGACTGTAATGGTCCATTTGCAACCAGTCTTGATATCCGGTGTAGATTAATATGACCCAGGCGTAAATGCCAAAGATACGTTTGGTTCATTTGCGATGGTTCATTTCTCTTACATGGTAGGGTAATTGTGTTATTCAATTCAGTCAGTTGTAGTTTAGGAGAGAAAGGATTAATGATATAAAGATCATCCCGCCAATGAACTAGAACAGATAAAACACTTATTGTACTTAATAACCACAAATTTATTAAAATAAACGGAATAGCTGTCTTTAACCAACTTGGAAACAGAAATTAAATTCCTCCTAATGGAGGGAACATAAAGACAATCTCTTAAAATTAAAGTCCTATCTCTACTAAAACTTAGACTGACATCTCCTACTGCAATTGCTGCCACTCTCGTAGCATCACCCATAAGCAAATAAATCTCCCCATCACTTAGCTGCCTGGTTTCCTGGAACCTCAACAATTGCAAACATGATTAGTGGCTCCCGTATCTACACACCAGGTACCGGTAGATATAACCGCCAAACATGATTCAACAACTAGTGAATGAAATTTACCTTTATTCTTCACTTTGTTGAGATAAGTTGGACATTGCCTTTTCCAGTGCCCTGCTTCCTTACAATGAAAACACTTGCCCTTGGGCTTTTTCACTCCTCCCTGAGGTCCATTCCCCCCTTTAGGAACTGTGTTATGATTCTGACCTTTTTTCTATTTCTTCTTGCCTTTCGGCTTAGAAGCAGAACCTTTTTCAGCAATGTGAACACTAGGTGGCTTTTTAAGAAGGCCCTCAATAGCCTGAAGTTCCTTGAGTAATTCCGCCAGGGAAAAATTGAGCTTGTTCATGTTGTAATTTAGGCGAAAATTCTCAAAGGGATCAGTCAAGGATTGGAGAATGATATCGATCTGGGTCTCTCCATCAATTTTAGCTCCAAGGACTTGAAGTTCATTGAGGTGTCCCATCATTTTCAGAACATGATCCCTCACAGGCGTACCTTCAACCATCTTAGTGTTAAATAGTTCTTTCATAGCAAGCTGTCTAGTTGCCCGATCCTGATCACCAAACATCTCCTTAAGACTGTACATGATGTCATAGGCAGTAGCATAAGGCTGATGTTGCTATTGCAAAACATTTGACATGGATGCCAAAATGTAACATCGCGCCATCTCATCAGCCTTCTTCCATTTTTTGTATGCCTCGACTGCTACCGCATCGGTACATCCATCCACAGGTTTCTCTGGGCACACCTCAGTGAGCACATATTTTTACTCTTCAGCAGTTAGCACAATATCCAAATTTCTTTTCCAGTCAATGTAATTAGGTCCAGTGAGTTTGTGTTCTTTGAGAATAACAGCAAGTGGATTGAAAGTACCCATCTTAAAACCCGAGATTTACATAATTAACAAATTATGATGGGCAAAATTAAATCTTTGGATTCAAAGAAAACGAAAATTGGCTCCCTCTGCCAATTAACAAAAGAATCCGACAACAATCTAAAACACCAATGCATAGTATGCCTCGATGTGAGGACAAGTACCATACTTATATTGTTCAGATAGGACATAACCTTTTAGTTCTACTGTCAAGGCAACAACCATGCCAAGTAAAACCAAACAGCTGCCATGACTTTGGTCCTATAAATAATAGAAGAGGCTCGAATAGAGAGCATACTGTTATTTATAGCTAAGTATATACCATCATTTAAGTCAGGGTCCATTATTCTGTATTCAGTCCCATCAGATGGAGAAGAGACCTATACTAATAATTACCCTAAATCATCAATATAGAAGTTTGTACTGGAGATTCCATAATTAATTCATCCGATTAGGAGGAAGACTCCAAGGTCAACACATAAATCAATTACATCTCCTACAAAACTATGATGGAGACGGTGGGAGCTAATGTAGTTCCCTCTCCCACTTAGTTATTTAGCAATGAGGGTTCTTATAAAACAGTTTAATTAAGACCAGTTTAAAACCTAGTAGTAATGGGTAACCATATCTATACTACTATACCATTCCAAACATAATTAAACAAGTATAATATCATATGTAGCAAGTTATGATAATAATAGACATCCAAGCACATAAAAGGAAAGACAACCAGCATAAGGAACCTAGCTGTCATGGTCAAGTAGGATCCTTTTGTCTTCATGATTGCCACTTCGTTAAAACATGCGCTTCGCAGAGGGGGTCCGGGGGCGTCCCCCGGTGGGGATCGAGCTGAAAAGTTACATTGGATCCTAAGCCTCCTTATGAACGGAGTTCACATGCTATCTCAATATAATTACATCTCCATGAAAAATTACATTGAATCCTAAGCCTCCTTACGAACGGAGTTCACATGCTATCTCAATATAATTACATCTCCATGAAAAATTACATTGAACCCTAAGCCTCCTGACGAATGGAGTTCACACGCTATGTCAATATAATTACATCACCATAAAACTTGTAAAATACGTAAAACAGTAACCACGAATCTGATTCATGGGATCCGTTCACATAACATACACACATGGTGACCATGATAGCCAGATCAATCGCTGCAAAACAGAGGTTAGATAGTTCGCAGCAAAGCAAGGGTTACAGACAGCAAAAGCAAACCATCTCTTTTACAGCAACCTATAATCTTACTATGTTTTCTTCAATCCATACACAGTATCGGGATTGGCTCTCATACCATTGTTAGAAAAGAGTTTCCGCCAGAAACCCTAGATATTGCATACAGATCAATGCGGAAATAACTTTAAACGAATATGATCAAAGACCATGCCTGCGAGATCTCTCTGATTTGATCTCGATTTTTCTGATCTGATCTCGGTCTTGCAGCAGCCCAAAAATCTCAAGATCTTCTACTGTATTCCTCTATGCTCGAATTCGCACTAAGGAGTGGGCCTCTTCTGCGAATTCTCTTTACTCTCTAAAACGAGATTCTTCTTCTTCTTGACCTAGAGAGCAATAGCGCATATTTATAGGCTACAATAGGGACCTTAAGAAGTAAATAAGGATAGGCTCCTTATGGAAGTAGGAAACCCTAATTCAACCCAAATTAGAATCCTTGTTTCATAAATTACAATTCAGTCCACTAGAGAATTATAATTGCACTCCTGTCCTTATTCTCAAAATTAATATTTCAAGCTTCATGTCATTAAATGCTTATTAATCTCCCCACGTTAAGATTTCAGATATCCATCAATTAAATAATTACCGACATCTATATTTAATCGATATCTTTATAATTCCTTGAGACCTTACTGTTGGATGTGAATTTTGATCCCCCCCCCCGAGAGGGGAATCGCCATTCAACAGTGTGAGATAAAAAAAATACATCGAAAATGAGGATTCCGACTACCCTCAAAATTGACGGATCACGATCGCCAGTTACAGATTTTGCCGTGACACCGTCCTTTGACGAAAGCCGAAAGAATGCGGGAGGAAAATGGGGTGGGTTCTTCTCTCGTCTAATGTGCCGCTGGCGACACACGACGGTTGTCTCGTCACTTAATTTGGCTCTTTCAATTCGGGTCGAACTTGGGTCAAGGGTCAAATTACGGGCTTCAAGATGGGACCATAATGAATTAGGCAGGGGAAATCAACATCCAGGGTTGAACAGACTAATTAAAGTTAAATCCAAGTATTCTAGGGGATAAGCGAATTAAAATGAAAATAAACTAAGAAAATAAGGGGAAAGGTGCCAAATATTTAGAAGAGGATCAACCCTATTCCTGGGTACCCCCTTCAATGTCCTTTGACGACCTAGGGTTTAAAGGCTGATTCTTCGAATCGAAAGAATGATGCAGACGAAACTTCGAGTTGTGATTTCTGTGGGTTTGCGTGCAATACGCAGGTAATAAAAGTGCATGGCCGATGATGGGCCAGAAGTAAGGTAAAAATGGCCGATGTTGGGCCGGGATTGATTTAGGGTGGCCAATGATGGGCCGGTAGTAAATAAACTGATATTGGGGTGTGTGAAATCACTCGTCTCGTTTCGTCATTCTCATTAATTCAGGTTCTCGGAATCAGCCTCTATTCCCTTTAATCATTGAGTTCAGATAAATATTTGGCACCGGAGGTGGGGGAAAAGAGAAGAAAATATTTTTGGGATTGGTTTTGTTGGTTTTATAGTTTTTCTTTTTGGATTTTAATAATTGAGGCTAGAAGGGCCTAACTAGGGGAGTTCCTATTTGGATTCAATCTAACTGTTCGATTTCCCTAATGGATCTCTACCCTATCCTAAGGTCCTAACCGTCCACATCCGCTCTCCCGGTACCTTAGCGGGGCCCGGAGAGAGAGTGGGACCTAATTAGTTGGGATTAATAAAACTAGGGTAGTCTAAGCTGGCTAGGGGAAGACCTAGATCTAGGTCCGGAGTCTGACCTAATCAGTCTAGGCTACTGTCTAATTTCTAACTCAAATTTATTAATATTTTAATTTTTTTAATATCTTTTACTTTGTTTTTGGTATTTTGGGTTTTTATTATTTTTATTTCTTTTTATGTTTATTCATAGGGCCTAAAATCCTAAATTGATTTATCCTAATGAAATGGGAAGGGGAAAGAGAATGAATTTCTAATTTTTAATTTAATTAATTATCCTAAATAATCTTGAGTTCCCTAAATAGGGTTCCCTAATCCTAGTGAGAAGGGAGGAGAAAAAAGAATTCTATATAGCCTAATTATTTTTAGTTAAAAGGATAGTTAAAACTCTATTTTTTTATTTTCACTTTTCACTTTATTATTTGGTTTTGTTTTTGTTTTATTTTTTATTTATTTTTTTAATAAATTATGCTGTCCTAAATTGCACCTAAAAGAATATGAAATAAAAATGCAGCTAAGTTTTAATTGAATGCATGAGCATGTTTTAATGCATGAATCAAGAACAAATTAAAACAAGCCATGATAGAAGGAAAGAAAAATGCTAATCTAAATGAATGAGCATATTAAATGCATGGGCATAATTTATGCATAAAAAGATGATGAAATGAATAAATAGAAAAAAAATTAAACTTGGGGCCTGGACGGGCTTGAAGCTAGCTAGGAATGATTTAAAATAAGCAATAAAACTGAAAATTCACAACATGCATGGGCATATTAAGATGCATGAAATATCATAAAAAGAGACAGTAACAAAGAATTGACTAAATAAATAAGAAGAAAACTATCCTAGCTACACTAACACATTAGACACACGAAATATCTTAAAAAGAGACGATAAGAACATAGAGAGCTTCATTCGATGCAAGAAAAGAAAATAGGGGACCCGGCATGCATGGGTTCAGTTTCGATAAATGGGCTAAGTAGGTGGGTGCAATAATGAAGTTAGGCAGCAGTGGAGTGAGTGCTGCAGTGAAGGAGTGTAAAGCGGGGGGTAGTGCAGGCAGTTGTGGTGTGTGAGGGGAGCAAGGTGCTGCAGGGGCTGTGCGTAGGGTGAGTGTGGGGGTGTAGGGAGAGAGGAGGGTGTACAGCAGGTGGGTGTAGGGGGAAAGGAGGAAGAAGGGAAGAGAAGAAAATGGAAAGGCAGTGCTGCAGTGCGTGGGCGCAGGGCGGAAACGAAGGGGAGAGAGCGAGGGAGAGAAGGAGCGAGCGGGAGAGAGAGAGTGGGCAGAGCAGAGTAAGAGAGAGAGTGGACGGGAGAGAGGGAGATGTGTCGCAGAGGGAGAGAGAGAGAGAAAGAGACAGAGAGAGTGAGCGACGGTGTGCAATGGGTGCAGGTGGTGGGGAGGAAGAGAGGAAAGAGCGTGAGGGAGGAGAGACGGAGAGAGTGAGCGAGAGAGAGAGAGAGAGACGTGCAGGTGGGTGGAGCGGAGAAGGAGAATGATGGCAGGGGAAGAGAAGAGAGGAAAAAAAATAGAGAGAGAAAGAATGAAAGAAGAAGAGGAGAAGGTGTGCAGGTGAGAGAGGAAGAAAAGAAAGAGCGTGAGAGAGGAGAGACAGAGAGAGTGATCGAGAGATGGGGGGAGAGAGGGAGAGGAATGGACAGAAGGAGAGAGAGTGACGGAGAGTAGAGAGGCAAGGAGAGAGGGAATGGAGAGAAGGAGAGAACGAGAGGGGAGAGAGGGGCAGGGCGGAAGAGAGAGAGTTGCAGGGAGAGAGAGAGAGATGGGTCGCAGAGGGAAAGACAGAAAGAAAGAAAGGAAAAGGAGAGAGGAGGGGTGCATACAGGTGTAAGTGCAGGTGCAAGTGTGTGTAGAGGGTGGTGAAGGTGTGTGGTGGGTGGCAGTGGTGCGTGTGGCAAAGGGACGAAGAAGAAGAACAAGAGGGAGAAAGCAGAGGAAGAGAGGGAGGAAGAAGGAGGGAGAGGAGAGAGGTGTGAGTGAGTGGGTGCAAGTGGTAGAGAAGGGGAGGAAGAAGAGGAAGGAGAGGGAGAGAGGAGAACAGGGAAGGGGAGAGAGGAAAAGCACGGAGAGAGAGAGAGAGAGACGGTGTGCAGTGGGGCAGAGGAGAGAAGAAAGGGTGAGTGGAGAAGAAAGGGAGAGAGGAGGAAAGATGAGAAAGAAAGAAAAGGAAGAGAAGAAGAAAGGGGTGATGATGCAGATGCAATGGGCATGAGGAGAGGAAGAGGGCCTACCTGGTTCCGGAATCCAGCGGCGAGAGATGGCGAGGGAACGTGCTGCTGTGGCTGGCGGTGCTGCTATGGGCGGGCGTGCTGGTGCGGCGAGATCGGACTTCCGTGGGGTTGCTGCTGCGTGCGTCTGGAGGAAGAAGATGGGGAGTCCGGGTCTGCGCGAGAGTCCTGAGATGGAGGGTGATGGGCGGAGGATGATGGTGGGTGATGGGTTGCAGGGTGCAGGAAGAGGGCAGAGCGGAGAGGGTGATGGTGATGCCTGGGGTGTGCGCCTGTGTTTGGGAGAGATGGAGGGCGAGATGGTGAGATGGAGAAGATGCGTGAGATGGTTTCTGTGATGATGAAGGGGAGAGATGATGGGATGGAGTCGAAGATGGGTTGTGGCGTGAGAGGTCAGATGGAGGGAAGATGGTGATGGTGGTCAAGATGGTGGAGGCTGGTGATGGTGGGTTGTAGGGGAGAGATGAGAGATGATGATGGGGTGCTGCGTGAGGGAGATGGAGATGGGAGGCCTCTGCGTGAGATCTGGGTGAGGTTCTGCGTGGAGATGGAGAGGGTGGTGGTGATGAAGAAAGGAGGTGGTGATATGGATGGAGGGGCTGCGAAATGGGTTGGTGATGGAGAGACAGGGCTGATGAGCGCAGGGATGGAGGAGGCGGCGTGATCTGCAAATGGAGGATGATGGTGTGCGATGTTTTGCATGAGATGGCAAGATGATGAGAGGGAATGATGGGTGTTCGTGAGATGGAGATCCTGGGTCTGTGGTCTGCGCATGGGTGAGTGGGATAAGTACTGGGAGTTAGAAATTGAGAGGGATAATGCTTGAGTGTTAGAGATTGAGAGGGATAAGACGAGGTTGTTAGAGATTGAGAGGGATAAGACGAGGTTTAAGGGGAGAGGGGAGAGTCCAGATCTCATGGACTGTCCTCTCCCATGCAGCTAATGGGCCTCGTGGGAGGGGTCAAGTTCGGGTCAGGAGGTTTGGATCAGGCTCGAGTTGTGATGGGTTTGGATCCGGGTTTATTGGGTTAGGTTCAGCTTGTGCTGGAGCTCATTGGGCCAGGCCTGGTGGGTTTGGATTTAAAAGAAACCGGTTTGGGTCGAGGTGGGGTCCAGTGGAGATTGGTCGGGTTATCACTAATAGGGCCCAGGTTTTATAGATTTCAATCTGCTCGTCGGATTTCGATGTTCTACATATTCACGGAAATCTCTCGGCGAGTAGGTCATGATGAGCCAATTTTTAGGGTGATTAGAGGTCTAGAAATGATAGGTGATTTTTCACGCGGGCGCCGCGGGGGTGTGGGACCAGCTGTCATGATTTTTGATCCGCCCGACGGATCTTGGAGTTCTATATATGGGCAGAAAGCTCTCGACGAGTAGATCATGATGTGCCAATTCCCTGGGTGATCAGAGGTCTAAAAATGATTGGTGATTTTTCACGCAGGCGCCGCGGGGGTGTGGGACCCACTGTCATGATTTTTGATTCGCCCATCAGATCTTGGAGTTCTATATATGGACGGAAAGCTCTCGATGAGTAGATTATGATGAGCCAACTCTCGGGGCGATCAAAGGCCTAGAGACGATTGACGACTTTTGACTCGGGGCCTAATTAGGACATCATTAAATAGGGTGGACTGAATTGGCCCTCATAGGGTGCCAAAACGGGGTGTCTACACTTACACTTAACTTATGTGATATGTCGGGCACAAAGTCCACCTGCAGGGTTTGACATAATCAAAACTTAAAAGCTTCATCAAGGGGATATCATCAATCCCAATTATAGGACGTGGATTCCGTCAATAAACTAATATGCACCATACACGTAGTGTAGTCATCCAATTTACTGAGATTATTGACCCATAAAAGATCTTACTCCTTTGTAGATCAAAATGGCAAATACTAAATGTATGTGTCTATACCGTTTCTCGCAGCCAAGACAAGCCTGCTGAAACATCATGTTACAATCGTACCGATGGTGTATCCAAGTCCATCTAGATTGTGAACAAAAACTTATATTCTATAAGAACCGACAGATAAGTCCTTTGTGTATAAGTAAAACTCTATACACCAACTTGTCTACTTTATAGAATAAAAGACACACATGCATAATCATAAATAATGCAACCATTTGCCCATACAAAATCTCATTTAGATGAAAAGATAAAATATACTAATTAGTCGATGACAAATACATAAAAGTATGTTTTTAGTATAAATTTCCAACACCGCATGCGATTTTATATCGGATGACGATGTAAATTCAGACATTGGTTGATACCAATGAGCCGGCAACATCTGTCCAGTCGATTTCACGATTGGTCAGGCAGAAAGTGTGCTTTCTTGGTTGGCCGGTTGGCGATTTTGGAGTGTCCAATGATGATCGAATGATTTTGATGGCGGATCCATGATATTGACGAAGATCGACGGATATCATGCCTCAAAAATAAGAATTTGAGAAAATCACAAGGGCCAAACGTCGTGAAACATGAAAAATACCCAAAAAAGTGTGTTTCTGGGCAAACTTTGGCGGGCCGGATCCCTATGGTCGCCGACGACCATGCACCCATGGTCGCCCGCGACCATGGGGCCGGCGACCATTGGCCAAGGTCGCCGGCGACCATGGGGCTTTTGCCCCTTTTTCGGTCACCGTCCGGTCGCCCTTTTTTTGTCGTGTCTTGGGCTTTTTAGCTTCTGTTTTCTTCTGTATTTTTCTTTGAAATTTCTCCTCATTTATTAGCTTGATTCCACTAAAGAAAACCCGTCGAAAAGTCATGCAAATCCGAGCACAAAGTTTCCTATTTTTGGAAAAGCCGAAGACTTTGTTGCCGATTTTCCACCAAGAGTTTAAACTAGGTCAAACGATGTCAGAATGACCTGAAATTTGAGGTGAAGCTTCCTGAGTATTAGATAGGACCAACTATGGGCTTTTATTTGAGTTTTGAAGCCATTTGGGATCCCGTCAATGCTAGACTTGATTTCGTCGTGCGGAAGATGTGAAGCTTCGATGTACGGTCATCCAATGTCTGATTGACCTGAAATTTGGCAGGGAGCTTATTGGAGTCATTTTAAGATGATCCATTAGCTCCGATTTGGATGCCGTGGATCCAGGGAGCTTCGCCGCTGGCAGGCTTGATTTTGCTTCGGAGGGTCAAATCCGGGTCAAATGTCGTCGAAATGACCTGAAATTTGACGTGTAGCCCTTTGAAAGCATGTAGAAGCTACTCATGTGCTTTGTTTGATGAGTGGCATCATCAGAGGTTCTCGTCGCCGAGAGGCTTGATTTCGCCTTTTGAGAGTCGATGGAGAGTCAAACGGTGTCGGTTTGACTTGAAATTTTGCGTGGAGCCTTTTGGAGGTATTTTGAGACCATCCATAGGCTTTGATCGAAGATTTGATATCTTCGACACTGTCACTGCCGGGAGCTCCTGCTCAGTAGTTGGAGGATTGAAGTTAGGCCAAATGGTGCCGAAATGGCCTAAAACTTAATGTGTACCCTTCTTTTGGCCATTTTGAAGGATCTTGCAGTTTTTGTTTGATTCTGACAAGATCTGATGCTTGAAGCAGCTTTGCATGTTTGTAGTAGGATGCGGCTTCATGTAGCTTTTGATGTTAAAGAGGCAAAGTGACATTTTTGGTGTCAACAAATGCCCCTTCGAGGTACAGCGACAAATCGCGTATCTTTTGCAGCGACGAATCGCCATTTTTGTATGCTCTTGGTAAGAGAAATTTTGACTAAAAGCCACTTTTAGTGCCTAGGTGGTCAAACCTGGCTCATGTAGGCTAGCCCATGGGACCTTAAGCTTTAAAGATGGCTTAGATCTCATGTGGTGTCATTTTTGTAAAGAATATCTAAAAATATCTCTTTTGGGTAGAGAGTATCTAAAAATATTCTTACTTGGAGAGAATCTCTCAAGTTTCCTTGATTTTGGGAGAGATTTACTCAAAGTATCTTTCTTTGGCAGAAAGTTTCTCATAATCCCTCTCTTTTTGGAGAGAATTTCTCAAAGAATCTTCTCTTTAGGAGAGAATATCTCAAATTTCTCCTCTTTTTGGAAGTTTGCTAATTTTTAGCACTTACCTCCTTTCTTTTCTCCTTCTTTCCTCTTTTGGTTTGCTTTCTTCTACAAAAGCAAGGAGGTTGGATCTCGTGTTCCTATTGCCTTCTTTTGCAAAAGTCTTCAAGAGTGCTCCAAGATCAAGAATTCTTCTTCTTCTCCATCAATGGCTTCAAGTAAGTTTCTTCTTTAAGAAACCCCATGTAGAAATTGAAAAAGGTTTTCATTCTTTTGTTTTCCCCCTTTTTTTTTCTCTCTGTTTTTTTTCACGTGTTTTCTTTTTCTTTCACACGTTTTTCTTTGCTTTTTTTTTTCTTTCCTTCTTTTTTTTTCTTTTCCACGTGTTTTCTTTCTTTTTTTCTCGCACGTTTTTTTCTTTCTTTTTTTTTTCTTCTCTTTCTCTCTTTCTTTTTTTTCACGGTTTTCTCTTTGTTTTTTTTTTCTTACCGTGTTTTGTTCTTCTTGTTTTATTTTCTTTTTTCTTTCGTGACCGTACGGTTTCTTTTGTGACCGTACGGTCATGGCCGTACGGCCACGTGGACCATTTTTTTTTTTTTTTTTTTTAAAGAGATTATTTTCTTCTCTATTTTTTTTTCTTTCTTTCCCGGATTTTGAGATGCGCATGCATGATAACTTTCCTTCTATGCATTTTTTTTATGAAATTGGAAGGTTGATAGTGCACACCTGGAAATCTTTTCGCAAGTCTTGGGATTTGGAGCTCGCAGCAATGTTGAGCCCTTTCTTGGTCTTGCGGGGATTTTCGAAGGAGC
The DNA here is from genome assembly GCA_029852735.1 of Persea americana. Taxonomy (NCBI): domain Eukaryota; kingdom Viridiplantae; phylum Streptophyta; class Magnoliopsida; order Laurales; family Lauraceae; genus Persea; species Persea americana. The sequence continues at coordinate 21,435,497 of CM056817.1, forward strand.
TTTGCAAGTTTTAGATTCTAGAGCTCGCAGTAATGTTGAGCCCTTTTCCAATCTTGCGGAAATTTGAGAAGTTTTGGTTTGATTTTGGAGCAATGTTTGAGTTCAACCCCTCTTTGAGAATTTTCCATTGACTATGAGCTTGTAGCGATGTTGAGCCCATCTTCAAGCTCCTATTTCTTTCGGGGTGTTTTCCTTTTCTTTAGAATTCCCCCGGAACCATGCCAAAATTTCGCTAGAATTTTTTTTACTAGAACTCTGTCATTTTGATGATTGATTTTCTCTCTTTCCATCCTTTGCAGGTAATTCCTCCAGAACGAACAAGGGTTAGGAGCTTGTTACTGATGCGCCTCGCCGTTCTACCAGATCCTCTAATGTGGCCGTATAGCAGGCCTGGGAAGAGGTCCATTATGTTGAAAGGAACTTGGAAGAGTGCGACTCGCTCAACCGAGATGAGATGAGGCAACGTTTGATTTCCCTCAAGGTCTTGTTGAGCTGGAAGCCTCCGAAAATATTGTGGAGGAACCACCTTCAAACCTTCCAACAGAAGATTCTGTTCAAAAGATAGACTTAGGAACACCAGATAACCCACGTCCTGTATTCATAAGCAAGAATATAAAGGATGAGGAGTTACCCGAGTATGTCTCTTTTCTTCATGAGTTTGTTGATTGTTTTGCATGGTCTTACGCTGAAATGCCTGGCTTAGATCCCAAAATAGCAGTTCACAAACTCAACCTGCAAGAAAAAGTCAGGCCTGTAAAACAAGGCTAAAGAAGATTCCGTCCTGATGTGATGGACAAAATTGAACAAGAAGTTCAGAAACTCAAAAACGTTGGCTTCATCCGCGAGGAACAGCATCCTGAATGGTTGGCAACATCGTCCCTGTGACAAAGAAAAATGGGCAAATCAAAGTCTGTATTGACTATAGAGACCTGAATAATGCATGCCCCAAAGATGAATTCCCGCTCCCCATACCGGAGGTAATGATTGACAACACCTGCGGGTTTGAGCGAATGACTTTCATGGACGGCTTCTCTGGCTACAACCAGATAAAGATGCATCCCGAAGATGAAAGGCATACATCCTTTCGGACCCCATTTGGCGTGTATTGCTACATTGTCATGCCATTTGGTCTGAAAAATGCTGGTGCAACATATCAAAGGGCTATGATGAAGATATTCCAAGATATGCAACACAAGACGGTCGAATGTTATGTTGATGACCTCGCCGTCAAAATCCAAAGGAAAGAAGACCATCTCCAAGATCTTCGAGAAGTCTTCCTCCGGCTTCGCAAACAAAAACTACGAATGAATCCCCTCAAATGCTTCTTCGGTGTCTCATCGGGTAAGTTCCTCGGATTCATAGTTCGGAAAGCTGGAATAGAACTGACCCCATCAAAGTCAAGGCAATTCTAGAAATGCCATCTCCAAGGACCCTAAGAGAACTAAAAGGGCTTCAAGGAAGATTGGCATACATCCGACGATTCACTTCCAATCTATCAGGAAAATGCCGTCCATTTTCTCGCCTGATGAAGAAAGGTGTAGACTTTGTTTGGGATGCTGAATGTGAAGCTGCATTTCAAGACATCAAGTCATACCTGACCAAACCTCCGGTGTTGGCTGTTCCCACAACTGAAAAACCATTCATCTTGTAGACAAGAGCTCTCAGCTATTCTTTGGGCGCTCTACTTGCACAAGAAAATGATGGAGGAAAAGAAGCTGCTCTATACTACCTCAGTCGCATGTTGGTAGGTGCACAGCATCGCTACTCTCCAGTCGAAAAAGAATGCTTGGCAGTGATGTTCGCCGTACAAAAGCTGCGTCACTATTTGCTGTCAAACACAGCATACCTGATATCGAGGATCAATCTCTTAAAGGTCCTTGTCACAAAAGCAGGTTCTCTCAATGCCCGGCCGGCAAAATGGTCCTTCCTTCTGTCACAATTTGATATTAGGTATGTACCATAGAAAGCAATCAAAGGTCAAACTCTGGCAGACTTTCTCGCAGAGCATCCACTGTCTAAGGATTCTCCGCTCAGGGATGATCTCCCAGACGAACCTGTCTACAACGTGGAGACTTCCTCACCAAATGCCTCCTGGAACATGTACTTCGATGGTGCAACCAGGACAAATGAAAAAGGAAAGCCGATATCGGGAATTGGCATTCTCTTTGTTAGCCCCGATAAATACATGACTCCACACGCATTTTCGCTACTGGAACCATGTTCAAATAATGCAGCTGAGTACCAAGCTCTGATTATAGGATTGGAACTCGCCCTCGAATCTGGCATCACCATGCTAGAAGCATTTGGGGATTCTCAACCGATCATCAACCAGATGAATCAGGAATATGAAATCAGGAAGCCTGATCTGTTGGCTTACTACAACAAGGCGTAATCGCTTCTTTAAAACTTTGACATCTGTCACATCACCCACAACCGCAGAGGTGAAAACATCCGTGCAGATGCCCTGGCTGGACTTACTGCATCCATGGAAACCCAAGAAGGGGAAAACATGCAAATTACAGTGTGTCAAAGAAGGATTCTCCCTCCTCTCAACACACACCAAGCAGTTGCTGAATGCCATCGAGTGGTCGGAGGTCGGATTTCCATCCTTAAACCTCCGATTGGCGACTGGAGGGATCCGTTCATTGATTATATTATGTTCGGAATCCTACCTGTAAGACCCCGCCCCGAGAGTTTCCGCTTAAGTTAATTAAGACGTGTTTTAGTTATAAGTGAGATTAGAGGAAATTGGTTAAATCTGGATTAGAATAGCTTTTTATAGCTTTGGATAATTTTGGGAACACTTTTGATCTAGTGGGGCCCTTTGGGGGTTCCTTTTTCTTGTATCTTGATTAGTTTGGGGATTTAGTTATAATTCTGGAAATCGGTAAATTGCTCCGTTGAATGTATTTTATGATTCCCGACAACTTTCGTATTGGCTCCGTTTCGATTCGAGACCTCTAAACCCTACTTTGCCATTGATAGGGGTAAAACAGTCTTTTTACACAAAATCTGGACACAATTTTCAATGTCTCCGAAACTTGTAAAATATATACTTTTTGGAAAGTAGAAATTTCGACGATCAATTCTTCCTTCTTCGTCGAAGCCGTCCGAAGCCCGTAGATTGATGTTCTAGCCCATTTTAGACTTTTAAGTTGTGGGACCCATTGCCTTAGCTATATAAGGGGAAGTCTTCTTCTTCTTCCTCTTCTTGCAACTTCTTGAGAAAAAGAGGAGTCCCAGCCCAGCCTAGGTTTTTCTCCATTGCTTCTTGCTTCTTCTTCTCTCAATCTCTCTCAAATCTCTTGCTAAAGGCAAAATGGAAGTAGTAGTCTTCTTCCCCTCCATGAGAGCTTCCTCTTGATACCATTTGTGGAGAGAGCCTCCCATTCCAAGCTACCTATTGAGCTAACTCTTGCCATTAGAGGACTCTTCATGTAAGTTCTTCTTCTCATCTCTTGATTGTGTGTTCATCTAGCCTAGGAGGTGCTTCACCTTGATTATTGGAAGTTATCTCCATCTATTTCTTGATTTTGTCATTTTAGGGCTTGTAATGTTGTATTTTGGGGATTTTTGTGTAGATTGTAGTTTGTGAGCTTGATTGAAGGATTAGAGCTTGATTAGCATTCTTGGAGACCAAGGCAAGTGGATGAATAGATTTGATTTGGATAAGTTCTTACTTTGTCAAAAATGTGGATTTTTACTATTCATATGTCATTGATTTATCATGATTCCATAATGTTTTAGAAATGCATTTATTGACATGGTTTCTTCCTTAGCTTTATGATTATAAATGCATTCCTCATCAAAGTTTATTTTGGGTCATTATGAGCTTCTTAAATGGTATTGTACTTGCCTTAAATGGAATTTGGATTGGTGGTTGAATTAATACATTGGTGGAATGGTAGTTGGTGGATATGGGTAAAGGTTAAATGGAAGGGAATGGACCCATTCCACATCAGAAAATGGTTGGAATGAAGATGGAATGGTTTGGGAGAGAAATGACCGAAATCTGCACCTGATGTGTAGTTCCCGCAGCTGGGCGGTCAACGGGCGGTCACCTCGGCGGCTAGCCGACAGGTGACCGGCGGCTAGCCGACCCAGATGCGGTTAGAAACACAGAATGCTGCATTTTGACAGGCGAACCGCGGTCAGCCGCGCGGTCACCTCGCGGCTAACCGCCAGCCCCAAACCCAGTGACCGCTAGGTAGCCGTGAGGCGCGGTTAGAAACACAGAATGCTACATTTTAGCAGGGTGAGTCGCGGTCAGCTCCGCGGTCAGCCAGCGGCTAACCGCCGATCACCTCGGCGGCTAACCGCCATCAGACCGACAGGTGACCGAGTTTTTACCCAGAATTCCTGAGTCTTTCCCATTGGTTTCAGCTATGGTATTTAAAGGTTTGGATGGGTTGTTCTGATGCCCTACCACCTTGGAAGGACCCAGGGGATGACATAAGAAGATTGACATAGAAAGAAAAACCATTTCGGAAAAGGTATTGGGACCTTTAGATTCATCAACGTGCATAAGGAAACTTAGTATGTCCTCTATCATTTGAGTACCATACTAAGGGTAATTTAGACATACAAGCTCCTTATACAGGTCGTTTGAATATAGATGCCCCAACACATAGTCCCTAATGGCATAAGGATTCATTGCATTGTTTTATTTAGTTATTTGTATAATAACCCGAATCTACTGGTTTTCTCTCAAATCCCGATTTGTACACCCGGTATGTCCGGCTAGCCCGTGTTTACATGAACCGAAAATTATTTGAAATGTGTGCCTTCGAGCACCATGTTCCGCCTGCCCGTATGTTTTATATTGATATAGTTTTGTATATGTTTGGATTTCTCATGTAACCTAAGAGTCGGCACCACTAAGCTTGGACATCCTTGTCAGTCTGATCAACTGACTTGGGTCTCCCCCTGTGCTCCCGCCAGTTGCAACTTGGATCCCGTACTGTCCCGTTACCCGGTCCGCGGCCGTGGTCCTGCCTAGCTATATGTATATATATATGTTTATAATATTGGTCCTCGTCACTTCGTGTGATTGAGCCCAATGCACTGAATGTGCTCTCATCACTTTAGTGATAGAGAGGATGTAGCTTTAGTGTGGTTGCCATCTAGTCAGTTCCTGTACCTTGAACACCCCGCATGATTTGTATTGCATCTTTACTTTAAATGAACTATGCATCCTGTTTTATGACAGTTTTCGTTATGCTTTGATTTCTCTATTGGTATATCTATTCACCCACCTGCCAGACCGTCGTGTCTGACCCATTTTTGTGGTACTCAGGTCCAGCTCCTGTCTTTGCCTTTGAGGAGGAGTCAGAGGAGGCGGTTGTTGAACCGCAACGATTAGTGGAGTGGCAAGCTGACGATGTCATGTAGACATTCGGTTTAGCTCGGAGCTGCGAACATTTTGGGAATTTTGAGAATGATATCGTTTTATACTTTTGGGTTGTATTGGCCATTGTTGGCTTTTATTTTTGGGGAAGGTTAATTAACTTGTTCTTTTGTTTAAACTTTAACATAATATTTTGGGAATGCTAATGAGATCATTGCTCACTCTGACATCATGCTATACTTGTTTATTAACAGTCTTATTTGATGTGATTGGATTAAGAGTTTGATTTGCTACACGCTTCCGCACCAGTATAAATGTTCTATGAGTGTATGAGGATTCCTCACCGCGGAAACCTGTGGGAAATTAAATAAATGTATAATCTCTATTCAACAAAAGGGGCGGTTCGTTGTCCTTCCACACATGCTAACAATTTGTTTTACAGTGATATGCCACCTCGAAAAAGACCCGTAACCGACAATCCCACCGCAAACAATAGTGAACACACCGGGCCACTAGGAAACGGTATTCCGGATCCAAACATGCAGAATCAATTCCAACAGATGATGCAAGCCATGCTTGACCAGCAACGTCAAGCCAACGAAAATCAGGCAAGATTGCAAGAACGAATGGCCAGGAAGGATGAAGAGCATGCTAGGGAGATGGCCATGATGCAAAGGCAGTTGTTAGAGGTATTGGAAAGGAGACCTGAACCGGCACCAGCGCAACCTCTAGGCACTCAGATCGTCATCAACAATAGGGAACATGATCCCAATGCGCTGTACGAGAAGTTTAGGAAGAGGGGTCCCAAGGAGTTCACTGGGCATGAGGACCCATTAGCTGCAGACGACTGGTTGGAGCAGACGGAAAACATCTTCGAGATATTCAGATGTACTGGTAGACAGCAAGTGCAACTCACCGCTTCCATGTTCACCGGCCTAGCGGACATATGGTGGAAGACAATCAAGCCTGAGTATCGGACCATAGCAGACGCAGAGGCTTGGGCAAGTTTCAAGAGACAATTCAGTGATAAATATGTACCGACGCATGTCAAGAGACAGAAGGCCATTGAATTCCAGCAGCTCGTACAAGGTAACACAACGGTGCAAGAGTACCTCACGAAGTTTGAGAGGTTGTCTCGATATGCCTCCGAGTTGATTGACACCGTGGAGAAGAAGATAACGAAGTTCCTTGAAGGACTTAACCCGATCATTGAAAGGGATGCCACAGGTGTTGTACCACCTAACACTTTTGAAGAAGCTGTGAGAAGAGCCTACAAATTCGAGAACCTGAACAACAAGATCCTCAAGATCCAAGGAAAGGCACCAGCTCACCAACAGAATCACCAACCAAGGAACCATCAGAACAAGCGACAGAGGCAAGAACAAAACGTGCAGAATGCTCTAGTTTGCGTTCACTGTGGTAAGAACCATGAGAGTGCTCAATGCCGTACGATTACGGGAGCATGTTTCAGATGTGGATCCATGGCACACCAGCTCAAAGACTGCCCAAGACCAGTTGGACAAGGTAACAACAGGCAGAATCAGCAACAACAAGGAACTCAGCGCCAGGCATCACCTCAGAACGCATTAGCTGTACAGAACCAGCCAAGGCCACTCCAGCAGCAGGCTCCACAGCAACACTATAGACCTCCACAGCAGTATCAAGCGCGTCAGCAAGGACAGAATCAGAATCAGCGTCCCCCTCAGCAGAATAGGAATGCACAACAAGGAAGACAGCAACAAGCTCAGAACAGGCCTCAGCAGCGAGGACAAGTGTATGCAATTAACCAAGCTGATGCAGAAGCGGCAGATAACGTGGTGGAAGGTACACTCCTAGTTTGTGGATTTGAAGCTAAGGTTTTGTTTGACCCTGGCTCTACGCACTCATTCTTGTCTCCGAAATTTTCTAAGTTGATTGATATGCCTGCTAGAGAACTTGAGTATGTATTGACGGTGTCCACTCCCGTAGGCAAACAAGTTGTGTGTAGGAAGTACTATCCTAGATGTGCTATTAAGATAGGAGATGTGGTGTTACCGGCGAATCTCATTTTGTTGGAGATGTTTGATTTCGATGTTATTCTAGGAATGGATTGGTTAGCAGGATACCATGCTACGATGGACTGTTTCCATAAGACCCTCACGTTCAAATTAGAGGAGACCCCAGCAGGCGTTTTGTTCCATGGGGAAAAGAAGAATTCTTGTCCAAGATTCGTCTCAGCATTGAAGGCTGATAGACTAGTGAGAAGTGGATGTGAATGCTATTTGGCGTTTATCACGGAGGATAAACGGTCCCAAGGGGTGGAGGAGATCCCAATTGTTTGCGAATTCCCAGACATTTTTCCAGAAGAAATCCCAGGTTTACCACCTGTTAGGGAGATTGACTTCACCATCGAATTACTACCAGGGACCGCTCCGATATCTATCACACCATACAGAATGGCTCCAGCGGAATTAGGAGAGTTGAAGATTCAGTTGCAAGAATTGTTGGATAAAGGTTTTATAAGACCGAGCGTCTCACCTTGGGGAGCTCCAGTTTTATTCGTCAAGAAGAAAGACGGTTCCATGAGAATGTGTATTGATTATCGGAAATTGAACCAAGCTACCATCAAGAACAAGTATCCATTGCCAAGGATAGATGAATTGTTTGACCAATTGCAAGGTGCTGCTTACTTTTCGAAGATCGATCTAAGATCAGGTTATCATCAGCTGAGAGTTAGAGATTCAGATGTATCGAAGACAGCGTTCCGGACGAGATATGGACACTATGAGTTTCTAGTGATGCCATTTGGACTGACGAATGCACCAGCGGTATTCATGGCTTTGATGAACAAAATATTCGCTGAGTACTTAGACCAATTCACAGTGGTATTTATTGATGATATTTTGGTGTACTCTAAGTCTAGAGAAGAACATGAAGAGCATTTGAGGATAGCATTGCAACTCCTAAGAGACAATCAATTATTTGCGAAGCTCTCTAAGTGCGATTTTTGGCTTGAAGAAGTCGCATTTTTAGGCCATATCATTTCCAAAGAAGGATTATCAGTGGACCCAGCCAAGATAGATGCAGTTGTGAAGTGGGAAAGACCGAAGAACGCGTCAGAAATCAGGAGTTTTCTTGGATTGGCGGGTTACTATCGAAGATTTGTGCAAGGATTTTCGTCGATTGCAGCTTCATTGACAAAGTTGACCAAGAAGAATGCACCCTATGTGTGGACAGACCAATGCGAGACCAGCTTCCAAGAGTTGAAAAAGAGATTAACGTCAGCACCCGTCCTCACTTTACCATCCGGGAGCGGCAGTTACACCATCTTTACAGATGCTTCGAATATAGGACTCGGTTGTGTGTTGATGCAAGATAGAAAAGTCGTTGCGTATGGATCCCGGCAGTTGAAGGACCACGAGAAGAACTACGCGACGCATGATCTGGAATTAGCAGCGGTCGTTTTTGCGCTAAAGATGTGGAGACATTACCTCTACGGAGAGAAATTCGAAGTCCACTCCGATCACCGCAGCTTACAGTATTTGTTCTCTCAGAAGGAGTTAAATATGAGACAAAGAAGATGGATGGAATACATCAAAGATTATGATTTTCCGATCAAATATCACCCGGGAAAGGCAAATGTAGTAGCCGATGCCTTGAGTAGGAAGTCAGCTAGTGTGGCAAGCCTAAGAGTTACGTGCTTCTTTCAGCAATTTGAAGAGTTGGGGGTAGACTTTCAGCCCCTAAGAGAGGGAGTGATGTTAGCCAACATGTCAGTGTCTGAACCCTCATTCATTCGGAGGATCAAGGAAGACCAATTGCAAGATCCAGAGTTGGCCAAGATTTCAGAGCATATAGCAGAACGTCCTGATTTCCGTATTGTGGACGGAGTCTTATTCTATCGTGATCGTCTATGCGTGCCCAATATTGAAGATTTGAAGAATGACATTATGACAGAGGCACACAGTACGAAATACTCTATGCATCCGGGTAGCACGAAGATGTATCAGAATTTGAAGGGCAGATTTTGGTGGAACAACATGAAGAGGGAAATAGCAGCTTTCGTTTCTCGATGTATGACGTGTCAGTTGGTGAAGGCAGAACATCAGAGACCTCCAGGGTTATTGCAACCATTAGAGATCCCAGAGTGGAAATGGGAACATATCACCATGGATTTCATCTCGGGATTGCCAAGGACCAGAAAAGGGAACAACTCCATATGGGTAATTGTGGACCGTCTCACCAAATCAGCTCATTTCATTCCTATGAAGACCGGAGAGAAAATGCATACGTTACCTCTCGCAGAGTTATTTGTCAACGAGATTGTCAGCCGTCATGGGCAGCCAGTCTCCATTACTTCGGACAGAGATAGCAGATTTGTCTCGAGATTTTGGAAGACTTTGCATGAGTCTATGGGGACAAAGCTCCAGTTCAGCACAGCGTATCACCCACAAACAGATGGTCAGTCGGAAAGAACAATTCAGACCCTTGAAGATATGCTTCAAGCGTGTGTGCTAGATTTCAAGACCCAATGGGATGAGACCCTACCGCTTTGCGAATTCGCCTGCAACAACAGTTATCATTCGAGCATCGGGATGGCTCCTTTTGAGGCATTGTATGGTAGGAGGTGTAGAACTCCAGTTTGTTGGGAAGAAGTAGGTATTCGCAGTTTTCATGGACCGACTATGGTGAGTGAAACCAGCGACAAAGTCAAGTTGATCCAAGAACGTCTGAAAGTAGCCCGGAGTAGACAGAAGAGTTATGCAGACTCTCATCGAAGGGACTTACATTTTAAGGAAGGAGATAAGGTTTTCTTGAAGGTGTCACCTACTAGAGGAACTTTCAGATTCGGACAGAGGCAAATTATCTCGGCGATACATTGGACCCTATGATATCGTGAGCAAGATTGGTGATGTGGCTTACAGATTAGCCTTACCACCTGAGCTTTCCGGCGTACACAATGTGTTCCATGTGTCTATGTTGAAAAAGTACGTCCCCGATCCGTTACATGTACTCCGTCATGAACCATTAGAGATCAGAGAAGATGCCACCTATGTCGAGAAGCCTATCCAGATCATCGATACAAAGGAACAGGAACTGAGGACAAGGACTATACAATGGGTGAAAGTGCTTTGGGAAAATCACGGACCTGAAGAGGCAACGTGGGAATTACGGGATCAAGTTCAGAAGAAGTATCCGCATCTACTACCCGAGGTTAGTTATTTTATTTCATTTGGTGGACCAAATGCCCTAAGGGGTGGAGGATGTAAGACCCCGCCCCGAGAGTTTCCGCTTAGTGTTAATTAAGACGTGTTTTAGTTATAAGTGAGATTAGAGGAAATTGGTTAAATCTGGATTAGAATAGCTTTTTATAGCTTTGGATAATTTTGGGAACACTTTTGATCTAGTGGGGCCCTTTGGGGGTTCCTTTTTCTTGTATCTTGATTAGTTTGGGGATTTAGTTATAATTCTGGAAATCGGTAAATTGCTCCTTTGAATGTATTTTATGATTCCCGACAACTTTCGTATTGGCTCCGTTTCGATTCGAGACCTCTAAACCCTACTTTGCCATTGATAGGGGTAAAACAGTCTTTTTACACAAAATCTGGACACAATTTTCAATGTCTCCGAAACTTGTAAAATATATACTTTTTGGAAAGTAGAAATTTCGACGATCAATTCTTCCTTCTTCGTCGAAGCCGTCCGAAGCCCGTAGATTGATGTTCTAGCCCATTTTAGACTTTTAAGTTGTGGGACCCATTGCCTTAGCTATATAAGGGGAAGTCTTCTTCTTCTTCCTCTTCTTGCAACTTCTTGAGAAAAAGAGGAGTCCCAGCCCAGCCTAGGTTTTTCTCCATTGCTTCTTGCTTCTTCTTCTCTCAATCTCTCTCAAATCTCTTGCTAAAGGCAAAATGGAAGTAGTAGTCTTCTTCCCCTCCATGAGAGCTTCCTCTTGATACCATTTGTGGAGAGAGCCTCCCATTCCAAGCTACCTATTGAGCTAACTCTTGCCATTAGAGGACTCTTCATGTAAGTTCTTCTTCTCATCTCTTGATTGTGTGTTCATCTAGCCTAGGAGGTGCTTCACCTTGATTATTGGAAGTTATCTCCATCTATTTCTTGATTTTGTCATTTTAGGGCTTGTAATGTTGTATTTTGGGGATTTTTGTGTAGATTGTAGTTTGTGAGCTTGATTGAAGGATTAGAGCTTGATTAGCATTCTTGGAGACCAAGGCAAGTGGATGAATAGATTTGATTTGGATAAGTTCTTACTTTGTCAAAAATGTGGATTTTTACTATTCATATGTCATTGATTTATCATGATTCCATAATGTTTTAGAAATGCATTTATTGACATGGTTTCTTCCTTAGCTTTATGATTATAAATGCATTCCTCATCAAAGTTTATTTTGGGTCATTATGAGCTTCTTAAATGGTATTGTACTTGCCTTAAATGGAATTTGGATTGGTGGGTGAATTAATACATTGGTGGAATGGTAGTTGGTGGATATGGGTAAAGGTTAAATGGAAGGGAATGGACCCATTCCACATCAGAAAATGGTTGGAATGAAGATGGAATGGTTTGGGAGAGAAATGACCGAAATCTGCACCTGATGTGTAGTTCCCGCAGCTGGGCGGTCAACGGGCGGTCACCTCGGCGGCTAGCCGACAGGTGACCGGCGGCTAGCCGACCCAGATGCGGTTAGAAACACAGAATGCTGCATTTTGACAGGCGAACCGCGGTCAGCCGCGCGGTCACCTCGCGGCTAACCGCCAACCCCAAACCCAGTGACCGCTAGGTAGCCGTGAGGCGCGGTTAGAAACACAGAATGCTACATTTTAGCAGGGTGAGTCGCGGTCAGCTCCGCGGTCAGCCAGCGGCTAACCGCCGATCACCTCGGCGGCTAACCGCCATCAGACCGACAGGTGACCGAGTTTTTACCCAGAATTCCTGAGTCTTTCCCATTGGTTTCAGCTATGGTATTTAAAGGTTTGGATGGGTTGTTCTGATGCCCTACCACCTTGGAAGGACCCAGGGGATGACATAAGAAGATTGACATAGAAAGAAAAACCATTTCGGAAAAGGTATTGGGACCTTTAGATTCATCAACGTGCATAAGGAAACTTAGTATGTCCTCTATCATTTGAGTACCATACTAAGGGTAATTTAGACATACAAGCTCCTTATACAGGTCGTTTGAATATAGATGCCCCAACACATAGTCCCTAATGGCATAAGGATTCATTGCATTGTTTTATTTAGTTATTTGTATAATAACCCGAATCTACTGGTTTTCTCTCAAATCCCGATTTGTACACCCGGTATGTCCGGCTAGCCCGTGTTTACATGAACCGAAAATTATTTGAAATGTGTGCCTTCGAGCACCATGTTCCGCCTGCCCGTATGTTTTATATTGATATAGTTTTGTATATGTTTGGATTTCTCATGTAACCTAAGAGTCGGCACCACTAAGCTTGGACATCCTTGTCAGTCTGATCAACTGACTTGGGTCTCCCCCTGTGCTCCCGCCAGTTGCAACTTGGATCCCGTACTGTCCCGTTACCCGGTCCGCGGCCGTGGTCCTGCCTAGCTATATGTATATATATGTTTATAATATTGGTCCTCGTCACTTCGTGTGATTGAGCCCAATGCACTGAATGTGCTCTCATCACTTTAGTGATAGAGAGGATGTAGCTTTAGTGTGGTTGCCATCTAGTCAGTTCCTGTACCTTGAACACCCCGCATGATTTGTATTGCATCTTTACTTTAAATGAACTATGCATCCTGTTTTATGACAGTTTTCGTTATGCTTTGATTTCTCTATTGGTATATCTATTCACCCACCTACCAGACCGTCGTGTCTGACCCATTTTTGTGGTACTCAGGTCCAGCTCCTGTCTTTGCCTTTGAGGAGGAGTCAGAGGAGGCGGTTGTTGAACCGCAACGATTAGTGGAGTGGCAAGCTGACGATGTCATGTAGACATTCGGTTTAGCTCGGAGCTGCGAACATTTTGGGAATTTTGAGAATGATATCGTTTTATACTTTTGGGTTGTATTGGCCATTGTTGGCTTTTATTTTTGGGGAAGGTTAATTAACTTGTTCTTTTGTTTAAACTTTAACATAATATTTTGGGAATGCTAATGAGATCATTGCTCACTCTGACATCATGCTATACTTGTTTATTAACAGTCTTATTTGATGTGATTGGATTAAGAGTTTGATTTGCTACACGCTTCCGCACCAGTATAAATGTTCTATGAGTGTATGAGGATTCCTCACCGCGGAAACCTGTGGGAAATTAAATAAATGTATAATCTCTATTCAACAAAAGGGGCGGTTCGTTGTCCTTCCACACCGCCCCCGTCGCGGTCCCGGGGCCCCCGGTCCGGGGTCGCGACACTACCTGAAGATCCAAAAGAGCGGGTAAGTATCCAAAGACGAGCCCCAAACTTTCATTTGGATATTCCCTCCAAAATGCTTTACAGAAAATCCTTCAATGGAGTACTTCTACGCTGCTTGTCACAACAAGAGGCGGAAGAAACTCTAAAAGAATTTCATGTTGGTCTTTGTAGAGCCCATCAGGCTGGTCCCAAGCTCTACGATCAGATAAAAAGGTTAGGTTATTATTGGCCTACCATGGTGGCTGACCCAATACAATTTGCTAAACGTTGCCAACAATGCCAAGTTCATGGAGATTATGTACACATGCATCCAGAATGGCTACATCCTACAGCGATCTCATGGCCCTTCGAAGCCTGGGGTATGGACATCATAGGTCTTATCTCTCCCCCATAAAGCAAAGGTCATCGCTTCATCTTCGCCGATACGGATTATTTCTCCAAGTGGTTAGAAGCATTTGCGTTCAGTGAAATGAAGACCTCGTCAGTCATTCAGTTCTTACGAACCAACATTATTTGTCACTTCGGCATACCTAAAAGATTCGTCCATGATAACATACCACAATTCCGGGATCACAGATTCTACAGGTTCTGCGACAAATACAAAATCCAAAGTTGTCCTTCTACTCCGTATAACCCAGCAGCAAATGGACTAGCAGAAGCCTTCAACAAGACACTCTGCGAAATTCTCAAGAAAATGGTCTCTACTCACAAAAAAGACTGGAGCGACAAACTACCTGAAGCTTTATGGGCCTACCAGACTATCGTTCGAGGACCAACCCATAGCACACCATTCTCCTTGGTCTATGGATGCGAAGCAGTTGTCCCCCTAGAGGTACAAATTCCTTCTTTAAGGGTATCTCTACAAAATGAAATGACGCAAGAAAGCAACGTCAAATTGAGACTCCAAGAACTGGATAATCTCGATGAAAGACGACTCGAAGCTCTACAAAGCGTTGAGCTTTACCAAGCACGCATGGCAGGATCTTTTGACAAAAGGGTCAGGCAACGCGCCCACAAAAAGGGTGACTTGGTTCTTGTAGTGAAAAGGCCAATGGTTTTTGCCCACAAATCCAAAGGAAAATTCGAACCAAAATGGGAGGGACCCTTCGTCATCGATAAAGTCTTCTCCAATGGCGCATATACTCTTCTAAACATGGAAGGTGACAGATGTATGCTGCCCATCAATGGCAAGTTCTTGAAGCGGTACTACCCTTGAAGACTTCCTACATCGGGTCAGAGTGATGCCTGCATGGCCAAAGCCTATTCCTAGGTACTTGCTCGTCAAACCCACCCCTTTTAGAGTTTTCATCCCTATGTTGAAATTTCTAAAAAGCCAAAAACAATGCTTACTTTCAATGTTTCATTGTTAAGAAAAAAACAAAACAAAATCAAACCCAAAATCCAAGTTTCGGAGCCTCTTCCCTAACTTGACCAAAACTTTCAGTCCTTGAACCCAAAATTCATGGTTTGAAACAAAAATCAGGACTTAGGAATTTCCACCCTAGTCCACCCTGAGTTTTACTACCAAAGATGGTTTTGAGTTAAAATTTACGACCCTCGTGTCTTTAAACAAAAATGGTTTTTCAAAAAACCGTGGGGAAGCGACGTTTAGTCGATACTCACACAAAACCCAAAAATCGGAAGGATGCGAACCCCATTCGATACTTCCAAAACCTCAAAATCGCAAGAAAGCGACACCTCATCGATACTTGCAAAATCTCAAAAAAAAAAAAAAAAATCGTGGAGACACAACGTTTCAGTTGATATCCACAACCCAAATTTCAAAACAAAAAACAAAGGTTCGAAAAAACCTCAAATTTCAAAAATCGTGGGGAGGCGATATTCCATCGATGCCCACAAAACCAAATTTTTGAAAAAAAAACAAGGAGGCGACATTCAGTCGATACTTGCACCCAAATCCGCGAGGAAGCGATATTCCATCGATACTCGCAACCGAATGAGCAAGGAAGCGACATTCCATCGATACTTGCAATACCATTCAGCAGGGAGGTGACTCTTAGTCGATACTTGCATTTTTGAAAACCAAAAACCCGGCTTTCACGCCAAAACCCGGCTTTTATGCCAAAAACTTGGCTTTCATGCCAAAAACCAAAATTTGGCTTCCATGCCAACAAAACAAAAACCAGGCTTTCATGCCAAAAATAAAAAATCTGACTTCCATGCCAACAAAACAAAACTTAGTTTTAAAAAAAAACTTGGCTTCTATGCCACAAAACTTGGCTTTCACGCCACAAAAATCGGCTCTCATGCCAAAAATCGGCTTCCATGCCACAAAACAAAATTTGGCTCCCATGCCACAAAATCTTTGGCTTCCATGCCACAAAACCAAAACTTGGCTTTCATGCAACAAAAATCGGCTCTCATGCAAAAAACCGGCTTCCATGCCACAAAACAAAAACTTGGCTTTCACGCCACAAAAATCGACTCTCATGCCAAAAACTAGGCTTTTTGCCTGGCTTTCATGCCTAAAAACAACCATTTGACAAAAGATTTTCACAAAATGACAACCTTTTGATCAAATTTTCAAACAAACCATTCCCATTCAATTTTTGCTTATGTTTTCATCAAAAGTGGACTTAAGTGAAATAAGGGGATACAAAAAAAAAGTGCCAAAAATGTTTATACATGGAGGTACCAAAAGAAAAGAAGAAAAGGTTTGTTACAAATCAGGAGGCTAGTCTGACATGGTCTTCAGCCATAGGCTTAACTCCTCAAGCAAACACTTGGCCTTAGCCTCCAAAGCTTCCGGGCCGCGTTTCTTCAGAATCTTCCCATAAAAAGCAGTAGGCCGTCGCGATCCATCCTCAGCACGAGGAAGCTCTTCCCAGAGAATCTGCCATTGTTCATATTCTTGAGTCTTCCTCCGGAGATTGCTTTCGACCTCCTCAACTTAGCGAATGAGAGTCCTCTCTCTATCGCGAGCTTTCAAAGTGGCAGTCCACTTGGCAGCGGCTTGTTCTTCCAATAGCTCAAGGCGCTATCTGGCTTCGGTGACCTCCTTATCAAGGCGGTGCTGGTCCTGTGTCAGCTCAATAATAGCCAACTCAGTGATATTCCTCTCCCGAACGAGCTGCTTCCGAGTCCGCGAGATCTCATTCAAATTAGATTTGACCTCGCTGGAAGGCCTCAAAAACATCTCGTTGAAGAAATCATCATTCGGAAAGCTCTTGGTCTCAGTCCACTTGTTGCCTAGAGCGATGACTTCATCAACAAAAGCCTTGGCATCTGTAATGTCTAGACCGACTTCTTTGCTATCGGCAAGAATGTCCTGCACATGCTTTACCATGCCAAAACCAGCCTCCAAATGGCCAAAAGAAAGAGTCTCGACCCATGAGCTCAAGACTCTTTTCAACACCTTCCTCGCAAACTGACGGGATGGCTCAGACGAAGACTCGCCATGCTCCATTGGTCGACTACCCATGTCAGGCACCGTTGGAAGAGTAATCAAGAAGCTCTTTCCAACCGGATCTGCTGGGGAAGGAATATCAGTAGGCGGACCCGCCTCTGCCTCATCAAAATTGGTGGAAGAAGCCCCTGCTCCTGGATCGGTCACAGGTACCCCCTGTTCTGGTTCTGAAAAAGATAGAGGAACTTCTTCTGTCACCTCACAATCTGCCAATGAAAAAGGTATGAATATGATCTTTTCAAAAATCAAAATATCAAGATTATCATTACAAAGTACCTTCTTCGACGACTGGTGGAATGCTTTCTGTCTCCATGAGCTCATCCAAAACATCATCAAAAGTTGTGTCCATGGATGGCTCAAAGTCGTCGAAATCCTCTGGCAAGTCAGCTGGCAAAAAATATATATATATATATATGTCAGCAAGTGGCGGTAAAAAATAAAAAATAAAAAAAAAAAAAAAAGAAAAAAAAAATCATACCAGGAGGAGATTCTGGATGTACTTCAGAATCTCTAGGTTCTTCCTCAGATGCCACGATAGGATCCGTCACCGCCTCATCGGTCGGAACCTCGGGCATCATCAAACCATCATCTTCTGCCAAAAGAAAGAAAGCAGTAGATCAAAACAAAAGCTCTCATGAAAGGAAAGAAACAGAAAGAGAAAAGGGAAAAGCATACCATCATCAATGGTCTCTACCCCTCGGCTTCTCTTCTCTGGAGGCTCGTCATCATCCCCTGATGCCTCCTCAACAATGGTGGAAGGAATTTCCAGATCAGGAGAACTTTCGTGTCGCCTCTGACTTCGGCGGTGTCCCCTTCTCCTCTTGCTCCTACGGGACGAACTGCTGGAAGCACCCTCCCCACCATCAAAATCAGGCCTCTCGCCAGAGTCCTCACTGGACGGTCTGCTCTTGCCAGTAGACTCCATGGAAGCCTTTGCTCGTTCTGCTTGTATCCAAGCAGCAACCTCAGCCGCCTCCTCGGCAAGCTGTTCCAAGACCTCACCAGGTATCTCTTGTGCAGCTCCCGATCTGATGACGTCCTCTTCCTCGAGAAAACCTGTTATGTGCCTTTCTCCAGAAAGAAAAGACAGAACTTCTTCTCGGCGAACGCCGTCTGACTTCCCAAGGCCCTTCCCAGAAAACTGCTTTACATCAAGCTCTTTCTTGGAAAGCCCCCGGTATGCTGAGAAGCTCTCCACAAACCATTTTGTGGAGCCAACCATCCGGAAAGTAGGCAACTCAGGATAAGAAATCAGGGCAGTAGTGTCTTCCGTGCTATAAAAGGCCCATGCATTTCTCCCGTCCTGCAGACCTCCAAAACGCTTCACCTTGCTCGAAGGCGCTCCAACAACGCCTTGAGAGAAGCCCAATTGCATGGCAAAACGCGAGGGAACATACGGCTGGATGTCGACGAAAAGATGTCTACGGTACACCATCGTGCCGACACGTATGTTGAAAAGCCAACTCCTCTCTGCATTTGTCAAAGAATAGTGTCTCCCAGACCCTGCCCTGGTCGAATCACGGGAGACACCGAAATCAAAAGCCTTCTTCCTCAAACCCGGAGAAAGCTTCACTGAAGACTGCCCCATCTCGACGTCCTAGAATCGTCGGATCCTCAAGCGGGCAGATAAAAGAGATTCGGAAACAGGCTTCCCTCTGGCCAACCGAATCATAAACGGGTTATCGTCCTGAGCAACACCCAATCAGTGGAAACTGGGACAATGGTATACATACCACGAATAGAAAATGTGGGTTGAAAATACCCTGTTCATGGGAAGCCCAAGCCGAACCAGGAAAGCAGCAGCCTGCAATTTGGTACACAAATAGGAGTAAAGAGCAGGCACCAAAGCAAGCCGCTCTCCAAAAGCCATCTGACAAGCCGAAAAAATGCAATGCGGCCTGATGTGCGTTCCATCTCCTCCAGCAAAAACAACCTCACCCAACCAATAAGTGAGGTAGACAGCGAGATCTCTCCGCAGCGCAAGGTCAGAATAAATGGCGTCTGTGCTTGCGAAGAATACCCTCAAATTCTCTCGCATGACAGAGATCTTCTTCGAATCCGGGTTCTTAGCCCTGGTTTCCTAGGTCGTACTCTCAGAAGACTCCCCGCTGTCAAAGAAGTTGGAAGACAAAAAGCTACCACTCCTCCAACTGCTACACCGGACTTTCGAGCCCTCCTTCTCCTTCAAAAAATCATAGGAGGCGACAAGCTGAAAGTACAAAAGCCTGAACTCCTCAGACTGCTCGTCAAGGACGCTGTCGATAGGCATAAACTCCTCATAGAGATTGCCGAGGATAGGCAGCCCAGTGATGGCACTCAGTTCCTTTAAAGAAAAACCAATCTCACCATTCGTGACAACGAAGGTGTTGGTTTATGGAAGGAACGACACCAGCATGGCCATAAAAGCCTCATCGGAGAAAACCACGGTTTGCCGAAAAGCGCGAACAGCATAAAAAATCTCGGCCTCCTTAAGAATGGCACCGCCAAACTGCAGGATGTGATCAGTCCATGACTCCCAGCTCGAGTCAGCACTGAAACGGCCACGAAGTCGAAAAGCCTTCACCCAATTGCTGCCATCGCCCTTGAAAATGCCAAGGCCCACCGGTCTCAAATCGATCAAAGAATGGTCTGAACCTTGGTAGCCGCTGGCCGGCATCAAAATGTCCATACGGGCAGGCGACTTCTCTGTAAAACCAAAAGGGCCGCCGACAAAAACCCCGGTCTTGATCACATTTTTGTCCTCTTCACCCAGCTTGGAGGATCTTCCCTCTTCTAGCGTGTGGAGGAAAGGCTCATGATCGAGATTGTCCGATCGAAGGACGACCGGGTAGAAACAGTTCTCTTCTCACCATCAACTGTGAAAGAGAACTGAAAACATCTCCTTTGGTATGTTGAATCGTCGGGGACAGCATCACCAAAGAAGAAGGTAAGCTTGGGCACAATGCTCTGATCGTCCGTGACGCAGGGATGGTTGCTTAGCATAATCTTATAATACTCCTCATCCTTGAGGGCAATCAAACGTTGCTTCATCTCATCTCGGTTGAGCGAGTCACACTCTTCCAAGTTCCTTTCAACATACTGAACCTCCTCCCAGGCCTGCTGTACGGCCACATTAAAGGATCTGGTAGAACGGCGAGGCGCATCAGTGACCGGCTCCTTACCCTTGTTCGTTCTGGAGGAACTGCCTGCAAAGGATGGAAATAAAAAAAAATCAATCATCAAAATGACAGAATTTTGCTAAAAAAATCTAGCGAAATTTTGGCATGATTCCGGGGCAATTCCGAAGAAAAGGGAAACACCCCGAAAGAAACAGGGGCTTGAAGATGGGCTCAACATCGCTGCAAGCCCATAATCATGGAAAATTCTCGAAGAAGGCTCGAACTCAAACATTGCTGCGAGATCAAGCCAAAGCTTCTCAAATATCCGCAAGATTGGAAAAGGGCTCAACATTGCTGCGGGCTCCAGAATCCAAAACTTGCAAAGCTCCTAAGAAAATCCCCGCAAGACCAAGAAAGGGCTCAACATTGCTGCGAGCTCCAAATCCCAAGACTTGTGAAAAGATTTCCAGGTGTGCACTATCATACTTCCAATTCCATTTTCTAAAAAAAATGCATAGAAGGAAAGTTGTCATGCATGTGCATCTCAGAATCCAAAAAAAAAGAGAAAATCTCTTTTCAAAAAAAAAAAAAAATGCCCACAGGCCATGTGGCTGTACGGCCATGACCGTACGGTCTTGTCCGTACGGCCACCAAAAAAAAAAAGATAAAAAGAAAAAAGAAAAAGAAAAAGAAACACACGGTAAAAAAAAAAAAAAAAGAAACCGTGAGAAAAAAAAAAAAGAAGAGCCACGGTAAAAAAAAAAGAGAGAGAGAGAAAACCGTGCAAAAAAAAAAAGGAAAAAGAAGAAAGAAAATAAAAAGAGAAAGAAAAAAAAAAGAAAGAAAAAAAAGACGTGCAAAAAAAAAAAAAAAGAATACACGTGAAAAAAAAAAGAAAAGAAAGAAAAAGAAAAGAAAAGAAAAGAAAGAAAACCTTTTTCTATTCCTACATGGAGTTTCTTAAGGAAAAAGAAGAAACTTACTTGAAGCCATTGATGGAGAAGAAGAAGAAAAAGCTTGAAGATCTTTGAAGAAGAAGGAGAATTCTTGATCTTGAAGCACTCTTGAAGACTTTTGCAAAAAGAAGGCAATAGCAACAAGAGATCCAATCCCCTTGCTTTTATAGAAGAAAGCAAACCAAAAGAGGAAAGGAGGAGAAAAGAAAGGAGGTAAGTGCTTCAAATTAGCAAACTTCCTAAAAGAAAGGAATTATGGGATATTCTTTCCCATTGATGAGATCTTTTGAGAAATTCTCTCCAAAAAGAGAGGGATTATAAGAAACTTTCTCCCAAAGAAAGATACTTTGAGAAAATCTCTCCCAAAATAAAAGAAACTTGAGAGATTCTCTCCAAGTAAGAATATTTTTAGATATTCTCTACAAATATTTTTAGACATTCTTAACAAAATGACACCACATGAGATCTAAGCCATCTTTAAAGCTTAAGGTCCCATGGGTTAGCCCACATGAGCCAGGTTTGACCACCTAGGCACTAAAAGTGGCTTTTAGTCAAAATTCCTCTTACCAAGAGCATACAAAAATTGTTCCATGCCTCCTTTGAGTTGATTGGACCATACAAAAAATCCAAGCCTCATGCGTTTCCAAAAATCCAAACCATCCCACCTCATGAACCAAATTAAGCCAAAACCTTGAAATTGACATTCCACAAAAACCCAAACCACTCCAACGGACCCAAAGTTGTCCCAAAGAGTGACAAAAATCCAAATCATGGTCTCCTAACTCGCCACATACAGCTTGTTGGGTCACAAGGCCAAAACCAAAACCAAATCTCAGTCCCCTAACTTGCCACATACAGCTTGTTAGGTCACAAGAACAAAATCAAAATTCAAAACCTGACCCCCTAACCTGCCACATACAGCTTGTTAGGTCACAAGGTCAAAAACCAAAAACCTTCTTGACCGCCTGATGCGCAACACAAAGCCTTTAGGTTCACAAGGTCAAAAAGAAAATCCAAAACCCAAAAACCCAACCCAAATGTCATTTTCAAAATTTTGCCTTGAGATGGTACGTGATGTCTCTCACTGCTATAAAATTCCCTTGGAAACTCAAAAGGCTACACTATCAAGAAAAATGCTCAGAGACTCTTGGTCAAGTCAGAAGTTCTCCTTCAAAGTTTTCTTCGAGGCACATCGACTGCAAAGGCTATCCAATTCGTCGCTGTACCTCGATGGGGCATTTGTTGACACCAAAAATATCACTTTGCCTCATCAACATCAAAAGCTATATGGAGCCGCATCCTACTACAAACAGGCAAAGCTGCTTCAAGCATCAGATCTTGACAAAACCAAACAAAAACTACAAGATCTTTCAAAGTAGCCAAAAAAAGGGTACACATGAAGTTTCGGGCCATTTCGACACTATTTGGCCTAACTTCAATCCTCCAACAGTTGAGTCGGAGCTCCCCGACGACGACAGTGTCAAAAACATCAAATCTTCGATCAGAGCCTATGGATGGTCTCAAAATACCTCCAAAAGGCTCCATGTCGAATTTCAAGTCAAACCGACACCGTTTGACTCTCCATCAGCTCTCAAACGACGAAATCAAGCCTCCCGGCGGCGAAAACCTCTGATGCCGCCACTCATCAAACAAAACACATGAGTAGGTTATGCATGCTTCCAAAGGGCTGCATGTCAAATTTCAGGTCATTCCGACAACGTTTGACGAGGTTTTGATGCTCCGAAGCAAAATCAAGCCTACCGGCGGCGAAGCTCCCCGGGACCATGGCACCCAAATCGGATCTAATGGATCATCTCAAAATGACTCCAATAGGCTCCCCGTCAAATTTCAGGTCAATCAGACATCGGATGACCGTACATCAAAGCTCGAAAAATGAGGAGAAATGAGGTTTTCTTCAGAGGAATTAAGCCAATAAATGAGGAGAAATGTCAAAAAAAAATACAGGACAAAACAGTAGCGAAAAAGCCCGAGAAACGACCAAGAAACGGCGACCGGAAGGCGACCAGAAAATGGACCAAAGTCCAAGGTCGCCGGCGACCATGGTCCAAGGTCGCCAGCCCCATGGTCGCCGGCGACCCTGGAAATCCGGGTCGCCGGATTTCCACCAAAAGTGTCGTTTTTCCGTTCTTTTTTCGCGTTTC
Organism: Persea americana; assembly: GCA_029852735.1. Taxonomy (NCBI): domain Eukaryota; kingdom Viridiplantae; phylum Streptophyta; class Magnoliopsida; order Laurales; family Lauraceae; genus Persea; species Persea americana. The sequence goes on from CM056817.1 coordinate 21,458,870, forward strand.
GCGATGTTTGGCCCCTGTGATTTTCTTAAAATCCGATTTTTGAGGCATGATATCCGTCGATCATCATCAACATCGCGGATCCGCCATCGAAATCATTTGATCATCATCGGACACTCCGAAACTGCCAACTGGCCGACCAAAAAAGCACACTTTCTGCCCGACCGATCAAGAAATCGACTGGACAGATGTTGCCTGCCCATTAGTGGCAACCAATGTCTGAATTTTCATCGTCATTCGACATCAAGCAACGTATGGATCCATCGATGATCATCGCAAAAAGAATTCCAAAAGACGCGGCGTGGCCCGCGACTCTTCAAGCGACTCGGCAGCCAATCATTGAAGTTAAATGACCCTTTTGTGGCAATTTATTAGGGTCATTAACTCATTATTTTGAACGGCCCAATTAGAAGCCAAGAAATGGGAGTTACAAGTCCAATTAATCATGACAATTAACCATGTAACTCCTATCATTATGGAGATTAATCATGGTAATTAATCATGAAACTCCCTTCATCATGGAGATTAAATGCCCATTATTCTCCATCGGCCAATCAAAATCCAAGAAAAAGGAGTTACAGTATAAAGAATTAAATCTTGTAACTCCTCCCATCATGGAGCATTAATACCATTAATGCCCATAAAACCCTCCTAATGGCCACCAAAAGCCTATAAATAGGCGGTCATTCCAAGGAGAAAGGGTCCGAAAAAATTGTTGGAAGCCGGAAGAAAAAATCATCTGAAGGATCCTAAAAAATTATCTGAAAACTATCCTGAAGAATTCTCTGCAAAAAGAAGCTCTCTCACTTTCAAGAAACTCTGCTGCAAATTCCACAAGGTGATCGAAGTCCCTTGGGGGGCCACCCCCCCCCCAAGATCTCCTCTCTTCTTCTATCCAACATGGCCTAGATGCGGCTTTTCAGCTCGTCTACTTGGTTTTTTATTGGATATAAGACCTTCCCTTGGTCTTTGTCCTCTAAAAATCTGAGGTCCAAGCCAAGCCAAGTGAATCAAAGCATCAAGTGTTCTCATCTGAAGGACGATGGCGGAGCCCATACATGACTTGCGACCGTCGATCTGAACGAGTCCCCACGATCTCTTGAGAAGTCAGATCCCTTTTTCTTTCTTCTCTATTGTGTTTTATATTTTTAAAAGAGACAAAAATCACAATTATTGTCTTTCATCATTGATAAGATTTGTAAATCGCCTTCCATGGAAAAATCGCCTTCTATGGTACAAAACTGCCTCTCACGGCAAACTAAACAAAATTGCCCCTCACGGCATTTTAAAATCTTATCTCTTTCTTTAAATATGTATGCAATAGAAAGTTAGAAAAAAAGTTTGATTTCCTTTCTACTTGTGAACGTGAATCTCCGGATCACCACTTCAAATTCCAAGTAGAATAGAAAATCTGGCATACCCGTACAAAAAAAAGAAAAATGTTGATGCTAGCCTCTTTTTTTCTTCACCCCGCTGCACCCCGGTAGACCCGGGACGGAGGAAGGCAGAGAGAGAAAAAGACGGGTCCATCAACAGTGGCGCCCAAGTGGTTGTTTCTGGGTGGTTTTGGCCAGTGGTGATGGTATCGATATTGTTTTCGAAATCCAAGGGGTTCTTACTTGGTGAGTTTTAATGTTTCAAATTGTTTTAATTCTCCGGTGTTCAAATGTCAAAGGGATTCGGATCCGGATTTTGAGACGAAACCAAGAGTTCGCGTTTTAGTGCAAATGAGAGGATGGGCACCAAGGGGGTGGCGCACAGGTAGATGGCTTGAGATTTTCAGGTATTCCGGATGGGGTTTGATATTTGTCTTTGGGTCTGGAGGTTGTTTTGGGTTCTGGTTTCAATTAATTTAAGTTATAAGATGTTTAATTACTCATTTTAAATTGAAGCTGTGAACCAAGGTTATAGTGTAGGCTAGGCGCCACAGGGGTGGTGCCTAAGTGGTTGTTCGTCGATTCGTAAGGGCTTTGAGTGCTAAGTCCAAATTGATTAAAGTTTCAAGTGTTTTAAGTTAAAAATGTTTTAATATGTTAAGTCGGATTGGTTCGAATGTTAATTAATTATGTTAAGTTGTCGGTTGGGGTTCTTTATGAAAACAGGTAGGCTGGGCGCCCAGGGTGTGGCGCCCAGGTGGATTTAGAGGGTGGTAGCCCAAGGGGTGGCGCCCAGATGAATTGTTTTGTGCTTCGGGTCGGTTTACTGTCTTTTAGGTCGATTTAAGTTTAAATTGATTAAAGGACTTAGTGTTTTTGGATGTGGGATGCTATTCATATTCAATTGGGATTTGTTTAAACGTCAATTAATTGGGTTAAGTTATGAATTTGGTTTTTTCTGAAAACAGGGAAGCTGGGCGACTAGGGTGTGGTGCCCAGATGGGTTTGACAGATGGGCGCTAAGGGTTTGGCGCCCAGGTGAACTATTCTGTGGTTCGAGTCGGTTCCGTATTTTTTAGGTTGATTTGCGGTTGAGCTTTTATGGTTTGATGTATTTTAAATAAAAAGTGCTATGTTGCGTTGATTAAGATTAAATTCCGCTTCGATTAATTAGGCTTTAGTGACTGGGGAGGCTGGGCACCCAGAGGGTGGTGCCCAGGTGGATTTGACAGGATGGGCACCCAGGGGGTGGCGCCTAAGTGTCTGTCTTGTATGTTTGAGCTGGTTCGATGTTTTAAGTCTATTCGGGCTTATGGTTCCGATTGTTTTAGATCTCAAGGGTGTTCCGGTGTGTTGATCGTGATTGAATTCGAATTTAATTTCAAGTGGGGTTTTCTAGTGATTGGGTAAGATGTGCGCCAGGAGGGTGGTGCCCAAGTGGATGCGGAAGGATAGGCACCAAGGGGGTGGCGCCCAAGTGGATAATTTTGTGGTTTATTTGTTTTGTATTTTCTAAATTGGTTTGAGTCCAAATTGGTTAAGGTTTCAAGCCTTTTAGCTTAACAATGTTTTAAGGTGTTAATTCGGGTTTAATCAATTAAGTTTAATTAAATGGTGGTTTCTAAGGGAATGGGATAGGATAGGCGCCCTGGGGGTGGTGCCCAGGTGTCTGTTTTATGGTTTTTTTGTTGATTTTGCGTTTTTAAGCCAGTTCAAGTCTAAATTGATTGAGGTTTAGGGTTTCTTAAATCTAAAAGTGTTTTATTATGTTAACTAGGATTAAATTCTGGTTGTGGTTAATTATAAGTTTTAATTAAGGGTTCTTTAGTGATGGAATAGGATGAGCGCCAGGAGGGTGGTGCCCAAGTGTATAAGCAAGCTGGGCACCCAGGGGGTGGCGCCCAGGTGGACTGTTTTGGAGTTGTATTGGCTTTGAGTTTTTGAGTTAATTAGAGATTAAGTTAATTAAGGTTTCAATTATTTCAGGTTTAAAATATTTTACTGTGTTGATTCAGAGTGGTTTAAGGTCTTAACTAATTAACTTAAGCTTTAACCGGGGTGTCTTAGGGAATGAATAGGCTGGGCGCCCAGGGGGTGGCGCCCAGATGGCTGTCTTTTGGAGTTTTAAGTTTTTGTGTTTTTAAAGTTCTTAATTATTTCTAAATCCGAATTAATTAGGGTCTTAATGTTTTAGAACTCTTAATGATGTGATGTTGCTTAAGTTTACTAATTATGTTGTTTTAATTAATCTTAAGATTTATCCTACTTAGGCACTAAATTCGATAACTTAGACTATCTAACTATTCTTTTTTGGGTTTTTTGGATATCTTTTAATTTGTTTTTGGTTTCTCCTCTAATTTACTAGAGAGTAAGGAAAGAGAAGAAGGGGTTTTATGTTTTATGATTTTTTTTGGGATTTTCTATGGATGTGTGGTTCAAATGATATGATGTGAAGTGTGACAAAGATGGTAATTCAAATCTCGAAACAGATCAAACAACCTAACATATCATTATCATGCAATTTCTAAATGAACTAAATGCGGAAGATCGAAAGTTGTGCACAAAAGTGGAGGAATCCACTTGGGCGCCACACCTGTGGTGCCTACCCTGCTTAGTCAGAGTTTTCAATGGAACACAACGAATGCACAAGAATCTTAGTGTTTTCAACACAACTTTCGATATTTAGCGACTGATGCGAATGTTTTAATTCAAACTACTAATGATGCAACTAACGAACCTACAAGCAAACAATGCAACGGGCAGAGATCTAGAACCTGGACCTTGTCGCAGAAGGGTAGGCGCCCAGGTGGTTCGGGTGAGGGCAGGCGCCCAGTGTGTGGCGCCCAGGTGGTTCCGGAGAGGGTAGGCGCCCAGTGGGTGGCGCCCAGGTGGTTCCGGAGAGGGCAGGCGCCCAGTGGGTGGCGCCCAGCCTTCCTGCCAAGGGCTTTTTGCGACCTCTTCGATACAAATGATGATGATGATGATGCTAATGCGAGATTTGACCTAGCTATGCAATTAGAACTATGAAATCAAAGCAAATCTACTATATTTAAATGAACCTAAGCATGTTACTAACATAATAATGCATTAATACCATATTTTTCTCCAGTTAATGTAGATCTATGATGCTCAAATGGCCCTAAGCATGTTTCTAAGCATGAATGGTAATGGAGTGTAGTAAAAGAAGGGAGATTTAGGAATACCAGTATGATGAAATGTTTCTCAAGTTCCTAGATTGAAGCTTTCGCAAAGATCGATAGCTCCAGTAGAAGATATGGAAGCCTCCTCCTCTCTTTCTCCTTCTTCTACTATAGATATGAAGTTCTTCTCTAATGGTGGCTACCTTTCTTCTTCTTTTTCTATTCTCTCTTTTTGTCTCTTTTCTTAGGGTTTTTGGGTAGCCTCCCCTTGTAAATGAAGTTAAGAGGGATTATATAGGTTTTGGGACGAGTTTAGAAGGGTTAGGGCTTCATTACTTCGGGTTTCTAGAAGGTCTCACTCATCCCTAGGCGGCTTAAGTTGTTTTAGGGTGAACTAGGGTTTGGAGGGAGGATGGGCGCCCATGGGGTGGCGCCCAAGTGTCTATGCAGTATGGGCACCCACAGGGTGGTGCCCAGGTGGTCTTGGAGAGGGTGGGCGCCCACAGGGTGGTGCCCAGTCCGTTTGTGTTTCGCTTTTGGACCTTGGTCCCATTTGGAGTCGAGATTGAACGGATATATCTTCAGCTGGGGGGACCTACATTAGCACTAATGGGCTGGGTGCCACATTGGTGGTGCCTAGATAGATTTCAAGGCTGGGCGCCGCATGGGTGGTGCCTAGGTGGTTAGGTTCGTTTTCGGTGCTTGGTCCCGGTCTAATCTCGAGCCAATTAGTAAATTTGGAGGCTGGGCGCCCACCATGAGGTGCCTTGGTGGCCTTGGGCTGTGTGGGTGCCGCAGGATTGGTGCCTATGTGGAACTCAGTAGGGTAGGCGCCACATGGGTGGTGCCCAGATGGAGTTTCGTCATTTCTTAGGACAAACTTCAGAAGCTCATAACTTTTGACTCGCTTATCGGATTTGGGCGTTCTACATATTGTCAGAAAGATCTTGCAGTGAGGAATCTAATGGTTCAAATGTCCTGATGATTAGGGGTCAAGAAAAGTGAGGGATATCTGGATCAATGGATTTGGTTTCCTAACTTAGGCTGATCGGGTGACATTTGGGCAAACTAATCATAGTCTTTGTAGGGATTGGCGTAAGCATGTCTTAAATGGTCCGGAAAAGGTTTGAATAGTGTCTTGGTTCACTACTTGTGTAAGTGGTGGGTTGGGCTCTAGATCTTGACGTGACTCAGCTTCTCTCTCACGAATTTCTAGAAATCGTCGAACTAAGTCTAAAATTATCAACAAGCATCTTCATCGTCGTTAATTAATCTGAATTATGTCATTAATCATCCAATTATGGGTGAAATGGGGGCACCGCTATATATGATAGGTATTTAAGGCTATCATAGGGGCCAAAATGAGGTGTCTATAATATGCCCCTCTTTGGAGAGCAACACTGGAGAGTTGTGCTCCAAAGAAAGTAGACACATCACTCATGACTCACGGGAGCTTTTGAGCTCGCGGGAGTGGCCATCTATGGATGTATGCAATTGCAAAATTCATTCTAAAGATGAAGTTCACTTTTCTAAGATCAATCCTGATTCAGGGGGAAAAAGAAAAAAAGAAGAAGTTGCGTGCCTACTGATTTGATTGAAAACCCGAGATCTGTGCCTCGGTGCCCGTGGTATTGCCACATGGCGGGTTGGGATCTGTGCCCCGGTTGCTGAAATTTAAAATGATGGTGGGAACTGTGCCCCGGTGGTCTGAATCAGAAGTCGATCTTTCGATTGGCTAGGTCACTATTAGAGTTTCATTTGTTCATGCAATAGAGTTTAATTCAAATGGTCATATATAGCATCTTTTTAACTTCATCCACAGTTGAATGTTCAAGGCATAGTTAGAACTAACTATCAATAATGGGGATCTTGAAGGCAATTACAAACATAGTTCAAGCAATAGTGTGAGGTGCATATGAGAATGAGATGCATTTTTTTATTTGTTTATTTTTTTTAATTTTTCTTTTAAATAATGTTTGATATTAAAACTCAGGTATGCATCGAAAATGCTAAATCAACGGACGACGGTCACCGGAAAAGCCATCACTCTCTAGGGATCTTGATCTTCACCCAAGCTTAAATGAGAACCTGAGATAGATTCGATCATCTTTTGGTGCTTATCATGGAGAGTTTCAAGTTACACGGTTTCCATCTTCCAATGTCAAGATTTGAGTCGGCGAACGCACAATTCGTGAGAACACGATATTATGGTTGCCATACTGATTATAAGCGCTTAAGGGAGGCCTATGGTGACGCAATTTCCAGACATGAAGTAAAATCACGAAAATCACAGTCAAGGGTACTTATCTCTAGAGCTTTCCGTAAGTCCAACGTTGGGGACCACTGCCACTTCCTTTCATCATTTGTTTGTTGAAGTTTGAGTCATCAGCCTCCATCAGTGTACTTGAATGTCCTTCACCTTTGGAGTCTTCATTTTTGTTTTGGGGACCTGTATTGAACAAACACTAAAAGATTCTGCACTTCTCATTGTTAGTGCTCTGTAGTTCAAATTTCATTGATGGAGAGGACAGGGGATGCAATGCACAATATCAGATGTATGCGTGATGGGACTAATGTGCATGTGACAGGACCTTATGTGATGGGACAATGTTTGGTTGACAATGTGCACCATGTTATTGTGCCTCTCTTAACTTGCTTTCTCTCTCTCTCTTTTGGTTATTTATTTATTTATTTATTCTTTTTTTTTGTTTTTTTTATTTTTTTTAATTTTTAATTTTTTCTTTCTCTTGTTTTTTTATTTATTTATATTATAATTATTATTTTTAATCATCGATCATCATCAATTCTTGTTCGGGCTCAACTTTTCAGAATTCTAGGACAATTTGGCTCAAGGAGGCCTTTGATTCTCTAAGGTGACAGATAGGTGCCACAGGGGTGGTGCCCGGCTTGTTTGGGCTTTGGTTCGAGGATTACGAAACCAGGCAGCTTAGGCGCCCAGGGGATGGTGCCTAGACGAATTGCATAGAAAAAGTTCGTCTCGAAGTAGAATGGTGGGTTTGGAAGACAAGTCACCTAAACGTCCAAAAAGTAGTGCCCAAGATACAGTCCTAGCCCATTTTAGAATGTAGTTTTAACTTCAAGGAAGTAGGTTGCATTTCAGGTTGGTTTCGAAGTAGAATTCGAATTCAAGGCAATGTGTGACCTTGGGCGTCCAAGGGGTGGTGTCGCGACCCCGAACCGGGACCCGGGACCGCGACGGTGTGGTGTGGATAAGGTAATGAACTACCCTTAACAACGATTATATATTTCCTTAATTTCCCACAGGTTTCCGCGGTGAGGATTCTACATACACTCATAGAACATTTATATTGGTGCGGAAGCGTGCAGCAAATCAGACTCTTAATCCATTCTCATCAAATAAGACTGATAATACACAGGTATGACATGATGCCAGAGTGAGCTATGATCTCATTAGCATTCCCAAAATATGAAGTTAAAGTTTAAACAAAAGATCAAGTTAAATTAACATTCCCCAAAAATAATGGCCAACAAAGGCCAGTACAGCCAAAAGTATAAAATCAGTATCATTCTATAAACTCCCCAAAATGTTCGCAGCTCAAAGCTAAACCAAATGTCTACATGACATTGTCAGCTTGCCACTCCACTAATCGTTGCGGTTCATCAACCGCCTCCTTTGGCTCCTCCTCAAAGGCGATAACGGGAACTGGACCTGAGTACCACAAAAAAATGGGTCAGACACGACGGTCTGGCAGGTGGGTGAATAGATATACCAAGAAAGAAATCAAAGCATATCATAGACATAACGAAAACTGTCATAAAACAGGATGCATGGTTCATTTAAAGTACAGATGCAATATAAATCATGTGGGGTACTCAAGATACAGGAACTGACTAGATGGCAACCACACTAGAGCTAAATCCTCTCCATCACTAAGGTGATGAGAGCACATTCAGTGCGTTGGGCTCGAGCACGCGAAGTGACGAGAGCCAACATTATATACATATACATATACATATAGCTAGGCAAGACCACGGTCGCGGAACCGGGTAACGGGACAGGACAGGATCCAAGTTGCAACTGGCGGGAGCACAAGGGGGAGGCCCAAGTCAGTTGATCAGACTGACAAGGAAGTCCAAGCTTAGTGGTGCCGACTCATAGGTTACGTGAGAAATCAAAACGTATACAAAACATATCAGTATAAAACATTCGGGAAGGCGGGGCATGGTGCTCATAGGCACACATTTCATATTATCATTTGTTCATGCATAAACGGGGCTGGCTGGACATATCGGGTGTATAAATCCAAATTTTAGATAAAATCAGTAGGATTGGGTAATTATACATATAATCTGGGTAAAACAATGCAATGACTCCTTATAACATTAGGGACTATATATTGGGGTATCCATATTCAAACGACATGTATAAGGATCTTGTATGTCTATATTACCCTTAGTATGGTACTCGAATGATAGAGGACATACTAAGTTTCCTTATGCACGTTGATGAATTTAAAAGTCCCAATACCTTTCTGAAATGATGTCTCTTTCTATGTCAATCTCCTTATGTCATCCCCTGGGTCTTTCCAAGGTGGTAGGGCATCAGAACAACCCATCCAAACCTTTAAATACCATATCTGAAACCAATAGAAAAAACTCAGGAATTCTGGGTGAAACTCGGTCACCTGTCGGTCAGCTGGCGGTTAGCCGCCAATGTGATCGGCGGTTAGCCGCTGGCTGACCGCGGGGCTGACCGCGGTTCACCCTGCTAAAATATAGCATTCTGTGTTTCTAACCGCGCATCTCGGCTACCTAGCGGTCACAGGGTTTTTGATTGGCGGTTAGCCGCGAGCTGACCGCGGTTCGCCTGTCAAAACACAGCATTTTGTGTTTCTAACCGTATCTGGGTCGGCTAGCCGCCAAGGTGACCGCCCGCTGACCGCCCAGCTGCGGGAACTACCCATTAGGTGCAGATTTCAGTCCTTTCTTTCCCAAACCATTTCACCTCAACTCCAACCATTCCCTAACATGAAATGGGTCTATTCCCTTCCATTTAACATTTAATTCTTTCCACCAACCACCAATCCATCTACGCATTTAATTCTCCTACCCATACAAATCTCATTCAATGCAAGTACAAATATCATTTAAGAGGTTCATAATAACCAAAATAACTTTGATGATGAATGCATATATTCTCATAAAACTAACTAAGAGAAAAGCCATGTCAATCAGTACATTTCCAAAAGCATTATGAAACATAATGAACCAAGTGAAATAGGAATAGTAAAAATCCACATTTTCAACAAAATAAGAACTTATTCAAATCGAATCCATTCATCCACTTGCCTTGGTCTCCAAAGTATGCTAGTCAAGCTCTAATCCACTATCAAGCTCAAAATCTACAATCTACACAAAAATCCCCAAAATACATTCATTAAAACCCTAGAATGTCAAAATCAAGAAATAGATGGAGATAGCTTCCAATAATCAAGGTGAAGCACCTCCATGGCTAGAAGACTACACAACCAAGAGATGAGAAGAAGAACTTACATGAAGAGTCCTCTAATGGCAAGAGTTTGCTCAAAAGATAGCTTGGAATGGAAGGTTCTCTCAAAAAAAGATATCAAGAGGAAGCTCTCATGGAGGGGAAGAAGATTACCACCTCCATTTTGCCTTTAGCAATAGATTTGAGAGAGATTGAGAGATGGAGAAGCAAGGAGCAAGATAGCTTGAAGAAAACCCTAGGCTGGGCTGGAATTCCCTCTTTTTCTCAAGAAGTTGCAAGAAGAGGAAGAGGGAAAAGGACTCCTCCTTATATAGATAATGGCAAGGGGTCCCACAACTTAAGAATCCAATTGTGCTAAAACATCGTTCTACGGGCTTCGGACGGATTCGACGAAGAAGGAAGAATTGATCGTCGAAATTTCTGCTTTCCAAAAAGTATATATTTTACGAGTTTCGGAGACATTGAAATTAGTGTCCAGATTTTGTGCAAAAAGACTGTTTTACCCCTATCAATGGCAGAGTAGGGTTTAGAGGTCTCGAATGGAAATGGAACAAAAACAAAAGTTGTTGGGAATCATAAAATACATCAAACAAAGTAATTTACAGATTTCCAGAATTATAACTAAATCCCAAAACTAATCAAGACACAATAAAAGGAACCCCCAAAGGGCCCCACTAGATCAAAAGAGTCCCCAAAATTATTCAAAGCTATAAAAAGCTATTCTAATCCAGATTTAACCCATTCCACTAATCTCACTAATAGCTCAAACGCGTCTTAATTAACACCAAAAGGAAACTCTCGGGGCGGGGTCTTACATCCTCCACCCCTTAGGGCATTTGGTCCACCAAATGAAATAAAATAACAAACCTCGGGTAGTAGATGCGGATACTTCTTTTGAACTTGATCCCGTAATTCCCACGTTGCCTCTTCAAGTCCGTGATTTTCCCAGAGCACTTTCACCCATTGTATAGTCCTTGTCCTCAGTTCTTGTTCCTTCGTATCGATGATCTGAATAGGCTTCTCGACGTAGGTGGCATCTTCTCTGATCTCTAATGGTTCATGACGGAGTACATGTGACGGGTCGGGGACGTACTTTTTCAACATAGACACATGGAACACATTGTGTACGCCGGAAAGCTCAGGTGGTAAGGCCAATCTGTAAGCCACGTCACCAATCTTGCTCACAATATCATAGGGTCCAATGTATCTCCGAGATAATTTGCCTCTCAATCCGAATCTCAAAGTTCCTCTAGTAGGTGACACCTTCAAGAAAACCTTATCTCCTACCTTAAAATGTAAGTCCCTTCGATGAGAGTCTGCATAACTCTTCTGTCTACTCTGGGCTACTTTCAGACGTTCTTGGATCAACTTGACTTTGTCACTGGTTTCACTCACCATAGTCGGTCCATGAAAACTGCGAATACCTACTTCTTCCCAACAGACTGGAGTTCTACACCTTCTACCATACAATGCCTCAAAAGGCGCCATCCCAATGCTCGAATGATAACTGTTGTTGTAAGCGAATTCGCAAAGCGGTAGGGTCTCATCCCATTGAGTCTTGAAATCTAGTACACACGCTCGAAGCATATCTTCAAGGGTCTGAATTGTTCTTTCCGACTGACCATCTGTTTGTGGGTGATACGCTGTGCTGAACTGAAGCTTCGTTCCCATAGACTCATGCAAAGTCTTCCAAAATCTCGAGACGAATCTGCAATCTCTGTCCGAAGTAATGGAGACTGGCTGCCCATGACGGCTGACAATCTCGTTGACAAACAACTCTGCAAGAGGTAGCATATGCATTTTCTCTCCGGTCTTCATAGGAATAAAATGAGCTGATTTGGTAAGACGGTCCAGAATGACCCATATGGAGTTGTTCCCTTTTCTGGTCCTTGGCAATCCCGAGATGAAATCCATGGTGATATGTTCCCACTTCCATTCTGGGATCTCTAATGGCTGCAATAACCCTGGAGGTCTCTGATGCTCTGCCTTCACCAACTGACACGTCAAACATCGGGAAACGAAAGCTGCTATTTCCCTCTTCATGTTGTTCCACCAAAATCTGCCCTTCAAGTTCTGATACATCTTCGTGCTACCCGGATGCATAGAGTACTTCGTACTGTGCGCCTCTGTCATAATGTCATTATTCAAATCTTCAATGTTGGGTACGTATAGACAATCACGATAGAATAAGACTCCATCCACAATACGAAAATCAGGACGTTCTGCTATATGCTCTGAAATCTTGGCCAACTCTGGATCTTGCAATTGGTCATCCTTGATCTTCCGAATGAACGAAGGTTCAGACACTAACATGTTGGCTAACATCACTCCCTCGCTTAGGGGCTGAAAACCTACGCCCAACTCTTCAAATTGCTGAAAGAAGCACGTAACTCTTAGGCTTGCCACACTTGCTGACTTCCTACTCAAGGCATCGGCTACTACATTTGCCTTTCCCGGGTGATACTTGATCGGAAAATCATAATCTTTGATATATTCCATCCATCTTCTTTGTCTCATATTCAACTCCTTCTGAGAGAACAAATACTGTAAGCTGCGGTGATCGGAGTGGACTTCGAATTTCTCTCCGTAGAGGTAATGTCTCCACATCTTTAGTGCAAAAACGACCGCTGCTAACTCCAGGTCATGCGTTGCATAGTTCTTCTCGTGGTCCTTCAACTGACGGGATCCATAAGCAACGACTTTTCTATCTTGCATCAACACACAACCGAGTCCTATATTCGACGCATCTGTAAAAATGGTGTAACCGCCGCTCCCAGATGGTAAAGTGAGGACGGGTGCTGATGTTAATCTCTTTTTCAACTCTTGGAAGCTGGCCTCGCATTGGTCTGTCCACACATAAGGTGCATTCTTCTTGGTCAACTTCGTCAATGAAGCTGCGATCGACGAAAATCCCTGCACAAATCTTCGATAGTAACCCCCCAATCCAAGAAAACTTCTGATTTCTGACGCGTTCTTCGGTCTTTCCCACTTCACAACTGCATCTATCTTGGCTGAGTCCACTGATAATCCTTCTTTGGAAATGATATGACCTAAAAATGCGACTTCTTCAAGCCAAAAATCGCACTTAGAGAGCTTCGCATACAATTGATTATCTCTTAGAAGTTGCAATGCTATCCTCAAATGCTCTTCATGTTCTTCTCTAGACTTAGAGTACACCAAAATGTCATCAATAAACACCACTGTGAATTGGTCTAAGTACTCAGCGAATATTTTGTTCATCAAAGCCATGAATACTGCTGGTGCATTCGTCAGTCCAAATGGCATCACTAGAAACTCATAGTGTCCATATCTCGTCCGGAACGCCGTCTTCGATACATCTGAATCTCTTACTCTCAGCTGATGATAACCGGATCTTAGATCGATCTTCGAAAAGTAAGCAGCACCTTGCAATTGGTCAAACAATTCATCTATCCTTGGCAATGGATACTTGTTCTTGATGGTAGCTTGGTTCAATTTCCGATAATCAATACACATTCTCATGGAACCGTCTTTCTTCTTGACGAACAAAACTGGAGCTCCCCAAGGTGAGACGCTCGGTCTAATAAAACCTTTATCCAACAATTCTTGCAACTGAATCTTCAACTCTCCTAATTCAGCTGGAGCCATTCTGTATGGTGCGATAGATATCGGAGCGGTCCCTGGTAACAATTCGATGGTGAAGTCAATCTCCCTAACAGGTGGTAAACCTGGGATTTCTTCTGGAAAAATGTCTGGGAATTCGCAAACAATTGGGATCTCCTCCACCCCTTGGGACCGTTTATCCTCCGTGATAAACGCTAAATAGCATTCACATCCACTTCTCACTAGTCGATCAGCCTTCAATGCTGAGACGAATCTTGGACAAGAATTCCTCCTCTCCCCATGGAACAATACGCCTGCTGGGGTCTCCTCTAATTTGAACGTGAGGGTCTTATGGAAACAGTCCATCGTAGCATGGTACCCTGCTAACCAATCCATTCCCAGAATGACATCAAAATCATACATCTCCAACAAAATAAGATTCGCCGGTAACACCACATCTCCTATCTTAATAGCACATCTAGGATAATATTTCCTACACACAACTTGTTTGCCTACGGGGGTGGACACCGTCAATACATACTCAAGTTCTCTAGCAGGCATATCAATCAACTTAGAAAATTTTGGAGACAAGAAGGAGTGCGTAGAGCCAGGGTCAAACAAAATCTTAGCTTCAATTCCACAAACTAGGAGTGTACCTTCCACCACGTTATCTGCCGCGTCTGCATCAGCTTGGTTAATTGCATACACTTGTCCTCGCTGCTGAGGCCTGTTCTGAGCCTGTTGCTGCCTTCCTTGCTGTGCATTCCTATTCTGCTGAGGAGGACGCTGATTCTGATTCTGTCCTTGCTGACGAGCTTGATGCTGTTGTGGAGGTCTATATTGTTGCTGTGGAGCTTGCTGCTGGAGTGGCCTGGGCTAGTTCTGTATGGCTAGTGCATTCTGAGGTGGTGCCTGGCGCTGTGTTCCTTGTTGTTGCTGATTCTGTCTGTTGTTACCTTGTCCAGCTTGTCTTGGGCAGTCTTTGAGCTGGTGTGCCATGGATCCACATCTGAAACATGCTCCCGTAATCGTACGGCATTGAGCACTCTCATGGTTTTTACCACAATGAACGCAAACTAGAGCATTCTGCACGTTTTGTTCATGCCTCGGTCGTTTGTTCTGATGGTTCCTTGGTTGGTGATTCTGTTGGTGAGCTGGTGCCTTTCCTTGGATCTTGAGGATCTTGTTGTTCAGGTTCTCGAATTTATAGGCCCTTCTCACAGCTTCTTCAAAAGTGATAGGTGGTACAACACCCGTGGCATCCCTCTCAATGATCGGGTTAAGTCCTTCAAGGAACTTCGCTATCTTTTTCTCCACAGTGTCAATCAACTCGAGGGCATATCGAGACAACCTCTCGAACTTTGTGAGGTACTCTTGAACGGTCGTGTTACCTTGTGTGAGCTGCTGGAATTCAATGGCCTTTTGCCTCTTCACATGTGTCGGTACATACTTGTCACCGAATTGTCTCTTGAAACTTGTCCAAGCCTCTGCGTCTGCTATGGTCCTATACTCAGCCTTGATTGTTTTCCACCATATATCTGCTAGGCCGGTGAACATGGAAGCGGTGAGTTGCACTTGCTGTCTACCGGTACATCTAAATATCTCGAAGATGTTCTCTGTATGCTCCAACCAGTCGTCTGCAGCTAATGGGTCCTCATGTCCAGTGAACTCCTTGAGACCCCTCTTCCTAAACTTTTCATACAACGCATTGGGATCATGTTCCCTATTGTTAATGAAAATCTGAGTGCCTAGAGGTTGCGCTGGTGCCGGTTCAGGTCTCCTTTCTAACACTTCTAACAACTGCCTTTGCATCGTAGCCATCTCCCTAGCATGCTCTTCATCCTTCCTGGCCATTTGCTCTTGCAATCTTGCCTGATTTTCATTGGCTTGACGTTGCTGGTCAAGCATGGCTTGCATCATCTGTTGAAATTGATTCTGCATGTTTGGATCCGGAGTACCGTTTCCTAGTGGCCCGGTGTGTTCACTATTGCTTGCGATGGGATTGTCGGTTACG
This sequence comes from Persea americana, assembly GCA_029852735.1. Lineage (NCBI taxonomy): Eukaryota > Viridiplantae > Streptophyta > Magnoliopsida > Laurales > Lauraceae > Persea > Persea americana. Next base: position 21,474,470 of record CM056817.1, read on the forward strand.
GGTCTTTTTCGAGGTGGCATATCACTGTAAAACAAATTGTTAGCACATAAAGTCATATAAGGGTTACACATTGCTCACACGAGTCTAACTAACGAAAAGTCTAACGAAAAGTCTAACGGATCCTCGCCACGTCCTTAGGATTTCTAGTTTCTTTTAATTACCTGAAACACGTCTCGCTCTGATACCAGCCTGTCGCGACCCCGAACCGGGACCCGGGACCGCGACGGTGTGGTGTGGATAAGGTAATGAACTACCCTTAACAACGATTATATATTTCCTTAATTTCCCACAGGTTTCCGCGGTGAGGATTCCACATACACTCATAGAACATTTATATTGGTGCGGAAGCATGCAGCAAATCAAACTCTTAATCCATTCTCATCAAATAAGACTAATAATACACAGGTATGACATGATGTCAGAGTGAGCTATGATCTCATTAGCATTCCCAAAATATGAAGTTAAAGTTTAAACAAAAGATTAAGTTAAATTAACATTCCCCAAAAATAATGGCCAACAAAGGCCAGTACAGCCAAAAGTATAAAATCAGTATCATTCTATAAACTCCCCAAAATGTTCGCAGCTCAAAGCTAAACCAAATGTCTACATGACATTGTCAGCTTGCCACTCCACTAATCGTTGCGGTTCATCAACCGCCTCCTCTGGCTCCTCCTCAAAGGCCATAACGGGAACTGGACCTGAGTACCACAAAAAAATGGGTCAGACACGACGGTCTGGCAGGTGGGTGAATAGATATACCAAGAAAGAAATCAAAGCATATCATAGACATAACGAAAACTGTCATAAAACAGGATGCATGGTTCATTTAAAGTACAGATGCAATATAAATCATGTGGGGTATTCAAGGTACAGGAACTGACTAGATGGCAACCACACTAGAGCTAAATCCTCTCCATCACTAAGGTGATGAGAGCACATTCAGTGCGTTGGGCTCGAGCACGCGAAGTGACGAGAGCCAACATTATATACATATACATATACATATAGCTAGGCAAGACCACGGCCGCGGAACCGGGTAACGGGACAGGACAGGATCCAAGTTGCAACTGGCGGGAGCACAAGGGGGAGGCCCAAGTCAGTTGATCAGACTGACAAGGACGTCCAAGCTTAGTGGTGCCGACTCATAGGTTACGTGAGAAATCAAAACGTATACAAAACATATCAGTATAAAACATTCGGGAAGGCGGGGCATGGTGCTCATAGGCACACATTTCATATTATCATTTGTTCATGCATAAACGGGGCTGGCCGGACATATCAGGTGTATAAATCCAAATTTTAGATAAAATCAGTAGGATCGGGTAATTATACATATAATCTGGGTAAAACAATGCAATGACTCCTTTTAACATTAGGGACTATATATTGGGGTATCCATATTCAAACGACATGTATAAGGATCTTGTATGTCTATATTACCCTTAGTATGGTACTCGAATGATAGAGGACATACTAAGTTTCCTTATGCACGTTGATGAATTTAAAAGTCCCAATACCTTTCCGAAATGATGTCTCTTTCTATGTCAATCTCCTTATGTCATCCCCTGGGTCTTTCCAAGGTGGTAGGGCATCAGAACAACCCATCCAATCCTTTAAATACCATATCTGAAACCAATAGAAAAGACTCAGGAATTCTGGGTGAAACTCGGTCACCTGTCGGTCAGCTGGCGGTTAGCCGCCGATGTGATCGGCGGTTAGCCGCTGGCTGACCGTGGGGCTGACCGCGGTTCACCCTGCTAAAATATAGCATTCTGTGTTTCTAACCGCGCATCTCGGCTACCTAGCGGTCACAGGGTTTTTGATTGGCGGTTAGCCGCGAGCTGACCGCGGTTCGCCTGTCAAAACACAGCATTCTGTGTTTCTAACCGTATCTGGGTCGGCTGGCCGCCGGTCACCTGTCGGCTAGCCGCCAAGGTGACCGCCTGCTGATCGCCCAGCTGCGGGAACTACCCATCAGGTGCAGATTTCAGTCCTTTCTTTCCCAAACCATTTCACCTCAACTCCAACCATTCCCTAACATGAAATGGGTCTATTCCCTTCCATTTAACATTTAATTCTTTCCACCAACCACCAATCCATCTATGCATTTAATTCTCCTACCCATACAAATCTCATTCAATGCAAGTACAAATATCATTTAAGAGGTTCATAATGACCAAAATAACTTTGATGATGAATGCATATATTCTCATAAAACTAACTAAGAGAAAAGCCATGTCAATGAGTACATTTCCAAAAGCATTATGAAACATAATGAACCAAGTGAAATAGGAATAGTAAAAATCCACATTTTCAACAAAATAAGAACTTATTCAAATCGAATCCATTCATCCACTTGCCTTGGTCTCCAAAGTATGCTAGTCAAGCTCTAATCCACTATCAAGCTCAAAATCTACAATCTACACAAAAATCCCCAAAATACATTCATTACAACCCTAGAATGTCAAAATCAAGAAATAGATGGAGATAGCTTCCAATAATCAAGCTAAAGCACCTCCATGGCTAGAAGACTACACAACCAAGAGATGAGAAGAAGAACTTACATGAAGAGTCCTCTAATGGCAAGAGTTTGCTCAAAAGATAGCTTGGAATGGAAGGTTCTCTCAAAAAAAGATATCAAGAGGAAGCTCTCATGGAGGGGAAGAAGATTACCACCTCCATTTTGCCTTTAGCAATAGATTTGAGAGAGATTGAGAGATGGAGAAGCAAGGAGCAAGATAGCTTGAAGAAAACCCTAGGCTGGGCTGGAATTCCCTCTTTTTCTCAAGAAGTTGCAAGAAGAGGAAGAGGGAAAAGGACTCCTCCTTATATAGATAATGGCAAGGGGTCCCACAACTTAAGAATCCAATTGTGCTAAAACATCGTTCTACGGGCTTCGGACGGATTCGACGAAGAAGGAAGAATTGATCGTCGAAATTTCTACTTTCCAAAAAGTATATATTTTACGAGTTTCGGAGACATTGAAATTAGTGTCCAGATTTTGTGCAAAAAGACTGTTTTACCCCTATCAATGGCAAAGTAGGGTTTAGAGGTCTCGAATGGAAATGGAACAAATACAAAAGTTGTTGGGAATCATAAAATACATCAAACGGAGTAATTTACAGATTTCCAGAATTATAACTAAATCCCAAAACTAATCAAGACACAATAAAAGGAACCCCCAAAGGGCCCCACTAGATCAAAAGAGTCCCCAAAATTATTCAAAGCTATAAAAAGCTATTCTAATCCAGATTTAACCCATTCCACTAATCTCACTAATAGCTCAAACGCGTCTTAATTAACACCAAAAGGAAACTCTCGGGGCGGGGTCTTACAGGTGGCGCCCAGACTACATTTTGAGTTAGTCTTGAAGTAGGATTTGGGTTCAAGGCAATGTGTGACCTGGGCGCCAAAGGGGTGGCGCCCAAATTGCATTTTGAGTTAGTCTCGAAGTAGGATTCGTGTTCAACCTATCGTACCAAGAGTCCTCGTCGGAGTACAAGCTTGACCTTTAGAGAATAGATGATCTGGGCGCCCGGGTGTGGCGTCTACATGGCATTGCATGTTCAGCACTTAGAGTTCCTGTCAAAGAGAAGCTCGAGTTTTAGGGAGAACGGGTGACCTGGGTGCCCAGGGAGTGGCTTCCAAGCTGTTGTTCGTGTTCTTTTAAAATTCTCATGGGGTTCAGACTCTAATCTATATAAGTGGATCAAGGCCACGAATTTCCCACAACTCCTACTCTTTCAGACTTTGAATTTCAGAACTCTCAAGCTTTTCCTTGCTCCCAAGTAAGTTTTCTCTTCTCCTTTTCTTTTTAAGATGAATGGCATGTCTCATGTATACACTTCTAATTGTATGATTATTTAGTTGATCAACTTGGTATATGATTTCAGATTAAAGCATACTTTTTTATTTGTTTTGTATGTTCTCTTTTTTTTTTTCTTTTTTTCTTATTCGCTTTTATCCTCTTTGGGTTATGTGGTTGATCATTTTTTTTTTTAAATCCTTTTGATCATGTGTTGGCCTTTTTGTTTCATTTTGTGTTTGGTGATTTTACATCTGATATTTCAAGATTATGTTCAGCTTGTTGTTTCTCTTAATTTGTAGTTATCGTCATGCACACGCACAATCTTCGATTTGAATTTGAGTCTAGTTTTATGCTCTTGCTTACATGTTGGCTTTTCTTTTGGTTGTGATGATGTCTTGTCCCACGTTTTCTTTATTTAATTCGTCAAGACTGTTTTATGGCGTAGGCAAGTCTGTCATGGTTAGATTTGGGGTTCCCTAGTTGAAAAACACCAGCAGGGAAGGCTTGGCGCCACCCTGGTGGTGCCTATCTTTCCGATTCGCACTAAGGGCTTAGGAACCTGAATTTTGGGGCATCTTTTCATATTCTGGTTCCCTCCAGCTTCATAGTATGTTATGAAAACATGACTCAGGGACACTAAAGTCTTTAACTTGGCGAAATAATGATGTCCTTATGAGAGATATTTCAAGGCTGGGGTGGGCGCCACCCCTGTGGTGCCTAGCTAACTCTTTGTTTTTTCTTTTCTTTTTTTTTCTTTTTTTTTTACGTGTGTTAAGATGTTGTATTGTATGGGCATGTAGCTTGGACTTCTTGGCTCTCGAGAGCGTTTAGGACAGCCTAGCAGTATCTCTGGAAGTATCTCCCACGGATTTGAGAAGGCCTAATAAAATTAACATGGCTAAACCCATACCTTTTGCAGTGAATTCCTCAAAACAGACCTGGGCGCCACCCCTGGGGCGCCCAAGTGACCCCCTTTTTTTTTATGTTGTTTTGGATTTCCTCTAATTATGAACTTTTTTGGGTTGTTTTTATTCTGTAAAGGGTTTCTAAAGCCTTGTGCGTATGCCTACAGGTCTTTTCTTATTCCAATGGCCGGCTCTCCGATCTTCTCATCCGTTGTTGATGGTGTTGAGGGCTCTTCTGCTTGCAAGCCCTACTCGCCAGGGGATGAATATTGGTCCCCTGGAGTTGACAAAATAGGGTATTATGACTCTGAGGAACGGGCAGAATTCTACCTCAAGCATGAATCCTCCCTGCCTGTTACCTATGACTGCGTTTTCCAGTTTGAAGAAACGATGGACAAGCGCATTGTGGAGATTAGGCACAGCAGGTATGATTTACTGACTATGAAGTACAAAGGTATCTGTAGGTTGTATGGGGATTTGTGTATTGTAGGCAGGACTGCTCTAAATAGGCTGAATGGTTATGATGGGCTTCTGGAAGACTTGCCATCTTTCGTCAGCAGCGTACTTCAATCTCTCTTATGCAGCATGTTGGATGCCAGGGGGATGTTTGAAGTTTGGGAGGCTATGAAGTCTACCAACGAACGAGCTCCTATTGATGACTTTAACACCCTACACAGGCGGATGGATCAACTGGAACTCATGGTCATGTCTTGCCCTCACGAAGCTGAATCATCTGTTCCTAGGCGATACAGGAAGTACTTCGAGATGCAAAACACTAGCCTCTCGGGGCTTATTCGTCCGGTATACACGGCTTATCTAAATGACTTCCAGCGAGTTCAGGATATTTGCGGTGTCTTGAGGAATCCACCAGATAACTTGAAAGAAGTGCAAGGGCAACTCGAAGTTCATATCGTCGAAATGGAGGCACAGATGGCGCGCTTTCCTACTTTCAACAGGATGGTCCATCCATCCTAGGGGACTCACTAAAAGTTTTTCTATCTTAGGCTAGGATTTTCTTTCAATAAGAGGTCAGGTCATTAGGACCATCTTAGTTAGTTATAAGCTCCACCTAGGGTATTGGGGGCAAAAGTTGTGACCTCTGTTTTAGTTCATGTTTAGGATTCAGTCGATTCAATTAATTGCTATAGTTATTGTTTTAAGACTCTTATTGGAGTTTAATAAAAGTTGATTTAGACTTTATTTTCTTTTTCTTTCTTTTTTTATTTTATGTGGAGATGTTTAGTATTGAATGATGATGATATCCATTATGACGGTGTTAATGATGACGAGATATGAGATTTGATTATGAATTGTGATTTTGTTAAGGCTGGATCACAGTCATTAATAAAGATTGATTTTTAGCCTAACCCGAGAGTGGATTATGTCTTAACTTCATCTCTATTGATGTCTACATTAATGTCAGGTTTGACCCCTCTCTCTGGTTTTTTTTTTTTTTTTTTCTTTTTTTTTTCTTGGGCGAGAGACACAGCCCCATGTTTTAGGTGGGTCCCCCTTAAAGGACGGCCCCAGCATGTGATGGTGATGGGCCAGTGCCCAGAGCTGGGGGCGCTAGGTTACAACGATTGGGGCTGCCCCAATCGTTCCCTCTCTTTCTTTCATTTGTTTGTTTCCCTCTCTCCCTTTTCTTTTGTTTTGATTCTGGCTTCAGGTGAGGCGCAGGGGTGAGCAAGCAGGGAGCTGAGTGGAGAAAGAGGAGAGGAGGAAAGGAAGAGCAGCATCTTGCGGGTCTGCCGTCACCCAGGTAAGTGGGTTTCGACTTCTTTTTGTTTCTCTTCTTTCTATTTTTTTTTTCATGGCTGTTGTGGTTGTTTCAGGTGGAGTCTCAGTGGGCAACAGTGGAAAAGTGAGCAGTGAGAGCTGAGTGGAGAAATAGGAGAGGAGGAAAGGAAGAGCAGCAGCGCGTGGCTGTCTGCTGTCGCCCAGGTGAGTGGGTTTCGACCCTTTTTTTTTTTTTCTTTCTATTTTTTCATGGTTGTTGTGGTTATCATTGTTTCAGGTGGAAGCCGATTGGGCAACAGTGGAAAAGAGGGAGGAAAGAGGAATCCAGGTATGTGTTTTCATCTTCTTTCCATTTCATTTCTGTTCTATTTCTTTTCTCTTCTCTCTGTTTTTTTTTTTTTTTAGAATCTGTTTCTGCCATTTCAGGTGGAGGCCGAATACATTGAGGAGAAAGGAAGGAGAGAGAGTTCAGGTATGTGGTTTTCCATCTTCTTTCCATTTTATTTCTATTCTCTTTCGTTTCTCTTCTCTTTTTTTTTTTTTTTTTAAAAAGGTCTGTTGCTGCCGTTTCAAGGAGAAGCCGAGTACATTGAAGAGAAAGGGAGGAGAGAGAGATTCAGGTATGCATTTTCCATTCTTTATTCTCTCTTTCTTTTCTTCTCTTTTTTTTTTTTTGTTTTTTTTTTTAAAGTCTGCTGCTGCCGTTTCAGGGAGAAGCCGAGTACATTGAGGAGAGGAAGGAGGAGAGAGAGATTCAAGTATGCTCTTCCCATTTTCCATTCTTTATTCTCTCTCTTTTCTGTTCTCTCTGGTTTTTTTTTTTTTAAAGTCTGTTTCTGCCATTTTAGGTGGAGTCGAGTACATTGAGGAGAAAAGGGAGGAGAGAGAGATTCAGGTATGTGGTTTTCATCCTCTTTCCATTTTATTTCTATTCTCTTTCTTTTCTCTTCTCTCTGTTTTTTTGTTCTTTTGTTTTTTTTTAAAGTCCGCTGCTGCCATTTCAGGGAGAAGCCGAGTAGGGGAAAAGCAAGAGAGTGAGGGGAAGAGGAAGGAAAGGGAGAAGAGAGAAGGGGTGTTTGACAGCTTGGTGGCCCAAGTATGTGGGTCCCATCCTCTTCCATTCATTTCTTCTTTCTCTCTTTTATTTATTATCATTATTATTATCATTTTGGATGATGGCTACAACATGGGGTTTTAGGACTCGATTTTGGCTATTGGCAGCCACGGGTGTGGTGGATTTTGGTGAGGGAAGAAGGAATGGAGTTGTCCTAGCTATGATGTTGGCAATCCCAGCCCCCCCTGACTAAAATTTGAAAGGTTGCAGAGTGAGAATCCCTTGGTAAAAAAAAAAAAAAAAAAAACAGTTTGGGTGGAAAAATGGGCATCCATTGTGGCTAGTTGAGATTGATGGGATGAGGAAGAATGAGGTTTGGTGTGGTCCATGGAGGCTAACTGGTGTAGTGGAGATTGTTGAGTTCATTGAGCATTTCCATTGGCTTTAAATGAGAGTGTGGTAAACATGATTTTGGACTCTTGGCACAGATCTTGGCCATTGTAGGGGGTGGTTTGGGCTCTCTTCTTTTTTTTTCTTTTTTTTTCTTTTATTTTTTATTTCTTACGTTATTCAGGGACTTGTTTAAATTTGTGGTGCACTGGTTTTGACTTGTTTCTTACACCATGGTGTGTTTTATGCTCACTTCCATATTTGTAATTATGTTGGGAACCTTCTGCTCTTTTGCCTCTATCTTTTTTTTATTTGTTTATTTTATTATGTAGAAGAGTAAGCTTGGTAATTGAGGGGTGTGGTGGTGATGGCTGGGGTGAGTTGGTTATGATGTGATGGGACAAAGGTTATGGGTGCTCTTTTAGTTTAAATTGTGATTCGGTTATTCATTTTTCGTTTTTTATATCTTTATATATTTCTCGTTGTTGTGGTTGTCATTGTTTCCCTTTTTGTTTTATTTTTGTTATATGACGTGATTGTGGGGTTGGGTGTGATTCAGCCTAATGCATATGTTGAGACGATATGGTGGTGACATGGCTGCACAGGGGGTGTGGAGTTAGGGCTAAGTTAGAGGAGTTGGATTGGAATGAATGTGTTTTTACTTCTTTGCAGGCCTGTAAAATGTGTCTTAATGAGGCTAGTTCAATAAATGGGATTCATTTTTTTAGTCTCCTGGTTGGATCAACGGTCATGGTTTTTGGCTCTTCTTCCTTCTATCACTTGATTGATGAGGGTCATCACTTCTAAATTGGAGACACTAGTCATCATCTTCGGACTAGTTTGTCTCTTATGCTTACGTGGACTAACATTATGCTCTCATGCTCAACTTCTCATTTTCGCTTTGGGTACAGGTTTGTCGGATGGCTAGGACTAAGGAGACTTGTAAGCGCGCTCCTATGTTATCGGACATTGTGGAAGGGGCCGGGGTAGAGCAAATCATTGCTCCCCCGAAAAGGAAACAGAAGGGTGAGGATAAATCGGAGAAGAAGCCTCACCTTTCAGACGAGATACGAGCTGGCCGGGTAAACTCTTAGTTGTCTTTATAAATCTCATATTTTGTTAGCTTTCATTATTATTGACATTCTTTCCTCTGATGTTTGTGTTGCAGCCTGTCCCTTTTGCTTAGGCTAGGGTGAGTTGGTTACAGATGAGGGACTGGTGGACCGAGCTCCCTGATCACTTAAAAAGATCGGGTCCGAGCAATGGGGTTCGGGGATTTCATGTCTATTGTCGCCTTCCGCACCGACCGTGCTCTCATTTGTGCTCTTTCCGAGAGATGGAGGGACGAGACGCACACTTTCCATTTCTCGCCCGGGGAAATGACGATTACACTTGAGGACATTGTGTGTTGCTGGGGGCTAAGGGTGACAGGCCTCCCTGTTTTCTCCAGGGCGATTGATGCCAAGGCTTCTATCACTCGATTAAGCCTGCATAGGATGTTCGGGGCTTGCCCCCAGTCCGGTGTGGGTCAGATTGACGCCAAGTGGCTGAGGGAGGCATACAGCCCAGAGAGGAGGAGGATCCTAAATAGTAAGCATTCCATTGCCGCCTTTGCAGCATCATATCTTTCTCTTCTGCTATTCCTACTAATCATTCCTCCCTGCTTCATTTTAGAGTGGGCTCGGAACCAGGCGGACTTTCTCGCCAAGTTGAGGGCAAGGGTACCGGATTTCGGAGGCTTGTTGGTTAGAGGATGTGAGGGAGGTCCTGTCCCCACGACGGCCGGGGCTCGGGCCAATGCTGGTAACATTTTGTCCCCTCTCCTTTAGATTGATTCAGAGTAGAAAAAAATACCCATGAGACATGCATATTCAATATTTATCCTTTATTAACAGTAACCAAAATTCCTTTGACAGGTGAGGGCCCTTCTCCTGGCAGACCCCGATCTACGGCCGGCCCTACTGACAACGATGTAGCAATGGTGGACGGCATTGAGAGTGATGATGAGGTGGACGGGGGTTATGATGATGCGGGGGAGTCTGAGGACACATAATTTGATGAGTTGGAGGGCGAGTTTATCGCATCTGATGATGGAGACGACGAGATTGATGATGGAGACAGTGAAGATGAGGGTGTGAGACCTCGCCAAGTTGTTTCCGCCGGCTTTGATGAGGGGAGCGGTGGAGCTGCAGGTAGAGGTGACGAGGGCGATGTCACCGGACCCTCTGAGCGTAAGCACTCGATCCAGTTTTCTTTTCTTTTCTTTTTTTTTCAAACTGATCTCTGGCGTCTTGTATGCTTCTCATCCTTATTTCTTACGTTCTTTCTCTTTTGCTGTAGGGTATGAATGGCGGGAAGTGCCGGTTGATGGGTACGCTCGCTGAAAGAGAGTAGGGATACCTTGTGAGGTTTTCCCAGTCACGAGTGAGTACTAAAACGTTTGGTAGCTACCTTGCTCTCTATTTTGATCATCTAATGAATTTCTCATGTCAATTTGGTATTGTACAAAGAAAGAGCATGAAAGGCAGTCTGAGGTTCGTTTGAGGAGACCTAGGCTAATTTCGGCACGGTTGGGTGATGATGAGCATCTCAGGGCTTTTCTTCTGTTCTTTTTTGGGGAGGTGTCTCTTCGCCAACGCCACTGGCAATAGAGCGCCCTGTACTCTCATTTGGTTTGTGCAAGACCTGGATAAGGTCGGCGACATGCTTGGGGCGCAGCCACCCTTGCCTTTCTTTTCCATAGTCTGGACTCGAGGTGCTGCCTCCAGCCCGGATGTAAGAGCCTTCGAGGGTTCATGCCAATCCTACAGGTTTAAACCCTATCCCCAAGTGTGGTGACCTATTGTAGTCCACATTTTCTTATCATGGGTCATTTTTCATCTTTTGTAATAACCAAGCTTTGGTTGGTGTAGGTATGGGTTTGGGAGCATATCATCCAGTGTCGGCCTGAGTGCTTGCCTGCGACGTTGAGTTGTACTCCCCGGGCTTCACAGTGGTATCCTAATGCCAATTTACGGAGTTTTGCCGACATTCTGCCTCCTGAGATGGCTGAGCGTATTAAAGCTCTAGGAATGAGACCGGGCGAGCAAGGTTACCGGTTCATCTTAAATGAATTGAAAAATCACGAGGTATGCTCCTTTTCTCCTTTTGTTTGTCATGTTAAATGTCTGCCTCTCTTTGTTCTCATTTGCTACACATCATGACTTGTCAGGTGATCTGGCAGCCATACCAGGGAGGTCTGGATGATGAGGTGGCTGTTGTGCAGGAGGGGCGTACTCTATTTGAGAGGGACATTTGGCTCCACGCTCCCCAGGTGGTTGTCAGGTTGGTTGTCAGCCGAGTCGCGCGCCAACTGGGACACCATCAAGTTGTCCCTGCAGAAAAGTCCATCATGCATCGGTCGTATCCAGGGTGGGGTTTGAAAGCGTTCAAATGCCGCCATCCGTGTCGGAAAGAAATAAAAAATTGGAGAAGGAAAGGGAGGAAGGCCACCTTCGGTGTAGATGCTAGTGCCTGGAGTGACTATGAGGTATATTGGAGGATAGCTTTGCATTGGTATATACTCCCGGAGTCGTATTCTTGTGGGGCTTCGTATTCTGTTAGTAATTGCACGGAAGCGGCCGAGGCCTCGTCATTGGCTCGGGTGAGCATTGAAACTTTGTTCGCTCTGATGTTGTCTTCCTTTTTATCATGGCTAACATCGTTTCTTCCTTTACTTTTCAGGAGGAGATACCGGCTGCAGCAAGGCATTGGAAGGCACGTCCATCATCCGGAGGACGGGGCGAGGTGAGGGCTTATGAGGTTTCCAACTTCAATTATGGGCCTTACAATCTCAACGATTCATGCTCTTCCCATCCTCTAACCGTGGCTCTCATGTGTGACAGGGGACGTCTGGGTGCGTAGTGTCCGATGCGGAGTCCATCCTCAGGGGAGAAACACTTCGACTATCTCACCTAGTGGAGAAGAAGGTATGACTTCTTGATCTAGCGTTTGAATCCAATGGTGCTTATCTCCATAGTAATGTTGATCATTCTTGATGTAACGACATGGTTTATATTTCATAGGATACGGAGATCGTGAGACTGAGGGCACTATTGACAACTGAGAGGGTACGAAAATTGTTAAACCTAATTAGCCACGTGCTACCTTATTTATACTTTCCTTACTAAAAATGCTTTGGTAACAGGAGCGCCGCCGGGAAAATGAAGCGATCATCGAAGCATTGGCGGATTCTCACGAGGTATGAGGTCATGGAGTTATTTGTTCATTTTGAATTTGTGTTTATGACCTTTGGTTACTATGCAGAGCAACAGAGAGCAGGACATGTCCGAGTTCATGAGAATTCGATTAGAGAGCGATCTTCTCACTCTACAGGCAGAGGTGAACCGACTGCGGACTAGCGAGGTTTGCGTTTCGTTTTATCGTTCTTATGTTCAAGACATATAATGACCGACTCTTAACCCTTTCTATTCGTGATCCTTAGGCAGTGGCTCGTGACGAGCGCAACAGAGCGTTTGCTGAGAGAGCTGCTTCTGTGGCACAGGTATGAGCGATTCTCAGGTGATATTTTAATCTCAATTCCTCATCCATTGTTGATGTTGTTTATGATTTTGTTGTGTGCGGGTTGACGAGTTACATGCCAGGCTTAGGAGCTTTGAGGCCCCTGTGCAGGTAAAGGTCTTCTCTTCCTTTTAAATTCCATGTTTGATGCTACAAGGTTTGTTGAACGTAATGTTTCTATAAACGTTGTCCTGTAGAGCGGTGCTATCGTTGCTCTATTCCTCCACCTCTTAGCTTGGGCGAGGAAAAGGCCATTATTCATGATCATTACGCTCGGCGCAAGGATCGCATGGAGCGACAACATGATGAGGTGGTTGTTGATTGGCGGGGGCGTCTCACTAGACTTCATCGGAGGGCGGAGGAGAGAGGTTATGCATTATCGGACTCGACCTACACTCCTTCTCAACGTGCTCCTGGCCCGACCTCATTTGCTTCGTCGGCTCGCCGTGATAGAGCCGCTCCATAGAGTCATCGTTCTTTGATCGATCTCCCCAGGCTGCATCATTACTGTATCCTTGTTCCATGTATCCATATATGCTAGTCATGTATTTATGTTGTTTCGCCCCATCTTTGGCTTATGGTGAGAGCTAATATGTATTTGATGTATGTTGTGCATACGTGTATTATGTATGTGTAGTTGAGATAGTGTGCTTGATGCTTTAGAAGTGTCATGGGAAGGTGTTTGATTGATAAGGAGTTGTTGTGGGGTACCGGGGAATATATGAAGTGTTTTTCTTTCACAGGTAATAGGTTCTGTGTATCCGGAAATTTTCCGGGGTCCAAAAAACAAGGGGAAGTGCTGCCAAAATTTTTCTAAAATTTCTCGAATTTCGTGCCTCAGCTAAAATCTCATGGAATAAGAATAATAGCAATCCGGGATAGACAAGATGAGATATAATATACCAAATGAATGCAATCCCATGCCAATTTTGACCCAGAGAAGCAACATGGCCACGAGGTTCTCAAACAATGAGGAGTGCCTGAGTGTGTGACATTTATGGCCTAAGCAATTCTATGTTTTTAAGGCATTTACATCGTCAGCAATAAGTATTAAGGCAAGAGCTCAAGATATTTGCATTTTCAAATCAAACATGATCTCATAAAGGGTGTGCATAGCATAAGAATCAAATTCATCATTATATATCATAACAACCATATTCATACTTCCTAAGTTTGGTCATCAGCATTTTGACCTTTTCTAGTTATGAGGAGTTGTGCGCAAAATAATACCCGTAGATAATAAAAAAAAATGCCCCAGCTTGTGGGATGTTATCAATGTAATCGGGGTTCATCTCCCTGCAAGGTCTCAAAGAAAATTTGTTAGTTTAATATTTTTAAGCCCCCTGCATAATTTAGCTAAGGTGGCATCTTTCTTTCTCGGTAAAAATGTCAGGGGGTCATTTTGGCATTCAAGCTTTGGGAAAAGAGATGGAATTAGTACCTTAGTGTATGTGTTCTTTCCTGCATTCAATCGGAAATGGTTAGCAACAAAAGCATGCATGAGGTGAGGGTGTGTGCAGTCTAGTGAGTGTTCGTGGCAATCGTGTATGCGATGAGGGCCCATATTGGGAAGCCGTGCAAGACAAATAGATAGATATATACATATATATATATATATAAAAAGCCCCAGCATAAGACTACGGTTTATTTTGGCTGTGGGCAAGAAAGTACCCTCGTTCCATGATTGTCACCTTGGCGGTAATATGATACTCTCTAACCAACATTCGGAGGTCGAGCCCTCACAAGCCCCCTTCTAGTAGCTGCTTAGTCTTTTCGGTTGAACCTCAAAAAGCACTTGACCGTCCTCGGGCTCGTTCGTGAGTTGTGTTTGTGTGTGGGGCGGTAAGTCACTGTGCCTCCTTAGTGCTGTGGCTTCCGACCACCTTCTACTCAGTTCATGCGATGAGTACCCATGTCATTCCAGCGGGCCTAATTCTAATAGAGATTTTTTTTAACACGTAATTGTGCAATGTCTAGGTTCTTTAAGCTTTCTAATTAACCCATGTAACGAGCTTTAGGCCAGCGACTCCCAAACCAGACGGCTTTAGGGCACTAGGTACATAAATACCCCTGCGGGCTTACTGGCTCGAGTTAAAAAGGCTGCAAACCCAAACTAATCACGTTTTTTTTTTTTTTTTTTAGCATGTAACTGTGCAATGTCTAGGTCCTTTAAGCTTTCTAATTAACCCATGTAACGAGCTTTAGGCCAGTGACTCCCAAACCAGACGGCTTTAGGGCACTAGGTATGCAAATACCCCAACGGGCTTACTGGCTCGGGTTAAAAATGCTACGAACCCAAACTAGTTACAAGTATATAAATATTTATTTATTTATTTATTTATTATATATATATATTTTTTAGCAAACGGTTGAAAGGCTTTCATGACATGGGCGAACTCACCTTCAAACCTTCACATCGATTGACTTTAACCGTGCGGAATTTGTGCGGGGCAGATCCACCTTATTTGTGTATTTTTGAGTGTTAGTGTGTGTCCGGGCCCTAAGTTTGATCAGAGTGCATTTCTTCAGTCCTCTATGGGATTTCTACAACTACGCAAAAGGGCAAGGAGGGTCATATTCTACAAGAAGTGAGGAAGGGTCATACTGTGTACCTTTTCAGGTACATAGCGTTCCATGGATCGGAGAGATCTTCCCCCTCTGCATTTACTAGTCTGTATGCATTTCCAGGATATACTTCTTTAATTACATAAGGGCCTTCCCAATTGGGTCGTAACTTACCTCGGGGATGCAGAAGCTGAGAAGGAGCGATGCGTTTCAGCACGAAGTCACCAACTTTGAATTTTCTTTCTTTGACATGTTTATCGTAGGCTCTGGCAATCCGCTTCCGGTATACCTGTGCGTGCTCTGCTGCTTTCATTCTCCTTTCGTCAAGTAGGTCCAGCTGAAGTAGCAATGCTTCTCTCCTCTGGTCTTCTGTCAAGTCTTCATCTAGCTGGATACTCAACGACAGGTGAAGGACTTCAAGGGGAAGGACTTCTTCCATTCCGTAAGTCAAAGAGTATGGGGTTTCTCCTGTGGGAGTTCTTATTGAGGTTTGATATGCCCACAACACTTTGACCAAACGGTCTGGCCAATCACTACCTTTGGTGGTTTGCACAGTCTTCTTGATGATCTTTAGTAGGGTCTTGTTGGTTGCTTCGGCTTGACCATTTGCTTGGGGATAGTATGGGGTTGAATGATGTAGTTCTATGTTATATTTAGTGCACAACTTGTTCATTTGTTGGGATATGAATTGCGGACCATTATCCGTTATGAATGCCTTAGGGATGCCAAACCTAGCTATTATATTCTTTTTAATGAATTTGACTACGGAGGTTGCCTTAATATTAACATATGCTTCTGCTTCTGCCCATTTAGTGTAATATTCTGTTGCTCTTAATATGAATGCTTTATTTTGTGTGTTCTCTACAGTAAAGGCCAGGGGTCCTATGATATCAAAAGCCCAGGTCGAAAAAGGCCATGGAGCAGTGGTAAGGTGAAGGGATGATGCGGGAGCATGAATTAGGTCAACGTGCAGCTGACATTCTTTGCATCTTTTGACATAATTGACTGAATCCGACTCTAGGGACGGCCAATAGTAACCTAAACAGATTATCTTCTTAGCTAACATCCGGCCGTTGACATGTCCTCCGTACTCTCCTGAATGCGCCTCTTTTACTATCTCTTACCCTTCTTCTATGGTCATGCATCGTAAGAGAACTCCACTAAATGATCTACGGTACAGTAGCCCTACGACTATGACGTATCTTTGAACCATCTCTCTTAATGCTCTTTTATCCGATCGGGTGGCATAGTCGGGGATGTAGCCATCATGCAGGTAATTCCAAAAATCATAGTACCATGGGTAGTCATCTTCCAGGTCATCATCATGTTGTATGCGAGCTAGGATTCCTTCTTTAGGTTTAGAATCTTCCTCCTGATCGGACTCTTCGGTCTCAGCTTTCTTACTCCTATTTTTCGAGACTTTTAGCAGCACTTCGGAGGGTTCCCCTTGGTCAGGTCTATTGGTTTGACGGACGGAGAATCTAGCCTTCTAATCAGAAATTCTTTGGAATCCTTATCATCGGGCATCTCTATGATTGAGGTTAAGATCGCTAATGAGTCAGCCAATCGGTTCAAGGCGCGGAGGATGTAGAGAAATGAAATCTTCTTGAATTTAGACATCAGCACTTTAGCTTTCTTGTGGTAGTGCGCAAGCTTAAGGGCGCTAACCTTCCATTCCCCAGCTATTTGGGAAATAACGACTTTAAAATCACCGAAGACTCTTAGCTTATCAACACCTAGGGCCTGGGCTTCTCTCAACCCTGCTAATAAGGCTTCGTACTCCATCGTATTATTGATTGCTGGAAATCCGATTTTATAGGCCATTGGGATGACAACTCCTTCCAGGGATAATAACACTATACCAACTCCTTTTCCATTCTGATTCAAAGCTCTATCAAAGTACATGGTCCATAAATCATCATCCTTTGCTTCTTCAACGTCTGCAAACAAGATACTTTCGTCGGGGAAATCAGTTCTAACCGGTTCATACCGTGGCAGAGGGAGGTGTGCCAGATGGTCGGCAATTGCTTGTCCCTTTATAGACTTTTGGGTAACATAGGTTATGTCAAACTCTGCCAAGAGCATTTTCCATCGAGCGACTCTTCCCGAAGTAACGGGTTTCTCGAAAATGTATTTTAAGGGGTCCATTCTGGCTAAGAGTTTGACCCGGTGGGCTAGGAAGTAGTGTCTCAATTTCTGGGCGGCCCAAACTACGGCTAAGCAAGTTCTCTCCATTAGGGAGTATTTCCTTTCGTAGGGTAGGAGAGATTTACTTAGGTAATAAACCACGTTCTCTTTCCTCCCAGTCTCATCATGTTGACCCAGGACCATGCCTATCGCAGACTCTGTCGCTGACACATACAAAATGAGGGGCCTATGTTTAGTAGGGCGCTTCAGGACGGGAGGACTCAATAGATATTTCTTCAGATCTTCAAATGCCTTTTGGCAGTCGTCATCCCAATGATATTCCACTCCTCCTTTTAACAACTTATAGAATGGCTCACATCTTTGCGAATGCTGCGAAATAAATCTTCTGATGAACTGTAGTCGTCCTATTAGGCCTCTTAACTCTTTAAGGTTCTTCGGGGGTGGCATTTCAAGAATGGCTTTTACCTTAGAAGGATCAACTTCGATTCCTCAATTACTCACCATAAAGGCTAGGAGTTTTCCAGAGGATACTCCGAAAACACACTTCTTCAGATTCATCTTTAGTTGGGTGTCCCTGGATCGCTAAAGAACTCTCCTGAGAGCTGTGACATGTGTTTTACGTGTTCTAGATTTTGATCAGAATATCATCTACATAAACCTCCACACAGTCCTGTATCATATCATGAAATATTGCCATCATGGCCCTCTGATAAGTGGCACCGGCATTCTTCAAGCCGAAGGGCATAACAATGTAACAGTAAGTCCCCAAGGGCGTGGTGAACGAGGTTTTCTCTTGATCCTCTAGTGATAGTCTGATTTGGTTGTGACCTGAGTAACCATCCATGAATGATAGCATAGCGTGCCCTGCGGTATTATCAATAAGCACGTCGATGTGAGGTAAAGGGAAATCATCTTTGGGAGATGCCTTGTTCAAATTTCGGAAATCAATACAGACTCGGATGCGTCCGTCTTTTTTCTTCACCGCGACTATATTGGCGACCCATTGAGGAAACAACACAACCCTGAT
Source organism: Persea americana (assembly GCA_029852735.1). Taxonomy (NCBI): domain Eukaryota; kingdom Viridiplantae; phylum Streptophyta; class Magnoliopsida; order Laurales; family Lauraceae; genus Persea; species Persea americana. The sequence continues at coordinate 21,492,667 of CM056817.1, forward strand.
GAACTTCGCTTGGTGGAGTTTGTCAACCTCCTCTTTCACTTTCAGTGCAACATCAGGGAGCATTCTTCTCAATTTCTGTTTAACTGGTCTAGCATTTTCCTCCAATGGGATCCTATGTTCCACTAGGTCGGGCGCGAGTCCGGGCATGTCACTATAATCCGATGCGAACACGTCTTGGTATTCTCTTAGGACGTTAAGGACCTCGTTCTCTTCGTCAGGTTCTAGGTATGCACTGATTTGGACCTGCTTGGGTCTTTCGTCCGTTCCCAGGTTTATCTCTTTCATCTTTTCGGTAACCGCTTGTGTTTCTTCATCAAACTTCTTAATTACTCTCCTAAATTCATCAGAAACTTCATCATCCCCTTCTTCAGTGTCTACTAATTCGTAAACACCCATTCCATCATTGATGTTCACATGTTGCACAGAAGGTTCGGGTTCTGGAACGACAGGCAGAGATTCGCAGCCTAACTTCTCGATGTTTGTCATAATTTCTTCTAGTCGAGACTGCTCCACTATAGGTATCTTCCATCGCCTTAGGTTGCCTATATTTAGATGATGATCACAGTCTTCTACTCCTACGGTTCCTATTTTTTGGGTTTTCTATTTTCTAATTTTTTTGGGTTTTTGGGGTTTTCCAATTTTTTGGGATTTTCTAATTTTTTGGGATTTTTGGAATGATATGGTACAGGTGAGGTCAGAGATGGGCTATCTACCGAGGAGGATCCTCTTCGCTGGCGTAGCCAGGCGGTGGGGCGGTACACCACTTCATGATCATTGAGGTCATCGGTTTCCCAAACTTCGTGGTTCTCTTGAGAGGAGGCTTCTCGCCAATGGCGCCATGCAACGGGCCAATATACCAATTCTTTGCTAGTAGGGTTTTCGATTTCCCATGTTTCGCGACTTTTTAGGACTTCGGCGATTGGCGTTTTTTTTTTTTTTTGGGTAGTTGAGTTAACTCACTCGCATTCAGCATGTTACAAGATAGGGTCGGGAATCTTGGATCGATAGTGTGGTCTATATTGTTCACTCCTTTTGGTGAATGGAGCTCTTTCCAAGTGCCGAAGATTTCCTCGTGAGTCTCACTTTCAGACGAAGTCGAATCTTCCCAATCTTCTACTAAAACGGTCTTGCCTTTATCATTTGGATCCAAATTGTGGCATCCCCTTCCGAACAGTGGTGCGTTGGGATCCAAGGTTTTGTCATGCTTCATGAAATGTTCTTTTAAGGTCCAGTCCTCCCGTTTATACCTTATGTCATTGTGTGTCTTGTACCCTAATCCTTCTGCTCTCGCTCTAGGGTCTAGTATAGTGGTATGTAAGGGTTGGTGATGCATTCTCCATTCTTTCCTAGCCCAAATCCGGGTTGATACCCCATCTTCTACATTAGAGTCCATCCTCTAGCTTCACCTTCGTTATCAAACATCAGATTTTGCAGGGAGGATAATTCGGAAAACATATTTTGTGTAGGGTCCATATCCATCAAAGAGATGAGAGGATCGACCTTGTACCCATGAATCTTGACCTCTGGCGTAATAGGAGCAGGTTGTAGGGTCGAGAGTATTTAAAGTTCTTCCTGTTCAATGATAGGCGGGTCTCCCATCAATTTCATGATCTTACCCAAGTGGGGAAATTTGACGCATTGGTGTCAACTTGACATAACGGCATTCATATGGTTCAACCATCGGCGTCCTAAGATCAAGTTAAAAGTGGCGAGGATGTCCATAATGTAAAATTCTTCTGGCATTGAAATTGGGCCCGCTTGGACTAATAACATAATTTTTCCACAAACCGTTTTCTTATTCCCGTCGTAACCAGTTACAACCATAGGGGCTGGAGTTAGGTCCTTTACTGTAAGCCCTAAAGCTTTGTAGGTTTTCAACAGACAAATATTCAGTGATGCACCAGTGTCGACCAAAGCTCCTGACATTTCCTTCCCTACTATCTTGACTGTTATATGTAGGGGAGAGGTCCTCACCTCAGGTGGTATTTCCTTCAATTCTTCCTCAGTAAAGGTAATGGCAGGGAACGAAGCCCCTCGGGGCCAAGGCTGAAATAGACGTTCTTAATTCTTCTGGAGTTATGCCTACCGGGACTTGTAAGCGTGTGATAGCCTTGAGTAATTGTTGCTGATGTTTGAGGGAGGTTTTAATTAGATCAAGGACAGATACCTTAGCTGGAATCTTTGTGAGGTGCCCTTAAAGGTCATATTCTCTCCTTATTTCTATCGAACTATAAGCTCTTTCATCAACTATCTCCTCAACCTGAATATTGGGTTTTTGCGAATCTAAGTTTTGAGAAACAGGGTGAGGGGGTAGTCGGGGAGGATGGATCCATCCAGATCGTAAGTGGGCCTGAGACACATTTGTGTCTGGGTAAGGATCTAGTTGGGAATTCGTGATGATCGGCGATTCTCGGTCGTTTGGCTCATCAAAATTTACCTTGTAAAGGTTAGGGGAGTCAACGATCGTATCCATCCCTGAATTGAAGATTTTGAATTTGGTCTTCCCATCCCATGGCGTGATGTATTTTCGATAATCCTTTCTTCAAAGAAATCACCATGAGACGGTTGGCTATGGTTTACACTCCCTTGAGCCGGGGCATCAATGTGTTGGTGCTCTATTACGGCGATGTTTATTAATTGGGTCTGTGGGCCCTGTCCAGAGGTTGATGCTCCATGCTGAGGTAAAGGGTTTGTATAAATCTGCATGTTGGGAATATTTTGTGCGGGATTGGTGGTTGGATTTTGATTGGGAGGGGCATTCCGTGGATCATTCCCACCTATTGGCCTAATGTTGCTCCAATCAATTCTACCTTCATCATTGAGATCATAGATCAAATCTCTAACCGTGTAGCATTGGGTGAGGTCATGACCTGGCATCCTATGGTAGGCGCAAAACTTAGTCTTGTCTAGGTGTTCGGACCATGCCCGCAGTCGTTCTGGCGGAAGTTAGAGGGCATTCTAATTTAAAAGAGACCAGAAGACAGCAGTCCATGGTTGAGGAAGGGACGATAGTTTGCCCTTTTAGGTCCGAATCTTCTTCTATTTCCATTGTTCGGGTTATTCTGGTTGCCATTGTTGTCTCTATTGTAATTGAAGGGGACGGTACCATAGTTGGGTTGAGGATTCGCGTTCTAGTTTTGCGGCGGAGCGATCGGGTTCGAGACCGGCTTTATGGGATTAGGATTCTGGTTTTGATTCACTGGAGGCCCTTGGTTTCTTGGTGGTTGGTCATAACTTTGATTATTTCTCTGAGGGTTTCGGTAGTTCTGATTGTTCCACTGATAGTTTTGATTATTCCTTTGATAATTCAGGTTACCACCTTGGAAATTGGGATTGCCATTTTGCCCTGGGTTTTGGTGTTGGTTAAAGTTAACACCGGTATGCTCTTGGTACGGTCGGTAGACCTCTTCCTGATTCAAGCTTACTTCAGGAGTCGTGCGGCTCTCTGGTTGGGTGGTTGTGCCTACCCTACGCGTGTTCTTTTTATGGTCAATGATGGTGTTCAATACCCCTTCATCTAGATTTTACTTCATCCTAGATAACCTACAGTACAGGCCACTCCAACTAACGACCTCCCCAATTGTCATCAGGGCTCTCATGGGATCCTTCATGTTTGATATGGCCATTCTTACTTGTTCTTCTTCTTGCATGTTGCAGTCCGACCGCGCGAATTGGTTTTGCCATCTCACTGCAAAATCCTCATAGTCTTCATTGTTCTTCTGTTTGAGATTAGCTAAGTCATGCCAGGGTTTGTTTTTAGTTAGATGCTGGTATCGCACTAGAAACTTCTCTACTACATCCTCGAAGGTATTGATTTCATGCGAAGGCACGAACGTATACCAAGTTAATGCATCTCCTGTTAGGGATTCCTAAAAATAATTTATGAGCATGGAGTCATTGTCTGCGATGGCACGACACTTGTTGCAAAACGAGACTAGGTGATGGTGAGGGTCAGTAGTCCCATCGTAAGGTACGAACTTATGGGCTCTAACAGGGAAAGGTGACCTCTTTTTTTTCCTCCTTTTTGGTAAAGTCGTAGAATCCTAGTTTTTTGCCAGTTGAGCTCGAGGATTTCTTTTTAATTTCGTTCTTGAGTTCCTCCACGTTTTTCTGCAATTCTTTGAATGCTAGAGGATCTATGTATTGAATTGTCTGTGGCTGACATTCTCTTTGTGGTTCTAATGAAGTAGGGGCGTAGGCCGGTTCTTGGCATTGACCTTGGAAATATGGTTGGGAGATAGGCTGATAGCTTTGGTTCAACAGAATTCCTCCGTGTGTAATCGGTTGTCCCCTATATGGGTCAACTATTGGGGTTAAAGTGGGTGGTTGATATGCTTGCTGATAGCGTGACTCATTCGCTTGGTGTGTTTGATCAGGATTTCCAACGCTCGTGGGGTTAGTAACGTTCACGTTCTGGATTGGGAGATTCTGGTTCGCATTGGGCATTTGGTAGATCGGGACTATTTGATTTTGATAAGTGAGAGGGCCCCCCTCGTATTGAGCCAGTTGGGGGTATAACATACCAGCGCCAACCATCATAGGATTGTAACGAACTTGATCCGTTGGTGGAGGAATCATTGCTTGGAATTGGGGCAGAGCCATCTCATGTTGCCGGTAGGCATCTAGCGCTCCCATATGTGTCGAAGGGTTTTGGTGCGAGATGCTGGATGTTGCCAATTGACCTATGGTCATTGGATTATGACTCATCTGGTGATATGGGTTTTCATTTATCGCAAGAGTCTGGGAAGGTGTGATGGCCCTAACCGGGGTTATGATAGGTGCGTCAGTAGGCATCCCATACTGCGGGATAGAGGACGTGATTGGCTCGGTTTGGCTGATCATGGAAGAATAGGGTATAACCCGCGAGACAATAGGATCACTCACGTGAAGAGGGTAGTCTCTTGATGAAACGTTATCGTGAACCCTATATCTTATAACCTGGCCGGTGGGACTGACTAAATCCGTACAAGTCACCCATGAATGAGAGGAGAAATGATTCTCTCTCGATGAAGGAGATGGGGTGGATGTATTGGAATGATTCCTTCCTATTGTTATGGTATTGAATGGTAGCGGGCCTCCTTCGAAGAGGGACCGTCTTATCTGTTGTGGGTCATGGCTTGAAGCTGCCAAGGATCCATCTAATACCATAGAGGGTTCTACACTTTGCGTGGTTTGGTGTGACCCGCCAGTGGTCCGGATCAATAATGGGGGTGAGAGGGGTTGAAAGTCGGACATTCCGAATGTCTGACCCTCCATTTGTGAAGAAATGTTTAGATGAGAAGAGAGAGAAGGAGAGGAAGAGGAGCACTTGTTATGTAGTTTTGTTGGAGAAGGTTTGTTTCTTATGGTGTAATGGGGGAAAGCTTAGTGGACGGTGCATTCGGACCTTTGGTTTTATTTTCGGACAACTCATAACAATCCTAAACTGAATGGGACACGGACATCAGATCATTGATTGGATGTTCATGTCTTAGAATATTACTCCAGGAAGACCCAAATAAGTGACAGGAAAACATAAGATGTCCCATCACGATCGCCAGGCTGTCGGATGTGAATTTCGACCCCCCCCCCCCATTTTCCTCTCTAAGAGAGGCATGGTTTGGGGAAATCTCTATTCGTCTATATATGCTATTTAAATTTTACATCGAAAATGAGGATTCCGACTACCCTCAAAATCGATGGATCACGATCACCAGCTACGGTACGGCTGTAACACCGTTCTTCGACGAAAGCCGAAGAAATATAGGGAGAAAATTAATAAGGTGGGTTCTTCCTCTCGTCTAATGTGCTGCTGACAACACACGATGGTTGTCCTATCACATTAATTTGGGTCTCTTTGGGTCGTTTTAATTCTTGGGTCGATTAAAGGTCATGAGTTAAAGTTCGAATAAAGGTTAATCCTCACATAGCATAATCAAAACATATCCAAGTAGAATAAAATGACTAAAATAAAGAAAATATAATAAAAGAAGGGGAGGTGCCAAATATTTAAGAAGAGAATCGGCCCTGTTCTTGGGTACCCCCTTCTGATCCCTTGGCAAAATAGGGTTCAAAGGCTAATTTTTCAAACCAAAATGATGATGCAAATGAGACTTTGATTTGTGATTTCTGTGTTTTTCGTGTGCGATACACTAGCGATAAAAGTAAAAGGCCGATGGGCCATAATTAATTGAAGGTGGCCGATGGGCCAGGAGTTTTTTGGAAATGGCCGATGGGCCAGTGTTTGCTTTCGGGTGGCCGATGGGCCGTGATTGATTAAAAGTGTATGTGAAATCACTCATCTCATCTCGTTATTCTCATTTATTCAATTTTAGAAATCAGTTCTTTATTCCCTTTTATCATTAAGTTTGATTAAATATTTGGCACCTAAGGTAGAGGAAGAAATAAATGAAAAATCTTTTTGGGTTTATTTTGTTGGTTTTATGGTTTTTATGGCTTTTTTATATTGTTAGAAGGGCCTAACTAAGGGATTTTTACTTGGATTTACATGATTAGTGCTTTACTACTGATCATTGGATTAACCCTAACCTAGGTCCTAGACCGCCCACGTCAGATCTCCCAGTCGCCTAACGAAACAGGAAAAGTGACAGGACGAAGCCTAATGCTTTAATCTATCTAATGGGGAAATCCGATCTAATCCTAGGGTATGAATAGCCTGAGGTTGATGGCTCAGCGCCTAAGCAACTTATTAATTGTGATTTTTAATTGATTCGGTTTGTTTTGAGTTGAAGATTGATTAAGAGGTGGATTAAATGTATTTTGGGGTTTTGTTTAAGTTGTTTAAGGTTTTGGGATTTATGGTTTTAATTTAAAACGTGAAACGAGGTCAAAATCAGCGAAACGAGGTTGACAGAGGACTTGGGCGCCAGCGGGGTGGTGCCTAGGATACTCTGGTGACTTGGGCACCCAGACAGTGGCGCCCAAGTGGTTGTTTCTGGGTGGTTTTGGCTAGTGGTGATGGTATCGATATTGTTTTCGAAATCCAAGGGGTTCTTACTTGGTGAGTTTTAATGTTTCAAATTGTTTTAATTCTCCGGTGTTCAAATGTAAAAGGGATTTGGATCCCGATTTTGAGACGAAACCAGGAGTTCGCGTTTTAGTGTAAATGAGAGGATGGGCGCCAAGGGGGTGGCGTCCAGGTAGATGGCTTGAGATTTTCAGGTATTCCAGATGGGATTTGATATTGGTCTTTGGGTCTGGGGGTTGTTTTGGGTTCTGGTTTCAATTAATTTAAGTTATAAGATGTTTAATTACTCATTTTAAATTGAAGTTGTGAACCAAGGTTATAGTGTAGGCTAGGCGCCACAGGGGTGGTGCCTAAGTGGTTCTTCGTCGATTCGTAATGGCTTTGAGTGCTAAGTCCGAATTGATTAAAGTTTCAAGTGTTTTAAGTTAAAAATGTTTTAATATGTTAATTTGGATTGGTTAGAATGTTAATTAATTATGTTAAGTTGTCGGTTGGGGTTCTTTATGAAAACAGGTAGGCTGGGCGCCCAGGGTGTGGCGCTCAGGTGGATTTAGAGGGTGGGCGCCCAAGGTGTCGCGACCCCGAACCGGGGCCCGGGACCGCGACGGGGTGGTGTGGATAATGAACCACCCCTTATTAATAATTAAACATTTCCTTAATTTCCCACAGGTTTCCGCGGTGAGGATTCCACATACACTCATAGAACATTTATATTGGTGCGGAAGCGTGTAGCAAATCAAACTCTTAATCCAATCACCTCAAATAAGACTGTTAATACACAGGTATGACATGATGTCAGAGTGAGCAATGATCTCATTAGCATTCCCAAAATATGAAGTTAAAGTTTAAACAAAAGATCAAGTTAAATTAACATTCCCCAAAAATAATGGCCAACAATGGCCAGTACAACCAAAAGTATAAAACAGTATCATTCTATGAACTCCCCAAAATGTTCGCAGCTCAAAGCTAAACTGAATGTCTACATGACATCGTCAGCTTGCCACTCCACTAATCGTTGCGGTTCATCAACCGCCCCCTCTGGCTCCTCCTCAAAGGCAACAACGGGAGCTGGACCTGAGTGCCACAAAAATGGGTCAGACACGACGGTCTGGCAGGTGGGTGAATAGATAATACCAATAAAGAAATCAAAGCATATCATAGACGTAACGAAAACTGTCATAAAACAGGATGCATAGTTCATTTAAAGTACAGATGCAATATAAATCATGTGGGGTATTCAAGGTACAGGAACTGACTAGATGGCAACCACACTAGAGCTAAATCCTCTCCATCAATAAGGTGATGAGAGCACATTCAGTGCGTTGGGCTCGAGCACACGAAGTGACGAGAGCCAACATTATAAACATATACATATACATATAGCTAGGCAAGACCACGGCCGCGGAACCGGGTAACGGAACAGGACAGGATCCAAGTTGCAACTGGCGGGAGCACAAGGGGGAGGCCCAAGTCAGTTGATCAGACTGACAAGGACGTCCAAGCTTAGTGGTGCCGACTCATAGGTTACATGAGAAATCAAAACGTATACAAAACATATCAGTATAAAACCATCGGGTAGACGGGGCATGGTGCTTGTAGGCACACATTTCATATTATAAAACATTCGCATAAACGGGGCTGGCAGGACATATCAGGCGTATAAATCAAAATTTGAGTAAAACAATGCAATGAATCCTCATATCATTAGGGATTATATATTGGGGCATTCATATTCAAACGACATGTATAAGGATCTTGTATGTCTATGTTACCCTTAGTATGGTACTCGAATGATAGAGGACATACTAAGTTTCCTTATGCACGTTGATGAATCTAAAAGTCCCAATACCTTTTCCGAAATGGTGTTTCTTTCTATGTCAATCTCCTTATGTCATCCCCTGGGTCTTTCCAAGGTAGTAGGGCATCAGAACAACCCATCCAAACCTTTAAATACCATATCTGAAACCAATAGAAAAGACTCAGGAATTCTGGGTAAAACTCGGTCACCTGTCGGTCAGCTGGCGGTTAGCCGCCGATGTGATCGGCGGTTAGCCGCTGTCTGGCCGCGGGGCTGACCGCGGTTCACCCTGCTAAAATGTAGCATTCTGTGTTTCTAACCGCGCCTCTCGGCTACCTTGCGGTCACATGGTTTTTGGATTGGCGGTTAGCCGCAAGCTGACCGCGCGGCTGACCGCGGTTCGCCTGTCAAAATACAGCATTCTGTGTTTCTAACCGCATCTGGGTCGGCTAGCCGCCGGTCACCTGTCGGCTAGCCGCCAAGGTGACCGCCCGCTGACCGCCCAGCTGCGGGAACTACACATCAGGTGCAGATTTCAGTGCTTTCTTTCCCAAACCATTTCACCTCAATTCCAACCATCTCCTGACGTGGAATGGGTCTATTCCCTTCCAATTATCACTTACTCCTTTCCACCAACTACCATTCCATCAATGCATTTAATTCTCCTACCAAAACAAATCTCATTCAATGCAAGTACAAACATCCTTTAAGAAGTTTATAATGACTAAAATAAACTTTGATGATGAATGCATGTATTCTCATAAAACTAATTAAGAGAAAAACCATGTCAATCAATACATTTCCAAAAGCCTTATGAAACATAATGAACCAAATGAAATAGGAATAGTAAAAATCCATATTTTCAACAAAATAAGAACTTATTCAAATCGAATCCATTCATCCACTTGCCTTGGTCTCCAAGTATGCTAGTCAAGCTCTAATCCTTCTATCAAGCTCTAAATCTACAATCCATACAAAAATCCCCAAAATACAACATTACAACCCTAGAATGTCAAAATCAAGAAATAGATGGAAATAGTTTCCAATAATCAAGGTGAAGCACCTCCATGGCTAGAAGAATACACAACCAAGAGATGAGAAGAAGAACTTACATGAAGAGTCCTCTAATGGCAAGAGTTTGCTCACAAGATAGCTTGGAATGGGAGGCTCTCTCTACAAATGGTATCAAGAAGAAGCTCTCATGGAGGGGAAGAAGATCACCACCTCCATTTTGCCTTTAGCACTAGATTTGAGAGAGATTGAGAGATGGAGAAGCAAGGAGCAAGAAGAAAACCCTAGGCTGGGCTGGAATTCTCTATTTCTCAAGAAGTTGCAAGAAGAGGAAGAAGAAAAGGACTCCTCCTTATATAGAAAATGGCAATGGGTCCCACAACTTAAAAGTCCAATCGAGCTAAAACATCGTTCTACGGGCTTCCGACGGATTCAACGAAGAAGGAAGAATTGATCATCGAAATTTCTACTTTCCAAAAAGTATATATTTTACGAGTTTCGGAGACATTGAAAATAGTGTCCAGATTTTGTGTAAAAAGACTGTTTTACCCCTATAAATGGCAAAGTAGGGTTTAGAGGTCTTGAATGGAAACGGAGCAAATACGAAAGTTGTTGGGAATCATAAAATACATTAAACGGAGCAAATTACCGATTTCCAGAATTATTAAATAAATCCCAAAACTAATCAAGACACACTAAAAGGAACCCCCAAAGGGCCCCACTAGATCAAAAGAGTTCCCAAAATTATTTAAAGCTATAAAAAGCTATTCTAATCCAGATTTAACCCATTTCCACTAATCTCACTTATAACTCAAACGCGTCTTAATTAACACTAAAAGGAAACTCTCGGGGCGGGGTCTTACATCCTCCACCCCTTAGGGCATTTGCTCCACCAAATGAAATAAAATAACTAACCTCGGGTAGTAGATGCGGATACTTCTTCTGAACTTGATCCCGTAATTCCCACGTTGCCTCTTCAGGTCCGTGATTTTCCCAGAGCACTTTCACCCATTGTATAGTCCTTGTCCTCAGTTCCTGTTCTTTCGTATCGATGATCCGAATAGGCTTCTCGACATAGGTGGCATCTTCTCTGATCTCTAATGGTTCATGACGGAGTACATGCGACGGGTCGGGGACGTACTTTTTCAACATAGACACATGGAACACATTGTGTACGCCGGAAAGCTCAGGTGGTAAGGCCAATCTGTAAGCCACGTCACCAATCTTGCTCACGATATGATAGGGTCCAATGTATCTCCGAGATAATTTGCCTCTCTGTCCGAATCTCAAAGTTCCTCTAGTAGGTGACACCTTCAAGAAAACCTTATCTCCTTCCTTAAACTGTAAGTCCCTTCGATGAGAGTCTGCATAACTCTTCTGTCTACTCTGGGCTACTTTCAGACGTTCTTGGATCAACTTGACTTTGTCACCGGTTTCACTCACCATAGTCGGTCCATGAAAACTGCGAATACTTACTTCTTCCCAACAAACTGGAGTTCTACATCTCCTGACATACAATGCCTCAAAAGGCGCCATCCTCAAGGGTCTGAATTGTTCTTTCCGACTGACCATCTGTTTGTGGGTGATACGCTGTGCTGAACTGAAGCTTCGTTCCCATAGACTCATGCAAAGTCCTCCAGAATCTCGAGACGAATCTGCTATCTCTGTCCGAAGTAATGGAGACTGGCTGCCCATGACGGCTGACGATCTCGTTGACAAACAACTCTGCGAGAGGTAACATATGCATCTTCTCTCCGGTCTTCATAGGAATGAAATGAGCTGATTTGGTAAGACGGTCCACAATGACCCATATGGAGTTGTTCCCTTTTCTGGTCCTTGGCAATCCCGAGATGAAATCCATGGTGATATGTTCCCACTTCCATTCTGGGATCTCTAATGGCTGCAATAACCCTGGAGGTCTCTGATGCTCTGCTTTCACCAACTGACACGTCATACATCGGGAAACGAAAGCTGCTATTTCCCTCTTCATGTTGTTCCACCAAAATCTGCCCTTCAAGTTCTGATACATCTTCGTGCTACCCGGATGCATAGAGTACTTCGTACTGTGCGCCTCTGTCATAATGTCGTTCTTCAAATCTTCAATGTTGGGCACGCATAGACGATCACGATAGAATAAGACTCCATCCACAATACGAAAATCAGGACGTTCTGCTATATGCTCTGAAATCTTGGCCAACTCTGGATCTTGCAATTGGTTGTCCTCGATCTTCCGAATGAACGAGGGTTCAGACACTGACATGTTGGCTAACATCACTCCCTTGCTTAGGGGCTGAAAATCTACCCCCAACTCTTCAAATTGCTGAAAGAAGCACGTAACTCTTAGGCTTGCCACACTTGCTGACTTCCTACTCAAGGCATCGGCTACTACATTTGCCTTTCCCGGGTGGTACTTGATCGGAAAATCATAATCTTTGATATATTCCATCCATCTTCTTTGTCTCATATTCAACTCCTTCTGAGAGAACAAATACTGTAAGCTGCGGTGATCGGAGTGGACTTCGAATTTCTCTCCGTAGAGGTAATGTCTCCACATCTTTCGCGCAAAAACGACCGCTGCTAACTCCAGGTCGTGCGTTGCATAGTTCTTCTCGTGGTCCTTCAACTGACGGGATCCATAAGCAACGACTTTTCTATCTTGCATCAACACACAACCGAGTCCTATATTCGAAGCATCTGTAAAAATGGTGTAACCGCCGCTCCCGGATGGTAAAGTGAGGACGGGTGCTGAAGTTAATCTCTTTTTCAACTCTTGGAAGCTGGCCTCGCATTGGTCTGTCCACACATAAGGTGCATTCTTCTTGGTCAACTTCGTCAATGAAGCTGCAATCGACGAAAATCCCTGCACAAATCTTCGATAGTAACCCGCCAATCCAAGAAAACTCCTGATTTCTGACGCATTCTTCGGTCTTTCCCACTTCACAACTGCATCTATCTTGGCTGAGTCCACTGATAATCCTTCTTTGGAAATGATATGACCTAAAAATGCGACTTCTTCATGCCAAAAATCGCACTTAGAGAGCTTCGCATACAATTGATTATCTCTCAGAAGTTGCAATGCTATCCTCAAATGCTCTTCATGCTCTTCTCTAGACTTAGAGTACACCAAAATGTCATCAATAAACACCACTGTGAATTGGTCTAAGTACTCAGCAAATATTTTGTTCATCAAAGCCATGAATACTGCTGGTGCATTCGTCAGTCCAAATGTCATCACTAGAAACTCATAGTGTCCATATCTCGTCCGGAACGCTGTCTTCGATACATCTGAATCTCTAACTCTCAGCTGATGATAACCGGATCTTAGATCGATCTTCGAAAAGTAAGCAGCACCTTGCAATTGGTCAAACAATTCATCTATCCTTGGCAATGGATACTTGTTCTTGATGGTAGCTTGGTTCAATTTCCGGTAATCAATACACATTCTCATGGAACCGTCTTTCTTCTTAACGAATAAAACTGGAGCTCCCCAAGGTGAGACGCTCGGTCTAATAAAACCTTTATCCAACAGTTCTTGCAACTGAATCTTCAACTCTCCTAATTCAGCTGGAGCCATTCTGTATGGTGCGATAGATATCGGAGCGGTCCCTGGTAACAATTCGATGGTGAAGTCAATCTCCCTAACAGGTGGTAAACCTGGGATTTCTTCTGGAAAAATGTCTGGGAATTCGCAAACAATTGGGATCTCCTCCACCCCTTGGGACCGTTTATCCTCCGTGATAAACGCTAAATAGCATTCACATCCACTTCTCACTAGTCTATCAGCCTTCAATGCTGAGACGAATCTTGGACAAGAATTTCTCCTCTGCCCATGGAACAATACGCCTGCTGGGGTCTCCTCTAATTTGAACGTGAGGGTCTTATGGAAACAGTCCATCGTAGCATGGTACCCTGCTAACCAATCCATTCCTAGAATGACATCGAAATCATACATCTCCAACAAAATAAGATTCGCCGGTAACACCACATCTCCTATCTTAATAGCACATCTAGGATAATATTTCCTACACACAACTTGTTTGCCTACGGGGGTGGACACTGTCAATACATACTCAAGTTCTCTAGCAGGCATATCAATCAACTTAGAAAATTTTGGAGACAAGAAGGAGTGCGTAGAGCCAGGGTCAAACAAAATCTTAGCTTCAAATCCACAAACTAGGAGTGTACCTTCCACCACGTTATCTGCCGCCTCTGCATCAGCTTGGTTAATTGCATACACTTGTCCTCGCTGTTGAGGCCTGTTCTGAGCCTGCTGTTGCCTCCCCTGCTGTGCATTCCTATTCTGCTGAGGAGGACGCTGATTCTGATTCTGTCCTTGTTGACGAGCTTGATGCTGTTGTGGAGGTCTATATTGTTGTTGTGGAGCCTGCTGCTGGAGTGGCCTGGGCTGGTTCTGTACAGCTAATGCATTCTGAGGTGGTGCCTGGCGCTGTGTTCCTTGTTGTTGCTGATTCTGTCTGTTGTTACCTTGCCCAGCCTGTCTTGGGCAGTCTTTGAGCTGGTGTGCCATGGATCCACATCTGAAACATGCTCCCGTAATCGTACGGCATTGAGCACTCTCGTGGTTCTTACCACAGTGAACGCAAACTAGAGCATTCTGCACGTTTTGTTCATGCCTTGGTCGTTTGTTCTGATGGTTCCTTGGTGGGTGATTCTGTTGGTGAGCTGGTGCCTTTCCTTGGATCTTGAGGATCTTGTTGTTCAGGTTCTCGAATTTGTAGGCCCGTCTCACAGCCTCTTCAAAAGTGATAGGTGGTACAACACCCATGGCATCCCTCTCAATGATCGGGTTAAGTCCTTTAAGGAACTTCGCTATCTTTTTCTCCACAGTGTCAATCGACTCGAGGGCATATCGAGACAACCTTTCGAACTTCGTGAGGTACTCTTGAACGGTCGTGTTACCTTGTACGAGCTGCTGGAATTCAATGGCCTTCTGCCTCTTCACATGTGTCGGTACATACTTGTCACCGAATTGTCTCTTGAAACTTGTCCAAGCCTCTGCGTCTGCTATGGTCCTATACTCAGCCTTGATTATTTTCCACCATATATCTGCTAGGCCGGTGAACATGGAAGCGGTGAGTTGCACTTGCTGTCTACCGGTACATCTAAATATCTCAAAGATGTTCTCCGTATGCTCCAACCAGTCGTCTGCAGCTAGTGGGTCCTCATGTCCAGTGAACTCCTTGGGACCCCTCTTCCTAAACTTTTCATACAACGCGTTGGGATCATGTTCCCTATTGTTAATGACAATCTGAGTGCCTAGAGGTTGCGCTGGTGCCGGTTCAGGTCTCCTTTCTAACACTTCTAACAACTGCCTTTGCATCGTAGCCATCTCCCTAGCATGCTCTTCATCCTTCCTGGCCATTTGCTCTTGCAATCTGGCTTGATTTTCATTGGCTTGACGTTGCTGGTCAAGCATGGCTTGCATCATCTGTTGAAATTGATTCTGCATGTTTGGATCCGGAGTACCGTTTCCTAGTGGCCCGGTGTGTTCACTATTGCTTGCGGTGGGATTGTCGGTTACGGGTCTTTTTCGAGGTGGCAGATCACTGTAAAACAAATCGTTAGCACATAAAGTCATATAAGGGTTACACATTGCTCACACGAGTCTAACTAACGAAAAGTCTAACAAAAAGTCTAACGGATCCTCGCCACGTCCTTAGGATTTCTAGTTTCTTTTAATTGCCTGAAACACGTCTCGCTCTGATACCAGCCTGTCGCGACCCCGAACCGGGGCCCGGGACCGCGACGAGGTGGGGTGGATAATGAACCACCCCTTGTTAATAATTAAACATTTCCTTATTTACCCTTAGTATGGTACTCGAATGATAGAGGACATACTAAGTTTCCTTATGCACGTTGATGAATCTAAAAGTCCCAATACCTTTTCCGAAATGGTGTTTCTTTCTATGTCAATCTCCTTATGTCATCCCCTGGGTCTTTCCAAGGTAGTAGGGCATCAGAACAACCCATCCAAACCTTTAAATACCATATCTGAAACCAATAGAAAAGACTCAGGAATTCTGGGTAAAACTCGGTCACCTGTCGGTCAGCTGGCGGTTAGCCGCCGATGTGATCGGCGGTTAGCCGCTGTCTGGCTGCGGGGCTGACCGCGGTTCACCCTGCTAAAATGTAGCATTCTGTGTTTCTAACCGCGCCTCTCGGCTACCTTGCGGTCACATGGTTTTTGGATTGGCGGTTAGCCGCGAGCTGACCGCGCGGCTGACCGCGGTTCGCCTGTCAAAATATAGCATTCTGTGTTTCTAACCGCATCTGGGTCGGCTAGCCGCCGGTCACCTGTCGGCTAGCCGCCAAGGTGACCGCCCGCTGACCGCCCAGCTGCGGGAACTACACATCAGGTGCAGATTTCAGTGCTTTCTTTCCCAAACCATTTCACCTCAATTCCAACCATCTCCTGACGTGGAATGGGTCTATTCCCTTCCAATTATCACTTACTCCTTTCCACCAACTACCATTCCATCAATGCATTTAATTCTCCTACCAAAACAAATCTCATTCAATGCAAGTACAAACATCCTTTAAGAAGTTTATAATGACTAAAATAAACTTTGATGATGAATGCATGTATTCTCATAAAACTAATTAAGAGAAAAACCATGTCAATCAATACATTTCCAAAAGCCTTATGAAACATAATGAACCAAATGAAATAGGAATAGTAAAAATCCATATTTTCAACAAAATAAGAACTTATTCAAATCGAATCCATTCATCCACTTGCCTTGGTCTCCAAGTATGCTAGTCAAGCTCTAATCCTTCTATCAAGCTCTAAATCTACAATCCATACAAAAATCCCCAAAATACAACATTACAACCCTAGAATGTCAAAATCAAGAAATAGATGGAAATAGTTTCCAATAATCAAGGTGAAGCACCTCCATGGCTAGAAGAATACACAACCAAGAGATGAGAAGAAGAACTTACATGAAGAGTCCTCTAATGGCAAGAGTTTGCTCACAAGATAGCTTGGAATGGGAGGCTCTCTCTACAAATGGTATCAAGAAGAAGCTCTCATGGAGGGGAAGAAGATCACCACCTCCATTTTGCCTTTAGCACTAGATTTGAGAGAGATTGAGAGATGGAGAAGCAAGGAGCAAGAAGAAAACCCTAGGCTGGGCTGGAATTCTCTATTTCTCAAGAAGTTGCAAGAAGAGGAAGAAGAAAAGGACTCCTCCTTATATAGAAAATGGCAATGGGTCCCACAACTTAAAAGTCCAATCGAGCTAAAACATCGTTCTACGGGCTTCCGACGGATTCAACGAAGAAGGAAGAATTGATCATCCTAATTTCTACTTTCCAAAAAGTATATATTTTACGAGTTTCGGAGATATTGAAAATAGTGTCCAGATTTTGTGTAAAAAGACTGTTTTACCCCTATAAATGGCAAAGTAGGGTTTAGAGGTCTCAAATGGAAACGGAGCAAATACGAAAGTTGTTGGGAATCATAAAATACATTAAACGGAGCAAATTACCGATTTCCAGAATTATTAAATAAATCCCAAAACTAATCAAGACACACTAAAAGGAACCCCCAAAGGGCCCCACTAGATCAAAAGAGTTCCCAAAATTATTCAAAGCTATAAAAAGCTATTCTAATCTAGATTTAACCCATTTCCACTAATCTCACTTATAGCTCAAACGCGTCTTAATTAACACTAAAAGGAAACTCTCGGGGCGGGGTCTTACACAAGGGGTGGCGCCCAGATGAATTGTTTTGTGCTTCGGGTCGGTTTGCTGTCTTTTAGGTCGATTTAAGTTTAAATTGACTAAAGGACTTAGTGTATTTAGATGTGGGATGCTATTCGTATTCAATTGGGATTTGTTTAAACGTCAATTAATTGGGTTGAGTTGTGAATTTGGTTTTTTCTGAAAACAGGGAAGCTGGACGCCCAGGGTGTGGTGCCCACGTGGGTTTGACGGATGGGTGCCAAGGGTGTGGCGCCCAGGTGAACTATTCTATGGTTCGAGTCGGTTCCGTATTTTTTAGGTTGATTTGCAGTTGAGCTTTTATGGGTTGATGTATTTTAAATTAAAAGTGCTCTGTTGCGTTGATTAAGATTAAATTCCGCTTCGATTAATTAGGCTTTAGTGACTGGGGAGGTTGGGCGCCCAGAGGGTGGTGCCCAGGTGGATTTGACAGGATGGGCACCCAGGGGGTGGTGCCTAAGTGTCTGTCTTGTATGTTTGAGCTGGTTCGATGTTTTAAGTCTATTCGAGCTTATGGTTCCGATTGTTTTAGATTTCAAGGGTGTTCCGGTGTGTTGATCGTTATTGAATTCGAATTTAATTTCAAGTGGGGTTTTCTAGTGATTGTGTAAGATGGACGCCAGGAGGGTGGTGCCCAAGTGGATGCGGAAGGATAGGCACCAAGGGGGTGGCGCCCAAGTAGATAATTTTGTGGTTTATTCGTTTTGTATTTTCTAAATTGGTTTGAGTCCAAATTGGTTAAGGTTTCAAGCCTTTTAGGTTAACAATGTTTTAAGGTGTTAATTCGGGTTTAATCAATTAAGTTTAATTAAATGGTGGTTTCTAAGGGAATGGGATAGGATAGGTGCTAGGAGGGTGGTGCCCAAGTGTAAAGGCAGGCTGGGCGCCCAGGGAGTGGTGCCCAGGTGTCTGTTTTATGGTTTTTTTGTTGATTTTGTGTTTTTAGGCCGGTTCAAGTCTAAATTGATTGAGGTTTCGGGTTTCTTAAATCTAAAAGTGTTTTGTTATGTTAACTAGGATTAAATTCGGGTTGTGGTTAATTATAAGTTTTAATTAAGGGTTCTTTAGTGATGGAATAGGATGGGCGCCAGGAGTGTGGTGCCCAAGTGTATAGGCAAGCTGGGCACCCAGGGGGTGGCGCCCAGGTGGACTGTTTTGGAGTTGTGTTGGCTTTGAGTTTTTGAGTTAATTAGAGATTAAGTTGATTAAGGTTTCAATTATCTCAGGTTTAAAATGTTTTACTGTGTTGATTCAGAGTGGTTTAAGGTCTTAACTAATTAACTTAAGCTTTAACCGGGGTGTCTTAGAGAATAAATAGGCTGGGCGCCCGGGGGGTGGCGCCCAAGTGGTTGTGGAAAGATGGGCGCCCAGGGGGTGGCGCCCAGATGGCTGACTTTTGGGGTTTTAAGTTTTTGTGTTTTTAAGTTCTTAATTATTTCTAAATCCGAATTAATTAGGGTCTTAATGTTTTAGAACTCTTAATGATGTGATGTTGCTTAAGTTTACTAATTATGTTGTTTTAATTAATCTTAAGATTTATCCTACTTAGGCACTAAATTTGATAACTTAGACTATCTAACTATTCTTTTTTGGGTTTTTGGGATATCTTTTAATTTGTTTTAGGTTTTTCCTCTAATTTACTAGAGAGTAAGGAAAGAGAAGAAGGGGTTTTATGTTTTATGATTTTTTTTGGGATTTTCTATGGATGTGGGGTTCAAATGATATGATGTGAAGTGTGACAAAGATGGTAATTCAAAGCTCGAAACTGATCAAACAACCTAACATATCATTATCATGCAATTTCTAAATTAACTAAATGCAAAAGATCGGAAGTTGTGCACAAAAGTGGAGGAATCCACTTGGGCGCCACACCTGTGGTGCCTACCCTGCTCAGTCAGAGTTTTCAATGGAACACAGCGAATGCACAAGAATCTTAGTATTTTCAACACAACTTCCGATATTCTGCGACTGATGCGAATGTTTTAATTCAAACTACTAATGATGCAACTAACGAACCTACAAGCAAACAATGCAACGGGCGGAGATCTAGAACCTGGACCCTATCGCAGAAGGGTAGGCGCCCAGGTGGTTCGGGTGAGGGCAGGCGCCCAATGGGTGGCACCCAGGTGGTTCCGGAGAGGGCAAGCGCCCAGTGGATGGCGCCCAGATGGTTCCGGAGAGGGCAGGCGCCCAGTGGGTGGCGCCCACCCTTTCTGCCAAGGGCTTCTTGCGACCTCTTCGATACAAATGATGATGATGATGATGCTAATGCGAGATTTGACCTAGCTATGCAATCAGAACTACGAAATCAAAGCAAATCTGCTATATTTAAATGAACCTAAGCATGTTACTAACATAATAATGCATTAATACCATTTTTATCTCCAGTTAATGTAGATCTATGATGCTCAAATGGCCCTAAGCATGTTTCTAAGCATGAATGGTAATGGAGTGTAGTAAAAGAAGGGAGATCTAGGAATACCAGTATGATGAAACGTTTCTCAAGCTCCTAAATTGAAGCTTTCGCAATGATCCATAGCTCCAGTTGAAGATATGGAAGCCTCCTCCTCTCTTTCTCCTTCTTCTACTATAGATCTGAAGTTCTTCTCTAATGGTGGTTACCTTTCTTCTTCCTTTTCTATTCTCTCTTTTTGTCTCTTTTCTTAGGGTTTTTGGGTAGCCTCCCCTTGTAAATGAAGTTAAGAGGGATTATATAGGTTTTGGGATGAGTTTAGAAGGGCTAGGGCTTCATTACTTCGGGTTTCTAGAAGGTCTCACGCATCCCTAGGCGGCTTAAGTTGTTTTAGGGTGAACTAGGGTTTGGAGGGAGGATGGGCGCCCATGGGGTGGCGCCCAAGTGTCTGTGCAGTCTGGGCACCCACAGGGTGGCACCCAGGTGGTCTTGGAGAGGGTGGGCGCCCACAGGGTGGTGCCCAGTTGGTTTGTGTTTCGCTTTTGGACCTTGGTCCCATTTGGAGTCGAGATTGAACGGATATATCTTCAGCTGGGGGGACCTACATTAGCAATAATGGGTTGGGCTTCACATGGGTGGTGCCTAGATAGATTTCAAGGCTGGGCGCCACATGGGTGGTGCCTAGGTGGTTAGGTTCGTTTTCGGTGCTTGGTCCCTACGTATGAGTGGTCCCGGTCTAATCTCGAGCCAATTAGTAAATTTGGAGGCTGGGCACCCACCATGAGGTGCCTAGGCGGCCTTGGACTGTGTGGGCACCACAAGGTTGGTGCCTATGTGGAACTCAGTAGAGTAGGCGCCACATGGGTGGTGCCCAGATGGAGTTTCGTCATTTCTTAGGACAAACTTCAAAAGCTCATAACTTTTGACTGGCTTATCGGATTTGGACGTTCTACATATCGTCAGAAAGATCTTGAAGTGAGGAATCTAATGGTTCAAATGTACTGATGATTAGGGGTCAAGAAAAGTGAGGGATATCTGGATCAATGGATTCAGTTTCCTAACTTAGGCTGATCGGGTGACATTTGGGCAAACTAATCATAGTCTTTGTAGGGATTGGCCTAAGCATGTCTTAAGTGGTCCAGAAAAGGTTTGAATAGTGTCTTGGTTCACTACTTATGTAAGTGGTGGGTTGGGCTCAAGATCTTGACGCGACTCGGCTTCTCTCCCACGAATTTCTAGAAATCGTCAAACTAAGTCTAAAATTATCAACAAGCATCTTCATCGTCGTTAATTAATCTGAATTATTTCATTAATCATCCAATTGTGGGTGAAATGGGGCACCGCTATATATGATAGGTATTTAAGGCTATTATAGGGGCCAAATGTGGTGTCTACAGAGTCCTCTGAGAGTACGACCCAGGAAGCCAGGGCTAGGAAGCCGGATTCGAAGAAGATCTTCGCCATGCGAGAGAATTTGAAGGAATTCTTCGCAGACACAGATGCCATTGATTCTGACATTGTGTTGCAGAGAGATCTCGCTGTTTATCTAACTTATTGGCTGGGTGAGGCTGTTTTTGCTAAAGGAGATGGAACACACATCAGGCCGCATTGCATTTTTCTGGCTTGTCAGATGGCGTTTGTAGAGCGGCTTGCTTTGGTGCCTGCTCTTTACTCCTATTTATGTACCGAACTGCAGGCTGCTGCTTTCCTGGTTCGGCTTGGGCTTCCCATGAACATGGTATTTTCAGTCCATATTTTCTATTAGTGATATGTATACCACTGTCCCAGTTTCCATCGATTGGGTGCTGCTCAGGACAATGATCCTTTTATGATTCGGTTGGCTAGAGGGAAGCCTGTTTTCGAATCTCTCTTATCTGCCCGTTTGAGGATCCGACGATTCTGGGACGTCGGGATGGGGCAGTCTTTAGTGAAGCTTTCTCCGGGCTTGCGGAAGAAGGCTTTTGATTTTGGTATCTCCCGTGATTCCACCAGGGTAGGGTCTAGGAGACACTATTCTTTAACAAATGCGGAGAGGGGTTGGATTTTTAACATATGTGTCGGTACAATGGTGTACCGTAGACATCTTTTCGTCGACATCCAGCCGTATGTTCCCTCGCGTTTTACCATGCAGTTGGGCTTCTCCCAAGGCGTTGTTGGAGCGCCTTCGAGCAAGGTGAAGCGTTTTGGAGGTCTGAAGGATGGGAGGAATGCATGAGCTTTTATAGCGCGGAAGACACTACTGCCATGATTTCGTATCCTGAGTTGCCAACTTTTCGGACTGTCGGCTTCACAAAATGGTTTGTGGAGAGCTTCTCTGCATACCGGGGGCTTTCCAAGAAAGAGCTTGATGTAAAGCAGTCTTCCGGGAAGGGTCTTGGGAAGTCGGATGGCGTCCGCCGAGAAAAAGTTCTGGCTTTCCTTTCTGGGGAAAAGCACAGAACAGGTTTTCTCAAGGACCAGGACGTCATCAGATCGGGAGCTGCACAAGAAATACCCGGTGAGGTCTTGGAACAGCTCGCCGAGGAGGAGGCTGAGGTCGCTGCTTGGATACAAGCTGAGCGAGCAAAGGCCTCCATGGAGTCTACCGGCAAGAGCAGACCATCCAGTGAGGACTCTGGCGAGAGGCCCGATTTCGATGGTGGGGCGGGAACTTCCAGCAATTCGTCCCGTAGGAGCAAGAGGAGAAGAGGACAGCGCCGAAGTCAGAGGCGGTACGAAAGCTCTCCTGATCTGGAAATTCCATCCACCATTGTTGAGGAGGCATCAGGGGATGATGATGAGCCTCCGGAAAAGAGGAGCCGAGAGGAAGAGACCATTGATGATGGTATGCTTTTCCCTTTTCTCTTTCCGTTCCTTTTCTTTCATGAGAGCTTTTGTTTTGATCTACTGCTTTCTTTCTTTTGGCAGAAGATGATGGTTTGATGATACCTGAGGTTCCGGCCGATGAGGCAGTGACGGATCCAATTGCGGCATCTAAGGAAGAACCCAGAGATTCTGAGGTAGATCCAGAATCTCCTCCTGGTATGACTTTCTTTTCTTCTTTTTTTTTTCTTTGTTTTTCTTTACTGCCACTTGCTGACATATATTTTTGTGCTAGCTGACTTGCCAGAGGATTCAGACGACTTCGAACCATCCATGGACGCAACTTTTGATGATGCATTGGATGAGCTCATGGAGGCAAAAAGCATTCTGCCGGTCGTCGAAGAAGGTATACAGTAATAGTCTTGGTATTGATTTTTGACAAGATCATATTCATACCTTTTTCATTTTTCATTGGCAGGTTGTGAGGCGACAGGAGAAGTTCCTCTATCCTTTTTCAGAGTCAGAGCAGGGGGTGCCCGCGACTGATCCAGAAGTAGGGGCTTCTTTTACTAGTTTCGATGAGGCAGAGGCGAGTCCGCCTGGTGATATTCCTTCCCCAGCGGCTCCAATTGGAAAGAGCTTCTTGATTACTCTTCCAACGGTGCCTGACATGGGTAGTCGACCAACGGAGCATGGCGAGTCTTCATCTGAGCCATCTCGTCAGTTTGCGAGGAAGGTGTTAAAGAGAGTCTTGAGCTCATGGGTAGAGACTCTTTCTTTTGGCCATTTGGAGGCTGATTTCGGCATGGTTAAGCATGTGCAGGACATTCTTGCCAATAGCAAAGAAGTCGGTCTGGACATTACAGATGCCAAGGCTTTTGTTGATGAAGTAATCACTCTAGGCAACAAGTGGAATGAGACCAAGAGCTTTCCAAATGATGACTTCTTCAACGAAATGTTTTTGAAGCCTTCCAGCGAGGTCAAATCTGAATTGAATGAGATCTCGCGGACTCGGAAGCAGCTCGTCTGGGAGAGGAACGTCACCGAATTGGCTATTATTGAGCTAACACAGGACCAACACCGTCTTGACAGGGAGGTCACTGAAGCCAAACAACGTCTCAAGCTATTGGAAGAACAGGCCACTACCAAGTGGGCAGCTACTTTGAAAGCTCGCGATAGAGAGAGGACTCTCATTCGCCAGGTTGAGGAGGTTGAAAGCAATCTCTGGAGGAAGACTTAGGAATACGAACAATGGTAGATTCTCTGGGAAGAGCTTCCTCATGCTGAAGATGGGTCACGACAGCATACTGCTTTTTATGGGAAAATCCTGAAGAAACGTGGCCTAGAAGCTTTGGAGGCTAAGGCCAAGAGTTTGCTTGAGGAGTTAAGCCTTTGGTTGAAGACCACGTCGGACAAGTCTCCTGACTTTGTAGCAAACTTTTCCCCTTTTGTTCTGGCACCTTCATGTATAAACATTTTTCGGCACCTTTTTTCTTTTTTGTATCCCCTTATTTCACTTAAATTCATTTTTGATGAAAACATAAGCAAAAATTGAATGGGAATGGTTTGTTTGAAAATTTGATCAAAAGGTTATCATTTTGTGAAAATCTTTTGTCAAATGGTTGTTTTAGGCATGAAAGCCGGATTTTGTGTCGAAAAGCCTGGTTTTTTTATGGCTTGAAAGCTGAATTTTGGATGGCGTGAAAGCCAAATTTTGGTGGCATAGGAGCCAAAATTTTGTTTGTGGCATGGAAGCCGGTTTTTGGCTTGAGAGCCAATTTTTGTGGCGTGAAAGCCAAAATTTTGGTTTTGTGGCATGAGAGCCAATTTTTGTGGCATGGGAGCCGATATTTGGCATGAGAGCCGATTTCTTTTTTTTTTGTTTGGCGTGAAAGCCAGATTTCATGGCATGGAAGCCGGTTTTTTTTTATTTTATTTTATTTTAAAACCAAGTTTCTTTTTGTTAGCATGGAAGCCAGATTTTTGATTTTTTGGCATGAAAGCTAGGTTTTTGGCATGAAAGCTGGGTTTTGGCGTGAAGGCCAGGTTTTTTGGTTTTAAAAAATGCAAGTATCGACTAAGAGTAGCCTCCCTGCTAAGTGGTATTGCAAGTATCGATGGAATGTCGCTTCCTTGTTCATTCGGTTGCTAGTATCGATGGAATGTCGCCTCCTCGCGGATTTGGGTGCAAGTATCAACTGAATGTCGCTTCCTTGCTTTTTTCCCAAAAAATTGGTTTTGTGGGTATTGATGGTGTTGGAAGTGGGTGGACCTCTTGGATAGGTTTCAAAAACTTTTCACCAATTAGAAGTGATGAACACCTATCCAAAAGCCATCAAAACCCAATTCAGGATGCATGTCCTCAAACTCAGTCATCATGATCAGTAAACAAACCTATCAAAAGGATAGAAACAACACTAAACATTCAACCATGAAATTCCACAACATACAAGGAGTAGAAAATACCTATGGAGCTTGGTTGTGCTCTAATGGAGAACTTGATTCAACTCTTTGATGAAGAGCTCTTCTAAGATCAGAATCTCCAATGCCCAATCGTCTTCCACGCTATGACCCGCTTCAAATCTCTTTCCACAAGAGAGATGGTGGAATCTCCAAGAGAAAGACTATCTAGAATCTCCAAGGAAACTAGAAGGGAACTAGAAGAGAGAGAAGGGAAGAAGAATGCAACTCTTGCAAACTCAAGAGGAGGTGGGCATGCACAACTCCTTGGAATAGGGCATGGACGTCCAAGGGTGCTCCCTCCTCTTCCTTTTATAGCTTTTCAACCTTCTCTCTTAGTGTATTATTAGAAGCCCAACTTCCATTACACTAAGTAACCTTTACTCTACTATTACCACTATTAGAAGTCTCACTTCAAATAGAAATAGTAGTTTTCCTTTCTGAGCTCAAATAGAATTAGAAAAGATCCAATCTTGGGCTAGCGTGGGGACCACTAGGGATTCCATAGAAAGCTAGCTCCAACTGGGACACCGTGACCTCACATCTCATGTACAATCCGGGCCCACGGTTAATTGCAAATAACTCCACTATATAAATACAATTGAACTCCAGTCTTAGGAATAAATTACATGGAGACCCTAAACTTCCCTATCACTATAAGTGGGCCCCTCTATCATTATCCATGGGTCAATTGGACAGACTGTCCCACCAATTTTGACCCATATCTTATTATCCTTGAGACCCAATTAATTATAGTAATCATTAGTACCATCCAATTAACTCTTAATTGAGATGGGTGTACACTTACCAATGATAAATCCACTAATTGGCACAACGGGATAATAGAGATAGATTCCATCTTGACCATTACATGTTCCCACAGTCCTACTACCACGTACCCAAGACACCGAGATGCTGACCTACAGTTGGCCTCACTCATTGGTGACTCAAAGTAAATGAATAGATAGAAACTTGAGTTCATAAATGTCTCAGGATTGAGAGCCTATTGCTAGAGAATTATGAGAGCAGACCTTAAAGTAAAGACAATGTTCATAAGGTGCTTCTCATGGTCCTTCAATACATCCAATATACCAGCACTATGATCCAGAATCTTACACTCTAATGGTCGAGACAAATCACACTATCTCATAGTAATCAAAGTACTGCAACCTTGTCAGATGAGATGTCCAGTCTCATCACTGGTTGTGAAGATATTCAAGTATAAGATTTGCTATACATATCTCCCGTATGTGGATCTCATCCATACACATGTATTGCATCTAGTATACTTATGGACTCCGGTTCATCTCATGAACCATCATGTCATTCGTATTGGTTATGTGCATTTAAGTAATAAACACCATTCATCTCATGAAAGGAAAGCATGAATATATTGATAAATAAAGAAATTAATCAATTTATTACATCAATCTTAATGGATTGATACCATAAAACTAACAAATGGAATGTCGCCTCCCCACGATTTTTGAAATTTGAGATTTTTTCGAACCTTTGTTTTTGTTTTGAAATTTGGGTTGTGGATATCAACTGAAACGTTGTGTCTCCACGATTTTTTTGAAATTTTGCAAGTATCGACGAGGTGTCGCTTTCTGCGATTTTGAGGTTTTAGAAGTATCGAATGGGGTTCGCATCCTTCCGATTTTTGGGTTTTGTGTGAGTATCGACTAAACGTCGCTTCCCCACGGTTTTTTGAAAAACCATTTTTTTGTTTAAAGACACGAAGGTCGTAAATTCTGACTCAAAACCATTTTTGGTAGTAAAAGTTAGGGTGGACTAGGGTAGAAATCTCTAAGTTCTGATTTTTGTTTCAAACCATGAATTTTGGGTTCAAGGATCGTAAGTTTTGGTCAAGTTAGGGAAGTGGCTCCTAAACTTGGATTTCGGGTTTTTTTTTTTTTTTTTTTTTTTTTTTTTTTTTGAGCAATGAAACATTGAAAGTAAACATTGTTTTGGGTTTTTAGAAATTTCAACATAGAGATGAAAACTCTAAAAAGGGTGGGTTTAACTTGCAAGTACCTAGGACTAGGCTTTGGCCATGCAAACATCGCTCTGACCCGATGTAGGAAGTCTTCAAGGGTAGTGTCGCTTCAAGAATTTGCCATTGATGGGTAGCATACATCTGTCACCCTCCATGTTTAGCAGAGCATATGCGCCATTGGAGAAGACTTTGTCGATGACGAAGGGCCCCTCCCATTTTGGTTCGAATTTGCCTTTGGATTTGTGGGAAAAAACCATTGGCCTTTTTACTGCAAGTACCAAGTCACTCTTTTTGGGGGTGCGTTGCTTGACCTTCTTGTCGAAAGATCCTGCCATGCGTGCTTAGTAAAGCTCAACGCTTTGTAGAGCTTCGAGCCGTCTTTCATCGAGATTATCAAGTTCTTGAGTCTCAATTTGACATTGCTTTCTTGCGTCATTTCATTTTGTAGAGATACCCTTAAAGAAGGAATTTGTACCTTTAGAGGGACAACTGCTTCACATCCATAGACCAAGGAGAATGGTGTACTATGGGTTGGTCCTCGAACGGTAGTTCGGTAGGCTCATAAAACTTCAGGCAGTTTATCGCTCCAATCTTTTTTGTTACTAGAGACCATTTTCTTGAGAATTTTGCAGAGTGTCTTGTTGAAGGCTTTTGCTAGTCCATTAGCTGCCGGGTTATACGAAATCGAAGGACAACTTTTGATTTTGTATTTGTCGCAGAACTTATATAATCTGTGATCCTGGATTTGTGGTCTGT
The DNA here is from genome assembly GCA_029852735.1 of Persea americana. NCBI lineage: Eukaryota > Viridiplantae > Streptophyta > Magnoliopsida > Laurales > Lauraceae > Persea > Persea americana. Next base: position 21,520,619 of record CM056817.1, read on the forward strand.
TATCATGGACAAATCTTTTAGGTATGCCGAAGCGACAAATGATGTTGGTTCGTAAGAATTGAAGGACTGATGAGGTCTTCATTTCACTGAACGCAAATGCTTCTGGCCACTTGGAGAACTAATCCGTAGCGGCGAAGATGAAGCGATGACCTTTGTCGGACGGGGGAGAGATAGGATCTATGATGTCCATACCCTAGGCTTCGAAGGGCCATGAGATCGCTGTAGGATGTAGCCATTTTGGAGGCATGTGTACATAATCTCCATGAATTTGGCATTGTTGGCAACGTTTAGCAAATTGCATTGCGTCAGCCACCGTGGTAGGCCAATAGTAACCTAACCTTTTTATCTGATCATAGAGCTTAGGACCAGCTTGATGGGCTCTACAAAGACCAGCATGAACTTCTTTTAGAGTTTCTTCCGCCTCTTGTTGTGACAAGCAGCGTAGAAGTACTCCATTAAAGGATTTTGTATAAAGCATTTTGGAGGGAATATCCAAATGAAAATTTGGGGTTCGTCTTTGAAAGCTTACCCGCTCTTTTGGATCTTCAGGTAGGATTCCGAACATAATGTAATCGATGAACGGATCCTTCCAGTCGCCAATTAGAGGCTTAAGGATGGAAATTCGACTTCCAACCACTCGGTGGCATTCAGCGACTGCTTGGTGTGTGTTGAGAGGAGGGAGAATCCTTCTTTGACACACTGTAATTTTCAAGTTTTCCCCTTCTTGGATTGCCATAGATGCAGCAAGTCCAGCCTGGGCATCTGCACGGATGTTTTCACCTCTGTGGATGTGGGTGGTGTGACAGACATCAAACTTTTGTCGAAATGACTGTGCCTTGTTGTAGTAAGGCAACATATCAGGCTTCCTGATTTCATATTTCTGATTCATCTAGTTGACGATCAGTTGGGAGTCCCCAAATGCTTCTAGCATGGTGATACCGGATTCTAGGGCAAGTTTCAATCCTATGATTAGAGCTTGGTACTCAGCCACATTTTTTGAACATGGTTCCAGTAACGAAAATGCGTGTGGAATCATGTATTTGTCAGGGCTGACAAAGAGAATGCCAATTCCTGATATCGGCTTTCCTTTTTCATTTGTCCTGGTTGCACCATCGAAGTACATGTTCCAGGAGGCATTTGATAAGGAGGTCTCCACGCTATAGACAAGTTCGTCTGGGAGATCATCCATGAGTGGAGAATCCTTGGCAATGGATGCACTGCAAGAAAATCTGCCAGAGCTTGGCCTTTGATTGCTTTCTATGGCACATACCTAATATCAAATTGTGACAGAAGGATGGACCATTTTGCCAGTCGAGCATTGAGGGAACTTGCTTTTGTGACAAGGACCTTTAAGAATTTGATCCTCGATATCAGGAATACTGTGTTTGACAGCAAATAGTGACGTAGCTTTTGTATGGCGAACATCACTGCCAGGCATTCTTTCTCGACTGGAGAGTAGCGATGCTCTACGCCTACCAGCATGTGACTGAGGTAGTATAGAGCAACTTCTTTTCCGCCATCATTTTCTTGTGCAAGTAGAGCGCCCAAAGAATGGTCGAGAGCTCTTGTGTACAAGATGAATGGTTTTCCGGTTGTGGGACTAGCCAACATTGGAGGCTTGGTCAGGTATGACTTGATGTCTTGAAATGCAGCTTCACATTCAGCATCCCAAACAAAGTCCACACCTTTTTTCGTCAGGCGAGAAAATGGACGGTATTTTCCTGATAGATTGGAAATGAACCGTCGGATATACGCCAACCTCCCTTGAAGCCCTTTCAGTTCTCTTAGGGTTCTTGGAGATGGCATTTCTAGGATAGCCTTGACTTTGATGGGGTCAAGCTCTATTCCAGCTTTCCGAACTATGAATCCGAGGAACTTACCCGATGAGACACCGAAGAAGCATTTGAGGGGACCCATTCGCAGTTTGTGTTTGCGAAGTCGGAGGAAGACATCTCGAAGATCTATGAGATGGTCTTCTTTTCTTTTGCTTTTGACGGCAAGGTCATCAACATAACATTTGACCGTCTTGTGCTGCATATCTTGGAATATCTTCATCACAGCCCTCTGATATGTTGCACCGATATTTTTCAGACCAAATGGCATGACAGTGTAGCAATACACGCCAAATGGGGTCCGAAATGATGTGTGCCTTTCATCTTCAGGATGCATCTTTATCTGGTTGTAGCCAAAGAAGCCATCCATGAAAGTCATTCGCTCAAACCCGCAGGTGTTGTCAATCATTACCTCCGGTATGGGGAGCGGGAATTCATCTTTGGGGCAAGCATTACTCAGGTCTCTATAGTCAATACAGACTCTGATTTGCCCATTTTTCTTTGTCACAGGGACGATGTTGGCCAACCATTCAGGATGCTGTTCCTCACGGATGAAGCCAACATTTTTGAGTTTCTGAACTTCTTGTTCAATTTTGTCCATCACATCAGGACAGAATCTTCTTTGGCCTTGCTTGATAGGCGTGACATTTTCTTGCAAGTTGAGTTTTCGAACTGCTATTTTGGGATCTAAGCCAGGCATTTCAGCGTGAGACCATGCAAAACAATCAACAAACTCATGAAGAAAAGAGACATACTCGGGTAACTCATCATCCTTTATATTCTTACTTATGAATACAGGACGTGGGTTATAAGGTGTTCCCAAGTCTATCTTTCGAACAGAATCTTTTGTTGGAAGGTTTGAAGGTGGTTCCTCCACAACATTTTCGGAGGCTTCCAACTCGACAAGACCTTCTGGATTTCCAAGGGCATTTTCAAACCATGGCTCCGTTTCTGTCCATAAATCTTCTTGATCGGTACTCTTCTCAAGATTGCTATGAGATGATCCCAATCACTTACTGAAACTGGGTCAAAGTAAGGCACTTCTTTTGGAGACGATGGCTCCTCCGAATCAGAGAACCGTGCGTCTGTATCATCGGACAATTCCTCTTCATCATCAAAGAAATCGTACCAATTTGATGAGCTTCTTGGGTCCTTGTCGGGTAACTCTTCAAAGAGATATCCAGGGAGATCGATGTCTTCATCGACACGAGAGGTTGAGGACTGGTCGGCAAGACGACTTTGCAGCCATTGTGTCAATTGTCTCATCGGAGTGTCAGGATCATACCCCAACCCGTATGAAGACTTATTTATGCGACGGTGGAGTTTCCAATCTTCCAGCTGACTTTTGGTCAGGGTGGGTTCCAATGGTATAAGAATACCACGACCACCTCCAAAACCAATTGGATTTTGAGCGTCATAGCCCATTTTCTTCATGATATCTTGTGCCATTGGACTATACAAGGATAGTTAAGGCATACCTTCATTTTGGAAAGGTTCAAGCGAGGAATTTGATGAAGAAGAGTCTGATCTATGGAAGAAGATTGGTTTCTCTTCTGCCGTTGTTGCCGGAACGATGAAGGTAGCAAACGCAGGATTTTCTATGTCAGCAGGAGTCTCCAAGGAGTGAGGGCAGGCTGAACTTGCTGAGTATTAGCTTGGCTTAACGATGTATCGTCTTCAGTCTCTGAATCCGAATCCGTGTCTTGTATGATAGACACGAAGGAGACAACAAACTTGCCCCCAGTCTTTTGCTTTGTCTTCTTTGCCTTAGTAGTGAATACCAAAGGTTTGGAAGTTTTGAAGGAGACAAGGAAGGGAGATGGATTGCTCTCTTCGGTTTTGCCGAAAGGTTTGTCTTCTTCCGATGATTGCTAAGGAGCTTTGCCTTTATCTTTTTGGAGATTGCCGACGAAGGATGTTATTTTCTCCTCCTTTTCTTCTTTTTCATCCTTGTACATCTGAGAGTCTGCAAAATGAATTTCTTTGCATTTGAAGGGCTTTTTGTCTGCAAACACTCGATGTATCAAGCCGTCGTCGCCAACAAACTTGATGCACTGATATAGAGTTGAAGGAACGACACCGTTCTTGTGTATCCAAGGGTATCCGAGAAGGATGTTGTAACGTGAAGGGGTTTTTATTGCATACAGGGTGACCTTAGAGATAAGATCGCCGATTTGCAACCTGAACCTGATTTTGCCAGTGGGCCTTTGAGCACTCCCATCGTATGCAAAGATGGACATAGATGTGTGGCTCAGTTTGCTAGGTGGGATACCCAGCCCTTCGAGTGCCGAAGTAGAGATGCGGCTGAGTGCAGAACCTGGGTCGATCTGGACTCTATGTATCGGCATCTCTTTGATGTACCCTGTGAAGTACAGGGGTCGATTGTGCTTTGTCTCGCCTAGCAGGAGGTCTTCCTTATTGAAGGCGATGGTAGCACTTACGGCTTTTTGGAGCGAGAGGCATTCAGTGCAAGGTCCTCCAGCTTCTTTCTTTTCTCCCTTTGAGGAACTTTTTTATCTTTTTTGACCCTATAGTCCATTTCAATTTGTAGGACTTGTGGGGCATGTTTGTCGACATCCATATTCAGCCTTCGCAGTTCTGAAATGAGACTATCACGAGTTTGTGGTGACAGTCGTAACAAGTCTGGATGTGCAGTCGTGCAGGTATGTGTTTGAAGTGCTCGATCAAATCATACTTGAAAGCCTCCTTGGGGCCTGCATTTTCATTATCATTGCCGCTTTGCGCATTTACAGCTTGTTTTCCTGAAGGATTTACATAAGAAGAAGAAGAAGGTTGGTTGTAGTTTTTGTGGTAATCCCGGCCAGAGCGGGTACCTTTCCCAACTTCAAAAGCTTCTAGAAGTGGCTCTTCGTTCGGAAGACCTCCTTCGGACTCAAGGGGTTGATCCTCCCCATTTGCTGAAAACGCATCTGCAGCAGCATTGCCGTCTTCAGTTATTGCGTTGCATGGAGCATTTTCCGGGAACAAATCCTGAACAGCTTCCAACAACTTCTCTTCTTTGTCCAGTATTTCATCGGTCCAGACATCTCCTATGAGGTTGGATATCTGAGACCAATTGACTAGATTTTCTTTGAAGACTCCATCAGCCAGAGCTTCTTCATGGTGATCAGTCAGAAGAGGCCTGAATTCCGATGTCACCGTTTCAAGAGACGAAGGCTGAGAAGATGCTATCTCAGTGGAAGTCACCCGAGAATATGTAGCTCCAGAAGATATGCTGCCGGATGCATTTTGAGAGTCCGTGGCCTCAGCAAATGAAGCTTCAGAGGCACTATCATCCTGAACTATCACATTGCAGGTAACTTCGATAGAAGATGCCTCCACAATAGACTGTTGGGAATCAAACTCATCCTCTGATGTAAGAGGATCATCAATCCAACAACTTTCTTCATTTTCCAGAGTCATTGGAGGAGATGCATGTAGATTCTCCGAGACTTTCGGTTCTGGATTTTTTATGAAGCTGATTGATGCGATCCTGCTCTTGCTCTATGGCGAGACGCTGCAAGATCCTCGCATATTCTTCAAGATCTGGCATAGCAGCCAAGTCTTCTTCTTCATCTGCTCCTTGTGGTTCGACCTGGTTGGGATCCACTAGAGCATTTGTTTGTGTCGGGTTGGCAACACTTTCTTGAACAGCCTCTTTGCCTTCATCATCATCAGACCAGGATCTTTATCGCTGGAAGGGGTTATACTAGATTACTGGCATAAGGTGGGATACCGGGATCCATTCTTTATCGAAGAGATATTCTCCGGTTTCAAGGGATTCCTCCCATTCATCTATGTCACTTGCAGTGTCACTGGACTCGTATCCATCCATGGAGAATCCAACTACTGAGTTACAAGAGTATGATGCCCCCTGCGTAGTCTCATCCCTGAGTCGTGGTGGCATGAAATCACCAAGGGTGAATTTTCTTGCCACTCTTGAGGCTTTGGGGAGAGACTCCTCTATTGCCCCCAGTGAAATGGTAGAGGAGGTTTCTGTTAGTTTTATGGTCTCACTCCATTAAGATTGATGTAATAAATTGATTAATTTCTTTATTTATCAATATATTCATGCTTTCCTTTCATGAGATGAATGGTGTTTTATAACTTGTTTTCACATAACTAAGACGAATGACATGATGGTTCATGAGATGAACCGGAGTCCATAAGTATACTAGATGCAATACATGTGTATGGATGAGATTCACATACGGGAGACATGTATATCAAATCTTATACTTGAATATCTTCACAACCAGTGATGAGATTGGACATCTCATCTGACAAGGTTGCAGTACTTTGATTACTATGAGATAGTGTGATTTGTCTCGATCATCAGAATTTAAGATTCTGGATCATAGTGCTGGTACATTGGATGTATTGAAGGACCAAGAGAAGCACCTTATGAACACTGCCTTTACTTTAAGGTCTGCTCCCATAATTCCCTAGCAATAGGCTCTCAATCCTAAGACATTAATGAACTCAAGTTTCTATCTATTCATTTTCTTTGAGTCACCAATGAGTGAGGCCAATTGTAGGTCAACACCTCGGTGATTTGGGTACGTGGTAGTAGAGCTGTGGGAACATTCGATGGTCAAGATGGAATCTATCTTTAATATCCCCTTGTGCCAATTAATGGATTTATCATTGGTAAGTGCACACCCATTCCAATTAAGAGTTAATTGGATTGGTACCAAATGATTATTATAATTAATTGGGGGTCAAGGATAATAAGATATGGATCTAAGTTTGGAAGACAGGTCCAATTGATCCATGGATATTAATGGAGGGGCCTACTTGTGGATATTGGGAAGTTTAAGGTCTTCATGTAATTTATTCCTAAGACTAAAGTTCAATTGCATTTATTTAGTGGAGTTATTAGCAATTAACTGTGGGCCCGGATTGCACATGAGATGTGGGGTCGTGGTGTCCCAGTTGGAGCCGGCTTTCTATGGAATCCCTAGTGGTCCCCACGCTAGCCCAAGATTGGATCTTTACTATTTCTATTTGAACTCAAAAAAGGAAAAGCTACTATTTCTATTTGAAGTGAGACTTCTAATAGTGGTAATAGTGGAATGAAGGGTTACTAATTAATCTAGAAGTTGGACTTCTAATTAAATTGAGAAAGAGAGGAGTTGCAAGACTATAAATAGGAGGCCAAGGGAGGGCTTGGACGTCCATCCCATTATTCCAAGTGGAGATTCACGCCCATCATCCCCTTGTACAAGAGTTGCACTTCTTCTCCTTCCCCTCTCTCTCTTCTAGTTCCCTTCTAGTTTCCTTAGTGATTCTAGTTAGTCTTTCTCTTGGAGATTCCACCATCTCTCTTGAGGAAAGAGATTTGAAGCGGGTCATAGCGTGGAGGACGATTGGGTTGTGGAGATTCTGATTGTGGAATAGCTCTTCATCAAAGAGTTTAATCAAGTTCTCCATTAGAGCACAACCGAGCTCCATAGATATTTTCTGCAGCCTTCTGGATAGTTGATCCCTGAGTCAAGTGGGTCAAAAGTCTTGAAAACCTATCCTAGAGGCCCACCTATTTCCAACAGTTTCTACCTTTTCAAGGACCTCTTGCTTTGTTTGAGCCTTCTCCTGCTGTTTGAGCTTGCGGAGTTGTCTCTTGGCTTGCCTTCGCTGTTGAGCGGTCGGCTTTGTTTTGGCGATCTCCCAATTTTCATCTTCTAGGAGATCGGGATGCACCCGTATGGGCTGTCCTTCTGGTGTTGGGTAAGGCACCAGCTCTTGGGACATCTGGGTCATTTTTATCACCTTAAAGGAAGTAGCGACTTTTTCCTTTCGTGATTTGGATGTTTGTTCATATGACACCATGTTAACGGAGGTAGACCCATAGTTTTTGTCAAAGGTAATGACTCCGTTTTTCCACATCTCGTTGATCTTCTCTCTCACAACGAAACATTGGTTGAGAGGATGCGAGACCATTTGGTGGTATGGACAATATCGGGGATCATTTGTTTTGCCAACATCTCCCGCTCTTTTGGGGTCAGGAAAGGTGAGTTTCCCATTTGCTAAGAGAGCCCCAAATATTTCTTCAACATCTTCATCGACTGGATATTTCTTCTCTACTCGTTTTTTGAAGGCATCAGAGAGTTTAGGTCTCTTACCTGTAGTTTTGTTTTCAGCTTTCCTTGGTGGCTGAGGAGCTGACTTGGTTTGCACATTGAGAACCTCCTTTTTCTTTGGCTTGGAGGTCGGAATGGTGGTCGGCACTTTCTTTGATGACTTCTGACTATTGAGGTCTTTGATCACCTTGTCAGCCTCCATAGACGCTTCTAGGAGTTCTCCTAAGTTCTTTGATTTGTTGCCGATGATCATAGAGCGGATCCTTGCTCTCATGTTGTTTCGGTAGATGTCAACAAGCGACGCTTATGGCAGCACATCTGAGCATTTGTATGCCATTGCTTTCCACTTGTGAATGAAGTCGTATGTTGACTCATTCTCTCCCTGTTTAAGGCTGCAGAGCTGAGCCATAGTAACAGTATGATCCTCACCTTTGAAGTGGGTCAAGAAACGTGTCTCTAGCATGGTCCAGTTTTGAATGGAATCCTCTGGCAGAGTTGAGTACCAATCAAAGGCCATACCTTTTAGGGTACTTGCAAAGAGACGGATCTTGAGAGCATCTTAATCCGCAATAGTTCCCGTCAGGATCTTGAAGTGGATGACATGCTGTTTAGCTGAACCTTTTCCCGTATATGTTTGGAGAAGAGGTTGTTTGGACTTTGGAGGGAACGGAACCGAGTCCATCCATAAGGGATATGGTGGCTTGATCCCATGCTCCTTCAGTGTATCCTCTTCTTTTGCTTCAGCGAGGATATTGTCAACGTCCTTTTTAGTAATTGTGCGTGACTCATCTTCTCCACCATTCGCCTCATCTTATGGAGGAACTTCATCATTGTTTGGTGGACGCTAGAGAGTTAGAAGGAGGTTTTCCATCAGGACCTCTATTCTCTGTTGTCCTTGCTCTAGCTGCTGAATGCGTAGAGCCATGTCATCATCCGGTGGAGGTTGCTCAGAGTTTGTGACTAGGACATTCACTCTTCGTGAGTCGAAAGAGGATATTGTCTTAGTGACTGAGCTGGAGCTCATTCTTCTAGATGAAGAGCCCGAGGATTGATCACTCCAGTGTCTTTGGCTTGAAGGAGTGGGAGTTTTCCTGATGTCTTCTTGTCCGAGAGACGCTGCGAGTCACCGGCCGTCTGACATGTATTTTTGTTGCTGACTTCTGCCGTCTTTTGGTTTTGCCAACCATGTGGACAGCAACAACTTGGTTAGGTGCATCTTTTTCAACCCATTTTTGGGAGACTTGAAGCTCAGAATGCTGAGTTCTTTGCTTCTCTAATCTCTTTTGTCGATATGCCGCACGACGACGTATACAACGAGCAATTTGAGCTTCAGTTAGCTCGGGTTGTGCTCTGGCAATGAAGGACGTGGTCCCTCAAGCACAGCAACCGAGCATGTCTTCCTTAAAGACTGCCATGGATAGGATCTGGACGCGGTCCTCAGCCTGTCGCAGCGAAGCTTTAAATTTTGCAAGCTCGGCCTCTGTTGAGATGAATGGTCGAGTTACAGAAGAACAGGCCCTAGCAGGTTCTTGTCGAGGCCTTGTGATGCACGACTTGATTTTAGGCTTGTACGAGCAAGCCGGCTCGTGCTGGGTTGGTTTTGTCGTTCGGTGGAGGGTAGGTTTCTCCCCTTTGATGTAAGCAAGAGGATAGAACCGGTTCTCCTTGAGAGGAGCCAGGTATGCTGGCTTTGCAGATGACCGGGACCTTCTTTGTTTTGGTGAAGATCGCGGGGACCAAGTCTTAGGACAGACCAGATTTTTTGTAGGTTGAGGGCTTCGCGGGATTGCCACGAGCCTCAGGTTTCTTGGTGACTGCCTTTGGTGTCGGGGCAGCAACACGTTAAGGGGCGGTCTTTTGCTTCTTAGTAGACACCGTCTCTTCTGCAGGTAGTGGGAATGGTCCCAGTGACCCGAAGATGATGGTCCGGGGACTGGAGGTCGACCAGGTGTTTTGGGAGTTGCCGAGGGAGGTGACGCTTCGGCAGCTGGTGGGGCGCTTGTGAATGCGCTTGCTTTGCTTCTCTTGAAGCATGACTTGGTACTTGTTCTCATCGAAAGTGATGGTCAACGAAGCTGCCATTGTTAGTTTTGGAAAACTTCTGAAACAAGACCACATCCATTAGCAATCCCAAGAATATGGTGATCATAAATGGAAAATACTATGGTTTTGTCTTTTCAAATCGCTCAGCGGGCATGGCCTATTTTGACCATAATGAAGAAGGCAAAAAGGCATAGAGGGTACAATTGTTCTGAACGCAAGTATGGTCGGCTCGAAAATGAGCGTTCCAGTGACAACTAGAAGCAATTGTAAACCTTAATTCAAGTTACCGAGAAGCGAAGCTCACTCGAGGTAACATGATATAAAGTTGGAGATACAAATGTGTCGGTCACGAATACAGTAGACCCGAAAGGGCGTACTAGCACCGCTAGGCATAAATGTTGTAAATTGCATCCTTGAAAAGGACACGAGATCGGAATTTTTGAAAGGTCAAGATCGAATTCACAAAAGAGAGCAAATGGTATTCCAATCCGAACAAAGGCTCAGCGATTTCCGCGAGCCCTAAGTCCGAAAAGGAAGGAACCGGGATTTCTCAGATTTGAATCCAATAATGGCGGGAGTTTTTTTTTTCTTTTTAAATCAAGATTGAATTCATAAAAAGGAGCAAATGGTATTCCAATCCGAATACAGGCTCAAACATTTCTGCGAGCACTAAATCCGAAAATGAAGGAGCCAAAATTTCTCCAATTTGAACACAATAGTGACAGAATTTTTTTTCTTTTCTTTTTTCTTTTTGAAGAGAGATTTTTTTTTGAAGAGTACACATAGGTCTTCCAATTCGGTCTTATGAAACCTTAGTGGATAGATTGGCCCCCAGGTAAGGGTAGGATTACTTAATGAACCCGTTTGGAGGACACTTACCTCAAACAGTCTAGCTGCCTCCACACTCTGGACAAGCCTTTTCTTAGATCCACTTTTGTCAAAGAACGCAATTGGTGCAACCTTAATGCTTTTTTTTTTATTTTATTTTTTTGAAAGATCTCCAATGGACCCATCAAAGAGAGGAAAGTGGCACTTCCCAATTCGAACGTTGGCTCAAACATTTCTACGAGCCATTGTACGAAAAGAAAAGAACCAAAGTTTCTCCAATTTGAATCCAAAAGAAAGAAATTTGAAAACCCCCTTTTTTATATATATTTTTTTGAAAGATCACAAAATGGATCCATCAAAGAGAGGGAAATGGCCCCTCCCAATCCAAACGTTGGCTCAAACATTTCTACGAGCCATTGTACGAAAAAGGAAAGAACCAAAGTTTCTCCAATTTGAATCCAAAAGAAAGGAATTTGAAAAAAAAAATTAATACTTTTTTTTTGAAAGATCTCCAATGAACCCATCAAAAAGAAGAAAATGGCCCCTCCTAATCCGAACGTTGGCTCAAACATTTCTGCGAGCCATTGTACGAAAAGGAAAGAACCAAAGTTTCTCTAATTTGAGTCCAAAAGAAAGAAATTTGAAAAATTTTTTTTTTTTGTTTGAGAAAAGAAAGAATGGAAATAGGTTCAAAGAAAGAAGTTTCCAAAGAATCCCATCTCATGTTTTTTTTAGATACAAGATCCAACATAAGCCACCAACTAGGAAGGAGCCAAGGATTCTAAGCATCGTATTCTCAAATGAACGAGTCCCACCGGGTATGCTAACTTCATGGATCCGTCGTTTTCTTCTTGCCTTCCTCCGTCCCGGGTCCACCGGGGGCGAAAAGAAAAAAAGAGCAAGCATCAACATTTTTGTACGGGTATGCCCGATTTTCTATTCTACTTGGAATTTGAAATGATGATCCGGGGATTCACCTTCACAAGTAGAAAGGAAATCAAACTTTTTTCTAACTTTCCATTGCACATATATTTTAAAGAAAGAGACAAGATTTTAAATGCCGTGAAAGGCATTTTTGTTTAGTTTGCCGTGAAAGGCAGTTTTGTGTCGTAGAAGGCGATTTTGCCATGGAAGGCGATTTTACAAATCTTATCAATAGTGAAAGACAAGAATAGTGATTTTTTTGTCTCTTTAAAAAAATATAAAATACAATAGAAAAGAAAGAAAGAGGGATCTGACTTCTCAGGAGATTGTGGGGACTCATTCAGATCGACGGTCGCGAATCATGTATGGACTCCGTCGTCGTCCTTCAGATGAGAACACTTGATGCTTTAGTTCACTTGGCTTGGCTTGGACCTCGGAATTTTAGAGGACAAAGACCAAGGGAAGGTCCTATATCCAATAAAAAACCAAGTAGACGGGCTGAAAAGCCGCATCTAGGCCAAGTTGGATGGAAGAAGAGGGGAAACCTTGGGGGGGGGGGGGCGGGGGGTGGCCCCCCGAGGGACTTCAATCACCTTATAGTGTTTGCAGCAGAGTTTCTTTAGGGAAGGAGAGCTTCTTTGTGCAGAGAATTCTTCAGGATAATTTTCAGGACGATTTTTCAGGACCCCTTCCCTTTGGAATGATCACCTATTTATAGGCTTTTGGTGGCCATTAGGAAGGTTTATGGGCATTAATGGCATTAATGCTCCATGATGGGAGGAGTTACAAGATTTAATTTCATAATTTTGTAAATCCTTTTTTCTTGGATTCTGATTGACCGATGGAGAATAATAGGCATTTAATCTCCATGAAGATGGGAGTTTCATGATTAATTACCATGATTAATCTCCATAATGATAGGAGTTACATGGTTAATTGTCATGATTGATTGGACTTGTAACTCCTATTTGCTTGCTTCTGATTGGGCCGTCCAAAATAATGAGTTAATGACCGTAATAAGTTGTCGGAAAAAGGTCATTTAACTTCATTAATTGGTCGCCGAGTCACTTAAAGAGTCGCGGGCCGCGCCGCATCTTTTGGAATTCTTTTTACGATGATCATTGATGGATCCGCATGTTATTTGATGTCGGAGGACTATGCAAATTCAGATATTGGTTGATACTAGTGGGCCGGCAACATCTGTTCAGTCGATTTCACGATCGGTCAAGCAAAAAGTGTGCTTTCTTGGTCGGCCGGTTGGCGATTTTGGAGTGTCCAATGAAGATCGAATGACTTTGATGGCGGAAGCATGATGTTGATGATGATCGACGGATATCATGCATCAAAAATCAAAATTTGAGAAAATCACAGGGGCCAAACGTCACGAAACGAGAAAAATACCCAAAAAAGTGGGTTTCTGGGCGAACTTTGGCGACCCGGATCCCCATGGTTGCTGGCGACCATGGGCCGGCGACCTTGGGCCATGGTCGCCGGCAACCATGGGCCAAGGTTGCCGGCTTGCATGGGGCTTTTGCCCCTTTTTTGGTCGCCGTCCGGTCGCTGTTTCTTGCCCGTTTCTCGGGCTTTTTCGCTTCTGTTTTCTCCTGTATTTTTCTTTGATGTTTCTCCTCATTTATTGTCTTGACTCCACTGAAGAAAACCCATTGAGAAGTCATGCAAATCAGAGCACAAAGTTTCCTATTTTTGGAAAAGCCGAAGACTTTGTAGCCGATTTTCCGCTAATAGTTGAAACTCGGTCAAACGATGTCGGAATGACCTGAAATTTGAGGTGAAGCTTCCTGAGCATTAGATAGGACCAACCATGGGTTTTTATTTGGGTTTTGAAGCCGCTTTCAGTCCCGTCAATGCTAGATTTGATTTCGCCGTGCAGAAAATGTCGAGCTTTGATGTACGATCATCCGATGTCCGATTGACCTGAAATTTGACAGGAAGCTTATTGGAGTCATTTTGAGATGATCCATTAGCTCCGATTTGGATGCCATGGTCCTGGGGAGCTTCGCCGATGGTAGATTTGATTTTGCTTCGGAGCGTCAAAGCCGGGTCGAATCTCGTCAGAATGATCTGAAATTTGATGTGCAGCCCTTTAAAAGCATGTAGAAGCTACTCAAATCTATCCAGATACTCTTATCTATTGCGGTTCATCTCGTTTACGAGATTTGGCAAATGGATGTCAAGACGGCGTTTTCTTAACGGCCATCTTGAGGAAGACATCTATATGATGGAGCCTGACGGTTTTATGGCTAACAACCAAGAGCAAAGAGTTTGCAAGTTACAAAAGTGCATTTATGGACGGAAGCAGGCATCCCGAACTTGGAACATCCATTTCGACTAGGCAATCAAGTCATTTGATTTTTGTCAAAATCTGGATGAGTCATGAGTGTACATGAAACTGCAGGAGGCAGGGTAGTTTTTTTGTCGACGACATCCTTCTCCAAGGGAGTGCTATAGGGATGTTGTCAACAATGAAAAGTTTAGTTGGCTAAGATTTTTGATATAAAGGACTTGGGAGAAGCCAGCTACATCCTAGGGATCAATTAGCATTGAGACCGGAAAAATAGGATGATAGGCTTATCCCATGATGCGTACATAGATAAGGTACTGGTACGGTTAGCTATGCTTTGTACTAGATCAGATATCTGTCACGCTTGGTGCCTAGTCAGCAGATATCAGTCTAACCCAGGTCTTAACCATTGGACTGCTGTAAGATGTGTTCTCTAGTACTTGAGAAGGACTAGAAATCACACATTGATTTGTAGCAGTGATGAGTTGATTCCAGTCGGTAACACAGATACTGACTTAATGTCAAATAAGGATTCCAAGAAATCAACTGCTGGGTATGTGTTTGTGCTATAACCACTTGAGAAGCAGTTAAGGAAGCAGTTTGGCTTAAAAGATTCCGTATGGAACTTGGAGTAGTACCTTTGGCAAGATAGCCGCTCACAGTTTACTGTGATAACAGCAGGGCAGTCACTAAGTCCAACGAACTCAAAAGCCAAAAACACATACAGAGGGAAATTCACATAGTCAGAGAGATTATGTAGAGAGGTGATACTGCAATCACCAAGATAAACTCTACAGACAATCTAGGAGATCACTTTACTAAGCCTTTGACCACCAAAGTCTTTGCGCAGTATGTAAATGCGATGAGCATAAGATGCAACCCTGTATGGCATTGAGCCCAAGTAGGAGATTGTTAGTTTTATGGTCTCAATCCATTAAGATTGAGGTAATAAATTGATTAATTTCTTTATTTATCAATATATTCATGCTTTCCTTTCATGAGATGAATGGTGTTTATTACTTAAATGCACATAACCAATACAAATGACATGATGGTTCATGAGATGAACCGGAGTCCATAAGTATACTAGATGCAATACATGTGTATGGATGAGATCCACATACGAGAGACATGTATAGTAAATCTTATACTCGAATATCTTCACAATCAGTGATGAGACTGGACATCTCATTTGACAAGCTTGCAGTACTTTGATTACTATGAGATAGTGTGATTTGTCTCGACCATTAGAGTGTAAGATTCTTGGTCATAGTGCTGGTATATTGGATGTATTGAAGGCCCATGAGAAGCACCTTATGAACACTCTCTTTACTTTAAGGTCTGCTCTCATAATTCCCTAGCAATAGGCTCTCAATCCTGAGACATTTATGAACTCAAGTTTCTATCTATTCATTTACTTTGAGTCACCAATGAGTGAGGCCAACTGTAGATCAACATCTCGGTGTCTTGGGTACGTGGTAGTAGGACTGTGGGAACATGTAATGGTCAAGATGGAATCTATCTCTGTTATCCCGTTGTGCCAATTAGTGGATTTATCATTGGTAAGTGTACACCCATCTCAATTAAGAGTTAATTGGATGGTACTAACGATTACTATAATTAATTGGGTCACAAGGGTAATAAGATATGGGTCAAAATTGGTGGGACAGTCTGTCCAATTGATCCATGGATAATGATAGAGGGGCCCACTTGTAATAGTAGGGAAGTTTAGGGTCTTCAGGTAATTTATTCCTAAGACTGGAGTTCAATTGCATTTATATAGTGGAGTTATTTGCAATTAATTGTGGGCCCAGATTGGACATGAGATGTAGGGTCGCGGTGTCCCAGTTGGAGCCAGCTTTCTATGGAATCCCTAGTGGTCCCCACACTAGCCCAAGATTGGATATTTACTAACTCTATGTGAACTGAAAAAGGAAAGCTACTATTTCTATTTGAAGTGAGACTTCTAATAGTGGTAATAGTAGAGCAAAGGGTAACTAAGTGTAATGGAAGTTGGACTTCTAATTATACACTAAGAGAGAAGGTTGAAAACCTATAAAAGGAAGAGAAGGGAGCACCCTCGGACGTCCATGCACAATTCTTCCTAGGGATTCACGCCCATCATCCCCTTGTGCAAGAGTTGCACTTCTTCTCCTTCCCCTCTCTCTCTTCTAGTTCCCTTCTAGTTTCCTTAGTGATTCTAGTTAGTCTTTCTCTTGTAGATTCCACCATCTCTCTTGAGGAAAGAGATCTGAAGTGGGTGATAGCGTGGAAGACGATTGGGCATTGGAGATTCTGATCTTAGATGAACTCTTCATCAAATAGTTGAATCAAGTTCTCTATTAGAGCACACCCAAGCTCCATAGGTATCTTGTACTCTTTCTATGTTGTGGAATTTCGTGGTTGCATGTTTAGTGCTGTTTCTTTCTCCTTCATAGGTTTGTTTGATGATCATGATGGCTGAGTTTGAGGACATGCATCCTGGATTGGATTTTGATAGCTTTTGGATGGGTGTTCATCACTTCTAGTTGGTGAAAAGTTTTTGAAACCTATCCAAGAGGTCCACCCACTTCCAACAATTGGTATCAGAGTCATATCTCATCTCTAAACATGATAGTTGTCGTGCCCCCGAACCCGGATCCCTGCAGCGGTCCGACCTCGGGGACGCGAATTGGGAAGTAAGTGATAAATATATTTCTCCCCGGGATCCGCGTGTGTGAGGAAGGCAAAATTTCCAATCACATCAATAACATTTCGCGGAAGCTTACGTGGCATTGCGACCCGAAGCCCGTGGCCATCGGGTTCCGTGTCGCACTCAACCCGTCAGCATAAAGCTGTCATAGCATAATCATACTCAGACTGGAACAAAACATAATACCAAAATATACAGAGCTGACAGTAACAAGCTTATCAATACCCAAGCATATTCAAGTTATAATTTAACAAGTGCATTAATTACAATCCCAAAAGAAAAGGCTAACAAAAGCCTTACAAAATAACAAGCTAAGAACAAATACTACCCAGGTGTATAATGTATCCCCGGAGTCAAGCACGACGTCTGTATGACATCACTGAAACAACAACCTGCAAAACTCGTGGCTCTACAGCCATCTGCACACATACTAGCTCAACACGAGAACCTGCTACCTAAGGCACCAAGCAAACAAGGTCAGACACAACGGTCTGGCAGGTGATTAATTTAAGCATGAGTATGAATCATTTAAAATTTATAAGAAACCATCTACTGAATTTAAAACTGTTTACAAATCTTGAAACGATGCTTGAACGATATACACTTCAAGAAAACAAAAGTCCACGAACGAGATATGAGGCAAAAGTAGCATGAGTACATGTGGTCTAGCGTTTAAAACCATTTAATAAATTTTCAAATAGTACATAAACAAAATGCAAGACAAAGCTAGCATGATTACGAGAAAACATCATGATTCGTAAATCCACATTGAGCTCATCCTTTCTCCATCATACATGATGACAAGAGCAAGCAAAGACAAATCAAGACAGGCGAAACGAAACGAAAGCCCGAGCGGAACCGGAAAAAACAAAAATGTGTATAAATACACGACTTATCTGCAGATAGTCCTTATGTTTAAGGACCCCCTAACAAGTCGATCAAACTGAGAGGGCAGTCCAAGCTCAGTGGTATTCAATGGAATTCATGAATGCACAAAACTAATGGAGACTCGCAGTTTAAGGCCCGTGGTTGACACGCTACGCCCCGTGGTTTAGGGTGCCACCCGGACCAAGTTCTCATATTTGAATGCTCATGACTAATGGAGACTTGCCGTTTGAGGCCCGTGGTTGACACGCTACGCCCCGTGGTTAAGGGTGGCGCCCGGACCAAGTTCTCACATTTCCCTCATCGACCACACGGGGTGGACAGTGCACGTAAGATAAAACAAGGTAGCATAAGCTATAAGCATGTCAAAGCACAATAAGCAGTCCCCTTTTTGGGTTCTTAAAACAATTTGAAACAAAGCTGATACTTGTAACTCAAAACAAGTGCAAATCACTACCCAAAACAAAACTGATACTTGCAAGTCAAAACAAGTGCAAAACAATACCCGAACGAAACCAATGCTTGTAAGTCAAAGCAAGTACAAAATGAGATCCAAGACAAAACCAACGCTTGTAAGTCAAAACAAGTGCAAAGTAATATTCTTCATGTCAAGACTAAGTTTCTGAAAACAGACTTTCAAGTATATGCTAAGGCCCTTCATTCGATTCTTGTGTAATTGAAACCCAAATGTTGGAATTAAAAATGGATTGGTGCCCCTGAAGGTAAACAACATTTCAGATTTCCAAGTACAAAATATCAAGACAAAAGCCCATCAACATATTCTAGTTTTTCGTTGATCACAATATCCACTTTCTTTGCCAGCCTTTGATCATTAAGCATAGTTTACCATTGGATTCCTCACTTCGAGAGCTTTCCAACGGTATATAGAACTCCAAATTCCGACGAACGATTCAAAAGTTATGGCTTCTGGAAGATGGTCATTCCGAGCCCGGAACAATTAGCTTGAGCGAACAAAAGTTGGCTCGAGCGAACCGGTCACAGAACCTCCTTGGTACCAACAGTGAACTCCACTGCTCCAATTTCACTCCAATATCCATTAACAAATAACATCTAAGACTCAACACCAGTGAAAAATACAGAATTTCAAAAATAATTCGAATTCATACTTTCATAACCAAATGAAACAATGCTGGAAACAACATATCTCAAATCAGAATTTCAAGAAAACAATTTCATATTTGAATGCAATTGCAGGAAACAACATATTTGAAACCAGGATTTTTTGAAAATAGGTTCAGATTTGAATCAGAATTTCAAGAAAACAATTTCATATTTGAATGCAATTGCAGGAAACAACATATTTGAAACCAGAATTTTTTGAAAATAGGTTCAGATTTGAATCCAATAGATCAATGCAGGAAACAACTAATTTCAGCAGTGTAGAATTCTGAATTTCAGCAGTGCAGGGTTCTGAATTTCAGCAGTGCAGAATTCTGAATTTCAGCAGTGCAGAATTCTGAATCTAAGCAGTGCAGAATTCTGAATTTCAGCAGTGCAGAATTTTTCACATAACTGAAACATTACATCAACTGCAGAAATCTGAGTCTAGCTGAAACATTAAAACAAGTGCAGAATTCTGAATCTGAAACATTAAAACAAATGCAGAATTCTGAGTCTAGCTGAAACATTAAAACAATTGCAGAGTTCTGAATCTAGCTGAAACATTAAAACAAGTGCAGAATTTTGAATCTGAAACATTAAAACAAATGCAGAATTCTGAGTCTAGATGAAACATTAAAACAATTGCAGAGTTTTGAATTTAGCTGAAAAGAAAACCAAATCATACATAACCAAAGAAATCAACTAAATGAAAGAGCATTTTCTACTCAGAAATTTAAGAAAGACCAAAAATTTAATGGTATATATCCCAATATATAATTATTCACTTGCCTCAAGCTGAAATGGGTCTCAAGTTCACTCCAAACAACTCCTACACAGCCAGTTGAAATCCTACACCAAACCCATGGAAGAACCCATTTCAAAATCCACAAAACTTTAAAAAACAATGGCGTTCTTAAAAAAAATCCATCCATGTATGATAAGAGGCTCTACTTGGTCCAATAAAAACCAGATTTGAGAAGAGGTATCCATTGCTAACCTTGAGAAGCTCTATACAAGAAGAAGAGTCTGGAGAAGAGAGAAAGCCCAGCTGAAATCCCCCAAAAACAGTACCCTTTTGAAGCTTGAAAGATGGGGAGAAGGTAGGTGGAATTTGTTCTTCACTTTGAGCTTGGTTTCATTAACATGCAAGAGGAGAGAGAAGACAAGAAGAAGAAGAAGTCTTCTTTGGTTTCGTTGCAGCAGAGAAATGAAAATGAAGAAGAAGGTGAAAGGAGCCAACGTGGGTTCTTATATAAATGGGCAAGTTGTGGGCCCCATTGGCCCTTAAGCTTCAACGCTTTAAAACTCATGTTTGTCGGTCCCGGATGAAATCGACGAAGAAGAACAAAATGATCCTTCAAAAATCTAGTTTTAAAAAAATATGCTTTTGACATACTTTTGAGATTTCGAAAATTGGGTCCAGTTTTAGGTGTGAAAAGACAATTTTACCCTTTTTGGGCCAAAACATGGGTTTCTGGGCTTCGGATGGACTCGACGAAGAAGACTAAAATGATCCACATAAAATCTACTTTTCAAAAAGTACATTTTTGACATGATTCTGAAAATTTGAAATTTGGGCTCAGATTTAAATGTAAAAAGACTGTTTTGCCCCTCGGGCTGAAAAACTGATTTTCTAAGTTTCGAATGGGGTAGGTCTAAAAACAAAAGTTGTTGGATCTGATTTGACCTATCAAAAGAAACCAAAATTCTAATTTTTCAAAATCAAGAACAATCCCCCACGCTGACACGTACAGCCCAAGGCATCCCCGGGCTGTCAGACCGGGTCCAACCGCTCTCAAAATTCCCCAAAGCTATGGAAAACTATTCTAAACCATAATCTAACTCAATTAGGCTCAAAGCTTATTTAGAGAACTAAACCACGGCTAAAAACACACTAATCCCGAAAATTAGGGGTCGGGGTCTTACAATAGTACAACAAGCTTGCTCTGTTCTTTGCATGAGATGCGAAGAAGATAAAGGAGGGGCTATGTATGGATTGGTTTTTATGGTTTTACTATGTTTATTGGTGAATCCATGTTTGGATAGTCACAAAAGGGTTTAATAATGATGGAAGGATGGTAGGAAGCCATTAGGAGACTTCAGAAGAGTTTTGGAGTCGTTTGGGTACAAAACAGAAAAACCCATGCTGCTGATGTTCGTCTATCCGGTCGACCGGGACTCGTGTCCGGTCGACCGGGTACTTGCAGGCCGGTCGACCGGGGACACTATATCAGCAGACTGCAAATTGTAGGTGCGGTTGACCGAGCCATCTTCTCGGTTAACCGGGTACACTGACACAGATTTGGGCAGTTTCGGTTTTGAGACTGTTTTTGTTTTTCTTTTCTTTTTTTGGGGCGCTGCCCCCTGGACCCCTACGAGCTGACCGGGCAGCTTGACCCCCGTCGGGGGATACCCCTGGACCCCCTTTGCGAAGTGTATGATATCGAAAAGGGTGACAATATTTGGCATCTTGTTTTTCCATTGTTGTTTGGTAACCCAGTTTTGTGAGTTGCTTGGTTGTATGAGATACTAACTTGCAGGTGATATTATCCTCTCCATATGGCCCACAAGTCTTTTACTTTCTTAATATGGTTAATTGATTTTTAAGGCTAAATGTAAATGGCATCATGGTTTCCTTGGTTTCCCGTGAAAGGGCAAGGCATGATGGTTTCCCTATATCCATTCTAATTTCAATCTTAGATTACCATGTAAGTCTCATCATAGAGACATAGGGATTTATGTAATTTTCTAAATTTTTTAATTCCGGCGATGTCCGAGACGAAGAAGAAAAGTGAAGTTGGACTCCAAATCAAAGAGTTTGAAGATTACCAAAAGGTGTTTTGGAGATGCCCAAAGAGTTTGTGGAATCCCAAAGTTTTGGAAAGTCTAGAAGTCCAAGAAGTTTATTCCGCTTGGGCCATGTGAAGGAGAGGACTAGTTACTATTTTTAGCATTTTCTATTTATGGATGAATGCTTGATTTAGAATGTTTCCAAATCTGATCCAAACATAGCAAGTTACTAAAATTGGTCAAATCAAATTAATTTTTGGAAAGAGTTTTAATTAGTGTTGATGACCCATGAGATGGATACATTGGTAAAACTAATTTAAGAAACTGGACTTTCTTTAAAATAACTTGACTAGGAACCAATCTTTGATCACATCATGAGATGATTTGATGTTCATATTTATATATGTGGGCCCTAATACGTTAAAAGGAAAATCCTCAATTCTAAAATATTAAGTGGGAGCGGGGCATTTAAATCTCCTATCCCCATGGTTTTCCACCATAGGTCCATTGTAAGGAAAGTATTAGCCTCGCGCCATCTTGAGAATGGCCGTTCCCCACGGAGGGCTTTTATTTGTCCGGTTAATAGATATGGATCTCCCAAAAGGATAGTGTTGGTGAGACGGCGAGGGGGTTCACTCCCAAAGGAGGAGCTGCCCACAATGGTTGTCACGCAATGCTAATTGGTGGGTCACACTTAACTAAAATAGTGATGTAGTATCCCCATGGATTTGCCTCATGTATTTTAGAAACCAAAGCTAATCGGGAGTCTACATTATTTGGTATGAAATACCTAGATAATAATGAATGATAGGGGATCATGGATAGTTAGTCTTAATCAATAATTCTGACTCACTTTGATCCGTACCAATCTAGGTGGTATCCGCACTCCCCAAGGAGGCATATCCCAGGGATTGGAATTCCGATGTATTTTGAATTTAGTGGTTATGAGGATTCCCACATAAATTTGGTAGAATACTAAACCCTAATGTCATTAATATTCTTTAATTGAATGTATGGTTATGTGTTACAGTTAATTCAGCATGAATTCAAATACTATTCTTCCACTTGCGACCATCCTCAACCACAATAGGTTGATGGAATCCAACTTTATAGACTGGAAAAGGGCCCTGGACATTGTCCTGACAGTTTCAGGATGCAAATATGTCATTACCATACCCTCCCTTCCTGAGCCTGAGCTTGATGCACCACAATTTGAGAAAGACCTTTACACCAAGTGCACCAAAGACAATGTGATGGCCAGATGTTTTATACAGGCATCCATGTCCAGTGATTTACAACACCAACATCAATCCTATAAGTCAGCATACGATATTATATCGAACTTAAAGGAGATGTTTGCGGACCAGGTTAGACCTGCTAGGCAAGCTGTTATGAAGGTGCTGATAAACACTAAGATGGCTGAGGGAACCCCAATACAAAAACATTTGTTGAAAATGAGTTTCGCACTGAATGAGTTAGATGTACTGGGTGTTAAGATTGATACAGAATCGCAGATCGACATGATCCTTCAGTCACTACCAGATTCTTTCAATCATTTCGAGATCAATTATAATAAATTGGAAATGACTATAGCTGAGTTGTCTCGCCAGCTGATAGTGACTGAGGAAATCATGAAGAAAGAGCAAAATCCCCTCATGACAGAAAAGTCATTTGCTAGGACCAAGCCGAAAGGCAAAGACCGAGATAGCAAGAAGAAATCAGTCATCAAGGGTCCTAAGGTGGAGAATGGTTCTACTTGTGGTATGGCCAAGGCTAAGGGTACGAGAGTAAAGGGAAAGTGTTTCCACTATGGTATGGCAGGACATTGGAAAAGGAATTGTCTAGATCTTCTGTCTAAGAAAAGGACCTTAGGTATGATTGAGTCACTTATTTCTGAAGTTGGTTTTGCAACTGGTACTTCAGAATCCCGGTGTGTAGACTCCGGTGCAACTAATCACATATGTAATACGTTGTAGGAGTTACAGGTAACCAGAAGGATTAGTGGCGGAGAAATCATTGCTAACCTGGGATTGGAAGCCGAGGCAGATGCAGTGATAGTGGGAGTAGTAACTTCGTTATTTTCAAATATTAAGTTGATTTTGTCAGATACATTATATGTACCGTTTTTAGACGAATTTTGGATTTCAGTTTCTAGTATGATGAATAAAAGTTATTCTATTACTTTTGGTACTGAAATCATCTTAAAGAGATACGATATTTATATATATTCTGACAAGGTAATCAATGGCTTTTATTTGTTAACTCCCACAATGTATGAGATACATGGCACTGAAAATAATAGACTATCATTAAAGAGGAAGTCACCTTTATCTAATCCAACGAAACTTTGGCACCAGAGGCTAGGTCATATAAACGTAAACAGGATTGACAGGCTAGTGAAAGATGGTATCTTGCCTTTATTGGTGGTAGAACCAATGCCTGTCTGCGAATCCTGTCTGGAAGGCATAATGACCAAAAGACCCTTTTCATCTAAGGGCGGAAGGGCCAAAGATTTATTGGAACTAGTGCACACTGATATGTATGGACCCATAAATTTAAAGCAAGAGATTGATACAAGTTTTTCATCACTTTCACCTATGATGACTCAAGACATGAATACATATACCTTATGCACCGCAAGTCTGAGACTTATGAAAAGTTCAAAGAGTTTCGAGCGGAAGCGGAAAAAGAAAAGCATTTAGGTAAAAGTATAAATACTCTTCGATGAGATCGAGGAAGAGAACATCTCTCCACTGATTTTATGGGATACTTATCAGAAACTGGGATTCTATCCGAGTTGTCTGCTCTTTGTATGCCTCAACAGAATGGAGTAGCAAAAAGAAGGAACCAGACTCTTTTAGATATGATAAGGTCTATGTTTGAGTTTCTCATGGTTACCTATAG
Organism: Persea americana; assembly: GCA_029852735.1. Taxonomy (NCBI): domain Eukaryota; kingdom Viridiplantae; phylum Streptophyta; class Magnoliopsida; order Laurales; family Lauraceae; genus Persea; species Persea americana. The sequence continues at coordinate 21,545,021 of CM056817.1, forward strand.
GTCTATGTTTTGGAAACTGCAAAGTATATACTAAACCTTGTTCCATTTAAGTCTGTACCTAAGACTCCTCGGGAGTTGTGGTCCGGGCGAAAGCCTAGTCTACAACATAAGGGTTGTCCGGCACTCGTGCTGAAGGTTAAGACGGATAATTTGAAATTGATGTCGGAAGTATACACTTTTATAGAATATCCCAAAGGAACTAAAGGTTGGTTATTCTATAATCCCAGAGAGAGTAGAAAGTGCTTATCAGCACCAATGCGGTTTATTCTGGAGGAAGATTATATAATTGACTGGAAATCTTTAGAAAATGTTATCTTGGAAGAAATTCAAAGAGAGATCAATTCCAAATCCAAATATGACTGAACTTGAAGAAAATCCACCCATACGTAACCCAGTAATTACACCAGTGCCTTATTGTAGTGGGAGCATTGTCAGGACCCCTGACAGGTTCTCGGTTTTTGGGAGAGTCTTACGAGGCAATCCTGGAAGAACAGGAACAAGATCCCTATAACTATGATGAAGCAATCAATGACATAGATTCGGGAAGTTGGCAAGATGCTATGAAAGCTGAGATGGAGTCTATGTACTCTAATCAGGTCTGAACACTTGTGGACTTGCTTGCCAATATTAGACCTATTGGGTGCAAGTGAATCTACAAGAGAAAGAGAGGACCAGATGAACGAGTTGAGACCTTTAAGGTCAGGCTTATTACGACAGGATACACTCAGAAAGAAGATATCGATAATGAGGAAACCTTCTCACCGATAGCCATGCTCAAATCTATCCAGATACTCTTATCCATTGCGGTTCATCTCGTTTACGAGATTTGGCAAATGGATGTCAAGACGGCGTTTTCTTAATGGCCATCTTGAGGAAGACATCTATATGATGCAGCTTGACGGTTTTATGGCTAACAACCAAGAGCAAAGAGTTTGCAAGTTGCAAAAATCCATTTATGGACTGAAGCAGGCATCCTGAACTTGGAACATCCGTTTTGACTATGTAATCAAGTCATTTGATTTTTGTTAAAATTTGGATGAGTCATGAGTGTACATGAAACTGCAGGAGGCAGGGTAGTTTTTCTGTCGACGACATCCTTCTCCAAGGGAGTGCTATAGGGATGTTGTCAACAATGAAAAAGTTTAGTTGACTAAGATTTTTGATATAAAGGACTTGGGAGAAGCCAGCTACATCCTAGGGATCAATTAGCATTGAGACCGGAAAAATAGGATGATAGGCTTATCCCATGATGCGTACATAGATAAGGTACTGGTACGATTAGCTATGCTTTGTACTAGATCAGAAATTTGTCACGCTTGGTGCCTAGTCAGCAGATATCAGTCTAACCCAGGTCTTAACCATTGGACTGCTGTAAGATGTGTTCTCTAGTACTTGAGAAGGACTAGAAATCACACATTGATTTGTAGCAGTGATGAGTTGATTCCAGTCGGTAACACAGATACTGACTTAATGTCAAATAAGGATTCCAAGAAATCAACTGCTGGGTATGTGTTTGTGCTATAACCACTTGAGAAGCAGTTAAGGAAGCAGTTTGGCTTAAAAGATTCCGTATGGAACTTGGAGTAGTACCTTTGGCAAGATAGCCGCTCACAGTTTACTGTGATAACAACAGGGTAGTCACTAAGTCCAACGAACTCAAAAGCCAAAAACACATACAGAGGGAAATTCACATGGTCAGAGAGATTGTGTAGAGAGGTGATACTGTAATCACCAAGATAAACTCTGCAGACAATCTAGGAGATCACTTTATTAAGCCTTTGACCACCAAAGTCTTTGTGCAGTATGTAAATGCGATGAGCATAAGATGCAACCCTGTATGGCATTGAGCCCAAGTGGGAGATTGTTAGTTTTATGGTCTCAATCCATTAAGATTGAGGTAATAAATTGATTAATTTCTTTATTTATCAATATATTCATGCTTTCCTTTCTTGAGATGAATGGTGTTTATTACTTAAATGCACATAACCAATACGAATGACATGATGGTTCATGAGATGAACCGGAGTCCATAAGTATACTAGATGCAATACATGTGTATGGATGAGATCCACATACGGGAGACATGTATAGCAAATCTTATACTCGAATATCTTCACAACCAGTGATGAGACTGGACATCTCATCTGACAAGGTTGCAGTACTTTGATTACTATGAGATAGTGTGATTTGTCTCGACCATTAGAGTGTAAGATTCTTGATCATAGTGTTGGTATATTGGATGTATTGAAGGACCATGCGAAGCACCTTATGAACACTCTCTTTACTTTAAGGTCTGCTCTCATAATTCCCTAGCAATAGGCTCTCAATCCTAAGACATTTATGAAATCAAGTTTCTATCTATTCATTTACTTTGAGTCACCAATGAGTGAGGCCAACTGTAGGTCAACATCTCGGTGTCTTGGGTACGTGGTAGTAGGACTGTGGGAACATGTAATGGTCAAGATGGAATCTATCTCTATTATCCCCTTGTGCCAATTAGTGGATTTATCATTGGTAAGTGTACACCCATCTCAATTAAGAGTTAATTGGATGGTAGTAACGATTACTATAATTAATTGGGTCACAAGGATAATAAGATATGGGTCAAAATTGGTGGGACAGTCTATCCAATTGATCCATGGATAATGATAGAGGGGCCCAGTTGTAGTAATAGGGAAGTTTAGGGTCTTCATGTAATTTATTCCTAAGACTGGAGTTCAATTGCATTTATATAGTGGAGTTATTTGCAATTAACTGTGGGCCCGGATTGCACATGAGATGTGGGGTCGCAGTGTCCCAGTTGGAGCCAGCTTTCTATGGAATCCCTAGTGGTCCCCACGCTAGCCCAAGATTGGATCTTTACTAATTCTGTTTGAACTCAAAAAGGAAAGCTACTATTTCTATTTGAAGTGAGACTTCAAATAGTGGTAATAGTAGAGCATGTTAGTGCCACATTTCCATGAGCACTTATATTGTCGATTCCGTGTCAAAGAATTCAAGACCTTGCCTCTCAGAGTTTCACAAGGAAGATCAAGTTTGAAGTCAAAAGATCAAGTCTTGGAAGGCCTGAATTCATCAAGGAAGACCTCCATATGAGTGACAACCTATTCAGGTAAATGGGACCCCAAACCAACTAAGAGATGGACCTAAAAATCCTTAGTTTAATGGCTTATTTAATAGGTTTTTAGAAAATGTTTTTGAGCCTTTTCAAGACTCAAAACTGGTCCCAGAGGTCGGCTAACCGCCATGTCTCACAGTCACCTCGCGGTCATTTTTCCAGAAGCTATTTTTGGCTGAAAATCAAAGGGGCGGCCACCAGGCAGTCAGCAGTCGACCAGTTGTCGGTCGACCTCCTGCTGACCGACAGCTAGCCGCCCATTTAGAAAATTTGAAATATTTGACCGTTGGAAGTATCCGTTGGGGTAGCGGCTAACTGCGGATGTGAAGGATGCTAGCCGCCAAGTGCCGTTAGAGAGCCGTTTGAGGATTGTTTATAAATAGAAAAGGCCCCAAATCATCCAAGTGTGCTCCAAGATCATGAGAGCTCATGTCCTAACCATGGTATATCATATTTGAGCTCTCATAGATCATTTCACACACACTATGAGCTTGTATTGGCAAATCTAAAAGCTTCATTAGCTCAAGGAAAGTGTGATGTGTGAAAACCATATTATCTAGGGAAGAACTTGAGCCATCAAAAGTTAAAATCCATATCCCTAGATCAAAGACCTCTTCCCTTGATTGAGCACAACATTGGAGCATCATCATCAATATCAAGGAAGCATTGCAAAAGGCATAAAAGCTTGGAGCTACGGTGACAAGCTTCGAAGAGCATCCTCTGGACTTCATCAAAGGGGTAAGTGGCAACCTCCAGATTTTGTCAAAAGAGGCAACTGTTCTTCTCCCTCACTTCATTCAATTTAGAGCATTGTAAGAGTGGTTTATTTCTTTGTGATTTAACTACTATAAAAATTGTAGAGGGGAGTAGATCTTTGTGGTCGAACCTCGTGAACAAAAGAGGGGAGTAGATCTTTGTGATCGAACCTCAGTAACAAAATCGATGTAGAATCAGTACTTGTGTATTTTGATTCTTCATAGTGGAACCAAGGGACTGTGTGGCCCTTGAGAGTGGATGTAGGTCTGTGTAACCGAACCACTATAAATCCCTTGTGTCAATTTCTCTATCTCTATCACCTGTACATGATTTACATATCTATATGTTGTGGAGATTGATAAGGATACTATTTCATCATTGAGTTTTATTGACACACATGCACTTGTGCGAAAACAACATTGAACATATTGGTAAATCATATATTGTTTTGCACACACTCTTTTACATACATTCACTTGAGCACCTTGGTTACATAGTTATTTTTACATTAATGTGAATCACAAGTGAATTTGTGAAGAGTGACTTACACACACTCATGCTTATTAACATGAAACTAATTGTCATATCTTTGATTGTTTAAGCATTCACACATTGAACACATATTCCGCATAAGTTATATTCTTAAATGTGTTCATTGTGTTCTTTGTCCTAATTGGGATTAAAATTGGACTGAGATATTTTTAATTGGCAAAGAATTTTAATTAGTCCTATTCACCCCCCCTCTAGGACTTGTTCATTGGCCCTAGCTGCACTTTCAGAGCAAAGGGTTACTAAGTGTAATGGAAGTTGGACTTCTAATTATACACTAAGAGAGAAGGTTGAAAAGCTATAAAAGGAAGAGAAGGGAGCACCCTTGGACGTCCATGCACAATTCCTCCTAGGGATTCACGCCCATCATCCCCTAGTGCAAGAGTTTCACTTCTTCTCCTTCCCCTCTCTCTCTCTTCTAGTTCCCTTCTAGTTTCCTTAGTGATTCTAGTTAGTCTTTCTCTTGGAGATTCCACCATCTCTCTTGAGGAAAGAGATCTGAAGCATGTCATAGCGTGGAAGACAATTGGGCATTGGAGATTCTGATCTTAGAAGAACTCTTCGTCAAAGAGTTGAATCAAGTTCTCCATTAGAGCACAACCAAGCTCCATAGGTATCTTCTACTCCTTGTATGTTGTGGAATTTCGTGGTTGCATGTTTAGTGCTATTTCTTTCTCCTTCATAGGTTTGTTTGCTGATCATGATGGCTGAGTATGAGGACATGCATCCTGGATTGGGTTTTGATAGCTTTTGGATAGGTGTTCATCACTTCTAGTTCGTGAAAAGTTTTTGAAACCTATCCAAGAGGTCCACCCACTTCCAACAGTAGACTAGGTTTTTGCCCGGACCACAACTCCCAGGGAGTCTTAGGTACAAACTTAGATGATACGAGGATTAGCCCCGTTCCCGGGTCCCAAATAAAAACGGGGAGAGGTGCCAAATATTTAAGAAGAGGATCGGCCCCGTTCCCGGGTACCCCCTTCTGATCCCTTGGCAAAATAGGGTTTAAAGGCTGATTTTTCAAATCAAAATGATGATGCAAATGAGACTTTGACTTGTGATTTCTGTGTTTTTCATGTGCGATACACGAGTGATAAACGTGAAAGGCCGATGAGCTATAATTGATTGGAAGTGGCTGATGGGCCAGGATTGATTGGAAATGGCCGATGTGCCAGTGTTTGTTTTAAGGTGGCCGATAGGCCGTGATTGATTAAAAGTGTGTGAGAAATCACTCATCTCATCTCGTTATTCTCATTTATTCAATTTTAGAAATCAGTTCTTTATTCCCTTTTATCATTAAGTTCGATTAAATATCTGGCACCTGAGGTGGAGGAAGAAATAACGGAAAAATCTTTTTGGGTTTATTTTGTTGGTTTTATAGTTTTTATGGCTTTTCAATATGGGGCTAGAAGGGCCTAACTAAGGGATTTTTACTTGGATTTACGTGATTAGTGCTTTACTACTGATCATCGAATTAACCCTAACCTAAGGTCTTACACCGCCCACATCAGCTCTCCCAGTCCCCTAAAGGAACAAGAAGAGTGGTGGGGCGAAGCCTAATGCTCTAAGCTACCTAACTAGGTAATCTGATTTAATCCTAAGCACGATAACCTTAGCTTGATGGTTTCAGCACCTAAGCAACTTATTGGGTGTTACTTTAATTGGTTCGGTTTATTTTAAGTTATGAGTTTATTAGGAGTGATTTAGGGATGGATTAGGAGTGTCTTAGAGTTCTGATTAGCGTGTTTTTAAATACTTTAGGGTTCTGGAATTTAAGGTTTGAATTTAAAAGGTGAAGTAATGCCGAAATCGGTTGAACGGGACCGATGGAGGACTTGGGCACACACACAGTGGCGCCTAGGTCACTCTGGTGACTTAGGCGCACCTACAATGGCGTCCAAGTGTCTGGTTCTGTGTGGCTGGGCTTGTGGTGATGATATCGATGTTAATTTCGGAATTCGGGGAGTTTCTACTAAGGATAGGTCTGTGTTTTGATATTGTTTTAGGTTTTGGTTGATTTTATTGCACTGACTTTGAGTCCGAAACCCGAAACGCGGCTGAGATTCTCAACCTAGGCGAGATAGGGGACTTGGGCGCGCCTGTGTGGGCGCCTAAGTGATTCTGTGCACTTGGGCGAGCTAGCGGTGGCGCCTAAGTATTGATTTGATGCTTTTCGCTCCTCTGACTCCGGTTCGAGGTTCCGGATGGGTTTAAGTTGATTAAATTTTTAATTCCAAGGCTGTTATCGATTCTGTAAAGGTTCTAGAATATTGATTCGGGTTAAGATGTGAAGTGAATAGGGATACGATGGGCCCCAGGGGTAAGATGTGACTCGGGCGCACCTGTGGTGGCGCCTAACTCCTCCTGGTGTACTTGGGCGCACCTGTGGTGGCGCCCAAGTGTTGGATTCGCAAGTTTCGGTTATCTTCGGGAATCGTTCACTTAGATTTATAGTTTTAGGTGATCTATGTTAGTAAATTCCGAATCCGGAACTGGTTTGAGTCTCTAGACCTCAAGGGTGATAATGATTAGGGTTGGATGATCGAAACGCAAACGAAACGTGTCTTGGGGTTAGACAAAGGAGCTGGGCGCACCTGTGGGGGCGCCCAGGTGAGTGCTGTGACTTGGGAGCACCTGTGGTGGCGCCTAAGTGTCTGTCTACTAGTGTAGCTCCTAGTTCGATGGTTTCTAGGGAATTTCTAAGTTGGTTTCGGGTATTTGACTCTGGTTTCGATTGGGAGAGGTTTTTATTTTCGAAATGTGATTGGTTTATTGTTTTAATTAGGTCTTGATTAGGGTTTAAATTAAGAGTTGGTAATTAAGGTTTGATTAAACTTTGGTTAATGTTTGAATTTGGGGTTGTTAATTAGACTTCGTTGATTAGGGTCTTAATAGAATAGAGCTTATTGATTAGGTTTGTTGTTTAGGATCTTAATTCGGACTTGTTGATTAGAGTTTTGCTTAATTAAGGGTTTTATTTTATTTAATTTTTGTTTAGTTAGGATTTATTAAATTAGGGTTTTATTAATTAGGGGTTATTGATTAAGTTTTACTAAGTGGGGTTTTGATTAATTGAAGTTTTATTAGGGATTGTTAATTAGGCCTTAAGGGTTTGATTAATTAAAGTTTAATTAATTAAGTCTATGGATTTTAATTAGATGTTTTCCCTTAGATGTTTTGAATTAAGTGCTTTAGATTGGAGTTGATTAAGTTGATTAATTTACTAAGGCACGAGTGCAATGAACTAGGATCACCTATTAAACATCTACTCTATTTTTTTGGATTTTTCTATTTCTTTTTGTTCTTTTTTTTGTTCTCTTCTCTAATTACTAAGGAGTAAGATGAGAAGGGAAGAGTTTTATGATTTTGTGATTTTTTTGGTTTTTTATGCAAAAGTAATGCAACCTAGGCTAAAGTGTGATAAATCAACAATTCAGAGTTCGGAAGTTCAACAATAATTCATATTCATCACAAAGATTCAATAACAAGCTAAATAAAAATGAAAAGATGGAAAACACGATCAGAAGATGAAATGGGGACTTGGGCGCACGCACAGTGGCGCCCAAGTGTCTACCTGCGAATTGGGATGCACTTGTAACTTTCGACGATACTTCGACGCAATTTCTAACACTTTATGACTAAATGCTGGGTCCTAATGTTAACTACTGATGTTAGAAACTTCGGATCTAAGAGGGATGATACGAGGATCTAAATTAAAGGGGTGAATACCCTCGGCAGAGACTTGGGCGCACCCACAGTGGCGCCCAAGTGCACAGTATGTTTTTTTTTTTTTCTCTTCTTTTCCTTCCCTTTTGGTAATGTGCTTGCTTATCTTTTTACGATTTAGAATGTGAATTTGCAGATCTGAATGCTCTGATATCAACTTATACGAAGGAATATACGTATTAAAGAAGTAGAATGCAACTAATACGAAAAACGGGGTTGAAACCCAACTCCTGGGACTTGGGCGCACACACAGTGGCGCCCAAGTGCTTTTATTTACTTTTTCCCTTCTTTTCTGTTTTTGTAATACTTTTATATGTTCTTATGATGTCTTCCGTGCGATTTAGAACACAAAGTGACGGATCCGAAGGCTCTGATATCTACTTATATGAAGAAGAACCCGAATTTAAGAGACAAAATATGCGTATGATGGAAAACGGGGTCGAAACCCAACTCTTGGGACTTGGGCGCAATTGTATGTGCGCCCAAGTGCTTTTCTGCACTTTTCTCTTTCAAATTCGGATTTTTCTTAATGAGAATGATATGGATGCAAGATCTAACCTAATCACGAGTTCGGGATGATGAAAATTATGCGAATCTATTACTTATGATTGATCCTAAGCATGTTCCTAATAATGGATGATTACTGAAAATTAGATCTACTGCAAACCTACTATTATTAATGAAGATCTACTATGTATGAATGGTCCTTGACATATTTCTAAGCGTGTATAGCAATGGAATGCAATAACAGAAGAGATATAGGAATACCGGTTTATCGAAGTGTTTGTTAAGTTCCAAGAACGAAGCTTTCATGAAGTCCCATGGCTCTAGTTGAATGTATGAAAGCCTCCTCCTCTATTTCCTCTTCTTTTTCTCTAGATCTGAAGCTTTTTCCCTCTAATGGTGGCTACCTTTCTTCTTCTTCTTCTTTATTCTCTCTTTTCTCTCCTTTCTTAGGGTTTTTGGGTAGCCTCCTTTGTAAATTAAGTTAAGAGATCCTTAAATAAGGGTTTAGGGCGTGCAAGAGGTATTAGGGCTGTTGTTGGCACCGGCTTCTAGAAGATTCTCGCATCCCAAGGCCAGATTAGGGCTTCTTGGGACTTGGGCGCACTTGTGGTGGCTCCCAAGTGAGTCCCATGAGTTGGGCGCCCATATGGTGGCGCCCATGTCCAACTTTAAAGCCTAATGGATCTCGGGTTCGGTTTCGGGTCGTTTTTTGGTCTAAACTGAGTCAGAACTACGAAGAGTAGAGCGGGACATTGCTAAGTATATACCAAAGTATATTTTTAACATTACTGGGGACCTGGGCACACCTGTGTGTGCACCCAAGTACATGGGCGCACCTGTGGTGGCGCCCATGTGTGTCTTGAGTGGGGGCCGCTAGGGCAATCTTCCGAGGGTCATATCTCTTGATCCAATGGTTGGATTTGGACGTTCTATATATCATCAGAAAGCTCTCGAAGCGAGGAATCCAAAGGTTCAATTGGCCTGATGATTAGGGGTTAGGAAAAGTGAGGGATATCTGGATCAATGGATTTAGTTTCCTAACTTAGGCTAATCGGGTGACATTTTGGCAAACTTAGCACGGTCTTTGTAGGAATTGACCTAAGCATGTCTTAAGTGGTCCGGAAAAAGGTTTGAATAGTATCACGGTTCACTACTTGTGTAAGTAGTGGGGTTGGACTCGAGATCTCGACGCGACTTGGCTTTTCTCTCATGAATTTTTAGAAATCATCGAATTAAGTCTAGAATTATCAACAAGCATCTTCATTGTCGTTAATTAATCTGAATTATGTCATTAATCATTCAATTGTGGGTGAAATGGGGGCACCGCTATATATGATAGGTATTTAAGGCTATCATGTGGCCCAAATGAGGTTTCTACAGTATGCCCCTCTTTGGAGAGCAACACGTGGAGAGTTGTGCTCCAAAGAATGTAGACACACCACTCATGGCTCACGGGAGCTTTTGAGCTTACAGGAGTGGCCACCTATGGATGTATGCAATTGCAAACTCTTCCTAAAGGTGAGGTTCACTTTTCTAGGATCGATCCTGATTCAGGGGGAAAAAGAAAAAAAAAGAAGTTACGTGCCTACTGATTTGATTGGAAACCCGAGATCTGTTCCTTGGTGCCCGTGGTATTGCCACGTGGCAGGTTGGGAACTGTGCCCCTATTGCGGAAATTGAAAATGACGGTGGAACTGTGCCCTGGTGGTCTGAATCAGAAGTCGATCTTTCGATTGGCTAGGTCACTATTAGAGTTTCATTTGTTCATGCAATAGAGTTTAGTTCAAATTGTCATATATAGCGTCTTTTAACTTTCATCCATAGTTGAATGTTCAAGGCATAGTTAAAACTAACTAGCAATAATGGGGATCTTGAAGGCAATCACACACATAGTTCAAGCAATAGTGTGAGGTGCATATGAGAATGAGATGCATATTTTTTTTTAAAGATGTTTGATTTTGAACCTTAGGTATGCATCGATAATGCTAAATCAACGGAAGACGGTCACCGGAATAACCGTCGCTCTCTAGGGATCTTAGTCTTCATCCAAGCTTGGATGAGACCCTGGGATAGATTCGATCATCTTTTTGGTACTTATCATGGAGAGTTTCAAGTTACACAGCTTCCATCTTCCAACGTCAAGATTTGAGTCGGCGAACACACAATTTGTGAGAACACGGTATCATGGTTGCCGTACCGATCATAAGCACCTGAGGGAGGCCTACGGCGACTCAATTTCTAGACGCGAGGTAAAATCATGAAAATCATGGTTAGGGGTACTTACCCCGAGAGCTTTCCGTAAATCCAACATTGGGGATCATTGCCGCTTTCTTTCATTGTTTGTTTGTCAAAGCTTGTGCACTTGTGATCATTCTCCATCAGTGTACTTGAAGGTCCCTCACCTTTGGTGTTCTTTTTTTTTTTTTGCTTTGGGAACCTGTATTGAACAAACACTAAAAGATTCTACACTTCTCATTTTCATTAGTATTCAGTCACAACATTTTGCAGAAATATTACTTTAATTTTATCGATGGAGATGACATGAGATGTAATGCACAATGTCAGATGTATGCATGATGGGACTAATGTGCATGTGACGGGACCTTATGTGATGGGACAATGTTTGGTTGACAATGTGCATTGTGTCTTTGTGCCTCTCTTAACTAGCTTTCTCTCTCTCTCTCTCTCTCTTGGTTATTTCTTTATTTGTTTTTGTTTTTTTTTTTTTGTTTTTTTTTGTTTTTTGTTGTTTTATATATATATATATATTTTTATTATCATTATTATTTTTATCATCGATCATCATCAATTCTTGTTCAAGTTCAACTTTTCAGAATTCTAGGACAATTTGGCTCAAAGAGGCCTCCGGTTCTCTAAGGTGATAGATAGGCACCACCTAGCTTGCTTGGGATTTGGTTCAAGGATTATGAAAGCAGACAGCTTGGGCGCCCAGGGGATGGTGCCTAGGCAGATTGCATAGACAGAGTTCGTCTCGAAGAAGAATGGTGGATTTAGAATGGAGTTTTGACTTCAAGGAAGTAGGTTGCATTTCAAGTTGGTTTCGAAGTAGAATTTCGAATTAAGAAAAATATGTGATTTGGGCACCCAAGGAGTGGTGCCTAGACTGCATTTTGAGTTGGTCTCGAAGTAGAACTCCGAATTCGGGGAAACATGTGACCTGGGCGCCCAAGGGGTGGCGCCCAAATTAAATTTTGAGTTAGTCTTGGAGTAGGATTTGTATACAGCCTACCGCACTAAGAGTCCTTGTCAGAATGAATGCCTGATTTTTAGGAAAAGCAGGTGACCTGGGCGCCTGGGGTGTGGCACCTACTCTAAATTCATCTCTAGCACTTAGAACCCTTGACAAAGAAAAACAGGTGACCTGGGCACCCAAGGGGCCGCACCCAAGCTACAGTCCGAGTTCTTTTTAAATCTTTATAAGGTTCAAACTCTAATCTATATAAGTGAATCAAGGCTACGAATTTCCCACAACTCTTGCTCTTTCAGACTTTGAATTTTAGAATTCTCAAGCTCTTCCTTGCTTCCAAGTAAGTGTTTCTTTTGTTTAAGCCAATTGTTTAAATTAATTCGTTTGTTTTAGATTAGTTGTTTTGGGATGTGTGTTGGTGGATTTATCATATTTATGTTTAGGTTTAAGTTCATTAAACTTTATTATTATTATTATTTGAGTTTCGTTTTAAATTGTGATTTTTGATTGATTGTTTTTTTTTTTTTTTTTAAATTGGACATGGTCTCCTCTTTTCTTTTCACTTTTCATCATTTTTGCCCAAAAAATTATCAACCATAGTGTTATAGTCCTAATATTGTAATGTGGGTAGTTATTGGTCAAAGAAAACTATAGGAGTGGGCCATGGGTTAGGCTTGATCAGATTCTATGGTATAGGCCTCCAAGTTTTCCATCCCTTTTTTTTTTTTAGTTCTAAGATATGGAATGAGGTTCGACCATCGGCTGTGATGGCCATAGAGGTGATGGGTCTTCATAAAAATGTTGGGGGATGTCTGTTTCAACTTAAGATTGGGGAAATCAAGACCTAGCTGGATTTGGGCGAAGTTTGGGGAGAAAGGGGATTTTGTGCAATTTGTGAAAATTAATGAAATTAATGGGTGTAATTAGGTTTGTTGAATGTTTTAGTTGATTTAGATTCAGTTTTGGTGATTTTTAGATGTGTTTTTTTTTTTTTTTGTTTTTTGTTTTTTGTATCTTTTGTGGATTTAAGGGGGGCAGCTTTGATTCTCCTTTTTCTGTGTGTGCTTATGTGTGATGTGTGGCAGAGTGGTAAAGTTCTATTTCCTATAAATGACGTGTGCATGCAAACCGTTGAAAATTGAATTTAATGTCGGTTTTGTTGAGTTGGATTAAATATGCGTGTTTTATTATCATTTTGCTGAATGTGTTTGTTAGGTGTGTTTTAACTTTGCCTTTTAGCTTAGTTGTGGATTAATTGAATTAAAATTTTTTTTTGTTTTTTTTTAATTTGCTTTTGTTGGTTTCATTTTATTAGCTTGGTTTTAAATGTTGATTTAGGTTTAATTTAATTTTTAGTTTATTATTTTGACTTTTATGCTTTATGCGGTTTTAAGTTTGTCTTGGTTTGTTTTGGTTTGGTTGTGAGTTAATTGGTCTTGTTTTTTATTTTATTTTAATCTTTGGTTAAGTTTTGTTGTTTATGTTTTAGGCTGATGAATTGGTGTTTTTTTTTTCTTTTCTTTTTTTTTTTAAATGTGGTTTTGTTTAGTTGGTTTATTTGCTAGTTTAATCATTGCTTCTTTTTTTTTCTCCTTTTAGTCGGGTTTTCTTTTATTTTGTCATTAGTAATTTTGTGAGTTGTTTTTTTTTTCTTTTGGTTATGTTCATTTCTGTTGTGTCTAGTCGTTTTTAAATTAAGTTCATTATCATTGGTTGGTTGATGAATTTTATTGATTGTTAATCTTTTATTTTTGCAGAGTAAAAGAAGAGTGGAGGACGTCCTACGACAATCCTAGTTGATCTCGGCATGGAGGGGCAAGGAGTGTAGTAGGGCCACCGGTTCATCTTGAATAAGCTTGGGAACCATGAGGTGTACATCCTCATGCTCTGCTTAATTGGGTTGAGTCTTTAATTTAGGTTTAAGTTTCAGTTTAATTTTAATTTTAAGTCTTTTAGTTTTAAGTTCAAGTTCGGTTTTAATTTTTTATTTGAGTTTGGTTTTAGTTCTTTACTAATTAAGTTGATTTCTTTTATGGAATTTAATTTGGCAGGTCACTTGGCGTCCTTATTAAGGTGGCTTAGATGACGAGTTGATTGCGATGCAGGAGGAATTTTTGAGAGAATATATGACTCCACACACTAAAAAATGTCGTTAACAGGGTCGCATGACAGCTAGGGCGTTATAAGGTCATTTCGGTCAATGACGCGGTCATTTCGATTGATGAGGCTATCATGAGTCGATTGTATTTTGGATGGATCCCTTAAAAATTTACGCGCGAATTCGGAGCATCAGGGAATTACATGAAATGTTGGATGGATTTTCCAAACCGGTACATACTCTCGGAGTCATACTCTTACGAGGCCCCCTATTCTATTGTGAATTGTGTAGAGACGATCGAGGCCCTATTGTTGTTGGTGTTGTAGTTATGATTGATGTTGATTATTAGTTGTTGATCATTAGTGTTACACCTATGATGGAGGGATGTTATTTTTAGGCTCAGTTTGTATTTGATATATGTAGGATGATGTATATGATGTGCATAGGTGCATGTGACATCCATGATGCGAACATGTGATTCATGACTTGACAGTGGTTGTGATGATTGACCTAGGAGTGTCATGGTTGTGTATGATGATGAAATGATGCTTATGAGGGGTACCGATGACTTAAATGAAGTATCTCTCTCTTACAAGTGAAAAGTTTTGTACCCGATGATTTTTTTGAGGTCTAAAAAATAAGGGACACATTGGTGAAATCTCTTTATAGTTCCTCGAAATCCGTGTCTAGGCATGGGGATCTCATAAAGGGAGCATTAGTAGTTCAGGGTAAATAAAGTGAGAGTCATATAATAAAAATTAAATAGGCGTAGTCTCACATTATTTCAAACATAATAAGCAACATAGAATTGGGTTCTCAAAAAACAAGGAGTGTCTAAGTGTGTGACATTTGTGACCTAGGCAATTCTATGTCTTGAGGCATCCATAATATTAGGTATAGATATGAAGGCATATGTTAACGACCATCATATTTTATCGAAAAATCCCATGGCAGACATCGTCCATGGTATATAAATAGTAGTCAATTCAATCTACTCCAGCAAACAAACATGATCCACAATTTCCATTAATCATTATCATATTTCAAGTTATAGGGAGTTGTGCACAAAATAGTACCCGTGATGTGATCCAAAGCGAATAAATAAAAATGCCCTAGCTTGAGGGGTGTTTTGAATTTGACTGGGGTTGGTTTTCCTGCAAAGGTCTCAAAACAAACTTGTTAGTAACGTACTTTTGGTCCCCCGCATGGTTTGTCTGAAGCAAGATTTTTTTTTTCTCAGTAAAAATGTCAGGGGGTCATTTTGGCATTCAAGCTTTGGGAAACAACAAGATGGAATTGGGATCTTAGGGATATATGTTTCCTGTATCCAACCGAAGGTCATTAGTGAGAAGAGCATGCACGAAGTGAGTGTGTGTGCAACCTAGTGAGTGCTTGTGGTCGTTGTGTATGCGATGAGGACCCAGATTGAGAAGCCGTGTGAGATAAGCAAATATTCATATATACATATATAAATATATATAAAAAAATGCCCCAGCATAAGACTAGTGTTCATTTTGGCCGTGGGTAGGAATGTACCCTCGCTCCATGATTGTCACCTAGGCGGTAACGTGATCTTCCCTAACTATCATTTGAAGGTCGAGCCCTCAAAAGCCCCTTTTGGTAGCTACTTAGTCTTTTTGGTTGAACTTCAGAAAGCACTTGACCGCCCTCGGGGCTCGTTTGTGAATTACGTCTGTGTGTGTGGCAGTAAGTCATCGTGCCTCCTTAGTGTTGTGGTTTTCGACTACCTTCTGTTTAGTTCGCCTGACGAGTACCCATGTCACTCCAGCTAGCCTAATTCTAATAGAGAGTTTTTTTTTTGGGTAAAAGGGGGTCGAAAGGAAAAGGGATCCTAGGGTTATGGCTTATGAAGCATTAACCATGGGGAGCATACCCACACCTCGTGCAACTCCACCGTGGATTATCTCCTCTCTTTTCTCTATTTTTTTTTTCTCTCTTTTTTTTAACATGTAACTGTGCAATGTCTAGGTCCTTTAAGCTTTCTAATTAACCCATGTAACGAGCATTAGGCCAATGACACCCAAACCAGACGGCTTTAAGGCACTAGGTACATAAATACCCCTACGGGCTTACCGGCTCGAGTTAAAAAGGCTACGAACCCAAACTAATCACGATTTTTTTTTTAGCATGTGACTGTGCATTGTCTAGGTCCTTTAAGCTTTCTAATTAACCCATGTAACGAGCATTAGGCCAATGACTCCCAAACTAGATGGCTTTAGGGCACTAGGTATGTAAATACCCCACGGGCTTACTGGCTCAGGTTAAAAAGGCTACGAACCCAAACTAGTTACGAATATTTTTTTAGGGCTTTCTAATTAAACTCTTTTTTTTTCTTTTTTTTCTATTTTTTTCTTCATTTTTTTTAGCAAACGGTCGAAAAGCTTTCATGACATGGGCGAACTCACCTTCAAACCTTACATTGAATGGCTTTAACCATGCGGAATTTGTGTGGGGCAGACTCACCTCATTGTGTTTTTTTTTTTTAAGTGCCGATGTATGTTTGAGTTCCAAGTTCGACCATAGTGTACCTCTTCGGTCTTCCTACGGGATTTCCACAACCACGCCGAGAGGCAAGGAGGGTCATATTTAGTAAGAAGTAGGGAAGGGTCATACTGTGTACCTTTTCAGGTACATAGCGTTCCTTGGATTGAGGAGGTCTTCCCCCTCTGCATTTACTAGTCTATATGCATTTCCAGGATATACCTCTTTAATTACATAAGGGCCTTCCCAATTGGGTCGAAACTTACCTCTGGGATACGGAAGCTGAGATGGAGTGATACATTTCAGCACGAAGTCAATGACTTTGAATTTTCTTTCTTTAACATGCTTGTCATAGGCTCTTGTAATTTGCTTCCGGTATACTTGTGCATGCTCTGCTGCTTTCATTCTTTTCTCATTAGGTAGATCTAGCTGAAGTAGCGGCACTTCTTACCTTTGGTCCTCTATCATTTCTTCATCTAACTGAATGCGCAGTGACGAGTCGAGGACTCCGAAGGGAAGGACTGCTTCCATCCCGCAGGTCAAAGAACATGGGGTTTCACTAGTAGGAGTTTTTCTTTTTTATGGATGTTTGGTATGCCCACAATGCTTTGACAGAATGGTTTGGCCAGCTACTACCTTTGGGGGTAATATGGGGTTGAATGATATAGTTCTATGTCATATTTTATGCACAACTCGCTTATTTGTTGGAATGTAAATTGGGGCCCATTGTTTGTTATAAATACCTTGGGGATGCCAAGTCAAGCTATTATGTTTTTCTTAATGAATTTGACCACTATATTAGCTTTGATGCGGACATATGCCTCAACTATTGTTGTTGTTAATATGAATGCTTCTAATGCAGTCAAATGAATCGCTAGCTTTCGTACCTACTAATTTATAAAGATCCATCCATCATCAACAATCGGGGTTCTTATGGCAGTCGAACAAAACACCTTGCACTGCTCTAGTTCATCTATGCCTTTTATGATGACCAGACAATTGAGTTTTTATATTGTTTATACTTCTTTTTTTGGGTTTATGATTTTTTTTTTTTTGGGTTTTTAGGGTTTTCTTATTTTTAAGGTTTTTTTTTTTTTTTTTTGTAATAATCCTAAGTAATAGCTAATTTGTGTGGGCTTGCTTGAATTTGCAGCCTTCATTGGCAAGAAGTCGGGGATTTGTTTAGCATGCTTATGATTTTCCATTGTGTGTACTAGTGATGGGTTGCGCACCTTGAATATTTTAACTACTCGGAAACGTGCACGTTTAAGACCTTTCGACCTACGTGTTTTCATCAATGGGTGTTTGGTCTGGGTCTTATTTTGCTCTCTTCGGAAACGAGAGTGTTGAAACATTTTCGACCTCCACCATTTGGGCCTTGATCTAACGATAATATATCTCATTTTCATTTTATTATGGTATGTTTGATAGCTTTGGTATGTTCTTTGTTGTTGAGATGTTAGGATAATTTGTTTAGCCCACGAGTTTTTATTTTGGTCCATTCGGAAACGAGACCGTTGAAATATTTTAGACCTCCGCCACTTGGGCCTTGGTCTCATGTTAAAAGGTTTTATGTGTGTCTCATTATCTTGATTTCTTTGATAATGTGGATATGTTTTCATTCGTTGATGCATTAAGATAAGGCTCTTATATTGGGGATCTTTAGTTTGCTCTCGCCGAAAACGAGAGCGTTGAAATGTTTTAGACCTCCGCCATTTGGGCCTTGGCCTTAAAGAGTTTAAACAATTAGTGGATTTGGAATCTTTAAAAGATGGTTTTCTATTTTTCTTTGATGATCTTCGGTCTTTTCTTTTTCCAATTGTTTGACCCTCATCTTTTGTGCGAACCTTGTTGTTTTCACTTTTTCTTCGGGCTCTAGGTTTTGTTGTAGTGCGTCTAGCTTCCTTAAATGTAGTCCGTCCATGTTTTGCTAGGTGTGCTCTAAATTTTCGTTGTAACCTAGCAGACTTACATCGTAAGAGTCTTTGAGCGAGAGAGTAATTTTGACATTTTGGTTGTGCCATGACTAGATGGTCATGTGGGACAAGACTTCCTTTAGACGTGTGGAATTTTACATTGCTCTTTGGGACTACTAGAATCTTAGGTGGCACATTTGGGCAAATACCAGAAAGTTCTTCTATGGTTAAGTCTCCAAGGGTCTTTCCTAAAGCTTCAGGAGTGGTCTCATTCCTTTCATGAAGACTAATTGGATCACACTCTATTTGGCTTTCTAGTTCGGGAATGATCTCTGCTGTTGTGCTTGGATTTTTCTCTTTATGGGCAAGGTACCATTCTAGGTGAAGGGTCGGAGTTGAATCAACTTTTGACAGTTGTCTCTTCTCAAAGTATTCTATGTAATCTTGGCTCATGATTATTGGATTGGTTAAGGGCGGGCATGGTAAACCTTTTAGAATACTCTGAAGTCTCAGTCTCACATTTAAATGGGCCTTAATCAGGGCTAATACATGATTATGCTCTATCTCATTGTGGAAGTTATGCTTGTCCTCTAAAATCGATTCAATCATACAGTTATCCTTTGATCTTCTAAGAGGGTTCGTCCCATTAGTCTCATTAGTCAAGACATCAAGTAATTGTGGTGCTTTTTCTATGGCCTTTTCTAATGAGATGGTAGGACCTATGTGAGAGCTTCCTCGTTGGATTTCAATGGTAGGCCTAACAGTTTCTTGGTGTTGATTCTCAAGTGGTGCTTCAGATTCGTTAATGGGATTGGATGGCTTTATCCGTTCTAATGGCATGCTTGACCTAATCGGCATCTTTCTAACCTCGGATTTGAGTTTGTCTATATCTATTTGCAATTCACTGAACATACTAGGACCGAGAAATTCGACTTCAGATTCTTTTTCATTCTTCCTTGTCTCAACTGGTGTTGGGATGGGGTTCAAGATGCACCGGTTTTGGTCTTGGGAAATTTTGTTCATCGTTTGGTTGAATGTTTGTTTGTTTTTGGATCATGATTTGGGTTTTTCATGATGGCGTAGGATCCAAGTTCTTTCGTTTGTATTGCGGTCTTTGTCTCTTAGTGGTATTCGTCATGGATTGAGGTTTTGTATCTTGTATGATTTTGTTCGTTTGGGTTTGGTATTTTATTTCAAATGAAGATGGTTTAACCAGTCTGTGGGTTTCCACACTTGATTCTAAGTCATTCGATTCAAACTTGATTGGTTCGTGTGTTTCGGATCTTATGACAGCAAAATCCTTAATTAATTCATCCACTCGTTCCATTTGATGATCAAGTATCTTCATAGTTGTCGTGAATTCAGATTCTTTGTGTAAATCATTAGGTTGTATTGTCTCGTGTGTCATCGGTTGAATTGTCACGCCTTCTATTTGTTGTGTTGGGTGATCTTCGTTTGTTTGTGTTGGAGGTGGCATTTGTTGTTTTGGTATTTTTGATGGGACGGTTGTTTGTGATTGATTTCGTTCGTTCGTTGGATGTGTGGTGATCTGGGTTTTACCATCCCAAGGTGTTTCGCAGTGTTCATAATTTTCAATAAGCATGTCATAAAACTCCTCAGGAGACATGTCTTTAAAGACGGGGTCGTAAATCTCGTCGGAAGATTCAGAAGTTTGATCATTTGGTGGATTATAGGTCACGTCGGGGGCTAAAGGTGTCAAATAAGGAGGATCATAGGTCCAATTCTTGAGAACATGATTTGGTGGGAAATTAATTATGGGATATGGCGTGTCTTTGATTTTTTCATTTTCGAGTTGGTGGAAGGGAACAAAATACGTTCTAAGAATTGGTATCCCCTCTTTTACCTCATATCCTTTCCATAATGTTGGGATCTTGATCTCTTCGGTCATAAGTCTTCTTAGAGTTTCTGAGATTAATCCAAGTTCTCATTCTAGGTATTCACCACCTATGAATTGTTCTTCTTGGGGCTTCCCTGTATTTGCATATGGATCATTTTTCGGAGTGATACTCTTAAACCAGTCCAGATCGGGCAACTCTAGCTCACTTATGTCCATCATTTTAGCAAACTCTTCCTGGATCTGTTTTCGAGATACTTTGGTTTTGCATGGTAAAAATGGAGTTCGGGTTTTTGCCTTTGTGGGTGAATTTTTGTCTTGGTTTCGATTAGATTTTTGACTAAGTTGGTCAGTCGGCGCGTGAGTGGATCGTTGATTTATGATCGTTGGAGATTGGGTCGGTGGATGGATTGAGTTGGATGGTATGGTTGGGCATGGCTGGAATTGGTCAACGATCACGGCAGGTGGTGTTGTTTGGTTGAATGGTGAGGGTTGGGTGGGATGATGGCTTCAATTGGATGGTGTAGATTGGGATGGTTGATAGGTCGGATAAGGATGCATAGTTATGGAAGGTTGGATAAGCTGGTAAGGTTGATTGGATTGGACGATTTGGATCGGTGAGGGGGTTTGGTCGTGCGAGATGGTCATGGAAGGTTGAATGGTTTGGATTGGTGAAGGAATTTGATTAGGTGGGATGGTTGGGATAGACTGGTATGTTTGATTAGAAGAAGGAGTTTGATTGAATGGAATGGTTTGGACTGATGTGTAGGTTTGAATAGGTGAAGGAGTTTGATTTGATGGGATGGTTTGGAAGGATGGGTAAGTTTGAATAGGCGAGGGAGTCTGATTGGATGGGATGGTCTGGGTGGATTGGTATGTTTGACCGGGATGGATTAAGATTTGGTTTGTCGATATATACTGTTTGTTTTGGATATAGATTCGTTGGTTATTAATGTTTAGATTTTGATTTATGTCATAATTAATGTTTTGATTGTTTAAATTTGCATGCATTGTATTTTCATTTGATTCAGTGTAATTTTGTTGAGTTGGTTGGGAATTGGTTTGATATGAATGTGGATGATGGATTGAGCCATGGTTTGGTCTCATGTGTTCGTAAGAGGCGTAATTGTTTGAGTCTTCGTGTATGTAAAAGTGTTGCGTAGATATGAGGGGAGAGGTTTGAGTCGTTACAGTTTGGTTGGAAAGGTACCGATAGTTTTGTATTTCGTTGTGGTAGTATTTGTTTATATTCGTGTATGAGTTGTTTAAGTTTTGAAAATCTTGAATCGTGTGGTCCGTGTAAGATTGGTAATTTGAGTCGGGCATGTATGATGTTTGGGATGCAATTGTTCGATGTGGATTTTGATAGGCCATCTTATATTAGGTTTCCTAAGCAATTGTTCAACAATGTCATGTAGCACCAATAGAGTTTTTATGGTTTGAATTAGAAGGAAGGGAAAAGGAAAGAGAGTTCTTTTCTTTTCTTTTCTTTTTTTTGAATTTTTTTTGAAATTTTATTTTAGTGTCAAAAGGGGAAGTTTTAATGATGGTTTATTTGTTATGTTATAATTAGGGAATGCTTTAGTAGGCGGTATACTCAGACCTCCGGTTTAATTTTCGGACTACTCATAACAACCCTAAACTGAATGGGACACGGACATCTGATCATCGATTGGATGTTCGTGTCCTAGAAAAGTACTCCAGGAATACCCAAATAAGTGACAGGAAAACATAAGAGGTCCCATCACGATCTCCAGGCTGTCGGATGTGAATTTCGACCCCCCCTTTCTCCAAGAGAGGCATGGTTTGGGAAATCTCCATTCATCTATATATGTTGTTTAAATTTTACATCGAAAATGAGGATTCCGACTACCCTCAAAATCGACGGATCACGATCGCCAGATACGGTGACGGCCGTAACACCGTTCTTCGATGAAAGTCGAAGAAATATGGGGAGGAAAAAATAATAAGTTGGGTTCTTCCTCTCGTCTAATGTGCTGCCGGCAACACACGACGGTTATCCTGTCAGATTGATTTGGGTCTCTTTAATTTTGGGTCAATTCAGGGTTATGAGTTAAAGTTCGAATAAAGGTTAATCCTCACATAGCATAATCATAATGTATCCAAGTAAAATAGAATAACTAAAATAAAGAAAATAAAATAAAAAAGGGGAGAGGTGCCGAATATTTAAGAAGAGAATCGGCCCCGTTCCCGGGTACCCCCTTCTGATCCCTTGGCAAAATAGGGTTTAAAGGCTGGCTTTTCAAATCAAAATGATGATGCAAATGAGACTTTGACTCGTAATTTCTCTGTTTTTCATGTGCGATACACGAGTGATAAAAGCGAAAGGCCGATGGGCCGTAATTGATTGGAAGTGGCTGATTGGCCAGGATTGATTGGAAATGGCCGATGGGCCAATGTTTGTTTTAAGGTGGCTGATGGGCCGTGATTGATTAAAAGTGTGTGCGAAATCACTCATCTCATCTCGTTATTCTCATTTATTCAATTTTAGAAATCAGTTCTTTATTCCCTTTTATCATTAAGTTCGATTAAATATCTAGCACCTGAGGTGGAGGAAGAAATAACTGAAAAATCTTTTTGGGTTTATTTTGTCGGTTTTATAGTTTTTATGGCTTTTCAATATGGGGCTAGAAGGGCCTAACTAAGGGATTTTTACTTGGATTTACATGATTAGTGCTTTACTACTGATCATCGGATTAACCCTAACCTAAGGTCCTACACCGCCCACATCAGCTCTCCCAGTCCCCTAAAGGAACAGGAAGAGTGGTGGGGCGAAGCCTAATGCTCTAAGCTACCTAACTAGGTAATTTGATTTAATCCTAGGGTGTGGATAACCTAAGCTTGATGGTTTCAGCGCCTAAGCAACTTGTTGGGTGTGGCTTTAATTGGTTCGGTTTATTTTAAGTTATGAGTTTATTAGGAGTGATTTAGGGATGGATTAGGAGTGTCTTAGAGTTCTGATTAGCGTGTTTTTAAATACTTTAGGGTTCTGGAATTTAAGGTTTGAATTTAAAAGGTGAAGTAATGCCGAAATCGGTTGAACGGGACCGATGGAGGACTTGGGCGCACACACAGTGGCGCCTAGGTCACTCTGGTGACTTGGGCGCACCTACAATGGCGTCCAAGTGTTTGGTTCTGTGTGGCTGGGCTTGTGGTGATGATATCGATGTTAATTTCGGAATTCGGGGAGTTTCTACTAAGGATAGGTCTGTGTTTTGATATTGTTTTAGGTTTTGGTTGATTTTATTGCACTGACTTTGAATCCGAAACCCGAAACGCGACTGAGATTCTCAACCTAGGCGAGATAGGGGACTTGGGCGCACCTGTGTGGGCGCCTAAGTGATTCTGTGCACTTGGGCGCGTTAGCGGTGGCGCCTAAGTCTTGATTTGATGCTTTTCGCTCCTCTGACTCCGGTTCGAGGTTCCGGATGGGTTTAAGTTGATTAAATTTTTAATTCCAAGGCTGTTATCGATTCTGTAAAGGTTCTAGAATATTGATTCGGGTTAAGATGTGAAGTGAATAGGGATACGATGGGCCCCAGGGGTAAGATGTGACTCGGGCGCACCTGTGGTGGCGCCTAACTCCTCCTGGTGTACTTGGGCGCACCTGTGGTGGCGCCCAAGTGTTGGATTCGCAAGTTTCGGTTATCTTCGGGAATCGTTCACTTAGATTTATAGTTTTAGGTGATCTATGTTAGTAAATTCCGAATCCGGAACTGGTTTGAGTCTCTAGACCTCAAGGGTGATAATGATTGGGGCTGGATGATCGAAACGCAAACGAAACGTGTCTTGGGGTTAGACAAAGGAGCTGGGCGCACCTGTGGGGGCGCCCAGGTGAGTGCTGTGACTTGGGCGCACCTGTGGTGGCGCCCAAGTGTCTGTCTACTAGTGTAGCTCCTAGTTCGATGGTTTCTAGGGAATTTCTAAGTTGGTTTCGGGTATTTGACTCTGGTTTCGATTGGGAGAGGTTTTTATTTTCGAAATGTGATTGGTTTATTGTTTTAATTAGGTCTTGATTAGGGTTTAAATTAAGAGTTGGTAATTAAGGTTTGATTAAACTTTGGTTAATGTTTGAATTTGGGGTTGTTAATTAGACTTCGTTGATTAGGGTCTTAATAGAATAGAGCTTATTGATTAGGTTTGTTGTTTAGGATCTTAATTGGGACTTGTTGATTAGAGTTTTGCTTAATTAAGGGTTTTATTTTATTTAATTTTTGTTTAGTTAGGATTTATTAAATTAGGGTTTTATTAATTAGGGGTTATTGATTAAGTTTAACTAAGTGGGGTTTTGATTAATTGAAGTTTTATTAGGGATTGTTAATTAGGCTTTAAGGGTTTGATTAATTAAATTTTAATTAATTAAGTCTATGGATTTTAATTAGATGTTTTCACTTAGATGTTTTGAATTAAGTGCTTTAGATTGGAGTTGATTAAGTTGATTAATTTACTTAGGCACGAGTGCAATAAACTAGGATCACCTATTAAACATCTATTCTATTTTTTTGGATTTTTCTATTTCTTTTTGTTCTTTTTTTTGTTCTCTTCTCTAATTACTAAGGAGTAAGATGAGAAGGGAAGAGTTTTATGATTTTGTGATTTTTTTGGTTTTTTATGCAAAAGTAATGCAACCTAGGCTGAAGTGTGATAAATCAAATATTCAGAGTTCGGAAGTTCAACAATAATTCATATTCATCACAAAGATTCAATAACAAGCTAAATAAAAATGCAAAAGATGGAAAACACGATCAGAAGATGAAATGGGGACTTGGGCGCACGCACAGTGGCGCCCAAGTGTCTCCCTGCGAATTGGGATGCACTTGTAACTTTCGTCGATACTTCGACGTAATTTCTAACACTTTATGACTAAATGCTGGGTCCTAATGTTAACTACTGATGTTAGAGACTTCGGATCTAAGAGTGATGACACGAGGATCCAAATTAAAGGGGTGGATACCCTTGGCAGAGACTTGGGCACACCCATAGTGGCGCCCAAGTGCATAATATGTTTTTTTTTTTTTTCCTCTTCTTTTCCTTCCCTTTTGGTAATGTACTTGCTTATCTTTTTACGATTTAGAATGTGAATTTGCAGATCCGAATGCTCTGATATCAATTTATACGAAGGAATATACGTATTTAAGAAGTAGAATGCAACTAATAAGAAAAACGGGGTTGAAACCCAACTCCTGGGACTTGGGCGCACACAGTGGCGCCCAAGTGCTCTTATTTACTTTTTTCCTTCTTTTCTTTTTTTGTAATACTTTTATGTGTTCTTATGATGTCTTTCGTGCTATTTAGAACACAAAGTGACAGATCCGAAGGCTCTGATATCTACTTATATGAAGAAGAACCCGAATTTAAGAGACAAAATATGCTTATGATGGAAAACGGGGTCGAAACCCAACTCTTGGGACTTGGGCGCAATTGTATGTGCGCCCAAGTGCTTTTCTGCACTTTTCTCTTTCAACTTCGGATTTTTCTTAATGAGAATGATATGGATGCAAGATCTAACCTAATCACGAGTTCGGGATGATGAAAATGATGCAAATCTATTACTTATGATTGATCCTAAGCAGGTTCCTAATAATAGATGATTACTGAAAATTAGATCTATTGCAAACCTACTATTATTAATGAAGATCTACTATGGATGAATGATCCTTAACATATTTCTAAGCATGTATAGCAATGGAATGCAATAACAGAAGAGAGATCCAGGAATACCGGTTTATCGAAGTGTTTGTTAAGTTCCAAGAACGAAGCTTTCATGAAGTCCCATGGCTCTAGTTGAATGTATGAAAGCCTCCTCCTCTATTTCCTCTTCTTTTTCTCTAGATCTGAAGCTTTTTCCCTCTAATGGTGGCTACCTTTCTTCTTCTTCTTCTTTATTCTCTCTTTTCTCTCCTTTCTTAGGGTTTTTGGGTAGCCTCCTTTGTAAATTAAGTTAAGAGATCCTTAAATAAGGGTTTAGGGCATGCAAGAGGTATTAGGGCTGCTGTTGGTACCAACTTCTAGAAGGTTCTCGCATCCCAAGGCCGGATTAGGGCTTCTCGGGACTTGGGCGCACTTGTGGTGGCTCCCAAGTGGGTCCCATGAGTTGGGCGCCCGTATGGTGGCGCCCATGTCCAACTTTAAAGCCTAATGGATCTCGGGTTCGGTTTCCGGTTGTTTTTTGGTCTAAACTGAGTCAGAACTACGAAGAGTAGAGTGGGACACTGCTAAGTATATACCGAAGTATATTTTTAACATTACTGGGGACCTGGGCGCACCTGTGTGTGCACCCAAGTACATGGGCGCACCTGTGGTGGCGCCCATGTGTGTCTTGAGTGGGGGCCGATAGGGCAATCTTCCGAGGGTCATATCTCTTGATCCAATGGTCGGATTTGGACCTTCTATATATCGTCAGAAAGCTTTCGAAGCGAGGAATCCAAAGGGTCAATTGGCCTGTTGATTAGGGGTTAGGAAAAGTGAGGGATATCTGGATCAATGGATTTAGTTTCCTAACTTAGGCTAATCAGGTGACATTTTGGCAAACTTAGCACGGTCTTTGTAGGAATTGACCTAAGCATGTCTGAAGTGGTCTGGAAAAAGGTTTGAATAGTATCATGGTTCACTACTTGTGTAAGTAGTGGGGTTGGACTCAAGATCTCGACGCGACTTGGCTTTTCTCTCACGAATTTTTAGGAATCATCGAACTAAGTCTAGAATTATCAATAAGCATCTTCATTGTCGTTAATTAATCTGAATTATGTCATTAATCATTCAATTGTGGGTGAAATGGGGGCACCGCTATATATGATAGGTATTTAAGGCTGTCATGTGGCCCAAATGAGGTTTCTACAGATACCCGCGGCCTTTTTCTTTGACAAAAAATCAGGACAATTCCTCTTCCAATGTGCTATCATACAACAGTGAAAACACTTTTCCTTTGTTCCTGTTCCTTTAGCCTTGGCCACACCACCAGCAGGACCATTCTCCACCCTAGGACCCTTGGGGACTGATTTCTTCTTGCCTTTCTGTCCTTTGCCTTTTGGCTTAGAATTTGCAACTGACTTTTCTGTCATTAGGGCAGTTGACTTCTTCTTCATGATGCCCTCAGTTGCTACTAGCTAGCTAGATAGCTCAGCTAAAGTCAGATTCATCTTATTCATATTATAATTGATCTTTAAACTGTTGAATGAATCTGGCAGCGAATCAAGGATCATGTCGATCTAAGATTCTGCATCAATCTCAGTACCCGGTACATCTAACTCATTCAATGTGTCCATCATCTTAAGCATCTCATCTTGTACTGGTATTCCTTCAGCCATTTTTGTGCTCATGAGTACCCTCATAGCAGGCAGGCCTCCCCTGGTCCGCAAACATCTCCTTTGAGTTCGATATAACCATACATTCAATTAAAGAATCTTAATGACATTAGGGTTTAGTATTCTACCAAATTTATGTGGGAATCCTCATAACCACTAAATTCAGAATACATCGGAATTCCAATCCCCTGGGATATGCCTTCTTGGGGAGTGCAAATACCACCTACATTGGTGTGGATCAAAGAGAGTTAAAATTATGATTAAGACTAACTATCCATGATCCCCATCATTCATTATTATCTAGGTATCTCATACCAAATAATGTATGACTCCCTATTAGCTTTGGTTTCTAAAATACATGAGGCAAATCATTGGGGTACTACATCACTATTTTAGTTAAGTGTGACCCACCAATTAGCATTGCATGACAACCGTTGTGAGCAGCTCCTCCTTTGGGAGTGGGCCACCACCCGTCTCACCAACACTATCCGTAAAGAGATCCATATCTAGTAGCCAGACAAATAAAAGCCCTCCGTGGGAAACGACCATTCTCAAGATGGTGCGAGGCTAATACTTTCCTTACAATGGACCTATGGTGGAAAACCATGGGGATTTCTCAATTTAAATGCTCCACTCCCACTTAATATTTTAGAATTGAGGATTTCCTTTTAAGGTCTATGGGCCCACCATATTAATATCAAATCATCTCATGATTTGACCAAAGATTAGTTCCAAGTCAAGTTATATTAAGGAAAGTCCAGTTTCTAAGATTTGTGTTACTAATTGATCCATCTCATTGGGTCCACCAACACTAATTAGAAATCTTTCCAAAATTAATTTGATTTGAGAAAAAGGACAAATTTTTCTTTTCACACCCAATATGTTCATAAATCTCGATATTTGAAAATCATGAGGAAAATATACTTTTCGAAAACTATATTTTTCGACGATCATTTTTCTCTTCTTCGTCGACTTCATCCGAGACCCACAGATCGGAGTTTTAAGCCTTTGAAGTTTTAAGACCATTGGGACCCACAACTCAACTCACCCATTTAAAAACCCACGTTCCACTCTTTCTTCTTCTTCATTGTTCATTTTCTGCAATTGAACTAAGGGATGTTGCTCTCTTTCTTCTTACATTCTCTCCTCTGCATACCAAGGAAATCAATCTCTAATTGGAAAACAAACCCCACCATCATCTTCCTCATTCCCTGAGCTACCCAAAGACACTATTTTTATGAAATTCCTGCTGGAACCAACTTCATCTTCAAGCTCTTCTTGCTAATTTGTGCACCTACAGGTAAGGCTTTGTTTTTCCCCTTTAGACATGGGTTCTTTGGACCCTTAGGGAGCCTTTGTCAAACTTCAAACCCAGGATTAGCACAGTTAGTGTTAATTAAGTGTGTGTTTAGTTATAATGTGGATTTAGTGTTCGTGGGTTAGAAATTGGTTCGATTTAGTTGGAATTAGCTTTGGGGAACTTTGAGAGCATTTTATGCTACTTAGTCACACTCAGGGGTGCCTTGAGTGTACGTGTAAGCTTGGGAGGAAATACATGTTTTCTGATTTCTAGTCGTGATTTCGACCTCATTTAAATGGTTTTATTTTTATTGTTTAACTTTTGGGTCCAACCTGTTTTCGTTTAAGACCCAGAAATCCAAGTTTTGGCCAAAAGGGTAAAACAGTCATTTCACACCAAATCTGGACCCAAATTTCGAAATCTCAAAACTATGCCAAATTTATACTTTTTGAAAACTAGATTTTTCGGTGATTGATTTTGTCTTCTTCATCGTTTTCATCCGGGGCTAGTAAGTCGATGTTTTAATCGTCGCAAGATTTGAGCATAGTGGGGCCCACAAGAACCCATTGACTTAAGTTCTTCTTCTCCCTCACTTCTCACTCACGTTCAAACTCATTTCCTGCAACCCATTTTCCTAAACCAACTGAGAGACTCTTCTTCCTCTTCCTTGTTCTCCTTGCATGCCCAAGTTAGGAAGTCTCAAATCAAAATTAGAGCATACCATCTTCTTCCTCTCATCTTGAGCTTTCCATTGTTGTCATTTTCTTGAGGATTCCAGCTGAAAAGCTCCTTCTTCTTCCTTGTTTCTCTTCGTTTGGATAGCTTCAGGTAAGAGACCTTCTTCATCTTTTCAATGTGGTCTTTTGAGCCCATTAAGAACTCATTTCTCTAACATGCAAACCCATTTTCGAAATGGGGGTTTTGTTTGCCCAAAATGATGATTTTTGGAATGGTTTTCTTGGGGTTTCTGTGTAGATTCCGTTTCTCTTCTTTGGATAGGATCTTGAGAGATTTTGGGCTTAGCTATTGGTGAAGGTAAGTGATCAACTTAGTTTTCTTGATGCATACAATGGTTGAATGGTTTATTCTCAATAGTTTGGTACTTTCTCAAAATTTTGTTGAGTAATGTATTCATTCAAACATGTGTTGTGAGTTGAACTCTTGTTTTAGTTGAAATGCATATGCTTGTAATTTTATCTTAATGGTGTTCATTCCATTCAAGTAATTTTTATCTTGTTTTAAATGTTTTGCAAATGGATGAAGAAATGGTGGAATGTATTATGAAATGAATGGACATATTGGTTGTTGAATTTGGAATGGTGATGGTGTTGGAAATTTATACTAAAAGCATACTTTTATGTATTTTTCATCGACTAATTAGTATATTTTATCTTTTCATCTAAATGAGATTTTGTATGGGTAAATGGTTGCATTATTTATGATTATGCATGTGTATCTTTTATTTTATAAAGTAGACAAGTTGGTGTGTAGAGTTTTACTTATACACGGAGGACTTATCTATCGGTTCTTATAGAATATAAGTTTTTGTTCATAATCTAGATGGACTTGGATACACCATCGGTACAATTGTAACATGATGTTTCAGCAGGCTTGCCTTGGCTGCGGGAAACGGTATAGTTTTGACTCATCATGTTAGTACGCTTTGTGTGTATTGAACAGGACCGCTTTTGGGTTTATTATCTTTATAATGACTATATAAGATGATTAACATCCAAATGATTATTATGAGTGCTTGTACTCTTAATCCTGATATAAATAATAGACACATACATTTAGTGTTTGCCATTTTGATCTACAAAGGAGTGAGATCTTTTATGGGTCAATAATCTCAGTAAATTGGATGACTACACTACGTTTATGGTGCATATTAGTTTATTGACGGAATCCACATCCCATAATTGGGATTGATGATATCCCCTTGATGAAGCTTTTAAGTTTTGATTATGTCAAACCCTGCAGGTGGACTTTGTGTCCGACATATCAAATAAGTTAAGTATAAGGTCTCAAGGAATTATAAAGATATTGATTAAATATAGATGTCGGCAATTATTTAATCGATGGATATCTGAAATCTTAACGTGGGGAGATTAATAAGCATTTAATGACATGAAGCTTGAAATATTAATTTTGAGAAAGGACAGGAGTGCAATTATAATTCTTTAGTGGACTGAATTGTAATTCATGGAACAAGGATTCTAATTTGGGTCGAATTAGGGTTTCCTGCTTCCATAAGGAGCCTATCCTTATTTACTTCTTAAGGTCCCTATTGTAACCTATAAATATGCGCTATTGCTCTCTAGGTCAATAAGAAGAAAAATCTCGTTTTAGAGAGCAAAGAGAATTCGCAGAAGAGGCCCACTCCCTAGTGTGAATTCGAGCATAGAGGAATACAGTAGAAGATCTTGAGATTTTTGGGCTGCTGCAAGACCGAGATCAGATCAGAAAGATCGAGATCAAATCAGAGAGATCTCGCAGGTATGGTCTTTGATCATCTTCGTTTAAAGTTATTTCCGCATTGATCTGTACGCAATATCTAGGGTTCCTGGCGGAAACTCTTTTCTAACAGATGGCCCCTAGGAGAGCATGGAGGCTCAGGGGATGTGCAGGGAACTGACCAAGAAAGAAAGTAAGTGGAATGGAAAGAAGTGTGTAGGAAGAAGAACTGGAATTCTGACTTGAACTAGGCGGTCGTGCACAGTCGGTCAGCTGGCGCTCAGCTGTCGGTTAGCCGATAGGTCCACTTCGGTCAACCGACAGCCAACCGAGTTCCTTTCGGTTCCATTTACAGAAACGTGTTTTGTGACAGGGAATCGTCGGTCAGCTATCGGCCAACCAATGAGCTCAACCTCGGTCAACCGACAGCCAACCGAGGGAAGTTCGGTTCCATTTCAAGAATGGTGATTTTTTGTCAGGAAATATGATGGTCAGCCGTCGGTTAGCTAACAGTTAACCGACACTCACCTATTCGGCTAGCCGACAAGTAACCGAGAGCTGACCGATTTTTCAAAAGTAGATTTGTTTGTGGGATTTTCTTGGGATTAAAAACCTGAATATGATTAGGAACTTCCAAGCTGGAGTTTGTGTGCTTGAGGCTCAAAATATCTTTTTACCTTCTGAAACACCAATCTCTCTCATTAAGACATTCGGGTCTCAACCACTTGAATATCAAATTAAAGGTCTTATTGTATGCTTGACAAGTTTCGGTTAGGGTTGTAATTTGATACATCGAATTTCATTTTCTAGCACTTGCTTTGTTTTGTACAAGTATAAGTTTTGTTTTGAATTTGCCTAAGAACCTTGTTAGGGAACACTTTACAATCTACTCTTGTTAGCTTCGCTCTGCATTGTTTTGATAAGTATTTTCCCTTGTTTTCGATAAGTTTTGTACAAGTATCGACATGTTTTGTGCATACATGAATATCATTGAATACCGCTGAGCTTGGACTACCCTCTAAGTCTGATCCACTAGTTAGGGGGTCCTTAAGCATAAGGACAATCTACAGATTAGTCGTGTAATTGTGCACATTCTTGTTTTGTCCGGTTCCAGGGCCAGTTTTCCCGCTCACCTTGTGTAACTCGGGCTTTTGTTTCGTTTCGTTTCGTTTCATTTTGTCTTGTTTTGCTTGCTATTGTCATCAAGTATGATGGAGAAGGATGAGCTCAATGTGGGTTAATGAATCATGTTGTTTTCTTGAAATCATGCTTGTCTTGCTTTATACTTTAAATATGTTTTGTTCAGAACTCATGCCATGTTTCAAGCATTGTTATTTCAGATCTCAATTGAATTATATTATGTCTAAATTGATCACCTGCTAGACCATCGTATCTGACCTCTTTTGCTTTGGTGTTTAGATGCAGGAGCCGTTGCCCCTGAGGAGGAGCGCCCGGAAAGAGGCATTTGAGCCACCCCCAGCCCGTGAGTGGCAACCCGACTACGTCCTCTAGACGTTGGGTGGGGTCTTGAGTACGACACATGGATGAGAATATTTTTTTTTGTATTTTGGGTTGTATGGCCTTTGTTGGCCCCTTTTTCATATTTGGGAATGTGTAAACTTAACTTAACTTACTTTTGTCTTTTTGAGACTCGAAAGTTAAATGATGGAAATGCCATGTTTGTTTCCTCCTCTGATTATTGTCTTGATAATGTTTTAATTTATGTATGTGGATGTGATGCCACATGTACTGGGAAAGATAAGATTACTTGAACGCTTCCGCAAATCATTGTTCATGTGAGATAAAATTCCGAGCTTGTTTTGGGAATCCTCACCGCGGAAACTTATGGGTTAATCATAGTTGGTTGACTGGACACAGCCCCACCTTCTCACCACACGTCGCGGGCCCGGGCTCGGGGACCTCGGTCCGGGGTCACGACGGCCTTTTATCATGCATGCAAGGTTTTCTCTTGGAGGACTCCATTGTTTTCAAATTTTATGGATTTGAGATGTTTTTAATGGGATCTTTGGTGGAGGTTGGAGATTTTCTTTGTGGAAGAGTGTTTGGAGTGCTTTAGAACCCATTTGGACTTGAGGCAAGTGAATGATCCAGACAAAGAGATGCATGCAATTTATACTTGATTTTTCACAAATTTCTGAATTTTAGTTATTATCTTTTACTATGTGTTTCTCTCTATCATGGATTGATTGGATTTCTTCTAAAATGCTATGCTAAGTAATGGTCTGTTTAGCCACTAAAAATTATGAATTTCAAGTTGATTTTCCTTTGGGATTTAGCTATGTTTTTTAATGTGAATATTTTGTTTGAAATGGATGATGATGTTGGAGGTTGATTGGGGTTTTGTTAAAGATGTGGGAAGCTTAGGCTATGAGAAAGATGATGGCATTGAATGAGCTAAGGAAAAAGGGAAATGGACTAAAAAAACATGTAAAAGGAGCAATGTTTTTGCACTGAACGGACGCAGCATTTGGGCTATCCGCTCAAGTGGACGTTTCCCCGCTCAAGCAGACATGGCTACTGGCTGAAGAAATGCGAGACAGAATGTACGTCCGCTCGAGCGAGCTCCATGCCTGCTCGAGCGGAGGAGCTTCGTGGAGGCTCCGCTCGAGCGGACC
The DNA here is from genome assembly GCA_029852735.1 of Persea americana. NCBI lineage: Eukaryota > Viridiplantae > Streptophyta > Magnoliopsida > Laurales > Lauraceae > Persea > Persea americana. The sequence continues at coordinate 21,578,971 of CM056817.1, forward strand.
TGGGCGTTGTTCAGGGGTGATTTTCCTGCACCGGTTGATAATTATTTGTAGTGTGTTGTTTCTCTAAGGCTTTATGGGAGTGGAAGGAGACTTTTGAACCATGTTATCTAGTGAAATTTAAATGGGAATTATTTATAAGCCTCAATATACCCTTTGTGTCTCAAACGTCGTAGATCTTTAGTGGCACCAATCTCTTTGCTCCTAAATCGATGTTGGGACACTAAGTGTATAATGAGACAATCCTAGGTGAGCCAACCAACCACAACACATTACATCATTCCATGTTAGCAGATTTATACAATTTCTTATAAATCGTTTTGAAATGGATTTTAGTGGTTCGCCACATTTGAAAATAATTGATAAGACTACTCGTTTGATTTGTTCGTATTGTTCGTTCTGATTTTGATAAGAGTAGTTCTTTTATCTATTGAAATGTATTTTGATAGCTTGCTTGTATTGTTTCAAATCTTAGTCGGCACCACTAAGCTTGGGTCACTTTGTCGGGATGATCATCCGTCTTAGGATCCTTAAATACTTTGCCAATTGCAGTTTGGACACTCTGTTTGTTTGCTCCGGCCATGGCAATGGTTATTTGTTTGTTCTGGCCATTTTGTATGGCAACAGTTTTGTTTGTATGCTCATGTTACTTCGGTAATAGGAGAATATAACTAAATGTGGGTTGCCAATGTTTTGATTCTTTATTGTCTGTTTGAAATGTTTTAATATGAATTTCCTTTTTTAATACAGAAATTGCTCATTTTGACTCACCTTTATATACGTTTCGTTTTAAATGCATCTTATGATTTTAAATATGACACTGATAAAACCTTGTATATCTTATACGTTTTATTTACCTGCTAGACCGTCGTGTTTGATATTTTTTTGTTTGGTGTCAAATAACAAACCGGCAATTGTTGAGGCGAAACGCGTGGTTGAGGCGATAGAGCCACCGTTGGAGCGTGAGTGGCAGTCTAACGATGTCATTTGGACATCGTGTTAGGATTTGAGCTTCGATAATATCTTTTGGGGAATGATTCTTATATTGGGAACTTTGTTTTAGCCTCTGTTGGCCTTTGTTGGGATGTATAACTTTAATACAATTTTCTTTGATCCTCACAACTTTCGTAACGCTCTAATTCCGAATACTGAAGATAACGCTAAGGTACCCGAAGTTGGCGCGCTACTTCTCGGAAAATCAGAAAACTTTCAAGATCGTAGTTCGCAGTGAGGTCAAATTTTAAAACTTTTTAAACAACATCATAATCAACAGTTTTATTGCAGAAGCGTAACAAAAGATAGCGGAAGCAATAGTATCATGTAAATAAATCAAATGTAACAATGCAAAAGTCTAATATAAATATCAAGTGTAGTTATCAAGTGTTTATACAAAACCATACTATCTACCCATATCTCACTACAAAATCTCTCAAAATCCAAAACAAATAGCTACACTCAGTCCCCCTGTGCAAGCGCTCCGTCTTCCGGCTCAACCACTTGGTCGGCCGGCCCCCACCCGTAGTCACCTACTACAGGCGTCTCATAGATCGCGTCGTCCGCGGGATCAAGGCCGGGACCTAAGCACCAAAGATGGGTTAGATCCAATGATCTGGCAAGGCACCATATGCAGATAACACAAGATGTATACAACAAAAGAGAGTAATGACAGGTACATAATCATAAGAGTAATGGGAAACATGATCTAGGCACTTGAGCAGTAATAAACAGTTTAGAGTCAGAAAGATAAAGTATCTAACCTAAGCAGAGAACAAAGGGCACATTCACACAAGCTAGATACACTGTGGGATATTATGTCGCGGCCCTCTCGTACTGTAAACGTCCCATACCATAAACAGTTTGCGGTGGGGAAAGGGTAATAACCATGCAAGGGATAACAACCCTAATAATAGTAACATACAATATATAACACTGATCACACCCCTTTATCAGATTAACCCGGACGCGGTATCACACTGTCCATCTAATCACAGCTCATCATGATAGCTCTAAGTAACCAATATAGCCCCTACCAGAGATGATCAGTCAACTAGCTGAGCATAGAACAACTGAGTGAATGTTTAGTGCCTACTCAAGAAACAAGTACGGGTCTGTGTCTGTCTAGGCTTATCTTGCGTGAGCATGGTCCTAGCCAAGTCTCTAAGAGGTTAAGGTATAACAACATGAAACACAGTCCAATATCCAAGTCCAACATCATTGGATCCACTCCAAGGCTCACAACCGTGGCCTGAGGCAACACAAGTACCATACCATGTCCATTCCACAAGTAATCAACCTAGGCTCATACACAATGAGCTAACCCACCATTAGAACTAACATCTTCATGCTATGGTTTCACATATCCAATCATAGGCCGTATGAGGGCCCGCTTCGCTACGGACACGGGTCATTTATCTCCAAACACCACAAAGGGTTACCACTAAGTAATCCTAGGTTCAGGTCCTCCAATTTCCATTAATTAACAGGTTCATGACAACAATAAGGATGAGAGAGAATAACAACACAAGAGATCCTCAAAACATGGAATCAAGTGGAAATAGACAAGGGACCAATCCTAGGTAATGGTCAACTCTTAGTTCAGGCCTCATCATGTGATTGGATCCTTAACAGTTGTCTCAGGTGTCAAAGGTAATAAATCTGGTGCTCCTGAAGTTGTGGACACCATGGACTACAATTAAGGGTCAAATCATTGACGATTCGAATCCCAAAACTTCAATTGGTGGACCCCATGAGTAAGACTGAGCCATGCCATTGATTCGTGTGTGGCACACTGGATGGAAGGCTATTTGGATGGTTAATGGACCCCACAATGATCAAACATCAAAAACATAGAAATCTGGGAAACTCACTATTCACAGTTTGCCCGGTCGACATCACACCCTGGGATGTCGACCGGGTGAACCGGAAGTTGACCTCCCAGGTCGACATCCTGCAGTGTCCCTGGTTGACATCATGGACATGATGTTGACCGGGTCCACTGGGACTTGAAGCCAAATAGCTGGGGGGTTTTGCATGAAGCACTGTGTATTTGGTCAACATCATGGCCGTGATCTCGACCAGGTACACAGAGTTTATGTTCTATCTAAAAATCCAGGTCTCAGCTATTTCCTGCAAGTTCCTGTGTGCCCGGTCGACCGAGACAGGGTCCGGTCGACCGGATACATTGTCTGTGCACATTTCAGGAAAAATAACTGGGACTTGGTTTTTCACTAGTTTCAGTGTGCCCGGTCGACCGAGCTGGGGGCCGGTCGACCGGGTACACGAAGATAGTTGAATTTCCCAGAATTCTGAGATTTCTCTTCTCAGTCCAATTTTCATCCAATTCGACCTAATCCTCCTCCATTCATCACAAAAGCATATAAAACCTTGAAAACACTTCTATAATCCATCCATCCATCAACAAACCGGGCCATTGATCTTCCAAATGGGAGAACCCATCCATCAATGGCCATTTTTCATGAAAACAGGCTCAAAAGAAGATCTAATCATGCATTATCATCTAATAGAACTGAAATTATAGAAACAAGGAAGGAAAGCATGCATCTAGTGAAATTGCATAAGGTACTTGGCTTAATTCAGAATTTGTGATAGTGTAGAGAGAAAGAAGAGAATTCCAAGCTTTTACTAGTGTTGTTGATGAAATTGGGGTGGTCTCTAGCCTCCTTGTGCTGAGATTTTGGGGAATTAGGGTTGCTTGGGGAAGAAGATAGGGTAATTGAGAGAGATGAGTGGGAATTAGGGTTTTTGGGCTAAGGTTTCCAATAGCTTGGGTTTTATAACTTAGGGTTTCGGCTAGTTACCAAAATGGCAATTTGGTTGTAAATGAAAATGAAATGGGGCCATGGGTATTTTGGTAATTAGGTGGGGTTCTAGAATGTTCTAACTCTCAAAGCCCTTCCTATTAGTGCTAATGATAATCAAAATCTAATCTGATTAAAATCTATTGAAATTAAATAAAAACTACATTCTAAGACTTAGGAATATTAGAAACTATACTACTAATTCCTAATAATTAGCATATTAAAGTAGAAAATACCTTATTAATTATTATTTAATTCAAACCGAGGGCCCACAAGGGGTGGGGCCTCACAACTTTGACTAACTTTGGGTTATGCTATGAATATATTTCTCCTTTTGATGCAAAGCTTGCTTATCTATCATTGTGATTCATTGGATTTTGTTTCGCTACATGCTTCCACACATTGCTATTTGTTGTGAAATTGATTAATTGGTTGTGATGGATTGTCTGGAATCCTCACCGCGGAATCCTGTGGGAAAACAATTAGCTCATGCTGGCAGAATTTTTTGGCTCGCCGCGCTGCGACCCCGAATTAAGGACTTGATTATCAAGGCCTCAGTACGGGGGTGTGACAATTTAGTTGCTATTTTAATTTTGTTCCACATTCCAATTAGTTTAATTCCATTTTTCACACATAGTTTAGTAGTTTTAATTGTTCACTTCAATTTCTATTTTAGCTATATCTTAGTTTAATTCTACTTAAATTGGATTCATTACTTGTTCCATCTTCTCTTCGTGGGATAGATAATCCAGACTCTTTAGTCCTTTAGTACTTGACGACACCGTAGTGTTGTCGTTAAGCGGTACACATCTAAGTGTCGATTAACCGTTGCAAGATAGTAGGTCATTAATTGTATCGAATAGCCACCAAACATGTGTCAAAAATTGAAAGGTCATGGGCCATCTTACAACCTTTGGAATTTTTTTCGCGACGTAAGGATGCTTCTGTCGCAAGGAGATTTCATGTTCCAATCTATGTCAGATCATCTTGCACTTTCAGATGTTGATTGCCACCGATAGGCCAATCTCATTTGTCCGTTGATTTCTTGATCTACCAGGTAGAAAGTGGACTTTCTTGGTTGGCTGGTTGATGGATTTGGGATGTCCGATGATGAATCCATGATATTTTATGATGAATCTGTTAGTTTTATGGTCTCAATCCATTAAGATTGATGTAATAAATTGATTAATTTCTTTATTTATCAATATATTCATGTTTTCCTTTCATGAGATGAATGGTGTTTTATTACTTAATTGCACATAACCAATACAAATGACATGATGGTTCATGAAATGAATCATAGTCTACAAGTGTAATAGATGTAACACGTGTGTGGATGAGATCCATATATAGGAGACACGTGTCACAAATCTTATACTTAAATTGATTCACAACCGGTGATGAGATCGGGCATCTCATCTGACAAGGTTGCAATATTATGATCTGTTGGAAATAGGTGGGCCTCTAGGATAGGTTTTCAAAACTTTTGGCCCACTTGACTCAGGGACCAACTATCCAGAAGGCTACAAAATCCAATCCAGGATCCATGTCCTCTTTCTCATGATCATGTATAGTAGAAAACTCTATCTAGAAGATAGAAATAGCAGCATACAAGCAACCACGAAATCCACAACATACAAGGAAGTAGATCATACCTATGGAGCTCAGTTGTGCTCTAAGGGAGGAGTTGATTTCTTTCTTTGATGATGAAACACTTTCACAAACCAAATCAGAATCTCCAAGACCTCTTGGCCTTCCACACTATGACCCGAATCAAATCTCTTTCCTCAAGGAAGATGGTGGGATCTCCAAGAGAAAAACCAACTAGAAACTCACGGGAAACCAGAAGAGAACTAGAAGAGGAAAAGGTGAAGATGCATGTGCAACTCTTGCACAACCAGGGCCTTGGGTGTGAATTCCTAGGGGGATATAGTGAATGGACGTCCAATGGCCTCCTCTCCTCTCTTATTTATAGCTTTAAGCAACTCCTCTTTGTTTATTATTAGAAGTCCAACTTCTATAATAACTAGTAACTCATTAATCCTACTATTACTACTATTAGAAGTCTCACTTCAAATAAAAATAATAGCTTTTCCTTTTTTGAGTTCAAATAGCATTAGTAAAGATCCAATCTTGGGCTAAAGTGGGGACCACTAGGGAATCCATAGAAAGCTGGCTCCAACTGGGATACCGCGACCCCACATCTCATGTGCAATCCGGGCCCGCAGTTAATTGCAAATAACTCCACTAAATAAATGCAATTGAACTCCAGTCTTAGAAATAAATTACATGAAGACCCTAAACTTCCCAATGTCCACAAGTAGGCCCCTCCATCAATATCCATGGATCAATTGGACCTGTCTTCCAAACTTAGATCCATATCTTATTATCCTTGAGCACCAATTAATTATAATGATCATTTGGTACTGATCCAATTAACTGTTAATTGGAATGGGTGCGCACTTGCCAATGATAAATCCATTAATTGGCACAAGGGGATATTAAAGATAGATTCCATCTTGACCATCGAATGTTCCCACAGCTCTACTACCACGTACCCAAATCACCGAGGTGGTGACCTACAATTGGCCTCGCTCATTGGCGACTCAAAGCAAATGAATAGATAGAAACTTGAGTTCATTAATGTCTCAGGATTGAGAGCCTGTTGTTAGGGAATTATGAGAGCAGACCTTTAAAGTAAAGACAGTGTTCATAAGGTGCTTCTCATGGTCCTTCAATACATCCAATGTACTAGCGCTATGATCCAGAATATTACATTCTGATGATCGAGACAAATCACACTATCTCATAGTAATCAAATTACTGCAACCTTGTCAAATGAGATGTCCAATCTCATCACTGGTTGTGAAGATATTCAAATATAAGATTTGCTATACATGTCTCCCGTATGTGGATCTCATCCATACACATGTATTGCATCTAGTATACTTATGGACTCCGGTTCATCTCATGAACCATCATGTCATTCATATTGGTTATGTGCATTTAAGTAATAAACACCATTCATCTCATGAAATGATAACATGAATATATTGATAAATAAAAAAATTAATTAATTTATTACATCAATCTTAATGGATTGAGACTATAAAACTAACATGATCACTATGAGATAGTGTGATCTGTCTCGATCATTGGAATGTAAGATTCTGGATCATCATACTGGTACATTGGATGTATTGAAGGACCATGAGAAGTACCTTAGGAACATTGTCTTAACTTTAAGGTCTGCTCTTATAATTCCTTACCAATAGGCTTTCAATCCTGAGACATTGATGAACTCAAGTCTCTATCTATTCATTTGCTTTGAGTCACCAATGAGTGAGTACAACTGTAGGTCAACACCTCGGCGTCTTGGGTACGTGGTAGTAGGACTGTGGAAACATTTAATGATCAAGATGGAAACTATCCTAATTATCTCCTTGTGCCAATTAATGGATTTATCATTGGTAAGTATACACACATCTCAATTACAAGTTAATTGGATGGTACTAATGATCACTGTGATTAATTGGGTCTCAATGGTAATAAGATATGGGTCTAAACTGGTGGGACAGTTTGTCCAGTTGATCTATGGATATTTATCGAGGGGCCTACTTGTAGTGGTAGGAAAATTTAGTGTCTTCATGTAATTTATTCCTAAGACTGGAGTTCAATTGCATTTATTTAGTGGAGTTATTTGCAATTAACTTTGGGCCCGGATTGCACATGAGATGTGGGGTCACGGTGTCCCAGTTGGAGCCAGCTTTCTATGGAATCCCTAGTGGTTCCCTATGCTCGCCCAAGATTGGATTTTTATCCCTATGCTAGCCCAAGATTGGATTTTTACTAAATCTATTTAAACTCAAAAATGAAAGTTACTATTTCTATTTGAAGTGAGACTTCTAATAGTGGTAATAGTGGGAATAGTGAGTTGCTAATTATTATGAAAGTTGGACTTCTAATAATAAACATAGAGGAGATGCTTTAGGCTATAAATAGGAGAGGAAAGAGGCTTGGATGTCCCATGCTTGGAATGCCCTAGGGATTCACGCCCAACCTCCTTCTTGAGTTCAAGAGTTGCACTTCTCTCCTCCTCCCTCTCTTCTAGTTCCCTTCTAGTTTCCTTAGAGTTTCTAGTTAGATTTTCTCTTAGAGATTCCACCATCTTCCTTAAGAGAAGAGATCTAAAGCGGGTCATAGCGTGGACGACATATTGGGCATTGGAGATTCTGATTTGCTTTGTGAAAGCGTTCTTCATCAAAGGGTTTAATCAAATTCTCCATTAGAGCACAACTGAGCTCCATATGTATAATCTACTCCTTGTATGTTGTAGAATTTCGTGGTTGCTTGTTAGGTGCGGTTTCTATCTTCTTGATAGGTTTATTTGCTGATCATGATGGCTGAGATTGAGGATATGGATCATGGATTGGGTCTTGATGCCTTTTGGACAGATGATCGCTACATCAAGTTGGTCAAAAGTCTTTGAAACCTATCCTAGAGGCCCACTCACTTCCAACAGAATCCATGATGATGATGAAGATTGATAGATATCATGGCTCAAAAGTTAGATTTTCCGAAAGTTCTATAGGAAAAATGGGCAAAAATGGAGATAATACCCAAAAATTGGGTTTTTGCGAAAATCTGGTAGACCCATATTTCCATGGTTGCCGACGACCATAGGGCCTTGGTGCCCATTTTTAGTTGCCCTTTTAACTTTTTTCTGATTTCTTTCTTTCGCTTATTTTTTCTAAGATTTTTGGACATTATTTAGCATGCTTTGAAAGTACACCTTGGGCCAATGCACAAGTCCGAGATGGGGAGGGGGTTGGGGTTGGTGAATAGGACTACGAAAACTTCATTGCCACTTTTAAAATTATTTATCAAGATTTCAAAGTAAACAAGTGATGTGTAGACAAAGTGTGTGCATTAAGCAATACTCAATGTTAAAGAAAGCATATGAAACTACATCAAGACATCGAAACAATCAACAAAAGGATATGCACACAGATTTATAGTGGTTCGGACCATATGTCCTACATCCACTCACAATGGTCACACAGTCCATTGGTTCCACTTGTTAGTTTTATGGTTTATGGTCTCAATCCATTAAGATTGATGTAATAAATTAATTAATTTTTTTATTTATCAATATATTCATGTTATCATTTCATGAGATGAATGGTGTTTATTACTTAAATGCACATAACCAATACGAATGACATGATGGTTCATGAGATAAACCGGAGTCCATAAGTATACTAGATGCAATACATGTGTATGGATGAGATCCACATACGGGAGACATGTATAGCAAATCTTATTCTTGAATATCTTCACAACCAGTGATGAGATTGGACATCTCATTTGACAAGGTTGCAGTAATTTGATTACTATGAGATAGTGTGATTTGTCTCGATCATCAGAATGTAAGATTCTGGATCATAGCGCTGGTACATTGGATGTATTGAAGGACCATGAGAAGCACCTTATGAACACTGTCTTTACTTTAAAGGTCTGCTCTCATAATTCCCTAACAACAGGCTCTCAATCCTGAGACATTAATGAACTCAAGTTTCTATCTATTCATTTGCTTTGAGTCGCCAATGAGCGAGGCCAATTGTAGGTCACCACCTCGGTGATTTGGGTACGTGGTAGTAGAGCTGTGGGAACATTCGATGGTCAAGATGGAATCTATCTTTAATATCCCCTTGTGCCAATTAATGGATTTATCATTGGCAAGTGCGCACCCATTCCAATTAACAGTTAATTGGATCAGTACCAAATGGTCATTATAATTAATTGGGGTTCAAGGATAATAAGATATGGATCTAAGTTTGGAAGACAGGTCCAATTGATCCATGGATATTGATGGAGGGGCCTACTTATGGACATTGGGAAGTTTAGGGTCTTCATGAAATTTATTTCTAAGACTGGAGTTCAATTGCATTTATTTAGTGGAGTTATTTGCAATTAACTGCGGGCCCGGATTGCACATGAGATGTGGGGTCGCGGTGTCCCAGTTGGAGCCAGCTTTCTATGGAATCCCTAGTGGTCCCCACTCTAGCCCAAGATTGGATCTTTACTAATGCTATTTGAACTCAAAAAAGGAAAAGCTACTATTTCTACTTGAAGTGAGACTTCTAATAGTGGTAATAATGGAATGAAGGGTTACTAATTAATTTAGAAGTTGGACTTCTAATTAAATTGAGAAAGAGAGGAGTTGCAAGACTATAAATAGGAGGCCAAGGGAGGCCTTGGACGTCCATCCCATTATTCCAAGTGGAGATTCACGCCCATCATCCCCTTGTGCAAGAGTTGCACTTCTTCTCCTTCCCCTCTCTCTCTTCTAGCTCCCTTCCAGTTTCCTTAGTGATTCTAGTTAGTCTTTCTTTTGGAGATTCCACCATCTCTCTTGGGGAAAGAGATCTGAAGCGGGTCATAGCGTGGAAGACGATTGGGCTGTGGAGATTCTGATTGTGGAAGAGCTCTTCATCAAAGAGTTTAATCAAGTTCTCCATTAGAGCACAGCCGAGCTCCATAGGTATTTTCTACTCCTTGTATGTTGTGGAATTTTGTGGTTGCTTGTTGGGTGTTGTTTCTATCTTCTAGATAGAGTTTTCTACTGTACATGATCATGAGAAAGAGGACATGGATCCTGGATTGGGTTTTGCAGCCTTCTGGATAGTTGATCCCTGAGTCAAGTGGGTCAAAAGTTTTGAAAACCTATCCTAGAGGCCCACCTATTTCCAACACCACTATGATGAATCAAAACTATACAAGTAATGATATCACTCACTTACACAACACTATTTTAGTAATGAGGTTCGATCACACAGATCTACTCCCCACATTTTAGAGTGGTTGAATCATACATATTCAAACCACTATCACTGAATACACAAATTGTAGATGTTTATGAGAAGCAAAACACTTGCCTTCGATGAAGTTTGGAAGTGTTCATTGAAGCTCAAACTGAAGTTGAAGCTTTGACCTCTTGATGCAAGCTTGGCGTAAATGAGGATTCTCCGTTGTGTTGCACAACCAAGGTTTAAGAGGTTTGGGTCTAGGATTACATATATATATATATATTTGATTTTGAAATTAACCTAGAGGCCCTTCTTCCATTCACACTTATCTTGGAGCTAGAGCAGCTCATACATTTTCTAGATAAGGTGAAAGTGTGTTTGGAAGAGGGTTTGAAGGCTTAGAATAGATGGGAGAAGGAAACAAGACAAGCTCTTCAAACTGTGCTCACTACAGTGAAAAACAAGCTCCATATATAGGTAAATTCCAAATGGCTAGTTATGGCGGTTAGCCTCTTGGTAGTTCGGCTAGCCTCATTTCAATTTTTCTGAGGTAACGGCTAATTTTTCTAATTCGGTCAGCTCGCCGTTAGCCATCAGTGGCCTTGGCGGCTAGCCGTGAGGTGACCGCTGGGTGACCGAACCTTTTTTCCAAAAACAAGTTGCATTCTGGAAAGCGAACCGTGAAATTCGGTTGCCTGGCGGTTAGCCACTAGCCCACATAGCGGTTAGCAGAAAGGTAACCGCGGGGTGACCGAACTCCCTTAAAAGCTAAGAGGTTTGCATTATGGAAATGTAACTGTGATATTCGGTTACCTGGTGGTTTGCTGCCAGATCACACTGTAGTTAGTCGTAGGCTGACCACTGGGTGACCGAACAACTTTAACAAATGAAAGCATTCTGTAAATGTAGCCGAGGGATTTTGGTTACCTAGCTGTTAGCCGCTTTTTGCAACGAGGCTAGCCGCTAGGTGACCGAAAGGTCACCGAACCTCCTTTTACTGGACAGATAAGAGAGAGTAGAGAATAGTTTGAAAATAGATTTTAAAGCAAGACATCCAGGGGTCCTATGGTCTAGAGACATAAAGGTTTTGGGTCTGAAATACTTGAGATGGTTGGCACAAAAATGGAAACTTTCTTGACAAATCAGGGCATTCCATAAGCTTGATGGATCTCTTGAAGTTGATCTTTCTTGACACACTTCGAGAGGTAAGCTCTTCGGGACACATTGGTACGGAATTGACAATACAAACATAGTGCTCACATAAATGTGACACTAACAATCTCCCCCTATGTCAATTTCGTGATAGAACCATCTAAGGTATACATCTTTACATGAAGATATTCAATACAACCCAAGGTATAAGCATACACAAAGTTTATGACCTTTTACAAAAGAAATACACATTCATAACAAAAAGGAATCGAGACATGTGAATGGTCTCTTCATTTGGAATTGAGAAGGTATTCCTGTGGAAACACAACACTAACAAACACAAACCAAGATATGGGAATCTTCTCCCTTGTTAGAATAAAAATGACAGATTCAGATTCTTCTTCTGAATTGCATGAGATATGGAGATAAATCGAATAAATCCTCCCCCTTATTCTTGGGTTATTCTCCCCCTTAATATGTACCTGTAAACTTGGGAATTCTCTCTCTCCCTTTTTGTCACAAATTAACAAAGATATGTCAATGCAACAAAGATAAATAATAATACAATAGAGAATATACTATGAAGACATAAAAGCATTTAGCATTAATATCATAGAAGCATTCAAACAATAAAAGTCATCCATCCTAAGTTAGAATAAAAATTTAGAGACAATTAGCAAAAGTATTTTAAAAACATAGGGGAGGGTAACCACATGCCAAAACAACACCACCAAAAGCGAAAATAACCAATTGAACAATTGTGGCTTAGAGGCCCACGAATAACTAGTTAGATGGAGGAGACGGAGATGGAGGCATGTCGTTAAAATCATGTCATCGACATACCCTGGACAAACCACTTAAGTATTTCAAGGTCTTTTTCAACGGCTTCTCTGTCTTGGACTGCTGTCGCTCGATAGCATCCAAACGTTCTCCAACGCTTCTTGGTGCAACAGAAGGAGTAGCCTGACGATGAGAAGTAGAAGGAGCTCGCTCATGAGGGACTAAAGAAGCCGGCTGCTATGGGGCCTGAACACCTGCATGAGAAGGAATGGGCCCGACTTCCACATTTGGTTTGAGATTCATCTGAATAAGGTTAGCTTTGCCAAAGGGTGTATGGAAAATAGGGGTCTCATTAGGGCGAGGAACACTATAAGAACGAGCTAACTGAGTCATAAGAAATCCAAACGGAGCAGCGGTCTTGGTAGCATTTGAGAGGTGAAACCGCACAATGGTATGACAAATAAGGGACGGAAGACACATGGGAACACCTGTAAGAACTTTATGAAGGACATTGACCATATAAGTAGTTAAGTCGGTCCTATTGCCCTTACGAGGATAGACATTGAAGGTGAATAAGTGTGCAAGAGTCTATACTTTGGAATCAATGCACCTAAGGGAAGAAAATTCTTTTTGCGATCCCACAAAGCATTATGACTGCAAAGAGTGAGGCTTGCGGCAGCCATTTCGGCCTCGGTGAGAGTGTCAGCAACCATAGATCGGCCATTTTGATTTACATGGATGGTCACAACTGAGGAGATACGATCGCGGTCAATTGTGACTAATTGATTTCTAAATGCAACATTGAAGGAGCAAGAGTCAACAGTGGACACAGCATCAGTAATGGAAGCATACATGCCGTAGACAAGAGAAGGATAAGTCTTGTCCCTCCAGTCCAGGATATTATCTTAACTAATTTGGGCAAGAATATGACCGTTTTATGAGGATCTAGAACACCATGCAAGTGCGACACTAAACCATAATCAGTCTCTTTTTCATGGCATTTAACATTTGAGTATTAGGTTTCAGACTATTAACTTGCCTAGGTTGAGGTGGGGAAGAGAAAGCAGATAGTGATGGTGGAGGAGATGGAGAAGATCTCCCTCTAAGACACGAGGGGCAGCAGTAGATCGTCCTCTTTTAGAGGGACGATTTATAGCAGATTTCATCCTTGGCAGCATTGACTTAGACAGATGGAGGAAACTACAATGCAAATGAGGGAAAGCACAAGACAATATATGTAAGAGAGAAGGGAAGAAAAGGGAACAAAAAACAATGGAAGAAAGAGAGGGAAGAATAGAAAGGATCGGAGTGTCCTGCACAGAAAAATGACGATGCAAATCGAGAGGAAGAAAACAAAAAAAATCAATAAACTATGATAAACGAGATACAATAGAGGAAAATAAAAGGAAAAGGAGGGAAAGTACCTATGGAGATGAGAGGAGATGGAGTCCAGAAAACTAGCCACGGAGGGGACGAAACAGGAGAGAAGAGACGATGTAGAGAAAATAGGGAAAAGGAAACAAAAGAACGTCCTCTTTTATGGAATAGGCCCGTCAAGGCGGTTAGCCGCCAAAAGGGTCCACGGCTAGTCGAAAATCCATCCCCCCCCCCACCCCCCAATTTTTTTTAAATTTCAATAAACTGAACCAAAATAAATAAAAATGAAACTACTATACTCAAAACAACCAAGGAAGGATAGATCATTTAATATCACAAACACCAAGGGATTTTCTCATATTTTCAAATTTTGAAATATCCAATGGTTTAGTCAGAATATCTGCTAGTTGTTTTTCTGTAGGGATATGCTCCAAAACTTTGACTCCTTCAACCAATTCTCTGATGAAATGATGTCTAATATCTATATGCTTAGTTCTAGAGTGTTGGACGGGATATTTTGAGATATTGATAGCACTAGTGTTATCACAATACAAGTTCATGCTACATTGTTCAATACCATAGTCTTTGAGCATTTGTCTCATCCACAACATTTGAGTACAACCACTACCAGCTACTATATATTATACTTCAGCTGTAGATAAGGAGATGGATGATTGTTTCTTGCTGTGCCATGCTACTAGATAGTTTCCTAGGTAAAAGCACCCACCACTAGTAGATTTTCTGTCATCCACATTTCCAACCCAATCGGCGTCTGAGTATCCCACAATGAAAGTAGATGAGTCATATGGGTACCATAAGCCATATCTTGAAGTTCATGAAACATATCTAATGATTCTTTTAACAGCTTTCAAATGAAATTCTTTGGGATTGGATTGATATCTGACACAAGCTCCTACGCTGAATGCAATATCTGGTCTACTAACTGTAAGATATAGAAGGCTGCCTATCATGCTCCTATACAGACTAGGATCGACACTCTTACCACTTGGTTCCCTAGACAATTTTAATGTTGTGCTCGTGGGTGTGTTCATGTGCTTTGCTGAATCTAATCCAAACCTTCTGATGAATTCTTTAGCATATTTGGTTTGGGAAACAAACATTCCATCAGTGAATCATTTAACTTGTAATCCTAGAAAGAAACTAAGTTCACCAACCATTCTCATTTCAAATTCAAATTTCATTAGATTAGCAAACTTTTCTGCGAAATCATTACAAGTAGACCCAAACACTATATCATCAACTTAAATTTGAGCAATCAAAATAGTATCATTGGCTTTTTGAATAAAGAGAGTTTTATCTACACTACCCCTTTCAAAATTCTGATCAATTAAGAATTGTGTAAGCCTTTCATACTAAGCTCTAGGGGCTTGTTTGAGACCATAGAGGGCCCTTTTAAGATGATATACATGATTAGGCTTCTTAGGATTTTCGAACCCTTTAGGTTACTCAACATATACTTCTTCTTCTAAAAGACCATTTAGAAAAGCACTTTTGACATCCATTTGGAATAATTTAAATTTTAAAAGCAAGCAATGGCAAGTAAGATTCTAATGGATTCAAGTCTAGCAACAGGAGGAAAGGTTTCTTCAAAATCTATTCCTTCAATTTGAGAATATCCTTGGGCAACCAACCTAGCCTTGTTTCTTACTATGGTACCATTTTCATCAAGTTTATTTTTGTAAATCCATTTGGTACCTACAACATTTCTGTCATTAGGCCTTGGCACAAGATCCCAAACTTCATTTCTAGCAAACTGATTTAGCTCTTCTTGCATAGTATTTATCCGATTATCATCAGAAAAAGCTTCATCAACATTTTTAGGTTCAAAAGTAGAAGTAAAGCAAAGATAGCTAACAATGTTTTTTAATTGTCTTCTAGTCTTGACACCTGCCAAAGGATCTCCCAGACTTTGGTCCATAAGATGATGTTTCACATTTACCAAATCCTTAGAGATTGGAGACTCATCTAGATTTTCAGTTGGGACATCTATCTCATCATTATCAGGGTTTTCTTGGTGACTGAAATCATTTAGCTTGTCATCAATGACAACATTTATAGATTCTTCTATGGCTCCAGTGTTTATGTTCAACACTCTGTAAGCATGACTATTTTGAGAATAGCCAATGAAGATACCTTCATCACTTTTTGAATCAAATTTGCTCAAATGTTCTCTGTTCTTGAGTATATAGCATTTGCTACCAAAAATTTTGAAGTAGCTAATGTTAGGCCTTTTCTCGTGCCATAATTCATATGCAGTTTTATCTAAGCTAGTTCTCAAGTATACCCTATTTATGATGTGACAAGCGATACTAACTGCTTCAGCCCATAGATCTTTAGGAATATTCTTTCCATGAAGTATAACCGTGGCCATCTCTTGTAAAAAATCGATTCTTTCTTTCAGCAATACCATTTTGTTGAGGAGTTTTAGGAGCAGAAAATTCATGGTGAATTCCATACTTATCACAATATTTTTCAAACTTAGTATTTTCAAATTCACCACCATGATCACTTCTTATTCGAGCAACTACTCTTCCTTTTTCAACATGGATTCTTTTCACAATCTTTTAAATTTGGCATATGCATCAGATTTTTCTCTTAGAAATGCAACCCAGGTGAATCTGGAATAATCATCAACAATAACAAGAAAGTATTTTCTGCCACCCTTATTCTCTTTCTTTGTTGGACCAACCAAGTCCATATGGAGAAGATTCAAGAGTCTAGAAGTCCTTAAAGACTTGGTCTTTTTGTGAGAATTTCTGATTTGTTTCCCTTTTTGACATTCTCCACAGATTGTTTTTGACTTCCTGTTGATTTCTAGGAGACCCTTTACAAACTTGTTTAGTTTGGACATGTCTCTAAAGTTCATGATGGACCCGTCCTTTTCTTTCTTGCCTTCCTCCGTCCCGGGTCAGCCGGGGTGCGGCAGGGCGAAGAGAAAAAAAGACCAAGCATCAACATTTTTTTGTACGAGTATGCCAGATTTTCTATTCTACTTGGAATTTGAAATGGTGATCCGGAGATTCACCTTCACAAGTAGAAAGGAAATCAAACTTTTTTTTCTAACTTTCCATTGCACATATATTTTAAAGAAAGAGACCGATTTAGAATGCCGTGAAAGGTGATTTTTTTTAGTTTGCCATGACAGGCAGTTTTGTGCCGTAGAAGGTGATTTTGCCGTGAAAGGCGATTTACAAATCTTATCAATAGTGAAAGAAAAGAATTGTGATTTTTTTTGTCTCTTTAAAAAAAACACAAAGTACAATAGAGAAGAAAGAAAGAGGGATCTGACTTCTCAAGCGATTGTGGGGACTCGTTCACATCGACTGTCGTGAGTCATGTATGGACTCCGCCATCGTCCTTTAGATGAGAACACTTGATGCTTTAGTTCACTTGGCTTGGCTTAGACCCCGGATTTTTAGAGGACAAAGACCAAGGGAAGGTCCTATATCCAATAAAAAAAACAAGTAGATGGGCTGAAAAGCCACATCTAGGCCATGTTGGATAGAAGAAGAGGGTGAAACCTTGGGGGGTTGGCCCCCCAAGGGACTTTGATCACCTTGTAGTTCTTGCAGCAGGGTTTCTTCAAGGCAGGAGAGCTTCTTCTTCCAGAGAATTCTTCAGGACAATTCTCAGGCGATTTTTCAGGATCACTTCAGACAATTTTTCTGGACCCTTTCCCTTTAGAATGACCGCCTATTTATAGGGTTTTGGTGGCCATTAGGAGGTTTTTATGGGCAGTAATGATATTAATGCTCCATGATGGGAGGAGTTACAAGATTTAATTTCAGAATTTTGTAACTCCTTTTTCATGGATTTTGATTGGCCAATGGAGAATAATGGGCATTTAATCTCCATGATGATGGGAGTTTCATGGTTAATTACCATGATTAATCTCCATAATGATAGGAGTTACATGGTTAATTGTCATGATTAATTGGACCTGTAACTCCCATTTGCTTGCTTCTGATTGGGCCGTTCAAAATAATGAGTTAATGACCCAAATAAGTTGTCATAAACGGGTCAATTACCAGCATTAATTGGTCGCCAAGTCGCTTGAAGAGTCGCGGGCCGCGTCGCGTCTTTTGAAATTCTTCTTGCGATGATCATCGCTGGATCCGCAAGTTATTTGATGTCGGATGACGATGCAAATTAAAAAATTGGTTGACACCAATGGGCCGGCAACATCTGTCCAGTCGATTTCTCGATCGGTCGGGCAGAAAGTGTACTTTCTTGGTTTGTAAGTTGGCGGTTCTGGAGTGTCCAATGATGATCTAATGATTTCGACGTCGGATCCATGATGTTGACGAAGGTCGACGGATATCATGCTCTAAAAATCAGAATTTGAGAAAATCACAGGGGCCAAACGTCGCGAAACGCGAGAAGGATCGGAAAAAGTGGGTTTCCGGGGAAAATCCAGTGACTCGAATCCCTATGGTCGCCAGCGACCATGGGGTTTTTGCCCATTTTTCGGTCGCCGTTTCTTGGCCGTTTCTCGGGCTTTTTCGCTTCTGTTTTCTCATATATTTTTCTTTGACATTTCTCCTCATTAATTGGCTTGATTCCACTGAAGAAAACCCGTCGAGAAGTCGTGCAAATCAGAGCACAAAGTTTCCTATTTTTGGAAAAGTCGAAGACTCCCTTGCCGATTTTCCGCCAAGAGTTGAAACTAGGTCAAACGATGTCGGAATGACCTGAAATTTGAGGTGAAGCTTCTTGAGCATTAGATAGGACCAACCATGGGCTTTTATTTGAGTTTTGAAGCCGTTTGGGGTCTCATCGATGCTTGACTTGATTTCACCGTGCGTAAGATGTCGAGCTTTGATGTACGGTCATCCGATGTTCGATTGACCTGATTTTGATAGGGAGCCTGTTGGAGTCATTTTGAGATGATCAATTAGCTCCGATTTGGATGCCATGGTCCCGGGGAGCTTCGCCACTGGTAGGCTTGACTTAGGAGCGTCAAAACCGGGTCAAACGTTGTCGGAATGACTTGAAATTTGACGTGCAACCTTTTGGAAGCATGTAGAAGCTATTCATGTGTTTTGTTTGATGAGTGGCGGCATCGGGGGTTCTCGCCACCAAGAGGCTTGATTTCACCTTTCGAGAGTTGATGGAGGGTCAAACGGTGTCGGTTTGACTTAAAATTCAACGTGGAACCTTTTGGAGGTATTTTGAGACCATCCATAGGCTCTGATTAAAGATTTGATGTATTTGACACTGTCATCGCCGGGAGCTCCCGCTCAGTTGTTGGAGGATTGAAGTTAGGCCAAATGGTGTCGAAATGGCCCGAAACTTCATGTGTACCTCTTTTTTGGCTATTTTGAAGGATCTTGCAATTTTTGTTTGATTTTGACAAGATCTGATCCTTGAAGCAGCTTTGCTTATTTGTAGTAGGATGCGGCTCTATGTAGCTTTTGATGTTGAGGAGGCAAAGTGACATTTTTGGTGTCAACAAATGGCCCCTTAAGGTACAGGGACGAATTGGATAGCTTTTGCAGTCGATGTGCCTCGAAGAAAATTTTGAAGGAAAACTTCTGACTTTGACCAAGAGTCTCTGAGCATTTTTCTTGATAGAGTAGCCTTTTGAGTTTGCAAGGGGATTTTATGGCAGTGAGAGAAATCACGTACCATCTCAAGGAAAAATTTTGAAAATGACATTTGGATTGGTTTTTTCGGTTTTGGAATTTTTCTTTTTGACCTTGTGAACCTAAAGGCTTTTTATGGCGCATCAGGCGATCAAGAATGGTGTTTTTGACCTTGTGACCTACCAAGCTGTATGTGGCAAGTTAGGGGGTTGGAGTTCGGATTTTGATTTTAGTCTTATGACCAAATAAGCTGTATGTGGCAAGTTAGGGGACCGGGATTTTGTTATGGTTTTGGCCTTGTGACCTAACAAGCTGTATGTGGCAAGTTAGGGGACCATGGTTTGGATTTTGGTCACTCTTTGGGACAATTTCGGGTCCATTTGAGTGGTTTGGTTTTTTGTAGAATGTCAATTTCAAGGTTTTGGCTTAATTTGGTTCATGAGGTGGGGTGATTTGGATTTTTGGAAACTCATGAGGCTTGGATTTTTTTGTATGGTCCAATCAACTCAAAGGAGGCATGGAACCATTTTTGTATGCTCTTGGTAAGTAGAATTTTGACTAAAAGCCACTTTTAGTGCCTAGGTAGTCAAACCTGACTCATGTGGGCTAACCCATGGGACCTTAAGCTTTAAAAATGGCTTAGATCTCATGTGGTGTCATTTTTGTAAAGAATATCTAAAAATATCTCTTTTTGGTAGAGAATATATAAAAATATTCTTACTTGGAGAGAATCTCTCAAGTTTCCTTGATTTTGGGAGAGATTTTCTCAAAGTATCTTTCTTTGGGAGAAAGTTTCTTATAATCCCTCTCTTTTTGGAGAAAATTTCTAAAAAGATCTCCTCATTGGGAAAGAATATCCCATGATTCTTTTCTTTTAGGAAGTTTGCTAATTTTTAGCACTTACCTCCTTTCTTTTCTCCTCCTTTCCTCTTTTGGTTTGCTCTCTTCTATAAAACCAAGGGGAGGTTGGATCTCTTGCTCCTATTGCCTTCTTTTTGCAAAAGTCTTCAAGAGTGCTCCAAGATCAAGGATTCTTCTTCTTCTTCAAGGATCTTCAAGCTTTTTCTTCTTCTTCTCCATCAATGGCTTCAAGTAAGTTTCTTCTTTTTTCTTAAGAAACCCCATATAGGAAAAAAGGTTTTCTTTCTTTTCTTTTCTTTTTCTTTCTCTCTTTTTTTTTTCTCTTTTTCACTTGCATTCTCTGTTTTTTTTTTTCTTCTTCTTTTTTTTCACATGTTTTTTGTTACATGGTTTTTTTTTTTGTTTTTTTTCTTTACAATGTTTTGTTTTTTTTTTTTTCCTTCTTTCTTTTTTTTTTTCTTCTCTGTTTTTTTTTTTTTCCTTTCGTGTGTGGCTGTACAGTCATGGCCGTACGGCCACGTGGCCTGTGGGCATTTTTTTTCTCTTTTTTTCTTTTGTTGCTTGAAAAAAAGAAACTTTCTTCCTCTTTTCTCTCCCTTTTTTTTTTTGGATTTCGAGATGCACATGCATGACAACTTTCCTTCTATGCATTTTTTTTCTTTTTAGAAAATAGAATTGGAAGTATGATAGTGTACACCTGGAAATCTTTTCGCAAGTCTTAGGATTTGGAGCTCGCAGCAATGTTGAGCCCTTTCTTGGTCTCTGAGGAGCTTTGCAAGTTTTGGATTCTAGAGCTCGCAGCAATGTTAAGCCCTTTTCCAGTCTTGCGGATATTTGAGAAGATTTGGTTTGATCTCGCAGCAATGTTTGAGTTCAACCCTTCTTAAAAATTTTTTCATTGATTATGAGCTTGCAGCGATGTTGAGCTCATCTTCAAGCTCCTATTTCTTTCGGGGTGTTTTCCCTTTTCTTCGGAATTGCCTCGGAACCATGCCAAAATTTCGCTAGAAATTTTTTAGAAAAATTCTATTATTTTGATGATTGATTTTTTCTCTTTCCATCCTTTGCATGTAGTTCCTCCAGAACGAACAAGGGTAAGGAGCCCGTCAGTAATGCGCTTCGTCGTTCTACCAGATCCTCTAATGTGGTTGTACAACAGGCCTGGGAAGAGGTTCAGTATGTTGAAAGGAACTTGGAAGAGTGTGACTCGCTCAACCGAGATGAGATGAGGCAACGTTCGATTGCCCTTAAGGGTGAGGAGTTTTATAAGATTATGGTAAGCAATCGTCTCTGGGTCACGGACGATCAGAGCATTGTGCCCAAGCCTACCTTCTTCTTTGGTGATGCTGTCCCCGATGATTCAATATACCAAAGGAGATGTTTTCAGTTCTCTTTCACAGTCGATGGTGAGAAGAGAATTGTTTCTACCCGGTCGACCTTCGATCGGACAATCTCGATCATGAGTCTTTCCTCCACATGCTCGAAGAGGGAAGATCCTCCAAGCTGGGTGAAGAGGACAAACGTGATCAAGACCGGGGTTTTTGTTGGCGGCCCTTCTGGTTTTGCAGAGAAGTCGCCTGCCCGCATGGACATTTTGATGCCGGCTAGTGGCTAGTAAGGTTCGGACCATCCTTCTGTCGATTTGAGACCAGTGGGCCTTGGCATTTTCTTGGGCAATGGTAGCAATTGGGTGAAGCCTTTTTGACTTCGCGGCCATTTCAGCGTTGACTAGAGCTGGGAGTCGTGGACTGATCACATCCTGCTGGTTGACGGTGCCGTTCTGAAGGAGGCCGAGTTTTTTGACGCGGTTCGGGCTTTTTGGCAAACCGTGGTTTTCTCCGATGAGGCCTTCATGGCCATGCTAGAGTCGTTCCTTCCACAAACCAACACCTTAATGGTCACGAATGGTGAGATTGGTTTTTCTTTAAAGGAACTGAGCGCCATCACCGGGCTGCCTATCCTCTGCAATCTCTATGAGGAGTTCATGCCTATCGACAGCATCCTTGAGGAGCAGTCTGAGGAGTTCATGCTTTTGTACTCTCAGCTCGTCGCCTTCTACGATTTTTTGAAGGAGAAGGAGGGCTCGAAAGTCCGGTGTAGCAGTTGGAGGAGTGGTAGCTTTTTGTCTTCCAACTTCTTTGACAGCGGGGAGTCTTCTGAGAGTACGACCCAGGAAGCCAAGGCTAAGAACCCGGATTCAAAGAAGATCTCTGTCATGCGAGAGAGTTTGAAGGAACTCTTTGCAAGCACAGACGCCATTCATTCTGACATTGCGCTGCGGAGAGATCTCGCTATCTTCCTCACTTATTGGCTGGGTGAGGCCATTTTTGCTGGAGGAGATGGAACGCACATCAAGCCGCTTTGCATTTTTTCGGCTTTTCAAATGGCGTTTAGAGAGCGGCTTGCTTCAGTGCCTGCTCTTTACTCCTATTTATGCACCAAACTGCAAGCTGCTGCTTTCCTGGTTCAGCTTGTGCTTCCCATGAATAGGGTATTTTCAACCCATATTTTCTATTCATGGTATGTATACCACCATCCCAGTTTCCACCGATTGGGTGCTGCTCAGAACGATGACCCGTTTATAATTCGGTTGGCTAGAGGGAAGCCTATCTCCGAATCTCTTTTATCTGCCCGTTTGAGGATCTGACGATTCTGGGACGTCGAGATGGGGCAGTCTTCAGTGAAGCTTTCTCCGGGCTTACGGAAGAAGGCTTTTGATTTTGGTGTCTCCCGTGATTCGACCAGGGCAGGGTTGGGGAGACACTGTTCTTTGACAAACGCAGAGAGGAGTTGGCTATTTAACATACTTGTCGGCACGATGGTGTACTGCAGACATCTTTTCATCGACATCTAGCCATATGTTCCTTCGCGTTTTGCCATGCAGTTAAGCTTCTCTCAAGGCGTTGTTGGAGCGCCTTCGGGCAAGGTGAAGCGTTTTGGAGGTCTGCAGAACGGGAGAAATGCATGGGCCTTTTATAGCGCGGAAGACACTACCGCCATGATTTCTTATCCTGAGTTGCCTACTTTCTGGACTGCTGGCTTCACAAAATGGTTTGTGGAGAGCTTTTCAGTATACCAGGGGCTTTCCAAGAAAGAGCTTGATGTAAAGCAGTCTTCCGGGAAGGGCCTTGGGAAGTATGATGGCGTCCGCAGAGAGGAAGTTCTGGCTTTCCTTTCTGGAGAAAAGCAAAGAGCTGGTTTCCTCGAGGACCAGGACGTCATCAAATTGGGAGCTGCACAAGAGGTACCTGGTGAGGTCTTGGAACAGCTTGCCGAGGAGGAGGCTGAGGTCGCTACTTGGATACAAGCAGAGCGAGTAAAGGCTTCCATGGAGTCTACTGGCAGGAGCAGACCATCCAGTGAGGACTCTGGCGAGAGGCCCGATTTCGATGGTGGGGAGGGTGCTTCCAGCAGTTCGTCTAGTAGGAGCAAGAGGAGAAGAGGACAGCGCCGAAGTCAGAGGCAGCACGGAAGCTCTCCTGATCTGGAAATTCCTTCCACCATTGTTGAGGAGGCATTAGGGGATGATGATGAGCCTCCAGAGAAGAGAAGCCGAGGGGAAGAGACCATTGATGATGGTATGCTTTTCCCTTTTCTCTTTCCATTTCTTTTCTTTCATGAGAGCTTTTGTTTTGATCTACTGCTTTCTTTCTTTTGGCAGAAGATGATGGTTTGATGATGCCTGAGGTTCCGGCCGATGAAGCGGTGACGGATCTTATCATGGCATCTGCGGAATCTTATCATGGCATCTGAGGAAGAACTTAGAGATTCTGAAGTAGACCCAGAATCTCCTCCTGGTATGACTTATTTTTTTCCTTTTTTTTTTCTTTTTGTTTTTCTCTACCGCCGCTTCCTGACATGCATTTTTGTTTCTTGCCAGCTGACATGCCAGAAGATTCCGACGACTTTGAGCCATCCATGGACACAACTTTTGACGATGCTTCAGATGAGCTCAGGGAGGTAGAAATCATGTTGCCGGTTGTCGAAGAAGGTACTTTATAGTGATAATCTTGATATTTTGATTTTTGACTAGATCATATTCATACCTTTTTCATCTTTCATTGGCAGGTTGTGAGGACAGAAGAAGTTCCTTTATCATTTTCAGAGCCGAAGCAGGGGGTACCTTTGACCGATCCAGGAGTAGGGGCTTCTTCCGCCAATTTTGATGAGGCAGAGGCGAGTCCGCCTACTGATATTCCTTCCCCAGCGGCTCTAGTTGGAAAGAGCTTCTTGATTACTCTTCCAACGGTGTCTGACACGAGTAGTCGACCAATGGAGCATAACGAATCTTCATCTGAGCCATCCCATCAGTTTGCGAGGAAGGTGTTGAAGAGAGTCTTGAGCTCATGGGTCGAGACTCTTTCTTTTGGCCATTTGGAGGCTGGTTTTGGCATGGTGAATTATGTGCAGGACATTCTTACCGATAGCGAAGAAGTCGGTCTGGACATTACAGATGCCAAGGCTTTTGTTGATGAAGTCATCAATCTAGGTAACAAGTGGACTGAGACCAAGAGCTTTCCAAATGATGACTTCTTCAATGAGATGTTTTTGAAGCTTTCCAGCGAGGTCAAATCTGAACTGAATGAGATCTCACGGACTCGGAAGCAGCTCGTTCGGGAGAGGAATGTCACCGAGTTGGCTATTATTGAGCTGACAGAGGACCAGCACCGTCTTGATAGGGAGGTCACCGAAGCCAGACAGCGCCTTGAGCTATAGGAAGAACAAGTCGCTGCCAAGTGGATTGCCACTTTGAAAGCTCGCGATAGAGAGAGAACTCTCATTCGCGAGTTAAGGAGATTGAAAGCAATCTCTGGAGGAAGACTCAAGAATATGAACAATGGCAGATTCTCTGGGAAGAGCTTCCTCGTGCTGAAGATGGATCTCGACGGCCTACCGCATTTTATGGGAAGATTCTGAAGAAACGCGGCTTGGAAGCTTTGGAGGCTAAGGCCAAGAGTTTGCTTGAGGAGTTAAGTCTTTGGCTGAAGACCATGTCGGACTAGTCTCCTGACTTTGTAACAAACTTTTTCTTCTTTTCTTTTGGTACCTCCATGTATAAACATTTTTTTTTTGCACCCTTTTGTTTTTGTATTCCCTCGTTTCACTTAAATTCACGTTTGATGAAAACATAAGCAAAAATTGAATGGGAATGGTTTGTTTGAAAATTTGATCAAAAGGTTGTCATTTTGTGAAAATCTTGTCAAATGGTTGTTTTTAGGCATGAAAGCTAGATTTTGTGGCAAAAAGCCTGGTTTTTCGATGGCTTGAAAGCTGAATTTTGAATGGCGTGAAAGCCGAAATTTTGTTTGTGGCATGAAAGCCGGTTTTTGGCATGAGAGCCGATTTTTGTGGCGTGAAAGCCTGATTTTTGAGATGGCATGAAAGCCGAATTTTGGGTGGCGTGAAAGCCGAAATTTTGTTTGTGGCATGAGAGCCAAAATTTTGTTTGTTTGGCATGAAAGCCAGGTTTTGGCGCGAAAGCTAGGTTTCGTGGCATGGAAGCCAAGTTTTTTTTTTGAAAACCAAGTTTTGTTTTGTCGGCATGGAAGCCGGATTTTTTATGTTTTGGCATGAAAGCCGGGTTTTTGGCATGAAAGCCAGGTTTTTTGTTTTAAAAAATGCAAGTATCGACTAAGAGTTGCCTCCCTGCTGAATGGTATTGCAAGTATTGATGGAATGTCGCTTCCTTGCTCATTCGGTTGCGAGTATCGATGGAATGTCGCTTCCTCACGGATTTGGGTGCAAGTATCGACTGAATGTCACTTCCTTGCTTTTTTCTCAAAAATTTGGTTTTGTGGGTATCGATGGAATGTCGCCTTCCCACGATTTTTGGAATTTGAGGTTTTTTCGAACCTTTGTTTTTTTGTTTTGAAATTTGGGTTGTGGATATCAACTGAAACATTGTGTCACCACGATTTTTTTTTTTAATTTTACAAGTATTCGACGAGGTGTCACTTTCTTGCGATTTTGAGGTTTTGGAAGTATCGAATGGGGTTCGTATCCTTCTGATTTTTGGGTTTTGTGTGAGTATCGACTAAATGTCGCTTCCCTACAGTCTTTTGAAAAACCAATTTCTTTTTTTTTTTTGTTTAAAGACACGAGGGTCGTAAATTTTGACTCAAAACCATCTTTGGTGGTAAAAGTCGGGGTGGACTAGGGTGGAAATTCCTAAGTCCTGATTTTTGTTTCAAACCATGAATTTTGAGTTCAAGGATTGAAAGTTTTGGTCAAGTTAGGGAAGAGGCTCTTAAACTTGGATTTTGGGTTTGATTTTGTTTTTGTTTTTGTTTTTTTTTTTTTTTTTTGAACAATGAAACATTGAAAGTAAGCATTGTTTTTGGGTTTTTAGAAATTCCAACATAAGGATGAAAACTCTAAAAGGGGTGGGTTTGACGAGCAAGGACCTATGAATAGGCTTTGTCCATGCAGGCATCACTCTGACCCGATGTAGGAAGTCTTCAAGGGTAGTACCGCTTCAAGAACTTGCCATTGATGGGTAGCATACATCTGTCACCCTCCATGTTTAGAAGAGCATATGCGCCATTGGAGAAGACTTTGTCGATGACGAAGGGTCCCTCCCATTTTGGTTCGAATTTGCCTTTGGATTTGTGGGCAAAAACCATTGGCCTTTTCACCACAAGAACCAAGTCACCTTTTTTGTGGGCGCGTTGCCTGACCTTTTTGTCAAAAGATCCTGCCATGTGTGCTTGGTAAAGCTCAACGCTTTGTAGAGCTTCGAGTCGTCTTTCATCAAGATTATCCAGTTCTTGGAGTCTCGATTTGACGTTGCTTTCTTGCGTCATTTCATTTTGTAGAGATACCCTTAAAGAAGGAATTTGTACCTCTAGGGGGACAACTGTTTCACATCCATAGACCAAGGAGAATGGTGTGCTATGGGTTAGTCCTCTAACGGTAGTCCGGTAAGCCCATAAAGCTTCAGGCAGTTTGTCGCTCCAGTCTCTTTTGTGACTAGAGACCATTTTCTTAAGAATTTTGCAGAGTGTCTTGTTGAAAGCTTCTGATAGTCCATTCGCTGCCAGGCTATACGGAGTTGAAGGACAACCTTGGATTTTGTATTTGTCGCAGAACCTGTAGATTCTGTGATCCCGGAATTGTGGTCCGTTATCATTGATGAATCTTTTAGGTATGCCGAAGCGACAAATGATGTTGGTTCGTAAGAGTTGAAGGACTGACAAGGTCTTCATTTCACTGAACGCAAATGCTTCTGACCACTTGGAGAAATAATTCGTAGCAGCGAAGATGAAGCGATGACCTTTGCTTAACGGGGGAGATAGGACCTATGATGTCCATACCCCAGGCTTCGAAGGGCCATGAGATCGATGTAGGATGTAGCCATTCTGGAGGCATGTGTACATAATCTCCATGAATTTGGCATTGTTGGCAACGTTTAGCAAATTGCATTGCGTCAGCCACCATGGTAGGCCAATAATAACCTAACCTTTTTATTTGATCGTAGAGCTTAGGACCAGCCTGATGGGCTCCACAAAGACCAGCACAAACTTCTTTTAGAGTTTCTTCCGCCTCTTGTTGTGACAAGCAGTGTAGAAGTACTCCATTGAAAGATTTTCTGTAAAGCATTTTGGAGGGAATGTCCAAATGGAAGTTTGGGGCTCGTCTTTGAATGCTTACCCGCTCTTTTGGATCTTCAGGTAGGATTCCGAACATAATATAATCAATGAACGGATCCCTCCAGTCGCCAATCGGAGGTTTAAGGATGGAAATCCGACCTCCGACCACTCGGTGGCATTCAGCAACTGCTTGGTGTGTGTTGAGAGGAGGGAGAATCCTTCTTTGACACACTGTAATTTGCATGTTTTCCCCTTCTTGGATTGCCATGGATGCAGCAAGTCCAGCCAAGGTATCTGCGCGGATGTTTTCACCTCTGCGGATGTGGGTGATGTGACAAATGTCAAACTTTTGACGAAGCGATTGCGCCTTGTTGTAGAAAGGCAACAGACCAGGCTTCCTGATTTCATATTTTTGATTCATCTGGTTGACAATTAATTGGGAGTCCCCAAATGCTTCCAGCATGGTGATGCCGGATTCGAGGGCGAGTTCCAATCCTATGATCAGAGCTTGGTACTCAGCTGCATTGTTTGAACATGGTTCCAGTAGCGAAAATGCGTGAGGAATCATGTATTTGTCAGGGCTAACAAAGAGAATGCCAATTCCTGATATCGGTTTTCCTTTTTCATTTTGTCCTGGCTGCACCATCGAAGTACATGTTCCAGGAGGCATTTGATAAGGAGGTTTCCACGCTGCAGACAAGCTCGTCTGGAAGATCATTCCTAAGCGGAGAATCCTTAGGTAGGGGATGCTCTACAAGAAAATCTGCTAGAGCTTGGCCTTTGATTGCTTTTTGTGGTACATACCTAATATCAAATTGTGACAGAAGGATGGACCATTTTGCCAGCCGGGCATTGAGAGAACTTGCTTTTGTAACAAGGACCTTTAGGAGATCGATCCTCGAAATCAGGTATACTATGTTTGACAACAAATAGTGACGTAGCTTTTGTACGGCGAACATCACTGCCAGGCATTCTTTTTCGACTGGAGAGTAGCGATGCTCTGCACCCACCAACATGCGACTGAGGTAGTATAGAGCAGCTTCTTTTCCCCCATCATTTTCATGTGCAAGTACAGCGCCCAAAGAATAGTCAAGAGCTCTTGTGTACAAGATGAATGGTTTTCCGGTTGTGGGAGCAACCAACACCGGAGGTTTGGTCAGGTATGACTTGATCTCTTGAAATGCAGCTTCACATTCAGCATCCCAAACAAAGTCTACACCTTTCTTCATCAAGTGAGAAAATGGACGGCATTTTCCTGATAGATTGGAAATGAACCGTCGGATGTATGCCAATCTTCCTTGAAGCCCTTTTAGTTCTCTTAGGGTTCTTGGAGATGGCATTTCTAGAATTGCCTTGACTTTGATGGGGTCAAGTTTTATTCCAGCTTTCCGAACGTTGAATCCGAGGAACTTACCCGATGAGACACCGAAGAAGCATTTGAGGGGATTCATTCGCAGTTTGTGTTTGCGAAGCCGGAGGAAGACTTCTCGAAGATCTTGGAGATGGTCTTCTTTCCTTTTGCTTTTGACGGCGCGAGGTCATCAACATAACATTTGACAGTGTAGCAATACACGCCAAATGGGGTCCGAAAGGATGTATGCCTTTCATCTTCGGGATGCATCTTTATCTGGTTGTAGCCAAGGAAGCCATCCATGAAAGTCATTCGCTCAAACCCGCAGGTGTTGTCAATCATTACCTCCGATATGGGGAGCGGGAATTCATCTTTGGGGCAAGCATTATTCAAGTCTCTATAGTCAATACAGACTCTGATTTGCCCATTTTTCTTTGTCACGGGGACGATGTTGGGCAACCATTCAGGATACTGTTCCTCGCGGATGAAGTCAACGTTTTTGAGTTTCTGAACTTCTTTTTCAATTTTGTCCATCACATCAGGACGGAATCTTCTTTGGCCTTGTTTTACAGGCTTGACATTTTCTTGCAAGTTGAGTTTGTGAATTGCTATTTTGGGATCTAAGCCAGGAATCTCAGCGTAAGACCATGCAAAACAATCAACAAACTCACGAAGAAAAGAGACATACTCGGGTAACTCATCATCCTTTATATTCTTGCTTATGAATACAGGACGTGGGTTATCTGGTGTTCCCAAGTCTGTCTTTTGAATAGAATCTTCTGTTGGAAGGTTTGAAGGTGGTTCGTCCACAATATTTTTGGAGGCTTCCAGCTCAACAAGACCTTGTGGATTTCCAAGGACATTTTCAAACCATGGCTCCACTTCTGTCCATAAATCTTCTTGATCGGTATTATTCTCAAAACTTGCTATGAGATGATCCCAATCACCAGCTGAAACTGGGTCGAAATAAGGCATTTCTTTTGGAGACGATGGCTCTTCTGAATCAGAGAACCGTGCGTCTGTGTCATCAGACAATTCCTCTTCATCATTAGAGAAATCATACCAATTTGATGAGCTTCCTGGGTCCTTGTCGGGTAACTCTTCAAAGAGATATCCAGGGAGATCGATGTCTTCATCAACACGAGATGTCGAGGCCTGGTCGGTAAAACGACTTTGCAGCCTTTGTGTTAGCTGTCTCATCGGAGTGTCAGGATCATACCCCAACCCGTATGAAGACTTGTCTATCCAATGGTGGAATTTCCAATCTTCTAGCTAACTTTTGGTCAGGGTGGGTTCCAATGGTATAAGGATACCACGGCCACCTCCTAAACCAATTGGATTTTGAGCGTCATAGCCCATCTTCTTCATGAT
This sequence comes from Persea americana, assembly GCA_029852735.1. Taxonomy (NCBI): domain Eukaryota; kingdom Viridiplantae; phylum Streptophyta; class Magnoliopsida; order Laurales; family Lauraceae; genus Persea; species Persea americana. The sequence continues at coordinate 21,609,682 of CM056817.1, forward strand.
AGCTTGTGCCATTGGACTATACAAGGATAGTTGAGGCATACCTTCATTTTGGAAAGGCCCAAGCAACGAATTTGATGAAGAAGCGTCCGATCTATGGAAAAAGATTGGTTTCTCTTCTGCCGACGTTGCCGGAACGATGAAGGTAGCAGACACAGAATCTTCTACGTCAGCAGGAGTCTCGAATGGAGTGAGAGCAGGCCGAACTTGCTGAGTATCAGTTTGGCTTGACGATGCATGGTCTTCTGTCTTTGAGTCTGAATCGATGTCTTGTATGATAGACACGAAGGAAACAACAAACTTGCCCCCTGTCTTTTGCTTTGTCTTCTTTGCTTTAGTAGTGATTACCAAAGGTTTGGAAAAATTGAAGGAGATAACGAAGGGAGACTGATTGCTCTCTTTGAGTTTGCCGGAAGGTTTGTTTTCTTCCAATGATTGCTGAGGAGCCTTGCTTTTGTCTTTTTGGAGATTGCCGGCAAAGTATGCTATTTTCTCCTCCTCATTCTCTTTCTCGTCCTTGTACATCTGAGAGTATATGAAATGAACTTCTTTCCCTGTAAAGGGCATTTTGTCTGCAAACACTCGATGTATCAAGCCGTCGTCACCAACAAACTTGATGCACTGATGTAGAGTTGAAGGGACAACACCATTCTCGTGTATCCAAGGGTGTCCGAGAAGGATGTTGTAGCATGAAGGGGTTTTTATTGCCTGTACGGTGACCTCAGAGATAAGATCACCGATTTGCAACCTGAAACAAATTTTACCAATGGGCTTTTGAGCACTCCCATCGTATCCAAAGATGGACACAAATGTGTGACTTAGTTTGCTGGGTGGGATACCCAGCTCTTCGAGTGCCGAAGTAGAGATGAGGTTGAGTGCAGAACCTGGGTCGATCTGGACTCTGTGTATCGGCATCTCTTTGATGTACCCTGTGAAGTACAAGGGTCGGTTGTGCTTCGTCTCGCCTAGCAGGAGGTCTTCCTTATTGAAGGCAATGGTAGCACTTAAGGCTTTTTGGACCAAAAGACAATCAGTGCAAGGTCCTCCAGCTTCTTTCTTTTCTCCCTTTGAGGAGGTTTTTGACTTTTTGACCCTATAGTCCATTTCAATTTGTAGAACTTGTGGGGCATGTTTGTCGACATCCATATTCAGCCTTTGCAGTTCTGAAATGAGACTATCACGAGTTTGTGGTGACATTCGTAATAAGTCTCGGATGTGCAGTCGTGTAGGTATGTGTTTGAAGTGCTCGCTCAAGTCATACTTGAAAGCCTCTTTTGGGCCTACATTTTCATTATCACCAACGCTTGGGGCATTTACAGCTTGTTTTCCCGAAGGATTTACATAAGAAGAAGAAGAAGGTTGGTTGTAGTTTTTGTGGTAATCCCGGCCAGAGCGGGTACCTTTCCCAACTTCAAAAGCTTCTAGAGGTGGCTCTTCTTTCCGAAGACACTCTTCAGGCTCAAGATGCCGATCCTCCCCATTTGCTGAAAACGCCTATGTAGCAGCATTGCCGTCTTCAGTTATTGCGTTGCATGGAGCATTTTCCGAGAACAAGTCTTGAACAGCTTCCAACAATTTTTCTTCTTTGTCCAGTATTTCATCGGTCCAGACATCTCCAATGAGGTTGGGTACCTGGGACCAATTGACTGGGTTTTCTTTGAAGATTTCGTTAGCTAGAGCTTCTTCATGGTGATAAGTCGGAAGAGGCTTGAATTCTGACATCACCGTTTCAGGAGACAACGGCTGAAAAGATGCTATCTCAGTGGAAGTCCCCCGAGAATATGTAGCTCCAGAAGATATGCTACCGGATGCATTTTGAGAATCCGTAGCCTCAGCAGATGAAGCTTCAGAGGCACTATCATCCTGAACTATCATATTGCAGGCAACTTCGATAAAAGATGCTTCCACAATGGACCGTTGGGAATCAGACTCATCCTCCGATGTAAGAGGATCATCAATCCAGCAACTTTCTTCATTTTCCGGAGTCACTGGAGGAGATTTTTGTAGATTCTCCGAGACTTCCGGTTCTGGATTTTGATGAAGCTGATTGATGCGATCCTGCTCTTACTTTATGGCTAGACGCTGTAAGATCCTTGCATATTCTTTAAGATCGAGCATAGGAGCCAGATATTCTTCTTCATCTACCCCTTGTGGTTCAACCTGGTTGGGATCCACTAGAGCATTTGTTTGTGCTGTGGCAACATCATTTTGGGCAGCCTCTTGGTCTTTATCATCATCAGACCAGGATCCTTGTGGCTGGAAAGGGTTATACCAGATTACTAGCATATGGTGGGATTCCGGGATCCATTCTTCGTCGGAGAGATATTCTCCGGTTTCAAGGGATTCCTCCCATTCATCTGTATCACTGGTAGTGTCACTGGACTTGTATCCATTCATGGAGAATCCAACTACCGAGTTACAAGAGTATGATGCCCCCTGCGTAGTCTCATCCCTGAGCCGTGGTGGCATGAAATCACCGAGGGTGAATTTTCTTACCCCTCTTGGAGGTTTGGGGAGGGACTCCTCTGTTGCCTCCAGTGAAGCGGTAGAGGAGGTTTCTGCCTTTTCAGGGACCTCTTGTTTTGTTTAAGCCTTCTCTTGCTGTTTGAGCTTGCGGAGTTGTCTCTTGGCTTGCCTTCGCTGTTGAGCGGTCGGCTTTGTTTTGACGATCTCCCAATTTTCATCTTCCAGGAGATCGGGATGCACCCATATGGGTTGTCCTTCTGGTGTTGGGTAAGGCACCAGCTCTTGGGACGTCTGGGTCATTTTTATCACCTTGAAGGAAGTAGTGACTTTTTCCTTTGATGATTTGGATGTTTGTCCATATGACACCATGTTAACGGAGGCAGACCCATAGTTTTTGTCAAAGGTGATGACTCCGTTTTTCCACATCTCGTTCATCTTCTCTCTCACAATGAAACATTGGTTGAGAGGATGCGAGACCATTTGGTGGTATGGATAATATCAGGGATCATTGGTTTTGCCAACATCTCCAGGTCTTTTGGGGTCCAGCAAGGTGATTTTCCCATTTGCCAAGAGAGCCCCAAATATTTCTTCAACATCTTCATCGAACGGGTATTTCTTCTCTACTCGTTCTTTGAAGGCATCAGAGAGTTCAGGTCTCTTACCTACAGCTTTGTTTTCAGCTTTCTTTGGCGGCTGAGGGGCTGACTTGGTTTGCACAATGAGAACCTCCTTTTTCTTTGGCTTGGAGGTCGGAATGGCGGTCGGCTTCTTCTTTGATGACTTCTGACTGTTGAGGTCTTTGATCACCGTTTCAGCCTTCATAGACGCTTCTAGGAGTTCTCCCAAGTTCTTTGATTTCTTGCCGATGATCATGGAGCGGATCCTTGCTCTTATGTTGTTTCAGTAAATGTCGACTAGCGACGCTTGTGGCAGCACATCTGAGCATTTGTATGCCATTGCTTTCCACTTGTGAATGAAGTCATATGTTGACTCATTCTTTCCTTGTTTAAGGCTGCAGAGCTGAGCCATAGTAACAAGATGATCCTCACCTTTGAAGTGGGTCAGGAAACGTGTCTCTAGCATGGTCCAGTTTTGAATGGAGTCCTCTGGCAGAGTGGAGTACTAATCAAGGGCCGTACCTTTTAGGGTACTTGCAAAGAGACGGATCTTGAGGGCATCTTGATCCGCAATAGTTCCCGTTAGGATCTTGAAGTGGATGATGTACTGTCTAGCTGAACCTTTCCCCGTATATGTTTGAAGAAGAGGTTGTTTGAACTTTGGAGGGAACGGAACCGAGTCCATCCATAAGGGATATGGTGGCTTGATCCCATGCTCCTTCAATGTATCATCTTCTTTTGCTTTAGCGAGGATATTGTCAACGTCCTTTTTAGTAAGGGCACGTGACTCATCTTCTCCACCATTTGACTCATCTTGTGGAGGAACTTCCTCATTGTTTGGTGGACGCTAGAGAGTGAGAGGGAGGTTTTCCATCAGGACCTCTATTCCCTGCTGTCCTTGCTCTAGCTGCTGAATGCATAGAGCCATGTTATCGTCCGGTGGAGGTTGCTCAGAGTTTGTAACTAGGACATTCACTCTTCGTGAGTCGAAAGAGGATACTGTCTTAGTGACTGAGCTGGAGCTCATTCTTCTAGATGAAGAGCCCGGGGAATGACCACTCCAATGTCCTTGACTTGAAGGACTGGGAGAGTATTCCTGATGCCTTCTTGTCTGGGAGACGCTGCGAGTCATCGGTCGTCTGACAAGTATTTTTGTTGCTGATTTCTGCCTTCTTTTGGTTTTGCCAACCATGTGGACAGCAACAACTTGGTCGGGTCTTTCTCTTTCGACCCATTTTTGGGAGATTTGAAGCTCAGAATGCTGGGTTCTTTGCCTCTCTAATCTCTTTCGTCGATATGCCGCACAGCAACGTATACGACGAGCAATTTGAGCTTTGGTTGGCTCAGACTATGCTCTGGCAATGAAGGACGTGGTCCCTCGTGCGCAGCAACCGAGCTTGTCTTCCTTGAAGACTGGCATGGACAGGATCTGGACGCGGTCCTTGGCTTGTCGCAGCAAAGCTTTAAATTTTGCAAGCTCGGCCCCTGTTGAGATGAAGGGTCGAGTTGCAGGAGAGCAGGCCTTGGCTGGTTCTTGTTGTGGCCTTGTGATGCACGACTTGATTTTGGGCTTGTATGAACAAGCCGGCTCGTGCTGAGTCGTTTTGGTAGTTCGATGGAGGGTAGGTTTCTCCCCTTTAATGTAGGCAAGAGGATAAAACCTATTCTCCTTGAGAGGAGCCAGGTATGCTGGCTTTGCAGATGTCTGAGACCTTCTTTGTTTTGGCGAAGATCGCGGGGACCTAGTCTTGGGGTAGACCAAGCTTTTTGTAGGTTGAGGTTTTGTGGGGTTGCCACGGGTCTCAGGTTTCTTGGTGACCGCCTTTGGTGTCGGGGCAGTGACACGTTGAGTGGCGGTCTTCTGCTTCTTAGCAGACACCGTCTCTTCTACGGGTAGTGGGAATGGTCCCAGTGACCTGAAGACGATGGTCCGGGGAGTGGAGGTCGACCCGATGTTTTGGGAGTTGCCGAGGGAGGTGACGCTTCGGCAGCTGGCGGGGCGCTTGAAAGTGCCCTTGCTTTCTTCTCTTGAAGCATGACTTGGTACTTGTTCTCGTCGAAGGTAATGGTCAATGAGGCTGCCATTGTTAGTTTTGGAAAACTTCTGAAACAAGACCACATCCATTAGTAATCACAAGAATATGGTGATCATAAATGGGCTATACTATGGTTTTGTCTTTTCAAATTACTCAGGGGCATGCCCGTTCTAAGCGTAATGAAGAAGGCAAAAGGCTATAGAGGGTACAATTGTTCTGAACGCAAGTATGGTCAGCTCGAAATGAGCGTTCCAGTGACTGCTACAAGCAATTGTAAACCTTAATTCAAATTACCGAGAAGCGAAGCTCACTTGAGGTAAAATGATATAAGGTTAGAGATACAAATGTGTCGGTCACGAATACAGTAGACCCGAAAGGGCGTACTAGCACTGCTAGGCAGAAATGTTGTAAATCGCATCCTTGGAAAAGGACACGAGATGGGATTTTTTTTTGAAATGTCAAGATTGGATTCACAAAAGAGAGCAAATGGTATTCCAATCCCAATACAGGCTCAAACATTTCCTAAATTCGAAAAAGGAAAGAACCATGATTTCTCATATTTGAATCCAATAATGACGGGAGTTTTTTTTTTTTTTTGAAGAGTCAAGATTGAATTCATCAAAGAAGGCAAATGGTATTCCAATCGGAATATAGGCTCAAACATTTCTGCAAGCCTAAATCCGAAAAAGGAAAGAACCAAAATTCCTCCAATTTGAATACAATAGTGACATAAGTTTTTTTGTTTAAGATTTTTTTTACGATTTTTTGTTTTTTTTTTTTTTTTTTTGAAGAGTGCACATTGGTCTTCCAATTTGGTCTTATGAAACCTTAGTGGATAGATTAGCCCCTAGGTAAGGGTAGGATTACTTAATGAACCCGTTTGAAGGACCCTTGTCACGAACAGTCTAGCTGCCTCCACACTTTGGACAAAGCTTTTCTTAGATCCACTTTGGTTAAAGAACGCAATTGGTGCAACCTTAATGCATTTTTTTTTTAAAGATCTCCAATGGACCCATCAAAGAGAGGGAAATGGCCCCTCCCAATCCGAATGTTGGTTCAAACATTTCTACGAGCCATTGTACGAAAAGGAAATAACCAAAGTTTCTCCAATTTGAATCCAAAAGAGAGAAATTTGAAAAGTTTTTTTTTTTTTTAACTTTTTTTTTGAAAGATCTCTAATGGATCTATCAAAGAGAGGAAAATGGTCCCTCCCAATCCGAACGTTGGCTCAAACATTTCTGCGAGCCATTGTACGAAAAGGAAATAACCAAAGTTTCTCCAATTTGAATCCAATGAAAGGAATTTGAAAAGTTTTTTTTTTAACTTTTTTTTTTTTGAAAGATCTCCAATGGACCCATTAAAGAGAGGAAAATGGTCCCTCCCAATCCGAACGTTGGCTCAAACATTTCTGCGAGCCATTGTACGAAAAAGGAAAGAACCAAAGTTTCTCCAATTTGAATCCAATGAAAGGAATTTGAAAATTTTTTTTTTTAACTTTTTTTTTTGAAAGATCTCCAATGGACCCACAAAGAGAGGAAAATGGTCCCTCCCAATCCGAACGTTGGCTCGAACATTTCTGTGAGCCATTGTAAGAAAAGGAAAGAACCAACGTTTCTCCAATTTGAATCCAAAAGAAAGAAAAAACTTTTTTTTTGTTGAGAAAAGAAAGAATGGAAACAAGTTCAAAGAAAGAAGTTTCCAAAGAATCCCATCTCGTGTTTTTTTTTTTAGATACAAGATCTAACATAGGCCACAAACTAGGAAGGAGCCAAGGATTCTAAGCATCGTGTTCTCAAATGAACGTGTCCCACCGGGTATGCCAACTTGATGGACCCGTCTTTTTCTTTCTTGCCTTTCTCCGTCCCGGGTCCGCCGGGGTGCGGCGGGGCGAAGAGAAAAAAAGAGCAAGCATTAACATTTTTTTGTACGGGTTTGCGAGATTTTCTATTCTACTTGGAATTTGAAATGGTGATCCGGAGATTCACCTTCACAAGTAGAAAGGAAATCAAAATTTTTTTTCTAACTTTCCATTACACATATATTTTAAAGAAAGAGACAGATTTAGAATGCCGTGAAAGGAGGTTTTTTTTAATTTACCGTGAAAGGCAGTTTTGTGCCGTAGAAGGCGATTTTGCCGTGAAAGGCGATTTACAAATCTTATCAATAGTGAAAGACAAGAATTGTGATTTTTTTGCCTCTTTAAAGAAAATACAAAATACAATAGAAAGGGAAGAAAGAGGGATCTGACTTCTCAAGCGATTGTGGGGACTCGTTCAGGTCAATGGTCGCGAGTCATGTATGGATGTGAGAACCCGACCCCTAATTTCTGGGATTAGTGTCTTCTTAATGTTGGACTAGTTTTCTAAAGTGGGATTAGTGGAATTTGGTTAAATCTGGATTAGAATAGCTTTTTATAGCTTCGAATGATTTTGAGAACTCTTTTGATTGAGTGGAACCTTTGGGGGTTTCCCTTGTGAGTTTTGTGTGATTTTGGGGGTTCGTTTATTGTGTTTTGATTAGTTTTGGGATTTGTGCAATAATTCTGGATATCGGTAATTTGTTTCATTTAATGTATTTTATTATTCCCGACAACTTTTGTATTTGCTCCGTTTCCGTTCGAGACCTCTAAACCCTACTTTGCTAATGATAGGGGTAAAACAGTCTTTTTACACAAAAATCTGGACCCAAATTCCGAGATCTCAAAACCATGCCAAAACTATACTTTTTGAAAAATAGATTTTATGAGGAACATTTTTCTCTTCTTCGTCGATCGCATCCGGAGCCCAGAAACCGATGTTTTAGTCCCGACAAGTTTAAGTGATGGTGGGACCCACACCCACCCTTTTACAAATGCCCAGCCCATCTCCTTCTTCCCCATTCGTTTCCAGCAGTTTGAGAGGATGAGAGGAGCCTCTCCTTAGGGTTTTTCCCCTTTTCCTCTTCTCCTTCTTGTTTTCTCACAAGACCCACCTCCAAGCTTGCCAAAATGAGAGATTTGTGCCCATCTCCTTCTTCCCCTCATCTCAAGCTCTCTATGGATGCCATTAGAAGAGAAATCCAGCCACATTGAGGTTCTCCTTGAGCTAGTCTTCTTCATTTGAAGCACTTCCAAGTAAGCAATCCTTTCAATCTCCTAGATTTGTGTTTTCCTAGCTCTAGAGAGTCTCCACCTTCTCTTTTGGGAGCTCTCTTCTTCTTGTTCTTTGGTTTGCCATTTTAGGGTTCTAAGATGGGTTTATTTTGGGGTTTTTGTATAGATTGGAGATTTGTGGCTCGAGAGGGTGATTAGGAGCTTGATTAGCTACTTTGGAAACCAAGGCAAGTGAATGAATGGATTTGATTTGAATGAGTTTTTGTTTTATGGAAAATGTAGATTTACTATTCATCTTCCTCTAGTTTCCTATGTTTCATAATGCTTTTGGAAATATGTTTATTGATAAGATTTTCTCTTAGCCAATTTTCATGAGAAAGTATGCATTCATCTATTAAAGCTTGTTTTGCCATTATGGATTCCATGAATGAGAATTGCACTTGCATTGAATGAGGTTTGTTTTGGAAGGAGAGTTAATGCATGGATGGAATGGTGGTTGGAGGAAAGAATGAGATGTGGAATGGAAGAGAATAGACCCATTTCATGTTAGGAAATGGGTGAAGTTGAGGTGGAAAGGGATGGGAAGGAAAGAGCTGAAATCTGCACCTGATGCAGAGTTCCCGCAGCTGGGCGGTCAGCGGGCGGTCACCTTGGCGGCTAGCCGACAGGTGACCGGCGGCTAGCCGACCCAGATTCGGTTACAAACACAGAATGTTGTGTCTTGACAGGTGAACCGCGGTCAGCCCCGCGGTCAGCTAGCGGCTAACCGCCACCCCAAAACCCTGCGACCGCCAGGTAGCCGAAATGCGCGGTTAGAAACACAGAATGCTATATTTTAGCAGGGTGAACCGCGGTCAGCCCCGCGGTCATCCAGCGGCTAACCGCCGATTACATCGGCGGCTAACCGCCAGCTGACCGACAGGTGACCGAATTTCACCCAGAATTCCTGAGTCTTTTCTATAGTTTTTCAAATATGGTATTTAAAGGTTTGGATGGGTTGTTCTGATGCCCTACCACCTTGGAAAGACCCAGGGGATGACACAAGGATATTGACTTAGAAAGAAACACCATTTAGGAAATGTATTGGGACTTTTGGATTCATCAACGTGCATAAGGAAACTTAGTATGTCCTCTATCATTTGAGTACCATACTAAGGGTAATATAGACATACGAGATCCTTATACATGTCGTTTGAATATGGATGCCCCAATATATAGTCCCTAATGGTATAAGGATTCATTGCATTGTTTTACTCAGATTATAGTTATAATTACCCGATCCGACTGGTTTTATCTCGAATTCTGATTTATACGCCTGATATGTTCTGCCAGCCCCGTTTATGCATGAAAAGATAGTGATATGAAATACGTGCCTACGAGCACCGTACCACGCCTGCCCGAGTGTTTTATACCGATATAGTTTTGTACATGTTTTGATTTCTCATGTCACCTTTGAGTCGGCACCACTAAGCTTGGACGTCCTTGTCAGTCTGATCAACTGACTTGGGCCTCCCCCTCGTGCTCCCGCCAGCTGCAGCTTGGATCCTGTCCCGATTACCCGGTTCCGCGGCCGTGGTCTTGTCTAGCTATATGTATATGTATGTATAATGTTGGCTCTCGTCACTTCGCGTGTTAGAGACCAACGCCCGATCTTGCTCTCGTCACATTAGTGATAGAGAGGACTTAGCTTTAGTGTGGTTGCCAATCTGTTCCCCACGATCGTGGCTCCCCTGAAGAAGGGCAATTTGCAGGGTCCACCTACGGACTGGGTTTGCAATGTGAGGAATACATGTTTTACAGTCATTTTAAAGGAATACATGTTTTACAGTTGTTTTAAAGGAATGCATGTTTTACCAGATATATACGCTTTTACACATGCTTTAAAATGAATACATGTTTTGTCAGATATACATGTTTACACTGGTTTTAGATCTCTGTAACTCTTGATCGAATACCATGAATTGCCATATGTTTTATTATTCAGATTATCGTTTATATCTTTTCATCCACCTGCCAGACCGTCGTGTCTGACCTACTCTTTTGGTACTCAGGTCCAGATTTCTTTGCTCCGAGCTGAGTGCACGTGTTGGCTGTGGAGCCATGGGTTGCAGATTTGTAGCGTCGACTATGTCATGTAGACATTTAGCTCGACATCTGAGTCACGTCACATGTGGGGTAGTGTTTATTTAGCTTGTTATTTGTATGGCTTTTATTAGCCTGTTCTCCGGGATTTTTAATTAATGCACATTGATATTTGTAACTTGAACATATGTGGGAATGAAATATCCTGTTACTGTCAGCTCTGTATTTTTAATGTGATGGTTTGTTCCAGTCTGATATGATTCTTGATACAATAGCTATATGCCAGCGGTCGTGTGCGAAGCGGAATCCGATGGCCACGGAATCCGAGTCGCAACGCCACGTAAGCTTCCGCAAAATATTCAGAATGAGTTGGTATTGTCATCCTCACTCACGCGGATCCTGGGAGGAATATAATTATTACTTAAATCACAATTTCACGCCCCCGAGGTCGGGCCGCTGTAGGGTCCGGGTTTGGGGGCGTGACAATGGACTCCGCCATCATCCTTCAGATGAGAACGCTTGATGCTTTAGGTCACTTGGCTTGGCTTGGACCCCAGATTTTTAAAGGACAAAGACCAAAGGAAGGTCCTATATCCAATAAAAAAACCGAGTAGACGGGCTGAAAAGCCACATCTAGGCCATGTTGGATAGAAGAAGAGGGTGAAACCTTGGGGGGTGGCCCCCCAAGGGACTTTTGATCACCTTGTAGTTCTTGCAGCAGGGTTTCTTCAAAGCAGGAGAGTTTCTTTTTGCAGAGAATTCTTCAGGACAATTTTCAAGCGATTTTTCAAGATCACTTCAGACAATTTTTCTGGACCCTTTCCCTTTGGAATGACCGCCTATTTATAGGCTTTTGGTGGCCATTAGGAGGGTTTTATGGGCATTAATGATATTAATGCTCCATGATGGGTGGAGTTACAAGATTTAATTTCAGAATTTTGTAACTCCTTTTTCTTGGATTTTGATTGGCCAATGGAGAATAATGGGCATTTAATCTCCATGATGATGGGAGTTTCATAGTTAATTACCGTGATTGATCTCCATAATGATAGGAGTTACAGGGTTAATTGTCATGATTGATTGGACTTGTAACTCCTATTTGCTTGCTTCTGATTGGACCGTTCAAAATAATGAGTTAATGACCCTAATAAGTTGTCATAAATGGGTCAATTAACAGCATTAATTGGTCGCTGAGTCGCTTGAAGAGTTGCGAGCCACGCCGCATGTAACACCCCGTACCTTAATCCCGTATTAATACTAACTAATTGCTTGGTTAGTTAGGAGTTAGTTAGTAGGTGTGTTAGAGTCTTAGCGAGTCGGGTTTGGCGTAGGGATCGCGCGTGCGAAGTTTCGTGCGAGTCCGAGTGCGTTTGGATAGAGTAGGGGGCTGGTTTCCAATCTTGGGAAGTTTTCAGGGGTTTTTATGAGATTATGAGTTTTGTGAGTTTGGGTGCATTGGATAGGTCTCGTCATTTCATGAACTTTAGTCTTCTGTCGCGTTTCGATTCGACGCGCTGAAGAGGCCCAAATAATTACATTTAGCTAACCAAGGACTTAACCCAAATTTTACATAATTAGCCCTTATATACAAGTCATCAACCGGATGACTCATTTCTCCTTCTTATCTCATTCATCTTCATCCCTCCTTTCCATTTCTTTGTGTGTTCTTCAAGCTTCTTCTTCTCTTCACTGTTGCCTTGCCAAAGAGAACAATTGGAGCTCATCTTCACTAGCCAATCCACCCATCCTCTTCATCAACTCTCCAAGAACTCATTCATCCAATTTTCTAAGATTTTCATCATCACATCACTCCAAGGTAAGCTCTCCAAGCTACTAGACTTAGCTAATCTTCTTCCTTTGGATTAGAAATGGATTAGGGAGACTCATAGCAAACCTTTGCATTTATTTTTGTAGTGAAGTTTTGGGTTGGAAACTTTCTTCTTCTCCTTTGAGCTTTTGTGGAGTTTTCTTCAAAATTCTACTTGAAATTTCCCTAAGCTCTTCATCAAGGCAAGTTAATATATATGTTTATGATTTGATATGTTTTGTCTTTCCTTTGATTGATGATTCATGATGTTTAGATGACCCTTTGCTCTTGAGAGTTGTTTTTAGATTGAAAACATGATAATGGATTGAAATTGCTAATGAAATGGATTAGGACACTAATGACTTGATTAGAGGATAGAATGGAGTTTTTTAAGAATTGTTTACACCCACATATATGTGAATTTTAATGATCAAGAACAGATGAAGAAAAAAGTCCCAGAACAAGTGCATGAAGCAGCCCGGGTGCACTGCCAGTTACAGAACTGATGTTCTGTAACCGCAGTGTACGCGGTCGACCGGCTGGGGCCGCGGTCGACCGGGTACACAGTGCCCGCGGTCAACCGGATGGGAACCAGGTCGACCTGGTTCCCTGTGTACGCGGTCGACCGGGTCAACTGCAGGAGTGGTTTTTGTGATTTTTTTCCTAGGTTTGGAGGACCTTAGGGGGAAACGTTGGTTACTCTTTTTAAGACTTAGTTGACTATATGTAGACTCATTTGACTATCTGGGAGGACGTTTTGAGCTCACGTTCTTCACGTTAATCCGGTTGTATCGGGAATCAATTTCACTCAATCCTGAACGGTACCGGACAACGGGATACCTTTTCTATATCTATGCACGAAGATCATATATTCAGGTATCGCGCACCCTAAACCTTTCGTTGACTGAGTAGGATTGTACGATGCTTCAGGTTTAACAATTGACCTAGGATTGGATTGTTTATTGCCTTGAATTCCGGAATTGTACCGTCTGGTACTGTTTAACCGTCTGGTACTGTTTACATGAGACGTTCATGTTCATTAGCTTCGTTTATTTGTTTTGTTTTGGGATCACGTTTGAGAACTTAGAATGATGGATTTAGGATCCCCTTTGATGTTTCGTTATTTCGAAGTTTGATGCGAGTGTTGAGGCTAGACGGCTTTAATTGGAAAACTTGTTTGAGAACTACCGGTATTGATGGTTTTGACTTTGATTTGATGATGGCAAGGTAGTTCTCTTTGATCAATGAATCTTGTTCACACAAGAAAGTCTAGCTCTTCACGATGGGTTGTTTAGGATTCTTTGTGTCAGGCACCACTCGACTGTTAACGCCCAACACAGATGGGGCACCATTCTGTGTGAGGACTTTGGATTGAACGTCTGCGCAGTACGACTTTTTATATTTTGATGGCTGTACACCATCGGATACATATTGATTGACTTTGATTACTCAGGCCTTTTGGTATCCATTTTGATTGCTTGCTTGCCGGGGTTCATCCCGTGCCACTCTACCACAGCTCAAATGTTGAGTCGGGAGGGTCATGTGGAACTATCCCGTGGTGTATTAGTTTATGTGGGTTGCCTTTTGCTAGATGTTTATGTTAGTTGATTTTGATTCAAATGCTATGCACTTTCTACGATCAGGATGCTATGCATTTCATATGATTTTGTTTCTCGTTTACTCTTATTCGTTCTACATATCTGAATGATTCATATCTATATTGCTTGCCGACCTTCGTGTCTGATGATGCTACTCTTGGTGCATAGGTACCGAGCTCTACCTAGCTGAGGAGGAGTTGACGGAGGAAGTTCAGGCGGATCAGCTTGATGACTTCTTGGAGTATAGTACGGACGACATTGTATAGCCGTACTGACCCCGTACATGAGCACCATCATGATATCTTTTGTGTAGTTTCATCTTTTGTTTCTTCATCTTTTGATTAGGCCTGAGTTTTGGATGTGTCCTATTGTTGTAAATAATACTTTTGTTTAATTGATTCAAACTTGAACTCTAGTTAATGTATATGATCAGTCTTTGCTCTTAACTATATACTTCAAGATACCATTTGTACTATGAAGCTTCCGCTATATGTTTTATGTATTTGAGGAAATGTTTATACCTCACAGCGATCTTCGATCCATACCGGGACATGATTAGGGCCCAGTTATTATGCTGAAAAATTTTTAATTGGCCCTAATCTCATGCATAAACCCCGGTTTCACGATCGGGGGCGTGACACCGCATCTTTTGGAATTCTTCTTACGATGATCATCGCTGGATCCGCACGTTGTTTGATGTCAGATGACGATGCAAATTCAAACACTGGTTAATGGTTGACACCAATGGGCCGGCAACATCTGTCCAGTCGATTTCTCGATCGATTGGGCAGAAAGTGTACTTTTTTGGTCGGCTAGTTGGCGGTTTTGGAGTGTCCAATGATAATCCAATGATTTCGATATCGGATCCGTGATGTTGACAAAGATCGACGGATATCATGCTCCAAAAATCAGAATTTGAGAAAATCATAGGGGCCAAACGTCGCGAAACGCGAGAAGGATTGGAAAAAGTGGGTTTCCGGGGAAAATCCGGCGACCCGGATCCCTATGGTCGCCGGGGACCATGCACCCATGGTCGCCGGCGGCCATGGGCCAAGGTCGCCGGCGGCCATGGCCCAAGGTCGCCGGTGACCATGGGGTTTTTGCCCATTTTTTGGTCGCCGTCTAGTCGCCGTTTCTTGGCTGTTTCTCAGGCTTTTTCGCTTCTGTTTTCTCCTATATTTTTCTTTCACATTTCTCCTCATTTATGGGTTGATTCCACTAAAGAAAAGCTGTCGAGAAGTCGTGCAAATCAGAGCACAAAGTTTCCTACTTTTGGAAAAGCCGAAGACTCCGAAGCCGATTTTCTGCCAAGAGTTGAAACTAGGTCAAACGATGTCGGAATGACCTGAAATTTGAGGTGAAGCTTCTTGAGCATTAGATAGGACCAACCATGGACTTTTATTTGAGTTTTGAAGCCGTTTGGGGTCCCGTCGATGCTTGACTTGATTTCACCGTGCGGGAAGATGTCGAGCTTTGATGTACGGTCATCCGATATCCGATTGACCTGAAATTTGACAGGGAGCCTATTGGAGTCATTCTGAGATGATCCATTAGCTCTGATTTGGATGCCATGGTCCCAGGGAGCTTCACCGCCAGTAGGCTTGATTTTGCTTCGGAGCATCAAAACCGGGTCAAACGTTGTCGGAATGACCTGAAATTTGACGTGCAACCTTTTGGAAGCATGTAGAAGCTACTCATGTGTCTTGTTTGATGAGTCGTGGCATCGGGGTTTCTCGCCGCCGGGAGGCTTGATTTCACCTTTCGAGAGTTGATGGAGGGTCAAAAGGTGTCGGTTTGACTTGAAATTCGACGTGGAACCTTTTGGAGGTATTTTGAGACCATCCATAGACTCTGATCGAAGATTGGATGTATTTGACACTGTAGACGCCGGGAGCTCCCGCTCAGCTGTTTGAGGATTGAAGTTAAGCCAAATGGTGTCAAAATGGCCCAAAACTTCATGTGTACCTCTTTTTTGGCTATTTTGTAGGATCTTGCAGTTTTTGTTTGATTTTGACTAGATTTGATGCTTGAAGTAGCTTTGCCTATTTGTAGTAGGATGCGGCTCCATGTAGCTTTTGATGTTGATGAGGCAAAGTGACATTTTTGGTGTCAACACCATCGTATCCATATTCACTTCACATCTTAACCCGAATCAATATTCTAGAACCTTTACAGAATCGATAACAGCCTTGGAATTAAACATTTAATCAACTTAAACCCATTCGGAACCTCGAACCGAAGTCAGAGGACCAAAAAGCATCAAATCAAGACTTGGGCGCCACTGCTGGTGCGCCCAAGTGCGCAGAATCACTTAGGCACCCACACAGGTGCGCCCAAGTCCCCTGCCTCGCCTGGATTGTGAATTTCAGTCGCGTTTCGAGTTTCGGACTTAAAGTCGTTACAATAAAATCAACCAAAACCTAAAACAATACCAAAACATAGACCTACCCTAAGTGGGAACTCCTCGAATTCCGAAATTAACATCGATATCATCATCCCAAGCCCAGCCACACCGAACCAGACACTTGGGCGCGCCACAGTGTGTGCGCCCAAGTCCTCCGTCGGTCCCGTTCAACCGATTTCGACATTACTTCACCTTTTAAATTCAAACCTTAAATTCCAGAACCCTAAAGTATTTAAAAACACACTAATCAGAACTCTAAGCCACTCCTAATCCATCCCTAAATCACTCCTAATCAACTCATAACTTAAAATAAACCAAACCAATTAAAGTCACACCCAACAAGTTGCTTAAGCGCTGAAACCATCAAGCTTAGGTTATCCCGTAACACCCCGTACCTTAACCCCGTACTAATACTAATTAATTACTTGGTTAGTCAGTAGGTGTGTTCAGAGTCTTAGCGAGTCGGGTTTGGCGTGGGGATCGCGCGTGCGAAATCTCGTGCGAGTCCAAGTGCGTTTGGATAGAGTAGGGGCTGGTTTGCAATTTTGGGAAGTTTTCAGGGGTTTTTATGAGATTATGAGTTTTTTGAGTTTGGGTGCATCGGATAGGTCTCGTCATTTCATGAACTTTAGTCTTCTGTCGCATTTCGATTTGACGCGTTAAAGAGGCCCAAATAATCACATTTATCAAACCAGGGGCTTAACCCAAATTTGCACCTAAATATCTTCACTATATCAAGTCACCAACGGATGACTCATTCCTCCCTTATCACCATCTCTTCTTTCACTTCTCTATGTCATCTCCAAGCTTCTTCTTCTTCTCACTGCTGCCTTGCCAACGACAACTACCGGAGCTCATCTTTGACGGCCAATCCACCCATCTTCTTTCTCAAGACTCCAAGACCTCAACCATATAATTTTCCAAGCTTTTCATCAACAAACCACTACAAGGTAGGCCCTCCAAGCTACTAGACTTAGTTAATCTTCTTCCTTTGGATTAGAAATGGATTAGGGAGACTCATAGCAACCCTTTGCATTCATTTTTGTAGTGAGGTTTGGTTTGGAAACCTTCTTCTTCTCCTTTGAGCTCTAGAGGAGTTTTCTTCAATTTCTTCTTGAAACTACTTAAGCTCTTCATCAAGGCAAGTTAATATACATGTTTATGATTTGATATGTTTTGTCTCTCCTTTGATTGATGATTGATGATGTTTAGATGACCAATTGCTCTTTGGATTTGTTTTAGATTGAAAACATGATAATTGATTGTAATTGCTTAATGAAATGGATTAGGGCATTAATGACTTGATTAGATGATAGGATTGGATTTTTAGGAACTTGTTGCATCTACATATGTGTTGATTCATCAGGTTCAGGAAACAAGAGAAGGAAAGGTCCCAGGTTCACTTCAGTTACAGAACCTGTGTTCTGTAACTGTAGTGTACCCGGTCGACCGGCGACACTACATCAGGTTCTCTGGAACCTGACGGGAACACTATTCCGCCTTTTTCACTTACAACTGCCGGTCGACCGGCACAGGGCTCGGTCGACCGGGCACACAGGAGGAGGTTGACCTGCTTCTTACAGGTTGACAGGGCAACTGTGTAGGCGGTCGACCGGCCAGGGGCGAGGTCGACCGGGTAGACTGTGTACGCGGTCAACCGGCCCAGGACCGGGTCGACCGGGTCAACTGTAGAAACCCTGTTTCAGGGGTTCTTTTCCCTATGTTTTGAGGACTTTACGTGGAACTTTGGCTACCCTGTTTAGGACTCATTTGACTATATGTGAGGACGTTTTGAGCTAACGTTCTTCACGTTATTCCGGTTGTATAGGGAATCAATTTCACTCAATCTTGAACGGTACGGGACAACGGGATACCTTTTCTATATCTATGCAGTAAGATCATATATTCAGGTATTGTGAACCCTAAACCCTTTCGTTGACTGAGTAGGATTGTACGATGCTTCGGGTTTAACAATTGACTTAGGATTGGATTGCTTATTGCTTTGGATTCTGGATTGTACCGTCTGGTACTGTTTAAGTGAAACGTTCATGTTCATTAGCTTCGTTTATTTGCTTTGTTTTGGGATTACTTTGGAGAACTTAGATTGATGGTTTTAGGATCCCCTTTGATGTTTCGTTTGTTTCGAAGTTTGATGGAAGTGTTGAGGCTAGACGGCTTTGGTTGTAAAGCTTGGTTGAGAACTACCGGTGTTGTTATCGTTTTGAAGAAGATTGGTGGTTTTGATCTTGATTTGATGATGGGAAGGTAGTTTCTCTTTGCTTAATGAATCTTGTTCACACAAGAAAGTCTAGCTCTTCACTATCGGTTGTTTAGGACTCTTTGTGTCAGGCACCACTCGACAGTTAACGCCCAACACAGATGGGGCACCATTCTGTGTGAGGACTTTGGATTGAACGTCTGTGCAGTACGATTTTTTCTATTTTGATGGATGTACACCATCGGATACATATTGAACGATTGACTTTGATGACGCATGGCCTTTTGGTATCCATTTTGATTGCTTGCTTGCCGGGGTTCATCCCGTGCCACTCTACCACAGCTCAAATGTTGAGTCAAGAGGGTCATGTGAAACTATCCCGTAGTGTATTAGTTTATGTGGGTTGCCTCTTTGTTAGATGTTTATGTTAGTTAATTTTGATTCGAATGCTATGCACTTTCTACGATCAGGATGCTATGCATTTCATATGATTTTGTTTATCGTTTACTCTGATTCGTTCTACATATCTGGATGATTTATATATATATTGCTTGCCGACCTTCATGTCTGATGATGCTACTCTTCGTGCATAGGTATCGAGCTCTACCTTACCGAGGAGGAGGTGATGGAAGAAGTTCAGGCGGATCAGCCTGATGACTTCCTAGAGTATAGTACGGACGGCATTGTATAGCGGTAATGACCCCGTACATGAGCGCCTTCACGTTATTTTGTGTAGCTTCATCTTTTGGTTTCTTCATCTTTTGATTAGGCCCGAGTTTTGGATGTGGCCTATTGTTGTAAATAATACTTTTGTTTAATTGTTTTAAACTTGAACTCTAGTTAATATATATGATCAGTCTTTGCTCTTAACTATATACTTCAAGATACCATTTGTACTATGAAGCTTCCGCTATACGTTTTGTGTATTTGAGGAAATGTTTATACCTCACAGCGATCTTCGATCCATATTGGGACATGATTGGGGCCCAGTGTTGTTATTATTGCTGAAAATTTCTAATTGGCACTAATCTCAAGCATAAACCCTGGTTTCACGATCGGGGGCGTGACAAGTTGGTATCAGAGTTTATTGGTTTCTTAGGTTAAAAATAAGTAGAAACTTACGACGTGTGAGAATTTGGTTCGTTTCTTTTGGGGTATCTAGCTTTTGTAGAGTGTATAGTTTGTTTGTTAGATCGAGTCCCATAGGACTAACGTTTCTTATGTTTCAGGATGGCTGGTCTTAAAAGGCGTGCTTATAGTGGTAATCCCGAGAGTAGTAATGCTAATGCCAATGCTCCGGATAGTGACTCCATAGAAGGCAGATTTAACCAGCTAATGCAAGCATTCATGCACTCTCAAGAAGCACAGACCCAGAACCAGACTAAACAACGGGAGGATCAAGCTGTGTTTCAGACTCAAATGTTGGAAGTACTATAGAGACCAACCCAACCAGCACAAGTGATTATGCCAGCGAAAGTGGTTGACCCGAATGACATGTTTGATAAATTCAAGAAAAGGGCACCACCAGAGTTTTATGGTAATGAGGACCCTCTCGATGCTGATGAATGGATAGTTCAGATTAAGAAAATATTTGAGGTCTTCAAGTGCTCAGGCAAGGAACGGGTTCAATTGGCAGCTTATATGTTGAGGGGTACAGCTCAGATGTGGTGGAAATCAGTCAAGACACCATATGAGACTATTGTAGATGACACGGCATGGGATTGGTTCAGTAAGTTGTTTCGTACGAAGTTTATACCACCCCACATTACCGCCCTTAAGGTTGCTGAATTTGAGCTACTCCAGCAGGGAGAGAACCCAGTTCAGGAGTATGAGCAGCAGTTTACTAACTTGTCTCGGTTTGCACCATCTCTAGTGAAGATTGAAGCTGACAAGGTTATGAGGTTCATTCGGGGGCTGAATCCCCATATCAAGGCAAAGGTGACCAGCGTTACCTTGGATACGTTTGAGGAGAACCTCAGACGGGCTTATTGGGCTGAAGAGTCCATTAGAGAAAAGGCTCTCTACAAGCAGAAACTTCAGCAGACTTGGACTCAGAATAAGAGTACCGGATCATACCATCAGCAACAGCAACGTCCACAGCAGCAACAGTATCAGCAGCAGGCCAAGAAGCCTAGGACAGATCAGGGGCAGAGAGCTCGTTGTTAACATTGTCACAAAAACCACCTGACATCTGAGTGTCGGTGGAGGACAAGAACATGTTTTGAGTGTGGTCTGCAGGGCCACCTGGTTAAAGATTGCCCTAAGAAGCAAGGGCAGGGTGTGAGAAACACAGCCCCACGACCGCCAGTGGCAGCACAGCCTTTGAGGCAACAACAACCAAATCAACAACAGCCTCGGGTACAACAGCAGCAGCAGCCACTTCGACTTGCGGGACCGCAGTAGAACCGAGGACAAGAGAGGCCTCAAGGACAACAGTATCGACCACAGCAAAGACCCCAGCAGGAGGGCAGAGTGTATGCTTTGGATCATCAGGAGGCTGATGAAGCTGGCAGAGTCATGGAAGGTACACTCTCTATTTCAGATGTACTTGCTAGAGTCTTATTTGATTCTGGTTCCACGCATTCTTTTGTTTCCCCTATGTTTGCTGCATGCTTGGTGGGAGACGTAGCTCCATTGCATTGTATTTTGCTTGTTAGTACCCCGGTAGGGAAGACAGTACAATGTGAATCCTATTATCCCGATTGCAAAGTGCAGGTGGGGGAGTACATCTTAGTTGCTAACCTTATCGTTCTCGACATGAAAGACTTTGATGCTATTTTGGGGATGGACTGGTTATCCACTTACAGAGCTGTGATGGATTGCTTCAACAAGACCGTCCGATTGCACGTGTTAGACGCCAATGTTGAGATTGTGGGAGGGAGGAAGCGCATGACCACTAGTGTCATTTCCGCTTTGCGGGCAGACCGGATGATCAAAAGTGGTTGTGCAGGTTATTTGGCATTTATCATGGAGGATAACTTGTCCAAAGCGGTGGAGGATATTCCAGTTGTATGTGAGTTCCCGGATGTTTTTCCGGAGGAGATACCTGGATTGCCACCAGTTAGAGAGAAAGACTTTACGATTGAGCTCGTGCCAGGGACAGCACTGATATTGAGAGCACCTTACCACATGGCTCCAGCAGAGTTAAGGGAGTTGAAGCTTAGCTACAGGATCTCTTGGACAGAGGATTTGTGAGACCAAGTGTATCTCCATGGGGTGCACCAGTTTTGTTCATGAAAAAGAAGGATGGTTCGATGTGTATTTGCATAGATTACAGACGGCTGAATCAAGTTACAATCAAGAACAAGTATCCTTTATCCAGGATAGATGAGTTGTTCGATCAGCTGCAAGGAGCACAACATTTTTTGAAAATTGATTTGAGATCAGGCTACCATCAGTTGCAAGTCAGAGACCAAGATGTTCAGAAGACAGCCTTCATGACCAGATTGACCACAGCCCCTATCCTTACCTTACCTTCGAGGACAGGAGGGTTTGTGATTTTTACAGATGCTTCAGGAGTTGGCTTGGGATGCGTACTCATGCAGGAGGGAAAAGTAGTGGCCTACGGGTCCAGACAGTTGAAAGACCACGAAAAGAGATACGCTGCCCATGATTTGGAGCTTGCAGCGGTAGTTATGGGGCTGAAGATGTGGAGACATTACCTACATGGAGAGAAATTCGAAGTTCATTCAGATCACAGGAGTGTTCAGTACCTATTCGGACAGAAGGATTTGAACATGAGGCAAGCCAGATGGATGGAATACATCAAAGACTACGACTTTCCGATAAAGTATCATCTCGGGAAAGCGAATGTAGTAGCAGATGCACTAACTAGAAAAACAACGAATACCGGATGTTTACAGACAGAGTGGTCTTTGACGGAGATATTCAGGGATCTGGCTATAGAGTTTCATCCTCAGAGTGAAAGAATCATGATTGCAAACATGCATACGTGGGAACCTGAGATTTTGGGCAGAATCAAGAGCAGTCAGAGTGAAGATCCAGAATTAGTCAGGTTGATTGACAACATAGCAGACAGACCAGAGTTCAGATTCATAGATGGAGTGTTGTATTGCCAGGATAGATTGTGTGTTCCGGATGTGCATGACTTGAAGAACGAGATTATGGTGGAAGCACACCACTCTCGTTATGCTATCCACCCAGGGAGCACCAAGATGTACCAGAACTTGAAGAGCTTTTATTGGTGGAGGAATATGAAGGAGGACATTGCTGGTTTTGTTTCGAGATGTTTAGTGTGCCAACAAGTGAAGGTTAAACATCAGAAGCCTCCAGGGTTACTCCAACCTTTGAAAACACCAGAGTGGAAGTGAAAACACATCACCATGGACTTCGTGGCAGGATTACCACCTACGAGGGTCAATGACAGTATTTGGGTGATCGTGGACAGACTCACCAAGTCAGTACACTTCATTCCGATGAAGATGAACGGTTCCGTGGATACCTTGGCACACAAGTACATTGACAACATAGTTAAATTACATGGGATTCTAGACTCCATTGTTTCTGACAGAGATATGAGGTTTGTGGGCAGATTTTGGGTTAGTTTGCAAGCAGCTTTAGGGACTACATTGAACTTTAGTACTGCGTATCACCTTCAGACCGATGGACAGACTGAGAGGACGAACCAAACTATGGAGGATATGTTGCGGGCATGTGTTTTAGACTTTGGGAAAGACTGGGAAAAGAGTCTTCCTTTATGAGAATTTGCCTACAACAACAGTTATCACTCCAGTATCGAGATGGCACTGTTCGAGGCGTTGTATAGACGGAAGCGCAAGACCCCGATTTGTTGGGAAGAGATTGGTCTCTGGAGTTTTCATGGACCTTCGGTCATCAGCAATACCAGTGAGAAGGTGAAGCAGATCATTGACCGGCTAAAGATTTCAAGAGACCGTCAAAAGAGCTATGCGGATCCAAAGAGGAGAAATTTGGAGTTTCAAGTCATAGACAAGGTTTTCCTTAAGGTCTCACCGACTAGAGGAACCATGAGGTTCGGTCAGAAAGGGAAATCAGCTCGGAGATACATCGGGCCGTTCGAGATTGATATACGCGTGGGTGAAGTGGCGTATCGGTTAATACTACCACCAGAGTTAGCAGGAGTTCACAAAGTTTTTCATGTCTCCATGCTGCGGAAGTACATTTCAGACCCTTCACACGTGCTACATCATGAGCCACTAGATGTTCGGCCAGATGTTACTTTTGTGGAGAGACCGAAGAAGATCAACGATACCAAAGAACAGGTTTTGAGAACCAGGACCATTCATTGGGTCAAGGTACAGTGGGAACATCATAGTCCAAGAGAAGCTACGTGGGAGCTCAGGGATCAGGTCAAGGAAAAGTATCCAGAGCTACTACCAGAGGTGTGTTAAGGATTTGGAGGACCAAATAGTCCAAGGGGGGGAGAATGTAACACCCCATACCTTAACCCCGTATTAATACTAATTAATTGCTTGGTTAGTTAGTAGGTTAGTTAGTAGGTGTGTTTAGAGTCTTAGCAAGTCGGGTTTGGCGTAGGGATCGCGCGTTTGAAGTCTTCTGCGAGTCCGACTGCGTTTGGATAGAGTAGGGGGCTGGTTAGCAATTTTGGGAAGTTTTCAGGGGTTTTTATGAGATTATGAGTTTTATGAGTTTGGGTGCATCGGATAGGTCTCGTCATTTCATGAACTTTAATCTTCTGTCGCGTTTCGATTCGACGCGTTGAAGAGGCCCAAATAATCACATTTATCAAACCAGGGGCTTAACCCAAATTTGCACCTAAATATCTTCACTATATCAAGTCACCAACGGATGACTCATTCCTCCCTTATCACCATCTCTTCTTTCACTTCTCTGTGTCATCTCCAAGCTTCTTCTTCTTCTCACCGCTGCCTTGCCAACGACAACTACCGGAGCTCATCTTTGACGGCCAATCCACCCATCTTCTTCCTCAAGACTCTAAGAACTCAACCATCTAATTTTCCAAGCTTTTCATCAACGAACCACTACAAGGTAGGCCCTCCAAGCTACTAGACTTAGTTAATGTTCTTCCTTTGGATTAGAAATGGATTAGGGAGACTCATAGCAACCCTTTGCATTCATTTTTGTAGTGAGGTTTTGGTTTGGAAACCTACTTCTTCTCCTTTGAGCTCTAGAGGAGTTTTCTTCAATTTCTTCTTGAAACTCCTTAAGCTCTTCATCAAGGCAAGTTAATATACATGTTTATGATTTGATATGTTTTGTCTCTCCTTTGATTGATGATTGATGATGTTTAGATGACCAATTGCTCTTTGGATTTGTTTTAGATTGAAAACATGATAATTGATTGTAATTGCTTAATGAAATGGATTAGGGCATTAATGACTTGATTAGATGATAGGATTGGATTTTTAGGAACTTGTTGCATCTACATATGTGTTGATTCATCAGGTTCATGAAACAAGAGAAGGAAAGGTCCCAGGTTCACTTCAGTTACAGAACCTGTGTTCTGTAACTGTAGTGTACCCGGTCGACCGGCCAGGGGCCCGGTCGACCGGCGACACTACGTCAGGTTCTCTAGAACCTGACGAGAACACTATTTCCCGTTTTTCACTTACAACTGCCGATCGACCAGCCCAGGGCTCGGTCGATCGGGCACACAGGAGGAGGTCGACTTGCTTCTTGCAGGTTGATAGGGGCACTATATAGGCGGTCGACCGGGTAGACTGTGTACGCGGTCGACCGGCCCAGGACCGGGTCGACCGGGTCAACTGTAGAAACCCTGTTTCAGGGGTTCTTTTCCCTATGTTTTGAGGACTTTATGTGGAACTTTGGCTACCCTTTTTAGGACTCATTTGACTATATGTGAGGACATATTGAGCTAACGTTCTTCACATTATTCCGGTTGTATCGGGAATCAATTTCACTTAATCTTGAATGGTACGGGACAACGGGATACCTTTTCTATATCTATGCACGAAGATCATATATTCAGGTATCGTGAGCCCTAAACCCTTTCGTTGACTGAGTAGGATTGCACGATGCTTCGGGTTTAACAATTGACTTAGGATTGGATTGCTTATTGCCTTGGATTCTGGATTGTACCATCTCGTACTGTTTACATGAAACGTTCATGTTCATTAGCTTCGTTTATTTGCTTTGTTTTGGGATTACTTTGGAGAACTTAGATTGATGGTTTTAGGATCCCTTTGATGTTTCGTTTGTTTCGAAGTTTGATGGAAGTGTTGAGGCTAGACGGCTTTGGTTGTAAAGCTTGCTTGAGAACTACCGGTGTTGTTATCGTTTTGAAGAAGATTGAAGGTTTTGATCTTGATTTGATGATGGGAAGGTAGTTTCTCTTTGCTTAATGAATCTTGTTCACACAAGTCTAGCTCCTCACTATCGGTTGTTTAAGACTCTTTGTGTCAGGCACCACTCGACAGTTAATGCCCAACACAGATGGGGCACCATTCTGTGTGAGGACTTTGGATTGAACGTCTATGCAGTACAATTTTTTCTATTTTGATGGATGTACACCATCGGATACATATTAAACGATTGACTTTGATGACGCATGGCCTTTTGGTATCCATTTTGATTACTTGCTTGCCGGGGTTCATCCCGTGCCACTCTACCATTGCTCAAATGTTGAGTCAGGAGGGTCATGTGAAACTATCCCGTAGTGTATTAGTTTATGTGGGTTGCCTCTTTGTTAGATGTTTTTGTTAGTTGATTTTGATTCGAATGCTATGCACTTTCTACGATCAGGATGCTATGCATTTCATATGATTTTGTTTATCGTTTACTCTGATTTGTTCTACATATCTGGATGATTTATATATATATTGCTTGCCGACCTTCGTGTCTGATGATGCTACTCTTGGTGCATAGGTACCGAGCTCTACCTTACCGAGGAGGAGGTGACGGAAGAAGTTCAGGCGGATCAGCCTAATGATTTCCTAGAGTACAGTACGGACGGCATTGTATAGCCGTAATGACCCCGTACATGAGCGCCTTCGCGTTATTTGGTGTAGCTTCATCTTTTGATTAGGCCTGAGTTTTGGATGTGGCCTATTGTTGTAAATAATACTTTTGTTTAATTGTTTTAAACTTGAACTCTAGTTAATATATATGATCAGTCTTTGCTCTTAACTATATACTTCAAGATACCATTTGTACTATAAAGCTTCCGCTATACGTTTTGTGTATTTGAGGAAATGTTTATACCTCACAGCGATCTTCAATCCATATTGGGACATGATTGGGGCCCAGTGTTGTTATTAATGCTAAAAACTTTTAATTGGCCCTAATCTCATGTATAAACCCCGGTTTCACGATCGGAGGTGTTACATATCCACACCCTAGGATTAAATCGGATTACCTAGTTAGGTAGCTTAGAGCATTAGGCTTCGCCCCACCATTCTTCATGTTCCTCTAGGGGACTGGGAGAGCTGATGTGGGCGGTCTAGGACCTTAGGTTAGGGTTAATCCGATGATCAATAATAAAGCATTAATCACGTAAATCCAAGTAAAAATCCCTTAGTTAGGCACTTCTAGCCCCATATTGAAAAGCCATAAAAACTATAAAACCAACAAAATAAACCCAAAAAGATTTTTCCGTTATTTCTTCCTCCACCTCAGGTGCCAGATATTTAATCGAACTTAATGATAAAAGGGAATAAAGAACTGATTTCTAAAATTGAATAAATGAGAATAACGAGATGAGATGAGTGATTTCACACACACTTTTAATCATTCACGGCCCATCGGCCACCTTAAAACAAACACCGGCCCATCGGCCATTTCCAATCAATCCTGGCCCATCAGCCACTTCCAATCAATTACGGCTCATCGACCTTTCACTTTTATCACTCGTGTATCGTACACGAAAAACACAGAAATCACAAGTCAAAGTCTCATTTGGATCATCATTTTGATTTGAAAAATCAGCCTTTAAACCCTATTTTGCCAATGGATCAGAAGGGCGTACCCGGGAACGGGGCAGATCCTCTTCTTAAATATTTGGAACCTCTCCCCTTTTTTATTTTATTTTCTTTATTTTAATTATTCTATTTTACTTGGATATATTATGATTATGCTATGTTAACCTTTATTTGGACTTTAACTCATGACCCTGAATTAACCCAAAATTAAAGAGACCCAAAGAGACCCAAATCAACCTAACAGGACAACCGTCGTGTGTTGCCGATAGAACATTAGACGAGAGGAAGAACCTACCTTATTATTTTTTTCTCCCCATATTTCTTTGACTTTCGTCGAAGAACGGTGTTACGGCCGTTATCATAGTTGGCGATCGTGATCCGTCGATTTCGAGGGTAGTCGGAATCCTCATTTTCGATGTAAAATTTAAATAACATATATCGATGAATGGTGATTTTCCCAAACCATGCCTCTCTTAGAGAAAGGGGAGGTCGAAATTCACATCCGACAGCCTGGCGATCGTGATGGGACCTCTTATGTTTTCCTGTCACTTATTTGGGTCTTTCTAGAGTAATATTCTAGGACACGAACATCCAATCAATGATCAGATGTCCGTGTCCCATTCAGTTTAAGGTTGTTATGAGTAGTTTGAAAATTAAACCTAAGGTCCGAACGCACCGTCCTCTAAGCTTTCCCCCATTATACCATAAGAAACAAACCTTCACCAACAAAACTACATAACAAGTGCTCTTCTCTTCCCCTCTCTCTCTCTCTATTCTTTTCTAAACATTTCTTCACAAATGGAGAGTCAGACATTCGGAATGTCCGACTTTCAACCCCTCTCACCCCCATTATTGATCCGCACCACTGGCGGGTCACACCAAACCCCACAAAATGTAGAACCCTCTAGAGTACTAGATGGATCTTTAGCAACTTCAAGTCATGACCCACAACAGATAAGACGGTCCTTCTTCGAAGGAGGCCCGCTACCAGTTAATACCATAACAATGGGAAGGAATTATTCTAATACATCCACCCCATCTCCTACATCAAGAGAGAATCGAATTTCCTCGCATTCAGGGGTGACTTACACAGATCTGGTCAGTCCCACCGGCCAAGTTATAAGATATAGGGTCCACGATAACGTTTCATCAAGAGACTACCCTCTTCACGCAAGTGATCCTGTTGTCTCGCAGGTTATACCCTATTCTTCCATGATCAGCCAAACCGAGCCAATCACGTCCTCTATCCCGCAGCATGGGATGCCTACTGACACACCTATCATAACCCCGGTTAGGGCCATCGCACCTTCCCAGACTCTTGCGATAAATGAAAACCCATATCACCAGATGGGTCATAATCCATTGAACATAGGTCAATTGGCGACATCCAGCGCCTCGCACCAAAACCCTTTGACTCATGCGGGAACACCAGATGCTTACCGACAACACAAGGTAGCTCGACCCCAATTCCAAGCAATGGTTCCTCCACCAATGGACCAAGTCCGTTACAATCCTTTGACGGTCGGCGCTGGTATGTTATATCCCCAACCAGCTCAATACAAGGGGGGCCCTCTCACTTATCAAAATCAAACGGTTCCGACCTATCAAATGCCTAATACGAACCAGAATCTCCCAATCCAGAACATGCAAGTTACTAACTCCGCGGGCATTGGAAATCCTTATCAAACACACCAAGCGAATGAGTCGCGCTATCAGCAAGCATATCAACCACCCACTTTAAGCCCGATAGTTGACCTATATAGGGCACAACCGATTACTCATGGGGGAACTAAGTTGAACCAAAGCTATCAGCCTATCTCGCAACCGTATTTCCAAAGCCAATGCCAATAACCGACCTACGCCCCTACTTCACTAGAACCACAAAGAGAATGTCAACCACAGGCAATTCAATATCTAGATCCTTTAGCATTCAAAGAGTTGCAGAAAAACGTGGAGGAACTCAAGAACGAAATTAAAAAGAAATCCTCGAGCTCAACTGGCAAGAAACTAGGATTCTATGACTTTACCAAAAAGGAGGAAAAAGAAAGGTCACCCTTCCTTGTTAGAGCCCCTAAGTTCGTACCTTACGATGGGACTACTGACCCTCAACATCACCTAGTCTCGTTTTGCAACAAGTGTCATGCCATCGCAGACAATGACTCCATGCTCATAAATTATTTTCAGTAATCATTAACCGGAGATGCATTGACTTGGTATACATACGTGCCTTCCCATGAAATCAATACCTTCGAGGATGTAGTAAAGAAGTTCCTAGCGAGATACCAACATCTAACTAAAAACAAACCCTTATGGCATGACTTAGCTAATTTCAAAACAGAAGAACAATGAAGACTATGAGGAATTTGCAGTGAGATGGCAAAACCAATTCGCGCGGTCAGACTGCAACATGCAAGAAGAAGAACAAGTAACAATGGCCATATCAAACATGAAGGATCCCATGAGAGCCCTGATGACAATTGGGGAGGTCGTTAGTTGGAGTGGCCTATACCGTAGGCTATGTAGGATGAAGCAAAATCTAGACGAAGGGGTATTGAACACCATCATTGACCATAAAAATAACACGCGTAGGGTAGGCACAACCACCCAACCAGAGAGCCGCACGACTCCTGAAGTTAGCTTGAATCAAGAAGAGGTCTACTGACCGTACCAAGAGCATACCAGTGTTAGCTTTAACCAACACCAAAACCCAAGGCAAAATGGCAATCCTAATTTTCAAGGTGGTAACCCGAATTATCAGAGGAATAATCAGAACTATCAGCGGAACAATCAGAACTACCGAAACCCTCCGACAAATAATCAAAGTTATGACCAACCACCAAGAAACCAAGGGCCTCTAGTGAATCAAAACCAGAATCCTAATCCCATACAACTAGTCCCGAACCTGACGACTCCACCGCAAAACCAGAACGCGAATCCTCAACCCAACTATGGTATTGTCCCCTTCAATTACAATAGAGACAATAATGGCAACTAGAATAACCAGAACAATGGAAATAGAAGGAGATTCGGATCTAAAAGGGCAAACTACCCGTCCCTTCCTCAGCCATGGACTGCTGTCTTCTGGTCTCTCTTAAACCAGAACGCCCTCCAACTCCCACCAGAACGACCGCAGGCATGGTCCGAACACCTGGACAAGACTAAATTTTGTGCCTACCATAGGATGCCGGGTCATGATGTCACGTCCCTCGAAATGAGAATTAGGGAAAAACGTGAAAAATAAAAAAAATTCAAATTCCTGTGTTTAATACAACACAAGCTTCCAAAAGTGGACCCACAAAAAATTTCAATATGTGGTGAGTCAAAATAAATTTCATTAAATGCAGCGGAAGCTTTATTCAATTGGTAATCAATGTTCATAAATGAAACCTAACACAAAAATCAAATAAACATTAATAGTTAAAATTGCAGAATTATAAAATTTCTAAAAGAGGTCTCAACACTAAAAGAAAGTTCATTAATAATTCTAAGATAATGTTCTCTCTTGTGCTGGTTCAGACGGCTCCAAAGCCATCGCCGGCATCCCACTCGGGTTCATCAGTTGGTTCAAACGTTTGAAACGCTTGATCCTCCTCCGTCTCCTGGGTAAAGTAGGGCTCAGTACCTATGCACCAAATATTACAAAGTAAATAGCAAGAACATAATCATAATTCGAAATTTAATACGAGAACGAGAAGAATATAGACAAGTGTGATCATAATGAAACAATGACAGAGATAATAATGAGAAAGAACGTAAGACAAAAGGCTAACGATACAAAGGGAGCAATATAGAATCACACGGTGACAAGTGTCCCCGTTGTGGGTGGTCAGCCCTAAATAAATCGGGAAAGCCCGTCCATAACGTCGGTGGTCATAAACCGATTAAAATAAAATCAGGATAACCTGTGCATAAACAAAGCGGATTATAAGTGATCCGGTCACATCGGTGATCAACCGTCCATATATCGATCTGCAATCGTCCATAAATGACCCACATAAACACATAAACATATATTCATAATAGACCTGATTAATAATGCTCCGACACAAAAATCCTAAGTCATATTCAAATAATCACTCATGTATGCAAACCCAAAGGTCAAAGGATAACCACAAACAAATCCTAAGGTCAAACATAAGGTCTCGTACCCAATAACCACGGGAATCTCTAATTGACAAAAGATCAACACATCCCTTCTCCATCAATGGTGCATAGACCCAATTAAGGGTTTTCCAATAGGGATGGGTTGAGCTCGAATTCATTAGGATTTCCCTGAAGTTATATAAAGTACTAAACCCCCATGTTAGTAAGATACTGTATGCCCAGACGGTATTTACTTAGGTCCAATGATTCAAATAATAAGGTACAAATATATAATTTTAACACATTAAAACCCAAAGATATAGATAATATCAATCTTAGTTTATAATTTTAGAAAATCCAAGGACCCTATCAGAATATTTTCCACATTCAAAATAGTCAAAGGATTTAATTTGGATTTATAAAACCACCCAGGCCCTTATTCCTAACTTTTAGAATATCATGGTATTAAAAATAACTTCACATAACACTATGTGATGTCACAGGGGCACTATGTGATGTCACAGGGCCTTCACTTCTTTTTCAAAACTGTTACCAATCAACATCCCACACCTTTATTATTTCCTTGAATCCTATTCAAGTCAAGTTCCTACTCATCAGGTAACCAAGTTACCGTGCACCAGGTCAACAGGTCACCCATTCTCATCCCTTTATTTCCTAACCTGACAAGTCAACACTTCCCTGTCTCCTTCATCAGAACTGTCCAAGCAGGTGAAACAGAATGTAATTCTGTAATGGTGAAACGACGCCATATGCCTCATCACCATCTAGAAAGTGGGCCCCACCATTTCCAATCCCAAATCAACTCCACTTTCTGGGTCGCCCAACCATCTACGGCCAGCTGAATGGACCAGATCTATGATTAATTCATCCAGTGGGCCCCACAACTAGATCAAGCAAAAGAAAACACCTCCATATGAGTCACACCTTTGATTCCTAAACCATTAGATGGTGGGTCGGACAGGACCCACTCCTCACGGGTCCAACACCTCTAAGGTCGCCCGTGGGTCCTCCTCTCGATCCACGAATTAGATTGGTCATCGGGTGGCCCACCTGGGTCCCATGGTCAAAAGCACAGACGGTCCCAAACTATGTATACCCTGTTACACAGATTCACTCCTTGCAACCTGTGATTCCGCCTGCCATCAAGACTGATAAGTCCTTAAAAATGCAATATTTTCTTATCATTTTAGAGTAATTAAGGACTTAATCAACAAATCATGGACCATTTTAGTAAAAAAACTATGAATTTATGTTTTGAGCATCAAAGTCTGAATTTGAGTCAAAATTCATCAAAAAAATTGCATTTTCACATAAAATCATGAATTTCTCTATTTTTGGCATTGAAAGTCAAAAATTTCTCATAACTTTTTAATCACACATGAAATGATGAATTTTCTTTGCACCTTTAATTTAATTGAAGAAAACTTGATAAAATGGTGACATTTTATGCATTTATTTGGTGTGAATTGGGCCCGCATCTTGCATAATTCCTTACCTATATGATTAGATTATTCTTTGATCTTTGCTTTTATTTTTGTAGGGAATTTCAGAAATCGGGGCCCACGGAAGAGAATTGATGAATCAAATGCACCATGGACCCACCTTCCTTTGGCATGGATTCTAAGGTAGGGGCGGCCATGGTAGGGTCCGCTCTCATATGTAAGAAAAAATCAGATTTAATCTCTTGAAGATAAGTTCCAAATTTGCGGGCCATGAGATGATGAGGTGTCCTATCTACTCTCCAACAAATATTGCTTACATGTCATGATGGATGGCTAAGATTCAATTCAAGCCAAACAAAGAAGAAGAAAAATTGCAAAAGAAAATCAAGCCAAGGAGAGGACGTCCATGCATGGTGTGGAGTTAAAATGTTACATATTTTCAAGTGGGGCCTACTTCTATTCCATGTTTGAAATTAATTTCAGATTTGAAGGGATCTTTTCAAGAGAGGAAGTGGGCCCATCTAAGGATATTTTTCCAGCCATGAAGAGTTCAAAAGATTGGAGATCTTGGTTAGCAATTCAAGTTGAAAACAAATTCAAAGAGGCCAAGATTTGCACTAAGTTGTTGGATTTATCTCCTAAAAGATAGGCCTCAAAGATTTGAATTTTGCAACCCAATATCTTCCCAAGAAGTTTTACACGTCCACGAGGGGGGCCACATGGTTTCAAAATTTGTTTCAAATCTGAAATTTCAGATTTGAATTGATTCTTAACCAAAGTGGGACCCAAGAGAGGGAGTTGCATGAGATAAGAACAATCCTATTTTTACTAGGATTGTGAGCCAACCCCTAGAAAATCTCTCAAAAACCCTCCTAATCCTAATCCAACTTGGACCCCACACTACTAATCCTTACCCAACCAAAACCTTGCAACCCAAGCTATCAAAAAGATATAAAAGGAGCCCAAAAAGAGGGCTGGACGACACCTAGGATCTCTCCAATCTCTCTTGGACGACCAGCGCATTCTTCTCTTTTTTTTTATCACTTTTTTCTCCATCTCTCCTCTACCATCCTCACTCACCCAAGGCTCTCTAAGGCTACCA
This sequence comes from Persea americana, assembly GCA_029852735.1. Taxonomy (NCBI): domain Eukaryota; kingdom Viridiplantae; phylum Streptophyta; class Magnoliopsida; order Laurales; family Lauraceae; genus Persea; species Persea americana. The sequence goes on from CM056817.1 coordinate 21,643,564, forward strand.
CCACTTGGGTTTCTACGCCGTCGCGCCGCCGCCGTTGCTATCGTCACTCCACCATCGGATCATCCTTGAAATCATCTTCCCTTGCTTGGATTTCAGATCGCGAAACGAGAGCCGGTTGGATCGCCGTTCAAGACCACGAGTCCCTCTCCTCCGTTTAGTGTTTCTTGTGTCTATGGTAAGGTTGGATGCACTTTATTTTTATTAAAAGAATTTTGTAATGGTTATTTTCTTGTAATGGGTCTTTCATTAATAAATCAAGTTTATGGGGTCTTGGTCTTCACCAATGAGTCAACATCGAATTTTTGTGCGTAGTGACAGTGCGCACTTGGTGCGGTGGTCTTGATTTTTCTTGATGGCATTAAGCAAAGTAATTATTGCAAAGTTTTAGAATTAAAATCTAATTTCTTTATTCTTTGATTTTATTTTATTTTATTTTATTCTTTATTTTATGCACCTTAACAATTATTGCAATTGGTTGGGCTAATAAATCTTATGGTGATGCAGTGGTTAGATTAGGTTTCTAGATTAGGATTTTAATTTTCTTTGGTTGTAATTAATATTTCAGATTTGTAATTAATTTTTAATTCAATTAGAAAATTTGATTTGTATAGTTTTTTTAGGCTAGAACTAGTTTTTTTTATTAGGACAGGTTTTGCGATAAATAAACTCTCCGTGGATCGATCCAGTTTCACCGGTTATTACTACAATCGCGGCCTTGCACTTGGGGCTACGATCAAGTTTTGGCGCCGTTGCCGGGGAGTTTTTCTTCGCTTAAGGTATTTTTTCCAACCTATCTTTTTAATTGCTTTGTGGGTGTGCCTTTACTATTCCGCAATCATTCTAGATCTAAGGGTAGCATGCATGGAATGTTTGGACCAGCCCTATTGCATTAAAAAGTGGATTTTTAATCTCTGATTTTTGATAAAATTGGAACTATTTCAGATCTGAAAAAATTATTTTTTCTGATTTTTCAAAAATCACATCCAATTTCTGAAAATTGCCTAGTTTACTTGTTCTAATTTGGACTAGTTTAGGTCATTTTTTTTCATTTTTTTTTTTTTTGCTGGTTAGGATTAATTAGGGTCTGTTAAATTCAGTTTTTTTTTCATATTTTTAGGTTTTTAAAGTTTCCAAAAAAATTCTGGAACTTTCCCTCACAAAGGCAAGTCGTAGATCGCACAAATTCGGCTTTTTGGCCACCAAACTTGCAAAAATCTGAAAATTTCAGAACTTTCATTGGAAACTCAGTTTAATAGTTGTTTTTAAATTTAAAAGGACTCTTAAAAACTTGCTGGAATTTTTTTTTAAGAAGGTTAGTTATTTCTTTGGGAAGCCGAACAAACTGCTTTTCTTAATTGGTTCGATGTCTAGGCAAGTCTTCTCCCAATAGATAAGGGAGACAAGTCTCTTGTTCTAGAAGGTGGTTTTTAAGCGGGACCCTTGCAACGCATCGTGACCCCACCACTGATCTGGGGACTTACCTGGTCGGGCCAGTTTCATAGATTTGAGTTTGGGAACTTTCCTTAGAGATATTAAACTCTCTAAGATTAGGACTTTGCAAGAATTTGAGAATCTTCTTTTAAATCTAAGAACGGACCTTAGGTAGTTTTTCTTTCTAGGTTTCTTTATAAAAAACAAAAAATAAAAAAAAAATAAAAACTTTTCAAAATTCCAAAAAAGAAGGAAAGACCCCCATCTTCTTGGCAGAGGGACTCCTCAAATCGGTTAGTAAGGAAGGAATCACCTATCAAGAGCTTGATTAAATTCTACGAATCTAGATCTCCTGGTTCTCTTAGGATTTCCAATATGGCTGATGAGCATAGTGATAACGAGGAGAACGGTAATGGGAATGGACCCAATAATAATGGGGAGGTGAATCAACCTCTTAGGAGTTTACGTGATTACCTTCACCCTACACGACAAGCCACACCGTCGTGCATGGTTATACCCGCAGGTGCGGGTCAATTTGATATCAAACCAGGAGTAATCCAACTTCTCCCCAAATTTCATGGACTTGAATCAGAAAGTGCATATTTGCACATTAAAGAGTTTGAAGAAGTGTGTGCAACACTACACTTCAATAATGTGAGGGAAGACCTTATCAAATTTCGTTTATTTCCATTTTCCCTCAAAGATAAGGCTAAGGCATGGCTTCACTCCTTACAACCCAATTCGATTGCTCTATGGTCCGACATGGTCCGGGAATTTTTAAAGAAAATTTTCCCATTACATAAGACCAACACCTTACGGAGGAATATTATGAATTTTAAACAAAAAGACAAGGAGTCTTATTATAGGTGTTGGGAACGCTTTAATGAACTACTCCTTGCATGTCCCCACCACGGATTTGAATTGCACAATACAATTGGTCACTTTTATGATGGACTTAGTCCAGAAACACGTCAATTCGTGGAGATGATGTGCAATGGGGAGTTCATGGCGAAAAACCCAAATCAAGCATGGACCTACCTTCAGTTTTTGGCAGATAGTGCACAAAATTGGGACACATTTGAAGGTATAGACCCCGTAAAGCAATCGAGTCAGGCCAAAGGAGGGGGGTTATATGTATTAAAAGAAAGCGATGATCTTCAAGCAAAAATTGCCTATCTTACAAGAGAAGTTGAGTCCTTGAAATTTGTGAAGAATAAGGAACCTGCTATAGTTTGTGGCATCTGCGCTAGTGATAAACACATTTCTTCGGAGTGCCCAACACTCCCTGCTTTTCAAGAAGCGTTTCACGAGCAAGCAAATGCCACTAACACATACAACCGGCAGTTTAACAATTCTTTGGGTAACACATACAACCCTAATTGGAGGAATCACCCCAACTTTAGTTGGAGGAATGGCCCAAATGCTACTCAGCCCAATTTCTACTCAGCCCAATTTCAACCAAATGTCAAATCAATTTGGGGGTACACACAGCAAATGGTACCCCCTACAACACAAACGACACCTTGGGATGAACTTGCGGCTAAGTTTATGGTGAATCAAGAGTCCATCAATAAAAAACATGATCAGAACTTTGAGAATTTACAGAACACCATGCAGAACCTCTGCAAATTGATTGAATCACAAAATAAGGGGGCTTTTCCAGCCCAACCACAGCCCAATCCAAAAGGGCAATTTGAGGTTCATCAAGGTGGTCCGTCAAATTCAAAGGAGCAGGTTCAAGCCGTTACTACTCTACGTAGTGGTAAAGAGATTGCAAAGCCTGATCTGGAAAAAAATAAACAACCTGCATCCTCAGATCCGGAAGGGAAAGAAAATGAAGTCCCTCCTATCAAGGAAAAAAGCCAAGTTCCTCCAGGATTCAAGCCCTTACCGCCTTTTCCCAACCGATTAGCTCCTGCCAAGCCATCTATACAGAACCAGGAAATCTTTGATGTACTTAAAGAGGTTAAAATTAACATCCCGTTGTTAGACGCAATCAAACAAGTCCCATCGTACGCAAAGTTTCTTAAGGACTTGTGCACGTTGAAGCGTAAGATACATGTACAAAAGAAAGCGTTCCTCACTGAGCAAGCTAGTGCAATTTTAAAGCATGACGCTCCCCCTAAATTCAAAGATCCAGGATGCCCCACGATTTCGTACATTATTGGAAATTGTCAAATTGAACAAGCGCTGCTTGATCTTGGGGCGAGTGTCAACTTACTACCCTACTCGGTCTATGTAAAATTGGGGTTAGGCGAACTCAAACCCACCCAGATTACTTTGCAGCTCGCAGACCGATCAGTCAAAAGACCGAGAGGGATAGTAGAGGATGTGCTTGTGCAAGTTGACAAGTTCTACTTTCCAGTAGACTTCATTGTGCTAGACACTCATCCTGTGGCAGATCCTCAAGCTCAGATTCCGGTAATTCTGGGGAGACCATTCTTAGCCACATCCAATGCATTGATCAATTGCCGGAATGGAAAAATGACGCTATCTTTTGGTAACATGACATTAGAGCTAAATGTTTTTGACCTTTGCAAACAACCACGGGATGATAACATTGACCTTGAAGAAGTAGATTTGATCAGTGTTCTTACAGCAGAAACTTTTAAAAAATCAATCTCTGATTCCATTGAGTCAATTGAGGGCCTGACCCTCTGTGAAGAAACACTTGATAGCACTGTTGAAATGGTCAACACTATAGGCAAACCCTCTTTTGAAGAGCTATTACCAACTGGTACTCTGTCTCTTCCATCTCAGGTGAGGCCGCCCAAACCTGAGTTGAAACCCTTGCCCTCTCACCTGAAATATGCATACCTTGGAGAAAATGAAACATTTCCTGTAGTAATTTCTGCACACCTTGACAAGGACCAAGAAGTCCAACTCTTAGAAGTGCTCAAACTGCACAAAGGTGCAATTGCTTGGACCGTGGCTGACATTAAGGGAATTAATCCCCTCGTGTGTACACATCGGTTAACCTGAGATAAGAAGATAGCCTAAAAATATAGCTCTACTCCTAATGATTTGAAGAGAGAGTTACCTGAGATAAGAAGATTGAACGAAGAATGCTGGTATCCTCTGATCTTGATTCTGATGACTGGATCCTAAAGCTGGTATGGCTTGGGAAGTTGAAAGAGGAAGAAGACGAAGATAACCGGGAGGAGTTGCAGAGATTAGTGGGGAGAGATAAGAAGGGTTTCGTTAAAAAAAGGGATTAGGTTAAAAAGAATACTATTAGGCTTAAGTCATTGGGTCAAAACTACGGGTCAGGCCATCTACCCATTAACCCAACTCATCAATCTACGCATCTAATCTAACGTGTGCCCCACTTAATCCTACCCACTTAAATAACTAAAATACATTCAATTAAAATAATAATAATATCTAATTAAAATATAATAAAATAATAAATATGTGGGACCGGTATCTTACACATGACCTCACCCAATGCTACACTGTTAGAGATTTGATCTATGACCTCAATGATGAAGGTATAATTGATTGGAGTAACATTAGGCCGATAGGTGGGAATGACCCACGGAATGCCTCTCCCAATCAAAATCCAACCACCAATCCCGCACAAAATATTCCCAACATGCAGATTTATACAAACCCTTTACCTCAGCATGGAGCATCAACCTCTGGACAGGGCCCACAGACCCAATTAATAAACATCGTCGTAATAGAGCACCAACACATTGATGCCCCGACTCAAGGGAGTGTAAACCACAGTCAACCATGTCATGGTGATTTCTTTGAAGAAGAAGATCATCAAAAATACATCACGCCATGGGATGGGAAGACCAAATTCAAAATCTTCAATTCAGGGATGGATACGACCGTTGACTCCCCTGACCTTTACAAGGTAAATTTTGATGAGCCAAACGACCGAGAATCGCCAATCATCACAAATTCCCAACCAGATCCTCACCCGGACACAAATGCATCTCAGGCTCACCTATGATCTGGACGGATCCGTCCTCCCCGACTACCCCCTCACCCTGTTTCTCAAAACTTAGATTCGCAAAATCCTAATATTCAGGTTGAGGAGATAGTTGATGAAAGAGCTTATGGTTCAATAGAAACAGGGATAGAATATGACCTCTTAGGACACCTCACAAAGATCCCAGCTAAAGTATCTGTCCTTGATCTGATTAAAACCTCCGCCAAACAACAGCAACAATTACTTGAGGCTATTACACGCTTACAAGTCCCGGTAGGCATAACTCTAGAAGAATTGAGAACGTCTATTTCAGCCTTGGCCCCGAGAGCTTTGTTCCCTGCCATTACTTTTACTGAGGAAGAATTGAAGGAAATACCACCTGAGGCGAGGACCTCCCTCCTACATCTAATAGTCAAAATAGCAGGGAAGGAAATGCCAGGAGCTTTGGTCGACACTGATGCATCACTGAATATTTGTCCGTTGAAAACCTACAAAGCTTTAGGGCTTACAATAAAGGACCTAACTCCATCCCCTATGGTTGTAACTGGTTATGATGGGAATAAGAAAACGGTTTGTGGAAAAATTATGTTATTAGTCCAAGCGGGCCCAATTTCAATGCCAGAAGGATTTTACATTATGGACATCCCTGCCACTTTTAACTTGATCTTAGGACGCCGATGGTTGAACCATGTGAATGTCGTTATGTTAAGCCGACACCAATGTGTCAAATTCCCCCACTTGGGTAAAATCATGAAATTGATGGGAGACCCGCCTGTCATTGAACCGGAAGAACTTCAAATACTCCCGACCCTACAACCTGCTCCTATTACGCCAGAGGTCAAAATTCATGGGTACAAGGTCGACCCTCTCATCTCCTTACTGGATATGGACCCTATGCAAAATATGATTTCCGGATTATCCTCCTCGCAAAATCTGATGTTTGACAATGAAGGTCAAGCTCGAGGATGGACTCTGATGAAGAAGATGGGGTATCAACCCGGATTTGGTCTAGGAAAGAATGGAGAAGACATCACTGACCCTTACATACCGGACCCTAGAGCAAGAGTAGAAGGATTAGGGTACGACACAGACGATGACATAAGGTATAAACGAGAGGACTGGACCTTAAATGAACATTTTGTGAAGCACGACAAAACCTTGGATCCCAACACACCACCATTCGGAAGGGGATGCTACAATTTGGATCCAAACGATAAAGGCATGACCGTTTTAGTAGAAGATTGGGAAGATTCGGCGTCATTCGAAAGTAAGACTTACGAGGAAATCTTCGGCACCTGGAGAGAGCTCCATGCACCAAAAGAAGTGAACAATATAGACCACACTATCGAACCAAGATTCCAAACCCTATCATGTAATATGCTGAATGCGAGCGAGTTAACTCAGTTACCTAAAAAAAACGCCGATCGCCGAAGTCCGAGAAAGTCGCAAAACGTGGGAAATCGAAAACCCTACTAGTGAAGAAGTGGTATATTGGCCCGTTGCCTAGCACCATTGGGGAGAATACTCCTCTCAAGAGAACCACGAAATTTGGGAAACCGATGACCTCAATGATCACAAAGTGGTATACCGTCCCACCGCCTGGCCACGCCAGCGGGGAGGATCCTCCTCAGTAGATAGCCCATCTTCAACCTCACCTGTACCATATCATTCCAAAATTCCCAAAAAATTAGAAAACCCCAAAAATCCCAAAAAATTAGAAAACCCAAAAAACCTAAAAAAAATTAGAAAATAGAAAACCCAAAAACATAGGAACCGTAAGAGTAGAAAACCGTGATCATCATCTAAATATGGGCAACCTGAGGTGATGGAAGATACCCACAGTGCAACAGTCTTGACTAGAAGAAATTATGACAAACATCGAGAAGTTAGGCTGCAAATCTCTGCCTGTCGTTCCAGAACCCGAACCTTCCGTGCAACATGCGAACATCAATGATGGAATGGGTGTTTATGAATTAGTAGGCGCTGAAGAAGGGGATGAGGAAGTTTCTGAGGAATTTAGGAGAGTAATCAAGAAGTTTGATGAAGAAACACAAGCGGCTGCCAAAAAAATGAAAGAGATAAACCTGGGAACGGAGGAAAGACCCAAGCAGGTCCAAATCAGCGCATGCTTAGAACCTGACGAAGAAAACGAGATCCTTGAGGTCCTAAGAGAATATCAAGACGTGTTTGCATCGGATTATAATGACATGCCCGGACTTGCACCTGACCTAGTAGAGCACAGGATCCCATCAGAGGAAAACGCTAGACCAGTCAAACAGAAGTTGAGAAGAATGCTCCTCGATGTGGCACTGAAAGTGAAAGAGGAGGTTGACAAACTCCACCAGGCAAAGTTCATCAGGGTTGTGTTGTTTCCTCAATGGGTCGCCAATATAGTCCTGGTGAAGAAGAAAGACGGACGTGTCCGAGTCTGTATTGATTTCCTAAATTTGAACAAGGCATCTCCAAAAGACGATTTCCCCTTACCTCACATCGACGTGCTTATTGATAATACTGCGGGGCACGCTATGCTGTCATTCATGGACGGTTACTCAGGGTATAAACAAATCAGACTATCACCAGAGGATCAAGAGAAAACCTCGTTCACCACGCCCTGGGGGACTTACTGTTATGTTGTTATGCCCTTCGGCATGAAGAATGTCGATGCCACTTATCAGAGGGCCATGATGGAAATATTTCACGATATGATACACGACTGCGTGGAGGTTTACATAGATGATATTCTGATCAAATCCAGAACACGTGAAACACACATCACAGCTCTCAGGAGAGTTCTTCAACAATCCAGGAACACCCAACTAAAAATGAATCCGAAGAAATGTGTTTTCGGAGTATCCTCTGGCAAACTTTTAGGCTTTATGGTAAGTAATCGAGGAATCGAAGTCGATCCTTCTCAGGAAAAGGCCATTGTCGAAATGCCGCCCCCGAAGAACCTTAAAGAATTAAGAGGCCTAATAGGATGACTACAGTTCATCCGAAGATTCATTTCACATCATTCGCAAAGATGTGAGCCGTTCTACAAATTGTTAAAAGGAGGTGTGAAATATCACTGGGATGACACTGCCAAAAGGCATTTGAAGATTTGAAGAAATATCTATTGAGCCCTCCCGTCTTGAAGCCCCCTACTAAAGATAGGCCCATCATTTTGTATGTGTCAGTGACAGAATCTGCAATAGGCATGGTCCTGGGTCAACATGATGAGACTGGGAGGAAAGAAAACGCGATTTATTACCTGAGCAAATCTCTCCTACCCTACGAAAGGAAATACTCCCCAATGGAGAGAACTTTCTTAGCCGTAGTTTGGGCCGCCCAGAAATTGAGATACTACTTCCTAGCCCACCAGGTCAAACTCTTAGCCAGAATGGCCCCCTTAAAATACATCTTCGAGAAACCCGTTACTTTAGGAAGAGTCGCGCGATGGCAAATGCTCTTGGCAGAATATGACATAACCTATGTTACCCAGAAGTCTATAAAGGGACAAGCAATTGCCGACCACCTGGCACACCTCCCTCTGCCACGGTATGAACCGGTTAGAACTTATTTCCCCGACGAGAGCATCTTGTTTGCAGACGTTGAAGAAGCAAAGGATGGTGATTTATGGACCATGTACTTTGATGGAGCTTTGAATCAGAATGGAAAGGAAGTTGGTGTAGTGCTATTATCCCCGGAAGGAGTTATTATCCCAATGGCCTATAAAATCGGATTTCCAACAACCAATAATATGATGGAGTATGAAGCCTTATTAGTAGGATTGAGAGAAGCTCAGGCCCTAGGTGTTGAGAAGTTAACAGTCTTTGGCGATTCTAAGGTCGTTATTTCCCAAATAGCCGGAGAATGGAAGGTTAGCGCTCTTAAGCTTGCGCACTACCATGAGAAAGCCAAAGAACTAATGTCTAAATTCAAGAAGATTTCATTTCTCTACATCCCTTGCTCCTTGAATTGATTGGCTGACTCATTAGCGATTTTAGCCTCAATCATAGAGGTGCCCGATGATAAGGATTCCAAAGAATCTCTGATCAGAAGGCTAGATTCTCCGTCCATCAAACCAATAGACCTGACCAAGGGGAACCCTGCCGAAGTCCTGTTGAAAGTCTCAAAAAATAGGAGTAAGAAAGCTAAGACCAAAGAGTCCGGTCAGGAAGAAGATTCTAAGCCTAAAGAAGGAATCCTAGCTCGCATACAACATGATGATGACCTGGAAGATGATCACCCGTGGTACTTTGATATTTGGAATTACCTGCATGATGGCTACATCCCCGAGTACACCACCCGATCGGATAAAAGAGCACTAAAAGAGATCGTTCAGAGAAATGTCATAGTCACAGGGCTACTGTATTGTAGATCATTTAGTGGAGTTCTCCAACGATGCATGACCATAGAAGAAGGGCAAGAGATAATTGAAGAAGCACATTCAGGAGAGTGCGGAGGACATGTCAATGGCCAGATGTTAGCTAAGAAAATCATCTGTTTAGGTTACTATTGGCCGTCCCTAGAGTCAAATTCAGTTAATTATGTCAAAAGATGCAAAGAATGTCAGCTGCATGCTGACCTAATTCATGCACCCGTATCATCCCTTCACCCTACCACGCTCCATGGCCTTTTTCGACCTGGGCCTTTGATATCATAGGACCCCCGGCCTCTACCGTAGAGAACACACAAAATAAGGCATTCATATTAACAACAACAGAATATTACACTAAATGGGCAGAAGCAAAAGCATATGTTAATATTAAGGCAACCTCCGTAGTAAAATTCATTAAAAAGAATATAATAGCTAGGTTTGGCATCCCTAAGGCATTCATAACGGATAATGGTCCGCAATTCATATCCCAACAAATGAACGAGTTGTGCACAAAATATAACATAGAACTGCATCATTCAACTCCGTACTATCCCCAAGCAAATGGTCAAGCCGAAGGAACCAGCAAAACCCTCCTAAAGATCATCAAGAAGACTGTGCAAACCACCAAAGGTAGTGATTGGCCAGACCGTTTGGTCGAAGCGTTGTGGGCGTATCGGACTTCAATAAGAACTCCCACGGAATGAAGCAGTCCTTCCCCTTGAAATCCTTCACCCGTTGCTGCGCATCCAGCTAGATGATGACATGACAGAAGACCAGAGGAGAGAAGCATTGCTACTTCAGCTGGACCTGCTTGATGAAAAGAGAATGAAAGCAGCAGAGCAAGCACAGGTATACCGGAAGCGGATTGCCAGAGCCTACAACAAACATGCCTTTCGAAAATTCAAAGTTGGCGATTTCATGCTGAAACGCATCGCTCCTTCTCAGCTTCCGCATCCCCGAGGTAAGTTATGACCCAATTGGGAAGGCCCTTATGTAATTAAAGAAGTATATCCTGGAAATGCATACAGACTGGTAAATGCAGAAGGGGAAGATCTCCCCGATCCATGGAATGCTATGTACCTGAAAAGGTACACTATATGAGCCTCCCTCACTTCTTGTAGAATATGACCCTCCTTGCCCTTTGGCGTGGTTGTAGAAATCCCGTAGGAGGACCGAAGAAGTGCACTTTGATCAAACTTAGAACTCGGACACACACTAACACTTAAAAATACACAAATAAGGTGGATCCGCCCCGCACAAATTCCAGCACGGTTAAAGTCACTCGATGTGAAGGTTTGAAGGTGAATTCGCCCATGTCATGAAAGCTTTTCGACCGTTTTCTAAAAAATATATATATACTCGTAACCAGTTTGGGTTCGTAGCCTTTTTAACCCAAGCCATTAAGCCCGTAGGGGTATTTGCAAACCTAGTGCCCTAAAGCCGTCTGGTTTGGGAGTCATTGGCCTAATGCTCGTTACATGGGTTAATTACAAACCTTAAAGAACCTAGACATTGCACAGTTACATTCAAAAAAAAAGAAAAGAAAAAAGGAGGCTAATTAGTTTGGGTTCGTACCCTTTTTAACTCGAGCTAGTAAGCCCGCAGGGGTGTTTATGTACCTAGTGCCCTAAAGCCGTCTGGTTTGGGAGTCACTGGCCTAATGCTCGTTACATAGGTTAATTAGAAAGCTTAAAGAATCTAGACATTGTACAGTTACATTAAAAAAAAATCTCTCTATTAGAATTAGGCCCGCTAGAGTGACATGGGTACTCATCGCGTGAACTGAGCAGAAGGTGGTCGGAAACCATAGCACTAAGGAGGCACGGTGACTAACCGCCCCACACACAGACACAATTCACGAACGAGCCCCGAGGACGGTCAAGTGCTTTCTAAAGTTCAACCGAAAAGACTAAGCAGTTACAAAAGGGGGCTTGTGAGGGCTCGACCTCCGAATGATGGTTAGGGAAGATCACGTTACTGCCAAGGTGACAATCATGGAACGAGGGTACATTCCTACCCACAGCCAAAATGAACACTAGTCTTATGCTGGGGCATTATATATATATATATCTATCTGTCTTGCACGGCTTCCCAATCTGAGCCCTCATCGCATACATGATTGCCACGAACACTCACTGGACTGCACACAGCCTCACCTCATGCATGCTTTTGTTGCTAACCACTTTTAGTTGAATGCAGGAAAGAACACACCCACTAAGGTACCAATTCCATCTCTTTGTTTCCCAAAGCTTGAATGCCAAAACGGCCCCCTGACATTTTTACCGAGAAAGAAAGATGCCACCTTAGCTAAAGTATGCAGGGGGCCCAAAAATATTACACTAACGAGTTTGTTTCAAGATCTTGCAGGGAGACCAACCCCGATTACATTCATAAAATCCCACAAGCTGGGGCATTTGTTTTTATTTACGGGTATTATTTTGCGCACAACTCCTCATAACTTGAAAAGATCAAAATGCTAATGACCAAACTTGGGAAACGCGAATTATGACTGTTATGATATACAATGATGAATTTGATTATAGATGTATACTGTGTACACCCTTTATGATATCATATGCGATTTGAAAATGCAATTGTCTTGAACTTCCGCCTTAATACTTATTGCTGACAATGTAAATGCCCTAAAACATAGAATTGCTTTGGCCACAAATATCACACACTCAGGCACTCCTCATTGTTTGAGAACCTTGAGGTTATGTTGCTTCTCCGGGTCAAAATTGATATGGGATTCCATTTATTTGGTTTATTATAGCTCACCTTGTCTATCCATGATTGCTATTAGTCTTATTCCATGAGATTTATGCTAAGACATGAATTTCGAGAAATTTTAGAAAAAATTCAGTAGCACTTCCCCTTGTTTTTGGATGCCAGAAAATTTCCGGATACACAGAACCTATTACCTATGAAAGAAGAACACTTCATATATTCCCCGGTACCCCAGGACAACTCCTCATCAACCAAACACATTCCCATAGCACTCCTAAGGCATCAAGCACACTATCTCAACTATACATACATAATACACGTGTGCACAACATACACATCAAATACGCCAGTTGGGAAATGGAAAGAATGGGTCTCATCCCTCCATCTCTCAGATAGCGCACTAATGAGGGAATGGTCAGGTTGGAAAGCTATAATTGACATGAAATCTCCAAAACCCATGGCCTGGAGACGACCCTTTAAGGTGTCTGACAACTCTATCCACCACTCTTTCACCTTTAGCCACCCCACCCTCATCCGAGCAAGAGGTACAAGCTGAAATTGAGAAAAGACTGATCGTTGTTAGCCCAAAGATTTGAAGATAAGTAATGGCAACATGCAATACATGAGAGACTAAGAGTTATTACCTTGCCCGCTTTTATCTCGTCGGCAAGATGGGGATCTTTTTTAGTTCGCTGCTTCTTACGCCTCTTTCCAGGTCGGGCCGCGGTCTACTCCGCCTCGAGCTCCCCAGCGAGCCCAACTTCGGGGACACCCTTGAGCCTACCTGAGGGGACACCTCCAAGATCTCCCGATGGACACTCTCCTGATGTGACAAGCGTTGGGGCCCTCTTGCGAGTAAGCCTCATCCTAGCCATCCTGCACATTCAAAAACAAGAAAGAAAGCATACATGAGAAATGATGAATTTAGAAGCACGCAAACAATGAAGCAAAGCATTAAATTCAAAGATGCCACATCGAAGACTATGCAGTGCAACTAAGCTGAACCAAAGAGTGACATCAAAATGAAGAACAGTTGGCAAAACCGATCCCAAGATAAAACAGCCCAAGGACAAGGAATAAAACCAATACAAAACTAATCACCAAAAACAAATGACCAAATCGCAACTAAAACAGCACTTCATAACTCTTGTCCCATCGTGTCACAACTACCACACTCTAGCCATCACCCCCACACCCCTCCATTACCAAACTTACTCTCCTAAAAAAAAAAAAAAAAAAACAGAAGGTTCCCAATACAGTTACAAATATAAAAGTAAGCATGAAACACATCATGCTATTATAAGGAACGAGTCAAAATCAGTGCTCCACAAATTTAAACAAACCCTTGAATAAAAAGGAGGAAGAGAAAAGCCCAAGCCACTCCCCCACAGTGACAGAGATCTATGTTAGGAGTCCAAATCCTATTCACCACATTCTCATTTAAAGCCAATGGAACGCCCAATAAATTCAACAATCACCACTATATTCATTAACTTCCATGGACCACACCAAACCTTATCCCTCATCATACCATCAATCTCAACTAGCCACAATGAATGCCCATTTTTTTCCACCCAAACTGATTTTTACCAAGGGATTCCCACTATGCAACCTTTCAAATTTGAGTCAAGAAGGCTGGGATTGCCAACCTCACAGCTGAGACAACTCCACTCCTTCCCTCACCAAAATCCACCACACCCATGGCTGCCCCTGGCCAAAACCGAGCCCCAAAACCCCATGTTGCAGCCATCGTCCAAAATGATAATAATAATAATAATAATAATAATATTAATAATAAATAAAAGAGAGAAAGAAGAAATGAATGGAAGAGGATGGAACCCACATACTTGGGCTACCAGGCTGTCAAACGCCCTTTCCTTCTTCTCCCTTTCCTTCCTCGTCCCCATACTCTGTTGTTGGTCTCCCTGCTTAGCCCAATCGAACATTACCTGAAACGGCAGTAGCAGATTCTAAAAAAGAAAAGGGGGGAAGAAAAGAAAGAGAGAATAGAGAATGGGAAATGGGAAGAGAATAAAAAATTTAAAATAAAAAAAACCACATACCTGGGCCACCAAGCTGTCAAACACCCCTTCTCTCTTCTCCCCTTCCTTCCTTTTCCCCTCACTCTGTTGCTTCTCCCTTTTCTCCTCAACCTACTCAGCCTCCACCTGAAATGGCAGCAAGCGGATTCTAAAACAAAAAAAAAAAGTGATAAAAGAAAAGAAAGAGAATAGAAATAGAAAACAAGGTTGGAACACACATACCTGGATTCCTCTCTCTTCCCTCTTTTCCACGGCTGCCCACTGAGACTCCACCTGAAACAACCACAACAACCATAAAAGAATATATATAGAAAGAAGAAATAGAAAAGGAGGTTGAGACCCACTTACCCGGGCGACGGCAGACCTGTGCATTGCTGCTCCTCCTCTCTCTCCACTCAGCTACCACCCTGCTCACTCTTCCCTGCACCTCACCTGAAGCAAGAACCGAAAGAAAGAAACAAAAGAAGAGGGAGAAAGGGAAAGAAAGAAACGTAAGAAGGGGGAAAATCCCAACCCTTATGAGTTAACACCCAACGCTCGGCGCATAGTGGCCCAGCACCATCACGTGGTGGGGCCCTCTCTAAGGGGGCGGATCCACCTAAAAGAAAAAAGAAAACAGCTAAACTGAAAAAAAAAAGAAAAAAGGGGAGAGAGATCAAACCTGACATCCGTGGAGATGAAATGAAGACATAATCCACTTATAGGTTTAGCTAAAGTAAATCTTTATTAATGCCTGTGATTCAGCCTTGACATAATTGGGTTCCGACTTGGTTGCCAACCTCGGCCCTAGACAGAATTCGCAATTATCAACAGCATAGCAACAATCTATTTCAACCTGCAAAGGGAAGTAGCACAAAAACATACAAAGGTCAGTCGATTCAATTTACAATGCATCGTGAACTCGTCACATATATCATGCATTAACCATTCATGCATCTCTTCAAAAATCCAAACCCATGCATTTATCTGCATAATCCACCTCATTATATGATGCACATAATCACCACTGTCATCAAGCACCCATAATAAATAGCAAACTATCATAATTCACCATCACAATTCATAACCAAATCTCGTACCTCCTCATCATTAACACCATCATAATGGATATCGTCATCATTCAATACTAAATATCCCCACAAAAAATTAAAAAAAAATAAAATCTAAATCAACTTTTATTAAACTCCAATAAGAGTCTTTAAACAATAACTATAGCAATTAATTGAATCGACTGAATCCTAAACATGAGCTAAAACAGAGGTCACAACCTTTGCCCCCAATACCCTAGGTGGAGCTTATTACCAGCTAAGATGGTCCTAATGACCTGACCTCTTATTAAAAGAAAATCCTAGCCTAAGATAGAAAAACTCCTAGTGAGTCCCCTAGGACGGATGGACCATCCCGTTGAAAGTAGGAAAGCGCGCCATCTGTGCCTCCATTTCGACTATATGAGCTTCAAGTTGCCCTTGCACTTCTTTCAAGTTATTCGGGGAATTCCTCAAGACACCGTAAATATCCCAAACTCGCTGGAAATCATTCAGATAAGCCGTGTATACCGGGTGGATAAGCGCCGAGAGGCTAGTGTTTTGCATCTCGAAGTACTTCCTATAGCGCCTAGGAATAGACGATTCAGCTTCGTGAGGGCAAGACATGACCATGAGTTCCAATTGATCCATCCGCCTGTGTAGGGTGTTAAAGTCATCGATGGGAGCTCGTTCGTTGGTAGACCTCATAGCTTCCCAAACTTCAAACATCCCCCTGACATCCAACATGCTCCATAAGAGAGATTGGAGCACGCTGTTGATAAAAGATGGTAAGTCTTCTAGAAGCCCGTCATAACCATTCAACCTATTTAGAGCAGTCCTGCCCACAATACACAAGTCCCCGTACAACCTACGAATCCCTTTGTATTTCATGACCAGTAAATCATATCTGCTGCGCCTAACCTCCACAATGCGCTTGTCCATCGCTTCTTCAAACTGGAAAATGCAGTCATAGGTAACAGGCAGAGAGGATTCATTCTCAAGATAGAATTCCGCCCGTTCGTCAGAGTCGTAATACCCTATCTTTCCAGCCCCAGGGGACCAATATTCATCCCCTGGCGAGTAGGGCTTGCAAGCAGAAGAACCCTCAATACCATCAACAACGAATGAGAAGATCGGAGAACCAGCCATTGGAATAGGATAAGACCTGAAGACATATGCACAAGCCTTTAGAAACCCCTCACAGAATGAAAACAACCCAGAAAAGTTTATAATTGGAGGAAACCCAAAACAGCACAAAAAAAAAAAAAAAAAAAAAAAGAATAGGTGACTTGGGCGCACCAGGGGTGGTGCCCAGGTCTGTTCCAAGGACTTCACCCCCAAGGGTACGGGTTTAGCCATGATAATTCTATTAGGCCTTCTCAAATTCGTGGGAAATACTGCCAGAGGTACGGCAGGGCTATCCTAAGCCCTTTTAAGAGCCAAAAAGTCCAAACTACGTATAATACAACATCTTAACATAAAAAAAAAAAGGTAACATAATGTCAACCAAGAAACCTCATAAGATCGAAAATAATGCAACATAACAAGCTTAAAGCACAGAATAAGGGTTGAACAAATATCTATAACAAAAAAAACAAAAAAAAACAAAAAGAAAAAAGAAAAAGGAAAGCCACTTGG
This sequence comes from Persea americana, assembly GCA_029852735.1. Classification (NCBI taxonomy): domain Eukaryota; kingdom Viridiplantae; phylum Streptophyta; class Magnoliopsida; order Laurales; family Lauraceae; genus Persea; species Persea americana. The sequence goes on from CM056817.1 coordinate 21,660,730, forward strand.
GTGCACCAGGAATGGCGCCAGTGTCTATTCCGAGAAATCCATCCCGTATGAGTCCGGTTCGGCTTAGAACAGCCCCCTAGGTCTTCTGAAATCCATGAGACAAACATTACAAGGGTATTGTTTGGTCACTTTGAGACCTCTAGAGAACCAAAAACATGAGCCCTTTGATTAACAAGTTTAAGTTAAGTACTCATGAAATACAACACCTTGAAGAACAATTAAAGGGCATAAAACTCAGAAAAGAGAAATCTATAAGATGTAAGAAATAATAGCACCTTACAACAACAAAAAAAAAAAAAAAACCTAGAGATACTTGGATCAAATGGTGAAATCCTAATCTTAAAACTACATAGGAACCCAATTTCGATTGAATTAAAAGATCCTCAACAATTAAGAATAAGCAAAATGAAGAATTATAAATCCAATATCACCATGAAATTTTCAAAATCTTAAAAAGAACATGATATGACAACGAGAAACCTTGCATAACATCGGAAAAAAAAAGAAAGAAACATCTTTGTTTTTGAAAGGAGAAAGAGAAAAAGAATAAGTAAAGATAATCTAACCTAAGTAAGACAAAAAGGCATAATTTGATAAACCCAAAACAAATCTAAAATTTAAGCATAATGAAAAACATTACACCATACCCAAAAACAAGGACAAAACAAGATAGAAGATGTTGCATGAACTAGAACCCAAAAGGAGTAAAGAATGCTTACTTAGGAACAAGAGAGAGACCAAACACCTTGAAATCCGAAATCTGGAAGAATAGACTGATTAATGTAAGAAGGCCCATAGGCAACACTTCCTTTTATAGATTAATGTCCCAAATTGAAAAGGAGACGTAGTACCCCTTGGGCGCACACCCAGTGGCACCCAAGTCCCTCCAACTGTCTGATTTCGCCGCCTCCAGAATTTCCCTTAAAGAATTCAAAACCAAGTAGAAGTGTGTGTGCGCCCAAGTACCTAGAAACACATGGGCGCCACTCCATGTGTGCCCAGCTCTTTTTCTCAGCCCGAAGAATCTCCCGAAGCTTGAATTTGAGATCGAGATAGCTTGATGATGATCAGTAATGAAACCTCAAGAAAAAAAAAAAGAAAAGACAAAACAACAAAAGAATAACAAACGAAATTAAATGGTGAAAGCTCGCGCATCAAACATCATCCCATCACATGAAAGCTCATCATATACACTTTGGTCCCATCACGCATACATCGTGCATTATATCTCAAGCCATCGCCATCGGTAAAATTGGAATGATTACCTCCCAAATTATGGAAATCATATACTAATGACAAAGAATGAAAAATTTTCTTTTAGTGTTGGTTCAATACAGGTTCCCAAAGCGAAAGCGAAAACACCAAAGGTAAAGGACCTTCAAACACACTGACGGAGAATGATGACAAGTGCACAAGCTTTGGCAAACAAACAATGAAAGAAAGCGACAATGATCCCCAACGTTGGATTCACGGAAAGCTCTCGAGGTAAGTACCCCTAACTATGATTTTCATGATTTTACCTCACGTCTAGAAATTGAGTCGATGTAGGCCTCCCTTAAGTGCTTATGATCGGTACGGCAACCATAATACCGTGTTCTCACGAATTGTGTGTTCGCCAACTCAAGTCTTGACGTTGGGAGATGGAAACCGTGTAACTTGAAACTCTCCATGATAAGCACCAAAGAGATGATCGAATCTATCCCAGGTTCTCATCCAAGCTTGGGTGAAGACCAAGATCCCTAGAGAGTGACAGTTATTTCGGGGACCATCTTCCATTGATTTAGCTTTATCGATGCATACCTAAGGTTCAAAATCAAACATCTTTTAAAAAAGAATGCATCTCATTCTCATATGCACCTCACACTATTGCTTGAACTATGTTTGTGATTGCCTTCAAGATCCCCATTACTGCTAGCTAGTTTCAATTATGCCTTAAACATTCAAATGTGGATGAAAGTTAAAAGACGCTATATATGACAACTTGAATTAAACTCTATTATATGAACAAAGGAAATTCTAATAGTGACTTAGCCAATCGAAAGATCGACTTCTGATTTAGACCACCGGGGCACAGTTCTCGCCATCATTTTAAATTTCAGCAACCGGGGCACAGTTCCCAACCCGCCACGTGGCAATACCACGGGCACCGAGGCACAGATCTCGGGTTTCCAATCAGATCAGTAAGCACGTAACATCTCCTTTTTTTCTTTTTCCCCCTGAATCAGGATCGATCCTAGAAAAGTGAACCCCATCTTTAGAATGAATTTGCAATTGCATACATCCATAGGTGGCCACTCCCGCGAGCTCGAAAGCTCCCGTGAGTCATGAGTGGTGTGTCTACTTTCTTTAGAGTACAACTCTCCACGTGTTGCTCTCCAAAGAGGGGCATACTGTAGACACCTCATTTGGCCCCCATGATAGCCTTAAATACCTATCATATATAGCGGTGCCCCATTTCACCCACAATTGAATGATTAATGAAATAATTCAGATTAATTAACGACGATGAAGATGCTTGTTGATAATTCTAGACTTGTTTAATGATTTCTAAAAATTCGTGAGAGAAAAGCCAAGTCGCGTCGAGATCTCGAGTCCAACCCCCACTACTTACATATGTAGTGAACCGTGATACCATCCAAACCTTTTTCCGGACCACTTAAGGCATGCTTAGGCCAATTCCTATAAAGATCGTGCTTAGTTTGCTAAAATGTCACCCGATTAGCCTAAGTTAGGAAACTAAATCCATTGATCCAGATATCCCTCACTTTTCCTAACCCCTAATCATTAGGACAAATGAACCTTTGGATTCCTCGCTTCGAGAGCTTTCCGACAATATATAGAACATCCAAATCCGACCATTGGATCAAAAGATATGACCCTCGGAATATTACCCTAGCGGCCCCCACTGAAGACACACATGGGCGCCACCACAGGTGCGCCCATGTACTTGGCCACACACACAGGTGTGCCCAGGTCCCCAGTAATTTTAAAAATATACTTCGGTATATACTTAGGTGTGTCCCACTCTACTCTTCGCAGTTCCGACTCGGTTCAGACCCAAAAACAACCCGAAACCGAACCCTGTACTTATTAAGCTTCGAAACAAGATGTGGGCACCCAACTCATGGGACCCACTTAGGCGCCACCACAGATGCGCCCAAGTCCCGAGAAGCCCTAATCCGGACTTGGGATGCGAGAACCTTCTAGAAGTTCGTGAAAACAGCAGCCCTAATGCCTCTTGCACGCCCTAAACCCTTATTTAAGGATCTCTTAACTTAATTTACAAAGGAGGCTACCCAAAAAACCCTAAGGAAGGAGAGAAAAGAGAGGATAAAGAAGAAGAAGAAGAGAGGTAGCCACCATTAGAGAGATAAAGCTTCAGATCTAGAGAAAAAGAAGAGGAATAGAGAAGGAGGCTTTCACATCTTCAACTAGAGCCATGGAACTTAACGAAAGCTTCGTTCTAGGAACTTAACAAACACCTCTCTACACCGGTATTCCTAGATCTCTCCTTTTTATTGCATTCCATTACTATGCATGCTTAGAAATATGCTTCGGTTCATTCATATATAGTAGATCTTCATTAATAATAGTAGTTCAGCGGTAGATTTGATTTTCATCAACCATCTATTATTAGGAACATGCTTAAGATCAATCATAAGTAATAGATTCGCATCATTTTCATCATCCCGAACTCGTGATTAGGTTAGATCTTGCATCCATATCATCCTCACTAAGAAAAATCCAAATTTGAAAGAGAAAAGTGCAGAAAAGCACTTGGGCGCACATACAGTTGCGCCCAAGTCCCAAGAGTTGGGTTTCGACCCCGTTTTCCATCATACACATATTTTGTCTCTTAAATTCGGGTTCTTCTTCATATAAGTTGATATCAGAGCCTTCGGATCTGTTACTTTGTGTTCTAAATCTCAAGAAAGACATTATAAGAACACAAAAAAAAGTATTACAAAAGCAGAAAAGAAGGGAAAAATTGCATAAAAGCACTTGGGTGCCACTGTGTGCGCGCCCAAGTCCCAGGAGTTGGGTTTCAACCCCGTTTTTCGTATTAGTTGCATTCTACTTCTCAAATACGTATATTCCTTCATATAAGTTGATATCAGAGACTTCGAATTTGTCACTTTGTGTTCTAAATCGCACGAAAGACATCATAAGAACACATAAAAGTATTATAAAAGAAGAAAAGAAGGGAAAAAGTGCAGAAAAGCACTTGGGCGTCACTGTGTGTGCGGCCAAGTCCCAAGAGTTGGGTTTCAACCCTGTTTTTCGTATTAGTTGCATTCTACTTCTCAAATACGTATATTCCTTCGTATAAGTTGATATCACAGCCTTCGGATCTGCAAATTCACATTCTAAATCATAAAAAGATAAGCAAATACTTTACCAAAAAGGAAGGAAAAGAAGGGAAAAACAGACAGTGCACTTGGGCGCCAGTGTAGGTGTGCCCAAGTCTCTGCCAAGGGTATTCACCCCTTTAATTTGGATCCTCATGTCATCATTCTTAGATCCAAAGTCTTTGACATCAGTAGTTTACATTAGGACCCTGCATTTAGTCATAAAGTGTTAGAAATTGCATCGGAGTATCGTCGAGAAGTTACAAGTGCATCCCAATCCGCAGGGAGACACTTGGGCGCCACTGTGGGTGCGCCCAAGTCCCCAGTTCATCTTCTGATCGCGTTTTCTATCTTTTTCATTTTTATTTAGCTTATCATTAAAGCTCCGTGATGAATATGTATTATTGCTGAACTTCCGAACTATGAATTGTTGATTTATCACACTTTAGTCTAGGTTGCATCGCTTTTGCATAAAAACCAAAAAAATCACAAAATCATAAAACTCTTTCCTTCTCATCTCACTCTTTAGTAATTACAGAAGAGAACGAAAAAAGAATAAAAAGAAGTAGAAAGATTCAAACAAAAATAGAGTAGATGTTCATTAGGTAATCCTAGGCTATTGCACTCACGCCTAAGTAAATTAACTTAGTCAACTCCAATCTAAAACACTTAATTCAAAACATCTAAGTGAAAACATCCAATTAAAATCCATAGACTTAATTAATTAAACTTTAATTAATCAAACCCTTAAAGCCTAATCAACAACCCTTAATAAAGCTCCAATTAACCAAAACCCCACTTAGTAAAACCTAATTAACAATCCCTAATTAATAAAACCCTAATTTGATAAATCCTAACCCATCAAAAATCCAACAAAATAAAAACCTTAATTAACTAAGACCGTAGTCAACGAAGTCCAATTAACAACCCCAAATTCAAACCTTAACCAACTTTAATTAAACTTTGATTATCAACTCTTAATTTAGACCCTAATCAAGACCTAATTAAACCGATAAACCAATCACATTCCGAAAATAAAAACATCTCCCAACCGAAACTAGAGTCAAGTACCCGAAACTGACTCAAAAGCACCCTAGAAGACAACAAATTAGTAGACTGACACTTGGGCGCCACCACAGGTGCGCCCAAGTCACAGCACTCACCCGGGCGCCCCCACAGGTCCGCCCAGCTCCTTTGTCTAACCCCAAGACACGCTCCGTTTGCGTTTCAATCACCCAACCCCAATCATTATCACCCTTGAGGTCTAGAGATTCAAACCAATTCCAGATTCGGAATTTACTAATATAGATCACCTAAAACTATAAATCCAAGTGAACGATTCCCGAAGATAACCGAAACTCATGAATCCAGCACTTGGTCGCCACCATAGGTGCGCCTAAGTACACCAAGAGGACTTAGGCGCCACCACAGGTGCGCCCAAGTCACATCTTACCCCTAGGGCCTGTCGTATTCCTATTCACTTCACATCTTAACCCGAATCAATATTCCAGAACCTTTACAGAATCGATAACAGCCTTGGAATTAAAATTTTAATCAACTTAAACCCATCCGGAACCTCGAACCGAAGTCAGATGACCAAAAAGCATCAAATCAAGACTTGGGCGCCACTGCTGGTGCACCCAAGTGCACAGAATCACTTAGGCGCCCACACAGGTGCGCCCAAGTCCTCTGTCTCGCCTGGATTGTGAATTTCAGCCGCGTTTCGAGTTTCGGACTTAAAGTCATTACAATAAAATCAACCAAAACCTAAAACAATACCAAAACATATACCTACCCTAAGTGGGAACTCCTCGAATTCTGAAATTAACATCGATATCATCATCACAAGCACAGCCACACAGAACCAGAATCTTGGGCGCCACTGTGTGCGCCCAAGTCCTCCGTCATTCCCGTTCAACCGATTTCGACATTACTTCACCTTTTAAATTCAAACGTTAAATTCCAAAACCCTAAAGTATTTAAAAACACACTAATCAGAACTCTAAGACACTCCTAATCCATCCCTAAATCACTCCTAATCAACTCATAACTTAAAATAAACCGAACCAATTAAAGTCACACCCAACAAGTTGCTTAAGCGCTGAAACCATCAAGCTTAGGTTATCCACACCCTAGGATTAAATCGGATTACCTAGTTAGGTAGCTTAGAGCATTAGGCTTTGCCCCCACTACTCTTCCTGTTCCTCTAGGGGACTGGGAGAGCTGATGTGGGCGGTCTAGGACCTTAGGTTAGGGTTAATCCGATGATCAATAATAAAGCATTAATCACATAAATCTAAGTAAAAATCCCTTAGTTAGGCCCTTCTAGCCCCATATTGAAAAGCCATAAAAACTATAAAACCAACAAAATAAACCCAAAAAGATTTTTCCGTTATTTCTTCCTCCACCACAGGTGTTAGATATTTAATTGAACTTAATGATAAAAGGGAATAAAGTACTGAGTTCTAAAATTGAATAAATGAGAATAACGAGATGAGATGAGTGATTTTGCACACACTTTTAATCAATCACGGCCCATCGGCCACCTTAAAACAAACACTGGCCCATCGGCCATTTCCAATCAATCCTGGCCCATCAACCACTTCCAATCAATTACGGCCCAGCGGCCTTTCACTTTTATCACTCGTGTATCGCACACAAAAAATACAGAAATCACAAGTCAAAGTCTCATTTGCATCATCATTTTGATTTGAAAAATCATCCTTTAAACCCTATTTTGCCAAGGGATCAGAAGGGAGAACCCGGGAACGAGGCCGATCTTCTTCTTAAGTATTTGGCACCTCTCCCACTTTTTATTTTATTTTCTTTATTTTAGTTATTCTATTTTACTTGGATATATTACGATTATGCTATGTGAGGATTAACCTTTATTCGGACTTTAACTCATGACCTTGAATTGACCCAAAATTAAAGAGACCCAAAGAGACTCAAATCAACCTGATAGGACAACCGTCGTGTGTTGCTGGCAGTACATTAGACGAGAGGAAGAACCCACCTTATTATTTTTTTCTCCCCATATTTCTTCAACTTTCGTCGAAGAACGGTGTTACGGCCGTTACCGTAGCTGGCGATTGTGATCCGTCAATTTTAAGGGTAGTCGGAATCCTCTTTTTCGATGTAAAATTTAAACAACATATATAGATGAATGGAGTTTTCCCCAAACCATGCCTCTCTTGGAGAAAGGGGGGGTCGAAATTCACATCCGACACTCATGTCCTTAAACAAAAAATGGTTTTTCAAAAAAAAACCGTGGGGAAGCGACGTTTAGTCAATACTCACACAAAACCCAAAAATCGGAAGGACGCGGACCCCATTCGATACTTCCAAAACCTCAAGTCGCAAGGAAATGACACCTCGTCAATAGTTGCTAAATTTTCAAAAAAAAAAAAATCGTGGAAACACAACGTTTCGGTTGATATCCACAACCCAAATCTCAAAAAAAAAACAAAGGTTCGAAAAAAACCTTAAATTTCAAAAAATCGTGGGGAGGCGACATTCCATTGATACCCACAAAACAAAATTTTTGAAAAAAGGCAAGGAAGCGACATTCAGTCGATACTTGCACCTAAATCCGCGAGGAGGCGACATTACATCGATACTCGCAACCGAATGAGCAAGGAAGCGACATTCCATTGATACTTGCAATACCATTCAGCAGAGAGGCGACTCTTAGTCGATACTTGCATTTTCGAAAACCAAAAACCTAGCTTTCACGCCAAAACCCGGCTTTCATGCCAAAAACCCTGCTTTTACGCCAAAACCCGACTTTCATGCCAAAAACCTGGCTCTTATGCCAAAAATAAAAAATCTGGCTTCCATGCTAACAAAACAAAACTTTGTTTTCAAAAAACTCGGCTTCCATGCCACAAAATCTGGCTTTCACGCCAAACAAACAAAAATTGGCTTCTATACCACAAACAAAATTTTGGCTCCCATGCCACGAAATTTTGGCTCTCATGCCACAAAACCAAAATCGGCTTCTATGCCACAAAATCTGGCTCCCATGCCACAAACAAAATCTGGCTTCCATGCCACAAAATTTTTGGCTCTCATGCCTCAAAACCAAAACTTGGCTTTCACGCCACAAAAATCGGCTCTCATGCCAAAAACCGGCTTCCATGCCACAAATAAAATTTTGGCTCTCATGCCACCAAAATTCGGTTTTCATGCCATCTCAAAAATTAGGCTTTTTGCCACAAAATCCGGCTTTCATGCCCAAAACAACCATTTAACAAAAGATTTTCACAAAATGATAACCTTTTGATCAAATTTTCAAAACTTACTTTCATCAAAAAGAATTCAAGTGAAACGAGGGAATTCAAAAAAAAGAAGGTGCCAAAAAAAAAGTTTAAACATGGAGGTACCAGAATAAAAGAAGAAAAGTTTGTTACAGAGTCAGGAGACTAGTCCGACATGGTCTTCAGCCAAAGGCTTAACTCCTCAAACAAACTCTTGGCCTTAGCCTCCAAAGCTTCCAGGCCACGTTTCTTCAGAATCTTCCCATAAAAAGCAGTAGGCCGTCGCGATCCATCCTCAGCACGAGGAAGCGCTTCCCAGAGAATTCGCCACTATTCATATTCTTGAGTCTTCCTCCAGAGATTGCTTTCGACCTTCTCAACTTGGCGAATGAGAGTCCTTTCTCTATCGCGAGCTTTCAAAGTGGCAACCCACTTGGCAGCAACCTGTTCTTCCAATAGCTCGAGGCGCTGTCTGGCCTCAGTGACCTCCCTATCAAGACGGTGCTGGTCCTGTGTCAACTCAATAATAGCCAACTCGGTGATGGTCCTCTCCCGAATGAGCTGGTTCCGAGTCCGCGAGATCTCATTTAGTTCAGATTTGACCTCACTGGTAGGCTTCAAAAACATCTCGTTGAAGAAGTCATTATTTGGAAAGCTCTTGGTCTCATTCCACTTGTTGCCTAGAGTGATGACTTCATCAACAAAAGCCTTGGCATCTGTAATGTCCAAACCGACTTCTTCGCTATCGGCAAGAATGTCATGCACATGCTTAACCATGCCGAAACCAGCCTCCAAATGGCCAGAAGAAAGTGTCTCGACCCATGAGCTCAAGACTCTCTTCAATACCTTCCTCATAAACTGACGGGATGGCTCAGATGAAGACTCACCATGCTCCATTGGTTGACTGCCCGTGTCAGGCACCGTTGGAAGAGTGATCAAGAAGCTCTTTCCAACCGGAGCCACTGGGGAAGGAATATCAGCAGGCGGACTCGCCTCTGCCTCATCAAAACTGGTGGAAGAAGCCCTTACTCCTTGATCGGTCACAGGTACCCCCTGCTCTAGTTCTGAAAAAAATAGAGGAACTTTTTCTGTCACCTCACAACCTGCCAATGAAAGATGAAAAAGGTATGAATATGGTTTTGTCAAAAATCAATATCAAGACTATTACTATATACCTTCTTCGACGACCGGCGGAATGCTTTCTGCCTCCATGAGCTCATCCGAAGCATCGTCAAAAGTTGCGTCCATGGATAGCTCGAATTCGTCAGAATCCTCTGGCAAGTCAGCTGGCAAGAAAAAAATATGTCAGCAAATGGCGATAAAGGAAAAAAAAAGAAGAAAAGAAGTAATACCAGGAGGAGATTCCGGATCTACTTCAGAATCTCTAGGTTCTTCCTCAAATGCCACGACCGGATCCGTCACCGCCTCATCGGCCGGAACCTTAGGCATCATCGAATCATCATCTTCTGCCAAAAGAAAGAAAAGCAGTAGATCAAAAACAAAAGCCTCATAAAAAGAAAGAAGCAGAAAAAGAGAGAAGAAGGGTCATACCATCACTACTGATATTTCCCCCTCGACTCCTTTTCTCTGGCGGCTCATCATCATCCCCTGATGCCTCCTCAACAATGGTGGAAAGAATTTCCAGATCAGGAGAGCTTTCGTGCCACCTCTGACTTCAGTGCTGTCCTCTTCTCCTCTTGCTCCTACGGGACGAACTGCTGGAAGTACCCTCCCCGCCATCGAAATTTGGCCTCTCTCCAAAGTCTTCACCGGATGGTCTGCTCTTTCCAGTAGACTCCATGGAAGCCTTTGCTTGCTCTGCTTGTATCCAAGCAGCGACCTCAGCCTCCTCCTCTGCGAGCTGTTCCAAGGTCTCATCAGGAATCTCTTGTGCAGCTCCTGATCAGATGACATCCTGGTCCTCGAGAAAACCTATTCTCTGCTTGTCTCCAGAAAGGATAGCCAGAACTTCTTCTCGGCGGACGCCATCTGACTTACCAAGACCCTTCCCGAAAGACTGCTTTACATCAAGCTCCTTCTTGAAAAGTCCCCGGTACACTGAAAGGCTCTCCACGAACCATTTCGTGAAGCCAGCAGTCCGGAAAGTGGGCAACTCTGGATAAGGAATCATGGCGGTAGTGTCTTCCGCGCTATAGAAAGCCCATGCATTCCTCCTGTCCTGCAGACCTCCAAAACACTTCACCTTGCTCGAAGGCGCTCCAACAATGCCCTGAGAGAAGCCCAACTGCATGGCAAAACACAAGGAAACATACGGCTGGATGTCGACGAAAAGATGTCTGCGGTACACCATTGTGTCGACACGTATGTTAAAAAGCCAACTCGTCTTTGCGTTGGTCAAAGAATAGTGTCTCCCCGACCCTGCCCTGGTGGAATCTCGGGAGACACCAAAATCAAAACCCTTCTTCCGTAAGCCCGGAGAAAGCTTCACTGAAGACTACCCCATCTCGACGTCCCAGAATCGTCGGATCCTCAAACGAGCAGATAAAAGAGGTTTGGAAATAGGCTTCCCTCTAGCCAACCGATCATAAATGGGTCATCGTCTTGAGCAGCACCCAATCGGTGGAAACCGGGACAGTGGTATACATACCACGAATAATGTGGGCTGAAAATACCCTGTTCATGGGAAGCCCAAGCCGAACGAGGAAAGTAGCAGCCTGCAGTTCGGTGCACAAGTAAGAATAGAGAGTAGGCACCAAAGCAAGCCGCTCTCAAAACACCATCTGACAAGCCGGAAAAATACAGTGTGGCCTGATGTGCATTCTGTAAGACCCCGCCCCGAGAGTTTCCTTTTAGTGTTAATTAAGACGCGTTTGAGCTATAAGTGAGATTAGTGGAAATGGGTTAAATCTGGATTAGAATAGCTTTTTATAGCTTTGAATAATTTTGGGGACTCTTTTGGTCTAGTGGGGCCCTTTGGGGGTTCCTTTTTATTGTGTCTTGATTAGTTTTGGGATTTATTTATAATTCTGGAAATCTGTAAATTACTCCGTTTGATGTATTTTATGATTCCCAACAACTTTTGTATTTGCTCCGTTTCCATTCGAGACCTCTAAACTCTACTTTGCCATTGATAGGGGTAAAACAGTCTTTTTACACAAAATCTGGACACTATTTTCAATGTCTCCGAAACTCGTAAAATATATACTTTTTGGAAAGTAGAAATTTCGACGATCAATTCTTCCTTCTTCGTCGAATCCGTCCGAAGCCCGTAGAACGATGTTTTAGCCCAATTGGATTATTAAGTTGTGGGACCCCTTGCCATTATCTATATAAGGAGGAGTCCTTTTCCCTCTTCCTCTTCTTGTAACTTCTTGAGAAAAAGAGGGAATTCCAGCCCAGCCTAGGGTTTTCTTCAAGCTATCTTGCTCCTTGCTTCTCCATCTCTCAATCTCTCTCAAATCTATTGCTAAAGGCAAAATGGAGGTGGTAATCTTCTTCCCCTCCATGAGAGCTTCCTCTTGATATCTTTTTTGAGAGAACCTTCCATTCCAAGCTATCTTTTGAGCAAACTCTTGCCATTAGAGGACTCTTCATGTAAGTTCTTCTTCTCATCTCTTGGTTGTATAGTCTTCTAGCCATGGAGGTACTTCACCTTGATTATTGGAAGCTATCTCCATCTATTTCTTGATTTTGACATTCTAGGGTTGTAATGATTGTATTTTGGGGATTTTTGTGTAGATTGTAGATTTTGAGCTTGATAGTGGATTAGAGCTTGACTAGCATACTTGGAGACCAAGGCAAGTGGATGAATGGACTTGATTTGAATAAGTTCTTGTTTTATTGAAAATGTGGAATTTTTACTATTCCTATTCCTTTGGTTCATTATGTTTCATAATGCTTTTGGAAATGTACTTATTGATATGATTTCCTCTTAGTTAGTTTTATGAGAATATATGCATTCATCATCAAAGTTTATTTTGGTCATTATAAACTTCTTAAATGATATTGGTACTTGCATTGAATGAGATTTGTATTGGTAGGAGATTTAAATGCATAGATGGAATGGTGATTGGTGGAAAGAATTAAATGTTAAATGGAAGGGAATAGACCCATTTCATGTTAGGGAATGGTTGGAGTTGAGGTGAAATGGTTTGGGAAAGAAAGGACTGAAATCTGCACCTGATGGGTAGTTCCCGCAGCTGGGCGGTCAACGGGCGGTCACCTTGGCGGCTAGCCGACAGGTGACCGGCGGCTAGCCGACCCAGATGCGGTTAGAAACACAGAATGCTGTGTTTTGACAGGCGAACCGCGGTCAGCCGCGCGGTCAGCTCGCGGCTAACCGTCAATCAAAAACCCTGTGACCGCTAGGTAGCCGAGATGCGCGGTTAGAAACACAGAATGCTATATTTTAGCAGGGTGAACCGCGGTCAGCCCCGCAGTCAGCCAGCGGCTAACCGCCGATCACATCGGCAGCTAACCGCCAGCTGACCGACAGGTGACCGAGTTTCACCCAGAATTCCTGAGTCTTTTCTATTGGTTTCAGATATGGTATTTAAAGGTTTGGATGCGTTGTTCTGATGCCCTACCACCTTGGAAAGACCCAGGGGATGACATAAGGAGATTGACATAGAAAGAAACACCATTTCGGAAAAGGTATTGGGACTTTTAGATTCATCAACGTGCATAAGGAAACTTAGTATGTCCTCTATCATTCGAGTACCATACTACAGGTAATATAGACATACAAGATCCTTATACATGTCGTTTGAATATGGATACCCCAATATATAGTCCCTAATGTTATAAGGAGTCATTGCATTGTTTTACCCATATTATATGTATAATTACCCGATCCTACTGATTTTATCTAAAATTTGGATTTATACACCTGATATGTCCGGCCAGCCCCGTTTATGCATGAACAGATGATAATATGAAATGTGTGCCAATGAGCACCATGCCCCGCCTTCCCGAATGTTTTATACTGATATGTTTTGTATACGTTTTGATTTCTCATGTAACCTATGAGTCGGCACCACTAAGCTTGGACGCCCTTGTCAGTCTGATCAACTGACTTGGGTCTCCCCCTTGTGCTCCCGCCAGTTGCAACTTGGATCCTGTCCTGTCCCGTTACCCGGTTCCGCGGCCGTGGTCTTGCCTAGCTATATGTATATGTATATGTATATAATGTTGGTTCTCGTCACTTCGTGTGCTCGAGCCCAACGCACTGAATGTGCTCTCATCACCTTAGTGATGGAGAGGATTTAGCTCTAGGGTGGTTGCCATCTAGTCAGTTCCTGTACCTTGAATACCCCACATGATTTATATTGCATCTGTACTTTAAATGAACCATGCATCTTGTTTTATGACAGCCATCGTTTTAATAAGTTTTCGTTATATCTAAGAAGTGCTTTGATTTCTTTCTTGCTATTATCTATTCACCCACCTGCCAGACCGTCGTGTCTGACCCATTTTTGTGGTACTCAAGTCCAGCTCCCGTTATTGCCTTTGAGGAGGAGCCAGAGGGGGCGGTTGATGAACCGCAACGATTAGTGGAGTGGCAACCTGACGATGTCATGTAGACATTCGGTTTAGCTTTGAGCTGCGAATATTTTGGGGAGATTTTTGACTGGTTCTTGATTTATACTTTTGGTTGTACTGGCCTTTGTTGGCCATTATTTTTGGGGAATGTTAATTTAACTTGATCTTTTACTTAAACTTTAACTTCATATTTTGGGAATGCTAATGAGATCATAGCTCACTCTGACATCATGTCATACCTGTGTATTATCAGTCTTATTTGATGAGAATGGATTAAGAGTTGGATTTACTACACGCTTCCGCACCAATATAAATGTTCTATGAGTGTATGTGGAATCCTCACCGCGGAAACCTGTGGGAAATTAAGGAAATGTATAATTATTATTAAGGAGTAGTTCATTATCCACACCACACCGTCGCGGTCCCGGGTCTCGGTCTGGGGTCGCGACACATTCCATCTCCTCCAGCAAAAACAGCCTCACCCAGCCAATAAGTGAGGTAAACAGCGAGATCTCTCCGCAACGCAATGTCAGAATGAATGGCGTCTGTGTCTGCGAAGAATTCCTTCAAATTCTCTCGCATGGTGGAGATCTTTTTCGAATCTGGGTTCTTAGCCCTGGCTTCCTGGGTCGTACTCTCAGAAGACTCCTCACTGTCAAAGAAGTTGGAAGACGAAAAGCTACCACTCCTCCAACTGCAACACCGGACTTTCGAGCCTTCCTTCTCCTTCAAAAAATCGTAGAAGGCGACGAGCTGAAAGTAGAAAAGCCTGAACTCCTCAGACTGCTCCTCAAGGACGCTGTCAATAGGCATGAACTCCTCATAGAGATTGCCGAGGACAGGCTGCCCAGTGATGGCACTCAGTTCTTTTAAAGAAAAACCAATCTCACCATTCGTGACAACGAAGGGGTTAGTTTATGGAAGGAACGACTCCAGCATGGCCATGAAGGCCTCATCGGAGAAAACCACGGTTTGCGGAAAAGCGCGAACAACGTCCAAAATCTCGGCCTCCTTCAGAATGGCACCGCCAACCTGCAGGATGTGATCAGTCCACGACTCCCAGCTCAAGTCAGCATTGAAACGGCCGCGAAGTTGAAAAGGCTTCACCCAATTGCTGCCATCGCCCTTGAAAATGCCAAGGCCCACCGGTCTCAAATCGACCGAAGGATGGTCTGAACCTTGGTAGCTGCTGGCCAGCATCAAAATGCCCATGCGGGCAGGTGACTTCTTTGCATAACCAGAAGGGCGGCTGACAAAAACCCCGGTCTTAATCACGCTTGTCCTCTTCACCCAGCTTGGAGGATCATCCCTCTTCGAGCATGTGGAGGAAAGGCTCATGATCGAGATAGTTCGGTTGAAGGTCGACCTGGTAGAAACGGTTCTCTTCTCACCATCAACTGTGAAAGAGAACTGAAAACATCTCCTTTGGTATGTTGAATCGTCGGGGACGGCATCACCAAATAAGAAGGTAGGCTTGGGTACAATGCTCTGATCCTCCGTGACCCAGTGACGGTTGCTTACCATAATCTTATAAAACTCCTCACCCTTGAGGGCAATCAAACGTTGCCTCATCTCATCTTGGTTGAGCGAGTCACACTCTTCCAAGTTCCTTTTGATATACTGAACCTCTTCCCAGGCCTGCTATACGCCCACATTAGAGGATCTAGTAGAACGGCGAGGCGCATCAGTAACGGGCTCCTTACCCTTGTTCGTTATGGAGGAACTAGCTGCAAAGGATGGAAAGAAAGAAAATCAATCATCAAAATAACAGAGTTTTGCTAAAAAAAATTCTAGAAAAATTTTGGCATAGTTCCAGGGCAATTCCGAAGAAAAGGAAAACACCCCAAAAGAAATAGGAGCTTGAAGATGGGCTCAACATCGCTGCAAGCTCATAATCAATGGAAAATTTTCGAAGAAGGCTTGAAGTCAAACATTGCTGCGAGATCAAACCAAAGCTTTTCAAATTTCCACAAGACTGGAAAAGGGCTCAACATTGCTGTGAGCTCCAGAATCCAAAACTTGCAAAGCTCCTCAGAAAATCCCCGCAAGACGAAGAAAGGGCTCAACATTGGTGCGAGATCCAAATCCCAAGACTTGCAAAAAGATTTCCAGGTGTGCACTATCATACTTCCAATTCTATTTTCTAAAAAGAAAAGAAAATGTATTGAAGGAAAGTTGTCATGCATGTGCGTCTCGAAATCCAAAAAAAAAGGAAATAAGAGAGGAAGAGAGTTTCTTGTTTCAAAAAAAAAAAAATCACCCACAGGCCACGTGGCCGTACGGTCTTGTTCGTATGGCCACACAAAAAAAAAAAAAAAAAAGAGAAACTGTGAAAAAAAAAAGAAAAAAAAAGGAAAGAAAAAAAAGCCACGGTAAAAAAAAAAAAGAAACTGTGAAAGAAAAGAAATAAAAAAGAAAGAAAAAAAAAACGTGTGAAAAAAAAGAAAGAAAAAGAATGCACGTGGAAAAGAAAAAGAGAGAGAGAGAGAGAAAGAAAAAAGAAAGGAAAAGGAAAGAAAGAAAACCCTTTCCTATTTCTACATGGGGTTTCTTAAGGAAAATAAATAAGAAACTTACTTGAAGCCATTGATGGAGAAGGAGGAAGAACTAGAAGATCCTTGGAGAAGAAGAAGAATTTTTTTATCTTGGAGCACTCTTGAAGGTTCTTGCAAAAGGAGAGCAATAGCAACAAGAGATCCAACCTCCTTGCTTTTATAGAAGAAAGCAAACCAAAAGAGGAAAGAAGGAGAAAAGAAAGGAGGTAAGTGCTACAAATTAGCAAACTTCCTAAAAGAAAAGGACCATGGGATATTCTTTCTCAATGAGGAGATCTTTTGAGAAATTCCCTCCAAAAAAGAGGGAATATGAGAAACTTTCTCCCGAAGAAAGATACTTTGAGAAAATCTCTCCCAAAATCAAGGAAACTTG
The DNA here is from genome assembly GCA_029852735.1 of Persea americana. Classification (NCBI taxonomy): domain Eukaryota; kingdom Viridiplantae; phylum Streptophyta; class Magnoliopsida; order Laurales; family Lauraceae; genus Persea; species Persea americana. The sequence continues at coordinate 21,677,768 of CM056817.1, forward strand.
AAAGATTCTCTCCAAGTAAGAATATTTTTAGATATTCTCTACCAAAAAGAGATATCTTTAAATATTCTTTACAAAAATGACACCACATGAGATCTAAGCCATCTTTAAACCTTAAGGTCCCATGGGCTAGCCCACATGAGCCAGGTTTGACCACCTAGGCACTAAAAGTGGCTTTTAGTCAAAATTCCTCTTACCAAGAGCAAACAAAAATGGTTCCATGCCTCCTTTAAGTTGATTGGACCACACAAAAAAATCCAAGGCCTCATGAGTTTCCAAAAATCCAAACCATCCCACCTCATGAACCAAATTAAGCCAAAACCTTGAAATTGACATTCCACAAAAACCCAAACCACTCCAATAGACCAAAATTGTCCCAAGGAGTGACCAAAATCCAAACCATGGTCCCCTAACTCGCCACATACAGTTTGTTGGGTCACAAGGCCAAAACCAAAAAACAAATCCCGGTCCCCTAACTTGCCACATACAGCTTGTTAGGTCACAAGACCAAAAGCAAAATCCAAAATCCGAGCCCCTAAGTCGCCACATCCAGCTTGTTAGGTCACAAGGTCAAAAACCAAAAACCTTCTTGACCGCCTTATGAGCCACACAAAGCCTTTAGGTTCACAAGGTGAAAAAGGAAAATCCAAAACCCAAAACCCAATCCAAATGTCATTTTCAAAATTTTGTCTTGAGATAGTACGTGATCTTTCTCACTACCATAAAATCCCCTTGGAAACTCAAAAGGCCACTCTGTCAAAAGAAAAATGCTCAGAGACTCTTGGTCAAGTCAGAAGCTCTCTTTCCAAGTTTTCTTTGAGGCACATCGACTATAAAAGCTATCCAATTCGTCGATGTACCTCGAGGGGGCATTTGTTGACACCAAAAATGTCATTTTGACTCCTCAACATCAAAAGCTACATGGAGCCGCATCCTACTACAAACAGGCAAAGCTGCTTCAAGCATTAGATCTTGTCAGAATCAAACAAAAACTGCAAGATCCTTCAAAATAGCTAAAAGAAGGGAATACATGAAGTTTCGGGCCATTTCGACACCATTTGGCCTAACTTCAATCCTCCAGCGGCTTAGTAGGAGCTTCCGACGGCGACAGTGTTGAAGACATCAAATCTTCGATCAGAGCCTATGGATGGTCTCAAAATACCTCCAAAAGGCTCCACGCCAAATTTCAAGTCAAACCGACACCGTTTGACCCTCCATCAACCCTCGAAAGGCGAAATCAAGCCCCTCAGCGGCGACAACCTCTGATGCCGCCACTCATTAAACGAAGCACATGAGTAACTTCTACATGCTTCCAAAGGGTTGCACATCAAATTTCAGGTCATTCCGACGATGTTTGACCCGGCTTTGACGCTCCAAAGCAAAATCAAGCCTACCGGCAGCGAACCTCCCCGGGACCATGGCATCCAAATCGGAGCTAATGGATCATCTCAAAATGACTCCAATAGGCTCCCTATCAAATTTCAGGTCAATCGGACATCGGATGACCACACATCAAAGCTCGACATCTTTCGCACAGTGAAATCAAGTCTAGCATCGACGGGACCCCAAACGACTTCAAAACTCAGATAAAAGGCCATGGTTGGTCCTATATAATGCTCAGAAAGCTTCACCTCAAATTTCAGATCATTCCGACATCGTTTGACCTAGTTTCAACTCTTGGCGGAAAATTGGCTACAAAGTCTTCGGCTTTTCCAAAAATAGGAAACTTTGTGCTCTGATTTGCATGACTTCTTGATGGGTTTCTTCAGTGGAATCAAGCCAATAAATAAGGAGAAATGTCAAATAAAAATACAGGAGAAAACAGAAGCAAAAAAGCCCGAAAAATGGTGAAGAAATGGTGATTGAAAAAGGGACCAAAGCCCCATGGTCGCTAGCGACCTTGGCCCATGGTCGCCGGTGACCCTGGAAATCCGGGTCACCGGATTTCAGCCAAAAGCGCTGTTTTTCCGTTCTTTTTCGCGTTTCGCGATATTTGGCCCCTGTGATTTTCTTAAAATCTGATTTTTGAGGCATGATATCCGTCGATCTTCGTCAACATCACGGATCCGCCACCAAAATCATTTGATCATCATCGGACACTCCGAAACCACCAACCGACCGACCAAGAAAGTACACTTTCTGCCCGACCGATCGAGAAATCGACTGGACAGATGTTGCCGGCCCATTGGTGTCAACCAATGTCTGAATTTGCATCGTCATCCGACATCAAACAACGTGTAGATCCATCGATGATCATCGTAAGAAGAATTCCAAAAGACACGGTGCGGACTGCGACTCGGCGACCAATTAATGCTGTTAATTGACCCTTTTATGACAACTTATTAGGGTCATTAACTCATTAATTTGAACGACCCAATCAGAAGCAAGCAAATGGAAGTTACAAGTCCAATTAATCATGACAATTAACCATGTAACTCCTATCATTATGGTGATTAATCATGGTAATTAATCATGAAACTCTCATCATCAAGGAGATTAAATGTCCATTATTCTACATCGGCCAATCGGAATCCAAGAAAAAGGAGTTACAAAATTATGAAATTAATACTTGTAACTCCTCCCATCATTGAGCCATTAATGCCCATAAAACCCTCCTAATGGCCACCAAAAGCCTGTAAATAGGCGGTCATTCCAAAGCGAAGGGATCCTGAAAAATTGTCTGAAAACTATCCTAAAGAATTATCTGCAAAAAGAAGCTCTCTCATTCTGAAGAAACTCTGCTGCAAATTCTACAAGGTGATTGAAGTCCCTTGGGGGGCCAGCCCCCCAAGGTTTCTCTTCTTCTATTCAACATGGCCTAGATGCGGCTTTTCAGCCCATCTACTTGGTTTTTTTATTGGATATAGAACCTTCCCTTGGGCTTTGTCCTCTAAAAATCCAAAATCCAAGCCAAGCCAAGTGAACTAAAGCATCAAGTGTTCTCATCTGAAGGACGATGGCAGAGTCCATACATGACTCGCGACCGTCGATCTGAACGAGTCCCCACAATCGCTTGAGAAGTCAGATCCCTCTTTCTTTCTTCTCTATTGTACTTTTTATTTTTAAAGAAACAAAAAATTCACAATTCTTGTCTTTCATCATTAATGAGATTTGTAAATCGCCTTTCACGGCAAAATCGCCTTCTATGGCACAAAACCGCCTTTCATGGCAAACTAAACAAAATTGCCTCTCACGGCATTTTAAAATCTTGTCTCTTTCTTTTAATATATGTGCAATGGAAAGTTAGAAAAAAAGTTTGATTTCCTTTCTACTTGTGAAGGTGAATCTCTGGATCACAATTTCAAATTCCAAGTAGAATAGAAAATCTGGCATACCCGTACAAAAAAAATGTTGATGCTTGCTCTTTTTTTCTCTTCGCCCCGTCGCACCCCGATGGACCCGGGACGGAGGAAGGAAAGAAGAAAAAGACGGATTCATCATGTACGCAACTCACGACCCCGCCCACGTTTAGAGGACGTCGTCGGGCTGCCACTCACGGGCTGGGGGTGGCTCAACAGCCTCCTCCTGATGCTCCTCCTCAAAGGCAACGTCACCTGCACCTAGTCACCAAAATACATGGGTCAGACACGACGGTTTGGCAGGTGATCAATTTAGACAAACATAAATCATTTAGATCATGAGAAAGTTCAGTATTTAAAACCATTTATGAATGCAAAACAATGCTGAAAGGTATACAAGACAAATCGAGTAAGCATATGGAAATCTATCATGATTAATGAGAAAAACCACCTTGAGCTCATCCTTTCTTTACCATACGTGATGAATAGAGTAAGCAGAACATGACAGGATATACAAAATAGGACATAACAAAATCCAAGCTACACAAGGTAGGTGGGGTCTGGCCGCAAAGCAAAAAGCAGGACAGGGGTGTATATATATAAATATACGACTAATCTGTAGATTGTCCAGTGTTTAAGGACCTCCCAAACTGTGGATCAGACTAAGAGGGTAGTCCAAGCTCAGTGGTAATCACCTAAAATCATGTATGCACTAATGGTCCCGGCTTTTCTTGCCTTCCTCCGCCTTGGGACCGCCGGGATGCAGCGAGGCGAAAAAAAAGCGAGCATCAACAATTTGTACAGGTATGCCAGATTTTTTATTCTAGTTGGAATTTGAAATGGTGATCCGGAGATTCACCTTCACAAGTAGAAAGGAAATCAAACTTTTTTTCTAACTTTCCATTACATATATATTTTAAAGAAAGAGACAAGATTTTTTATGTCGTGAAAGGTCATTTTGTTTAGTTTGCTGTGAAAGGCGGTTTTGTGCCGTAGAAGGCAATTTTGCCATGAAAGGCGATTGACAAATCTTATTAATAATGAAAGACAAGAATTGTGATTTTTTTCTCTCTTTAAAAAAATACAAAATACAATAGAAAAGGAAGGAAGAGGGATCTGACTTCTTAGGAGATTGTGGGGACTCATTCAGATCGACGGTCGCGAGTCATGTATGGGCTTTGCCGTCATCCTTCAGATGAGAACACTTGATGCTTTAATTCACTTGGCTTGGCTTGGACCTCGGATTTTTAGAGGACAAAGACCAAGGGAAGCTCCTATATCCAATAAAAATCCGGGTAGACAGGCTGAAAAGCCACATCTAGGCCATGTTGGATAGAAGAAGAGAGAAAACCTTGGGGGGTGGCCCCCTAAGGGACTTCAATCACCTCGTAGTGTTTGCAGCAGAGTTTCTTCAAGGCAAGAGAGCTTCTTTGTGCAAAGATTTTTAGGACAATTCTTAAGAACTCTTTGGATGATTTTTTCGGACCACTTCAGACAATTTTTCTGGGGGCCTTTCCCTTTGGAATGACCGCCTATTTATAGGCTTTTGGTAGCCATTAGGAAGGTTTATGGGCATTAATGGCATTAATGCTCCATGATGGGAGGAGTTACATGTTTTAATTTCATAATTTTGTAACTCCTTTTTTTCTTGTATTTGATTGGCCGATGGAGAATAATGAGCGTTTAATCTCCATGATGATGGGGTTTCATGATTAATTACCTTGATTAAACTCCATAATGATAGGAGTTACATGGTTAATTTCCATGATTAAATGGACTTGTAACTCCCATTTGCTTGCTTCTGATTGGGCCATCCAAAATAATGAGTTAATGACCGCATTAACTTATCATAAACGGGTCAATTAACAGCATTAATTGGTCACCAAGTCGCTTGAAGAGTCGCGGGCCGCACCGCGTCTTTTGGAATTCTTCTTGCGATGATTATCGATGGATCCACATGTTGTTTGTTATCGGATAACGATACAAATTTAGACATTGGTTGGTACCAATGGGCCAGCAACATCTGTCCAGTCGATTTCACGATTGGTCGGGCAGAAAGTGTGCTTTCTTGGTTAGCCGGTTGGTGATTTCGGAGTGTCCAATGATGATCGAATGATTTCGACGGCGGATTCGTGATGTTGATGAAGATCGACGGATATCATGCCTCAAAAATCAGAATTTAAGAAAATCACATGGGCCAAACATTCGCGAAACGCGAAAAGGAATGGAAAATCAGCCCTTTCGGCGGAAATCCGGCGACCATGCACCCATGGTCATCGGCAACCATGGGGCCGGTGACCATGGGCCAAGTTCATTGGTGACCATGGGCCTTTGGGTCCCATTTCGGTCTCCGTTCGGTTACCGTTTCTCGGCCATTTTTCGGGCGTTTTTGCTTCTTTTTTCTCCTATATTTTTATTGATATTTATCCTCATTTATTGGCTTGATTCCTCTTTAGAAAACTGTTGAGAAGCCGTGCAAATCATAGCATAAAGTTTCCTATTTTTGGAAAAGCCGAAGACTTTGTAGCCAATTTTCCGTCAAGAGTTGAAACTAGGTCAAACGATATCGGAATGACCTGAAATTTGAGGTGAAGCTTCCTGAGCATTAGATAAGACCAACCATGGGCTTTTATTTGATTTTTTGAAGCCGTTTGCGGTCCCGTCGATGCTAGACTTGATTTCACCGTTTGGAAGATGTCGAGCTTTGATGTACGGTCAACCGATATCCGATTGACTTGAATTCTGACAGGGAGCCTATTGGAGTCATTTTGAGACAATCCATTAGCTCTAATTTAGGGGGGAGCTCCGCTGCCGGTAGGCTTGATTTTGCTTTCGAACGTCAAAACTGGGTCAAACGTCGTCGAAATGACCTGAAATTTGACGTGCAACCCTTTGGAAGCATACAGAAATGGTGGTCTCAGATTTCCATTTGGAGGCCAAGAAGTGGGGCATGCAAGATGAGGAAGAGGAGAGGAAAATGGCTCTTTTTCAGCTGGCTTGTAGGTGAAATTGCGTGAACGAATTTTTTGAAACATGGGCGGGAAATGAAGGAGATGACACTTAAGTCAAAGGGGTTTGTGGGCCCCATTGACTTCAAGACTTACGACGCTTAAAACATGGACTTGCGGATGAAAACGACGAAGAAGACAAAATCAATCGCCGAAAAATCTAGTTTCCAAAAAGTATAAATTTGGCATAGTTTTGGGATTTCGAAATTTGGGTCCAGATTCATTGTGAAATAACTGTTTTACCCTTTTGGGCCAAAACTTGGGTTTCTAGGCCTCAACCACAGACAGGCTGAACACAAAAGTTGAACAATAGAGTAAAACCTTTCAAAAGAGATCAAAACCACAATTGAAATCGGAAAAACCTGAATTTCCTCCTAAGCTTATACGTACACTCAAGGCACCCCTGAGTGTGACTGAATAGCATAAAACGCTCTCAAAATTTTCCAAAGCTAATTCCAGACTAAATCAAACCAATTTCTAAACCATGAACACTAAACCCATGTTATAACTAAACACGCATTTAATTGACACTAATCGCGCTAATCCTGGGTCGAGGTTTGACATCTTCCACCGCTTAGGTTATTTGGTCCTCCAAATAAAAATGGTTATACTTCGGGTAACAAGTGCGGGTACTTCCTCTGGACTTGATCTCTTAATTCCCAAGTAGCTTCTTCTGGCTCATGATTTTCCCACCGTACTTTGACCCAGTGAATTGTCTGGTTTCTTAGTTTTTGCTCTTTGGTGTCAATAATTCTAACCGGCTTCTCCACATACGAAGCATCTTCTCAAATTTCCAGTGGCTCATACTGCAACACATGTGAAGGATTTGGGACGTATTTCTTCAACATAGAGATGTGAAAAACATTGTATACCCCGGAGAGTTTCGGCGGTAACGCAGGTCTATAGGCAACATCTCCAACCTTGCTCAAAATCTCATACGGTCTAATGTACCTTCTCGGAAGCTTACCCTTCTGTCCAAATCTTAGGGTTCCTCTGATCGGAGATACTTTCAAAAATACCTTGTCACCTTCTTTAAACTGCAAATCCCTTCTACGAGTATCAGCATAACTCTTATGTCTGCTTCTGGCAACCTTTAACCGTTCCTGGATCAGGTTGATCTTATCACTTGTCTCTCCAACTATCGTCAGCCCATGGAAACTACGAACACCGACTTTTTCCCAGCAAACGGGAGTTCTGCATCTCCTATCGTAGAGTGCCTCGAAAGGTGCCATACCAATGTTGGAATGGTAGCCATTGTTGTATGTGAACTCACAAAGGGGCAAGTACTCATCCCATTGAACCTTGAAGTCTAGTACATAAGCACGTAGCATGTCCTCTAAAGTTTGTATAGTCTGTTCTGACTGGCCATCAGTCCGAGGATGGTATGCAGTACTGAATTGTAACTTGGTGCCCATAGATTCGAATAGGGTCTTCAAAAACCTCGAAACAAATCTGCTATCTCTGTCTGAAGTGATGGAGATGGGCTGTCCATGTCTGTTCACAATCTCAGTCATGAATAAATCTACAAGTGGTGACATGTGCATCTTACTCTCTGTCTTCATAGGAATGAAGTGAACAGACTTCATGAAACGATCCACTATAACCCAAATGACATTGTTCCCCTTCTTGGTAGTAGGCAAACCAGAAACGAAGTCCATAGTGATGTGCTCCCATTTCCACTCCGGAGTTTCCAATGGCTGTAACAACCCTGGAGGCTTTTGGTGTTCTGCCTCAATCTGCTGACAAGTGAGGCATCGAGATACAAAAGCCGCAATCTCTTATTTCATGTTATTCCACCAGAATCGGTCCTTCGAATTTTTATACATTTTTGTGTTACCCGGATACATGGAGTATCTCGTGCTGTGGGCTTCAGGCTTTAGTCATTATCTCATTCTTCAAGTCTTCGATGTTAGGCACATACAAACAGTCACGAAAATACAACACTCCATCTACTACTATGAAATCTGGACGTTCTGAAACGTGCTCTACAATCTTGGCCAAGTCCGGGTCTTGTAATTGATTGTCTTTGATCTTCTAGATGAAGATAGGCTCAGACGCTATCATACTTGCCAACATCACACCCTTCCTTAATGGTTGCACTTCGACTCCAAGTTCTTCAAACTGATGTAAGACACTGACTCCTCTCAAGCTAGCCATAACCACTGATTTTCTACTCGAAGCATCAGCTACTACATTCACTTTGCCCGGATGATACCTGATTGGGAAGTCATAATCTTTTATATACTCCATCCACCGTCTCTGCCTCATATTCAACTCTTTCTGCGAAAATAGATACTGTAAACTTCGGTGATCTGAATGGACTTCAAATTTCTCCCCATATAGATAGTATCTCCACATCTTCAAGGTAAACACAGCCGCTGCTAACTCCAAATCATGAGTGGTATAATTCTTTTCATGATCCTTTATTTGCCTCGAGCCATAAGCAATAACTTTGTCATTCTGCATCAATACACAACCCAATCCTACATTTGAAGCATCTGTATAGACAACGAATTCTCCACTTCCTTACGGTAAAGTGAGAATTGGAGCTGTAGTCAATCTCTTCTTCAGCTCTTTGAAGCTTTTTTCACACTGGTCTGTCCATACAAAAGGCACACGTTTCCTAGTTAGTTTTGTCAAAGGTGTTGCAATGGATGAAAATCCTTGAACAAACCTTTTATAATATCCTGCTAGCCCCAAAAAGCTTCTGATCTCTGTCACACTGCTTACCCTTTTCCAACTAACAACTGCTTCAACTTTGGGTGGATCCACTGCTAAGCCTTCTCTTGATATAACATGGCCTAAGAAAGCCACTTGCTCTAGCCAAAATTCACATTTGCTAAGCTTTGCATAGAGCTGGTTGTCCCTCAAAAGCTGCAATGATGTCCTCAAGTGCTCTTCATGCTCCTCCTTACTCTTAGAATACACGAGAACGTCGTTAATAAATACCACAGTAAAGTGATCCAAACACTCTGCAAAGACTTTGTTCATGAGGGCCATAAACACCACAGGTGCATTTGTCAATCCAAACGGCATCAGAAAAAAATCATAGTGCCCATATCTTGTTTGAAAAGCTGTTTTAGGCACATTTGACTCTCTAATTCGTAACTGATAATACCCATACCTCACGTCTATCTTGGAAAAATGCGCTGCTCCTTGCAATTGATCGAACAACTCATCTATTCTCTACAATGGATACTTGCTCTTGAAGGTCATGTGGTTCAATCTTCTGTAGTCTATGCACATTCTCAAGCTTCCATCCTTCTTTTCCACGAACAACACTGGTGCTCCCAAAGGTGAAACACTTGGTCTAATGAAACCTTTACTCAACAACTCTTGCAATTGGGGTTTTAATTCACCTAATTCTGCCGGAGCCATCTTGTAAGGTGCAATAGAAATTGGAGTTGTCCCTGGAAGGAGCTCAATTGTGAACTCAACTTCTCGAATTGGTGGCAATCCTGGGATTTCTTCAGGAAAAACATTCGGAAATTCGCACACAACGGGGACTTCCTCCACCCCTTGGGACCGTTTATCCTCCGTGATAAACGCTATAAAAGCTTCATACCCCGTTTATCCTCTGTACCATTCTGCCTGCCTTTAGTGCTGAAACAATCCCCACTTGGGTTTTCTTCCTGTTCCCCTGGATCAACAAATTTGCCTGTTCCCCTTTCAACTTAAAAGTAATGGTCTTACTAAAACAATCCATGGTTGCATGGTACCTCTCTAACCAATCCATACCTAAGATAACATCAAAATCATGCATGTCTAGAATAATAAGATCTACTGGAAGGTTGACCTCTCCTAAAAGGACCGAATGTAAGACCCCGACCCCTAATTTTTGGGATTAGTGTGTTTTTAGCCGTGGTTTAGTTTTCTGAGTAAGATTTGAGTCTAATTGAGTTAGATTGTGGTTTATAATGGTTTTCCATAGCTTTGTGGAATTTTGAGAGCGGTTAGACCCGGTCTGACAGCCCGGGGATGCCTTGGGCTGTACGGGTCAGTGTGGGGGATTGTTTTTTATTTTGAAAAATTACAATTTCGGTTTCTTTTGATAGGTAAGATTAGATCCAACAACTTCTGTGTTTAGACCTACCCCATTCGAAACTCAGAAAATCAGTTTTTCAGCCCGAGGGGCAAAACAGTCTTTTCACATTTAAATCTGAGCCCAAAATTTAAAATTTCAGAACCATGCCAAAAATATACTTTTTCAAAACTAGATTTTATAAGGATCATTTTAGTCTTCCTCGTCGATTTCATCCGGGGCCCGCAAGACCATGATTTAGCCATTTTAAGTTTCAGCTGTATTGGGCCCCACATTTTTCCACTTTCCCCACTTAAGTCATCTCCTTCACTAATCACTTTCAGAATTCTCCTTTGTCTCCTGCAACTCTTTTCTTCAACCCAGCTGAGAGGAACTTCTTCTTCTTCTTCATTTCTCTCTTTGCATGCCAAGGCTAGGGAACTCCAAATTGAAATCTGAGCATATCCTTTTCTTCCTCTCAACCCAAGCCCTCCATTGCTACCATTTTCTTGAGGATCCCAGCTGGTTAGCCCCTTCATTTTTGTCCTTGCTTCTTGTTCAGCAAGCTCCAGGTTAGGCTTCTTTTTCTCCCTTTTAATGGAGTCTTTTGAGCCCATAAGGATTGAGTTTTTCAAACATGCAACACCCATTTCGAAATGGGTCCTTGTCTTCACATTTTTGGTAGATTTTGAGGTTCTTTTCATGGGTTTTCTTGTACATTTCGTGGCTGACAGTTGATAGGATTTTTCAGAGATTTTTGGGCTTGGATTTTGGTCAAGGCAAGTGATCAACTTAGCTCTTCTTATGCATGCAATGTTTGAATGTTTTAGCTTCCATGGTTTGGTTCTTTTTCCATTCTAATTTGAGCAATGTATTGTTTCAAATATGTGTTATGGTTTGAATTTTTGTTTAGTTTGAAATGCATATGCTAGTGGTTTATCTTGATGGTTTTCATTCAATTGAAGTGGCTTCTGTCTTGCCTAAATGTTTTGCAAATGGATGAAAGAATGGAGGAGTATATTGTGAAATGATTAGATGTGTTGGTTGTTAAAATTGAATGGAAATGGTCCTTGGAGAGCATGGAGGCTCAAGGGATGTGCAGGGATTTGACAAAGGAATGGAAGGATGTAAAATGGGTGAAATGGTGTGAAAAATCTGAACTGAATTGAAGCTGCCGCAGATGGGTGGTCAGCAGTCGGCCAGCCGACTGTTGACCCACGGCTAGCCACCCCTATGTCGGTCAGAATAACAGCAACCAAGTTTTGCACAGGGTGTGGTCGGCCTGTGGTCGGTTCGTAGGTGGTTGGCCGACCTGCGCAGAAAAATGGAAAAGTAGTATTGTTCCTGAACAGTCGGTCAGTGGTCGGTTAGATGATCGGCTAGCCAAGCAGCCAACCGGCGGCTAGCCGCTAGGTAGCAGCGTGATGGCCGAGTGTACAGAAGGAGAATTTTGAAGGGTCTTCGATGGGAGAGAAAAACTAGAATATGTTAAGGGGTCTTTAGCATGATGTTGTGCAATTGAAACATGAAATGTTGTTTAGCTTCAGGGACACCAATCCGCTTTTAATTCCAACATTTGGGTTTCAATTACACAATAATCGAATGAAGGGTCTTAGCATATACTTGAAGGTCTGTTTTCAAAAACTTAGTCTTGACGTGAAGAATATCACTTTGTACTTATTTGACTTACAAGCATTGGTTTTGTCTTGGATCTCGTTTTGTACTTGTTTTGACTTACAAGCATTGGTTTTGTCTTGGATCTCGTTTTGTACTTGTTTTGACTTACAAGCATTGGTTTTGTCTTGGATCTCGTTTTGTACTTGTTTTGACTTACAAGCATTTGGTTTTGTCTTGGATCTCGTTTTGCACTTTTTTTGACTTACAAGCATTGGTTTCGTTCAGGTATTTTTTGCACTTGTTTTGACTTGCAAGTATAAGTTTTGTTTCAGGTATTGTTTTGCACTTGTTTTGAGTTACAAGTATCAGCTTTGTTTCAAATTGTTTTAAGAACCCAAAAAGGGGACTACTTATTGTGCTTCGACATGCTTATAGCTTATGCTACCTTGTTTTGTCTTGCGTGCACCGTCCACCCCATGTGGTCGATGAGGGAAATGTGAGAACTTGGTCTGGGCAGCGCCCTTAACCACGGGGCGTAGCATGTCAACCACGGGCCTCAAACGGCGAGTCTCCATTAGTTTTGAGCATTCAAATATGAGAACTTGGTCCGGGCGGCACCCTTAACCACGGGGCGTAGCGTGTCAACCACGGGCCTCAAACGGCGAGTCTCCATTAGTTTTGTGCATTCATGAATTCCGTTGAATACCACTGAGCTTGGACTGCCCTCTCAGTCTGATCCACTAGTTAGGAGATCCTTAAACATAAGGACTATCTGCAGATAAGTCGTATATTTATACACATTTTTGTTTTGTTCCGGTTCCGCGGCCGGTTTTCCCGCCCACCTTGCGTGGCTCAGGCTTTCGTTCCGTTTCGCCTGTCTTGCTTTGTCTTTGCTTGCTCTTGTCATCATGTATGACGGAGAAAGGATGAGCTCAATGTGGATTTACGAATCATGATATTTTCTCGTAATCATGCTAGCTTTGTCTTGCCTTTTGTTCATGTACTATTTGAGAATTTATTAAATGGTTTTAAACGCTAGACCACATGTACTCATCCTAGTTTTGCATCATATCTCGTTCGTGGACTTTTGTTTTCTTGAAGTGTATATCGTTCAAGCATCGTTTCAAGATTTGTAAACAGTTTTAAATTCAGTATATGGTTTCTTATAAATTTTAAATGATTCATACTCATGCTTAAATTGATCACCTGCCAGACCGTCATGTCTGACCTTGTTTGTTTGGTGCCTTAGGTAGCAGATTCTCGTCTTAAGCTAGTACGTGTGCAGATGGCTATAGAGCCACGAGTTTTGCAGGCTGTTGTGTCAGTGATGTCATATAGACGTCGTGCTTGACTCTGGAGATACATTATACACCTGGGTAGTATTTGTTCTTAGCTTGTTATTTTGTAAAGCTTTTGTTAGCCTTTTCTTTTGGGATTGTAATTAATGCACTTGTTAAATTATAACTTTAATATGCTTGGGTATTGATAAGCCTGTCACTGTCAGCTCTATATATTTTGATATCATGTTTTGTTCCAGTCTGAGCATGATTATGCTATGACAGCGTTATGCTGACGGGTTGAGTGCGACACGGAACCCGATGGCCACGGGCTCCGGGTCGCAATGCCACGTAAGCTTCCACGAAATGTTATTGATGTGTTTGGAAACTTTGCCTTCCTCACACACGCGGATCCCGGGGAGAAATATATTTATCACTCACTTCCCAATTTCGCGTCCCTGAGGTCGGACCGCTGCAGGGATCCGGGTTCGAGGGCGCGACACCGAACAACTTGGGTAATAGGTTATACAAATAACCTGTTTACCTACTAGTGTGGTGACAGTCAAGATATAATCAAGTTTTCTAAAAGGCATAGCAATCATCTTTGCAAGCATAGGAGATAAAAATGAGTGAGTGCTGCTTGGATCAAATAAAATTTAAGCTTCAATTTCACAGATGAGGAGTTTATCTTCCACAACATCACCCGCAACATCTGCATCGACACGGTTGAGATGAAATGCCCGCCGTTGCTGCTGTGGCTTGTTCTGCCTCCCATGTGCATTTCTATTATGTCGATGTTGTGGAGGACGAGCATGCTGGTTCTGTGCTTGTTGTCTACCTTGCTGCTATTGCTGCTGAGGTGGTCTGGCTTGGTTCTGAGCTGGTGCCTGAGATGTTGCTTGCCTCTGTTGCTGATTTCTGTTGCCTTGGTTTTGTAACTGTGGGCAACCCCTAATTGCATGGTCCATTGCCCCACATCAGAAACAAGCACCTGTGGCCTTACGAAATACAGCAGTTTCATGGTTCTTGCCACAGTGACCACAACCTGGTCTTGCTTGTTGTTATTCCTGTCTTGGCTTCTTGTTACTTTGTTGTCTCTGATTCTGCTGGTAGTGTTGCTTCCTATCCCGTATGATCTGATTGTTGATGTCCTCAAACTTGTATGCCCTCTTAACTGCTTCATCAAAGGTGGCTGGTGGGACTACTCTTGTAGCATCTCTCATAATGATGGGGTTTAGACCTTCCAAGAATTTTGTTATCTTCTTTTGCTCTGTGTCAATCAACTCTCTAGCATACCTAGCTAGCCTCTCAAATTTTGTGACATATTCCAAGACGGTCATACTACCCTGCTTAAGCTGCTAAAATTCTATGGCCTTCTTGTTGGAAGTGGGTGGACCTCTTGGATAGGTTTCAAAAACTTTTCACCAACTAGAAGTGATGAACACCTATCCAAAAGCCATCAAAACCCAATCCAGGATGTATGTCCTCAAACTCAGCCATCATGATCAGCAAACAAACCTATTAAAAGGATAGAAACAACCCTGAACATTCAACCATGAAATTCCACAACATACAAGGAGTAGAAAATACTTATGGAGCTTGGTTGTGCTCTAATGGAGAACTTGATTCAACTCTTTGATGAAGAGCTCTTCTAAGATCAGAATTTCCAATGCCCAATCGTCTTCCACGCTATGACCCACTTCAGATCTCTTTCCTCAAGAGAGATGGTGGAATCTCCAAGTGAAAGACTATCTAGAATCTCTAAGGAAACTAGAAGGGAACTAGAAGAGAGAGAGGGGAAGGAGAAGAAGTACAAGTCTTGCACAAGGGGATGATGGGCGTGAATCCCTAGGAAGAATTGTGCATGGACGTCCAAGGGTGCTCCCTTCTTTTCCTTTTATAGCTTTTCAACCTTCTTTCTTAGTGTATAATTAGAAGTCTAACTTCCATTACACTTAGTAACCCTCTGCTCTACTATTACCACTATTAGAAGTCTCACTTCAAATAGAAATAGTAGCTTTCCTTTTTGAGTTCAAATAGAATTAGTAAAGGTCCAATCTTGGGCTAGTGTGGGGACCACTAGGGATTCCATAGAAAGTTGGCTCCAACTGGGACACCGCGACCCCATATCTCATGTGCAATCTGGGCCCACAGTTAATTGCAAATAACTCCACTATATAAATGCAATTGAACTCCAGTCTTAGGAATAAATTACATGAAGACCATAAACTTCCCTATTACTACAAGTGGGCCCCTCTATCATTATCCATGGATCAATTGGACAGACTGTCCCACCAATTTTGACCCATATCTTATTATCCTTAAGACCCAATTAATTATAGTAATCATTAGTACCATCCAATTAACTCTTAATCGAGATGGGTGTACACTTACCAATGATAAATCCATTAATTGGCACAAGGGGATAATAGAGACAGATTCCATCTTGACTATTAAATGTTCCCACAGTCCTACTACCACGTACCCAAGACACCGAGGTGTTGACTTACAGTTGGCCTCACTCATTGGTGACTCAAAGCAAAAGAATAGATGGAAACTTGAGTTCATAAATGTCTCAGGGTAGAGAGCCTATTGCTAGGAAATTATGAGAGCAGACCTTAAAGTAAAGACAGTGTTCTTAAGGTGCTTCTCATGGTCCTTCAATACATCCAATGTACCATCACTATGATCCAGAATCTTACATTCTGATGATCGAGACAAATCACACTATCTCATAGTAATCAAAGTACTGCAACCTTGTCAGATGAGATGTCCAATCTCATCACTAGTTGTGAAGATATTCAAGTATAAGATTTACTATACACGTCTCCCGTATGTGGATCTCATCCATACACATGTATTGCATCTAGTATACTTATGGACTCCAGTTCATCTTATGAACCATCATGTCATTCGTATTGGTTATGTGCATTTAAGTAATAAACACCATTCATCTCATGAAATGATAACATGAATATATTGATAAATAAAGAAATTAATCAATTTATTACATCAATCTTAATGGATTGAGACCATAAAACTAACACTTCTGCCTCTTGATATGAGAAGGGACATACTTGTTGGTGAATTGGACCTTAAAAGTCTCCCATGCAGCCTAATCTGCCATAGCCTGATACGGTTCTTTAACCGTTTGCCACCATGTGTCTGCTAATCCATAAAATAGAGAAGCTGTGAGGTTGACCTTCTGTATGCATGTATATGTGAATACATCAAAGATTTTCTCCGTGTTGATCAGCCAATTCTGCTGCCAAAGGGTCTTCTTGACCCGAGAACTCCTTGGATCCTCTCTTCCTGAATCTTTCAAACAAAATCTTAAGGTCTTGGTCTCGATTGTTGATGATAACATTGGGGCCCCCAGGTTGTCTAGGCTTGGGTTGAGGCCTGTTTTGTAAAACTTCCAAAAGCTGCCTTTGGACTTATGTCATTTCCTCATCCCTTTTAGCTAATTGTTCTTCGAACCTAGCTTGGTTCTCATTGGCCTCTCTCTGTAGCCTAGCTTGTACTTCAATGGATTCTCTTTGTAATCTAGTCTGACTTTCATTAGCTTGCCTTTACTATTCTAACATTGCTTGCATGAGTGCCTGAAACTGTGTCACTGTGGGTGGCTGCTCACGATCTATTTCATAGTTATTTTTATTGGTGTTGCTTCCGGAAGCATTTTGATTCGGAGCTTTTCTTGGAGGCATGATGCTGTAAAACAAATTGTTAGTACATAATAATAAGTTCGGGTTAGGTTTCTAGGTCCATACTAACGATCTAACGAGCTCACGGATCCTCGCCACATCCCTAAGAGTTTCTAGTTTCTTTTATATGCCTGAAACATGTCCCACTCTGATACTGGTCCTGTCGCGACCCCGGACCGTAGTTATACTAACCGGCCCGGGCCTGCGACTAGAGGTTGCATCCAACTAACTTTCGTAATTAACCCACAGGTTTCCGTGGTGAGGATTCCCAAAACAAACATGGAATTTATCTCACATAAAAGATGGTTTGTGGAAGCATGTAAGTAATCTAATCTATACGATACATGTGATACAACATCAACTTTCATAAGTTAAATCATCAAGACAAATAATCAGAGGAGGAAACATAGGCATGGCATTCCCAAAATTAGTTCAAGTTTCGAGACAACAAAAGTGTGTTAAGTTCAAGTTTACAATTCCCATGTACAAAAAGAGCCAACAAAGGCTTTACATCCAAAACAACAAAACATTAATCCCAACCATATGTACGCAACTCACGACCCCGCCCTTCGTCTAGAGGACGTCGTCAGTCATCCACTCACGAGCTAGGGGTGGCTCAACAGCCTCCTCCTGACACTCCTCCTCAAAGGCAACGTCACCTGCACCTAGTCACCAAAATACACGGGTCAGACACGACGGTCTGGCAGGTGATCAATTTAGACAAACATAAATCATTTAGATCATGAGAAAGTTCAGTATTTAAAACCATTTATGAATGCAAAACAGTGCTGAAAGATATACAAGACAAATCGAGTAAGCATATGGAAATCTATCATGATTAATGAGAAAAACCACCTTGAGCTCATCCTTTCTCTACCATACGTGATGAATAGAGTAAGCAGAACATGACAGGACATACAAAACAGGACAGAACAGAATCCCAAGCTACACTAGGTAGGTGGGGTCCGGCCGCGGAACCGGAACCAGGACAGGGGTGTATATATATAAATATACGACTAATCTGCAGATTGTCCAGGGTTTAAGGACCTCCCAAATAGTGGGTCAGACTGAGAGGGTAGTCCAAGCTCAGTGGTAATCACCTAAAATCATGTATGCACGAAAACAGGATAATACATATACAAGCAAACCAAATTAGAGGGGATTTACTTATCAAAACAGGGCAAGGCAGGACATATCAGTGATAGCGTGTGCTATAGCAAGACAAAACGGAATTAGAAATCCCCATTATAGTTTCTTGAAACACTTCAAAATCAGGCTAGCACTTGCAAAACAAAACAAGTCCTACGATATTCATCGTCTCAGAAATCAAGGTCTCAAAACAGCCTAAACAGTACCTACTAAGGCCTTCCATTGATCCTTGTGTATTTGAAACCCCATTATCGGATTTAAGATACATTGGTGTCCCTGAAGCTAATGGACAATTTCAAGTTTCAAATGCACAATCTCAAGCTAGAAACCCTTAGTAGTATTCTGGTTTTCAGTACCCAAGAAAAATCCACAAAACAGGTCTGGTTTACAATCTCGGTCAGCTCTCAGTCACCTGTCGGCTAGCCGAGTAGGTGATCGACGGCTGGACACCAGGTCTCCTGAAAGGAAAACACCATTCTGTAATTGGAACCGAACTTAAACACGGTTGGCTGTCGGCTGACCGAACTGAACATGTCGGTTAGCTGACGGCTGACCGCCACCTGACTGACAATCCCCTGTAGGAAAACAGGTTACAAAAAATGGAACCAAACTTCGCTTGGTTTGCTGTCGGTCGACCGAGGTTGTGTAGGTCGGTTGGCCAATAGCTGACCGACGATTCCCTGTTAAGAAACACGCTTCTAGAAGTGGAACCAAACTGGACTCGGTTGGCTGTCGGCTGACCGAAGTAGAAATGTCGGCTAGCCGCCAGCTGACCGACTGTGCACGACAGCCCAGTTCAAGTCAGAATTCCAGTTATTCTTTCTCCAAATTTCTTCTCATTCCACTTCCTTTCCTTCTTAGTCAAATCCCTACACATCCCCTGAGCCTCCAAGCTCACCAAGGGCCATTTCCATGCCATCATTCACACTGCAATCTCTCCTTTCATCAACATTTCTCCAGTCCACAAAACCATTCCAATTACAATTCAAGGCATATCAATTTAGTTTAAAAACATAATTTCTGAACATAGAAAGTCAATTCATCCACTTTCATGAAGAGAAATGAAAGCTCAAATCATGCTTAGTTGAAAGACATTAAATGGGAAAGCATAGCATGCATAAACATTGCATTTTTCAACCACAAGATACCAAGCGAAATTGCATGCATGATGAGGCTAAATAGATCACTTGCCCTGACCAAAAGCTAATCCCAAATGTCTCTCACAGATCCGACCAAATACAAGCCACGAAATCTACAAGAAATCCCATGAAAAGAACCTCAACATCCACCAAAAATGTGAAGACAAGGACCCATTTCGAAATGGGTGTTGCATGTATGAAAAATGGGCTCCTAAGGTACTCAAAAGACTCCACAAAAGAGAAGAAGGAGAAGCCTCACCTGAAGCTTGCTAAACAAGGAGCAAGGATGAAAATGGAGTGCAAACACAGATGGGATCTTCAAGAAAATGGTACCAATGGAATCCTTGAGTTGAGAGGAGGAAGATGGTGGTCTCAGATTTCCATTTGGAGGCCTAGAAGTGGGGCGTGCAAGATGAGGAAGAGGAGAGGAAAATGGCTCTTTCTCAGCTGGCTTGTAGGTGAAATTGCATGAATGAATTTTCTGAAACGTGGGAGAGAAATGAAGGAGACGACACTAATTCAAAGGGGTTTGTGGGCCCCATTGACTTCAAGACTTGCGATGCTTAAAATATCAACTTATGGGCCCCGGATGAAAACGTCGAAGAAGACAAAATCGATCGCCGAAAAATCTAGTTTTCAAAAAGTATAAATTTGGCATAGTTTTAGGATTTCAAAATTTGGGTCCATATTCGGTGTGAAATGACTGTTTTACCCTTTTGGGCCAAAACTTGGGTTTCTGGGCCTCAACCACAGATAGGCTGAACACAACAGTTGAACAATAGAGTAAAACCATTCAAAAGAGATCAAAACCACGATTAAAATCACTAAAACTTGAATTTCCTCCCAAGCTTACGCGTACACTCAAGGCACCCCTAAGTGTGACTGAATAGCATAAAACGCTTTCAAAATTTCCCAAAGCTAATTCTAGACTAAATTGAACCAATTTATAAACCACGAACACTAAACCCACATTATAACTAAAGACGCACTTAATTGACACTAATCGCGCTAATCCTGGGTTGGGGTTTGACACATTGTACTCTAATCAAGTTTGGACACTTTTGGACTTGCCTGCCAATATTAAACCTATTAGGTGCAAGTGGGTCTACAAGAGGAAGAAAGGACAGGACGGAAGAGTTAAGACCGTTAAGGCTAGGGTTGTTTCGAAAGGATATACTGAAAAAGAGATTATAAATTATGAGGAAACCTTCTCCCCGGTAGCCATGCTTAAGTCTATCCGAATACTCTTATCCATTGCGACTCATCTTGATTGCGAGATTTGGCAAATGGGTGTCAAGACGGCGTTTCTCAACAGCCATCTTTAGGAAGACATCTATATGGTGCAGCCATATGGTATTTGTAACTAAAAACCAAGAGTAAAAAGTCTGCAAGCTGCAGAAGTCCACCTATAGATTGAAGCAGGCATCCCGAAGCAGGAACATCTGTTTTGACGAGGCAATCAAGTCATTTGGTTTTTGTCAAAATCCGGATGTGTCATGTGTGTACATGAAAAGTCAAGGAGACCAGGTACTTTTTCTGGCATTGTATGTCGATGACATCCTTCTCCTCGGGAGAGATATAGGAATGTTGTCAACAGTAAAAGTTTGGCTGGCTAAGACTTTTGATATGAAGGACTTGCGAGAAGCTAGCTACATTCTAGGGATAAAACTCCATCGAGACCAGAAAAATAAAATGATTGGCTTATCTCAAGCTGGGTATATAGATAAGGTGCTAATACGGTTTGCAATGCAAGAGTCCAAGAAGGGCATTACACCCTTCAGGCATGGAGTGCACCTTTCCAAGGATCAGTGTCCTAAGACACCTTAGGAAAAGGAGCATATGAGAGAAGTGCCATACGCTTCGGCTATTAGCAGCCTTATGTATGCTATGCTTTGTACTATACCGGATATCTATCATACAGTGAGCTTAGTCAACATATATCAGTCTAACCCAAGTCCTGACCATTGGACTGCTGTGAAATGTATTCTCAAATACTGAAGAAGGACTAGAGATTACAAGGTGATTTATGGCAGTGATGAGCTGATTCCAGTCGGATACACAGATTCTGACTTCATGTCAAATAATGACTCCAGGAAATCAACCTCTGGGTATACGTTTATATTGTAGTGGCTTGTGATGTGAAACAACTAAAGAAGCAGTATGGCTCAAAAGATTCATTTTGGAACATGGAGTGTGGTACCTTTGGCACGACAGTTGCTCACAATTTACTGTGATATCAGTGGGGCAGTCGCTCAATCCAAGTAACCCAGGAGCCATAAAAGCCAAAAGCATGTACAGAGGAAGTATCATTTAGTCAGGGAGATTGTGCAGAGAGGTGATATTGCAATCATTAATATAGCATCTACAGACAATCTCGTGGATCCCTTTACTAAGCCATTAACCACCAAAGTGTTTGAGCGGCTTGTAGATGGGATGGGCATGAGATGCAACCCTGATTGGCATTGAGCCCAAGTGGGAGATTGTTAGATTGTGTGGTCTCAATCCAGTAGATGATGTAATAAATTGACTCATATTAATATAATCACGCTTTCCATTCATGAGATGAATGGTGTTTTATTTACTTAGTTGCATATAACCAATACGAATGACATGATGGTTCATGAGTGAACCGGAGTCCACAAGTATATTAGATGTAATACATGTATGTGGATGAGATCCACATACAGGAGACATGTGTCACAAATCTTATACTTAAATAACTTCACAACCAATGATGGGATTGGGCATCTCATCTGGTAAGGTTGCAGCATTATGATCACTATGAGATAGTGTGATCTATCTCGATCATCGGAGTGTAAGACTCTGGATCATTGTGCTGGTACATTCGATGTGTTGAAGGACCATGAGAAGCACCTTATGAAATATTGTCTTTGCTTTAAGGTCTGCTTTCATAATTCCCTAGCAATAAGCTCTCAATCCTGAGACATTGATGAACTCAAGTTTCCATCTATTCATTTGCTTTGAGTCACCAATGAGTGAGGCCAACAGTAGGTCAACACCTCGGTTGCTTGGGTATGTGGTAGTAGGACCGTGGGAACATTTAATGATTAAGATGGAATATATATCTCTATTATCCCCTTGTGCCAATTAATGGATTTATCATTAGTAAGTGCGCACCAATCTCAATTAAGAGTTAATTTGATGGTACTGATGATCACTGTGATTAATTGGGTCTCAGGAATAATAAGATTTGGGTCTAAATTGGGGGGATAGGTTTAGCCCAATTGATCCATGGATATTGATAGAGGGGCCTACTTGTGGTGCTAGGAAAGTTTAGGGTTTTCTTGTAATTTATTCCTAAGACTGGAGTTTGATGGACCCGTCTTTTTCTCTCTCTGCCTTCCTCCGTCCCGGGTCCGCCGGGGTGCGGTAGGGTGAAGAAAAAAAGAGGCGAGCATTAACTTTTTTCTTTTTTTTGTACGGGTATGCCAGATTTTCTATTCTACTTGGAATTTGAAGTGGTGATCCGGAGATTCACCTTCACAAGTAGAAAAGAAATAAAACTTTTTTTCTAACTTTCTATTGCATACATATTTAAAGAAAGAGACAAGATTTTAAAATGCCGTGAGAGGCGATTTTGTTTAGTTTGCCGTGAGAGGCAGTTTTGTGCCGTAGAAGGCGATTTTGCCATGGAAGGCGATTTACAAATCTTATCAATGATGAAAGACAAGAATTGTGTTTTTTTCTCTTTTAAAAATATAAAATACAGTAGAGAATAAAGAAAAAGGGATCTGACTTCTCAAGCGATTGTGGGGACTCGTTCAGATCGACAGTCGCGAGTCATGTATGGACTCCGCCATCGTCCTTCAGATGAGAACACTTGATGCTTTGATTCACTTGGCTTGGCTTAGACCTTAGATTTTTAGAGGATAAAGACCAAGATAAGGTCCTATATCCAATAAAAAAACGAGTAGACGGGCTGAAGAGCCACATCTAGCCATGTTGGATAGAAGGAGGGGGGACCTTAGGGGGGTGGCCCCCCAAGGGACTTTTGATCACCTTATGGCGTTTTCTTGCAGCAGAGTTTCTTCAGAGTAGCTGAGCTTCTTTGCGCAGAGATTTCTCCGAGAGTTTTTAGCAATTTTTTGGGGATTTTCAGGACCACTTCAGACAATTTTTCTGGACCACTTCAGACAATTTTTCTGGACCCTTTCTCCTTGGAATGACCGCCTATTTATAGGCTTTTGGTGGCCATTAGGAGGGTTTTATGGGCATTAATGGTATTAATGCTCCATGATGGGAGGAGTTACAAGATTTAATTCTTTATATTGTAACTCCTTTTTCTTGAATTTTGACTGGCCGATGGAGAATAATGGCATTTAATCTCCATGATGATGGGAGTTTCATGATTAATTACCATGATTAATCTCCATAATGATAGGAGTTACATGGTTAATTGTCATGATTAATTGGACTTGTAACTCCCATTTCTTGGCTTCTGATTGGGCCGTTCAAAATAATGAGTTAATGACCCTAATAAATTGCCATAAAAGGGTCATTTAACTTCATTAATTGGATGCCGAGTCGCTTGAAGAGTCGCGGGCCACGCCGCGTCTTTTGGAATTCTTCTTGCGATGATCATCGATGGATCCGTACGTTGCTTGATGTCGGATGACGATGAAAATTCAGACATTGGTTGCCATTAATGGGCCGGCAACATCTGTCAAGACAACAGAAACTGTGAAATTGATCGATCGATTTCTTGATCGGTCGGGTAGAAAGTGTGCTTTCTTGGTCGGCCAGTTGGCAGTTTCGGAGTGTCCGATGATGATCAAATGATTTCGATGGCGGATCCGTGATGTTGACGAAGATCGACGGATATCATGCCTCAAAAATCAGATTTTAAGAAAATCACAGGGGCCAAACATCGCGAAACGCGAAAAAGAACGGAAAAACAACACTTTTGGCGGAAATCCGGCCACCCGGATTTCCAGGGTCGCCGGCGACCATGCACCCATGGTCGCCGGCGACCATGGGGCTGGCGACCTTGGACTTTGGTCCATTTTCCGGTCGCCTTCCGGTCGCCGTTTCTTGGTCATTTCTCGGGCTTTTTCGCTTCTGTTTTCTCCTGTATTTTTCTTTGAAATTTCTCCTCATTTATTTGCTTAATTCCTCTGAGGAAAACCTGTCTAAAGGCTGTGCAAATCAGAGCACAAAGTTTCCTATTTTTTGGAAAAGCCGAAGACTCTATAGCCGATTTTCCGCCAAGAGTTGAAACTGGGTCAAAGGATGTCGGAATGACCTGAAATTTGAGGTGAAGCTTCTTGGGCAATAGATAGGACCAACCATGGGCTTTTATTTGAGTTTTGAAGCCATTTGGGGTCCTGTCGATGCTTGACTTGATTTCACCGTGCGGAAGATGTCGAGCTTTGATGTACGCTCAGCCGATGTCCAATTGACCTGAAATTTGACGAGGAGCCTATTGGAGTCATTTTGAGATGATCCTTTAGCTCCGATTTGGGTGCTATGGTCCTCGGGAGCTTCGCCGCCGGTTGGCTTGATTTTGCTTCGGAGCATCAAAACCTGGTCAAACGTTGTCGGAATGACCTGAAATTTGACATGCAGCCCTTTGAAAGCTTGCAGAAGCTACTCAAGTGTTTTGTTTGATGAGTGGCGGCATCAAAGGTTCTGGCCGCCGGGACGCTTGATTTCGCCGTTTGAGAGCTGATGGAGGGTCAAACGGTGTCGGTTTGACTTGAAATTCGACATGGAGCCTTTTGGAGGTATTTTGAGACCATCCATAGGCTCTGATTGAAGATTTGATGTTTTTGACACTGTCGCCGTCGGGAGCTCTGGCTCAGCTGTTGGAGGATTGAAGTTAGGTCAAATAGTGTCGAAATGGCCCGAAACTTCATGTGTACCCTTCTTTTGGCTACTTTGAAAGATCTTGTAGTTTTTGTTTGGTTTTGTCAAGATCTGATGCTTGAAGTAACTTTGCCTTTTTGTAGTAGGATGCGGCTCCATATAGCTTTTGATGTTGATGAGGCAAAGTGACATTTTTGGTGTCAACAAATGCCCCCTCGAGGTACAGCGACGAATTGGATAGCCTTTGCAGTCGATGTGCCTCGAAGAAAACTTTGAAGGAGAACTTCTGACTTGACCAAGAGTCTCTGAGCATTTTTCTTGATAGTGTAGCCTTTTGAGTTTCCAAGGGAATTTTAAGGCAGTGAGAGACATCATGTACCATCTTAAGGCAAAATTTTGAAAATGACATTTGGGTTGGGTTTTTGGGTTTTGGATTTTCTTTTTGACCTTGTGAACCTAAAGGCTTTGTGTTGCACATCAGGCGGTCAAGAAGGTTTTTGGTTTTTGACCTTGTGACCTAACAAGCTGTATGTGGCAGGTTAGGGGGTCGGGTTTTGACTTTTGATTTTGGTCTTGTGACCTAACAAGCTGATGTGGCAAGTTAGGGGACCGGGATTTGGTTTTCGTTTTGGCCTTGTGACCCAACAAGTTGTATGCGGCGAGTTAGGAGACCATGATTTGGATTTTTGTCACTCTTTGGGAGAACTTTGGGTCTGTTGGAGTGGTTTGGGTTTTTGTGGAATGTCAATTTCAAGGTTTTGGCTTAATTTGGTTCATGAGGTTGGATGGTTTGGATTTTTGGAAACTCATGAGGCTTGGATTTTTTGTATGGTCCAATCAACTCAAAGGAGGCATGGAACCATTTTTGTATGCTCTTGGTAAGAGGAATTTTGACTAAAAGCCACTTTTAGTGCCTAGGTGGTCAAACCTGGCTCATGTGGGCTAACCCATGGGACCTTAAGCTTTAAAGATGGCTTAGATCTCATGTGGTGTCATTTTGTTAAGAATATCTAAAAATATCTCCTTTTCGTAGAGAATATCTAAAAATATTCCTACTTGGAGAGAATCTCTCAAGTTTCTTTGATTTTGGGAGAGATTTTCTCAAAGTATCTTTCTTTGGGAGAAAGTTTCTTATAATCCCTCTCTTTTTGGAGAGAATTTCTCAAAAGATCTCCTCATTGGGAAAGAATATCCCATAATTCCTTTCTTTTAGGAAGTTTGCTAATTTGTAGCACTTACCTCCTTTCTTTTCTCCTCCTTTCCTCTTTTGGTTTGCTTTCTTCTAATAAAACAAGGGGATTGGATCTCTTGTTGCTATTGCCTTCTTTTTGCAAAAGTCTTCAAGAGTGCTTCAAGATCAAGAATTCTCCTTCTTCTTCAAAGATCTTCAAGCTTTTTCTTCTTCTTCTCCATCAATGGCTTCAAGTAAGTTTCTTCTTTTTCCTTAAGAAACCCCATGTAGGAATAGAAAAAGGTTTTCTTTCTTTTCTTTTCTTTTCTTTTTCTTTCCTTTCTTTTTTTTTTTCGCGTGTATTCTTTTTTTTTTTTTTGCACGTCTTTTTTTTCTTTCTTTCTCTTTTTTTTTTCTTTCTTCTTTCTTCTTTTTTTTTTGCACGATTTTCTCTCTCTCTCTCTTTTTTTTTTACCGTGGCTCTTCTTTTTTCTTTCTTTTCACGGTTTCTTTTTTTTTTTTTTTTACCGTGTGTTTTTTTTTCTTTTTCTTTTTTTTTATCTTTTTTTTTTTTTGTGGCCGTACGAACAAGACCATACGGTCATGGCCGTACATCCACATGGCCTGTGGGCAAATTTTTTTTTTTTCTTCTTTCTCTTTTTTTTTTTAAAAGAGATTTTCTTTTTTTTTTTTATTCTGAGATGCGCATGCATGACAACTTTCCTTCTATGCATTTTTTTTAGAAAATGGAATTGGAAGTATGATAGTGCACACCTGGAAATCTTTTCGTAAGTCTTGGGATTTGGCGCTCGCAGCAATGTTGAGCCCTTTCTTGGTCTTGCGGGAATTTTCTGAGGAGCTTTGCAAGTTTTGGATTCTGGAGCTCGCAGCAATGTTGAGCCCTTTTCCAATCTTGCGGATATTTGAGATGCTTTGGCTTGATCTCGCAGCAATGTTTGAGTTCGAGCCTTCGTCGAGAATTTTCCATGATTATGGGCTTGCAGCGATGTTGAGCCCATCTTCAAGCTCCTGTTTCTTTCGGGGTGTTTCCTTTTTCTTCGGAATTGCCCCGGAATCATGCCAAAATTTCGCTAGATTTTTTTAGCAAAATTATGTCATTTTGATGATTGATTTTTTTTTCTTTCCATCCTTTGCAGGTCGTTCCTCCAGAACGAACAAGGGTAAGGAGCCGGTCACTGATGGGCCTCGCCGTTCTACTAGATCCTCTAATGCGGCCGTACAACAGGCCTGGGAGGAGGTTCAGTATGTTGAAAGGAACTTGGAAAAGTGTGACTCGCTCAACCGAGATGAGATGAGGCAACGTTTGATTGCCCTCAAGGATGAGGAGTATTATAAGATTATGGTAAGCAACCGTCCCTGGGTCACGGACGATCAGAGCATTGTGCCCAAGCCTACCTTCTTCTTTGGTGATGCCATCCCCGACGATTCAACATACCAAAGGAGATGTTTTCAGTTCTCTTTCACAGTTGATGGTGAGAAGAGAACTGTTTCTACCCGGTCGTCCTTCGATCGGACAATCTCGATCATGAGCGTTTCCTCCACATGCTCGAAGAGGGAAGATCCTCCAAGCTGGGTGAAGAGGACAAATGTGATCAAGACCGGGGTTTTTGTTGGCGGCCCTTCTAGTTTTGCAGAGAAGTCGCCTATCCGTATGGACATTTTGATGCCGGCCAGCAGCTACCAAGGTGCAGACCATTCTTCGGTCGATTTGAGACCGGTGGGCCTTGGCATTTTCAAGGGCGATGGCAGCAAATGGGTGAAGCCTTTTCGACTTCGTGGCCGTTTCAGTGCTGACTCGAGCTGGGAGTCGTGGACTGATCACATCCTGCAGTTTGGCAGTGCCATTCTGAAGGAGGCCGAGATTTTTTATGCGGTTCGCGCTTTTCGGCAAACCGTGGTTTTCTCCGATGAGGCCTTTATGGCCATGCTGGAGTTGTTCCTTCCACAAACCAACACCTTCGTTGTCACGAATGGTGAGATTGGTTTTTCTTTAAAGGAACTAAGTGCCATCACTGGGCTGCCTATCCTCGGCAATCTCTATGAGGAGTTTATGCCTATCGACAGCATCTTTGAGGAGCAGTCTGAGGAGTTCAGGCTTTTGTACTTTCAGCTCGTCGCCCTCTATGATTTTTTGAAGGAGAAGGAGGGCTCGAAAGTCCGGTGTAGCAGTTGGAGGAGTGGTAGCCTTTTGTCTTCCAACTTCTTTGACAGCGGGGAGTCTTCTGAGAGTACGACCCAGGAAGCCAGGGCTAAGAACCCGGATTCGAAGAAGATCTCCGTCATGCGAGAGAATTTGAGGGTATTCTTTGCAAGCACAGACGCCATTCATTCTGACATTGCGCTGTGGAGAGATCTCGCTGTCTACCTCACTTATTGGCTGGGTAAGGCTGTTTTTGCTGGAGGAGATGGAACGCACATCAGGCCGCATTGCATTTTTTCGGCTTGTCAGATGGCTTTCGGAGAGCAGCTTGCTTTGGTGCCTGCTCTTTACTCCTATTTGTGTACCGAACTGCAGGCTGCTGCTTTCTTGGTTCGGCTTGGGCTTCCCATGAACAGGGTATTTTCAGCCCACATTTTCTATTCGTGGTATGTATACCACTGTCCCAGTTTCCACCGATTGGGTGTTGCTCAGGACGATGACCCGTTTATGATTCGGTTGGCTAGAGGGAAGCCTGTTTCTGAATCTCTTTTATCTGCCCGCTTGAGGATCCTACGATTCTGGGACGTCGAGATGGAGCAGTCTTCAGTGAAGCTTTCTCCGGGTTTGAGGAAGAAGGCTTTTGACTTCGGTGTCTCCCGTGATTCGACCAGGGCAGGGTCTGGGAGACACTATTTTTTGACAAATGCAGAGAGGAGTTGTCTTTTTAACATACGTGTCGGCGCGATGGTGTACCGTAGACATCTTTTCGTCGACATCCAGCCGTATGTTCCCTCGCGTTTTGCCATGCAGTTGGGCTTCTCTCCAGGCATTGTTGGAGCGCCTTCGAGCAAGGTGAAGCGTTTTGGAGGTCTGCAGGACGGAAGAAATGCATGGGCCTTTTATAGCACGGAAGACACTACTGCCCTGATTTCTTATCCTGAGTTGCCTACTTTCCGGACAGCTGGCTTCACAAAATGGTTTGTGGAAAGCTTTTCAACATACCGGGGGCTTTCCAAGAAAGAGCTTGATGTAAAACAGTTTTCCGGGAAGGGCCTTGGAAGTCAGACGGCGTTCGCCGAGAAGAAGTTCTGACTTTCCTTTCTAGAGAAAGGCACAGAACAGGTTTTCTCGAGGAACAGGACGTCATCAGATCGGGAGCTGCACAAGAGATACCTGGTGAGGTCTTGGAACAGCTTTCCGAGGAGGAGGCTGAGGTTGCTACTTGGATACAAGCAGAACGAGCAAAGGCTTCCATGGAGTCTACTGGCAAGAGCAGACCGTCCAGTGAGGACTCTGGCGAGAGGAGAAGGGGACACCGCTGAAGTCAGAGGCGGTACGAAAGTTCTCCTGATCTGGAAATTCCTTCCACCATTGTTGAGGAGGCATCAGGGGATGATGACGAGCCTCCAGAGAAGAGAAGCAGAGGGGAAGAGACCATTGATGATGGTATGCTTTTCCCTTTTCTCTTTCTGTTTCTTCCTTTCATGAGAGCTTTCGTTTTGATCTACTGCTTTCTTTCTTTTGGCTGAAGATGATGGTTTGATGATGCCCGAGGTTCCGACCGATGAGGCGGTGACGGATCCTATCATGGCATCTGAGGAAGAACCCAGAGATTCTGAAGTAGATCCAGAATCTCCTCCTGGTATGATTTTTTTTCTTCTTTTCTTTTTTTTTCACCGCCGCTTGCTGACATATATATATATATTTTGCCAGCTGACTTGCCAGAGGATTCCGACGACTTTGAGCCATCCATGGACACAACTTTTGATGATGTTTCGGATGAGCTCATGGAGACAGAAATCATTCCACCAATCCTCGAAGAAGGTACTTTGTAATGATAATCTTGATATTTTGATTTTTGACAAGATCATATTTATACCTTTTTCATTGGCAGATTGTGAGGTGACAAAAGAAGTTCCTCTATCTTTTTCAGAACCAGAGCAGGGGGTACCTGTGACCGATCCAGGAGTAGGGGCTTCTTCCACCAATTTTGATGAGGCAGAGGCGAGTCCGCCTACTGATATTCCTTCCCCAGCGGATCCGGTTGGAAAGAGCTTCTTGATTACTCTTCCAACGGTGCCTGACATGGGTAGTCGACCAATGGAGCATGGCGAGTCTTCATCTGAGCCATCCCGTCAGTTTGCGAGGAAGGTGTTGAAGAGAGTCTTGAGCTCATGGGTTGAGACTCTTTCTTCTTGCCATTTGGAGGCTGGTTTTGGCATGGTGAAGCATGTGCAGGACATTCTTGCCGATAGCGAAGAAGTCAGTCTGGACATTACAGATGCCAAGGCTTTTGTTGATGAAGTCATCGCTCTAGGCAACAAGTGGACTGAGACCAAGAGCTTTCCGAATGATGATTTCTTCAACGAGATGTTTTTGAGGCCATCCAGCGAGGTCAAATCTAATTTGAATGAGATCTCGCGGACTCGGAAGCAGCTCGTTAGGGAGAGGAATGTCACCGAGTTGGCTATTATTGAGTTGACACAGGACCAGCACCGCCTTGATAGGGAGGTCACCGAAGCCAGACAGCGCCTTGAGCTATTGGAAGAACAAGCCGCTGCCAAGTTGACTGCCACTTTGAAAGCTCGTGATAGAGAGAGGACTCTCATTCGCCAAGTTGAGGAGGTCGAAAGCAATCTCCGGAGGAAGACTCAAGAATATGAACAATGGCAGATTCTCTGGGAAGAGCTTCCTCGTGCTGAGGATGGATCGCCACGGCCTGCTGCTTTTTATGGGAAGATTATGAAGAAACGCGGCCTGGAAGCTTTGGAGGCTAAGGCTAAGTGTTTGATTGAGGAGTTAAGCCTATGGCTGAACACCATGTCGGACTAGCCTCCTGATTTGTAACAAAAATTTTCTTCTTTTCTTTTGGTACCTCCATGTATAAACATTTTTGGCACTTTTTTTGTATCCCCTTATTTCACTTAAGTTCACTTTTGATGAAAACATAAGCAAAAATTGAATGGGAATGGTTTGTTTGAAAATTTGATCAAAAGGTTGTCATTTTGTGAAAATCTTTTGTCAAATGGTTGTTTTTAGGCATGAAAGCCAGATTTTGTGGCAAAAAGCCTGGTTTTTGGCATGAGAGCCGATTTTTGTGGCGTGAAAGCCAAGTTTTTGTTTTGTGGCATGGAAGCCGGTTTTTGGCATGAGAGCCGATTTTTGTGGCGTGAAAGCCAAGTTTTGTGGCATAGAAGCCAAGTTTTTTTTTAAAACCAAGTTTTGTTTTGTTGGCATGGAAGCCAAATTTTTTGATTTTTGGCATGAAAGCCAGGTTTTTGTTTTGTTGGCATGGAAGCCAGATTTTGGTTTTTGGCATGAAAGCCAGGTTTTTGGCATAAAAGCCGGGTTTTGGAGTGAAAGTCGGGTTTTGGCATGAAAGCCAGGTTTTTTGTTTTAAAAAATGCAAGTATCGACTAAGAGTCGCCTCCCTGCTGAATGGTATTGCAAGTATCGATGGAATGTCGCTTCCTTGCTCATTCGGTTGCGAGTATCGATGGAATGTCGCTTCCTCGCGGATTTGGGTGCAAGTATCGACTAAATGTCGCCTCCTTCCTTTTTTCTCAAAAATTTGGTTTTGTGGGTATCGATGGAATGTCGCCTCCCCACGATTTTTGAAATTTGAGGTTTTTTCGAACCTTTGTTTTTTGTTTTGAAATTTGGGTTGTGGATATCAACTGAAACGTTGTGTCTCCACAATTTTTTTTTTTTTTTGAGATTTTGCAAGTATTGATGAGGTGTCGCTTTCTTGCGATTTTGAGGTTTTGGAAGTATCGAATGGGGTTCGCATCCTTCCGATTTTTGGGTTTTGTGTGAGTATCGACTAAACGTCGCTTCCCCATGGTTTTCTGAAAAACCATTTTTGTTTAAAGACACGAGGGTCGTAAATTTTGACTCAAAACCATCTTTGGTGGTAAAAGTCAGGGTGGACTAGGGTGGAAATTCCTAAGTCCTAATTTTTGTTTCAAACCATGAATTTTGGGTTCAAGGATTGAAAGTTTTGGTCAAGTTAGGGAAGAGGCTCCGAAACTTGGATTTTGGGTTTTATTTTGTTTTGTTTTTTTTTTTTTTTTTTTTTTTTTGAACAATGAAACATTGAAAGTAAGCATTGTTTTTGGCTTTTTAGAAATTTCAACATAGGGATGAAAACTCTAAAAGGGGTGGGTTTGACAAGCAAGTACCTAGGAATAGGCTTTGGCCATGCAGGCATCACTCTGACCCGATGTAGGAAGTCTTCAAGGGTAGTACCGCTTCAAGAACTTGCCATTGATGGGCAGCATACATCTATAACCTTCCATGTTTAGAAGAGCATATGCGCCATTGGAGAAGACTTTGTCGATGACGAAGGGTCCCTCCCATTTTGGTCAAATTTGCCTTTGGATTTGTGGGCAAAAACCATTGGCCTTTTCACCGCAAGAACCAAGTCACCCTTTTTGTGGGCGCGTTGCCCGACTCTTTTGTCAAAAGATCCTGCCATGCGTGCTTGGTAAAGCTTAACGCTTTGTAGAGCTTCGAGTTGTCTTTCATCGAGATTATCCAGTTCTTGGAGTCTCAATTTGACGTTGCTTTCTTGCGTCATTTCATTTTGTAGAGATACCCTTAAAGAAGGAATTTGTACCTCTAGGGGGACAACTGCTTCGCATCCATAGACCAAGGAGAATGGTGTGCTATGGGTTGGTCCTCGAACGGTAGTCCGGTAGGCCCATAAAGCTTCAGGCAGTTTGTCGCTCCAGTCTCTTTTGTGAGTAGAGACCATTTTCTTGAGAATTTTGCAGAGTGTCTTGTTGAAGGCTTCTGCTAGTCCATTTGCTGCCGGGTTATACGGAGTCGAAGGACAACTTTGGATTTTGTATTTGTCGCAGAACCTGTAGAATCTATGATCCTGGAATTGTGGTCTGTTATCATGGACGAATCTTTTAGGTATGCCAAAGCGACAAATGATGTTGGTTCGTAAGAATTGAATGACTGACGAGGTCTTCATTTCACTGAACGCAAATGCTTCTGACCACTTGGAGAAATAATCCGTAGCGGCGAAGATGAAGCGATGCCCTTTGCTTGACGGGGGAGAGATAGGACCTATGATGTCCATACCCCAGGCTTCGAAGGGCCATGAGATCGTTGTAGGATGTAGCCAATCTGGAGGCATGTGTACATAATCTCCATGAACTTGGCATTATTGGCAACGTTTAGCAAATTGTATTGCGTCAGCCACCATGGTAGGCCAATAATAACCTAACCTTTTTATCTGATCGTAGAGCTTGGGACCAGCCTGATGGGCTCCACAAAGACCAGCATGAACTTCTTTTAGAGTTTCTTCCGCCTCTTGTTGTGACAAGCAGCATAGAAGTACTCCATTGAAGGATTTTCTGTAAAGCATTTTGGAGGGAATATCCAAATGAAAGTTTGGGGCTCGTCTTTGGATACTTACCCGCTCTTTTGGATCTTCAGGTTGGGTTCCGAACATAATATAATCAATGAACGGATCCCTCCAGTCACCTATCGGAGGTTTAAGGATGGAAATCCGACCTCCGACCACTCGGTGGCATTCAGCAACTGCTTGGTGTGTGTTGAGAGGAGGGAGAATCCTTCTTTGACACACTGTAATTTGCATGTTTTCCCCTTCTTGGGTTGCCATGGATGCAGCAAGTCTAGTTAGGGCATCTGCACGGATGTTTTCACCTCTGCGGATGTGGGTGATGTGACAGATGTCAAAGTTTTGACGAAGCGATTGCGCCTTGTTGTAGTAAGGCAACAGATCAGGCTTCCTGATTTCATATTCCTGATTCATCTGGTTGACGATCAATTGAGAATCCCCAAATGCTTCCAGCATGGTGATGCCAGATTCGAGGGCGAGTTCCAATCCTATAATCAGAGCTTGGTACTCAGCTGCATTATTTGAACATGGTTCCAGTAGCGAAAATGCGTGTGGAATCATGTATTTATCGGGGTTAACAAAGAGAATGCCAATTCGCGATATCGGCTTTCCTTTTTCATTTGTCCTGGTTGCACCATCGAAGTACATGTTCCAAGAGGCATTTGGTGAGGAAGTCTCCACGTTGTAGACAGGTTCATCTGGGAGATCATCCCTGAACGGAGAATCCTTAGACAGTGGATGCTCTGCGAGAAAGTCTGCCAGAGCTTGACCTTTGATTGCTTTCTGTGGTACATACCTAATATCAAATTGTGATAGAAGGATGGACCATTTTGCCAGCCGGGCATTGAGAGAACCTGCTTTTGTGACAAGGACCTTTAAGAGATTGATCCTCGATATCAGGTATACCGTGTTTGACAGCAAATAGTGACGCAACTTTTGTACGGCGAACATCACTGCCAAGCATTCTTTTTCGACTGGAGAGTAGCGATGCTCTGCACCTACCAACATGCGACTAAGGTAGTATAGAGCAGCTTCTTTTCCTCCATCATTTTCTTGTGCAAGTAGAGCGTCCAAAGAATAATCGAGAGCTCTTGTGTACAAGATGAATGGTTTTCCGGTTGTGGGAACAGCCAACACCGAAGGTTTGGTCAGGTATGACTTGATGTCTTAAAATGCAGCTTCACATTCGGCATCCCAAAAAAAGTCTACACCTTTCTTCATCAGGCGAGAAAATGGACAGCATTTTCCTGATAGATTGGAAATGAACCGTCGGATATATGCCAATCTTCCTTGAAGCCCTTTTAGTTCTCTTAGGGTTCTTGGAGATGGCATTTCTAGAATTGCCTTGACTTTGATGGGGTCAAGTTCTATTCCAGCTTTCCAAACTATGAATCCGAGGAACTTACCCGATGAAACACCGAAGAAGCATTTGAGGGGATTCATTCGCAGTTTTTGTTTGCAAAGCCGAAGGAAGACTTCTCGAAGATCTTGGAGATGGTCTTCTTTCCTTTTGCTTTTGACGGCGAGGTCATCAACATAACATTCGACCATCTTGTGCTGCATATCTTGGAATATCTTCATCATAGCCCTTTGATATGTTGCACCAGCATTTTTCAGACCAAATGGCATGACAGTGTAGCAATACAAGCCAAATGGGGTCCGAAAGGATGTATGCCTTTCATCTTCGGGATGCATCTTTATCTGGTTGTAGCCAGGGAAGCCGTCCATGAAAGTCATTCGCTCAAACCCGCAGGTGTTGTCAATCATTACCTCCGGTATGGGGAGCGGGAATTCATCTTTGGGGCATGCATTATTCAGGTCTCTATAGTCAATACAGACTCTGATTTGCCCATTTTTCTTTGTCACAGGGACGATGTTGGCCAACCATTCAGGATGCTGTTCCTCGTGGATGAAGCCAACGTTTTTGAGTTTCTGAACCTCTTGTTCGATTTTGTCCATCACATCAAGACGGAATCTTCTTTGGCCTTGTTTTACAGGCCTGACATTTTCTTGCAGGTTGAGTTTGTGAACTGCTATTTTGGGATCTAAGCCAGGCATTTCAGCATAAGACCAATCAAAACAATCAACAAACTCACGAAGAAAAGAGACATACTCGAGTAACTCCTCATCCTTTATATTCTTGCTTATGAATATAGGACGTGGGTTATCTGGTGTTCCCAAGTCTATCTTTTGAACATAATCTTCTGTCGGAAGGTTTGAAGGTGGTTCCTCCACAACATTTTCGGAGGTTTCCAAGTCAACAAGACCTTGCGGATTTCCAAAGGCGTTTTCAGACCATGGCTCCGCTTCTGTCCATAAATCTTCTTGATCTGTATTCTTCTCGAGACTTGCTATGAGATGATCCCAATCACCAGCTGAAACTGGGTCGAAGTAAGGCACTTCTTTTGGAGATGATGGCTCTTCTGAATCAGAGAACCGTGCGTCTGTGTCATC
The DNA here is from genome assembly GCA_029852735.1 of Persea americana. Taxonomy (NCBI): domain Eukaryota; kingdom Viridiplantae; phylum Streptophyta; class Magnoliopsida; order Laurales; family Lauraceae; genus Persea; species Persea americana. Next base: position 21,713,965 of record CM056817.1, read on the forward strand.
GGACAACTCCTCTTCATTATCAGAGAAATCATACCAATTTGATGAGCTTCCTGGGTCCTTGTCGGGTAACTCAGAGATACCCAGGGAGATCGACGTCTTCATTGACATGAGATGTTGAGGCTTGGTCGGCAAAACGACTCTGCAGCCTTTGTGTCAGCTGTCTCATTGGAGTGTCAGGATCATACCCCAATCCGTATGAAGACTTGTCTATACGACGGTGGATTTTCCAATCTTCCAACTGACTTTTGGTCAGGGTGGGTTCCAATGGTGTGAGAATACCACGACCACCTCCCAAACCAATTGGATTTTGAGCGTCATAGCCCATTTTTTTCATGATAGCTTGTGCCATTTGACTATACAAGGATAGTTGAGGCATACCTTCATTTTGGAAAGGCTCAAGTAGGCAGTTTGATGACGAAGCGTTCGATCTATGGAAGAAGATTGGTTTATCTTCTGCCGACGTTTTCGGAACGACGAAGGTAGCAGTCGCAGGATCTTCTACGTCAGCAGGGGTCTCCAATGGAGTGAGAGCAGGCCGAACTTGCTGAGTATCGGCTTGGCTTGACGATGTATCATCTTCAGTCCTTGAATCCGAATCCGTGTCTTGTATGATAGACACGAAGGAGACAGCAAACTTGCCCCCTGTCTTTTGCTTTGTCTTCTTTGCTTTAGTAGTGATTACCAAAGGTTTGGAAGCTTTGAAGGAGATGACGAAGGGAGACTGATTGCTCTCTTTGAGTTTGCCGGAAGGTTTGTTTTCTTCCGATGATTGCTGAGGAGCCTTGCCTTTATCTTTTTGGAGATTGCCGGCAAAGGATGTTGTTTTCTCCTCCTTTTCTTCTTTTTCATCCTTGCACATCTGAGAGTCTGCAAAGTGGACTTCCTTGCCTTTGAAGGGCTTTTTGTCTGCAAACACTCGATGTATCAAGCCGTCGTCGCCAACAAACTTGATGCACTGATGTAGAGTCGAAGGAACGACACCGTTCTCGTGTATCCAAGGGCGTCCAAGAAGGATGTTGTAGCATGAAGGGGTTTTTATTGCATATACGATGACCTCAGAGATAAGATCGCCGATTTGCAACCTGAACCGGATTTTGCCAATGGGCCTTTCAACACTCCCATCGTATCCAAAGATGGACACAGATGTGTGGCTTAGTTTGCTAGGTGGGATACCCAGCTCTTCGAGTGCCGAAGTAGAGATGAGGTTGAGCGCAGAACCCGGGTCAATCTGGACTCTATGTATCGGCATCTCTTTGATGTACCCTGTGAAGTACAAGGGTCGATTGTGCTTCGTCTCGCCTTGCATGAGGTCTTCCTTATTGAAGGCGATGGTAGCACTTACGGCGTTTTGGACCGAAAGGCATTCAGTGCAAGGTCCTCCAGCTTCTTTCTTTTCTCCCTTTGAGGAGGTTTTTGATTTTGTGACCCTATAGTCCATTTCAATTTGCAGGACTTGCGGGGCATGTTTGTCGACATCCAGATTCAGCCTTTGCAGTTCTGAAATGAAACTATCACGAGTTTGTGGTGACATTCATAATTAGTCTAGGATGTGTAGTCATGCAGGTATGTGTTTGAAATGCTCGATCAAGTCATACTTGAAAGCCTCCTTTAGGCCTGCATTTTCATTATCACCGCCGCTTGGGGCATTTACAGCTTGTTTTCCCGAAGGATTTACATAAGAAGAAGAAGAAGGTTGGTTGTAGTTTTTGTGGTAATCCCGGCCAGAGCTGGTACCTTTCCCAACTTCAAAAGCTTCTAGAGGTTGTTCTTCTTTCGGAAGACCCCCTTCGGGCTCAAGTGGCTGACCTTCCCCATTTGCTGAAAACGCCTTTGCAGTAGCATTGCCGTCTTCAGTTATTGCGTTGCATGGAGCATTTTCCGGGAACAAGTCCTGAACAGCTTCCAACAACTTTTCTTCTTTGTCCAGTATTTCATCGGTCCAGACATCTCCTATGAGGTTGGGTACCTGGGACCAATTGACCGGGTTTTCTTTGAAGACTTCATCAGCTAGAGCTTCTTCATGGTGATCAGTCGGAAGAGGCTTGAATTCTGATGTCACTGTTTCAGGAGACGATGGCTGAGAAGGTGTTATCTCAGTGGAAGTCACACGAGAATATGTAGCTCCAGAAGATATGCTACCAGATACATTTTGAGAGTCCGTGGCCTCAGCAGATGGAGCTTCAGAGGCACTATCATCCTGACCTATCACATTACAGGCAACTTCGATAGAAGATGCCTCCATAATGGACCGTTGGGAACCAGACTCATCCTCCGATGTAAGAGGATCATCAATCCAGCAACTTTCTTCATTTTCCGGAGTCACTGGAGGAGATGCTTGTGGATTTTCCGGGACTTCCGGTTCTGGATTTTGATGAAGTTGGTTGATGCGATCCTGCTCCTGCTCTATGGCTAGACGCTGCAAGATCCTCGCATATTCTTCAAGATCGGGCATAGGAGCCAAATCTTCTTCTTCATCTGCCCCTTGTGGTTCGACCTGGTTGGGATCCACTAGAGCATTTGTTTGTGCTGTGTTAATAGCATTTTGGGAAGCCTCTTGGTCTTCATCATCATCAGACCAGGATCCTTGTGGCTGGAAGGGGTTATACCAGATTACTGTCATAAGGTGGGATTCCGGGATCCATTCTTCCTCGGAGAGATATTCTCCGGTTTCAAGGGATTCCTCCCACTCATCGGTGTCACTGGCAGTGTCACTGGACTCGTACCCATTCATGGAGAATCCAACTACCGAGTTACAAGAGTACGACCCCCCTGCGTAGTCTCATCTCTGAGCCGTGGTGGCATGAAATCACTGAGAGTGAATTTTCTTATCACTCTTGGAACTTTGGGGAGAGACTCCTCTGTTGCCCCCAATGAAGCGGTAGGGGAGGTTTCTGCTTTTTCAGGAACCTCTTGTTTTGTTTGAGCCTTCTCCTGCTGTTTGAGCTTGCGGAGTTGTCTCTTGGCTTGCCTTCGCTGTTGAGCAGTCGGCTTTGTTTTGACGATCTCCCAATTTTCATCTTCTAGGAGATAGGGATATACCCATATGGCCTGTCCTTCTAGTGTTGGGTAAGGCACCAGCTCTTGGGACGTTTGGGTCATTTTTATCACCTTGAAGGAAGTAATGACTTTTTCCTTAGATGATTTGGATGTTTGTCCACATGACACCATGTTAACGGAGGCAGACCCATAGTTTTTGTCAAAGATGATGACTCCGTTTTTCCACATCTCGTTAATCTTCTCTCTAACAACGAAACATTGGTTGAGAGGATGCGAGACCATTTGGTGGTATGGACAATATCGGGGATCGTTGGTTTTGCCAACATCTCCAGGTCTTTTGGGGTCAGGCAAGGTGAGTTTACCATTTGCCAAGAGAGCCCCAAATATTTCTTCAACATCTTCATCGAACGGGTATTTCTTTTCAACTCGTTCTTTGAAGGCATCAAAGAGTTCAGGTCTCTTACCTGCAGCTTTATTTTCAGCTTTCTTTGGTGGCTGAGGAGCTTACTTGGTTTGCACATTGAGAACCTCCTTTTTTTGGCTTGGAGGTCGAAATGGCGGTCTACTCCTTCTTTGATGACTTCTGACTGTTGAGGTCTTTGATCACCGTTTCAGCCTCCATAGACGCTTCTAGGAGTTCTCCTAAGTTTTTTTATTTGTTGCCGATGATCATGGAGCGGATCCTTGCTCTCATATTGTTTCGGCAAATGTCGACTAGCGACGCTTGTGGAAGCATATCTGAGCATTTGTATGCCATTGCTTTCCACTTGTGAATGAAGTCGTATGTCGACTCATTCTCTCCCTGTTTAAGGCTACAGAGCTGAGCCATAGTAACAGGATGATCCTCACCTTTGAAGTGGGTCAGGAAACGTGTCTCTAGCATGGTCCAATTTTGAATGGAGTCCTCTGGCAGAGTGGAATACCAATCAAAGGCCGTACCTTTTTAGGGTACTTGCAAAGAGCCGGATCTTGAGTGCATCTTGATCCGCAATCGTTCCTGTCAGGATCTTGAAGTGGATGACATGCTGTCTGGCTGAACCTTTTCCCGTATATGTTTGGAGAAGAGGTTGTTTGAACTTTTGGGGAAACGGAGCTGAGTCCATCCATAAGGGATATGGTGGCTTGATCCCATGCTCCTTCAGTGTATCCTCTTCTTTTACTTTGGCGAGGATATTGTCCACATCCTTTTTAGTAAGGGCGCGTGACTCATCTTCTTCACCGTTTAATTCATCTTATGGAGGAACTTCCTCATTGTTTGGTGGACTCTGGAGAGTGAGAAGGAGGTTTTCCATCAGAACCTCTATTCTCTGCTGTCCTTGCTCTAGCTGCTGAATGCGTAGAGCCATGTCGTCATGTGGTGGAGGTTGCTCAGAGTTTGTGACCAAGACATTCATCCTTCGTGAGTCGAAAAAGGATACCGTCTTAGTGACTGAGCTGGAACTCATTCTTTTAGATGAAGAGTCCGTAGAATGATCACTCCAATGTCCCTGGCTTGAAGGAGTGGGAGAGTCTTCCTGATGTCTTCTCGTCCAGGAAACGCTGCGAGTCACCGGTCATCTGATATGTATTTTCGTCGCTGACTTCTGGCGTCTTTTGGTTTTGCCAACCATGTGGATAGCAACAACTTGGTCGGGTCTTTCTTTTTCGACCCATTTTTGGGAGATTTGAAGCTCAGAATGCTGGGTTCTTTGCTTCTCTAATCTCTTTTGTCAATATGCCACACGGCGACGTATGCGACGAGCAATTTGACCTTCGCTTAGCTCGGGCTGTGCTCTGGCAATGAAGGACGTGGTCCCCCGTGCGCAGCAACCGAGCTTGTCTTTCTTGAAGACTGGCATGGACAGGATTTGGACGCGGTCCTTAGCCAGTGGCAGTGAAGCTTTAAATTTTACAAGCTCGTCCCCTGTTGAGATGAAGGGTCGAGTTGCAGGAGAGCAGGCCCTGGCAAGTTCTTGTCGAGGCCTTGTGATGCACGACTTGATTTTGGGCTTGTATGAGCAAGCCGGCTCGTGCTGAGTAGTTTTTGTAGTTCGGTGGAGGGTAGGTTTCTCTCCTTTGATGTAAGCAAGAGGATAAAACCTATTCTCCTTGAGAGGAGCCAGGTATTCTGGCTTTGCAGATGTCCGGGACCTTCTTTGTTTTGGTGAAGATCGCGGGGACCAAGTCTTAGGACAGACTTGGTTTTCTGTAGGTTGAGGCCTCATGGGATTGCCACGAGCCTCAAGTTTCTTGGCGACCGCCTTTGGTGTTGAGGTAGCGACACGTTGGGGGGCGGTCTTCTGCTTCTTAGCAGGCACCGTCTCTTCTGCGGGTAGTGGGAATGGTCCTAGTGACCCAAAGACGATGGTCCGGGGAGTGGAGGTCGACCCGGTGTTTTGGGAGTTGCCGAGGGAGGTGATGCTTCGGTAGCTGTTGGGGCGCTTGAAAGTGCCCTTGCTTTGCTTCTCTTGAAGCATGACTTGGTACTTGTTCTCATCGAAGGTGATGATCAACGAAGCTGCCATTGTTAGTTTTGAAAAACTTTTCTGAAACAAGACCACATCCATTAGTAATTACAAGAATATGGTGATCATAAATGGGCTATACTATGGTTTTGTCTTTTCAAATCGCTCAAGGGCATGGCCCGTTCTGAGCGTAATGAAGAAGGCCAAAAGCCATAGATGGTACAATTGTTCTAAACGCAAGTATGGTTGGCTCGAGATGAGCGTTCCAAGGACTGCTAGAAGCAATTGTAAACCTTAATTCAAATTACCGAGAAGCGAAGCTCACTCGAGGTAAAATGATATAAGGTTAGAGATACAAATGTGTCGGTCGCGAATACAATAGACCCAAAAGGGCGTACTAGCACCGCTAGACACAACTGTTGTAAATCGGATCTTTGAAGGACACGAGATGGGATTTTTTGAAATGTCAAGATTGGATTCGCAAAAGAGAGCAAATGGTATTCCAATCCGAATACAGGTTCAAACATTTCTGCTAGCCTATATCCCAAAAAGGAAAGAACCAGGATTTCTCATATTTGAATCCAATAGTGACGAGAGCTTTTTTTTTTTTTTTGAAAAGTCAAGATTGAATTCATAAAAGAGGGCAAATGGTATTCCAATCCGAATACAGGTTCAAACATTTCTGCGAGCCTAAATCCGAAAAGGAAAGAACCAGGATTTCTCATATTTAAATCCAATAGTGACGAGATTTTATTTTTTTTTTGAAAAGTTAAGATTGAATTCATAAAAGAGGGCAAATGGTATTCCAATCCGAATACAGGTTCAAACATTTTGCGAGCTTAAATCCGAAAAGGTAAGAACCAAGATTCCTCCAATTTGAACACAATAGTGACATAAGTTTTTTTTTTAATTTTTTTTTTTTTTTTTTTTGAGAGTGCACATAGGTCTTCCAATTCGGTCTTATGAAACCTTAGTCGATAGATTAGCCCCCAGGTAAGGGTAGGATTACTTAATGAACCCGTTTGAGGACCCTTACCTCGAACAATCTAGCTGCCTCCACACTCTGGACAAGGCTTTTCTTAGATCCACTTTGGTCAAAGAACGCAATTGGTGCGACCTTAATGCTCTCTTTTTTTTTTTGAAAGACCTCCAATGGACCCATTAAAGAGAGGAAAATGGCCCCTCCCAATCCGAACGTTGGCTCAAACATTTCTGCTAGCCATTGCACGAAAAGGAAAGAACCAAAGTTTCTCAAATTTGAATCCAAAAGAGAGAAATTTGAAAAGTTTTTTTTTTTAACTTTTTTTTTTTTTTTGAAAGATCTCCAATGGACCCATCAAAGAGAGGAAAATAGCCCCTCCCAATCCGAACGTTGGCTCAAACATTTCTGCGAGCCATTGTGCGAAAAGGAAAGAACCAAAGTTTCTCTAATTTGAATCCAAAAGAGAGAAATATGAAAAAAAAATTTAAAAAAAACTTTTTTTTTGAAAGATCTCCAATGGACCCATCAAAGAAAGGAAAATGGCCCCTCCCAATCTGAACGTTGGCTCAAACATTTCTGCCAGCCATTGCACGAAAAGGAAAGAACCAAAGTTTCTCTAATTTGAATCCAAAAGAGAGAAACTTGAAAAGTTTTTTTTTAAAAAAAAACTTTTTTTTTTTTGAAAGATCTCCAATGGACCCATCAAAGAGAGTGTAAGACCCCGCCCCGAGAGTTTCCTTTTAGTGTTAATTAAGACGCGTTTTAGCTATAAGTGTGATTAGTGGAAATTCGTTAAATCTAGATTAGAATAGCTTTTTATAGCTTTGAATAATTTTGGGAACTCTTTTGATCTAGTGGGGCCCTTTGGGGGTTCCTTTTATTGTGTCTTGATTAGTTTTGGGATTTATTTATTAATTCTGGAAATCTGTAATTTACTCCGTTTGATGTATTTTATGATTCCCGACAACTTTCGTATTTGTTCCGTTTCCATTCAACACCTCTAAACCCTACTTTGCCATTGATAGGGGTAAAACAGTCTTTTTACACAAAATCTGGACACTATTTTCAATGTCTCCGAAACTCGTAAAATATATACTTTTTGGAAAGTAGAAATTCCGCCGATCAATTCTTCCTTCCTCGTCGAATCCGTCCGAAGCCCGTAGAACGATGTTTTAACCCAATTGGATTTTTAAGTTGTGGGACCCATTGCCATTGTCTATATAAGGAGGAGTCCTTTTCCCTTTTCCTCTTCTTGTAACTTTCTTGAGAAAAAGGAATCCCAGCCCAGCCCTAGAGTTCTCTTCAACTTACCTTACTTCTTGCTTCTTCATCTCTCAATCTCTCTCAAATCTATTGCTAAAGGTAAAATGGAGGTGGTAATCTTCTTCTCCTCCATGAGAGCTTCATCTTGATACCATTTGTAGAGAGAGCCTTCCATTCCAAGCTACATTTTGAGCAAGCTCTTGCCATTAGAGGATTTTCCATGTAAGCTCTTCTTCTCATCTCTTGGTTGTGTGTTCTTCTAGCCATGGAGGTGCTTCACCTTGATTATTGGAAGCGATCTCCATCTATTCCTTGATTTTGACATTCTAGGGTGTAGTGAATGTATTTTGGGGATTTTGTGTAGATTGTAGATTTTGAGCTTGATAGAGGGATTAGAGCTTGACTAGCATATTTGGAGATCAAGGCAAGTGGATGAATGGATTTGATTTGAATAAGTCCTTATTCTATTGAAAGTGTGGATTTTTACTATTCCTATTCCTTTAGTTTATTATGTTCATAATGCTTTTGGAAATGTACTTATTGATATGATTTTTCTCTTAGTTAGTTTTATGAGAATATATGCATTCTTTCATTAAAGTTTATTTTGATCATTATGGACTTCTTAAATGATATTTGTACTTGCATTAAATGAGATCTATGTTGGGGGGAGAATTAAATGCATTGACGGAATGGTGGTTGCTGGAAAGGATTAAATGTTAAATGGAAGGGAATAGACCCATTTCATGTTAGGAAATGGTTGGAGTTGAGGTGAAAGGGTTTCGGAAGGAAAGAACTGAAATCTGCACCTGATGTGTAGTTCCCGTAGCTGGGCGGTCAGCGGGCGGTCACCTTGACGGCTAGCCGACAGGTGACCGGCGGCTAGCCGACCCAGATGCGGTTAGAAACACAGAATGTTGTGTTTTGACAGGCGAACCGCGGTCAGCTAGCGGCTAACCGCTAACCGAAAACCCTGTGACCGCCAGGTAGCCGAGATGTGCGGTTAGAAACACAAAATGCTATATTTTAGCAGGGTGAACCGCGGTCAGCCCCGCGGTTAGCCAGCGGCTAACCGCCAATAACCTCGGCGGCTAACCGCCAGCTAACCGACTAGTGACCGAATCTCACCCAGAATTCCTGAGTCTTTTCTATGGTTTTCAAATATAGTATTTAAAGGTTTGGATGGGTTGTTCTGATGCCCTACCACCTTGGAAAGACCCAGGGGATGACATAAGGAGATTGACTTAGAAAGAAACACCATTTCGGAAAGGTATTGGGACTTTTGGATTCATCAACTTGCATAAGGAAACTTGGTATGTCCTCTATCATTCGAGTACCATACTGGTTTTATCTCAAATTCCGATTTATACACCTGATAGGTCCTGCCAGCCCCATTTATGCAGGAACAGATAATGATACGAATTGTGTGCTTACGAGCACCATGCCCCGCTTGCCCGAGTGTTTTATATTGATATAGTTTGTATATGTTTTGATTTCTCATGTAACCTATGAGTCGGCACCACTAAGCTTGGACGTCCTTGTCAATCTGATCACCTGACTTGGGCCTCCCCCTTGTGCTCCCGCCAGTTGCAACTTGGATCCTGTCCTGTCCCGTTACCCGGTTCCGCGGCCGTGGTCTTGTCTAGCTATATGTATACATATAATGTTGGTTCTCGTCACTTCGTGTGCCCGAGCCCAACGCACTGAATGTGCTCTCATCACCTTAGTGATAGAGAGGATGTAGCTTTAGTGTGGTTGCCATCTAGTCAGTTCCTGTACCTTGAATACCCCACATGATTTATATTGCATCTGTACTTTAAATGATCCATGCATCCTGTTTTATGACAGTTATCGTTTTAATAAGTTTTCGTCATGTCTAAGATGTGATTTGATTTCTTTCTTGGTATTATCTATTCACCCACCTGCCAGACCGTCGTGTCTAACCCATCTTTGTGGTACTCAGGTCCAACTCCCGTTGTTGCCTTTGAGGAGGAGCCAAAGGAGGCGGTCGACGAACCGCAACGATTAGTGGAGTGGCAAACTGACAATGTCATGTAGACATTGGGTTTAGCTTTGAGCGGCGAACATTTTGGGGAAATTATAGAATGATACATGATTTATACTTTTGGTTGTACTGGCCTTTGTTGGCCATTATTTTTGGGGAATGTTAATTTAACTTGATCTTTTTTTTAAACTCTAGCTTCAAATTCTGGGAATGCTAATGAGATCATTGCTCACTCTGTCATCATGTCATACTTATGTGTTTATCAGTTCTATATGATGAGAAAGGATTAAGAGTTTGATTTGCTACACGCTTCCGTACCAATGTAAATGTTCTATGAGTGTGTTTGGAATCCTCACCGCGGAAACCTGTGGGAAATTAAGGAAAAGAATAATCATTGTTAAGGGTAGTTCATTACCCCATCCACACCACCGTCGCGGTCCCGGGTTCCGGTTCGGGGTCGCGACAGAGAGGGAAATGGCCCCTCCCAATCCGAACGTTGGCTCAAACATTTTCGCGAGCCATTGCACGAAAAGGAAAGAACCAAAGTTTCTCTAATTTGAATCCAAAAGAGAGAAAACCCTTTTTTTTTTGTTGAGAAAAGAAAGAATGGAAACAAGTTCAAAGAAAGAAGTTTCCAAAGAATCTCATCTCATGTTTTTTTTTTTAGATACAAGATCCAACATAGGCCACCAACTAGAAGGGAGCCAAGGATTCTAAGCACCGTGTTCTCAACTGAACGAGTCCCACCGGGTATGCCAACTTAATGGACCCGTCTTTTTCTCTCTCTGCCTTCCTCCGTCCCGGGTCCGCCGGGGTGTGGCGGGGTGAAGAAAAAAAGAGGTGAGCATCAACATTTTTTATTTTTTTGTACGGGTATGCCAGATTTTCTATTCTACTTGGAATTTGAAGTGGTGATCCGGAGATTCACCTTCACAAGTAGAAAGGAAATCAAACTTTTTTTCTAACTTTCTATTGCATAAATATTTAAAGAAAGAGACAAGATTTTAAAATGCCGTGAGAGGCGATTTTGTTTAGTTTGCCGTGAGAGGCAGTTTTGTGCCGTAGAAGGCGATTTTGCCATGGAAGGCGATTTACAAATCTTATCAATGATGAAAGACAAGAATTGTGATTTTTGTTTCTTTTAAAAATATAAAATACAATAGAGAAGACAGAAAAAGGGATCTGACTTCTCAAGCGATTGTGGGGACTCGCTCAGATCGACGGTCGCGAGTCATGTATGGACTCCGCCATCGTCCTTCAGATGAGAACACTTGATGCTTTGATTCACTTGGCTTGGCTTGGACCTCAGATTTTTAGAGGATAAAGACCAAGAGAAGGTCATATATCCAATAAAAAAACGAGTAGACGGGCTGAAGAGCCACATCTAGCCATGTTGGATAGAAGGAGGGGGGACCTTAGGGGGGTGGCCCCCTAAGGGACTTTTGATCACCTTATGGCATTTTCTTGCAGCAGAGTTTCTTCAGAGTAGCTGAGCTTCTTTGCGCAGAGATTTCTCCGAGAGTTTTTAGCAATTTTTTGGGGATTTTCAGGACCACTTCAGACAATTTTTCTTGACCACTTCAGACAATTTTTCTGGACCACTTTAGACAATTTTTTTGGACCCTTTCTCCTTAGAATGACCGCCTATTTATAGGCTTTTGGTGGCGATTAGGAGGGTTTTATGGGCATTAATGGTATTAATGCTCCATGATGGGAGGAGTTACAAGATTTAATTCCTTATATTGTAACTCCTTTTTCTTGGATTTTGATTGGCCGATGGACAATAATGGGCATTTAATCTCCATGATGATGGGAGTTTCATGATTAATTACCATGATTAATGTAAGACCCCGCCCCGAGAGTTTCCTTTTAGTGTTAATTAAGACGCGTTTTAGCTATAAGTGAGATTAGTGGAAATGGGTTAAATCTGGATTAGAATAGCTTTTTATAGCTTTGAATAAATTTGGGAACTCTTGTGAACAAGTGGGGCCCTTTGGGGGTTCCTTTTATTGTGTCTTGATTAGTTTTGGGATTTATTTAACAATTATGGATATCTGTAATTTGCTCCGTTTAATGTATTTTATGTTTCCCGACAACTTTCGTATTTGTTTCGTTTCCATTCGAGACTTCTAAACCCTACTTTGCTAATGATAGGGGTAAAACAGTCTTTTTACACAAAATCTGGACACTATTTTCAATGTCTCCAAAACTCGTAAAATATATACTTTTTGGAAAGTAGAAATTTCGACGATCGAATCTTCCTTCTTCTTCGAATCCATCCGAAGCCCATAGAGCGATGTTTTTAGCCCAATTGGATTTTTAAGTTGTGTGACCCATTCAGATTTTCTATATAGGGAGGAGTTCATTCCTTCTTCCCCCTTTTCTTGCAACTTTCCCTTGAGAGCATAGAGAGTTCCAGCCCTAGGTTATTCTTGTGCCTTCTTGCTTCTCTATCTCTCAATCTCTCTCAAACTTATTGCTAAAGGTAAAATGGAAGTGGTAATCTTCTTCCCCTCCATGAGAGCTCCATCTTGATATCATTTTTAGAGAGAACCTTCCATTCCAAGCTACATTTTGAACAAGCTCTTGCCATTAGAGGACTTTCCATGTAAGCTCTTCTTCTCATCTCTTGGTTGTGTGTTCTTCTAGCCATGGAGGTACTTCACCTTGATTATTGGAAGCTATCTCCATTTATTTCTTGATTTTGACATTCTAGGGTTGTAATGAATGTATTTTGGGGATTTTTGTGTAGATTGTAGATTTTGAGCTTGATAGTGGGATTAGAGCTTGACTAGCATATTTGGAGACTAAGGCAAGTGAACGAATGAATTTGATTTGAATAAGTTCTTGTTTTATTGAAAATGTGGATTTTTACTATTCCTATTCCTTTAGTTTATTATGTTTCATAATGCTTTTGGAAATGTACTTATTGATATGATTTTTCTCCTAATTAGTTTATGAGAATGTATGCATTCATTCATTAAAGATTATTTTGGTCATTATGGACTTCTTAAATGATATTTGTACTTGCATTGAATGAGATTTGTGTTGAAAGGAGAATTAAATGCATTGATGAAATGGTGGTTGGAGGAAAGGGTTAGATGTGGAATGGAAGGGAATAGACCCATTTCATGTTAGGAAATGGTTAGAGTTGAGGTGAAAGGGTTTGGGAAAGAAAGAACTGAAATCTGCACCTGATGTGTAGTTCCCGCAGCTGGGCGGTCAGCGGGCGGTCACCTTGGCCGCTAGCCGACAGGTGACCGGCGGCTAGTCGACCCAGATTCGGTTAGAAACACAGAATGCTATGTTTTGACAGACGAACCGCGGTCAGCCCCGCGGTCATCTCGCGGCTAACCGCTAACCAAAAACCCTGTGACCGCCAGGTAGCCGAGATGTGCGGTTAGAAACACAAAATGCTATATTTTAGCAGGGTGAACCGCGGTCAGCCCCGCGGTTAGCCAGCGGCTAACCGCCGATCACCTCGGCGGCTAACCGCCAGCTAACCGACTAGTGACCGAATTTCACCCAGAATTCCTGAGTCTTTTCTATTGTTTTCAGATATGGTCTTTAAAGGTTTGGATGGGTTGTTCTGATGCCCTACCACCTTGGAAAGACCCAGGGGATGACATAAGGCGATTGACTTAGAAAGAAACACCATTTCGGAAATGTATTGGGACTTTTGGATTCATCAACTTGCATAAGGAAACTTGGTATGTCCTCTATCATTCGAGTACCATACTAAGGGTAATAATAGACATACAAGATCCTTATACATGTCGTTTGAATATGGATGCCCCAATATATAGTCCCTAATGGTATAAGGATTCATTGCATTATTTTACTCAGATTATATGTATAATTACCCGATCCTACTGGTTTTATCTCAAATTCTGATTTATACACCTGATATGTCCCGCCAGCCCCGTTTATGCATGAACAGATAATGATACGAAATGTGTGCTTACGAGCACCATGCCCCGCCTGCCCAAGTGTTTTATACTGATATAGTTTGTATATGTTTTGATTTCTCATGTAACCTATGAGTCGGCACCACTAAGCTTGGACGTTCTTGTCAGTCTGATCAACTGACTTGGGCCTCCCCCTTGTGCTCCCGCCAGTTGCAACTTAGATCCTGTCCTGTCCCGTTACCCAGTTCTGCGGCCGTGGTCTTGTCTAGCTATATGTATATGTATAAAATGTTGGTTCTCGTCACTTCGTGTGCTCGAGCCCAACGCACTGAATGTGCTCTCATCACCTTAGTGATAGAGAGGATGTAGCTTTAGTGTGGTTGCCATCTAGTCAGTTCCTGTACCTTGAATACCCCACATGATTTATATTGCATCTGTACTTTAAATGATCCATGCATCCTGTTTTATGACAGTTATCGTTTTAATAAGTTTTCGTCATGTCTAAGATGTGATTTGATTTCTTTCTTGGTATTATCTATTCACCCACCTGCCAGACCGTCATGTCTGACCCATTTTTGTGGTACTCAGGTCCAGCTCCCGTTATTGCCTTTGAGGAGGAGCCAGAGGAAGCGGTCGATGAACCGCAACGATTAGTGGAGTGGCAAGCTGACAATGTCATGTAGACATTTGGTTTAGCTTTGAGCTGCGAACATTTTGGGGAGATTATAGAATGATACATGATTTATAGTTTTGGATGTACTGGCCTTTGTTGGCCATTATTTTTGGGAAATGTTAATTTAACTTGATCTTTTGTTTAAACTCTAACTTCAAATTTTGGGAATGCTAATGAGATCATTGCTCACTTTGACATCATGTCATACTTGTGTATTATCAGTCTCATATAATGAGAATGGATTAAGAGTTTGATTTGCTACACGCTTCCGCACCAATGTAAATGTTCTATGAGTGTGTGTGGAATCCTCACCGCGGAAACCTGTGGGAAATTAAGAAAATGTATAATCATTATTAAGGGTAGTTCATTACCCCATCCACACCCCGTCGCGGTCCCGGGTCCCGGTCTGGGGTCGCGACAATTAATCTCCATAATGATAGGAGTTACATGGTTAATTGTCATGATTAATTGGACTTGTAACTCCCATTTCTTGGCTTCTGATTGGGCCGTTCAAAATAATGAGTTAATGACCCTAATAAATTTCCATAAAAGGGTCATTTAACTTCATTAATTGGCTGCTGAGTCGCTTGAAGAGTCGCGGGCCGCGCCGCGTCTTTTGGAATTCTTCTTGCGATGATCATCGATGGATCCGTACGTTGCTTGATGTCGGATGACGATGAAAATTCAGATATTGGTTGCCATTAATGGGCCGGCAACATCTGTCCAGTCGATTTCTTGATCGGTCGGGCAGAAAGTGTGCTTTCTTGGTCGGTCAGTTGGCAGTTTCGGAGTGTCCGATGATGATCAAATGATTTCGATGGCGGATCCGTGATGTTGACGAAGATCGACGGATATCATGCCTCAAAAATCTGATTTTAAGAAAATCACAGGGGCCAAACATCGCGAAACGTGAAAAAGAACGGAAAAACGGCACTTTTGGCGGAAATCTGGCGACCCGGACTTCCAGGGTCGCCGGCGACCATGGGCCTAGCGACCTTGGACTTTGGTCCATTTTCCGGTCGCCGTTTCTTGGTCGTTTCTCGGGCTTTTTCGCTTCTATTTTCTCCTGTATTTTTCTTTGACATTTCTCCTCATTTTTTGGCTTAATTCATCTAAAGAAAACCTGTCTAAAGGCTGTGCAAATCAAAGCACAAAGTTTCCTATTTTTTGGAAAAGCCGAAGACTCTGTAGCCGATTTTTCGCCAAGAGTTGAAACTGGGTCAAACGATGTCGGAATGACCTGAAATTTGAGGTGAAGCTTCTTGGGCATTAGATAGGACCAACCATGTCCTTTTATTTGAGTTTTAAAGCCGTTTGGGGTCCTGTCGATGCTTGACTTGATTTCACCGTGCGGAAGATGTCGAGCTTTGATGTACGGTCATCCGATGTCCGATTGACCTGAAATTTGACGGGGAGCCTATTGGAGTCATTTTGAGATGATCCATTAGCTCCGATTTGGGTGCCATGGTCCCGGGGAGCTTCGCTGCCGGTAGGCTTGATTTTGCTTTGGAGCATGAAAACCTGGTCAAACATTGTCGGAATGACCTGAAATTTGACATGCAGCCCTTTGGAAGCATGCAGAAGCTACTCATGTGTTTTGTTTGATGAGTGGCGGCATCAGAGGTTCTCGCCGCCGGGAGGCTTGATTTCGCCATTTGAGAGCTGACGGAGGGTCAAACGATGTCGGTTTGACTTGAAATTCGACATGGAGCCTTTTGGAGGTATTTTGAGACCATCCATAGGCTCTGATCAAAGATTTGATGTTTTTGACACTGTCGCTGTCGGGAGCTCCGGCTTAGCTGTTGGAGGATTGAAGTTAGGCCAAATAGTGTCAAAATGGCCCGAAACTTAATGTGTACCCTTCTTTTGGCTACTTTGAAAGATCTTGTAGTTTTTGTTTGGTTTTGTCAAGATCTGATGCTTGAAGCAGCTTTGCCTCTTTTTAGTAGGATGCGGCTCCATATAGCTTTTGATGTTGATGAGGCAAAGTGACATTTTTTGTGTCAACAGAGTTCACTTGCTTTTATATAGTGAAGTTATTTGCAATTAACTATGGGCCCAGATTGCACATGAGATGTGGGGTCGCGGCATCCCAGTTGGAGCCAACTTTCTATGGAATCCCTAGTGGTCTCCACGCTAGCCCAAGATTGGATCATTACTAATTTTACTTGAACTCAAAAGGAAAGGAATTGGAAAGTTACTATTTCTATTTGAAGTGAGACTTCTAATAGTGGCAATAGTAGGAAGAGTGAGTTACTAATTCTTATGGAAATGAGACTTCTATATTAATTAATAAGAGGAGGTTTCAATGGATATAAATAGAGGAGTAGGGCTGGACGTCCAAGGCACCTTCCCTTAAAGGAATGCACACCCAGCGCTAGTGCAATAGTTGCACATGCCCATATCTCTCCTTCTCTATTCTAGTTTCTCTTCCGGTTTTTCCCTTGATGTACTATTTGTTTTTCTCTTGGAGATCCCACAATTCTCCTTGAAGAAAGAGATTTGAGACGGGTCATAGCATGGAAGACAATTGGGTCTTGGATATTCTGATTTGATTTGGAAAGAGTTCTTTGTTAAAGAAAGAGATCAACTTCTCCATTAGAGCACAACCGAGCTCCCAATGTATAGTCTACTTCTTTGTTTGTTGTGGATTTCGTGGTTGCTTGTTTGCTGTTGTTTCTATCTTTTAGATAGAGTTTTATACTGTACATGATCATGAGAAAGAGGCCATGATCCTAGATTGGGTTTTGCAGCCTTTTGGATACTTGATCCCTGTGTTAAGCGGGTCAAAAGTTTTGTAAACCTATCCACGATGCCCACCTATTTCCAACAAAATAGACCATTACTTAGCATAGCATTTTAGAAGAAATCCAATCAATCCATGATAGAGAGAAACACATAGTAAAAGATAATAACTAAAATTTAGAAATTTGTGAAGAATCAAGCATATAACTTGCATGCATCTCTTTGTCTGGATCATTCACTTTCCTCAAGTCCAAATGGGTTCTAAAACACTCCAAACACTCTTCCACAAAGTAAATCTCCAACCTGCACCAAAGATCCCATGAAAAACATCTCAAATCCATAAAATTTGAAAACAATGGAGTCCTCCAAGAGAAAACCTTGCATGCATGATAAAAGGCTCCCTAAGGGTCCAAAGAACCCATGTCTAAAGGGGAAAAACAAAGCCTTACCTGTAGGTGCACAAATTAGCAAGAAGAGCTTGAAGATGAAGTTGGTTTCTAGCAAGAATTTCACAAAAATAGTGTCTTTGGGTAGCTCAGGGAATGAAGAAGATGATGGTGGGGTTTGTTTTCTAATTAGAGATTGATTTCCTTGGCATGCAGAGGAGAGAAGGTAAGAAGAAAGAGAGCAACTTCCCTTAGTTCAATTACAGAAAATGAACAACGAATAAGAAGAAAGAGTGGAACGTGGGTTTTTAAATGGGTGAGTTGAGTTCTGGGTCCCAATGGCCTTAAAACTTCAAAGGATTAAAACTCCTATATGTGGGTCACGGATGAAGTCGACGAAGAAATCTAGTTTTCGAAAAATATATTTTCCTCATATTTTCAAATATCGAGATTTATGCGCAGATTGGGTGTGAAAAGACATATTTGTCCTCTTTCTTGAAAAACGCGATTTCTGTGGTTCGGATTCAAATGAAGTGAACATAAAAGTTGTAGGAATAAAAAAAAACAAATCCAAAAGATCAAAATCAATATTTTCCGAAATCGAAGATCAAATTCCCACACTAACAGGCGTCACACGGGCCATCTTTGGCCCGGTCAAACCAGACTCAATGCTCTCAAAATTCCCCAAAGCTATTCAAAATTCTAATCTAACTAAAAACCCAAGCTAATCGTCCTCTAATCCCACTTAGAGACTAATCATAGTTAATAAAATAATTAAATATACTAAACATGGGTTGGGGGCTGATGTAAACTATTCTAACCAACAATCTAAAATATGAAATTAATAAGATGTAACAAACTACATTAAACTAGTGGATGAATGGTGGTGGAAATGGAAGATTTAATATGAAGATATGGTGTGAAATGTGTAGTATTTTAAAACAAGTTGTGTGAAATGTGAATGATTTTAAAACAAGGATTCAAATTAACAATAATGAAAATAAGATATTAGGTAATAAAAACTCCACTAAGTATGTAATTAATCCAACCAATGCATGTTCTAATTCAACACCCAAATCTACAATCCAATTAGCAATCTCTTGCCTAATTGGATTGGATTATATAACAATAAAGACTAACACAAAGAAAATCAAAGGACAAGATCCTAGATCATCATCTATATACCCTAACAATAATTCATCAAAATCAAGCTACAAAAGATCAAAGATAAGGGCTCTAGAGCATGCTATGTGAGTGCACTTAATCCAACTACAAAGCATCAATTGAGATTGTCCAAGCATCAAGTGTAAAGATACAACATGAGAAATGAGAGAGATTAGCTTAATTAGATCTAAAATCTACTAATCAATCAAGGCACAAGTATGAAATTTAAACTAAAACATGCATGTAATTGGATTAATCACATTACTTTGCTTCAAAAGGAGAGCCTAATCCAAGAACTCTAGCTACTAAACATCAAGAAAGAGCTCCAAATCTTCATTAATGATCTTCAATTACACACTCTCTAGATTAGATACACTTAAGCTACTAATTACAATCTAAAAATATAGAGAAGGTAAAATAAAATTACTAAAATATTAACTTGCCAAAAGATTTCTCCCTCTCCACGAATACATTCTAATTTATAGAAACATTGAGGACTCATTTCATTTGGAAAGCTTTGATTGGCATTGAGATGTTAGAGTTGGATGAATATTTTCTATATAAAAGCCTTTGCAATTGTTAGGATTTGAACATAAAACCTATTTCATACCCACCCAAGGTCTAACCAATACCCCAACCACCATTTGTGTTAAAAAATGACTTCTTCTGTTCTTAATGCCTTCTCCTCTAATTTTGGAATTCTTCAACTCTTCCTAAGATTTCTTCACTAAATTTTTTTCATGTAACTTCTTTAGTGAAATCTCTTCTTGAGCATTGGGACACTATCCATAAGGTTGGGGTAGTCGCGGGGTCCACTTGCACAAGAGAAATTATATAAAAATACACTTCAGAAATTATCAAATTTATGCATGAAAACTTTCCTGCTTCGTATCTTACTCGTCCAAACTCGTATGAATGCACATGAGTAGCCAATTTCACTCAAAATTCCACATCCAATGCAATGTTGCAAAGAAACGACGTCATTTTACAAGTTAGAATGAAATTATAAGCACTGATAATCCGATAATCCATTAATTTACAAAAAGGATAAAATCTCCGTGTAAAGCAAACGATATACATATGAGATACTGATAAAATATGGACCAATGATGAGTAAAATATGCAATATTTAACACTCATCAACGGCTAATCAAAAACCAAGAAAAACAAGTTCCAAAGGAGTTACAAATCATGATATTAAAACATGTAACTCCTCATAACTGTTAGTTTTGTGGTCTCAATCCACTAAGATTAATGAAATAAATTGATTAATTTCTTTATTTATCAATAAATTCATGCTTTCCTTATATGAGATGAATGGTGTTTTTTTACTTGTTTGCACATAACTAATACAAATAACATGATGGTTCATTAGATGAACTTGAGTCCATAAGTATACTAGATGCAATACATGTGTATGGATGAGATCCACTTACGGGAGACATGTATAGCATATCTTATACTTGAATATCTTCACAACCAATGATGAGACTAGACATCTCATCTGACAAGGTTGCAGTACTTTGATTACTATAAGATAGTGTGATTTGTCTCGATCATCAGAATGTAAGATCTTGGATCATAGTATTGGTACATTGTATTGAAGGACCATGAGAAGCACCTTATGAACACTGTCTTTACTTTAAGGTCTGCTCTCATAATTCCCTAGCAATAGGCTCTCAATCCTGAGACATTAATGAACTCAAGTTTTCTATTTATTCATTTTCTTTGAGTCACCAATGAGTGAGGCCAATTGTAGGTCAACACTTCCGTGATTTGGGTATATGGTAGTAGAGTTGTGGGAACATTCGATGGTCAATATGGAATCTATCTTTAATATCCCCTTGTGCCAATTAATGGATTTATCATTGGTAAGTGCGCACCCATTCCAATTAAGAGTTAATTGGATCAGTACCAAATGATCATTATATTTAATTAGGGCACAAGGATAATAAGATATGGATCTAAGTTTGGAATACATGTCCAATTGATCTATGGATATTGATGGAGGGGCCTACTTGTGGACATTGAGAAGTTTAGGGTCTTCATGTGATTTATTCCTAAGACTGGAGTTCAATTGCATTTATTTAATGGAGTCATTTGCAATTAACTGCGGGCCCGAATTGCACATGAGATGTGGGGTCGCGGTGTCCCATTTGGAGCCAGCTTTCTAAGGAATCCCTAGTGGTCCCCACGCTAGCCCAAGATTGGATCATTACTAATTATATTTGAACTCAAAAAGGAAAACTACTATTTCTATTTAAGGTAAGACTTCTAATAGTGGTAATAGTGGGAATAAATGGTTACTAGTTATTATGGAAGTTGGACTTCTAATAATAAAGAAAGAGAGGAGTTGCAAAATTATAAATAGGAGGCAAAGGGAGGCCTTGGACGTCAATCCCATGATTATTCTAAGAGATTCACGCCCATCACTATTTTGTGCAAGAGTTGCACTTCTTCTCCTTCCCCTCTCTCTCTTCTAGTTCCCTTCTAGTTTCCTTAGAGATTCTAGTTAGTATTTCTCTTTGAGATTCCACCATCTCTCTTGAGAAAAGAAATCTGAGACGGGTCATAGCGCGGAAGACGATTGGGCCTTGGAGATTCTTATTTGATACGTGAAAGAGTTTCATCATCAAAGAAAGGAATAACTCCTCCATTAGAGCACAACTGAGCTCCATAGGTATTTTTTACTCCTTGTATAATGTGGAATCTCGTGGTTGCATGTTTGCTGCTGTTTCTATCTTCTAGATAGGGTGTATTACTGTACATGATAATGGAGAAAGAGGACATGGATCCTAGATTGGGTTTTTGTAGCCTTCTGGATAGTTGATTCCTAAGTCAAGTGAGTCAAAAGTTTAAAAAACCTATCCTAGAGGCCCACCTATTTCCAACAACCACATGTGGAATATGCCACCATATATTATGTGTGTCCCTTGGCCTTTCATCTCCTCCAAGGCCTTTCAAGTTCCACCCTAAGCCTATAAAGAGGGATCTTTGGCTCCATTTCAAGGCATGCAAGTCCTAGACAAAGTTCTTCACATTGCACACAAGCTCTCTTACAACGGTCTCTCTTCTCCATTGTTGAAAAAGTACGACAGCAAACTATTAGATTGTATGACCTCAATCCAGTGGATAATACGGATAAATTGATTTATTTCATTAATTAATTTATATTTTCATGATTTATTCATGAGATGAATGGTATTTTATTCTATGTTTGCACATGACCAATACAAAATGACATGATGGTTTATGAGATGAATCGGAGCCCACAAGTAGATTAGATGTGATTCACATAAAGGAGACATAGATCCATAGTTATTAATTTTGTTTCGTTTTGGCCGAAATGCCTGAAATTTTTATTTCGGTCAAGTGGCCAAAACTTCTTTTCGGATTGAATTTTGGTCAATCTCGGCCGAAATTCAAGATTTCGGCAGATCTCGGCCAAAATAGGGGATTTCGGCCGAAATGGAATTTTACATAATTAATTTTTTTTTTACTTTTTTTACACATATATTTTGTATTTCTTATATATTCATAAAATATAATTCAAAAAAATTACTATAATGGATTAAATCTATATTTATTACTTTTTCTATTTTTCTACTTATATATGTAATATATTATGTTATATTTTCCCCAAAATATAATTTTGAAAATTTTCGCCGAAATCCCGAATTGGCCAAAACTTTTCATTTTGTAGGCCAGAGCGAAATGAGGTCCGAAACGATATTAACAACTATGCATAGATCACAAATCTTATACTTAAATTGATTCACAGCAAGTGATGAGATTGGCATCTCATCTGATAAGGTTGCTGCACTGTGATCATTATGAAATAGTGTGATATGTCTCGATCATCAGAGTGTAAGATTCTGGATCATTGTGTTGGTACATTGGATGTACTGAAAGACCATGAGTAGTACCTTGTATAAATCTATCTTTGATTAAAGAACTGCTCTTATAATTCCTAAGCAATAGGCTCTTAGTCTTGAGAGATTAGTGAATTCAAGTTTCTACTATATATTTACTTTTAGTCATCAATAAGTAAGGCCAATTTGTAAGTTAACACCTCGATGTCTTGGGTACGTGGTAGTGAGGCTGTGGGAATATATAATTCTAAAGATGAAATCTATCCTCATAAATATCCCCTTATGCCAATTAATGGATTTTACCATAAGTGTGTGCGCACCCATCTCAATTAAGAGTTAATTGGATGGTACTGATGATTATTGTGATTAATTGGGTCACAATGATAATAAGAGATGGATCCAATTTGGTTGGACATATTTATTCCAATAGATCCATGGATATAATTGATGAAAGGGCCTATTTGTAGTAATTGGGAAGTTTAGTGTCTCTTTGTAATTATTCTTAAGATTGGAGTGCAATTGCATTTAACTAGTGAACTTATTTGCAATTGACTGTGGGTCCGGAGTTCACATGAGTTGTGGTGTCCTGATTCCTAGTTAGAGTTAGATTCTAAAGAATCACTAGTGGTCCCCATGCTATCCCTATTAAGAGAATGTTACTAATCTTATTAGAACTCTTAAGGAAGAGTATGATACTTATTAAGAATAGAAGTGATACTTCTAATCTTGGTCTAAGAGGAGGTGTGCCATAAATTATAAATAAGAGGTGAGAGTTGGAGATCTCTACACAACAATTATCTTTATCTTCCTCCTCTCCCTTATCTGGTTTCCTATTAGAGATCTATGGTTTTTCTTCTACTTGGAGATCCTACCATTCTCCTATAGAAGTTCTTTAAGAGGGTCATAGCGCGGAAGAACACAAAGGCAAGGGAGATCAAAGATTGAGAAAATAGTTTTTCGTAGAGATCAAGTTCTCGATTAAAGCAGAACTAAGCTCCAAAGGTATAGATCTATTATCTATTTGTATTAGTAGATCTAGTTATGCTCGTTGTTTCTTAATCTATCTTCTTGACGAATGTTTGATCTTAACGCATGAGATTAGGGTTTTAGATCTTGGGATTGGGTTTTTGGCCTTATGGACATTTGATCCCTGCATCAAGTGGGTCAAAACTTTTGAATACTTATTCTCGAGGCCCACCTACTTCCATCAATTGACACCAGAAGGTGGTTGAAGACCCTTGGGGGCCACCCCCAATGTCATTTTCTTCTTTCTCCATGACTTAGATACGGCCCCTTGGCCTATCTACCTGGATTTTTTTATATTAAATATAGGCTCTAGCTGATCCTTACTCTATAAAATCTGAGGTTCAAGCCTTTGTCAAGATATGGATAAATATACAACGCCTCTCCCCTCTTTGCTGAGCACCAATGTTCACCTTACATGATTGTGGCGGCCCACCTGGGGGTAGGACCGGAGACCTATACGTTTTCGCCATTTAAACTGAGTGCCCAATCAATTTGATAGTCCAGACCATTCAGATGGGTGCCAAACTCGGGATTAGTGACTATCAAAGGAAGGTCTTATTTTATGATCCTGTTAGATGGATAATAAGGTGGGGCCCATTAGGTGCTTGCGCATGCACAGCTCACATTGGGTGGTGGGTCTCCATATAAAACACTGTTGATCATTATTTATATTCTTTTTCTTTTTTCACATTTTGTAATTCTCTGTCTTTAAGTAATATATTGAAAATAGACACATCGCATTATTTTACAATATTTGAAGCCTATCACCAATACTTGTGACTGCTAAAGCTTAGCATTTTTCAATTTGGGGTTAGCTGATGAGGTTGATTATTTGCCTGGCCGTATTCATAAAGAGAATTACAAAATATAGCAGAAATTTTAAAAATGCCGTGGAAAAAATGTTGGATGCAATGTCGTTTAAGCAACTGTTTTTTGTTTGCAATGACCAATTATTAAAGTTATAAATAGCTTGGTTAACAAATGAGTTCCATGTATCCAAACAGGGATTTTGAACACTTGAGGTTATAAGGTAAGTAGTTCCTCTGCCTATCTATCCTCAGGCCCCCACTCCGGAAGTGTAGGCTGTAAAAACGACACCTACTTAGATCGAGATGAGATCGGGGTTAAACTTCTTAGGACGGGGAATGCTGAACTCCAAGAACCTGAAAGGGAAGGAGAAAGACTAGGGTCAGAGGCCCTGACTGCCGTGAGCCGAAGGCACTCCGATGCCTGAGTCAGCTCTGAGAAAACTAAACAGGAGGAGCAAGAGAGGAATGAGAGCGTGTGTAGTATTGAGGGTTGTGTGTTGCGTATTGCATACCTCTTATGGGACTGATCCCATGCATATATAGGCGAGTGTTCCTCGTTCATTCTCTCTGTGAGTGGGGGTAGGTGAGGTGAGGTCCCATCGATCCTTACCCTGACTGGCAGTAGTAGGTGAAATGGATAACACCCCTCCCTCTCTTTCCACGCCTTCAGCCAGTTGGCGTACAGGAGTGATAAAGCACGCCTCTTATCGTCATAAATGAGCGATCCTATCGCCATAAATGACTGCTCATATATCTGTCAGAGCGCGCCGTATTTCCAGTAGGAAGGTGGCGGCCCATTCTGACTAGTACTGTGGCCTGGGACCAAGGATGGCCTGGCCGCGGCGCGCCTTTGTACCGAGCTGGCATTATGCCGAGCTACCGAACTGTGGTGCTGAGCTACGAAGCTATTGACCGAGCTACCGAGGTGCCAAGGTATTGACCGAGCTGCCGAGCTGACGATCGTTACCCTGACAGAGGCTGATGAGTTCGGCGAGTTTAGCCGTGATCTTTGTTTAACTTCGTCACCACGGTGTTTTACCCACACAATTGCCCCCTAGCTTTTGACTTTTGAGAGCTTCCCAGCTCGAGGAGGTCAGAAGCTTGATGATCGTACAGCTGACTCCGCTACCGAGCTCAAGTGGGGGCTATCGTCGTATGAGGGTAGTACCGGGACGAGGGACTTCTGATCAGGAGGGCCCCTTTGGCCCTGGAGGTTGCTGCCATCATGCGTTCTCCTTCGAGATGTCTCTTCGCCTGTCCAGGGCATTCAATAGTCCTCGGATATCGCGCTAGCGGTGACACGTGTTGCTTCTTTTAGCTGTCTTGCAATTACTTCGAGGAGACGTTAGGGCTGCGAGACGGGACGTTAGGGCTGATTGAGGGGACGCCTCTTAAAAGGCTCTCCTCGAAAGTCGAATTGACGCCCCCAGGCCTTATAAATCAGGGCGCCTCCTTCGTCTTCACTTTCCTCTGCTTTCTTCAGATTTCTACTGCGCTTTGCAAGAGAGCTTTCTCCGGCGCCTGCAGACTTCCGTCGATCCTGATTGTGCAGTCCCAATTTGTAGGACTCCTCTCCGTTCTCCTTGTCTTTTTCTTTTTAGATAGGTCCTCGTCTGAGTCGAGAATGGGGGTCTATAGACATCTGTTAGGAGACCCAGGCTCCATAGACCATTTTAGGGATTTATACAAGGTCCCCTCCAATGTGGAGGTCAGACCAAATGACCCTGATGATGGCCTCACTTATCGTGATGGCTGGATGCCGTTCTGGCTGGTTTCTGTAGTGGAAGGGGGGGTCCGCTTTCCCCTGCACCCACTGGTCCGGGACTGCCTCTGGGAGTGGAGGTTGTGCCCATGCCAACTACTCCCCAACGGGTACAAAATCAAAATGGGGGTAGTGCGGCTCAACCAGATCCTGGGAATTGGCCTCGGTGTCCCAGACATCGAGGACACGTATGACCTCTGCAAATCCGCGGAGGGGGACACTTACTATCTCCGGCTGAGGGTCCGCCGGACTGCATTCGTGACCGCGCTAGAAGACTCCAACAGGTACGCGGGTGAAGACCGAGTACTTGTCAGAGGAAGATGGGAGTTCGGTGAAGCAGAGCCTGCTACCTCAGTCCGGGTCCCTCGAAAAATAGGGATTCCTCCAAGTAAAGGCCGAAGTTCTTTCGGTTTGTAGTTCTTTCCTTTATCCCTGTCTGGCTTTTTGACACGATTTTGTCTATGCAGATTTTCGCGAAAAGAGGGAGCTCGCGAGGAGGAACCGCTGGAAAGTGAACAGCGCCTGGCACGAGCGAGTGAGGAACTACCGCGCCACAACTGTCGTGCTGCGTGGTCTCTCCTGGGGTACGTGCCCCACTACAGGTCCTTCAACACCTCTAGAAAGGTGTCGGGAATAGACTCCGTGCTGAGCGGGGAAGGCGCGAGTCAGAGAACAGAGACGACCGTGGTACCAAGCTCGGCGGTGGTGACCGTTGCGATTCCCGCCGGTCGTCTGGTTGAGTCGGCAGAACGTGCTCCAGCAGTCTCCGCCGCGGAGCCCGCCGGAACTTCGAGAGCCAAGCCCCCGTCTTCCCGAACGAGGCTCGTAGCGTCCAGTTCGGAGGAAGAGGAAGAGGAAGAGGAAATGCTACGCCAGCGTGGGCGACGCTATGCCGCGGAGGATCTGGCCGCGGCGGCTTTTGGAGACATTGGAAGCGAGGTCCGGGATCCTCCACAGGCAGTGGCCGCGACGCCTCCGGGATTCCCGGGTGGTACTCATGCCCCAGACGCCGAGACGGTTGGTTCTGCCGTGACTGTGGCTGCTCGGCCTGACGAGGCAGAGGTCGTCATAGCTCCGCCTCCGGCCGTGATTGCAGACGACCCACCCTCGGATCGTGCCGTGGGGGCTAGAGGTCGGGCTCGCCCCGCCGAGGTCGTTGAGAGCGGACGACCCGAGAAGAGGGCAAGGGTCGAGGCCTCGCCTGGCCCCTCTTCGCCCCCGCCTGCTGGTGGGAGGATCCTGCCTCCTCCTCTGGCTCCGTGGAGGCCGGCCATCGAGGAGGTTCTGGGGAGACCGCTGGCCGAGACAGACCGCGCGACCGATCCCCAAGTGGTCGCAGCGCTAGGGCGAGCCTGCGCCCTCCCTCAAGACATGGCAAGGTGGGCCGAGATGGACAACGAGTCCCTCCTGCTCTCCTCGATGCGATCCCTGGTGTCGGTAAGTGCAGTGTTTCTCCTTCAGCTTTTAGTCCTGTGTCGTTTTATTGACTTCGGGTTCTCATCTTGCAGCTGCTGCAGAGGTGCCAGGTGGGCATCGAGAGGCTCGATGCAGCCGAGGCGCGGGAGGCGGAATGGGTCGTCGAGAGGGACGAGCTGTGGGAGTCCTTGGCGTCCAAAGACGCGACCCTGGCAGAGGTGACGACCAGGAACGCCGGCCTCGTCTTTGATTTTGAGGAGTCAAAGGTCGAGGTCGAGCGTCTCAAGGACGAGCTGGAGGACGAGAAGAGACAGAACCTCCACCTCTCCTCCGAGCTCGACGATCTCCGGATTGCGACGAAACGACTGGAAGACGACCTGGAGAGTGCGAAGGGGACAAACAGGAGACTCATCTCTCAGCGGAACCAGGCGCAAGGTTCCCTGGAGATGGCGTTGAGGGGGAAGGCGGCCGAGATTGAGTCTGCCCTAGCAAAACAAGAGGCCAGGCTCAAGGAGGAGTTCCTCGCCGAGCACGACTCCATCATGGGGGAGGAGGTCGGCAGGCTGTCTGCTGATTATAAGGCTCAGCTGCCGGGGATCCGGGACCGAGCCTGGGAGCTCGGGTGGAAGGCAGCCTTGCAGAAGGCTGGGGTCCCCGAGGATAGCCCTCTTTTCCTAAATCCCCCAAGATTTTCCTGCTCGGACTCGGAACTTGCGGCCGTGTCTCAGGCTTCTGTCCTTCCTTCGCAGTCTTGCCCAGAGGCGAACGCTGCTCTCGGGGCGCCTCAAGAGGCTCTTGCTGCCAGTGCTGATCCCGAGGGCTGCCAAGTGGCAGTAGTCGTCGAGGTCCCTCCTGAAGATGTCGCGGTCGTGCCTGAAGCTGCCCCAACCGCCACCGAAGCCAGTGCGGTCGTGGCCGAGGTCCCTCCAGAGATTGACTGCAATGTGGAAGCTGCAGCCCTCTGAGGCTTTTTGTAATTTTTGTAATTCTTTCTTTTATCGCATCTCCCTTGTAATTCTTTTATCTTGTAATCAGTCGCTTTGATTAATAAAAACCCTGAAACTTTGCTCGCATTCTGGCTCTCTCCTTGTTTCTGATGAAATGTGTGGTCGACCCTATGTCACAATGTTTTTCTGTCTAAGTTGTTGGTCCGGATAGCCGAACTCCTGGCCATCCTTAGGATTGAGACATCCGCCAACGACCGAGACCCGGTGCATGAACCGTGGTCCCGATCGGTTGTGTATCCATAGTCTCTCCCCCAGCTTTCGACCTGTGAGTTCCTTGGAGCAGGTCGGGAGCTGAGTGGCTTAGTCAGGCCGGGAGTGATCTTTTTATGAGTACCTGTGATGCGTTACCGAGACGGAGGAGTCTCGGTTCAGGTAGGGCTCTTCACCTTCTGCTGACGTGGAGTGCCTCATGAGGCTCTTTCGCTGACGTGGAGCGCCTCATTAAGTTCTCTTCGTCAGTCGAGGCAGTTGCCCTTTCGTATGTCGAGGCATTTATTTTCTCGTCTGACGCGGCATTTAATAGTCCTCTGGAAATGCGGCGCCGTTGCCACATGTCGCCTCTCCGAAGGGCGGGCAATCATATCTGCAGGACGCCCGGGCTGTCCAAGACGACATTAGGGCTATTCGAGGTAGGGCTGTATTGAAGGCTTCTCTCGAAATCTGAAACGGCGCCTCCATCCCTTATAAATTAGGGCACCTTCTCCGTCTTCCCTCTTTTCGATCCTCAGAATCCTTGCTGCAATTTGCTGAAGAACAGTACTACCCCTGTTGCCTGCGAGCACACTGTTCGCACAGCTCTTCATCGTAGGGTCTCTTCCTTCCGTCTTCACCCTTTCCAGTAGGTAGTCCTCCGTCTAGGGTAGAAAATAGGCATTTACAGGCATTGGCTGGATGACCCACTGTCCATAGGTTTGTTCAGGGAGGCATACAAGGTCCCTGCGAATGTAGAAGTCAGGCCAGACGGCCCTGACGACGGCATTATATACAACGACGGCTGGATGCCATTTTGGCTGGTATCCGTCGTGGAGGGAGGAGTCCGGTTCCCCCTTCACCCACTCCTCAGGGACTGTCTCCGGGAGTGGGGGTTAAGCCCCTGCCAGCTGCTTCCCAACGGGTACAAGATTATCATGGGAGCAGTGCGGCTCAACGAGATACTCTCGATCAACCTCGGTGTCTCGGACATCGAGGAGGCGTATGACCTCTGCAAATCCGCAGAGGGGCATACGTACTACCTCAGGTTAAGGCTCCACCGAACTGCCTTCGTGACCGCGCTGGAGGATTCCTATAAATACGCGGGGGAGGACCGTGTCTTTGTCCACGGGGCATGGGAGTTCGGCGAGGCGGAGCCCAGCACCACAGCCCGGATACCACGCAGAATAGGAGTCCCCCCAAGTAAAAACCGAGGCCCCCTGGATTTTGTATTTTAATCACGTTTCGTTCCTTCTGTTGACATCGTTCTGTTTCTGCAGGTTTTCGACAGAGGAGGGAGCTTGCCAGGAGGAACCGGTGGAAGGTGAACAGTGACTGGCACGAGAAGGTGCGGAAGTACCGCGGCCATCACTGCCAAGCCGCGTTCTCGCTCCTGGGGTACAAGCCGCACTACAAGTCTTTCATCACTCCGAGGCGGGTGACCGGGATCGACTCCGTGCTTCACGGGGAAGGCATCGGACCGGACACCGTACATACCGAGGTCCCTGTCCCGGAGACGGTGACTGTCGCGATTCCCAGCGGCATCCCAGTAGAATTGGGCGGACAGTTTCCTGTCCGTGAACCAGCGGCGACCAAGAGAGCCGAGACTGGGCGCAAGCGGCAGAGGCAGAAATTTGTCATCTCCAGCGAGTCCCGGAGCACATCCAGCTCGGGAGAGTCCGAAGTCGAGATGTTGCGCGGTCGTTGCCAGCGCTTCGTGGCCGAAGACCTCGCCGCCGCAACATTTGGGAACATGGGCGGGGCCTCGGACTCCTGTCGAGGTGCCGACGTCGCTCCAACTTCATCGTCGGCGGCCGCTGCAAAGGTTCTCGCTCCCGAGACCGAGACGGTTCCGGAAGCAACCGACGGTGCTC
Organism: Persea americana; assembly: GCA_029852735.1. Taxonomy (NCBI): domain Eukaryota; kingdom Viridiplantae; phylum Streptophyta; class Magnoliopsida; order Laurales; family Lauraceae; genus Persea; species Persea americana. The sequence continues at coordinate 21,744,484 of CM056817.1, forward strand.
AATCAGGACCTCCTGCAGCAGCCGAGGTCGACGCGGGTCCTCCGGCCATCGTCATTGGAGAATCGCACTCCGACTTAGGCAGAGAGGGTACTGCCGAGGTCGTCGAGGCGCGCAGGCCGGAGAAGAGGCCCAAGGTCGAAGCCCCATCTGCCCCGGAGCCTGCCATGTCGGTCGGGGGGTCCGCCACTCCCTCTGATTTTATCCCTTGGAGACCGGACATCGAGGGGGTGCTGGGGAGGCAACTAGCCGAGTCGGACCGAGCGGTCAATCCCGAAGTGGTTGCCGCTCTGGGACGAGCTTGCGCCCTTCCCCAGGATATGGCAAGGTGGGCGCAGATGGATAATGAATCCCTGCTGCTTTCCTCAATGCGGTCATTGGTGGCGGTATGTACACTTGACTCATGTTCTCTTTCTTTTTCTGCTGCATTTCATTTGGTGACACTCTGTTCTTACTGCAGCTCTTGCAAAAGTGCCAAACTGGCATGGGAAGGCTGGACGCAGCCGAAGCCAGGACAGCAGTTTGGGCAGCGGAGAAAAAGGAGCTGCTGAAGTCCCTGGCGGCAAAGGATGCGACCCTGGAGGAGGAGGCGAGCAAGAATGCGGATCTTCTTGCCGAGCTCGACGCAGCACGGGCCTTGGCCGAGCACCTCAAAGAGGAAGCAAAGGAGGCGAAAGATCAAAACGCCCACCTTTCCTGGGAGCTAGACGAGGTCCGGCTTGCGTCGTCGCGGAGGGAGGAAGACATGCAGATGCTGCGGGGGACCAACAGTAGGCTCATCTCCGAGAGAAAGCTAGCTGAAAGAAAGCTAGAGATGGCTCTGGAGGGGAAGGCGGCCGAGCTCGCGCGGGCTCTCAAAGGGCAAGAAGCCAAACTCAAAGAAGAGTACCTAGCCGAGCAGGAGGCCGTGATGAACGAGGAGGTCAGCAAACTGACGGCTGACTACAAGGCGCAGCTGCCAGGAATCCGAGACAAGGCGTGGGCACTTGGGTGGAAGGCGGCCTTAAAGAGGGTTGGTGTCCCTACGGACAACCCTATCTTCCAGAATTCCCCCAGGTTTCCTCGCTCGGATTCAGAGTTGCGAGCCGTCTCGGAATTCGCCCCCAGCCCTTCAGCCTCGGAGGTCCCTCCTACTCCAGTCGCCCCCGCTCCTCCAGTGGTTCCCGAGACTGCCTCAGCCGTTCCCAGCGAGAGCGCTGTCGGGACCAATTGTAATGAGGGAGCAGCAGCTCCCTAAACTATGTACTCTTTTTTTTTGCCATACATTGTATTCAAACGGATCTTTCCATAATAAAACAACATTTTTTTTTTGGTCACTTGTTCTGTGAATGATCTTGATTTTGCTTATGGTGGAATGAGTATTGACGCAAGTAGTTTGCCGAGTAGTTTGATAGGTACTAAGCGAGGGCGGTTGGCCCTCTGAACAGAGGAGCGGAGCCGCGAGGGTGGTACTGATACCGGACCCTGATGTGCGTCTGGCTGTGCCGCCCGAGCTGGTGAAGGCACCGAGCTGAGGGCGGTTGGCCCTCTGAACAGAGGCGCCGAGCCGCGAGGGTGGTACTGTTACCGGACCCTGATATGCATCTGGCTGTGCCGCCCGAGCTGGTGAAGGCACCGAGCTGAGGGTGGTTGGCCCTCTGAACAGAGGCGCCGAGCCGCGAGGGTGGTACTGTTACCGAACCCTGATATGCTTATGGCTGTGCCGCCAGAGCTGGTGAAGGCACCGAGCTCAGGACGGTTGGCCCTCTGAGCAGAGGAGCCGAGCCGCGAGGGTGGTACTGTTACCGGACCCTGATATGCTTATGGCTTTGCCGCCAGAGCTGGTGAAGGCACCGAGCTCAGGACGGTTGGCCCTCTGAGCAGAGGCGCCGAGCTGCGAGGGTGGTACTGTTACCGGACCCTGATATGCTTATGGCTGTGCCGCCAGAGCTGGTGAAGGCACCGAGCTCAGGACGGTTGGCCCTCTGAACAGAGGCGCCGAGCCGCGAGGGTGGTACTGTTACCGGACCCTGATATGTATGTCGAAGCTGGCGATGGCGCCGAGCTGACAGTTGATATCCCGAATAGAGGGGTTGACCCGCCGTGAACCTTGAAGCAATGCAAAGACTCTTTCCAGAAAAGTTGCCTTTTATTGATATTTGATTTCTTTAATACATTTTTCAGAAGTAGAATTTTTTGAGATGCGTCGCGTTCCATGGTCGCGGGAGCGGCTTCCCTTCCATATCTTCGAGTCGGTAGGCAGATCTCCCGGCCGTAGAGGTTATTCTGAACGGTCCCTGCCAGTTGGGCGCCAGCTTGCCTTCGTTAGGATCTCGGTCGCCAGGAAGTGTTTTCTTCAAAACCAACTCTCCTATCGCGAATCTTCTCTCTTTGACCTTCGGGTTGTATCCCCTGGCCAACTGCTGTTGGTAGGCGGCCAGGCGGATAGCTGCCGCCTCTCTTCGTTCTTCAGCCAAGTCCAGCTCTCGCGCCACGTTCAGATCGTTCAGACCCTGGTTACAGAGTTTCGACCTCAAGGTCGGGAGGCCAACCTCAAGGGGAATAACTGCTTCCATGCCGTAGGCAAGGGAGAACGGGGTAGCCGAGGTGGAACGCCTTGGGGTAGTTCGGTAGGCCCATAGAACGCTTGGCAGCTCCTCTGCCCATCGACCTTTGGCTCGGTCGAGTCTCTTTTTAATTCCGTCGAGGAGCACTTTGTTTGAGATCTCGGCCTGACCGTTGCTCTGAGGGTACGCCGGGGTGGAGTAGATGTTGCGAATGTCGTACTCCTGGCAGAAACTCTTGAAAAGGTTGGAATAGAACTGCGTACCGTTGTCGGAAATGAGAGTGCGGGGAATTCCAAATCTGGTGATGATGTTCCTCCACACAAAGTTCTTCGTGTCTAATTCGGTGATGGAGGACAAAGGTTCAGCTTCGACCCATTTCGTGAAGTAGTCCGTGGCCACAATCGACCATCTTTTGTTCCCTGGAGTTCGGTGAAGTGGTCCGACGATGTCCAGGCCCCACTGGGCGAAAGGCCATGGACTGGAGAGGGGGCTCAGGTCCTGGGCTGGCTGGTGGAGAGAGTGAGAGAACTTCTAACACTTCTCACATTTTCGGGCATAGAGCTGGGCGTCCTTCTGCATGTACGGCCACCAGTAACCTTGGCTGATAGCCCGGTAAGCAAGAGACCGACCTCCTATATGACTGCCGCAGATTCCTTCGTGAATTTCGTAGAGGAAATCGTCGACTTTGCTGGGGTGAACACACTGGAGGTAAGGCCCTGTGAATGATTTTTTGTAGAGCTTGTTGTCTGGGGAGAGCCAGAACCGGGTCGCCCTCAATCTGACCTTTCGAGCTTCAGTCCTGTCCTCGGGTAGCTGGTCCTCCTTCAGGTATGCAATGATGGGGTCCATCCAGCTCGGGCCGAGATCAAGGCACATGAGCTGCCGGGGTCGCTGGAGGTCGATGCTGGGCTCCTGCAGTGTTTCCACTTCGATGGTTCTCTTTTCACCGGCTTCCACAGCCGAGGCGAGGTTGGCGAGGGCGTCTGCATGGGAGTTGGATTCTCTGCCGATCTGCCGGACCTCGGCCCTTTCGAACTGGGAGAGAAGTCCCCGGGCGTGGGCAAGGTAGGCTGCCATCCTGTCATCCCGAGCTTGGTAGTCTCCGCTGAGCTGGCTTGTCACCAGTTGGGAATCCCTGAAAACTACAACGGACCGGGCATCCAGGATTTTGGCACTGTTAAGTCCGGCGATGAGTGCTTCATATTCGGCTTCGTTGTTAGATGCCTTGAAACCAAGTGTCACAGCTTGTTCAATGACGAGGCCTTCGGGAGACTGGAGAACTACACCGGCGCCAGCTCTCTTGGATGTTGAGGATCCGTCGACGAAGACTTTCCAGGACGAGTCTAGGAGTTCTCTCCAGGACTGTTCTTGCTCAGTCTCGGTGACATTCTCTGCACCCCTATCGCCCCCCAGTTCGGTGTCGAGCGCTGTCGGTGCCGAACTCTGAGGAGTAAATTCCACAATGAAGTCTGCTAGGACTTGGGCTTTGATGGCCGTTCTGGGTTGATAGCTGATGTCATATTGCCCCAGTTCGAGAGCCCATTTGGAGATCCGTCCGGAGAAATCTGCCTTCCGGAGGAGAGCCTTCAGTGGGTATTCTGTTACGACCACTATTGAAAAGGTTTGGAAGTAGTGGGAGAGCTTTCGAGAGGCGCTGACGAGCGCCAAGGCGAGCTTTTCGAGCTGCAAATACCGGGTCTCGGCGTCTAGCAGGGTTTTGCTCGTGTAATAGATAGGCCTTTGCTGGCCGTTGTCCTCTCTGATGAGTACCGAGCTCACCGCATGGTCCGAGACCGACAGGTACAAGGACAGAGCCTCTCCGAACGTCGGGGTTGACAGCAGCGGAGGAGAAGAAAGGTATTGTTTTAGCTGTTGCAGCGCCTGAGTACAGTCCGACGTCCACTGGAACTTGGACCCCTTTCGCAAGAGTTGGAAGAAAGGTCTGCATTTGTCCGAAGCGCGGCTGATAAATCGGTTCAGGGCGGCAGCCATTCCGGTCAGCCGCTGAACTTGTTTTGCCGAGGTCGGACACTGGAGCTCTTGGATCGCGGTGATCTGGTCAGGGTTCGCTTCGATCCCCCTTCTTGTGACCAGGCTCCCTAGGAACTTGCCGGAACCGACACCAAAGGCGCACTTGGATGCATTCAGCTTCAACTGGAACTGGCGAAGAATGTCAAAAATCTGGCGGAGGTCGGTCAAGTGGTCCTGCGATCTTTTGGATTTGACGACCATATCATCGATGTAGACCTCCACCGTTTTCCCGAGCTGGGCTTGGAACATCTTCGTCACCAACCGCTGGTACGTTGCTCCCGCATTCTTCAGCCCGAAGGGCATCACCTTGTAACAATAGGTGCCCCGGGGAGTGATGAAAGCTGTCTTCTTCTAGTCGGCCGCGTACAGGGGGATCTGATGGTACCCCCGGTAGGCATCCAGGAAGCTCATCCGGTCGTGTCCGGCAGTGGCGTCGATGAGCTGGTCGATCTTCGGAAGAGGGAAGCTGTCTTTTGGACAGGCTTTATTGAGGTCGGTGAAGTCCACGCAGACCCTCCATTTTCCCGTTTTCTTTTTGACCACTACGGTGTTGGCTAACCACTGCGGATAGTGGACCTCTCTTATTGCACCTGCCTCGAGGAGTTTCTGAACTTCCTCAACCACGGCCTCAGTCTGCGGGACCCCAGTCCGGCGTGGTTTTTGAAGCACGGGCTGATGGTTGGGATCCACTTTCAGCTCATGGCAGATAACCGCCAGGTCGATGCCGGGCATCTCATAGGGTGTCCAGGCAAAGACCGCCTTATTCTCCTCGAGGAGATTGAGCAACTCTGTCTTCTCGGTCTCGGGGAGTTGGCTTCCCACGAGAAAGAATCTGTCGGGGTCAGAGGGATCAATGTTGACCTTGGTGAGGTCCTCGATGCTTTTCTCTGCCGGAGCCCGGCCGACGTCCCCGAGCTCGGCCTCTCTATCCAGTTCGGTTACATTGACTTGGGACGGCCCAGCCTCGTCAGACAGCACGGCCAGCAGGCATTGCCTGGCCATGTGCTGGTTGCCTCTAACGGTGATCACCTCCGTTTGGCCCGACCGGTTTTCCAAAGGAAACTTGAGTTTCTGATGTCGGGTGGAGGGCACCGCCTCCATGCTATGCAGCCATGTCCTCCCCATTATAACATTGTACGGGGAAGGGACATCGACTACTAGGAAGTCGACTTGCCTGCAGGCGCCTCCTACTTGGACTCTAAGGGAGATCTTACCCTTGGGATAGACATGCTTGGAGCTGAAGCCGACCAGAGGGGTGCGGGCAGCCTGGAGGTCCTCTTCCCTGAGTCCCAACTTTTTGAAGCAATCATAGTAGAGGACCTCGGATGAACTGCCAGGGTCGACGAGGGCTCTTTGAACCAGGAAGTTTTGTAGCTTCAAGGTGAGCACCAGAGCGTCGTTGTGCGGTAGCTCGACGTCTTCCAGGTCCTTGTCAGAAAACCATATTCTGACACCCTCTGTTTTGGCCTTCTTCGCGGCCTGCTCTGGTGTCGCGGTCAGCACCTGTTTTTGGTGGGAGGCGCGCCAGGCCTCGGCGCGAGCCTGAGAGCTCTTCTTAGGTGGGGCGGCCAGGTGAATGACGTGGATGACGCCTTCTGGTTCGCTGTCCTGGTTGTCAGCATCCCGCCGCGGAGGTCGGTCATCACCTCGGCCCTCCTGCTTGATGTACTCCCGTAGGTGCCCCTCCTTCACAAGGTTTTCCAGGTGGAACTTGTAGCTCTTACATTCGTCGGTCCTGTGCCCATTCTGTTTGTGGTAGGCACAGAACCTACTCTGGTCCCGGGAGGAGGGGTCGGTCGTCATTGGCCGCGGCAATTTGAAGAACGGTTGCGCCTTTATTTTGTTGAGGAGCCTATAGATTGGCTCCTTGAAGATGGTGTTCACTGCCACGTAGGAGGTCGGCTCGTGGCCGGACCTTCTGCTACTCCGTGATCCCGACGCCGAGGCAGAGGGGGTTCGGCGCTGCTCCGAGGACCGGGCCTTGCGCCGATCCGGGGATGGATCCCTGCGTCGATCCTCCCTCCTGGAGGACCTGCTGTCTCCCTTGGCCGGTTGGCTCTTTTTGGTGAGGCCAAAGTTCTCTCGACCTCGCGCCTCGTCCTCCTCTGCAAGGATGAACCGATTTGCTCGGGTCGTCAGTTCCTTCATGGTGGTCACAGGGTACATGACCAGCTGTGCCCGAAGCGGGATGCCTGGCTGCAGAGCCAGCTGGAAGGACCTCACTGCCAGCTCCTCAGAAGCGCACTCGATCTGGCTGTAGACAGTCCAGAACCGGCGAGCGAACTGGGTGACGTTCTCATTCTCCTGCATCCGGAGGGCCATCAGGTCGGCATCGGTCTTCGGGATGACGCGATGGGCCTGGAATTTTCCCAGGAAGGAGGTCCGGAGCTGCCGCCAACTGAAGATGGAGTCCTCTGGAAGCGAGCAAAACCACCGCAGGGGTAGATCCGCCAAACTGGAGGAGAACACTCGACAGTTTAGGGAATCGTCATCCCCCCAGACCGACATCCTCTGGACGTAATGTCGGAGGTGAGCAGCAGGGTCCGAGGTCCCGTCATACAGGGTGAACCTCGGGACGCTGAACTTCTCGGGGAGTGTATATTTTCTTATCTCCCTAGAGAAAGGAGACGCGCTAGTGTCCTCAGCTTCAAAGGCGGTATACTGGTCTCGGTCGATACCAGCAGTCTCCATATTCAGGCGGATTGTTTGCTTCACCTGCTGGTCGATCCACTGCTTCAGCTCCTGATCTTCCGAGACCTGGCGTTGCTTCTTTGGCCCTTCGTGCATGTGACTGCTGCTGGAGCCTTCTTCTCTTTGGTCTCAGTCTCGCCTCTTACTGTTGAGGACGTGCCTCAGGTCTCGCCCGTGGCCCAGGCGCCTGGGCGGCGGGCTCTGATCCTTCTTATCTTCGAGCTGTTGCGTGAGCCGTTGGATAAGCTCACGCTGTTCTTGGATGAGGCGGTTTTGTGCTCTGATGTCCTCCAGGTGGGGGTCTTCGTTTCGATCAAGGCTGGCCTGATGCTGGGACTGTGATCCAGCCCGCGCTGACTTCTCGTGTGGCTTGGTGACTGACTTGTCACCTTGCACGGGCCGCTTATGGCTATGGCGGGGTTGCTCCGGAGGTGGGACGTCGCGAAGGGAGAGCATGGTCACTCCCCTAGACTGCGACTGTGTCTGGACCGTGGGAGACCTCCCCCCAGACCTCCTTTGCTGAGGGGGTGGAGGTGGAAGATTCTGCGCCAGTGTAGGCTGTATGGACAAAGCCTTGCCCTTGGAGGGTCCTTCGCCATTTCTGGTTTTTGGAGGCATCGTGTTTACAAGCTTTTTGTTCAGTTTCCCACAGACGGCGCCAAACTGTAGGCTGTAAAAACGACACCTACTTAGATCGAGATGAGATCGGAGTTAAACTTCTTAGGACGGGGAATGCTGAACTCCAAGAACCTGAAAGGGAAGGAGAAAGACTAGGGTCAGAGGCCCTGGCTGCCGTGAGCCGAAGGCACTCCGATGCCTGAGTTAGCTCTGAGAAAACTAAACAGGAGGAGCAAGAGAGGAATGAGAGCGTGTGTAGTATTGAGGGTTGTGTGTTGCGTATTGCGTACCTCTTATGGGACTGATCCCATGCATATATAGGCGAGTGTTCCTCGTTCATTCTCTCTGTGAGTGGGGGTAGGTGAGGTGAGGTCCCATCGATCCTTACCCTGACTGGCAGCAGTAGGTGAAATGGACAACACCCCTCCCTCTCTTTCCACGCCTTCAGCCAGTTGGCGTACAGGAGTGATAAAGCACGCCTCTTATCGTCATAAATGAGCGATCCTATCGCCATAAATGATTGCTCATATATCTGTCAGAGCGCGCCGTATTTCCAGTAGGAAGGTGGCGGCCCATTCTGACTAGTACTGTGGCCTGGGACCAAGGATGGCCTGGCCGCGGCGCGCCTTTGTACCGAGCTGGCATTATGCCGAGCTACCGAACTGTGGTGCTGAGCTACGAAGCTATTGACCGAGCTACCGAGGTGCCAAGGTATTGACCGAGCTGCCGAGCTGACGATCGTTACCCTGACAGAGGCTGATGAGTTCGCCGAGTTTAGCCGTGATCTTTGTTTAACTTCGTCACCACGGTGTTTTACCCACACAGGAAGGTTAAGCAGAAAGATAAAAAACATTGTTTTATACATCATCAACCATGAAACAGAGAAAATATAGTAAACATACCTAAAGACACTGAAAAGATCACAGGCAAAATAATAATCAGAGTTCTGGGCATCCTTGGGCCCATTTGGTAGCATAAGAGACTAAAAGAATTTTAGAGAGACAAAATCCTATGTTCCAAAAATGAAGTGGAATTGACTGAGTCATCTGGAATGAGTGGGAATGAAGATTAAATGGACTTGCACTTTTTTGAAATCTACTCAGTGAGATTCCATCTACCAAATGGAAACTCTTTGGCAAGAAAAATGGATTTCTAAACAATCTGCTGGGCCAGGTGGGGCTGTGCTGGGTCAAGCCGTAGCTCAGCCCTCAAGTTTGTGGGTCTTTTAAAATCGAGCCCTACCCTATAATCTCGGCCTTTAGGATAAGATGAAAAGCCCTTGCTCTTGATGACCTTGGTGGGCTGCGCCCCTCATCAATGGGCTGGTTTGACGGACCACTCTCTTCCCTCACTATCAGGCAGTTGCAAGGATGTGTCATGCTCTTTTCTACTGAGGCCTGACTTGAGTTCGGACATTAGTCCCTTTATAATTACCGTTTCATAAAGGCCAGAACAGCCCGGGCACGGTCCATGTTCAGTGTCCTTTGGATTGAACTTCGGCTAAGCTTCTATGCTGTTGGTTTTGAATGTGCCTGTTTTGTGACCTGACCAACAATCAGATGGTCCCGGCCCAATGACTGATAAAGGCTGGAATAGATGGCATGTCCGGCCAACATACCTATGACAATAAGGCCTTTGAGTCTCAACAAAGGTCTAAGCATTAAGCTCAATAATTAAATGGGCTCTACTTGGACATGCTATATATATAACTCCCAGTGGCGCCTAAACTAGATGGGCTTGGACAATCTTTGGCCTGGCCTGGCAATGTGCAACCCTAATTATTCGAAGTAAATGTCTAAACTGTGACATCCCTTTTGTAATTTTCATTCGAATCTTATTTCTAGTCAAGTTTCTACATCAAATGTTCTAATATATAGCGAAGAAATGGGGGTTTTTCTTTTCTTCTTTTTGGGACGCTAATTTTTGGAAGGTTACTTTTTTATAAGTTACAATTATTTTTGGTGGATGATTTTGTTTGCAAATTTTTTATTTAGAAAGATATTTTCCTGCGCTCTGCAATCCAACAGATCAGTGCCGGTCATCACAGAGGAGCACATGAAATTTAGGGGGTCCCGGCTTTGGGGATTGGACCAGATGAGCGCTGTGTGGAGGCAAAAGCTTCCTTTTTCTATTTGTTCATTTTATTACCTTCTACTGATAGAAGAGCCAGATATCCATGTAAGAACATGAAGGGTTACATGTTGTGAAAAAGGACCCTAAATATAGTTGTAAAAATAGATACTAAGTACGTAGTCCATGATGACAATGGTTTTTTTTTTTTTTTTTTTTTTAACTCTCTTCTTAACGATAATTTCTTTTTTAAAGTTAATTATTTGGAGATGATTCAATTTCGTTTCCATGGCTTTCTATGAAAACTGATTGTTTCCACTTAAATTATTAACAGCCATTAGAAACACTTTTAGAAGAAACTCATCCTCAAGGGTGTTTCTATCAAATGCTTGGAAACTGATAGGACCTTTACTAACAGTGACACCCAAGAGCGGGTTTTACAATAATAAAGTCGTATTTGATTGGAGTACAAAAAACTATACAAAACTCTATGAAATATAAACTGAGGATGTATTCTTTTTTTCCTCGAATCACAGAAAAAGAGAAAGCAACATCAGGAGAGGCACTTGACCTAATACAACTTCATTGAATACTATTTTATTAAATAGGTAATACATACAAGGAACATACGTAACAACATCACCATGTTTCCTTAATACCACATGATCATGACTGCCCCAGATAGCAAATTCTTACATCAAACAATTGCTTGTAAACATACGCAGTTACAAGAATTTGGGCCACGGTCCACCAAACCTACCCGAAAAAGACTCTACAAGTTTCAGAGATATGCCAAAAGTACACATGTGGCCCACTTGATGATTGGATGGTTCTGATTTCTAACTCAAGCATAGGTGGGCCCTACCTGCCTGATGCTCAGCATCTCACACGCGTGCCGTGGTGGCACGTCCGATCGTAACCTATGCACCACACTGGACGCATGGTGCACCAATTAACCTGATCAAAAGAAATCTTTAGCCCGTACGCAACTTGTAGGCGGCGGAGAAATGCTTCTCTGCAGCTATCATAGTTACCACAGGCCCGCCTGATGAACCCGATGAACGGTTCCGATTGTCGTCTCTCGTCACAGATGCTAAGAAACGTGAAAGAACTAATTTTAAGAACCACACATGCCACGGTGCTTTCTTATCTTTGCTCATCTTCTACTTCTTCTTCCTTTGAAATTGCAAAAGCGAGAGTTGCAATCATTTGTTTAAAATATCCTTTTGTGGGTGTTTGATTATTCTGTGACATGTTATGGCATATTTATAGTAAGGAAGCGGATCCCCTGTTTGGACCAACCCGGGAGGGGGGGGGAGGGGGGAATTTTTTTTTTTTTAAGGGGGAGATGGGATGGGTTGATTGGACTCTCCTCCCCCATGTGTCACCCCCTGGTTGGTCCAAACAGGGTTTTCCTGTTTGGACCAAACAAGGGATCTTCACTCTTATAGTAAACTAACTAGCGGTTTCTTGGAGACAAAGCTGGTATTAATCAAAGTTTTTTTTTTTTTTTTTTAGGTAGAAATTAGTGAAAGTTTGTGTCTGAATTGCGGGGAAGATGCAGAGGAAATTGGGATACTCTCCCTTCTGATTCCATTCAGTTGAATCTTACATTAAGCTCTAGGGTAGGTTTGTTAATTAAACACACCATAAGCCAGGGCTGTCAAATGAGAGTAATACATCTACAGCCACCTGTGTTGAACAGAGGGTTATTATAACAAAACCCGGCCATTTTGTGGGCCATCTAATCATGTCCATCATGAAATAGAGGAAAATGGAGAGGGTTGTGGATTGTCCAAATTTCACTTCATTACACCTCTCCATCCTTTGTCTTATACCAAAGTAATTTAATGCTTTTATGTGTACTTTCCATAGTGACTCACTATGATGGTGGATTAACGGGCAGATGGATGGCCCAGTGCATCCATTTTTTAAGCTCTTTTATAGTGCAGCTACTCTGGCAAAACTGGTATTGTGCACCTCTATTAGTGCACAAAAAGGAGGACAGTTTGTGATTCTTCAATAGCTGCAGCTAACCCACAGTGCATGGCACATGTTGCACAGTATATGTTGCATTACAAACATCAGCATTCTTTATATCATAAAGTCCATGTGCCAGACCTCTCTGAATTTTCTGAACAAGGGCCCCCCTCATTTTTAATTTTTTTTTTTTTTGGCTGAAGAAGGCACTTTATATTAAAGGTAAAGAAATACTGATGAGTAGAAGAGGCCCATCAGTTTCATAGTAGGATAACATGAAAAAGGGAAAAGCAAATGCAAACAAAAAAGAAAGGTAGCATGCGTCCAAAAAAGAACAAAAAGACCCAAAATGTTCGGCATTCCGAGCTATTGGAAGTGGGTGGACATCTAGGATAGGTTTCAAAAACTTTTCACCAACTAGAAGCAGTGAATACCTATCCAAAAGCCAATAAACCCCAATCCAGGATGCATGTCCTCAATCTCAGCCATCATGGTCAGCAAACGAACTTATCAAGAAGATAGAAACAGCACCTAACAAGCAACCACGAAATTCCACAACATACAAGGAGTAGAAAATACTTATGGAGCACGGTTGTACTCTAATGGAGAACTTGATTCAACTCTATGATGAAGAGCTCTTCCAAAATCAGAATCTCTAATGCCCAATCGTCTTCCACGCTATGACCTGCTTTAGATCTCTTTCCTCAAGAGAGATGGTGGAATCTCCAAGGGAAAGACTAACTAGAATCTATAAGGAAACTAGAAGGAAACTAGAAGAGAGAGAGGGGAAGGAAAAGAAGTGCAACTCTTGCACTTAGGGTTGATGGGCGCGAATCTCCACTATGAATAGAGCATGGACGTCCAAGGCATCCCCTGGCCTCCTATTTATAGTTTTGCAACTCCTCTCTTTCATAGAAGTCCAACTTCTATATTAATTAGTAACTATTTATTCCACTATTACCACTATTAGAAGTCTCACTTCAAATACAAATAGTAGCTTTCCTTTTTGAGTTCAAATAGAATTAGTAAAGATCCAATCTTGGGCTAACGTGGGGACCACTAGAGATTCCATAGAAAGCTGGCTCCAACTGGGACACCGCGACCCCACATCTCATGTGCAATCCGAGCCCGCAGTTAATTGCAAATAACTCCACTAAATAAATGCAATTGAACTCCAGTCTTAGGAATAAATTACATGAAGATCTTAAACTTCCCTATTACTATAAGTAGGCCCCTCTATCATTATCCATGGATCAATTAGACAGACTGTCTCATCAATTTAAATCAATTTCTTATAATCCTTGAGCCCCAATTAATTATAGCAATCATTAGTACCATCCAATTAATTCTTAATTGAGATGGGTGTACACTTACCAATGATAAATCCATTAATTGGCACAAGGGGATAATAGAGATAGATTCCATCTTGACCATTAAATATTCCCACAGTCCTACTACCACGTACCCAAGACACCGAGGTGTTGACCTACAGTTGGCCTCACTCATTGGTGACTCAAAGCAAATGAATAGATAGAAACTTGAGTTCATCAATGTCTCATAATTAAGAGCCTATTGCTAGGGAATTACGAGAGCAGACCTTAAAGTAAAGACAGTGTTCCTAAGGTGCTTCTCATGTTCCTTTCAATACATCCAATGTACCAGTATGATGATCCAGAACTTTACATTCCGATAATCGAGACAGATCACATGATCTCATAGTGATCATAATACTACAACCTTCCGGTAGTGAATCAATTGAAATATAAGATTTGCGACACATGTCTCATATATGTGGATCTCATCCACACACATGTGTTACATCTAATACACTTGTGGACTCCGGTTCATCTCATGAGCCAGTATGACATTTGTATTGGTTATGTGTATTTAAGTAATAAAACACCATTCATCTCATGAAAGGAAAACATGAATATATTGATAAATAAAGAAATTAATCAATTTATTACATCAATCTTAATGGATTAAGACCATAAAACTAACACGAGCATAGGCAGTGCCGTGCGACAGTTGAAGCCAAAGTGATCGATATTCATGCATGTACTGTAGTTGCTGCCTCCCAATTACCACCTGTGCGTGTTGTAGCTTCATGATCCGCCGTGTGTTGCTGTGTTGGGGAAATTACTTACGAAAAATGTGCAATCATAAAATCAAATAAACAGTTAGTATATAAACGTGAATGATTGTGAATGTGAGAAATTAATTAATCTAAGAAAGCAATATAAATGGGTAAGGCACACCAATTAAGATGTTTTCTTAAAGACATCGATTTCCCACATGCAGGTGGTTTAGATGAAATTATGTCCCCAGGATACAATGTACAACTCTGATTCTAAGTCTTCACACTAGAATCAGAAATATGGAATTGCCCTTAAAATCAAAGTAAAAATAAAAGAGAATAAAATACTCTTAGACAATATTCTTCTAAAAATACTGCATTATGCTCATTTCTTATCTTCTTGAAAATCTTCTTGAATTTTGTTTGGAAAACTTCAGATTATCTCAATTTATAATGTTTAAGAGCAACTTTTGAAATTGGGTCACATCCACTCAAATGGGCCCAATAGACACATCTCATCCAAAGGGCACAAAACACTTGATTTTTAAAAGACACATTCAAATGTCTCTTGGAATTTATTTTTTAAATAACTGGGTTTTAGAAAATCTCCAACAATAGCCCACTATTTTCTAAAAACTTTTTTTAAAGAATAATTAATAATAATAGAAAATAACTACAAATTGTATAATGCATCCCTCACAGGTGGATGTCCCTTAAACCTGAAGGTAGAATATGTATCATAAATCCTTAGTGTGAAAGTGAGTGACCTAAGTGAAGTTCACGTACATATTCACATTATACAATATGGTCGGGCATCCATATTCTCCATGCCACGCTATTTCACAGGCTATGCGCTAGTCCTGATCTTAGCGAATGCTCTAGAGTCTTACCGACAAGAACCCATAAGAGGCGGTCAATGACCTCCACATTTGCAGAGGCAAACTCATCAGGAGTGCTTTCGCTCACTCCGCACTAAGCCATGAGTCTGTTAAGGACTAAAAGTCCAACCTAACATAGGTGAAAGCTAAACAGTGCACGAACCTCAGAAATTGGCAAATTTGGAATACATCAATTTCCCCCACTAGTTCCAAATAAATGTGCACTACGATGAATACCTCAATATACCCTCTAGTGGACAGTCCATCTGACCAAATTTCCTTTGAACTCTAACTTAGAAGTTAAGAGTAGGCTACGGTCGAGACCATCCTTTTATGTCGGTAAACCAATCTCCCTCAAGGTTTGAATCTCACTGTCAATGATATAACATCACTTTGAGAAATAATGGGGGTATTCACCACAACTTATACTCCATTTACCTCACTGTGTCCACTGACTTTTACTAATGAAATATCTCAATTGGTTGTCTCATACTTTCTTTTATTCATAACCACGATCTATGCTCTAATCCAATGGATGATGATGTAATAACCATGATTCTGTGATCCGTTCGACGATATAATGTCCACATATGTGATTTGATCTGATGGATAATGTTGATAATGCACTATCCACAATGCAAAAATGTCATCCATGTCATCCAATCATGGATACCTATTCTGCATCATTTAAAAAAAAAATTTAACACAAGAACACATCAGTATTTCATTCTCCAATTAATAATTCAACACATATGGGGTTAGCCTCAAGTTGTACATAAGTACATAAGATTGATAATCCAACATTTTATTCAAAAATCACAAATTATTTTATAATATGTCAATTGGCTAATCTCAAAGAGATATATATGAACCAACATATCACACGAATAAAAATTCACACATGCAAAAGAGAAAATGTTTTATATGCATGAGTAGAAAAATTGGCAAGACTCACGATTAGACCATTAAATATGGTCTTGGCAAACAAACTAAACACAATCTGTTTGCTCATATGGTTTAGAAAAAATGTAGTCCTAAATGCAACATTAGATAACAATCATTCGCATACTTTATGGAAGTGAGAGTGCAGCCTTTCTCAAAAGAAAAGAACAGAAAATGAACAGATTCGAATGGATAGTTATTAGGACAAAGGGTGGTTAGAGGAAGTTATTCAGGGAAGAGTGCTATAGTATTTTATGAATAGATGTATCTATCCAATGTAGTGAACCAAATAGCAGAGACAATTGTTGGTCGCTGGAATCCCCAGTCGTGTTTTTCACCTTATCGTTTTGAAGCCTCCGCCACTCCTAAGAGGAATAGACGATGCAATAAAATGGTTCCTGGGAGGCTGATAGGTTGTAAGCACACATAACTACCATGTTTAATTATATATGTTTTATCAATAGAATATTCAACAAACTGCTGCATACTTGGAAGTGAAACATCTAATGGCCTGTGTGAATAAAATCAAGAAATGGATGTTATACTATTATTAACATGAACCCTAAGATCGTGAACAGCATGATAATCACGTGTAGGATTTAATCTTAACTAAATTAAAGAGTACCTTCAGACATCCTGATGCAGAGAGCTTTCCGATCTTGCAGTCTGGTGCTGTTACTGATTGATGCTGTGATCCGTCGAGGAAGGGACTAGGTGAATGGTTTCGGTTTCTCTCTCCTTGCCTATAAACCCTAATGTGTTGAGTTTCGTGAGAGAGCATTTATGATGGATGAAATGCTCTATTTTATAGGTGAAGAGATGACCGAATTTCCAATTAGGGTTTCCTTGGATTTAATCTCAACCGTCCATCAAGGTAGAGAATATTATGGAATACATCTCATTAAGAAACCGTTTTGAGTAATTAATAGCATATATCCTATGAAAATGGAATTCCTATAACGACCACAATTCGGGAAAGGGAAGGACGTGTAGTCCAAGTAATGGACCTAAAGGTAATTTTCTTACAGTCTCCCACTTGGTCGATAGTAAGATCCTTCAGTGTTTTTCATGTTAGGAATCATAAGGCGCGCATTATATGCTAAACACTTCTTTAGTCGGTTATCATAAGTGTCTTGGTTAATTCGGTGGTCAAGAGGAGTCATGGCGTGCACACATTATTTTGCAACATGCTTACTTTCATGTACTACGTCATTGACAACCTTCATAACTAGACCGTAATAGGAGATTTACGCAATGGTCTCATAATGTCGTTGTTTAAAGACTGTTTTTGTTTATCATTCATCCAAACATAAATATGTACACAATGGAAAAACAGAAATAGCTGATGTAGAGTTGCATTAAGAGCTCAATAAATGTCAAATACAAGTACATAAATAAAAGGCAGAAAATGATAATTAAGAACTATCGTCAAGACCCATGCTTTCAGTATGTCCCTGAAAGGTCTTTGGAGGTAGTCCTTTCGTGAATATGTCTGCGACCATGAAATCTGTACGTATAGACTCAATGACAAATTTCTTTAATCTAACATCTTGCTTCAGTGATAGATATTTAAGGTCTATGTGTTTGGCTCCCTTAGATATCCTGTCATGCTTGGAGAAAAAGGTTGCAGCGTCATTGTCACAGTAAATAGTTAATGGCTTAGAGATGAAATTCAAAGCTCCAGACTGAGAGATAAAATTACGCAACCATGTGCCTTGAATTGCAGCCTCATAACATGCCACATATTCAGCCATCATGGTGGAATTGTAAAGCAACTCGGATTTCTGGCTTTTCCATGATATGACACCTCCACATAAAAGATATACATAGCCAAGAGTGCAAAGTCTGGTGTCAGGACATCCAGCAAAATCTGAATCTGAATAACCAGTTACCTGTAGGTGACTTGATTTTCTATATGTGAGCATATAATTCCGTATTCCCTTGAGGTATCTCAGTACTTTCTTTGCAGCTTTCCAATGAGCGATTCCTGGGTTACATTGAAATCTACCCAGCATGCTAACAGCATGACTAGTGTCAAGTCTCGTACAGACCTGTGCATACATCAAACTCCCTACAAGAGAAGCATAAGGATACTTTTCCATTTCGTTACATTCCAATTCGTTCTGTGGACACTGCGTAAGATCAAGCTTGTCTCCTTTATGCAGTGGAATAGGACTAGAGGAACATGTCATCATGCGAAATCTCTCTAGAACTTTGTCAATTTATGCTTTCTGAGACAATCCCAAAAAACCAAGTGACCGGTCAAGGAATATTTCTATTCCTATCACATAGGAAGCCTCACCCATATCTTTCATTTCAAAGTTCTTAAAGAGATAATCCTTTGTTTCATGTAATAAATCAAGGTCGCTACTAGCCAGTAATATGTCATCAACATACAGAACCAAAATAATGAACTTACTCCCACTAATCTTGAGGTATATGCAAGGGTCAACTATGTTTTCTTTAAAATCAAAGTTAGTAATGATTTCATGAAACTTTAGGTACCATTGCCTCGAAGCTTGTTTCAGTCCATATATTGATTTCTTAAGTTTGCATACTATGTTTGCCTGACCTTTAATTATGAAGCCTTCAGGTTGACGCATGTAGACTTCTTCTTCCAAGTCTCCATTAAGAAAGGCATTTTTCACATCCATTTGATGTAATTCGAGGTCATAGTGAGCTACTAATGCCATGATAATTCTAAGAGAATCCTTCCTGGACACAGGGGAAAAAGTCTCAGTATAATCAATGCCTTCTGTCTGATTAAAACCTTTGGCAACAAGTTTGGCTTTATGTCGTTCAATATTGCCTTTGTAGTCGCGCTTGGTCTTGAAGACCCATTTACAACCAAAGACCCATTTACAACCAACTGGTGTGTGTCCTGGTGGCAATTGAACAACTTCCCATACTTGATTTTCATCCATAGATTTCAATTCATCCTTCATGGCATCAATCCATTTACTAGAATTAACATCATTAATGGCTCGTGAATAAGAAACCGGGTCTTTAATTGTCCATTCTTCAGATTCTACTCGGTAAAGCATGTAATCATCGGAAATAGCTGATCTCCTTTGTCTTTGAGACCTTCTTAATGCTGGTTCCTCTGGTGCATTATCTATATGTTCATTGGTGACAATCTTATTATGGAGTTGTTGATCATTTATTGGGTTTTCCTCATTGTTAAATAGTTCGACAACAGAAGGATTACCATCTTTCAGAATAGAGGGTAAAGGGATAGGTACCCTGATTTCCTCAATGGTCACATCTTGAAGTTTATTACTCCCACTGACTTCGCATTTCTCAAAGAATCTACCATTACCGGTTTCAATAATTCTCGTACTATGGTTAGGGCAGTAAAACCTAAATCCTTTGGACTTTTCTGAGTAACCGATAAAGTAACCACTGATCGTTTTAAGGTCCAATTTCTTTTCATGTGGATTGTAAACTCTAGCCTCAGGTAGGCAACCCCAAATTTGAAGATGTCGTAAACTAGGTTTCCATCCTTTCCATAGTTCAAAAGTTTTTTTTGGAACTGCCTTACTGAGAACTCTGTTCAAGATATAAACAGCTGTGCGTAGAGCATCCATCCACAAGGATATAGGTAAGTTAGCATGACTCATCATGGATCTAACCATTTCCATGTATGTACGATTTCGCCTTTCAGCTACACCATTCTACCATGGAGAACCAGGCGTTGTGTAGTGGGCAACAATTCCAAGCTTTTGGAGAAGTTTTGCAAAAGGTCCAGGGTATTGTCCTGTTTCGTCATACCTTCCGTAAAACTCACCACCTCTATCTGACTTTATGATTTTCACTTTTCTGTCTAGTTGCCTTTCGGCTTTAGTAATGAACATTTGTACAGCATCCACAGACTGAGATTTGTCATGCAACAAGTATAAATAACAATAACGTGAGTAATCATCAATAAAGGTAATGAAGTACTTTTCTCCTCCAAAGGTTGGAACATCAAAGGGTCCGCAAATGTCTGTATGAATTATTTCAAGAAGCTGAGTACTTCTTGTGGCTCCTTTCTTTGTGTGTTTTGTTGTTTTGCCTTTAATACAATCCACACATTCGTTAATATTAGTAAAATCTAGATCCGGAAGGACACCATCTTTTATTAATCTTTTGATTCTTTCACTGGATATGTGACCTAGTCTTTTATGCCACAAGAAATAAGAGTCGTCTTTAGATGACTTTCGTTTTGCTTCCTTAGAATGCAGGGTAAGATGGGTTTCAGCAAGTTGACTATCAAGATGAAACTTTTATAGCCCATCAATCAAAATTCTAGAACCAATACGCCTAGATTTTTTAAATAAACTGAAATTACCATTTCCTACTTCAAACGAGTAACCAACTTTATCAAGTGCGCTTACAGAAACCAAATTACGGGAAATAGACGGAACATAAAGAGTTTGACATAAGTCTAACAGATAACCACTATCTAAAACAAGATGAAAAGTTCCAATAGCTTCAACTGGAGCATTGTCTTTGTTTCCCATGATAAGGAAGTTCTCACTTGGGTTTATGGTTTGGATCGTAAGGAATCCCTGCATTGAATTGGAAACATGAACATTAACACCAGTGTCAATCCACCAAGTATCAGAAGAAATATAAGTAAGATTTGATTCGAAATAACTTACGAAACCCATAGGGTTACCTTTCTTTTCGAACCATTCTTTACGTTTAATGCAGTCTGCCTGAAAATGTCCAGGTCTCTTGCAAAATTTGCATACGTTTTCCTTCTTTTTCTTCTTGGGGTTCTGACTAGCCTCATTACATCTAGGTGGTGCCCTTTTCTGGCCTGAATTTTGCTTTCTCCCAGCTTTGTGTCCAGCTCCTTGAACGAGATGAGCTATTTTAATACCTTGTTGATTAAGCCTGGCCTCCTCTTGAACCAGTTTGTTAGCCAATTCATTCACTGTCCACTTGTTCGTAATAGTGTTGTAGTGAATTTGGAAAGGCCCGTACTGAGGAGGTAAACTATTTAGAATAAATTGGATGAGAAAAGCCTCATCCACTGATAGTCCCAAATTCTTTAGTTTAGCTACAAGGTTGGTCATCTCAATGACATGTTCATGCATTGATCTAGTGCCATCAAATTTCATGGTTGTAAGATCTGCCATTAGTTTCCCAGCAGGGGATTTGTCTGCAGTCTTAAACCTATCTGTAATGGCCTTCATATGGTCCTTAGCATTCTCAGGTGTAGGAAGGGATGTTTTTATGTTAGCGGCAATAGTCATTCGCAAAAACATAGTGCTTAGTCTGTCAGACCTCTCCCAAGCATTAAAGAGGGTCTTTTCTTCAGGGGTACTTGTTTCAATGAGTGAAGCTGGCTTATCTTTAAGAAGAGCCATATCCAGTTCAAGTACCCCCAATGTGAACTCAACTTGCTGTTTCCATTTTGAGAAGTTTGTTCCATTGAGTTTAGTGACAGAGGTAGCATGCGAAGTCAGATTAGTGGGTGCAATAACTGCAATAGAAATATAACAATAAGATTTCAATTAAAATAAGACAACACATGCATAATATATGAATATATATGACATAAAATTGAGGTGCTCCTGTGGGTAGTCACCATAATTTTTTTTTTTTTTACACATTATGCCATCGAAGGTCGTCATATTCAAGGTGATGTAAATGAGTGGTGTTACTCTTAATTAGGACAGGTAAGATATCTGTGGATATCTTTGGTCTACATACAAGCGAACACTCCTTAATTATTGTTCAATCGTATGAATATAATCCGCCTGTGGGCGACTAAATGCTTCATGCGCTTGAATAATACGTAATGTAAACATCATGATGGTACTATTATGGCCAAATTTCAGTGTTAAATTGTTAGGGTCACTGTGGTGAGACCTAACCCTAAGCATACAAGTTTGGTGATCAAAATTAGCTTAATATGAATATAAACATTATATATTGCATGCATTCATGATAGATCATTCGTTATATGAAGAGTATTGAGAAAGAAGGCCAAGCCCCGGAGGGCAGCCTCCGGCTCTTTGGGGAGGCATTATATCATCGATTATGAAGAAACATACTAATGATAATCAGCATAATATGGAATGATTATGAAAATATGATCCAACTATATGGCCTATTTTCTGTCATTCTTTTCGATCATCTGTCTTTATCTTCGACTGCTTCAAAACGCCATCTTCAGTCTTGAAACAGCCACCACTCAAGACACGACGTTCTAGTTACAGATCTATTTAATTATTATATTGAATTTGTACTCACGCAGGAGTTTTATGTAGGATAAATTTTTTTTCAAAACTTTAAATAAATCACGATCAAACAGTCGTGCCCAAATTAAAATTGCGGAATAACATAAATATAAACCATTCATGCAGGTTATAATAGTTGGATCGATACATTGCTGCAAAACAGAGTCTGAACGGATCTATATTTGCCGATTATGGCGATGCAAAGTTATCCTAATTAATGGACGATCATGTGTTCTAAAACCATGCTCTGATACCACATGTTATACTATTATTAACATGAACCCTAAGATCGTGAACAGCATGATAATCACGTGTAGGATTTAATCTTAAATAAATTAAAGAGTACCTCCAGACATCCTGACGCAGAGAGCTTTCCGATCCTGCAGTGTGGTGCTATTACTGATTGATGCTGTGATCCGTCGAGGAAGAGGCTAGGTGAATGGTTTCGATTTCTCTCTCCTTACCTATAAACCCTAATGTATTGAGTTTTGTGAGAGAGCATTTGTGATGGACGAAATGCTCTATTTTATAGGTGAAGAGAGGACCGAATTTCCAATTAGGGTTTCCTTAGATTTAATCTCAACTGTCCATCAAGGTAGAGAATATTATGGAATACATCTCATTAAGAAACAATTTTGAGTAATTAATAGCATATATCCTATGAAAACGGAATTCATATAACGACCATAATTCGGGAAAGGGAAGGACGTGTGGTCCAAGTAATGGACCTAAAGATAATTTTCTTACAATAGAGTGCCAAAGCAATTTTTCCGCAACTTACGAATGAGTTCAAAGAACATCTAGTGTCTAATATCATGGCATCTGCCAAGGATAAGCGAGAGAAAGATAAAAAACTATTCAGCAGAATATTGTTGTCGATTCTTTTTCTACTATTAAAAAGTAGTAGAGCTCAGCAATCACAGGCATTTTTTTTTTTTCAAGATATGTGCTTCTACTAGTCTTTTTTTCATGAAGCCAATGAAACGGCGACAGTCTTGCAAGAAATGGTGCATAAAATTCTTCAAGGGAGTAGTAGTACCTAAATTGTAAAGACACATGTAATTTTCAGTGTGTGACAGCAGGTAGTATGTGTGAATTTTCAACACCCTAAGCAATTGCTATAACACAATTGCCAATCAAAATGCATAGATTTCCAACATCTAAATAGGAAACAAATGCACAAAATTCAGCATTTGAATAGTGGGTGGAGTGTATGAGAATACATGAAGATTTTCATCATTAATGCAGACGTATTGGTATTAGCGACCAACAAAATAAATCTATTTGTGCAAATAATCATTGCATGAGACCGATACACTTGAATGATAAACACGTACCTTGGATGTCATATAACCATCTGAAACTTTCTTACTAACAATCGCATCTTTCTATTGAAGATGAAAAAACACACTCATCATTGGAACTTTCTTCGTTGTATGGAAAAATTGATTTCTTTAAATTGTTGGAGAAATTACTTACGAAGAATGTGCAATCATAAAATCAAATAAACAATTAGTATAAATAATTAGTGTATAAACGTGAATGATTGTGAATGTGAGAAATTAATCTAAGAAAGAAATAAAAATGGGTAAGGCACACCAATTAAGATGCTTTCTTAAAGACATCAATTTCCCACATGCAAGTGGTTTAGATGAAATTATGTTCCCAAGATACAATGCCCATCTCTGATTCAAAGTGTGCACACTAGAACAGAAATATGGAATTGTCCTTAAAATCAAAGTAAAAATAAAAGAGAATAAAATACTCTTAGACAATATTCTTCTGAAAATACTGCATTATGCTCATTTCTTATCTTCTTGAAAATCTTCTTGAATTTTTTTTGGAAAACTTCGAATCATCTCAATTTATAATGTTTGAAAGCAAAATTGGGTCACATCAACTCAAATGGGCCCAAAAGACACATCTTATCAAAAGGGCACAAAACATTTAATTTTTAAAAGACACATTCAAATGTCTCTTGGAATTTATTTTTTAAATAACTGGGTTTTAGAAAATATCCAACATGCTGTGGGGCAACAGTGGCTACAACGTGTAGCATATTTTCCTGTGCGTCATGATGATAAAACGCCATCGTGTAATCCTGAGCTCGGTCTTTCTCTGCCTGAAACACCTTTATGTTGGAAGGCAGTTCAGTGATAGTGGCAGCTTGATGTGTAGTATAGTCAGCCAGCATGTCTGCAACTACATTGGCAGATCGCTTGCAATATCTGATCGTCCAGTGTGTAAACGGGGATAGCATATGCATAGTGTAGCGCTACAAAGGCATCTTATACCAACTAAGTGTAGGATCTTACACCCCATTGAACTACCAATTAGTTCTGCGATAAGTGGTAGCTCAATGGAATCTCCAGCCCAACGGCATATTCTCAGATTCATTGTTTGCCCCCTTTCACTTAGGTGCCCCGAATTTCTGATATTTGTAATTAGAATGGGGCAGTCACCGTCTATCAGCAGCGGCAAAGTATTCAAGTGGATAAGGTGTTCGAGTCCTCTCTGCAGGGCCAACAATTCCCCCCCTCATTTGGGCACCAACGAAGAAGCAAAATCCATAGGATTCCTCATTGAAAAGAACTTGAATCTTGTATATCGAAATTGAGACTTCCCGGATTCCTAATCATACTTTTGGAAAGAAGAAACTGAAAGGGTAACTACTTAACTTTGACATCTTTTTTATTGTAAAGGGACATCAAGGGTCCCTTTGACCCATCGAAAGTCTATTCTCCGACTTAAGGTTGTTGTACCCACGGATCATTTATCCTATGACAAAACTATGTGGTCATTAATATAATAATGCAAAGTTCTCGAAACATTGATCCAACGATAAAAGAAAAAGACTCAGATTATCAAGCCACCTGTAGAAACACCCAAATTATCGATTCCATAGTAGAAAATATTTGAATCACTGGCCCTTTATAGGTCCATTAATAATGAGGCCATTGGATGTCGAAGCCCATTATGGGTCAACCGATAAGGGTCCGTTAAGGATGATTAAAGCCAAATGGATGTTGATCCACTTAAGCCCACTTAATGATGAGGCCTGTCAATGCCCAATTGGATGTTAAACCATCCAACTCCAATTTGAAGGAAGCCATCAATGTCATATAGATGTTGACCATCAAAGCCCAATTGTTGTTGAGGCTCACTAATGCCTGTCAAGATCCAATTGGAGGTAACATCCCGTTAAGCCCCAACCAACATGGAGGTCCATAGTAGCCCATCATGATTCATGTTGACTCACTATGCCCACTTAATGATAAGTCCCAATTGGATCTTAACCCATCAGGGCCTAATTGGACGTTGGGCCATAAAAGCCTACGTAAGCTCACAAATCATAAACCTATTTCTATTTTTAAAATGCTGAACCCCTTTTCTTTTTTTTTCGTTTTTGATGCATACATATGCCCCTGCTTCTAAGCAGGGGTAGTCAGGCCAGTAAGCAATTAAGGGTGAATAACCAAAAAAAAAAAAAAGGCCAATTCAGGATGAATAGAGTTACGATCGAGTAATAATATTTATTAGATGTAAAGTTAGGGCAGGTGAATTCAATAGCCAACAATTCCGTACCAATTCACGGCTTTAGCCCAAGTATTGGATCCAAGCGGACTTCAGATGGCTCTTTCAGAGGCCCAGTTGTTTGTATGCCAGATGGCTTTGTAGGCTAACTCAACGCACTCATGATTCGACCAACTGCTGATAATTTGGATATTACATAGGGGGAGCATGAGGTAAAATGTTGGGTGGTCTGGATGAGGATGGTGGGCTACTGTCACTGATTAACAATACAGACATAATTTACTATGAAGTGGTGCGTTTATGGCCCTTCACCAATCAAAGAATGTGTGTTCATGGGCCAGTCTTGCACACATCCTGGACCTTCCTTTTTTATAATAGTTTTGCGCCCATGGCTGGGCCGGGGCTTAATATCTGATCCAAATTTTAAATAGGGCAGGCCTAGCCTATCTATTAGGCCCAACTATAGGCCCACCCCGGAATGATACAGTTTGCCAAAGATGGCTCACATTTGCAAACAGGCTGGACCCAGACATAATTTGAGGCTGCTCTTTCGAAAACAGGCCTAAATACCGGACCCAATAACTAAAAGCTGGATTTACAAAATTCATCCGGCCAACCCCGCCCATAAAGACCTCCAAAGTCAAAGAAACATAAAACCAGATATCCAGACAAATCAATGAATACCTTCAAATGAAAGATTTATCTAATTACCACCTGTGATTTCTTGAACTAACCATAGCTCACTCCTTGTTATATCCGACCCCTTGATTCTAAATACCTCAGAAAACTCATCCTAAAATTTCAATTGAATTTAGTCTCTTGGACTTACTTGAGAACCTTAGGAAATTCCGATCACTTCGGTTTTTCAGGGTCAACACACAAATAAACTTCTGCTTTCAGAGGACAAGGGATATAATATGTACCAGAAGATGAGCAGTCCCAGCTATCTGTTCATGGTTCTTACAGTACTGGCTTTTTGTGAGGCTGCAGTTCTAGAAACAGTGCGTACGAGTGTTATGAATCGTCTAGGCAGTGGGAAGAGCATCAACCTTCACTGCCAGTCCAAAGACAATGATCTGGGCGAGCACACAGTGGCAGATGGAGGTGAATTCGGGTGGGAATTTTCCGTGAATGTGATCGGAACAACACTTTTCTACTGCGATGTGAGCTGGGAGAACTTTGGCGGGTTCCATTTCGATGCCTACTCATTTGAGAGGGATTGGGGCAGGTGCGAGTCCAGGTGCCTGTGGTTGATCTCCAAGGAAGGTATGTATGGTTGGAATCAAAATACTGGGTTCTGGGAGTTTATGTATTCTTGGCCAAATTGATACAAGAACTGATGGTGAAGATAATAACTTGCTTGAAATGGGTTGTATGGAGTCATCGAGCTACTCTTTGTGATTGTGAATCGATGAGTAAGATCTGCAGTATATTTTATAGCAATCCAATGGCGCATGTAAGATCCCGGGAATCAATCTATTTATTATTTTATTATATTTTAATTAGATATTATTATTATTTTAATTGAATGTATTTTAGTTATTTAAGTGGGTAGGATTAAGTGGGGCACACGCTAGATTAGATGCATAGATTGATGAGTTGGGTTAATGGGTAGATGGCCTGACCCGTAGTTTGACCCAATGACTTAAGCCCAGTAGCACTCTTTTTAACCTAATCCCCTTTTTAACGAAACCCTTCTTATCTCTTCCCACTAATCTCTGCAACTCCTCCCGGTTATCTTCATCTTCTTCCTCTTTCAACTTCCCAAGCCATACCAGCTTTAGAATCCAGCCATCAGAATCAAGATCAGAGGATACCAGCATTCTTCGTTCAATCTTCTTATCTCAGGTAACCCTCTCCTCAAATCATTAGGAGTAGATCTATATTTTTAGGTTATCTTCCTATTCTTTTCAAAGTTAGGTTTTGGGTAGGAATACCATAGATCTGTTCATCTGAGCATTCCTTTCCCATATTCTTTGTCAGATCGGTGGTAGGATTATTCTCAAGCGCTGTGGGAATCGCGGTTTGGGTATTGGTTAGGATCTGTGTATTTTTCTTCAACCCCAGTAAAAGGCAAGTACCTAATCATGAATTATAAATTTAATATTTGTTTTTCCTTGATTGGTATGTCACTGCATGTAGAAACCCTTTTATGCCTTTTCTTATAATAATGTTATAATGCGATTTTGTTTTGCAATGAGATTGGAGATTTGAGATGATCCATCTTGTTGATGTTTCTGTTTATGTTGCAAATGGTTATTGCAGCAACACTTTTACTTTGAAAAAAAAATAATAATAAAAACCCCTTTTTCGTTTTCTGCTTGCGTTTTGGAATGTGAGACCATGCTTTTGAGTGACCTTGAGGTCAGCAGAACCACAGGCAATGTATCCATGACAGGGTAATGCAGGCAGTTTGGGACTATCCGTGTTTTTTTTTACCATGAGACCCAGGTGGGCCACCCGATGAACGATCTGATCCGTGGATCCGAAGGAGGACCCACGGGCGACTCTACAGATGGCAGATCAGTGCGAGGTGGGCCCTGTTTGGCCTACCATCCATTGGGTTGATCAAGGAGGGCGTGAATGAAGAAAAAACTAGTTTGGGCATTAATCAGGTTGTGGGACCCACCTGATGATCTTATCCATGATCATGTCCGATCCTTGGGCAGTACATGGTTGGGCGACCATGTTGTTGAAGGAGATCTTAGGAATGGAAATGGTGGGGCCCACTTTCTAGATGATCATGATGCTTTCGGCGTGGCTTCACCCTTCACCGAATTCCATTCTGTGTTGAATGGTTAAGTGGGTTCTGATGTGCAAAACAAAGGAGAGAAGGTAGTGATGACAGGTGGTGTTGACATGCCATGTGAAAGGATAAAAAGTAGATAATGGGTGACCTGGTAACCTGGTTAAGGGATGACCTGATGACCTGGTGGGTAACTTGAGTAGGATTGAAGGAAAGAATGGTGTGTGTGTGGGGGGGGTGTTGACTGGGAAAGGTTTTAACAACAGGTGAAAGACCTGTAACATTCACAGTGTTATGTGAAGTTAGTGTTAATACCATGATGTTCTAAAAATTAGGAATAAGGGCTTGGGTGGTTTTATAAATCCAAATTAGATCCTTTAACTATCTTAAATGTGGAAAATATTTTGATAGGGTCCTTGGGTTTTCTAAAATTATAAACTAAGATTGGTATCATCATTATTATTTGTAAATTAATATTAAATGATATCTTTGGGTTTTAAGGTGTTAAAATTATATATTTGTACCTTATTATTTGAATAATTGGACATGGGTAAATATCGTTTGGGCATACGGTATCTTACTAACATGGGGGTTTAGTGCTCCATATAACTTCGGGGAAATCCTAATGGATTCGAGCTCAACCCATCCCTATTGGAAAACCCTTAATTGGGTCTATGCACCATTGATGGAAAAGTGATGCGTTGATCTTTTATCCATTAGAGATTCTTGTGGTTATTGGGTACGAGACCTCATGCTTGACCTTAGGATTTGTTTGTGATTATCCTTTGACATTCGGATTTGCATTTATATAAATGACTATTCGAATATGATATGAAATGTGGAATGGCAAATACTTTATTTTGACTTATGATTTTTGTGTCGGAGCATTATCAATCAGGTCTATTATGAATATATGTTTATGTGTATATGTGGGTCATTTATGGACGACTGCAGATCGATATATGGACGGTTGATCACCGATGTGACCGGATCACTTATAATCCGCTTTGATTATGGACAGGTTATCCTGATTTTGTTTTGATCGGTTTATGACCACCGACGTTATGGACGGGCTTTCCCGATTTATTTAGGGTTGACCACCCACAACGGGGACACTTGTCACCGTGTGATTTTATATTGCTCCTTTGTGCCATTTGGTTTTATGTCATACATTCGTTATCGTTATTATATTTGTCATTTTTTTTCATTATGATCACCCTTGTCTATATTCTTCTTGTTATCGTATTAAATTTTGAATTATGATTATGTTCTTGCTATTTACTTTGTAATATTTGGTGCATAGGTACCGAGCCCTACTTTACCCAGGAGACGGAGGAGGATCAAGCGTTTCAAACGTTTGAGCCAACTGTTGAACCCGAGTGGGATGCCGGAGATGGCTTTGGAGCCGTCTGAACCAGCACAAGAGAGAACGTCATCTTAGAATTTTTAGATGAACTTCCTTTTAGTATTGAGACCTCTTTTAGAAATTATATAATTCTGCAATTTAACTATTAATGTTTATTTGATTTTTGTGTTGGGTTTCATTTATGAACATTGATTACCAATTGAATAAAGCTTCCGTTGCATTTAATGAAATTTATTTTGACTCACCACATATTGAAATTTTTTGTGGGTCCACTTTTGGAAGCTTGTGTTGTATTAAACACAGGAATTTGAAATTTATTTATTTTTCACGTTTTTCCCTAATTATTATTTTGGGGGACGTGACAGTTGGTATCAGAGCCCAGCACGATTCTCGGATATTAAAATGGATAGAAACAATAGAACGTGGTGAGGATTCCGATTTCCGTTAGATAGGCTTTACGTGTTAACTGTAAAGTCTATAGAATTGCTTGTTAGCTTGTTTTGTAGGAACTGAACCATTATTATTTTATTGTAGGTCATGGCACATCGTACAACCAGATCTCATGACAAGGAACCTGGGAATGGATCGAATAATCCAGACGATCGTTTCAACCAACTCTTGCAAGCTTTTATCCAATCCCAGACTACACAACATGATCAACAAAAAGCAGCTGAGGCTGAACGGGCTGCAGAGAAACAACGGGAAAGGGAAGAACGAGCTGCTGAGAGAGCACAAGCAGACAGGGATAGAGCAACATTCCAGGCTCAGATTTTAGCCTTGACTGACAGAGCAGCTCAGCCAGTGCAGGTGGTCATGCCTCCCAGGGAAGTTGATCCAAATGACCTCTATGAGAAATTCAGGAAGAGGGTTCCTCCTGAGTTTCACGGATCCGAGGATCCCATGATAGCAGATGATTTTATAGAACAGATGGAGCAGATTTTTGCAGTCTTCCGATGCACTCAGAGGCAGCGAGTTAATTTGGCAGCTTACATGTTCAGAGGGATAGCTCTCCAATGGTGGAACTCAGTGAAGGCAGTAGTGCAAGCAGAGGCAGTGGCTGAAGAAAATGCATGGGACACTTTCACCAAGGAGTTTATGGATAAGTTCATCCCCAAATATGTCAAAGACCAATGGAAGAGAGATTTTCAGAACTTAGTGCAAGGTGACATGTCAGTGCAACAGTATGAACAGCAGTTCACAAGATTGGCTAAGTATGCACCCACACTAGTCGTTCCGGAGGAAGAGAAAATCCGACGTTTTCTTGATGGGTTATCAGCTGATATCTACATGATGATTGGAGATAATCAACGCCCGACGTTCCAGGAGACCGTAAAAAGTGCATATTGGGCTGAGGGTGCACTAAAGAAGAAGGCAGTCGAACGACAAGCCAAATATCAGCAACATCAGTTGAAGCAATCTTCTAGTCAGGGCAACTCAAAGAAACCGAAATTTCAAGGTCAACCCTCGGTTGGTCAGAAACAGCTATGTAGACGGTGTGGAAAGAATCACCCTACTGAGCAATGCTACAAGGAGACCGGGGCATGTTTTCATTGTGGGCAGCTTGGACATCAAGTTCGCGATTGTCCCAACGGTGGTAGTCAGTTGCCAAAATCCCAAATGGCAGCCTCTCGTGCTCCTACGCAGCAGATTTGGAGGACAGCACCTCCGCAGGGACCACAGCAGGCAGGTCAACAGATTCCTCGGGCACCACAGCAACAGTACCGAGCACCAGCTCCTCAGTACCAGCAATATAGGGGTGTAGCGCCACAGCAGCAGAGACAAGCCCAAGGTCAGCAGAGGCAATTCCAACAACAGAGGCAGCAGCAGCCAGTTGGTCAACCAAGAGCACCTAGGCCAGTGCAAGGGCAGCAGAACCAAGCTCCGCAGATGGGCAGAGTATATGCAGTTACACATGAGGATGCAGATGCTTCTGCAGAAGTTGTGGAAGGTATTATTCTGATTTCCGAGGTAGAAGCTAAGGCCATCTTTGACCCTGGCTCTACACATTCATTTGTTTCCCATGATTTTGCTAGACATATCCATGAGACTGTAGTGAGATTAGATGTTGCTTTAGTAGTGGGTACCCCAGTGGGCATGGAGGTTCGTTGCCACCAATATTTTCCGAGTACCCGAGTTCAAGTTGGGGATTTCATCTTACCTGCAGACCTAATTCTTTTAACGATGAAGGATTTCGATGTCATACTTGGTATGGACTGGCTAGCGACCTATAGAGCAGTGATGGACTGTTTTAATAAAACCATCAAGTTGTCATTGCATTCGGACACTATTGAATTTGTTGGACGAAGGAGACCAATTCAGACATGCCGGATTTCGGCATTGAAAGCACAAAGATTGTTGAAATCTGGATGCGAAGGATATTTGGCGTTTATCACGGAGGATAAACAATCCAAAGGGGTGGAGGATATTCCAGTGGTCTGTGAGTTTCCGGATATTTTCCCGGATGAAATTCCAGGCTTACCTCCAGTCAGGGAGATAGATTTTTCTATTGAATTGGTGCCAGGGACAGCTGCGATTTCTAAAGCTCCATATAGAATGGCTCCAGCAGAACTCAAAGAGTTGAAAACTCAGTTGCAGGATTTGTTGGATAAGGGATTTGTGAGACCAAGTGTTTCACCTTGGGGTGCGCCGGTTCTATTTGTAAAGAAGAAGGATGGTTCTATGAGAATGTGCATAGATTATCGGCAACTCAATCATGTCACAATCAAGAACAAATACCCTCTCCCAAGGATCGATGAATTGTTTGATCAGCTTCAGGGAGCTGAATATTTCTCAAAGATAGACTTGAGATCAGGATATCATCAGCTCAGAGTTCGAGATCAGGACATTCAGAAGACAGCATTCAGGACGAGATATGGCCACTACGAGTTTTTGGTAATGCCATTTGGGTTAACCAATGCTCCAGGAGTATTTATGGCCTTGATGAATAAGATATTCGCTCCATTTCTCGACCAGTTCATCGTTGTTTTTATAGATGACGTGTTAGTTTATTCTCGGTCTCAAGAAGACCACGAGCAGCATTTGAGGTCAGCATTGCAGACTTTGAGAGATCATCAACTCTATGCCAAGTTGAGTAAGTGCGAATTTTGGCTTAAGCAAGTAATTTTCTTGGGTCACATCATCAGCAAGGAAGGATTGGCGGTAGATCCAGGAAAAATTGATGCAGTGGTCAAGTGGCAGCGACCGATGTCAATAACAAAGATTCGTAGTTTCTTGGGTTTAGCAGGTTACTATAGGAGATTTGTGAGAGGATTTTCATCCATTGCTGCTCCTTTGACCAGATTAACACGGAAAGATGCACCTTTCGTGTGGACTGACGAATGTGAAGCCAGTTTTCAAGAGTTAAAGAATAGGTTGACTACAGCTCCAGTGCTCACATTGCCTACGGAGAATGGTAGATTTGTTATTTACACGGATGCCCCGAAAGTTGGATTGGGGTGTGTACTTATGCAAGATGGGAAAGTAGTGGCTTATGGCTCTAGACAATTGAAAGAGCATGAGAAAAAGTATGCCACTCATGATTTGGAACTTGCAGCAGTGGTCATGGCATTGAAGATGTGGCGTCACTATCTATACGGTGAGAAGTTTGAAATTCATTCAGACCATAAAAGTCTTCAATATTTGTTTACCCAGCCTGAATTGAACATGAGACAAACCCGGTGGATGGAATATATGAAAGATTTTGATTTTCCAATCAAATATCATCCCGGAAAAGCCAATGTAGTGGCTGATGCTTTGAGTCGAAGGGTAGCAACTAATGCATGCTTGAGGGCAGAATGGTCTTGGGCAGAAATTTTTCTCGATTTGGGAGTATCCTTGCAGCCAATTGATGACAAGATTATGTTAGCTAACATGTTTGTCATGGAACCAGAGATCTTGAGCAGGATTAAAAGCAAGCAGTCAGAGGATCCAGAGCTAGCTCGAGTGATTGAACAGATTAACAGCAGACCAGACTTCAGAATAGTGGAGGGTGTGTTGTACTTTCAAGACCGGTTATGTGTGCCAAATATAGAAGAACTGAAGAATGAGATCATGACAGAGGCACATCATTCCCGTTATACTATTCATCCGGGTAGTACAAAGATGTACCAGAACCTGCGTAATCATTATTGGTGGAATAATATGAAGAAGGAAGTAGCAGGATTTACAGCAAGGTGCTTGGTGTGTCAACAAGTAAAGGCAGAACGGAAGCAACCCCCAGGACTTTTAAAACAATTGGAAGTGCCCGACTGGAAATGGGAACACATAACGATGGATTTTATCACTGGACTGCCATCGATGCATAATAAAGATAGTATCTGGGTGATAGTGGACAGGTTGACAAAAGTAGCTCATTTCTTACCAATGAATATGAAAACACCTCGGGATGAGTTAGCTAGAATGTATATGGAGAAAGTTGTCACAATTCATGGCGTTCCCTTATCGATTGTATCAGACAGAGATCCTAGATTCTTGGGTAGATTTTGGACAGAACTGCAGGAAGCTTCGGGCACCACATTAAATTTCAGTACAGCATATCATCCTCAGACCGACGGTCAAACTGAAAGGACTAATCAGACACTAGAAGATATGTTGCGAGCTTGCATCCTTGATTTTGGGAAGGACTGGCAGAAAAGTCTCCCATTATGTGAGTTTGCATATAATAATAGCTATCATTCCAGTATCGGTATGGCACCATTTGAGGCGTTGTAATCTGTTGGGAGGAGATAGGTGTCAAGAGTTTTCATGGCCCATCTATTGTCAGTGATACCAGTGAGAAAGTGAAGCAAATCCATGATCGGTTGAAAATCGCTAGAAGCCGACAGAAGAGTTATGCAGACCTAAAGAGGAGAGATCTTCAATTCGAGATTGGTGAGCATGTATTTCTAAAGGTTTCACCAACGCGAGGAACATTGAGGTTTGGGCAAAAAGGGAAGTTATCTCGAAGATATATCGGTCCATTTGAGATCTTGGAAAAGATTGGAGAAGTTGCTTACAGATTGGCTTTACCAGCAGCGTTGTCAGCGGTACATAATGTTTTTCATGTCTCGATGTTGAAGAAGTATATTGCAGACTCATCTCACGTGTTGCAGTATGAGCCATTGGAATTGCAGCCAGATGTTACCTATGTTGAGCGACCTTCTCAGATTATCGACACGAAGGAGCAAGTTCTTAGGACTCGGACAATACATTGGGTGAAAATCCAGTGGGAGCACCACAGTCCTCAAGAAGCCACTTGGGAACTCCGGGATCAAGTGAAGAAGCTTTACCCGCATCTTCTCCCAGAGGTATGATTGTATTTGGAGGACCAAATGTCTAAAGGGGGGGAGAATGTAAGATCCCGGGAATCAATCTATTTATTATTTTATTATATTTTAATTAGATATTATTATTATTTTAATTGAATGTAATTTAGTTATTTAAGTGGGTAGGATTAAGTGGGGCACACGCTAGATTAGATGCATAGATTGATGAGTTGGGTTAATGGGTAGATGGCCTGACCCGTAGTTTGACCCAATGACTTAAGCCCAGTAGCACTCTTTTTAACCTAATCCCTTTTTTAACGAAACCCTTCTTATCTCTTCCCACTAATCTCTGCAACTCCTCCCGGTTATCTTCATCTTCTTCCTCTTTCAACTTCCCAAGCCATACCAGCTTTAGAATCCAGCCATCAGAATCAAGATCAGAGGATACCAGCATTCTTCGTTCAATCTTCTTATCTCAGGTAACCCTCTCCTCAAATCATTAGGAGTAGATCTATATTTTTAGGTTATCTTCCTATTCTTTTCAAAGTTAGGTTTTGGGTAGGAATACCATAGATCTGTTCATCTGAGCATTCCTTTCCCATATTCTTTGTCAGATCGGTGGTAGGATTATTCTCAAGCGCTGTGGGAATCGCGGTTTGCGTATTGGTTAGGATCTGTGTATTTTTCTTCAACCCCAGTAAAAGGCAAGTACCTAATCATGAATTATAAATTTAATATTTGTTTTTCCTTGATTGGTATGTCACTGCATGTAGAAACCCTTTTATGCCTTTTCTTATAATAATGTTATAATGCGATTTTGTTTTGCAATGAGATTGGAGATTTGAGATGATCCATCTTGTTGATGTTTCTGTTTATGTTGCAAATGGTTATTGCAGCAACACTTTTACTTTGAAAAAAAAATAATAATAAAAACCCCTTTTTCGTTTTCTGCTTGCGTTTTGGAATGTGAGACCATGCTTTTGAGTGACCTTGAGGGTCAGCAGAACCACAGGCAATGTATCCATGACAGGGTAATGCAGGCAGTTTGGGACTATCCGTGTTTTTTTTTACCATGAGACCCAGGTGGGCCACCCGATGAACGATCTGATCCGTGGATCCGAAGGAGGACCCACGGGCGACTCTACAGATGGCAGATCAGTGCGAGGTGGGCCCTGTTTGGCCTACCATCCATTGGGTTGATCAAGGAGGGCGTGAATGAAGAAAAAACTAGTTTGGGCATTAATCAGGTTGTGGGACCCACCTGATGATCTTATCCATGATCATGTCCGATCCTTGGGCAGCACATGGTTGGGCGACCATGTTGTTGAAGGAGATCTTAGGAATGGAAATGGTGGGGCCCACTTTCTAGATGATCATGATGCTTTCGGCGTGGCTTCACCCTTCACCGAATTCCATTCTGTGTTGAATGGTTAAGTGGGTTCTGATGTGCAAAACAAAGGAGAGAAGGTAGTGATGACAGGTGGTGTTGACATGCCATGTGAAAGGATAAAAAGTAGATAATGGGTGACCTGGTAACCTGGTTAAGGGATGACCTGATGACCTGGTGGGTAACTTGAGTAGGATTGAAGGAAAGAATGGTGTGGGGGGGCGGGGGGGGGGGGGGGGGGTGTTGACTGGGAAAGGTTTTAACAACAGGTGAAAGACCTGTAACATTCACAGTGTTATGTGAAGTTAGTGTTAATACCATGATGTTCTAAAAATTAGGAATAAGGGCTTGGGTGGTTTTATAAATCCAAATTAGATCCTTTAACTATCTTAAATGTGGAAAATATTTTGATAGGGTCCTTGGGTTTTCTAAAATTATAAACTAAGATTGGTATCATCATTATTATTTGTAAATTAATATTAAATGATATCTTTGGGTTTTAAGGTGTTAAAATTATATATTTGTACCTTATTATTTGAATAATTGGACATGGGTAAATATCGTTTGGGCATACGGTATCTTACTAACATGGGGGTTTAATGCTCCATATAACTTCGGGGAAATCCTAATGGATTCGAGCTCAACCCATCCCTATTGGAAAACCCTTAATTGGGTCTATGCACCATTGATGGAAAAGTGATGCGTTGATCTTTTATCCATTAGAGATTCTTGTGGTTATTGGGTACGAGACCTCATGCTTGACCTTAGGATTTGTTTGTGATTATCCTTTGACATTCGGATTTGCATTTATATAAATGACTATTCGAATATGATATGAAATGTGGAATGGCAAATACTTTATTTTGACTTATGATTTTTGTGTCGGAGCATTATCAATCAGGTCTATTATGAATATATGTTTATGTGTATATGTGGGTCATTTATGGACGACTGCAGATCGATATATGGACGGTTGATCACCGATGTGACCGGATCACTTATAATCCGCTTTGATTATGGACAGGTTATCCTGATTTTGTTTTGATCGGTTTATGACCACCGACGTTATGGACGGGGCTTTCCCGATTTATTTAGGGTTGACCACCCACAACGGGGACACTTGTCACCGTGTGATTTTATATTGCTCCTTTGTGCCATTTGGTTTTATGTCATACATTCGTTATCGTTATTATATTTGTCATTTTTTTTCATTATGATCACCCTTGTCTATATTCTTCTTGTTATCGTATTAAATTTTGAATTATGATTATGTTCTTGCTATTTACTTTGTAATATTTGGTGCATAGGTACCGAGCCCTACTTTACCCAGGAGACGGAGGAGGATCAAGCGTTTCAAACGTTTGAGCCAACTGTTGAACCCGAGTGGGATGCCGGAGATGGCTTTGGAGCCGTCTGAACCAGCACAAGAGAGAACGTCATCTTAGAATTTTTAGATGAACTTCCTTTTAGTATTGAGACCTCTTTTAGAAATTATATAATTCTGCAATTTAACTATTAATGTTTATTTGATTTTTGTGTTGGGTTTCATTTATGAACATTGATTACCAATTGAATAAAGCTTCCGTTGCATTTAATGAAATTTATTTTGACTCACCACATATTGAAATTTTTTGTGGGTCCACTTTTGGAAGCTTGTGTTGTATTAAACAAAGGAATTTGAAATTTATTTATTTTTCACGTTTTTCCCTAATTATTATTTTGGGGGACGTGACAGCGCAAGCATTTATTCTATGATTTAGTGAGTGTTTTAGTGGAGGTTTGATGAACCCATGAATGAATCTCTATCGCTTACCCTTTTTTCTTTCTTATTTCTCCAGTCTCCCCACCAGATTGCGTAGAATAGATATCAATGTCCATCTAGCAATGCTAATTATTCATCATTTTATAACAAATTACAAAAAATTAGTCCTACACAGCATCCATGGACAAAACCTTGAAAGATCTCAAGAATCTGGATACTTGAACAAAGGAGTAATGAACCCAACTAGTGATTGGGGAACAACTTGTTAGTTTTATGGTCTCAATCCATTAAGATTGATGTAATAAATTGATTAATTTCTCAATATATTAATGTTTTCCTTTCATGAGATGAATGGTGTTTTATTACTTAAATGCACATAACCAGTACAAATGACATAATGGCTCATGAAATGAGCCAGAGTCCACAAGTGTATTTGATGTAACACGTGTGTGTGGATGAGATCCACATACATGAGACATGTGTCACAAATCTTATACTTAAATTGATTCACAACCGGTGATGAGATTGGACATCTTATCTGACAAAGTTGCGGTATTATGATTACTATGAGATAGTGTGCTCTGTCTCTATCATCGGAATGAAAGATTCTGGATCATCAAACTGGTACATTGGATGTATTGAATGACTATGAGAAGCACATTGGGAACACTGTATTTACTTTAAGGTCTGCTCTCATAATTCCCTAACAATAGGCTCTCAACCCTGAAACATTGATGAACTCAAGTCTCTATCTATTCATTTGCTTTGAGTCACCAATGAGTGAGGTCAACTGCTGGTCAGCACCTCGGTGTCTTGGGTACATGTTAGTAGGACTGTGGGAGCATTTAATGGTCAAGATTGAATCTATCTCTATTATCTCCTTGTGTCAATTAATGGATTTATCATGGTAAGTGTACACCCATCTCAATTAAGAGTTAATTGGATGACACTAATGATCACTGTGATTGACTGGGTCTTAGGGATAATAAGATTTGGATGTAAATTGGTGGGATAGTTTATCCAATTGATCAATGGATATTGATGGAGGGGCCTACTTGTAGTGATAGGAAAGTTTAGGGTCTTCATGTAATTTATTCCTAAGACTGGAGTTCAATTGCATTTATACAGTGAAGTTATTTGCAATTAACTGCGAGGCCGGATTGCACATGAGATGTAGGGTCGCAGTGTCCCAGTTGGAGCTAGCTTTCTATGGAATCCCTAGTGGTCCCCACGCTAGCCCAAGATTGGATAATTATTAATTCTATTTGAACTCAAGAGGAAAGTTTCTATTTCTATATGAGGTGAGACTTCTAATAGTGGTAATAGTGGGAATAGAGAATTACTAATTATTATGGAAGTTGAACTTCTAATAATAAATGAAGAGGAGTTACTTAAAGCTATAACTAAGAGGGAGGAGGAGCCTTGGACGTCCAATGCTAGGCATATCCTAGGGATTCACGCCCATCTCCCCTTAGTGCAAGAGTTGCACCTCTCTTCTCTTCTTTCTCTCTCTTCTACTTCCCTTCTAGTTTCCTTAGAGATTCTAGTTAGTTTTCTCTTAGAGATTCCACCATCTCCTTAGAGAAAAGAGATTTGAAGCGGGTCATAGCATGGAAGACGATTTGGCATTGGAGATTTTGATTTACTTTGTGGAAGAGTTCTTCATAAAAAGGATTGATCAAATTCTCCATTAGAGCACAACCAAGCTCCATTGATATTATCTACTTCTTGTATGTTGTAGAATTTTGTGGTTGCTTGTAAGGTGTTGTTATCTATCTTCTTGATAGGTTTATTTACTCATCATGATGGAAGAGATTGAGGACATAGATCCTGGATTGGGTTTTGTAGTCTTTTGAATAGATGATCACTTGGTCCGAGTGTCGAGCTCAACCAAATAACAAAAATTCTAGCTCTAAAATAACTTGTAGCACAAGGCGGAGAACTGAGTCGTTTCTCGAGGATCAAAGTACCAATTAAACCAAATCAAGGTTAAAAAAGGAGGGGGGGGGGGGGTGGAATGTGTATGCAGAATGTAAACGTAAGAAATAAATGTAAGAGAAATATCAAATTGTGAAGCAACCAATCCAAGAAACTATCAGAAATCAAGTTGGCTTTTCATCGAACACCTAACATGCATCTGGATTAAATTAATTGGTCAAGCTATGATTGACTGAAATCTCTGCACCAGGCACATGGAATTCAATACTAGATAATCACATAGAACTTAACTAACAAATGATTCATAAACCTGCAATCGCTAGATTCATGCTACCTATGCTAGTTTAACACCCAGGATTCAATTAACCTAGATTAGCAAATCTGCTAACCTAACCCTCTTCAATTCATGTGACTAAACCACAATTAATCAATCACAATTTAATCACAAATCTCAATCTGGAATAAGGATCCAATCAGATCACATTACACAATAGAGATCTCTAATCATGCAATTCAAAATCCAAATCAATAGAAGAAGGAAACAATTAATCCAATTCAGAATCAAAATTTGATATAGAATCTCAAAGCCAAACCAAAATTTCCTCCAGATCCTTCGATTAATCTGAGATGTTTAGCTCTCCATGGCTGCAGTACTCAACTTGCAAAAGAAAGAAAAACAGTCTTGCTAGAAGAATAGAATCGTCCCCCCTTTTTCCCCTCTATCTCGGGTTCCCCATTTATACAAAACCAACCGACTTAAAAATTCAGAATCCTCATTTTCCCCCAGGTTAAAGTTAACCCTCTGCCTCTTAGCTTTCCTTGGGCACCGAAATCTCTTGATTTGGGCTTAAGATGAGAGAGCTATGCCCAAATCACTCTCAATGGGTCTCTGGACTCGTCAGCCAACTTCACAGGGGTAGAACACCATCAAAACGTTGTAGTTTCAATTAGTGGTCTTCAAAAGAGTTTTAGCCTTGTGTGTGTAAATTCCAACGGCACCAGTTTCAGCTCCAAAAGAACCCTACAGCCCAAGTTATGGCCCAATTAGTGTACGCTGCTCAGGTTCCAGCGACAGCACCCTTGATCTGACTTCCAAGCCCAATTCGGTCCACTACATATCTGATTCAGCTCTGGGGCCCTTCATGAAAGTTGTAGATCTCTCTCTTATCTTTCCTACAAGGCAAGATACATAATTTTTAGATATCCAGAACTCAAGATATGGCTGAAATACAAAAACAGTGTAGAATCCTAATAATGATGGAAAAAAAATCAATTAAGCCCAATTTGAGCCCAAACTTATAAAACATGGCCAAGCTCAATCAATTAAGTACATCGGGAATGTAAAGGATTAAAAATGGAGGTTTGTTAATGTATGAAATCTGTGATTATGATCACTGCACCAAGTTGGTTAAAAGCTTTTTGAAACCTATCCTAGAGGCCCACCTATTTCCAATACAACTGGCTAAGTATAGTGTTCTTGTGTTGATAATGGTCCAACATCCAGTGAACACACACACAGGGAAAACAACTTTATTGGAAGAAAAATAAATGAAGAGAGCCCATACCTAAAGCATATAAAGATAATAATAGCAAAGACCTTGCAAGATTTTACTTTGTTTTATTTATTTTCTTGATAACCCATGGTATCTCTAGCCAAGCATAGCCCAGCACAGGAGCCTTTGGCCTTGAGCCTGATGAACACTTGATTCTAAACGACTGAGAACTAATCCCTAGGGGAACATGCAAATCCTCCTATCCACACTGGATAAAATTATGAATTAGATGTTTATAGAGTTCAAAATAATCCTGTGTTCCATACATGATCTCACAATGGGTTGTACTGCTATAAGAGTCTATGCCCAAAGTCAATACACAGAGCTTTCTACCAAAAAAAAAAAAAAAAATTCCGCAAAGAGTTGTAGGCGGGGAAAACCCGTATTTGTTTAGTGGTTCGGATTTTCCATGTTAAGGTCAGTTATGGATTTAAGGCCTCACTATGGGGACTTCTTTAAACCTGGTTTCAGACTCTTCAGACTCCATTTTTGTACTAGCACGCAAGGGCAAAAGCAGAAAATTCACCTTGGGGGCCCACTATGTAAAAATGTAAAACGTTGGAGGTGCCAATGTTAAAATAGCGCAAAACTTTCTTTAATGTAAAGCGGTTATCTGATAGTTAATCAGCCGGGCATGATCAAGTAAGTAGGGGATTGCAACTACTATCTGTTATCTGAGTCTCTTATGCACTTGGTCCGAATCCTCACCACTGCTGGCCACCCTAGAATATTCTGGGTTGGGGGGGGGGGGGGGGGGGGGGGCGGGGTGCGGGCGGTGGAGGGAGAGGGCGTGGGAGAATTTGAATTCGTCCTAGGTTGGGTTCGGGCTGGAACCAAACCAACCCGCCATGATCAACCTGACCCATTAGGAGGGAAAATTTGAAGAGGCGCTGAGAAAGCTAGTTGAAAGACCTGAATGTTAGTTTTAAGGTCTCAATCCATTAAGATTGATGAATTAAATTGATTAATTTCTTCATTTATCAATATATTCATTCTTTCCTTTCGTGAGATGAATAGTGTTTTATTACTTGTTTGCAATAACAAATACGAATGACATGATGGTTCATGAGATGAACCGGAGTCCATAAGTATACTAGATGCAATACATGTGTATGGATGAGATCCACATACAGGAGACATGTATAGCAAATCTTATACTTGAATATCTTCACAACCAGTGATGATGACTGGACATCTCATCTGACAAGGTCACAGTACTTTGATTACTATGAGATAGTATGATTTGTCTCGATCATCAGAATGGAAGATTCTGGATCACAGTACTGGTACATTGGATGTATTGAAGGACCATGAGAAGCACCATAGGAACACTGTCTTTATTGTAAGGTCTACTCTCATAATTCCCTAGCAATAGGCTCTCAATCCTGAGACATTAATGAACTCAAGTTTCTCTCTATTCATTTGCTTTGAGTCACCAATGAGTGAGGTCAATTGTAGGTCAACACCTCGGTGATTTGGTTACGTGGTAATAGAGCTGTGGGAACATTCGATGGTTAAGATGGAATCTATCTTTAATATCCCATTGTGCCAATTAATGGATTTATCATTAGTAAGTGCGCACCCATGCTGATTAAGAGTTAATTGGAAAGGTACCAATGATCATTATAATTGGGGCTCAAGGATAATAAGATATGGATCTAAGTTTGGAAGGCATGTCCAATTGATCGATGGATATTGATGGAGGGGCTTACTTGTGGACATAGGAAAGTTTAGGGTCTTCATGTAATTTATTCCTAAGACTGGAGTTCAATTGCATTTATATAGTGGAGTTATTTGTAATTAACTGTGGGCCCGGATTGCACATGAGATGTGGGATCGTAGTGTCCCAGTTGGAGCTAGCTTTCTAAGGAATCTCTAGTGGTCCCCACGCTAGCCCAAGTTATTGGAAACATACTAATTATAGTAAAACTCTAAAAGGAAATAGAAAGTTACTATTTTTATTTGAAGTGAGACTTCTAATAGTGGTAATAGTAAGCTACTAATTATTAATGGAAGTGAGACTTCTATTTTAATTAGAAAATGAGAAAGTTACTAATTATAATGGAAGTGAGACTTCTATTTAAATTAGTGAGAAGAGAGTTACTAATTGTTAGACAAGTAAGACTTCTATTTCAATTAGACAATGAAGAGGTTTGCAAAAAGCTATAAATAAAGGAGATATGGGTTGGACATCCTAATGCATAATCCCACATAGGGATTCACGCCCAAGGCCTTCTTGTGCAAGAGTTGCACATGCCTCTCCTCCTCTTCCTCTTCTAGTTTCTCTTCTAGTTTCCTTAAGAGCTTTCTCTTGGAGATCCCACTCATCTTCTTGAGAAAAGAGAATCTGATACGGGTCATACCGTGGAAGATCAAAAGGTCTTGGAGATTCCTATTTAATACGTGAAAGAATTTCATTATCAAAGTAAGTAACAACTTCTTCATTAGAGCACAACCGAGCTCCAAAGGTATAATGTACTTCATTGTATGTTGTGGATTTCGTGGTTGCTTGTTTGCTGCTAGTTCTATCTTTTAGATAGAGTTTATTACTGTGCATGGTGATGAGAAAGAGGCCATCGATCCTGGATTGGGTTTTATAGCCTTCTGGATAGTTGATCCCTGAGTCTAGTGGGTCAAAAGTTTTTGAAACCTATCCTAGAGGCCCACCTACTTCTAACAACTGGTATCAAAGCCATACCTCATCTCTAATTATGTTAGATTAGTAGGCTTGTTCTAATCTTTGCATGAGATACGAAAAAGGTAGAGCAAGGGTTGTGTTTGGATCATTTTCTGATAAATTTGCCTGTTTATTAGTAGATTTATGTTTGGATAGTCACAAAACGGTTTAACAATGATGGAAGGATGGTAGGAAGCCATTGGGAGACTTCAGAAGT
Source organism: Persea americana (assembly GCA_029852735.1). Taxonomy (NCBI): domain Eukaryota; kingdom Viridiplantae; phylum Streptophyta; class Magnoliopsida; order Laurales; family Lauraceae; genus Persea; species Persea americana. Next base: position 21,788,970 of record CM056817.1, read on the forward strand.
ATTTTGGAGTCGTTTGGACACGAAACAGAAAAACCCATGTTGCAGGTGTTCGTCAATCCGGTTGACCGGCCCGTGCCCGGTCGACCGGGTGACTATAGGCGCGGTCGACAGAGCCATCTGCCCGGTAGACCGGGTACATTGACACAGAACCATTTTATCACCAGCTCGACCCCCCGCTAGGGGACACCCTCGGACCCCCTTTGCGAAGCGCATGATTTGAAGAAGTGGCAAATTTTTGGCATCTTGTTTTTCCATTGTTGTTTGGTAACCCGTTTTTGTGAGTTGCTTTGTTGTATGAGATACTAACTTGCTGGTGATCTTGTCCTCTCCATATGGCCCACGAGTCTTTTACTTTCTTTATATGGTTGTTGGTTTATTTAAGGCTAAGTGTAAAGGGCATCATGGTTTCCTTGGTTTCCCGTGAAAGGGCAAGGCATGGTGGTTTCCCTATAGCCCTTTTATTTTCATGTTTAAATTGCCATGTAAGTCTCATTGTAGATATTAATATCAAACAATCACTGAGGGGGGGGGGGGGGTGTGAATCAGTGATTTATCATTTTTTTTTCAAATCATATAAAAATAGGTCCAAATAATCAAACCATAAGACGAAAAACATGCAATAGCAGGAACACAAGATTTTAACGTGGTTCACCCGAAGGCTACGTCCACGGTGCAATGACTGTCCAGACTCCAATCTGAGACGAGTCTTAGAATGTATTCCACTAGCAAGTTCTAAAGCTGCAACTTCAAGGAGCATCTACCCCTAATTCAGATAGTACCCACTATCCAGGAAGCAACAACTTCCTTTACAATTTGTCTGCACCAACAGACGGGATCACCAAACCCCAACACAAAGCACCCACTTGATGTTTCACAGAGTTTAGAAATAAAACCTTTACAAAAATTCCTTTCTACAATCTCTGACTCTCAATTCCATTAAGTTTTGATAAACATAAATAGAGAAGCACTTATCTAAAAGAAATTGCTAATGAATAATGATCTTCTTAATGCAGGATTCTCTTCTAGACTTGCTGTAGAAAAACTCATAGCAGCACCTTGTTGCACACCGCCCCACTCCTCACAATCTCTTTTGTTTTTTTTTTTTTATTATTCCACACACTTTAAACCCACCCTAACAAGTGTTTATATAATGTGTGTTAACCTCCTTAGGGTTTACTCCTCCTTGACACGTGTCTCATGTGGCAGCCTCTTTTTTTTATTCACTCTAACACTTGTTTGGCTAGCTTCTTTTCCTTTGGGTCAATACTATTGCTGCCCGTTCTGACAATGGGTTCTTTGTTAATGCTTGCTGTTGTTCTTCACCACAATTGTGACAATGAGTTACAATGTGTTGACAATAATTCCAACACATAATCAGCTTGAGGACACTAACTTTTCATCAATCTTCACTATGCATCCAACAGTAGAGACATAGGAATTTATGTAATTTTCTAAATTTGTAAATTCCAGCGATGTCCGAGACAAAGAAGGAAAGTGAAGTTGGATTTCTAATCAAAGAGTTTGAAGATTACCAAAAGTGTTTTGGAGTTGCCCAAAGAGTCTGAGGAATTCCAAAGTTTTGGAAAGTCTAGAAGGCCAAGAAGTCTATTCCGCTAGGGCCATGTGGAGGAGAGGCTATTTTTAGCATTTTCTATTTATGGATGAATGCTTGATTTAGAATGTTTCCAAATCTGATCAAGACATAGCAAGTTACTAAAATTGGTCAAATCAAATTAATTTTTGAAAAGAGTTTTAATTAGTGTTGATGACCTATGAGATGGACACATTGGTAACACTAATTTAAGAAACTGGACTTTCCTTAAAATGACTTGACTTGGAACCAATATTTGATAATATCATGAGATGATTTGATGTTCATATATATATATATATATATGTGGGCCCTAATACCTTAAAAAGGAAAATCCTCAAATCTAAAATATTAAGTGGGAGCGGGGCATTTAAATTGAAAATCCCCATGGTTTTCCACCATAGGTCCATTGTAAGGAAAGTATTAGCCTCACGCCATCTTGAGAATGGCCGTTCCCCACAGAGGGCTTTTATTTGTCTGGTTACTAGTTATGGATCTCCCAAAAGGATAGTGTTGGTGAGACTACATGGGGGTTCACTCCCCAAGGAGGAGCTGCCCACAACGGTTGTCATGCAATGCTAGTTGGAGGGTCACACTTAACTAAAATAGTGATGTAGTATCCCCAAAGATTTGCCTCATGTATTTTAGAAACCAAAGCTAATCGAGAGTCATACATTATTTGGTATGAGATACCTAGATAATAATGAATGATAGGGGATCATGGATAACTAGTCTTAATCCTAATTTTGACTTATTTTGATCCGCACTCATCTATGTGGTATTTGCACTCCCTAAGGAGGCATATCCCAGGGATTGGAATTCCGATGTATTCTAAATTTTAGTGGTGATGAGGATTCCCACATTAATTTGGTAGAATACTAAACCCTAATGTCACTAATATTCTTTAATTGAATGTACGGTTATGTGCTACAGTTTAATCAGCATGAATTCAAATACTTTCAATCCACTTGCGACCATCCTCAACCAGAATAAGTTGATGGAATCCAACTTTATAGACTGGAAAAGGACCCTGGATATTGTCCTGACAGCTTCAGGATGCAGATATGTCCTTACCATACCCTCCCTTCCTGAGCTTGAGCTTGATGCACCATAGTTTGAGAAGGACCTTTACACCAAGTGGACCAAAGACAATGAGATGGCCAGATATTTTTATACAGGCATCCATTTTTAGTGTTTTACAACACCAACATCAATCTTATAAGTCAGCATACGATATTGTATCGAACTTAAAGGAGAAGTTTGCAGACCAGGTTAGACCTGCTAGGCAAGCTGTTATGAAGGTGCTAATAAACACTAAGATGGTTGAGGGAACCCTAGTACAAAAACATTTACTGAAAATGAGTTTCGCATTGAATGAGTTAGCTGTACTGGGTGTTACGATTGATACAGAATCACAGATCGACATGATCCTTCAGTCACTATCGGATTCTTTCAATCATTTCGAGATCAATTATAACAAATTGGAAATGACTATAGCTGAGTTGTCTCACCAGCTGGTAGTGATGGAGGAAATCGTGAAGAAAGAGCAAAATTCCCTCATGACAGAAAAGTCATTTGCTAGGACCAAGCCGAAAGGCAAAGACCGAGATAGTAAGAAGAAATTAGTCATCAAGGGTCCTAAGGTGGAGAATGGTTCTGCTTGTGGTATGGCCAAGACAAAGGGTACGAGAGTAAAGGGAAAGTGTTTCCACTGTGGTACGACAAGACATTAGAAAAGGAATTATCCAAATCTTCTGTCTAAGAAAAGGACCTCAGGTATGATTGAGTCACTTGTTTCTGAAGTTAATTTTGCAACTGGTACTTCAGAATCCTAGTGTGTAGACTCCGGTGCAACTAATTACATATGTAATACGTTGCAGGAGTTACAGGTAACCAGAAGGATTAATGGCGGAGAAATCATTGCTAACCTGGGACTGGAAGCCAAGGCAGATGCAGTGATAGTGGGAGTATTAACTTCGTTATTGTCAGATATTAAGTTGATTTTGTCAGATACAATTATATGTACCGTTTTAAGATGGAATTTAAATATCAGTTTCTAGCATGATGAATAAGAGTTATTTTATTACTTTTGGTACTGAAATTTTCTTAAAGAGATATGATACTTTTATATATTCTGACAAGGTAATCAATGACTTTTATTTGTTAACTCCCACAATGTATGAGATACATGACACTGAAATTAATAATAGACCATCTTTAAAGAGGTAGTCACCTTCATCTAATCCAACAAAACTTTGGCACCAGAGGCTAGGTCATATAAAAACCTAAACAGGATTGACAGGCTAGTGAAAGATGGTATCTTACCTTCATTGGTGGTAGAATCAATGCTTGTCTGCGAGTCCTGTAAGGAAGGTAAAATGACCAAAAGACCCTTTTCCTCTAAGGGCAGTAGGGCCAAAGATTTATTGGAATTAGTGTATACTTATGTGTATGGACCCATAAATATTAGAGCAAGAGATTGATATAAGTACTGCATCACTTTCATCGATGATGACTCAAGACATGAATACATATACCTTATGCATCGCAAGTCTGAGACTTCTGAAAAGTTCAAAGAGTTTCGAGCGGAAGCGGAAAAGCAATTAGGTAAAAGTAAGAATACTCTTCGATGAGATCGAGGAGGAAAATATCTCTCCGCTGATTTTATGGGATACTTATCAGAAAATGGGATTCTATCCAAGTTGTTTGCTCCTGGTATGCCTCAACAGAACGGAGTAGTAGAAAGAAGGAACCGGACTCTTTTAGATATGATCAGGTCTATGTTGAGTTTCTCAGAGTTACCTATAGGGATATGTTTTGGAAACTGCAAAGTATATACTAAACCTCATTTCATTTAAGTCTATACCTAAAACTCCCCGGGAGTTGTGGTCCGGGCGAAAGCCTAGTCTATAACATAAGGGTAGTCCGGCACTCGTGCTGAAGATTAAGATGAATAATTTGGAATTGAAGTCAAAAGTATACACTTTTATGGAATATCCCAAAGGAACTAAAGGTTGGTTATTCTATAATCCTAGAAAGAGGAATTTCTGGAGGAAGATTATATGATTGACCAAAAATCTTTAGAAAAGGTTATCTTGGAAGAAATTCAAAGAGAGATCAATTCCAAATCCAAATATGACCGAACTTAAAGAAAATTAACCCATACCTAACCCAGTAATTACACCAGTGCCTTGTCATTGTGGGAGCATCGTCAGGACCCCTGACAGGTTCTCGATTTTTGGGAAAGTCTTACAAGGCAATCCCGGAAAAACTGGAAGAAGATCCCTGTAACTATGATGAAGCAATCAATGACATAGTTTCGAGACGTTGGTTAGATACTATGAAAATTGAGATGGAGTCTATGTACTCCAATCAGGTCTGGACACTTGTGGACTTGCCTACCAATATCAAAGAGTTGAGACCTTTAAGGTCAGGGTTGTTGCGAAAGGATATACTCAGAAAAAAGATATCGATTATGAGGAAACCTTCTCGCCGATAGCCATGCTTAAGTCTATTCGGATAATCTTATCCATTGCTGTTCATCTCGATCAGAATATTTGGCAAATGGATGTCAAGACGACGTTTCTCAATGGGCATCTTGAGGAAGACATCTATATGATGAAGCCAGACGGTTTTGTGGCCAATAACCAAGAGCAAAGAGTTTGCAAGTTGCAGAAGTCCATTTATGAACTGAAGCAGGCATCCCGAACCTAGAACATCCATTTTGACTAAGCAATCAAGTCATTTGATTTTTGTCAAAATCCGGATGAGTCATGAGTGCACATGAAAATTGAAGGAAGTATGGTAATTTTTTCTGGTCGACGACATCCTTCTCCTAGGGAGTACTATAGGGATGTTCTCAACAGTAAAAGTTTAGTTGGCTAAGACTTTTGATATGAAGGACTTGGAAAAACCTAGCTACATCCTAGGAATCAATTACCATTGAGACCAAAAAAATAGGATGATAGGCTTATCCCATGATGCTTACATAGATAAGGTGCTAGTACGGTTAGCTATGCTTTGTACTAGACTGGATATCTGCCACGCAGCGAGCCTAGTTAGCAGATATCAGTCTAAGACAGGTCCTAACCATTGGATTGTTGTAAGATGTGTTCTCTAATACTTGAGAAGGACTAGAGATCACATGTTGATTCACAACAGTGATGAGTTAATTCCAGTCGGTAACACAAATATTGACTTCGTGTCAGATAAGGATTCCAAGAAATCAACTACTAGGTATATGTTTATACTGTAACCGCTTGATAAGCAGTTAAGGAAGCAATTTGGCTAAAAAGATTCCTAATGGAACTTGGAGTGGTACTTTTGGTGGGACAGCTGCTCACAGTTTACTATGATAACAGCAAGGCAGTCACTAAGTCCAAAGGAACTCAAAAGCCAAAAACACGTACAGAGGGAATAACACATGGTCAGAGAGATTGTGCAGAGAGGTGATACTGTAATCACTAAGATAAACACTGCAGATAATCCGGGAGATCCCTTTACTAAGCCTTTGACCACCGAAGTCTTTGAGCGGTATGTAAACGGGATGGGCATGAGATGCAACCCTGAATGGCATTGAGCCCAAGTGGGAGATTGTTAGTTTTATGGTCTCAATCCATTCAGATAGATCAAATAAATTGATTAATTTCTTCATTTATCAATATATTCATGCTTTCCTTTAGTGAGATGAATGGTATTTTATTACTTGTTTGCACATAACCAATACGAATAACTTGATGGTTCATGAGATGAACCGGAGTCCATTACTATACTAGATGCAATACATGTGTATGGATGAGATCCACATACAGGAGACATGTATAGCAAATCTTATACTTGAATATCTTCACAACCAGTGATGATGATTGGACATCTCATCTGACAAGGTTGCAGTACTTTGATTACTATGAGATAGTATGACTTGTCTCGATCATCAGAATGGAAGATTCTGGATCACAGTACTGGTACATTGGATGTATTGAACGACCATGAGAAGCACCATAGGAACACTATCTTTACTTTAAGGTCTGCTCTCATAATTCCCTAGCAATAGGCTCTCAATCCTGAGAGATTAATGAACTCAAGTTTCTATCTATTCATTTGCTTTGATTTACCAATGAGTGAGGCCAATTGTAGGTCAACACCTCGGTGATTTGGGTACGTGGTAGTAGAGCTGTGGGAATATTCGATGGTCAAGATGGAATCTATCTTTAATATCCCCTTGTGCCAATTAATGGATTTATCATTGATAAGTGCGCACCCATTCCGAGTAAGAGTTAATTGGAAAGGTACCTATGATCATTATAATTGGGGCTCAAGGATAATAAGATATGGATCTAAGTTTGGAAGGCAGGTCCAATTAATCCGTGGATATTGATGGAGGGGCCTACTTGTGGACATAGGGAAGTTTGGGGTCTTCATGTAATTTATTCCTAAGACTGGAGTTCATTTGCATTTATATAGTAGAGTTATTTGCAATTAACTGTGGGCCTGGATTGCACATGAGATGTGGGATCGTAGTGTCCCAGTTGGAGCTAGCTTTCTAAGGAATCCCTAGTGGTTCCCACACTAGCCCAAGTTATTGGAAACATACTAATTATAGTAGAACTCTAAAAGGAAATAGAAAGTTACTATTTCTATTTGAAGTGAGACTTCTAATAGTGGTAATAGTAAGCTACTAATTATTAATGGAAGTGAGACTTCTATTTTAATTATAAAAGGAGAAAGTTACTAATTGTTAGAGAAGTAAGACTTCTATTTCAATTAGACAATGAAGAGGCTTCCAAAAAGCTATAAATAAAAGAGATATAGGCTGGACGTCCTAATGCATAATCCTAACTAGGGATTCACGCCCAAGGCCTTCTTGTGCAAGAGTTGCACATGCCTCTTCTCCTCTTCCTCTTCTAGTTTCTCTTCTAGTCTCCTTTAAGAGCTTTCTCTTAGAGATCCCACCCATCTTCTTGAGAAAAGAGAATCTGATACGGGTCATAGCATGGAAGATCAAAAGGTCTTGGAGATTCCTATTCGATACGTGAAAGAATTTCATCACCAAAAAAAGTAACAACTTCTCCATTAGAGCACAACCGAGCTCCAAAGGTATAATCTACTTCCTTGTATGTTGTGGATTTCGTAGTTGCTCGTTTGCTGCTATTTTCTATCTTCTAGATAGAGTTTATTACTGTACATAGTGATGAGAAAGAGGCCATGGATCCTGGATTGGGTTTTGTAGCCTTCTAGATAGTTGATCCCTGAGTCAAGTGGCTCTAAAGTTTTTGATACCTATCCTAGAGGCCCACCCACTTCTAACACTGGATTAAAGGAAACGACCCCACGATCCAAGAACCCAGCCGTTACCAGTTATTACGATGAAGATGGAAGGAAACGTGCGTGGAGAGTGGGCAGAAATCCAGGGAGAAATAGCATATGAAGAGAGAGATCTAAGAAAAAGGTATGCAAAACAAAAAAAAAAAACGAAACTAGAACTTGAGAGGGAGAGATTCTTGGAAAAATCCATAACTAACTTGAGCGTCAGAGAGACCTCGATCGGGACATCCAATCGTTCTTACAATGTTTTTCTCTGAATAGGAAATCAATTTAGGAATCTTGAGCAAGGCGGAAAAGGAAAGAAGATTTCATTTCGAGAGGCCAAGCTAACCATTCCACCTTGGACCATGCAAAAATTGATCTTACAATTGGCACTGTCTGTGGGAAACGAAAAAGGGAAACTACCCATTGACGTTTCTTTCTGCTGAGGAAAATGATAGACCAAGAGTAGAATTCGGGATCATAGCCTTAAACTGGATGACCTTCATTTCATGTGGAAGAAGCCCATGTCAGGGGGCGGCAAGAGTGGATGGGAAAAGACCCTGCTACCAACCACTTAGGTGGGGCATATTTTGAATATGTCCCATGCACTGATAGTGACCGAATTGTCCCTTATTCGCTTAAGAAAGGACAGGTCCGATAATAAGTCAACCGCGCTGATCCAAGCCGTGTAATGATCTCACCATCTGCGGATAAGTTGCAAGGAGAAACCCACCAGAAGCAAAGCCACGACCTCCTTCGACGAGCCTTGCCTTGGGACACATACCTCCGGCTAGAACAAACTTGCAGAGATACTGCTCGAGATTTGGCTGAGGGAATAAAGCGACAATAAGAAAAAATCAATTGCATGTTGCTGGAATTGGAGGCTGCGAGAGAAGGACAGAGACGTTCCTCAAGCCTGAAAAATGCTCGTGAGATGAGAAGAGTGGAGAACCAAAGTCGCATGATAGTGCAAAAGCTTAAAAGCCACCATTCCGAATTGAGAGCTTGGCGGACCCAAGCTAAAGCAAGAACAGTGAATGAGGGGAGTAGGACTTCAAGCTCCCAACCGCAGAGAGAAGAGAAATCTAAAGTCCAAACACGATGCGTTAAGGATAGATAAGTACCAAGGAAGAAAACTTCCACATGAATACTCGTGGAAGAGGATGTGCAGGCCCTTATTGAGAAAGCACTAGCAAACCAGAAGCCCCATCAAGAAACTGTGACTCGAGCAAGGTACCTGGAAGTGCACAAAAATTCGAATCTCCTTTCTCAAAGGAGATAAAAAGAGCAGATCCTCCTTGGCGATTCTCAATCCCCAAACTGAGGATCTATGATGGAATTTCCAATCCTGCCGACCACGTCCAGCACTTTCATCACTCCATAGCGCTTTGGATTCGAAATGCGTCGCTGATGTGCAGTTTTCCCCTCGAGCTTAGGAGACCTAGCCTTAAAATAGTTTTCCCATCTTAAACCGAGATCAATTCCCAGCTTCCGGGAGTTGGCTAGACCTTTTTTTACTCGTTTCGTGACAAATTCCAAGCAGCCAAAGGATATCGAGCCGTTGCTATCTCTTAAGAAATAGAGCCCGGAGAGCATGAAGGAATTCAATGCTCGTTACTGGTACCTTTACAATAAGGTAGAAGGAAGCAACGAACAAGTAGCAGTGGCCACCTTCATGTTAAGGCTATATAAGGAGAGTTAGCTCCGTCAATCGGTGATGAAGCGATCCCCATCCACGTAGGGAGAGCTGATGGAAACGATCGAAGAGTTTATCAAATTGGAGGAAGACATGGGAGCACCTAAGCCAATGTGGACTCTCCTAATGAACAAGGGATTCAGAAGGGAGAGAAGAAGGGAGTTCGGAGAAGTCTTTGTTAGAAAAATGGGTAGTACCGAACCCACAAAAGTAGCCTTTGAGGGGGTATATACAATCTTCAAAGACCCAATCTACAGGATGTTAGTTTTATGGTCTTAATCCATAAGACTGATGAAATAAATTGATTAATTTCTTTATTTATCAATATATTCATGCTTTCCTTTCATGAGATGAATGGTGTTTTATTACATGCTTACACATAATTAATACGAATGACATGCTGGTTCATGAGATGAACCAGAGTCCATAAGTATACTAGATGGAATACATGTGTATAGATGAGATCCACATACGGGAGACATGTATAGCAAACCTTATACTTGAATATCTTCACAACCAGTGATGAGACTGGACATCTCATCTAACAAGGTTGCAGTACTTTGATTATTATGAGATAGTATGATTTGTCTAGATCATCAAAATGTAAGATTCTTGATCAAAGTGCTGGTACATTGGATGTATTGAAGGACCATGAGAAGCACCTTATGAACACTGTCTTTACTTTAAGGTCTACTCTCATAATTCCCTAGCAATAGGCTCTCAATCTTGAGACATTAATGAACTCAAGTTTCTATCTATTCATTTTCTTTGAGTCACCAATGAGTGAGGCCAACTGCAGGTCAACACCTTGGTGATTTGGGTACGTGGTAGTAGAGCTGTGGGAACATTCGATGGTCAAGATGGAATCTATCTTTAATATCCCCTTGTGCCAATTAATGGATTTATCATTGGTAAGTGCGCACCCATTCCAATTAAGAGTTGATTGGATCGGTACCAAATAATCATTATAATTAATTGGAGCACAAGGATAATAAGATATGGATCTAAGTTTCGAAGAAAGGTCCAATTGATCAGTGGATATTGATGGAGGGGCCTACTTGTGGACATTGGGAAGTTTAGGGTCTTCATGTAATTTATTTCTAAGATTGGAGTTCAATTGCATTTATATAGTGGAGTTATTTGCAATTAACTCGGGCCTGGATTGCACATGAGATGTGGGGTCATGGTGTCCCAGTTGGAGCCAGCTTTCTATGGGATCCCTAGTGGTCCCCATGCTAGTCCAAGATTGGATCATTACTAATTCTATTTGAACTCAAAAGGAAATCTACTATTTCTATTTGAAGTAAGACTTCTAATAGTGGTAATAGTGGGAATAGAGAGTTACTAATTATTATGGAAGTTGGACTTCTAATGATAAACAAAGAGAGAAGTTGCAAAAAATATAAATAGGTGGGAGGAGGTGCCCTTGGACGTCAATGCTCTAATTCCTATTGGTATTCACGCCCAACCTTCTCCATTGTGCAAGAGTTGCACATCTCTCTCTCTCATTCTCTCTTCTAGTTTCCCTTTGAGGTTCTAGTTAGTTTTTCTCTTGGAGATTCCACCATCTTTTTTGAGAAAGAGATTTGAGATGGGTCATAGCGTGGAAGATCAAAAGGTCTTGGAGATTCCTATTTGATACAAGAAAGAGTTTCATCATCAAAGAAAGGAACAACTTCTCCATTAGAGCACAACCTAGCTCCAAAGGTATAATCTACTTCCTTGTATGTTGTGGATTTCGTGGTTGCATGTTTGCTGCTATTTCTATCTTCTAGATAGGTTTTATTACTGTACATGGTGATGAGAAAGGGGCCATGGATCCTAGATTGGGTTTTGAAGCCTTCTGGATAGATGATCACTGCATCAAGTTGGTCAAAAGTTTTTAAAACCTTTCCTAGAGGCCCACCTATTTCCAACACATGATCCTGACACAGATCAAGGACAAACCATATTTTAAAAGGCCACTGAAAATGGTGAGCGACCCAAGACGTTCAAATCCCAGCCTTGTAGACACCTCGTTTTGGCACCCTATGAGGGGCAATTCAGTCCACCCTATTTAATGATGTCCTAATTAGGCCCTGAGTCAAAAGTCACCAATCGTCTCTAGACCTCTGATCGCCCCGGGAGTTGGCTCATCATGATCTACTCATCGAGAGCTTTCCGCCTATATCTAAAACTCCAAGATCTGACTGGCGGATCAAAAATCATGACAGCGGGTCCCACACCCCCGCAGCGCCCGTGTGAAAAATCACCTATCATCTCTAGACCTCCGATCACCTAGGGAGTTGGCTCATCATGATCTACTCATCGAGAGCATTCCGCCCATATATAGAACTCCAAGATTTGACGGGCGGATCAAAAATCATGACAGTGGGTCCCACACCCCTGCGGCGCGCGCGTGAAAAATCACCTATCATCTTTGGACCTCTGATTGCCCTGAAATTGGCTCATAGTGACCTACTCGCCGAGAGCTTTCCGTCAATATGTAGAACGTCGAAATCCGACGAGCGGATTGAAATCTACGAAACCTGGGCCTCTGTAATGACAACCCGACCAATTTCCATCGGACCCCACTTTTTAGGCCTGAATTAGTTTCTTTTAAATCCAAACCCACCTAAACCTATCCCAACACACCTAAACCAGACCCGGCCCGGATCCTAACCAAACCCAAGTCCAACCCAACTTTGGACCCAACTCACCCAAACCCACTCAGGTCCGACCCAAACACAACCCGAGCTAGATCCAAACCTCCTGACCCGAACTTGACCCAAACACAACCCGAGCCTTATCCCTCTCATCTCTCTCCCAACCCAGGCCTTATCCCTCTCAATTTCAAACACCCAAGCCTCATCTCTCTATCTCTCTCCCAACCTAGGCCTTATCCCTCAAAATTTTTAAAACACCCAAGCCCATCCAAAAAAAAAAAACGATACGCAGAACCTCTCCCAGATCTGGACGCAGACCCCAGGCTCTCTCACTCGTCTCCCTCACACCATCAACTTCCCATCTCAGACGACTCCCATCTCTCAGACCCACCTCTCCATCTCACGCACCTCCTTTCCATCTCTTTGTCTCTCTCCCCGGTCTTCCTCGCCCTCTGTCTCCTCTCTTCTTCTCCCCTTCCTCGCTTTCTCCACCTCTCCTTCTCCCAGTCGCAGCACCATCGCACTCCATCCTCTTCCCTCCACTCGTTTCCCTCACGTAGCACCCCATCATCATCTCTCATCTCTCCCCTACAACCCACCATCACCAGCCTCCACCGTCTTCTCCATCTCACCATCTCGCCCTCCATCTTTCCCAAACATAGGTGCAGATCACACGTCCATCTCCTTCACCCAGACAAAACTCCCTTCCCCATCAACATCTTCTGCTCCCTAACCCGTTCCTCCGGATCTCCCTCATCTCCATCCGACGCAGACCTAGACTCCCCATCTTCCTCCTCCAGACGCACGCAGCAGCAACCCCACGGAGGTCCGATCTCGCCGCAGCAGCACGCCCGCCCATAGCAGCACCTCCAGCCACAGCAGCACGTTCCCTCGCCATCTCTGGCCGCTGGACTCCGGAACCAGGTAGGCCCTCTTCCTCTCCTCGTGCCCATTGCATCTGCATCATCACCCCTTTCTTCTTCTCTTCCTTTTCTTTCTTTCTCATTTTTCTTCCCCTCACACTCTTTCTTTTCTTCCTCTCTCACCTGCACACCTTCTCCTCTTCTTCTTTCATTCTTTCTTTTCTTCCTCTCTCGCCTGCACACCTTCTCCTCTTCTTCTTTCATTCTTTCTCTCTCTTTTTCTTTTTTCCTCTCTTCTCTTCCCCTGCCATCATTCTCCTCCGCTCCCCACCACCTGCACCCACTGCACACCATCCCTCTCTCTTTCTTTTCTTCACCCACACCCACCTGCACGTCTCTCTCTCTCTCTCACTCCCCATCTCTCACTCACTCTCTCTGTCTCTCCTCTCTCACGCTCTTTCTTCTCTCCTCTGCCCCACTGCGCACCACCTTCTTCCACTCTCCCCGTCCTCCCTCTTCCCCATCTCTCTGTCTCCCTCTTTCTGTTCTCTCTCCCTCTCTGATCTTCTGCCCCTCTCTCTCCTTCTTCTTCTCCCTCTCCCTCTCTGTCTCTCCTCTGCAACTCAACACATCTCCCTCTCTCCCTCACCTTTCTTTCTCACTCTGCGACCCATCTCTCTTTCTCCCGCCACCTGCAACTCAACAGTCTCCCTCTCCCGTGCTCTCTTCTCTCCCCGCGCGTCCTTCTGTTCTCTCCCCTACTCTTTTCCTCACCCTCTCTCTCATCCCCTGCCATCATCCTCCTCCGTGCCACCCACCTGCAACTCCACACTCTCCCTCTCCCGTGCTCTCTTCTCTCTCCGCTCCTGCCCCTGTCTCCCCTTTGTCTCTTCCTCCTCACCCTCTCCTCTTTTTCTCCCCCCACCAGCTCTTTCTCCCTCTCTCTCTCTGTCCGCATGCTCTTTCCCTCTGCCTGCGTCTCCCTCTACCTCCCTGTCTCCCCTTTGTCTCTTCCTCATCACCCTCTCTCCCTCTCTGCTCCACCTCTCCCTCTCGTTCTCTCCTTCCTCCTCTGCTTGCACTCTCTCTCACTCGTTCTCTCTCTACCCCCTCAGCCCCACTATCTGCTTTCCCTATCTCCCTACTCTCTCAGTCCCTCTTTCCCTCACCTCTCCATTTCTCCCCTGCTGCACTCACGACCGAGCCACTGCCCACTTGCACCACGTGCATCACACCTGTGCACCCACCTGCACTCCTTCATCGCACACCCACTGCTGGCACCACTTGCACCTCCGACCTGCCCGTTTGGATTGCCAATCATCGGAGCTACCAATCCAGCCCAACCACATACAGCCCGGTTTCACTCCACTCTCTATTTTTTTTGCATTCAGTTCTTCAGTCACTGTGGTTCGTCTTTTGTTCTTCATGCATCTAACATGCCATGCATTTAGATTAGTGTTGTAGGCCATTTTTATTATTATTATTATTATTATTATTAGTTTTTAATTAGCCTTAATCTGTATGTCAACATGCATTTAACATGCCCATGCATTATAATCGTATTACATCTTGTTTCTTTAGTTTATCCTTTTTTATAAAAATTGAGACTGCATTCCCTTTATCTGTTCATGTTATTTTCTATATAAAAATTAGAATAAAAATCAAAATCATCAAAAGAAAATAAAAATAATAAAATAAAAAGTAAAGATTAAAAATAGAATTTTAGCTACCCTACTAATTAGAAATAATTAGGCTAAATCCAATAATTAACTTCTCTTTTCTTCCCCCATGTCATTAGGATTAGGAGATCTCATTTAGGAAACTTCAAATAAATTATTAAATAAAAATTAGGAACTTATTACTCTCTCCTCACCCCCATTTCATTAGGCTAAATTAGTTTAGGATTTAAGGCTTAATAAATAAATACATAAAAAGAAAATAAAAACAATATAAATCCAAAATACCAAAAAACAAAGTAAAAGATATTAAAAAAACCAAAATATTAATAAATTGGAGTTAGAAATTATACAGTAGTCTAGACTGATTAGGTTAGACCCCGGACCTAGATCTAGGTCTCTCCTTAGCCAGCTTAGACTACCCCAATTTCTTAAACTTCAACTGATTAGGTCCCACTCTCTCTCCGGGCCCCGCTAAGGGACCGGGAGAGCGGATGTGGGCGGTTAGGACCTTAGGATAGGGTAGAGATCCATTAGGGAAATGGAACAGTTAGATTGAATCCAAGTAGGAACTCTCCTAGTTAGGCCCTTCTAGCCCCAATTATTAAAATCCAAAAAAAAAAAAAAGAACTATAAAACCAACAAAACCAATCCCAAAAATATTTTCTTCCCTTTTCCTCCACCTCCGGTGCCAAATATTTATCTGAACTCAATGATTAAAGGGAATAGAGGCTGATTCCGAGAATCTGAATTAATGAGAATGACGAAACGAGACGAGTGATTTCACACACCCCAATATCAGTTTATTTACTATCGGCTCATCATCGGCCACCCTCAATCAATCCCGGCCCAACATCGGCCATTTTTACCTTTCTTCTGGCCCATCATCGGCCATGCACTTTTATCACCTGCGTATCGCACGCAAACCCACAGAAATCACAACTCGAAGTTTCGTCTGCATCATTCTTTCGATTCGAAGAATCAGCCTTTAAACCCTAGGTCGTCAAAGGACATCGAAGAGGGTACCCAGGAATGGGGTTGATCCTCTTCTAAATATTTGGCACCTTTCCCCTTATTTTCTTAGTTTATTTTCATTTCAATTCGCTTATCCCCTAGAATACTTGGATTTAACTTTAATTAGTCTTTTCAACCCTGGATGTTGATTTCCCCTACCTAGTTCATTATGGTCCCATCTTGAAGCTCGTAATTTGACCATTGACCCAAGTTCGACCCGAATTGAAAGACCCAAATTAAGTGACGAGACAACCGTCGTGTGTCGCCGGCGGCACATTAGACGAGAGAAGAACCCACCCCATTTTCCTCCCTCATTCTTTCGGTTTTCGTCGAAGGACGGTGTTACGGCCGAATTCGTAGCTGGCGATCGTGATCCGTCAATTTTGAGGGTAGTCCGAATCCTCATTTTCGATGTATTTTTTTATCTCACACTGTTGAATGGCGATTCCCCTCTCGGGGGGGGGGGTTTCAAAATTCACATCCGACAAGCCTCTGGTGTTCTTACCACCGGGAGAACGACCATTTAACAGAAAATTGCCGAATGCTCAAACAACATCTAGAAGACCATGTTAAGGAGGGGCACTTGAAAGAATATGTAGAAAACACAGGCACAGAGAAGAACCAGAGGAGCTTAGATCAGAGGGAGATAAATAATGTCGCAAATGAAGGGGGACCTATGGGGACAATTGATGTGGTTGATGGAGCGATAAATCCAACGGAAATGATGACTCAATCCGTTAAAAACCAGAGAAGAATGGCCGCGCACTTAAAAGAAGTATATCAAATGAGTACTGAGTTGAGCATCGTAAACATATCCAGGCAAGGGAAGGCAGAGATCTCATTTACAGATGACGATTTGTGAGATGTAATCCAACCCCATAATGACGCCCTGGTATTAACCCTACGAGTACAGGAGTACGATGTTCGGAGAATGCTCATAGACCCAGGAAGCTCATCAGAAATTATGTAGGGCGGGTTATTTGATAAGCTCAACCTGAAGCACTCTGATCTACTATTGACCTCGATACCCCTATTTGGATTTAGTGGGCAAGCAGTGCAACCAATGGGTGTGATAACTGTGCGAGTCAGCGCTGGACATGTCCGACTTGATACGGAATTTCTTGTGGTAGACTTACCATCTCCGTACAACACTATTATGGGGCGGATGTGGATTCATCGCATGAAAGTGGTGCCATCAACTTATCACCAGAGGATCCGCTTCCCGACACCAAAAGGAATCATGGAGAACAGAGGAGACCAGGCAACATCCAAGAGCTGTTTGATTGCGGCAATTAAAGGAAAGGCAAAAAGGTTGAGGAAGATGACCTATGCTCAGGTAAGAAGGCCGACCTAAAATAGCAATTACAGTCAGGCCGGCTGGAGACAGGAGGGTAAAATGCCGACCTAACCGATTCAAAGATGGAGGAGCTGAAGAAGATAGGAGTGGATAGAGGAGATTCAGAGCGATATTGGATGGTTGGGACATCGATGACCAAGGAAGAATTGGAGAGTTTGGTTCAATTCCTTAATCATAACTCTGACATCTTTGCTTGGACCTCGCACGAAATGCCAGGAGTTGATCCCGCGGTGATTAGTCGCAGGCAAGGTGTAGACCCAAAAGTGAAACCAGTAATGCAGAAACAAAGAAAGCTCGCTCCAGAGCGATGAATAGCAGTATGTGAGGAGGTCGACAAGCATTTAGAGGCAGATGCCATATGAGTGGTTCACTACCTAGATGATGGTCCCGGCCTTTTCTCTTGCCTTCCTTCGTCCCGGGTCCGCCGGGTGGCGGCGGGGTGAAGAAGAAAGCGAGCATCAACATTTTGTACGGGTATGTCAGATTTTCTGTTCTACGTGGAATTTGAAATGGTGATCCGCAGATTCACCTTCACAAGTAGAAAGGAAATCAAAATTTTTTTTCTAACTTTCCAGTGCACATATATTTTAAAGAAAGAGATAAGATTTTTTAATGCCGTGAAAGGCAATTTTGTTTAGTTTGCCGTGAAAGATGATTTTGTACCGTAGAAGGCAATCTTGCCATGAAAGACGATTTACAAATCTTATCAATAATGAAAGACAAGAATTGTAATTTTTTTTCTCTTTAAAAAAATACAAAATACAATAGAAGAGGAAGAAAAAGGGATCTGACTTCTCAGGAGATTGTGGGGACTCGTTCAGATCGACGGATGCGAGTCATGTATGGACTCTGCCATCGTCCTTCAGATGAGAACACTTAATGCTTTTGATTCACTTGGCTTGGCTTAGACCTCGATTTTTAGAGGATAAAGACCAAGGGAAGGTCCTATATCCAATAAAAAACCAAGTAGACGGGCTGAAAAGCCGCATCTAGGCCATGTTGGATAGAAGAAGAGCTGAATGTCGGGTCCTGAAAAGCTGCATCTAGCCCCAAGGAACTTCAATCACGTTGTAGTGTTTGCAGCAGAGTTTCTTCAGGGTAGCAAAGCTTCTTTGTGCAGAGAATTCTTCAGGATAATTTTCAGGACCCTTTCCCTTTGGAATGACCGCCTATTTATAGGCTTTTGGTAGCCATTAGGAGGGTTTATGGGCATTGATTGCATTAATGCTCCATGATGGGAGGAGTTACAAGATTTAATTTCATAATTTTGTAACTCCTTTTTCTTGGATTTTGATTGGCCGATGGAGAATAATGGGCATTTAATCTTCATGATGATGGGGGTTTCACGATTAATTACCATGATTAATCTTTATGATGAAAGGAGTTACATGGTTAATTGTCATGATTAATTGGACTTGTAACTCCCATTTGCTTGCTTCTGATTGAGCCGTCCAGAATGATGAGTTAATGATCGTAATAAGTTGTCATAAAAAGGTCATTTAACTTCATTAATTGGTTGCCGAGTCGCTTGAAGAGTCGCGGGCCATGCCGCGTCTTTTGAAATTCTTTTTGTGATGATCATCGATGGATCCGCATGTTATTTTATGTCGGATGACGATGCAAATTTAGATATTGGTTGATACCAATGGGCCGGCAACATCTGTCCAGTCGATTTCTTGATCGGTCGGGCAGAAAGTGTGCTTTCTTAGTCGGCCGGTTGGCGGTTTTAGAGTGTCCGATGATGATCAAATGATTTCGATGGCGGATCCATGATGTTGATGGAGATATATGGATATCAAGCCTAAAAAATCAGAATTTGAGAAAATCACAGGGGCCAAACATCGCGAAAAGCGAAAAGGAAAGAAAATCGGTCGTTCCGGCAGAAATCCAGCTACCCGGACTTCCAGGGTCGCCGGCGACCATGCACCCATGGTCACCGGCGACCATGGGGTTTTTCCTCCCTTTTAGGTCGCCGTTCGGTCGCCGTTTCTTTGCCGTTTTTCGGGACTTTTTGCTTCTTTTTTCTCTTGTATTTTTCTTGAAATTTCTCCTCATTTATTGGCTTGATTTCTATGAAGAAAACGTGTCAAGAAGCCATGCAAATCAAAGCACAAAGTTTCCTATTTTTGGAAAAGCCGAAGACTTTGTAGCCGATTTTCCGCTAAGAGTTGAAACTAGGTCAAACGATGTCGGGATGACCTAAAATTTGAGGTGAAGCTTCTTGAGCATTAGATAGGACCAACCATAGGCTTTTATTTGAGTTTTGAAGCCGTTTGGGGTCCCGTCGATGCTAGACTTGATTTCACTGTGTGGAAGATGTCAAGCATTGATGTGCGGTGAACCGATGTCCGATTGACCTGAAATTTGACAGGGAGCCTATTGGAGTCATTTTGAGACGATCCATTAGCTCCGACTTGGGTGCCATGGTCCCGGGGAGCTCCGCCGCCAGTAGGCTTGATTTTGCTTCGAAGCGTCAAAGCCGGGTCAAATGTCGTCAGAATGACCTGAAATTTAACGTGCAACCCTTTGAAAGCATGTAGAAGCTACTCATGTGCTTTTTTTTATGAGTGGCGGCATCGGAGGTTCTCGCCGCCGGGAGGCTTGATTTCGCCGTTCGAGAGTTGATGGAGGGTCAAACGGTGTCGGTTTGACTTGAAATTTGGCGTGGAGCCTTTTGGAGGTATTTTTGAGACCATCCATAGGCTCTGATCGAAGATTTGTTATCTTCAACACTGTCACCGCTGGGAGCTCCTGCTCAGCCGTTGGAGGATTGAAGTTAGGCTAGATGGTGTCGAAATAGCCCGAAACATCATGTGTACCCTTCTTTTGGCTATTTTGAAGGATCTTGCAATTTTTGTTTGATTCTGAAAAGATTTGATGCTTGAAGCAGCTTTGCCTGTTTGTAGTAGGATGCGGCTCCATGTAGTTTTTGATGTTGAGGAGGCTAAGTGACATTTTTGGTGTCAACAAATGCGCCCTCGAGGTACAGCGACGAATTGCATAGCTTTTGCAGTCGATGTGCCTCAAAGAAAACTTTGAAGGAGAACTTTTGACTTGGCCAAGAGTCTCTGAGCATTTTTCTTTCATAGAATAGATTTTTGTGTTTCCAAGGGAATTTTATGGCAGTGAGAAAGATCACGTGACATCTCAAGGCAAAATTTTGAAAATGACATTTGGATTGGGTTTTTGGGTTTTGGATTTTTCTTTTTGACCTTGTGAACCTAAAGGCTCTGTGTGGCGCATCAGGCGGTCAAGAAGGTTTTTGGTTTTTGACTTTGTGACCCAACAAGCTGTATGTGGCAGGTTAGGGGGTCGGGTTTTGAATTTTGATTTTGGTCTTGTGGCCTAACAAGCTGTATGTGGGAAGTTAGGGGACCGAGATTTGCTTTTTGGTTCTGGCTTTGTGACTGAACAAGGTGTATGTGGCAAGTTAGGGGACCATGGTTTGGTTTTTTGTCACTTTTTGGGACAATTTTGGGTCCATTGAAGTGGTTTGGGTTTTTGTGGGATGTCAATTTTAAGGTTTTGGTTTAATTTGGTTCATGAGATGGGATGGTTTGGATTTTTGGAAACTCATAAGACTTGGATTTTTTTTTGTATGGTCCAATCAACTCGAAGGAGGCATGGATACATTTTTGTATGCTCTTGGTAAGAGGAATTTTGACTAAAAGCCACTTTTAGTGCCTAGGTGGTCAAACCTGGCTCATATGGGCTAGCCCATAGGACCTTAAGCTTTAAAGATGGCTTAGATATCATGTGGTGTCATTTTTGTAAAGAATATCTAAAGATATCCCTTTTTGGTAGAGAATATCTAAAAATATTTTTACTTGCAGAGAATCTCTCAAGTTTCCTTGATTTTGGGAGAGATTTTCTCAAAATATCTTTCTTTGGGAGAAAGTTTATCATAATCCCTCTCTTTTTTGAGGGAATTTCTCAAAAGATCTCCTCATTGGGAAAAAAATATCCCATGATCCCTTTCTTTTAGGAAGTTTGCTAATTTGTAGCACTTACCTCCTTTCTTTTCTCCTTCTTTCCTCTTTTGGTTTACTTTCTTCTATAAAAGCAAGGAGGTTGGATCTCTTGTTGCTATTGCTCTCTTTTTGCAAAAATCTTCAAGAGTGCTCCAAGATCAAGAATTCTTCTTCTTCTTCAAGGATCTTCTAGTTTTTCCTTTTTCTCCATCAATGGCTTCAAGTAAGTTTCTTTTTTTTTTTTTTTTTCTTAAGAAACTCCATGTAGAAGTAGACAAAGGTTTTCTTTCTTTCCTTTTCTTTTCCTTTTCTTTCTCTTTTTTTTTCTTCACGTGCATTCTTTTTCTTTTTTTTTTTCCACACATTTTTTTTCTTTTTTTTTTTTCCTTTTCTTTCTTTCTCTTTTTTTTCTTCTCTTTCTCCTTTTCTTTCTTTTACACGATTTCCTCTTTTTTTTTTCTTTTTTTTTTACCGTGTTTTTTTTTTCACTCTTTTTTTCTTTCTTTTTTTTTCTTTCTTTTTTTTTTGTGTGGCCGTATGGACAAGACCGGTCATGGCCGTATGGCCACGTGGCCTGTGGGCAAAAAATTTTCTTCTTGTTTTTTTTTAAAAGAGATTCTCTTTTTTCTCTTTTTCCTTCTTTCTTTCCTGGATTTCGAGACGCGCATCTATGACAACTTTCCTTCTATGCAATTTTTTTTTTTAGAAAATGGAATTGGGAGTATGATAGTGCACACCTGGAAATCTTTTACAAGTCTTGGGATTTGGAGCTAGCATCAATGTTGAGCCCTTTCTTGGTCATGTGGGGATTTTCTGAGGAGCTTTGCAAGTTTTGGATTCTGGAGCTCGCAGCAATGTTGAGCCCTTTTCTAGTCTTGCGGTTATTTGAGAAGATTTGTTTTGCTCTCGCAGTAATGTTGGAGTTCAAGCCTTCTTCAAGAATTTTCCATTGATTATGAGCTTGTAGCGATGTTGAGCCCATCTTCAAGCTCTTCTTTCTTTCGGGGTGTTTCCCTTTTCTTCGGAATTGCTCCGGAACTATGCCAAAATTTCGCTAGAATTTTTTTAGCAAAATTCTATCATTTTGATGATTGATTTTCTCTCTTTCCATCCTTTGCAGGTAGTTCCTCCAGAACGAACAAGGGTAAGGAGCCTGTCACTGATGCGCCTCGCCGTTCTACCAGATCTTCGAATGTGGCCGTATAGCAGGCCTGGGAGGAGGTCCAATATGTTGAAAGGAACTTGGAAGAGTGTGACTCGCTTAACAGAGATGAGATGAGGCAACGTTTGATCGCCTTCACAGATGAGGAGTTTTTATAAAATTATAGTAAGCAACCGTCCCTGGGTCACGGACGATCAGAGCATTGTGCCCAAGCCTACCTTCTTCTTGGGTGATGTAGTGCCTGATGATTCAACATACCAAAGGAGATGTTTTCAGTTCTCACAGTTGATGGTGAGAAGAGAACTGTTTCTACCCGGTCGACCTTCGATCGGACTATCTTGATCATGAGCCTTTCCTCCACATGCTCAAAGAGGGAAGATCCTCCAAGCTGGGTAAAGAGGACTAGTGTGATCAAGACTGGGGTTTTTGTTGGCGGCCCTTCTTGTTTTGCAGAGAAGTCGCCTGCCCGTGTGGACATTTTAATGCCAGCCAGCGGGTACCAAGGTTCAGGTCACCCTTCGGTCGATTTGAGACCGGTGGGCCTTGGCACTTTCAAGGGCGATGGCAGCAATTGGGTGAAGCCTTTTCGACTTCGCGGCCGTTTCAGTGCTGACTCGAGCTGGGAGATATGGACTGATCACATCCTGCAGGTTGGCGATGCCATTCTTAAGGAGGCCGAGATTTTTTACGCGGTTCACGCTTTTTGGAAAACCGTGGGTTTCTCCGATGAGGCCTTCATGGCCATCCTAGAGTCTTTCATTCCACAAACCAACACCTTCGTTGTCACGAGTGGCGAGATTGGTTTTTCTTTAAAGGAACTGAGCACCATCACTGGGCTGCCTATCCTCGGCAATCTCTATGAGGAGTTCATGCTTATTGACAGCGTCCTTGAGGAGCAGTCTGAGGAGTTCAGGTTTTTGTACTTTCAGCTCGTCGCCTTCTATAACTTTTTGAAGGAGAAGGAGGGCTCGAAACAACGGTGTAGCAGTTGGAAGAGTGGTAGCTTTTTGTCTTTCAAGTCAAACCGACACCGTTTGACCCTTCATCAACTATCGAACGGCGAAATCAAGCCTCCCGGCGGTGAGAACCTCCGATGCCGCCACTCATCAAACAAAGCACATGAGTAGCTTCTACATGCTTCCAAAGGACTGCATGTCAAATTTCAGGTCATTCCGACGACTTTTGACCTGGCTTTGACGCTCCGAAGCAAAATCAAGCCTACTGGCAGCGGAGCTCCCTGGGACCATGGCACCCAAGTCAGAGCTAATGGATCATCTCAAAATGACTCCAATAGGCTCCCTGTCAAATTTCAGGTCAATCGGACATCGGTTGACAGCACATCAAAGCTCGACATCTTCCACACGGTGAAATCAAGTCTAGCATTGACGGGACCCAAAACGGCTTCAAAACTCAAATAAAAGCCCATGGTTGGTCCTATCTATTGCTCAAGAAGCTTCACCTCAAATTTCAGGTCATTTCGACATTGTTTGACCTAGTTTCAACTCTTGGCGGAAAATGGGCTACAAAGTCTTCAGCTTTTCCAAAAATAGGAGACTTTGTGCCCTGATTTGCATGGCTTCTCGACAGGTTTTCTTCAGAGAAATCAAGCCAATAAATGAGGAGAAATGTGAAGAAAAATACAGGAGAAAAAAGAGGCAAAAAAGCTCGAAAAACGGCGAAGAAACGGCGACCGAAAAAGGGGGGAAAAACCCCATGGTCACTGGCGACCTTGGACCATGGTCGTGGCCCCATGGCCGCCGGCGACCATGGGTGCATGGTCGCCGGCGACCCCGGAAGTACGGGTCGCTAGATTTCCACCGGAACGACCGATTTTCTGTTCCTTTTCGCATTTCTCGATGTTTGGCCCCTGTGATTTTCTCAAATTCTGATTTTTGAGGCATGATATCAGTCGATCTCTCAACATCACGGATCCGCCATCAAAATCATTTGATCATCATCGGACACTCTAAAACCGCCAACCGGCCGACCAAGAATGCACACTTTTCTGCTCGACCGATCGTGAAATTGACTGGACAGATGTTGCTGGCCCATTGGTACCAACCAATGTCTGAATTTGCATCGTCATCTGACATCAAACAATATGCGGATCCATCGATGATCATCGCAAGAAGAATTCAAGAAGACACGGCACGGCCCGCGACTCTTCAATCGACTCGGCGACCAATTAATGCTGTTAATTGACCCATTTATGACAAGTTAATACGGTCATTAACTCATTATTCTGGACGGCCCAATCAGAAGCAAGCAAATGGGAGTTACAAGTCCAATTAATCATCGCAATTAACCATATAACTCCTATCATTATAGAGTTTAATCATGGTAATTAATCATGAAACCCCCATCATCATTGGAGATTAAATACCCACTATTCTCCATTGACCAATCAGATTCAAGGAAAAAGGAGTTACAAAATTATGAAATTAAATCTTGTAACTCCTCCCATTATGGAGCATTAATGCAATCAATGCCCATAAACCTTCCTAATGGCTACCAAAAGCCTATAAATAGGCAGTCATTCCAAAGGGAAAGGGTCCTGAAAAAAATCGTCCTGAAAATTATCTGGAAGAATTCTCTGCACAAAGAAGCTCTCCTACCTTAAAGAAAAGCTGCTGCAAACACTACAAGGTGATCAAAGTCCCTTAGGGGGCCACCTCCCCTAGGTTTCCTCTCTTCTTCTATCCAACATGGCCTAGATGCGGCTTTTTAGCCCGTCTACTTGGTTTTTTATTGGATATAGGACCTTCCCTTGGTCTTTGTCCTCTAAAAATCTGGGGTTCAAGCCAAGCCAAGTGAACTAAAGCATCAAGTGTTCTCATCTGAAGGACGATTGCAGAGTCCATACATGACTCGCGACTGTCGATCTGAACGAGCCCCCACAATCTCCTGAGAAGTCAGATCCCTCTTTCTTTTTTTTCTATTGTATTTTGTATTTTTTAAAGAGACAAAAAAATCACAATTCTTGTCTTTCACTATTGATAGGATTTGTAAAATCGCCTTCCATGGCAAAATCACCTTCTACGGCACAAAACTGTCTTTCACAGCAAACTAAACAAAATTGCCTTTCACGGCATTTAAAATCTTATCTCTTTCTTTAAAATATATGTGCAATGGAAAGTTGGAAAAAAAGTTTGATTTCCTTTCTACTTGTGAAGGTGAATCTTCGGATCACCATTTCAAATTCCAAGTAGAATAGAAAATCTGGCATACCCGTACAAAAATGTTGATGCTTGCTTTTTTTTTCTTCTCCTCGCCGCACACCGGCGGGCTCGGGATGGAGGAAGGCAAGAAGAAAAAGATGGGTCCATCAAGTTGGCACACCCTATGTGACTCGTTCATTTGAGAACATGATGCTTAGAATCCTTGGCTCCTTTCTAGTTGGTGGCCTATGTTGGATCTTGTATCTAAACAAAAACATGAGATGAGATTCTTTGGAAACTTCTTTCTTTGAACTTGTTTCCATTCTTTCTTTTCTCAAAAAAAAAAAAAAGGTTTTCAAATTTCTTTCTTTTGGACTCGAATTGGAGAAACTTTGGTTTTTTCCTTTTCATACAATGGCTCGCAAAAATGTTTAAGCCAACGTTCGGATTAGAAGGGGCCATTTTCTTCTTTTTGATGGGTCCATTGGAGATCTTTTAAAAAATTTTAAATTTTTTTTAAATTTCTCTCTTTTGGATTCAAGTTGGAGAAACTTTGATTATTTCCTTTTCGTACAATGGCTCGCAGAAATGTTTGAGCCAACGTTAGGATTGGGAGGGACCATTTCCTTCTCTTGATGGGTCCATTGGTGATCTTTAAAAAAAAGAAAAAATTTAAAAAAATGGTTTTCAAATCTTTCTTTTGGATTCAAATTGGAGAAACTTTGGTTCTTTCCTTTTCGTACAATGGCTCGCAGAAATGTTTGAGCCAACAATTGGATTCGAAGGGGCCATTTTCGTCTCTTTGATGGGTCCATTGGAGACTTAAAAAAAAAAAAAAAAAAAACACAACACACATCATTCTTTCACCAAAGTGGATCTAAGAAAAGCCTTGTCCAGAGTGTGGAGGCAGCTAGACTGTTTAAGGTAAGGGTCCTTCAAATGGGTTCATTAAGTAATCCTACCCTTACCTGGGAGCCGATCTATCCCACTAAGGTTTCATAAGACCGAATTGGAAGACCTATGTGTACTCTTTAAAAAAAAATCTCTCTTCAAAAAAAAAAAAAAAAACAAAAAAAATAAAATTATGTCACTATTGTGTTCAAATCGGAGAAATTTTAGTTCCTTCCTTTTCGGATTTAGTGCTCACAGAAATGTTTGAGCCCGTATTTGAATTGGAATACCATTTTCTCTCTTTTATGAATTCAATCTTGACTTTTCAAAAAAAAAAAAAAAAAAAAACTTCCGTCATTATTGGATTCAAATCTGAGAAATCATGGTTCCTTCCTTTTCGGATTTAGTGCTCGCAGAAATGTTTGAGCCTGTATTTGGGTTGGAATACCATTTGCTCTCTTTTGCGAATTCGATCTTGACCTTTCAAAAAATTCCATCTCGTGTCCTTTTCAAGATGCGATTTACAACATTTGTGCCTAGCGGTGCTAGTATGCCCTTTCGGGTTTACTGTATTCGTGACCGACACATTTGTATCTCCAACCTTATATCATTTTACCTCGCGTCAGCTTCGCTTCTCGGTAACTTGAATTAAGGTTTACAATTGCTTCTAGCAGTCACTGGAACGCTCATTTCGAGCCGACCATACTTGCATTTAGAACAATTGTACCCTCTATGGCTTTTTGCCTTCTTCATTATGCTCAGAATAGGCCATGCCCGCTAAGCGATTTGAAAAGACAAAACCATAGTATTTTCCATTTATGATCACCATATTCTTGTGGTTACTAATGGATGTGGTCTTGTTTCAAAAGTTTTTTAAAACTAACAATGGCAACTTCGTTGACCATCACCGTCGATGAGAACAAGTACCAAGTCATGCTTCAAGAAAAGCAAAGCAAGCTCACTTTCAAGCGCCCCGCCGACTATCGAAGCGTCACCTCCCTCGGCAACTCCCAAAACACCGGGTGGACCTCCACTCCCCGGACCATCGTCTTCGAGTCACTGGGACCATTCCCACTGCCCACAGAAAAGACGGCACCTGCTAAGAAGCAGAAGACCGCCCCTGAACGTGTTGCTGCTCCGACACCAAAGGCGGTCACCAGAAAACCTGAGGCTCGTGGCAATCCCGCGAAGCCTCAACCTGCAAAAAACCAGGTCTGCCCCAAGACTTGGTCCCCGCAATCTTCACCAAAACAAAGAAGGTCCTGGACATCTGCAGAGCCAGCATACCTGGCCCCTCTCAAGGAGAACCGGTTTTATCCTCTCGCTTACATCAAAGGGGAGAAACCTACGCTCCACCGAACTACAAAATCAACCCAGCACGAGCCAGCTTATTCATATAAGCCCAAAATCAAGTCGTGCATCACGTGGCCTCGACAAGAACTTACCAGGGCCTGCTCTCATGCAACTTGACCCTTTATCTCAACAGGGGCCGAGCTTGCAAAATTTAAAGCTTTGCTGCGACAGGCTAAGGACCGCATCAAGATCCTGTCCATGCCAGTCTTCAAGCAAGACAAGCTCGGTTGCTGCGCACGAGGGACCACTGTTGACACTAAAAAAGTCACCTTGCCTCCTCAACATCAAAAACTACATGGATCCGCATCCTACTACAAACAGGCAAAGCTGCTTCAAGCTTCAGATCTTGTCAAAATCAAACAAAAATTGCAAGATCTTTCAAAATAACCAGAAAAGAGGTACACACGAAGTTTCGGGCCATTTCGACACCATTTGGCCTAACTTTAATCCTCCAACAGCTAAGCGGGACAGTATCAAATACATCAAATCTTCGATCAGAGCCTATGGATGGTCTCAAACTACCTCCAAAGGCTCCACGCCAAATTTCAAGTCAAACCGACACCGCTTGACCCTCCATCAACTCTCGAAAGGCGAAATCAAGCCTCCCAGCTGCGAAAACCTTCGATGCTGCCACTCATCAAACAAAGCACATGAGTAGCTTCTACATGCTTCCAAAGGGCTGCACATCAAATTTCAGGTCATTCCTGCAACGTTTGACCCGGCTTTGACGCTTTGAAGCAAAATCAAGCCTACCGGCGGCGAAGCTCCCCGGGACCATGGCACCCAAATCAGAGCTAATGGATCATCTCAAAATGGCTCCAATAGGCTCGCTGTCAAATTTCAGGTCAATCGGACATCGGATGACCGTACATCGAAGCTCGACATCTTCCGCACGGTGAAATCAAGTCTAGCATCGACGGGACCCCAAACGGCTTCAAAACTCAAATAAAAGCCTATGCTTGGTCCTATTTAAAGCTCAAGAAGCTTCACCTCAAATTTCAGGTCATTCCGACATTGTTTGACCTAGTTTCAACTCTTGGCGGAAAATCGGCTACGGAGTCTTCGGCTTTTCCAAAAATAGGAAACTTTGTGCTTTGATTTGTACAGCCTTTCGACATGTTTTCTTCAGTGGAATTAAGCCAATATAAGAGGAGAAATGTCAAAGAAAATACAGGAGAAAAAAAAAAGCAAAAAGGCCTGAAAAACGGCGAAGAAACGGCGACCGAAAAAGGGGCCAAAGCCCCATGGTCGCCGGCGACCATGGGTGCATGGTCGCCGGCGACCCTGGAAATCCGGGTCGCCGGATTTCCGCCAAAAGCGCCGTTTTTTTCCGTTCCTTTTCGCGTTTCGGGATGTTTGTGTTAGTTTTATGGTCTCAGTCCATTAAGATTGATGTAATAAATTGAATAATTTCTTTATTTATCAATATATTCATGTTATCATTTCATAAGATGAATGGTGTTTATCACTTAAATGCACATAACCAATACGAATGACATGATGGTTCATGAGATAAACCGGAGTCCATAAGTATACTAGATGCAATACATGTGTATGGATGAGATCCACATACGGGAGACATGTATAGCAAATCTTAAACTTGAATATCTTCACAACCAGTGATAAGATTGGACATCT
Organism: Persea americana; assembly: GCA_029852735.1. NCBI lineage: Eukaryota > Viridiplantae > Streptophyta > Magnoliopsida > Laurales > Lauraceae > Persea > Persea americana. The sequence goes on from CM056817.1 coordinate 21,818,291, forward strand.
CATCTGACATGGTTGCAGTACTTTGATTACTATGAGATAGTGTGATGTGTCTCGACCATCAGAATGTAAGATTCTGGATCATAGTGCTGGTACATTGGATGTATTGAGGGACCATGAGAAGCACCTTAAGAACACTGTCTTTACTTTAAGGTCTGCTCTCATAATTCCCTAGCAATAGGCTCTCAACCCTGACACATTTATGAACTCAAGTTTCTATCTATTCGTTTGCTTTGAGTCACCAATGACTGAGGCCAACTGTAGGTCAACACCTCGGTGTCTTGGGTACGTGGTAGTAGGACTGTGGGAACATTTAATGGTCAAGATGGAATCTGTCTCTATTATCCCCTTGTGCCAATTAATGGATTTATCACTGGTAAGTGTACACCCATCTCAATTAAGAGTTAATTGGATGATACTAATGATTACTATAATTAATTAGGTCTCAAGGATAATAAGATATGGGTCAAAATTGGTGGGACAGTCTGTCCAATTGATCCATGGATAATGATAGAGGGGCCCACTTGTAGTAATAGGGAAGTTTAGGGTCTTCATGTAATTTATTCCTAAGACTGGAGTTCAATTGCATTTATATAGTGGAGTTATTTGCAATTAACTGTGGGCCGGGATTGCACATGAGATGTGGGGTCGCGGCATCCTAGTTGGAGCTAGCTTTCTATGGAATCCCTAGTGGTCCCCACGCTAGCCCAAGATTGGATCTTTACTAATTCTATTTGAACTCAAAAGGGAAAGCTACTATTTCTATTTGAAGTTAGACTTCTAATAGTGGTAATAGTAGAGCAAAGGGTTACTAAGTGTAATGGAAGTTGGACTTCTAATTATACACTAAGAGAGAAGGTTGAAAAGCTATAAAAGGAAGAGAAGGGAGCACCCTTGGACGTCCATGCACAATTCCTCCTAGGGATTCACGCCCATCATCCCCTTGTGCAAGAGTTGCACTTCTTCTCCTTCCCCTCTCTCTCTTCTAGTTCCCTTCTAGATTCCTTAGAGATTCTAGATAGTCTTTCTCTTGGAGATTCCACCATCTCTCTTGAGGAAAGAGATCTGAAGCGGGTCATAGCGTGGAAGACGATTGGGCATTGGAGATTCTGATCTTAGAAGAGCTCTTCATCAAAGAGTTGAATCAAGTTCTCCATGAGAGCACAACCAAGCTCCATAGGTATTTTCTACTCCTTGTATTTTGTGGAATTTCGTGATTGCATGTTTAGTGCTGTTTTTATCCTTTTGATAGGCTTGTTTGCTGATCATGATGGCTGAGTTTGAGGACATGCTTCCTGGATTGGGTTTTGATGGCTTTTGGATAGGTGTTCATCACTTCTAGTTGGTGAAAAGTCTTTGAAACCTATCCAAGAGGTCCACCCACTTCCAACAGTTTGGCCCTTGTGATTTTCTTAAAATCTGATTTTTGAGGCATGATATCCATCGATCTTTGTCAACATCACGGATCTGCCATCAAAATCATTCAATCATCATTTGACACTCCAAAATCGCCAACCGGCCAACCAAGAAAGCACACTTTTTGCCCGACCGATCGTGAAATCGACTGGACAGATGTTGCCGGCCCATTGGTGCCAACCAATTTCTGAATTTGCACCGTCATCCGACATCAAATAACATACGGATCCATCGATGATCATCGCAAGAAGAATTCCAAAAGACGCGGTGAGGCCTGCGACTCTTCAAGCGACTCGGCGGCCAATTAATGAAGTTAAATGACCTTTTTATGACAACTTATTACGATCATTAACTCATCATTCTGGACGGCTAAATCAGAAGCAAGCAAATGGGAGTTACAAGTCCAATTAATCATGACAATTAACCATGTAACTCCTTTCATCATAAAGATTAATCATGGTAATTAATCGTGAAACCCCCATCATCATGAAGATTAAATGCCCATTATTCTCCATCGGCCAATCAAAATCCAAGAAAAAGGAGTTACAAAATTTTGAAATTAAATCTTGTAACTCCTCCCATCATGGAGCATAAATATCATTAACGCCCATAAACCCTCCTAATGGCCACCAAAAGCTTATAAATAGGCGGTCATTCCAAAGGGAAAGGGTCCTAAAAAAATTGTCTAAAAACTCTCCTGAAGAATTCTCTGCAAAAAAAAGCTCTCTCACTCTGAAGAAACTTTGCTGCAAATTCTACAAGGTGATCGAAGTCCCTTGGGGGGGGGGGGGGGCACCCCCCCCCCCCCCCCCCCCATGATCTCCCCTCTTCTTCTATCCAACATGGCCTAGATGCGGCTTTTCAGCCCGTCTACTTGGTTTTTTATTGGATATAGGACCTTCTCTTGGTCTTTGTCCTCTAATAATCCGGGGTCCAAGCCAAGCCAAGTGAACTAAAGTATCAAGTGTTCTCATCTGAAGGACGATGGCGGAGTCCATACATGATTCGCGACCGTTGATCTGAACGAGTCCCCACAATCGCTTCAGAAGTCAAATCCCTCTTTCTTCCCTTTCTATTGTATTTTGTATTTTTAAAAGAGACAAAAATCACAATTCTTGTCTTTCATCATTGATAAGATTTGTAAATCGCCTTCTATGGAGAAATCACCTTCTACGGCACAAAACCGCCTTTCATGGTAAACTAAAAAAAATTGCCTCTCACGGCATTTTAAAATCTTGTCTCTTTCTTTAAATATACGTGCAATGGAAAGTTAGAAAAAAAGTTTGATTTCCTTTCTACTTGTGAAGGTGAATCTCCGGATCACCATTTCAAATTCCAAGTAGAATAGAAAATCTGGCATACCTGTACAAAAATGTTGATGCTTACTCTTTTTTTCTCTTCACCCCGCCGCATCCCTTGACGGAAGAAGGCAAGAAAGAAAAAGACGGGTCCATCAAGTTGGCATACCCAGTGGGACTTGTTCATTTGAGAACACGATGCTTAAAATCCTTGGCTCTTTTCTAGTTGGTGGCGTATGTTGGATCTTGTATTTAAAAAAAAAAACATGAGATGAGATTCATGGCAATCAAGTTGGCATACCCCGCAGAAAAGACGGTGCCTGCTAAGAAGCAAAAGACCGCCCCTGAACGTGTTGCTGCTCCGACACCAAAGGCGGTCACCAGGAAACCTGAGGCTCATGGCAATCCTGCGAAGCCTCAACCTGCAGAAAACCAAGTCTGTCCCAAGACTTGGTCCCCGCGATCTTCACCAAAACAAAGAAGGTCCCAGACATCTGCAGAGCCAACATACCTGGCTCCTCTCAAGGAAAACCGGTTTTATCCTCTTGCTTACATCAAAGGAAAGAAACCTACCCTCCACCGAACTACAAAACCTACTCAGCACGAGACGGCTTGCTCATACAAGCCCAAAATCAAGTCGTGCATCACAAGGCCTCGAGAAGAACCTGCCAGGGCCTACTGTCCTGCAACTCGACCCTTCATCTCAACAGGGGACGAGCTTACAAAATTTAAAGCTTCGCTGCGACAGGCTAAGGACCGCGTCCAAATCCTGTCCATGCCAGTCTTTAAGGAAGACAAGCTCGGTTGCTGCGCACGAGGGACCATGACCTTCATTGCCAGAGCACAACCCTAGCTAACCGAAGCTCAAATTGCTCGTCGTATACGTCGCCACGTGGCAAATCGACAAAAGATATTAGAGAAGCAAAGAACCCAGCATTCTAAGCTTCAAATCTCCCAAAAATGGGTCGAAAAAGAAAGACCCGACCAAGTTGCTGCTATCCACATGGTTAGCAAAATCAAAAGACGCCAGAAGTCAGCGACAAAAATACATGTCAGACGGCCAGTGACTCGCAGCGTCTCCCGGACGAGAAGACATCAAGAAGACTTTCCCACTCCTTCGAGCCAAGGACACCGGAGTGATCATTCCTCGGGCTTTTCATCTAGAAGAATGAGCTCCAACTCAGTCACTAAGACAATATCCTCTTTCGACTCACGAAGGATGAATGTCTTGGTCACAAACTCTGAGCAGCCTCCACCACATGACGACATGGCTCTACGCATTTAGCAGCTAGAGCAAGGACAACAGAGATAGAGGTTCTGATGGAAAACCTCCTTCTCACTCTCCAGCATCCACCAAACAATGAGGAAGTTCCTCCACAAGATGAGGCAAATGGAAGAGAAGATGAGTCACGCACCCTTACTAAAAAGCATGTTGACGATATCCTCACCAAAGCAAAAGAAGAGGATACACTAAAGGAGCATGGGATCAAGCCACCATTTCCCTTATGGATGGACACGGTTCCTTTCCCTCCAAAGTTCAAACAACCTATTCTCCAAACATATACGAGGAAAGTTTCAACCAGACAACACGTCATCCACTTCAAGATCCTGATAGGAACGATAGCGGATCAAGATGCTCTCAAGATCCGTCTCTTTGCAAGTACCCTAAAAAGTATGGCCTTTGATTGGTACTCCACTCTGCCAGAGGACTCCATTCAAAACTGGACCATGCTAGAGACAGGTTTCCTGACCCACTTCAAAGGTGAGGATCATCCTGTTACTATGGCTCAGCTGTGCAGCCTTAAACAGGGAGAGAATGAGTCGACATATGACTTCATTCACAAGTGGAAAGCAGTGGCATCCAAATGCTCAGATGTGCTGCCACAAGCGTCGCTAGTTGACATTTGCCGAAACAACATGAGAGCAAGGATCTGCTCCATGATCATCGGCAACAAATCAAAGAACTTGGGAGAACTCCTAGAAGCGTCTATGGAGGCTGAAATGGTGATCAAAGACCTCAACAGTTAGAAGTCATCAAAGAAGGAGCCGACCGCCATTCCAACCTCCAAGCCAAAGAAAAAGGAGATTCTCAATGTGCAAACCAAGTCAGCTCCTCAGCCGCCAAAGAAAGCTGAAAACAAAGCTGCAGGTAAGAGACCTGAACTCTCTGATGCCTTCAAAGAACGAGTAGAGAAGAAATACCCTTTCGATGAAGATGTTGAAGAGATATTTGGGGCTCTCTTTACAAATGGGAAACTCACCTTGCCTGGTCCCAAAAGACCGGGAGATGTTGGCAAAACCAATGATCCCCGATATTGCCCATACCACCAAATTGTCTCGCATACTCTCAACCAATGTTTCGTTGTGAGAGAGAAGATCAACGAGATGTGGAAAAATAGAGTCATTACCTTTGACAAAAACTACGGGTCTGCCTCCGTTAACATGGTGACATATGGACAAACATCCAAATCACCAAAGGAGAAGATCACAACTTCCTTTATGGGGATAAAAATGACCCAAACGTCCCAAGAGCTGGTGCCTTACCCAACACCAGAAGGACAGCCCATATGGGTGCATCCCGATCTCCTAGAAGATGAAAATTGGGCAATCGTCAAAACAAAGCCAACCGCTCAACAGCGAAGGCAAGCCAAGAGACAACTCCGCAAGCTCAAACAGTAGGAGAAGGCTCAAATCAAGCAAGAGGTTCCTGAAAAGGCAGAAACCTCCTCTACTGCTTCACAAGGGGCAACAGAGGAGTCTCTTCCCAAGGCCTCAAGAGTGGTAAGAAAATTCACCCTCGATGATTTCATGCCGCCACGGCTCAGAGATGAGACTAAGTTGGGGGCATCATACTCTTGTAACTCGGTAGTTGGATTCTCCATGAATGGATACGAGTCCAGTGACACTGCCAGTGACACAGATGAATGGGAGGAATCCTTTGAAACCGGAGAATATCTCTCCGACGAAGAATGGATCCCGGAATCCCACCTTATGCCAGTAATCTGGTATAACTCCTTCTAGCCACAAGGATCCGGGTTTGATGATGATGAAGACCAAGAGGCTGCCCAAAATGCTGTTGACACAGCACAAACAAATGCTCTAGTGGATCCCAACCCGGTTGAACCACAAGGAGCAAATGAAGAAGAAGATCTAGCTCCTATGCCAGATCTCGAAGAATATGCGAGGATCTTACAGCGTCTCGCCATTGAGCAGGAGCAGGATCACATCAACCAGCTTCATCAAAACCCAGAACCGGAAGTCCTGGAAAATCTACGAACATCTCCTCCATGACTCTAAAAAATGAAGAAAGTTGCTGGATTGATGATCCTCTTACATTGGAGGATGAGTCTGATTCCCAACAGTCCATTATGGAGGCATCTTCTATCGAAGTTACCTGTAATGTGATAGTTCAGGATGATAGTGCCTCTGAAGCTCCATCTGCTGAGGCCACGGACTCTCAGAATGCATCCGGTAGCATATCTTCTGGAGCTACATATTCTCGGGTGACTTCCACTGAGATAGCATCTTCTCAGCCGTCGTCTCTTGAAACGGTGACGTCAGAATTCAAGCCTCTTCCGACTGATCACCATGAAGAAGCTCTGGCTGACGAAATCTTCAAAGAAAACCTAGTCAATTGGTCTCAGATACCCAACCTCATAGGAGATGTCTGGACCAATGAAATACTGGACAAAGAAGAAAAGTTGTTGGAAGCTGTTCAGGACTTGTTCCCGGAAAATGCTCCATGCAACGCAATAACTGAAGACGGCAATGCTGCTGCAGAAGCGTTTTCAGCAAATGGATAGGATCGGCCCCTTGAGTCCGAAGGGGGTCTTCCGAAAGAAGAACAACCTCTAGAAGCTTTTGAAGTTGGGAAAGGTACCCGCTCTGGCCGGGATTACCACAAAAATTATAACCAACCTTCTTCTTCTTATGTAAATCCTTCGGGAAAACAAGCTGTAAATGCCCCAAGAGGCAATGATAATGAAAATGCAGGCCCAAAAGAGGCTTTCAAGTATGACTTGATCGAGCACTTCAAACACATACCTGCACGACTGCACATCCTAGACTTATTACGAATGTCACCACAAAATCGTGATAGTCTCATTGCAGAACTGCAAAGGCTGAATATGGATGTCGACAAACATGCCCCACAAGTCCTATAAATTGAAATGTACTATAGGGTCAAAAAGTCAAAAACCTCCTTAAAGGGAGAAAAGAAAGAAGCTGGAGGACCTTGCACTGAATTCCTCTCGGTCCAAAAAGCCGCAAGTGCTATCATTGCCTTCAATAAGGAAGACCTCCTACTAGGCGAGACAAAGCACAACCGACCCTTGTACTTCACAGGGTACATCAAAGAGATGCTGATACACAGAGTCCAGATCGACCCGGGGTCTGTACTCGACCTCATCTCTACTACGGTACTCGAAGAGCTGGGTATCCCACCTAGCAATTTGAGCCACACATCTGTGTCTATCTTTGGATACGATGGGAGTGCTCAAAGGCCCATTGGTAAAATTAGGTTCAGGTTGCAAATCGGCGATCTTATCTCTGAGGTCACAGTGTATGCAATAAAAACCCCTTCATGCTACAACATCCTTCTCAAACGCCCTTGGATACACGAGAACGGTGTTGTCCCATCAACTCTACATCAGTGCATCAAGTTTGTTGGCGACGACGGCTTGATACATCGAGTGTTTGCAGACGAAAAGCCCTTCAAAGGCAAAGAAGTCCATTTTGCAGACTCTCAAATGTTCAAGGATGAGAAAGAGAAGGGGGAAGAGAACTTAGCATCCTTTGCCGACAATCTCCAAAAAGACAAAGGCAAGGCTCTTCAACAATCATCGGAAGAAAACAAGCCTTCCGACAAATCTGGAGAGAGCAATCCGTCTCCCTTCATTGTCTCCTTCAAATCTTCCACACCCTTGGTCTTGGTAATTACTACTAAGGCAAAGAAGACAAAGCAAAAGACAGGGGGCAAGTTTGCTGTCACCTTCGTGTCTATCATACAGGATACGGATTCGGATTCAGAGACAGAAGGCAATGCATCGTCAAGCCAAGCTGATGCTCAGCAAGTTCGGCCTGCTCTCACTCCATTGGAGACACTTGTTGACATAGAAGATCCTACGTCCGCTACTTTCATCGTTTCGGCAACGACAGCAGAAGAGAAACCAATCTTCTTCCATAGATCGGACGCTTCTTCATCAAACTCCCTGTTGAGCCTTTCTAAGATGAAGGTATGCCTCAACTATCCTTGTATAGTCCAATGGCAGAAGCTATCATGAAGAAAATGGGCTATGATGATCAAAATCCAATTGGTTTGGGAGGTGGCCATGGTATTCTAACACCATTGGAACCCACCCTAACCAAAATTCAACTGGAAGATTGGAAACTCCACCGTCGCACAGACAAGTCTTCATACGGGTTGGGGTATGATCCTGACACTCTGATGAGACAATTGACACAAAGACTACAAAGTCGTTTTGTCGACCAGGCCTCAACATCTCGTGTTGATGAAGACATCAATCTCCCTGGATATCTTTGAAGAGTTACCAAACAAAGACCCAGGAAGCTCACCAAATTGGTACGATTTCTGTAATGATGAAGAGGAATTGTCCGATGACACAGACGCACGGTTCTCTAATTCAGAAGAGCCATCGTCTCCAAAAGAAGTGCCTTACTTCGACCCAGTTTCGGCAGGTGATTGGGATCATCTCATGGCAAGTCTTGAGAAGAATGCCGATCAAGAAGATTTATGGACAGAAGCGGAGCCATGGTCTGAAAATGCCCTTGGAAATCCAGAAGGCCTTGTTGAGTTGGAAGCCTCCGAAAATATTGTGGAGGAACCACCTTCAAACCTTCCAACAGAAGATTTTGCTCAAAAGATAGACTTGGGAACACCAGATAACCTACGTTCTGTATTCATAAGCAAGAATATAAAGGATGATGAGTTACCCGAGTATGTCTCTTTTCTTTGTGAGTTTGTTGATTGTTTTGCATGGTCTTACGCTGAAATGCCTGGCTTAGACCAAAAAATAGCAGTTCACAAACTCAACTTGCAAGAAAATGTCAAGCCTGTCAAACAAGGTCAAAGAAGATTCCGTCCTGATGTGATGGACAAAATTGAACCAGAAGTTCAGAAACCCAAAAACGTTGGTTTCATCCGTGAGGAACAGCATCCCGAATGGTTGGCCAACATCGTCCCAGTGACAAAGAAAAATGGGCAAATCAGAGTTTGTATTGACTATAGAGACCTGAATAATGCTTGCCCCAAAGATGAAGTCCCGCTCCCCATACCGGAGGTAATGATTGACAACACCTGCGGGTTTGAACGAATGACTTTCATGGATGGCTTCTCTGGCTATAACCAGATAAAGATGCATCCCGAAGATGAGAGGCATACATCTTTTCGGAGCCCATTTGGCGTGTATTGCTACAGTGTCACGCCATTTGGTCTGAAAAATGCCGATGCAACATATTAGAAGGCTATGATGAAGATATTCCAAGATATGCAACACAAGACGGTCGAATGTTATGTTGATGACCTCACCGTCAAAAGCAAAAGAAAAGAAGACTATCTCGAAGATCTTCGAGAAGTCTCCCTCCGGCTTCGTAAACACAAACTGCGAATGAATCCCCTCAAATGCTTCTTCGGTGTCTCATCGGGTAAGTTCCTTGGATTCATAGTTCGGAAAGCAGGAATAGAGCTTGACCCCATCAGAGTCAAGGCTATCCTAGAAATGCCATCTCCAAGAACCCTGAGAGAACAGAAAGGGCATCAAGGAAGGTTGGTTCATTTCCAACCTATCAGGGAAGTGTCGTCCATTTTCTCGCCTGATGAAAAAAGGTGAAGACTTTGTCTGGGATGCAGAATGTGAAGCTGCATTTCAAGACATCAAGTCATACCTGACCAAACCTCTGGTGTTGGCTGCTCCCACAATTAGAAAACCATTCATCTTGTACACAAGAGCTCTCGACTATTCTTTGGGCGCTCTACCTGCACAAGAAAATGATGGAGGAAAAGAAGCTGCTCTATACTACCTCAATCGCATGTTGGTAGGTGCAGAGCATCGCTACTCTCCAGTCGAAAAGGAATGCTTGGCAGTGATGTTCGCCGTACAAAAGCTACGTCATTATTTGCTGTCAAACACAGTATACCTGATTTCGAGGATCAATCTCTTAAAGGTCCTTATCACAAAAGCAGGTTCTCTCAATGCCCGGCTGGCAAAATGGTCCATCCTTCTGTAACAATTTGATATTAGGTATGTACCATAGAAAGCAATCAAAGATCAAGCTCTGGCAGATTTTCTCGCAGAGCATCCATTGCCTAAGGATTCTCCACTCAGGGATGATCTCCCAGACGAACCTGTCTACAACGTGGAGACTTCCTCACCAAATGCCTCCTGGAACATGTACTTCGATGGTGCAACCAGGACAAATGAAAAAGGAAAGCAGATATCAGGAATTGGCATTCTCTTTGTTAGCACCGATAAATACATGATTCCTCACGCATTTTCGCTACTGGAACCATGTTCAAACAATGCAGCTGAGTACCAAGCCCTGATCTTAGGATTGGAACTCGCCCTCAAATCCGGCATTACCATGCTGAAAGCATTTGGGGACTCCCAACTGATTGTCAACCAGATGAATCAAAAATATGAAATCAGGAAGCCTGATCTGTTGCCTTACTACAACAAGGCGCAATCGCTTCGTCAAAAGTTTGACATCTGTCACATATCCCACATCCGCAGAGGTGAAAACATCCATGCAGATGCCCTGGCTGGACTTGCTGCATCCATGGCAATCCAAGAAGGGGAAAACATGCAAATTACAGTGGGTCAAAGAAGGATTCTCCCTCCTCTCAACACACACCAAGCAGTTGCTGAATGCCACCGAGTGGTCGGAAGTCGGATTTCCATCCGTAAACCTCCGATTGGCGACTGGAGGGATCCGTTCACTGATTATATTATGTTCGGAATCCTACCTGAAGATCCAAAAGAGCAGGTAAGTATCCAAAGACGAGCCCCAAATTTTCATTTGGATATTCCCTCCAAAATGCTTGACAGAAAACCCTTCAATGGAGTACTTCTACGCTGATTGTCACAACAAAAGGTGGAAGAAACTCTAAAAGAAGTTCATGCTGGTCTTTGTGGAGCCCATCAGGCTGGTCCTAAGCTCTACGATCAGATAAAAAGGTTAATTTATTATTGGCCTACCATGGTAGCTGACGCAATGCAATTTGCTAAACGTTGCCAACAATGCCAAGTTCATGGAGATTACGTACACATGCCTCCAGAATGGCTACATCCTACAACGATCTCATGGCCCTTCGAAGCCTAGGGTATGGACATCATAGGTCCTATCTCTCCCCTGTCAAGCAAAGGTCATCGCTTCATCTTCGCCGCTACAGATTATTTCTCCAAGTGATCAGAAGCATTTGCGTTCAGTGAAATAACGACCTCGTCAGTCCTTCATTCTTACAAAACAACATCATTTGTCGCTTCAGCATACCTAAAAGATTCGTCCATGATAACGGACCACAATTCTGGGATCACAGATTCTACAGGTTTTGCGACAAATACAAAATCCAAAGTTGTTCTTTGACTCCGTAAAACCCGGCAGCAAATGGACTAGCAGAAGCCTTCAACAAGACACTCTGCAAAATTCTCAAGAAAATGGTCTCTAGTCACAAAAGAGATTGGACCGACAAACTGCCTGAAGCTTTATGGGCCTACCGGACTACCGTTCGAGGACTAACCCATAGCACACCATTCTCCTTTGTCTATGGATGTGAAGCAGTTGTCCCTCTAGAGGTACAAATTCCTTCTTTAAGGGTATCTCTACAAAATGAAATGATGCAAGAAAGCAACGTCAAATTGAGACTCCAAGAACTGGATAATCTCGATGAAAGACGGCTCGAAGCTCTACAAAGCGTTGAGCTTTACCAAGCACGCATGGCAGGATCTTTCGACAAGAAGGTCAGGCAACGCGCCCACAAAAAGGGTGACTTGGTTCTTACGGTGAAAAGGCCAATGGTTTTTGCCCACAAATCCAAAGGCAAATTCGAACCAAAATGGGAGGGACCCTTCGTCATCGACAAAGTCTTCTCCAACTGCGCGTATGCTCTTCTGAACATGGAGGGTAATAGATGTATGCTGCCCATCAATGGCAAGTTCTTGAAGCGGTACTACCCTTGAAGGCTTCCTACATCGGGTCAGAGCGATGCCTGCATGGCCAAAGCCTATTCCTAGGTACTTGCTCGTCAAACCCATCCCTTTTATAGTTTTCATCCCTATGTTGAAATTTCTAAAAACCCAAAACAATGTTTACTTTCAATGTTTCATTATTCACAAAAAAAATGAAAAAGCAAAAACAAAATCAAACCCAAAATCAAAGTTTAGGAGCCTCTTCCCTAACTTGACCAAAACTTTCGATCCTTGAACCCAAAATTCATGGTTTGAGACAAAAATCAGGACTCAGGAATTTCCACCCCAGTCCACCCTGTCTTTTACCACCAAAGATAGTTTTGAGTCAAAATTTACGACCCTCGTGTCTTTAAACAAAAAAATGGTTTTTCAAAAAACCGTGGGGAAGCAACGTTTAGTCGGTACTCACACAAAACCCAAAAATCGGAAGAATGCGAACCCCATTCGATACTTCTAAAACCTCAAATCGCAAGGAAGTGACACCTCATCAATACTTGCAAGATTTCAAAAATCGTGGAGACACAACGTTCCAGTTGATATCGACAACCCAAATTTCAAAACAAAAACAAAGGTTCGAAAAAACCTCAAATTTCAAAAATCGTGGGGAGGCGACATTCCATCGATACCCACAAAACCAAATTTTTGAGAAAAAAGCAAGGAAGGGACATTCAGTCGATACTTGCACCCAAATCCGCGAGGAGGCAACATTCGATCGATACTCGCAACCGAACGAGCACGGAAGCAACATTTCATCGATACTTGAAATACCATTCAGCAGGGAGGCGACTCTTAGTCGATACTTGCATTTTTTAAAACAAAAAACCCGGCTTTCACGCCAAAACCCGGCTTTCATGCCAAAAACCTGGCTTTCATGCCAAAAAATAAAAAAAATCCGGCTTCCATGCCGAAAAAACAAAACTTGGTTTTCAAAAAACTTGGCTCTCATGCCAAAAACCGGCTTCCATGCCACAAACAAAATTTTGGCCCTCATGCCACCAAAATTTGGCTTTCATGCCATCTCAAAAATCAGGCTTTCACACCACAAAAATCGGCTCTCATGCCAAAAACCGGCTTCCATGCCACAAACAAAATTTTGACTCTCATGCCACCAAAATTCGGTTTTCATGCCATCTCAAAAAATCAGGCTTTTCGCCATAAAATCTGGCTTTCATGCCCAAAACAACCCTTTGGCAAAAGATTTTCACAAAATGACAACCTTTTTATCAAATTCTTAAACAAACATTCCCATCCAACTTTTTACTTACTTTCATAAAAAAAAAAAACAGAGAATTTAAGTGAAACGAGGGAATACAAAAAAACAAGGGTGCCAAAAATGTTTATACATGGTGATACCAAAAGAAAATAAGAAAAAGTTTGTTACAAATCAGGAGGCTAGTCCGACATGGTCTTCAGACAAAGGCTTAACTCCTCAAGCAAACTCTTGGCCTTAGCCTCCAAAGCTTCCAGGCCGCGTTTCTTCATAATCTTCCCATAAAAAGCAGTAGGCCATTGCGATCCATCCTTAGCACGAGAAAGCTCTTCCCAGAGAATCTGCCATTGTTCATATTCTTGAGTCTTCCTCCGAAGATTGCTTTCGACCTCCTCAACTTGGCGAATGAGAGTCCTCTCTCTATCGTGAGCTTTCAAGATGGCAGCCCACTTGGCAGCGGCCTGTTCTTCCAATAGCTCAAGGCGCTGTCTGGCCTCAGTAACCTCCCTATCAAGACGGTACTGGTCCTCTGTTAGCTCAATAATAGCCAACTCGGTGACGTTCCTCTCACGAACGAGCTGCTTCCGAGTCCGCGAGATCTCATTCAGTTCAGATTTGACCTTGCTGGAAGGCTTCAAAAACATCTCGTTGAAGAAGTCATCATTTGGAAAGCTCTTGTCTCATTCCACTTGTTGCCTAGAGTGATGACTTCATCAACAAATGCCTTGGCATCTGTAATGTCCAAACCGACTTCTTCGCTATCGGCAAGAATGTCCCGCACATGCTTAACCATGCCGAAACTAGCCTCCAAAAGACCAGAAGAAAGTGTCTCTACCCATGAGCTCAAGACTCTCTTCAATACCTTCCTCGCAAACTGACGGGATGGCTCAGATGAAGACTCACCATGCTCCGTTGGTCGACTACTCATGTCAGGCACCGTTGGAAGAGTAATCAAGAGGCTCTTTCCAACCGGAGCCACTGGGGAAGGAATATCAGTAGGCGGACTTGCCTCTGCCTCATCAAAACTGGTGGAAGAAGCCCCTAGTCCTGGATTGGTCACAGGTACCCCCTGCTCTGGTTCTGAAAAAGATAAAGGAACTTCTTCTGTCACCTCACAACCTGCCAATGAAAGATGAAAAAGGTATGAATATGGTCTTGTCAAAAATCAAAATAACATGATTATCACTACAAAGTACCTTCTTCGACGACGGGTGGAATGCTTTCTGCCTCCATGGCCTCATCGGAAGCATCATCAAAAGCTGCATCCATGGATAGCTCAAAGTTGTTGAAATCCTCTGGCAAGTCAACTAGCAAAAAAAAAAATATGTCAGCAAGTGGCGGTAAAGAAAAAAAAAGAGAAAAAAAAAAGAAGAAAAGAAGTCATACCAGGAGGAGATTCTGGATCTATTTCAGAATCTCTGGGTTCTTCCTCAGATGCCACGATAGGATCTGTCACCGCCTCATCGGCTAGAACCTCAGGCATCATCAAACCATCATCTTCTGCCAAAAGAAAGAAAGCAGTAGATCAAAACAAAAGCTCTCATGAAAGAAAAGAAACGGAAAGAGAAAAGGGAAAAGAATAACATCATCAATGGTCTCTTCCCCTCGGCTTCTCTTCTCTGGAGGCTCATCATCATCCCCTAATGCCTCCTTAACAATGGTGGAAAGAATTTTCAGATCAGGAGAGCTTCTGTGCCGCCTTTGACTTCGGCGCTGTCCTCTTCTCCTCTTTCTCCTCTTGTCCTCTTGTCCTCTTCTCCTCTTGGTCTCTTCCCCTCGGCTTCTCTTCTCTGGAGGCTCATCATCATCCCCTAATGCCTCCTTAACAATGGTGGAAAGAATTTTCAGATCAGGAGAGCTTCTGTGCCGCCTTTGACTTCGGCGCTGTCCTCTTCTCCTCTTGCTCCTACGGGACGAACTGCTGGAAGTACCCTCCCCACCATCGAAATTGGGCCTCTCGCCAGAGTCCTCACTGGATGGTCTGCTCTTGCCAGTAGATTCCATGGAAGCCCTTGCTCGCTCTGCTTGTATCCAAGCAACGACCTCAGCCTCCTCCTCTGCGAGCTGTTCCATGACTGTTGACACCAAAAATGTCACTTTGGCTCCTCAACATCAAAAGCTACATGGAGCCACATCCTACAACAAACAAGCAAAGCTGCTTCAAGCATCCGATGCTTGTTTCAAGCATCCGATCTTGTCAAAATCAAACAAAAACTGCAAGATCCTTCAAAATAGCCAAAAAAGAGGTACACATGAAATAACTGGCCATTTCAACACCATTTGGCCTCACTTCAATCCTCCATCAGCTGAGTGGGAGCTCCCGGCGGCGACAGTGTCAAATACATTAAATCTTCGATTAGAGCCTATGGATGGTCTCAAAATACCTCCAAAAGGTTACATGTTGAATTTCAAGTCAAACCGACACCGTTTGACCCTCCATTAACTCTCGAACCGCGAAATCAAGCCTCCCGGCGGCGAGAACCTCCGATGCCGCCACTCATCAAATAAAACACATGAGTAGCTTCTACATGCTTCCAAAGGGCCGCACGTCAAATTTCAGGTCATTCTGACAACGTTTGACCCGGTTTTAACGCTCCGAAGCAAAATCAAGCCTATCGGCGGCGAAGCTCCCCGAAACCATGGCATCCAAATTGGAGCTAATGGATCATCTCAAAATGACTCCAATAGGCTCCTTGTCAAATTTCAGGTCAATCGGACATTGGATGACCGCACATCAAAGCTCGACATCTTTCACACGGTGAAATCTAGTCTAGCATTGACGGGACCCCAAACGACTTCAAAACTCAAATAAAAGCCCATGGTTGGTCCTATCTAATGCTTAGGAAGCTTCACCTCAAATTTCAGTTCATTCCGACATCGTTTGACCTAGTTTCAACTCTTGGCAGAAAATCGGCTACAAAGTCTTCGGCTTTTCCAAAAATAGGAAACTTTGTGCTCTGATTTGCATGACTTCTCGACGGATTTTCTTCTGTGGAATCAAGACAATAAATGAGGAGAAATGTCAAAGAAAAATACAGGAGAAAACAGAAGTAAAAAAGCCCGAAAAACGGCGAATAAACGGCGACCGAAAAAGGGGCCAAAGCTCCATGGTCGCCGGCGACCTTGGCCCATGGTCGCCGGCCCCATGGTCACCGGCGACCCTGGAAGTCCTGGTCGCCGGATTTGAGCCGGAACGACCATTTTCCCGATTCTTTCCATGTTTCGCGATGTTTGGCCCCTGTGATTTTCTTAAAATCTATTTTTTGAGGCATGATATCCGTCGATCTTCATTAACATCACGGATCCGCCATCGAAATTATTTGATCATCATCGAACACTCCGAAACCGCCAACCGGCCGACCAAGAAAGTACACTTTCTGCCCGACCGATCGAGAAATCGACTGGACAGATGTTGCTGGCCCATTGGTGTCAACCAATGTCTGAATTTGCATCGTCATCCCACATCAAACAACGTGCGGATCCTTCGATGGTCATCGCAAGAAGAACTCCAAAAGGGAAAAATATCAAGATTATCACTACAAAGTACCTTCTTCGACGATTGGTGGAATGCTTTCTGCCTCCATGTGCTCATCCGAAGCATCATCAAAAGTTGCATCCATGGATGGCTCAAAGTTGTCGGAATCCTCTAGCAAGTCAGCTGGCAAAAAAAAAATGTCAGCAAGTGGCGGTAAAGAAAAACAAAGAAAAAAAAAAGAAGAAAAGAAGTCATACCAGGAGGAGATTTTGGATCTACTTCAGAATCTTTGGGTTCTTCCTCCGATGCCACGATAGGATCCGTCACCGCCTCACCGGCCGGAACCTCCGGCATCATCAAACCATCATCTTCTACCAAAAGAAAGCAGTAGATCAAAACAAAAGCTCTCATGAAAGAAAAGAAACGGAAAGAGAAAAGAGAAAAGCATACCATCATCAATGGTCTCTTCCCCTCGGCTTCTCTTATCTGGAGGCCCATCATCATCCCTTGATGCCTCCTCAACAATGGTGGAAGGAATTTCCAGATCAGGAGAGCTTTTGTGTTGCCTCTTACTTCGGCGCTGTCCTCTTCTCCTTTTACTCCTACGGGACGAACTGCTAGAAGCACCCTCCCCACCATCGAAATTTGGCCTCTCGCCAAATTCAACACCGGATGGTCTGCTCTTGCTGGTAGACTCCATGGAAGCCTTTGCTCGTTTTGCTTGTATCCAAGCAGCGACCTCAGCCTCCTCCTCGGCAAGTTGTTCCAAGACCTCACCAGGTATCTGTTAAACCCCGACCCAGGATTAGCGCGATTAGTGTCAACTAAGTGCGTGTTTAGTTGTAATGTGAAGTTTAGTGTTCGTGGGATTAAAAATTGGTCCGATTTAGTCTATTATTAGCTTTGGGGAATTTTGAGAGCGTTTTGTGCTATTTGGTCACGCTTAAGGGTGCCTTCAGTGTACATGTAAGCTTGGGAGGAAATTCCAATTTTCTGATTTTAATTGTGATTTCGATCTCTTTTGAATGATTTTATTTTATTGATAAACTTTTGTGTTCAGCTTGTCTGTGTTTTAGGCCCAGAAACCCAAGTTTTGGCCCAAAGGGGTAAATCAGTCATTTCACACCAAATCTGGACTCAAATTTCAAAATCTCAAGACTATACCAAATTTATAATTTTTGGAAACTAGATTTTTCGGCGATCATTTTAGTCTTCTTCGTCGTTTTCATCCGGGGCCCACAAGTCAGTGTTTTAACCATTGCAAGTTTTGAGCAATGGGGCCCACTAGAACCCATTTGAATTAAGTCTTCTTCTCCCTCATTTTTCACTCATGATTCTAGACTCATTCCCTGCAACTCTCTTCAACTCAGCTGAGACTTCTTCTTCTTCCCCTCCCTTCTTCTCCTTGCATGCCTAAGCTAGAAAGCCTCAAATAAAAAACTGATCATACCTTCTTCTTCCTCTCAACTCAAGGAATCCATTGCTACCATTTTCTTGGAGATCCCAGTTGTGTTTCCACTCCATTTTCTTCTCCCCTTCTTGTTTAGCAAGTTTCAGGTAATGGATCTCTTTCTCCTCTTCAATGTAGTCTTTTGAGTTCCTTAGGAGCCCATTTTTCAAGCATGCAACACCCATTTCGAAATGGGTCATTGTCTTCACTTTTTGGTGGATTGTTGACCTACGGCTAGCCGCCCCTGTGTCGGTCAGAGTAACAGTAACTCAGTTTCTGCACAGGGCGTGGTCGGCCCGCGGGCGGTCAGTAGGCGGCTAGCCGACCTGCTCAAGAAAACTGAAAAGTAGTATTGCTCCTGATCAGTCGGTCAACGGTCGGTCAGTTGGTCCGCCAGCCGACCAGCCAACCGGCGGCTTGCCGCCAGGTAGCCGCGTGGTGACCGAGTGTATAGAAGGAGAATTTTGAAGGGGCTTCGATGGGAGAGAAAAACTAGAATATGTTAAGGGGTCTTTAGCTTGATGTTGTGCAATTGAAACATGAAATGTTGTCTAGCTTCGGGGACACCAATTCATTTTAAACTCCAACATTTGGGTTTCAACTTCATAAGAATCAAATAAAGAGTCTTAGCATATACTTGACATAATTGTTTCGAAATCCTGAATTTTGACACGAAGAATACCGTTTCGTACCTGTTTTGATTTACAAGCATGTGTTTAACTTTTGATTTGTTTCAAGAACTATAATGGGGACACTTTTCCAGCCTTGATGTTATAGTTTATGCTATTCTTGTTTAGTCTCGTCTTGCATTATTTTGATAAGTGTTTTTCCCCATTTTTCGCTAAGTTTTGTATAAGTATTGATATGTTTTATGCATACATGGATATCATAGAATACCGCTGAGCTTGGACTACCCTCTCAGTCTGATCCACTAGATAGGGGGTCCTTAAACCTAAGGGCAATCTGCAGATTAGTCGTGTATTTATACACATCTTTGTTTTGTCCGGTTCCGCGGCCGGTTTTTCTGCCCACCTTGTGTGGCTCGGACTTTTGTTTCGTTTCGTCTCGTTTTGTTTCGTTTCGCTTGCTCTTGTCATCACGTATGGCGGAGAAAGGATGAGCTCAATGTGGATTCGTAAATCATGATGTTTTATTGAAAAGCATATTAGTTTTGAATTGCACCTCATACATGTTTTGTTCAGAACTCATGTCATGTTTTAAGTGCTGATTACTTTCATATTAACTGACTTGCATTATGTCTAAACTGATCACCTGCCAGACCGTCGTGTTTGATCCTTTTGTTTTGGTGTTTAGATGCAGGCGCCATTGCTATTGCGGAGGAGCGCCCGGAGGAGGCTTTTGAGCCACCCCCAGCCCGTGAGTGGCAACCCGACGACGTCCTCTAGACGTTGGGCGGGGTCTTGAGTACGATACACATAGATGGGATTATTTTGTTATCTTGGGATGTATGGCCTTTGTTGGCCTTTTCATACTTTTGGGGTTATGTAACTTAACACTTTTTGTTATCTTGAAACTTGAACTAAACTTGGTAATGCTATGCTTACGTTCCCTCCTCTGATTATTGTCTTAATGATGATTTAACTTATGAAATTTGGAATCGTAAGGTTTATATTATTAAATTGTGATGAGATTACTTACACGCTTCCGCAAATCATTGTTCGTGTGAGATTGTTACATGTTCGTTTTTGGGAATCCTCACCGCGGAAACCTATGGGTTAATCATAGTTGGATGGACATCACCGTCGCGACAGGGCCCGGATTGGGGAAATCTCGGTCCGGGGTCGCAACAGGACTGGTATCAGAGCGGGACATGTTTCTGGCAATTAAAAGAAACTAGAAACTCTTAGGGACGTGGCGAGAATCCGTGAACACGTTAGATCATTAGCGTGGACCTAGAAACCAAGCCCCAATTTGTTAATATGTACTGACAATTTGTTTTACAGCATCATGCCTCCAAGAAGAGCTCAGAATCAGAATGCTTCAGGGAGCAATACCAATAATGATAACAGTGAAACAGTTCATGAGCAGCCACCTACAATGACTCAATTTCAGGCACTCATGCAAGCAATGTTAGAACAACAGAGGCAAGCTAATGAAAGTCAGACTAGAATGCAGAGAGAAGCTAATGAAGTCCAAGCTAGGCTACAAAGAGAGGCCAATGAGAACCAAGCTAGGTTCCAAGAACAGCTAGCTAAGAAGGATGGGGAAATGGCACAGGTTCAAAGACAGCTTTTGTAAGTTTTACAAACTAGGCCTCAACCCCCGCCTAGACAACCTGGGGGACCGAATATCATCATCAACAATCGAGAGCAAGACCCTAACATTTTGTTTGAGAGGTTCAGGAAGAGAGGACCCAAGGAGTTCTCAGGTCAAGAAGACCCGCTGGTTGCGGATGACTGGCTAGTAAATATAGAGAAGATCTTTGATGTATTCACTTGTACAGGCATACAGAAGGTCAACCTCATAGCTTCTCTATTTTATGGATTAGCGGACACTTAGTGGCAAACGGTTAAAGAACCGTATCAGACTATGCCAGATGGGGCTACATGGGAGACTTTCAAGACTCAATTCACTGATAAGTATGTCCCTTCTCATGTCAAGAGCTAGAAAGCTATAGAGTTTCAGCAGCTCAAGCAGGGTAACATGACAGTTTTGGAGTATGTGACAAAGTTTGAAAGGCTTGCTAGATATGCCCGAGAGTTGATAGACACCGAGCAGAAGAAGATCACCAAATTCTTAGAAGGGCTGAACCCCATCATCATGAGGGATGCTACAGGGGTAGTTCCACCGGCCACCTTTGATGAAGCAGTTAAAAGAGCATACAAATTCGAGGACATCAACAATCAGATCATCAGGGATAGAAAGCAACAGTTCCACCAACAGAACCAAAGGTCACAGAACAAGAAGCCAAGACAAGAATAAAACCCTCCAAGGCAAGGTGCATGTGCACATTGTGGCAAAAATCATGAGACTGCACAATGTCGTAAAGCCACGGGAGCTTGTTTTAGATGTGGGGCTATGGACCATGCCATTCGAGATTGCCCACAATTGTAAAATCAAGCCAACAGGAACCAGCAACAAAGGCAAGCAACACCTCAGGCTCCAGCCCAGAACCAAGCAAGACCACCTCAGCAGCAGCAGCAGCAAGGCAGGCAACAAGTTCAGAATCAGAATGCTCATCCTCCTCAGCAGCAGCAGCAGAACAGAAATGCACAAGGGAGGCAGAATAGACCACAGCAGCAAGGGCGGGCATACAATCTTAATCGTGTCGATGCCGATGCTGCGGGCGATGTAGTGGAAGGTAAACTTTTCATCTATGGAGTAGAAGCTCAAATTTTATTTGATCCTGGAAGCACTCATTCATTTTTATCTCCTGTGTTTGAAAAGCTGATTGCTATGCCATTTAGAATTCTGGATTATATCTTGACTGTCACTACACCAGTAGGAAAGCAGGCCGCTTGTAGCACCTATTACCCAAATTGTTCAGTTCTATTAGGAGAGGTCAACCTTCCAGCAGATCTTATTATTTTAGACATGCATGATTTTGATGTCATCTTAGGCATGGATTGGTTAGAGAAGTATCATGCCACCATGGATTGCTCTAGTAAAACTATTACTTTTAAGTTGAAAGGAGAATAGGCAGACTTGATTGTTCAGGGAAACAGGAAGAAAAGCCAAGTGGGGATTATTTCAGCACTACAGGCAAGCAGAATGGTATCCAGTGGTTGTGAAGCTTTTATAGCGTTTATCACGGAGGATAACCGGTCCCAAGGGGTGGAGGAAATCCCCATTGTATGTGAGTTTCCAAATGTTTTTCCTGAAGAAATCCCGGGATTACCACCAATTCGGGAAGTTGAGTTCACGATTGAGCTCCTTTCGGGGACAGCTCCAATTTCTATTTCACCTTACAAGATGGCTCCAGCAGAATTAGGTGAACTAAAACTCCAATTGCAAGAACTTTTGAGTAAAGGTTTCATTAGACCTAGCGTTTCACCTTGGGGAGCACCAGTGTTGTTTGTGAAAAAGAAGGATGGAAGCTTGAGAATGTGCATAGACTATAGAAGACTGAACCACATGACTGTCAAGAACAAGTATTCGTTGCCAAGAATAGATGAATTGTTTGATCAATTACAAGGAGCAGCGTATTTTTCCAAGATAGACTTGAGGTCTGGGTATTATCAACTGCGAGTTAGAGAGTCAGACGTGCCTAAAACAACTTTTCGAACTAGATACGGGCACTATGAGTTTCTGGTGATGCCATTTGGGTTGACTAATGCACCCGCGGTATTTATGGCTCTCATGAACAAAGTCTTTGCAGAGTACTTGGATCACTTTACAGTGGTGTTTATTGATGGCGTTCTCATGTATTCTAAGAGTAAGGAAGAGCATGAAGAGCACTTGAGGACATCGTTACAGCTTTTGAAGGACAACCTTTTCTATGTAAAGCTAAGTAAATGTGAATTTTGGCTAGAGCAAGTGGCTTTTCTAGGCCACGTTATTTCAAGAAAAGGCTTAGCAGTGGACCAGTCCAAAGTCGAAGCAGTTGTCAGTTGGAAAAGGCCAAGCAGTGTGACGGAAATCAGAAGCTTTTTGGAACTAGCAGGTTATTACAGGAGGTTTGTCCAGGGATTTTCATCTATTGCAGCACTATTGACAAAGTTAACTAGGAAAAATGTGCCTTTTATATGGACAGACCATTGTGAAGAAAGTTTTCAAGAGCTGAAGAGAAGATTGACTACAGCTCCTATCCTCACTTTACCATCGCGAAGTGGAGGATTTGTTATCTATACAGATGCTTCAAATGTAGGATTGGGTTGTGTATTGATGCAGAATGATAAAGTAGTTGCTTATGGTTCAAGGCAGTTGAAAGATCATGAAAAGAATTATGCAACTCATGATTTGGAATTAGCAGCGGTTGTATTTGCTTTGAAAATGTGGAGACATTACCTATATGGAGAGAAATTTGAAGTACATTCAGATCACCGGAGTCTACAGTATCTATTTTCGCAGAAAGAGTTGAACATGAGGCAGAGACCGTGGATGGAGTACATCAAAAACTATGACTTCCCAATCAAGTATCATCCGGGGAAGGTGAATGTAGTAGCTGATGCATTGAGCAGGAAATTAGTGGGTATGGCCAGCTTGAGAGGAGTCAGTGTTTTGTATCAATTTGAAGAACTAGGAGTAGAAGTGCAACCGTTAAGGCAGGGCGTGATGTTGGCAAGTATGATAGCGTCTGAGCCTACTTTTATCCAGAAAATCAAAGATAGTCAGTTGCAAGACCCAGTCTTGGCCAAGATTGTGGAACACATTTCCAAACGTCCGGACTTCAGGGCTGTAGATGGAGTGTTGTACTTCCGTGACCGTTTGTGTGTGCCTAACCTCAAGGACTTGAAGAATGAAATTATGACTGAAGCTCACAACACGAGATACTCCATGCATCCTGGAAGTACAAAAATGTACCAAAATTTGAAGAACCGATTCTGGTGGAATAACATGAAACGATAGGTTGCAGCTTTTTTATCTCGGTGCCTCACGTGTCAGCAGATTAAGGCAGAACACTAGAAACATCCAGGGTTGTTGCAACCATTGGACATTCCGGAGTGGAAATGGGAACACATCACTATGGATTTCGTCTCCGGTTTGCCTACTATCAAGAAGGGGAACAATGCTATCTGGGTTATAGTAGATCGCCTTACGAAGTCTGCTCACTTCATTCCTATGAAGACAGGGAGTAGGATGCATATGGCACCACTTGCAGATCTATTCGTGATTGAGATAGTCGGCAGACATGGACAGCCTGTCTCCATCACTTCCGACAGGGATAGCAGATTTGTTTCGAGGTTTTGGAAGACCCTATTCGAATCTATGGGCACCAAGTTGCAATTCAGCACTGCATACCATCAGACTGATGGCCAGTCAGAGCGAACTATACAGACTTTAGAGGACATGCTACGGGCTTGTGTGCTAGATTTCAAGGTTCAATGGGATGAGTACTTACCACTTTGTGAGTTTGCATATAACAACAGCTACCATTCCAGTATTGGGATGGCACCTTTCGAAGCACTCTATGGTAGGAGATGCAGAACTCCCATTTCCTGGGAAGAAGTCGGTGTTCGTAGCTTCCACGGACCGACAATAGTTGGAGAAACAAGTGATAAGATCAAGTTGATTCAAGAACAATTAGAGGTTGCTCGAAGCAGACAAAAGAGTTATGTTGATACTCGTAGAAGAGATTTGTAGTTTAAAGAAGGTGACAAGGTATTTTTGAAAGTATCTCCAGCCAGAGGAACTCTAAGATTTGGGCAGAAAGGCAAGCTTGCGAAAAGGTACATCAGACCATATGAGATTTTGAGCAAGATTGGAGACGTTGCATATAGACTTGCGTTACCGCCGGAACTCTTCGGGTACACAATGTTTTTCACGTCTCTATGTTGAAGAAATACGTCCCAAATCCTTCACATGTTCTGCGGCATGAACCACTGGAAATTCGAGAAGATGTGTCGTATGTGGAGAAGCCGGTTAGAATTGTGGACACCAAAGAACAAGAATTAAGAAATCGGACAATTCACTGGGTCAAAGTACAGTGGAAAAATCATGAGCCAGAAGAAGCGACATGGGAACTACGAGAGCAAGTCCAAGAAAGTATCCTGAACTATTACCAGAGGTATACTTATTTTTATTTGGAGGACCAAATAACCTAAGGGGTGGAGGATGTCAAACCTCGACCCGGGATTAGCGCGATTAGTGTCAACTAAGTGCGTGTTTAGTTGTAATGTGAAGTTTAGTGTTCGTGGGATTAGAAATTGGTCCGATTTAGTCTAGAATTAGCTTTGGGGAATTTTGAGAGCGTTTTGTGCTATTTGGTCACACTTAAGGGTGCCTTGAGTGTACGTGTAAGCTTGGGAGGAAATTCCAGTTTTCTGATTTTAATTGTGATTTCGATCTCTTTTGAATGATTTTATTTTATTGATAAACTTTTGTGTTCAGCTTGTCTGTGTTTTAGGCCCAGAAACCTAAGTTTTGGCCCAAAGGGGTAAATCAGTCATTTCACACCAAATCTGGACTCAAATTTCAAAATCTCAAGACTATACCAAATTTATAATTTTTGGAAACTAGATTTTTCGGCGATCATTTTAGTCTTCTTCGTCGTTTTCATCCGGGGCCAACAAGTCCGTGTTTTAACCATTGCAAGTTTTGAGCAATGGGGCCCACTAGAACCCATTTGAATTAAGTCTTCTTCTCCCTCATTTTTCACTCATGATTCTAGACTCATTCCCTGCAACTCTCTTCAACTCAGCTGAAACTTCTTCTTCTTCCCCTCCCTTCTTCTCCTTGCATGCCTAAGCTAGAAAGCCTCAAATAAAAAAACTGATCATACCTTCTTCTTCCTCTCAACTCAAGGAATCCATTACTACCATTTTCTTGGAGATCCCAGTTGTGTTTCCACTCCATTTTCTTCTCCTCTTCTTGTTTAGCAAGTTTCAGGTAATGGATCTTTTTCTCCTCTTCAATGTAGTCTCTTAAGTTCCTTAGGAGCCCATTTTTCAAGCATGCAACAACCATTTCGAAATGGGTCATTGTCTTCACTTTTTGGTGGATTTTTTAAGTTCTTTTCATGGGTTTTCTTGTAGATTTCGTGGAGTACAATTGGTAGGATTCTTCAGAGATTTTTGGGCTTGGATTTTGGTAAAGGCAAGTGATCAACTTAGCTTCATGATGCATGCAATGTTTGATTGTTTTAGCTTTCATGGTTTGATTCTTTTTCCATTCTAATTTGGGCAATGTATTGTTTCAAAGATGTGTTATAGTTTGAAATCTTGTTTTAATTGAAATGCATATGCTAATGGTTTGTATTAAGGGTTTTCATTCATTTGAAGTTGCTTTTATCTTGCCAAAATGGTTTATAAATGGATGAAAGAATGGAGGAGTATGTTGTGAAATGATTTAAGTGATGATGGTTAACATTTGAATGGAAATTGCCCCTTGGAGAGCATGGAGGCTCAAGGGATGTGCAGGGATTTGACAAAGGTATGAGATGGTGGAAAAGGGGGTGAAAAGGGGTGTGAAATCTGAATCAAATTGAAGCTGCCGCAGATCGGCGGTCAGGCGTCGGCCAGCCGTCAGCTAGCCGACTGTTGACCTACGGCTAGCCGCCCCTGTGTCGGTCAGAATAACAGTAACTCAGTTTCTGCACAGGGCGTGGTCGGCCCGCGGGCGGTCAGTAGGCGGCTAGCCGACCTGCGCAAGAAAACTGAAAAGTAGTATTGCTCCTGATCAGTCGGTCAGCGGTCGGTCCGTTGGTCGGCCAGCCGACCAGCCAACCGGCGGTTAGCCGCCAGGTAGCCGCGTGGTGACCGAGTGTACAGAAGGAGAATTTTGAAGGGGCTTCGATGGGAGAGAAAAACTAGAATATGTTAAGGGGTCTTTAGCTTGATGTTGTGCAATTGAAACATGAAATGTTGTCTAGCTTTGGGGACACCAATTCATTTTAAACTCCAACATTTGGGTTTCAACTTCACAAGAATCAAATAAAGAGTCTTAGCATATACTTGATATAATTGTTTCGAAATCCTGAATTTGACACGAAGAATACCGTTTCGTACCTGTTTTGATTTACAAGCATGTGTTTAACTTTTGATTTGTTTCAAGAACTATAATGGGGACACTTTTCCAGCCTTGATGTTATAGTTTATGCTATTCTTGTTTAGTCTCGTCTTGCATTGTTTTGATAAGTGTTTTTCCCCATTTCTTCGCTAAGTTTTGTACAAGTATTGATATGTTTTATGCATACATGGATATCATAGAATACCGCTGAGCTTGGACTGCCCTCTCAGTCTGATCCACTAGATAGGGGGTCCTTAAACCTAAGGGCAATCTGCAGATTAGTCGTGTATTTATACACATCTTTGTTTTGTCCGGTTTCGCGGCCGGTTTTTCCGCCCACCTTGTGTGGCTCGGACTTTTGTTTTGTTTCGCGTGCTCTTGTCATCACGTATGGCGGAGAAAGGATGAGCTCAATGTGGATTCGTGAATCATAATGTTTTATTGAAAAGCATATTAGTTTTGAATTGCACCTCATACATGTTTTGTTCAGAACTAATGTCATGTTTTAAGTGCTGATTACTTTCATATTAACTAACTTGCATTATGTCTAAACTGATCACCTGCCAGACCGTCGTGTTTGATCCTTTTGTTTTGGTGTTTAGATGCAGGCACCGTTGCTATTGCGGAGGAGCGCCCGGAGGAGGCTTTTGAGCCACCCCCAGCCCGTGAGTGGCAACCCGACGACGTCCTCTAGACGTTGGGCGGGGTCTTGAGTACGATACACATAGATGGGATTATTTTGTTATCTTGGGATGTATGGCCTTTGTTGGCCTTTTCATACTTTTGGGGTTATGTAACTTAACACTTTTTGTTATCTTGAAACTTGAACTAAACTTGGTAATGCTATGCTTACGTTCCCTCCTCTGATTATTGTCTTAATGATGATTTAACTTATGAAAATTGGAATCGTAAGGTTTATGTTATTAAATTGTGATGAGATTACTTGCACGCTTCCGCAAATCATTGTTCGTGTGAGATTGTTACATGTTCGTTTTTGGGAATCCTCACCGCGGAAACCTGTGGGTTAATCATAGTTGGATGGACATCACCGTTGCGACAGGGCCCGGACTGGGGAAATCTCAGTCCGGGGTCGCGATAGTATCTCTTGTGCAGCTCCCGATCTGATGATGTCCTGGTCCTCGAGAAAACCTGTTCTGTGCTTTTCTCCAGAAAGGAAAGCCAGAACTTCTTCTCGGCGGACGCCACCTGACTTCCCAGGGCCCTTCCCAGAAGACTGCTTTACATCAAGCCCTTTCTTGGAAAGCCCCCGGTATGCTGAAAAGCTCTCCACAAACCATTTTGTGAAGCCAGCAGTCCGGAAAGTAGGCAACTCAGGATAAGAAATCAGGGCAGTAGTGTCTTCTGCACTATAGAACGCCCATGCATTTCTCCCGTCCTGCAGACCTCCAAAACGCTTCACCTTGCTCGAAGGCGCTCCAACAACGCCTTGAGAAAGGCCCAACTACATGGCAAAATGCGAAGGAACATACGACTGGATGTCGACGAAAAGATGTCTGCAGTACACCATCGTGCCGACACGTATGTTAAGTAGCCAACTCCTCTCTGTGTTTGTCAAAGAATAGTGTCTCCCCGACCCTGCCCTGGTT
This sequence comes from Persea americana, assembly GCA_029852735.1. Classification (NCBI taxonomy): domain Eukaryota; kingdom Viridiplantae; phylum Streptophyta; class Magnoliopsida; order Laurales; family Lauraceae; genus Persea; species Persea americana. The sequence goes on from CM056817.1 coordinate 21,846,575, forward strand.
GAATCATGGGAGACACCAAAATCAAAAGCCTTCTTCTGTAAGCCCGGAGAAAGCTTCACTGAAGACTGCCCCAACTCGACGTCCCAGAATCGTCATATCCTCAAGCGGGCAGATAAAAGAGATTCGAAAACAGGCTTCCCTCTAGCCAACCGAATCATAAACGGGTCATCGTCCTGTGCAGCACCCAATCGGTGAAAACTGGGACAGTGGTATACATACCACGAATAAAAGATGTGGGCTGAAAATACCCAGTTCATGGGAAGCCAAAGCCGAACCAGGAAAGTGGCAGCCTGTAGTTCGGTAGACAAATAGGAGTAGAGAGCAGGCACCAAAGCAACCCGCTCTCCAAACGCCATTTGACAAGCCGGAAAAATGCAATGCGGCCTGATGTGCATTCCATCTCCTCCAGCAAAAACAGCCTCACCCAGCCAATAAGTGAGGAAGACAGCGAGATCTCTCCGCAGCGCAATATCAGAATGAATGGCATGTGTGCTTGCGAAGAATTCCTTCAAATTTCTCGCATGGCGGAGATCTTCTTCGAATTCAGGTTCTTAGCCTTGGCTTCCTGGGTTGTACTCTCAGAAGACTCCCCGCTGTCAAATAAGTTGGAAGACAAAATGCTACCACTCCTCCAACTATGACACCGCACTTTCGAGCCCTCCTTCTCCTTCAAAAGGTCGTAGAAGGCGACGAGCTGAAAGTACAAAAGCCTGAACTCCTCAGACTGCTCCTTAAGGATGCTGTCAATAGGAGTGAACTCCTCATAGAGGTTGCCGAGGATAGGCAGCCCGGTGATGGCGCTCAATTCCTTTAAAGAAAAACCTAACTCACCGTTCATGACAACGAAGGTGTTGGTTTGTGGAAGGAACGACTGCAGGATGGCCATGAATGCCTCATCGAAGAAAACCACGGTTTGCCGAAAAGCGCGAACCGTGTCAAAAATCTCGGCCTCCTTCAGAATGGCACCGCCAACTTACAGGATGTGATCGGTCCACGACTCCCAGCTCGAGTCAGCACTGAAACGGCCACGAAATCGAAAAGGCTTCACCCAATTGCTGCCATCGCCCTTGAAAATGCCAAGGCCCACCGGTCTCAAATCGACCGAAGGATGGTCTGAACCTTGGTAAACGCTGGCCGGCATCAAAATGTCCATACGGACAGGCGACCTTTCTGCAAAACCAGAAGGGCCGCCAACAAAAACCCCGGTCTTGATCACGTTTGTCCTCTTCGCCCAGCTTTGAGGATCTTCCCTCTTCGAGCATGTGGAGGAAAGACTCATGATCGAGATAGTCCGATCGAAGGTCGACCGGGTAGAAACACTTCTCTTCTCACCATCAACTGTGAAAGAGAACTGAAAACACCTCCTTTGGTATGTTGAATCGTCGGGGACGGCATCACCAAAGAAGAAGGTAGGCTTGGGCACAATGCTCTGATCGTCCGTGACCCAGGGACGGCTGCTTACCATGATTTTATAATACTCCTCATCCTTGAGGGCAATCAAACGTTGTCTCATCTCATCTCGGTTGAGCGAGTCACACTCTTCTAAGTTCCTTTCAACATACTGAACCTCTTCCCAAGCCTGCTGTACGGCCACATTAGAGGATCTAGTAGAACGATGATGCGCATCAGTGACGGGCTTCTTACCCTTGTTCGTTATGAAGGAACTACCTGCAAAGGATGGAAAGAAAAAAAAATCAATCATCAAAATGACAGAATTTTGCTAAAAAAATTCTATCAAAATTTTGGCATGGTTCCGGGGCAATTTCGAAGAAAAGGGAAACACCCCGAAAGAAATAGGAGCTTGAAGATGAGCTCAACATTGTTGTGAGCTCATAATCGATGGAAATTCTCGAAGAAGGCTTGAACTCAAACATTGCTGCGAGATCAAACCAAAGTTTCTCAAATATTCGCATGACTGGAAAAGGGCTCAACATTGCTGCGAGCTCCAGAATCCAAAACTTGCAAAGCTCCTCAGAAAGTCCCCGCAAGACCAAGAAAGGGCTCAACATTGCTGCGAGCTCCAAATCCCAAGACTTACGAAAGGATTTCTAGGTGTGTACTATCATACTTCCAATTCTATTTTCTAAAAAGAAAAAAATGCATAGAAGGAAAGTTGTCATGCATGTGCGTCTCGAAATCCGGAAAAAAAAAGGAAAGAGAAGAGGAATAAAGTTTCTTTTTTCAAACAACAAAAAAAAAGAAAAAAAAGAAAAAAAATCACCCACAGGCCACATGGCTATCCGGCCATGACCGTACGGTCTTGTCCGTACGGCCACAAAAAAAAAAGAGATAAAAAAAAAAGAAAAAGAAAAAAAACACACGGTGAAAAAAAACCAGAGAAACCGTGAGAAAAAAAAAAAAGAAAAAAGGAAAGAAAAAAAAGCCACGGTAAAAAAAGAGATAAACTATGAAAGAAAAGATAAAAAAAGAAAGAGAGAAAAAAAAAGAAAGAAATTAAAAAAAAGGAAAAAAACGTGTGAAAAAAAAAAAGAAAAAGAATACACGTGAAAAAGAGAAAGAAAAAGAAAAGAAAGGAAACCTTTTTCTATTCCTACATTGGGTTTCTTAAGAAAAAAAAAAGAAACTTACTTGAAGCGATTGATGGAGAAGAAGAAGAAAGAGCTTGAAGATCCTTGAAGAAGAAGGAGAATTCTTCATCTTGGAGCGCTCTTGAAGACTTTTGCAAAAAGAAGGCAACAGGAGCAAAAGATCCAACCTCCCTTTGCTTTTATAGAAGAGAGCAAACCAAAAGAGCAAAGGAGGAGAAAAGAAAGGAGGTAAGTGCTACAAATTAGCAAACTTCCTAAAAGAAATGAATCATGCGATATTCTTTCCTAATGTGGAGATCTTTTGAGAAATTCTCTCCAAAAAGAGAGGGATTATGAGAAACTTTCTCCCAAAGTAAGATACTATGAGAAAATCTCTCCCAAAATCAAGGAAACTTGAGAGATTCTCTCCAAGTAAAAATATTTTTAGATATTATCTACCAAAAAGAGATATTTTTAGATATTCTTTACAAAAAGGACAGCACATGAGATCTAAGTCATCTTTAAAGCTTAAGGTCCCGTGGGCTAGCCCACATGAGCTAGGTTTGACCACCTAGGCACTAAAAGTGGCTTTTAGTCAAAATTCCTCATAGCAAGAGCATACAAAAATGGTTCCATCCCTCTTTTGAGTTGATTGGACCATACAAAAAAAAAATCCAAGCCTCATGAGTTTCCAAAAATCCAAACCATCCCACCTCATAAACGAAATTAAGCCAAAACCTTGAAATTGACATTCCACAAAAACCCAAACCACTCCAATGGACCCAAAATTGTCCCAAAGAGTGACCAAACTCTAAACCATGGTCCCCTAACTCGCCACATACAGCTTGTTGGGTCACCAGGCCAAACCAAAACCAAATCCTGGTCCCCTAACTTGCCACATACAGCTTGTTAGGTCACAAAACCAAAAATGAAAATCCAAAATCCGACCCCCTAACCTGCCACATACAACTTGTTAGGTCATAAGGTCAACAACCAAAAACCTTCTTGACCGCCTGATGCGCCACACAAAGCCTTTAGGTTCGCAAGTTCAAAAAGAAAATCCAAAACTTAAAAACCCAATCCAAATGTCATTTTCAAAATTTTGCCTTGAGATGGTACGTGATGTCTCTCACTGCCATAAAATTCCCTTGGAAAATCAAAAGGCTACACTATCAAGAAGAATGCTCAGAGACTCTTGGTCAAGTCAGAAGTTCTCGTTCAAAGTTTTCTTCGAGGCACATCGACTGCAAAAGCTATCCAATTCGTCGCTGTACCTCGAGGGGGCATTTGTTGACACTAAAAAAGTCACCTTACCTCCTCAACATCAAAAGCTACATGGAGCCGCATCCTACTACAAACAGGCAAAGCTGCTTCAAGCGTCAGATCTTGTCAAAATCAAACAAAAACTGCAAGATCCTTCAAAATAGCCAAAAAAGAGGTACACATGAAGTTTCGGGCTATTTCGACACCATTTGGCCTAACTTCGATCCTCCATCAGCTGAGCGGGAGCTCCCGGCGGCGACAGTGTCAAATACATCAAATCTTCGATCAGAGCCTATGGATGGTCTCAAAATACCTCCAAAAGGTTCCACGTCGAATTTCAAGTCAAACCGACAACGTTTGACCCTCCATCAACTCTCGAACGATGAAATCAAGACTCCCGGTGGCGAGAACCTCCAATGCTGCCACTCATCAAACAAAACACTTGAGTAGCTTCTACATGCTTCCAAAGGGCTACATGTCAAATTTCAGGTCATTCTGACAACGTTTGACCCGGTTTTGACGCTCCGAAACAAAATCAAGCCTACCGGCGGCGGAGCTCCCCGGGATCATGGCATCCAAATTGGAGCTAGTGGATCATCTCAAAATGACTCCAATAGGCTCCCTGTCAAATTTCAGGTCAATCGGACATCGGACGACCGCACATCAAAGCTCGACATCTTTCGCACGGTGAAATCAAGTGTAGCATCGACGGGACCCCAAACGACTTAAAAACTCAAATAAAAGCCCATCGTTGGTCCTATCTAATGCTCAGGAAGCTTCACCTCAAATTTCAGGTCATTCCGACATTGTTTGACCTACTTTCAACTCTTGGCGGAAAATCGGCTACAAAGTCTTCGGCTTTTCGAAAAATAGGAAACTTTGTGCTCTGATTTGCATGACTTCTCGACGGGTTTTCTTCAGCGGAATGAAGTCAATAAATGAGGAGAAATGTCAAATAAAAATAAAGGAGAAACCAAAAGAAAAAAAGCCCAAAAAATGACGAAGAAACGGCGACCGAACGGCGACCGAAAATGGGGCCCAAGCCCCATGGTCTCTGGCGACCATGGGTGCATGGTCGCTGGCAACCCTGGAAGTCTGGGTCGCCGGATTTCAGCCAAAAGCGCCATTTTTTCCATTCTCTTTCGCGTTTCGCGATGTTTGGCCCCTGTGATTTTCTTAAAATCTGATTTTTGAGGTATGATATCCGTCAATCTTTGTCAACATCACGGATCCGCCATCGAAATCATTTGATCATCATCGAACACTCCGAAACCGCCAACTGGCCGACCAAGAAAGTACACTTTCTGCCCGACCGATCGAGAAATCGACTGAACAGATGTTGCTGGCCCATTGGTGTCAACCAATATCTGAATTTGCACTGTCATCCCACATCAAACAACTTGCGATCCATCGATGATCATCGCAAGAAGAATTCCAAAAGACGCGGCGCGGCCCGCGACTCTTCAAGTGACTCGGCGACCAATTAATGCTGTTAATTGATCTTTTTATGGCAACTTATTAGGGTCATTAACTCATTATTTTGGACGACCCAATCAGAAGCAAGGGAATGGGAGTTACAAGTCCAGTTAATCATGGCAATTAACCATGTAACTCATATCATTATGGAGATTAATCATGGTAATTAATCATGAAACTCCCATCATCATGGAGATTAAATGCCTATTATTCTCCATCGGCCAATCAAAATCCAAGGAAAAGGAGTTATAAAATTATGAAATTAATACTTGTAACTCCTCCCATCATGGAGCATTAATACCATTAATGCCCATAAAACCCTCGTAATGGCCACCAAAAGCCTATAAATAGGTGGTCACTCCAATGGGAAGGGTGTAGACACCTCATTTGGCCCCCATGATAGCCTTAAATACTTATCATATATAGCGGTGCCCCCATTTCACCCATAATTGAATGATTAATGACATAATTCAGATTAATTAACGATGATGATAATGCTTGCTGATAATTCTAAACTTAGTTCGATGATTTCTAAAAATTCGTGAGAGAAAAGCCAAGTCGCATCGAGATCTCGAGTCCAACCCCACTACTTACACAAGTAGTGAACCGTGATACTATTCAAACCTTTTTCCGGACCACTTAAGACATACTTAGGCCAATTCCCACAAAAATTACACTTAACTTGCCTAAGTACGATACGATTAGCATGAATTAGGAGGCTAGAATCATTGATCCAAATATCCCATCCTTTTCCTAACCTCTGATAATTAGGATGTATAGACCATTGGATTTGACGTTTCGAGGCCTTTCCAACAGTATATAGAACTTTGGGATCCAGCGAAGGGATCAAAATCTATGATTTTGAGGCTTGCCACACTTGACCTGATTTATTAGGGGCCCAGCATTGAATAATTATTTTCCTAACATAATCGATGCCCAAAAGCCAAGATTCAATATTTATATCTTTAATTGAACATAGGGAATTGCTTTATTTTTAAGTCATACACCAAATATCTTGTGATTTCTTAACCTGGGCTATCACAAACTCAAGGTCCAACTTAGGCCACGTTGTGAACCTGATTCTTACCTGACTCGGTCTCACTCTGAGCTAGGCCCTGGGCCCACTTTTGCAATCTCTCTAGAGAGAATCACTCGTCTCCAACTCGGTCCATCATAGGCATGGCCCACTTTATTCAATAGATGTGATTATCAAACTTCAATTGGTTTTGTTCTTGAATGCCCTTTATAAGCGATTAGATCTAATGGTCAATTATATCAAAGCAATCCTCTAAAAAAAAAAAGAAACTACGATTGTGTGAAGCCAGATCTAAAGGCTTTTCTCTAGGAGTAACATTTAAAAAATTAAATATATTTTTTCTATTCTCATTGGAGTTGAGGCCAATCACCAAATAGATCAAAATTATTTCACACTTGTTCTTCTAATCATCCATTTCCATGGAATAAATCTAAGGGAGACCCCCACCAATGGAGGAAGTAAAATTTGGCCAAAATATAATCCAATGGGTCATAATTATTCCTAGGGGCCTAAGCATTAAAGATTGGGGCCCATCAATAGATTCACAGAGATCAAGATATAATTTCTTCATGATGGAAAGGGAAAGTTGGGTGAGTCGTCCAAACACTCCTGCATTGAAGTTCTCCATCGTGCAAGGTCACTTGTTTTAGCAAATTTGAATTGGGTAATGGCAATGAGATCACATGAGATAAGAGAGAAAGATGTCCAAGATTATCCACCTAGGAAGAGATCAAACCGAAGGGAGCCATGGTGGGATTTTCATTCCTTCCCATCCAATCGTTACCATGTCATTGGAAGTCTTACCCACTTAATTCCTTGGCTGTCATCATTAGATATCATTTTAGGATTTTGGAATCCATAACAACCAAGAGAGTAACGGCCCGACCCAGATTGCATGGCCCATCACCCGGATTAGGATGGAGAGTCCCAGATCTCTGGACTCTCCCCCATCCCCTTAAACCTCGTCTATCCCTCTCTATCCCCTTCTATGCGTAGATCACCCTCTCCATCTCACGCTCATCTCTCCCAACCCATCTCACGCTCATGTCTCCCCAGCCATCCATGCGCTAGACCACCATCTCCCCTCCATCACCATCACCCTCTCCATCGCCCCTCTTCCTGCACGCTGCAACATCTCACCATCTCAACCACCATCCTCCATCAACCATCCATCGCCTCCCATCATCTTACGCAGAACTCTCTCTCAGATTATTATCTTCCGCTCCATCTCATCTCATCGCCCACCTCCACGTCTCTCACGCACAGAACTCCTCCCTGCAGCCCATCTCACAGCCCTCACGCCCAGATCCCAGAAGCACGCAGCGGCAGAACTCCTTCTCCCTCTACACGTCTTCTTCTCCATCCCAATCTCCCATCTCACATATCCCAAAACCCATCGCCCTCCATCATCTTCATCCCAAATGCAGATCTCCACCATCTATCATCTTCATCCCATCACCCTCTCCATCTCACGCTCATCACCTTCCTCTCCATCCGGAACCCATCTCACATAGACCCGGACCTCCACCTCACAACCCATCTCTCCATCTCGCCCTCTCCATCCCCTGCGCTCATCACCCTCCATCCAGACCCATCTCAATATCTACCCATTAAATCTCAAACCAAACTCCTAGGCCAGACCCGACCTGACCGAGATTGCACAGCCCAGCGAACCCATCTCTGTCCTCCAGCTCTCATTTTTCATCTCCCATCAGTCAACCTCTTCTATCACTCCCCATCTTCACCATCATCCCTTTCATCCCTAAAGAATTCTCCCCCTCTTCACCATCATCCCTTTCATCCCTAAAGAATAAGCAGGGCAGTACAGGTAGCAAGGAAAAAGACCACCCGAGATTGAAAGAAGCAACTAACTACGAAGGAAATAAGAATACGAAGAGGAAGGAGGCGAGCATCAACTCTTGGAAAACAATGTATCAGTAAAACGGGTTAGATCTTTCTTCGTTACACAGATTAGGTAGTGCTAATGATTTTCTTGTTAGGCATGGCAGTTTCCTATTCATATCATCTTCATCATCAGATCCAGCATCTTCATCCTCACTATTAGGGTCAGTATCATTAATATCATATAAATCGTAGTTTAGTAAGACTGCGGGATCATACATATCATCGTCGTCCATCTCACGGTCATTGACAACTACCAACCCTCCTTCACGTTATCATCCCACCTCATCATCAAACACCACAAACCCATTCTCACAAACAACCAGATAGCCCTCCTTCCTAACTATTCCCATCACCCCTCATACAGCCAACATCAGTTGCACAAACCTGGATCCACTTCATCTACACCGCCCAACAATAAAATTTGATCCTAGCTAACTTATACCCAACCAGACCCACCTACTACCGAGCCAACTTAATCAACCCCAGCGATAATCACTGCCGAACCCAGAGTAATAGTCCAATACCCAAGCCCAGCCCACAAACCTAACCACCCTTCTTATCAACACATTGCACTAACCCACCGATTCTACAGAGACAAATCAGAGTCCATCTAATTGAACCTCACTATTCAGAACTAAGATCCACCTATAAACCAATACACATCTCCCTCTGGACCTACTTCCTCTGTACTCCCATCAAAACACACAGCCCGAGCCTCACATTCACTGCACCCGCCTGCACCCACGTCCTCCTTTTGCTGTCCAGGCTTTGCTTTCTCCATTCTGCATTGCATGTAGTTAGCTAATGTTTTTGCTGTGATGAAATTGGTTGTTTGATGAACTTTTGTGCGTTGAATTGCCCTATTATCACACATTAGTTTAGGTTGCATAAAAATCACATAAAAAAACTAAAAAAATGAAAAAACTCATAAAATACTTCTTCTCTCATCTTGTCATTTAGTAATTAGAGAAGAGAACAAAAAAGATTAAAAGAGATCGACAAAATCCCAAAAATAATATTTATTTGGTAGATGACCCTAGATTACATTACTAGCGCCTAAGTGGATTAAAACCCGTAAATTAATCAATCTACTAATTAACTAACTTAAAAAAAAAAAGCCAAACCCTAAAACCTAATTAATTCATCTGAATTAAACTCTTAATTAACAAAACCTTTAATAAACAAGCACCTAATTAAAAAAAACTTGATTTAAGCCTTTATCCCAAACCCTAATTAAAACCATAATTTGAACATTAATTCAGATCCATAATTCAAACCTCTAATTAAGAGAACCCTCAATTAACAAATCCCTAATTAAAACCCCTAAATTAATAAATCCTTAATTCCAACCCATAATCAAAATCTTTAGACAAGATACCTAACTAAACCCTAATCAACCCCTAATTAAAAACCACCAATTAAATCCTAATTAACTAGTAAACCTAATTAATTAAATCCCTAATTAATAAACTTTAATTAAAACCTCAATTAACAAATCTTAATTAATCAAACCTCTAATTAATATTTTAATTAAAATCGTAAGTAATAAATCCCAATCAATTATACCCCAATTAATCAAACCCAATTCGTTAAAACCCTAATTAAAAATTTCCAATTAATTAAGCCCTAATTAAAAATCCATAATCAAATCCCTAAATTAAAACTCTAATTAAAGCGTTAATCAATGTTCTAAATTCAAATCATAATTAGAACTCAAATCCCAACCTTAAGTAAAGTTAAAACCATAATTAAAACATATAATCAACTTGAGCTTAAACCACTAATTAATCGAACCCCAATTAATAACAACATCTAATCAAATCCTTAATTAACAAAAACCTTAATTAGTAAACCCTAGGTTAATAAACTTAATTGATAAAACCTAATTAATAAACCCTAAATTAATAAATTATCATTAATAAACTAACTTGAATTAATCAGAACATAATCAAAGCACACAATTAGACCTTTCAAGTCCTAACTTAAACAAATCCTGGAATTACTGAAAATCCGGAAAATACCACTACGGTGGCTCCCAAGTCACCCAGAGACATTTAGGCTCTCCTCCTTGGGATCGGAGTTTGAGTTTTATCTTGAAATTCATCCCAAATCGACATCAGAGAACTTTCACAGAACCTTAAAACATCCCTAAATCACTCTTTACCAAACTATAACTTTAAGCAACCCAAACCAACATAAATCACACTTAACAAGTCACTTAGGCGCTGAACCATCAAACTCGGGCTATTCACACCCTAGGATTAGATCGGATTTCCCCATTAGATAGATTAAAGCATTAGGCTTCGTCCCGTCACTTTTCCTGTTCCGTTAGGGGACTAGGAGAGCTGAAGGGGGCGGATTAGGACCTTAGGTTAGGGTTAATCCGATGATCAGTAATAAAGCATTAATCACATAGATCCAAGTAAAATCCCTTAGTTAGGCCCTTCTAGCCCCCATATTGAAAAGCCATAAAAACTATAAAAGCAACAAAATAAACCCAAAAATATTTTTCCTTTATTTCTTCCTCCACCTCAGGTGCCAGATATTTAATCGAACTTAATGATAAAAGGGAATAAAGATCTGATTTCTAAAATTGAATAAATGAGAAAAATGAGATGAGATGAGTGATTTCACACACATTTTTAATCAATCACAGCCCATCGGCCACCCTAAAACAAACACTGGCCCATCGGCCACCTCTAATCAATTTTGGCTCATCGGCCACCTTAAATCAATTACGGCCCATCGGCTTTTTAGTTTTATCACTCGTGTATCGCACACGAAACACACAGAAATCACAAGTCTAAGTCTCATTTGCATCGTCATTTTGGTTTGAAAAATCAGCCTTTAAACCCTATTTTGCCAAGGGATCTGAAGAGGGTACCCGGGAACGGGGCCGATCCTCTTCTTAAATATTTGGCACCTCCCCCCTTTTTTTATTTTATTTTTTTCTTTATTCTAATTATTTTATTTTACTTGGATATATTATGATCATGCTATGTGAGGATTAACCATTATTCGGACTTTAACTCATGACCTTGAATTGACCCAAATTAAAGAGACCCAAATTAATGTGACAGGACAACCGTCGTGTGTTTCCGGCAGCACATTAGACGAGAGGAAGGACCTACCTTATTATTTTTTCTCACCATATTTCTTCGACTTTTTGTCGAAGAACGGTGTTACGGCCGTACCGTAGCTGGCGATCGTGATCCGTCGATTTTAAGGGTAGTCGGAATCCTCATTTGGAGATTTCCCCAAACCATGCCTCTCCTGGAGAGGAAGGGGGGGTCGAAATTCACATCCGGCAAAGGGGTCCTGAAAAATCGCCTGAAAATTGTCTTGAAAAATTCTCTGAAAAAAGAAGCTCTCCTGCCTTGAAGAAACCCTGCTGCAAGAACTACAAGGTGATTGAAGTCCCTTGGGGGCCCACCCCCCAAGGTTTCTCTTCTTCTATCCAACATGGCCTAGATGTGGCTTTTCAGCCTGTCTACTCGGTTTTTTTATTGGATATAGGACCTTCCCTTAGTCTTTGTCCTCTAAAAATCTGGGGTCCAAGCCAAGCCAAGTGAACTAAAGCATCAAGTGTTCTCATCTGAAGGACGACGGCGGAGTCCATACATGACTCGCGACCGTCGATCTGAACGAGTCCCCACAATCGCTTGAGAAGTCAGATCCCTCTTTCTTCCCTTTCTATTGTATTTTGTATTTTTAAAAGAGACAAAAATCACAATTCTTGTCTTTCATCATTGATAAGATTTGTAAATCGCCTTCCATGGCAAAATCGCCTTCTACGGCACAAAACCGCCTTTCACGGCAAACTAAACAAAATTGCCGTTCACGGCATTTAAAATCTTGTCTCTTTCTTTGAATATATATGCAATGGAAAGATAGAAAAAAGTTTGATTTCCTTTCTACTTGTGAAGGTGAATCTCCGGATCACCATTTCAAATTCCAAGTAGAATAAAAAATCCGGCATACCCTTACAAAAATGTAGATGCTCGCTCTTTTTTTTCTTTTCGTCGCGCCGCACCCCGGCGGACCCAGGACGGAGGAAGGCAAGAAAGAAAAAGACGGGTCCATCAAAGACGTCATCAGGAATCTCTTGTGCAACTCCCGATCTGATGACGTCCTGTTCCTCGAGAAAACCTATTCTGTGCTTTTCTCCAGAAAGGAAAGCCAGAACTTCTTCTCGGCGGACGCCATCTGACTTCCCAAGGCCCTTCCCGGAAGACTGCTTTACGCCAAACTCCTTCTTGGAAAGCCCCCGGTATGCTGAAAAGCTCTCCACAAACCATTTTGTGAAGCCAGCAGTCCGGAAAGTAGGCAACTCAGGATAAGAAATCAGGGCAGTAGTGTCTTCTGCACTATAGAACGCCCATGCATTTCTCCCGTCCTGCAAACCTCCAAAACGCTTCACCTTGCTTGAAGGCGCTCCAACAACGCCTTTAGAGAAGCCCAACTGAATGGCAAAATGCGAGGGAACATACGGCTGGATGTCGACGAAAAGATGTCTGCGGTACACAATCGTGCCGACATGTATGTTAAAAAGCCAACTCCTCTCTGCATTTGTCAAAGAATAGTGTCTCCCAGACCCTGCCCTGGTCGAATCACGGGAGACACCAAAATCAAAAGCCTTCTTCCTCAAACGAAGAGAAAGCTTCACTGAAGACTGCCCCAACTCGACGTCCCAGAATCGTCGAATCCTCAAACGGGCAGATAAAAGAGATTCGGAAACAGGCTTCCGTCTAGCCAACCGAATCATAAACGGGTCATCGTCTTGAGCAACACCCAATCGGTGGAAACTGGGACAGTGGTATACATACCACGAATAGAAAATATGGGCTGAAAATACCCTATTCATGGGAAGCCCAAGATGAACCAGGAAAGCAGTAGCCTGCCGTTCGGTGCATAAATAGGACTAAAGAGCAGGCACCAAAGCAAGCCGCTCTCCAAACGCCTTCTCACAAGCCGGAAAAATACAGTGCGGCCTGATGTGTGTTCCATATCCCCTATAAAAAACAGCCTCACCCAGCCGATAAGTGAGGTAAATAGCGAGATCTATCCGCAGCACAATGTCAGAATGAATGGCGTCTGTGCTTGCGAAGAGTTCCTTCAAATTCTCTCGCATGGCGGAGATCCTCTTCGAATCCGGGTTCTTAGCCCTGCCTTCTTGGGTTGTACTCCCAGAAGACTCCCCGCTGTCAAAGAAGTTGGAAGACAAAAAGCTACCACTCCTTCAACTGCTACACCGGACTTTTGAGCCCTCCTTCTCCTTCAAAAACTCGTAAAAGGCGACGAGCTGAAAGTACAAAAGCCTGAACTCCTCAGACTGCTCCTTAAGGACGCTGTCGATAGGCATGAACTCCTCATAGAGATTGCCGAGGATAGGCAGCCCGGTGATGGCGCTCAGTTCCTTTAAAGAGAAACCAATCTCACCGTTCGTGACAATGAAGGTGTTGGTTTGTGGAAGCAACGACTCCAGCATGGCCATGAAGGCCTCATCGGAGAAAACCACGGTTAGCCGAAAAGCGCGAACCGCGTCAAAAATCTCAGCCTCCTTTAGAATGACACCGCCGACCTGCAGGATAAGATCAGTCCACGACTCCCCGCTCGAGTCAGCACTGAAACGGCCACGAAGTCGAAAAGGCTTCACCCAATTGCTGCCATTGCCCTTGAAAATGCCAAGGCCCACCGGTCTCAAATCGACCGAAGGATGGTCTGAACCTTGGTAGCCGATGGGCGGCATCAAAATGTCCATACGGGCAGGTGACTTCTCTGTAAAACCAGAAGGGCCGCCAACAAAAACCCCTGTCTTGATCACATTTGTCCTCTTCACCCAGCTTGGAGGACCTTCCCTCTTCGAGCTTGTGGAGGAAAGGCTCATGATCGAGATAGTCCGTTCGAAGGTCGACCGGGTAGAAACGCTTCTCTTCTCACCATCAACTGTGAAAGAGAACTGAAAACTTCTCCTTTGGTATGTTGAATCGTCGGGGACGGCATCACCAAAGAAGAAGGTATGCTTAGGCACAATGCTCTGATCGTCCGTGACCCAGGGACGGTTGCTTACCATGATTTTATAATACTCCTCATCCTTGAGGGCGATCAAACGTTACCTCATCTCATCTCGGTTGAGCGACTCACATTCTTCCAAGTTCCTTTCAACATACTGGACCTCCTCCCAGGCCTGCTGTACGGCCACATTAGAGGATCAGGTAGAACGACGAGGTGCATCAGTGACAGACTCCTTACCCTTGTTCGTTCAGGAGGAACTACCTGCAAAGGATGGAAAGAAAGAAAATCAATCATCAAAATGACAGAATTTTGCTAAAAAATTCTAGCAAAAATTTGGCATGGTTCCGGGGCAATTCCGAAGAAAAGGGAAACACCCCAAAAGAAATAGGAGCTTGAAGGTGGGCTCAACGTCGCTGCAAGCTCATAATCAATGGAAAATTTTCGAAGAAGGCTTGAACTCAAACATTGCTGGGAGATCAAACCAAATCTTCTCAAATATCCGCAAGACTGGAAAATGGCTCAACATTGCTACGAGCTCCAGAATCCAAAACTTGCAAAGCTCCTGAGAAAATCCCTGCAAGACCAATAAAGGGCTCAACATTGTTGCGAGCTCCAAATCCCAAGGCTTGCGAAAATATTTCCAGGTGTGCACTATCATACTTCCAATTCTCTTTTCTAAAAAGAAAAAAAATGCATAGAAGGAAAGTTGTCATGCATGTGCGTCTCGAAATCCAAAAAAAAAGGGGGGAAAGAAGAGAGGAAGAAAGTTTCTTTTTTCAAACAACCAAAAAAAAAAAAGAAAAAAAAATAAGAAGAAAAAAAAATCACCCACAGGCCATGTGGCCGTACGGTCTTGTTTGTACGGGCACAAAAAAAAAAAAAAAAAAAAAAAAAAAGATAGAAAAAAAAAGAAAAAGAAAGAAAAACATGGTAAAAAAAAAAACAGAGAAACCGTGAGAAAAAAAAGAGAGAAAAAAAGGAAAAAAAAAAGCTACGATAAAAAAAAAGAGAAGAGAAACCGTGAAAGAAAAGAAAAAAAAAAGAAAGAGAGAAAGAAAAAAAAACGTGTGAAAAAAAAAGAGGATGCACGTGAAAAAGAAAAAAAAAGAAAGAAAAAAAAAAGGAAAAGGAAAGAATGAAAACTCTTTTCTATTTTCTACATGGGGTTTCTTAAGAAGAGAAAAAAAAAACTTACTTGAAGCCATTGATGGAGAAGAAGAAGAAAAAGCTTGAAGATCCTTGAAGAAGAAGGAGAATTCTTGATCTTGGAGAACTCTTGAAGACTTTTACAAAAAGAAGGCAATAGGAGCAAAAGATCCAACCTCCCCTTGCTTTTTTAGAAGAGAGCAAACCCAACGAGGAAAGGAGGAGAAAAGAAAGGAGGTAAGTGCTACAAATTAGCAAACTTCCTAAAAGAAAGGAATTATGGGATATTCTTTCCCAACGAGAAGATCTCTTGAGGAATTCTCTCCAAAAAGAGAGGGATTATGAGAAACTTTCTCCCAAAGAAAGATATTTTGAGAAAATCTCTCCAAAAATCAAGGAAACTTGAGAGATTCACTCCAAGTAAGAATATTTTTAGATATTCTCTACCCAAAAGAGATATTTTTAGATATTCTTCACAAAAATGACACCACATGAGATCTGAGCCATCTTTAAAGCTTAAGGTCCCATGGGCTAGCCCACATGAGCCAGGTTTGACCACCTAGGCACTAAGAGTGGCTTTTAGTCAAAATCCCTCTTACCAAGAGCATACAAAAATGGTTCCATGCCTCCTTCGAGTTGATTGGACCATAAAAAAAACCCAAGCCTCATGAGTCTAAAAACAAAATCCAAACCATCCCACCTCATGAACCAAATTGAGCCAAAACCTTCAAATTGACATTCCACAAAAACCCAAACCATGGTCCCCTAACTTGCCACATACAGCTTGTTAGGTCACAAGACCAAAATCAAAATCCAAAACACGACCCCCTAACCTGCCACATACAGCTTGTTAGGTCACAAGGTCAAAAAAAACCAAAAACCTTTCTTGACCGCCTGATGTGCCACACAAAGCGTTTAGGTCCACAAGGTCAAAAAGGAAGATCCAAAACCCAAAAAACCAATCCAAATGTCATTTTCAAAATTTTACCTTGAGATGGTACGTGATCTCCCTCACTGCCATATAATCCCCTTGGAAACTCAAAAGGCTACTCTATCAAGAAAAATGCTCAGAGACTCTTGGTCAAGTCAGAAGTTCTCCTTCAAAGTTTTATTCGAGGTACATCGACTGCAAAAGCTATCCAATTCGTCGCTGTACCTCGAGGGGGCATTTGTTGACACTAAAAAAGTCACCTTACTTCCTCAACAACAAAAGCTACATGGAGCCGCATCCTTCTACAAACAGGCAAAGCTGCTTCAAGCGTCAGATCTTGTCAAAATCAAACAAAAATGCAAGATCTTTCAAAGTAACCAAAAAAGAGGTACGCACGAAGTTTCAGACCACTTCGACACCATTTGGCCTATTACTTCAATCCTCCAACAGCTAAGCGGGAGCTCCCGACGGCGATAGTGTCAAATACATCAAATCCTTGATCAAAGCCACTGATTATTTCTCCAAGTGGTCAGAAGCATTTGCGTTCAGTGAAATGAATACCTCATCAGTCTTTCAATTCTTGCGAACCAACATCATTTGTCGCTTCAGTATACCTAAAAGATTCGTCCATGATAATGGACTACAATTTCGGGATCACAGATTCTACAAGTTCAGTGACAAATACAAAATCCAAAGTTGTCATTCGACTCAGTATAACTGGGCAACTAATGGACTAGCAGAAGCTTTCAACAAGACACTCTACAAAATTCTCAAGAAAATGGTCTCTAGTCACAAAAGAGATTGGAGCGATAAACTGCCTGAAGCTTTATGGGCCTACCGGACTACAGTTCGAGGACCAACCCATAGCACACCATTCTCTTTGGTCTATGGATGTGAAGCAGTTGTTCCCCTAGAGGTACAAATTCCTTCCTTAAGGGTATCTCTACAGAATGAAATGACGCAAGAAAGCAACGTCAAATTGAAACTCCAAGAACTGTATAATCTCGATGAAAGACGGCACGCATGGCAGGATCTTTCGACAAGAAGGTCAGGCAACGCGCCCACAAAAAGGGTGACTTTGTTCTTGCGGTGAAGAGGTCAATGGTTTTTGCCCACAATGGGAGGGACCCTTCGTCATCGACAAAGTCTTCTCCAATGGCGCATATGCTCTTCTAAACATGGAGGGTGACAGATGTATGTCGCCCATCAATGGCAAGTTCTTGAAGCGGTACTACCCTTGAAGACTTCCTACAACGGGTCAGAGCGATGCCTGCATGGACAAAGCCTATTCCCAGGTACTTGCTCGTCAAACTCACCCCTTTTAGAGTTTTCATCCCTATGTTGAAATTTCTTAAAAACCTCAAAACAATGCTTACTTTCAATGTCTCATTGCTCAAGAAAAAAAATAACAACCCAAAATCCAAGTTTAGGAGCCTCTTCCCTAACTTGAACAAAATTTTCGATCCTTGAACCCAAAAATTCATGGTTTGAAACAAAAATCAGGACTCAGGAATTTCTACCCTAGTCCACCCTGACTTTACTACCAAAAATGGTTTTGAGTCAAAATTTACGACCTTCGTGTCTTTAAATAAAAAAATAGTTTTTCAAAAAACCATGGGGAAGCGACGTTTAGTCGATACTAACACAAAACCCAAAAATCGGAAGGATGCGAACCCCATTCGATACTTCCAAAACCTCAAAATCGCAAGAAAACGACACCTCGTCTATACTTGCAAACTTTCAAAAAAATCGTGGAGACACAACGTTTCAGTTGATATCCACAACCCAAATTTCAAAACAAAAACAAAGGCTCGAAAAAACCTCAAATTTCAACAAAAGTGGGGAGGTGACATTCCATCGATACCCACAAAACCAAATTTTTGAGAAAAAAGTAAGGAAGCAACATTCAGTCGATACTTGCACCCAAATCTGCGAGGAGGCGACATTCCATCGATACTCGCAACCGAATGAGCAAGGAAGCGACATTCCATTGATACTTGCAATACCATTCAGCAGGGAGGCGACTCTTAGTCGATACTTGCATTTTTAAAAACCAAAAAACCCGGCCTTCACGCCAAAACCCGACTTTCATGCCAAAAACCTAGCTTTCATGCCAAAAAATCAAAAATCTGGCTTCCATGCCAACAAAACAAAACTTGGTTTACAAAAAAAAAAAAAAAAAAACCGGCTTCCATGCCACGAAATCTGGCTTTCACGCTAAACAAAAGATAGAAATCGGCTCTCATGCCAAAATCCAACTCCCATGCCACAAAAACTGGCTCTCATGCCAAAAAACCAAAATTTTGGCTTTCACGCCACAAAAATCGGCTCTCATGCCAAAAACCAGCTTCCATGCCACAAACAAAATTTTGGCTCTTATGCCACCAAAATTCGGCTTTCACGCCATCCAAAATTCGGCTTTCAAGCCATCAAAGAACCAGGCTTTTCGCCACAAAATCTGGCTTTCATGCCTAAAACAACCATTTGACAAAAGATTTTCACAAAATGATAACCTTTTGATCAAATTTTCAAAGAAACCATTCCCATTCAATTTTTGCTTATGTTTTCATCAAAAGTGAATTTAAGTGAAATAAGGGGATACAAAAAAAAAAGGTGCCGAAAAATGTTTATACATGAAGGTGCCAGAACAAAAGGGGAAAAGTTTGCTACAAAGTCAGGAGACTAGTCCGACATGGTCTTCAGCCAAAGGCTTAACTCCTTAAGCAAACTCTTGGCCTTAGCCTCCAAAGCTTCCAGGTCACGTTTCTTCAGGATTTGCCCATAAAAAGCAGTATGCCGTCGTGACCCATCTTCAGCACGAGGAAGCTCTTCTCAGAGAATCTGCCATTGCTCATATTCCTAAGTCTTCCTCCGGAGATTGCTTTCAACCTTCTCAACTTGGCGAATGAGAGTCCTCTCTCTATCGCAAGCTTTCAAAGTAGCAGCCCACTTGGCAGTGGCTTGTTCTTCCAATAACTCAAGGCGCTGTCTAGCCTCAATGACCTCTCTATCGAGACGGTGCTGGTCCTGTGTCAGCTCGATAATAGCCAACTCGGTGACGTTCCTTTCCCGAACAAGCTGCTTCTGAGTCCGCGAGATCTCATCTAGTTCAGATTTAACCTCGCTAGAAGGCTTCAAAAACATCTCGTTGAAGAAGTCACCATTTGGAAAGCTCTTGGTCTCATTCCACTTGTTGCCTATTGTGATGACTTTATCAACAAAAGCCTTGGCATCTGTAATGTCTAGACCGACCTCTTCGCTATCAACAAGAATGTCCTGCACATGCTTAACCATGCCAAAGCCAGCCTCCAAATGGCCAGAAGAAAGAGTCTCAACCCAGGAGCTCAAGACTCTCTTCAACACCTTCCTCACAAACTGACGGGATGGCTCAGATGAAGACTTGCCATGCTCCGTTAGTCGACTGCCATGTCAGGCACCGTCGGAAGAGTAATAAAGAAACTCTTCCGAATCGGAGCCGCTGGAGAAGGAATATCAGTACGCGGACTCTCCTCTGCCTCATCAAAGCTGGTGGAAGAAACCCCTACTCCTGGATCAGCTGCGGGCACTTCCTGCTCTGGCTCTGAGAATGATAGAGGAACTTCTCCTGTCGCCCCACAACCTGCCAATAGAAGATGAAAAAGGTATGAATATGATCTTGTAAAAAAAATTAAGATTATCACTACAAAGTACCTTCTTCAACGACCGGCAGAAGGCTTTCTGCCTCCATGAACTCATCCGAAGCATCGTCAAAAGTTGCGTCCATGGATGGTTCAAAGTTATAAGAATCCTCTGGCAAGTCAGCTGGCAAGAAAACAAAAGAATATGTCAACAAGTGGGAGTAAAAAAAAAGAAAAAAAAGAAAAAATCATACCAGGTGGAGATTCTGGGTCTACTTTAGAGTCTCTGGACTCTTCCTCAGATGCCACGATCGGATCCGTCACTGCCTCATCAGCCGGAACCTCAGGCATCACCAAATCATCATCTCCTGCCAAAAGAAAGAAAGCAATGGATCAAAACAAAGGCCTCATAAAAAAGAAAGAAGCAGAAAAAGAGAAGAAGGGTCATACCATCACTACTGATCTTTTCTTCCCGGCTTCTCTTCTCTGGAGGCTCATCATCATCCCCTGATGCCTCCTCAGCAATGGCCAAAGGAATTTCCAGATCAGGAGAATTTTCATGACGTCTCTTACTTCGGCGCTGTCCTCTTCTCCTTTTGCTCCTATGGGACGAATTGCTGGAAGTACCCGCCCCGCCATTGGAATCTGGCCTCTCAATAGGGTCCTCACCAGAAGGTCTGCTCTCGTTGGAGTTCATACATGACTCACTGCCATCGATCTGAACGAGTCCCACAATCGCTTGAGAAGTTAGATCCCTCTTTCTTTCTTCTTTATTGTACTTTGTGTTTTTTTTAAAGAGACAAAAAAAATCACAATTCTTGTCTTTCACTATTGATAAGATTTGTAAATCGCCTTTCATGGCAAAATCGCCTTCTACGGCACAAAACTGCCTTTCATGGCAAACTAAAAAAGTCGCCTTTCACAGCATTCTAAATCTGTCTCTTTCTTTAAAATATATGTGCAATGGAAAGTTAGAAAAAAAGTTTGATTTCATTTCTACTTGTGAAGGTGAATCTCCGGATCACCATTTCAAATTCCAAGTAGAATAGAAAATCTGGTATAACCGTACAAAAATGTTGATGCTTGCTCTTTTTTTTCTCTTCGCCCCGCCGCACCCCGGTGGACCCAGGATGGAGGAAGGCAAGAAAGAAAAAGACGGGTCCATCACTTGGACCTCCGATTTTTAGAGGACAAAGACCAAGGGAAGGTCCTATATCCAATAAAAAACCAAGTAGACAGGCTGAAAAGCCGCATCTAGGCCATGTTGGATAGAAAAAGAGGGGAAACCTTGGGGGGCTGGCCCCCCAAGGGACTTCAATCACCTTGTAGTGTTTGCAGCAGAGTTTCTTCAGGGAAGGAGAGCTTCTTTGTGCAGAGAATTCTTCAGGACAATTTTCAGGACCCTTTCCCTTTGGAATGACCGCTTATTTATAGGCTTTTGGTAGCCATTAGGAGGGTTTATGGGCATTGATTGCATTAATGCTCCATGATGGGAGGAGTTACAAGATTTAATTTCATAATTTTGCAACTCCTTTTTCTTGGATTTTGATTGGCCGATGGAGAATAATGGGCATTTAATCTCCATGATGATGGGGTTTCATGATTAATTTCCATGACTAATCTCCATAATGATAGGAGTTTCATGGTTAATTGTCATGATTAATTAGACTTGTAACTCCCATTTGCTTGCTTCTGATTGGGCCGTCCAGAATGATGAGTTAATGACCGTAATAAGTTGTCATAAAAAGGTCATTTAACTTCATTAACTGGTCGCCGAGTCGCTTGAGGAGTCGCGGGCTGCGCCGCGTCTTTTGGAATTCTTCTTGTGATGATCATCGATGGATCTGCATGTTATTTGAAGTCAGATGACGATGTATCAAAATATGTCCAGTCGATTTCGAGATCAGTCGGGAAGAAAGTGTGCTTTCTTAGTCGGCCAGTTGGTGGTTTTGGAGTGTTCGATGATGATCAATTGATTTCGATGGCAGATCCGTGATGTTGACGGAGATCGATGGATATCATGCCTTAAAAATCAGAATTTACGAAAATCATAGGGCCCAAACATCGTGAAACACAAAAAGGAACGGAAAATCGGTCGTTCTGGCGGAAATCCGGCGACCCGGATTTTCAGGGTCGCCGGCGACCATGGGGTTTTTCCCCCTTTTTCGGTCGCCGTTGCTTCGCCATTTTTCGGGCCTTTTTGCTTCTTTTTTCTCCTGTATTTGTCTTGACATTTCTCCTCATTTATTGGCTTGATTTCTCTGAAGAAAACTTGTTGAGAGGCCATGCAAATCAGAGCACAAAGTTTCCTATTTTTTGAAAAGCCGAAGACTTTGTAGCCGATTTTCTGCCAATAGTTGAAACTAGGTCAAACGATGTCGGAATGACATGAAATTTGAGGTGAAGCTTCTTGAGCATTAGATAGGACCAACCATGGGCTTTTATTTGACTTTTGAAGACAGTTGGTGTCCCATCGATGCTAGACTTGATTTCACCACGCGGAAGATGTCGAGCTTTGATGTGCGGTCATCCGATGTCCGATTTACCTAAAATTTGGTAGGAAGCCTATTGGAGTCATTTTGAGATGAACCATTAGCTCTGATTTGGATGCCATGGCCCCAGGGAGCTCCGCCTCTGGTAGGCTTGAATTTGCTTCGAAGCGTCAAAGCCGGGTCAAACGTCGTCTGAATGACCTGAAATTTGACGTTCAGCCCTTTAGAAGCATGTAGAAGCTACTCATGTGCTTTGTTTGATGAGTGGTGACATCGGAGGTTCTCGCTGCCGGGAGGCTTAATTTCGCCATTCGAGAGTTGATGGAGGGTCAAATGGTGTCGATTTGACTTGAAATTTGGCGTGGAGCCTTTTGGAGGTATTTTGAGACCATCCGTAGGCTCTGATCGAAGATTTGTTATCTTCAACATTGTCGCCGCCGGGAGCTCCAGCTCAGCCATTGGAGGATTGAAGTTAGGCCAGATGGTGTCAAAATGGCCCGAAACTTCATGTGTACCCTTCTTTTGGCTATTTTGAAGGATCTTGCAATTTTTGTTTGATTCTGACAAGATTTGATGCTTGAAGCAGCTTTGCCTGTTTGTAGTAGGATGCGGCTCCATGTAGTTTTTGATATTGAGGAGGCTAAGTGACATTTTTGGTGTCAACAAATGCCCCCTCGAGGTACAGCGACGAATCGCACAACTTTTGCAGTCGATGTGCCTCAAAGAAAACTTTGAAGGAGAACTTCTTACTTGGCCAAGAGGTGGGATGGTTTGGATTTCTGGATACTCATGAGGCTTGGTTTTTTTGTACGGTGCAATCAACTCAAAGGAGGCATGGAACCATTTTTGTATGCTCTTGGTAAAAGGAATTTTGACTAAAGGCCACTTTTAGTGCCTAGGTGGTCAAACCCGGATCATGTGGGCTAGCCCATGGGACCTTAAGCTTTAAAGATGGCTTAGATCTCATGTGGTGTCATTTTTGTGAAGAATAGCTAAAAATAACTCTTTTGGGTAGGGAATATCTAAAAATATTCTTACTTGGAGAGAATCTCTCAAGTTTCCTTGATTTTGGGAGAGATTTTCTCAAAGTATCTTTCTTTGGGAGAAAGTTTCTCACATTCCCTCTCTTTTTGGAGAGAATCTCTCAAAGGATCTTTTCTTTGGGAGAGAATATCTTAAGATCCCTTTCTTTTAGGAAGTTTGCTAATTTGTAGCACTTACTCCTTTCTTTTCTCCTTGTTTCCTCTTTTGGTTTGCTCTCTTCTATAAAAGCAAAGAGGTTGGATCTCTTGCTGCTGTTGCTCTCTTTTTGCAAAAGTTTTCAAGAGTGCTCCAAGATCAAGAATTTCTCTTCTTCTTCAAGGATCTTCAAGCTTTTTTCTTCTTCTTCTCCATCAATGGCTTCAAGTAAGTTTCCTTCTTTCTTAAGAAACCCCATGTAGAAATAGAAAAAAGTTTTATTTCTTTCCTTTTCTTTTCTTTTCCTTTCCTTTCTTTTCTTTTCTCTTTTTCATGTGTTTTCTTTTTTTTTGTTTCGCACATTTTTTTTTTCTTCTGTTTTTTTTTCTTTTCTTCTTTTTTTTTCTTCTTTTTTGTGTGACCGTACGGACAGGACCGTACGGTCATGGCCGTATGGCCACGTGGCCTGTGGGCAATTTTTTTTTTTGAAAAGATATTCTCTTCTTCTCTTCTTTTTTTCTTTCTTTCCCAGATTTCAAGATGCCCATGCGTGTCAACTTTCCTTTTATGCTTTTTTTGTTTTTGTAAATTGAATTGGAAGGATGATAGTGATGCACACCTGGAAACCTTTTGCAAGTCTTGGGATTTGGAGCTCGCAGCAATGTTGAGCCCTTTCTTTAGTCTTGCGGGGGTTTTGAGGAGCTTTGCAAGTTTTTGAATTTGGAGCTCGCAGAAATGTTGAGCCCTTTTCCAATTTTGTGGAGGTTTGAGAAGACTGGCTTAATCTCGCAGCAATGTTTGAGTTTGAGCTTTGAGAATCCTCCATTTCATATGTGCTCGCAGCAATGTTGAGCTCATCTTCAAGCTTGCTATCTTTTTCGAGGTGTTTCCTTTTTCTTCGGAATTGCCCCGGGACCATGCCAAAATTTAACTAGGACTCTTTTTTTTTTTAGCAAAATTTTGTCGTTTTGGTGATTGATTTCTTCTTTTCCATCCTTTGTGGGTAGTTCCTCCAGAACGAACAAGGGTAAGGAGCCTATCACCGATGCACCTCGTCGTTCTACCAGATCTTCTAATGTGGCCATACAACAGGCCTGGGAGAAGGTCCAGTATGTCGAGAAGAACTTGGAAGAGTGTGATTCTCTCAACCGAGATGAGGCGAGACAGCAGCTGATCGCTCTCAAGGATGAGGAATTTTATACGATTATGGTCAGCAACCATCCTTGGGTCACGGATGATCAAAGCATTGTGCCCAAGCCTATCTTTTTCTTTGGTGATGCAGTCCCTAACGATTCGATATACCAAAGGAGATTTTTTCAGTTCTCTTACATAGCTGATGGTGAGGAGAGAACTGTTTTTACCCGGTCGACCTTCGATCGGACTATCTCGATCATGAGCCTTTGCCCAACATTCTCAATGAGGGAAGATCCTCCAAGCTGGGTGAAGAGGACAAATGTGATCAAGACTGGGGTTTTTGTTGGCAGCCCTTCTGGTTATGCAGAGAAGTTGCCTGCCCGTATGGACATTTTGATGTCGGCCAGCGGCTACCAAGGGTCAGATCATCCTTTGGTCGATTTAAGACTAGTGGGACCTGGTATTTTCAAGGGTGACGGCAGTAATTGGGTGAAGCCTTTTTGACTTCGTGGCCGTTTCAGCGTTGACTCGAGTTGGGAGTCATGGACTTATAATAACCTGCAGGTTGGCGGAGCCATTCTGAAGGAGGCCGAGATCTTTGACACAGTTCACGCTTTTCGGCAAACTGTGGCTTTCTCCGATGAAGCCTTCATGGCCATGTTGGAGTCATTCCTTCCACAAACCAACACCTTTGTTATCACAAACGGTGAGATTGGTTTTTCTTTAAAGGAACTGTGCACCATAACTGGGCTGCCTATCCTCGGCAAACTCTATGAAGAGTTCATGCCTATTGACAGAGTTCTTGAGGAGCAGTCTGAGGAGTTCAGGCTTTCGTTCTTTTAGCTCGTCGCCTTCTATGATTTCTTGAAGGAGAAGGAGGGCTTGAAAGTTCGGCGCAGCAGTTGGAAGAGTGGTAGCTTTTTGTCTTCCAACTTCTTTGACAGCGAGGAGTCTTCTGAGAGTACGACCCAGGAAGCCAGGGCTGAGAACCCGGGTTTGAAGAAGATCTCCTCCATGCCAGAAAATTTGAAGGAATTCTTCGCAAAAACAGACGCCATTCATTCTGACATTGCGCTGCGGAGAGATCTCGCTGTTTACCTCACTTATTGGCTGGGTGAGGCTATTTTTGCTGAAGGAGATGGAACGCACATCAGGCCGCACAGTATTTTTCCGGCTTGTCAGATGGCGTTTGAAGAGCGGCTTGCTTTGGTACCTGCTCTTTACTTCTATTTGTGTACCGAACTACAGGCTGCTACTTTCCTGGTTCGGCTCGAGCTTCCCATGAATTGGGTATTTTCAACCCATATCTTTTATTCGTGGTATGTGTACCACTATCCTGGTTTCCACCGATTGGGTACTGCACAGGATGATGACCCGTTCACGATTCGGTTGGCCAGAGGGAAGCCTGTTTCCGAATCTCTTTTATCTGCCCGTTTGAGGATCCAATGATTCAGGGACATTGAGATGGGGCAGTCTTCAGTGAAGCTTTCTCCGGGCTTGCGGAAGAAGGCTTTTGATTTTGGTGTCTCCCGTGATTCGACCAAGGCTGGGTTGGGGAGGCACTATTCTTTGACCAACGCAGAAAAAGCATGGCTTTTCAACATACATGTCGGCACGATGGTGTACCATAGACATCTTTTCATCAACATCCAGCCGTATGTTCCTTCGCGTTTTGCCCTGCAGTTGGGCTTCTGTCAAGGTGTTGTTGGAGTGCCTTCGAGTAAGGTGAAGCGTTTTGGAGGTCTGCAGGACGGGAGGAATGCATGGGCCTTTTATAGAGCGGAAGACACTACTGCCATGATTTCCTATCCTAAGTTGCCCACTTTCCGGACTGCTGGCTTCAAGAAGTGGTTTGTGGAGAGCTTTTTAGTGCACCGGGGGCTTTCCAAGAAGGAGCTCGATGTGAAGCAGTCTTCTGGGAAAGGTCTTGGGAAATTAGATGGCGTCCGCCGAGAGGAAGTTCTGGCTTTCCCTTTTGGAGAAAAGCACAAAATAGGCTTTCTCGATGATCGAGACGTCATCAGATCGGGAGCTGCACAAGAGATACCTGGTGAGGTCTTGGAACAGCTCGCAGAGGAGGAGGTTGAGGTCGATGCTCGGATACAAGCAGAGCTAACAAAGCCTTCAATGGAGTCCACAGGCAACAGCAGACCATCCAGTGAGGACTCTAGTGAGAGGCCAGATTTTGATGGTGGGGCGGGTAATTCCAGCAAAGCGTCCCGTAGGAGGAAGAGGAGAAGAGGACAGCGCCGAAATAAGAGACGGCACGAAGACTCTTCTGATCTGGAAGTTCCTTTCACCATTGCTAAGGAAACGTCAGAGGATGACAATGAGCCTCCAGAGAAGAGGAGCCGAGAAGAAAAGATCAGTAGTGATGGTATGACTCTCATTCCCTCTTTTTCCGCTTCTTTCTTTTATGAGGCTTTTGTTTTGATCTACTGCTATCTTTCTTTTGGCAGAAGATGATGATTTGGTGATGCTTGAGGTTCCGGCCGATGAGGCGGTGATGGATCCAATCGTGGCATCTGAGGAAGCACCAAGGGACTCTGGAGTAGTTCCAGAATCTTCTCATGGTATGATTTTCTTTGCTTTTTCACCTTTTTGTTTTTCTTTGCCGCCACTTGCCGACATATTTTTTGTTTACTTGCCAGCTGACTTGCCAGAGGATTCTAACAACTTTGAGCCATCCATGGATGCAACTTTTGACGATGCTTCGGATGAGTTCATGGAGGCAAAAAGCATTCCGCCGGTCGTCAAAAAAGGTATATAATAGTCTTGATATTGATTTTTGATAAGATCATATTCATATCTTTTCGTCTTTCATTGGCAGGCTGTGAAGCAACAGGAGAAGTTCCTCTGTCTTTCTCAGAGCTAGAGCTGGGGTTGCCCGCAGCTGATCCAGTAGTAGGGGCTTCTTCTACCAGTTTTGATGAGGCAGAGGCGAGTCCGCATGCTGATATTCCTTCTCTAGCGGCTTCGATTGGAAAGAGATTCCTTCTCCCGATGGTGCATGACATGGGTAGTCGACCAACGGAGCACGGCGAATCTTCATCTGAGACATCCCGTCAGTTTGCGAGGAAGGTGTTGAAGAGAGTCTTGAGCTCATGGGTCGAGACTCTCTCTTCTGGCCATTTGGAACCTGGTTTCGGCATGATTAAGCATGTGCAGGACATTCTTGCTAATAGCGAAGAGGTTGGTCTGGACATTAAAAGTGCCAAGGCTTTTGTTGATGAAGTCATCGCTCTAGGCAACAAATGGACTGAGACTAAGAGCTTTCCAAACGGTGACTTCATCAACGAGATGTTCTTAAAGCCTTCTGGCAAGGTCAAATCTGAACTGGATGAGATCTCGCGGACTCGGAAGCAGTTCGTTCGGGAGAGGAATGTCACCGAGTTGGCTATTATTGAGCTGACACAGGACCAACACCGTCTTGATAGGGAGGTCATTGAGGCCAGACAACACCTTGAGTTATTGGAAGAACGAACTACTGCTAAGTGGGCTGCCATTACGGAAGCTCGTGATAGAGAGAGGACTCTCATTCGCCACGTTGAGGAGGCAGAAAGCAATCTCCAGAGGAAGACATAGGAATATGAACAATGGCAAATTCTCTGGGAAGAGCTTCCTCATGCTGAAGATGGATCGCGACAGCCTGCCGCATTTTTTGGGAAAATTCTGAAGAAACATGGCCTGGAAGCTTTGGAGGCTAAGGCCAAGAGTCTGCTTGAGGAGTTAAGTCTTTGGCTGAAGACCATGTCGGACTAGTCTCCTGATTTTGTAACAAACTTTTCTTCTTTTCTTCTGGTACCTCCATGTATAAACATTTTTTTTTTGCAGTTTCTTTTTTTGTATTCCCTCGTTTCACTTAAATTCATTTTTTTTTATGAAAATAAGTAAAAGTTGGATGGGAATGTTTGTTTGAAAATTTGATCAAAAGGTTGACATTTTAGGAAAATCTTTTGTCAAATGGTTGTTTTGGGCATGAAAGCCAGATTTTGTGACAAAAAGCCTGGTTATTTGATGGCATGAAAGCCGAATTTTGGTGGCATAGGAGCCAAAATTTTGTGGCACGGGAGCCAAAATTTGGTTTGTGGCATGGGAGCCGGTTTTTGTGGCGTGAAAGCCAGGTTTTGTTTGTAGCATGGAAGCCGAGTTTTGGTGGCATATGAGCCAAAATTTTCTGGCATGGGAGCCGAAATTTTGTTTGTGGCAAAAAGCCGATTTTTTTGTGGCATGAAAGCCGATTTTTTGTTTGTTTGGCTTGAAAGCCAGATTTTGTGGCATGGAAGCCGGGCTTTTTGAATACCAAGTTTGTTTTGTTGGCGTGGAAGCCAGATTTTTTATTTTTGGCATGAAAGCTGGGTTTTTGGCATGAAAGCTGAGCTTTTGATTTTTGGCGTGAAAGCCAGGTTTTTTATTTTTGTCTTGAAAGCCAGGTTTTTGGTTTTCAAAATGCAAGTATCTACTAAGAGTCGCCTCCCTGCTGAATGGTATTGTAAGTATCGATGGAATGTCGATTCCTTGCTCATTCGGTTGCGAGTATCGATGGAATGTCGCATCCTCGCCGGTTTTGGTGCAAGTATCGACTAAGCATCGCTTCCTTGCTCATTAGGTTACGAGTATTGATGGAATGTTGCCTTCTCACGGGTTTTGGTGGAAGTATCGACTAAGCGTCGCTTCCCTGCTTTTTTCAAAAATTTTGTTTTGTGGGTATCGATGGAATGTCGCCTCCCCACGATTTTTTAAATTTGAGGTTTTTTCGAGCCTTTGTTTTTGTTTCGAAATTTGGGTTGTGGATATCAATTGAAACGTTGTGTCTCCATGATTTTTGAAATTTTGCAAGTATTGACGAGGTGTCGCTTCCTTGCGATTTGAGGTTTTGGAAGTATCAAATAGGGTTCCCATCCTTCTGATTTTTGGGTTTTGTGTGAGTATCGACTGAAGGTCGCTTCCCCACGGTTTTTTGAAAAACCATTTTTGTTTAAAGACACGAGGGTTGTAAATTTTGACTCAAAACCATTTTTGGTGGTAAAAGTCGGGGTCGACTAAGGTGGAAATCCCTGAGTCCTGGTTTTTGTTTCAAACCATGAATTTTGGGTTCAAGGATCAAAAGTTTTGGTCAAGTTAGGGAAAAGGCTCCTAAACTTGGATTTTGGGTTTTGATGATTTTTTGAACAATGAAACATTGAAAGTAAGCATTGTTTTGAGTCTTTAGAAATTTCAACATAGGGATGAAAAATCTAAAATGGGTGGGTTTGACGAGCAACTACCTAGGAATAGGCTTTAGCCATGCAGGCATCACTCTGACCCGATGTAAGAAGTCTTTAAGGGTAGTACCGCTTCAAGAACTTGCCATTGATGGGTGATGAGCATGGCATAATATAAATAACTACCATTTTATTTGAATTTGTTAGTTGTTTATTTTGTCTTAAATGTTCTACTTATAGCTTTTTTCTTATTACGCAAGAATTGGAAGGAGCTAAGAATATTTGAGCTTAATTCAGAGTGGTTTAAAGCTAAAACCCCATTTGAGAAAAGTTATACACAAAGAGCATATAGGCCTGTTGGAGGAGAGTTGGAATTTCAAGTTAGAGGTCATGAGTTCAAGACGTGGTACAATCAGTTTTTATTTTTGTGAAGACTGAATTTGGTGGCCCCCACCATATCTAATGCTTGATAATGGTTGATAAAACTTAGCAATCAACTTTGCAAAAATGGAAGGAATCTCAAGGACATCAATAAGAATGTTATTGTTTAGCAAGTGATCAAATCATGAAGGAAGGAAAGAAGATTTTCGGAATTGTAGCCATCCCGCGCAAGCTTTACTATTTTGACCATAACTTGTGACTCAAGACTCCGATTAAGGCAAGGTCAGATGCGTTGGAAAGAGGACTCAAAGGAGAGGAATATCATGTCTCACGAGTATCTCCCAATTATGACGGTTTTGGGGTCAAAACAGGCTATCAAGTGGAGGGATATGAGGGATGACGAATTTGAGTGATTTCTCTTTCTTTTTCTTCTTGTATTTTTTTCTTTTTCAGTGGAGGCTCTCTTTGCTCTAGTGAGTGAATTTTATTTTTTTCTTCAATCTTTCTTAGAAATTGAAGGTGGAGATTGAGTGGTGTAATAGACAACTTGAAGGCTTTCAATAATGATGATTTGCTTCATTGTTATTGTTTGTTCTACAATGCTTGGCTAATCCGTGGATTAGGGTGGAGGAGGAAACCAAAACCGGTGAGTTCGTTCCTTATTATTCTTTTATATCTTTCCCTCATTATGCTTAATGATTTAATAGGTTCTCCTTCATGAATGTTATTCAAGTTTTGGTTTTGTAAAGGTTATTTGGAATGTCTTTTACTTTTTATGCTTGATCTTGACATATCATGCTTAGGTTAAATTCCTTTAATGGTTTGTGCTTGATCTTGATAAATAGTTATTAGATTTTCAACGTATTGAAGTGAAGGGAGTCTTAGGTACTATTTAGACAATTGGATTTTTTAAGAAAAAAGGTTTTCAAAGCTAAATCTTCCGATCCAAGGCAATTGCTTGCACATTGGATTGAGTTTTAATGGGATAAGACTATGAAGTAATTTTGGAATGATTAAATCTTTTTTGGTGAAATCCGATACCCTGATCTCTCTTTCTCTGATCAAGTTTGTGTTTAGATTTCTTTTGATATCAGTTTAGTTATTATTTCCTTAACTAATTATGGTTTTAAAATCTCCAGTGTGAAAACTGATTGAGGATTTTTGGATCTTGTTTCTACAAATCTATGTGGATCGACCCATATTTGCCATTATCCACTTAATAGAAATTTGTGCGATTGCAGTTAATTATTTTGAGCACACCAGTGGGCAGCATACATCTGTCGCCCTCCACATTTAGAAGAGCATATGCGCCATTGGAGAAGACTTTGTCGATGACGAAGGGTCCCTCCCATTTTGGTTCGAATTTGCCTTTGGATTTGTGGGCAAAAACCATTGGCCTTTTCACCGCAAGAACCAAGTCACCCTTTTTGTGGGCGCACTGCCTGACCTTCTTGTCGAAAGATCCTGCCATATGTGCTTGGTAAAGCTCAACGCTTTGTAGAGCTTCGAACCATCTTTCATCGAGATTATCCATTTCTTGGAGTCTCAATTTGACTTTGCTTTCTTGCGTCATTTCATTTTGTAGAGATACCTTTAAGGAAGGAATTTGTACCTCTAGAGGGACAACTGCTTCACATCCATAGACCAAGGAGAACGGTGTGCTATGGGTTGATCCTTGAACGGTAGTCCGATAGGCCCATAAATCTTCAGGCAGTTTGTCGTTCCAGTCTCTTTTGTGACTAGAGACCATTTTCTTGAGAATTTTGTAGAGTGTCTTGTTGAAAGCTTCTGCTAGTCCATTCGCTGCCGGGTTATACGGAGTCGAAGGACAACTTTGGATTTTGTATTTGTCGCAGAACCTGTAGAATCTGTGATCCCGGAATTGTGGTCCATTATCATGGAGGAATCTTTTAGGTATGCCGAAGCGACAAATGATGTTGGTGAGCAAGAATTGAAGGACCGATGAGGTCTTCATTTCGTTGAACGCAAATGCTTCTGACCACTTGGAGAAATTATCCGTAGCGGCGAAGATGAAGCGATGACCTTTACTTGATGGGGTAGAGATAGGACCTATAGTACCCATACCCCAAGCTTCAAAAGGCCATGAAATTGCTGTAGGGTGTAGCCATTCTGGAGGCGTATGGACATAGTCTCCGTGAACTTGGCATTGTTGGCAGCGTTTAGCAAATTGCATCGCGTCAGCTACTATGGTAGGCCAATAATGACCTAACCTTTTTATCTGATCGTAGAGCTTAGGACCAGCCCGATGGGCTCCACAAAGACCAGCATGAACTTCGTTTAGAGTTTCTTTCGCCTCTTGTTGTGACAAGCAGCGTAGAAGAACTCTGTTGAAGGATTTTCTATAGAGCATTTTGGAGGGAATATCCAAATGAAAATTTGGGGTTCGTCTTTGGATACTTACCCGCTCTTTTGGATCTTCAGGTAGGATTCCGAACATAATGTAATCAATGAACGAATTCCTCTAGTCGCCGCTCGGAGGTCTAAGGATGGAAATCCGACTTCCGACCACTCGGTGGCATTCAGTGACTGCTTGGTGTGTGTTGAGAGGAGGGAGAATCCTTCTTTGACACATAGTAATTTGCATGTTTTCCCCTTCTTGGATTGCCATAGATGCAGCAAGTCCAGCTAGGGCATCTGCAGTAATGTTTTCACCTCTGCGGATGTGGGTGATGTGACAGATGTCAAATTTTTGTCGAAGTGATTGTGCGTTGTTCTAATAAGGGAACAGATCAGGCTTCCTGATTTCATATTTCTGATTCATCTGGTTGACAATCAGTTGAGAATCCCCAAATGCTTCATCATGGTGATGCCGAATTCGAGGGCGAGTTCCAAACCTATGATCAGAGCTTGGTACTCAGCTGCATTGTTTGAACAAGGTTCCAGTAGCGAGAATGCATGTGGAATCATGTATTTGTCAGGGCTAACAAAGAGAATGTCAATTCTCGATATCGGCTTCCCTTTTTCATTTGTCCTGGTTGCACCATCGAAGTACATGTCCCAGGAGGCATTTGATAAGGAGGTCTCCACGCTGTAGATAGGTTCATCTAGGAGATCATCCCTGAGTGGAGAATCCTTAGGCAATGGATGCTCTGTGAGAAAGTCTGCCAGAGCTTGGCCTTTGATTGCTTTCTGTGGTACATACCTAAAATCAAATTGTGACAGAAGGATGGACCATTTTGCTAGTCGAGCATTGAGGGAACCTGCTTTTGTAACAAGGACCTTTAAGAGATTGATCCTCAATATCAGGTATACTGTGTTAGACAATAGGTAGTGACGTAGCTTTTGTACCGCAAACATCGTTGCAAGACATTCTTTTTCGACTGGAGAGTAGCAATGCTTTGCACCAACCAATATGCGGCTGAGGTAGTATAGAGCAGCTTCTTTTCCTCCGTCATTTTCTT
Source organism: Persea americana (assembly GCA_029852735.1). Taxonomy (NCBI): domain Eukaryota; kingdom Viridiplantae; phylum Streptophyta; class Magnoliopsida; order Laurales; family Lauraceae; genus Persea; species Persea americana. The sequence goes on from CM056817.1 coordinate 21,880,304, forward strand.
GTGCAAGTAGAGCTCCCAAAGAATGGTCGGGGGCTTTTGTGTACAAGATGAATGGTTTTCCAGTTGTAGGGGCAGCCAACACTGGAGGTTTGGTCAGGTATGACTTGATGTCTTGAAATACAGCTTCACATTCAACATCCTAAACAAAGTCTACACCTTTCTTCATTAAGCGAGAAAATGGGCGGCATTTTCTTGATTAATTGGAAATGAACCGTCGGATGCACCCCAACCTCCCTTGAAGCCCTTTGAGTTCTCTTAAGGTTCTTGGAGATGGCATTTCAAGGATAGCCTTGACTTTGGTGGGGTTAAGTTCTATTCTGGCTTTCCGAACTATGAATCCGAGGAACTTACCCGATGAAACACTGAAGAAGCATTTGAGGGGATTCATCTGCAGTTTGTGTGTTTGAAATCGGAGGAAGACTTCTCGAAGATCTTTGAGATGGTCTTCTTTTCTTTGACTTTTGACGGCGAGGTCATCAACATAACATTCGACCATCCTGTGCTGCATATCTTGAAATATCTTCATCATAACCCTCTGATATGTTGCACCAACATTTTTCAAACCAAATGGCATGACAGTGTAGCAATACACGCCAAATGGGGTTCGAAATGATGTGTGCCTCTCATCTTCGCGATGCATCTTTATCTGGTTGTAGCCAGAGAAGCCATCCATGAAAGTCATTCAATCAAATCCGCAGGTATTGTCAATGAATACCTCCGGCGTGGGGAGCGGGAATTCATCTTTGGGTCATGCACCGTTCAGGTCTCTGTAGTCAATACAGACCCCGATTTGCCCATTTTTCTTTGTCACGGGGACAATGTTTGCCAACCATTCAGGAAGCTGTTCCTTGCGGATGAAGCCAACGTTTATGAGTTTCTGAACTTCTTGTTCAATTTTATCCATCACGTCAGGACGGAATCTTCTTTGGCCTTGTTTGACAGGCTTGATATTCTCTTGCAGATTGAGTTTGTGGACTGCTATTTTGGGATCTAAGCCAGGCATTTCAACATAAGACCATGCAAAACAATCAACGAACTCACGAAGAAAAAAGACATACTCGGATAACTCATCATCCTTTATATTCTTACTTATGAATACAGGACGTGGGTTATCTGGTGTTCCCAAGTCTATCTTTTGAACAGAATCTTCTGTTGGAAGGTTTGAAGGATGTTGTAGCATGAAGGGGTCTTTATTGCATACACGGTGACTTCAGAGATAAGATCACCGATTTGCAACATAAACCTGATTTTGCCAATGGGCCTTTCAGTACTCACATCGTATAAAAAAATGGACACAGATGTGTGGCTCAGCTTGCTAGGTGGGATACCCAGCTTTTCGAGTGCTGTAGTAGAGATGAGGTTGAGTGTAGAACCTAGGTCGATCTGGACTCTGTGTATCGGCATCTCTTTAATGTACCCTGGGAAGTATGAGGGTTGGTTGTGCTTTGTCTCACCTAGCAGGAGGTCTTCCTTATTGAAGGCTATGGTATCACTTACCGCTTTTTGGACCGAGAGGCATTCAGTGCAAGGTCCCTCAGTTTTCTATTTTTCTCCCTTTGGGGAGGTTTTTGATTTTTTGACCCTATAGTCCTTTTCAATTTTTAGGACTTGTGAGGCATGTTTGTCGACATCCACATTCAGCCTTTCCAGTTCTGAAATGAGATTTTCACGAGTTTGTGGTGACATTCGTAACAAGTCTAGAATGTGCAGTCGTGCAGGTATGTGTTTGAAGTGCTCAATCAAGTCACACCTGAAAGCCTCCTTGGGGCCTGCATTTTCATTATCATTGCCGCTTGGGGCATTTACAACTCGTTTTCCCGAAGGATTTACATAAGCAGAAGAAAAAGGTCGGTTGTAGTTTTTGTGGTAATCCCGGCCAGAGCGGGTACCTTTCCCAACTTCAAAAGCTTCTAGAGGTGGTTCTTCTTTTTGAAGACCCTCTACGGGATCAAGGAGCAGATCCTTCTCGTTTGTTGAAAACGCTTCTGCAGCAGCATTGCCGTCTTCAGTGATTGCGTTGCATGGAGTATTTTCCGGGATCAAGTCCTGAACAACTTCCAACAACTTTTTTTCTTTGTCCAGTATTTCATCGGTCCAAACATCTCCTATGAGATTGGGTATCTGAGACCAATTGACCGGGTTTTCTTTGAAGAGTTCATCGGTCAGAGCTTCTTCATGGTGATTAGTCGGAAGAGGCTTGAATTCCGATCTCATAGTTTCAGGAGACGAAGATTGAGAAGATGCTATCTCGGTGGAAGTCACCCGAGAAGATGTGGCTCCAGAAGATATGCTTCCATATGTAGTCTGAGAGTCTGCGGCCTCAGCAAATGAAGCTTTAGAGGCACTATCATCCTGAACTATCACATTGCAAGCAACTTCGATAGAAGATGCCTCCACGACTGGCTGTTGGGAATCAGACTCATCCTCTGATGTAAGAGGATCATCAACCCAGCAATCTTCTTCATTTTCCCGAGTTACTGGTGGAGATACTTGAAGATTCTCCGGGACTTCCAGTTCTAGATTTCGATGAAGCAGATTGATGTGATCCTGCTCTTGCTCTATGGCATGCCGCTGCAAGATCCTTGCATATTCTTCAAGATCGGGCATAGGAGCCAAATCTTCTTCTTCATCTGCTCCTTGTGGTTCAACATCGATGGGTTCCACTAGAGCATTGGCGAGTGCTGGATTAGTAGCATCTTGTTGAACAGTCACTTGGTCTTCATCATCATCAGAGTAGGATCCTTGTGGCTGGAAGGGGTTATACCAGATTACTAGCATAAGTTGAGATTCTGGGATCCATTCTTCATTGGAGAGATATTCTCCGGTTTCAAGGGACTCCTCCCACTCGTCGGTGTCACTGGCAGTGTTACTGGACTCGTATCCATCAATGGAGAATCCAACAACCAAGTTGCAAGAGTATGATGCCCCTTGCATAGTCTCATTTCCGAGCCGTGGTGGCATGAAGTCACCGAGGGTGAATTTTCTTACCACTGTTGAAGTCTTAGGAAGACACTCCTCTTAGGTAGAGGAGGTTTCTACCTTTTCAGCGACTTCTTGCTTGGGTTGAGCGTTCTCCTGCTGTTTGAGCTTTCGGAGTTGTCTCTTGGCTTGCCTTTGTTGTTGAACGGTCGGCTTTGTTTTGACGATCTCCCAGTTTTCATCTTCTAGGAGATCGGGATGCACCCATATGGGTTGTCCATCCGGTGTTGGGTAAGGGACCAACTCTTGGGATGTTTGGGTCATTTTTATCATCTTGAAGGAAGTAGTGATCTTCTCCTTTGGTGATTTTGATGTTTGTCCATATGACACCATGTTAACGAAGGCAGACCCGTAGTTTTTGTCAAAGGTGATGACTCCATTTTTCCACATCTCGTTCATCTTCTCTCTCACAACGAAACATTGATTGAGAGGATGCGAGACCATTTGGTGGTATGGACAATATCGGGGATCATTGTTTTTGCCAACATCTCCCGGTCTTTTGGGGTCTGGCAAAGTAAGCTTGCCATTTGCTAAGAGGGTCCTAAATATTTCTTCAACATCTTCATCGAACTGGTATTTCTTTACTCGCTCTTTGAAGGCATCAGAGAGTTCATGCCTCTTACCTGTAGTTTTGTCTCTAGCTTTCTTTGGTGGCTGAGGAGCTGACTTGGTTTGTACATTGAGAACCTCATTTTCCTTTGGCTTGCAGGTTGGAATGGCAGTTGGCTCTTTCTTTGATGACTTCTGACTGTTGAGGTCTTTGATCACCGTTTCAGCCTGTATAGATGCTTTTAGGAGTTCTCCTAGATTCTTTGATTTGTTGCCGATGATCATGGAGCGGATCCTTCCTTCCATGTTGTTACGACAGATGTCGACCAGCGACGCTTGTGGCAGTACGTCTGAGCATTTGTATGCCATCACCTTCCACTTGTGAATGAAATCGTATGTTGACTCATTCTCTCCCTGTTTTAGGCAGCAGAGTTGAGCCATAGTAACAGGATGATCCTGACCTTTGAAGTAGGTCAGGAAGCGTGTCTCTGGCATGGTCTAGTTTTGAATGGAATCCTCTGGCAGAGTGGAGTACCAATCAAAGGCTGTACCATTCAGGGTGCTTGCAAAAAGACGGATCTTAAGGGCATCTTGATCCGCAATAGCTCCCGTCAGGATCTTGAGGTGGATGACGTGCTATCTGGCTGAACCTTTCCCCGTATATGTTTGGAGAGTAGGTTGTTTGAATTTTGCAGGGAATGGAACCGAGTCCATCCATAAGGGATATGGTGGCTTGATTCCATGTTCCTTCAGTGTATCCTCTTCTTTTGCTTTGGCGACGATATTGTCAACGTCCTTTTTAGTAAGGGCGCGTGACTCATCTTCTCCACCATTCGCCTCATCCTTTGGAGGGACTTCATTGTTTAGTGGACGTTGGAAAGTGAGAAGGAGGTTTTCCATCAGAACCTTTATTCTCTACTGTCCTTGCTCTAGCTGCTGGATGCGTAGAGCCATGTCATCGTGCGGCGGAGGTTGCTCATAGTTTGTAACCAAGATATTCATCCTTTGAGAATCGAATGAGGATATTGTCTTAGTGACTGAGCCGGAGCTCATTCTTCTAGATGAAGAGCCCGAGGAATGATCACTCCGATGTCTTTGACTTGAAGGAGTGGGGGAATCTTCTTGATGTCTTCGTGTCCGGGAGACGTTGAGAGTCACCGGCCGTCTGACATGTATTTTCGTTGTTGACTTCTGGCGTCTTTTGGTTTTACCAACCATATGGACAGCAGCAACTTGGTCGGGTCTTTCTTTTTCGACCCATCTTTTAGAGATCTGAAGCTCAGAATGCTGGGCTCTTTGCTTCTCTAATCTCTTTGGTCGATATGCCGTATGGCAGCATATACGAGCAATTTGAGCTTCAATTAGCTCGGGCTGCACTCTGGCAATGAAGGATGTTGTCCCTCGTGCGCAACCGCCGAGCTTGTCTTCCTTGAAGACTGGCATGGACAGGATATGGATGCGGTCTTTTGCCTGTCGCAGCGAAGCTTTAAATTTTACAAGCTAGGCCCCTGTTGAGATGAAGGGTCGAGTTGCAGGAGAGCAGGCCTTGGCAGGTTCTTACAGAGGCCTTGGGATGCATGATCTGATTTTGGGCTTGTAGGTGTTAACACCAAAAATGTCACTTTGCCTCTTCAACATCAAAAGCTACATGGAGCCGCATCAAGCATTAGATCTTGTTAGAATCAAACAAAAACTGCAAGATCCTTCAAAATAGCCAAAAGAAGGGTACACATGAAGTTTCAGGCAATTTCTACACCATTGGGCCTAACTTCAATCCTCCAACGGCTGAGTAGGAGCTCCCGGCAGCGACAGTGTCGAAGACATCAAATCTTTGATCAGAGCATATGGATGGTCTCAAAATGCCTCCAAAAGGCTCCATGTCGAATTTGAAGTCAAACCGACACCGTTTGACCCTCCATCAACTCTCGAACTAGCGAAATCAAGCCTCTCGGCGGCGAGAACCCCCGATGCCGTCACTCCTCAAAAAAAGCTCATGGGTAGCTTCTACATGCTTCCAAAGGGTTGCATTTCAAATTTCAGGTCATTCCGACAACGTTTGACCCGGCTTTGACGCTCGGAAACAAAATCAAGCCTACCGGCGGCAAAGCTCCTCGGGACCATGGCACCCAAATCGGAGCTAATGGATCGTCTCAAAATGACTCTAATAGGCTCCCTATCAAATTTTAGGTCAATCGGACATCGGTTGACCGTACATCAAAGCTCGACATTTTTCAGGCGGTGAAATCAAGTCTAGCATCGAAGGGAACCCAAACAGCTTCAAAACTCAAATAAAATCCCATGGTTGGTCCTATAAATTGCTCAGGAAGCTTCACCTCAAACTTCAGGTTATTCCAACATCGTTTGACCTAGTTTCAATTATTGGCAGAAAATCGGCTATAAAGTCATTGGCTTTTCGAAAAAATAGGAAACTTTGTGCTCTAATTTGCATGGCGTCTCGACAGGTTTTCTTCAGAGGAATCAAGCCAATAAATGAAGAGAAATGTCAAGAAAGATACAGAAGAAAAAAAAGCGAAAAAGAAGGAAAAACGGCGACCGAATGGGACCAAAAGCCCACGGTCGCCGGCGACCATGGGTGCATGGTCTCCGGCGACCATAGGGATCCGGGTCGCCGGATTTTTCCAGGACACCCACTTTTTTCGATCCTTTTCGTGTTTCGCGATGTTTGGCCCCTGTGATTTTCTCAAATTATGATTTTTGAGGCATGCTATCCATCAATCTTCGCCAACATCACAGATCCGTCGTCGAAATCATTCGATCATCATCGGACACTCCGAAATCGCCAACCGGCTGACCAAGAAAGTACACTTTCTGCTCGACCGATCGTGAAATCGACTGGACAGGTGTTGCCAGCCCATTGGTGTTAACCAATGGCTGAATTTGCATCGTCATCCGACATCAAACAACGTGCGGATCCATCGATAATCATCGCAAGAAGAATTACAAAAGGCGCGGCGCGGCCCGCCACTCTTCAAACAACTTGGCGACCAATTAATGCTGTTAATTGACCTTTTTATGACAACTTATTAGGGTCATTAACTCATTATTTTGAATGGCCTAATTAGAAGCAAGCAAATGGGAGTTACAAGTCCAATTAATCATGGCAATTAACCATGTAACTCCTATCATTATGGAGTTTAATCATCGTAATTAATCATGAAACCCCCATCATCATGGAGATTAAATGCCCATTATTCTCCATTAGCCAATCAGAATCCAAGAAAAAGGAGTTACAAAATCAAGAATTAAATACTTGTAACTCGTCTCATCATGGAGCATTAATTTCATCAATGCCCATAAACCCTCCTAAATGGCTACCAAAACCTATAAACAGGCGGTCATTCCAAGGGGAAAGGGTCCGAAAAAATCATCTAAAGTGGCCCAAAAAAATCATCCGAAGAGTTCTGGAAAATTGCCTTGAAAATCTCTTCGCAAAGAAGCTCTCTTGTTCTGAAGAGACTCTGCTGAAAACACTAAAAGGTGATTGAAGTCCCTTGGGGGGCCCACCCCCCCAAGGTTTCCTCTCTTCTTCCATCCAACGTGGCCTAGATGTGGCTTTTCAGCCCGTCTACCCAGATTTTTATGGGATATAGGACCTTCCCTTGGTCTTTGTCCTCTAAAAATCCGTGGTCTGAGCCAAGCCAAGTGAACTAAAGCATCAAGTGTTCTCCTCTGGAGGACGATGGTGGAGTCTATACATGACTTGCAACCGTCGATCTGAACGAGTCCCCATAATCTCCTGAGAAGTTAGATCCCTCTTTCTTCCTTTTCTATTGTATTCTGTATTTTTTTAAGAGACAAAAAAAATCACAGTTCTTGTCTTTCATTATTGATAAGATTTGTAAATCGCCTTTCACAGCAAAATCACCTTCTACGGCACAAAACTGCATTTCACGGCAAACTAAACAAAATCTCCTCTCATGGCATTCTAAATCTGTCTCTTTTCTTAAAATACATGTGCAATGGAAAGTTAGGAAAAAAGTTTGATTTCCTTTCTACTTGTGAAAGTGAATCTCCGGATCACCATTCCAAATTCCAAGTAGAATAGAAAATCTGGCATACCCGTACAAAAAAATGTTGATGCTCGCTTTTTCTCTTCTTTTCACCCCGCCGCACCCCGGCGGACCTGGGACGGAGGTAGGCGAGAGAGCCGGGTCCATCATGTTGGCACACCCGGTGGGACTCATTCATTTGAGAACACGATGCTTAGACTGCTTGCCTCCTTTCTAGTTGGTGGCGTATGTTGGATTTTGCATCTAAAAAAAAAACATGAGATGGGATTCTCTGGAAATTTCTGTTTTTGAACTTGTTTCCATTCTTTCTCTTCTCAAACCAAAAAAATTTTTTTTTTTTTTTATCGTTGGGTTCAGATTTAAGAAATTTTGATTTCTTCCCTTTCGGATTTAGCGCTCGCGGAATTTGTTGAGCCTTTGTTCGGATTGGAATACCATTTCTTCTCTTTTGTGAATCCAATCTCGACTCAAAAAAAAATTCATATTTATCTCTTTTGGATTCAAATTGGTGAAATTTTGGTTCTTTCCTTTTCTTATAATTGCTCGCGGAAATCGCTGAGCCAGCATTTGGATTGGGAAGGGCCATTTCCTCTCTTTGATGAGTCCATTAGTGATCATTCAAGAAAAAAATAAAATGAAAAAAAACACGTTAAGGTTGCACCGATTGCGTTCTTTGACCAAAGTGAATCTAAGAAAAGCCTTGTCCAGAGTATGGAGGCAGCTAGACTATTCGAGGCAAAGGTCCTTCAAACAGGTTCATTAAGTAATCCTACCCTTACCTGGGGGCCAATCTATCAACTAAGGTTTCATAAGACTGAATTGGAAGACCTATGTGCACTTTTCAAAAGACAAAAAAATCTCTTAAAAAAAAATCTTTAAAAAAAAATCTCTCTTAAAAAAAAAACTTCTGTCACTATTGTGTTAAGATTCGAGAAATTTTGGTTCCTTTCCGGATTTAGTGTTCGCAGAAATGTTTGAGCCTGTATTCAGATTGGAATACCATTTGCTCTCTTCTATGAATTCAATCTTGACTTTTTAAATAAAAAAAAACTTCCTTCATTATTGGATTCAAATCTGAGAAATCCTGGTTCCTTCCTTTTCGGATTTAACGCTCGCGGAAATCATTGAGCCTATAATCGGATTGGAATACCATTTGCTCTCTTTTTCGAATTCGGTCTTGACCTTTCAAAAAATCCCATCTCGTGTCCTTTTCAAGGATGCGATTTACAACATTTGTGCCTGGCGGTGCTAGTACGCCCTTTCGGGTCTGCTGTATTCGCGACCAACACATTTGTATCTCTAACCTTATATCATCTTACCTCGAGTCAGCTTCGCTTCTCGGTAACTTGAATTAAGGTTCACAATTGCTTCTAGCAGTCACTGGAACGCTCATTTTGAGTCGACCAAACTTGAGTTCAGAATAATTGTACCCTCTATGGCTCTTTGCCTTCTTCATTATGCTCAGAATGGGCCATGCCCGCTGAGCGATTTGAAAAGACAAAACCATAGTATTTTCCATTTATGATCACCATATTCTTGTGATTACTAATGGATGTGATCTTGTTTCAGAAGTTTTCCAAACTAGCAATGGCAGCTTCATTGACCATCACCTTTAACGAGAACAAGTACCAGCTCATGCTTCAAGAGAAGCAAAGCAAGCGCACTTACAAGCGCCCTGCCAGCTGCCAAAGCGTCACCTCCCTCGGCAACTCTCAAAACACCGGGTCGACCTCCACTCCCCGGACTATCGTCTTCGGGTCACTAGGACCATTCCCACTACCTGTAAAAGAGACGGCGCCTGCTAAGAAGCAGAGGATTGCCCCTGAACGTGTCGCTGCCCCGACACCAAAGGCGGTCACCAAGAAACCCGAGGCTCGTGGCAATCCTGCAAAGCCTCAACCTGCGAAAAACTAAGTCTGCCCCAAGATTTGGTCCCCGAGATCTTCACCAAAACAAAGAAGGTCCCAGACATCTGCAAAGCCAGCATACCTGGCCCCTCTCAAGGAGGACCGGTTCTATCCTCTCGCTTACATGAAAGGGGAAAAACTACCCTCCACTGAACTACAAAAACTACTCAGCACGAGCCAGCTTGCTCATACAAGCCTAAAATCAAGTCATGCATCACAAGGCCTCGACAAGAACCTACCAGGGCCTGCTCTCCTGCAACTCGACCCTTCATCTCAACAGGGGTCGAGCTTGCAAAATTTAAAGCTTCGTTGCAACAGGCTAAGGACCGCGTCCAGATCCTGTCCATGCCAGTCTTCAAGGAAGACAAGCTCGGTTGCTGCGCACGAGGGACCACATCCTTTATTGCCAGAGCACAGCCTGAGCTAACTGAAGCTCAAATTGCTTGTCATATACGTCGCTGTGCGGCATATCGACAAAAGAGATTAAAGAAACAAAGAACCTAGCATTCTAAGCTTCAAGTCTCCCAAAAATGGGTCGAAAAAGAATGACCCGACCAAGTTGCTGCTGTCCACATGGTTGGCAAAACCAAAAGACTCCAGAAGTCAGCAACCAAAATTCATGTCAGACGGCCGGTGACTCGCATCGTCTCCCGGACACGAAGACATCAAGGGGACTCTCCCACTCCTTTAAGCCAAGGACACCAGAGTGATCATTCCTCGGGCTCTTCATCTAGAAAAATGAGCTCCAGCTTAGTCACTAAGACAATATCCTCATTCGATTCTCAAAGGGTGAATGTCTTGGTCACAAATTCTGAGCAACCTCTGCCACATGATGACATGGCTCTACGCATCCATCAGCAGGAGCAAGGACAGCAGAGAATAGAGGTCCTAATGGAAAACCTCCTTCTCACTTTCCAACGTCCGCCAAACAATGAAGTCCCTCCAAATGACGAGGCAAATGGTGAAGAAGATGAGTCATGCGCCCTTACTAAAAAGGACGTTGACAATATCCTCTCCAAAGCAAAGGAAGAAGATACACTGAAGGAGCATGGAATCAAGCCACCATATCCCTTATGGACGGACTCGGTTCCGTTCTCTGCAAAGTTCAAACAACCTGTTCTCCAAACATATACGGGGAAAGGTTCAGCTAGACAGCATGTCATCTACTTCAAGATCCTGACAGGAGCTATTGCGGATCAAGATGCCCTCAAGATCCGTCTCTTCGCAAGCACCCTGAAAGGTACAGCTTTTGATTGGTACTCCACTTTGCCAGAGGATTCCATTCAAAACTGGACCATGCTAGAGACACGCTTCTTGACCCACTTCAAAGGTGAGGATCACCCTGTTACTATGGCTTAGCTCTGTAGCCTAAAACAAGGAGAGAATGAGTCAACATACGACTTCATTCACAAGTGGAAAGCAATGGCGTACAAATGCTCAGATGTCCAGCCACAAGCGTCGCTGGTCGACATCTGCCGAAACAACATGAGAGCAAGGATCCGCTCCTTGATCATCGCCAACAAATCAAAAAACCTGGGAGAACTCCTAGAAGCGTCTATGGAGGCTGAAACGGTGATCAAAGACCTCAACAGTTAGAAGTCATCAAAGAAAGAGCCGACCACCATTCCGACCTCCAAGCCAAAGAAAAAAAAGGTTCTCAATGTGCAAATCAAGTCAGCTCCTCAGCCACCAAAGAAAGCTAAAAACAAAGCTACAGGTAAGAGACCTGAACTCTCTGATGCATTTAAAGAATGAGTAGAAAAGAAATACCCATTCGATGAAGATGTTAAAGAAATATTTGGGGCCCTCTAAGCAATTGGCAAACTTACCTTGCCAGAACCCAAAAGACCGGGAGATGTTGGCAAAACCAATGATCCCCGATATTGTCCATATCACCAAATGGTCTCGCATCATCTCAATCAATGTTTCATTGTGAGAGAGAAGATCAACGAGATGTGGAAAAACGGAGTCATCACCTTTGACAAAAAATATGGGTCTGGCTCCGTTAACATGGTGTCATATGGACAAACATCCAAATCACTAAAGGAGAAGATCACTACTTCCTTCAAGGTGATAAAAATGACCCAAACATCCCAAGAGCTGGTGCCTTACCCAACACCAGATGGACAGCCCATATGGGTGCATCCTGATCTCCTAGAAGATGAAAATTGGGTTATTGTAAAAACAAAGTAAACCGCTCAACAGCGAAGGCAAGCCAAGAGACAACTCCGCAAGCTCGAACAGCAGGAGAAGGCTCAACCCAACCAAGAAGTCCCTGAAAAGGCAGAAACCTTGTAAGATCCCGGTCCCACATATTATATTTTATTATATTTTAATTAGATATTATTATTATTTTAATTGAATGTATTTTAGTTATTTAAGTGGGTAGGATTAAGTGGGGCACACGTTAGATTAGATGCGTAGATTGATGAGTTGGGTTAATGGGTACATGGCCTGACCTGTAGTTTTGACCCAATGACTTAAGCCCAGTAGTATTCTGTTTAACCTAATCCCTTTTTTAACGAAACCCTTCTTATCTCTCCCCACTAATCTCTGCAACTCCTCCCGGTTATCTTCATCTTCTTCCTCTTCCAACTTCCCAAACCATACCAGCTTTAGGATCCAGCCATCAGAATCAAGATCAGAGGATACCAGCATTCTTGGTTCAACTTTCTTATCTCAGGTAACCCTCTCCTCAAATCATTAGGAGTAGATCTATACTTTTAGGTTATCTTCCTATTCTTTCAAATGTTAGGTTTTGGGTAGGAATACCATAGATCTGTTCATCTGAGCATTCCTTTCCCATATTCTTTGTCAGATTGAAGATAGGATTATTCTCAAGTGCTGTGGGAATCACGGTTTGGGTATTGGTTAGGATCTGTGCATTTTTCTTTAACCCCGGTAAAAGGCAAGTACATAATTATGATTTATAGATTTAATATTTGTTTTTCCTTGATTGGCATGTCAATGCATGTAGAAGCCTTTGATGCAGTTTTTTTTAAATAAAATTGTGATGTTATTTTGCTTAATAATAAGATTGGAGATTGGGGGTGATTTGGGTTATTTTGTTAATGCTTTAGTGTTGCAGAACATTTACAAACTTGACTTGAAACAAAACCTGTGTAATCGACTGGTTTGTTTTGTGATTTTGACCATGGGACCCGGGAGGGCCACCACTTGCAAATCGGGTCCCCACATCTGATAAGGGACCCAGGGACGACTTTGATGGTGGTAGACCTGTAGGGATTAGGTCCCATCTGGCCCCTAATCTAATGGTTTAAACAATTTGGGGCGTTAATCATAAAAAGGGGTTTTATTTTGGATGTTACGCAATGGTGGGGGTCCTCATGGGGATTTGATCACAAATCTAGCCCACACATCCGGCCATATAGCCTTGGATGACCATGTCAATGAGGGCTGATCATGGGCACTTGATCAGTGGGCCATTAACCGAAATACACAAGTAGACGTTGAACATATTGTAGAAGTCGTTCTGTATTGTGTTCTGTAACAAGAAGAAGAGAATGGAGATGACAATGATGTCATCCCATGTCACACCCATGTGAAGTTAGTACAGAACGGATGGAATGAATGGAGAGTGGAAATTGGTAGTTTGAGGGTGCATGGGAAAAATGTAGCCTTCACCCATGTGCAGATTTGACTTTTAAATTCTATTAAATTGTATAACTTCCCCCTTTAGTTTCTAGAAATTAGGAATAAGGACCTGGGTGGTTTTATAAATCCAAATTAAATCCTTTGACTATTTTGAATGTGGAAAATATTTTGATAGGGTCCTTGGTTTTTCTAAAATTATAAACTAAAATTTGTATTATCATTATTATTTGCAAATTAATATTGAATGATATATTTGGATTTTAATGTGTTAAAATTTTATATTTGTACCTTATTATTTGAATCATTGGACCTGGGTAAATACCGTCTGGGCATACGGTATCTTACTAACATGGGGGTTCAGTGCTTCATATAACTTCGGGCAAATCCTAATGAATTCGAGCTCAACTCATCCCTATTGGAAAACCCTTAATTGGGTCTATGCACCATTGACTTAGAAGAGATGCGTTGATCTTTTATCCATTAGAGATTCTTGTAGTTATTGGATATGGGACCTTATGTTTGACCTTAGGATTGGCTTGTGATTATCTTCTGACATTCGGGTTTGCATATATAAATGACTATTCGAATATGATATGAAATGTGGAATGGCAAATACTTTATTTTGACTCATGATTCTTGTGTCGGAGCATTATTAATCAGGTTTATTATGAATATATGTTTATGTGTATATGTGGGCCATTTTATGGACGACTGCAGATCAATATATGGATGGTTGATCACCAATGTGATCGGATCACTTATAATCCGCTTTGATTAAGGACATGTTATCCTGATTTTATTTTGATCAGTTTATGACCACCGACGTTATGGACAGGCTTTCCCGATTTATTTAGGGCTGACCACCCACAACGGGGACACCTGTCACCGTGTGATTTTATATTGCTCCTTTGTGCCATTTGGTTTTATGTCATACATTCGTTATCGTTATTATATTTGTCATTGTTTCATTATGATCACACTTGTTTGTATTCTTCTCGTTATCGTATTAAATTTTGAATTATGATTATGTTCTTGCTATTTACTTTGTAATACTTGGTGCATAGGTACCGAGCTTTACTTTACCTAGGAGACGGAGGAGGATCAAGCGTTTCAAACGTTTGAGCTAACTGATGAACCCGAGTGGGATGCCGGAGATGGCTTTGGAGCCGTCTGAACCAGTACAAGAGAGAACGTCATCTTAGAATTATAATAATGAACTTTCTTTTACTGTTGAGACCTCTTTTAGAAATTTTATAATTCTGCAATTTTAACTATTAATGTTTATTTGATTTTTGTGTTGGGTTTCATTTATGAAACATGGATTACCAATTGAATAAAGCTTCCGCTGCATTTAATGAAATTTATTTTGACTCACCACATATTGAAATTTTTTTTGTGGGTCCACTTCTGGAAGCTTGTGTTGTATTAAACACAGGAATTTGAATTTGATTTATTTTTCACGTTTTTCCCTAATTCTTATTTTGGGGGACATGACAAACCTCCTCTACTGCTTCACTAGGGGCAACGGAGGAGTTTCTTCCCGAGACTTCGAGAGTGGTAAGGAAATTCACCCTCAGTGATTTCATGCCACCACGGCTCAGAAATGAGACTACGCAGTGGGCATCATACTCTTGCAACTCGGTAGTTGGATTCTCCATGGATGGATATGAGTCCAGTGACACTGCCAGTGACACAGATGAATGGGAGGAATCCCTTGAAACCAGAGAATATCTCTCCGATGAAGAATGGATCCCAGAATCTCACCTTATGCCAGTAATCTGGTATAACCCCTTCCAGCCACAAGGATCCTGGTCTGATGATGATGAAGACCAAGTGGCTGTTCAACAAAGTGCCAACAAAGTGCTGTTGACCCAGTGCAAACAAATGCTCTAATGGATCCCAACTAGGTTGAACCACAGGGAGCAGATGAAGAAGAAGACTTGGCTCCTATGCCTGATCTCGAAGAATATGCAAGGATCTTGTAGCGCCTTGCCATAGAGCAAGAGCAGGATCACATCAACCAGCTTCATCAAAATCTAGAACCGGAAGTCCTGGAGAATCTACATGCATCTCCTCCAGTAACTCCCGAAAATAAAGAAAATTGCTGGGTTGATGATCCTCTTACATCGGAGGATGAGTCCGATTCCCAACAGTCCATTATGGAGGCATCTTCTATCGAAATTGCCTGCAATGTGATAGTTCAGGATGATAGTGCCTCTGAAGCTTCATCCGTTGAGGCTATAGACTCTCATAATGCGTCTGATAGCATATCTTCTGGAGCTACATCTTCTCGGGTGACTTCCACTGAGATAACATCCTCTCATCCTTCGTCTCCTAAAAATGTGACATCAGAATTCAAGCCTCTTCCGATTGATCACCATGAAAAGGCTCTGGTTGATGAAATCTTCAAAGAAAACCCGGTCAATTGGTCTTAGATACCCAACCTCATAGGAGATGTCTGGACCGATGAAATCCTAGACAAAGAAGAAAAGTTGCTGGAAGCTGTTCAGGACTTGTTCCCGGAAAATGCTCCATGTAACGCAATCACTGAAGAAGTCAATGCTGCTGTAGAAGCGTTTTCAGCAAATCAGGAGGATCAGCCCCTTGAGCCTGAAGAGGGTCTTCCAAAAGAAGAGCCACCTCTAGAAGCTTTTGAAGTTGGGAAACGTACCCGCTCTGGCCGGGATTACCATAAAAACTATAACCAACCTTTTTCTTCTTCTTATGTAAATCCTTCAGGAAAGCAAGTTGTAAATGCTCCAAGCGACAACAATAATGAAAATGCAGGCCCCAAGGAGGCTTTCAAGTATGACTTGATCGAACACTTCAAACACATACCTGCACGACTGCACATCCTAGACTTATTACAAATATCACCACAAACTAGTGATAGTCTCATTTCTGAACTACAAAGGCTGAATGTGGATGTCGATAAACATGCCCCACAGGTCCTACAAATTGAAATGGACTGTTGGGTCAAAAAGTCAAAAACGTCCTCAAAGGGAGAAAAGAAGAAATCTAAGGGACCTTGCAACGAATACCTCTCGGTCCAAAAAGCGGCAAGTGCTACCATCGCCTTCAATAAGGAAGACCTCCTGCTAGGTGAGACAAAGCACAACCGACCCTTGTACTTCACAGGGTACATCAAAGAGATGCTGATACACAGAGTTCAGATTGACCCAGGTTCTGCACTTAACCTCATCTCTACTTCGGCACTCGAAGAGCTGGGTATCCCACCTAGCAAACTGAGTCACACATCTGTGTCCATCTTTGGATACAATGGGAGTAGTCAAAGGCCCATTGGCAAAATCAGGTTCAGGTTGCAAATCGGTGATCTTATCTCTGAAGTCACCGTGTCTACAATAAAAACCCCTTCATGCTACAACATCCTTCTCGGACGCCCTTGGATATACGAGAACGGTGTTATCCCTTCGACTCTACATCAGTGCATCAAGTTTGTTCGTGACGACGGTTTGATACATGAGTGTTTGCAGACAGAAAGCCCTTCAAGGGCAAAGAAGTCCATTTTGTAGACTCTCAGATGTACAAGGACGAGAAAGAAAAAGAGGAAGAAACATCATCCTTTGTCGGCAATCTCCAAAAAGATAAAGGCAAGGCTCCTCAACAATCATCGGAAGAAAACATACCTTCAGGCAAACCCGAAGAGAGCAATCCATCTCCCTTCGTTGTCTCCTTTAAATCTTTCAAAACTTTGGTAATCACAACCAAAGCGAAGAAGACGAAACAAAAGACTGGGGGCAAGTTTGTTATCTCCTTCGTATCTACCATGCAAGACACGGATTCAAAATAAGAGCCCGAAGATGATACATTGTCTAGCCAAGCTGATACTCAACAAGTTCGGCCTGCTCTCACTCCATTGGAGACTCTTGCTGGCATAGAAGATCCTATGTCTGCTTTCTTCGTTGTTCCGGCAGCCTCGGTAGAAGAAAAATCAATCTTCTTCCATAGATCGGAAACTTCAACATCAAATTCCTCGCTTGAACCTTTCAAAAATGAAGGTATGCCTCAACTATCCTTGTATAGTCCAATGGCACAAACTATCAAGAAGAAAATGGGCTGTGACGCTCAAAATCCAATAGGTTTGGGAGGTGGCCGTGGATTCTCACACCATTGGAACCCACCCTGACCAAAAGCCAGCTGGAAGATTAAAAACTTCACCGTCGCATAGACGAGTCTTCATACAGGTTGGGGTATGATCCTGACACTCCGATGAGACAGTTCACACAAAGGCGGCAAAGTCGTTTTGCCGACCAAGCCTCAACATCTCGTGTCGATGAAGACATCGATCTCTCTGGATATCTCTTTGAAGAGTTACCCGACAAGGACCTAGGAAGCTCATCAAATTGGTACGATTTCTCTGAAGATGAAGAGGAATTGTCCAATGACACACGGTTCTCTAATTCAGAAGAGCCATCGTCTCCAAAGGAAGTGCCTTACTTCGACCCAGTTTCAGCAGGTGATTGGGATCATCTCATGGCAAGTCTTGAGAAGAGTACTGATCAAGAAGATTTATGGACAGAAGCAAAGCCATGGTTTGAAAATGCCCTTGGAAATTCAGAAGGTTTTGTTGCGTTGGAAGCCTCTGAAAATATTGTGGAGGAACCACCTTCAAACCTTCCAACAGAGGATTCTGTTCAAAAGATAGACTTGGGAACACCAGACAACTCACGTCCTATATTTTTAAACAATAATATAAAGGATGATGAGTTACCCAAGTATGTCTATTTTCTTCGTGAGTTCGTTGATTGTTTTGCATGGTCTTACGCTGAAATGCCTCATTTATACCCCAAAATAGCAGTTCACAAACTCAACCTGCAAGAAAATACTAAGCCTGTGAAACAAGGCCAAAGAAGATTTCTTCCTGATGTGATGGATAAAATTGAACAAGAAGTTCAGAAACTCAAAATCGTTGGCTTCATCTACGAGGAACCGCGTCCTGAATGGTTGGCCAACATTGTCCCCGTGACAAAGAAAAATGGGCAAATCAGAGTTTGTATTGACTATAAAGACCTGAATAATGCATGCCCCAAAGAAGAATTCCCGCTCCCCATACTGGAGGTGATGATTGACAACACCTGCGGGTTTGAGGAATGACTTTCATGGATGGCTTCTCTGGTTACAATCAGATAAAGATGCATCCTGAAGATGAGAGGCATACATCATTTCGGACCCCATTTGGTGTGTATTGCTACACTGTCACGCCATTTGTCTGAAGAATGCCGGTGCAACATATCAATCGGCCATGATGAAAATATTCAAAGATATGCAGCACAAGACGGTCGAATGTTACGTTGATGACCTCGCTATCAAAAGCCAAAGAAAAGAAGACCATCTCAAAGATCTTCGAGAAGTCTTCCTCCGACTTCGCAAACACAAACTGTGAATGAATCCCTTCAAATGCTTCTTCGGTGTCTCATCGGGTAAGTCCCTCAGATTCATAGTTCGGAAAGCTGGAATAGAACTTGACCCCACCAAAGTCAAGGCTATCCTAGAAATGCCATCTCCAAGAACCCTAAGAGAACTAAAAGGGCTCCAAGGGAGGTTGGCGTACATCCATTGGTTCATTTCCAACCTATCAGGGAAGTGCCGTCCATTTTATCGCCTAATGAAGAAAGGTGTAGACTTTGTTTGGGATGCTAAGTGTGAAACTGCATTTCAAGACATTAAGTCATACCTGACTAAACCTCTGGTGTTCGCTGCTCCCACAACCGGAAAACCCTTCATCTTGTACACAAGAGCCCTCGACCACTCTTTGAGAGCTCTACTTGCACAAGAAAATAACGGAGGAAAAGAAGTTGCTCTATACTACCTCAGTCGTATGTTGGTTGGTGCGGAGCATCACTACTCTCCAGTTGAAAAAGAATGCCTGGCAGTGATGTTTGCCGTACAATAGCTACGTCACTATTTGATGTCAAACACAGTATACATGATTTCGAGGATCAATCTCTTAAAAGTCCTTGTCACAAAAGCAAGTTCTCTCAGTGCTCGACTGGAAAAATGGTCCATCCTTCTGTCACAATTTGATATTAGGTATGTACCACAAAAAGCAATAAAAGGCCAAGCTCTGACTGACTTTCTTGCAGAGCATCCACTGCCTAAGGATTCTCCGCTCAGGGATGATCTCCCAGACGAGCCTATCTACAGCGTGGAGACCTCCTTATCAAATGCCTCCTGGGACATGTACTTCGATGGTGCAACAAGGACAAATGAAAAAGGAAAGTTGATATCGGGAATTGACATTTTCTTTGTTAGCCCCGACAAATTCATGAATCCACACGCATTCTCGCTACTGAAACCATGTCCAAACAATGCAGCTGAGTACCAATCTCTAATCATAGGATTGGAACTCGCCCTCGAATCCGGCATCACCATGCTGGAAGCATTTGGTGATTCTCAACTGATCGTCAATTAGATGAATCAGAAATATGAAATCAGGAAGCCTGATCTGTTGCCTCATACAACAAGGCGCAATCGCTTCGTCAAAAGTTTGATGTCTATCACATCACCCACATCCGCAGAGGTGAAAACATCTGTGCAGATGCCCTGGCTGGACTCGCTGCATCTATGGCAATCCAAGAAGGGGAAAACATGAAAATTACAGTGTATCAAAGGAGGATTCTCCCTCCTCTCAACACAATCCAAGCAGTCGCTGAATGCCACCGAGTGGTTGGAAGCCGGATTTCCATCCTTAGACCTCCGAGCGGCGACTGGAGGGATCCGTTCATTGATTACACTATGTTCGGAATCCTACCTGAAGATCCAAAAGAGCAGGTAAGTATCCAAAGACGAACCCCAAATTTTCATTTGAATATTCCCTCCAAAATGCTCTATAGAAAATCCTTCAACGGAGTTCTTCTACGCTGCTTGTCACAACAAGAGGCAGAAGAAACTCTAAAAGAAGTTCATGCTGGTCTTTGTGGAGCCCATCAGGCTGGTCCTAAGCTCTACGATCAGATAAAAAGGTTAGGTTATTATTGGCCTACCATGGTAGCTGACTCGATACAATTTGCTAAACGCTGCCAACAATGCCAAGTTCACGGAGACTATGTCCACATGCCTCCAGAATGGCTACACTCAACAGAGATCTCATGGCCTTTTGAAGCATGGGGTATGGAAATCATAGGTCCCATCTCTCCCCCGTCAAGTAAAGGTCATCGCTTCATCTTCGCTGCTATGGATTATTTCTCCAAGTGGTCAGAAGCATTTGCGTTCAGTGAAATGAAGACTTCATCAGTCCTTCAATTCTTGCGAACCAACATCATTTGTTGCTTCGGCATATCTAAAAAATTCATCCACGATAACGAACCACAATTCCAGGATCACAGATTCTACAGGTTCTGCGACAAATACAAAATCCAAAGTTGTCCTTCGACTCTGTATAACCCGACAGCGAATGGACTAGCAAAAGCCTTCAACAAGACACTCTGCAAAATTCTAAAGAAAATGGTCTCTAGTCACAAAAGAGATTGGGGCAACAAACTGCCTAAAGCTTTGTGGGCCTATCGGACTACCGTTCGAGGACCAACCCATAGCACACCTTTCTCCTTGGTCTATGGAGGTGAAGCAGTTGTCCCTTTAGAGGTACAAATGTTAGTTTTATGGTCTCAACTTATTAAGATTGATGTAATAAATTGATTAATTTCTTTATTTATCAATATATTCATTCTTTCCTTTCATGAGATGAATGGTGTTTATTACTTAATTGCACATAACCAATACGAATGACATGATGGTTCATGAGATGAACCAGAGTCCATAAGTATACTAGATGCAATACATGTGTGTGGATGAGATCCACATACGGGAGACATGTATAGCAAATCTTATACTTGAATATCTTCACAACCAGTGATGAGACTGGACATCTCATCTGACAAGGTTGCAGTACTTCGATTACTATGAGATAGTGTGATTTGTCTCGATCATCAGAATGTAATATCTGGACCATAGTGCTGGTACATTGGATGTATTGAAGGAATATGAGAAGCAACTTATGAACACTGTCTTTACTTTAAGGTCTACTCTCATAATTCCCTAGCAATAGGCTCTCAATCCTGAGACACTTATGAACTCAAGTTTCTATCTATTCATTTACTTTGAGTCACCAATGAGTGAGGCCAACTGTAGGTCAACGTCTCGGTGTCTTGGGTACGTGGTAGTAGGACTGTGGGAACATGTAATGGTCAAGATGGAATCTATTTCTATTATCCCCTTGTGCCAATCAGTGGATTTATCATTGGTAAGTGTACACCCATCTCAATTAAGAGTTAATTGGATGGTACTAATGATCACTATAATTAATTGGGTCTCAAGGATAATAAGATATGGATCAAAATTGGTGGGACAGTCTGTCCAATTGATCCATGGATAATGATAGAGGGGCCCACTTGTAATGATAGGGAAGTTTTAGGGTCTTCATGTAATTTATTCCTAAGACCGGAGTTCAATTGCATTTAAATAGTGGAGTTATTAGCAATTAACTGTGGGCCCGGATTACACATGAGATGTGGGATCGCGGTGTCCCAATTGGAGCCAGCTTTCTATGGAATCCCTAGTGGTCCCCACGCTAGCTCAAGATTGGATCTTGTCTAATTCTATTTGAACACAAAAGGCAAAGCTACTATTTCTATTTGAAGTGAGACTTCTAATAGTGGTAATAGTAGAGTAATGGGTTACTAAGTGTAATGGAAGTTGGACTTCTAATAATACACTAAGAAAGAAGGTTAAAAAGCTATAAAAGGAAGAGGAGGGAGCACCCTTGGACGTCCATGCCCTATTCCAAGGAGTCGTGCACGCCCACCTCATCTTGAGTTTGCAAGAGTTGCATTCTTCTTCCCCTCTCTCTCTTCTAGTTCCCTTCTAGTTTCCTTGGAGATTCTAGATAGTCTTTCTCTTGGAGATTCCACCATATCTCTTGTAGAAAGAGATCAGAAGCGGGTCATAGCGTGGAAGATGATTGGGCATTGGAGATTCTGATCTTAGAAGAGATCTTCATCAAAGAGTTGAATCAAGTTCTCCATTAGAGCACAACCAAGCTCCATAGATATTTTCTACTCTTGTATGTTGTGGAATTTCATGGTTGCATGTTTAGTGCTGTTTCTATCCTTTTGATAGGTTTGTTTGCTGATCATGATGGCTGCGTTTGAGGACATGCATCCTAAATTGGGTTTTGATGGCTTTTGGATAGGTGTTCATCACTTCTAGTTGGTGAAAAGTTTTTGAAACCTATCCAAGAGGTCCACCCACTTCCAACAACAAATTCCTTCCTTAAGGGTATCTCTAGAGAATGAAATGATGCAAGAAAGCAATGTCAAATTGAGACTCCAAGAACTAGATAATCTCGATGAAAGACGCCTTGAAGCTCCACATATTAGTTTTATGGTCTCAATCCATTAAGGTTGATGTAATAAATTGATTAATTTCTTTATTCATTAATATATTCATGTTTTCCTTTCATGAGATGAATGGTGTTTTATTGCTTAAATGCACATAACCAATACAAATGACATACTGGCTCATGAGATGAACCGGAATCCATAAGTGTATTAGATGTAATACATGTATATGGATGAGATCCACATACAAGAGACATGTGTCACAAATCTTATACTTAAATTGATTCACAACCAGTGATGAGACTGGGCATCTCATCTGGCAAGGTTGCAGTACTATGATCACTATGAAATAGTATGATCTGTCTAGATCATAGGAATGCAAGATTCTAGATCATTATACTGGTACATTAGATGTATTGAAGGACCATGAGTAGCACCTCAAGGATGCTGTCTTTACTTTAAGGTTTGCTCTCATAATTCCCTAGCAATAGGCTCTCAACCCTGAGACATTGATGAACTCGAGTTTCTATCTATTCATTTGCTTTGAGTCACCAATGAGTGAGGCCAACTGTAGGTCAACATCTCGGTGTCTTGGGTACGTGGTAGTAGGACTGTGGGAACATGTAATGGTCAAGATGGAATCTATTTCTATTATCCCCTTGTGCCAATTAGTGGATTTATCATTGGTAAGTGTACACCTATCTTAATTAAGAGTCAATTAGATGATACTAATGATTATTATAATTAATTGGGTCCCAAGGATAATAAGATATGGATCTAAATTGGTGGGACAGGTTGACCAATTGATCCATGGATATTGATCGAGGGGCCTACTTGTAGTGATAGGGAAGTTTAGGGTCTCCATGTAATTTATTCCTAAGACTAGAGCTCAATTGCATTTATTTAGTGGAGTTATTTGCAATTAACTGTTGGCCCAGATTGCACATGAGATGTGGGGTCGCGGTGTCCTAATTGGAGCCAGCTTTCTATGGAATCCCTAGTGGTCCCCACGCTAGCCCAAGATAGGATCTTTACTAATTCTATTTGAATTCAAAAGGGAAAGCTACAATTTCTATTTGAAGTGAGACTTCTAATAGTGGTAATAGTGGAATAAAGGGTTACTAATTAATATAGAAATTGGACTTCTAATCTTAATGAAAGAGAGGAGTTGAAAAACTATAAAAGGAAGAGGAGGGAGCCCCTTTGGACGTCCATGCTTCCATCCCATTGGAATTAACGCCCACTCCTTGGTTTTGTGCAAGAGATGCACTTCATCCTCCTTTCCTTCTCTCTTCTAGTTCCCTACTACTTTCCTTAGAGATTGTAGTCCGTCTTTCTCTTGGAGATTCCACCATCTTTCTTGAGGAAAGAGATCTGAAGCGGGTCATAACGTGGAAGACGATTGGGCATTGGAGATTCTGATTTTGGAAGAGCTCTTCATCAAAGAGTTGAATCAAGTTCTCCATTAGAGCACAACCAAGCTCTATAGGTATTTTCTACTCCTTGTATGTTGTGGAATTTCGCGGTTGCATGTTTAGTGCTGTTTCTATCTTCTTGATAGGTTTGTTTGCTGACCATGATGATTGAGATTGAGGACATGCATCCTGGATTGGGATTTATTGAGTTTTGGATAGGTTTTCACTACTTCTAGTTGGTGAAAGTTTTTGAAACCGGTCCTAGAGACCCACCTACTTATAACAATTGGTATCAGAGCCATACCTCATCTCTAATCTTGTTAGAGCAGCAAGCTTGCTCTGTTCTTTGCATGAGATGCGAAGAAGAAAGAGGAAGGGCTATGCTTTGCATCTGTTTATATGGTTTTACTTGGTTTTATGGTGAATCCATGTTTGGACAGTCATAAAAGGGTTTAATAATGATAGAAGGATGATAGGAAGCCATTGGAACACTTTAAAAGAGTTTTGGAGTTGAATGGACACGAAAAGGAAAAACCCAAAAATCTGATGTTCATCTGTCCGGTCGACCGGGACTCGTGTCCGGTCGATCGGGTACTTGCAGTCCGGTCGACCGGGGACAGTATGTCAGAAAATGCAGTTTTTAGAATTTTTCTATTTCAGGTCTTCTATATGTGTCCTATTTTCCCAGCATTGTTTGGCAGCCTATTTGTGTGTTTTGTGTGGTTGTATGAGATACTAACATGCAGGTTATCTTGTCCTCTCCATATGGCCCACAAGTCTTTTACTTTCTTTTATGGATGAATGATTTTTAAGGCTAAGTGTAAAGGGCATTATGGTTTCCTTGGTTTCCCATGAAAGGGCAAGGCATAATGGTTTCCCTATAGCCATTCTAATTTCAAATTTAGATTACCATGTGAGTCTCATTGTAGAGACATAGGGATTTATGTAATTTTCTAAATTTGTAAATTCTGGCGATGTCCGAGACAAAGAAGGAAAGTGAAGTTGGACTCTTAATCAAAGAGTTTGAAGATTCCCAAAAAGGTGTTTTGGAGTTGTCCAAAGAGTTTGAGGAATTCCAAAGTTTTTGGAAAGTCTAGAAGTCCAAGAAGTCTATTCCGCTTGGGCCATGTGGAGGAGAGGACTAGTTACTAATTTTAGCCTTTTCTATTTATGGATGAATGCTTGATTTAGAATGTTTCCAAATTTGGTCCAAACATAGCAAGTTACTAAAATTGGTCAAATCAAATTAATTTTTGGAAAGACTTCTAATTAGTGTTGATGACCCATGAGATGGACACATTGGTAACACTAATTTAAGAAACTAGACTTTCCTTAAAAATAACTTGACTTGGAAACAATTTTTGATCATGTCATGAGATGATTTGATGTTCATGTATGTATATGTGGGCCCTAATACCTTAAAAGGAAAATCCTCACTCCTAAAATATTAAGTGGGAGCGGGGCATTGAATTGAGAAATTCCCATGGTTTTCCACCATAGGTCCATTGTAAGGAAAGTATTAGCCTCGTGCCACCTTGAGAATGGCCGTTTCCCACGGAGGGCTTTTATTTGTCTGGTTACTAGATATGGATCTCCCAAAAGGATAGTGTTGGTGAGACGAGGTGGGGGTTCACTCCCAAAGGAGGGGCTGCCCACAACGGTTGTCATTCAATATTACTTGGTGGGTTACACTTAACTAAAATAGTGAAGTAGTATCCCCAAGGATTTGCGTCATGTATTTTAGAAACCAAAGAAAATCAGGAGTCATACATTATTTGGTATGAGATACCTAGATAATAGTGAATGATAGGGGATCATTAGTCTTAATTTTGAGTTACTTTG
This sequence comes from Persea americana, assembly GCA_029852735.1. Taxonomy (NCBI): domain Eukaryota; kingdom Viridiplantae; phylum Streptophyta; class Magnoliopsida; order Laurales; family Lauraceae; genus Persea; species Persea americana. The sequence goes on from CM056817.1 coordinate 21,905,998, forward strand.
ATCCGCACCAATTTAGGTGATATTTGCACTCCCCAAGGAGGCATATCCCAGGGATTGGAATTCCGATGTATTCTAAATTTTAGTGGTCATGAGGATAACCACATAAAATTGGTAGAATGCTAAACCCAAATGTCATTACTATTCATTAATTTAATGTATGGTTATGTGTTACAGTTTTTTAACATGAATTCGAACACTTTCAATCCACTTGCAACCATACTCAACCAGAATAAGTTGGTGGGATCCAATTATGTAGACTGGAAATGGAACTTGGATATTGTCTTGACTGCATCAGGATATAAATATGTCCTTACCATGTCCCCCCTTGATGAGCCTGTGTCAGATGCACCACAGGAAGAGAAAGACCATTATGCCAAATGGACAAATGACAATAGGATGGCCAAATGTTACATTCAGGCATCCATGTCTAGTGTTTTGCAACACCAACATCAATCCTACAAGAATGCATACGATATAATATCGAACTTGAAGGAGATCTTTGCGGACCAGGATAGGCCTGCTAAGCAGGCTGCTAGGAGGGTGCTCATAAGCACCAAGATGGCTGAAGGTACACCAGTACAAGACCACATGTTAAAAATGATGGACTCCTTGAATGAGTTGGATATACTGGGTGCCGCAATTGATGCAGAATCGCAGATTAACATAATCCTCGAGTCACTACCAGATTCATTCAACCATTTTAAGATCAATTACAATATGAATAAAATGAATCTGACCCTGGCTGAGCTATCCTGCAAGCTGGTATCAACTGAAGGTATTATGAAGAAAAGGCCAACTACCCTGATGACAGAAAAGTCAGATGCCAGGCCCAAGCCGAAAGGCAAAGGCTGAAAAGGCAAAAAGAAATCGGTCCCCAAGGGTCCTAAGGCAGGAAATCGTCCTAATGGTGGTGTGGCAAAGGCTAAAGGTTCAAGGACTAAGGGAAAGTGTTTCCACTGTGGTAAGACAGGACATTGGAAGAGGAATTGTCCAGATTTTCTGTCCAAGAAAAACACCTCAAGTATGATTGAGTCACTTGTTTTTTAAGTTAGTTTTGCAACTGGTACTTTAGAATCCTGGTGTGTTGACTCCGGTGCAACTAATCACATTTGTAATTCGTTGCAGGGGTTCAGGGAAACCAGGAGGCTTAGTGATGGAGAAATCATTGTCAACCTAGGATTTGAAGCTAAGGCAAATGCGGTTTCAGTGGGAGTTATTACTTTATGTTTTTCAAATAATAAATTGATTTTGTCAGACACTTTATATGTACCATCTTTAAGGCGGAATTTAATTTCAGTTTCTAGTTTGGTGAATAAAAGTTATTCTATTACTTTTGGTATTGAAGTTGTCATAAAGAGGAATGGTACTTTCATATGTTCTGGCAAGGTAATCAATGGACTTTATTTTTTAACTCCCACAATGTATGAGATACATGACATCGAGATAAATAATAGACCATCATTAAAGAGAAAATCACCTTAATCTAATCCAACAAAGCTTTGGCACCTGAGACTAGTGTTGGAAGTGGGTGGACCTCTTGGGTAGGTTTCAAAAACTTTTCACCAACTAGAAGTGATGAACACCTATCCAAAAGCTATCAAAACCCAATCCAAGATGCATGTCCTCAAACTCATCCATCATGATCAGCAAACAAACCTATCAAAAGGATAGAAACAGCACTAAACATTCAACCACGAAATTCCACAACATACAAGGAGTAGAAAATACCTATGGAGCTTGGTTGTGCTCTAATGGAGAACTTGATTCAACTTTTTGATGAAGAGTTCTTCTAAGATCAGAATCTCCAATGCCCAATCGTCTTCCATGCTATGACCCGCTTCAGATCTCTTTCCTCAAGAGGGATGGTGGAATCTCCAAGAGAAAGACTATCTAGAATCTCTAAGGAAACTATAAGGGAACTAGAAGAGAGAGAGGGGAGGGAGAAGAAGTGCAACTCTTGTATAAGGGAATGATGGGCGTGAATCCCTAGGAGGAATTGTGCATGGACGTCCAAGGCCTCCCTTGTCCCCTTATTTATAGTCTTGCAACTCCTCTCTTTCTTAATAATTAGAAGTCCAACTTCTAGATTAATTAGTAAACCTTCATTCCACTATTACCACTATTAGAAGTCTCACTTCAAATAGAAATAGTAGCTTTCTTTTTTGAGTTCAAATAGAATTAGTAAAGATCCAATCTTGGGCTAGTGTGGGGACCACTAGGGATTCCATAGAAAGCTGGCTCCAACTAGGACACAGCGACCCCACATCTCATGTGCAATCCGGGCCCACAGTTAATTGCAAATAACTCCACTATATAAATGCAATTGAACTCCAGTCTTAGGAATAAATTACATGAAGACCCTAAACTTCCCTATCACTACAAGTGAGCCCCTCTATCATTATCCATGGATTAATTAGACAGACTGTCCCACAAATTTTGACCCATATCTTATTATCCTTGAGACCCAATTAATTATAGTAATCATTAGTACCATCCAATTAACTCTTAATTGAGATGGGTGTACACTTACCAATGATAAATCCATTAATTGGCACAAGGGGATAATAGAGATAGATTCCATCTTGACCATTAAATGTTCTCACAGTCCTACTACCACGTACCCAAGACACCGAGGTGTTGACCTACAGTTGGCCTCACTCATTGGTGACTCAAAGCAAATGAATAGATAGAAACTTGAGTTCATAAATGTCTCAGGGTTGAGAGCCTATTGCTAGGGAATTATGAGAGCAGACCTTAAAGTAAAGACAGTGTTCTTGAGGTGCTTCTCATGGTCCTTCAATACATCCAATGTACCAGCACTATGATCCAGAATCTTACATTCTGATGATCGAGACAAATCACATTATCTCATAGTAATCAAAGTACTGCAACCTTGTCAGATGAGATGTCCAATCTCATCACTAGTTGTGAAGATATTCAAGTACAAGATTTGCTATACATGTGTCCCGTATGTGGATCTCATCCATACACATGTATTGCATCTAGTATACTTATGGATTCCGGTTCATCTCATGAACCATCATGTCATTCGTATTGGTTATGTGCATTTAAGTAATAAACACCATTCATCTCATGAAATGATAACATGAATAAATTGATAAATAAAGAAATTAATCAATTTATTACATCAATCTTAATGGATTGAGACCATAAAACTAACAGCTAGGTCACATTAACCTAAACAGGATTGATAGGCTAGTGAAAGATGGTATCTTGCCTTCACTGGTGGTAGAACCAATGCCTGTCTGCAAATCCTGTCTGGAAGGTAAAATGACCAAAAGACCATTTTCATCTAAGGGCAATGGGGCCAAAGATTTATTGGAATTAGTGCATACTAATGTGTGTGGACCCATAAATATTAGAGCGAGAGGAGGATATGAGTACTTCATCACTTTCACAGATGATCACTCAAGATATGGATACATATACCTTATACACCGCAAGTCCAAGGCTTTTGAAAAGTTCAAAGAGTTTTGAGTGGAAGCGGAAAAGCAATTAGGTAAAAGTATCAAGACTCTTCGATCAGATCGCGGAAGGGAATATCTCTCAGCTGAATTTATGAGATACTTCTCAGAGAATAGCATCATATCCCAGTTATCTGCTCCTGGTATGCCTCAACAGAACGGAGTAACAGAAAGAAGGAACCGGACTCTTTTAGATATGATCAGGTCTATGATGAGTTTCTCAGGATTACCTATATCCTTTTGGGGATATGCTTTAGATACTGCAATGTACATACTAAACCTCGTATCATCTAAGTTTATACCTAAGACTCCCCGGGAGTTGTGGTGTGGGCGAAAGCCTAGTTTGCAACATTTACATATTTGGGGTTGTCCAGCACATGTGCTGAAGGTAAAGATGGATAAGTTGGAATCGAAGTCGGAAGTGTGCACATTTGTAGGATATCCTAAAGGAACTAAAGGTTGGATATTCTATAATCCCAGAGAGCAGAAAGTGCTTGTCAGCACTAATGCGGTTTTACTGGAGGAAGATTATATGATTGACCGGAAATCTTTAGAAAAGGTTATCTTAGAAGAGATTCAAGAGAAGTCAGTTCCAAATCCTACTATGACTGAACTTGAAGAGAATACGCCCACACCTAACCCAGTAGTTACAACAATGCCTCATCGTAGTGGGACGATTGTCAGGCCCCCTGACACGTTCTCATTTTTTGGAGAGTCTTACGAGACAATCTCAGAAGAACTGGAACAAGATCCCTGCAACTATAATGAAGCAATCAATGATATAGATTCGGGACGTTGGCAAGAAGCTATGAAAGCTGAAATGGAGTCGATGTACTCTAATCAGGTCTGGACACTTGTGGACTTACCTGCCAATATTAAACCTATTGGATGCATGTGGGTCTACAAGAGGAAAAGAGGACCGGATGGAAGAATTGAGACCTTTAAGGCCAGGCTTGTTGCGAAAGGGTTTACTCAAAAAGAAGGTATCGACTATGAGGAAACCTTCTCGCTGGTAGCCATGCTCAAGTCTATTCTGATATTCTTATCCATTGCGGCTCATCTCGATTACGAGATTTGGCAAATGGATGTCAAGACGGCGTTTCTCAATGGCCATCTTGAAGAAGACATCTATATGATGCAACCAGAAGGTTTTGTGGCTAAAAACCATGAGGAAAGAGTTTGCAAATTGCAGAAATCCATTTATGGATTAAAGCAGGCATTCCGAAGCTGGAACATCCCTTTTGACCAGGCAATCAAAGCATTTGGTTTTTGTCAAAATCCGGATGAGTCATGTGTGTATATGAAAAGTGAAGGAGACAGGGTAGTTTTTCTGGTATTATATGTCGATGACATTCTTCTTCTCGAGAGAGACATAGGAATGCTGTCTACAGTAAAAGTTTGGTTGGTTAAAACTTTTGATATGAAAGACTTGGGAGAATCTAGCTACATCCTAGGGATCAAGCTCCATCCAGACCAGAAAAATAGGATGATAGGCTTATCTCAAGCTGCGTACATAGATAAGATACTAGTGCGGTTTGCTATGCAAGACTCTAAGAAGGGTATGACACCTTTCAGGCATGGAGTGCACCTTTCCAAGGATCAGTGTCCGAGGACAGCTCAGGAAAAGGAGCAGATGAGAGAAGTGCCATATGCCTCAGCTGTTGGCAGCCTCATGTATGTTATGCTTTGTACTAGACTGGATATCTATCATGCAGTGGACTTGGTCAGCAGATATCAGTCTAACCCAGGTTTTGACCATTGGACTGCTGTGAAGTGTATTCTCAAATACTTGAGAAGGACTAGAGATTACATATTAATTTATGGCAGTGATGAGTTGATTCCAGTCGGTTACACAGATTCTGACTTCATGTCAGATAAGGATTCCATGAAATCAACCTCTCAGTATGTGTTTATGCTTGGCGGCGGAGCTATCAGCTGGAGCAGTATTAAACAGGAATGTATCGTTGATTCCACCTCAGAAGCTGAATATGTGGCAGCTTGTGAAGCAGCTAAGGAAGCAGTTTGGCTCAAAAGACTTGGGAGAATCTAGCTACATCCTAGGGATCAAGCTCCATCCAGACCAGAAAAATAGGATGATAGGCTTATCTCAAGCTGCGTACATAGATAAGATACTAGTGCGGTTTGCTATGCAAGACTCTAAGAAGGGTATGACACCTTTCAGGCATGGAGTGCACCTTTCCAAGGATCAGTGTCCGAGGACAGCTCAGGAAAAGGAGCAGATGAGAGAAGTGCCATATGCCTCAGCTGTTGGCAGCCTCATGTATGTTATGCTTTGTACTAGACTGGATATCTATCATGCAGTGGACTTGGTCAGCAGATATCAGTCTAACCCAGGTTTTGACCATTGGACTGCTGTGAAGTGTATTCTCAAATACTTGAGAAGGACTAGAGATTACATATTAATTTATGGCAGTGATGAGTTGATTCCAGTCGGTTACACAGATTCTGACTTCATGTCAGATAAGGATTCCATGAAATCAACCTCTCAGTATGTGTTTATGCTTGGCGGCGGAGCTATCAGCTGGAGCGGTATTAAACAGGAATGTATCGTTGATTCCACCTCAGAAGCTGAATATGTGGCAGCTTGTGAAGCAGCTAAGGAAGCAGTTTGGCTCAAAAGATTCCTTTTGGAACTTGGAGTGGTACCTTTGGCCCGACAACCGCTCACAGTTTACTGTGACAGCAGTGGGGCAGTCGTACAGTCCAAGGAACCCAGAAGCCATAAAAGCCAAAAACATGTGCAGAGGAAATACCATCTGGCCAGAGAGATTGTGCAGAGAGGTGACATTGCCATCACCAAGATAGCATCTGCGGATAATCTCGCAGATCCCTTTACTAAGCCTTTAACTACCAAAGTCTTTGAGCAGCATGTGGATGGGATGGGCATGAGATGCAACCCTGACTGGCATTGAGTCAAAGTGGGAGGTTGTTAGCTTTTTGGTCTCAATCCATTAAGGTTGATGTAATAAATTGATTAATTTCTTTATTCATTAATATATTCATGTTTTCTTTTCATGAGATGAATGGTGTTTTATTGCTTAAATGCACATAACCAATACAAATGACATACTGGCTCATGAGATGAACTAGAGTCCATAAGTGTGTTAGATGTAACACATGTATATGGATGAGATCCACATACAGGAGACATGTGTCACAAATCTTATACTTAAATTGATTCACAACCAGTGATGAGATTGGGCATCTAATCTGACAAGGTTGCAATACTATGACCACAATGAAATAGTATGATCTGTCTCGATCATAGGAATGTAAGATTCTAGATCATTATACTGGTACATTAGATGTATTGAAGGACCATGAGTAGCACCTCAAGGATACTGTCTTTACTTTAAGATTTGCTCTCATAATTCCCTAGCAATGGGCTCTCAACCCTGAGACAGTGATGAGGTCAAGTTTCTATCTATTCATTTGCTTTTAGTCGCCAATGAGTGAGGCCAACTGTAGGTCAACACCTCGGTGTCTTGGGTACGTGGTAGTAGGACTGTGGGAACATTTGATAGTCAAGATGGAATCTACCTTATCTCCTTGTGCCAATTAATGGATTTAGTGGAGTTATTTGCAATTGCATTTATTTAGTTCAATTGCATTTATTTAGTAGAGTTATTTGCAATTAACTGTGGGCCCGGATTGCACATGAGATGTGGGGTAGCGGTGTCCTAGTTGGAGCCAGCTTTCTATGGAATCCCTAGTGGTCCCCACGCTATCCCAAGATAGGATCTTTACTAATTCTATTTGAAGTTAGACTTCTAATAGTGGTAATAGTGGAATAAAGGGTTACTAATTAATATAGAAGTTGGACTTCTAATCTTAATGAAAGAGAGGAGTTGAAAAACTATAAAAGGAAGAGGAGGGAGCCCCTTTGGACGTCCATGCTTCCATCCCAACGGAATTGACGCCCACTCCTTGGTTTTGTGCAAGATTTGCACTTCATCCTCCTTCCCTTCTCTCTTCTAGTTCCCTACTACTTTCCCTAGAGATTGTAGTCAGTCTTTCTCTTGGAGATTCCACCATCTCTCTTGAGGAAAGAGATTTGAAGCGGTTCATAGCGTGGAAGACGATTGGGCATTGGAGATTTTGATTTTAGAAGAGCTCTTCATCAAAGAGTTGAATCAAGTTCTCCATTAGAGCACAACCAAGCTCCATAGGTATTTTCTACTTCTTGTATGTTGTGGAATTTCGTGGTTTCTTGTTTAGTGTTGTATCTATCTTCTCGATAGGTTTGTTTGCTGACCATGATGATCGAGATTGAGGACATGCATCCTGGATTGAGATTTATTGAGTTTTGGATAGGTTTTCACTACTTCTAATTGGTGAAAGTTTTCGAAACCTGTCCTAGAGACCCACCCACTTCCAACACTACAAAGCGTTGAGCTTTACCAAGCACGTATGGCAGGATCTTTCGACAAGAAGGCCAACCAACGTGCCCACAAAAAGGGTGACTTGGTTCTTGCGGTAAAAAGGCCAATGGTTTTTGCCCACAAATCCAAAGGCAAATTCAAACCAAAATGGGAGGGACCCTTCGTCATCGACAAAGTCTTCTCCTCTAATTTACTAGAGAGTAAGGAAAGAGAAGAAGGGATTTTATGTTTTATGATTTTTTTGGGATTTTCTATGGTTATGCAATTCAAATGATATGATGTGAAGTGTGACAAAGATGGTAATTTAAAGTTCAGAACAGATCATACAACCAAACATATCATCATTATGCAGTTTCTAAATGAACTAAATGCGGAAGATTTGAAGTTGTGCACAAAAGTGGAGAAATCCACTTGGGTGCCACCCCTGTGGCGCCTACCCTGCTCAGTCAGGGTTTTCAACGGAACACAACGAACGCACAAGAATCTTAGTGTTTTCAATACAACTTCCAATATTCAGCGACGAATGCGAATGTCTTAATTCGAACTACTAGCGATGCAACTAACAAAATTATAAGCAAACGATGCAACGGGCGGAGATCTAGAACCCGGACCCTGTCTCAGAAGGGTAGGCGCCCAGGGGGTGGCGCCCAAGTGATTCTGGAAAGGGCAGGCGCCCAGTGGGTGGCGCCCAGGTGGTTCTGGAGAGGGCAGGCACCTAGTGGGTGGCGCCCAGCCTTTCTGCCAAAGGCTGTTCGCGATCTTTTCAATATAAATGATGATGGTGATGATGCTAATGCGAGATCTGATCTAACTATGCAATTAGAACTACAAAATCAAGACGAATCTACTATATTAGAATGAACCTAAACATATTACTAACATGATGATGCACTAATACTATTTTTATCACAAGCTAATGTAGATCTACGATGCTCAAATGGTCCTAAGCATATTTCTAAGAATGAATGGTAATGGAATATAGAAAAAGAAAGAAGAGATCTAGGAATACCGGTATATGACGCGTTCCTCAAGTTCCTAAAACGAAGCTTTTGCAAAGATCTATAGCTCCAGTTGAAGATATGGAAGCCTCCTCCTCTCTTTCTCCTTCCTCTACTATAGATCTGAAGTTCTTCTCCAATGGTGGCTACCTTTCTTCTTCTTTTTCTATTCTCTCCTTTTGCCTCTTTTCTTAGGGTTTTTGGGTAGCCTCCTCTTGTAAATGAAGTTAAAAGGGATTATATAGGTTTGGGACGAGTTTAGAAGGGGCTAGGGCTTCATTAATTCGTGTTTCTAGAAGGTCTCACGCATCCCTAGGCGGCTTAAGTTGTTTTAGGGTGAACTAGGGTTTGGAGGGAGGATGGGCGCCCATGGGGTGGCGCCCACATGGCCTGCGCAGGCCGGGCGCCCACAGGGTGGCGCCCAGGTGATCCTAGAGAGACTGGGCGCCCACAGGGTGGTGCCCAGCTAGTTCGTGCTTCGCTTTTGGTCCTTGGTCCTATTTGGAGTCGAGACTGAACGGATATGTCTTCACCTGGGGGGGGACCTACATTAGCACTTAATAGGCTGGGCGCCACATGGGTGGTGCCCAGATGGATTTCAAGGCTGGGCGCCACATGGGTGGTGCCCAGATGGATTTAAAGGCTGGGCGCCACATGGGTGGTGCCTAGGTGGTTCGGTTCGTCTTCGATGCTTGGTCCTACGTATGAGTGGTCCCGGTCTAATCTCGAACCAAACAAATAAATTTTAAGGTGGGCACCCACCATGGGGTGCCTAGGTGATTCTAGGAAGTGTGGGCGCCACAGGGTTGGTTCCTATGTGGAACTTAGGAGGGTAGGCGCCACATGGGTGGTGCCTAGGTGGAGTCGATTCATTTTCGGAGTTCGGCCCCTACATTGAGTGGTCCCGGGCTACTTTTAGGCTCACTAGTGAAATTTGGAGGCTGGACGCCCACCATGGGGCACCTAGGTGGTCCTGGACTGTGTGGACGCCCAACATGGGGCGCCTAGGTGAATCTTAGTGGGATGGGCGCCACATGGGTGGTGCCTAGATGGAGTTTCGTCATTTTTTTCTAAGGCAAACTTCGGAAGCTCATAACTTTTGACTTGCTTATCGGATTTGGACGTTCTACACACCGCCGGAAAGCTCTCGAAGTGAGGAATTCAATGGTCTAAATTTCTTGACAAATAGGGGCTGAAAAATATGGGGGATCTCTGGACCAATGAATTCGATTTCCTAACTTAGGCTAATCGGGTGATATTTTGGCAAACTAAGTATGGTCTTTGGAGGGATTGGCCTAAGCATGTCTTAAGTGGTCCGGAAAGGGTTTGAGTGGTGTCATGGTTCACTCCTTGTGTGAGTAGTGGGTTGGGCTCAAGATCTTGACGCGACTCGGCTTCTCTCTCACGAACTTCTAGAAATCGTTGAACTAAGTCTAAAATTAACAACAAGCATCTTCATCGTCGTTAATTAATCTGAATTATGTCATTAATCATTCAATTATGGGTGAAATGGGGGCATCGCTATATATGATAGGTATTTAAGGCTATCATAGGGGCCAAATGAGGTGTCTACAATATGCCCCTCTTTGGAGAGCAACATGTGGAGAGTTGTGCTCCAAAGAAAGTAGACACACCACTCATGACTCACGGGAGCTTTTGAGCTCGCGGGAGTGGCCATCTATGGATGTATGCAATTGCAAATTCATTCTAAAGATGAGGTTCACTTTTCTAGGATCAATCCTGATTCAGGGGGAAAAAGAAAAAGAAGAAGTTACATGCCTACTGATTTGATTGGAAACCCGAGATCCGTGCCTCGGTGCCCTTGGTATTGCCACGTGGCGGGTTGGGAACTGTGCCCCGGTTGCTGAAATTTAAAATGATGGCGGGAACTTTGCCCCAGTGGTCTGAATCAGAAGTCAATCTTTCGATTGGTTAAGTCATTATTAGAATTTCACTTGTTCATGCAATAGAGTTTAATTCAAATGGTCATATATAACATCTTTTAACTTTCATCCACAGTTGAATGTTTAAGGCATAGTTAAAACTAACTAGCAAAAATGGGGATCTTGAAGGCAATTACAAACATAGTTCAAGCAATAGTATGAGGTGCATATGAGAATGAGATGCATTTTTATTTTTATTTTTTTTAAAAGATGTTTGATTTTAAAACTCAGGTATGCATTGAAAAAGCTAAATCAACGAAAGACGGTCACCAGAATAACTGTCACTCTCTAGGAATCTTGGTCTTCACCCAAGCTTAAATGAGAACCTAGGATAGATTCGATCACCTTTTTGGTGCTTATCATGGAGAGTTTCAAGTTACACGGTTTCCATCTTCCAACGTCAAGATTTGAGTCGGCGAACGCACAATTCGTGAGAACACGATATTATGGTTGCCATACCGATTATAAGCGCTTAAGGGAGGCCTACAGTGACTCAGTTTCCAGACATGAAGTAAAATCATGAAAATCACAGTCAAGGGTACTTAGCTCCAGAGCTTTCCGTAAGTCCAACATTGGGGACCACTGCCATTTCCTTTCATCATTAGTTTGCCGAAGTTTGAGTCATCTACCTCCATCAGTGTACTTGAATGTCTTTCACCTTTGGTGTCTTCGTTTTTGCTTTGGGAGCCTGTATTGATCAAACACTAAAAGATTCTGCATTTCTCATTGTTAGTGCTTTGTAGTTCGAATTTCATTGATGGAGATGACATGCAATGCACAATGTCAGATGTATGCGTGATGGGACTAATGTGCCTGTGACGGGATCTTATGTGATGGGACAATGTTTGATTGACAATGTGCACCATTTCTTTGTGCCTCTCTTAACTTGCTTTCTCTCTCTCTCTTTTGGTTATTTATTTATTCTTTTTTTTTTGCTTGTTTTTTTTTTTTTTTTTTTTTTTGCTTGTGTTTTTTTTTGTTTTTTTGTTTTTTTTTTGTTTGTTTTTTTTTTTTTTTTGTTTTGTTTTGTTTTTATTTTGTTTTTATTTTTTTATTTTTTTCTTTCTCTTGTTTTTTTTTTATCATTATTATTTTTAATCATCGATCATCATTAATTCTTGTTCGGGTTCAACTTCTCAAAATTCTAGGACAATTTGGCTCAAAGAGGACTTTGGTTCTCTAAGGTGATAGATAGGCGCCACAGGGGTGGTGCCCAGCCTGTTCGAGCTTTGGTTCAAGGATTATGAAAAGAGACAGCTTGGGCGCCCAGGGGATGGTGCCTAGGCGGATTGCATGGATGAAGTTTGTCTCGAAGTAGAATGGTGGATTTGGAAGACAAGTCACCTAAACGTCCAAGAAGTGCTGCCCGAGATGCAGTCCTAGTCCGTTTTAGAATGTAGTTTTAACTTGAAGGAAGTAGGTTGCATTTCAAGTTGGTTTCGAAGTAGAATTCGAATTCAAGGCAATGTGTGACCTGGGCGGCCAAGGGGTGGCGCCCAGACTGCATTTTGAGTTGGTCTCGAAGTAGGATTCGTGTTCAGCCTATCGTACCCAGAGTCCTCGTTGGAATAGAAGCCTGACCTTTAGAGAATAGATGATCTGGGCGCCCGGGGTGTGGCGCCTACGTGGAATTGCATGTACAACACTTAGAGTCCCTGCCAAAGAGAAGCCCTGAATTCTAGGAAGAATGGGTGACCTGGGCGCCCAGAGGGTGGCGCCCAAGCTGCAGTTCGTGTACTTTTAAAATTCTCATGGGGTTCAGACTCTAATCTATATAAGTGTATCAAAGCCACGAATTTCCCACAACTCCTACTCTTTCAGACTTCGAATTTCAAAGCCTTCAAGCTCTTCCTTGCTCCCAAGTAAGTTTTCTCTTCTCCTTTTCTGCTTTTTAAGATGAATGGCATGTCTCATGTATATACTTCTAATTGTATGATTTTTTTAGTTGATCAACTTGGTATATGATTTCAGATTAAAGCATCCTTTTTTATTTGTTTTGTATGTTCTCTTTTTCTCCTTTTAAATTCGCTTTTATCCTCTTTGGGTTATGTGGTTGATCATTTTTTTATTTATTTTTTTTTAAATCCTTTTGATCATGTGTTGGCCTTTTTGTTTCTTTTTGTGTTTGGTGATTTTTACATCTGATATTTCAAGATTATGTTCAGTTTTCGTCATGCACATGCACAATCTTTGATTTGAATTTGAGCCTAGTCTTATGCTCTTGCGTATATGTTGGCTTTGTTTTGGTTGTGGTGATGTCTTGTCCCACGCTTTCTTTATTTAATTCATCAAGGCTGTTTTATGGCATAGGCAAGTCTGTCATTGTCAGATTTGGGGTGCCTTAGTTGAAAAACACCAACAGAGAAGGCTAGGCGCCACCCTGGTGGTGCCTATCTTTCCGATTCGCACTAAGGGCTTGTGAACCCAAATTTTGGGGCATCTTTTCATATTCTGGTTCTCTCCAGCTTCATAGTATGTTACGAAAACATGACTCAGGGACACTAAAGTCTTTAACTTGGCGAAATAATTATGTCCTTATGGGAGATATTTCAAGGCTGGGGTGGGCGCCACCCCTGTGGTGCCTAGCTGACTCTCTGTTTTTTTTTTTTTTTTTTTTTTATGAATGTTAAGATGTTGTATTGTATGGGAGTGTAGTTTGGACTTCTTGACTCTCCAGAGGGTTTGGGATAGCTTAGCAGTATCTCTGGAAGTATCTCCCATGGATTTGAGAAGGCCTAATAAAATTATCATGGCTAAACCCGTACCTTTTGCGGTGAATTCCTCAAAATAGACCTGGGCGCCACCCCTGGGGCGCCCAAGTGACCCCTTTTTTTTTTTATGTTGTTTTGGATTTCCTCTAATTATGAACTTTTCTGGGTTGTTTTTATTCTGTAAAGGGTTTCTAAAGCCTTGTGCATATGCCTAGAGGTCTTTTCTTATTCCAATGGTCGGCTCTCCGATCTTCTCATTCGTTGTTGATGGTGTTGAGGGTTCTTCCGCTTGCAAGCCCTACTCGCCAGGGGATGAATATTGGTCCCCTGAAGCTGACAAAATAGGGTATTATGACTCTGAGGAACGGGCAGAATTCTACCTCAAGCATGAATCCTCCTTGCCTGTTACCTATGATTGTGTTTTCCAATTTGAAGAAACTATGGACCAGCGCATTGTGGAGATTAGGCGCAACAGGTATGATTTACTGGCTATGAAGTACAAAGGTATCTGCAGGTTGTATGGGGATTTGTGTATTGTGGGCAGGACTGCTCTAAATAGGCTGAATGGTTATGATGGGCTTCTGGAAGACTTGCCATCTTTTGTCAAAAGCGTGCTCCAATCTCTCTTATGGAGCATGTTGGATGTCAGGGGGATGTTTGAAGTTTGGGAGGCTATGAAGTCTACCAACGAACGAGCTCCTATTGATGACTTTAACACCCTACACAGGCGGATGGATCAACTAGAACTCATGGTCATGTCTTGCCCTCACGAAGCTGAATCATCCGTTCCTAGGCGCTACAGGAAGTACTTCGAGATGCAAAACACTAGCCTCTCGGCGCTTATTCATCCGGTATGCACGGCTTATCTAAATGACTTCCAGCGAATTCGGGATATTTGCGGTGTCTTGAGGAATCCACCGGATAACTTGAAAGAAGTGCAAGGGCAACTCGAAGTTCATATCGTCGAAATGGAGGCACAGATGGCGCGCTTTCCTACTTTCAACGCGATGGTCCATCCATCCTAGGGGACTCACTAAAAGTTATTCTATCTTAGGCTAGGATTTTCTTTCAATAAGAGGTCAGGTCATTAGGACCATCTTAGTTAGTTATAAGCTCCACCTAGGGTATTGGGGGCAAAGGTTGTGACCTCTATTTTAGTCCATGTTTAGGATTCAATCGATTCAATTAATTGCTATAGTTATTGTTTTAAGACTCTTATTGGAGTTTAATAAAAGTTGATTTAGACTTTTCTTTTCCTCTTTTTTTTATTTTATTTTATTTTATGTGGTGATGTTTATTACTGAATGATGATGACATTTATGATGATGAGGTTAATGATGAGTTATGAAATTCGATGAGTCCAATTTTGTTAAGACTAAACCATAGTCATTAATAAAGATTGATTTTTATCCTAACCCGAGAGTGGATTATGTCTTAACTTCATCTCCATTGATGTTTAAATTAATGTCAGGTTTGATCTTTTTTTTTTTTTTTTTAGTTGAGTTGTTCTTTTTTTTTTTTTATAGTTGAGTTGTTCTTTTTTTTTTTTCTTTTATAAGAGGGCCCCACCACGTGATGGTGCTGGGCCACTATGCGCCCAGCACTGGGCGTTAGGTCATCATGATTGGGGCAGCCCCAATCTTTCCCCCTCTTTCTTTCATTTCTCTGTTTCCCTCTCTCCCTCTTCTTTTGTTTCTCTCTTTCGGTTCTTGCTTCAGGTGAAGTGCAGGGAAGAGTGAGCAGGGTGATAGCTGAGTGGAGAGAGAGAACAAGCAGCAATGCACAAGTCTGTCGTCGCCCAGGTAAGTGGGTCTTAACCTCCTTCTCCACTTCTTCTTCTTTCTATTTTTTTTTTCATGGTTGCTGTGGTAGCTTCAGGTGAAGTTCCAGTGAGCAGCAGTGGAGAAGAGGGAGGAGAGAGAAGGCCAGGTATGTGGTTTCATCCCCCTTCCATTTTCTATTTCCATTATCTTTCTTTTCTCTTCTCTCTGTTTTTTTTTTTTTTAGAATCTGTTTCTGCTATTTCAGGTGGAGGCCGAATGCATTGAGGAGAAAGGGAGGAGAGAGAGATTCAAGTATGTGGTTTTCCATCTTCTTTCCATTTCATTTTTGTTCTCTTTCTTTTCTCTTCTCTCTGTTATATTTTTTTTTTTTAGAATTTGTTTCTGGCAGCTACAGGTGAAGACCGAATGCATTGAGGAGAAAAGGAGGAGAGAGAGATTCAGGTATGTGAGTTCCATCCTCCTTCTTCTTCTTTTTTTTTTTTTCATTCTCTTTCTTTTCTCTTCTCTCTGTTTTTTTTTTTTTTTTTTTAGAATCTGTTTGCTGCTACCGTTTCAAGTTGTGTTTGACTAGGCTGAACAAGGAGATCGACAACAGAGTGAGGGGACGAGGAAGGAAAGGGAGAAGAGGGAAGGGGCATTTGCAGAGCTTGGTAACCCAGGTATGTGGGTCTCATTCTTCCTTCTTCTTTTTTTTTTCATTCTCTTTCTTTTCTCTTCTCTCTGTTTTTTTTTTAGAATCTGTTTATGTTTGCTGCTGCCGTTTCAGGTTGTGTTTGACTGGGCTGAACAAGGAGACCAGCAACAGAGTGAGGGGAAGAAGAAGGAAAGGGAGAAGAGAAAAAGGGGGTGTTTGACAACTTGGTGGCCCAGGTATGTGGGTCCCATCCTCTTTCATTCATTTCTTATTTCTCTCTTTTATTTATTATCATTATTATTATCATTTTGGACGATGGCTGCAACATGGGGTTTTGGGGCTCGGTTTTGGCTATTGGCAGCCATGGGTGTGGTGGATTTTGGTGAGGGAAGAAGGAATGGAGCTGTCCTAGCTATGATGTTGACAATCCCAACCCCCTTGATCCAAATTTGAAAGGTTATAGAGTGGGAATCCCTTGGCGAAATTGGTTTGGGTGGAAAATAGGCATTCATTGTGGTTAGTTGGGATATGTGGGATGATGAGGAGTGAGGTCTGGCGTGACCTATGGAAGCTAACAGGTGTAGTGGAGATTGTTTGAATTTATTGAACGTTCCATTGGCTTTAAATGAGAATGTGGTGAATAAGATTTAGACTCCTAACATAGATCTCAGTCACTGTGGGGAAGTGGTTTGGGCTTTTTTCTCTTCTTGGTTGTTTTCTATTTATCTATTTATTTTTTATTTAGGGGTATGTCTGAGTTTGTGGAGCGCTTGTTTTGACTTGTTCCTTACACCATGGTGTGTTTTATTTTTATTTTTTATGCTCATTTCTATATTTGTAATTATGTTGGAAACTTTCTGCTCTTTTGTCTCTATTATTTTTTTTTAATTGTTTATTTTATTATGTAGAAGAGTAAGCTTGGTAATTGAGGGGTGTGGTGGTGATGGCTAGGGTGAGTTGGTTATGATGTGATGGGACAAAGGTTATGGGTGTTGTTTTAATTTAAATTGTGATTCGGTTATTCATTTTTGTTTTTTTTTTTTATCTTTATATATTTCTCGTTGTTGTGGTTGTCATTGTTTCCCTTCCTCCCTTTTTCTTATTTGTATGATGTGACTGTGGGACGGGATGTGATTCAGCCTAATGTGTATGTCGAAATGATATAGTGGTGATGAGGCAGAATGAGAGGTGTGAAGTTTGGGCTAAGTTGGAAGAGTTGGGTTGGGATGAATGAGTTTTCATTTCTTTTCAGGCTTATAAAATGTGTTTTAATGAGGGTAGCTCAATAAATGGGATTCGTTTTGTCTTAATCTTTTGGTTGGACCAATGGTCATGGTCTCTTATGCTTATGGGGACTAACATTATTCCCCCATGCTCAACTTCTCATTTTGGCTTTGGGTACAGGTTTGTCAGATGGCTAGGACTAAGGAGACTTGTAAGCGCACTCCTATGTCATCAGACACTGTGGAAGGGGCCGGGGTAGATCAAATCATTACTCCCCCGAAAAAGAAACAGAAGTGTGAGGACAAATCGGAGAAGAAGCCTCACCTTTCAGACGAGATACGAGCTGGCCGGGTAAACTCTTAGCTGTCTTTATAAATCTCATACTTTGTTGGCTTTCATTATTATTGACATCCTTTCCTGTGATGTTTATCTTGCAGCTTGTCCCTTTTGCCCAGGCTAGGGTGAGTTGGTTACAGATGAGGGACTGGTGGACCGAGCTCCCTAATCACTTAAAAGATCGGGTCCGAGCGATGGGGTTCGGGGATTTCATGTCTATTGTCGCCTTCCGCACCGACCATGCTCTCATTTGTGCTCTTTCCGAGAGATGGAGGGATGAGACACACACTTTCCATTTCCCGCCCGGGGAAATGACGATTACACTTGAGGACATTGCGCGTTGCTGGGGGCTGAGGGTGACAGGCCTCCCTGTTTTCTCTAGAGCGAATGATGCCAAGGCTTCTATCACTCGATTACGCCTACATAGGATGTTCGGGGCTCGCCCCCAGTCCGGTGTGGGTCAGATTGACGCCGAGTGGCTGAGGGAGGCATACAGCCCAGAGAGGAAGAGAATCCTAAATAGTAAGTATTCCATTGTTGCCTTTGTAGCATCATATCTTTCTCTTCTGCTGCTCCTACTAATCATTCCTCCCTGCTTTATTTTAGAGTGGGCTCGGAACCAGGCGGACTTTCTTGCCAAGTTGAGGGCAAGGGTACCGGATTTCGAAGGCTTGCCGGTTAGAGGATGTGAGGGAGGTCCTGTCCCCACAACGGCCGGGGCTCGGGCCGATGCTGGTAACATTTTGTCCCCTCTCCTTTAGATTGATTCAGAGTAGAAAAAATACCCGTGACACCTGCATATTCGATATTTATCCTTTATTAACAGTGTTCATAATTCCTTTGACAGGTGAGGGCCCTTCTTCTGGTGGATCCCGATCTGCGGCCGGCCCTGCTGATGACGATGTAGTAGTGGTGGATGCGATTGAGAATGATGATGAGGTGGACGGGAGTTATGATGAGGATGCAGATTATGATGAGTTGGAGGGTGAGTTTATCGCATCTGACGATGGAGATGATGAGATTGATGATGGGGACAGTGAGGATGAGGGGGTGAGACCTCGCCGAGTTGTTTCTATTGACTTTGATGAGAGGAGAGATGGAGGTGCGGGTAGAGGTGACGAGGGCGACGACGTCGGACCCTCTGAGCGTAAACACTCGATCTAGTTTCTTTTAAGTGATCTCTAGCGTCTTGTATGCTTCTCATCCTTGTTTCTTACGTTCTTTCTCTCTTGCTGCAGGGTATGAATGGCGGGAAGTGCCGGTTGATGGGTACGCTCGCCGAAAGAGGGTAGGGATACCTTGTGAGGTTTTCCCGGTCACGAGTGAGTACCGAAGCATTTGGTAGCTACTTTGTTCCTTATTCTGATTATATAATGAATTTCTTATGTCAATTTGGTATTGTGCAGAGAAAAAACAAGGGAGGCAGTCTGAAGTTCGTTTGAGGAGACCCAGGCTGGTTTCGGCACGATTGGGTGATGATGAGCATCTCCGGGCTTTCCTTCTGTTCTTTTTGGGGAGGTGTCTCTTTGCCAACGTGACCGGCAATAGAGCGTCCGGTACTCTCATTCGGTTTGTACAGGACCTGGATAAGGTCGGCGACTATGCTTGGGGCGAGGCCACCCTTGCCTTTCTTTTCCATAGTCTAGACTCAAGGTGCCGCCTCCAGCCCGGATGCAAGAGCCTTCGAGGGTTCGTGCCGATCCTACAGGTTTAAACCCTATCCCCAAATGTGGTGACCTATTGTAGTCCACCCTTTCTTATCATGGGTCATTTTTCGTCTTTTGTAATAACTAAGCTTTGGTTGTGTATAGATATGGGTTTGGGAGCATATCATCCAGTGTCGGCCTGTGCGCTTGCCTGCGAGGTTGAGTTGTACTCCCCGGGCTTCGCAGTGGTATCCTAATGCCAATTTGCGGAGTTTTGCCGACATTCTACCTCCTGAGATGGCGGAGCGTATTAAGGCTCTAGGAATGAGACCGGGCGAGCAAGGTTACTGGTTCATCTTAAATGAGTTGAAAAATCACGAGGTATGCTCCTTTTCTCTTTTTCTTTGTCATGTTAAATGTCTGCCTCTCTCTGTTCTCATTTGCTACACATCACGACTTGTCAGGTGATCTGGCAGCCCTACCGGGGTGGTCCGGATGATGAGATGGCTGTTGTGCAGGAGGGGCGTACACTATTTGAGAGGGACATTTGGCTCCACGCTCCCCAGGTGGCGGTCAGGTTGGTTGTCAGCCGAGTTGCGCGCCAACTGGGACACCATCAGGTTGTCCCTGTAGAAAAGTCTATCATGCATCGGTCGTATCCAGGGTCGGGTTTGAAAGCATTCAAACGCCGCCATCCGTGTCGGAAAGAGATAAAAAATTGGAGAAGGAAAGGGAGGAAGGCCACCTTCGGTGTAGATGCTAGTGCCTGGAGTGACTATGAGGTATATTGGAGGACAGCTTTGCATCGGTATATACTCCCAGAGTCGTATTCTTGTGGGGCTTCGTATTCTATTAGTAATTGCGCGGAAGCGGCTGAGGCCTCGTCATTGGCTCGGGTAAGCATTGAAATTTTGTTTGCTCTAATGTTGTCTTCCTTTTTTTATCATTGCTAACATCGTTTCTTCTTTTACTTTTCAGAAGGAGATACCGGCTGTAGCAAGGGATTGGCAGGCACGTCCATCATCCGAAGGACGGGGCGAGGTGAGGGCTTATGAGGTTTCCAACTTCAATTATGAGCATTGCAATCTCAACGATTCATGCTCTTCCCATTCTCTAACCGTGGCTCTCATGTGTGACAGGGGACGTCTGGGTGTGTAGCGTCCGATGCGGAGTCCATCCTTAGGGGAGAAACACTTCGACTGTCTCACCTAGTGGAGAAGAAGGTATGACTTCTTGATTTAGTGTTTGAATCCAATGGTGCTTATCTCCATAGTAATGTTGATCATTCTCGATGTAACGGCATGGTTTATATTTCATAGGATACGGAGATCGTGAGACTGAGGGCACTATTGACAGCTGAGAGGGTACGAAAATTGTTAAACCTAATTAGCCACGTGCTACCTTATTTATACTTTCCTTACTAAAAATGCTTTGGTAACAGGAGCGCCGCCGGGAAAACGAAGCGATCATCGAAGCGTTGGCGGATTCTCGCGAGGTATGAGGTCATGGAGTTATTTTTTCATTTTGAATTTGTGTTTATGACCTTTGGTTACTATGCAGAGCAACAGAGAGCAGGACATGTCCGAGGTCACGAGAATTCGATTGGAGAGCGATCTTTTCACTCTACAGGCGGAGGTGGACCGACTGCGGACTAGCGAGGTTTGCATTTTGTTTCATCGCTCTTGTGTTCAAGACGTATAATGACAACTCTTAACCCTTTCTATTCGTGTTCCTCAGGCAGAGGCTCGTGGCGAGCGCGACGGAGCGTTTGCAGAGAGAGTTGCTTCTATGGCACAGGTATGAGCGCTTCTCATGTGATATTTCAATCTTAATTCCTCATCCATTGTTGATGTTGTTTATAATTTTGCTGTGTGCAGGTTGACGAGTTACGTGCCAGGCTTAGGAGCTTTGAGGCCCTTGCGCAGGTAAAGGTCTTTTCTTCTTTTAAAATTCCATGTTTGATGCTACAAGGTTTGTTGAACGTAATGTTTCTATAAACGTTGTACTGTAGAGCGGTGCTATCGTTGCTTCTATTCCTCCACCTCCTAGCTGGGGCGAGGAGAAGGCCATTATTCATGATCATTACGCTCGGCGCATGGATCGCATGGAGCGACAACATGATGAAGTGGTTACTGATTTGCGGGGGCGTCTCGCTAGACTTCATCGGAGGGCAGAGGAGAGAGGTTATGCATTCTCAGACTCGACCCGCACTCCTTCTCAGCGTGCTCCTGGTCCGACCTCATTTGCTTCGTCGGCTCGCCGTGATGGAGCCGCTCCATAGAGTCATCGTTCTTTGATCGATCTCCCCAGGCTGCATCATTAGTGTATCCTTGTTCCATGTATCCATATTTGCTAGTCATGTATTTATGTTGTTTCACCCCATCTTTGGCTTATGGTGAGAGCTAATATGTATTTGATGTATGTTGTGCATACGTGTATTATGTATGTGTAGTTGAGATAGTGTGCTTGATGCTTTAGAAGTGCCATGGGAATGTGTTTGATTGATAAGGAGTTGTTGTGGGGTACCGGGGAATATATGAAGTGTTTTTCTTTCACAGGTAACAGGTTTTGTGTATCTGGAAATTTTCCGGGGTCTAGAAAACAAGGGGAAGTGCTGCCGAAATTTTTCTAAAATTTCTCGAATTTCGTGCCTCAGCAAAAAAAAATCTCATGGAATAAGAATAATAGCAATCTGGGATAGACAAGATGAGGTATAATAGACCAAATGAATGCAATCCCATGCCAATTTTGACCTAGAGAGGCAACATGGCCACAAGGTTCTCAAACAATGAGGAGTGCCTGAGTGTGTTAAATTTGTGGCCTAAGCAATTCTATGTTCTTAGAGCATTTACATCGTCAGCAATAAATATTAAGGCAAGAGCTCAAGATATTTGCATTTTCAAATCAAACATGATATCATAAAGGGTGTGTATAGCATACATCTATAATCATTATATATCATAACAACCATAATTCATACTTCCCAAGTTTGGTCATCAGCATTTTGACCTTTTCTAGTTATGAGGAGTTGTGTGCAAAATAATACCCGTAGATAATATATAAAAAAATGCCCCAGCTTGTGGGATGTTATGAATGTAATCGGGGTTGGTTTCCCTGCAAGGTCTCAAAGCAAATTTGTTAGTTTAATATTTTTAGGCCCCCTACATAATTTAGCTAAGGTGGCATCTTTCTTTCTCGGTAAAAATGTCAGGGGGCCATTTTGGCATTCAAGCTTTGGGAAAAGAGATGGAATTAGTACCTTAGTGTATGTGTTCTTTCCTGCATTCACTCGGAAATGGTTAACAACAAAAGCATGCATGAGGTGAGGCTGTGTGCAGTCCAGTGAGTGTTCGTGGCAATCGTGTATGCGATGAAAGCCCATATTGGGAAGCCGTGCAAGATAGATAGATAGATATATACATATATATAAAAAATGCCCCAGTATAAGACTAGTGTTCATTTTGGCAGTGGGCAAGAAAGTATCCTCGTTCCATGATTGTCACCTTGGCGGTAATGTGATACTCCCTAACCATCATTTGGAGGTCGAGCCCTCATAAGCCCTCCCCTTGTAGCTGCTTAGTCTTTTCGGTTGAAGTTCAGAAAGCACTTGACTGTCCTTGGGGCTCGTTCGTGAGTTGTGTTTGTGTGTGGGGTGGTAAGTCTCCGTGCCTCCTTAGTGCTGTGGCTTTCGACCACCTTCTGCTCAGTTCATAAAATGAGTACCCATGTCACTCCAGCGGGCCTAATTCTAATAGAGATTTTTTTTTTTTTAACATGTAACTGTGCAATGTCTAGGTCCTTTTAGCTTTCTAATTGACCCATGTAACGAGCATTAGGCCAATGACTCCCAAACCAGACGGCTTTAGGGCACTAGGTACATAAATACCCTTGCGGGCTTACTGGCTCGAGTTAAAAAGGCTACGAACCCAAACTAATCACATTTTTTATTTTTTTTAACATGTAACGGCGCAATGTCTAGGTTCTTTAAACTTTCTAATTAACCCATGTAACGAGCTTTAGGCCAGTGACTCCCAAACCAGACGGCTTTAGGGCACTAGGTACGTAAATACCCCTACGGGCTTACTGGCTCGGGTCAAAAAGGCTACGAACCCAAACTAGTTACGAATATATATAGTTAACTCTTTTTTTTTTTTTTTTTTGCAAATGGTTGAAAAGCTTTCATGACATGGGCAAACTCACCTTCAAACCTTCACATCGAATGGCTTTAGCCGTGCCGAATTTGTGCCGGGCAGACTCACCTATTTGTGTATTTTTAAGTGTTAGTGTGTGTCCGAGTTCCAAATTTGATCAGAGTGCATTTCTTCGGTCTTCCTATGAGATTTCTACAACTACACAAAAGGGCAAGGATGGTCATATGCTACAAGAAGTGAGGAAGGGTCATACTGTGTACCTTTTCAGGTACATAGCGTTCCATGGATAGCAGAGATCTTCCCCTTCTGCATTTACTAGTCTGTATGCATTTCCAGGATATGCTTCTTTAATTACATAAGGGCCTTCCCAATTGGGTCATAACTTACCTCGGGGATGCGGAAGCTGAGAAGGAGCAATGCGTTTCAGCACGAAATCGCCAACTTTGAATTTTCTTTCTTTGACATGTTTGTCGTAGGGTCTGGCAATCCGCTTCTGGTATACCTGTGCGTGCTCTACTGCTTTCATTCTCCTTTCGTCAAGTAGGTCCAGCTGAAGTAGCAATGCTTCTCTCCTTTGGTCCTCTGTCATGTCTTCATCTAGCTGGATGCGTGCATCCAGCGACGGGTGAAGGACTTCAAGGGGAAGGACTGCTTCCATTCTGTAAGTCAAAGAGTATGGGGTTTCTCCAGTGGGAGTTCTTATTGAGGTTCGATACGCCCAGAACGCTTCGACCAAACGGTCTGGCCAATCACTACCTTTGGTGGTTTGCACAGTCTTCTTGATGATCTTTAGTAGGGTCTTGTTGGTTGCTTCGGCTTGACCATTTGCTTGGGGATAGTATGGGGTTGAATGATGTAGTTCTATGTTATATTTTGTACACAACTCGTTCATTTGTTGGGATATGAATTATGGACCATTGTCTGTTATGAATGCCTTAGGGATGCCAAACCTAGCTATTATATTCTTTTTAATGAATTTGACTACGGAGGTTGCCTTAATATTAACATATGCTTCTGCTTCTGCCCATTTAGTGTAATATTCTGTTGTTGTTAATATGAATGCCTTATTTTGTGTGTTCTCTACAGTAGAGGTCAGGGGTTCTATGATATCAAAAGCCCAAGTCGAGAAAGGCCATGGAGCGGTGGTAGGGTGAAATGATGATGCGGGGGCATGAATTAGGTCAGCATGCAGCTGACATTCTTTGCATCTTTTGACATAATTGACTGAATCTGATTCTAGGGACGACCAATAGTAACCTAAACGGATGATTTTCTTAGCTAACATCTGGCCGTTGACATGTCCTCCGCACTCTCCTGAATGTGCCTCTTTAACTATCTCTTGCCCTTCTTCTATGGTCATGCATCGTAAGAGAACTCCACTAAATGATCTACGGTACAATAGCCCTGCGACTATGACATATCTCTGAACCATATCTCTTAATGCTCTTTTATCCGATCGGGTGGCGTAGTCAGGGATGTAGCCATCATGCAGGTAATTCCAAATATCATAGTACCACGGGTGGTCATCTTCCAGGTCATCATCATGTTGTATGCGAGCTAAGATTCCTTCTTTAGGTTTAGAATCTTCTTCCTGATCGGACTCTTCAGTCTTGGCTTTCTTACTCCTATTTTTCGAAACTTTCAGTAGGATTTCGGCGGGGTTCCCCTTGGTCAGGTCTATTGGTTTGACGGACGGAGAATCTAGCCTTCTAATCAGAAATTCTTTGGAATCCTTATCATCAGGCATCTCTATGATTGAGGGTAAAATCGCTAATGAGTCAGCCAATCGGTTCAAGGCGCGGGGGATGTAGAGAAATGAAATCTTCTTGAATTTTGACATCAGCTCTTTGGCTTTCTCATGGTAGTGTGCAAGCTTAAGGGCGCTAACCTTCCATTCTCCAGCTATTTGGGAAATAACGACTTTAGAATCACCGAAGACTCTTAGCTTATCAACACCTAGGGCCTAGGCTTCTCTCAACCCTGCTGATAAGGCTTCGTACTCCATCGTATTATTGGTTGCTGGAAATCCGATTTTATAGGCCATTGGGATGACAACTCCTTCCGGGTATAATAACAATACACCAACTCCTTTTCCATTTTGATTCAAAGCCCCATCAAAGTAAATGGTCCATAAATCATCATCCTTTGCTTCTTCAACGTCTGCAAATAAGATACTTTCGTTGGGGAAATCAGTTCTAACCGGTTCATACCGTGGCAGAGGGAGGTGTGCCAGATGGTCGGCAATTGCTTGTCCCTTTATAGACTTCTGGGTAACATAGGTTATGTCAAACTCTGCCAAGAGCATTTGCCATCGCGCGACTCTTCCCGAAGTAACGGGTTTCTCGAAGATGTATTTTAAGGGGTCCATTCTGGCTAAGAGTTTGACCTGGTGAGCTAGAAAGTAGTGTCTCAGTTTCTGGGCGGCCCAAACTACGGCTAAGCAAGTTCTCTCCATTGGGGAGTATTTCCTTTCGTAGGGTAGGAGAGATTCACTCAGGTAATAAACCGCGTTCTCTTTCCTCCCAGTCTCATCATGTTGACCCAGGACCATGCCTATTGCAGACTCTGTCGCTGACACATACAAAATGAGGGGCCTATGTTTAGCAGGGGGCTTCAGGACAGGAGGACTCAATAGATATTTCTTTAGATCTTCAAATGCCTTTTGGCAGTCTTCATCCCAATGATATTCCACGCCTCCTTTTAATAATTTATAGAACGGCTCACATCTTTGTGAATGCTGCGAAATGAATCTTCTGATGAATTGTAGTCGCCCTATTAGGCCTCTTAACTCTTTAAGGTTCTTTGGGGGCGGCATTTCAAGAATGGCCTTTACCTTAAAAGGATCGACTTCGATTCCTCGATTACTTACCATAAAGCCTAGGAGTTTTCCAGAGGATACTCCCAAAACACATTTCTTCGGATTCATCTTTAGTTGGGTGTCCCTGGATCGCTGAAGAACTCTCCTGAGAGCCGTGACATGTGTTTCACGTGTCTTAGATTTGATCAGAATATCATCTACGTAAACCTCCACACAGTCGTGTATCATATCATGAAATATTGCCATCATGGCCCTTTGATAAGTAGCGCCGGCATTCTTCAAGCCGAAAGGCATAACAATATAACAATAAGTCCCCCAAGGTGTGGTGAACAAGGTTTTCTCCTGATCCTCTGGTGATAGTCTGATTTGGTTGTACCCTGACTAACCATCCATGAATGATAGCATAGCGTGCCCTGCGGTATTATCAATAAGCACGTCGATGTGAGGTAAAGGGAAATCATCTTTGGGAGATGCCTTGTTCAAATTTCGAAAATCAATACAGACTCGGACGCGTCCGTCTTTCTTCTTCACCGGGACTATATTGGCAACCCATTGAGGAAACAACACAACCCTGATGAACTTCGCCTGGTGGAGTTTGTCAACCTCCTCTTTTACTTTCAGTGCAACATCAGGGAGCATTCTTCTCAATTTTTGTTTAACCGGTCTAACATTTTCCTCCAATGGGGTCCTGTGTTCCACTAGGTCTGGCGCGAGTCCGGGCATGTCATTATAATCCGATGCGAACACGTCTTGATATTCTCTTAGGACCTTAAGGATCTCGTTCTCTTCCTCAGGTTCTAGGCATGCACTGATTTGGACCTGCTTGGGTCTTTCGTCCGTTCCCAGATTTATCTCTTTCGTCTTTTCGGCAGCCGCTTGTGTTTCTTTGTCAAACTTCTTAATTACTCTCCTAAATTCATCTGAAACTTCATCATCCCCTTCTTCAGTGTCTACTAATTCGTAAACACCCATTCCATCATTGATGTTCACATGTTGCACAGAAGGTTCGGGTTCTGGAATGACAGGCAGAGATTCGCAGCCTAACTTCTCGATGTTTGTCATAATTTCTTCTAGTCGAGACTGCTCCACTGTGGGTATCTTCCATCGCCTTAGGTTGCCCATATTCGGATGATGATCACAGTCTTCTACTCCTACGTTTCCTATGTTTTTGGGTTTTCTATTTTCTAATTTTTTTGGGTTTTTGGGGTTTTCTAATTTTTTGGGATTTTTGGGATTTTCTAATTTTTTAGGATTTTTGGAATTTTCTAATTTTTTGGGATTTTTGGAATTTTCTAATTTTTTGGGATTTTTGGAATGATATGGTACAAGTGAGGTTGAAGATGGGCTATCTACTGAGGAGGATCCTCCCCGCTGGCGTGGCCAGGCAGTGGGGCGTTATACCACTTCGTGATCATTGAGGTCATCAGTTTCCCAAACTTCGTGGTTCTTTCGAGAGGAGTCTTCTCGCCAATGGCGCCAGGCAACGGGCCAATATACCACTTCTTCGCTAGTAGGGTTTTCGATTTCCCACGTCTCGCGACTTTCTCGGACTTCGGCGATCGGCGTTTTTTTTTGGGTAGATGAGTTAATTCACTCGCATTCAGCATGTTACAAGATAGGGTCTGGAATCTCGGATCGATAGTGTGGTCTATATTGTTCACTCCTTTTGGTGAATGGAGCTCTTTCCAAGTGCCGAAGATTTCCTCGTGAGTCTCACTTTCAGATGAAGTCGAATCTTCCCAATCTTCTACTAAAACGGTCTTGCCTTTATCATTTGGATCCAAATTGTAGCATCCCCTTCCGAATGGAAGTGTGTTGGGGTCCAAGGTTTTGTCATGCTTCATGAAATGTTCATTTAAGGTCCAGTCCTCTTGTTTATACCTTATGTCATTGTATGTGTCGTACCCTAATCCTTCTGCTCTCGCCCTAGGGTCCGGTATGTAAGGGTCGGTAATGCCTTCTCCATTCTTTCCTAGCCCAAATCCGGGTTGATACCCCATCTTCTTCATTAGAGTCCATCCTCGAGCTTGACCTTCGTTGTCAAACATCGGATTTTGCGGGGAGGATAAATCGGAAAACATATTTTGCACAGGGTCCATATCCATCAAAGAGATGAGAGGATCGACCTTGTACCCATGAATCTTGACCTCTAGTGTAATGGGAGCAGGTTGTAAGGTCGGGAGTATTTGAAGTTCTTCCGGTTCAATGACAGGTGGGTCTCCCATCAATTTCATGATCTTACCCAAATGGGGGAATTTGACGCATTGGTGTCGGCCTGACATAATGGCATTCATGTGCTTCAACCATCGGCGTCCCAAGATCAAATTAAAAGTGGCAGGGATGTCCATAATATAGAATTCTTCTGGCATTGAAATTGGGCCCGCTTGGACTAATAACATAATTTTTCCACAAACAGTTTTCTTATTCCCGTCATAACCAGTTACGACCATAGGGGCTGGAATTAAGTCCTTTATTATGAGCCCTAAGGCTTTGTAGGTTTTCAACGGACAAGTATTCAGTGATGCACCAGTGTCAACCAAAGCTCCTGACATTTCCTTCCCTGCTATCTTGACTGTTAGATGTAGGGGAGAGGTTCTCCCCTCAGGTGGTATTTCCTTTAATTCTTCCTCAGTAAAAGTAATGGCAGGGAACGAAGCTCCCGGGGCCAAGGCTGAAATAGATGTTCTCAATTCTTCTGGAGTTATGCCTACCGGGACTTGTAAGCGTGTAATAGCCTCAAGTAATTGTTGCTGGTGTTTGGGGGAGGTTTTAATCAGATCAAGGACAGTTACTTTAGCTGGGATCTTTGTGAGGTGTCCTAAAAGGTCATATTCTATCCCTATTTCTATCGAACTATAAGCTCTTTCATCAACTATCTCCTCAACCTGAATATTGGGATTTTGCGAATCTAAGTTCTGAGAAACAGGGTGAGGGGGTAGTCGGGGAGGACGGATCCGTCCAGATCGTAAGTGGGCCTGAGACGCATTTGTGTCTGGGTAAGGATCTGGTTGGGAATTCGTGATGATCGGCGATTCTCGGTCGTTTGGCTCATCAAAATTTACCTTGTAAAGGTCAGGGGAGTCAACGATCGTATCCATCCCTGAATTGAAGATTTTGAATTTAGTCTTCCCATCCCATGGCGTGATGTATTTTCGATAATCCTCTTCTTCAAAGAAATCACCATGACATGATTGGCTATGGTTTACACTCCCTTGGGCCGGGGCATCAATGTGTTGGTGCTCTATTACGGCGATGTTTATTAATTGGGTCTGTGGGCCCTGTCCAGAGGTTGACGCTCCATGCTGAGGTAAAGGGTTTGTATAAATCTGCATGTTGGGAATATTTTGTGTGGGATTTGTGGTTGGATTTTGATTGGGAGGGGCATTCCGTGGATCATTCCCACCTATTGGCCTAATGTTACTCTAATCAATTCTACCTTCATCATTGAGATCATAGATCAAATCTCTAACCGTATAGCATTGGGTGAGGTCATGACCTAGCATCCTATGGTAGGCTCAAAACTTAGTCTTGTCTAGGTGTTCGGACTATGCCTGCGGTCGTTCTGGCGGAAGTTGGAGGGCATTCTGATTTAAGAGAGACCAGAAGACAGCAGTCCATGGTTGAGGAAGGGACGGGTAGTTTGCCCTTTTAGGTCCGAATCTTCTTCTATTTCCATTGTTCGGGTTATTTTGGTTGCCATTGTTGTCTCTATTGTAATTGAAGGGGACTGTACTATAGTTGGGTTGAGGATTCGCGTTCTGGTTTTGCGGCGGAGCTATCGGGTTCGAGACTGGCTGTATGGGATTAGGATTTTGGTTTTGATTCACTGGAGGCCCTTGGTTTCTTGGTGGTTGGTCATAACTTTGATTATTTCTCAGAGGGTTTCGGTAGTTCTGATTGTTCCGCTGATAGTTTTTATTATTTCTCTGATAATTCGAGTTACCACCTTGGAAGTTGGGATTGCCATTTTGCCCTGAGTTTTGGTGTTGGTTAAAGCTAACGCTGGTACGCTCCTGATACGGTCGGTAGACCTCTTCCCGATTCAAGCTAACTTCAGGGGTCCTGCGGATCTCTGGTTGGGTGGTTGTGCCTACCCTACGCGTGTTCTTTTTATGGTCAATGATGGTGTTCAATACCCCTTCATCTAGATTTTGCTTCATCCTAGATAACCTACGGTACAGGCCACTCCAACTAACGACCTCCCCAATTGTCATCAGGGCTCTCATGGGATCCTTCATGTTCGATATGGCCATTCTTACTTGTTCTTCCTCTTGCATGTTGCAATCTGACCGTGCGAATTGGTTTTGCCATCTCACTGCAAATTCCTCATAGTCTTCATTGTTCTTTTGTTTGAGATTAGCTAAGTCATGCCATAAGGGTTTGTTTTTAGTTAGATGCTGGTATCGCGCTAGAAATTTCTCCACTACATCCTCGAAGGTATTGATTTCATGGGAAGGCACGGATGTATACCAAGTCAATGCATCTCCAGTTAACGATTCCTGAAAATAATTTATGAGCATGGAGTCATTGTTTGCGATGGCACGACACTTGTTGCAAAACGAGACTAGGTGATGCTGAGGGTCAGTAGTCCCATCATAAGGTACGAACTTAGGGGCTCTAACAGGGAAAGGTGACCTCTCTTTTTCCTCCTTTTTGGTAAAGTCGTAGAATCCTAGTTTCTTGCCAGTTGAACTCGAGGATTTCCTTTTAATTTCGTTCTTGAGTTCCTCCACATTTTTCTGCAACTCCTTGAATGCTAGAGGATCTAGATATTGAATTGTCTGTGGTTGACATTCTCTTTGTGGTTCTAGCGAAGTAGGGGCGTAGGCCGGTTCTTGGCATTGGCCTTGGAAATAAGGTTGCGAGATAGGCTGATAACTTTGGTTCAACTGAATCCCCCCATGTGTAATCGGTTGTCCCCTATATGGGTCAACTATTGGGCTTAAAGTGGGTGGTTGATATGCTTGCTGATAGCGCGACTCATTCACTTGGTGTGTTTGATAAGGATTTCCAATGCTCGTGGGGTTAGTAACTTGCACGTTCTGGATTGGGAGGTTCTGTTTCGCATTGGGCATTTGATAGATCGGGACTGTTTGATTTTGATAAGTGAGAGGCCCCCTCTCGTATTGAGCTGATTGGGGATATAACATACCAGCGCCAACCGTCACAGGATTGTAACGAACTTGATCCGTTGGTGGAGGAACCATTGCTTGGAATTGGGGCCGAGCCATCTCGTGTTGCCGGTAGGCATCTAGCGCTCCTATATGTGTCGAAGGGTTTTGGTGCGAGATGCTGGATGTCGCCAATCGACCCATGTTCATTGGACTATGACTTGTCTGGTGATATGCGTTTTCATTTATCACAAGAGTCTGGGAAGGTGCGATGGCCCTAACCGGGGTTATGATAGGTGCGTCAGTAGCCATCCCGTATTGTGGGATAGAGGAGGTGATTGGCTCGGTTTGGCTGATTATGGAAGAATAGGGTATAACCTGTGAGACAACAGGATCACTTGCGCGAAGAAGGTAGTCTATTGATGAAACGTTATCATGGACCCTATATCTTATAACTTGGCCGGTAGGACTGACCAGATCTGTGTAAGTCACCCCTGAATGCGAGGAGAAATGATTCTCTCTCGATGAAGGAGATGGGGTGGATGTATTGGAATGATTCCTTCCCATTGTTATGGTATTGACTGGTAACGGGCCTCCTTCGAAAAGGGACCGTCTTATCTGTTGTGGGTCATGGCTTGAAGCTGCCAAGGATCCATCCAATACCCTAAAGGGTTCTACACTTTGCATGGTTTGGTGTGACTCGCCAGTGGTGCGGATCAATAGTGGGGGTGAGAGGGGTTGAAAGTCGGACATTCTGAACGTCTGACCCTCCATTTGTAAAGAAATGCTTAAATGAGAAGAGAGAGAATGAGAGGAAGAGAAGAGCACTTGTTATGTAGCTTTGTTGGTGAAGGTTTGTTTCTTATGGTGAAATGGGGGAAAGCTTAGTGGACGGTGGATTTGGACCTTTGGTTTAATTTTCAGACTGCTCATAACAACCCTAAACTGAATGGGACACGGACATCAGATCATTGATTGGATGTTCGTGTCTTAGAATATTACTCTAGGAAGACCCAAATAGGTGACAGGAAAACATAAGAGGTCCCATCACGATCGCCAGGCTGTCGGATGTGAATTTCGACCCCCCCAATTTTCCTCTCCAAGAGAGGCATGGTTTGGGGAAATCTCCATTCATCTATATATATGCTATTTAAATTTTACATCGAAAATGAGGATTCCGACTACCCTCAAAATCGATGGATCACAATCGCCAGCTACGGTACGGCCGTAACACCGTTCTTTGACAAAAGTCGAAGAAATATGGGGAGAAAAAATAATAAGGTGGGTTCTTCCTCTCGTCTAATGTGCTGCCGGCAACACACGACGGTTGTCCTGTCACATTAATCTGGGTCTCTTTAATTTAGGTCAATTCAGGGTCAAGAGTTAAAGTCCTAATAAAGGTTAATCCTCACATAGCATAATCGTAGTATATCCAAGTAAAATAAAATAACTAGAATAAAGAAAGTAAACTAAAAGAGGGGGAGGTGCCAAATATTTAAGAAGAGGATCGGCCCCGTTCCCGGGTACCCCCTTCTGATCCGTTGGCAAAATAGGGTTTAAAGGCTGATTTTTCAAACCAAAATGATGATGCAAATGAGACTTTGACTTGTGATTTCTGTGTTTTTCGTGTGCGATACACGAGTGATAAAAGTAAAAGGCCGATGGGCCGTAATTGATTGAAGGTGGCCGATGGGCCAGGATTGATTGAAAATGGCCGATGGGCCAGTGTTTATTTTAGGGTGGCCAATGGGCCGTGATTGATAAAAGTGTGTGCGAAATCACTCATCTCATCTCGTTATTCTCATTTATTCAATTTTAGAAATTAGTTCTTTATTCCCTTTTATCATTAAGTTCGATTAAATATCTGGCACCTGAGGTGGAGGAAAAAATAAACGAAAAATCTTTTTGGGTTTATTTTGTTGGTTTTATAGTTTTTATGGCTTTTCAATATGGGGGCTAGAAGGGCCTAACTAGGGGATTTTACTTGGATTTACATGATTAGTGCTTTACTACTGATCATCGGATTAACCCTAACCTAAGGTCCTAGACCGCCCACATCAGCTCTCCCAGTCCCCTAACGGAACAGGAAAAGTGATGGGGCGAAGCCTAATGCGCTAAGCTACCTAATGGGGAAATCCGATATAATCCTAGGGTATGAATAGCCTGAGTTTGATGGTTCAGCGCCTAAGCAACTTATTAATTGTGATTTTTAATTGGTTCGGTTTGTTTTGAGTTGAAGATTGATTAAGAGGTGGATTAAACGTATTTTGGGGTTCTGTTTAAGTTGTTCAAGGTTCTGGAATTTAAGTTTTATTTTAAAACGTGAAATGATGTCGAAATCCGTGAAACGGGGTTGGCAGAAGACTTGGGCGCCAGGAGGGTGGCGCCTAAGTTATTCTGGTGACTTGGGCGCCCAGACGGTGGCGCCTAAGTGGCTATTTCTAGGTGGTTTGGCTAGCGACGATGGTATCATTGTTATTTTCGGAATCCAAGGAGTTCTTACTTGGTGAATTTTAATGTTTCAACTTGTTCTAATTCTCCGATGTTCGAATGTCAAAGGGATTCGGATCCAGATTTTGAAACAAAATTTAGAATTTACGTTTTAGTGCAAATGAGAGGATAGGCGCCAAGGGGGTGGCGCCTAGGTTGATGGCTTGTGAGTTTAAGTATTCCGTTGGGACTTAGTTATTGGTTTTCGGATCTAGAGACTATTTTAGATTCTGGTCTTAATTAATTTAAGTGGTAAGGTGTTTAGTTACTTGTTTTAAATTGAAGTTGTGAACCAAGGTTAGAGCGTAAGATAGGCACCACAGGGGTGGTGCCTAGGTGGTTGTTTGTTGGTTCGTAAGGGCTTTGGGTGCTAAGTCCAAATCGATTAAAGTTTCAAGTGTTTTAAGTTAAAAGTGTTTCAATATGTTGATTTGGATTGGTTCGAATGCTAATTAATTGTGTTAAGTTGTCGGTTGGGGTTTTTATGAAAACGGGTAGGTTGGGCGCCCAGGGAGTGGCGCCTAGGTTGATTTGGCAGGATGGGCGCCCAAGGGGTGGCGCCCAGGTGACTGTTCTAAGGTTCGGTCGGTTCGGTATTTTTTAGGTCAATTTAAGTTTAAATTGGTTTAAAGGCTTAGTGTGTTTGGGTGTGGGATGCCATTCGTATTCAATTGGGATTTATTTAAACGCAAATTAATTGGGCTAAGTTGTGAATCGGGTTTTTCCGAAAACAGGGAAGCTGGGCGCCCAGGGTGTGGTGCCCAGGTGGATTTGACAGATGGGCGCCAAGGGTGCGGCGCCCAGGTGAATTATTTTGTGGTTCGGGTCGGTTCAATATTTTTTAGGTTGATTTGCGGTTGAGCTTTATGGTTTGATGTATTTTAAATTAAAAATGTTCTGTTGCGATGATTAAGATTAAATTTCGTTTCAATTAATTTGGCTTTAGTGAAGGGAGAGGTTGGGCGCCCAGAGAGCGGTGCCCAGGGGGTGGCGACAGGATGGGCGCCCAGGGGGTGGCGCCCAAGTGTCTGTCTTGTGTGTCCGAGTTGGTTCGATGTTTTAAGTCTATTCGGGTTTATGGTTCGATTGTTTTAGAATTCAAGGGTGTTCTGGTGTGTTGATCGTGATTGACTTCGAATTTAATTTCAAGTAGGGTTTCCTAGTGACTGGGTAGGATGGGCGCCAGGAGGGTGGTGCCCAAGTGGATGCGGATGGATAGGCACCAAGGGGGTGGCGCCCAAGTGGATGCGGCAGGATAGGCACCAAGGGGGTGGCGCCCAAGTGGATGTTTTGTGGTTTATTCGTTTTGTACTTTCTAAGTTGGTTTGAGTCCAAATTGATTAAGGTTTCGAGTCTTTTAGGTTAATAGTGTTTTAAGGTGTTAATTCGGGTTTAATCAATTAAGTTTAATTAAGTGGGTGTTAATTCGGGTTTAATCAATTAAGTTTAATTAAGTGGTGGTTTCTAAGGGAATGGGATAAGATATGCGCCAGGAGGGTGGTGCCCAAGTGTAAAGGCAAGCTGGGCGCCCAGGGGCTGGCGCCCAGGTGTCTGTTTTGTGGTTTCGGGTGGCTTTTGCGTTTTTAGGTTGGTTCAAGTCTAAGTTGATTGAGGTTTTAGATTTCTTAAATTTAAAAGTGTTTTGTTATGTTAACTAGGATTAAATTTGGGTTGTGTTTAATTAGAAATTTTAATTAGGGGTTCTTTAGAAACGGGATAGGATGGGCGCCAAGAGGGTGGTGCTCAGGTGGCAGTGCAGGCTGGGCACCCAGAGGGTGGTGCCCAAGTGGCAGTGCAGGCTGGGCACCCAGAGGGTGGCGCCCAGGTGGACTTTTTAGAGTTTATTGGTTTTGAGTTTTTTGAGTTAATTAGAGATTAAGTTGATTAAGGTTTCAATTATTTCAGGTTTAAAATGTTTTACTGTGTTGATTCAAATTGGTTTAAGGTCTTAACCAATTATCTTAAGCTTTAATCGGGGTGTTTTGGAGAATGAATAGGCTGGGCGCCCAGAGGGTGGCGCCCAGGTGGCTGTGGAAGGATGGGCGCCCAGGGGGTGGCGCCCAGGTGGCTGTCTTTTGGGGTTTTAGGTTTTTTGTGTTTTTAAAGTTCTTAACTACTTCTAAATCCGAATTAATTAGGGTCTTAAGGTTTTAGGGTTCTTAATGATTTGATGTTTCTTAAGTTAGCTAATTATGATGTTTTAATTAATCTTATGATTTATTCTACTTAGGCGCTAAACTCAATAACCTAGACTATCTAATTATTATTTTTGGGTTTTCTGGATATCTTTTAATTTGTTTTTGGTTTCTCCTCTAATTTACTAGAGAGTAAGGAAAGAGAAGAAGGGATTTTATGTTTTATGATTTTTTTGGGATTTTCTATGGTTATGCAATTCAAATGATATGATGTGAAGTGTGACAAAGATGGTAATTTAAAGTTCAGAACAGATCATACAACCAAACATATCATCATTATGCAGTTTCTAAATGAACTAAATGCGGAAGATTTGAAGTTGTGCACAAAAGTGGAGAAATCCACTTGGGTGCCACCCCTGTGGCGCCTACCCTGCTCAATCAGGGTTTTCAACGGAACACAACGAACGCACAAGAATCTTAGTGTTTTCAACACAACTTCCAATATTCAGCGACTGATGCGAATGTCTTAATTCGAACTACTAGCGATGCAACTAACGAAATTATAAGCAAACGATGCAACGGGCGGAGATCTAGAACCCGGACCCTGTCTCAGAAGGGTAGGCGCCCAGGGGGTGGCGCCCGGGTGATTCTGGAAAGGGCAGGCGCCCAGTGGGTGGCGCCCAGGTGGTTCTGGAGAGGGCAAGCGCCCAGTGGGTGGCGCCCAGGTGGTTCTGGAGAGGGCAGGCACCCAGTGGGTGGCGCCCAGCCTTTCTGCCAAAGGCTGTTCGCGATCTTTTCAATATAAATGATGATGGTGATGATGCTAATGCGAGATCTGATCTAACTATGCAATTAGAACTACAAAATCAAGACGAATCTACTATATTAGAATGAACCTAAACATATTACTAACATGATGATGCACTAATACTATTTTTATCACAAGCTAATGTAGATCTACGATGCTCAAATGGTCCTAAGCATATTTCTAAGAATGAATGGTAATGGAATATAGAAAAAGAAAGAAGAGATCTAGGAATACCGGTATATGACGCGTTCCTCAAGTTCCTAAAACGAAGCTTTTGCAAAGATCCATAGCTCCAGTTGAAGATATGGAAGCCTCCTCCTCTCTTTCTCCTTCCTCTACTATAGATCTAAAGTTCTTCTCCAATGGTGGCTACCTTTCTTCTTCTTTTTCTATTCTCTCCTTTTGCCTCTTTTCTTAGGGTTTTTGGGTAGCCTCCTCTTGAAAATGAAATTAAAAGGGATTATATAGGTTTGGGACGAGTTTAGAAGGGGCTAGGGCTTCATTAACTCGTGTTTCTAGAAGGTCTCACGCATCCCTAGGCGGCTTAAGTTGTTTTAGGGTGACCTAGGGTTTGGAGGGAGGATGGGCGCCCATGGGGTGGCGCCCACATGGCCTGCGCAGGCCGGGCGCCCACAGGGTGGGGGCCAGGTGATCCTGGAGAGAGTGGGCGCCCACAGGGTGGTGCCCAGCTGGTTCGTGCTTCACTTTTGGTCCTTGGTCCCATTTGGAGTCGAGACTGAACGGATATGTCTTCACCTGGGGGGGGACCTACATTAGCACTTAATAGGCTCGGCGCCACATGGGTGGTGCCCAGATGGATTTCAAGGCCGGGCGCCACATGGGTGGTGCCCAGATGGATTTAAAGGCTGGGCGCCACATGGGTGGTGCCTAGGTGGTTCGGTTCGTCTTCGATGCTTGGTCCTACGTATGAGTGGTCCCGGTCTAATCTCGAACCAAACAAATAAATTTTAAGGTGGGCACCCACCATGGGGTGCCTAGGTGATTCTAGGAAGTGTGGGCGCCACAGGGTTGGTTCCTATGTGGAACTTAGGAGGGTAGGTGCCACATGGGTGGTTCCTAGGTGGAGTCGATTCATTTTCGGAGTTCGGCCCCTACGTTGAGTGGTCTCGGGCTACTTTTACGCTCACTAGTGAAATTTGGAGGCTGGGCGCCCACCATGGGGCACCTAGGTGGTCCTGGACTGTGTGGGCGTCCAACGTGGGGCGCCTAGGTGAATCTTAGTGGGATGGGCGCCACATGGGTGGTGCCTAGATGGAGTTTCGTCGTTTTTTTCTAAGGCAAACTTCGGAAGCTCACAACTTTTGACTCGCTTATCGGATTTGGACGTTCTACATACTACCGGAAAGCTCTCGAAGTGAGGAATTCAATGGTCTAAATTTCTTGACAAATAGGGGCTGAAAAATATGGGGGATCTCTGGACCAATGAATTCGATTTCCTAACTTAGGCTAATCGGGTGATATTTTGGCAAACTAAGTATGGTCTTTGGAGGGATTGGCCTAAGCATGTCTTAAGTGGTCCGGAAAGGGTTTGAGTGGTGTCATGGTTCACTCCTTGTGTGAGTAGTGGGTTGGGCTCAAGATCTTGACGCGACTCGGCTTCTCTCTCACGAACTTCTAGAAATCGTTGAACTAAGTCTAAAATTAACAACAAGCATCTTCATCGTCGTTAATTAATCTGAATTATGTCATTAATCATTCAATTATGGGTGAAATGGGGGCATCTCTATATATGATAGGTATTTAAGGCTGTCATAGGGGCCAAATGAGGTGTCTACACTTAGCTCCTCAAGCAGACTCTTGGCCTTAGCCTCTAGATCTTCCAGTCCACGTTTCTTCATAATTTTCCCATAAAATGCAGTAGGCTGTCACTACCTATCTTAAGCACGAGGAAGCTCTTCCCAGAGAATTTTCCATTGTTCATATTCTTGAGTCTTCCTTCAGAGATTGCCTTCAACCTCCTCAACTTGGCGAATGTGTTGACACCAAATATGTCACTTTGCCTCCTCAACATCAAAAGGTATATGGAGCCACATTCTACTAGAAACAGGCAAAGCTGCTTCAAGCATCAAATCTTATCAAAATCAAACAAAAACTGCAAGATCCTTCAAAATAGCCAAAAAGGAGGTACAAATGAAGTTTTGGGCCATTTCGACACCATTTAGCCTAACTTCAATCCTCCAACAGCTGAGTGAGAGCTCCCGGTGGTGACAGTGTCAAATACAATAAATCTTCGATTAGAGCCTATGGATGGTCTCAAAATACCTCGAAAAGGTTCCACGTCGAATTTCAAGTCAAACCGACACCGTTTGACCCTCCATCAACTCTCGAGCGGCGAAATCAAGCCTCCCCACGAAGAAAATCTCCGATACCGCCACTCATCAAACAAAACACATGAGTAGCTTCTACATGCTTCCAAAGGTTTGCATGTCAAATTCCAGGTAATTCCGACGACGTTTGACCCGGCTTTGACGCTCTGAAGAAAAATCAAGCCTACAGGCGGCGGGGCTCCCCGGGACCATGACATCCAAATTGGAGTTAATGGATCATCTCAAAATGACTCCTATAGGCTCCCTGTCAAATTTCAGGTCAATCGGACATCGGATGACCACACATCAAAGCTCGACATCTTCCGCATGGTGAAATCAAGTCTAGCATTGACGGGACCCCAAACGGATTCAAAAATAAAATAAGATCACATGGTTGGTCCTATCTAATTCTCAAGAAGCTTCACCTCAAATTTTAGGTCATTCCGACATCGTTTGACCTAGTTTCAACTCTTGGCAGAAAATTGGTTGCGGAGTCTTCGGCTTTTCCAAAAATAGGAAACTTTGTGCTCTGATTTGCACAGCCTTTCGACAGGTTATCTTCAAAGGAATTAAGCCAATAAATTAGGAGAAATGTCAAGAAAAATACAAGAGAAAACAGAAGTGAAAAAGCCCGAGAAATGACCGAGAAACGACGACCGAAAGGCGACCGGAAAATGGACAAAAGTCCAAGGTCGCCTGCGACCTTGGCCCATGGTCACCTGCGACCTTGACCCATGGTCGCCGGTGACCCTGGAAATCCGGGTCGCCGGATTTCAGCCAAAAGCGCCGTTTTTCCGTTCTTTTTCACGTTTCACGATGTTTGGCCCCTGTGATTTTCTTAAAATCTGATTTTTGAGGCATGATATCCATCGATCTTCATCAACATCACGGATCCGCCACCGAAATCATTTGATCATCATCGGACACTCCGAAACTGCCAACCGGCCGACCAAGAAAGTACACTTTCTGCCCGACCGATCTAGAAATCGACTGCACAGATGTTGCCGGCCCATTGGTGTCAACCAATGTCTGAATTTGCATCGTCATCCGACATCAAACAACATGCGGATCCATCGATGATCATCGCAAGAAGAATTCCAAAAGAAGCGGCGCGGCCCACGACTCTTCAAGCGACTCGGCGACCATTTAATGAAGTTAAATGACCATTATATGATAACTTATTAGGGTCATTAACTCATTATTTTGGATGGCCCAATCAGAAGCAAGCAAATGGGAGTTACAAGTCCAATTAATCATGGCAATTAACCATGTAACTCCTATCATTATGGAGATTAATCATGGTAATTAATCATGAAATTCCCATCATCATGGTGATTAAA
This sequence comes from Persea americana, assembly GCA_029852735.1. NCBI lineage: Eukaryota > Viridiplantae > Streptophyta > Magnoliopsida > Laurales > Lauraceae > Persea > Persea americana. Next base: position 21,946,342 of record CM056817.1, read on the forward strand.
TGCCCATTATTCTCCATCGACCAATCAAAATCCAAGGAAAAGGAATTACAAAATTATGAAATTAATACTTGTAACTCCTCCCATCATAGAGTATTAATACCATTAATGGCCATAAAACCCTCCTAATGGCCACCAAAAGCCTATAAATAGGCGGTCATTCCAAAGGGAAGGGGTCCTGAAAAATCGCCTGAAAATTATCCTGAAGAATTCTCTACACAAAGAAGCTCTCCTGCCTCGAAGAAACCCTGCTGCAAGAACTACAAGGTGATTGAAGTCCCTTGGGGGGCCACCCCCCAAGGTTTCTCTTTTTCTATCCAACATGGCCTAGATGTAGCTTTTCAGCCCGTCTACTCGGTTTTTTTATTGGATATAGGACCTTTCCTTGGTCTTTGTCTTCTAAAAATCTGGGGTCCAAGCCAAGCCAAGTGAACTAAAGCATCAAGTGTTCTCATCTGAAGGACGATGGCAGAGTCCATACATGACTCGCGACCGTCGATTTGAACGAGTCCCCACAATCGCTTGAGAAGTCAGATCCCTCTTTCATCCCTTTCTACTGTATTTTGTGTTTTTAAAAGAGACAAAAATCACAATTCTTGTCTTTCGTCATTGATAAGATAGGTAAATCTCCTTCCATGGAAAAATCGCCTTCTACGGCACAAAACCGCCTTTCACGGTATTTAAAATCTTGTCTCTTTCTTTGAATATATATGCAATGGAAAGATAGAAAAAAAGTTTGATTTCCTTTCTACTTATGAAGGTGAATCTCCGGATCACCATTTCAAATTCCAAGTACAATAGAAAATCTGGCATACCCGTACAAAAATGTTGATGCTTGCTCTTTTTTTTCTCTTCACCCAGCTGCACCCCGGCGGACCAGGGACGGAGGAAGGCAAGAAAGAAAAAGACGGGTCCATCAAGTTGACATACCCGGTGGGACTCGTTTATTTGAGAACACGATGCTTAGAATCCTTGGCTCCTTCCTAGTTGGTGGCCTATATTGGATCTTGTATCTGAAAAAAAACATGAGATGGGATTCTTTGGAAACATTTTTCTTTGAACTTGTTTCCATTCTTTCTTTTCTCAACCAAATTTTTTTTTCTTTTGGATTCAAATTGGAGAAACTTTGGTTCTTTCCTTTTTGTACAATGGCTCGTAGAAATGTTTGAGCCAACGTTCGGATTGGGAGGGCCCATTTTCCTCTTATTGATGGGTCCATTGGAGATCTTTCAAGGAAGACAAGCTCAGTTGCTGCGCACGAGGGACCACATCCTTCAGTGTCAGAGCACAGCCAGAGCAAACTGAAGCTCAAATTGCTTGTCGCATACATCACCGCGCGGCATATCGATAGAAAAGATTAGAGAAGCAAAGAACCCAGCATTTTGAGCTTCGAATCTCCCAAAAATGGGTCGAAAAAGAAAGACCCGGCCAAGTTGTTGCTGTCCACATGGTTAGCAAAACCAAAAGATGGCAGAAATTAGCAACAAAAATACATGTCAGACGACCGGTGACTCGCAGCGTCTCCCGGACGAGAAGGCATCAGGAAGACTCTCCCACTCCTTCAAGCCAAGGACATCGGAGTGATCAATCCTTCGGCTCTTCATCTAGTAGAATGAGCTCCAGCTCAGTCACTAAGATAGTATCCTCTTTCGACTCACGAAGGATGAATGTCTTGGTCACAAACTCTGAGCAGCCTCCGCCACATGACGACATGGCTCTACTCATTCAGCAGCTAGAGCAAGGACAACAGAGAATAGAGGTTCTGATGAAAAACCTCCTTCTCACTCTCCAGCGTCCACCAAACAATGAGGAAGTTCCTCCACAAGATGAGGTAAATGGTCGAGAAGATGAGTCACGCGCCCTTACTAAAAAGGACTTTGACGATATCCTCGCCAAAGCAAAAGAAGAGGATACACTAAAGGAGCATGGGATCAAGCCACCATATCCCTTGTGGATGGACTCGGTTCCGTTCCCTCCAAAGTTCAAACAACCTCTTCTCCAAACATATACGGGGAAAGGTTCAGCTAGACAATACGTCATCCGCTTCAAGATCCTAAAAGAAACGTTTGCGGATCAAGATGCTCTCAAGATCCGTCTCTTTGTAAGTACCCTGAAAGGTCCGGCCTTTGATTGGTACTCCACTCTGCCAGAAGACTCCATTTAAAACTGGACCATGCTAGAGACATGTTTCCTGACCCACTTCAAAGGTAAGGATCATCCTGTTACTATGGCTCAGCTCTGCAGCCTTAAACAGGGAGAGAATGAGTCGACATATGACTTCATTCACAAGTGGAAAGCAATGGCATCCAAATGCTCAAATGTGCTGCCACAAGCGTCGCTAGTCGACATTTGCCGAAACAACATGAGAGCAAGGATCCGCTCCATGATCATCGGCAACAAATCAAAGAACTTAGGAGAACTCCTAAAAGCATCTATGGAGGCTGAAATGGTGATTAAAGACCTCAACAGTCAGAAGTCATTAAAGAAGGAGCCGACCGCCATTCCGACCTCCAAGCCAAAGAAAAAGGAGGTTCTCAATGTGCAAACCAAGTAAGCCCCTCAGCCGCCAAAGAAAACTGAAAACAAAGCTGCAGGTAAGAGACCTGAACTCTCTGATGCATTTAAAGAACGAGTAGAAAAGAAATACCCGTTCGATGAAGATGTTGAAGAAATCTTTGGGGCTCTCTTGGCAAATGGGAACTCACTTTGCCTGACCCCAAAAGACCGGGAGATGTTGGCAAAACCAATGATCCCCGATATTGCCCATACCACAAAATAGTCTCGCATCCTCTCAATCAATGTTTCGTTGTGAGAGAGAAGATCAACGAGATGTAGAAAAACAGAGTCATTACCTTTGACAAAAACTACGGGTCTGCCTCCGTTAACATAGTGTCATATGGACAAACATTCAAATCACCAAAGGAGAAGATCACAACTTCCTTCAAGGTGAAAAAAATGACCCAAACGTCCCAAGAGCTGGTGCCTTACCCAACACCAGATGGACAGCCCGTATTGGTACATCCTGATCTCCTAGAAGATGAAAATTGGGAGATCATCAAAACAAAGCCGACTGCTCAACAACGAAGGCAAGCCAAAAGACAACTCCGCAAGCTCAAACAGCAGGAGAAGGTTCAAACCAAGCAAGAGGTTCCTGAAAAGGGAAAAACCTCCTCTACCGCTTCACAAGGGGAACAGAGGAGTCTCTTCCCAAGGCCTCAAGAGTGGCAAGAAAATTCACCCTCGGTGATTTCATGCGCCACGCCCCAGAGATGAGACTACACAGGGGGCATCATACTCTTGTAACTAGGTAGTTGGATTCTCCATGAATGGATATGAGTCCAGCGACACTGCCAGTGACACAGATGAATGGGAGGAATCCCTTGAAACCGGAGAATATCTCTCCGACGAAGAATGGATCCCGGAATCCCACCTTATGCCAGTAATCTGGTATAACCCCTTCCAACCACATGGATCCTGGTCTGATGATGATGAAGACCAAGAGGCTACCCAAAATGTTGTTGACACAGCACAAACAAATGCTCTAGTGGATCCCAACCTGGTTGAACCACAAGGAGTAGATGAATAATAAGATCTAGCTCTTATGCCATATCTCGAAGAATATACGAGGATCTTGCAGCGTCTCGCCATAGAGCAGGAGCAGGATCACATCAACCAGCTTCATCAAAATCCAGAACCGGAAGTCCCGGAGAATCTACAAACATCTCCTCCAGTGACTCCGGAAAATGAAGAAAGTTGCTGGATTGATGATCCTCTTACATCGGAGGATGAGTCTAATTCCCAACAGTCCATTGTGGAGGCATCTTCTATCGAAGTTGCTTGCAATGTGATAGTTTAGGATGATAGTGCCTTTGAAGCTTCATCTGCTGGGGCCACGGACTCTCAAAATGCATCCAGTAGCATATCTTCTGGAGCTACATATCCTCGGGTGACTTCCACTGAGATAGCATCTTCTCAGCCGTCGTCTCCTGAAACGGTGACATCAAAATTCAAACCTCTTCCTACTGATCACCAAGAAGAAGCTCTGGCTGATGAAGCCTTCAAAGAAAACCCAGACAATTGGTCTTAGCTACCCAACCTCATTGGAGATGTTTGGACCGATGAAATACTGGACAAAGAAGAAAAGTTGTTGGAAGTTGTTCAAGACTTGTTCCCGGAAAATGCTCCATGCAACGCAATAACTGAAGACGGCAATGCTGCTGCAGAAGCGTTTTCAGCAAATGGGGAGGATCGGCCCATTGAGCCCGAAGGGGGTCTTCCAAAAGAAGAACCACCTCTAGAAGCTTTTGAAGTTGGGAAAGGTACCCGCTCAGGCCGGGATTACCACAAAAACTACAGCCAACCTTCTTCTTCTTCTTATGTAAATCCTTCGGGAAAACAAGCTGTAAATGCCCCAAGCGGCAATGATAATGAAAATGTAGGCCCAAAAGAGGCTTTCAAGTACGACTTGATCGAGCACTTCAAACACATACTTGCACGACTGCAAATCCTAGACTTATTACGAATGTCACCACAAACTCGTGATAGTCTCATTTCAGAACTGCAAAGGCTGAATCTGGATGTCGACAAACATGCCCCACAAGTCCTATAAATTGAAATGGACTATATGGTCAAAAAATCAAAAAGCTCCTCAAAGGGAGAAAAGAAAGAAGCTAGAGGACCTTGCACTAAATGCCTCTCGATCCAAAAAGCCGCAAGTGCTACCATTGCCTTCAATAGGGAAGACCTCCTGTTAGGTAAGATGAAGCACAACCGACCCTTGTACTTCACAGGGTACATCAAAGAGATGCCGATACACAGAGTCCAGATCAACCCAGGCTCTGCACTTAACCTCATCTCTACTACGGCACTCGAAGAGCTGGGTATCCCACCTAGCAAACTGAGCCACACATCTGTGTCTATCTTTGGATACGATGGGAGTGCTCAAAGGCCCATTGGCAAAATCAGGTTCAGGTTGCAAATCGGCGATCTTATCTTTGAGATCACAGTGTATGCAATAAAAACCCTTTCATGCTACAACATCCTTCTCGGACGCCCTTGGATACACGAGAACGATGTTATCCCTTCGACTCTACATCAGTGCATCAAGTTTATTGGCAACGACGGCTTGATACATCGAGTGTTTGCAAACAAAAAGCCCTTCAAAGGCAAAGAAGTCCATTTTCTAGACTCTCAAATGTACAAGGATGAGAAAGTGAAGGAGGAGAAGAAAATAGCATCCCTAGCCTACAATCTCCAAAAAGACAAAGGCAAGGGTCCTCAGCAATCATCGGAAGAAAACAAACCTTCCGGCAAATCAGGAGAGAGCAATCCGTCTCCCTTCGTTGGTAATCACTACCAAAGCAAAGAAGAAAAAGCAAAAGACCGGGGGCAAGTTTGTTGTCTCCTTCGTGTCTATCATGCAAGACACGGATTCAGATTCAGAGACAGAAGACGATGCATCGTCAAGCTAAGCTGATGCTTAGCAAGTTCAGCCTGCTCTCACTCCATTGGATACACCAGCTGATGTAGAAGATCCTATGTCCACTACCTTCACCGTTCCGGCAATGACGGGAGAATAGAAACCAATCTTCTTCCATAGACCGGACTCTTCTTCATCAAACTCCCTGCTTGAGCCTTTCCAAAATGAAGGTATGCCTCAACTATCCTTGTATAGTCCAATGGCACAAGCTATCATGAAGAAAATGGGCTATGATGCTCAAAATCCAATTGGTTTGGGAGGTGGCCATGGTATTCTTACACCATTGGAACCCACCTTGACCAAAAGTCAGCTGGACGATTGGAAACTCCACCATCGCATAGACAAGTCTTCATACGGATTGGGGTATGATCCTGACACTTCGATGAGACAGTTGACACAAAGGCTGCAGAGTCGTTTTGCCGACTAGACCTCAACATCTCGTGTTGATGAAGACATCGATTTCCCTGGATATCTTTTTGAAGAGTTACCCGACAAACACCCAAGAAGCTCACCAAATTGGTACGATTTCTCTGATGATGAAGATGAATTGTCCGATGACACAGACGCACGGATCTCTGATTCAGAAGAGCCATCGTCTCCAAAAGAAGTGTCTTACTTCGACCCAGTTTCAGCAGGTGATTGGGACCATCTCATAGCAAGTCTTGAGAAGAGTACCGATCAAGAAGATCTATGGACAGAAGCAGAGCCACGGTCTGAAAATGCCCTTGGAAATCTAGAAGGCCTTGTTGAGTTGGAAGCTTCCAAAAATATTGTGGAGGAACCACCTTCAAACCTTCCAACAAAAGATTCTGTTCAAAAGATAGACTTGGGAACACTAGATAACCCACGTCCTGTATTCATAAGCAAGAATATAAAGGATGATGAGTTACCTGAGTATGTCTCTTTTCTTCATGAGTTCGTTGATTGTTTTGCATGGTCTTACGCTGAAACGTCTGGCTTAGACCCAAAAATAGCAGTTCACAAACTCAACTTGCAAGAAAACATCAAGCCTGTCAAACAAGGCCAAAGAAGATTCCGTCCCGATGTGATGGACAAAATTGAACAAGAAGTTCAAAAACTCAAAAACATTGGCTTCATCCGCGAGGAACAACATTCTGAATGGTTGGCAAACATCGTCCCCGTGACAAAGAAAAATGGGCAAATCAGAGTCTGTATTGACTATAGAGACCTGAATAATGCTTGCCCCAAAGATGAATTCTCGCTCCCCATACCGGAGGTAATGATTGACAACACCTGCGGGTTTAAGCGAATGACTTTCATGGATGGCTTCTCTGGCTACAACCAGATAAAGATGCATCCCGAAGATGAAAGGCATACATCATTTCGGACCCCATTTGGCGTGTATTGCTACTCTGTCATGCCATTTGGTCTGAAAAATGCCAGTGCAACACATCAAAGGGCTATGATGAAGATATTCCAAGATATGCAGCACAAGACGGTCGAATGTTATGTTGATGACCTTGCCGTCAAAAGTAAAAGAAAAAAAGACCATCTCCAAGATCTTCGAGAAGTCTTCCTCTGGCTTCACAAACACAAACTGCGAATTAATCCCCTCAAATGCTTCTTCGGTGTCTCATCGGGTAAGTTCCTCGGATTCATAGTTCGGAAAGTTGGAATAGAACTTGACCCCATCAAAGTCAAGGCAATTCTAAAAATGCCATCTCTAAGAACCCTAAGAGAACTAAAAGGTCTTCAAGGAAGATTGGCATACATCCGACGGTTCATTTCCAATCTATAAGGAAAATGTTGTCCATTTTCTCACCTGATGAAGAAAGGTGTAGACTTTGTTTGGGATGCTGAATGTAAAGCGGCATTTCAAGACATCAAGTCATACCTGATCAAACCTCCGGTGTTGGCTGCTCCCACAACCGGAAAACCATTCATCTTGTACACAAGAGCTCTCGACTATTCTTTGGGCGCTCTACTTGCACAAGAAAACGATGAAGGAAAAGAAACTGCTCTATACTTCCTCAGTCGCATGTTGGTAGGTGCAGAGCATCGCTACTCTCCAGTCGAAAAAGAATGCCTGGTAGTGATGTTCATTGTACAAAAGTTGTGTCACTATTTGCTGTCAAACACAGTATACTTGATATCGAGGATCAATCTCTTAAAGGTCCTTGTCACAAAAGCAGGTTCGCTCAATGCCCGGCTGGTAAAATGGTCCATCCTTCTGTCACAATTTGATATTAGGTATGTACCACAGAAAGCAATCAAAGGCCAAGCTCTAGTAGATTTTCTTGCAGAGCATCTCCTGCCTAAGGATTCTCCGCTTAGGGATGATCTCCCAGACGAGCCTGTCTACAGCGTGGAAACCTCCTTATCAAATGCCCCCTAGAACATGTACTTCGATGGTGCAACCAGGACAAATGAAAAAGGAATGTCAATATCGGGAATTGGCATTCTCTTTGTTAGTCCTGACAAATACATGATTCCTCACGCATTTTCGCTACTGGAACCATGTTCAAACAATGCAGCTGACTACCAAGCTCTGATCATAGGATTGGAACTCGCCTTCGAATCTGGCATCACCATGCTGGAAGCATTTGGGGATTCTCAACTGATCGTCAACCAGATGAATCAGGAATATGAAATCAGGAAGCCCGATCTGCTGCCTTACTACAACAAGGCGCAATCGCTTCGTCAAAAGTTTGACATCTGTCACATCACCCACATCCACAGAGGTGAAAACATCCGTGCAGATGCCCTGGCTGAACTTGCTGCATCTATGGCAATCCAAGAAGGGAAAAATATGCAAATTACAGTGTGTCAAAGAAGGATTCTCCCTCCTCTCAACACACACCAAGCAGTTGCTGAATGCCACCGAGTGGTCAAAAGTCGAATTTCCATCCTCAAACCTCCGATTGGCGACTGGAGGGATCAGTTCATTGATTATATTATGCTCGGAATCCTACCTGAAGATCCAAAAGAACGGGTAAGCATTCAAAGACGAGCCCCAAATTCTCATTTGGATATTCCCTCCAAAATGCTTTACAGAAAATCTTTTAATGAGTACTTCTACGCTGCTTGTCACAACAAGAGGCAGAAGAAACTCTAAAAGAAGTTCATGCTGGTCTATGTGGAGCCGATCAGGCTGGTCGTAAGCTCTACGATCAGATAAAAATGTTAGGTTATTATTGGCCTTCCATGGTGGTTGACGCAATACAATTTGCTAAATGTTGCCAACAGTGCCAAATTCATGGAGATTATGTACACATGCCTCCAGAATGGCTACATCCTACAAGGATCTCATGGCCTTTCGAAGCCTGGGGTATGGACAACATAGGTCCTATCTCTCCCCCATCAAGCAAAGGTCATCGCTTCATCTTCGCCGTTACGGATTATTTCTCCAAGTGGTCAGAAGCATTTGCGTTTAGTGAAATGAAGACCTCGTCAGTCCTTCAATTCTTACGAACCAACATCATTTGTCGCTTCGGCATACATAAAAGATTCGTCCATGATAACATACCACAATTCCGGGATCACAGATTCTACACGTTCTACGACAAATACAAAATCCAAAGTTGTCCTTCAACTCCGTATAACCCGGCAGTGAATGGACTAGCAGAAGCCTTCAACAAGACACTCTGCAAAATCCTCAAGAAAATGGTCTCTAGTCACAAAAGAGATTGGAGCGACAAACTGCCGGAAGCTTTATGGGCCTACCGGACTACAGTTCGAGGACCAACCCATAGCACACCATTCTCCTTGGTCTATGGATGTAAAGCAGTTGTCCCTCTAGAGGTACAAATTCCTTCCTTAAGGGTATCTCTACAAAATGAAATGACGCAAGAAAGCGATGTCAAATTGAGACTCCAAGAACTGGATAATCTTGATGAAAGACGGTTGAAGCTCTACAAAGCGTTGAGCTTTACCAAGCACGCATGGCAAGATCTTTTGACAAAAGGTTCAGGCAACGCACCCACAAAATGGGTGACTTGGTTCTTACGATGAAAAGGCCAATGGTTTTTGCCCACAAATCCAAAGGCAAATTCGAACCAAAATGGGAGGGACCCTTCGTCATTGACAAAGTCTTCTCCAATGGTGCATATGCTCTTCTAAACATGGAGGGTGACAGATGTTGTCGGATGTGAATTTTGATCCCCCCCGAGAGGGGAATCGCCATTCAACAGTGTGAGATAGAAAAAATACATCGAAAATGAGGATTCCGACTACCCTCAAAATCGACGGATCACAATCGCCAGTTACGGATTCGGCCGTAACACCGTCCTTCGACGAAAGCCGAAAGAATGCAGGAGGAAAATGGGGTGTGTTCTTCTCTCGTTTAATGTGCCGCCGGCGACACACTACGGTTGTCTCGTCACTTAATTTGGGTCTTTCAATTCGGGTCGAACTTGGGTCAAGGGTCAAATTACAGGCTTCAAGATGGGACCATAATGAACTAGGCAGGGGAAATCAACATCTAGGGTTGAACAGACTAATTAAAGTCAAATCCAGGTATTTTAGGGGATAAGCGAATTAAAATGAAAATAAACTAAGAAAATAAGGGGAAAAGTGTCAAATATTTAGAAGAGGATCAACCCCATTCCTGGGTATCCCCTTCAATGTCCTTTGACGGCCTAGGGTTTAAAGGCTGATTCTTCGAATCGAAAGAATGATGCAGACGAAACTTCGAGTTGTGATTTCTGTGGGTTTGCGTGCGATACGCAGGTGATAAAAGTGCATGGCCAATGATGGGCCAGAAGTAAGATAAAAATGGCCGATGTTAGGCCGGGATTGATTGAGGGTGGCCGATGATGGGCCGATAGTAAATAAACTGATATTGGGGTGTGTGAAATCACTCGTCTCGTTTCGTCATTCTCATTAATTTAGGTTCTCGGAATCAGCCTCTATTCCATTTAATCATTGAGTTCAGATAAATATTTGGCACCGGAGGTGGAGGAAATGAGAAGAAAATACTTTTGGGATTGGTTTTGTTGGTTTTATAGTTTTTTTTTTTTTTTTTGGATTTTAATAATTGGGGCTAGAAGGGCCTAACTAGGGGAGTTCCTACTTGGATTCAACCTAACTGTTCCATTTCCCTAATGGATCTCTACCCTATCCTAAGGTCCTAACCGTCCACATCCGCTCTCCTGGTCCCTTAGCGGGGCCCGGAGAGAGAGTGGTGTAAGACCCCGCCCCGAGAGTTTCCTTTTAGTGTTAATTAAAACGTGTTTTAGCTATAAGCGAGATTAGTGGAAATGGGTTAAATCTGGATTAGAATAGCTTTTTATAGCTTGGAATAATTTTGGGAACTCTTTTGATCTAGTGGGGCCCTTTGGGGGTTCCTTTTTATTGTGTCTTGATTAGTTTTGGGATTTATTTAATAATTCTGGAAATCTGTAAATTACTCCGTTTAATGTATTTTATGATTCCCAACAACTTTTGTATTTGCTCCGTTTCTATTCGAGACCCCTAAACCCTACTTTGCCATTGATAGGGGTAAAACAGTCTTTTTACACAAAATCTGGACACTATTTTCAATATCTCCGAAACTCGTAAACTATATACTTTTTGGAAAGTAGAAATTTCGACGATCAATTCTTCCTTCTTCGTCGAATCCGTCCGAAGCCCGTAGATTGATGTTTTAGCTCGTTTGGACTTTTAAGTTGTGGGACCCCTTACCATTATCTATGTAAGGAGGAGTCATTTTCCCTCTCTTCCTCTTCTTGCAACTTTCTTGAGAACAAGAAATCCCAGCCCAGCCCTAGGGTCCTCTTCAACTTACCTTGCTCCTTGCTTCTCCATCTCTCAATCTCTCTCAAATCTATTGCTAAAGGCAAAATGGAGGTAGTAGTCTTCTTCCCCTCCATGAGAGCTTCCTCTTGATATCTTTTTTTGAGAGAACCTCCCATTCCAAGGTATCTTTTGAGTAAACTCTTGTCATTAGAGGACTCTTCATGTAAGTTCTTCTTCTCATCTCTTGATTGTGTGTTCATCTAGCCTAGGAGGTGCTTCACCTTGATTATTGGGAGCTATTTCCATCTATTGCTTGGTTTTGACATTCTAGGGTTGTAATGATTGTATTTTGGGGATTTTTGTGTAGATTGTAGATTTTGAGCTTGATAGTGGATCAGAGCTTGACTAGCTTACTTTGGAGACCAAGGCAAGTGGATGAATGGATTTTATTTGAATAAGTTCTTGTTTTATAGAAAATGTGGATTTTTACTATTCCTATTTCATTTGATTCATTATGTTTATAATGCTTTTGGAAAGGTATTTATTGTCATGGTTTTCTCTTAGTTAGTTCTATGAGAATATATGCATGCATTCATGAAAGTTTATTTTGGGTTAGTATGACTTCTTAAATGAGATTTGTATTTGCATTGAATGAGATTTGCATCGGTAGAAGAAATAAATGCATTGATGAAAAGGGTGGTTGGTGGAAAGAATTAAATGTTGAATGGAAGGGAATGGATCTATTTCATGTTAGGAAAGGGTTGGAGTTGAGGTGAAATAGTTTGGGAAAGAAAGCACTGAAATCTGCACCTGATGTGTAGTTCCCGCAGCTGGGCGGTCAGCGGGCGGTCACCTCGGCGGCTAGCCGACAGGTGATCGGCGGCTAGCCGACCCAGATGCGGTTAGAAACACAGAATGCTGTATTTTGACAGGCGAACCGCGGTCAGCCGCGCGGTCAGCTCGCGGCTAACCGCCGATCCAAAAAAACCATGTGACCGCAAGGTAGCCGAGAGGCGCGGTTAGAAACACAGAATGCTACATTTTAGCAGGGTGAACCGCGGTCAGCCCCGCGGTCAGTCAGCGGCTAACCGCCGATCACATCGGCGGCTAACCTCCACCTTACCGACAGGTGACCGAGTTTTACCCAGAATTCCTGAGTCTTTTCTATTGGTTTCAGATATGGTATTTAAAGGTTTGGATGGGTTTTTCTGATGCCCTACCACCTTGGAAGGACCCAGGGGATGACATAAGGAGATTGACATAGAAAGAAAAACCATTTCGGAAAAGGTATTGGGACCTTTAGATTCATCAACGTGCATAAGGAAACTTAGTATGTCCTCTATCATTTGAGTACCATACTAAGGGTAATTTAGACATACAAGATCCTTATACAGGTCGTTTGAATATAGATGCCCCAATACATAGTCCCTAATGGCATAAGGACTCATTGCATTGTTTTATTCAGTTATTTGTATAATAACCCGAATCTACTGGTTTTCTCCCAAATTCGGATTTGTACACCCGATATATCCTGCCAGCCCGTGTATACATGAACCGAAAATAATATGAAATGTGTGCCTTCGAGCACCATGCCCCGCCTGCCCGTATGTTTTATATTGATATAGTTTTGTATATGTTTTGATTTATCATGTAACCTAAGAGTCGACACCACTAAGCTTGGACATCCTTGTCAGTCTGATCAACTGACTTGGGTCTCCCCCTGTGCTCCCGCCAGTTGCAACTTGGATCCTGTTCTGTCCCGTTACCCGGTTCCGCGGCCGTGGTCTTGCCTAGCTATATGTATATGTATATGTATATAATGTTGGTTCTCGTCACTTCGTGTGCCCGAGCCCAACGCACTGAATGTGCTCTCATCACCTTAGTGATGGAGAGGATTTAGCTCTAGTGTGGTTGCCATCTAGTCAGTTCCTGTACCTTGAATACCTCGCATGATTTATATTGCATCTGTACTTTAAATGAACTATGCATCCTGTTTTATGACAGTTTTCGTTACGTCTAAGATATGCTTTGATTTCTTTATTGGTATTATCTATTCACCCACCTGCCAGACCGTCGTGTCTGACCCATTTTTGTGGTACTCAGGTCCAGCTCCCGTTGTTGCCTTTGAGGAGGAGTCAGAGGAGGCGGTTGATGAACCGCAACGATTAGTAGAATGGCAAGCTGACGATGTCATGTAGACATTCAGTGTAGCTTTGAGCTGCGAACATTTTGGGGAGTTCATAGAATGATATTGTTTTATACTTTTGGTTGTACTGGCCTTTGTTGGCCATTATTTTTGGGGAATGTTAATTTAACTTAATCTTTTGTTTAAACTTTAACTTCTTATTTTGGGAATGCTAATGAGATCATTGCTCACTCTGACATCATGTCATACTTGTGTATCATCAGTCTTATTTGATGAGAATGGATTAAAAGTTTGATTTGCTACACGCTTCCGCACCAATATAAATGTTCTATGAGTGTATGTGGAATCCTCACCGCGGAAACCTGTGGGAAATTAAGGAAATGAATCATTATTAACAAAGGGGTGGTTCATTATCCACACCACCCCGTCGCGGTCCCGGAGCCCCCGGTCCGGGGTCGCGACAAGTGGGACCTAATCAGTTGGGATTAATAAAACTTGGGTAGTCTAAGCTGGCTAAGGGAAGACCTAGATCTAGGTCCGGGGTCTGACCTAATCAGTATAGGCTACTGTCTAATTTCTAACTCCAATTTATTAATATTTTAGTTTTTTAATATCTTTTACTTTGTTTTTGGTAGTTTGGGTTTTTATTATTTTTATTTCTTTTTATGTTTATTCATAGGGCCTAAAATCCTAAATTGATTTATCCTAATGAAATGGGAAGGGGAAAGAGAATGAATTTCTAATTTTTAATCTAATTAATTATCCTAAATAATCTTGAGTTCCCTAAATAGGGTTCCCTAATCCTAGTGAGAAGGGAGGAGAAAAAAGAATTCTATATAGCCTAATTATTTTTAGTTAAAAGGATAGTTAAAACTCTATTTTTTTTATTTTCACTTTTCACTTTATTATTTGGTTTTGTTTTTGTTTTATTTTTTATTTTTATTTTTTAATGAATTATGCAATCCTAAATTGCACCTAAAATAATATGAAATAAAAATGCAGCTAAGTTATAATTGAATGCATGAGCATGTTTTAATGCATGAATCAAGAACAAATTAAAACAAGCCATGATAGAAGGAAAGAAAAATGCTAATCTAAATGAATGAGCATATTAAATGCATGGGCATAATTTATGCATAAAAAGATGATGAAATGATTAAAGAGAAAAAAAAAATTAAACTTGGGGCCTGGACGGGCTTGAAGCTAGCTAGGAATGATTTAAAATAAGCAATCAAACTGAAAATTCACAACATGCATGGGCATATTAAGATGCATGAAATATCATAAAAAGAGACGGTAACAAAGAATTGACTAAATAAATAAGAAGAAAACTATCCTAGCTGCACTAACACATTAAACACACGAAATATCTTAAAAAGAGACAATAAGAAAATAGAGAGCTTCATTCGATGCAAGAAAAGAAAACAGGGGACCCCGCATGCATGGGTTCAGTTTCGATAAATGGGTTAAGCAGGTGGGTGCAACAATGAAGTTAGGCAGCAATGGAGTGAGTGCTGCAGTGAAGGAGTGTAAAGCGGGGGCAGTGCAGGGAGTTGTAGTGTGTGAGGGGAGCAAGGTGCTGCAGGGGCTGTGTGTAGGATGAGTGTGGGGGTGTAGGGAGAGAGGAGGGTGTACAGCAGGTGGGTGTAGGGGGAAAGGAGGAAGAAGGGAAGAGAAGAAAATGGAAAGGCAGCGCTGCCATGCATGGGCGCAGGGCGGAAACAAGGGGAGAGAGCGAGGGAGAAAAGGAGCGAGCGGGAGAGAGAGAGAGTGGGCAGAGCAAAGTAAGAGAGAGAGTGGACGGGAGAGAGGGAGATGTGTCGTAGAGGGAGAGAGAGAGAGAGACAGAGAGAGTGAGCAACGGTGTGTAGTGGGTGCAGGTGGTGGGGAGGAAGAGAGGAAAGAGCGTGAGGGAGGAGAGACAGAGAGAGTGAGCGAGAGATGGGGAGAGAGAGAGAGAGAGAGAGAGAGAGAGAGACGTGCAGGTGGGTGGAGCGGAAAAGGAGAATGATGGCAGGGGAAGAGAAGAGAGGAAAAAAGAAATAGAGAGAGAGAGAATGAAAGAAGAAGAGGAGAAGGTAGGCAGGTGAGAGAGGAAGAAAAGAAAGAGCGTGAGAGAGGAGAGACAGAGAGAGTGAGCGAGAGATGGGGGGAGAGAGAGGGAGAGGAATGGAGAGAAGGAGAGAGAGTGACGGAGAGTAGAGAGGCAAGGGGAGAGGGAATGGAGAGGAGAGAACGAGAGGGGAGAGAGGGAGAGGGCGGAAGAGAGAGAGTTGCAGGGAGAGAGAGAAAGATGGGTCGCAGAGGGAAAGATAAAAAGAAAGAAAGGAAAAGGAGAGAGGAGGGGTGCGTGCAGGTGTAGGTGCAGGTGCAAGTGTGTGTAGAGGGCGGTGAAGGTGTGTGGTGGGTGGCAGTGGTGCGTGTGGCAAAGGGACGAAGAAGAAGAACAAGAGGGAGAAAACAGAGGAAGAGAGGGAGGAAGAAGGAGGGAGAGGAGAGAGGTGTGAGTGAGCGGGTGCAAGTGGTAGAGAAGGGGAGGAAGAAGAGGAAGGAGAGGGAGAGAGGAGAACAGGGAAGGGGAGAGAGGGAGACTGAGAGAGAGAGAGACGGTGTGTAGTGGGGCAGAGGGGAGAAGAAAGGGTGAGTGGAGAAGAAAGGGAGAGAGGAGGAAAGATAAGAAAGAAAGAAAAGTAAGAGAAGAAGGAAGGGGTGATGATGCAGATGCAATGGGCACGAGGAGAGGAAGGGGGCCTACCTGGTTCCGGAGTCCAGCGGCGAGAGATGGCGAGGTAACGTGCTGCTGTGGCTGGCGGTGCTGCTATGGGCGAGCGTACTGCTGCGGCGAGATCGGACTTCCGTGGGGTTGCTGCTGCGTGCGTATGGAGGAAGAAGATGGGGAGTCCGGGTCTGCGCGAGAGTCCTGAGATGGAGGGTGATGGGCGGAGGATGATGGTGGGCGATGGGTTATAGGGTGCAGGAAGAGGGCAGAGCGGAGAGGGTGATGGTGATGCCTGGGGTGTGCGCCTGTGTTTGGGAGAGATGGAGGGCGAGATGGTGAGATGGAGAATATGCGTGAGATGGGTTCTGTGATGATGAAGGGGAGAGATGATGGGATGGAGTCGAAGATGGGTTGTGGCGTGAGAGGTCAGACGGAGGGAAGATGGTGATGGTGGTCAAGATGGTGGAGGCTGGTGATGGTGGGTTGTAAGGGAGAGATGAGAGATGATGATGGGGTGCTGCATGAGGGAGATGGAGATGGGAGGCCTCTGCGTGAGATCTGGATGAGGTTCTACGTTGAGATGGAGAGGGTGGTGGTGTGAAGAAAGGAGGTGGTGATATGGATGGAGGGGCTGCGAAATGGGTTGGTGATGGAGAGACAGGGCTGATGAGCGCAGGGATGGAGGAGGCGGCGTGATCTGCAGATGGAAGATGATGGTGTGCGATGTTCTGCATGAGATGGCCAGATGATGAGAGGGAATGATGGGTGTTCATGAGATGGAGATCCTAGGTCTATGGTCTGCGCATGGGTGAGTGGGATAAGTACTGGGAGTTAGAAATTGAGAGGGATAAGGCTTGGGTGTTAGAGATTGAGAGGGATAAGACGAGGTTTAAGGGGGTATGGGAGAGTCCAGATCTCATGGGCTGTCCTCTCCCATGCAAGTAATGGGCCTCGTGGGAGGGGTCAAGTTCGGGTCGGGAGGTTTGGATCAGGCTCGGGTTGTGCTGGGTTTGGATCCGGGTTCATTGGGTCAGGTTCAGCTTGTGCTGGAGCTCATTGGGCCAGGCCTGGTGGGTTTGGATTTAAAAGAAACTAGTTTGGGTCAAGGGGCCGGTGGAGATTGGCCGGGCTATCACTAATGGGGCCCAGGTTTCGTAGATTTCAATCTGCTCGTCGGATTTCGACGTTCTACATATTGACGGAAAGCTCTCGGCGAGTAGGTCACAATGAACCAATTTTTAGGTTGATCAAAGGTCCAGAAATGATAGGTGATTTTTCACGCGGGCGCCGCGGGGGTGTAGGACCAGCTGTCATGATTTTTTATCCGGCCGTCAAATCTTGGAGTTCTATGTATGGGCGGAAAGCTCTTGATGAGTAGATCATGATGTGCCAATTCCCTGGGTGATCAGAGGTCCAGAAATGATAGGTGATTTTTCACGCGGGCGCCGTGGGGGTGTGGGACCCGCTGTCATTATTTTTGATCCGCCCGTCAGATCTTGGAGTTCTATATATGGGCGGAAAGCTCTCGATGAGTAGATCATGATGAGCCAACTCCCGGGGAAATCAGAGGCCTAGAGACGATTGATGACTTTTGACTCGGGGCCTAATCAGGACGTCATTAAATATGGTGGACTGAATTGCCCCTCATAGGGTGCCAAAACGAGGTGTCTACAGTATGCCCCTCTTTGGAGAACAGCACGTACAGAGTTGTTCTCCAGAGATAAGGAGACACACACTCATGCCTCCGTTTGAGCTTTTGGGCTCAAAGGAGTGGTAGCCTATGAGTGTGAGGTTGAACTGGCTCGAAGGAATCGGGATAAGGTTGTTCTAGGCCATCCAGTTAATTAGGTCTCCTTTTAGGTCTGAGCTTGATCACGTGATATGAGGATGTCACCACGTGCCTCTCCATTTTCTACCCAAAATTAAATCCCTACAAAGTGGATCATCCTACTCAGGGGGTGCACAAAGTGTCAAAGCAGGATTCTGGAAGAGCATGTTAAGGTAATGATATTAAATGTAAGAGCACAAGTTTGGAAGATTAAGTTTGGGTTTTTCAGTTCAGCGACACTTACCTCTTGGATCCTGTTCCTTTCGGTGTGGTGGCCCTCACATTTTCACCTGCAATAAATCCTGGCTAGAAGGAAAGAAGGGAGCAACGGCTCGCCTTGCATTGAAGTTAGTACATAAACGTGCCAAGTGTGTGTTATGCATGTGATGATGTTAAGAAGGCTTGTAATTGTAATGCAGACTAAATTTAAAATGTTAGTGCTAATGCAAGGCATGTCCTCGACATCATCCTGTAGTCGTGACATCAATCAACCACTACCATGATAGTCAATAGAGATAAAAGGAAATAACAAAAATGCATCCACCACATGCAAGGAAAAAGAATAAAAGATAAACAGCGGGGGCCCATCCTTTGGATTGAGATCGAAAGATATCTAAAACTTATCCATAGCACACACATAGCATGAAATAGTACACATCCAATACCAAGACTAGAGGCAAATCGTTGTTTGCTAATCCGAAACAAAGGGATGATCATTTTCCGACTGATAGTATATCTCGTTTCGAGAGGAGTCGTGCACAAAACATGGTATCCGCGTGGGGTTTTGGATCAAGGGTTAACCAGGGAGGTGTGAGGCATGTTTACGTAGGTTCATATATAAAGTAAATAAAAAATGCCCTAGCATATGGGGTGACATATGTGAACGATCCTTGGAACAAAACAATGTATAACCTATCCTGCATTCAACCATAAGGCATTAGTAACAAAAGCATGCATGAGGTGAGAGTGTGTGGATTGGTGAATGTTTGTGCCAACTGTGCATGTGACGGGACCTGAATTGGGAAGCCGCGCAGAATAAGTAAGTACTCATATGCGTGTGTGTGTACGCATGTACATATATGTATATATAAAAATGCCCCAGCGTGAAGCTGGTGTGTTTTCTGGCTGGGAGTGAGAGAGTGAAGGTGGTCTAGCTCTCTGATCCATGGCTGCTAGTTTAATTATGATATGACCTTCCCCAACTATCTTTTGGAGATTGATCCCTCATGATTCTTTTCTAGCCGTTTTGGTCCTTTTAGTCGAACTTTGGAGAGCGTTAAGCTGCCCCTGGAATTCATGTGTGAGCACGAGTTTCGTGTGTGGGAGACAGTGAGTCGCCGTGCTTCCTCAGTGTTGTGGTTACCGGCCACTCTTCGCTTGGTTCATTAGGCAAGGGCCCATGTCATTCGAGCGGGCTTGGGTTTTATGAATGCTATTCCATTACTTTGGCCTTTTGGCCGTTTGCTCTTTTTTTTTTTTTTATTCTCTTTTTTGTCTTTTTTTTTTTTTTTTTTTTTTTCCGATTTGTGACTGTGCAATGCCTGGGTCCCTTAAGCTTTCTAATTAACCCATGTAATGAGCGTTACGCCAATGACTCCCAAACCAAATGGCTTTAGGGCACTAGGTATGTAAATACCCCTACGGGTTTACTGACTCGGGTTAAAAAGGCTACGAACCCAAACTAGTCACAAAACTTTTTATTCTTTTCAGGACTTCTAACTAAACTCCTTTTGTTTTTTTTTTTGGACTGGTTTGGGAGAGGGGTGCCTAGGGTTTTGGCTTCTGAAGCATCAGGCATGGGGAGCACACCCACATCTCATGCAACTCCACCGTGGTTTCTCTTTTCTCTCTTTTGTGAGTGATAAGGGGAAGCTTTCATGACATGGGCAAGCTCGTTTATAAACTTTTGCATTGAATGGCTTCAACCGTGCAAAACATTGTGTGGGGGCAGACTCACCGTTCTAGTGGTTTCCTCTTTTTTTTTTTTTTTTTTGCGAGTGTGTGTTTGACTTCCAAGTTTGGCTGTTGCACCTCTCCTCGGTCTTCCCTACGGGATTTATACAGCCATATCAAGAGATCAAGGGTCATACTTCGCAAGAAGTGGGGAAGGGTCATGTGGTGTACTTTTTCAAGTACATAGCATTCCATGGATCGGGGAGCTCTTCCCCTTTTGCATTTACTAGTCTATATGCATTGCCAGAATGTACTCCTTTAACTACATATGGGCCTTCCCAATTAGGTCGCAATTTGCCTTTAATGTGTGGGAGTTGTGATTGAGTGATGCGTTTCAATACAAGGTCACCTGTTTTGAATTTCCTCTCTATGACATGCTTATCGTAGGCTCTTGCGATTCGCTTCTTGTACACTTGAGCGTGCTCTGCTGCTTTTATCATTTTCTCATCGAGGAAGTCCAGCTGTATTTGCAATGCTTCTCGTCTTTGGCCTTCTATCATCTCTTCATCTAATTGGATCCGTTAAGATGGGTGCAGGAGCTCGAACGGAAGGACTGCCTCCATCCCGTAAGTCAATGCATATGGGGTCTCACCTGTCGGAGTCCTAATGGAGGTTCGATATGCCCACAATGCCTCGACCAAACGGTCTGGCCAATCACTGCCCTTGGTTGTTTCCACTGTCTTCTTGATGATCTTGAGTAGTGTCTTGCTTGTAGCTTCAGCCTGTCCGTTTGGTTGGGGGTAATAAGGGGTTGAATGATGTAGTTCTATACCATATTTTGTGCACAAATCCTCCATTACCTGAGATATGAATTGGGGGCCATTGTCAGTTATAATCACTTTCGGAACGCCAAACCGGGCTATTATATTCTTTTGAATGAACTTGACCACCGTGGATGCTTTGATATGGATAAATGCCTCAGCTTCTGCCCATTTGGTGTAGTATTCCGTTGCCGTTAATATGAAAGCTTTGTTCTGGGTGTTTTCCACGGTCGGGACCAGAGGTCCTATGATATCGAACGCCCAAGTCGAAAAAGGCCACGGAGCAGTAGTAGGATGCAGCGAAGATGCAGGAGCGTGAATCAAGTCAGCGTGCAACTGACATTTCTTGCACTTTCTGACGTAGTCCACGGAGTCTGATTCCAATGACGGCCAGTAATATCCTAACCGGATGATTTTCTTGGAGAGCATCAGGCCGTTTACGGGTCCTCCGCATATGCCGGAATGAGCCTCTTCGATTATTTCTCGTCCTTCCTCAACCATCATGCATTGCAGGAGGATCCCACTGAATGATCGGCGATATAACAGTCCTCCGACAACGACGTATCTTTGAACCATTTCTTTCAGTGCCCTTTTGTTGGATTTGGTGGCATATTCAGGGATGTATCCATTGCGCAGGTAGTTCCAGATATCAAAGTACCACGGATGGTTGTCTATGAGTTCTTCGTCATGCTGTAGGGGGGCCAGTATCTGCTCTCGATTAGGTTCCTCTGCCTCGGTCTCTTTCCCTTTCACTTTCCTTCCTTTTGGTGCTTCATCTTTGGATGGAATCTCATCTGGATCTCCTAGGGCCAAGTCTTTTAGTTCAACCGAGGGAGTGTCTATCCTTTGGATGTGAAAGGTCTCGGATCCCTTGTCGAGGGGGACTTCCACGATCGAGGCCAAGGTGGCCAACGAGTCGGCTAGCCGGTTTAAAGCTCGCGGGATATAAAGAAAGGACACTTTCTTGAACTGGGAGATAGCTTTCTTGGCCTTGTCATGATAATGAGCGAGCTTAGGGGCGTTCACCTTCCATTCACCTGCCACTTGGGATATGACCACCTTTGAGTCCCCGAGAACTCGGAGTTTCTTAACTTCCAACTTCACAGCCTCTCTTAAACCTGCTAGGAGTGCTTCGTACTCCATTTCATTATTGGTGGTTGGGAATCCGACTTTGAACGCCTTCTGTATCGCCACTCCCTCTGGGGACAAAAGCACTATCCCGATCCCTTTTCCATTCTGATTCAAGGCACCGTCGAAGTACATCGTCCACGACTCGGGGTCCTTTATCTCCTCTATGTCTACACATAGCACGTCTTCATCTGGAAAGTCGATTTTGACCGGTTCATACTGTGGTAGGGGGAGACGTGCAAGGTAGTCAGCGATGGCTTGCCCTTTTTTTGACTTCTGAGTTACATATGTTATGTCGAATTCTGCCTAGAGCATCTGCCATCGTGCCACTCGTCCTGAAGTAATAGGTTTCTCAAAGATATATTTCAAGGGATCCATTCTGGCCAAGAGTTTGACTGAGTGGGCTAAGAAGTAGTGTCTGAGTTTCTGTGCAGCCCAAACCACTGCTAAGCACGTTTTTTCTATCGAGGAGTATTTCCACTCATATGGCAGGAGAGATTTGCTCAAGTAATAAATTGCATTCTCTTTCCGGCTAGTCTTATCATGTTGACCCAGGACTATGCCTATCGCGGATTCCGTCGCTGACACATATAAAATGAGAGGCTTATCTTTAGCAGGGGGCTTCAAATCGGGGGGACTCAATAAATATTTCTTCAAATCCTCAAATGCCTTCTGGCAGTCGTCGTCCCAGTGGTATTCCACGCCTCCTTTTAACAATTTGTAGAATGGCTCACATCTTTGCGAGTGCTGTGAAATGAATCTTCTAATGTACTGTAGTCGCCCTATGAGGCCTCTTAATTCTTTGAGGTTCTTCGGGGGCGGCATTTCGAGGATAGCCTTCACCTTCGAGGGGTCGACTTCGATTCCCCGATTGCTGACCATGAACCCTAAAAGTTTTCCTGCCGACACCCCGAAGACACACTTCTTCAGATTCATTCTCAACTTTGTCTCCCTTGACCTTTGGAGGACCCTCTTCAGAGCTGCGGCGTGGTCTACACGAGTTTGAATTTTAATTAAGATGTCATTGACATATACTTCCATACAATCGTGCATCATGTCGTGGAATATCGCCATCATGGCTCTTTGGTAGGTTGCACCTGCATTCTTCAATCCAAAGGGCATGACAATGTAGCAACAAGTCCCCCAGGGGGTAGTAAACGAGGTCTTTTCTTGATCTTCTTCTGAAAGTTTTGTCTGGTTGTACCCGGAGTATCCATCCATGAATGAAAGCATTGGATGCCCAGCGGTGTTGTCGACGAGCACGTCTATGTGTGGTAAAGGAAAGTCGTCCTTAGGTGAGGCCTTGTTCAGGTTCCGGAAGTCAATGCAGACCCTGATACATCTGTCTTTCTTCTTGACCGGGACAATGTTGGCAATCCATTGAGGAAACAGCACTACCCTGATGAATTTGGCCTGGAGAAGTTTGTCAACTTCCTCTTTCACCTTCACTGCGACGTCAGGGAGCATTCTTCTCAACTTCTGTTTAACCGGTCTCGCACTCTCTTCCAATGGAATTTGATGTTCTATTAGAAGCGGGTCTAGTCCTGGCATGTCATGGTAGTCTGACGCAAATACGTCCTGATATTCATCCAGGACTCTAAGGATCTTTTCTTCTTCGCCGAGTTCCAAGCATGCACTAATCTGGACTAGCTTGGGCCTTTCCTCAGTCCCCAAGTTGATCTCCTTTGTCTTCTCGGCCGTCGACCGAGTTTGCTCGTCAAACCTCTTGATGACCCTTTGGAACTCTTCCGAGACTTCATCGTCTTCTCCTTCGGCATCTACTAATTCGTAAACGCCCATCTCATCTTTTACGTTCTCGGTTCCCGGAGATGATTCTGGCTCTGAAATAATGGGCATCGACTCATACCCTATCTTGCTAATTTGGCTCATGATTTCCTCTAGCCGTGATTGCTCTACCGGGGGAATTTCCCACCGGTCAGGTCTTCTTATGGCCCTACAATAGTCAAAGGTCTCTACTCCTAAACTACTTACATTTTTGGGTTTTTGGTTTTCTACTTTTTTGGGGATTTTGGGGTTTTGTGATTGTTTTGGGTTTTTAGAATGATATGGTACAGGTTGGGTTGAGGAGGGGCCATCTAAGGAGGAAGATCCCTGCCCCGGGCAATGTCGAACTGCGGGGAGATACACCACTTCGTCGCCTTCGGGATTTTCGATCTCCCAGGTTTTGCTGTCTTCTTCTGAAGGTCGTGCTCTCCAGTGTCGCCACGCTGCTGGCCAGTATACGACTTCTTGACTATCGGGGTCTTTGATTTCCCAGGTTTCATAGTCGTTTCTCTTTTCGGAAATTGGCGGTTTTTTTTGGGCAATTTCACCAAATCACTAGTACCAATAATGTTACAAGACAACATTTGGAAACTTTTCTCCAGGGGAGAACTTGAACTTCTAATTTCATCAGATTCATGGAATTCTTCCCAGGTACCGAAGATGTCTTCGTAAGTTTCGACCTCCTCGTCGTCAGACGACGAATTGGTTATACCTTCTATCAAGAGTTCTTTCCCTTTTTCCTGGGGGTGGATCTGATGGCATCTTTCTCCGTTGGGAGGTTCATTGGCGTCCAAGAGCTTGTTATGCCTGACGAAGTGTTCCCCTAGTTTCCAATCCTTTCTAAAGAGTGTTACCTGATCATACGGGTTGAATCCCAGTCCTTCTGTTCCTATCCTTGCTTCCAGGATAACGGGGTCAAGAATCCCATCCTCATTCCTACCTAGCCCCAATCCGGGTTGATATCCAAGTTTTCTCATGAGGTTCAAGCCATGTATGCACTCTTTTCTTAATGGCGGTTCAGGTAGAGGGACCGGATCTGGTGTCATACTCCGGACGAGATCGATGTCCGTCAGGGAAATGGTGGGATCAACCCTGTATCCATGGGTTTTGGTTCCAGGCGGGATAGGGGCTGGTCGCAAGGTGGGAAGTATCGGAAGTCCTTCTGGTTCGATCACAGGGGGGTCCTCCATTAGCTTCATGATTTTTCCTAAGTGGGGAAACTTAATACATTGGTGCCTAGTGGACATGACCGCCTTCATGTGATTCAGCCAGCGACGCCCTAATATCAAGTTAAAGGTCGCTGGGATATCCATGACGTAGAATTCTTCAGGTACTGAGATCGGGCCTGCTTGCACCAATAACATGATCTTCCCACAAACGTTCTTCCTATTTCCGTCATATCTTGTCACCAACAACGGAGCTGGGGTTAGGTCTTTGGCAGTTAGATCCAGCGTCTTGTATGTTTTCAGTGGACAGATGTTTAGGGATGCCCCTGTGTCTACCAAAACACCAGATATCTCCTTCTTGGCCACCCTAACTGTGAGATGTAGGGGTGAGGTCCTCGCTTCAGGTGGTATTTCTTTTAGTTCCTCCTCGGTAAAGTTGAGGATTGGCAAGGATGTCTCAGACGACAATGACGCAATGGACGCCCGTAGTTGCTCTGCGGTTATATTTTCCGGAACTTGTAAATGGGTGATGGCGTCCATCAGCTGTTTTTGATGCATAGGGGAAGTCTTGATCAGATCGAGGATTGACACCTTAGCTGGTATCTTCGTTAGATGCCCTAGGAGATCATACTCTATCCCAGTCTCCAGCTGAACATGATATCTCTCTTCGACAACCTTTTCGGTCTGCGCGTTGGGGATTTGTAAGCCCGGATCCGGCTCACTGGCGATCGGAGGTAGCCACGGTGGGCGGATCCGTCCTGATCGGAGGTGTGCTTGCGACGGCCCAACATCCTGGGGTTGATTAAATTGGGAGTGAGTGCTGGTCCGAGACCCCTCGTACGCGATATCATCATCAAAGAACACCTTGTAGAGGTCCGGGGAGTCGATTACCATGCCGGTTTTGTGTTATCTAGTCTGAATTTAGTTTTCCCGTCCCAATTGACGTATTTCCAATAGTCATCATCTTCAAAAAAATCATCATAGTAGGGCTGATTCTGACTAATGGCTGGCTGGATCGGGAAATCAGTTGATTGATGTGACACGGTGGCGACATTGGCCGACGGTCCCTGCAACGATTGTGTCGAGGTTGACGCGGTGTGTTGTGGCATCGGGTTTGTGTAGATTTGCATGTTTGGCACTCGTCGCGTCATACCAGTAAGCGGACCTTGGGCTTGTGGCATTTTCTGTGGACCGTAGACTCCCATGGGTTTGATGCTATTCCACTCAATCGCCCCTTCATCACCGAGGTTGTAGATCAGGTCTCTGGCCGTATAGCAATGGGTTAGGTCATGTCCCGGCATCCTATGGTATGCACAGAATCTCGTCCGATCAAGGTGGTTTGGCCATTGTTGTTGTCTTTCTGGTGGAAGCTGGATAGCGTTTTGTTCTATGAGCGACCAGAAAACAGTGATCCAAGGTTGAGGGAGGGGCGGGTAGTTAGCCCTTTTCGGTCCAAGCCTTCTCTTGTTCCCGTCATTGTTTTGGCCTGAATTGTCGTTATAATTGAACGAGACTGCGTTATAATTCGGCCGAGGATTAGTACTCTGATTCGGGTTTTGAGGCATCACCGGCTGATTCACAGGTTGTCGTGCCGGATTTATGTTTTCCATTGGATGAACGGGTCCCCTTTGGTCATGTGGTTGTTGGTTATATCTTTGATCATTCCGAGGAAAATCCTGGTAGCTCTGATCGTTTCGGAAGCCTTGTGTGTTCCCTTGGAAATTAACATCCCGGTTTTGTCCTTGATTCCGCTGTTGGTTGAAATTCATTTCCTGACCAGGATTATATGGGCGATAAACCACCTCTTGGGTCGAGTTCACTTCCGGGGTCGCGCGATTTTCCACTTGATTGGTCACGCGACGGACAATCCTTTTTTGATCGGAGATGCCTATGTTATTCAATATTCCATCGTCTAGGTTCTGTTTCATTCTCGACAATCGATGGTGTAGGCCGCTCCACATCATGACTTCCCCGATCGTCATCAATGTCCTCATCGGTTCTTTCATGTTCGAAATGACCATCTTGACTTGTTCCTCCTCCTTCATATTGCAGTCAGACCTCGTGAATTGACTCATCCATCTCGCGGCAAATTCTTCATAATCCTCATTGTTCTTTTGTTTTAAGTTGGCTAAGTCATGCCACAGGGGTTTGTTCTTAGTTAGGTGTTGGTATCGCACCAAAATTTTTTCTATCACATCCTCAAAGGTATTGATCTCGTGTGAGGGCACAGATGTGTACCAAGTTAGCGCATCTCCGACTACCGATTCTTGAAAGTAATTAATGAGGAGGGCATCGTCGTCAGCGATTATACGACATTTACTGTAAAAGGACACCAAATGGTGTTGAGGGTCTGTAGTCCCGTCATATGCTACGAACTTTGGGGCTTTAGCTGGGAAGGGTGATTTCTTGGTCTCTGCTTTCTTCGTGAAGTCATAGAACCCTAACCTTTTGCCTTGTCGTGACGGCGACTTATTTCTAATTTCACTCTTCAGCCCTTCTATCTCCTTCCTCATTTCTCTAATTGCCTGGGAATCAAGGTTTTGATCTTCGTGCGCCTGGCCACGTCTCGGGGCCTCAACTGGGGTTCGATAATAAATCAGTTCTACAAGATTGTGTTGAGGGTCCGGTTGGGGTCCCAAAGGCGCATAGTGGTAGCTTTCCTCAGCTCGTGTTCTCCTTGGGGCCTGAATTTGGGTTTGGTTTCGAGTTCTATCCAGGTCATGAGCTAATCCTAATCGTCGACCCACGTAAGTCAATTGGCGGGAGAGCTCGTGGGCTGGATGGTCCGGCCGATGTTCCTCGTGAAGCTCATGAGGGTCTGCATCGTCCGCAACTTCATCATAATAGAGTGGGGGATCCTGCTCCTCGTCTAACATTTCGTAAGCCGGAGTCAATTGATCTTGATACATTAGAGGTGATCTTTCGTATCCCGTTGGTTTATGATAGGTTAGCCTAAGGCCAAATGAGTTTGGGATCGATCGGCTTACGGAGACAGTCGGAGGAGTCATTGCTTGAAGTTGGGGTTAGACTACCTCATGCTGGTATTGATAGTGGATAATGGGTGCGTTCTGTGCGCTGGTGTAAACAGCAGGGCTTCGCCGTGGGACCCTCGGCGTGAGTGATCGAGCCGGGCCTACCTATCCTTGGCCTATATGGAGGCGTGTATTTGCATATGGGATCGAGGCTGGTTGCTGTCTTGCTTGTCTAGTGGTGGTCACAATGGATGTATCAAATGGTGTTCTATATTGGGGGACCATAGAGGTAATCGGTTCAGTTCGAGTAACCGTAGCTGAATGATGGATGACTTGTGAAGTGACCGGTCGAAGCACACGGCGAGCCCATGTTGTGATGTTGGCATAGGTCTTATGCTCTACCGTTTGTTTACTCGATCCAACCAAATCCTTAGACGTGACTCGAGAGTCGGCAGAGTATGAGTCCCTCCTTATTGGAGTTGGAGGACTAGAGTGACTTTTTCTCTCGACTACTGCGTTCATGGGAGAAGGGACCCGTTCGACAATTGGAGAGCCCGATATGCGCAGGGAATAGTGCGGTTCAGATAATGGGGTAGAAAGAGATCTAGAGATCTCAGTATCTAATGGGGGGAAAGAAGCCTCACCGATGGCTCGAGTTGCTCCCAGGGTTGAAATAGGAGGAATGTCCGGCATTCCCTATGGGTGATTCGCCATTTGTAAGAAAGTGGGGTGAGAAGAGAAAGACTTTAGAAAAGATGACAATGGAAAGGATTTAGGAAAGAAGAGAATGTTTTATGGAATTAATGCGGGAAAGAGGAAAGACTAATAGGGCTGCGCTCTTATGTTGTAAAGGGGAGAGCTTCAGCGGGCGGTTATGCGGACGCCAGTTCATATTTGATTTGTACCCATAATGACCCTTAAATAAACGAGACACGGACATTCAGTCATTGATCGAAGGTTCGTGTTCCATAATAAAGCTTCTAAAAGACCCAAGTAAACGATAAGACAACGAAAGATGTCCCATCACGATCGCCAAGCTGTTGGCATGGAGATCGTGGGACCTGCCAAAGACCCAAATTCGTGACGAGACAACAGAAGATGTCCCATCACGATCGCCAGGCTGTCGGATGTGAATTTTGATCCCCCCCCCCCCCGAGAGGGGAATCGCCATTCAACAGTGTGAGATAAAAAAAAGACATCGAAAATGAGGATTCCGACTGCCCTCAAAATCGATGGATCACGATCGCCAGTTACAGATTCGGCCGTAACACCGTCATTCGACGAAAGCCGAAAGAATGCGGGAGGAAAATGGGGTGGGTTCTTCTCTCTTCTAATGTGCCACCGATGACACACTACGGTTGTCTCGTCGCTTAATTTGGGTCTTTCAATTCGGGTCGAACTTGGGTCAAGGGTCAAATTACAGGCTTCAAGATGGGACCATAATGAACTAGGCAGGGGAAATCAACATCCAGGGTTGAACAAACTAATTAAAGTTAAATCCAAGTATTCTAGGGGATAAGCGAATTAAAATGAAAATAAACTAAGAAAATAAGGGTAAAGGTGCCAAATATTTAGAAGAGGATCAACCCCATTCCTGGGTATCCCCTTCAATGTCCTTTGACGACTTAGGGTTTAAAGGCTGATTCTTCGAATCGAAAGAATGATGCAGACGAAACTTCGAGTTGTGATTTCTGTGGGTTTGCGTGCGATACGCATGTGATAAAAGTGCATGGCCAATGATGAGCCAGAAGTAAGATAAAAATGGCCGATGTTGGGCTGGGATTGATTGAGGGTGGCCGATGATGGGCCAGTAGTAAATAAATTGATATTGGGGTGTGTGAAATCACTCGTCTCATTTCGTCATTCTCATTAATTCAGGTTCTCGGAATCAGCCTCTATTCCCTTTAATCATTGAGTTCAGATAAATATTTGGCACCGGAGGTGGAGGAAAATAAAAGAAAATATTTTTGGGATTAGTTTTGTTGGTTTTATAGTTTTTTTTATTTTTTGGATTTTAATAATTGGGGCTAGAAGGGCCTAACTAGGGGAGTTCCTACTTGGATTCAATCTAACTGTTTCATTTCCGTAATGGATCTCTACCCTATCCTAAGGTCCTAACCGTCCACATCCGCTCTCCCGGTCCCTTAGCGGGGCCCGGAGAGAGAGTGGGACCTAATCAGTTGGGATTAATAAAACTAGGGTAGTCTAAGCTGGCTAGGGGAAGACCTAGATCTAGGTCCGGGGTCTCACCTAATCAGTCTAGGCTACTGTCTAATTTCTAACTCCAATTTATTAATATTTTAGTTTTTTAATATCTTTTACTTTGTTTTTGGTATTTTGGGTTTTTATTATTTTTATTTCTTTTTATGTTTATACATAGGGCCTAAAATCCTAAATTGATTTATCCTAATGAAATGGGAAGGGGAAAGAGAATGAATTACTAATTTGTAATTTAACTAATTATTCTAAATAATCTTGATTTCCCTAAATAGGGTTCCCTAATCCTAGTGAGAAGGGAGGAGAAAAAAGAATTCTATATAGCCTAATTATTTTTAGTTAAAAGGAAAGTTAAAACTCTATTTTTTTATTTTCACTTTTCACTTTATTATTTGGTTTTGTTTTTGTTTTATTTTTTTAATAAATTATGCAGTCCTAAATTGCACCTAAAAGAATATTAAAAATAAAAATGCAGCTAAGTTATAATTGAATGCATGAGCATGTTTTAAAGCATGAATCAAGAACAAATTAAAACAAGCCATGATAGAAGGAAAGAAAAATGCTAATCTAAATGAATGAGTATATTAAATGCATGGGCATAATTTATGCATAAAAAGATGATGAAATGAATAAATAGAAAAAGAAATAAAAAAAAATAAATTTGGGGCCTGGACGGGCTTGAAGCTAGCTAGGAATGATTTAAAATAACCAATAAAACTGAAAATTCACAACATGCATGGGCATATTAAGATGCATGAAATATCATAAAAAGAGACGGTAACAAAGAATTGACTAAATAAATAAGAAGAAAACTATCCTAGTTGCACTAACACATTAGACACACGAAATATCTTAAAAAGAGACAATAAGAAAATAGAGAGCTTCATTCGATGCAAGAAAAGAAAACAGGGGACCCCGCATGCATGGGTTCAGTTTCGATAAATGGGCTAAGCAGGTGGGTGCAACAATGAAGTTAGGCAGCAGTGGAGTGAGTGCTGCAGTGAAGGAGTGTAAAGCGGGGGGCAGTGCAGGGAGCTGTGGTGTGTGAGGGGAGCAAGGTGCTGCAGGGGCTGTGTGTAGGGTGAGTGTGGGGGTGTAGGGAGAGAGGAGGGTGTACAGCAGGTGGGTGTAGGGGGAAAGGAGGAAGAAGGGAAGAGAAGAAAATGGAAAGGCAGCGCAGCCGTGCGTGGGCGCAGGGCAGAAACGAAGGGGAGAGAGCGGGGGAGAGAAGGAGCGAGCGGGAGAGAGAGAGAGTGGGCGGAGCAGAGTAAGAGAGAGAGTGGACGGGAGAGAGGGAGATGTGTCGCAGAGGGAGAGAGAGAGAGAGAGTGAGCGACGGTGTGCAGTGGGTGCAGGTGGTGGGGAGGAAGAGAGGAAAGAGCGTGAGGGAGGAGAGACAGAGAGGGTGAGCGAGAGATGGGGGGAGAGAGAGAGAGAGAGATGTGCAGGTGGGTGGAGCGGAGAAGGAGAATGATGGCAAGGGAAGAGAAGAGAGGAAAAAAGAAATAGAGAAAGAAAGAATGAAAGAAGAAGAGGAGAAGGTGTACAGGTGAGAGAGGAGAGACAGAGAGAGTGAGCGAGAGATGGGGGGAGAGAGAGGGAGAGGAATAGAGAGAAGGAGAGAGAGTGATGGAGAGTAAAGAGGCAAGGAGAGAGGGAATGGAGAGAAGGAGAGAAGGAGAGGGCGGAAAAGAGAGATGGGTCGCAGAGGGAAAGACAGAAAGAAAGAAAGAAAAAGGAGAGAGGAGGGGTGCGTGCAGGTGTAGGTAAAGGTGCAAGTGTGTGTAGAGGGCGGTGAAGGTGTGTGGTGGGTGGCAGTGGTGCGTGTGGCAAAGGGACGAAGAAGAAGAACAAGAGGGAGAAAACAGAGGAAGAGAGGGAGGAAGAAGGAGGGAGAGGAGAGAGGTGTGAGTGAGCGTGTGCAAGTGGTAGAGAAGGGGTGGAAGAAGTGGAAGGAGAGGAAGAGAGGAGAATAGGGAAGGGGAGAGAGGGAGACTGAGAGCGAGAGAGAGAGAGACGGTGTGCAGTGGGGTAGAGGAGAGAAGAAAGGGTGAGTGGAGAGGAAAGGGAGAGAGGAGGAAAGATGAGAAAGAAAGAAAAGTAAGAGAAGAAGAAAGGGGTGATGATGCAGATGCAATGGGCACGAGGAGAGGAAGAGGGCCTACCCGGTTCCGGAGTCCAGCGACGAGAGATGGCGAGGGAACGGGCTGCTGTGGCTGGCGGTGCTGCTATGGGCGGGCGTGTTGCTGCGGTGAGATCGGACTTCCGTGGGTTTGCTGCTGCGTGCGTCTGGAGGAAGAAGATGGGTAGTCCGAGTCTGCGCGAGAGTCCTGAGATGGAGGGTGATGGGCGGAGGATGATGGTGGGCGATGGGTTGCAGGGTGCAGGAAGAGGGCAGAGCGGAGAGGGTGATGGTGATGCCTGTGGTGTGCGCCTGTGTTTGGGAGAGATGGAGGGCGAGATGGTGAGATGGAGAAGATGCGTGAGATGGGTTCTGTGATGATGAAGGGGAGAGATGATGGGATGGAGTCGAAGATGGGTTGTGGCGTGAGAGGTCAGATGGAGAGAAGATGGTGATGGTGGTCAAGATGGTGGAGGCTGGTGATGGTGGGTTGTAAGGGAGAGATGAGAGATGATGATGGGGTGCTGCGTGAGGGAGATGGAGATGGGAGGCCTCTGAGTGAGGTTCTGCGTGGAGATGGAGAGGGTGGTGGTGATGAAGAAAGGAGGTGGCGATATGGATGGAGGGGCTGCAAAATGGGTTGGTGATGGAGAGATAGGGCTGATGAGCGCAGGGATGGAGGAGGCGGCAAGATCTGCAAATGGAGGATGATGGTGTGCGATGTTCTGCATGAGATGGCCAGATGATGAGAGGGAATGATGGGTGTTCGTGAGATGGAGATCCTGGGTCTATGGTCTGCGCATGGGTGAGTGGGATAAGTACTGGGAGTTAGAAATTGAGAGGGATAAGGCTTGGGTGTTAGAGATTGAAAGGGATAAGACGAGGCTATTAGAGATTGAGAGGGATAAGACGAGGTTTAAGGGGGGAGGGGAGAGTCCAGATCTCATGGATTGTCCTCTCCCATGCAGCTAATGGGCCTCGTGGGAGGGGTCAAGTTCGGGTCAGGAGGTTTGGATCAGGCTCGGGTTGTGATGGGTTTGGATCCGGGTTCATTGGGTCAGGTTCAGCTTGTGCTGGAGCTCATTGGGCCAGGCCTGGTGGGTATGGATTTAAAAGAAACTAGTTTGGGTCGAGAAGGTGGGGTCCGGTGGAGATTGGCCGGGTTATCACTAATGGGGCCCAGGTCTCGTAGATTTCAATCTGCTCGTCGGATTTCGACGTTCTACATATTGACGGAAAGCTCTCGGCGAGTAGGTCACGATGAGCCAATTTTTAGGGTGATTAGAGGTCCAGAAATGATAGGTGATTTTTCACGTGGGCGCCGCGGGGGTGTGGGACCAGCTGTCATGATTTTTGATTCGCCTGTCAGATCTTGGAGTTCTATATATGGGCGGAAAGCTCTCGACGAGTAGATCATGATGTGCCAATTCCCTGGGTGATCAGAGGTCCAGAAATGATAGTTGATTTTTCACGTGGGCGCCGCGGGGGTGTGGGACCCGCTGTCATGATTTTTGATCCGCCCGTCAGATCTTGGAGTTCTATATATGGGCGGAAAGCTCTCGATGAGTAGATCATGATGAGCCAACTCCCGGGGCGATCAGAGGCCTAGAGACGATTGGTGACTTTTGACTCGGGGCCTAATAAGGACATCTTTAATTATGGTGGACTGAATTGCCCCTCATAGGGTGCCAAAACGAGGTGTCTACAGATATATGCTGCCCATCAATGGCAAGTTCTTAAACCAGTACTAGCCTTGAAGACTTCCTACATCGGGTCAGAGCGATGCCTGCATGGCCAAAGCCTATTCCTAGGTACTTGCTCGTCAAACCCACCCCTTTTAGAGTTTTCATCCTTATGTTGAAATTTCTAAAAACCCAAAACAATGCTTACTTTCAATGTTTCATTGTTCAAAGTTCAAAAAAGAAAACAAAAACAAAGCCAAACCCAAAATCCAAGTTTAGGAGCCTCTTCCCTAACTTGACGAAAACTTTCGATCCTTGAACCCAAAATTCATGGTTTGAAACAAAAATCAGGACTCAGGGATTTCCACCCTAGCCCACCTCGACTTTTACAAAAAAAAATGGTTTTGAGTCAAAGTTTATGACACTCGTGTCTTTAAACAAAAAAAATATGGTTTAAAAAAAAACCATGGGGAAGCGACATTTAGTCGATACTCACACAAAACCCGAAAATCGGAAGGATGTGAACCCCATTCGATACTTCCAAAACCTTAAAATCACAAGAAAGCGACACCTCGTCGATACTTGCAAAATCTGAAAAAAATCGTGGAGACACAACGTTTCAGTTGATATCCACAACCCAAATTTCAAAACAAAAACAAAGGTTCGAAAAAACCTCAAATCTCAAAAATCGTGGGGAGGCGACATTCCATCGATACCCACAAAACCAAATTTTTGAGAAAAAAAAGCAAGGAGGCGACATTCAGTCGATACTTGCACTCAGATCCGCGAGGAAGCGACATTCCATCGATACTCGCAACCGAATGAGCAAGGAAGCGACATTCCATCGATACTTGCAATACCATTCAGCAGGGAGGCGACTCTTAGTCGATACTTGCATTTTTGAAAACCAAAAACCTGGCTTTCACGCCAAAACCCGACTTTCATGCCAAAAACCTGGCTTTCATATCAAAAACCAAAAATCTGGCTTCCATGCCAACAAAACAAAAACCTAGCTTTCATGCCAAAATAAAAAATCTGGCTTCCATGCAAACAAAACAAAACTTGGTTTTAAAAAAACTCGGCTTCTATGCCACAAAATCTGGCTCCCATGCCACAAAATCTTTGGCTCTCATGCCACAAAACCAAAACTTGGCTTTCACGCCACAAAAAATCGGCTCTCATGCCAAAAACCGGCTTTTATGCCACAATCCAAAACCAGCTTCCATGCCACATCCAAAATTTCGGCTTCCACGCCATCGAAAATTCGGCTTTCAAGCCATCGAAAAACCAGGCTTTTCACCACAGAATCTGGCTTTCATGCCCAAAACAAACTTTTGACAAAAGATTCTCACAAAATGACAACCTTTTGATCAAATTTTCAAACAAACCATTCCCATTCAATTTTTGCTTATGTTTTCATCAAAAGTAAATTTAAGTGAAAAAAAAAAAAAAAAAGAGTGCCAAAAATGTTTATACATGGAGGTACCAAAAGAAAAGAAGAAAAATTTTGTTACAAATCAGGAGGCTAGTCCGACATGGTCTTCTGCCAAAGGCTTAACTCCTCAAGCAAACTCTTGGCCTTAGCCTCCAAAGATTCCAGGCCGCATTTCTTTAGAATCTTTCCATAAAAGGCAGTAGGCCGTCGCGATCCATCCTCAGCACGAGGAAGCTCTTCCCAGAGAATCTGCCATTGTTCATATTCTTGATTCTTCCTCCGGAGATTGCTTTCGACCTCCTCAACTTGGTGAATGAGAGTCCTCTCTCTATCGCGAGCTTTCAAAGTGGCAGTCCACTTGGCAGCTGCTTGTTCGTCCAATAGCTCAAGGCGTTGTCTGGCTTCGGTGACCTCCCTATCAAGACGGTGCTAGTCCTGTGTTAGCTCAATAATAGCCAACTCGGTGACGTTCCTCTCCCAAACGAGCTGCTTCCGAGTCCGCAAGATCTCATTCAGTTTAGATTTGACCTTGCTGGAAGGCTTCAAAAACATCTTGTTGAAGAAATCATCATGCAGAAAGCTCTTAGTCTCAGTCCACTTGTTGCCTAGAGTGATGACTTCATCAACAAAAGCCTTGGCATCTGTAATGTCCAGACCGACTTCTTCGCTATCAGCAAGAATGGCCAAAAACCAACCTCCAAATGGCCAGAAGAAAGAGTCTCGACCCATGAGCTTAAGACTCTCTTCAATACCTTCCTCGCGAACTAACGGGATGGCTCAGATGAAGACTCGCCATGCTCTGTTGGTCGACTGCCTGTGTCAGGCACCGTTGGAAGAGTAATCAAGAAGCTCTTTCCAATTAGATCCGCTGGGGAAGGAATATCGCAAGCGGACTCGCCTCTGCCTCATCAAAACTGGTGGAAGAAGCCCGTACTCCTGGATTGGTCATAGGTACCCCCTGCTCTGGTTCTGAAAAAGATAGAGAAACTTTTTCGTCACCTCACACGTGCCAATGAAAGATGAAAAAGGTATGAACATGATCTTATCAAAAATCAAAATATCAAGATTATCACTACAAAGTACCTTCTTCGGCGACTGGTGGAATGCTTTCTGCCTCCATGAGCTCATCCGAAGCATCATCAAAAGTTGCATCCATGGATGGCTCAAAGTCGTCGGAATCCTCTGGCAAGTCAGTTGGCAAAAAAAAATATATGTCAGCAAGTGGCGGTAAAGAAAAACAATGATAAAAAAAAAGAAGAAAAGAAGTCATACCAGGAGGAGGTTCTGGATCTACTACAGAATCTCTGGGTTCTTCCTCAGATACCACAATAGGATCCATCACTGCCTCATCAGCCGGAACCTCAGGCATCGTCAAACCATCATCCTCTGCCAAATGAAAGAAAGCAGTAGATCAAAACAAAAGCTCTCATGAAAGAAAAGAAACGGAAAGAGAAAAGGGAAAAGCATACCATCATCAATGGTCTCTTTCCCTCGGCTTCTCTTCTTTGGAGGCTCATCATCATCCCCTGATGCCTCCTCAACAATGGTGGAAGGAATTTCCAGATCAGGAGAGCTTTCGTTCTGCCTCTGACTTCGACGCTGTCCTCTTCTCCTCTTACCCCTACGGGACGAACTGCTGGAAGCACCCTCCCCACTATCGAAATCTGGCCTCTCGCCAAATTCTTCACCGGATGGTCTGCTCTTGCCGGTAGACTCCATGGAAGCCTTTACTCGCTCTACTTATATCCAAGCAGCGACCTCAACCTCCTCCTCGGCAAGTTGTTCCAAGACCTCACCAGGTATCTGTTGTACAGCTCCCGATCTGATGACGTCATGGTCCTGGAGAAAACCTGTTATGTGCTTTTCTCCAGAAAGGAAAACCAGAACTTCTTCTCAGCGGACACCGTCTGACTTCCCAAGGCCCTTCCCGAAAGACTGCTTTACATCAAGCTCTTTCTTGGAAAGCCCACGGTATGCTGAAAAGCTCTCCACAAACCATTTTGTGAAACCAGCAGTCCGGAAAGTAGGCAACTCAGGATAAGAGATCAGGGCAGAAGTATCTTCTGCGCTATAGAACGTCCATGCATTTCTCCCATCTTGCAGACCTCCAAAACGCTTCACCTTGCTCGAAGGTGCTCCAACAACGCCTTGAGAGAAGCCCAACTGCATGGCAAAACGCGAAGGAATATACGGCTGGATGTCGACGAAAAGATGTCTACGGTACACCATCGTGCCGACACGCATGTTAAATAGGCAACTCCTCTCTACGTTTGTCAAAGAATAGTGTCTCCCCGACCCTGCCCTGGTCGAATCACAGGAGGCACCAAAATCAAAAGCCTTCTTCTGTAAGCTTGGAGAAAGCTTCACTGAATATTTCCCCATCTCGACGTCCCAGAATCGTCGGATCCTCAAGCGGGCAGATAAAAGAGATTCAGAAACAGGCTTCCCTCTAGCCAATCGAATCATAAATGGGTCATCGTCCTGTACAGCACCCAATCGGTGGAGACTTGGACAGTGGTATACATACCACGAATAAAAGATGTGGGCTGAAAATACCCTGTTCATGGGAAGCCCAAGCTGAACTAGAAAAGCTGCAGCCTGTAGTTCGGTGCACAAATAGGAGTAAACAGCATGCACCAAAGCAAGCCGCTCTCAAAACGCCATCTGACAAGCCCGAAAAATGCAGTGCGGCCTGATGTGCGTTCCATCTCCTCCAGCAATAACAGCCACACCTAGCCAATAAGTGAGGAAGATAGCGAGATCTCTCCGCAGCGCAATGTCAGAATGAATGGCGTCTGTGCTTGCGAAGAATACCTTCAAATTTTCTCGCATGGCGGAGATCTACCTTCAAATTTTCTTGCATGGCGGAGATCTTCTTCGAATCCAGGTTCCTAGCCCTGGCGTCCTGGGTCGTACTCTCAGAAGACTCCCCGCTGCCAAAGAAGTTGGAAGACAAAAGGCTACCACTCCTCCAACTGCTACATCGGACTTTCGAGCCCTCCTTCTCCTTCAAAAAGTCATAGAAGGCGACGAGCTGAAAGTACAAAAGCCTGAACTCCTCAGACTGCTCCTCAAGGACGTTGTCGATAGGCATGAACTCCTCATAGAGTTTGCCGAGGATAGGCAGCCCGGTGATGGCGCTTAGTTCCTTTAAAGAAAAACCAATCTCACTGTTCGTGACAACGAAGGTGTTGGTTTGTGGAAGGAACGACTCCAGCATGGCCATGAAGGCCTCATCGGAGAAAACCACGGTTTATCAAAAAGCGTGAACTGCATCAAAAACCTCGGCCTCCTTGAGAATGGCATCGCCGACCTGCAGCATGTGATCAGTCCACAACTCCCAGCTCGAGTCAGCACTGAAACGGTCGCGAAGTCGAAAAGGCTTCACCCAATTGCTGCCATCACCCTTGAAAATGCCAAGGCCCATCGGTCTCAAATTGACTGAAGGATGGTCTGAACCTTGGTAGCCGCTGGCCGGCATCAGAATGTCTATACGGGCAGGCGACTTTTCTACAAAACCAGAAGGGCCGCCAACAAAAACCCTGATCTTGATCACGTTTGTCCTCTTCACCCAGCTTGGAGGATCTTCCCTCTTCGAGCATGTGGAGGAAAGGCTCATGATCGAGATAATCCAATCGAAGGTTGACCGAGTAGAAACAGTTCTCTTCTCACCATCAACTGTGAAAGAGAACTGAAAACATCTCCTTTGGTATGTTGAATCGTCGGGGACGGCATCACCAAAGAAGAAGGTAGGTTTGGGCACAATGCTCTGATCGTCCATGACCCAGGGACGGTTGCTTACCATGATTTTATAATACTCCTCATCCTTGAGGGCAATCAAACGTTGCCTCATCTCATCTCGGTTGAGCGAGTCACACTCTTCCAAGTTCCTCCTTTCAACATACTGAACCTCTTCCCAGGCCTGCTGTACGGTCACATTAGAGGATTTGGTAGAACGACGAGACGCATCAGTGACGGGCTCCTTACCCTTGTTCGTTCTGGAGGAACTACCTGCAAAGGATGGAAAGAGAGAAAATCAATCATCAAAATGACAGAATTTTGCTAAAAAATTCTAGCGACATTTTGGCATGGTTCCGGGGCAATTTCGAAGAAAAGGAAAACACCCCGAAAGAAATAGGAGCTTGAAGATGGGCTCAACATCGTTGCAAGCTCATAATCAATGGAAATTTTTTTAAGAAGGCTTGAACTCAAACATTGCTGTAAGATCAAACCAAAGCTTCTCAAATATCTGCAAGACTGGAAAAGTGCTCAACATTGCTACGAGCTCCAGAATCCAAAACTTGCAAAGCTCCTCAGAAAATCCCCGCAATACCAAGAAAGGGCTCAACATTGCTGCGAGCTCCAAATCCCAAGACTAGCAAAAAGATTTCCAAGTGTGCACTATCATACTTCCAATTCTGTTTTCTAAAAAGAAAAAATGCATAGAAGGAAAGTTGTCATGCATGTGCGTCTCGAAATCCAAAAAAAAAAAAAAAGGAAAGAAAAGAGGAAGAAAGTTTCTTTTTTCAAACAACAACAAAAAAAAAACACGCACAGGCCACGTGGCCGTACGGTCTTGTCCGTATGGCCACACACAAAAAGAAAAAAAAGAAGAAAAAAAAAACAAACAAAACACGGTAAAAAAAAAAAGAGAGAAAACCGTGTAAGAAAAAGAAAAAGAAAACAAAGAAAGAGAAAAAGAGAAGAAAAAAAGAAAGAAAAAAAAGGAAAAAAAACGTGTGAAAAAAGAAAAAGAAAAAGAATACACGTGAAAAAGAGAAAAAAAAAGAGGAGAAAAAAAAAGAAAAGAAAGGAAACCTTTTTCTATTCCTACATGGGGTTTCTTAAGAAAAAAAAAGAAACTTACTTGAAGCCATTGATGGAGAAGAAGAAGAAAGAGCTTGAAGATCCTTGAAGAAGAAGGAGAATTCTTGATCTTGGAGCACTCTTGAAGACTTTTGCAAAAAGAAAGCAATAGGAACAAGAGATCCAACCTCCCCTTGCTTTTATAGAAGAGAGCAATCCAAAAGAGGAAAGGAGGAGAAAAGAAAGGAGGTAAGTGCTACAAATTAGCAAACTTCCTAAAAGAAAGGAATCATGAGATATTCTTTCCCAATGAGGAGATCTTTTGAGAAATTCTCTCCAAAAAGAGAGGGATTATGAGAAACTTTCTCCCAAAGGAAGATACTTTGAGAAAATCTCTCCCAAAATCAAGGAAACTTGAGAGATTCTCTCCAAGTAAAGATATTTTTAGATATTCTCTACCAAAAAGGAATATTTTTAGATATTCTTTACAAAAATGACACCACATGAGATCTAAGCCATCTTTAAAGCTTAAGGTCCCGTGGGCTAGCCCACATGAGCCAGGTTTTATCACCTAGGCACTAAAAGTGGCTTTTAGTCAAAATCCCTCTTACCAAGAGCATACAAAAAATGGTTCCATGCCTCCTTTGAGTTGATTGGACCATACAAAAAAACAATCCAAGCCTCAAGAATTTCCAAAAATCCAAACCATCCCACCTCATGAACCAAATTAAGCCAAAACCTTGAAATTGACATTCCACAAAAGCCCAAACCACTCCAATGGACCCAAAATTGTCCCAAAGAGTGACCAAAATCCAAACCATGGTCCCCTAACTCGCCACATACAGCTTGTTGGGTCACAAGGCCAAAACCAAAACCAAATCCTGGTCCCCTAACTTGCCACATACAGCTCGTTAGGTCACAAGACCAAATATCAAAATCCAAAATCCGCCCCCCTAACCCGCCACATACAGCTTGTTAGGTCACAAGGTCAACAGCCAAAAACCTTCTTGACCGCCTGATGCGCCACACAAAGCCTTTAGGTTCACAAGGTCAAAAAGAAAATCCAAAACTCAAAAACCCAATCCAAATGTCATTTTCAAAATTTTGCCTTGAGAAGGTATGTGATGTCTCTCACTGCCATAAAATTCCCTTGGAAACTCAAAAGGTACACTATAAAAAAGAATGCTCAGAGACTCTTGGTCAAGTCAGAAGTTCTCCTTCAAAGTTTTCTTCGAGGCACATCGACTGCCAAAGTTATCCAATTCGTCGCTGTACCTCGAGGGGGCATTTGTTGACACTAAAAATGTCACTGTGCCTCCTCAACATCACAAGCTATATGGAGCCACATCCTACTACAAACAGGCAAAGCTGCTTCAAGCATCAGATCTTGTCAAAATCAAACAAAAACTACAAGATTCTTCAAAATAGCCAAAAAGGAGGTACGCATGAAGTTTTGGGCCATTTCGACACCATTTGGCCTAACTTCAATCCTCCAACAGTTGAGCGAGAGCTTCCGGTGGCGACAGTGTCAAATACATCAAATCTTCGATCAGAGCCTATGAATGGTCTCAAAATACCTCCAAAAGGTTCCACGTCGAATTTCAAGTCAAACTAACACCGTTTGACCCTCCATCAACTCTCGAACGGCGAAATCAAGCCTCCCCGCGAAGAAAACCTCTGATGCTGCCACTCATCAAACAAAACACATGAGTAGCTTCTACATGCTTCCAAAGGACTGCACGTCAAATTTCAGGTCATTCCGACGACGTTTGACCCAGCTTTGACGCTCCGAAGCAAAATCAAGCCTACCGGCGGCGGGGCTTCCCGGGACCTTGACATCCAAATCGGAGCGAATGCATCATCTCAAAATGACTCCTATAGGCTCCCTGTCAAATTTCAGGTGAATTGGACATCGGATGACCACACATCAAAGCTCGACATCTTCCGCATGGTGAAATCAAGTCTAGCATTGACGGGACCCCAAACGGCTTCAAAACTCAAATAAAAGCCCATGGTTGGTCCTATATAATGCTCAAGAAGCTTCACCTCATATTTCAGGTCATTCCAACATCGTTTGACCTAGTTTCAACTCTTGGCGGAAAATCGGCTACGGAGTCTTCGGCTTTTCCAAAAATATGAAACTCTCTGCTCTGATTTGCACAGCCTTTCAACAGGTTTTCTTCAAAGGAATTAAGCCAATAAATGAAGAGAAATGTCAAGAAAAATACAGGAGAAAACAGAGCGAAAAAGCCCGAGAAACGGCTACCGAAAGGCGACCGGAAAATGGACCAAAGTCCAAGGTCGCCAGCCCCATGGTCGCCGGCGACCTTGGAAATCCAGGTCGTCGGATTTCCACCAAAAGTGTCATTTTTCCGTTCTTTTTCGCATTTCGCGATGTTTAGCCCCTGTGATTTTCTTAAAATCTGATTTCTGCAGCATGATATCCGTCGATCTTCATCAACATCACGGATTCGCCACCGAAATCATTTGATCATCATCGGACACTCCGAAACCGCCAACTGGCCGACCAAGAAAGTAGACTTTCTGCTCGACCGATCGAGAAATCAATTGGACAGATGTTGTCAACCAATATCTGAATTTGCATCGTCATCCGACATCAAACAACGTGCGGATCCATCGATGATCATCGCAAGAAGAATTCCAAAAGACGCGGCGCGGCCCGCGACTCTTTAAGCGACTCGGCGACCAATTAATGAAGTTAAATGACCTTTTTATGATAACTTATTAGGGTCATTAACTCATTATTTTGGACGGCCCAATCAGAAGCAAGCAAATGGGAGTTACAAGTCCAATTAATCATGGCAATTAACTATGTAACTCCTATCATTATGGAGATTAATCATGGTAATTAATCATGAAACTCCCCTCATCATGGAGATTAAAGCCCATTATTCTCCATCGGCCAATCAAAACCCAAGGAAAAGGAGTTACAAAATTATGAAATTAATACTTGTAACTCCTCCCATCATGGAGCATTAATACCATTAATGCCCATAAAACCCTCTTAATGGCCACCAAAAGCCTATAAATAGGCGGTCATTCCAAAGGGAAGGGGTCCTGAAAAATCGCCTGAAAATTATCCTGAAGAACTCTCTGCACAAAAAGCCTCTTCTGCCTTGAAGAAAACCCTGCTGCAAGAACTACAAGGTGATTGAAGTCCCTTGGGAAGCCACACCCCAAGGTTTCTATTCTTCTATCCAACATGGCCTAGATGTGGCTTTTCAGCCCGTCTACTCGGTTTTTTTATTGGATATAGGACCTTCCCTTGGTCTTTGTCCTCTAAAAATCTGGGGTCTAAGCCAAGCCAAGTGAAGTAAAGCATCAAGTGTTCTCATTTGAAGGACGATGGCGGAGTCCATATATGACTCGTGACCGTCGATCTGAACGAGTCCCCACAATCGCTTGAGAAGTCAGATCCCTCTTTCTTCCCTTTCTATTGTATTTTGCATTTTTAAATTAGACAAAAATCACAATTCTTGTTTTTCATCATTTATAAGATTTGTAAATCGCCTTCCATGGCAAAATCGCCTTCGACGGCACAAAACTGCCGTTCATGGCAAACTAAACAAAATTGCCTTTCACGGCATTTAAAATCTTGTCTCCTTCTTTGAATATAGATGCAATGGAAAGATAGAAAAAAAAGTTTGATTTCCTTTCTACTTGTGAAGGTGAATCTCCGGATCACCATTTCAAATTACAAGTAGAATAGAAAATCTGGCATACTCGTACAAAAATGTTGATGCTTGCTCTTTTTTTTCTCTTCACCCCGTCGCACCCTGGCGGACCCGGGACGGAGGAAGGCAAGAAAGAAAAAGACGGGTCCATCAGAATGAGAGTACTCTCTCTACTGCGAGCTTTCAAAATAGCAGTCCACTTGGCAGTGGTTTGTTCTTCCAATAGCTCAAGCGTTGTCTGGCCTCAATCACCTCCCTGTCAAGATGGTGTTGGTCCTGTGCCAGCTCAGTAATAGCCAACTCGGTGATGTTCCTCTCCCGAATGAACTGCTTCTGAGTCTGCGAGATCTCATCCAGTTCGGATTTGACCTCACCAGAACGCTTCAAAAACATCTCATTGAATAAGTCACCATTTGGAAAGCTCTTGGTCTCAATCCACTTGTTGCCTAGAGCGACGACTTCATCAACAAAAGCCTTGGCAATTGCAATGTCCAGATCGACCTCTTCGCTATTAGCAAGAATGTCCTGTACATGCTTAATCATGCCGAAGCCAGCTTCCAAATGGCCAGAAGAAAGAGTCTCGACCCATGAGCTCAAGCCTCTCTTCAACACCTTCCTCGCAAACTGACGGGAGGGCTTAGACAAAGACTCGCCATGCTCTTTTGGTCGGTTGCCCATGTAATGCACCGTTGGAAGAGTAATCAAGAAGCTCTTTCCAATCGGAGCCACTGGAGAAGGAATATTAGCACGTGAACTCTCCTCTGCCTCATCGAAACTGGTGGAAGAAGCCCCTACTCCTGGATCAGCTGCGGGCAGCCCCTGCTCTGGCTCTGGGAATGATAGAGGAACTTCTCTTGTCACCTCACAACCTGCCAATGAATGATGAAAAAGGTATGAATATGATCTTGTCAAAAATCAAAATATCAAGATTATTACTACAAAGTACCTTCTTCGACGACTGGTGGAATGCTTTCTGCCTCCGTGAGCTCATCCGAAGCATCGTCAAAAGTTGCATCCATGGATGGCTCGAAGTCGTCGGAATCCTCTTGCAAGTCAGCTGACAAGAAACAAAAAAACAAAAAACATGTCAGCAAGTGGCGGTAAAGAAAAAAAAAAGAAAATAAATCATACCAGGTGGAGATTCTAGGTCTACTTCAGAGTCTCTGGGTTCTTCCTTAGA
Source organism: Persea americana (assembly GCA_029852735.1). Classification (NCBI taxonomy): domain Eukaryota; kingdom Viridiplantae; phylum Streptophyta; class Magnoliopsida; order Laurales; family Lauraceae; genus Persea; species Persea americana. Next base: position 21,991,110 of record CM056817.1, read on the forward strand.
TGCCACGATCGGATCTGTCACCGCCTCATCAGCTGAAAGCTCAAGCATCATCAAATCATCATCTTCTGCCAAAGAAAGAAAAGCATTAGATCAAAAACAAAAGCCTCATAAAAGAAAGAAGCGAAAAAAGAGAGAAGAAGAGAAGAACGGTCATACCATCACTACTGATCTTTCCCCCTCGGCTCCTCTTCTCTGGAGGCTCATCATCATCCCCTGATACTTCTTCAGCAATGGTGGAAGGGACTTCCAGATCAGGAGAGTTTTCATGCCGTCTCTTACTTCGGCGCTGTCCTCTTCTCCTCTTGCTCCTATAGGACGAATTGCTGGAATTACCCGCCCCACCATCAAAATTGAGCCTATCTCCAGAGTCCTCACTAGATGGTTTACTTTTGCTAGTAGACTCCATAAAAGCCTTTGCTCGCTCTGCTTGTATCCAAGCAGCGACTTCAGCCTCCTCCTCTGCGAGCTGTTCCAAGACCTCACCAGGTATCTCTTGTGCAGCTCCCGATCTGATGACGTCCTGGTCCTCGAGAAAACCTATTTTGTGCTTTTCACCTGAAAAGAAGGCCAGAACTTCCTCTCGGCTGACGCCATCTTACTTCCCGAGACCCTTCCCAGAAAATTGCTTTACATCGAGCTCCTTCTTGGAAAGCCTTCGGTACACTGAAAGGCTCTCCACGAACCACTTTGTGAAGCCAGCAATGCGGAAGGTGGGCAACTCAGGATCAGAAATCATGGCAGTAGTGTCTTCCGTACTATAAAAGGCCCATGCATTCCTCCCGTCCTGCAGACCTCCAAAACGCTTCACCTTACTTGAAGGTGCTCCAACGACGCCTTGGGAGAAATCCAACTGCAAGGCAAAACGCAAGGGAACATACGGCTGGATGTCGATAAAAAGATGTCTATAGTACACCATCGTGCCAACACGTATGTTGAAAAGCCAAGCTTTCTCCGCGTTTGTCAAAGAATAGTGTCTCCCCGACCCTGCCCTGCTGGAATCTCGGGACACCAAAATCAAAAGCCTTCTTCCACAAGCCCGGAGAAAGCTTCACTGAAGATTGCCCCATCTCGATGTCCCAGAATCGTCGGATCCTCAAACAGGCAGATAAGAGAGATTCAGAAACCGGCTTCCCTTTGGCCAACCGAATCATAAAAGGGTCATCGTCCTGTGCAAAGCCCAGTCGGTGGAAACTAGGACAGTGTTTTACATACCACGAATATAAAATGTGAGCTGAAAATAACCTATTCATGGGAAGTCCAAGCCGAACCAGGAAAGCAGCAGCCTGTAGTTAGGTACACAAATAGGAGTAAAGAGCAGGTACCAAAGCAAGCCGCTCTCCAGACGCCATATGACTGTAGACACCTCGTTTTAGCACCCTATGAGGGGCAATTCAGTCCACCCTATTTAATGATGTCTTGATTAGGCCCCGAGTCAAAAGTCACCAATCGTCTCTAGCCCTCTGATCGCCCCGGGAATTGGCTCATCATGATCTACTAATCGAGAGCTTTCCGCCTATATATAGAACTCCAAGATCTGACAGGCGGATCAAAAATCATGACAACGGGTCCCACACCCCCGCGGCGCCCGCGTGAAAAATCACCTATCATTTCTGGACCTCTGATTTCCCTAAAAATTGGTTCATCGTGACCTACTCGCCGAGAGCTTTCCGTCAATATGTAGAACGTCGAAATCCGACGAGCGGATTGAAATCTATGAAACCTGGACCCCGATAATGACAACCCGACTAATCTCCATCGGACTCTACTTTTTAGACCTGAATTAGTTTCTTTTAAATCTAAACCCACCAGGCCTGGCCCAATGAGCTCCAGCCCAAGCTGAACTTTGGACCCAACTCACCCAAACCCACTCAGGTCCGACCCAAAACAAACCCGAACCCGAGCTGACCTGCAACCTAGATAAGGAATGAGGAGTCCCAGATCCATGAAACACTCCAAACCCCCCTTAAACCTCTCTCGCCCTCCACCATTCCCATCCAAGGAGGAATGCGCAGAAGCCCCTGGATCCCTCTCATCTCTCGTTCACATCCCGGACCTGTCACGTCCCCCAAAATAAGAATTAGGGAAAAACGTGAAAAATAAATAAATTTCAAATTCCTGTGTTTAATACAACACAAGCTTCCAAAAGTGGACCCACAAAAAAAAATTTTCAATATGTGGTGAGTCAAAATAAATTTCATTAAATGCAGCGGAAGCTTTATTCAATTGGTAATCAATGTTCATAAATGAAACCCAACACAAAAATCAAATAAACATTAATAGTTAAAATTGCATAATTATAAAATTTCTAAAAGAGGTCTCAACACTAAAAGAAAATTCATTTAAATAATTCTAAGATGACGTTCTCTCTTGTGTTGGTTCAGAAGGCTCCAAAGCCATCTCCGCCATCCCACTCGGGTTCATCAGTTGGCTCAAACGTTTGAAACGCTTGATCCTCCTCCGTCTTCTGGGTAAAGTAGGGCTCAGTACCTATGCACCAAATAATACAAAGTAAATAGCAAGAACATAATCATAATTCGAAATTTAATACGATAATGAGAAGAATATAGACAAGTGTGATCATAATGAAACAATGATAGAGATAATAATGAGAAAGAACGTAAAACAAAAGGCTAACGATACAAATGGAGCAATATAGAATCACACGGTGACAAGTGTCCTCGTTGTGGGTGGTCAGCCCTAAATAAATCGGGAAAGCCCGTCCATAACGTCGGTGGTCATAAACCGATCAAAATAAAATCAGGATAACCTGTGCATAAACAAAGCGGATTATAAGTGATCCGGTCACATCGGTGATCAACCGTCCATATATCGATCTGCAGTCATCCATAAATGACCCACATAAACACATAAACATATATTCATAATAGACCTGATTAATAATGCTCCGACACAAGAATCCTAAGTCATATTCAAATAACCACTCATGTATGCAAACCCGAAGGTCAAAGAATAACTACAAACAAATCCTAAGGTCAAACATGAGGTCTCGTACCCAATAACCACAGGAATCTCTAATGGATAAAAGATCAACGCATCACTTTTCCATCAATGATGCATAGATCCAATTAAGGGTTTTCCAATAGGGACGGGTTGAGCTAGAATCCATCAGGATTTCCCCGAAGTTATATGGAGCACTAAACCCCCATGTTAGTAAGATACCGTATGCCCAGACGGTATTTACCCAGGTCCAATTATTCAAATAATAAGGTACAAATATATAATTTTAACACCTTAAAACCCAAAGATATCAGTTAATATTAATTTACAAATAATAATGATAATACCAATCTTAGTTTATAATTTTAGAAAATCCAAGGACCCTATCAGAATATTTTCCACATTCAAAATAGTCAAAGGATTTAATTTGGATTTATAAAACCACCCAGGCCCTTATTCCTAATTTTTAGAACATCATGGTATTAAAAATAACTTCACATAACACCATGCGATGTCACAGGGGCACTATGTGATGTCACAGGGCCTTCACTTCTTTTTCAAACCATTGCCAATCAACATCCCACACCTTTATTATTTCCTTCAATCCTATTCAAGTCAAGTTCCTACTCATCAAGTAACCAAGTTACCGTGCACCAGGTCAACAGGTCACCATTCTCATCCCTTTATTTCCTAACCTGGCAAGTCAACACTTCCTTGTCTCCTTCATCAGAACTGCCCAAGCAGGTGGAACAGAATGTAACTCTGTAATGGTGAAACAACGCCATATGCCTCATCACCATCTAGAAAGTGGGCCCCACCATTTCCAATCCTAAATCGACTCCACTTTCTGGGTCGCCCAACCATGTACGGCCAGCTGAATGGACCAGATCTATGATCAATTCATCCAGTGGACCCCACGACTGCCTGATATCAAAAGAAAACCCCATTGATGATTGACGCCCCAAATTGTGTAAACCCTTAGATGGGGGGCCATATAGGACCCAATCCCCACGGGTCCACCACCATCAGGGTCGCCCTTGGGTCCCCTATCAGATCCACGGACCTGATCATGCATCAAGTGGCCCCACCTGGATTCCATGGTTGAAACAACGGACAATCCTAAATTGTGTAAACCCCTGTTACAGATTCATCCCCTGAATCCTGTGGTTCCGCTGCCCATCAATGTCACTTGAAAGTATGGTCTCACATCTCTAAACACCAATTTACAGAAGATGAAAAAGGGGGGTTTTGGCATCAAACAAGGATGGTTAATGGCAGCAGAAGTTGAAACACTTCGACGGTAATATTACATAGAAAAACAAAATCGATGAAATCATACACAATCTTCGATCTCATCGCTAAAACAATTAACATCATAAAAAGAAGGCATCAAAGGTTTCTACATGCATTGACATGCCAATCAAGGAGAAAACAAGCATTAAATTTACAAATCATGATTAGGTACTTGCCTTTCACCGGGGTTGAAGAAAAATACACAGATCCTAACCAATACCCAAACCGCGATTCCCACAGCGCTTGAGAATAATCCTACCACCGATCTGACAAAGAATATGGGAAAGGAATGCTCAGATGAACAGATCTATGGTATTCCTACCCAAAACCTAACATTGGAAAGAATAGGAAGATAACCTAAAAATATAGATCTACTCCTAATGATTTGAGGAGAGGGTTACCTGAGATAAGAAGATTGAACGAAGAATGTCGGTATCCTCTGATCTTGATTCTGATGGCTGGATCCTAAAGCTGGTATGGCTTGGGAAGTTGAAAGAGGAAGAAGATGAAGATAACCGGGAGGAGTTGCAGAGATTAGTGGGGAGAGATAAGAAGGGTTTCGTTAAAAAGGGGATTAGGTTAAAAAGAGTACTACTGGGCTTAAGTCATTGGGTCAAACTACGGGTCAGGCCATCTACCCATTAACCCAACTCATCAATCTATGCATCTAATCTAACGTGTGCCCCACTTAATCCTACCCACTTAAATAACTAAAATACATTCAATTAAAATAATAATAATATCTAATTAAAATATAATAAAATAATAAATATGTGGGACCGGGATCTTACAGGACCTCTCCCAGATCTCTCTCCCCACCATCAGAATCCATCATTTTCTCACCCATCATTCCCTCTCATCATCTCCATCATCAGCCTCCCAGGCGCCCTTCTATCCACCATCCATCATTCCCTCTCATCATCTCCATCATCCTCCTCAGCACCGCCGGACGCGCTCAGAGACACCGAGGAAGCCCGGACCACCACGCCAGCACCCATCTTCGTATGCCACAGCGCCTCTCCGTCCTCTGCTGCAGTCAGCGCCACTGGAGACCTCCCCACCAGGCACGCCCTTCTTCCCTTCTTTGCACTACCTTGCACCCACATGCACCCACTGCGCACCGTCCTTCTTCTTCTCTCTCTCTATCTCTCTTCCCTCTCGCTTCATCTATCTCCATCCACATCTCTCTATTTCTCCCTCCATCCCTCACTCTCTCTGTTCCGCCCTGCCCCTCTCTTCCCTCTCGTTCTCTCCTTCCCTGCCTCTCTACTCTCTGTCACTCTCTCTCCTTCTCTCCATTCCCTCTACCTCTCTGCGCACCAACACTCTCCCTCTCCCTCGCTGTCTCTCCCCTCCAACTCAATACTCTCCCTCTCCCTCTCTGTCTCTCCCCTGCAACTCAACACTCTCCATCTCCCTCTCTGTCTATCCCCTGCACCCCCCCTGCGCACACACTACACTGTCTCCCCTGCTCCTTCCCGCTCCCCCTCTCTGCAACTCACCTTCCTTTCCCACTGCCATCATCCTCCTCCATGCCACCCACCTGCAACTCCACACTCTCTCCCCCACGCGTCCCGCCACCTGCAATTCAACCTCTCCCTCTCCTTCTCTTCTCCCTCCTCTGCTTGCACTCTCTCTCTCTTTCATTCTCTCTCTACCCTCTCAGCCCCTCTCTCCCTGCTCTCCCTATCTCCCTATTCTCTCAGTCCCTCTCTCCCTCACCTTTCTCTCTCCCTCTGCGACCCATCTCCCTCTCTCCCGTCCACTCTCTCTCAGTTCCTCTGCTCCGCCCACTCTCTCTCTCCCATTAGCACACCGTCCCTCTCTCCCTGCTTTGCACTTTCTTCTCTCTATCTCTGTTCCCTCTCTGTCTCACTCACACCCCTGCTGCCCAGTCTCGACGAAACCCCTTTTAAATTAGGCCAAACCACAACCGCAGCTAAGCAGAGCCCACACTTTTGCATTCGTCATCTACCTACCCAGCGCACCTGTTTAACCCAAGCCGACCCACTCACCAACCCAACCCGTGCATGCACAGCCCAGTTCCATTTCTGCTATTCACTCTATGTTTTTAATTCTCTAGTTATTGTGTGTCGCCTATGTTTATTTACTTTTTTTTTTTTAATGCATCTAACATGCCAATGCATCTAGTAAATTTCCAATTTCATTCCTTATTTTAAATTATTCCTGGCTAGTATCAAATCTGTCCATACATAAAACATGCCCATTCATCATACAATTTGCTGCATTTTCTTTACTTTTATCTTCCCTGTTCAAACTTAACTCAATGGAATTTAGGACTACCTATTTCATTTGAAAAATAAAAAAAAAATAAAAACAAACAAAAACCCCAAAACAAAAACAAAACAAAATAATAAAGTGAAAAGTAAAAACTAAAAATAGAACTTTAGCTATCCTATTAACTAAAAATAGTTAGGCTATATAGAATTCTTTTTTTCTCCTCCCCTCTCACTAGGGTTAGGGAAACCTATTTAGGGAACTCAAGATTATTTAGGATAATTAATTAAATTAAAAATTAGAAATTCATTCTCTTTCCCCCTTCCCATTTCATTAGGATAAATCAATTAAGGATTTTAGGCCCTATGAATAAACATGAAAACAAATAAAAATAATAAAAATCCAAAATACCAAAAAAAGTAAAAGATATTAAAAAAAACCAAAATATTAATAAATTGGAGTTAGAAATTAGACAGTAGCCAAGACTGATTAGGTCAGACCCCGAACCTAGAAGGTCTCCCTTAGCCAGCGTAGACTACCCTAGTTTTATTAACCCCAACTGATTAGGTCCCACTTTCTCTCCGGGCCCCTCTAAGGGACCAGGAGAGTGGATGTGGGCGGTTAGGACCTTAGGATATGGTAGAGATCCATTAGGGAAATGGAACAGTTAGATTGAATCCAAGTAGGAACTCCCCTAGTTAGGCCCTTCTAGCCCCAATTATTAAAATCCAAAAAAATAATAAAACCAACAAAACCAATTCCAAAAATATTTTCTTCTCTTTTCCTCCACCTCCGGTACCAAATATTTATCTGAACTCAATAATTAAAGGGAATAGAGGCTGGTTCCGAGAACCTGAATTAATGAGGATGACGAAATGAGACGACTGATTTCACACACCCCAATATCAGTTTATTTACTACCAGCCCATCATCGGCCACCTTCAATCAATCCCGGCCCAACATCGGCCATTTTTTATCTTACTTCTGGCCCATCATCGGCCATGCACTTTTATTACCTGCATATCGCACGCAAACCCACAGAAATCACAACTCGAAGTTTCATCTGCATCATTCTTTCGATTCGAAGAATCAGCCTTTAAACCCTAGGTCGTCAAAGGACATCGAAGAGGGTACCCAGGAATGGGGTTGATCCTCTTCTAAATATTTGGCACCTTTCCCCTTATTTTCTTAGTTTATTTTCATTTTAATTCGCTATCCCCTAGAATACTAGGATTTAACTTTAATTAGTCTTTTCAACCCTGGATGTTGATTTCCCCTGCCTAGTTCATTATGGTCCCATCTTGAAGCCCGTAATTTGACCCTTGACCCAAGTTCGACACGAATTGAAAGACCCAAATTAAGTGATGAGACAACCGTCGTGTGTCGCCGGCGGCACATTAGACGAGAGAAGAACCCACCCCATTTTCCTCCCGCATTCTTTTGGCTTTCGTCGAAGGACGGTGTTACGGCCGAATCCGTAACTGGCGATCGTGATCCGTCTATTTTGAGGGTAGTCGGAATTCTCATTTTCGATGTATTTTTTTTATCTCACACTGTTGAATGGCGACTCCCCTCTCGGGGGGGATCAAAATTCACATCCGACAATGACAAGCCAGAAAAATGCAATGCGGCCTGATGTGCGTTCCATCTCTTCCAGCAAAAATAGCCTCACCCGGCCAATAGGTGAGACAAACAGCGAGATCTCTCCGCAGCGCAATGTCAGAATGAATGGCGTCTACGCTTGCGAAGAGTTCCTTCAAATTTTCTCGCATGGCAGAGATCTTCTTCGAATCCGGGTTCTTAGCCCTGGCTTCCTGGGTCATACTCTTTGAAGACTCCCCGCTGTCAAAGAAGCTAGAAGATAAAAAGCTACCACTCTTCCAATTGCTACACCGGACTTTCGAGCCCTCCTTTTCCTTCAAAAAGTCATAGAAGGCGACGAGCTGAAAGTACAAAAGCCTGAACTCCTCAGATTGCTCCTCAAGGACGCTGTCGATAGGCATGAACTCTTCATAGAGTTTGCCGAGGATAGGCAGCCCGGTGATGGCGCTTAGTTCCTTTAAAGAAAAACCAATCTCACCGTTCGTGACAACGAAGGTGTTGGTTTGTGGAAGGAACGACTCCAACATGGCCATGAAAGCTTCACTGGAGAAAACCACGGTTTGTCGAAAAGCACGAACCGCATAAAAATCTCAGCCTCCTTCAGAATGGCACGACCAACCTACAGGATGTGATCAGTCCACGACTCCTAGCTCGAGTCAGCGCTGAAACGGCCACGAAGTCGAAAAGGCTTCACCCAATTGCTGCCATTGCCCTTGAAAATGCTAAGGCCCACTAGTCTCAAATCGACCTAAGGATGGTCTGAACCTTGGTAGCCGCTGGCCGGCATCAAAATGTCCATACGGGCAGGCGACTTCTCTACAAAACCAGAAGGGCCGCCAACGAAAACCCCGGTCTTGATCACGTTTGTCCTCTTCACCCAGCTTGGAGGATCTTCCCTCTTTGAGCATGTGGAGGAAAGGCTCATGATCGAGATAGTCCGATCGAAGGTCGATCGGGTAGAAACAGTTCTCTTCTCACCATTAACTGTGTCAGAGAACTGAAAACATCTCATTTGGTATGATGAATCATCAGGGACTGCATCACCAAAGAAAAAGGTAGGCTTGGGCACAATGCTTTGATCGTTCGTCACCTAAGGACGGTTGCTTACCATAATCTTATAAAACTCCTCATCCATGAGAGCAATCAAACGTTGCCTTATCTTATCTCGGTTCAGCGAGTCACACTCTTCAAGTTTTTTTCAACATACTGGCCCTCCTCCCAGGCCTGCTGTACGGCCACATTAGAAGATCTGGTAGAACGGTGAGGCGCATCAGTGACAGGCTCCTTACCCTTGTTCGTTCAGGAGGAACTACCTGCAAAGGATGACAAGAGGGAAATTCAATCATCAAAATGACAGAATTTTGCTAAAAAATTCTAGCGAAATTTTGGCATGGTTTCGGGGCAATTCCGAAGAAAAGGGAAACACCTCGAAAGAAATAGGGAGCTTGAAGATGAGCTCTACATCGCTGCAAGCTCATAATCAATGGAAAATTCTCGAAGAAGGCTCAAACTCAAATATCCGCAAGACTGGAAAAGGCCTCAACATTGCTGCGAGCTCCAGAATCCAAAACTTGCAAAGCTCCTCAAAAATCCTCGCAAGACCAAGAAAGGGCTCAACATTGTTGCGAGCTCCAAATCCCAAGACTTGCAAAAGATTTCCAGGTGTGCACTATCATCCTTCCAATTCCATTTTTTTAAAAAAAATGCATAGAAGGAAAGTTGTCATGCATGCGCGTCTCGAAATCTGAGAAAGAAAAAAAAAGAGAAGAAAATAATCTCTCTCTAAAAAAAAAAAGAGGCAGGCCACGTGGCCGTACAGTCACAAAAAAAGAAAGAAAAAAAAAAAGAAGAAAGAAAAAAAAAGTGTGAAACAAGAAAAAAGGAAAAAATAGCACGTGAAAGAAAAAAAAAAGAAAGAAAAAGAAAAGGAAAGGAAAGAAAGAAAACTTTTTTTTTTCTATTTCTACATGGGGTTTCTTAAGAAAAAAAAGAAACTTACTTGAAGCCATTGGTGGAGAAGAAGAAAGAGCTTGAAAATCCTTGAAGAAGAAGAACAGTTCTTGATTTTGGAGCACTCTTGAAGATTTTTCCAAAAAGAGAGCAATAGCAACAAGAGATCCAACCTCCTTGCTTTTATAAGAGAGAGCAAACCAAAAGAGGAAAGAAGGAGAAAGAAAGGAGGTAAGTGCTACAAATTAGCAAACTTCCTAAAATAAAGGGATCGTGGGATATTCTTTTCCAAGGAGGAGATCTTTTGAGAAATTCTCTCCAAAAAGAGAGGAACTGTGAGAAACTTTCTCCCAAAGAAAGATATTTTGAGGAAATCTCTCCCACAATCAAGGAAACTTGAGAGATTCTCTCTAAGTAAGAATATTTTTAGATATTCTCTACCAAAAAGAGATATTTTTAGATATTCTTTACAAAAATGACACCACATGAGATCTAAGCCATCTTTAAAGCTTAAGGTCCCATGGGCTAGCCCACATGAGCCAGGTTTGACCACCAAGGCTCTAAAAGTGGCTTTTAGTCAAAATCCCTCTTACCAAGAGCATACAAAAATGGTTCCATGCCTTTTTTGAGTTGATTGGACCATACAAAAAAAATCCAAGCCTCATGAGTTTCCAAAAATCCAAACCATCCCACCTCATGAACCAAATTGAGCCAAAACCTTGAAATTGACATTCCACAAAAAACCCAAACCACTCCAATGGACCCAAGATTGTCCCAAAGAGTGGCCAAAAACCAAAACCATGGTCCCCTAACTTGCCACATACAGCTTGTTGGGTCACAAGGCAAAACTGTAAGACCCCGCCCCGAGAGTTTCCGATTAGTGTTAATTAAGACGTGTTTTAGCTATAAGTGAGATTAGTGGAAATGGGTTAAATCTGGATTAGAATAGCTTTTTATAGCTTTGAATAATTTTGGGAACTCTTTTGGATCTAGTGGGGCCCTTTGGGGGTTCCTTTTCTTGTGTCTTGATTAGTTTTGGGAATTTAGTTATAATTCTGGAAATCGGTAATTTGCTCCGTTGAATGTATTTTATGATTCCCGACAACTTTTGTATTTGCTCCGTTTCCATTCGAGACCTCCAAACCCTACTTTGCCATTGATAGGGGTAAAACAGTCTTTTTACACAAAATCTGGACACTATTTTCAATGTCTCCGAAACTCGTAAAATATATACTTTTTGGAAAGTAGAAATTTCGACGATCAATTCTTCCTTCTTCGTCGAATCCGTCCGAAGCCCGTAGATTGACGTTCTAGCCCATTTTAGACTTTTAAGTTGTGGGACCCATAGCATTGTCTATATAAGGAGGAGTCTTCTTCTTCTCCCTCTTCTTGCAACTCCTTGGGAAAGAAGGTATTCCAGCCCAGCCCTAGACTCTTCTTCTTGCTCCTTGCTCCTCCATCTCTCAACCTCTCTCAATCTATGGCTAAAGGCAAAATGGAGGTAGTAGTCTTCTTCCCCTCCATGAGAGCTTCATCTTGATACCCTTTGTAGAGAGAGCCTTCCATTCCAAGCTATCCTTTGAGCAAGCTCTTGCCATTAGAGGACTTTCCATGTAAGTTCTTCTTCTCATCTCTTGAGTGTGTGTTCATCTAGCCTAGGAGGTGCTTCACCTTGATTATTGGAAGCTATCTCCATCTATTTCTTGATTTTGACATTCTAGGGTTATAATGATTGTATTTGGGGATTTTTGTGTAGATTGTAGATTTTGAGCTTGATAGTGGATTAGAGCTTGATTAGCATACTTGGAGACCAAGGCAAGTGGATGAATGGATTCAATTTGAATAAGTTCTTACTTTGTCAAAAATGTGGATTTCTACTATTCATATTTCATTTGATTCATTATGTTCCATAATGTTTTAGAAAGGTATTTATTGACATGGTTTCTCCCTTAGCAGTTTATGGTAATAAATGCATTCATCATCAAGTTTATTTTGGTCATTATAATCCCCTTAAATGCTATTCGTACTTGTATTGAATGAGATTTCGATTGGTAGGTGAATTAGTGCATTGATGGAATGGTGGTTGGTGGAAAGGATTAAATGTTAGATGGAAGGGAATAGACCCATTCCACATCAGAAAATGGTTGGAATGGAGGTGAAATGGTTTGGGAAAGAATTGACTGAAATCTGCACCTGATGTGTAGTTCCCGCAGCTGGGCGGTCAGCGGGCGGTCACCTTGGCGGCTAGCCGACAGGTGACCGGCGGCTAGCCGACCCAGATGCGGTTAGAAACACAGAATGCTGCATTTTGACAGGCGAACCGCGGTCAGCCGAGCGGTCAGCTCGCGGCTAACCGCCACCCCCAAAAACCCCAGTGATCGCTAGGTAGCCGAGAGGCACGGTTAGAAACACAGAATGCTACATTTTAGCAGGGTGAACCGCGGTCAGCCCCGCGGTCAGTCAGCGGCTAACCGCCGATCATGTCGGCGGCTAACCGCCCGCTGACCGACAGGTGACCGAGTTTTACCCAGAATTCCTGAGTCTTTTCTATTGGTTTCAGATATGGTATTTAAAGGTTTGGATGGGTTGTTCTGATGCCCTACCACCTTGGAAAGACCCAGGGGATGACATAAGGAGATTGACATAGAAAGAAAAACCATTTCGGAAAAGGTATTGGGACCTTTAGATTCATCAACGTGCATAAGGAAACTTAGTATGTCCTCTATCATTTGAGTACCATACTAAGGGTAATTTAGACATACAAGATCCTTATACAGGTCGTTTGAATATAGATGCCCCAATACATAGCCCCTAATGGCATAAGGATTCATTGCATTGTTTTATTCAGATATTTGTATAATAACCCGAATCTACTGATTTTCTCTCAAATTCCGATTTGTACACCCGATGTGTCCTGCCAGCCCGTGTATACATGAACTGTTAATGATATGAAATGTGTGCCTACGAGCACCATGCCCCGCCTGCCCGTATGTTTTATAATGATATAGTTTTTGCATATGTTTTGATTTATCATGTAACCTAAGAGTCGGCACCACTAAGCTTGGACATCCTTGTCAGTCTGATCAACTGACTTGGGTCTCCCCCTGTGCTCTCGCCAGTTGCAACTTGGATCCCGTTCTGTCCCGTTACCCGGTTCCGCGGCCGTGGTCTTGCCTAGCTATATGTATATGTATATGTTTATAATGTTGGTTCTCGTCACTTCGTGTGTTCGAGCCCAATGCACTGAATGTGCTCTCATCACCTTAGTGATGGAGAGGATTTAGCTCTAGTGTGGTTGCCATCTAGTCAGTTCCTGTACCTTGAATACCCCGCATGATTTATATTGCATCTGTACTTTAAATGAACTATATGCCCTGTTTTAAGACCGTTATTGTTTTATCAAGATTTCATCATGTTTAGAAAGTGTTTTGATTTCTTTCTTGGTATATCTATTCACCCACCTGCCAGACCGTCGTGTCTGACCCATTTTTGTGGTACTCAGGTCCAGCTCCCGTTAGTGCCTTTGAGGAGGAGCCAGAGGGGACGATTGATGAACCACAACGACTAGTGGAGTGGCAAGCTGACGATGTCATGTAGACATTCGGTTTAGCTTTGAGCTGCGAACATTTTGGGAGATTATAGACTGATTTATGATTTATACTTTTGGGTTGTACTGGCCTTTGTTGGCCTTTATTTTTGGGGAATGTTAATTTAACTTGATCCTTTGTTTAAACTTTAACATCATATTTTGGGAATGCTAATGAGATCATTGCTCACTCTGACATCATGCCATACTAGTGTATCATCAGCCTTTTTGATGAGAATGGTTTAAGAGTTTGATTTGCTACACGCTTCCGCACCAATATAAATGTTCTATGAGTGTATGAGGAATCCTCACCGCGGAAACCTGTGGGAAATTAAGGAAATGTATAATCATTTTTAAGGGTGGTTCATTATCCACACCACCCCCGTCGCGGTTCCGGGGCCCCCGGTCCGGGGTCGCGACAGACTGGTATCAGAGCGAGACGTGTTTCAGGCAATTAAAAGAAACTAGAAATCCTAAGGACGTGGCGAGGATCCGTTAGACTTCTTGTTAGACTTTCGTTAGTTAGACTCGTGTGAGCAATGTGTGACCCTTATATGACTTTATGTGCTAACAATTTGTTTTACAGTGATATGCCACCTCGAAAAAGACCCGTAACCGACAATCCCACCGCAAGCAATAGTGAACACACCGGGCCACTAGGAAACGGTACTCCGGATCCCAACATGCAGAATCAATTTCAACAGATGATGCAAGCCATGCTTGACCAGCAACGTCAAGCCAATGAGAACCAGGCAAGATTGCAAGAGCAAATGGCCAGAAAGGATGAAGAGCATGCTAGAGAGATGGCTACGATGCAAAGGCAGTTGCTAGAAGTGTTGGAAAGGAGACCTGAACCACCACCAGCGCAACCTTTAGGCACTCAAATTGTCATCAACAATAGGGAACATGATCCCAATGCGCTATACGAAAAGTTTAGGAAGAGGGGTCCCAAGGAGTTCACTGGGCATGAGGACCCACTAGCTGCAGACGATTGGTTGGAGCAGACAGAGAACATCTTCGAGATATTTAGATGTACCGGTCGACAGCAAGTGCAACTCACCGCTTCCATGTTCACCGGCTTAGCGGATATATGGTGGAAAACAATCAAGGCTGAGTATAGAACCATAGCAGACGCAGAGGCTTGGACAAGTTTCAAGAGGCAATTCGGTGACAAGTATGTACCGACACATGTGAAGAGGCAGAAGGCCATTGAATTCCAGCAGCTCGTACAAGGTAACGCGACCGTTCAAGAGTACCTCACGAAGTTCGAAAGGTTGTCTCGATATGCCCTCGAGTCGATTGACACTGTGGAGAAAAAGATAGCGAAGTTCCTTGAAGGACTTAACCCGATCATTGAGAGGGATGCCACGGGTGTTGTACCACCTATCACCTTTGAAGAGGCTGTGAGAAGGGCCTACAAATTCGAGAACCTGAACAACAAGATTCTCAAGATCCAAGGAAAGGCACCAGCTCACCAATAGAATCACCCACCAAGGAACCATCAGAACAAACGACAGAGGCAAGAACAAAACGTGCAGAATGCTCTAGTTTGCGTTCATTGTGGTAAAAACCATGAGAATGCTCAATGCCGTACGATTACGAGAGCATGTTTCAGATGTGGATCCATGGCACACCAGCTTAAAGACTGCCCAAGGCAAGCTGGACAAGGTAACAACAGACAGAACCAGCAACAACAAGGAACACAGCGCCAGGCACCACCTCAGAATGCATTAGCTGTACAGAACCAGCCCAGGCCACTCCAGCAGCAGGCTCCACAACAACAATATAGACCTCCACAGCAGCATCAAGCTCGTCAGCAAGGACAGAATCAGAATCAGCGTCCTCCTCAGCAGTATAGGAATGCACAGCAAGGAAGGCAACAACAGGCTCAGAACAGGCCTCAACAGCGAGGACAAGTGTATGCAATTAACCAAGCTGATGCAGAGGCAGTAGATAACGTGGTGGAAGGTACACTCCTAGTTTGTGGATTTGAAGCTAAGATTTTGTTTGATCCTGGCTCTACGCACTCCTTCTTGTCTCCAAAATTTGCTAAGTTGATTGATATGCCTGCTAGAGAACTTGAGTATGTATTGACAGTGTCCACCCCCGTAGGCAAACAAGTTGTCTGTAGGAAGTACTATCCTAGATGTGCTACTAAGATAGGAGATGTGGTGTTACCGGCGAATCTCATTTTGTTGGAGATGTATGATTTTGATGTCATTCTAGGAATGGATTGGTTAGCAGGGTACCATGCTACGATGGACTGTTTCCACAAGACCCTCACGTTCAAATTAGAGGAGACCCCAGCAGGCGTTTTGTTCCATGGGGAAAAGAAGAATTCTTGTCCAAGATTCGTCTCAGCATTGAAGGCTGATAGACTAGTGAGAAGTGGATGTGAATGCTATTTAGCGTTTATCATGGAGGAGAAACGGTCCCAAGGGGTGGAGGAGATCCCAATTGTTTGCGAATTCCCAGACATTTTTCTAGAAGAAATCCCAGGTTTACCACCTGTTAGGGAGATTGACTTCACCATCGAATTGTTACCGGGGACCGCTCCAATATCTATCGCACCATACAGAATGGCTCCAGCTGAATTAGGAGAGTTGAAGATTCAGTTGCAAGAATTGTTGGACAAAGGTTTTATTAGACCGAGCGTCTCACCTTGGGGAGCTCCAGTTTTATTCGTCAAGAAGAAAGACGGTTCCATGAGAATGTGTATTGACTATCGGAAATTGAACCAAGCTACCATCAAGAACAAGTATCCATTGCCAAGGATAGATGAATTGTTTGACCAATTGCAAGGTGCTGCTTACTTTTCGAAGATCGATCTAAGATCAGGTTATCATCAGCTGAGAGTTAGAGATTCAGATGTATCGAAGACGGCGTTCCGGACGAGATATGGACACTACGAGTTTCTAGTGATGCCATTTGGACTGACGAATGCACCAGCAGTATTCATGGCTTTGATGAACAAAATATTCGCTGAGTACTTAGACCAATTCACAGTGGTGTTTATTGATGACATTTTGGTATACTCTAAGTCTAGAGAAGAGCATGAAGAGCATTTGAGGATAGCATTGCAACTCCTAAGAGACAATCAATTGTATGCGAAGCTCACTAAGTGCGATTTTTGGCTTGAAGAAGTCGCATTTTTAGGTCATATCATCTCCAAAGAAGGATTATCAGTGGACCCAGCCAAGATAGATGCAGTTGTGAAGTGGGAAAGACCGAAGAATGCGTCAGAAATCAGAAGTTTTCTTGGATTGGCGGGTTACTATCGAAGATTTGTCCAAGGATTTTCGTCGATCGCAGCCTCATTGACGAAGTTGACCAAGAAGAATGCACCCTATGTGTGGACAGACCAATGTGAGGCCAGCTTCCAAGAGTTGAAAAAGAGATTAACTTCAGCACCCGTCCTCACTTTACCATCCGGGAGCGGCGGTTACACCATTTTTACAGATGCTTCGAATATAGGACTCGGTTGTGTGTTGATGCAAGATAGGAAAGTCGTTGCTTATGGATCCCGTCAGTTGAAGGACCACGAGAAGAACTATGCAACGCATGATCTGGAATTAGCAGCGGTCGTTTTTGCACTAAAGATGTGGAGACATTACCTCTACAGAGAGAAATTCGAAGTCCACTCCGATCACCGCAGCTTACAGTATTTGTTCTCTCAGAAGGAATTGAATATGAGACAAAGAAGATGGATGGAATACATCAAAGATTATGATTTTCCGATCAAATACCACCCGGGAAAGGCAAATGTAGTAGCCGATGCCTTGAGTAGGAAGTCAGCTAGTGTGGCAAGCCTAAGAGTTACGTGCTTCTTTCAGCAATTTGAAGAGTTGGGGGTAGATTTTCAGCCCCTAAGCGAGGGAGTGATGTTAGCCAATATGTCAGTGTCTGAACCCTCGTTCATTCGGAAGATCAAGGACAACCAATTGCAAGATCCAGAGTTGGCCAAGATTTCAGAGCATATAGCAGAACGTCCTGATTTTCGTTTTGTGGATGGAGTCTTATTCTATCGTGATCGTCTATGCGTGCCCAATATTGAAGATTTGAAGAATGACATTATGACAGAAGCGCACAGTACGAAATACTCTATGAATCCGGGTAGCACGAAGATGTATCAGAACCTGAAAGGCAGATTTTGGTGGAACAACATGAAGAGAGAAATAGCAGCTTTCGTTTCACGATGTATGACGTGTCAGTTGGTGAAGGCAGAGCATCAGAGACCCCCAGGATTATTGCATCCATTAGAGATCCCAGAATGGAAGTGGGAACATATCACCATGGATTTCATCTCGGGATTGCCAAGGACCAGAAAAGGGAACAACTCCATATGGGTCATTATGGACCGTCTTACCAAATCAGCTCATTTTATTCCTATGAAGACCGGAGAGAAGATGCATATGTTACCTCTCGCAAAGTTGTTTGTCAACGAGATTGTCAGCCGTCATGGGCAGCCAGTCTCCATTACTTCAGATAGAGATAGCAGATTCGTCTCGAGATTTTGGAAGACTTTGCATGAGTCTATGGGAACAAAGCTTCAGTTCAGCACAGCGTATCACCCACAAACAGATGGTCAGTCGGAAAGAACAATTCAGACCCTTGAAGATATGCTTCAAGCGTGTGTGCTAGATTTCAAGACCCAATGGGATGAGACCCTACCGCTTTGCGAATTCGCCTACAACAACAGTTATCATTCGAGCATTGGGATGGCGCCTTTTGAGGCATTGTATGGTAGGAGGTGTAGAACTCCAGTTTGTTGGGAAGAAGTAGGTATTCGCAGTTTTCATGGACCGACTATGGTGAGTGAAACCAGCGACAAAGTCAAGTTGATCCAAGAACGTCTGAAAGTAGCCCGGAGTAGACAGAAGAGTTATGCAGACTCTCATCGAAGGGACGTACATTTTAAGGAAGGAGATAAGGTTTTCTTGAAGGTGTCGCCTACTAGAGGAACTTTGAGATTTGGACAGAGAGGCAAATTATCTCGGAGATATGTTGGACCCTATGATATTGTGAGCAAGATTGGTGACGTGGCTTACAGATTAGCCTTACCACCCGAGCTTTCCGGCGTACACAATGTGTTCCATGTGTCTATGTTGAAAAAGTACGTCCCCGACCCGTCACATGTACTGCGTCATGAACCATTAGAGATCAGAGAAGATGCCACCTATGTCGAGAAGCCTATTCAGATCATCGATACGAAGGAACAGGAACTGAGAACAAGGACTATACAATGGGTGAAAGTGCTTTGGGAGAATCATGGACCGGAAGAGGCAACGTGGGAATTACGGGATCAAGTCCAGAAGAAGTATCCGCATCTACTACCCGAGGTTAGTTATTATATTTCATTTGGTGGACCAAATGCCCTAAGGGGTGGAGGATGTAAGACCCCGCCCCGAGAGTTTCCGATTAGTGTTAATTAAGACGTGTTTTAGCTATAAGTGAGATTAGTGGAAATGGGTTAAATCTGGATTAGAATAGCTTTTTATAGCTTTGAATAATTTTGGGAACTCTTTTGGATCTAGTGGGGCCCTTCGGGGGTTCCTTTTCTTGTGTCTTGATTAGTTTTGGGAATTTAGTTATAATTTTGGAAATCGGTAATTTGCTCCGTTGAATCTATTTTATGATTCCCGACAACTTTTGTATTTGCTCCGTTTCCATTCGAGACCTCCAAACCCTACTTTGCCATTGATAGGGGTAAAACAGTCTTTTTACACAAAATCTGGACACTATTTTCAATGTCTCCGAAACTCGTAAAATATATACTTTTTGGAAAGTAGAAATTTCGACGATCAATTCTTCCTTCTTCATCGAATCCGTCCGAAGCCCGTAGATTGACGTTCTAGCCCATTTTAGACTTTTAAGTTGTGGGACCCATAGCATTGTCTATATAAGGAGGAGTCTTCTTCTTCTCCCTCTTCTTGCAACTCCTTGGGAAAGAAGGTATTCCAGCCCAGCCCTAGACTCTTCTTCTTGCTCCTTGCTCCTCCATCTCTCAACCTCTCTCAATCTATGGCTAAAGGCAAAATGGAGGTAGTAGTCTTCTTCCCCTCCATGAGAGCTTCATCTTGATACCCTTTGTAGAGAGAGCCTTCCATTCCAAGCTATCCTTTGAGCAAGCTCTTGCCATTAGAGGACTTTCCATGTAAGTTCTTCTTCTCATCTCTTGAGTGTGTGTTCATGTAGCCTAGGAGGTGCTTCACCTTGATTATTGGAAGCTATCTCCATCTATTTCTTGATTTTGACATTCTAGGGTTATAATGATTGTATTTGGGGATTTTTGTGTAGATTGTAGATTTTGAGCTTGATAGTGGATTAGAGCTTGATTAGCATACTTGGAGACCAAGGCAAGTGGATGAATGGATTCAATTTGAATAAGTTCTTACTTTGTCAAAAATGTGGATTTCTACTATTCATATTTCATTTGATTCATTATGTTCCATAATGTTTTAGAAAGGTATTTATTGACATGGTTTCTCCCTTAGCAGTTTATGGTAATAAATGCATTCATCATCAAGTTTATTTTGGTCATTATAATCCCCTTAAATGCTATTCGTACTTGTATTGAATGAGATTTCGATTGGTAGGTGAATTAGTGCATTGATGGAATGGTGGTTGGTGGAAAGGATTAAATGTTAGATGGAAGGGAACAGACCCATTCCACATCAGAAAATGGTTGGAATGGAGGTGAAATGGTTTGGGAAAGAATTGACTGAAATCTGCACCTGATGTGTAGTTCCCGCAGCTGGGCGGTCAGCGGGCGGTCACCTTGGCGGCTAGCCGACAGGTGACCGGCGGCTAGCCGACCCAGATGCGGTTAGAAACACAGAATGCTGCATTTTGACAGGCGAACCGCGGTCAGCCGAGCGGTCAGCTCGCGGCTAACCGCCACCCCAAAAACCCCAGTGACCGCTAGGTAGCCGAGAGGCACGGTTAGAAACACAGAATGCTACATTTTAGCAGGGTGAACCGCGGTCAGCCCCGCGGTCAGTCAGCGGCTAACTGCCCGCTGACCGACAGGTGACCGAGTTTTACCCAGAATTCCTGAGTCTTTTCTATTGGTTTCAGATATGGTATTTAAAGGTTTGGATGGGTTGTTCTGATGCCCTACCACCTTGGAAAGACCCAGGGGATGACATAAGGAGATTGACATAGAAAGAAAAACCATTTCGGAAAAGGTATTGGGACCTTTAGATTCATCAACGTGCATAAGGAAACTTAGTATGTCCTCTATCATTTGAGTACCATACTAAGGGTAATTTAGACATACAAGATCCTTATATAGGTCGTTTGAATATAGATGCCCCAATACATAGCCCCTAATGGCATAAGGATTCATTGCATTGTTTTATTCAGATATTTGTATAATAACCCGGAATCTACTGATTTTCTCTCAAATTCCGATTTGTACACCCGATGTGTCCTGCCAGCCCGTGTATACATGAACTGTTAATGATATGAAATGTGTGCCTACGAGCACCATGCCCCGCCTGCCCGTATGTTTTATAATGATATAGTTTTTGCATATGTTTTGATTTATCATGTAACCTAAGAGTCGGCACCACTAAGCTTGGACATCCTTGTCAGTCTGATCAACTGACTTGGGTCTCCCCCTGTGCTCCCGCCAGTTGCAACTTGGATCCCGTTCTGTCCCGTTACCCGGTTCCGCGGCCGTGGTCTTGCCTAGCTATATGTATATGTATATGTTTATAATGTTGGTTCTCGTCACTTCGTGTGTTCGAGCCCAATGCACTGAATGTGCTCTCATCACCTTAGTGATGGAGAGGATTTAGCTCTAGTGTGGTTGCCATCTAGTCAGTTCCTGTACCTTGAATACCCCGCATGATTTATATTGCATCTGTACTTTAAATGAACTATATGCCCTGTTTTAAGACCGTTATTGTTTTATTAAGATTTCATCATGTTTAGAAAGTGTTTTGATTTCTTTCTTGGTATATCTATTCACCCACCTGCCAGACTGTCGTGTCTGACCCATTTTTGTGGTACTCAGGTCCAGCTCCCGTTAGTGCCTTTGAGGAGGAGCCAGAGGGGACGATTGATGAACCACAACGACTAGTGGAGTGGCAAGCTGACGATGTCATGTAGACATTCGGTTTAGCTTTGAGCTGCGAACATTTTGGGAGATTATAGACTGATTTATGATTTATACTTTTGGGTTGTACTGGCCTTTGTTGGCCTTTATTTTTGGGGAATGTTAATTTAACTTGATCCTTTGTTTAAACTTTAACATCATATTTTGGGAATGCTAATGAGATCATTGCTCACTCTGACATCATGCCATACTAGTGTATCATCAGCCTTTTTGATGAGAATGGTTTAAGAGTTTGATTTGCTACACGCTTCCGCACCAATATAAATGTTCTATGAGTGTATGAGGAATCCTCACCGCGGAAACCTGTGGGAAATTAAGGAAATGTATAATCATTTTTAAGGGTGGTTCATTATCCACACCACCCCCGTCGCGGTTCCGGGGCCCCCGGTCCGGGGTCGCGACAAAAACCAAAAACCAAATCCCGGTCCCCTAACTTGCCACATACAGCTTGTTGGGTCACAAGGCCAAAACCAAAAACCAAAACCGGACCCCCTAACTTGCCACATACAACTTGTTCGGTCGCAACGTCAAAAACCAAAAAACCCTTTTTGACCGCCTGATGCGCGGCATAAAGCCTTTAGGTTCACAAGGTCAAAAAGAAAAATCCAAAACCTAAAAAACCAATCCAAATGCCATTTTAAAAATTTTGCCTTGAGATGGTTCGTGATCTCTCTCACTACCATAAAATCCCCTTGGAAACTCAAAAGGCTACTCTATCAAAAGAAAAAGCTCAGAGACTCTTGGTCAAGTCAAAAGCTCTCCTTCAAAGTTTTCTTCGAGGCACATCGATTGCAAAAGCAATGCAATTCGTCGCTGTACCTCGAGGGGGCATTTGTTGACACAAAAAATGTCACTTTGCCTCTTCAAACATCAAAAGCTACATGGAGCCGCATCCTACAACAAACAGGCAGAGCCGCTTCAAGCATCAGATCTTATCAGAATCAAATAAAAAACTACAAGATCCTTCAAAATAGCCAAAAGAACGGTAGACATGAAGTTTCGGGCCATTTCAACATCGTTTGGCCTAACTTCAATCCTCTAACGGCTGAGCAGGAGCTCCTGGCGGGGACAGTGTTGAGGACATCAAATCTTCAATCAGAGCCTATGAATGGTCTCAAAATACCTCCAAAAGGCTCCACGTCAAATTTTAAGTCAAACTAACACCGTTTGACCCTCCATCAACTCTCAAACGGTGAAATCAAGCCCCTCAGCGGCAAGAGCCACCGATCCCGCCACTCATCAAACAAAGCACATGGGTAGCTTCTACATGCTTCCAAAGGGCTGCACGTCAAATTTCAGGTCATTCTGACCACGTTTGACCCGGCTTTGACGCTCGAAAGCAAAATCAAGCCTACCGGCGGCGGAGCTCCCGGGGACCATGGTACCCAAATCAGAGCTAATGGATCGTCTCAAAATAACTCCAATAGGCTCCCTGTCAAAATTTAGGTCAATTGGACATCGGATGACCTTACATCAAAGCTCGACATCTTCCACACGATGAAATCAAGTCTAGCGTCGATGGGACCCCAAACGGCTTCAAAACTCAAATAAAAGCCCATGGTTGGTCCTATCTAATGCTCAGGAAGCTTTACCTCAAATTCCAGGTCATTTTGACATCGTTTGACCTAGTTTCAACTCTTGGCGGAAAATCGGCTATAAAGTCTTCAGCTTTTCCAAAAATAGGAAACTTTCTGCTCCGATTTGCACAGCTTCTCGACAGGTTTTCTTCAGAGGAATCAAGCCAATAAATGAGGAGAAATGTCAAGGAAAATACAGAAGAAAAAAGAAGCAAAAAAAGCCCGAAAAACGGACGAGAAACGGCGACCGAACGGCAACCGAAGAAGGGAGCAAAGTCCGATGGTCGCCGGTGACCATAGCCCAAGGTCGCCAGCCCCATGGTCGCCAGCGACCTAGGAAATCCGGATCGCCGGATTTCCGCCGAAACGGCCGCTTTTCCAATTTTTTTCGCTTTTCGCGATGTTTGGCCCATGTGATTTTCTTAAATTCTGATT
This sequence comes from Persea americana, assembly GCA_029852735.1. NCBI lineage: Eukaryota > Viridiplantae > Streptophyta > Magnoliopsida > Laurales > Lauraceae > Persea > Persea americana. The sequence continues at coordinate 22,014,871 of CM056817.1, forward strand.
TTTAAGACAAGATATCCATCGATCTTTGTCAACATCATGGATCCGCCGTTGAAACCCTTCGATCATCAATGGACACTCCGAAACCGCAAACCGGCTGACCAAAAAAGCACACTTTCTGCCCGACCGACCGAGAAATCGACTAGACAGATGTTGCCGGCCCATTGGTATCAACCAATGTCTGAAATTGCATTGTCATCTGAGATCAAACAACGTGCGGATCCATCGATGATCATCGCAAGAAGAATTCCAAAAGATGCGGCGTGACCCGCAACTCTTCAAGCGACTTGGCGACCAATTAATGCTGTTAATTGACCTGTTTATGACAAATTAATACGGTCATTAACTCATTATTTTGGACGGCCCAATCAGAAGCAAGCAAATGGGAGTTACAAGTCCAATTAATCATGATAATTAACCATGTAACTCCTATCATTATGGAGTTTAATCGTGGTAATTAATCATGAAACCTCCATCATCATGGAGATTAAATGCCCATTATTCTCCATCGGCCAATCAGAATCCATGAAAAAGGAGTTACAAAATCAAAAATTAAATACTTGTAACTCCTCCCATCTTGGAGCATCAATGCCATTAATGCCCATAAGCCTTCCTAATGGCTACCAAAAAACCTATAAATAGGCGGTCATTCCAAAGGGAAGGGGTCCGAAAAAATCATCTGACGAGAGTTCTGAAGAATTTTCCTAGAAATCTCTGCACAAAGAAGCTCTCTTGTCCTGAAGAAACTCTGCTGCAAACAGTTCAAGGTGATTGAAGTCCCTTGGGGGCCACCCCCCCAAGGTTTCCCCTCTCCTTCTATTCAATGTGGCCTAGATGCGGTTTTCAGCCCGTCTACCCATATTTTTATTGGATATAGGACCTTCTCTTGGTCTTTGTCCTCTAAAAATCTGGGGTCAAAGCCAAGCCAAGTGAACTAAAGCATCAAGTGTTCTCATCTAAAGGACGATGGCGGAGTCCATACATGACTCGCGACCGTCGATCTGAACGAGTCCCCACAATCTCCTGAGAAGTCAGATCCCTCTTTCTTTCTTTTCTATTGTATTTTGTATTTTTTTTAAAGAGACAAAAAATCACAATTCTTGTCTTTCATCATTGATGAGATTTGTAAATCACCTTTTACGGCAAAATCGCCTTCTACGGCACAAAGCCACCTTTCATGGCAAACTAAACAAAATCGCCTTTCACGGCATTCTAAATCTGTCTCTTTCTTTAAAATATATATGGAATGGAAAGTTAGAAAAAAGTTTGATTTCCTTTTTACTTGTGAAGGTGAATCTCTGGATCACCATTTCGAATTCTAAGTAGAATAGAAAATCTGGCATACCCGTACAAAATGTTGATGCTTGCTTTTTTTTCGCTCAGCCGCACCCCGGCAGACCCGGGGTGGAGGAAGGCAAGAAAAGACAGGTCCATCAGAGTGCTCCAAGATCAAGAACTTCTCTTCTTCTTCAAGGATTTTCAAGCTCTTTCTTCTTCTTCTCCATCAATGGCTTCAAGTAAGTTTCTTTTTTTCTTAAGAAACCCCATGTAGAAGTAGAAAAAATTTTCTTTCTTTTCTTTTCCTTTTCTTTCTTTTCCTTTCTTCTTCTTCTTTTTCTTTTTTTTTTTTCTTTTCACTGTTTCCCTCTTCTTTTTTTTTTACTGTGTTGTTTTTCTTCTTTCGTTTTTTTTTTCTCTTTTTTAGTGACCGTACGGTCATGGCCGTACGGCCACGTGGCCTGTCTCTGTTTTTTTTTTTTGAAGAGATTCTTTTGTTCTCTTTTTTGTTTCTTGCCCGGATTTCGAGACGCTCATGCATGACAACTTTCCTTCTATGCATTTTTTTGAAAAAAAATGGAATTGGAAGGATGATAGTGCACACCTGGAAATCTTTTGCAAGTCTTGGGATTTGGAGCTCGCAGCAATGTTGAGCCCTTTGTTGGTCTTACGGGGATTTTTGAGGAGCTTTGCAAGTTTTGGATTCTGGAGCTCGCAGCAATGTTGAGCCCTTTTCCAATCTTGCGGATATTTGAGAAGATCTGGCTTGATCTAGCAGCAATGTTTGAGTTTGAGCCTTCTTTGAGAATTCTCCATTGATTATGAGCTTGCAGCGATGTTGAGCCCATCTTCAAGCTCCTATTTCTTTCGGGGTGTTTCCTTTTTCTTCGGAATTGCCACGGAACCATGCCAAAATTTCGCTAGAATTTTTTAGCAAAATTCTATCATCTTGATGATTGATTTTCTCTCTTTCCATCCTTTGCAAGTAGTTCCTCCAGAACGAACAAGGGTAAGGAGCCTGTCATTGACGCGCCTCGCCGTTCTACAAGATCTTCTAACGTGGCCGTGCAGCGGCATGGGAGAAGGTCCAGTATGTTGAAAGGGACTTGGAAGAGTGTGACCCGCTCAACCGAGATGAGATGAGGCAACGTTTGATCGCCCTCAAGGATGAGGAGTTTTATAAGATTATGGTAAGCAATCATCCTTGGGTTACGGATGATCAGAGCATTGTGCCCAAGCCTACCTTCTTTTTTGGTGATGCAGTCCCTGATGATTCAACATACCAAAGGAGATGTTTCCAGTTCTCTTACATAGTTAATGGTGAGAAGAGAATTGTTTCTACCCGGTTGACCTTCGATCGGACTATCTTGATCATGAGCCTTTCTCACACGTGCTCAAAGAGGGGAAATCCTCCAAGCTGGGTGAAAAGGACAAATGTGATCAAGACCGGGGGTTTTCGTTGGTGGCTCTTCTGGTTTTGCAGAGATGTCGCCTACCCGTATGGACATCTTGATGCTGACCAGTGGCTACCAGGGTTCAGACCATCCTTCGGTCGATTTGAGACCAGTGGGCCTTGGCATTTTCAAAGGCGATGGGAACAATTGGGAGGAGCCTTTTCGACTTCGCGGCCGTTTTAGTGCTGACTCTAGCTGGGAGTCGTGGACTGATCACATCATGCAGGTCGGTGATGCCATTCTGAAGGAGGCCGAGATTTTTTATGCGGTTCGTGCTTTTCGGCAAACCGTAGTTTTCTCCGATGAAGCCTTCATGGCCATGTTGGAGTCGTTCCTTCCACAAACCAACACCTTCGTTGTCACGAACGGTGAGATTGGTTTTTCTTTAAAGGAACTGAGCGCCATCACTGGGCTGCCTATCCTCGGCAAACTCTATGAGGAATTCATGCCTATCGACAGCGTTCTTGAGGAGCAGTCTGAGGAGTTCAGGCTTTTGGATTTTCAGCTCGTTGCCTTCTACGACTTTTTGAAGGAGAAGGAGGGCTCGAAAGTCCGGTGTAGCAGTTGGAAGAGTGGTAGCTCTTTGTCTTCCAACTTTTTTTACAGCGGGGAGTCTTCTGAGAGTACAACCCAGGAAGCCAGAGCTAAGAACCTGGATTCGAAGAAGATCTCCGCCATGCGAGAAAATTTGAAGGAATTCTTCGCAAACACAGACGCCATTCATTCTGATATTGTGCTGTGAAGAGATCTTGCTGTTTACCTCACTTATTGGCTGGGTGAGGCTATGTTTGCTGGAGGAGACGAATTGCATTTTTCCGGCTTGTCAAATGGCGTTTGGAGAGCGGCTTGCTTCGGTGCCTGCTCTTTACTCCTATTTGTGTACCGAACTGCAGGCTGCTGCTTTCCTGGTTTGGCTTGGGCTTCCCATGAACAGGGTATTTTCAGCCCATATCCTTTATTCGTGGTATGTATACCACTGTCCTGGTTTCCACCGATTGGGCGTTGCACAGGACGATGGCCCTTTTATGATTTGGTTGGTTAGAGGGAAGCCTGTTTCCGAATCTCTTTTATTTGTCCGTTTGAGGATCCGACGATTCTGGGACGTCGAGATGAGGCAATCTTCAGTGAAGCTTTCTCCGGGTTTGCGGAATAAGGCTTTCGATTTTGGTGTCTCCCGAGATTCTACCAAGGCAGGGTCGGGGAGACACTATTCTTTGACAAATGCAAAGAAAGCTTGGCTTTTCAACATACGTGTCGGCACGATAGTGTACCGTATGTTGGAAATAGGTGGGCCTCTAGGATAGGTTTCAAAAACTTTTGACCAACTTGATGCAGTGATCATCTATCCAGAAGGCTACAAAAACCTAATCCAGGATCCATGTCCTCTTTCTCATGATCATGTACAGTAGAAAAATCTATCTAGAAGATAGAAACAGCACCCAACAAGCAACCACGAAATCCACAACATACAAGGAAGAAGATCATACCTATGGAGCTCGATTGTGCTCTAAGGGAGGAGTTGATTTCTTTCTTTGATGATGAAACACTTTCACAAACCAAATCAGAATCTCCAAGACCTCTTGGCCTTCCACGCTATGACCCGAATCAGATCACTTTTCTCAAGGAAGATGGTGGGATCTCCAAGAGAAAAACCAACTTGAAACTCAAGGGAAATCGGAAGAGAACTAGAAGCGGAAGAGGAGAAGATGCATGTGCAACTCTTGCACACAAGGGCCTTGGGCGTGAATTCCAATGTGGAATAGTGCATGGACGTCCAAGCCTTCCTCCTCTGATATTTATAGCTTAAGTATCCTCCTCTTTGTTTATTATTAGAAGTCCTACTTCCATAATAATTAGCAATTCTCTATTCCTACTATTACCACTATTAGAAGTCTCACTTCAAATAGAAATAGTAACTTTCCTTTTTGAGTTCAAATAGAATTAGTAATGATTCAATCTTGGGCTAGCGTGGGGACCACCAGGGATTCCATAGAAAGGTGGCTCCAACTGCCACACAGCGACCCCACATCTCATGTGCAATCCGGGCCCACAGTTAATTGTAAATAACTCCACTAAATAAATGCAATTGAACTCCATTCTTAGGAATAAATTACATGAAGACCCTAAACTTCCCAATGTTCAGAAGTAGGCCCCTCTATCAATATCCATGGATCAATTGGACATGTCTTCCAAACTTAGATCCATATCTTATTATCCTTGAGCCCCAATTAATTATAATGATCATTTGGTACTGATCCAATTAACTCTTAATTGGAATCGGTGCCCACTTACCAATGATAAATCCATTAATTGGCACAAGGGGATATTAAAGATAGATTCCATCTTGACCATCGAATGTTCCCACAACTCTACTACCACGTACCTAAATCACCGAGGTGTTGACCTACAATTGGCCTCACTCATTGGTGACTCAAAGCAAATGAATAGATAGAAACTTGAGTTCATTAATGTCTCAGGATTAAGAGCCTATTGCTAAAGAATTATGAGAGCAGACCTTAAAGTAAAGACAGTGTTCATAAGGTGCTTCTCATGGTCCTTCAATACATCCAATGTACCAGCATCATGATCCAGAATCTTACATTCTGATGATCGAGACAAATCGCACTATCTCATAGTAATCAAAGTACAGCAACCTTGTCAGATGAGATGTCCAATCTCATCACTGGTTGTGAAGATATTCAAGTACAAGATTTGCTATACATGTCTCCCGTATGTGGATCTCATCCACACACATGTATTGCATCTAGTATACTCATGGACTCCGGTTCATCTCATGAACCATCATGTCATTCGTATTAGTTATGTGCAAACAAGTAATAAAACACCATTCATCTCATAACAGGAAAGCATGAATATGTTGATAAATAAAGAAATTAATCAATTTATTACATCAATCTTAATGGATTGAGACCATAAAACTAACAATCTCCCACTTGGGCTCAATGCCATTCAGGGTTGCATCTCATGCTCATCGCATTTACGTACTCCGCAAAGACTTTGGTGGTCAAAGGCTTAGTAAAGTGATCTCCTAGATTGTCTGCATGGTTTATCTTGGTGATTGCAGCATCACCTCTCTGCACAATCTCTATGACCATGTGTATTTCCCTCTGTATGTGTTTTTGGCTTTTGAGTTCCTTTGGACTTAGAGACCGCCCTACTATTATCACAGTAAACTGTGAGCGGCTGTCCTGCCAAAAGTACCACTCCAAGTTCCATGAGGAATCTTTTTAGCCAAATTCCTTAACTGCTTCTCAAGCGGTTACAGCATAAACACATACCCACTAGTTGATTTCTTAGAATCCTTACCTGACATGAAGTCAGTATCTTTGTTACCGATTGTAACCAACTCATCACTGCTACAAATCAACATGTGATCTCTTGTCCTTCTCAAGTATTAGAGAACACATCTTACAGCAGTCCAATGGTTAGGACCTGGGTTAGACTGATATCTGCTAACTAGGCCCATAGCGTGACAGATATCTGGTGTAGTACAAAGCATAGCTAACCGTACCAGCACCTTATCTATGTACGCATCATGGGATAAGCCTATCATCCTATTTTTCCGGTCTCAATGGTAATTGATCCCTAGGATGTAGCTGGCTTCTCCCAAGTCCTTTATATCAAAAATCTTAGCCAACTAAACTTTTCATTGTTGACAACATCCCTGTAGCACTCCCTAGGAGAAGGATGTCGTCGACAGAAAAACTACCTTGCCTCTTGCAGTTTTCATGTACACTCATGACTCATCCAAATTTTGACAAAAATCAAATGACTTAATTGCCTAGTCAAGACGGATGTTTCAGGTTCGGGATGCCTGCTTGAGTCCATAAATGGACATATGCAACTTGCAAACTCTTTGTTCTTGGTTGTTAGCTATAAAACCCTTTGGCTGCATCATATAGATGTCTTCCTCAAGATGGCCATTGAGAAAACGCCGTCTTGACATCCATTTGCCAGATCTTGCAAACAAGATAAACCGCAATGGATGAGAGTATCCGGATGGACTTGAGCATGGCTACCGGCGAGAAGGTTTCCTCATAATCGATGTCTTCTTTCTGAGTATATCCTTTCGCAACAAGCCTGACCATAAAGGACTCAACTCTTCCATCTGGTCCTCTCTTTCTCTTGTAGACTCACTTGCACCCAATAGGTCTAATATTGGCAGGCAAGTCCACAAGTGTCCAGACCTGATTGGAGTACATAGACTCCATCTTAGCTTTCATAGCATCTTGCCAACTTCCCGAATATATGTCATTGATTGCTTCATCATAGTTACGGGGATCTTGTTCTAGATCTTCCGGGATTGCCTAGCAAGACTCTCCTAAAACCAAGAATTGTCAGGGGTCCTGACAATGCTCCCACTATGACAAGGCACTGGTGTAATTAATGGGTTAGGTATGGGTATTTTTCTTCAAGTTCAGTCATATTTGGATTGGAATTGATCTCTCTTTGAATTTCTTCCAAGATAACCTTTTCTAAAGATTTCCGGTCAATCATATAATCTTCCTCCAGAAGAACTGCATCGGTGCCGATAAGCACTTTCTGCTCTCTCTGGGATTATAGAATAACCAACCTTTAGTTCCTTTGGGATATTCTATAAAAGTGTATACTTCCGACTTCAATTCCAAATTATCCGTCTTAACCTTTAGCACAAGTGCCGGACAACCCTCATGTTGTAGGCTAGGCTTTCGCCCGGACAACAACTCCTGAGGAGTCTTAGGTATAGACTTAAATGGAACGAGGTTTAGTAAAACATATCCCTATAGGTAACCCTGAGAAACTTAACATAGACCTAATAATATCTAAAAGAGTCCGGTTCCTTCTTTTTGTTACTCCATTCTGTTGAGGCATACCAGGAGCAGGTAACTGGGATAGAATCCCATTTTCTGATAAATATCCCATAAAATCAGCAGAGAGATGTTCTCTTCCTCGATCTCATCGAAGAGTATTTATACTTCTACCAAAATGCTTTTCCGCTTCCGCTCGAAACTCTTTGAACTTTTCATAAGTCTCAGACTTGCAGTGCATAAGGTATATGTATTCATGTCTTGAGTCATCATCAGTGAAAGTGATAAAGTACTCATATCAATCTCTCGCTCTAATATTTATGGGTCCATACATATCAGTGTACACTAATTCCATTAAATCTTTGGCCCTTCCGCCCTTAGATGAAAATGGTCTTTTGGTCATTATGCCTTCCAGACAGGATTCGCAGACAAGCATTGGTTCTACCAGCAATAAAGGCAAGATATCATCTTTCACTAGCCTGTCAATCTTGTTTAGGTTAATATGACCTAGCCTCAAGTGCCAAAGTTTCGTTGGATTAGATGAAGGTGACTTTCTCTTTAATGATAGTCTATTATTAATTTCAGTGTCATGTATCTCGTACATTGTGGGAGTTAACAAATAAAAGCCATTGATTACCTTGTCAGAATATATAAAAGTATCATGTCTCTTTAAGACAATTTCAGTACCAAAAGTAATAGAATAAATTTTATTCATCATACTAGAAAATGAAATTCAAATTCCATCTTAAAATGGCACATATAATGTATCTGACAAAATCAACTTAATATCTGAAAATAACGAAGTTACTTCTCCCACTGTCACTGTATCTGCCTTGGCTTCCAATCCCAGGTTAGCAATGATTTATCCGCCACTAATCCTTCTAGTTACCTATAACTCCTGCAACGTATTACATATGCGATTAGTTGCATCGGAGTCTACACACCAGGATTCTAAAGTACCGTTGCAAAACTAACTTAAAAAACCAAGTGACTCAATCATACCTGAGGTCCTCTTCTTAGACGGAAGATCTGGACAATTCCTTTTCCAATGTCCTGTCATACCACAATGGAAACACTTTCCTTTTACTCTCGTACCCTTAGCCTTGGCCATACCACAAGTAGAACCATTCTCCACCTTAGGATCCTTGATGACTGATTTCTTCTTGCTATCTCGGTCTTTGCCTTTCGGCTTAGTCCTAGCAAATAACTTTTCTATCATGAGGGGATTTTGATCTTTCTTAATGATTTCCTCAGTCACTATGAGCTGACGAGACAACTCAGCTATAGTCATTTCCAATTTATTATAATTGATCTCGAAATGATTGAAAGAAACCGGTAGTGACTGAAGGATCATGTCGATCTGCGATTCTGTATCAATCTTAACACCCAGTACGTCTAACTCATTCAGTGCGAAACTCATTTTCAACAAATGTTTTTGTACCGGGGTTCCCTCAGCCATCTTAGTGTTTATCAGCACCTTCATAACAGCTTGCCTAGCAAGTCTAACCTGGTCTGTAAACTTCTCCTTTAAGTTCGATATAATATCGTATGCTGACTTATAGGATTGATGTTGGTGTTGTAAAACACTAGACATGGATGCCTATATAAAACATCTGGCTATCTCATTGTCTTTGCTCCACTTGGTGTAAATGTCCTTCTCAAACTGTGGTGCATCAAGCTCAGGCTCAGGAAGGGAGGGTATGGTAAGGACATATCTGCATCCTGAAGCTGTCAGGACAATATCCAGTGTCCTTTTCCAGTCTATAAAGTTGGATTCCATCAACTTATTCCGGTTGAGGATGGTCACAAGTGGATTGAAAGTATTTGAATTCATGCTGAATTAACTGTAGCACATAACCATACATTCAATTAAAAAATATTAATGACATTAAGGTTTAGTAATCTACCAAATTTATGTGGGAATCCTCGTAACCACTAAATTCAAAATACATCGGAACTCCAATCCCTGGGATATGCCTCCTTGGGGAGTGCGAATACCACCTAGATTGGTGCGGATCAAAGTGAGTCAAAATTATTGATTAAGAGTAACTATCCATGATCCCCTATCATTCATTATTATCTAGGTATCTCATACCAAATAATGTTTGACTCCCGATTAGCTTTGGTTTCTAAAATACATGAGGCAAATCCTTGGGGATACTACATCACTATTTTAGTTAAGTGTGACCCACCAATTAGCATTGCGTGACAACCGTTGTAGGCAGCTCCTCCTTTTGGGAGTGAACCCTCACCCCGTCTCACCAACACTATCCTTTTGGGAGATCCATATCTAGTAACCAGACAAATAAAAGCCCTCCGTGGGGAACAGCCATTCTCAAGATGGCGCGAGGCTAATACTTTCCTTACATACCTATGGTGGAAAACCATGGGATATAAGATTTAAATGCCCCGCTCCCACTTAATATTTTAGAATTGAGGATTTTCCTTTTAAGGGATTATGGCCCACATATATAAATATGAACATCAAATCATCTCATGATGTGATCAAAGATTGGTTCCAAGTCAAGTTATTTTAAGGAAAGTCTAGTTTCTTAAATTAGTGTTACCAATGTATCCATCTCATGGGTCATCAACACTAATTAGAACTCTTTCCAAAAATTAATTTGATTTGACCAATTTTAGTAACTTGCTATGTTTGGATCAGATTTGGAAACATTCTAAATCAAGCATTCATCCATAAAATAGAAAATGCTAAAAATAGTAACTAGTCCTCTCCTCCACATGGCCATAGCGGAATAGACTTCTTGGACTTCTAGACTTCCCAAAAATTTGGAATTCCTCAAACTCTTTGGGCAACTCCAAAACATCTTTTGGTAATCTTCAAACTCTTTGATTAGGAGTCCAACTTCACTTTCCTTCTTTGTATCGGACATCGCCAGAATTTACAAATTTCAGAAAATTACATAAATTCATATGACTCTACAACGAGACTTACATGGTAATCTAAACATGGAAAAAGGGCTATAGGGAAACCATCATGCCTTGCCCTTTCATGGGAAATTAAGGAAACCATGATGCCCTTTACACTTAGCCTCAAATAAACCAATAAGAAAGTAAAAGACTTGTGGGCCATATGGAGAGGATAAGATCACCTGCAAGTTAGTATCTCATACAACCAAGCAACTCACAAAACCGGGTTACCAAACAACAATGGAAAAACAAGATGCCAAAAATTGCCACCTTTTGAAATTATGCACTTTGCAAAGGGGGGTCCGGGGGAGTCCCCCGGCGGGGGTCGAGTTGAAACCTACACAGTTCTGTGTCAGTGTACCCAGTCGACCGGGTAGGAGCTCGGTCGACTGCACTTATAGTCTGCATTCCGCTAATACAGTGTCCCCGGTCGACCGTTCAGATGGCCCGGTCAACCGGCCTGCAAGCACCTGGTCGACCGGACACGGGTCCCGATTGACCGGACTGACGAACATCAGCAGCATGGGTTTTTCTATTTTGTACCCAAACGACTCCAAAACTATTCGAAGTCTTCCAATGGCTTCCTACAATCCTTCCATCATTGTTAAATCCTTTTGTGACTATCCAAACATGAATCTACTAATAACCAAGCAAATTCATAAAAACTTGATCCAAACACAACCGTTGCTCTATCTTCTACGCATCTCATGCAAAGAGTAGAACAAGCCTTCTGATCTAACATGATTAGAGATGATGTATGGCTCTGATACCAATTATTGGAAATAGGTGGGCCTCTAGGATAGGTTTCAAAAACTTTTGACCAACTTGATGCAGTGATCATCTCTCCAGAAGGCTACAAAAACCCAATCCAGGATCCATGTCCTCTTTCTCATGATCATGTACAGTAGAAAAATCTATCTAGAAGATAGAAACAGCACCCAACAAGCAACCACGAAATCCACAACATACGAGGAAGAAGATCATACCTATGGAGCTCGGTTGTGCTCTAAGGGAGGAGTTGATTTCTTTCTTTGATGATGAAACACTTTCACAAACCAAATCAGAAACTCCAAGACCTCTTGGCCTTCCACGCTATGACCCGAATCAGATCTCTTTCCTCAAGGAAGATGTTGGGATCTCCAAGAGAAAAACCAACTTGAAACTCAAGGGAAATCGGAAGAGAACTAGAAGAGGAAGAGGAGAAGATGCATGTGCAACTCTTGCACACAAGGGCCTTGGGCGTAAATTCCAATGTGGAATAGTGCATGGACATCCAAGCCTCCCTCCTCTGATATTTATAGCTTAAGCATCCTCCTCTTTGTTTATTATTAGAAGTCCTACTTCCATAATAATTAGCAATTCTCTATTCCTACTATTACCACTATTAGAAGTCTCACTTCAAATAGAAATAGTAACTTTCCTTTTTAAGTTCAAATAGAATTAGTAATGATCCAATCTTGGGCTAGCGTGGGGACCACTAGGGATTCTATAGAAAGCTGGTTCTTACTGGGACACCACGACCCCACTAATGGACCCGTCTTTTTCTTTCTTGCCTTCCTCCGTCCTGGGTCTGCCGGGGTGCGGCGGGGCGAAGAGAAAAACACTACAACAGAATGCAGTTTTGCCAACGCAGTCATCGCGTCTGGAAAAATCCGAATTGCGTTGGCAAAGGATTTTCCAACGCAATTCAATGCGTCGACTACGCGTCGGCAAATTGATGTAGCCAAATCCATAGCCGACGCTATTTTAACTTCATCGACAGATCTCAATACAATTACCAATGCGCTGCAGCGTCGGCCAATACGTCGGCAAAAGAGATGTGCGTCGGCAAAAGTCCAATTTTCTTAATTTGAAAACCATATTTGCCAATGCAGTACCAGCGTCAGCAAAATAAACGCTAACGCTAACAGTGCGTTGGGATTTCCTAGTATTGGCCGACGCTAGCAGTGCGTCTGGAATTCATGGTAATGGCCGCCGTTGACAGTGCGTCGGGAATTCATGGTAATGGCCGACTCTAACAATGCGTCGGGAATTCATGGTAATGGCCGATGCTTGCAGTGCGTTGGGAATTCATAGTAATGGGCTTTGGGAATTCATGAAATAAGCGATGCTACCAATGCGTTGGGAATGCATGAAATAGCCGACGCTATGAACGCATTGGGAATTCATGAAACAACCGACGCTATGAACGCGTTGGGAATGCGCTATATCTTTGGGTTAATATATCGGGAAATGCAATTTCGTCGACGCACAAATCATGTTGGTAAATGTTGTAATACCTTTTCTTTTTTACAACGCACGTTGGTGCGTCAGGAAAGCTTAATATTATTTTTTTTTCAAATTAAATTTTCATTTCTCCATGTATACCACAAATAAAAATCTAAATAATTTTCAAACCAACAAACTTGATGCGCAACCCAATTTAAAATAAGTTCATCAATAAATCAAGAATAACATCTACAACCAAATATCCGACATCCATAAAGCAAAATAAACCCACAAATCTCTAAAATACACAAATATTACTACTTTATCATTTCCAAAAATCTCTAACATCCACAAATGCCTTTGATCAAAATAAAAAAGCTAATCCCTAAGAGCCCGCGTCCAGCACAATAAAATCCTAAACCAATCTGCAAAACAAAAAAAAAGAACACTATCAAAATACAAGTAGCAATGCAAAGGATCCTTTTCAAAGAGTGGGTAGAAATTTTCATTATCATTTCTAAGGTTATATCCGTTTGCAAACATCGGATGGCTGATTAATATCTAGGTTAAAATGATAAGACATATTCACCACATCATACAACATCAGAATTATAAGATAGGACCATGCCATCCTTCTCTCTTACGCTTGAAATATCCTAGCATATTCACCACACCATACTGTCGGATGTGAATTTTGACCGCCCCGGGGAGGGGAATCGCCATTCAACAGTGTGAGATAAAAAAATACATCGAAAATGAGGATTCCGACTACCCTCAAAATCGACGGATCACGATCCCCAGTTACAGATTCGGCCGTAACACCGTCCTTCGACGAAAGCCGAAAGAATGGGGGAGGAAAATGGGGTGGGTTCTTCTCTAGTCTAATGTGCCGCCGGCGACACACGACGGTTGTCTCGTCACTTAATTTGGGTCTTTCAATTCGGGTCGAACTTGGGTCAAGGGTCAAATTACGGGCTTCAAGATGGGACCATAATGAACTAGGCAGGGGAAATCAACATCCAGGGTTGAACAGACTAATTAAAGTTAAATCCAAGTATTCTAGGGGATAAGCGAATTAAAATGAAAATAAACTAAGAAAATAAGGGGAAAGGTGCCAAATATTTAGAAGAGGATCAACCCCATTCCTGGGTACCCCCTTCAATGTCCTTTGACGACCTAGGGTTTAAAGGCTGATTCTTCGAATCGAAAGAATGATGCAGACGAAACTTCGAGTTGTGATTTCTGTGGGTTTGCGTGCGATACGCAGGTGATAAAAGTGCATGGCCGATGATGGGCCAGAAGTAAGATAAAAATGGCCGATGTTGGGCCGGGATTGATTGAGGGTGGCCGATGATGGGCCGGTAGTAAATAAACTGATATTGGGGTGTGTGAAATCACTCGTCTCATTTCGTCATTCTCATTAATTCAGGTTCTCGGAATCAGCCTCTATTCCCTTTAATCATTGAGTTCAGATAAATATTTGGCACCGAAGGTGGAGGAAAAGAGAATAAAATATTTTTGGAATTGGTTTTGTTGGTTTTATAGTTTTTTTTGGATTTTAATAATTGGGGCTAGAAGGGCCTAACTAGGGGAGTTCCTACTTGGATTTTAATCCAACTATTCCATTTTCCTAATGGATCTCTACCCTATCCTGAGGTCCTAACCGCCCACATCCACTCTCCCGGTCCCTTAGCGGGGCCCGGAGAGAGAGTGGGACCTAATCAGTTGAAGTTTAAGAAATTGGGGTAGTCTAAGCTGGCTAGGGAGAGACCTAGATCTAGGTCCAGGGTCTGACCTAATCAGTCTAGACTACTGTATAATTTCTAACTCCAATTTATTAATATTTTGGTTTTTTTAATATCTTTTACTTTGTTTTTGGTATTTTGGATTTTTATTATTTTTATTTGTTTTTATGTTTATTCATAGGGCCTAAAATCCTAAATTGATTTATCCTAATGAAATGGGAAGGGGGAAAGAGAATGAATTTCTAATTTTTAATTTAATTAATTTATTTGAAGTTTCCTAAATAATATTTCCTAATCCTAATGAGAGAGGAAGGGAGAAAAGAACTTAATTATTAAATTCAGCCTAATTATCCTAATTAATAGGGTAGCTAAAATTCTATTTTTAATCTTTACTTTTTATTTTATTATTTGTTTTCTTTTGGTGTTTTTGGTTTTTATTCTAATTTTTATATAGAGAATAACATGAAGATAAAGGGAATGCAGCCTCAATTTTTATAAAGAGGATAAACTAAAGAAACAAGATGTAATGCGATTATAATGCATGGGCATATTAAATGCATGTTCACATACAGATTAAGGCTAATTTAAAAAATAATAAGAATAAAAATGGCCTAAAACACTAATCTGAATCTAAATGCATGGCATGTTAGATGCATGAAGAACAAAAGACAGACTACAGTGACTGAAGAATTGAATGCAAAAAAAATAGAGAGTGGAGTGAAACCGGGCTGTGCGTGCTTGGGCTGGATTGGTAGCTCGGATGATTGGCAATCCAAACGGGCAAGTCGGAGGTGATGAAGGTGCAAGTGGTGCCAGCAGTGGGTGTGCGATGAAGGAGTGCAGGTGGGTGAACAAGTGTGATGCACGTGGTGCAAGTGGGCAGTGGCTCGGTCGTGTGTGCAGCAGGGGGTGCAGGGTGGTGGGGTCAAGAAAAAGAGGAAGATGAAATGAAAAGAAAGAAAGAGGTGCAGTGGGTGCAGGTGGGTGCGTGCAGCCGCAAGGGAAAATGCAATGGGGAGGAGAAGAAAAGGAAAAAGAAAGAAAGAAAGAAAGAAAAAAGAAGAGGAAAAGGTGTGCAGGTGAGAGAGTGGTGTGTGCGCAGGGGAGGAGAAGAAGAAGAGAATGAAAGAAAAAGAGAGAAAGAAAGGGGGTTAGTTCAGGGGGTATACAGGCGGAGAAAGAGGAAGATGGAGAAGAAGGGAAGAAAGGAAAAAGAGGGGGGTGCGATAGTGATGCACAGCAGCGGGGAAAGAAGAAGTGGGGAAAGGAAGGAGGGAGGAAGAAGAAAGAGAAAGGAGATGGGGAGGCAGCGCTGCTGCTTGTGGGCACAGGGCGGAAACGAAGGGGAGAGAGCGAGGGGGAGAAGGAGCGAACGAGAGGGAGAGAGTGGGCGGAGCAGAGAGAGGGTGAGAAAGAGAGTGGACAGGAGAGAGGGAGATGGGTCGCAGAGTGGAAGAGAGGAAGAAGGAGTAGGGAGAGAGGGACTAAGAGAGTAGGGAGATAGGGAGAGCAGGGAGAGAGGGACGGTGTGCTAACGAGAGAGAGAGAGTGGGCGGAACAGAGGAACTGAGAGAGAGTGGACAGGAAAGAGGGAGATGGGTCGCATAGGGAGAAAGAAAGGTGAGGGAGAGAGGGACTGAGAGATTAGGGAGATAGGGAGAGCAGGGAGAGAGGGCTGAGAGGGTAGAGAGAGAACGAGAGAGAGTGAGAGTGCAGGCAGAGGAGGGAGAAGAGAACGAGAGGGAGAGGTGGAGCAGAGAGAGAGGGAGAGGGGAGAGTGGGCAGAGCAGAAAGGGTGAGGGAGACGAAGAGAAGAGACGGAGGGTGAGGAAGACCGAGGAGAGAGACAGAGAGAGAACTGCGGGGACAGAGATAAGGTGGAGAAAGGGAGAGGAAAAAAAAGGGAGAAGAAAGCAGGGAGAGGGCAGTGTGTGCGCTGGGTGTGAGAGGAGGGAGAAAGAAAGGTGTACCTGGCGGGGAGGTGTTCGGCGGTGCGAGGAGGAGGAAGATGGTGCTGTGTGCGTCCGGGGGCTGCTGGTCGTCGGGCGGTGCTGCTGCGTGAGTCTGGAGACCCTGGCGAGGAAGGAGGATGATGGTGGACGACGGGTTGCAGGGTGCAGGAAGAGGGCAGAGCGGAGAGGGTGATGGTGACGCCTGGGGTGTGCGTCGGATGGAGATGAGGGATCTGGAATGCGTGGGATGATGAGATGGGTTGCAGGGAAGACAGTGGAGTGGGGAGAGATGGAGGAGAGGGTGCAGACAGAGAGCCTGAAGAGGAGAGGTGGAGGGAGATGGAGACGGGCGCAGAAGAAGAGAGGAGACAGAGGGCGAGGAAGACCAGAGAGAGAGATGGACGTGCGTGAGATGGGTTCTGTGATGATCAAGGGGAGAGATGATGGGATGGAATCGAAGATGGGTTGTGGCGTGAAGGAGATGGAGATGATGAGATGGGATTCAGATGGGTGAGAAGATGATGGATTCTGATGGTGGGGAGAGAGATCTGGGAGAGGTCCGGGATGTGCAGGATGATGGGAGGCGATGAAGGGAAGATGGTGATGGTGGTCAAGATGGTGGAGGCTGGTGATGGTGGGTTGTAGGGGAGAGATCAGAGATGATGATGGGGTGCTGCGCGAGGATGGAGAAGGTGGTGGTGATGAAGAAAGGAGGTGGTGATATGGATGGAGGGGCTGCGAAATGGGTTGGTGATGGAGAGACAGGGCTGATGAGAGCAGAGATGGAGGAGGCGGCGTGATCTGCAGATGGAGGATGATGGTGTTCGATGTTCTGCATGTGATGGCAAGATGATGAAAAGGAATGAAGGGTGTTCGTGAGATGAAGATGATGGGTCTCTAGTCTACGCCTGAAGAGGATGAGGCTTGGGTTGAGAGAGAAAAATGAGAGGGATCCAGGGGCTTCTGCGCATTCCTCCTTGGATGGGAACGGGGAGAGAGGTTTTAAAGGGGTTTGCGTGAGAGGAGACTCAGAGATCTAGGATGCGTCGGTTTTTGGATCGGCTTGGGTGTTTGAAATTGAGAGGATAAGGCCTGGGAGTTTTTTAAATCGAGAGGGATAAGGCTTGGGTCTTAAGAGATTGAGAGGGAAAGACGAGGTTTAAGGGGGGTTTGGAGTGTTTCCCGGATCTGGGACACTCGATCCCTTATCCAAGGTGACGGGTCGAGTTGCTGGGTCAGGTTGGGCTTGACCTGAGCCTGGTGGGTTTGGATTTAAAAGAAACTATTTCAGGTCTAAAAAGTAGAGTCCGATGGAGATTAGTCGGGTTGTCATTACCGGGCCCAGGTTTCATAGATTTCAATCCGCTCGTCGGATTTCGACGTTCTACATATTGACGGAAAGCTCTCGGCGAGTAGGTCACGATGAACCAATTTTTAGGGAAATCAGAGGTCCAGAAATGATAGGTGATTTTTCACGCACGCGCCGCAGGGGTGTGGGATCCGCTGTCATGATTTTTGATCCGCCCGTCAGATCTTGGAGTTCTATATATGGGCGGAAAGCTCTCGATGAGTAGATCACGATGAGCCAACTCCCGGGGCGATCAGAGATCTAGAGGTGATAGGTGACTTTTAACTCGGGGCCTAATCAGGACATCATTAAATATGGTGGACTGAATTGCCCCTCATAGGGTGGCAAAACGAGGTGTCTACAGTATGCCCCTCTTTGGAGGACAGCACGTACAGAGTTGTTCTCCAAAGATAAATAGACACATACTCGTGCCTCCGTTTAAGCTTTTGGGCTCAAGGGAGTGGCAACCTATGAGGGTGAGTTTGAACTGGCACGAAGGAATCGGGATAAGGTTGTTCTAAGCCATCCAGTTAATTAGGTCTCCTTTTAGGTCATACCTTGATCGCGTGATATGAGGATGTCATCTCGTGCCTTTCCATTTTTCTACCCAAAATTAAATCCCTACAAAGTGGATCATCCTACTCGGGGTGCACAAAGTGTCAAAGCAGGATTCTGAAAGAGCATTTACGGTAATGATATTAAATGTAAGAGCACAAGTTTGGAAGATTAAGTTTTGGTTTTTTTTTCAGTTCAGCGACACTTACCTCTTGGATCCTATTCCTTTCGGTGTGGTGGCCCTCACATTTTCACCTATAATAAATCCTGACTAGAAGGAAAGGAGGGAGCAACGACTCGCCTTGCGGTGAAGTTAGTACATAAACGTGCCAAGTGTGTGTTATGCATGTGATGATGTTAAGAAGGCTTGTAAGTGTGATGTAGACTAAATTTAAAATGTTTGTGCTAATGCAAGGCATGTCCTTGACATCATCCTGTAGTCATGACATCAATCAACCACTACCATGATAGTCAATAGAGATAAAATAAAATAACAGAAATGCATCGACCACATGCAAGGGAAAAAGAATAAAAGATAAACAGCGGGGGCCCATCCTTTGGATGTAGGTATATCGAGTAGGAAATTGAGATCAAAAGATATCTAAAACTTATCCATAGCACACACATAGCTTGAAACAATACACATCCAATACCAAGACTAGAGGCTAATCGTTGTTGGCTAATCCGAAGCAAAGGAGTGATCATTTTCCGACTGATAGTATATCTCGTTTCGAGAGGAGTCGTGCACAAAACATGGTATCCGCGTGGGGTTTTGGATCAAGGGTTAACCAGGGAGGTGTGAGGCATGTTTACGTAGGTTCATATAAAAAAAAAAATGCCCCAGCATATGGGGTGGCATATGTGAACGATCCCTGAAACAAAACAATGTATAACCTATCTTGCATTCAACCATAAGGCATTAGTAACAAAAGCATGCATGAGGTGAGAGTGTGTGGATTGGTGAGTGTTTGTGACAACTGTGCATGTGATGGGACCTGAATTGGGAAGTTGTGCAGAATAAGTAAGTACTCATATGCTTGTGTGTACGCATGTACATATATGTATATATAAAAATGCCCCAGCGTAAAGCTGGTGTGTTTTCTGGCTGGGAGTGAGAGAGTGAAGGTGGTCTAGCTCTCTGATCCATGGCTGCTAGTTTGATTATGATATGACATTCCCCAACTATCCTTTGGAGATCGATCCCTCATGATTCTTTTCTAGCCGTTTTGGTCCTTTTAGTCGAACTTTGGAGAGCGCTAGGCTGCCCCTGGAATTCATGTGTGAGCACGAGTTTCGTGTGTGGGAGATAGTGAGTCGCCGTGCTTCCTTAGTGTTGTGGTTACCGGCCACTCTCCGCTTGGTTCATTAGGCAAGGGCCCATGTCATTCGAGCGGGCTTGGGTTTTATGAATGCTATTTCATTACTTTGGCCTTTTGGCCCTTTGCTTTTTTTTTTTTTTTTTTTTTTCGATTTGTGACTGTGCAATGCCTGGGTCCCTTAAGCTTTCTAATTAACCCATGTAACGAGCGTTATGCCAATGACTCCCAAACCTAATGGCTTTAGGGCACTAGGTATGTAAATACCCCTACGGGCTTACTGACTCGGGTTAAAAAGGCTACGAACCCAAACTAGTCACAAAACTTTTTATTCTTTTCAGGACTTCTAACTAAACTCCTTTTTTTTTTTTTTTTTTCTTGGACTGGTTTGGGAGAGGGGTGCCTAGGGTTTTGGCTTCTGAAGCATCAG
This sequence comes from Persea americana, assembly GCA_029852735.1. Lineage (NCBI taxonomy): Eukaryota > Viridiplantae > Streptophyta > Magnoliopsida > Laurales > Lauraceae > Persea > Persea americana. The sequence goes on from CM056817.1 coordinate 22,034,893, forward strand.
GCATGGGGAGCACACCCACATCTCATGCAACTCCACCGTGGTTTCTCTTTTCTCTCTTTTGTGAGTGATAAGGGGAAGCTTTCATGACATGGGCAAGCTCACCTATAAACTTTTGCGTTGAATGGCTTCAACCGTGCAGAACATTGTGTGGGGGTAGACTCAATATTCTAGTGTTTTCCTCTTCGTTTTTTTTTTTTCTTTTTTTTTTTCTCTTTTTTTTTTTTTTTTACCAGTGTGTGTTTGACTTCCAAGTTTGGCTGTTGCACCTCTCCTCAGTCTTCCCTACGGGATTTATATAGCCATATCAAGAGACCGAGGGTCATACTCCGCAAGAAGTGGAGAAGGGTCATGTGGTGTACTTTTTCAAGTACATAGCATTCCATGGATCGGGGAGCTCTTCCCCTTCTGCATTCACTAGTCTATATGCATTGCCAGAATATACTTCTTTAACTACATATGGGCCTTCCCAATTAGGTCGCAATTTGCCTTTAATGTGTGGGAGTTGTGATTGAGTGATGCGTTTCAATACAAGGTCACCTGTTTTGAATTTCCTCTCTATGACATGCTTATCGTAGGCTCTTGCGATTCGCTTCTTGTACACCTGAGCGTGCTCTGCTGCTTTCATCCTTTTCTCATCGAGGAGGTCCAGCTGTATTTGCAATGCTTCTTGTCTTTGGCCTTCTGTCATCTCTTCATCTAATTGGATCCGCAAAGATGGGTGCAGGAGCTCGAACGGAAGGACTGCCTCCATCCCGTAAGTCAATGCATATGGGGTCTCACCTATCGGAGTCCTAATGGAGGTTCGATATGCCCACAATGCCTCGACCAAACGGTCGGCCAATCACTGCCCTTGGTTGTTTCCACTGTCTTTTTGATGATCTTGAGTAGTGTCATATTTGTAGCTTCAGCCTGTCCGTTTGCTTGAGGGTAATAAGCGGTTGAATGATGTAGTTCTATACCATATTTTGTGCACAAATCCTCCATTGCCGGAGATATGAATTGGGGGCCATTGTCAGTTATAAACACTTTCGGAACGCCAAACCGGGCTATTATGTTCTTTTGAATGAACTTGACCACCGTGGATGCTTTGATATGGATAAATGCCTCAGCTTCTGCCCATTTGGTGTAGTATTCCGTTGCCGTTAATATGAAAGCTTTGTTCTGGGTGTTTTCCACGGTTGGGACCAGAGGTCCTATGATATCGAACGCCCAAGTCGAAAAAGGCCACGGAGCAGTAGTGGGATGCAGCGAAGATGCAGGAGCGTGAATCAAGTCTGCGTGCAGCTGACATTTCTTGCACTTTCTGACGTAGTCCACAGAGTCTGATTCCAATGACGGCCAGTAATATCCTAACCGGATGATTTTCTTGGAGAGCATCAGGCCGTTTACGTGTCCTCCGCATATGCCGGAATGAGCCTCTTCTATTATTTCTCGTCCTTCCTCAACCGTCACGCATCGTAGGAGGATCCCACTGAATGATCGGCGATATAACAGTCCTCCGACAACGACGTACCTTTGAACCATTTCTTTCAGTGCCCTTTTGTCGGATTTGGTGGCATATTCAGGAATGTATCCATCGCGCAGGTAGTTCCAGATATCGAAGTACCACGGATGGTCGTCTATGAGTTCTTCGTCATGTTGTAAGGGGGCCAGTATCCGCTCTCGATTAGGTTCCTCTGCCTCTGTCTCTTTCCCTTTCGCTTTCCTTACTTTCGGTCCTTCATCTTTGGATGGAATCTTATCTGGATCTCCGAGGGCCAAGTCTTTTAGTTCAACCAAGGGAGTGTCTATCCTTTGGATGTGAAAGGTCTCGGATCCCTTGTCGAGGGGGACTTCCACGATCGAGGCCAAGGTGGCCAACGAGTCGGCCAGCCGGTTTAAAGCTCGCGGGATATAAAGAAAGGACATTTTCTTGAACTGGGACATAGCTTTCTTGGCCTTTTCATGATAATGAGCGAGCTTAGGAGCGTTCACCTTCCATTCACCTGCCACTTGGGATATGACCACCTTTGAATCCCCGAGAACTCGGAGTTTCTTAACTTCCAACTTCGCGGCCTCTCTTAAACCTGCTAAGAGTGCTTCGTACTCCATTTCATTATTGGTGGCTGGGAAGCCGACTTTGAAGGCCTTCGGTATCGCCACTCCTTCTGGGGACAAAAGCACTATCCCAATCCCTTTTCCATTCTGATTCAAGGCACCGTCGAAGTACATCGTCCACGACTCGGGGTCCTTTATCTCCTCTATGCCTACACATAGCACGTCTTCATCTGGAAAATCGGTTTTGACCGGTTCATACTGTGGCAGGGGGAGATGTGCAAGGTGGTCAGCGATGGCTTGCCCTTTTATTGACTTCTGAGTTACATATGTTATGTCGAATTCTGCCAAGAGCATCTGCCATCGTGCCACTCTTCCTGAAGTGACAGGTTTCTCAAAGATATATTTCAAAGGATCCATTCTGGCCAAGAGTTTGACTGAGTAGGCTAAGAAGTAGTGTCTGAGTTTCTGGGCAGCCCAAACCACCGCTAAGCACGTTTTTTCTATCGAGGAATATTTCCGCTCATATGGCAGGAGAGATTTGCTCAAGTAATAAATTGCATTCTCTTTCCGGCTAGTCTCATCATGTTGACCCAGGACTATGCCTATCGCGGATTCCGTCGCTGACACATATAAAATGAGAGGCTTATCTTTAGCAGGGGGCTTCAAAACGGGGGGACTCAATAAATATTTCTTCAAATCCTCAAATGCCTTCTGGCAGTCGTCGTCCCAGTGGTATTCCATGCCTCCTTTTAGCAATTTGTAGAACGGCTCACATCTTTGCGAGTGCTGTGAAATGAATCTTCTAATGAGCTGTAGTCGCCCTATGAGGCCTCTTAATTCTTTGAGGTTCTTCGGGGGCGGCATTTCGAGGATAGCTTTCACCTTCGAGGGGTCGACTTCGATTCCCCGATTGCTGACCATGAATCCTAAAAGTTTTCCTGACGACACCCCGAAGACACACTTCTTCGGATTCATTCTCAACTTTGTCTCCCTTGACCTTTGGAGGACCCTTTTCAGAGCTGAGGCATGGTCTGCACGAGTTTGGGATTTAATTAAGATGTCATCGACATATACTTCCATACAATCGTGCATCATGTCGTGGAATATCGCCATCATGGCTCTTTGGTAGGTTGCACCTGCATTCTTCAGTCCAAAGGGCATGACAACGTAGCAATAAGTCCCCCAGGGGGTAGTAAACGAGGTCTTTTCTTGATCCTCTTCTGAAAGCTTTATCTGGTTGTACCCGAGTATCCATCCATGAATGAGAGCATTGCATGCCCAGCGGTGTTGTCGACGAGCACATCTATGTGTGGTAAGGGAAAGTCGTCCTTAGGTGAGGCCTTGTTTAGGTTCCGAAAGTCGATGCAAACCCTGATACGTCCATCTTTCTTCTTGACCGGGACAATGTTGGCAATCCATTGAGGAAACATCACTACCCTAATGAATTTGGCCTGGAGAAGTTTGTCAACTTCCTCTTTCACCTTCACCGCGACGTCAGGGAGCATTCTTCTCAGCTTCTGTTTAATCGGTCTCGCACTCTCTTCCAATGGCATTTGATGTTCTACCAGAAGCGGGTCTAGTCCTGGCATGTCATGGTAGTCCGACGCAAATACGTCCTGATATTCATCCAGGACTTTAAGGATCTCTTCTTCTTCATCGAGTTCCAAGCATGCACTAATTTGGACTAGCTTGGGCCTTTCCTCAGTCCCCAAGTTGATCTCCTTTGTCTTTTCGGCCGTCGACTGAGTTTGCTTGTCAAACCTCTTGATGACCCTTTGGAACTCTTCCGAGACTTCATCGTCTTCTCCTTCGGCATCTACTAATTCGTAAACGCCCATCTCATCCTTTACATTCTCGGTTCTCGGAGATGATTTTGGCTCTGAAATAATGGGCATCGACTCATACCCTATCTTGCTAATTTGGCTCATGATTTCCTCTAGCCGCGATTGCTCTACCGGGGGAATTCTCCAGCGCTCAGGTCTTCTTATGGCCCTACAATAGTCAAAGGTCTCTACTCCTAAACTACTTACATTTTTGGGTTTTTGGTTTTCTACTTTTCTTGGGATTTTAGGGTTTTGTGATTTTTTTGGGTTTTTAGAATGATATGGTACAAGTTGGGTTGAGGAGGGGCTATCTAAGGAGGAAGATCCCTGCCCCGGGCAATGCCGAACTGCGGGGCGATACACCACTTCGTCGCCTTCGGGATTTTTGACCTCCCAGGTTTTGCTGTCTTCTTCTGAAGGTCCTGCTCTCCAGTGTCGCCACGCAGCTGGCCAGTATACGACTTCTTGGCTATCGGGGTCTTTGACTTCCCAGGTTTCATAGTCGTTTCTCTTTTCGGAAATCGGAGCTTTTTTTTAGGCAATTTCGCCGAATCACTAGTACCAATCATGTTACAAGACAGCATTTGGAAACTTTCCTCCAGGGGGAAACTTGAACCTCTAATCTCGTCAAATTCGTGGAATTCTTCCCAGGTACCAAAGATGTCTTCATAAGTTTCGACCTCCTCGTCGTCAGATGACGAATCGGTTATACCTTCTATCAATAGTTCTTTCCCTTTTTCCTGGGGGTGGATCTGATGGCATCCTTCTCCGTTGGGAGGTTCATTGGGGTCCAAGAGCTTGCTATGCCTGACAAAGCGTTCCCCTAGTTTCCAATCCTTTCTGGAGAGTGTTACCTGATCATACGGGTTGAATCCCAGTCCTTCTGTTCCTGTCCTTGCTTCCAGGATAACGGGGTCAAGAATCCCATCCTCATTCCTAACTAGCCCCAATCCGAGCTGATATCCAAGTTTTCTCATGAGGTTCCAGCCATGTATGCATTCTTTTCTTAACGGCGGTTCAGGTAGAGGGACCGGATCTGGTATCATACTCCGGACGGGATCGATGTTCGTCAAGGAAATGGTGGGATCAACCCTGTATCCATGGGTTTTGGTTCCAAGCGGGATAGGGGTCGGTCGCAAGGTGGGAAGTATCTGAAGTCCTTCTGGTTCGTTCACAGGGGGGTCCCCCATTAGCTTCACGATTTTTCCTAAGTGGGGAAACTTAATACATTGGTGCCTAGTGGACATGACTGCCTTCATGTGATTCAGCCAGCGACGCCCTAATATCAAGTTGAAGGTTGCTGGGATATCCATGACGTAGAATTCTTCGGGTACTGAGATCGGGCCTGCTTGCACTAATAACATGATATTCCCACAAACGTTCTTCCTATTTCCGTCATATCCTGTCACCACCAACGGAACTGGGGTTAGGTCTTTGGCAGTTAGATCCAGCGTCTTGTATGTTTTCAGTGGACAGATGTTTAGGGATGCCCCTGTGTCTACCAAAGCGCCGGATATTTCCTTCTCGGCCACCCTAACTATGAGATGTAGGGGTGAGGTCCTCGCTTTAGGTGGTATTTCTTTTAGTTCCTCCTCGGTAAAGTTGAGGATTGGTAAGGATGTCTCAGACGAAAAGGATGCAATGGACGCCCGTAGTTGCTCTGGGGTTATATTTTCCGGAACTTGTAAGTGGGTGATGGCGTCCATCGGCTGTTTTTGATGCTTAGGGGAAGTCTTGATCAGATCGAGGATTGACACCTTAGCTGGTATCTTCGTGAGATGCCCTAGGAGATCATACTCTATCCCAATCTCCAGCTGAACATGAGGTCTCTCTTCGACAACCTCTTCGGTCTGCACATTAGGAATTTGTAAGCCCGGATCCGGCGCACTGGCGATCGGAGGTAGCCGCGGTGGGCGGATCCGTCCTGATCGGAGGTGTGCTTGCGACGGCCTAACATCCTGGGGTTGATTAAATTGGGAGTGAGTGCTGGTCCGAGACCCCTCGTACGCGATATCATCATCAAAGAACACCTTGTAGAGGTCCGGGGAGTTGGTTACCATGCCGGTTTTGTGTTATCTAGTCTGAATTTAGTTTTTCCGTCCCAATTGACGTATTTCTAATAGTCATCATCTTCAAAAAAATCATCATAGTAGGGTTGATTCTGACTAATGGCTGGCTGGATCGGGAAATCAGTTGATTGATGTGACACGGTGGCGACATTGGCCGACGGTCCCTGCAACAGTTGTGTCGAGGTTGACGCAGCGTGTTGTGGCATCGGGTTTGTGTAGATTTGCATGTTCGGCACTCGCTGCGTCGTACCTGTAAGCGGACCTTGGGCTTGTGGCATTTTCTGCGGACCGTAGACTCCCGTGGGTTTGATGCTATTCCACTCAATCGCCCCTTCATCACTGAGGTCGTAGATCAGGTCTCTGGCCGTATAGCAATGGGTTAGGTCATGTCCCGGCATCCTGTGGTATGCACAGAATCTCGTCCGATCAAGGTGGTCTGGCCATTGCTGTTGTCTTTCTGGTGGAAGCTGGATAGCGTTTTGTTCTATGAGCGACCAGAAAATAGTGATCCAAGGTTGAGGGAGGGGCGGGTAGTTAGCCCTTTTTGGTCCAAGCCTTCTCTTGTTCCCGTCATTATTTTGGCCTGAATTGTCGTTATAATTGAACGAGACTGCGTTATAATTCGGCCGAGGATTAGTACTCTAATTCGGGTTTTGAGGCATCACCGGCTGATTCACAGGTTGTCGTGCCGGATTTATGTTTTGCCTTGGATGAACGGGTCCCCTTTGGTCATGTGGTTGTTGGTTATATCTTTGATCATTCCGAGGAAGATCCCGGTAGCTCTGATCGTTCCGGAAGCCTTGTGTGTTCCCTTGGAAATTAACATCCCGGTTTTGTCCTTGATTCCGCTGTTGGTTGAAATTCATTTCCTGACCAGGATTATATGGGCGATAAACCACCTCTTGGGTAGAGTTTACTTCCGGGGTCGCGCGATTTTCCACTTTATTGGTCACGCGACTGACAATCCTTTTTTGATCGGAGATGCCTAGGTTATTCAATATTCCATCGTCTATGTCACGCCCCAAGATCCGATAACATGGATCCGAACGTGATGCCAGATGACCCAGTCATCTAAGGCCACTCAATTGTTCCAATAGTGTGCCATTTATTTGTTTTTTAATTATAATCATACGTAAAGCGCATTGCTCATTCATATATCAGGTAAGCCAAAATCGTAACCATAAATAACAATTCAACAATTATTACATCAATAAACCAAACACGCATATTATCTAAATACATCAATCCCGACATAAACTAATAAAGTCTTAAACTTAATGTCTTGAATTCTCATAATTTAAATATATTCATTTTAACCATCCAGAATGACATCATCATAGCCATACTGTGGCACAGTCTCATATTCCTCTTCACCCTCAATCCCTGGGTCCTGTACATCTTCACTCTCCTGCACATCATCTGTAGTGGTGGAATAAATGAGCACAACGGTACTCCGCAAGATAACAATTACAAACCAAAACATATATTATAAAAGGTATAAAATAATAATGATGCACATATGATAAACAATGAATGACATGACATTACTATAATGACAATTTTTCATAAAATAAATATTGGGGCACCAACATTTCTTGAAATGTCATATAATATAAGTCACTTCCCGATATGGAATATAGGGTCCCAACACTACATTTGAACCATTCATTAGAACTCATGTGACAATACACTACATTTAGCACTATTCACTTGTCACTTAGCCATTTTAATACTTCGAGACCTTCCCTTCCATATTGGTCAATCACTCACATAACAATCATTACAAAATATCAATCCTTACACTAGGTTGGGTCTTTGTGTCACTGACCAGTCTAACAGTGCACCCATCTGCGAAGTGTCTTAGAATTTAACCCCTCCAAGACAAAGGTCATTTCCGGAATACCCGCTATAGGTAACCGATCACTAATCACTACACTGCACTGGACCACCACACAGTAAGACGTCCTCCCGTGGGGGTTATACAACGTAGTGGGGCTGTGGAACTGGGGTCCCTACTTTCGTTTGTTTTCTAACATGTCATTTATTTTAATTAGTTTAGACCTAATTAGAATAAAGCATATTATATGCATACTTATCAGTAGTTAATTAATATTTTGGCCTGAATTGTCGTTATAATTGAACGAGACTGCGTTATAATTCGGCCGAGGATTAGTACTCTAATTCGGGTTTTGAGGCATCACCCGCTGATTCACAGGTTGTCGTGGGGTCCCTACTCAAGCGTCCCATGTCACTTGGCTTCCATATGCACTCTTATGGTTCATCCCTTTCGATCAATATTATTAATTAATATTTTATGGAGTGGGTGTTACAATCATTTATCATCAACACATGAGGGTATCATTATACATTTTTCAATGTTAAAAGAATGCCATACAAACTTTCCATAAATAGCGTGTTATGCAAAACCTGCAAATAAATGACAACATATAGAAATTTTCATAATTAGAATGCTAGGCAGCATACCATAATGTCCATAACACTATTACCATATCACCAATTACGTATATACATTTTTAGAAAGTAATTGAAACTTGCCTTTTATGGAGCTTTACTAACCACTTGAGAAAAGGCGTTAAAATGTGAATTATGCTGCAAAAATAAGTTATAATTATTAAACACTAATCATTTAAATCTTAGTTATTAACCATATTTTAGAATCAATTAAATCCAATTTCTTAACCAATTAATCATCTAAGTGAGGACTAACCCACCGAGGTCCAATAGGGAACCTAGTCTAGCCATTTAACATTCTAAACTTACTAATTATTAAATCTTATAATTTAAGGTGGGGTTCATATGATTTATAAAGTGTCCTAAGGTCCATAACAACACTTAACAGTACCATAAAGAGGAATTAAGTATAATACATCAGTCACTAAATCACACCTAGACTTACCAACCACTAGCCAATGATGCCTTGTCTAGATATTCTGGCTTCTTAATCTCCACTAATAAAGGGATTTAACCTACTGACCAACGACTTAATTAAAGTGTATAACTACTGATCATGGCCCCATTTAATTCATAAAAACTCATTTTAGCCACTACAATGCATGACCTAGCATAACCAACTAGACTAGTCCACTAGTCTAGCCAAAATGGCTTCTAACTTAGCCAAGGGTGTGGCCACACTTCCTATTTCATTTAAACAACTATTAACAATTTAATTTGGTCCTTTAATTAAATTTAACATATAAATATCAGAAAAGAAAAACAATACAATTTGTCCATATGTGATCAATTGGTGTACTAGGGTTAGGTTTTGGGCTTAGCCCATTAAACCAAGACTCATTTATATTTAAGTCCACCATTCCAGCACCTTAAAACCATTAAAACAGAACCTTATAGTTGCTGGAATTTAATCATATCCATACCAAAATTAATATTTAATCCGAGATCAACAAACGGTGCACCAAGGGATCACATAGAGTCAAATTGGTTAACCCAAAAAGGGTCCCAATGATTCAACACCTAAAATCATGATTAAAATGGAAACTAAAAGTTTAATTAAAACCCTTGATTTCTAGTTATTTGAAATATCCAAACTATTAAAAACTTTACATATATCAGTGAGAACATTCTTAGAATTTTTTGGGTCCGATCTGACCGTTGATTTGTCAAATCCAAGGATTCAAAAAAAATTATTTCTTCTTTATCATGAATATTTAGAATATCCAAAACACTCTTTTTTTTTTCCCCATGATATGGATCTTTAAAATAAACTAGCTTATAATACAATGGCTGAAAGCATAACAATTTCTTTTAAAAAAAATAGATTTTAGAAAAGATGAAATACGATAATTATTAAACCCTGTGATCATTAAAACCAATAAATCTAACTCTAATGGTTTATTAAAAATAAAACAAAATAAATCCAATCTTCAAAAATCTAGTCCCCAAAATACATCTAAACCGTCAAATTCAGATTTCACCATTTTCCTATCCAAACATTGGTGATGATCCAAGCCTAATCAATAATCGAAACCATGAACTTGGATCCCCTCTTCCTTTGGTCAATCTCATTAAAGAAAATGACTGGGGTTGTTTATTTTTATTTATTTATTTATTAAGGATCACTGCTTCATCATGGTGCTAAAAACACCATTAATGGCCATCAATAAATATGGAAGAGGGCAAGCATTAGAGAAGAAAATGGTGAAAGAAATTAAATAATAAGATATGTAAGAAAATGAAAAGAAAACCTACCTCAAAGAAGTCCACCTCCAAGCCAAGCTTCTTCCTCTCTCTTCTCTCTTCTCTCTCTCTTCCTTCCTTTTCCTTTCTTCCCTTAAGCCACACGTCCAACTCTCTCTCTAGTTCTAAAACACACACACGATGGAGGTTTTTTTCCTAACTAAATGAAAGCCTAACCACTCCCTCCCTTTATGGAACTAAATCTAATTACATCCATTGGTTAGATTTGTAGACTATCATACCCCTCCATTTAAATTCTCTAAAGATCCTAGTCCTATATTAGTCATCATAGATCCCTAATCATCTCCATTTGCAACTAATCAAGGGGTGTCCAATTTGGAGAGAAATCTCTATTCTCTCAATTATAGTTAGGTCAAACCAATTAGGGATAATTTAGTGCCCTAATTCCTCAATTAGATTATTGATTAGCAATTAATTAATGGGGTTTCCAATTAAGTTTGAAATTTGAAATACAATGGAAAGTAAAGAGGAGGGAAACAAAGTGCCACATCACCCTCCACTTGGGACAAATCAAAGTGGGGCCCTAAACACTCACCATCTACAAGAACTTTCCGAATTTAGCATTAATTATTATTATTATAAATATATATATATATTTTTTATAATGTGTGTGGGTCCACTAAATTAGATTTAAGCATTAATTATAAAACTCTCTAATCTAATTAAAATGACACTTTAATTAGAAACAAAAGAATGAATAATAATTGATGAAAATGAAGAAAAAGAAGTGCATGGACAATTAAACAAAATGTATGAAGTCAAAATTAAATGCATGCAAACAATGAATTAAATACATGTAATAATCATAATAATAATTAAATTTCTACTAAAATAACTACTGTGAAATAAATTGAAAAACACCCTAGTCATAGGTCTCTAGTGGGTCTAGGGTTGGGCCCAAAGGTGAATCCGGGTTAGGGTCATTACATCCTTCCCCCCTTAGGAAATTTGGTCCTCCAAATTTAAGAACATACCTTATTAAAAATAGGTGGGGATATTGTTGCTTCATGTCCTCCTCGGACTCCCATGTCGCTTCCTCCATAGAATGGTTCCTCCAAAGGACTTTCACCAAATTAGTCCTCTTATTTCTCAGCACCTTCTCTTGGCGGTCTAAGATCTGCATTGGTATCTCCTCATAGGTCAAATTTTTCTCAAGAGTTTGTTCCTCAAAGCTAAGCACGTGGGACGGATCGGGTTCATATTTCCTCAGCATTGATACGTGAAAAACATCATGGACATCAGCAAGCTGAGGTGGTAGTGCTAAGCGGTAGGCCATGTCTCCGATTCGCTCTAAGATCTCAAACGAACCAACGAAACGCGGGCTTAGCTTCCCCTTCTTACCAAACCGCATTACCCCTTTTGTAGGCGAGACCTTCAAGAGAACCTTGTCACCAGCAGCAAACTCCAAATCTCTCCTCCTGACATCGGCATAGCTCTTCTGTCTACTCTGAGCTACCCTAAGCCTCTGTCTAATGAGTTGCATCTTGTCAGTTGTCCTCTGCACAATCTCTGGTCCAATGAGTTGTTTCTCTCCAACCTCATCCCAGCATATAGGGGACCTACAAGTCCTGCCATACAATGCTTCAAAAGGTGCCATCTGAATATTGGAATGAAAGCTATTGTTATAGGCAAATTCAATCAATGCCAGGTGCTCATCCCAATCACCACTGAAGTCCAAAATGCAAGCCCTCAGCATGTCTTCTAATGTCTGACTAGTCCTCTCCGATTGTCCATCTGACTGAGGATGGTATGCAGTGCTAAAGTTCAACTTTATTCCAAAGGCTGCTTGTAAACACCTCCAAAATCTAGAGGTGAACCTCGGGTCTCTATCTGAAACAATAGACACCGGAATCCCATGTAATCTAACAATCTCCTTTACATAAATCCGTGCCAATTTCTCCAAAGATGTTGTCGTATTAGCTGTCGACTTCCCTGACATCTTCAGAGGTATAAAATGAGCTATCTTGGTAAGTCTGTCCACCACTACCCAGATAAAATCATTACCCCTGCGAGTCCGCGGCAAACCACAAGTGAAATCCATGGTGACATGCTCCCATTGCCAAACTGGTATATCCAAGGGTTTCATTAATCCCCCTGGTCTCTGGTGCTCGACCTTAACTTGTTGGCACACTAAACATTGAGAAACAAAATTTGCTATCTCGTGCTTCATATTCATCCACCAAAAGCGCATCTTCAAATTCGGATACATCTTGGTGCTCCCTGGGTGCACCACATAGTGTGCATGGTGTGCTTCTGAAAGAATTTCCTTTTTAATCTCAGGATCATTCGGCACACACAAACGCCCTCGACAGTAGAGAATGCCTCCCTCCAAAGAAAACTCTGATCTATTACTAATTGTTGCCATGATTTTAACCAACTCCGGATCACTACTCTGTCTCTCCTTGATTTTGTCAATGAGTGTAGGCTGCACAAACATTCTAGCCACAAATGCTCGCTCACCTTGCTGCTCAATGCTTAAACTCAATTCCCCAAATTTCTCCATTAACCTATGCTCCTCAATCATCATCCAAGATATTAAAGCTGCCTTTCGACTAAGAGCATCCGCTACCACATTGGCTTTGCCTGGATGATAAAAGATAGTAAGATCATAATCGTTTAAAAGCTCCATCCACCTCCTCTGCCGATTATTGAGATCCCGTTGAGTGAAGATGTATTTAAGGCTCTGGTGATCAGTCATCACTTCAAACTTCTCACCATACAGGTAGTGCCTCCAAAATTTTAAGGCAAATACCACTGCTGCTAATTCAAGGTCATGCGTCGGATAGTTCTGTTCATGATTCTTTAATTGCCTCGACGCATAAGCTATGACCTTCCCGTTCTGCATCAATACACACCCCAATCCTTTGTTCGAAGCATCACTATAAATAGTAAATCCTCCTCCAGTAGTCGGAAGTGTGAGAATTAGCGCTGATGTTAGCCTATTTTTCAGCTCTTGAAAGCTTGCTTCACACTCATCAGTCCATACAAATGGCTCATTCTTCCTCGTTAACTTCGTCATCGGAGCTGCTAAAGTGGAGAACCCATTGACGAACCGCCGATAATAACCAGCAAGTCCCAAGAAACTCCGAATGTCGGTCACAGTAGATGGCTGCTTCCAATTCAATATAGCTTCGATCTTCTTAGGATCCACAGCAATACCTTCACTAGAGATCACATGCCCCAAAAACTTAATTTGGCGCGACCAAAACTCACATTTGCTAAACTTGGCATACAGCTTGTGTTCTCTCAGAGTCTGAAGCGCAATACGAATATGCTCCTCATGGGCTTGCTCAGACTTGGAATATATAAGAATGTCATCAATAAATACCACAATAAACTGGTCCAAGAAAGGTTTATACACTCTGTTCATTAAGTCCATAAAGGCTGCAGGGGCATTGGTCAACCCAAATGGCATGACCAGGAACTCGTAGTGTCCATATCTAGTCCTGAATGCCGTCTTTGGAATATCTTCTTCCTTAACTCGAAGTTGGTGATATCCAGAACGAAGGTCTATCTTTGAGAAGAATTGTGCGCCTTGCAATTGGTCGAATAATTCATCAATCCGAGGCAATGGGTATTTATTCTTGACCATCACTTGATTGAGCTGTCTGTAGTCGACGCACATTCTCATAGACCCATCCTTCTTCTTGACAAAAAGTACCGGAGCTCCCCATGGCGAGACACTAGGTCGGATAAACTTCTTATCCAACAACTCTTGTAACTGCTTCTTCAACTCATGAAGTTCTGCTGGAGCCATGCGGTAGGGTGCTTTAGATATTGGCTCGGCTCCCGGTAACAAATCAATGGAGAATTCTAACTCCCGAACTGGGGGTAATCCAGGAACATCATCTGGGAAAACATCCGGAAATTCCCTCGCGATAGGAACATCTTCTAACTTCTGACTTTCTTGGTCTTCACTAATAAAGGCTATAAATGCTTCACAGCCACCTCGGATCATACGCTTCGCCTTCAAAGCGGATACAGTCTGAGTCTTCCTCTTCTTCTTGTCCCCTTGGAAGATTAAATTTGCTTCCCCCATAGCGATAGAAATGGTCTTTTTATGGCAGTCCAGATGAACATGATAAGCCGCCAACCAGTCCATTCCCAAGATTACATCATAATCGTGCATACCTAGCACGACCAAGTCTGCAAGAAAAGTATGATCTCCTATTTGTATTTTACTTCTAAGGTACACCTTATCCGTCTCCGAAACATTACCCATTGCAGCAGTTACAGTAATTACATAAATAGTAGATGATGGGGGTGTACTAAAATGTGAAGCAAAATGTGGTGTAACAAAAGATAGAGTAGATCCAGAATCAAACAATACTCGAGCAGAAAGACCTTCAATTAAAAGTGTACCTTCTACAACTTCATTCGTTGCCTCAGGGTCTTGATCAGTAATAGCATAAGCTTGAGCTGGCATGCGGGGTATTTGAGCTCCTCCACTATAGTTCCTTGGCTTGTTTCCCGCTTGCTGTGGACGCGCCGGTGGGGGTTTTTGCTGAGTCGCCAAAGATTTCTGCTGAACCTGTGGTTGAGCCGAAATAATCTGATGTTTCCGCCGATCTGGACGTGGACACTCTGCTACCTTATGCCCTATATCTCCACAGTTGAAACATGCCCCACTTTTGAATCTGCATTGCCCCACTGGATGTCTCCGGTTACAATATGCACAAATTGGAACTGATACTGGGGTGGGTACATTGGACTTTAGCCTCTTAGCTTGTTGTTGTTGTAGTGCAGGTGGACGACTGCTACTAGTAGGGCCAACCCTCGAGGCTTCTCTAGCTCGCTGATCTCTCGTTGCAGACTCCTCTGACTTATAAGCATAGCGAATAGTCTCCGCCAAGGTGGGCTTCTCTGCCATTTCCACCTCTCTTCTCAAACCGGGCCTCAGACCTTCAATGAACCTGGTGATTTTGTCCTCTTCAGTGCTGATCAATGTCGGAGCATAACGAGATAATTGAGTCCACTTCATATCATACTGAGCCACTGTCATACTGCCTTGCTGAAGGTTCTGGAATTCTCGCTTCTTCCGATCCCGCACATGTTTTGGAATAAACTTGTCATCAAATTCTCTCTCAAACTCAGCCCATGTAAGGGCCTGCCTGGCTGTCCGGTACCCTGTTACAAGAGCCTCATACCAATGTTCTACTTCTCCTTGTAGGATAAAGGCCGTCAGAGGTAGCTTCTGATCTTCCGGGCAATTCATAGCTAGGAAAGTCTTGTTGACTTGCTTGATCCATTTCTCCGCTGCTTCGGGGTCCGTGGTCCCACTAAAAGGTAGGGGACCAATTTTCTTAAAGCGGTCCAAAAGATTGCCACCCAGTGGTACCTGATTGACTCCATCTCCTTGATGATGGCCATTACCTCCGCCATTGTTCCCACTGTTGTTGTTCATATGATTCGTCACAAAGTCGCGGAAAAGGTTCTGGCCCTCAACCAAATTAGCCAAAATATTGTCCCAATTCCGGTTCTGGCTCGCAACATTGCTAGTATTTTTTCTGTGTGCCATCTAAATGCAACAATAGTAAGTATTATGACCTAGCTAAAGTAGGATCCTGAGTTCAAGCTATAATTCTAATTGTTCCAAGTATCAGGAAAGAAAAAAAATTCAATAGGTTGATTAATCATCCAACCCCAAGGTTACCCTGCCTCACCACGAGAAATGTTTAAGTTGAGAACTTTTAATTTTTTTTTCCACATTAATTGTCAACAAAGATTGTAAGTAGGCTACAAACTTGGGCTAAACCTGAACCAAACCTCGCTCTGATACCAAACTGTCACGCCCCAAGATCCGATAAAATGGATCCGAACGTGATGCCAGATGACCCAGTCATCTAAGGCCACTCAATTGTTCCAATAGTGTGCCATTTTTTTTTTTTTTTTAATTATAACCATACGTAAAGCACATTGCCCATTCATATATCAGGTAAGCCAAAATCATAATCATAAATAACAATCCAACAATTATTACATCAATAAACCAAACACGCATATTATCTAAATACATCAATCCCGACAAAAACTAATAAAGTCTTAAACTTAATGTCTTGAATTCTCATAATTTAAATATATTCATTTTAACCATCCAGAATGGCATCATCATAGCCATACTGTGGCACAGTCTCATATTCCTCTTCACCCTCAATCCCTGGGTCCTGTACATCTTCACTCTCCTGCACATCATCTGTAGTGGTGGAATAAATGAGCACAACGGTACTCCGCAAGATAACAATTACAAACCAAAACATATATTATAAAAGGTATAAAATAATAATGATGCACATATGATAAACAATGAATGACATGACATTACTATAATGACAATTTTTCATAAAATAAATATTGGGGCACCAACATTTCTTGAAATGTCATATAATATAAGTCACTTCCCGATATGGAATATAGGGTCCCAACACTACATTTGAACCATTCATTAGAACTCATGTGACAATACACTACATTTAGCACTATTCACTTGTCACTTAGCCATTTTAATACTTCGAGACCTTCCCTTCCATATTGGTCAGTCACTCACATAACAATCATTACAAAATATCAATCCTTACACTAGGTTGGGTCTTTGTGTCACTGACCAGTCCAACAGTGCACCCATCTGCGAAGTGTCTTAGAATTTAACCCCTCCAAGACAAAGGTCATTTCCGGAATACCCGCTATAGGTAACCGATCACTAATCACTACACTGCACTGGACCACCACACAGTAAGACGTCCTCCCGTGGGGGTTATACAACGTAGTGGGGCTGTGGAACTGGGGTCCCTACTTTTGTTTGTTTTCTAACATGTCATTTATTTTAATTAGTTTAGACCTAATTAGAATAAAGCATATTATATGCATACTTATCCTCAAGCGTCCCATGTCACTTGGCTTCCATATGCACTCTTATGGTTCATCCCTTTCGATCAATATTATTAATTAATATTTTATGGAGTGGGTGTTACAATCATTTATCATCAACACATGAGGGTATCATTATACATTTTTCAATGTTAAAAGAATGCCATACAAACTTTCCATAAATAGCGTGTTATGCAAAACCTGCAAATAAATGACAACATATAGAAATTTTCATAATTAGAATGCTAGGCAGCATACCATAATGTCCATAACACTATTACCATATCACCAATTACGTATATACATTTTTAGAAAGTAATTGAAACTTGCCTTTTATGGAGCTTTACTAACCACTTGAGAAAAGGCGTTAAAATGTGAATTATGCTGCAAAAATAAGTTATAATTATTAAACACTAATCATTTAAATCTTAGTTATTAACCATATTTTAGAATCAATTAAATCCAATTTCTTAACCAATTAATCATCTAAGTGAGGACTAACCCACCGAGGTCCAATAGGGAACCTAGTCTAGCCATTTAACATTCTAAACTTACTAATTATTAAATCTTATAATTTAAGGTGGGGTTCATATGATTTATAAAGTGTCCTAAGGTCCATAACAACACTTAACAGTACCATAAAGAGGAATTAAGTATAATACATCAGTCACTAAATCACACCTAGACTTACCAACCACTAGCCAATGATGCCTTGTCTAGATATTCTGGCTTCTTAATCTCCACTAATAAAGGGATTTAACCTACTGACCAACGACTTAATTAAAGTGTATAACTACTGATCATGGCCCCATTTAATTCATAAAAACTCATTTTAGCCACTACAATGCATGACCTAGCATAACCAACTAGACTAGTCCACTAGTCTAGCCAAAATGGCTTCTAACTTAGCCAAGGGTGTGGCCACACTTCCTATTTCATTTAAACAACTATTAACAATTTAATTTGGTCCTTTAATTAAATTTAACATATAAATATCAGAAAAGAAAAACAATACAATTTGTCCATATGTGATCAATTGGTGTACTAGGGTTAGGTTTTGGGCTTAGCCCATTAAACCAAGACTCATTTATATTTAAGTCCACCATTCCAGCACCTTAAAACCATTAAAACAGAACCTTATAGTTGCTGGAATTTAATCATATCCATACCAAAATTAATATTTAATCCGAGATCAACAAACGGTGCACCAAGGGATCACATAGAGTCAAATTGGTTAACCCAAAAAGGGTCCCAATGATTCAACACCTAAAATCATGATTAAAATGGAAACTAAAAGTTTAATTAAAACCCTTGATTTCTAGTTATTTGAAATATCCAAACTATTAAAAACTTTACATATATCAGTGAGAACATTCTTAGAATTTTTTGGGTCCGATCTGACCGTTGATTTGTCAAATCCAAGGATTCAAAAAAAATTATTTCTTCTTTATCATGAATATTTAGAATATCCAAAACACTCTTTTTTTTTTCCCCATGATATGGATCTTTAAAATAAACTAGCTTATAATACAATGGCTGAAAGCATAACAATTTCTTTTAAAAAAAATAGATTTTAGAAAAGATGAAATACGATAATTATTAAACCCTGTGATCATTAAAACCAATAAATCTAACTCTAATGGTTTATTAAAAATAAAACAAAATAAATCCAATCTTCAAAAATCTAGTCCCCAAAATACATCTAAACCGTCAAATTCAGATTTCACCATTTTCCTATCCAAACATTGGTGATGATCCAAGCCTAATCAATAATCGAAACCATGAACTTGGATCCCCTCTTCCTTTGGTCAATCTCATTAAAGAAAATGACTGGGGTTGTTTATTTTTATTTATTTATTTATTAAGGATCACTGCTTCATCATGGTGCTAAAAACACCATTAATGGCCATCAATAAATATGGAAGAGGGCAAGCATTAGAGAAGAAAATGGTGAAAGAAATTAAATAATAAGATATGTAAGAAAATGAAAAGAAAACCTACCTCAAAGAAGTCCACCTCCAAGCCAAGCTTCTTCCTCTCTCTTCTCTCTTCTCTCTCTCTTCCTTCCTTTTCCTTTCTTCCCTTAAGCCACACGTCCAACTCTCTCTCTAGTTCTAAAACACACACACGATGGAGGTTTTTTTCCTAACTAAATGAAAGCCTAACCACTCCCTCCCTTTATGGAACTAAATCTAATTACATCCATTGGTTAGATTTGTAGACTATCATACCCCTCCATTTAAATTCTCTAAAGATCCTAGCCCTATATTAGTCATCATAGATCCCTAATCATCTCCATTTGTAACTAATCAAGGGGTGTCCAATTTGGAGAGAAATCTCTATTCTCTCAATTATAGTTAGGTCAAACCAATTAGGGATAATTTAGTGCCCTAATTCCTCAATTAGATTATTGATTAGCAATTAATTAATGGGGTTTCCAATTAAGTTTGAAATTTGAAATACAATGGAAAGTAAAGAGGAGGGAAACAAAGTGCCACATCACCCTCCACTTGGGACAAATCAAAGTGGGGCCCTAAACACTCACCATCTACAAGAACTTTCCGAATTTAGCATTAATTATTATTATTATAAATATATATATATATATTTTTTATAATGTGTGTGGGTCCACTAAATTAGATTTAAGCATTAATTATAAAACTCTCTAATCTAATTAAAATGACACTTTAATTAGCAACAAAAGAATGAATAATAATTGATGAAAATGAAGAAAAAGAAGTGCATGGACAATTAAACAAAATGTATGAAGTCAAAATTAAATGCATGCAAACAATGAATTAAATACATGTAATAATCATAATAATAATGAAATTTCTACTAAAATAACTACTGTGAAATAAATTGAAAAACACCCTAGTCATAGGTCTCTAGTGGGTCTAGGGTTGGGCCCAAAGGTGAATCCGGGTCAGGGTCATTACAGTCCAAGTTCTGTTTCATTCTCGACAATCGATGGTGCAGGCCGCTCCAATTCATGACTTTCCCGATCGTCATCAATGTCCTCATCGGTTCTTTCATGTTCGAAATGACCATCCTGACTTGTTCCTCCTCCTTCATATTGCAGTCAGACCTCGTGAATTGACTCAGCCATCTCGCGGCGAATTCTTCATAATCCTCATTGTTCTTTTGCTTTAAGTTGGCTAAGTCATGCCACAGGGTTTTGTTCTTAGTTAGGTGTTGGTATCGCACCAGAAATTTTTCTATCACATCCTCGAAGGTATTGATCTCGTGTGAGGGCATAGATGTGTACCAAGTTAGCGCATCTCCGGCTAGCGATTCTTGAAAGTAATTAATGAGGAGGGCATCGTCGTCAGCGATTATACGGCATTTACTGCAAAAGGACACCAAATGGTGTTGAGGGTCTGTAGTCCCGTCATACGCTACGAACTTTGGGGCTTTAGCTGGGAAGGGTGATTTCTTGGTTCTTTTCTTTCTTCGTGAAGTCATAGAACCCTAACCTTTTGCCTTGTCGTGACGGCGACTTCTTTCTAATTTCACTCTTCAGCCCTTCTATTTCCTTCCGCATTTCTCTAATTGCATGGGAATCAGGGTTTTGATCTTCGTGCGCCTGGCCACGTCTCGGGGCCTCAATTGGGGTTCGATAATAAATCGGTTCTACAAGATCGTGTTGAGGGTCCAGTTGGGGTCCCAAAGGCACATAGTGGTAGCTTTCCTCAGCTCGTGTTCTCCTAGGGGCCTGAATTTGGGTTTGGTTTCGAGTTCTATCCAGGTCATGAGCTAATCCTAATCGTCGACCCACGTAAGTCAATTGGCGGGAGAGCTCGTGGGCTGGATGGTCCGGCCGATGTTCCTCGTGAAGCTCATGAGGGTCTACATCGTCCGCAACTTCATCATAATAGAGTGGGAGATCTTGCTCCTCGTCTAACATTTCGTAAGCCGGAGTCAACTGATCTTGATATGTTAGAGGTGATCTTTCGTATCCCGTCGGTTGATGATAGGTTAGCCTAAGGCCAGATGAGTTTGGGATTGATCGGCTTACGGAGACAGCCGGAGGAGTCATTGTTTGAAGTTGGGGTTGGACTACCTCATGCTGGTATTGATGGTGGATTATGGGTGCATTTTGTGCGCTGGTGTAAACAGCAGGGCTTCGCCGCGGGACCCTCGGCGTGAGTGATCGAGCCGGGCCCACCTGTCCTTGGCCTATATGGAGGCATGTACTTGCATATGGGATCGGGGCTGGTTGCTGTCTCGCTTGTCTAGTGGTGGTCATAATGGATGTATCAAAAGGTGTTCTATATTGGGGAACCATAGAGGTAATCGGTTCAGTTCTGGTAACTGTAGCTGAATGATGGATGACCTGTGAAGTGACCGGTTGAAGCACACGGCGAGCCCATGTTGTGATGTTGGCATAGGTCTTATGCTCTACCGTCTGTTTGCTTGATCCGACCAAATCCTTATATGTGACTCGAGAGTCGGCAGAGTATGAGTCCCTCCTTATTGGAGTTGGAGGACTAGAGTGACTTTTTCTCACGACTACTGCGTTCATGGGAGAAGGGACCCGTTCGACAATCGGAGAGCCCGATATGCGCGAGGAATAGCGCGGTTCAGATAATGGGGTAGAAAGAGATCTAGAGATCTCAGTATCTAATGGGGGGGAAATAAGCCTCACCGATGGCTCGAGTTGCTCCCGGGGTTGAAATAGGAGGAATGTCCGGCATTCCCCATGGGTGATTCGCCATTTGTAAGAAAGTGGGGGTGAGAAGAGAATGACTTTAGAAAAGATGAGAATGGAAAGAATTTAGGAAAGAAGAGAATGTTTTATGGAATTAATGCGGGAAAGAGGAAAGACTAATAGGGATGCGCTCTTATGTTGTAAAGGGGAGAGCTTCAGCGGGCGGTTATGCGGACACTAGTTCATATTTGATTTGTACCCATAATAACCCTTAAATAAATGAGACACGGACATTCAGTCATTGATCGAAGGTTCGTGTTCTATAACAAAACTTCTAAAAGACCCAAGTAAACGATAAGACAACGAAAGATGTCCCATCACGATAGCCAGGCTGTTGGCATGGAGATCGTGGGACCTGCAAAAGACCCAAATTCGTGACGAGACAACAGAAGAAGTCCCATCACGATCGCCAGGCTGTCGGATGTGAATTTTGACCGCCCCCGGGAGGGGAATCGCCATTCAACAGTGTGAGATAAAAAAATACATCAAAAATGAGGATTCCGACTACCCTCAAAATCGACGGATCACGATCGCCAGTTACGGATTCAGCCGTAACACCGTCCTTCGACGAAAGCCGAAAGAATGCGGGAGGAAAATGGGGTGGGT
The DNA here is from genome assembly GCA_029852735.1 of Persea americana. NCBI lineage: Eukaryota > Viridiplantae > Streptophyta > Magnoliopsida > Laurales > Lauraceae > Persea > Persea americana. The sequence goes on from CM056817.1 coordinate 22,057,239, forward strand.
TCTTCTCTCGTCTAATGTGCCGCCGGCGACACACGACGGTTGTCTCGTCACTTAATTTGGGTCTTTCAATTCGGGTCGAACTTGGGTCAAGGGTCAAATTACGGGCTTCAAGATGGGACCATAATGAACTAGGCAGGGGAAATCAACATCCAGGGTTGAACAGACTAATTAAAGTTAAATCCAAGTATTCTAGGGGATAAGCGAATTAAAATGAAAATAAACTAAGAAAATAAGGGGAAAGGTGCCAAATATTTAGAAGAGGATCAACCCCATTCCTGGGTACCCCCTTCAATGTCCTTTGACGACCTAGGGTTTAAAGGCTGATTCTTCGAATCGAAAGAATGATGCAGACGAAACTTCGAGTTGTGATTTCTGTGGGTTTGCGTGCGATACGCAGGTGATAAAAGTCCATGGCCGATGATGGGCCAGAAGTAAGATAAAAATGGCCGATGCTGGGCCGGGATTGATTGAGGGTGGCCGATGATGGGCCGGTAGTAAATAAACTGATATTGGGGTGTGTGAAATCACTTGTCTCATTTCGTCATTCTCATTAATTCAGGTTCTCGGAATCAGCCTCTATTCCCTTTAATCATTGAGTTCAGATAAATATTTGGCACCGGAGGTGGAGGAAAAGAGAAGAAAATATTTTTGGAATTGGTTTTGTTGGTTTTATAGTTTTTTTTGGATTTTAATAATTGGGGCTAGAAGGGCCTAACTAAGGGAGTTCCTACTTGGATTTAATCCAACTATTCCATTTCCCTAATGGATCTCTACCCTATCCTGAGGTCCTAACCGCCCACATCCACTCTCCCGGTCCCTTAGCGGGGCCCGGAGAGAGAGTGGGACCTAATCAGTTGAAGTTTAAGAAATTGGGGTAGTCTAAGCTGGCTAGGGAGAGACCTAGATCTAGGTCCGGGGTCTGACCTAATCAGTCTAGACTACTGTATAATTTCTAACTCCAATTTATTAATATTTTGGTTTTTTTAATATCTTTTACTTTGTTTTTGGTATTTTGGATTTTTATCATTTTTATTTGTTTTTATGTTTATTCATAGGGCCTAAAATCCTAAATTGATTTATCCTAATGAAATGGGAAGGGGGAAAGAGAATGAATTTCTAATTTTTAATTTAATTAATTTATTTGAAGTTTCCTAAATAATATTTCCTAATCCTAATGAGAGAGAAAGGGAGAAAAGAACTTAATTATTAAATTTAGCCTAATTATCCTAATTAATAGGGTAGCTAAAATTCTATTTTTAATCTTTACTTTTTATTTTATTATTTGTTTTCTTTTCGTGTTTTTTGGTTTTTATTCTAATTTTTATATAGAGAATAACATGAAGATAAAGGGAATGCAGCCTCAATTTTTATAAAGAGGATAAACTAAAGAAACAAGATGTAATACGATTATAATGCATGGGCATGTTAAATGCATGTTGACATACAGATTAAGGCTAATTTAAAAAATAATAAGAATAAAAATGGCCTAAAACACTAATCTGAATCTAAATGCATGGCATGTTAGATGCATGAAGAACAAAAGACGGACTACAGTGACTGAAGAATTGAATGCAAAAAAAATAGAGAGTGGAGTGAAACCGGGCTGTGCGTGCTTGGGCTGGATTGGTAGCTCCGATGATTGGCAATCCAAACGGGCAAGTCGGAGGTGATGAAGGTGCAAGTGGTGCCAGCAGTGGGTGTGCGATGAAGGAGTGCAGGTGGGTGAATAGGTGTGATGCACGTGGTGCAAGTGGGCAGTGGCTCGGTCGTGTGTGCAGCAGGGGGTGCAGGTGGTGGGGTCAAGAGAAAGAGGAAGATGAAATGAAAAGAAAGAAAGAGGTGTAGTGGGTGCAGGTGGGTGCGTGCAGCCGCAAGGGAAAATGCAGTGGGGAGGAGAAGAAAGGGAAAAAGAAAGAAAGAAAGAAAGAAAGAAAGAAAAAAGAAGAGGAAAAGGTGTGCAGGTGAGAGAGTGGTGTGTGCGCAGGGGAGGAGAAGAAGAAGAGAATGAAAGAAAAAGAGAGAAAGAAAGGGGGTTAGTTCAGGGGGGTATACAGGCGGAGAAAGAGGAAGCTGGAGAAGAAGAGAAGAAAGGAAAAAGAGAGGGGTGCGATAGTGATGCACAGCAGCGGGGAAAGAAGAAGTGGGGAAAGGAAGGAGGGAGGAAGAAGAAAGATAAAGGAGATGGGGAGGCAGCGCTGCTGCTTGTAGGCACAGGGCGGAAACGAAGGGGAGAGAGCGAGGGGGAGAAGGAGCGAACGAGAGGGAGAGAGTGGGCGGAGCAGAGAGAGGGTGAGAAAGAGAGTGCACAGGAGAGAGGGAGATGGGTCGCAGAGTGGAAGAGAGGAAGAAGGAGTAGGGAGAGAGGGACTAAGAGAGTAGGGAGATAGGGAAAGCAGGGAGAGAGGGACGGTGTGCTAACGGGAGAGAGAGAGTGGGCGGAACAGAGGAACTGAGAGAGAGTGGACGGGAAAGAGGGAGATGGGTCGCATAGGGAGAAAGAAAGGTGAGGGAGAGAGGGACTGAGAGAGTAGGGAGAGCAGGGAGAGAGGGGCTGAGAGGGTAGAGAGAGAACGAGAGAGAGTGAGGTGCAGGCAGAGGAGGGAGAAGAGAACGAGAGGGAGAGGTGGAGCAGAGAGAGAGGGAGAGGGGAGAGTGGGCAGAGCAGAAAGGATGAGGGAGACGAAGAGAAGAGACGGAGGGTGAGGAAGACCGAGGAGAGAGACAGAGAGAGAACTGCGGGGACAGAGATAAGGCGGAGAAAGGGAGAAGAAAGTAGGGAGAGGGCAGTGTGTGCGCTGGGTGTGAGAGGAGGGAGAAAGAAAGGTGTACCTAGCGGGGAGGTGTTCGGCGGTGCGAAGAGGAGGAAGAAGGTGCTGTGTGCATCCGGGGGCTGCTGGTCGTCGGGCGGTGCTGCTGCGTGAGTCTGGAGACCCTGGCGAGGAAGGAGGATGATGGTGGACGACGGGTTGCAGGGTGCAGGAAGAGGGCAGAGCGGAGAGGGTGATGGTGACGCCTGGGGTATGCGTCGGATGGAGATGAGGGATCTGGAATGCGTGGGATGATGAGATGGGTTGCAGGGAAGACAGTGGAGAGGGGAGAGATGGAGGAGAGGGTGCGGACAGAGAGCCTGAAGAGGAGAGGTGGAGGGAGATGGAGACAGGCGCAGAAGAAGAGAGGAGACAGAGGGCGAGGAAGACCAGAGAGAGAGATGGACGTGCGTGAGATGGGTTCTGTGATGATCAAGGGGAGAGATGATGGGATGGAATCGAAGATGGGTTGTGGCGTGAAGGAGATGGAGATGATGAGATGGGATGCAGATGGGTGAGAAGATGATGGATTCTGATGGTGGGGAGAGAGATCTGGGAGAGGTCCGGGATGTGCAGGATGATGGGAGGCGATGAAGGGAAGATGGTGATGGTGGTCAAGATGGTGGAGGCTAGTGATGGTGGGTTGTAGGGGAGAGATCAGAGATGATGATGGGGTGCTGCGTGAGGATGGAGAAGGTGGTGGTGATGAAGAAAGGAGGTGGTGATATGGATGGAGGGACTGCGAAATGGGTTGGTGATGGAGAGACAGGGTTGATGAGAGCAGAGATGGAGGAGGCGGCGTGATCTGCAGATGGAGGATGATGGTGTTCGATGTTCTGCATGTGATGGCAAGATGATGAAAAGGAATGAAGGGTGTTCGTGAGATGAAGATGATGGGTCTCTGGTCTACGCCTGAAGAGGATGAGGCCTGGGTTGAGAGAGAAAAATGAGAGGGATCCAGGGGCTTCTGCGCATTCCTCCTTGGATGGGAACGGGGAGAGAGGTTTTAAGGGGGTTTGCGTGAGAGGAGACTCAGAGATCTAGGATGCGTCGGTTTTTGGATCGGCTTGGGTGTTTGAAATTGAGAGGATAAGGCCTGGGAGTTTTTTAAATCGAGAGGGATAAGGCTTGGGTCTTAAGAGATTGAGAGGGAAAGACGAGGTTTAAGGGGGGTTTGGAGTGTTTCCCGGATCTGGGACACTCCATCCCTTATCCAAGGTGACGGGTCGAGTTGCTGGGTCAGGTTGGGCTTGACCTGAGCCTGGTGGGTTTGGATTTAAAAGAAACTATTTCAGGTCTAAAAAGTAGAGTCCGATGGAGATTAGTCGGGTTGTCATTACCGGGGCCCAGGTTTCGTAGATTTCAATCCGCTCGTCGGATTTCGACGTTCTACATATTGACGGAAAGCTCTCGGTGAATAGGTCACGATGAACTAATTTTTAGGGAAATCAGAGGTCCAGAAATGATAGGTGATTTTTCACGCACGCGCCGCAGGGGTGTGGGACCCGCTGTCATGATTTTTGATCCGCCCGTCAGATCTTGGAGTTCTATATATGAGCGGAAAGCTCTCGATGAGTAGATCACGATGAGCCAACTCCCGGGGCGATCAGAGATCTAGAGGTGATAGGTGACTTTTAACTCGGGGCCTAATCAGGACATCATTAAATAGGGTGGACTGAATTGCCCCTCATAGGGTGGCAAAACGAGGTGTCTACACATACAACATCAGAATTATTCACTTATAAATTGTAACTTTTAAATAATGGTAACTTACGGCAAATTGAAATGACATGAAATCAAGAGGTTTTTTTATTTTTTTTGGTAAAAAATGAGAGTTGGTATAAAAGGAATGTTACTTATGGTAACACTTTAATGGTAGTTAATCATCATTGATTCCTAGAATCACATCCCATTGGACTAAGTTTGGTCAAGTGCAATATATTTGAAATTTGGTTTTGCAAGTTTAAAGAGGCTGATTGTCGCGACCCCGGACCGAGATTCCCCAGTCCGGGCCCCGCGACGGTGATGTCCATCCAACTATGATTAACCCACAGGTTTCCACGGTGAGGATTCCCAAAAACGAACATGTAGCATTCTCACACGAACAATGATTTGCGGAAGCGTGCAAGTAATCTCATCATAATTTAATAACATAAACCTTACGATTCCAAATTTCATAAGTTAAATCATCATTAAGACAATAATCAGAGGAGGGAACGTAAGCATAGCATTACCAAGTTTAGTTCAAGTTTCAAGATAACAAAAAGTGTTAAGTTACATAACCCCAAAAGTATAAAAAGGCCAACAAAGGCCATACATCCCAAGTTACCAAAATAATCCCATCGACGTGTTCGTACTCAAGACCCCGCCCAACGTCTAGAGGACGTCATCGGGTTGCCACTCACGGGCTGGGGGTGGCTCAAAAGCCTCCTCCGGGCGCTCCTCCGCAATAGCAACAGCGCCTGCATCTAAACACCAAAACAAAAGGATCAGACACGACGGTCTGGAAGGTGATCGGTTTAGACATAATACAATTCAGTTAATATGAAAGTAATCAGCACTTAAAACATGACATGAGTTCTGAACAAAACATGTATAATGTGCAATTCAAAACTAATATGCTTTTCAATAAAACATCATGATTCACGAATCCACATTGAGCTCATCCTTTCTCCGCCATACGTGATGACAAGAGCAAGCGAAACGAAACAGAACGAGATGAAACGAAACAAAAGTCCGAGCCACACAAGGTGGGCAAAAAAACCGGCCGCGGAATCGGACAAAACAAAGATGTGTATAAATACACGACTAATCTGCAGATTGCCCTTAGGTTTAAGGACCCCCTAACTAGTGGATCAGACTGAGAGGGCAGTCCAAGCTCAGCGGTATTCTATGATATCCATGTATGCATAAAACATATCAATACTTGTACAAAACTTAGCGAAAAATGGGTAAAAACACTTATCAAAGCAATGCAAGACGAGACTAAACAAGAATAGCATAAGCTATAACAAACAAGGCTGGAAAAGTGTCCCCATGATAGTTCTTGAAACAAATCAAAAGTTAAACACATGCTTGTAAATCAAAACAGGTACGGAACGGTATTCTTTGTGTCAAAATTCAAGATTTCGAAACAATTATGTCAAGTATATGCTAAGACTCTTTATTTGATTCTTGTGAAGTTGAAATCCAAATGTTGGAGTTTAAAATGAATTGGTGTCCCCGAAGCTAGACAACATTTCATGTTCCAATTGCACAACATCAAGCTAAAGACCCCTTAACATATTCTAGTTTTTCTCTCCCATCGAAGCCCCTTCAAAATTCTCCTTCTGTACACTCGGTCACCATGCGGCTACCTGGCGGCTAGCCGCCGGTTGGCTGGTCGGCTGGCCGACCAACTGACCGACCGCTGACCGACTGATCAGGAGCAACACTACTTTTCAGTTTTCTTGCGCAGGTCGGCTAGCCGCCTACTGACCGCCCACTAGCCGACCACGCCCTGTGCAGAAACTGGGTTACTGTTATTCTGACCGACACAGGGGCGGCTAGCCGTGGGTCAACAGTCGGCTAGCCAACGGCTGACCGCCGATCTGCGGCAGCTTCAATTTGATTCAGATTTCACACCCCTTTTCACCCCTTTTCCACCATTTCATTCCTTTGTCAAATCCCTGCACATCCCCTGAGCCTCCATGCTCTCCAAGGGGCAATTTCCATTCAAATGTTAACCATCACCACTTAAATCATTTCACAACATACTCCTCCATTCTTTCATCCATTTATAAACCATTTTGGCAAGATAAAAGCAACTTCAAATGAATGAAAACCATTAATACAACCCATTAGCATATGCATTTCAATTAAAAACAAGATTTCAAACTATATCACATCTTTGAGACAAATCATTGCCCAAATTAGAATGGAGAAAGAATCAAACCATGAAAGCTAAAATAATCAAATATTGCATGCATCATGAAGCTAAGTTGATCACTTGCCTTTATCCAAGCCCAACAATCTCAGAAAAATCCTACCAATTGTACTCCACGAAATCTACAAGAAAACCCATGAAAAGAACTTCAAAAATCCACCAAAAAGTTAAGACAATGACCCATTTCGAAATGGGTGTTGCATGCTTGAAAAATGGGCTCCTAAGGAACTCAAAAGACGACATTGAAGAGGAGAAAGAGATCCATTACCTGAAGCTTGCTAAACAAGGAGAGGAGAAGAAAATGGAGTGGAAACACAGCTGGGATCTCCAAGAAAATGGTAGCAATGGATTCCTTGAGTTGAGAGGAAGAAGAAGGTATGATCAGTTTTTGATTTCAGGCTTTCTAGCTTAGGCATGCAAGGAGAAGAAGGGAGGGGAAGAAGAAGAAGTCTCAGCTGAGTTGGAGAGAGTTGCAGGGAATGAGTCTAGAACCGTGAGTGAAAAATGAGGGAGAAGAAGACTTAATTCAAATGGGTTCTTGTGGGCCCCATTGCTCAAAACTTGCAATGGTTAAAACACTGACTTGTGGGCCCCGGATGAAAACGACGAAGAAGACTAAAATGATCGCCGAAAAATCTAGTTTCCAAAAAGTTAAATTTGGCATAGTTTTGAGATTTTGAAATTTGAGTCCAGATTTGGTGTGAAAAGACTGATTTACCCCTTTGGGCCAAAACTTGGGTTTCTGGGCCTCAGACACAGACGAGCTGAACACAAAAGTTAATCAATAAAATAAAACCATTCAAAAGAGATTGAAATCACGATTAAAATCAGAAAACTGGAATTTCCTCCCAAGCTTACACGTACACTCAAGGCACCCTTAAGTGTGACCAAATAGCACAAAACACTCTAAAATTTCCCCAAAGCTAATTCTAGACTAAATCGGACCAATTTCTAATCCCACGAACACTAAACTTCACATTACAACTAAACACGCACTTAGTTGACACTAATCGCGCTAATCCTGGGTCGGGGTTTGACACTGATTATTTGTTTGATGTTAACATTCTTGTTTTTTTTTTTTTTTTTTTGGCTTTTCACTTGGGGTTCTTTCTTGTATGTCACTAGTGTAAACTTGCATGTTAGTACATAGCCACTTATTCAAAATTCCTAGAGCAAGACTCATAGCAAGAACCAAGAGGTTTAAAAAAGGGAGCTTTTGTTTCTTGAACATCATGTGCAAGAAATCAGAGTGGTTTTAATGCAGAATTTGTCAAAGTTCGATGGTTATTCAATAGTTCTTTTTGAAGGGAAGTAAAAGCCGAAGATCCTAATCATATATAGACTTCAGGTAGGCTGTAAATTAAATGAGGAAAAGTCGACTAAAAAGACTTTCATAATCTGAAATGTTCGAGACTCATAATATAATCCTACTATTGCATTTCACATTATTTGTGACTGTATTGCTCAATCGTATTGAGCTTGCGCTGATATTAGTGAGGAAGAAAAGGAGAGAGCTAACCTCATAGGCAAGGGCTCATTAGAAGTTCACAGGAGTAGCTGCAAAAGCATACAAAAGGAAAAGTTTGCAGCTTAGAAGTTAATAACCAAAGTGCAGGAGACTCAATGTAGGCATAAATTTGAGTTCATGCATTTGGCTTGCTCAAGTTAAACCTATAAGTGACCGCTGTTTTGTAATTTGTCATAACCAATAATAGGTAGGTAAACAGAGTAACTGGTAATAGATTTATGAGTAACTTGTGTAAGACCCCGCCCCGAGAGTTTCCTTTTAGTGTTAATTAAGACGCGTTTTAGCTATAAGTGAGATTAGTGGAAATGGGTTAAATCTGGATTAGAATAGCTTTTTATAACTTTGAATAATTTTGGGAACTCTTTTGATCTAGTGGGGCCCTTTGGGGTTTCCTTTTATTATGTCTTGATTAATTTTGGGATTTATTTAATAATTCTGGAAATCTGTAATTTGCTTCGTTTAATGTATTTCATGATTCCCGACAACTTTTATATTTGCTCCGTTCTCGTTCGAGACCTCTAAACTCTACTTTGCTAATGATAGGGGTAAAACAGTCTTTTACACAAAATATGGACACTATCTTCAATGTCTCCGAAACTCATAAAATATATACTTTTTAGAAAGTAGAAATTTCGACGATCGATTCTTCCTTCTTCGTCGAATCCATCCGAAGCCCGTAGAGCGATGTTTTAGCCCAATTGGATTTTTAAGTTGTGGGACCCATTCAGATTTTCTATATAAGGAGGAGTTCATTCCTTCTTCCCCCTTTTCTTGCAACTTTCCCTTGAGAGCATAGAGAGTTCCAGCCCTAGGTTATTCTTGTGCCTTCTTGCTTCTCTATCTCTCAATCTCTTTCAAATCTATTACTAAAGGTAAAATGGAGGTGGTAATCTTCTTCCCCTCCATGAGAGCTTCATCTTGATATCATTTTTAGAGAGAACCTTCCATTCCAAGCTACATATTGAGCAAGCTCTTGCCATTAGAGGGCTTTTCATGTAAGCTTTTCTTCTCATCTCTTGGTTGTGTGTTCTTCTAGCCATGGAGGTGCTTCACCCTGATTATTGGAAGCTATCTCCATCTATTTCTTGATTTTGACATTCTAGGGTTGTAATGAATGTATTTTGGGGATTTTTGTGTAGATTGTAGATTTTGAGCTTGATAGTGGGATTAGAGCTTGACTAGCATATTTGGAGACCAAGGCAAGTGAATGAATGGATTTGATTTGAATAAGTTCTTGTTTTATTGAAAATGTGGATTTTTACTATTCCTATTCCCTTAGTTATTATGTTTCATAATGCTTTTGGAAATGTACTTATTGATATGATTTTTCTCCTAATTAGTTTATGAGAATGTATGCATTCATTCATTAAAGATTATTTTGGTCATTATGGACTTCTTAAATGATATTTGTACTTGCATTGAATGAGATTTGTGTTGGAAGGAGAATTAAATGCATTGATGGAATGGTGGTTGGTGGAAAGGATTAAATGTTAAATGGAAGGGAATGGACCCATTTCATGTTAGGAAATGGTTGGAGTTGAGGTGAAAGGATTTGGGAAAGAAAGAACTGAAATCTGCACCTGATGTGTAGTTCCCGCAGCTGGGCGGTCAGCGGGCGGTCACCATGGCGGCTAGCCGACAGGTGACCGGCGGCTAGCCGACTCAGATGCGGTTAGAAACACAGAATGCTGTGTTTTGACAGGCGAACCGCGGTCAGCCCCGCGGTCATCTCGCGGCTAACCACTAACCAACAACCCCGTGACCGCCAGGCAGCCGAGATGCGCGGTTAGAAACACAGAATGCTATATTTTAGCATGGTGAACCGCGGTCAGCCCCGCGGTCAGCCAGCGGCTAACCGCCGATCACCTAAGCGGCTAACCGCCAGCTAACCGACTGGTGACCGAATTTCACCCAGAATTCCTGAGTCTTCTCTATTGTTTTCAGATATAGTATTTAAAGGTTTGGATGGGTTGTTCTAATGCCCTATCACCTTGGAAAGACCCAGGGGATGACATAAGGAGATTGACTTAGAAAGAAACACCATTTCGGAAAGGTATTGGGACTTTTGGATTCATCAACTTGCATAAGGAAACTTGGTATGTCCTCTATCATTCGGGTACCATACTAAGGGTAATAATAGACATACAAGATCCTTATACATGTTGTTTGAATATGGATGCCACAATATAGAGTCCCTAATGGTATAAGGATTCATTGCATTGTTTTACTCAGATTATATGTATAATTACCCGATCCTACTGGTTTTATCTAAAATTATGATTTATACACCTGATATGTCCTGCCAGCCCCGTTTATGCATGAACAGATAATGATACGAAATGTGTGCTTACGAGCACCATGCCCCGCCCGCCCGAGTGTTTTATACTGATATAGTTTGTATATGTTTTGATTTCTCATGTAACCGATGAGTCGGCACCACTAAGCTTGGACGTCCTTGTCAGTCTGATCAACTGACTTGGGCCTTCCCCTTGTGCTCCAGCCAGTTGCAACTTGGATCCTGTCCTGTCCCATTACCCGGTTCCGCGGCCGTGGTCTTGTCTAGCTATATGTATATGTATATAATGTTGGTTCTCGTCACTTCGTGTGTTCGAGCCCAACGCACTGAATGTGCTCTCATCACCTTAGTGATAGAGAGGATTTAGCTTTAGTGTGGTTGCCATCTAGTCAGTTCCTGTACCTTGAATACCCCACATGATTTATATTGCTACTTTAAATGAACCATGCATCCTGTTTTATGACAGTTATCGTTTTAATAAGTTTTCGTTATGTCTAAGATGTGCTTTGATTTCTTTCTTGGTATTATCTATTCACCCACCTGCCAGACCGTCGTGTCTGACCCATTTTTGTGGTACTCAGGTCCAGCTCCCGTTATTGCCTTTGAGGAGGAGCCAGAGGAGGCGGTCGATGAACCGCAACGATTAGTGGAGTGGCAAGCTGACAATGTCATGTAGACATTTGGTTTAGCATTGAGCTGCGAACATTTTGGGGAGATTATATAATGATACATGATTTATGCTTTTGGATGTACTGCCATTTGTTGGCCATTATTTTTGGGGAATGTTAATTTAACTTGATCTTTTGTTTAAACTCTAACTTCAAATTTTGGGAATGCTAATGAGATCATTGCTCACTCTGACATCATGTCATACTTGTGTATTATCAGTCTCATATAATGAGAATGGATTAAGAATTTGATTTGCTACACGCTTCTGCACCAATGTAAATGTTCCATGAGTGTATGTGGAATCCTCACCGCGGAAACCTGTGGGAAATTAAGGAAATGTATAATCATTGCTAAGAGTAGTTCATTACCCCATCCACACCACCGTTGCGGTCCCGGGTCCCGGTCCGGGGTCGCGACAACTTGAGTGCAACATAAGTTCTGAGGATCCAAACACTCTGTAAATCTCAAGTTAAGAATCCATGCTTTAGTCTCAACACAATTTTTTATACAAAACATGCTGTCTCGTGGCACAATGGACCCTTTAAGTAAGGGGTAATTTTTGAAACTAGTGAGACAGACTTGTGAAACATATATGTATAATAAAAATTCAAGTAGGCTCATCACCGTTGATAATTTGAATCTTCAAAGTTGAGGTTTAAACACCCACTTAAATTTGATGCATGACTTCAAACTGCACTAACATCAATTCTTGGTTCTACCAAGGTCACAAGTTAGTCACGGGGGGGGGGGGGGGGGGGGGGGGGGTGAGCTGAAATTTTGAAAGCCCACACTATAGTTCATAGAGTCAATGTTTTTAATTTTTATCTATGGAACCCCCCTGCCCCTCCTCCTCCTATCCCCAAAACAAGGAAACTGTTATTTTTATATGGAGGGCACCCCCAAGCAAAATTTCCTGGTTTCGACACTGTCCACAACCTGTAAATGAATCCAAAAATTTAATGAAGCCACCTAGCGACATATACAAGAACAACAACAACATATTTGCAAGAGTTCTGATACAATCATAATAAGAAACCAGCACACACCATCAAGTTTCTTGCATGCTCATTTAAACAAACTATGTTTGTGTGTGTGAGATAGAGTGACCGCAAATTGATACTTGATAAAATAAGGCAAAGACGACAACAATCATGATGATGATTTTAATCATATATGCAACTCCCAACATTCCTCATTGATTTTTTTATTTTTTTTAAATGGTTGGAATTGCTGAGTTGGAATCATCTCTCATTTGTTCAGGGTTTAATCTTTTGTCCTTTCTTTTAACTAAAGAGTTCAGTTAGCTACAAGAGGTAGAGAATAAGAAGAAACACAGGATTGATAAACTTACTGCTGCAACAATTTCGTAAAGAGAAGTAATAACTTGATTGAGAAGCATATACTCCATTTTGAGAATTACAGCTATTGGCTGGCTGTGCAATTTCCTGCTGCATAATCACCTCTAATTCCCTTACCATCTGCACATTTCAGATGATAGCTCAAAATTTTTTTTTTTACTTTCAAAAACAAAGCTAAAACATTTAGAGAGAGAAAGATGAGCTTATCTGAGCTAAGATGGTGATGATGAGCTTAGTAAAGACATATTAAGACATATTAAGCGAATATCAAGGAATATGCTAATTTACAAAAATACTAATATAGGACAGGACTCCAACTAAAGAATGTTGTGTTCATAAAAGCACATCAGTACAGTTCTCAATTGATAATCTTATCTTAGATTCACATCGATAATTGGTACAATCAAGGAATACTTGGATGCACACAAGCACATCAGCTTCTCTACCCATTACTAACTCTGATTTTACCTTAGAATCACATCAATTCTCCATTCTCAGGGAAAGAAGAACAGTACGGAAAAAATTGAGAACTAAAAACAAAAAATTGATTTTTTTTTCTCCGGTTTAATATATAAAGAAGATTTTCTGAAGATTGACCTGTGAGAAATACTTGGATTTAACTATATCATTTGATCATTTCTCCTTTTCTTTTTTGGTACAACAGCTGGTGGAGGCCATAAATTTAAGTTCTAATATTTTGTATACCTCTACTTGGACATTTGGGGCCACATGTTTATACTTTAAGTAATTTGTTTATATCCAATAACCGACGACTCCTAGCTTTTAGACAGTACAAGTCTATTGGCAAGTAGAGTTTCTATTTATAATAAAATAAAAATCTTGCAGGGGACAATGTAAAAAACAAAAGGTAAAATTTCCTACAGTATGTCGGTGCTTTTGCAACTCTACCTTTCTGCTACATGTATGTGTGGGTACAATATAAATTTAATGCCGAATCATATATCCTTGTGAATAAACTTATACTGTGGTATCACTTCTATATGTAGATTAGCAGCTGGTGGGTGTATTTCAGACATGAAGATCTAAACACATAATTGATGTGAAAAGGGTTTTACAGAATTGCTGAATATGAATTGTGAGCAATTGGATAGAAGACTTATATAAAGCAGAAGGTATCAAATCCGAATCATATTTTTAAATGTTATCATCACTGATAATCGCTAGTTGTACTCACCTCAACAAATCTCTAGCTGCCCGTGGAGCCCAAACCACCCAAGCCAGCTCGCTGGAGCAGTATTTGAATTTGACTCGCCTGTGTAGCTGCTTGATCTTGCATCACTTCTTGGTGTCATCGCAAATCCTCCTGTCCCTTATGCGCCTCTTCACATTGTCGCCGCAACTCCTCTTGTCCCTTCTACGCCTCTTCACATTGTAACCGCAACTCCTCTTGTGCTCTTTGCGACTCAGCTAGCTGCTGCCGTAAGCTACTCACCTCAGTCGCGGCCACAGTACTGCTGGGTATTGATGCTGGGCCCCTCGAGCGGTACCCTTGCCTCCTTGCAACCCTCTTCCTTAGTACCCCCTCTATCAATTGTTGCTGCGCCACTGGGGAGCCGCTCACCTCAAGCTGCGACAGTCCCAAGTCCAACCTTTGCTGCATTCTCAAAGCATTTATATAATTGAATAATAAATGTAAATACCACTATATAAAGTATGACATACTAATGAATTTTCAATAACTCACATATGTCGCTTCAGCATGAGGTGTGATCCACTTGTTCATCTTCTTACTCCAGTGTTGTTGTCGGTGTAATTCTGCTTGGGTCGAAGGAACTTCCCCAGCAGGCGTGATTGACAACCGCTGTGCAAACGACTGAGAGCCAGAGGTATGAGTCGTCTTGACTTGCTTCCAGCTCATTGAATTCCTATGTGATTGTTGCTGCAAATTATAAGTAAAAAAGAATGTAGTTAGCTTATTTAGAAAAAAGGTCAAGGGAACATAACAATGGATTTACTTACCTTCCACTCAGGTGTCTCCCATTTATGCTCTATCATCGATATCCACTGGGCCGCCTTCTGCGGATCCGGTGGGTACTGCCTCGGATCATGTCCCTCTCCCAACAACTGCTTATATTTCTTGTGAAGCTCGGACCTGAACTCCCTATATATATGCATGGCGAGTTTGTGGACGGCCACTTTCACGGCCTGGTCGGTCTTCCAATCACCGAAGTCATACTTTTGCTGTCATTTCAAACTCCATAAGTTGAGTAATAAACAATGATGCATTTAAAACGCAACAAAACAAATCAATTTCCACATCCATCAGATAATTTCAAGTAATTATCTACATGAGTGCCGAAAGGGAAGCAACTAAAAAATTCAAAACAAAGGGAATAGGAAATCAAAGTTCATTTTATTACCGACGCTGCCATGTAAACTGCCTCCCTAGTCCCATCATCAACCACTGACCACAGTGGTTTGTCATAAGGTGCAATCCTCCGGATATGACTACCTAGCTCAATCGTGAATGTGGAGGCATTTACACCCTCAAATGCCCCCGACATTTCACCTAATTGAACATTCAACTTAACACCAAGAGCCTTCATCCTCTTCTCCGCCGCTGAGCCCACCACCTTGCCCCCCACACACGTCGAGAGGTTGATGCTACAACCATAAAAAATAAATCTAAGTGTTACTTTAAACATAAACAATGAAGTTTGGAATATAATAGGGTCCAATATTACTTACCAACGCTACTATCCACGCTAGGAAGGCTAGACAAATCAGGATCTGTGACCGCGCGCGCTCTAGCACCAATTTCCGCAGACTGACTAGCAACACACTCTGGGACCGTAGACTGACTGGCAGCATGCTCTAGGACTGTAGACTGACTGGCCGCACGCTGCAACTGACTGACTACACTGCGGTGTCTCTGTCTCCCCTGACCAACCATGTTTGCGAACTGAATAACACAATCAATGAGCATATATAAAAATACAATAAGTCACATAATTGAAAGATGTTTGATAACCCATACATTACCATGTAACATTAATGATTTACCACACTCACAGTACTATTACCTCATCTACCAAGTCATCTTCACCAGAGGAACTCAACTCTTCCTCACTCCTGGATGGCCTGTACTCCATGTTGACCTCATCATCTTCGTCTTCAGGTGAGACCCTGCGTCGAGCTGGACCTTCAAGTGCCCGTTCCAATGTCCGTGCTCCCAGATCATTTAATCTGGGGATTTTCCTTTGAATGTTACTATTTCTATTTGCTTCGTAAGAATTTTTCTTCTAGGTCAATGCTCCGGGCTTGACATATAGTTTTCTTTTGGGAGGCATTTTTGATTGCTATGATTAATAAATTGACATAAAATAAAACATATATGCTTGAACACATGTGGGAGGGACAACTTAAATATAAATAAACACATTAAATGGCCGACTAAAAGGTAAATTAATGTTTTCATAGCATTACAATACTTGTCGACACATGAAAAAAAGTTTACATATCATATTCCATATCAGAATCAATATCAGCCTCGGACTGATCAGTTTCATCTTCATTTACGTATTCTGCCAATGTATCATCCTCATTATCACCATTATCGGCAATGGGTTCATCACGGCCGGCTGATGGTTCATCATCATCAAGGATGATCTGTGGTTCAATGTCATCCCTAGTGTAAGGAAAGGAAAAATCCTCTTGAATAGGGATTGAGACACTTTCATTGGTTTCTTCCTGTTGATATGGCTCATTTGTCACATTTTGTCCACTATCTTCGTCTCTCTTTAGTACATCCCAAATTCCTCGATGCTTGACACGTTCCACGACTTTCCAATTTGGGCCTAATTTGGTATCGTTGATGTAGAAGACCTGATTTGCCTGATTTGGCAATGCAAATGGATCATCCTCATACCACCGACCCCTAACGTCAACAGTTGTGACATGTGCATCGATATGTATTCTATCTTTACGCCCAGTATTTTACCACTCAAATTTGAGCAAAACCACTTTAGAACCATTAATGTATGTCAATTCATATATGATGGACACGTAACCAAAAAAGTCAATTATTTGGCCATCGTGCTCCCCCTCAACGACCAACCCACTAGTCTGGCTCTTGTGACGGTTGTCACAATCTCTAGTGAGGAAACGCACAGCATTGACCATACAACCCGAATATTGATGCACTAGACAATTAGGACCATTTGCCACTGCCCACAGTTCATCGGTTGCATATCGAGACCCTTGAGATCTTAGTTGATTCATCTGCATTAATTAATAGAGCATGAAACATATAAATTAGGTTACACAACTGCTTAATGTTACGGGTTGACAACATTTATTGTGAATTTATCCTACGTACATGATTTTTGAACCAGCTAGAGAACTCTTCCCGTTGTATATTAGTGATGTTGCGTCCCCCAGGCACGTGCACTTGCCTCCTGTGCTCCCTATTCAGGGGATTAGTGACAAACAGTGATACTAGTGACAGAGGGAGATAAAAAATTTTTAAATGTTATGTTTAGTTAAACTGAACCACTTACTCTAGAAAAGGTATGACTTCAGGAGTATTATACAACACAAAACAATGGGCCAGGTTGTGTTCCCTATGTGACACGTTGGGAGCCCTCGTGATAGGTGCAAAGGGACGGACGCGTTGGGTGAAGACGTCCAACCCTGGGCCTCGTTCACCCCCATCGTCATTCCGTTCTTCAAGAAATTGTCCCTTTAGGTACCTCTTGATAAAATTAACACTCTCTTTGGCAATGTATGCCTCGGCGATCGAACCTTCTGGCCGAGCTCGATTGGTTACGTATCTCTTAAGGGTTCCAAGAAACCTACAGACACAGCGATCAACAATTAAGATTAAAAAACACATCAGACGTTACACATCAACAATATAAAGATGGGTAATGCAATCACCTCTCAATTGGATACATCCATCGATATTGCACCAGTCCGGCAAGCATGGCCTCGCGCGGCAAGTGAACTACAAAATGGACCATTGTGAGAACCCGACCCCTAATTTCTGGGATTAGTGTCTTCTTAATTTTGGACTAGTTTTCTAAGTGGGATTAGTGGAATTTGGTTAAATCTGGATTAGAATAGTTTTTTATAGCTTTGAATGATTTCGAGAACTCTTTTGATTGAGCGGAACCTTTGGGGGTTTCCCTTGTGAGTTTTGTGTGATTTTGGGGGTTCGTTTATTGCGCTTTGATTAGTTTTGGGATTTATTCAATAATTCTAGAAATTGGTAATTTGCTTCGTTTAATGTATTTTATTATTCCCGACAACTTTTGTATTTGCTCCGTGTCCGTTCGAGACCTCTAAACCTACTTTGCTAATGATGGGGGTAAAACAGTCTTTTTACACAAAAATCTGGACCCAAATTCCGAGTTCTCAAAACCATGCCAAAATTATACTTTTTGAAAAATAGATTTTATGAGGAACATTTTTCTCTTCTTCGTCGATCGCATCCGGGGCCCAGAAACCGATGTTTTAATCCCGACAAGTTTAAGTGATGGTGGGACACACACCCACCCCTTTTACAAAAAGGCCAGCCCATCTCCTTCTTCCCCATTCGGTTCCAGCAGAATGAGAGGGTGAGAGGAGCCTCTCCTTAGGGTTTTTCCCCTTTCCTCTTCTTCTTCTTGTTTTCTCACAAGACCCACCTCCAAGCTTGCCAAAATGAGATATTTGTGCCCATCTCCTTTTTCCCCTCATCTCAAGCTCTCTATGGATGCCATTAGAAGAGAAATCCAGCCACATTGTGGTTCTCCTTGAGCTAGTCTTCTTCATTTGAAGCACTTCCAAGTAAGCAATCCTTTCAATCTCCTAGATTTGTGTTTTCCTAGCTCTAGAGAGTCTCCACCTTCTCTATTGGGAGCTCTCTTCTTCTTGTTCTTTGGTTTGACATTTTAGGGTTCTAAGATGGGTTTATTTTGGGGTTTTTGTATAGATTGGAGATTTGTGGCTTGAGAGGGTGGTTAGGAGCTTGATTAGCTACTTTGGAAACCAAGGCAAGTGAATGAATGGATTTGATTTGAATGAGTTCTTGTTTTATTGAAAATGTGGATTTACTATTCATCTTCCTCTAGTTTCCTATGTTTCATAATGCTTTTGGAAATATGCTTATTGATAAGATTTTCTCTTAGTCAATTTTCATGAGAATGTATGCATTCATCTACTAAAGCTTGTTTTGCCATTATGGATTTCATGAATGAGATTTGTACTTGTATTGAATGAGGTTTGTATTGGAAGAAGAATCAATGCATTGATGGAATGGTGGTTGGAGAAAAGAATGAGATGTGGAATGGAAGAGAATAGACCCATTTCATGTTAGGAAATGGGTGAAGTTGAGGTGAAAAGGGATGGGAAGGAAAGAGCTGAAATCTGAACCTGATGCAGAGTTCCCGCAGCTGGGCGGTCAGCGGGCGGTCACCTTGGCGGCTAGCCGACAGGTGACCAGCGGCTAGCCGACCCAGATTCGGTTACAAACACAGAATGCTGTGTCTTGACAGGTGAACCGCGGTCAGCCCCGCGGTCATCTAGCCGCTAACCGCCACCCCAAAACCCTGTGACCGCTAGGTAGCAGAGATGCGCGGTTAGAAACACAGAATGCTATATTTTAGCAGGGTGAACCGCGGTCAGCCCCGCGGTTAGCCAGCGGCTAACCGCCGATCACCTCGGCGGCTAACCGCCAGATGACCGACAGGTGACCGAGTTTCACCCAGAATTCCTGAGTCTTTTCTATTGGTTTCAGATATGGTATTTAAAGGTTTGGATGGGTTGTTCTGATGCCCTACCACCTTGGAAAGACTCAGGGGATGACATAAGGAGATTGACTTAGAAAGAAACACCATTTAGGAAATGTATTGGGACTTTTGGATTCATCAACTTGCATAAGGAAACTTAGTATGTCCTCTATCATTTGAGTACCATACTAAGGGTAATATAGACATACAAGATCCTTATACATGTCGTTTGAATATGGATGCCCCAATATATAGTCCCTAACGGTATAAGGATTCATTGCATTGTTTTACTCAGATTATATGTATAATTACCCGATCCTACTGGTTTTATCTCAAATTCTGATTTATACACCTGATATATTCTGCCAGCCCCGTTTATGCATGAAAAGATAGTGATATGAAATGTGTGCCTACGAGCACCGTATCCCGCCTGCCCGAGTGTTTTATACTGATATAGTTTTGTACATGTTTTGATTTCTCATGTCACCTATGAGTCGGCACCACTAAGCTTGGACGTCCTTGCCAGTCTGATTATCAAACCCCGACCCAGGATTAGCGCGATTAGTGTTAACTAAGTGCGGGTTTAGTTGTAATGTGAGTTAGTGTGCGTGGGATTAGAAATTGGTCCGATTTAGTCTAGAATTAGCTTTGGAGAATTTTGAGAGCGTTTTGTGCTTTTTGTCACACTTAAGGGTGCCTTGAGTGTACGTGTAAGCTTGGGAGGAAATTCTAGTTTTCTGATTTTAATCGTGATTTCGATCTCTTTTGAATGGTTTTATTTTATTGATAAACTTTTGTGTTCAGCTTGTTTGTGTTTTAGGCCCAGAAACCCAAGTTTTGGCCCAAAGGGGTAAATCAGTCTTTTCACACCAAATCTGGACTCAAATTTCGAAATCTCAAAACTATGCCAAATTTATACTTTTTGGAAACTAGATTTTTCGGCGATCATTTTAGTCTTCTTCGTCGTTTTCATCCGGGGCCCACAAGTCAGTGTTTTAACCATTGCAAGTTCTGAGCAATGGGGCCCACAAAAACCCACTTGAAGCAAATCTCCTTCTCCCTCATCTTTTCTTCACTCACGAGTCAAGCTCTCCCTGCAACTTCTGAACCCAGCTGAAGACTCTTCTTCTTCCCTTCCTTTCTTCTCATTGCATGCCTAAGCTAGAGAGCTTCAAAGCACAAACCAACCCTACCATCTTCTTCCTCTCCACTCAAGGAATCCATTGCTACCATTTTCTTGGAGATCCCAGCTGTGTTTTCACTCCATTTTCTTCTCCTCTTCTTGTTTAGCAAGCTTCAGGTAATGGATCTCTTCCTCCTCTTCAATGTAGTCTTTTGAGTTCCTCAGGAACCCATTTTTCGAACATGCAACACCCATTTCGAAATGGGTCATTGTCTTCTCTTTTTGGTGGATTTTTGAAGTTCTTTTCATGGGTTTCTTGTAGATTTCGTGGAGTACATTTGGTAGGCTTTGTTCTGAGATTGTTGGGCTAGGACTTTGGTAAAGGCAAGTGAACAACTTAGACTCATGATGCATGTAATGTTTGATTTCTTTAGTTTTTATGATTTGATTTCTCTTCCATGATAATTTGGGCATGTATGTTTCCAAAGGTGTTATAGTCTGAAATTTTGTTTTAATTGAAATGCATATGCTAATGTTTTGTGTTAATGGTTTTTCATTCATTTGAAGTTGCTTTTATCTTGCCAATGTGTTTTATAAATGGATGGAAGAATGGAGGAAATGTTGTGAGGTGAATGGGAGTGTGGATGGTTAGAACGTGGATGGAAATTGCCCTTGGAGAGCATGGAGGCAGGGGATATGCAGGGATTTGACAAAGGAAAGAAATGGTGAAAGGGGGTGGAAGTTCTGAATCTAGCTGAAGCTGCCGCACACCGGCGGTCAGCAGTCGGTCAGCCGTCGGCTAGCCGACTGTTGACCCACGGCTAACCGCCCCTGTGTCGGTTAGAATTACAGTAGCTCAATTTCTGTACAGAGTGAGGTCGGTCCGCTGGCGGTCAGCAGGCGGCTAGCCGACCTGCGCAGGAAATTTGAAAAGTAGAATGTTTCCTGATCAGTCGGTCAGTTGGTCGGTCAGCCGACCAGCAACCGGCGGCTAGCCGCCGAGTAGCCGCGTGGTGACCGAATTGCACAGAAAGAGAATTTTGAAGAGGCTTAGATGGGAGAGAAAAACTAGGATATGTTATGGGGTCTTTAGCCTGATGCTGTGCAGTTGAAACATGACATGTTGTCCAGCTTCGGGAACACCAATTCATGTAAACTCCAACATTTGGGTTTCAACTTCACGAGAATCAAACAAAGAACCTTAGCATATACTTGACATAATTGTTTCGAAATCTTGAATTTTAACACGAAGAACACGTTCTGTACCTGTTTTGGATTTACAAGCATGTATTTAACTTTTGATTTGTCTCAAGAACTATAATGGGGACACTTTTCCAGCCTTGCTTGTTTAGTCTCGTCTTGCATTGTTTTGACAAGTGTTTTTCCCCATTTTTCGCTAAGTTTTGTACGAGCATTGATGTGTTTTATGCATACATGGATATCATAGAATACCACTGAGCTTGGACTGCCCTTTCAGTCTGATCCACTAGTTCGGGGGTCCTTAAACATAAGGGCAATCTGCAGATTAGCCGTGTATTTATACACATCTCTGTTCTGTCCGGTTCCGCGGCCGGTTTTCCGCCCACCTTGTGTGGCTCGGACTTCTGTTTTGTTTTGTCTCGTTCTGTTTCGTTCTGCTTGCTCTTGTCATTGCGTATGACGGAGAAAGGATGAGCTCCATGTGAATTCGTGAATCATGTTATTTTATTGAAAAGCATGTTAGTTTTGAATTACACTTAAACATGTTTTGTTCAGATCTCATGCAATGTTTTAAGTGCCGATTACTTTCATATTTCTGACTTGTATTATGTCTAAACTGTTCACCTGCCAGACCGTCGTGTCTGATCCCTTTGTTTTGGTGTTTAGATGCAGGCGCCGTTGGCTTTGCGGAGGAGCGCCCGGAGGAGGCTTTTGAGCCACCCCCAGCCCGTGAGTGGCAACCCGACGACGTCCTCTAGACGTCGGGCGGAGTCTTGAGCACGGTGCACATGGATGGGATTATTTTGCTATTTGGGAATGTATGGCCTTTGTTGGCCTTTTTCACTTTTGGGGTTTTGTAACTTAACACTTTGTTATTTTGAAACTTGAACTGAATTTGGTAATGCTATGCTTACATTTTCTCCTCTGATTATCGTCTTAATGATGACTTAACTTATGCAATTCGGAATCACAAGGTTTATGTGATTAAGTTGTGATGAGATTACTTGCACGCTTCCGCAAATCATTGTTCGTGTGAGATTGTTACTTGTTCGTTTTGGGAATCCTCACCGCGGAAACCTGTGGGTTAATCATAGTTGGATGGACAACAACCGTCGCGGGTCCCGGACTTTGGGAAAACCTCGGTCCGGGGTCGCGACACTGATCAACTGACTTGGGCCTCCCCCTCGTGCTCCCGCCAGCTGCAGCTTGGATCCTGTCCCGATTACCCGGTTCCGCGGCCGTGGTCTTGTCTAGCTATATGTATATGTATGTATAATGTTGCTTCTCGTCACTTCGCGTGTTAGAGACCAACGCCCGATCGTGCTCTCATCACATTAGTGATAGAGAGGATTTAGCTTTAGTGTGGTTGCCAATCTGTTCCCCACGATTGTGGCTCCCCTGAAGAAGGGCAATTTGCAGGGTCCGCCTATGGACTGGGTTTGCAATGTGAGGAATACATGTTTTACAGTCGTTTTAAAGGAATACATGATTTACAGTCGTTTTAAAGGAATACATGTTTTACAGTCGTTTTAAAGGAATACATAATTTACAGTCGTTTTAAAGGAATACATGTTTTACAGTCGTTTTAAAGGAATACATGTTTTAGAGTTGTTTTAAAGGAATGCATGTTTTACCTGATATATGTGCTTTTACACATGCTTTAAAATGATTACATGTTTTGACAGAAATACATGTTTACACTGGTTTTAAATCTATGTAACTCTTGATC
Source organism: Persea americana (assembly GCA_029852735.1). Lineage (NCBI taxonomy): Eukaryota > Viridiplantae > Streptophyta > Magnoliopsida > Laurales > Lauraceae > Persea > Persea americana. Next base: position 22,080,605 of record CM056817.1, read on the forward strand.
GAATACCATGATTTACCATATGCTTTATTATTTAGATTATCGTTTATATCTTTTCATCCACCTGCCAGACCGTCGTGTCTGACCCACTCTTTTGGTACTCAGGTCCAGATTTCTTTGCTCCGAGCTGAGTGCACGTGTTGGCTGTGGAGCCATGAGTTGCAGATTTGTAGCGTCGACTATGTCATGTAGACATTTAGCTCGACATCTGAGTTACGTCATGTGGGGTAGTGTTTATCTAGCTTGTTATTTGTATGGCTTTTATTAGCCTGTTCTCCGGGATTTTTAATTAATGCACATTGATATTTGTAACTTGAACATATTTGGGAATGAAATATCCTGTTACTGTCAGCTCTGTATTTTTAATGTGATGGTTTGTTCCAGTCTGATATGATTCTTGATACAATAGCTATATGCTAGCGGTGGAGTGCGATGCGGAATTCGATGGCCACGGAATCCGAGTCGCAACGCCACGTAAGCTTCCGCAAAATATTCAGAATGTGTTGAGATTGTCATCCTCACTCACGCGGATCCTGGGAGAAATACAATTATTACTTAAATCACAATTTCACGCCCCCCGAGGTCGGGCCGCTGTAGGGTCCGGGTTTGGGGGCGTGACAACCATCACATCAAAAAATGCAGGAGGAAAAATCCTCTCCAACTTACACAATATGAGTACTATCTTTTTCTCAAGTACTTCAAAGTGGCTCCGTCTTAATGTCTTTGAGCAAATGTCCTCGAAGAAGCTGCCCAGCTCAAATAGTGTTGTGCATATCTCGTTGTTCGCATACCCACGCATGCCAATCGGAAGAAGACACTGCAGAAGAACATGGCTGTCAAATCCCGACCCAGGATTAACGCGATTAGTGTTAACTAAGTGCGTGTTTAGTTGTAATGTGAGTTTAGTGTGCGTGGGATTAGAAATTGGTCCAAGTTAGTCTAGAATTAGCTTTGGGGAATTTTGAGAGCGTTTTGTGCTATTTGGTCACACTTAGGGTGCCTTGAGAGTACGTGTAAGCTTGGGAGAAAATTCTAGTTTTCTGATTTTAATCGAGATTTCGATCTCTTTTGAATGGTTTTATTTTATTGATAAACTTTTGTGTTCAGCTTGTTTGTGTTTTAGGCTCAGAAACCCAAGTTTTGGCCCAAAGGGGTAAATCAGTCTTTTCACACCAAATCTGGACTCAAATTTCGAAATCTCAAAACTATGCCAAATTTATACTTTTTGGAAACTAGATTTTTCGGCGATCATTTTAGTCTTCTTCGTCGTTTTCATCCGGGGCCCACAAGTCAGTGTTTTAACCATTGCAAGTTCTGAGCAATGGGGCCCACAAAAACCCACTTGAAGCAAATCTCCTTCTCCCTCATCTTTTCTTCACTCACGAGTCAAGCTCTCCCTGCAACTTCTGAACCCAGCTGAAGACTCTTCTTCTTCCCTTCCTTTCTTCTCATTGCATGCCTAAGCTAGAGAGCTTCAAAGCACAAACCAACCCTACCATCTTCTTCCTCTCCACTCAAGGAATCCATTGCTACCATTTTCTTGGAGATCCCAGCTGTGTTTTCACTCCATTTTCTTCTCCTCTTCTTGTTTAGCAAGCTTCAGGTAATGGATCTCTTCCTCCTCTTCAATGTAGTCTTTTGAGTTCCTTAGGAACCCATTTTTCCAGCATGCAACACCCATTTTGAAATGGGTCATTGTCTTCTCTTTTTGGTGGATTTTTGAAGTTCTTTTCATGGGTCTCTTGTAGATTTCGTGGAGTACTTTTGGTAGGCCTTGTTCTGAGATTGTTGGGCTAGGACTTTGGTAAAGGCAAGTGAACAACTTAGACTCATGATGCATGCAATGTTTGATTTCTTTAGCTTTTATGATTTGATTTCTCTTCCATGATAATTTGGGCATGTATGTTTCCAAAGGTGTTATAGTCTGAAATTTTGTTTTAATTGAAATGCATATACTAATGGTTTGTGTTAATGGTTTTTCATTCATTTGAAGTTGCTTTTATCTTGCCAATGTGTTTTATAAATGGATGAAAGAATGGAGGCAATGTTGTGAGGTGATTTGGAAGTGTGGATTGTATAAATTGAATGGAAATTGCCCTTGGAGAGCATGAGGCTCAGGGGATATGCAGGGATTTGACAAAGGAAAGAAATGGTGAAAAGGGAGTGTGAATTCTGAATTCAGCTGAAGCTGCCGCAGATAGGCGGTTAGCAGTCGGCCAGCAGTCGGCTAGCCGACTGTTGACCCACGGCTAACCGACCCTGTGTCGGTTAGAATTACAGTAACTCAATTTCTGCACAGGGCGTGGTCGGCCCGCGGGCGGTCAGCAGGCGGCTAGCCGACCTGCGCAAGAAATCTGAAAGTAGTATTTCTCCTGATCAGTCGGTCAGCGGTCGGTCGGTTGGTCGGTCAGCCGACCAGCACCCGGCGGCCAGCCGCCAGGTAGCCGCGAGGTGACCGAGTGCACAGAAGTAGAATTTTGAAGGGGTTTAGATGGAAAAGAAAAACTAGAATATGTTAAGGGATCTTTGGCTTGATGCTGTGCAATTGAAACATGGAATGTTGTCTAGCTTCGGGGACACCAATTCATTATAAACTCCAACATTTGGGTTTCAACTTCACAAGAATCAAATAAAGAGTCTTAGCATATACTTGTCATAATTGTTTCGAAATCTTGAATTTTGGCACGAAGAATACCGTTTTGTTCCTGTTTTGATTTACAAGCATGTGTTTAACTTTAGATTTGTTTCATGAACTATAATGGGGACACTTTTCCAGCCTTGCTTGTTATAGCTTATGCTATTCTCGTTTAGTCTAGTCTTGCATTGTTTTGACAAGTGTTTTTCCCCATTTTTCGCTAAGTTTTGTACGAGCATTGATATGTTTTATGCATACATGGATATCATAGAATACCACTGAGCTTGGACTGCCCTTTCAGTCTGATCCACTAGTTGGGGGTCCTTAAACATAAGGGCAATCTGCAGATTAGCCATGTATTTATACACATCTTTGTTCTGTCCGGTTCCGCCCACCTTGTGTGGCTCGGACTTCTGTTTTGTTTTGTCTCGTTCTGTTTCGTTTTGCTTGCTCTTGTCATTGCGTATGACGGAGAAAGGATGAGCTCAATGTGAATTCGTGAATCATGTTATTTTATTGAAAAGCATATTAGTTTTGAATTACACACTTAAACATGTTTTGTTCAGAACTCATGCCATGTTTTTAGTACTGATTACTTTCATATTAACTGTCTTGTATTATATCTAAACTGTTCACCTGCCAGACCGTCGTGTTTGATCCCTTTGTTTTGGTGTTTAGATGCAGGCGCCGTTGGCATTGCGGAGGAGCGTCCGGAGGAGGCTTTTGAGCCACCCCCAGCCCGTGAGTGGCAGCCCGACGACGTCCTCTAGACGTCGGGCGGTGTCTTGAGCACGATGCACATAGATGGGATTATTTTGCTAGTTTGGGAATGTATGGCCTTTGTTGGCCTTTTTCACTTTTGGGGTTATGTAACTTAACACTTTGTTATTTTGAAACTTGAACTGAATTTGGTAATGCTATGCTTACATTTTCTCCTCTGATTATTGTCTTAATGATGACTTAACTTATGCAATTCGGAATCACAAGGTTTATGTGATTAAGTTGTGATGAGATTACTTGCACGCTTCCGCCAATCATTGCTCGAGTGAGATTGTTACATCTTCGTCTTTGGAAATCCTCACCGCGGAAACCTGTGGGTTAATCATAGTTGGATGGAAACAACCGTCGCGGGGCCCGGACTTGGGGGGGGACCTCGGTCCGGGGTCGCGACAATGGCAGTCATGGCTTTTCAGGCCTACTAATTTCCCGTTCTTTGAGGTCACACACCTCGATAGATTCGCAGCATACCCATCTGGGTACTTGATCGATTTCAAATATTCATAAAAACCATCTCTCTCCTTTGGGGCTAATGTGTATGACGCAGGGGGCTTCTCATATCCCCGCCCATTGCTTCTAATTTGAAGATGCAATTCTGGCCTAATATTCATATCTGCCAAATCCAGACGGGCATACTCAGTGTCCTTGTTCCTCTTGTCCATGCCCAACATTGTGCCAAGGTGAGTTTCACACATATTCTTCTCTACGTGCATGACATCAATGTTGTGTCGAACCTTTAGTTTCTTAAACTAATGAAGCTCATAAAAAATGCTTTTTTCCTTCCAGTTCAAGTCTTCAGGATCATGAGGTCTTTTCTTGTTGCTAAAGTGCTTCCCAAATCCTGTATCCGGCAACCAAGCCAATTGTGCTTGTACCTTTTCAATCGACGGCAACTCCAATGACTTCACCTGATTCTCATTCTTACCGTTAAAGTCCTTAAGGCGTCGCCATGTGTGCTTCTTTGGCAAGTAAGCTAGATGGCCAGTGTAACCAACCTTCCTTTTCAACTTAACTGCTAAGAAATCATCATTACAAAGGGGACAAGCCATGTAACCTTTCGTGCTCCACCCAGACAAGTTACCATATGCAGGAAAGTCGGTTTATAGTCCAGAACAGAGACACACGCATATTGAAGGTTTCTTTGCTGTAGGCATCATAAGTTTCAACACCTTTCTCCCACAACTCCTTCAACTCATCTATCATGGGTCAGAGATAAACATCGATATCATTCCCAGGTTGACGCGGCCCAGGAATAAGCAATGACATAATGAAGAATGGCTCCTTCATGCACATCCAGGGTGGCAAGTTGTACGGCATAAGTATGACAGGCCACATATTGTAAGAAGTGCTCATGTCCCCGAAAGGGTTGAACCCATCGGAGGCTAGCCCCAGCCTTATGTTACGAGTCTCCGCGGAAAAATCCGGATTCTCCTTGTCAAAATCCTTCCATTCACCACAATCGGCCGGATGCCTACATATCCCGTCATCTCTGCGTTTGTCACTATGCCATCTCATGTGCTCAGCAGTCTTTCGGGACATGTATAGTCTGCGTAACCAAGGTATCAATGGGAAGTACCGCAACACTTTATGAGGTATCTTCTTACCCTTCCCAACATTGACTCTATATCTGGACTCCCTGCATACCGGACATTTATCCAGACCCGCATTCTCCTTCCAAAACAGGGTGCAGTCATTCTCACAAGCATCAATGTGCTCGTATCCCAATCCCAAGTCACGCAGTATCTTCTTCGCAGCATAAATAGACTCAGGAACCAAATTACCGTCCGGCAGAATGGCTCTCTGTATTTGCATCAAATTGTTGAACGACTTGTTGCTCCACTTTCCCTCAACCTTCTGCTCTATCATCTTAATAACAAAGTCTAGCAAAGTGTTATCTGGAGAGCAGCCCGGGTACAGAGGGCACTGAGAAGCATCCAAAACCCTTTCGAAGTGACGTATAGCGTTACCGTGGATGGTCTCAGCCTCAGCATAAGTTCCCATGTAATGGTCGTGCATCATTTCTGGATATTCATCCCGATCCTCATAGTCACTATCAATATCCTCTTCAAACGTCTCAACTACTTCATTCACTGGAGGTGTTGTTTCTCCATGGTAGATCCAGGTCATGTAGGATGCTTGCATACCCTTATGGATAATATGAAATTTCACAGTAGCAAAGTCATACCTACGACTGTTCAAGCAAACCATACACGGGCAATAAATCTGAGTAGCATCCCCCGCATTCGCCTTTGCAAAATCAATAAATGACTACACCCCTCTTTGATATTCCTGACCAAGTCTTGCCATCTTATTTTTGCTATCCAGTGTCATCCAAGTCTTGTCCATATCTAGTCTTTTTAATAGAGAAATCTAAACAAGATATCCATACAGATTAAAAGCATGCTTTCATCAAACCAATAGAAAAGGGAAGAAGATCATACGCAGCAAAAGATTAACATAGTAATCATTAAACCAAAACCACCAAAAAACCATATGCAAAATACTTGTATTTAATAGCAACAACCATAAAACAGCCTACATCAACTATGAGAGTTGCAAAGGGCATGTCTATCATATTGAGGGATATACATGGAGAGGGGATATGAAGATGATCATTATCATCACTTGCTCCAATAGTTTTGCTTGTGCGCAATTTGGGACACACATCAAAAGCACCCAGATAATACCTTGGCCCAGTGGTTAAACAATAGCGAAAAAGGAATTGAAGGAATAAAAGCAATTATCTCATAAAGTGATATCAAGAAAGTAACCGGCAACCATAGCGAAAAAGGAACGATATAAAGAGAATGAAATTCTTAGAAGAATTGAAGGTTATACATCTTCACCAAAGAAGAAGAGATAATCAATTGAAAGAAAGGACAGAAGTCCAAGGAAATAGATTTTTGATTAATTTGAAGATGTTAGGAACTGTGAAATAAAACATTCTAAAGAACATCAAACAAATTTCTTCAAACCACATAAAAAAGTGCTAATTAGTGCCTCCACAATGACAACTTTCTAATCAAACAGTCTAATCTAATCCAACAGTCTAATCTGATGAAAAAAAAAAAGTTGTATGATATTATTCTGTTACATAATATTGACTGTTTTATATAGATTTAAAAAAAAAAAATGTGACCACTTCCTGAAATTAATTTGAAAGATGCTCAATTATGCTTTCAAAATATCTCAGATATTTCCCACCATTGATTCAAGGCGACGACCCAATTTATGGATGCTGTTATTAGTGTAAGCTCAAACTATATATGTGTAGGCATGTGTGTAAATAGGAACACACATATAGAGATACATGTGAGAGCATGGTGGATATTTGGAGAAGGTTTGGAGGTATTTAAAGGATTGTAGCTATGTGCACATACAGTCCACACATTTTGGTGGTGACAAATGCATGAGGGAATGAAATTCCCTCATGTTTTGCTGTCCCATCTAGCACGGATAGCGGGTTTGGCCATCTAAGCCTCCTCCTGCTAGTGGAGTCAATGGATGCTGAGAAACCTTTGAAGTGTGTGGTATAGTAAAGGTGAAGTGAATGTGAATTTATGAAAAAGATAAATGTAAGGTTTAATGAAGTAAAAGCAGATGTGCTGGGATCAGAAGAAGAGGCGTTAAATGAACACCTATCCTTTATGGGCCCATCAAGTAAGCAATAGGAAGAATGGAAAGAAGCAGGAGGTGGATTGCACAACGAAGCAGCAGGGAAGCAGAAGGAGTCGACGTCAAGCAGGTAAAACTGCTGCTTTTATATATACTAGGTGGTTAGTTTAGAGCCTGCTTGACTTATATAGGCTAGAAAGGTCAAGCTATAAGATCTAAGAAGACATGAGCTCATGATATGTAATAAGATCCAAAGTGGCATTTTGAACTGAACAAATAATACTCACGAATGGAATGTGTAGTGAAAGCAATCAGGACTGCGCACTTGGAAGACCAACACCAACAATTTAGGGACCGATGGCAATCCCACCCATCACATCAGATCAGTACCCTGCAAATTACAAACTGCTAACCAAACCCCAACTGATCAATAAACCCGGAGCCTATAAGTGAAACTTAAAAAAACCAAATGGACAAAATTTGTTTGGAGGGTTCATGATAGTGGTCTGCAAAAAACCAAGATTGTTAGCAAAATAAGATGGGTATTGTGCTAAAAAATAGCACGCAATAAGCGGGAAAGGAGACAAGGGATTGGTTGTTGGGAATAGAACTGATCCAAAACAGGATGTACAAAATCAATGGAATGTTATGCTATGTGATAAGTACTATAGATGTAGGAAAAGTGCCCCTGAATCAAAACGGAAAAAAATCTATAGCAACAGAAACAATGAAAGAAATTTATGAGACATAGCTCTGTAGCCAAAAGTATAGAGAATAGTGTAAAACAACTACCTCCTTTACATTAATTATCAAAAAACAACTACCAACTCGTACGAATGGACTCAAAGATCTTTAACTTTTCTAACCCAACAGACCAAAAAAGGAGGGGGGAAAACATTTTCATTATAACCAATCCATATAATGAATATAACAATTGTTTACACAAAAGGCCTTAGTTTTTTTTTTTTTTCTTTTCTTTTTTGTCAGCAAAATGCCTACCTAATATGTTCAGTCCACAACAAATCAATATATATCCATTGATGTCACAGAGTCAACCCCATGTTCTATCACCACGGATTCCATGAGGGAGGAAACATGTTACAATGGAAGAGAAATTCTGTAAAATTCCCAGGGAGAAAGGCCGCATATAAGTCAGTGCTTCATGTGCGTTAGTAACATCAATGATTTAAAAAAGAAAAATCAATGATTTAGGAACCATAAAATGAAAATTTATTAAATCTATCGATGATGATGATGATGATGAAAAGAAGAATAAGCTATATACAAGGACATATATGAAATATAATGAAATGGCTTCACTAACCCCCAACCTCGATCAAGAACACACCATACAAAAACTTCCATAACTCCTCAGAAAGAATGAAGTTACAGATACGAGAAAAGAGAACCAAATCATTGACAATGCCTAACTGTTGTAACAATGCCTTATATGAAAATGCCTAACTGTTGTAACAAGTTAAAATATATTGAAATGATTGAAAAACCTCATTAGTGCTTATTCCCATACACACTTTCATCCTATAGTTTAACAGATAATTTGGGCTCTAGCCGACATGACTTCAAAACTATAAGCTCTATAACCTGAAATAACATTTTTTGCAAAATCATTCACTAAACCATCTGGCTATTTATAATTTTGGAACCAAATGAATGATCAAAACTTTTTTAAAATGTGGCTGTTGGCGGGTCCATTCTGGCCTACAAAAACTCTTTACTCCCAGTTCTAGCAAGTCAGTTAACTCTCCTCAGTATTTCCTTTCCCTTTCAAAGTTCCCTCTTCACCTCTGTTTTAAATGAACCAGTTAACATAGAGCATCAATTTTAATTAAATAGTCATTGCTTGAAGGCAAGCAAGCTGTCCTCCAAACCATTCTCTTGTCTAAGCCTCTTTCTGTGACAATCAGCTTCTAGTTATAATAGAAATAATCACAAATAGATATCTTGTGGTAGATTCATATAAATATCAATTAAATGTATCTGATGAAGTACAGATCGAAGCGGATGGATACATGGATGCGTTGGATCGAAATAAGACCCGGCGTGCAGGGCCCAAACAGTATTGGGCCTGAAATTCGGGTATTGGAGTGAGAATCGCGAACGGAGCCCCATTCTGCAACAGAAACGGCGAGATCTTCAAAATCCATTAGTTTACAATGGACTCCTTGTTTTTAGGCCAAATTCCATCGTTTAGGCCTCAAAAAAGCCATTTTTGTCATTTTTAGAAGATTCTTGTTTTTTTTATTTTTGGAATAAGTCAAGATTATTGAAGTCAGAATCGCATCCCATCAATTCTGCCTTCAATCCAGCATTCAATATTAGTAGTTTCTATGATTGGTAGGATTTTGCTAAGTTTTTGGTAAATCTCAAGATCTGTGAGATTTGGAGATAATCCCCTATTTATTTGATTGTAAGCAAGACATGGGGGAGATTACTAAAGGAGAAATAATATTGAAGTTTTTTTTTTCTATTGTTTTGGCATTCAGTTGAATCAACAAAACATTAGGTGTTCATTGTTCGTTCCTGGTATTATTCTTTGACAATAATCAACAGGTTTCGTCAAATATTGTGCTTTTGGAATCACCCTATCACGTTAGCTGCATTAGTATCTCTAAACAAGTTCTGTCACTATTACAAACAATGTGAGATACCAGTAAATTCTTTATGTAACAAACTAACTACATTTCTTTGTTCAACCCAGTAAATTCAACACAAACAAAACTACTTTTTCACTAACAAGATTGACTTGGGTTGAATTTACTTTCTCTTAGTTCGTGCCGAGCCCCTGGACAATGCTACTAAACCCCCAATAATGCTCCCTTCTTATAGGCATTTTATCAAACATGTAACATGCAAAAAAATCTACCAACAACCCAGAAGAACCCATGGCCCATTTCATTATTTTAATATCAAATGAATGATACAACAACACCTAGAAAAAGGAAAGAAAAATTTGTATTTTTATATAGAAAAAACATATACAAAAAAGTAAATCAGCCATAGATAGAGATAGAGTAAGAGGGAATGAGGAAATCAAATCCCTTAGATTCATTGACGTCAATCTGGTTTCCCTCATCCCCATCCATGGAAATCGAATATAAAAAAAATAAGGCAAAAATCCTTTTTTGTGCAAGCATCTTCCTTTCTACATTCTCCTAGAGGGTCTAGGCGAGAGGGTTGTTGGCAGACAGAGTGTCTGGGCGGGCTGGTTGCTGGGTGGGTGGAGGCAAGGACGGTGGGGGAAGATGGCGGATGCTAGGGCGGCTGGGGACAGGGCCGAGTGGAAGCACTTCTAGTGGGGAAGGGGGAGGAGGCTAGGGAGGGTGGGGAGACAAGGCAGGGTGGAAGCACTTTCGGCGGGGAAGGGGTCGCTGGCAGGCATAAAGAGAGATGCAGAGAGAGATCGTACCTTGGCTTGTTGCAGTTGCAAGAAGAAGACGACTCGGAAGAAGGCTACAGTTGCAAGAAGAAGACGATTCAGAAGAAAGCCTTGGCTTGCTGCAGTTGCAAGAAGAACAAGATTTTGCAAGAAGAAGACACTAGGAAGAAGGGTTTGCTTGCAGAGGGAGTATACAGTCGTCGTGGTTTTATAATGCTGGAAATTTTAGCGGGAGATCATATGGCCCACCAAAAATTAGGTTTAGTTCACCCAATATAATACTAGCTGCTAAAAATATTTCTTTAGCCCTAAAAGCATAGGCCGCTGCAAAAAGTTAGATGCTAAAAACTAAAAAAAATTAATTTCTACCAGAATTTTGCATCGTTACAATGGGATTTATATAGGTGGCCACTGCTACGGCTGTCACTAAAAGCTAATTAAAATTGACTTCCAGTGATGGCAGATTGGGATTTTTATTAACTTTTTAAGTGATGCTTACTGGCTCAAAATACAGGCCTTTTGTGTTTTTTTCAAGTTGAGTGGGGGCTTTTCTTATATATGAGTCCAATCCTCGATGAATAACCAGCATATATTTATAATGTATCGTCAAATTTCATTTTGAATGGAGGTCATCTCATTGTACAATTGAACACAAAAAAAAAAAAAAAAAGTTAATAAAACAATATTTTTTTAGCCATGGTTTTTTGTTTGGTCAATCTTACAGTGGTTCCAACTCAATTCTAAACTAAAAATTGGGATACCCCAAGAATAAATGTGTTTGGTAATTTTGAAGGACTCTGATTATCTATATATGGGCACGAGTGGGACACATCCAAATAAATTCCCAGCATACTCCGCTAGAAGCTATTGTAAGTGCCCCCAGAATAAAAAAAATAAAATGAAAAAGGCATAGAGTAGCAATTCTCTGTGACTTTTGCCAACACAGTCCAAATATGCATCGGAAATAAGACTTTTGCCAACACCAGTTTTTACTGCGTCGGCAAATAGTGTCGAGAAAGGTTTTCCACAGCTTTTTCCAACGCGGTCTTATTTGCATCTGTAAAGGTAGCAATTCATCGTGACTTTTGCCAATGCAAATTTTTACTGCGTCGGAAAATAGTGTCGGGAAATGTAAGTTTGTTATAGATGGGGCTTTGCCGACGCAACTCATGCGTTGACATTGGTGCGAATAAAAACTCAGAGCTTTCCCAACGCACAACTATGCGTCGCCAGTAGGCAAGATAATCGCCAACGCATTATTGCATTGCCATAAAAAACAAACGTGTTGGCAAAACTTTTCCTCTCTTTTTGGAGGATTCATTGTTGGCGCCAATGTGTTTTCCATAGCTTTTGCCAACGCGGTTTTACTTGCGACAGAAAAGTAGCAATTTTTGTGACTTTTGCCAACGCAGTCCAAATTTGCGTCGGAAATAAGACTTTTGCCAACACAAATTTTCACTGTGTCGGCAAATAGTGTCGGGAAAAGTGCAGTTTCTTGTAGTGAAAAAAGAGCAAGCATCAACATTTTTGTACGGGCATGCCAGATTTTCTATTCTACTTGGAATTTGAAATGGTGATCCGGAGATTCACTTTCACAAGTAGAAAGGAAATCAAAATTTCTTTTTCTAACTTTCCATTGCATATATATTTTAAAGAAAGAGACAGATTTAGAATGCCGTGAAAGGCAATTTTGTTTAGTTTGCCATGAAAGGCAGTTTTGTGCCGTAGGACGCAATTTTACCATGGAAGGCGATTTACAAATCTTATCAATAGTGAAAGACAAGAATTGTGATTTTTTTGTCTCTTTTAAAATATACAAAATATAATAGAGAAGAAAGAAAGAGGGATTTGACTTCTCAAAAGATTGTGGGGACTCGTTTAGATCAACGGTCGCGAATCATGTATGGACTCCGTCGTCGTCCTTCAGATGAGAACACTTGATGCTTTAGTTTACTTGAGTTGGCTTCGACTTCGGATTTTTAGAGGACAAAGACCAAGGGAAGGTCCTATATCCAATAAAAAACCAAGTAGACGGGCTGAAAAGCCGCATCTAGGCCATGTTGGATAGAAGAAGAGGGGAAACCTTGGGGGGTGGCCCCCCAAGGGACTTCGATCACCTTGTAGTGCTTGCAGCAAAGTTTCATCAGGGCAAGAGAGCTTCTTTTCGTGCAGAGATTTCTAGGACAATTTCTTCATAACTCTTCAGATGATTTTTTCGGACCCTTTCCCTTTGGAATGACCGCCTACTTATAGGCTTTTGGTGGCCATTAGGAAGGTTTATGGGCATTAATGGGATTAATCCTCCATGATGGGAGGAGTTACAAGATTTAATTTCATAATTTTGTAGCTCCTTTTTCTTGGATTCTGATTGGCCGATGGAGAATAATGTACATTTAATCTCCATGATGATGAGAGTTTCATGAATAATTACCATGAATAATCTCCATAATGATAGGAGTTACATGGTTAATTGCCATGATTAATTGGACTTGTAACTCCCATTTGCTTGCTTCTGATTGGGCCGTCCAAAATAATGAGTTAATGACCCTAATAAGTTGTCATAAAAAGGTCAATTAATAGCATTAATTGGTCGCCAAGTCGCTTGAAGAGTCGCGGGCCGCGCTGCGTCTTTTGGAATTCTTTTTGCGATGATCATCAATGGATCCGCATGTCATTTGATGTCAGATGACGATGCAAATTCAGACATTGGTTGACACCAATGGGCCGGCAACATCTGTCCAGTCGATTTCACGATCGGTCAGGCAGAAAGTGTACTTTCTTGGTCGGCCGGTTGGTGGTTTTGGAGTGTCCGATGATGATCAAATGATTTCGATGGAGGATCCGTGATGTTGACGAAGATCGACGGATATTATGCCTCAAAAATCAGAATTTGAGAAAATCACAAAGGCCAATCATCGCAAAACGTGAAAAGAATCTGAAAAACGAACGTTTTGGCAGAAATCCGGCGACCCGGACTTCCAGGGTGGCCGGCGACCTTGGGCCATGGTCTCCAGCAACCATGGGGCTTTGGCCCCCTTTTCGGTTGCCGTTTCTTCGTGGTTTTTCGGTCTTTTTCGCTTCTGTTTTCTCCTGTTTTTTTCTTTGACATTTATCCTCATTTATTAGCTTGATTACACTGAAGAAAACCCATCGAGAAGTCGTGCAAATCAGAGCACAAAGTTTTCTATTTTTGGAAATGCCAAGGATTTTGTAGCCGATTTTCCGCCAAGAGTTGAAACTAGGTCAGACGATGTCGGAATGACCTAAAATTTGAGGTGAAGCTTTTTGAGCATTAGATAGGACCAACCATGGGCTTTTATTTGAGTTTTGAAGCCATTTGTGGTCCCGTCAATGCTAGACTTGATTTCATCGTGCAGAAGATGTCGAGCTTCGATGTGCGGTCAATCGATGCCTGATTGACCTGAAATTTGATAGGGAGCCTATTGGAGTCATTTTGAGATGATCCATTGGCTCCGATTTGGATGCCTTGGTCCTGGGGAGCTCCGCCACCGGTAGGCTTGATTTTGCTTCGGAGCGTCAAGGCCGGGTCAAACGTTGTCGGAGTGACCTAAAATTTGACGTGTAGCCCTTTGGAAGCATGTAGAAGCTACTCATGTGCTTTGTTTGATGAGTGGCGGCATCGGAGGGTCTCGCCACTGGGAGGCTTGATTTCGTCGTTCGAAAGTTGATGGTAGGTCAAATGGCGTCAGTTTGACTTGAAATTTGACATGGAGCCTTTTGGACGTATTTTGAGATCATCCATAGGCCCTGATCGAAGATTTGATGTCTTCGTCACTGTTGCCGCCGGGAGCTCTCGCTTAGCTGTTGGAGGATTGAAATTAGGCCAAATGGTGTTGAAATGGTCCGAAACTTCATGTGTACCTCCTTTTCGGCTATTTTGAAGGATCTTACAGTTTTTGTTTGATTCTGACAAGATCTGAAGCTCGAAGTAGTTTTACCTGTTTGTAGTAGGATGTGGCTCCATGTAGCTTTTGATGTTGAGAAGGCAAAGTGACATTTTTGGTGTCAACAAATGCCCCCTCGAAGTACAGGGGCGAATTGCACAGCTTTTGTAGTTGATGTGCCTCGAAGAACACTTTGAAGGAGAACTTCTGACTTGGCCAAGAGTCTCTGAGCATTTTTCTTGATAGAGTAGCCTTTTGAGTTTCCAAGGGAATTTTATGGCAGTGAGAGAGATCACATACCATCTCAAGGCAAAATTTTGAAAAAGGCACTTGGATTGGGTTTTTGGATTTTGGATTTTTCCTTTTTGACCTTGTGAACCTAAAGGCTTTGTGTGGCGAATCAGGCGGTCAAGAAGGTTTTTGGTTTTTGACCTTATGACCTAACAAGCTGTATGTGGTAGGTTAGGGGGTCAGATTTTGGATTTTGATTTTTAGTCTTGTGACCTAACAAGTTGTATGTGGCAAGTTAGGGGACCGGGATTTTGTTTTGGTTTTGGCCTTGTGACCCAACAAGCTGTATGTGGCGAGTTAGGGGACCATGGTTTGGTTTGTCACTTTTGGGACAATTTTGGGTCTATTGAAGTGGTTTGGGGAATGTCAATTTCAAGGTTTTGGCTTAATTTGGTTCATGAGGTGGGATGGTTTGATTTTTTTTTTTTTGAAACTCATGAGGCTTGGAGTTTTTTTTTGTATGGTCCAATCAACTCAAAGGAGGCATGGAACCATTTTTGTATGCTCTTGCTAAGAGGGATTTTGACTAAAAGCCACTTTTAGTGCCTAGGTGGTCAAACCTGGCTCATGTGGGCTAGCCCATGTGACCTTAAGCTTTAAATATGGCTTAGATCTCATGTGGTGTCATTTTTGTAAAGAATATCTAAAAATATCTCTTTTTGGTAGAGAATATCTAAAAATATTCTTACTTGGAGAGAATCTCTCAAGTTTCCTTGATTTTGGGAGAGATTTTCTCAAAGTATCTTTCTTTGGGAGAAAGTTTCTCATAATCCCTCTCTTTTTGGAGAAAATTTCTCAAAAGATCTCCTCATTGGGAAAGAATATCCCATGATCCTTTTCTTTTAGGAAGTTTGCTAATTTGTAGGACTTACCTCCTTTTTTTTCTCCTCCTTTCCTCTTTTGGTTTGCTCTCTTCTATAAAAGCAAGGGGAGGTTGGATCTCTTGCTCCTATTGCCTTCTTTTTGCAAAAGTCTTCAAGAGTGCTCCAAGATCAACAATTCTCCTTCTTCTTCAAGGATTTTCAAGCTCTTTCTTCTTCTTCTCCATCAATGGCTTCAAGTAAGTTTCTTTTTTTTCTTAAGAAACCCCATGTAGGAATAGAAAAAGGTTTTCTTTCTTTTCTTTTTCTTTCTCCTCTTTTTTTTTCTTTTTCACGTGCATTCTTTTTCTTTTTTTCTTCTTTTTTTTTCTATCTCCTTTTTTTGTGGCCGTACGGCCACGTGGACTGTGGGTGATTTTTTTTTTTTTTTTTTGTTGTTTGAAAAAAGAAACTTTCTTCCTCTCTTCTTTCCATTTTCTTTTTCGGATTTCGATACGCACATGGATGACAACTTTCCTTCTATGCATTTTTTTCTTTTTAGAAAATAGAATTGGAAGTATGATAGTGCACACCTGGAAATCTTTTCGCAAGTCCTAGGATTTGGAGCTCGCAGCAATGTTGAGCCCTTCTTGGTCTTGCGGGGATTTTCTGAGGAGCTTTGTAAGTTTTGGATTCTGGAGCTCGTAGCAATGTTGAGCCCTATTCTAGTCTTGCGGATATTTGAGAAGATTTGCTTTGATCTCGCAGCAATGTTTGAGTTCAACCCTTATTCGAGAATTTTCCATTGATCATGAGCTTGCAGCGATGTTGAGCCCATCTTCATGCTCCTATTTCTTTCGGGGTGTTTTCCTTTTCTTTGGAATTGCCCCGGAACCATGCCAAAATTTCGCTAGAATTTTTTAGCAAAATTCTGTCATTTTGATGATTGATTTTTTCTCTTTCCATCCTTTGTAGGTAGTTCCTCTAGAACGAACAAGGGTAAGGAGCCGGTCACTGATGCGCCTCACCGTTCTACCAGATCCTCTAATGTGGCCGTACAGCAGGCCTAGGAGGAGGTCCAGTATGTTGAAAGGAACTTGGAAGAGTGCGACTCGCTCAACCGAGATGAGATGAGGCAACGTTTGATTGCCTTCAAGGGTGAGGAGTTTTATAAGATTATGGTAAGCAACTGTCCCTGGGTCACGGACGATCAGAGCATTATGCCCAAGCCTACCTTCTTCTTTGGTGATGTCGTCCCTGACTATTCAACATACCAAAGGAGATGTTTTCAGTTCTCTTTCATAGTTGATGGTGAGAAGAGAACTATTTCTACCCGGTCGACCTTCGATCGGACTATCTCAATCATGAGCCTTTCCTCCACATGCTCGAAGAGGGAAAATCCTCCAAGCTGGGTGAAGAGGACAAATGTGATCAAGACCGGGGTTTTTGTTGGCGGCCCTTCTGGTTTTGCAGAGAAGTCGCCTGCCCGTATGGACATTTTGATGCCGGCCAGCAGCTACCAAGGTTTAGACCATCCTTCGGTCGATTTGAGACCGGGGGACCTTGGCATTTTCAAGGGCGATGGCAGTAATTGGGTGAAGCCTTTTTGACTTTGCGGCCGTTTTAGTGCTGACTCTAGCTGAGAGTCGTGGACTGAACACATCCTGTAGGTCGGTGATGCCATTCTGAAGGAGGCCAAGATTTTAGACACGGTTCGCGCTTTTTGGCAAACCGTGGTTTTTTCCGATGAGGCCTTCATGGCCATGCCAGAGTCGTTCCTTCCACAAACCAACACCTTCGTTGTCACGAACGGTGAAATTGGTTTTTTTTTTTAAGGAACTGAGCGCCAGCACTGGGCTGCCTATCCTTGGCAATCTCTATGAGGAGTTTATGCCTATTGACAGCGTCCTTAAGGAACAGTCTGAGGAGTTCTAGCTTTTGTACTTTCAGCTCGTCGGCTTCTACGATTTTTTGAAGGAGAAGGAGGGCTCGAAAGTCCGATGTAGCAGTTGGAAGAGTGGTAGCGTTTTGTCTTCCAACTTCTTTGACAGAGGGGAGTCTTCTGAGAGTACGACCAAGGAAGCTAGGGCTAAGAACCCGGATTCGAAGAAGATCTCCGCCATGCGAGAAAATTTGAAGTAGCTTTTCGCAAGCACAGACGCCATTCATTCTGACATTGCGCTGTGGAGAGATCTCGCTGTTTACCTCACTTATTGGCTGGGTGAGGCTGTTTTTGCTGGAGGAGATGGTACGCACATCAGGCCGCACTGTATTTCTCCGGCTTGTTAGATGGCGTTTGGAGAGCGGCTTGCTTTGGTGCCTGCTCTTTACTCCTATTTATGCACTAAACTACAAGCTGCTGCTTTCCTGGTTCGGCTTGGGCTTCCCATGAATAGGGCATTTTCAGGCCACATTTTCTATTCGTGGTATGTATACCACTGTCCCAGTTTCCACTGATTGGGTGTTGCACAGGACGATGACCTGTTTATGATTTGGTTGGCTAGAGGGAAGCCTGTTTCCGAATCTCTTTTATCTGCCCGTTTGAGGATCCGACGATTCTAGGACGTCAAGATGGGGCAGTCTTCAGTGAAGCTTTCTCCGGGCTTGCGGAAGAAGGCTTTTGATTTTGGTGTCTCTCGAGATTCCACCAGGGCAGGGTCGGGGAGACACTATTCTTTGACAAATGCGGAGAGGAGTTGGCTTTTTAACATACGTGTCGGCACGATGGTGTACCGTAGACATCTTTTTGTCGACATCCAGTCGTATGTTCCCTCGCGTTTTGCCATGCAGTTGGGCTTCTCCCAAGGCGTTGTTGGAGCGCCTTTGAGCAAGGTGAAGCGTTTTGGAAGTCTGCAGGATGGTAGAAATGCATGGGCCTTTTATAGCGTGGAAGACACTACCACCATGATTCCTTATCCTGAGTTGCCCACTTTCCGGATTGCTGGATTCACGAAAAGGTTCGTGGAGAGCCTTTCAGTGTACCGGGGACTCTCCAAGAAGGAGCTTGATGTAAAGTAGTCTTCCGGGAAGAGTCTTGGGAAGTCAAATTGTGTCCGCCGAGAAGAAGTTCTGGCTTTCCTTTCTGGAGAAAAGCACAGAACAAGCTTTCTCAAGGAACAGAACGTCATCAGATTGGGAGCTGCAAAAGAGATACCTGGTGAGGTCTTGGAACAGCTTGCCGAGGAGGAGGCTGAGGTCGCTGCTTGGATACAAGCTGAGCGAACAAAGGCTTCCATGGAGTCTACCGGCAAGAGCAAACCATCTGGTGAGGACTCTAGCGAGATGCCAGATTTTGATGGCGGGGCGGGTTCTTCCAGTAATTCGTCCCGTAGGAGAAAGAGGAGGAGAGGACAGCGCCGAAGTCAGAGACGGCACGAAAACTCTCTTGATCTGGAAATTCCTTCCACCATCATGAGGAGGCATAAGGGGATGATGATGAGCCTCCAAAGAAGAGAAGCTGGGGAGAAAAGATCGGTAGTGATGGTATGACCCTTCTTCTCTCTTTTTCTGCTTCTTTCTTTTTATGAGACTTTTGTTTTTGATCTACTGCTTTTCTTTCTTTTGGCAGAAGATGATGATTTGATGATGCCTGAGGTTCCGGCAGATGAGGCGGTGACGGATCCGATTGCGGCATCTGAGGAAGAACCCAGAGACTCTGAAGTAGACCCAGAATCTCCACCTGGTATGATTTTCATTTTTCTTTTTGTTTTTCTTTACCGCCACTTGTTGACATATATTTTTTTTTCTTGCCAGCTGACTTGCCAGAAGATTCCGCCGACTTTGAGCCATCCATGGATGCAACTTTTGACGATGCTTTAGATGAGCTCGTGGAGGCAGAAAGCATTACACCAGTCATCGAAAAAGGTACTTTGTAGTGATAATCTTGATTTTGTTTTTTTTATTTTTGACAAAATCATATTCATACCTTTTTTATTTTTCATTGGCAGGTTGTCAGGTGACAGAAGAAGTTCCTCTATTTTTCTCAGAGCTAGAGCAGGGGGTGTCCGCGGCTGATCCAGGAGTAAGGGCTTCTTCCACCAGTTTTGATGAGACAGAGGTGAGTCTGCCTGCTGATATTCCTTCTTCAACAGCTCCGGTTGGAAAGAGCTTCTTGATTACTCTTCCAATGGTGCCTGACATGGGCAGTCGACCAACGGAGCATGGCGAGTCTTCATCTGAGCCATCCCGTCAGTTTGCGAGGAAGGTGTTGAAGAGAGTCTTGAGCTCATGGATCGAATCTCTTTCTTCTGGCCATTTGGATGCTGGTTTCAGCATGGTTAATGTAAGACCCCGCCCCGAGAGTTTCCTTTTAGTGTTAATTAAGACGCGTTTTAGCTATAAGTGAGATTAGTGGAAATGGGTTAAATCTGGATTAGAATAGCTTTTTAATAGCTTTGAATTACTTTGGGAACTCTTTTGATCTAGTGGGGCCCTTTGGGGGTTCCTTGTATTGTGTTTTGATAAGTTTTGGGATTTATTCAATAATTCCGGAAATCTGTAATTTGCTCCGTTTAATGTATTTTATGATTCCCGACAACTTTCGTATTTGTTCCGTTTCCATTCGAAACCTCTAAACCCTACTTTGCCATTGGTAGCCGACCCAGATGCGGTTAGAAACACAGAATGCTGTGTTTTGACAGACGAACCGCGGTCAGCCCCGCGGTCATCTCGCGGCTAACCGCTAACCAAAAACCCTGTAACCGTCAGGTAGCCGAGATGCGCGGTTAGAAACACAGAATGCTATATTTTAGCAGGGTGAACCGCGGTTAGCCAGCGGCTAACCGCCGATCACCTCGGCGGCTAACCGCCAGCTAACCGACTAGTGACCGAATTTCACCCAGAATTCCTAAGTCGTTTCTATTATTTTCAGATATGGTATTTAAAGGTTTGGATGGGTTGTTCTAATGCCCAACCACCTTGGAAAGACCCAGGGGATGACATAAGGAGATTGACTTAGAAAGAAACACCATTTCGAAAAGGTATTGGGACTTTTGGATTCATCAACTTGCATAAGGAAACTTGGTATGTCCTATATCATTCGAGTATCACACTAAGGGTAATAATAGACATACAAGATCCTTACACATGTTGTTTGAATACGGATGCCACAATATATAGTCCCTAATGGTATAAGGATTCATTGCATTGTTTTACTCAGATTATATGTATAATTACCCGATCCTACTGGTTTTATCTCAAATTCTGATTTATACACCTGATATGTCCTGCCAGCCCCGTTTATGCATGAACAGATAATGATACGAAATGTGTGCTTACGAGCACCATGCCCCGCCTGCCCGAGTGTTTTATACTGATATAGTTTGTATATGTTTTGATTTCTCTTGTAACCTATGAGTCGGCACCACTAAGCTTGGACGTCCTTGTCGGTCTGATCAACTGACTTGGGCCTCCCCCTTGTGCTCCCACCAGTTGCAACTTGGATCCTGTCCTGTCCCGTTACCCGGTTCCGCGGCCGTGGTCTTGTCTAGCTATATGTATATGTATATAATGTTGGTTCTCGTCACTTCGTGTGTTCGAGCCCAACGCACTGAATGTGCTCTCATCACCTTAGTGATAGAGAGGATTTAGCTTTAGTGTGGTTGCCATCTAGTCAGTTCCTGTACCTTGAATACCCCACATGATTTATATTGCTACTTTAAATGAACCATGCATCCTGTTTTATGACAGTTATCGTTTTAATAAGTTTTCGTTATGTCTAAGATGTGCTTTGATTTCTTTCTTGGTATTATCTATTCACCCACCTGCCAGACCGTCGTGTCTGACCCATTTTTGTGGTACTCAGGTCCAGCTCCCGTTATTGCCTTTGAGGAGGAGCCAGAGGAGGCGGTCGATGAACCGCAACGATTAGTGGAGTGGCAAGCTGACAATGTCATGTAGACATTTGGTTTAGCTTTGAGCTGCGAACATTTTGGGGAGATTATATAATGATACATGATTTATACTTTTGGATGTACTGGCCTTTGTTGGCCATTATTTTTGGAGAATGTTAATTTAACTTGATCTTTTGTTTAAACTCTTGGGAATGCTAATGAGATCATTGCTCACTCTGACATCATGTCATACTTGTGTATTATCAGTCTCATATAATGAGAATGGATTAAGAGTTTGATTTGCTACACGCTTCTGCACCAATGTAAATGTTCCATGAGTGTATGTGGAATCCTCACCGCGGAAACCTGTGGGAAATTAAGGAAATGTATAATCAGTATTAAGGGTAGTTTATTACCCCATCTACACCACCGTCGCGGGCCCGGATCTCGGTCCGGGGTCACGACAGTTAAGCATGTGCAGGACATTCTTGCTGATAGCGAAGAAGTCGGTCTGGACATTACAGATGTCAAGGCTTTTGTTGATGAAGTCATCACTCTAGGCAACAAGTGGAATGATACCAAGAGCTTTCCAAATGATGACTTCGTCAATGAGATGTTTTTGAAGCCTTCCAGCGAGGTCAAATCTAAACTGAATGAGATCTCGTGGACTCGGAAGCAGCTCGTTCGGGAGAGGTACGTCACTGAGTTTGCTATTATTGAGCTGACACAGGACCAGCACCGTCTTGATAGGGAGGTCATTGAAGCCAGACAGCACCTTGAGCTATTGGAAGAGCAGGCCGCTGCCAAGTGGGCTGCTACTTTGAAAGCTCGCGATAGAGAGAGGGTTCTCATTCGCCTGGTTGAGGAGGTCGAAAGCAATCTACAGAGGAAGACTCGGGAATATGAACAATGGCAGATTCTCTGGGAAGAGCTTCCTCGTGCTGAAGATGGATTATGACGGCCTACCGCATTTTATGGGAAGATTCTGAAGAAACGCGGCCTGGAAGCTTTGGAGGCTAAGGCCAGGAGTTTGCTTGAGGAGTTAAGTCTTTGGCTGAAGACCATGTCGGACTAGCCTCCTGATTTGTAACAAACTTTTTCTTATTTTCTTTTGGTACCTCCATGTATAACATTTTTGGCACCCTTTTTTTTTTTGTATTCCCTCGTTTCACTTAAATTCTCTTTTTTTTTATGAAAGTAAGTAAAAGTTGGATGGGAATGTTTGTTTGAAAATTTGATCAAAAGGTTGTCATTTTGTGAAAATCTTTTGTCAAATGGTTGTTTTGGGCATGAAAGCCAGATTTTGCGGCAAAAAGCCTGATTTTTGAAATGGCATGAAAGCCGAATTTTGGTGGCATGAGAGCCAAAATTTTATTTGTGGCATGGAAGCCGGTTTTTGGCATGAGAGCCGATTTTTGTGGCGTGAAAGCCAAGTTTTGGTTTAGTGGCATGAGAGCCAAAATTTTGTGTTTTTTTTTTTTTTTTTGGCATGAGAGCCAGATTTTGTGGCGTGAGAGCCAAAATTTTTTTTGTGGCATGGGAGCCAAGTTTTGTGGCATAGAAGCTGATTTTTGTTTGTTTAGAGTGAAAACCAGATTTTGTGGCATATAAGCCGATTTTTTTTTTATAAGCCGATTTTTTTTTTTTAAACCAAGTTTTGTTTTGTTGGCATGGAAACCAGATTTTTTATTTTTGGCATGAAAGCCAGGTTTTTGTTTTGTTGGTGTGGAAGCCAGATTTTTGGTTTTAAAAAATGCAAGTATCGACCAAGAGCCACCTCCCTGCTGAATGGTATTGCAAGTATCGATGGAATGTCGATTCCTTGCTCATACGGTTGCGAGTATCGATGGAATATCACTTCCTCGTGGATTTGGGTGCAAGTATCGACTGAATGTTGCTTCCTTGTTTTTTTCTTAAAAATTTGGTTTTATGGGTATCGATGGAATGTCACCTCCCCACGATTTTTGAAATTTGAGATTTTTTCGAACCTTTGTTTTTTGTTTTGAAATTTAGGTTGTGGATATCAACTGAAACGGTGTGTCCCCACGATTTTTGAAATCTTGCAAGTATTGACGAGGTGTCACTTCCTTGCGATTTGAGGTTTTGGAAGTATCGAATGGGGTTCGCATCCTTCTGATTTTTGGGTTTTGTGTGAGTATCGACGAAACGTCGCTTCCCCAGGGTTTTTTGAAAAACCATTTTTTTGTTTAAAGACAAGAGGGTCATAAATTTTGACTCAAAACCATTTTTGGTGGTAAAAGTCGGGGTGGACTAGGGTGGAAATTCCTGAGTCCTGATTTTTGTTTCAAACCATGAATTTTAGGTTCAAGGATCGAAAGTTTTGGTCAAGTTAGGGACGAGGCTCCTAAACTTGGATTTTGGGTTTGATTTTGTTTTTTTTTTGTTTTGAACAATGAAACATTGAAAGTAAACATTGTTTTGGGTTTTTTTTTTTTTTTTTAGAAATTTCAATTTAAGGATGAAAACTCTAAAAGGGGTAGGTTTGACGAGCAAGTACCTAGGAATAGGCTTTGGCCATGCAGGCATCGCTCTGACTCGATGTAGGAAGTCTTCAAGAGTAGTACAGCTTAAAGAACTTGCCATTGATGGGAAACATACATCTGTCACCCTCCATATTTAGAAGAGCACATACACCATTGGAGAAGGCTTTGTCGATGATGAAGGGTCCCTCCCATTTTGGTTCGAATTTGCCTTTGGATTTGTGGGCAAAAACCACTGGCCTTTTCACCGAAAGAACCAAGTCACCCTTTTTGTGGCACGCTGCCTGACCTTCTTGTCAAAAGATCCTGCCATGCGTGCATGGTAAAGCTCAACGCTTTGTAGAGTTTCGAGCCGTCTTTCATCAAGATTATCCAGTTCTTGGAGTCTCAATTTGACATTGCTTTCTTGCGTCATTTCATTTTGTAGAGATACCCTTAAAGAAGGAATTTGTACCTCTAGAGGAACAATTGCTTCACATCCATAGACCAAGGAGAATGGTGTGCTATGGGTTGGTCCTCGAACGGTAGTCCGGTAGGCCCATAAAGCTTTAGGCAGTTTGTCGCTCCAGTCTCTTTTGTGACTAGAGACCATTTTCTTAAGGATTTTACAGAGTGTCTTGTTGAAGGCTTCTGCTAGTCCATTCACTGCCGGGTTATACGGAGTTGAAGGACAACTTTGGATTTTATATTTGTCGCAGAACCTGTAGAATCTGTGATCCCGGAATTATGGTCCGTTATCATGGACGAATCTTTTAGGTATGTCGAAGCGACAAATGATGTTGGTTCGTAAGAATTGAAGGACTGACGAGGTCTTCATTTCACTTAACGCAAATGCTTCTGACCACTTGGAGAAATAATCCTAGCAGTGAAGATGAAGCGATGACCTTTGCTTGACGGGGGAGAGATAGGACCTATGATGTCCATACCCCAGGCTTCAAAGGGCCATGAGATCGCTGTAGGATGTAGCCATTATGGAGGCATGTATACATAATCTCCATGAATTTGGCATTGTTGGCAACGTTTAGAAAATTGCACTGTGTTAGCCACCAGGGTAGGCCAATAGTAACCAAACCTTTTTATCTGATCGTAGAGCTTAGGACCAGCCTGATGGGCTCCACAAAGACCAGCATGAACTTCTTTTAGAGTTTCCTCCTCCTCTTGTTGTGACAAGCAGCGTAGAAGTACTCTATTGAAGGATTTTCTGTAAAGCATTTTGGAGGGAATATCCAAATGAATGTTTGGGGCTTGTCTATGGATACTTACTTGCTCTTTTGGATCTTCAGGTAGGATTCTGAGCATAATATAATCAATGAACGGATCCCTCCAGTCGCCAATCGGAGGTTTAAGGATGGAAATCCGACTTTTGACCACTCGGTGGCATTTAACAACTGCTTGGTGTGTGTTGAGAGGAGGGAGGATCCTTCTTTGACACACTGTAATTTGCATGCTTTCCCTTTCTTGGATTGCCATAGATGCAGCAAGTCCAGCCAGGGCATCTGCACGGATGTTTTCACCTCTGCGGATGTGGGTGATATGACAGATGTCAAACCTTTGACGGAGCGATTGTGCCTTGTTGTAGTAAGGCAACAGATTAGGCTTCCTGATTTCATATTTCTGATTCATCTGGTTGACGAACAGTTGGGTGTCCCTAAATGCTTCCAGCATGGTAATGCCGGATTCGAGAGCGAGTTCCAATCCTATGATCAGAGCTTGGTACTCAGCTGCATTGTTTGAACATGGTTCTAGTAGCGAAAATGCGTGTGGAATCATGTATTTGTCGGGGCTAACAAAGAGAATGCCAATTCCCGATATTAGCTTTCCTTTTTCATTTGTCCTGGTTGCACCGTCAAAGTACATGTTCCAGGAGGCATTTGGTGAGGAAGTCTCCACGCTGTAGACAGGTTCGTCTGGGAGATCATCCTTGAGCGGAGAATCCTTAGGCAGTGGATGCTCTACAAGAAAGTTTGCCAGAGCTTGGTCTTTGATTGCTTTCTGTGGTACATAGCTAATATCAAATTGTGACAGAAGGATGGACCATTTTGCCAGCCAGGCATTGAGAGAACCTTCTTTCGTGACAAGGACCTTTAGGAGATTGATCTTCTATATCAGGTATACTGTGTTTTACAGCAAAGATGGACCCAGATGTGTGGCTCAGTTTGCTAGGTGGGATACCCAGCTCTTCGAGTGCCGTAGTAGAGATGAGGTTGAGTGCAGACCCTCGGTCGATCTGGACTATGTGTATCGGCATCTCTTTGATGTACCCCGTGAAGCACAAGGGTCGGTTGTGCTTCGTCTCGCCTAGCAAGAGGTCTTCCTTATTAAAGGCGATGGTAGCATTTGCGGCTTTTTGGACTGAAAGGCATTCAGTGTAAGGTTCCCCACCTTCTTTCTTTTCTCCCTTTGAGGAGGTTTTTGACTTTTTGACTAATATGCATGGCATAATATAAATAACTACCATTTTATTTGAATTTGTTAGTTGTTTATTTTGTCTTAAATGTTCTACTTATAGCATTTTTCTTATTACGCAGGAATTGGAAGGAGCTGAGAATATTTGAGCTTAATTCGAAGAGGTTTAAAGCTAAAACCTCATTTGGGAAAAGTTATACAAAAAGAGCATATAGGCTTGTTGGAGGATAGTTGGAATTTCAAGTTAAAGGTCATGAGTTCAAGACTTGGCACAATCAGCTTTTATTTTTGTGAAGACCGAATTTGGTGGCCCCCACCATATCTAATGCTTGATAATGGTTGCTAAAACTTAGCAATCAACTTTGCATGAAATGGAAGGAATCTCATGGACATCAATAAGAAAGTTATTGTTTAGCAAGTGATCTAATCATAAAGGAAAGAAGATTTTCGGAATTGTAGCCATCCTGCGCAAGCTTTACTATTTTGACCATAACTTGTGACTCAAGACTCCGATTAAGGCAAAGTTAGATGCGTTGGAAAGAGAACTCAAAGGAGAGGAATATGATATCTCACGAGGATCTCCCAATTCTGACGTTTTGGGGGTCAAAACAGGCTATCAAGTGGAGGAATATGAGGGATGATGAATTTGAGTGATTTCTCTTTCTTTTTCTTCTTGTATTTTTCTTCTTTTTAAGGGGAGGCTCTCTTTTGCTCTAGTGTGAATTTTTAGTTTTCTTCAATCTTTGTTAGAAATTGAGGGTGGAGATTGAGTGGTGTAATAGACAACTTGAATGCTTTCAATAATGACAATTTGCTTCATTGTTATTGTTTGTTCTACAATGCTTGGCTAATCCGTGGATTATGGTGGAGGAGGAAATCAAAACCGGTGAGTTCGTTCCTTATTATTCTTCTATGTCTTTCCCTCATTATGCTTATAGGTTCTCCTTCATGAATGTTATTCAACTTCTGGTTTTGTAAAGGTTATTTGGAATGTCTTTTACTTTTTATGCTTGATCTTGACATATCATGTTTAGGTTAAATTCCTTTAATGGTTTGTGCTTGATCTTGATAAATAGTTATTAGAGTTTCAACATATTGAAGTGAAGGGAATCTTAGGCACTATTTAGATAATTGGATTTTTCTCAAGAAAAAGGGTTTTCAAAGCTAAATCTTCTGATCCAAGGCAATTGTTTGCACATTGGATTGAGTTTTATTAGGAAAAGACTATGAAGTAATTTTGGAATGACTGATCTCTCTTTCTCTGATCAAGTTTGTGTTTAGATTTCTTTTGATATCAGTTTAGTTATTAGTTCTTTGATTAATTGTGGTTTTAAAATCTCTAGTGTGAAAACTGATTAAGGATTTTTGGATCTTGTTTTTACAAATCTCTGTGGATCGACCCGTATTTGCCATTATCTACTTAATAGAAATTTGTGCGATTCCGGTTAACTATTTTGAGCACATCAAAATTTGGCGCCGTTGCCGGGGATTTGTTCTTGAAAATTGTTTCAAAAATCTGATTTCTGATTGTTACTCTAGTTCAGTTTAGGATTTTATTTTATTACTTTTTTTTTGTGAATTCCTTTTAGGATTTTAACTAATTAGCATTTTTTTTTCTTTTTACACTTTGGTATTGTTGATTTTGCAGGATTGAAAAAAAAGAAAAAGGAAAAAACAGGAGCATTTGTAGCAAGGAGTTACCAGACTTGGAGCACAAAGAATCTTCGATTAAGTTGCCAAAAAAGAAAAATAATAATAAAGAGAAGAATCTTGCAAAGAAAGCACTCAAAGCGGGAAAGAAATTTTAGTTTTAGTAGTAGTGTCTTTTTTTTTTAGATCCATTGTAGTAGGACTTTCAAAGTGTAATAATTTTAATTATTTTTAAATTCTGGGAAGGCCCAAATTGTAATAGTTAGGGGCAGGAAAGGACGACAGTTGGACAATACTATCTCTGCACCTCGGGTTGGTACACTGGGTCTAGGTATCAGTGGCCCGAGTCGACTCAACCAGATCTTCCCCCATCTTGAGTGGGAGGTGAGTACTGAAACCTTACCCACGCCTCTTCAGTAGGTGGGTTAAAAGTGTGATTGATTGAATGTACACATTGATTAAATTGGAATCACACACTTAGTAAGGGCAATCATACCCCCAACAAGATAAGGATTGGATTTCATCACCATTTCCTTGCCCATAGGAATTTATTTTCCTCACTACTTAGGGATCCTTAGCCTTTAATAAAATTTGAGTAGAAACGTGACCTTAGGTCCCGAGCTCATTAGGAGAAGACCATGAAAGGTTGTATCATTTGCACTCCTTGACAAAAATCGGTGCCTAGAATAGCCTTGTCCCTTAAAGGAGACAGTTCATCTGTTCTAGGAGTTTGGTATTTAAGCGGAACCTTTGCCACGAGCATCGTGATCCCACCAATCTCCTAGGGGCTTGCCTGGCCGACTACGTTTCATAGAACCGGTTTGGAGGCCTGGGTGTACTCTTCACAGTTAGGAGCTGTCTAGTTAACATAGGCTAGCCCATTAGATTATTGGTGTGTTATCATTAAGGTGTGCTTCCTTAAAAATAAAAAAAAAATAAAAAAAAAAAACAAAATTAAGGTCTGCTTGGTTTATGCAAACTTGGACACGTGAGAGAGGTCGTCTAGCCCGAATTGAATTATTTGAGGTACCCATCACGTTTGTAGAAAGTTTCTCAATTGATCCGAAAATGGAAAACCGAGAGAGAACTCTGAATGAGATGTTCGCACCCG
Organism: Persea americana; assembly: GCA_029852735.1. NCBI lineage: Eukaryota > Viridiplantae > Streptophyta > Magnoliopsida > Laurales > Lauraceae > Persea > Persea americana. The sequence goes on from CM056817.1 coordinate 22,109,521, forward strand.
CCTTTGCTACCCCACCCACTTGCATAGTTCTACCTGCAACCACTGCAACCCAGTTTGAGATTAGAGCTGCTACCATTAACATGCTTCCTAAGTTCCATGGTTTTGAAAGTGAGCAACCGTACATCCATTTGAACAAATTTCTGACAATTTGTCAGACATTTAAAAACCAGAACTTAGATGAAGAAAATGTCAAGTTAAGGCCCTTTCCCCTATCCTTAGAAGACCATGCTGCGGCATGGTTGAATTCTCTTGCTCCTAATTCCATAACAACATGGGATGGGTTGTCAAAGAAATTCATGGCAAAATTTTACCCAATGGCCAAGACAGAGAAAATGAAGGATGCCATTAGGAACTTTAGGGGACGGCCTGACGAAGAGTTTTCTCAAACTTGGGAAAGGTTTCATGACCTTCTTGTCAAATGCCCACACCACGGGCTTCACAAGGCCCAGTTGGTCCATTTCTTCTATAGAGGACTAACCACTGCACAACGTACCTTGATTGAGTCTATGCACAAATGGAAATTTATGAATCAGACTCCCAATCAAGCGTACGACTTCCTCGTAGAGCTGGCTGAAAACTCCCAAAACTGGAGTAGCAATGGTGGAGGATATGAGAGAGAAGAGATAGGGTCCAGAAAGCAAGGACTTTATGAGATGAAAACAGACCCTGATCTTAAGAATGTAATGGCTAGTTTGGTCAATGGGGTGAACAATCTAAGTAAGAAATTTGATGCATTTACAGTGATGGCCAACAGGAACCCCCACCAAGACCAGGATTCTTTGATGAATGTTGCATCTGAACCAAGTGCCATGTGTGTCCTTTGTGATAGTTCTGAGCGCATGGTGGAGTGCCGCCCAAATTTGCCGGTCGTTAAAGCTGAGCAAGCGAATGCCATCAATGGATATAGTACCTTTAGGAAACCTACACCAAATTCTTTTAGTCAGACTTACCATCCTGACAATAGGTTTCACCCGAATTTCTCCTATAGGCAGAGTGAACCTATTCAGCAACAAAGTGGTGGTCCTCCAGGTTTTCAAAGGAACTTTTCAAGGGAAGGCTCTTCTCAATACCCTCAGACAAACCAAGCTTTAGTTCCTCAACAGCCATATGTTGCTCCTCAACAGCCCAACAACTGTAGATCTCTAGTTCCTGACCCAATGACAAATTACTCTCCCTCTGTCCCACAACAGTCTTCATCCTTGGAAACTATGATGACTGATATGATGAAGCTGCAAAAACAATTCATCCAACAACAGCAGCAAACCAACACAGCCCAAGCCCAGTTGAATTAGGCTACTGCCCAGGCCATTGCCAAAATGGAAGTCCAGCTTGGCCAGTTAGCAATATCAGTAGGAGGGAGAGAGAAAGGGTAATTTCCCAGTCAAACAATTCCTAATCCCAAGGTCCAGCCCAATGCTCAAAATGCTCTTAGAGGCCAATTTGGAATAGATAGTTCCCCAAGACTACCCCATGATGAGGTACAAGCTATCCACACCTTGAGGTCTGGCAAGCAAGTGGACAACCAAGTCAGAATGTCTGAGGAAAAGAATGTAAATGTGGGTGAATCAAACAAGGACAAGGGGCAAGATGTCCAAAAAAAAGGGGAGGTGAACCGGGCTCCTATAGAGAACCATCCAGTGACACCCTACATACCCAAGGCTCCTTATCCCCAGCGCCTACAAGACAATAGGAAGAATAAACACTTCGAGGGGATCTTAGAGGTGTTTAAGAATGTTCAAATCAATATTCCTCTCTTGGATGCCATCAAGCAGATACCTTCCTATTCCAAATTTCTGAAAGATCTGACCACTCTTAAGAGAAAGACTTCTGTCCCTAGGGAGGCTGTGATGGCAGCTCAGGCTTCAGGGCTAATCCAGCAAACAATTGTTCCCAAATATAAAGACCCTGAATGCCCTACAATCTCTATCAGAATTGGAGACACAATGGTTGATAAATGTCTTTTGGATCTTGGGGCAAGTGTGAACCTTTTGCCTTACTCAGTATACAAACAATTAGGTTTGGGGGAGCTCAAGCCCACAGATATAACTTTGAGTCTAGCAGATCGGTCAGTCAAAGTTCCCAAGGGGATAGTGGAGGATGTCATAGTAAAGGTGAATGAGTTCTATTTCCCTGCAGACTTTGTCGTCCTAGATACCGAACCTGTCATGAATCCAGGCCATCACATTCCTGTGATTTTGGGCCGCCCATTCCTTGCCACTTCCGATGCAGTTATCAGATGTAGGAATGGAGTAATGATGTTGGCCTTTGGTAACATGAAGTTGAAATTGAATGTCTTCAATAATGGATTCCAGTCCCTTGAGATGGATGATGATGAAGAAGTGAACATGATTGATGTCCTGATAGGTCAGACAATACAGTAGTCCTGTTATCAGGACCCTTTGGAACAATGTTTGGCCCAATTCGACTTTGATATTGACATTGATGAATCCATTCGTGAGGTCAATGAAATGTTGGACTCAGCCCATCAAATGGATATTGGTCGTTGGAGAGAGAGAATAGAGCCCTTACCGGTTTCTACTTCGGTACCTGTGCCTTCCATTGTCGAGCCTCCTAAGCTAGAGCTCAAACCATTGCCTGAGTCATTAAAGTATGCTTTCCTTGGTAATGCCGAGACATTACCTGTCATCGTTGCCTCAGATTTAGAGAAAGATCAAGAGGGGAAGTTACTTGGTGTGCTTCGCGCGCTCATCAAGAAGCTATTGGGTGGACCATTGCTGACATCAAAGGGATTAGCCCATCTGTGGTAATGCACCAAATTTATCTTAAAGAGAATGCAAAGCCCTCGAGAGAACCACAGAGATGGCTAAACCTTGTTTTGAAGGAAGTAGTTCGGGGTGAAGTGATGAAACTACTAGATGCAGGTATTATATACCCCATCTCTGATAGTAAGTGGGTTAGTCCTGTCCAAGTTGTACCCAAGAAGTCTGGTGTCACCGTAGTTGCCAACCAACACAATGAATTGGTCCCCACTCGTGTCCAAACTGGTTGGCGAGTATGCATTGATTATCGAAGGTTGAATGCAATGACTAGGAAGGGCCATTTTCCCTTACCTTTCATTGATCAGATGTTGGAGCGTCTAGCTGGTCATGCATACTACTGCTTCTTAGATGGTTATTCTGGATATAACCAAATCCCAATTGCCCCTGAGGACCAAAAGAAAACAACATTCACCTGTCCCTTTGGTACATTTGCCTATAGACGCATGCCTTTTGGGCTATGCAATGCACCCACGACATTTCAACTGTGCATGTTAAGTATTTTTTCTGACATGGTGGAGAGGTTTTTGGAAGTCTTCATGGATGATTTCTCTGTCTTTAGGTATAGCTTTGAAGAATGTTTATCTCATTTGACACTTGTGCTAAAGAGATGTGAAGAAAAGAACTTGGTACTCAATTGGGAGAAGTGTCATTTCATGGTGAAATCGGGAATTGTCTTGGGACACATAGTGTCAAAGAAGGGAATAGAAGTTGATAAGGCGAAGGTAGATTTGATTGCAACCCTACCACCTCCTAAGACAGTGAGGGAGGTGAGATCCTTCTTGGGCCATGCTGGCTTCTACCGTCGTTTTATCAAGGACTTCAGTAAGATCTCAAAACCTCTCTGTGATTTGTTGTCCAAAGATGCCTCATTTAAATTTACTCCTGATTGCTTAGCTGCCTTTGAAAAGCTAAGAATGGAATTGACCTCAACACCTATCATTCGGCCTCCTGATTGGACTCTACCATTTGAGGTCATGTGTGATGCCTCCAATTATGCAATTGGTGCCATCTTAGGGCAAAGAGTTAACAAGCTACCTCATGTGATTCATTACCCTAGTAAGACTCTAAACGACACTCAACTTAACTATTCCACCACGGAAAAGGAGTTGTTGGCAGTCGTATTTGCTCTGGAAAAGTTTAGACCCTACCTGATAGGTTCAAAAGTACTTGTATTCACCGATCATGCTGCCCTTAAGTTCCTTCTAACAAAGAAGGATGCAAAAGCCAGGCTGATTCAGTGGATTCTCTTATTGCAAGAATTTGATCTCGAGATTCAAGATAAGAAAGGGTCAGAAAATGTGGCGGCTGATCATGTGTCTCGATTACTTGTAGAGCCTCATGTTGAGTCCTTGCCTATCTTAGAAACATTTCCTGATGAGCAGCTTATGTCAGTCTCACATGCAGAAATCCCATGGTATGCAGACATTGTGAATTACCTTGTTACAGAGCAAATGCCAAGTTCTTGGACTAAGCAAGAAAAGTGTCGTTTTCTATCTATGGCAAAATGGTATTTTTGGGATGAGCCGTATTTGTTCAAGTATTGCCCCGACCAAATCATTCGACGGTGCATCCCCAACTGTGACCAAAGGAAAATTCTTGCGTTTTGCCATGATCATGCTTGTGGAGGACATTTTGGGGGAAAGAAAACCGCTGCAAAAGTTTTGCAGTGTGAATTTTATTGGCCCTCCCTATTCCGTGATTCACATGATTATTGCAAAACCTGTGATCGTTGTCAACGATTAGGGAAAATCACAAAACGGAATGAGATGCCCCAACACCCAATCCTGATAATCGAAATTTTTTATGTATGGGGCATTGACTTCATGGGCCCTTTCATAGTGTCATATGGCTACCAGTACATTTTAGTTGCTGTGGATTACATGTCAAAATGGGTAAAGACAATAGCTTGCAAAACAAATGACCACAAGGTGGTAGTTCAGTTTCTCAAGGAAACTGTATTTGCTCGTTTTGGTATTCCCCGTGCAATCATCAGTGATGGGGGAAAGCATTTTTGTAATCGGGTCTTTGCGGCCTTGATGGGGAAATACTTTATTACTCATAAAGTAGCCACCTCATATCATCCCCAGACGAGCGGTCAGGTTAAAATCTCCAACAGGGAGACTAAGACCATCCTTGAGAAGACAGTCAATCCCACTAGAAAGGACTGGTCATTGCGCTTGAGTGATGCTCTGTGGGCATATTGGACCGCATATAAGACTCCAATCGGAATGTCCCCTTACAGATTGGTCTTTGGGAAGGCTTGTCACCTCCCTGTTGAGTTGGAACATAGGGCACATTGGGCGATCAAACGCCTCAACTTTGCTCTCGATAAAGCACGAGAGACCAGAAAACTTCAGCTTGATGAGCTGGAGGAGCTCCGAAATGATGCCTATGATTGCGCCAAAAACTACAAGGACCGAATGAAAGCCATGCATGATAGGCATATTCTCAGGAAAGAATTTCACCCTGGCCAGAAAGTCCTATTGTACAATTCCAAGTTGCACTTATTCCCTGGAAAGTTGAAGTCTCGTTGGACTGGACCTTACATTGTTTATATTGTTCACCCCCATGGTGCGGTTGAGGTCCAAAGTCCCAAGGATGGTAATATTTTCAAAGTCAATGGTCAAAGGTTGAAACCATTCTTAGAGACTGTTGTTCTGAAGGCTGAATCTGCATCTCTGGAAGATCCCACCTATCAAGACTGATTGAGCACTGGATCTGACAATGTATTTTCTGTGTATATTATATACAGTGGTTACCTGCTTTTATTTTTTATATTTTTTATTATTTTGTCTAACTTTGGCATGATGTTGCAGTTCCAAGTTTTATAATTCTCTGGTGCCCTCCTGTACTTTTATTCCCCATGTTTCCTTGATCATTGCATTTCATTTATTTAAACATCGAGGACGATGTTCATGCTAGGTTGGGGGGTGAGAACAAACACACTTGTCCATCTTTAGACAAGAATTTCACTTTTTTTTTTGTTTGATTTTCTAGGATTTTTAGGAAAATTTTCAAAAAATAAAATAAAATTGCTATTTGTGTTTGAGAAAGGAAACTTCAAAGAGAATTTCTTGAAACGAAGATACCTCGAATTTTGGAATTCTCGATGCTATGGGCAAAAGAAAATAATGGTTTACTGTTCTGCTTTAGGAAAGGATTTTTGGAAAAGTGCTGAATCTTGATCCTTCACTTTTACACCGGTGGTATATATTTGCAAGGTTTTGAATGTGAAGCTATGATTTCCGATTTTCTTTGACGATTGGATTAAAAATATGATGAAAAACCGACCTTTAGTATACAGTTTCCTGGTTCAACTGGTGAATTAATGCGGGCACATGGAAAGGGCTGCCTATTGTTGGGGACCGCAAAAAAAAAAAAAAAAAAAAGAAGTTTAGTTAGAAGTATTAAAAAGAATAAAAAGTTTTGTGACTAGTTTGGGTTCGTAGCCTTTTTAACCCAAGCCAGTAAGCCCGTAGGGGTGTTTACATACCTAGTGCCCTAAAAACGTCTGGTTTGGGAGTCATTGGCCTAATGCTCATTACATGGGTTAATTAGAAAGCTTAAGGGGCCTAGGCATTGCACAGTCACATGTGTGTGTTTGAAAAAAATATATATATATATGGCCTTTGAAAAAACAATAGTGCGAAAGCCGTCATGGTCGCCTTGAGAGGAAACTGTTTTTCTTTGCTAAAGTTAGGTTGTCCAAAATTTTGAATTGAAAATCGTTTCCATGGAAGTTTCTAGCTAATCATTTGAGACTTATGTCTTTTTACGTGTACACACTTTTCACTGTGCACGATCAACTTAGCATGATTTTGAGAATTTCTGACCAAATGATAGGATTTGTGAACCGAATTCCATACTTAACTTTGAAAATTCTGAGAATCGAGAATATCGGGTGTTTATAAATCTTCTTTTGGAAAAGTTTCCTTTGGTTTTTACTCTGATTGATTAAAAAAAAAAAGAATTTTGTGGATAAATTCACTGCAAACCCTCACGAGACAACACTCGTCCACAGGTAATCTAGGGGTTTAACGGCTTGTTGCATATGCTAAATGTAACCGCGATTCCTGCGAAAGTGAGTTAGGATTTCTAGTTTCAACATTTAATTTTACTTTGTTTTGCTCGAGGACTAGCAAACTTTAGGTTTAGGGGTATTTGATATGCATGGCATAATATAAATAACTACCCTTTTATTTGAATTTATTAGTTGTTTATTTTGTCTTAAATGTTCTACTTATAGCCTTTTTCTTATTACGCAGGAATTGGAAGGAGCTGAGAATATTTGAGCTTCATTCGGAGAGGTTTAAAGCTAAAACCCCATTTGGGGAAAGTTATACAAAAAGAGCATATAGGCTTGTTGGAGGATAGTTGGAATTTCAAGTTAAAGGTCATGAGTTCAAGACTTGGCACAATCAGTTTTTATTTTTGTGAAGACCGAATTTGGTGGCCCCCACCATATCTAATGCTTGATAATGGTTGCTAAAACTTAGCAATCAACTTTGCAAGAAATGGAAGGAATCTCATGGACATCAATAAGAAAGTTATTGTTTAGCAAGTGATCAAATCATAAAGGAAAGAAGATTTTCGGAATTGTAGCCATCCTGTGCAAGCTTTACTATTTTGACCATAACTTGTGACTCAAGACTCCGATTAAGGCAAGGTTAGATGCGTTGGAAAGAGGACTCAAAGGAGAGGAATATCATGTCTCACGAAGATCTCCCAATTCGGACGTTTTGGGGGTCAAAACAGGCTGTCAAGTGGAGGGATATGAGGGATGACGAATTTGAGTGATTTCTCTTTCTTTTTCTTCTTGTATTTTTATTCTTTTTAAGGGGAGGCTCTCTTTTGCTCTAGTGTGAATTTTTAGTTTTCTTCAATCTTTGTAAGAAATTGAGGGTGGAGATTGAGTGGTGTAATAGACAACTTGAATGCTTTCAATAATGACAATTTGCTTCATTGTTATTGTTTGTTCTACAATGCTTGGCTAATCCGTGGATTAGGGTGGAGGAGGAAACCAAAACCGGTGAGTTCGTTCCTTATTATTCTTCTATGTCTTTCCCTCATTATGCTTATAGGTTCTCCTTCATGAATGTTATTCAACTTCTGGTTTTGTAAAGGTTATTTGAAATGTCTTTTACTTTTTATGCTTGATCTTGACATATCATGTTTAGGTTAAATTCCTTTAATGGTTTGTGCTTGATCTTGATAAATAGTTATTAGAGTTTCAACATATTGAAGTGAAGGGAGTCTTAGGTACTATTTAGATAATTGGATTTTTTTCAAGAAAAAGGGTTTTCAAAGCTAAATCTTCCGATCCTGGGCAATTGTTTGCACATTGGATTGAGTTTTATTAGGATAAGACTATGAAGTAATTTTGGAATGATTAAATCTATTTTGGTGAAATCCGATACTCTGATCTCTCTTTCTCTGATCAAGTTTGTGTTTAGATTTCTTTTGATATCAGTTTAGTTATTATTTCTTTTATTAATTGTGGTTTTAAAATCTCTTGTATGAAAACTGATTAAGGATTTTTGGATCTTGTTTCTACAAATCTCTGTGGATCGACCTGTATTTGCCATTATCTACTTAATAGAAATTTGTGTGATTCCGGTTAACTATTTTGAGCACATCATTGACCCTATAGTCCATTTCAATTTGTAGGACTTGTGGGGCATGTTTGTCGACATCCACATTCAGCCTTTGCAATTCTGAAATGAGACTATCACGAGTTTGTGGTGACATTCGTAATAAGTCCAGGATGTGCAGTCGTGTAGGTATGTGTTTGAAGTGCTCGATCAAGTCATACTTGAAAGCCTCTTTTGGGCCTGCATTTTCATTATCACTGCCGCTTGGGGCATTTACAGCTTGCTTTCCCGAAGGACTTACATAAGAAGAAAAAGAAGGTTGGTTGTAGTTTTTGTGGTAATCCCGGCGAGAGCGAGTACCTCTCCCAACTTCAAAAGCTTCTAGAGGTGGCTCTTCTTTCGGAAGACCCCCTTCGGGCTCAAGGGGCTGATCCTCCCCGTTTGCTGAAAACGCTTCTGCAGCAGCATTGCCGTCTTCAGTTATTGCGTTGCATGGAGCATTTTCCGAGAACAAGTCCTGAACAGCTTCCAAACACTTTTCTTCTTTGTCCAGTATTTCATTGGTCCAGACATCTCCTATGAGGTTGGGTACCTGGGGCCAATTGACTGGGTTTTCTTTGAAGACTTCTGTCGCGACCCCGGACCGAGGTTCCCCCAAGTCCGGGCCCCGCGACGGTTATGTCCATCCAACTATGATTAACCCACAGGTTTCCGCGGTGAGGATTTCCAAAGACGAAGATGTAAAAATCTCACTCGAGCAATGATTTGCGGAAGCGTGCAAGTAATCTCATCACAACTTAATCACATAAACCTTGTGATTCCGAATTGCATAAGTTAAGTCATCATTAAGACAATAATCAGAGGAGAAAATGTAAGCATAGCATTAATTCAGTTCAAGTTTCAAGGTAACCAAAAAGCGTTAAGTTACAAAAACCCCAAAAGTGTAAAAAGGCCAACAAAGGCCATACATTCCAAAATAACAAAATAACCCCATCTAAGTGTTTCGTACTCAAGACCCCGCCCAACGTCTAGAGGACGTCGTCGGGTTGCCACTCACGGGCTGGGGGTGGCTCAAAAGCCTCCTCCGGGCGCTCCTCCGCGATGACAACGGCGCCTGCATCTAAACACCAAAACAAAGGGGTCAGACACGACGGTCTGGCAGGTGAACAGTTTAGACATAATACAAGTCAGTTAATATGAAAGTAATCAGCACTTAAAACATGGCATGAGTTCTGAACAAAACATGTTTAAGGTGTAATTCAAAACTAATATGCTTTTCAATAAAATAACACGATTCACGGATCCACATTGAGCTCGTCCTTTCTCCGTCATACGTAATGACAAGAGAAGGCGAAACAAAACAGAGCGAGACGAAGCGAAACAAAGTCCGAGCCACACAAGGTGGGCGGAACACCGGCCGCAGAACCGGACAGAACAAAGATGTGTATAAATACACGGCTAATCTGCAGATTGCCCTTATGTTTAAGGACCCCCGAACTAGTGGATCAGATTGAAAGGGCAGTCCAAGCTCAGTGGTATTCTATGATATCCATGTATGCATAAAACATATCAATGCTCATACAAAACTTAGCGAAAAATGGGGAAAAACACTTGTCAAAACAATGCAAGACGAGACTAAACGAGAATAGCATAAGCTATAACAAGCAAGGCTGGAAAAGTGTCCCCATTATAGTTCATGAAACAAATCTAAAGTTAAACACATGCTTGCAAATCAAAACAGGAACAAAACGGTATTCTTCGTGCCAAAATTTAAGATTTCGAAACAATTATGTCAAGTATATGCTAAGACTCTTTATTTGATTCTTGTGAAGTTGAAACCCAAATGTTGGAGTTTAGAATGAATTGGTGTCCCCGAAGCTAGACAACATTCCATGTTTCAATTGCACAACATCAAGCGAAAGATCCCTTAACATATTCTAGTTTTTCTCTCCCATCGAAGCCCCTTCAAAATTCTCCTTCTGTGCACTCGGTCACCACGCGGCTACCCGGCGGCTGGCCGGCTAACCGACCAACTGACCGACCGCTGACCGACTGATCAGGAGGAATACTACTTTTCAATTTCTTGCGCAGGTCGGCTAGCCGCCTGCTGACCGCCCGCGGGCCGACCACGCCCTGTGCAGAAATTGAGTTACTGTAATTCTGACCGACACAGGGTCGGTTAGCCGTGGGTCAACAGTCGGCTAGCCGACTGCTGACCGACTGCTGACCGCCGGTGTGCGGCAGCTTCAGTTAGATTCAGAATTCACACTCCCTTTTCACCATTTCTTTCCTTTGTCAAATCCCTGCATATCCCCTGCCTCCATGCTCTCCAAGGGCCAATTTCCATTCAAATTCTAACAATCCACACTTCCAAATCACCTCACAACATTTCCTCCATTCTTTCATCCATTTATAAAACACATTGGCAAGATAAAAGCAACTTCAAATGAATGAAAAACCATTAACACAAACCATTAGCATATGCATTTCAATTAAAACAAGATTTCAGACTATATCACATCCTTAAAACAATATATTACTCAAATTAGAATGGAAAAAGAAATCAAATCATGAAAGTTGAAGTAATCAAATATTGCATGCATCATGAGTCTAAGTTGTTCACTTGCCTTTACCAAAGTCCTAGCCCAACAATCTCAGAAACAAATCCTTTCAAAAGTACTCCACGAAATCTACAAGAAAACCCATGAAAAGAACTTCAAAAATCCACCAAAAAGAGAAGACAATGACCCATTTCGAAATGGGTGTTGCATGCTTGAAAAATGGGTTCCTAAGGAACTCAAAAGACTACATTGAAGAGGAGGAAGAGATCTATTACTTGAAGCTTGCTAAACAAGAAGAGGAGAAGAAAATGGAGTGGGAACACAGCTGGGATCTCCAAGAAAATGGTAGCAATGGATTCCTTGAGTTGAGAGGAAGAAGATGGTAGGGTTGGTTTGTGCTTTGAAGCTCTCTAGCTTAGGCATGCAATGAGAAGAAAGGAAGGGAAGAAGAAGAGTCTTTAGCTGGGTTCAGAAGTTGCAGGGAGAGCTTGACTCGTGAGTGAAGAAAAATGAGGGAGAAGGAGATTTGCTTCAAGTGGGTTTTTGTGGGCCCCATTGCTCAAAACTTGCAATGTTTAAAACAATGACTTGTGGGCCCCGGATGAAAACGACGAAGAAGACTAAAATGATCGTCGAAAAATCTACTTTCCAAAAAGTACAAATTTGGCATAGTTTTGAGATTTCGAAATTTGAGTCCAGATTTGGTGTGAAAAGACTGATTTACCCCTTTGGGCCAAAACTTGGGTTTCTGAGCCTAAAACACAAACAAGCTGAACACAAAAGTTTATCAATAAAATAAAACCATTCAAAAGAGATCGAAATCACGATTAAAATCCGAAAACTAGAATTTCCTCCCAAGCTTACACGTACTCTCGAGGCACCCTAAAGTGTGACCAAATAGCACAAAACGCTCTCAAAATTCCCCAAAGCTAATTCTAGACCAACTTGGACCAATTTCTAATCCCACGTACACTAAACTCACATTACAACTAAACACGCACTTAGTTAGCACTAATCGCGCTAATCCTGGGTCGGGGTTTGACATCCTCCACCCCTTAGGTTATTTGGTCCTCCAAATAAAAATAAGTATACCTCTGGTAATAGTTCAGGATACTTTCTCTGGACTTGCTCTCGTAGTTCCCATGTCGCTTCTTCTGGCTCATGATTTTTCCACTGTACCTTGACCCAGTGAATTGTCCGATTTCTTAATTCTTGTTCTTTGGTGTCCACAATTCTAACCGGCTTCTCCACATACGACGCATCTTCTCGAATTTCCAATGGTTCATGCTGTAAAACATGTGAAGGATTTGGGACGTATTTCTTCAACATAGAGACGTGAAAAACATTGTGTACTCCGGAGAGTTCCGGCGGTAACGCAAGTCTATAGGCAACGTCTCCTATCTTGCTCAAAATCTCATACGGTCCGATGTACCTTCTCGCAAGCTTGCCTTTCTGTCCAAATCTTAGAGTTCCTCTAGCCGGAGATACTTTCAAAAATACCTTGTCCCCTTCTTTAAACTGCAAATCTCTTCTGCGAGTATCAGCATAACTCTTTTGTCTACTTCGAGCAACTTTTAACCGTTCTTGAATCAACTTGATCTTATCACTTGTCTCTCCCACTATTGTCGGTCCGTGAAAGCTACGAACACCGACTTCTTCCCAGCAAACAGGAGTTCTGCATCTCCTACCATAGAGTGCTTCGAACGGTGCCATCCCAATACTGGAATGGTAGCTGTTGTTATATGCAAACTCACACAGAGGTAAGTACTCATCCCATTGAACCTTGAAATCTAGTACACAAGCCCGTAGCATGTCCTCTAAAGTCTGTATAGTTCGCTCTGACTGGCCATCAGTCTGAGGATGGTATGCAGTGCTGAATTGCAACTTAGTGCCCATGGATTCGAATAGGGTCTTCCAAAACCTCGAAACAAATCTGCTATCTCTGTCGGAAGTGATGTAGACGGGCTGTCCATGTCTGCCGACTATCTCAGTCACAAATAAATCTGCAAGTGGTGCCATATGCATCTTACTCCCTGTCTTCATAGGAATGAAGTGAGCAGACTTCGTAAGGCGATCTACTATAACCCATATAGCATTGTTCCCTTTCTTGGTAGTAGGCAAACCGGAGACAAAATCCATAGTGATGTGTTCCCATTTCCACTCCGGAATGTCCAATGGTTGCAACAACCCTGGAGGTTTTTGGTGTTCTGCCTTAATCTGCTGACACGTGAGGCACCGAGATACAAAAGCTGCAATCTCACGCTTCATGTTATTCCGTCAGAATCGGTTCCTCAAATTTTGGTACATCTTTGTACTTCCAGGATGCATGGAGTATCTCGTGTTATGAGCTTCAGTCATAATTTCATTCTTCAAGTCCTTGAGGTTAGGCACACTGTAAGACCCCGCCCCGAGAGTTTCCTTTTAGTGTTAATTAAGACGTGTTTTAGTTATAAGTGAGATTAGTGGAATGGGTTAAATCTGGATTAGAATAGCTTTTTATAGCTTTGAATAATTTTGAGAATTCTTTTGATCTAGTGGGGCCCTTTGGGGGTTCCTTTTTAGTGTGTCTTGATTAGTTTTGGGGATTTAGTTATAATTCTGGAAATCGGTAATTTGCTCCGTTGAATGTATTTTATGATTCCCGACAACTTTTGTATTTGCTCCGTTTCCATTCGAGACCTCTAAACCCTACTTTGCCATTGATAGGGGTAAAACAGTCTTTTTACACAAAATCTGGACACTATTTTCAATGTCTCCGAAACTCGTAAAATATATACTTGTTGGAAAGTAGAAATTTCGACGATCAATTCTTCCTTCTTCGTCGAATCCGTCCGAAGCTCGTAGATTGACGTTCTAGCCCATTTTAGACTTTTAAGTTGTGGGACCCATAGCATTGTGTATATAAGGAGGAGTTTTTTTCCCTCCTCCTCTTCTTGCATTTTCTTGAGAACCAGAAATCCCAGCCCAGCCTAGGGTTCTCTTCAACTTCCATTTGCTTCTTGCTTCTTCTTCTCTCAATCTCTCTCAAAATCTATTGCTAAAGGCAAAATGGAGGTGGTAGTCTTCTTCCCCTCCATGAGAGCTTTCTCTTGATATCCTTTTTTGAGAGAGAGTCCCATTCCAAGCTATCCTTTGAGCAAGCTCTTGCCATTAGAGGACTTTCCATGTAAGTTCTTCTCACCTCTTGATTTTTGTGTTCATCTTGCCTAGGAGGTGCTTCACCTTGATTATTGGGAGCTATTTCCATCTATTTCTTGGTTTTGACATTCTAGGGTTGTAATGATTGTATTTTGGGGATTTTTTGTGTAGATTGTAGATTTTGAGCTTGATAGTGGATTAGAGCTTGATTTGCATACCTTGGAGACCAAGGCAAGTGGATGAATGGATTCGATTTGAATAAGTTCTTACTTTGTTGAAAATATGGATTTTTACTATTCCTATTTCATTGGATTCATTATGTTTATAATGCTTTTGGAAATGTATTTATTGTCATGGATTTCTCTTAGTTAGTTCTATGAGAATATATGCATGCATTCATGAAAGTTATTTTTGGGTTAGTATGTCTTCTTAAATGAGATTTGTATTTGCATTGAATGAGATTTGCATTGGTAGGAGAAATAAATGCATTGATGAAAGGGTGGTTGGTGGAAAGAATTAAATGTTGAATGGAAGGGAATGGATCTATTTCATGTTAGGAAAGGGTTGGAGTTGAGGTGAAATAGTTTGGGAAAGAAAGCACTGAAATCTGCACCTGATGTGTAGTTCCCGCAGCTAGGCGGTCAGCGGGTGGTCACCTCGGCGGCTAGCCGACAGGTGACCGGCGGCTAGCCGACCCAGATGCGGTTAGAAACACAGAATGCTGCATTTTGACAGGCGAACCGCGGTCAGCCGAGCGGTCAGCTCGCGGCTAACCGCCACCCCAAAAACCCCAGTGACCGCTAGGTAGCCGAGAGGCGCGGTTAGAAACACAGAATGCTACATTTTAGCAGGGCGAACCGCGGTCAGCCCCGCGGTCAGTCAGCGGCTAACCGCCGATCACGTCGGCGGCTAACCGCCAGCTGACCGACGGGTGACCGAGTTTAACCCAGAATTCCTGAGTCTTTTCTATTGGTTTCAGTTATGGTATTTAAAGGTTTGGATGGGTTGTTCTGATGCCCTACCACCTTGGAAAGACCCAGGGGATGACATAAGGAGATTGACATAGAAAGAAACATCATTTCGGAAAAGGTATTGAGACTTTTATATTCATCAACGTGCATAAGGAAACTTAGTATGTCCTCTATCATTCGAGTACCATACTAAGGGTAATTTAGACATACAAGATCCTTATACATGTCGTTTGAATATGGACGCCCCAATACATAGTCCCTAATGATATAAGGACTCATTGCATTGTTTTACTCTGATCACATGTATAATTACCCGACCCTACTAGTTTGATTTCAAATTCTGATTCATACTCTGAATATGTCCCGCTAGCCTCGTTTATGCATAAACTGTTAATGATATGAAATGTGTGCCTACGAGCACCATGCCCCGCCTGCCCGTATGTTTTATATTGATATAGTTTTGTATATGTTTTGATTTATCATGTAACCTATGAGTCGGCACCACTAAGCTTGGACATCCTTGTCAGTCTGATCAACTGACTTGGGTCTCCCCCTGTGCTCCCGCCAGTTGCAACTTGGATCCCGTTCTGTCCTGTTACCCGGTTCCGCGGCCGTGGTCTTGCCTAGTTATATGTATATGTATCTGTATATAATGTTGGTTCTCGTCACTTCGTGTGTTCGAGCCCAACGCACTGAATGTGCTCTCATCACCTTAGTGATGGAGAGGATTTAGCTTTAGTGTGGTTGCCATCTAGTCAGTTCCTGTACCTTGAATGCCCCGCATGATTTATATTGCATCTGTACTTTAAATGAACTATGCATCCTGTTTTATGATAGTTTTCGTTATGTCTATGAAATGCTTTGATTTCTTTCTTGGTATATCTATTCACCCACCTGCCAGACCGGCGTGTCTGACCCATTTTTGTGGTACTCAGGTCTAGCTCCCGTCTTTGCCCTTGAGGAGGAGCCAGAGGAGGCGGTCGGTGAACCGCAACGTTTAGTAGAGTGGCAAGCTGACGATGTCATGTAGACATTCAGTTTAGCTTCGAGCTGCGAACATTTTGGGATGTCATTGATTTATACTTTGGTTGTACTGGCCTTGTTGGCCATTATTTTTTTGGGGGAATGTTAATTAACTTGTTCTCTTGTTTAAACTTTAACTTAATATTTTGGGAATGCTAATGAGATCATTGCTCACTCTGACATCATGCTATACTTGTTTATTAACAGTCTTATTTGATGTGATTGGATTAAGAGTTTGATTTGCTACACGCTTCCGCACCTATATAAATGTTCTACGAGTGTTTGTGGAATCCTCACCGCGGAAACCTGTGGGAGATTAAATAAATGTATAATCATTAATTATCATCAAGGGGTGGTTCTTTATCCACACCACCCCGTCGCGGTCCTGGGGCCCCCGGTCCGGGGTCGCGACACACACACAAACGGTCATGAAAGTACAACACTCCATCTACAATCCTGAAGTCTGGACGTTCGGAAATGTGTTCCACAATCTTGGCCAAGTCCGGGTCTTGCAATTGACTGTCTTTGATTTTCTGGATGAAAGTAGGTTCAGACGCTATCATACTTGCCAACATCACGCCCTGCCTTAACGGATGCACTTCTACTCCCAGTTCTTCAAATTGATATAAAACACTGACTCCTCTCAAGCTAGCCATAACCACTGATTTTCTGCTCAATGCATCAGCTACTACATTCACCTTACCCGGATGATACTTAATTGGAAAGTCATAGTCTTTGATGTACTCCATCCATCGTCTCTGCCTCATGTTCAACTCTTTCTGCGAAAATAGATACTGTAGACTCCTGTGATCTGAATGTACTTCAAATTTCTCTCCATATAGGTAATGTCTCCACATTTTCAAAGCAAATACAACCGCTGCTAGTTCCAAATCATGAGTTGCGTAATTCTTTTCATGCTCTTTCAACTGCCTTGAACCATAAGCAACTACTTTGTCATTCTGCATCAACACACAACCCAATCCTACATTTGAAGCATCTGTATAGATAACAAATCCTCCACTTCCCGACGGTAAAGTGAGGATCGGAGCTGTAGTCAATCTTTTCTTCAGCTCTTGAAAACTTTCTTCACAATGGTCTGTCCATATAAAAGGCACATTTTTCCTAGTTAACTTTGTCAATGGTGCTGCAATAGATGAAAATCCCTGGACAAACCTCCTGTAGTAACCTGCTAGTCCCAAAAAGCTTCTGATTTCCGTCACACTGCTTGGCCTTTTCCAACTGACAACTGCTTCAACTTTGGACTGATCCACTGCTAAGCCTTTTTTCGAAATAACGTGGCCTAGAAAAGCCACTTGCTCTAACCAAAATTCACATTTACTTAGCTTTGCATAGAGCTGGTTGTCCTTCAAAAGCTGTAATGATGTCCTCAAGTGCTCTTCATGCTCTTCCTTACTCTTGGAATACACGAGAACGTCATCAATAAACACCACTGTAAAGTGATCCAAGTACTCCGCAAAGACTTTGTTCATGAGAGCCATAAATACCGCGGGTGCATTAGTCAACCCAAATGGCATCACCAGAAACTCATAGTGCCCGTATCTTGTTCGAAAAGCTGTTTTAGGCACGTCTGTCTCTCTAACTCGCAGCTGATAATACCCAGACCTCAAATCTATCTTGGAAAAATACGCTGCTCCTTGCAATTGATCAAACAATTCATCTATTCTCGGCAACGGATACTTGTTCTTGACAGTCATGTGGTTCAGTCTTCTATAGTCTATGCACATTCTCCAGCTTCCATCCTTCTTTTTCACAAACAACACTGGTGCTCCCCAAGGTGAAACGCTTGGTCTAATGAAACCTTTACTCAATAGTTCTTGCAATTGGAGTTTTAGTTCGCCTAATTCTGCTGGAGCCATCCTGTAAGGTGCAATAGAAATTGGAGCTGTCCCTGGAAGGAGCTCAATCGTGAACTCAACCTCTCGAATTGGTGGTAATCCTGGGATTTCTTCCGGAAAAACATCTGGAAACTCACATACAACGGGGAATTCCTCCACCCCTTGGGACTGTTTATCCTCCGTGATAAACGCTATAAAAGCTTCACAACCACTAGACACCATTCTGCTTGCCTTTAGTGCTGAAATAATCCCCACTTGGCCTTTCTTCCTGTTTCCCTGAACAATCAAATCTGCCTGTTCTCCTTTCAACTTAAAAGTAATAGTTTTACTAAAGCAATCCATGGTTGCATGATACTTCTCTAACCAATCCATGCCTAAAATGACATCAAAATCATGCATGTCTAAAATAATAAGATCTGCTGGAAGGTTGACTTCTCCTAATAGAACTGAGCAATTTGGGTAATAGATTCTACAAACGGCCTGCTTGCCTACTGGTGTAGTGACAGTCAAGATATAATCAAGAATTCTAAATGGCATAGCAATCAGCTTCGCAAACTCAGGGGATAAAAAGGAATGAGTGCTTCCAGGATCAAATAAAATTTGAGCTTCTACTCCACAGATGAAAAGTTTACCTTCCACTACATCGCCCGCAGCATCGGCATCGACACGATTTAGATTGTATGCCCGCCCTTGCTGCCGTGGTCTATTCTGCCTTCCTTGTGCATTTCTGTTCTGCTGCTGCTGCTGAGGTGGACGAGCATTCTGATTTTGAACTTGTGCCATTTCCTCATCCTTCTTAGCTAGCTGTTCTTGGAACCGAGCTTGGTTCTCATTGGCCTCTCTTTGTAGCCTAGCATGGACTTCATTAGCTTCCCTCTGCATTCTTGTCTGACTTTCATTAGCTTGCCTCTGTTGTTCTAACATGGCTTGCATAAGTGCCTGAAACTGAGTCATTGTAGGTGGCTGTTCATGAAGTGTTTCACTGTTATCATTATTGGTATTGCTCCCTGAAGCATTCTGATTCGGAGTTCTTTTTGGAGGCATGATGCTGTAAAACAAATTGTCAGTACATATTAGCAAATTGGGGTTTGGTTTCTAAGTCCACACTACTGATCTAACGTGCTCACGGATCCTCGCCACGTCCCTAAGAGTTTCTAGTTTCTTTTAATTGCCTGAAACATGTCCCGCTCTGATACCAGTCCTGTCACGACCCCGGACCGAGGTTCCCCCAAGTCCGGGCCCCGCGACGGTTATGTCCATCCAACTATGATTAACCCACAGGTTTCCGCGGTGAGGATTTCCAAAGACGAAGATG
Organism: Persea americana; assembly: GCA_029852735.1. Lineage (NCBI taxonomy): Eukaryota > Viridiplantae > Streptophyta > Magnoliopsida > Laurales > Lauraceae > Persea > Persea americana. The sequence continues at coordinate 22,128,756 of CM056817.1, forward strand.
TAAAAATCTCACTCGAGCAATGATTTGCGGAAGCGTGCAAGTAATCTCATCACAACTTAATCACATAAACCTTGTGATTCCGAATTGCATAAGTTAAGTCATCATTAAGACAATAATCAGAGGAGAAAATGTAAGCATAGCATTACCAAATTCAGTTCAAGTTTCAAGGTAACCAAAAAGCGTTAAGTTACAAAAATCTCAAAAGTGTATAAAGGCCAACAAAGGCCATACATTCCAAAATAACAAAATAACCCCATCTAAGTGTTTCGTACTCAAGACCCCGCCCAACGTCTAGAGGACGTCGTCGGGTTGCCACTCACGGGCTGGGGGTGGCTCAAAAGCCTCCTCTGGGCGCTCCTCCGCGATGACAATGGCGCCTGCATCTAAACACCAAAACAAAGGGGTCAGACACGACGGTCTGGCAGGTGAACAGTTTAGACATAATACAAGTCAGTTAATATGAAAGTAATCAGCACTTAAAACATGGCATGAGTTCTGAACAAAACATGTTTAAGGTGTAATTCAAAACTAATATGCTTTTCAATAAAATAACACGATTCACGGATCCACATTGAGCTCGTCCTTTCTCCGTCATACGTAATGACAAGAGCAAGCGAAACAAAACAGAGCGAGACGAAGCGAAACAAAGTCCGAGCCACACAAGGTGGGCGGAACACCGGCCGCGGAACCGGATAGAACAAAGATGTGTATAAATACACGGCTAATCTGCAGATTGCCCTTATGTTTAAGGACCCCCGAACTAGTGGATCAGACTGAAAGGGCAGTCCAAGCTCAGTGGTATTCTATGATATCCATGTATGCATAAAACATATCAATGCTCGTACAAAACTTAGCGAAAAATGGGGAAAAACACTTGTCAAAACAATGCAAGACGAGACTAAACGAGAATAGCATAAGCTATAACAAGCAAGGCTGGAAAAGTGTCCCCATTATAGTTCATGAAACAAATCTAAAGTTAAACACATACTTGCAAATCAAAACAGGAACAAAACGGTATTCTTCGTGCCAAAATTTAAGATTTCGAAACAATTATGTCAAGTATATGCTAAGACTCTTTATTCGATTCTTGTGAAGTTGAAACCCAAATGTTGGAGTTTAGAATGAATTGGTGTCCCCGAAGCTAGACAACATTCCATGTTTCAATTGCACAACATCAAGCCAAAGATCCCTTAACATATTCTAGTTTTTCTCTCCCATCGAAGCCCCTTCAAAATTCTCCTTCTGTGCACTCGGTCACCACGCGGCTACCCGGCGGCTGGCCGGCTAACCGACCAACTGACCGACCGCTGACCGACTGATCAGGAGGAATACTACTTTTCAATTTCTTGCGCAGGTCGGCTAGCCGCCTGCTGACCGCCCGCGGGCCGACCACGCCCTGTGCAGAAATTGAGTTACTGTAATTCTGACCGACACAGGGTCGGTTAGCCGTGGGTCAACAGTCGGCTAGCCGACTGCTGACCGCCGGTGTGCGGCAGCTTCAGTTAGATTCAGAATTCACACTCCCTTTTCACCATTTCTTTCCTTTGTCAAATCCCTGCATATCCCCTGCCTCCATGCTCTCCAAGGGCCAATTTCCATTCAAATTCTAACAATCCACACTTCCAAATCACCTCACAACATTTCCTCCATTCTTTCATCCATTTATAAAACACATTGGCAAGATAAAAGCAACTTCAAATGAATGAAAAACCATTAACACAAACCATTAGCATATGCATTTCAATTAAAACAAGATTTCAGACTATATCACATCCTTAAAACAATATATTACTCAAATTAGAATGGAAAAAGAAATCAAATCATGAAAGTTGAAGTAATCAAATATTGCATGCATCATGAGTCTAAGTTGTTCACTTGCCTTTACCAAAGTCCTAGCCCAACAATCTCAGAAACAAATCCTGTCAAAAGTACTCCACGAAATCTACAAGAAAACCCATGAAAAGAACTTCAAAAATCCACCAAAAAGAGAAGACAATGACCCATTTCGAAATGGGTGTTGCATGCTTGAAAAATGGGTTCCTAAGGAACTCAAAAGACTACATTGAAGAGGAGGAAGAGATCTATTACCTGAAGCTTGCTAAACAAGAAGAGGAGAAGAAAATGGAGTGGGAACACAACTGGGATCTCCAAGAAAATGGTAGCAATGGATTACTTGAGTTGAGAGGAAGAAGATGGTAGGGTTGGTTTGTGCTTTGAAGCTCTCTAGCTTAGGCATGCAATGAGAAGAAAGGAAGGGAAGAAGAAGAGTCTTCAGCTGGGTTCAGAAGTTGCAGGGAGAGCTTGACTCGTGAGTGAAGAAAAATGAGGGAGAAGGAGATTTGCTTCAAGTGGGTTTTTGTGGGCCCCATTGCTCAAAACTTGCAATGTTTAAAACAATGACTTGTGGGCCCCGGATGAAAACGACGAAGAAGACTAAAATGATCGTCGAAAAATCTACTTTCCAAAAAGTACAAATTTGGCATAGTTTTGAGATTTCGAAATTTGAGTCCAGATTTGGTGTGAAAAGACTGATTTACCCCTTTGGGCCAAAACTTGGGTTTCTGAGCCTAAAACACAAACAAGCTGAACACAAAAGTTTATCAATAAAATAAAACCATTCAAAAGAGATCGAAATCACGATTAAAATCCGAAAACTAGAATTTCCTCCCAAGCTTACACGTACTCTCGAGGCACCCTAAAGTGTGACCAAATAGCACAAAACGCTCTCAAAATTCCCCAAAGCTAATTCTAGACCAACTTGGACCAATTTCTAATCCCACGTACACTAAACTCACATTACAACTAAACACGCACTTAGTTAACACTAATCGTGCTAATCCTGGGTCGGGGTTTGACAACTTCATCGGCCAGAGCTTCTTCCTGGTGATCAGTCGGAAGAGGCTTGAATTTTGACGTCACTGTTTCAGGAGACGACGGCTAAGAAGATGCTATCTCAGTGGAAGTCACCCGAGAATATATAGCTCCAGAAGATATGCGCCGGATGCATTTTGAGAGTCCGTGGCCTCAGCAGATGAAGCTTCAGAGGTACTATCATCCTGAACTATCACATTGCAGGCAACTTTGATAGAAGATGCCTCCACAATCGACTGTTGGTAATTAGACTCATCCTCCGATGTAAGAGGATCATCAATCCAGCAACTTTCTTCATTTTCCGGAGTCACCGGAGGAGATGGTTGTAGATTCTCCGGGACTTGCGGTTCTGGATTTTGATGAAGCTAATTGATGTGATCCTGCTCTTACTCTATCGCCAGACGCTGTAAAATCCTTGCATATTCTTCAAGATCAGGCATAGGAGCCAAATCTTCTTCCTCATCTGCCCCTTGTGGTTCGACCCGGTTGGGATCCACTAGAGCATTTGTTTGCGCTGGGTTGATAGCACTTTCTTGAACAACCTCTTGGTCTTCATCATCATCAAACCAGGATCCTTGTGGCTACAAGGGGTTATACCAAATTACTGGCATAAGGTTGGATTCTGGGATCCATTATTCATCGGAGAAATATTCTCCGGTTTTAAGGGATTCCTCCCATTCATCTGTGTCACTGGACCCGTATCCATTCAAGGAGAATCCAACTACCGAGTTACAAGAGTATGATGCCCCCTGCGTAGTCTCATCTCTGAGCCGTGGTGGCATGAAATCACTGAGAGTGAATTTTCTTACCACTCTTGGAGCTTTAGGGAGAGACTCCTCTGTTGTCCCCAGTGAAGCGGTAGAGGAGGTTTCTGCCTTTTCAGGGACCTCTTGTTTTGTTTGAGCCTTCTCCTGCTGTTTGAGCTTGCGGAGCTGTCTCTTGGCTTGCTTCCGCTGTTGAGCGTTAGGCCTTGTTTTGAAGATCTCCCAATTTTCATCTTCTAGGAGATCATGATGCACCCATATGGGCTGTCCTTCTGGTGTTTGGTAAGGCACCAGCTCTTGGGACGTCTGGGTCGTTTTTATCACCTTGAAGGAAGTGGTGATTTTTCCTTTGGTGACTTCGATGTTTGTCCATATGACACCATGTTAACTGAGGCAAACTCATAGTTTTTGTCAAAGGTAATGACTCCGTTTTTCCACATCTCGTTGATCTTCTCTCTCACAACGAAACATTGGTTGAGAGGATCGAGACCATTTGGTGGTATGGACAATATCGGGGATCATTGGTTTTGCCAACATCTCCCGGTCTTTTGGGGTTAGGCAAGGTGAGTTTGCCATTTGGTAAGAGGGCCCCAAATATTTCTTCAACATCTTCATCGAATGGGTATTTCTTTTCTGCTCGTTCTTTGATGGCATCAGAGAGTTCAGGTCTCTTACCTGGAGCTTTGTTTTCAGCTTTTTTTGGCAGCTGAGGAGCTTATTTGGTTTGCACATTGAGAACCTCCTTTTTCTTTGGCTCGGAGGTTGGAATGGCGGTCGGCTCTTTCTTTGATGACTTCTGACTGTTGAGGTCTTTGATCACCGTTTCAGCCTCCATAGACGCTTCTAGGAGTTCTCCCAAGTTCATTGATTTGTTCCCGATGATCATGGAGCGGATCCTTGCTCTCATGTTGTTTCGGCAGATGTCGACCAGCGACGCTTGTGGCAGCACATCTGAGCATTTGTATGCCATTGCTTTCCACTTGTGAATGAAGTCATATGTTGACTCATTCTCTCCCTGTTTAAGGCTACAGAGCTGAGCCATAGTAACAGGATGATCCTCACCTTTGAAATGGGTCAGGAAACGTGTCTCTAGCATGGTCCAGTTTTGAATGGAGTCCTCTGGCAGAGTGGAGTACCAATCAAAGGCCGTACCTTTTAGGGTACTTGCAAAGAGACGGATCTTGAGGGCATCTTGATCCGTAATAGTTCCCGTCAGGATCTTGAAGTGGATGACATGTTGTCTAGCTGAACCTTTCCCCGTATATGTTTGGAGAAGAGGTTGTTAAAACTTTGGAGGGAACGGAACCGAGTCCATCCATAAGGGATATGGTGGCTTGATCCTATGCTCCTTCAGAGTATCCTCTTCTTTTGCTTTGGCGAGGATATTGTCAACGTCCTTTTTAGTAAGGGCGCATGACTCATCTTCTCCACCGTTTGCCTCATCTTGTGGAGGAACTTCATCATTGTTTGGTGGACGTTGGAGAGTGAGAAGGAGATTTTCCATTAGGACCTTTATTCTCTGTTGTCCTTGCTCTAGCTACTGTATGCATAGTGCCATGTTATCGTCCGGTGGAGGTTGCTCAGAGTTTGTGACTAGGATATTCACTCTTCATGAGTCAAAAGAGGATACTATCTTAGTAACTGAACTGGAGCTCATTTTTCTAGATGAAGAGGCCGAGGAATGATCGCTCCGATGTCCTTGGCTTGAAGGAGTCGGAGAGTCTTCCTGATGCCTTCCCATCCGGGAGATGCTGCGAGTCACCGGTCGTCTGACATGTATTTTTGTTTCTGATTTTTGGCGTCTCTTCGTTTTGCCAACCATGTGGATAGCAGCAACTTGGTCGGGTCTTTCTTTTTCGACCCATTTTTGGGAGATTTGAAGCTCAGATTGCTGGGTTCTTTGCTTATCTAATCTCTTTTGTTGATATGCCGCGGGGCGACGTATACGACGAGCTATTTGAGCTTCAGTTAGCTCAGGCTGTGCACTGGCAATGAAAGATGTGGTCCCTCGCACACAGCAATCGAGCTTGTCTTCCTTGAAGACTGGCTTGGACAGGATCTGGACGTGGTCCTTAGCCTGTTGCACCGAAGCTTTGAATTTCGCAAGGGTCGAGTTGCTGGAGAGCAGGCCCTAACAGGTTCTTGTCGAGGCCATGTGATGCACGACTTGATTTTGGGCTTGTATGAACAACCCGGCTTGTACTGAGTTGTTTTGGTTGTTCGGTGGAGGATAGGCTTCTCCCCTTTGATGCAAGCGAGAGGATAGAACCGGTTCTCCTTGAGAGGAGCCAGGTATGCTGGCTTTGCAGATGTCCGGGATCTTCTTTGTTTTGATGAAGATCGCGGGGACCAAGTCTTAGGGTAGACTTGGTTTTTTTGCAGGTTGAGGCTTTGTGGGATTGCCACGAGCCTCAGGTTTCTTGGTGATCGCCTTTGGTGTCGGGGCAGCGACACGTTGAGGGGCGGTTTTCTTCTTCTTAGTAGGCGCCGTCTCTTCTACAGGTAGTGGAAATAGTCCCAGTGACCCGAAGTCGATGGTCCGGGAAGTTGAGGTCGACCTGGTGTTTTGGGAGTTACCGAGGGAGGTGACACTTCGGTAGCTGGTGGGGCGCTTGTGAGTGCACTTGCTTTGCTTCTCTTGAAGGATGACTTGGTACTTGTCCTCATCGAAGGTGATGGTCAACGAAGCTGCCATTGTTAGTTTTGGAAAACTTCTGAAACATGACCACATCCATTAGTAATTACAAGAATATGGTGATCATAAATGGGCTATACTATGGTATTGTCTTTTCAAATGGCTCAGTAGGCATGGCCTATTCTGAGCGTAATGAAGAAGGCAAAAAGCCATAGAGGGTACAATTATTCTGAACGCAAGTATGGTCGGCTCGTAATGAGCTTTCCAGTGACTGCTAGAAGCAATTGTAAACCTTAATTCAAGTTACTGAGAAGTGAGGCTCACTCGAGGTAAAATGATATAAGGTTGGAGATACAACTGCGTTGGTCGTGAATACAGTAGACCTGAAAGGGCGTACTAGCACCGCTAGGCACAAATGTTGTAAATCGCATCCTTGAAAAGCACACGAGATGGGATTCTTTTTTTTGAAAGGTCAAGATTGAATTTGCAAAAGAGAGAAAATGGTATTCCAATCCGAACAAAGGCTCAGCGATTTCCGCGAGCCCTAAGTCCGAAAAGGAAGGAACCGGGATTTCTCATATTTGAATCCAATACTGACGGGATTTTTTTTCTTTTTTTGAAAAATCAAGATTGAATTCATAAAAGAGAGAAAATTGTATTCCAATCCGAACAGAGGCTCAAACATTTCTGCGAGCACTAAATCCGAAAAGGAATGAACCACAATTTCTCGAATTTGAACACAATAATGACAGAACTCCTTTTTTTTTTTTTTGAAGAGATTTAAAAAAAAAAAAAAAGAGTGCACATAGGTCTTCCAATTCGGTCTTATGAAATCTCAGTGGATAGATCGGCCCCCAGGTAAGGGTAGGATTACTTAATGAACCCATTTGAAGGACCCTTACCTCGAACAGTCTAGCTACCTCTACAGTCGGGACAAGGCTTTTCTTAGATTCACTTTGGTTAAAGAACGCAATTGACGCAACCTGAATGTGTGTTTTTTTTTTTTAAAACTCCAATGGACCCATTGAAGAGAGGAAAATGGCCCCTCCCAATCCGAACGTTGGCTCAAACATTTCTGCGAGCCATTGTACGAAAAGGAAAAAACCAAAGTTTCTCCAATTTGAATCCAAAAGAAAAAGATTTGAAAACTTTTTTTTTTAAATAATTTTTTTTTTGAAAGATCACCAAGGGACCCATCAAAGAGAAGGAAATGGTCCCTCCCAATCCGAACATTGGCTCAAACATTTCTGCAAGCCATTATACAAAAATGAAAGAATCAAAGATTCTCTAATTTGAATCCAAAAGAGAGAGATTTGAAAACTTTTTTCTTTTTCCTTTTTAAAATTAAAATTTTTTTTTGAAAGATCTCCAATGGACCCATCAAAGAGAAGAAAAAGGACCCTCCCAATCCGAACGTTGGCTCAAACATTTCTGCGATCCATTGTACGAAAAGGAAAGAATCAAAGTTTCTCCAATTTGAATCCAAAAGAGAGAAATTTGAAAACTTTTTTCTTTTTTTTTTTAAATTAAATTTTTTTTGAAAGATCTCCAATGGACCCATCAAAGAGAAAAAAATGGACCCTCTGAATCCGAACGTTGGCTCAAACATTTCTACGAGCCATTGTACGAAAAGGAAAGAATCAAAGTTTCTCCAATTTGAATCCAAAAGAGAGAAATTTGAAAAATCTTTTTTTTTTTGTTTGAGAAAAGAAAGAATGGAAACAGGTTCAAAGAAAGAAGTTTCCAAAGAATCCCATCTCATGTGTTTTTTTTTAGATACAAGATCCAACATAAGCCACCAACTAGAAAGGAGCCAAGGATTCTAAGCATCGTCTTCTCAAATGAACGAGTCCCACCGGGTATGCCAACTTGATGGACCCATCTTTTTCTTTCTTACCTTCCTCCGTCCCGGGTCCGTCGGGGTGCAGCGGGGTGAAGAGAAAAAAAAGAGCAAACATCAACATTTTTGTACGGGTATGCCAGATTTTCTATTCTACTTGAAATTTGAAATGGTGATCTGGAGATTCACCTTCACAAGTAGAAAGGAAATCAAACTTTTTTTTCTAACTTTCCATTGCATATATATTTTAAAGAAAGAGACAGATTTAGAATGCCGTGAAAGGCGATTTCGTTTAGTTTGCCATGAAAGGCAGTTTTGTGCCTTAGGAGGCAATTTTGCCATGGAAGGCGATTTACAAATCTTATCAATAGTGAAAGACAAGAATTGTGATTTATTTTGTCTTTTTAAAAAAAATACAAAATACAATAGAGAAGAAAGAAAGAGGGATTTGACTTCTTAGGAGGTTGTGGGGACTCGTTCAGATCAACGGTAGCGAATCATATATGGACTCCGCCATCGTCCTTCAGATGAGAACACTTGAGGCTTTAGTTCACTTGGCTTGGCTTGGCTTGGACCTCGGATTTTTAGAGGACAAAGACCAATGGAAGGTCCTATATCCAATAAAAAACCAAGTAGACGGGCTGAAAAGCTGCATCTAGGCCATGTTGGATAGAAGAAGAGGGGAAACCTTGGGGGGGCGGCCCCCCAAGGGACTTCGATCACCTTGTAGTGCTTGCAGCAGAGTTTCTTCATGGCAAGAGAGCTTCCTTTTGTGTAGAGATTTCTAGGACAATTTCTTTAGAACTCTTTAGATGATTTTTTTGGATCCTTTCCCTTTGGAATGACCGCCTATTTATAGGCTTTTGGTGGCCATTAGGAAGGTTTATGGGCATTAATGGGATTAATGCTCCATGATGGGATGGGTTACAAGATTTAATTTCATAATTTTGTAACTCCTGTTTCTTGGATTCTGATTGGCCAATGGAGAATAATAGACATTTAATCTCCATGATGATAGGAGTTTCATGATTAATTACTATGATTAATCTCCATAATGATAGGAGTTACATGGTTAATTGCCATGATTAATTGGACTTGTAACTTCCATTTGCTTGCTTCTGATTGGGCCGTTCAAAATAATGAGTTAATGACCCTAATAAGTTGCCATAAAAGGGTCAATTAACAGCATTAATTGGTCGCCAAGTCGCTTGAAGCGTCACGGGCCGCGCCGCGTCTTTTGGAACTCTTCTTGCGATGATCATCGATGGATCCGCATGTTATTTGATGTCGGATGACGATGCAAATTCAGACGTTGGTTGACACCAATGGGTCGGCAACATTTGTCCAGTTGATTTCACGATCGGTCAGCCAGAAAATGTACTTTCTTGGTCGGCCGGTTGGCGGTTTCGGAGTGTCCGATGATGATCAAATGATTTCGACGGCGGATTCTTGATGTTGATGAAGATCGACGGATATTATGCCTCAAAAATCAGAATTTGAGAAAATCACAAGGGCCAATCAACGCGAAACCAGAAAAGAAACTGAAAAATGGACGTTTCGGCGGAAATCCGGCGACCCGGACTTCCAGGGTCGCCTGCGACCATGCACCCATGGTCGCCGGCGACCTTGGGCCATGGTCGCCAGCAACCATGGGGCTTTGGCCCCCTTTTTGGTAGCCGTTTCTTCGCCGTTTTTTGGGCTTTTTCGCTTCTATTTTCTCTTGTATTTTCCCTTGACATTTATCCTCATTTATTGGCCTGATTACACTGAAGAAAACCCATCGAGAGGTTGTGCAAATCAGAGCACAAAGTTTCCTATTTTTGGAAAAGCCGAAGACTTTGTAGCCGATCTTCCGCCAAGAGTTGAAACTAGGTCAAACGATGTCGGAATGACCTGAAGTTTGAGGCGAAGCTTCTTGAGCATTAGATAGGACCAACCATGGGCTTTTATTTGAGTTTTGAAGCTGTTTGGGGTCCCGTCGATGCTAGACTTGATTTCACCTTGCAGAAGATGTCGAGCTTCGATGTCCGGTCAATTGATGTCCGATTGACCTGAAATTTGACAGAGAGCCTACTAGAGTCATTTTGAGATGATTCATTAGCTCTGATTTGGATACCATGGTCCCGGGGAGCTCTGCCACCGGTAGGCTTGATTTTATTTTGTAGCGTCAATGCTGAGTCAAACGTTGTCGGAGTGACCTGAAATTTGACGTGCAGCCCTTTGGAAGCATGTAGAAGCTACTCATGTGCTTTGTTTGATGAGTGGCGGCATCGGAGGTTCTCGCCACCGGGAGGCTTGATTTCGCCGTTCGAGAGTTGATGGCGGGTCAAACGGCGTCGGTTTGACTTGAAATTCGACGTGGAGCCTTTTGGAGGTATTTTGACACCATCCATAGGCTCTGATCGAATATTTGATGTTTTCTTCACTGTCACCGCCGGGAGCTCCCACTTAGCTGTTGGAGGATTGAAGTTAGGCCAAATGGTGTCGAAATCGTCCGAAACTTCATGTGTACCTCCTTTTTGGCTATTTTGAAGGATCTTGCAGTTTTTGTTTGATTCTGACAAGATCTAATGCTTGAAGCAGCTTTGCCTGTTTGTAGTAGGATGCGACTCCATGTAGCTTTTGATGTTGAGGAGGCAAAGTGACATTTTTGGTGTCAACACCCACATCTCATGTGTAATCCGGGCCCGCAGTTAATTGAAAAGAACTCCACTAAATAAATGCAATTGAACTTCAGTCTTAGGAATAAATTACATGAAGACCCTAAACTTCCCAATGTCCACAAGTAGACCCCTCCATCAATATCCATGGATCAATTAGACCTGTCTTCCAAACTTCGATCCATATCTTATTATCCTTGAGCTCCAATTAATTATAATGATCATTTGGTACTGATCCAATTAACTCTTAATTGGAATGGGTGCGCACTTACCAATGATAAATCCATTAATTGGCACAAGGGGATGTTAAAGATAGATTCCATCTTGAATATCGAATGTTCCCACAGCTCTACTACCACGTACCCAAATCACTGAGGTGTTGACCTACAATTGGCCTCACTCATTGGTGACTCAAAACAAATGAATAGATAGAAACTTGAGTTCATTAATGTCTCAGGATTAAGAGCCTATTGCTAGGGAATTATGAGAGCAGACCTTAAAGTAAAGACAGTGTTCATAAGGTGCTTCTCATGGTCCTTCAATACATCCAATGTACCAGCACTATGATCTAGAATCTTACATTCTGATAATCGAGACAAATCACACTATCTCATACTAATCAAAGTACAGCAACCTTGTCAGATGAGATGTCCAATCTCATCATTGTTTGTGAAGATATTCAAGTATAAGACTTGCTATACATGTCTCCCGTATGTGGATCTCATCCATACATATGTATTGCATTTAGTATACTTATGGACTCCGGTTCATCTCTTGAACCATCATGTCATTCGTATTAGTTATGTGCAAACAAGTAATAAAACACCATTCATCTCATGAAAGGGAAACATGAATATATTGATAAATAAAGAAATTAATCAATTTATTACATCAATCTTAATGGATTGAGACCATAAAACTAACACCGTAAACATCTTTTCGTCGACATCCAGCCGTATGTTCCCTCGCGTTTTGCCTTGCAGTTGGGTTTCTCTCAAGGCGTTGTTGGAGCGCCTTCGAGCAAGGTGAAGCGTTTTGGAGGTCTGCAGGATGGGAGGAATGCATGGGCCGTTTATAGTGTGGAAGACATTACCGCCACGATTTCTTATCCTGAGTTGCCCACCTTCCGGATTGTTGGCTTCATGAAGTGGTTTGCGGAGAGCTTTTCAGTGTACCCGGGATCTTCCAAGAAGGAGCTCGATGTAAAGCAGTCTTCTGGGAAGGGTCTTGGGAAGTCAGATGGCGTCCGTCGAGAGGAAGTTCTGGCTTTCCTTTCCAAAGAAAAGCACAAAATAGGCTTTCTCGATGACCAGCACGTCATCAGATCGGGGGCTGCACAAGAGATACCTGGTGAGGTCTTGGAACAGCTCGCAGAAGAGGAGGCTGAGGTCGCTGCTTGGATACAAGCTGAGCGAGCAAATGCTTCCATGGAGTCTACTGGAGCAGACCATCGGGTGAGGACTCTACTGAGAGGCCAGATTTTGATGGTGGGGCGGGTACTTCCAGCAATTCGTCCCATAGGAGCAAAAGGAGAAGAGGACAGCACCGAAGTAAGAGACGACACAAAAACTCTCCTGATCTGGAAGTCCCTTCCACCATTACTGAGGAGGCATCAGAGGATGACGATGAGCCTCCGGAGAAGAGGAGCCAAGGAGAAAAGATCAGTAGTGATGGTATGACCCTTCTTCTTTCTTTTTCCGCTCATTTCCTTTTTTTATGAGAATTTTCATTTTGATCCACTGCTTCCTTTTTTTTTTTGGCAGAAGATGATGATTTGATGATGCCTAAGGTTCCGGCCGATGAGGCGTTGACGGATCTAATCGAGGCATCTGAGGAAGAACCCAAAGACTCTGAAGTAGACCCAGAATCGCCACCTGGTATGATTTTTTTTTCTTTACCGCCACTTGCTGACATATATATATTTTGTTTCTTGCCAGCTGACCTACTAGAAGATTCCGACGACTTTGAGCCATCCATGGATGCAACTTTTGACGATGCTTCGGATGAGCTCATGGAGGCAGAAAGGATTCCGCCGGTCATCGAAGAAGGTATATAGTAATAGTCTTGATATTTGATTTTTGACAAGATCATATTCATACCTTTTTCATCTTTCACTGGCAGGTTGTGAGGCGACAAAAGAAGTTCCTCTATCATTCTCAGAGCCAGAGCAGGGGGTGCCTGTGGCTGATCCAGGAGTAGGGGCTTCTTCTACCAGTTTGTGACTGAGATTGTCAGCAGACATGGACATCCCATCTCCACTTCCGACACAGATATCAGATTCGTTTCAAGGTTTTGGAAGACCCTATTTGAATCTATGGGCACCAAGTTACAATTCAGAACTGCATACCATCCTCAGACAGATGGTCAGTTGGAGAGAACAATACAGACTTTAGAGGACATGCTACGTGCGTGTGTATTAGATTTCAAGGTTCAATGGGACGAGTACTTGTCCCTATGTGAGTTTGCATACAACAACAGCTACCATTCCAGCATTGGTATGGCACCTTTCGAGCCACTCTACAGTAGGAGATGCAGAACTCCCGTTTGCTGGGAAGAATTCGGTGTTCATAGTTTTCATGGACCGACGATAGGTTAGGAGACAAGTGATAAGATCAAGTTGATCCAGGAATAGTTAAAGGTTGCCAGAAGCAGACAGAAAAGCTATGCTGATACTCGTAGGAGAGATTTACAGTTCGAAAAGGGTGATAAAGTATTTTTGAAAGTGTCTCCGGTCAGAGGAACACTAAGATTTGGTCAGAAGGGCAAGCTAGCAAGAAGATACATCGGACCGTATGAGATTTTGAGCAAGATTAGAGATGTTGCCTATAGACTTGCGTTACTGCCAGAACTCTCGGGGGTGCATAACGTTTTTCACGTCTCTATGTCGAAAAAATACGTCCCAAATCCTTCACACGTGTTGCAACATGAGCCACTGGAAATTCGAGAAGATGCATCGTATGTAGAGAAGCCGGTCAGAATTTTTGACACCAAAGAGCAAGAATTGAGAAACCGGACCATCCATTGGGTCAAAGTTCAGTGGGAAAATCATGAGCCAGAAGAAGCGACATGGGAACTAAGAGACCAAGTCTAGAGAAAGTACCCGCACTTGTTACCTGAGGTATAACTATTTTTATTTAAAGGACCAAATAACCTAAGGGGTGGAGGATGTCAAACCCCAACCCAGGATTAGCACGATTAGTGGTAATTAAGTGCGTGTTTAGTTATAATGTGAGTTTAGTGTTCGTGGGTTAGAAATTGGTTTGATTTAGTTTGGAATTAGCTTTGGGGAATTTTGAGAGCGTTTTATGCTATTTAGTCACATTCAGGGGTGCCTTGAGTGTACCTGTAAGCTTGGGAGGAAATTCATGTTTTCTGATTTCTAATCCTGATTTTGACCTCATTTGAATGGTTTTATTTTATTGTTTAACTTTTGGGTTCAACCTGTTTTTTGTTTAAGACCCAGAAATCCAAGTTTTGGTCAAAAGGATAAAATAGTCATTTCACACCAAATCTGGACCCACATTTCGAAATCTTAAAACTTTGCCAAATTTATACTTTTTGGAAACTAGATTTTTCGATGATTGATTTTGTCTTCTTCGTCGTTTTCATCCGGGGCCTGTAAGTCGATGTTTTAATCGTCGTAAGTTTGAAGCATAGTGGGGCCCACAAGAACCCATTTGATTTAGTGTCTTCTCCCTCGTCACGTCAGAAACTCATTTTCTGCAACTCCACTTCAACCCAGCTGAGAAAAAACACTTTTTCATCTCACCTTCTCTCTTTGCATGCCTAAGCTAGAAAGCTCCAAATCAAGATCTGAAACCATCTTCTTCTTCCTCTCAACTCAAGGATTCCATTGCTACCATTTTCTCGAAGTTTCCAACTGAGATTGCACTCCATTTTCGTCCTTGATTCTCGTTTAACAAGCTCCAGGTATAAGGATCTTCTTCTTCCTTCCATTTTAGTCTTTTGAGCTCATTAGGAGACTTTTTGTCTAACATGCAAACCCATTTTTGAAATGGGGCTTTTGGCTGCCCAAAATGATGATTTTTGGAATGTTTTCATTGGGTTTCTTGTAGATTTCGTGGCTTCCATTGGTAGAGATCTTGAGGGATTTTTATGCTTAGCTATTGGTGAAGGCAAGTGATCATTTGAGTTTCTTTTGATGCATGCAATCTTTGAATGGCTTAGCTTCAGTGGTTTGTTCTTTTCTCATGATTAGTCGAGCAATGTGTTGTTGAAATATGTGTTAGGGATTGAAAGTCTTATTTAGTTTGGAATGCATGTGTTAGTGGCTTTGATTTTTAAGGTTTCTACTAAATTTAACTGATTTTCACCATGGATAAATGTTTTGTAAATGGATGAAAGAATGGTGGAATGTGTTGTGAAATGAACCGATATATTGGTTGTTGAATTTGAATGGAAATGGCCCCTAGGAGAGCATGGAGGCTCAGGGGATGTGCAGGGATTTGACCAAGACGGAAAGGAAGTGGAATGGGAAGAAATTTGAAGAAATAAGAACTAGGATTCTGACTTGAACTGGGCTGTCGTGCACTGTCGGTCAGCTGGCGGTCATCTATCGACTAACCGACATGTCCACTTCGGTCGACCGATAGCCAGCCGAGTTCAGTTTGGTTCCACTTCCAGAAGCGTCTTCTGTGACAGGGAATCATCGGTCAGCCGTCGGCCAACTGACATGCTTAACGTCGGTCGACCGACAGCTAACCAATGGGAGTTCGGTTCCATTTCCAAAATGGTGATTTTCTGTCAGGAAATCTGACGGTCAGCCGTTGGTCAGTTGGCGGCTAGCCGACGGTCACTAATCGGTTAGCTGATAGGTAACCGAGAGCTGACCAAGTTTTCAAAATTGATTTCTTTTGTAGGAGTTTCTTGGGATTGAAAACCTGAATATGATTAGGAACTTTCAACCTTGAATTTATGTGCTTGAGGTCTCAAAATGTCCTTTTACCTTCTGAAACACCAATCTCTCTCTCATTAAGACATTCGGGTCTCAACCACATGAAGATCAGATGAAAGGTCTTATGGTATGCTCGATAAGTTTCGCTTGGGGTCATGATTTGATACATCGAATTTCGTTCTAGCACTTGCTCTATTTTGTACAAGTATAAGTTTTGTTTTGAATTGTTCAAGAACCATGTTGGGGAACACTTTACAATCTACTCTTGTTTAGCTTCACTTTGCATTGTTTTGATAAGTGTTTTTCCCTTATTTTCGATAAGTTTTGTACAAGTGTCGACATGTTTTGTGCATACATGAATATCATTGAATACCGCTGAGCTTAGACTGCCCTCTCAGTCTGATCCACTAGTTAGGGGGTCCTTAAGCATAAGGACAATCTGCAGATTAGTCGTGTAATTGTACACATTCTTGTTTTGTTCGGTTCCGCGGCCGGTTTTCCAGCCCACCTTGCGTGGCTCGAGCTTTTGTTTCGTTTCGTTTTGTTTTGTCTCGTTTTGTTTGCTCTTGTCATCAAGTATGACGGAGTACGGATGAGCTCAATGTGGGTTAATGAATCATGTTGTTTTCTTGAAATCATGCCAGTTTTGCTTTATACTTTAAATATATTTTGTTCAGAATCTCATGCCATGTTTTAAGCATTGTTATATCAGATTTTAATTGAATTATATTATGTCTAAATTGATCACCTGCAAGACCATCGTGTCTGACCCTTTTACTTTGGCGTTTAGATGCAGGAGTCGTTGCCCCTGAGGAGGAGAGCCCGGAGGAGGCTTTTGAGCCACCCCCAGCCCGAGAGTGGCAAGCCGACCACGTCCTCTAGACGTCAGGTGGGGTCTTGAGTACGACACATGTGGATGAGAATATTTTGTTTTGTATTTTGGAATGTAAGGCCTTTGTTGGCCCTTTTTCATACTTTGGGAATATGTAAACTTAACTTAACTGACTTTTGTTCTTTTGAAAACTTGAAAGTTAATTTATGGTAATGCCATGCTTATGTTTCCTTCTCTGAATATTGTCTTGAAGATGATTTAACTTATGTTAGTTGAGATTGTGTCACATGTATTGGAAAAGATAAGATTACTTGCACGCTTCCGCAAATCATAGTTTGAGTGAGATAAATTCCAAGTGACTTCTGGGAATCCTCACCGCGGAAACCTGTGGGTTAATCGTAATTGATAGTGGTTGACTGCACCTTCATCACACGTCGCAGACCCGAGTCCTGGGACCTCGGTACGGGGTCACGACATGGGTCTAGACTCTTTCTTTTCGCCATTTAGAAGTTGGCTTCGGCATGATTAAGCATGTGCAGGACATTCTTGCTGATAGCGAAGAGGTCGGTCTGGACATTACAAATGCCAAGGCTTTTGTTGATGAAGTCATCACTCTAGGCAACAAGTGGAATGAGAACATAGGAATGTAAGATTCTAGATCATTATACTGGTACATTGGATGTATTGAAGGACCATGAGAAGCACCTCAAAAACACTGTCTTTACTTTAAGGTCTGCTCTCATAATTCCCTAGCAATAGGCTCTTAACCCTGAGACAGTCATGAACTCAAGTTTCTATCTATTCATTTACTTTGAGTCACCAGTGAGTGAGGCCAACTGTAGGTCAACATCTCGGTGTCTTGGGTACGTGGTAGTAGGATTGTGGGAACATTTAATGGTCAAGATGGAATCTATTTCTATTTTCCCCTTGTGCCAATTAATGGATTTATCATTGGTAAGTGTACACCCATCTTAATTAAGAGTTAATTGGATGGTACTATTGATTGTTATAATTAATTGGGTCTCAAGGATAATAAGATATGGATCCAAATTGGTGGGACAGTCTGTCCAATTGATCCATCGATAATGATAGAGGGGCCTACTTGTAGTAATAGGGAAGTTTAGGGTCTTCATGTAATTTATTCCCAAGACTGGAGTTCAATTGCATTTATTTAGTGGAGTTATTTGCAATTAACTATGGGCCTGGATTGCACATGAGATGTGAGGTCGTAGTGTCCCAGTTGGAGCCAGATTTCTATGGAATCCTTAGTGGTCCCCACGCTATCCCATGATTGGATCTTTACTAATTCTATTTTAACTCAAAAAGGAAAGCTACTATTTCTATTTGAAGTGAGACTTCTAATAGTGGTAATAGTGGAATAAAGGGTTACTAATTAATATAGAAGTTGGACTTCTAATCTTAATGAAAGAGAGGAGTTGAAAAACTATAAAAGGAAGAGGAGGGAGCCCCTTTGGACGTCCATGCCCATATCCCATTGGAATTGACGCCCACTCCTTGGGTGTGCAAGAGTTGCACTTATTCCTCCTTCCCTTCTCTCTCTTCTAGTTCCCTACTAGTTTCCTTAGAGATTGTAGTTAGTCTTTCTCTTGGTGATTCCACCATCTCTCTTGAGGAAAGAGATCTGAAGCGTGGAAGACAATTGGGCTTTGGAGATTCTGATTTTGGAAGAGCTCTTCATCAAAGAGTTGAATCAAGTTCTTCATTAGAGCACAACCAAGCTCCATAGGTATCTTCTACTCCTTATATGTTGTGGAATTTCGTGGTTGCATGTTTAGTGCTGTTTCTATCTTCCTGATAGGTTTGTTTGCTGACCATGATGACTGAGATTGAGGACATGCATCCTGGATTGGGGTTTATTGGTTCTTGGATAGGTTATTCACTACTTCTAGTTGATGAAAAGTTTTGGAACCTGTCCTAGAGGTCCACCCACTTCCAACAATTGGTATCCGAGCCATACCTCACTCTGATCATGAAGGTACAACAAGCTTGCTATGTTCTTTGCATGAGATGTGAAAAAGAAAGAGGAAGGACTATGTTTTGGATCGATTTTATGGTTTTACTTGGTTTTATGGTGCATCCATGTTTGGACATTCACAAAAGGGTTTAATAATGATGGAAGGATGATAAGAAGCCATTGGAGCACTTCAAAAGAGTTTTGGAGTTGAATGGACGCGGAAAAGAAAAACCCAAATTCTGATGCTCGTCTGTCCGGTCGACCGGGACTCGTGTCCGGTCGACTGGGTACTTGCAGTCCGGTCAACTGGGCTCTCTGGCAAGTTGACCGGGCTTTCTGGCAGGTCGACCAGGGACACTGTGACAGTAGTTGCAGAATTTTTGGATTTTTCAGTTTCGGGTCTTCTTTGTGTATCCTATTTTTCCAGCATTGTTTGGCAGCCTAATTGTGTATTTTGTGTGGTTGTATGAGATACTAACATAAAGGTTATCTTGTCCTCTCCATATGGCCCACAAGTCTTTTACTTTCTTTTATGGTTGATTGATTTTTTAAGGCTAAGTGTAAAGGGCATCATGGTTTCCTTGGTTTCCCATGAAAGGGCAAGGCATGATGGTTTCCCTATAGCCATTTTAGATTACCATGTAAGTCTCATCGTAGAGACATAGGGATTTATGTAATTTTCTAAATTTGTAAATCCTGGCGATGTCCGAGACATAGAAGGAAAGTGAAGTGGACTGCTAATCAAAGAGTTTGAAGATTTCCAAAAAGATGTTTTGGAGTTGCACAAAGAGTTTGAGGAATTCCAAAGTTTTTTGGAAAGTCTAGAAGTCCAAGAAGCCTATTCCGCTTGGGCCATGTGGAGGAGAGAACTAGTTACTAATTTTAGCTTTTTCTATTCATGAAGGAATGCTTAATTTAGAATGTTTCCAAATCTGATCCAAACATAGCAAGTTCTAAAATTGGTCAAAATCAAATTATTTTTGGAAAGATTCCTAATTAGTGTTGATGACCCATGAGATGGACACATTGGTAACACTAATTAAAGAAACTAGGCTTTCCTTAAGATAACTTGACTTGGAATCAATACTTGATCATGTCATGAGATGATTTGATGTTCATATATGTATATGTGGGCTCTAATACCTTAAAAGGAAAATCCTCAATTCTAAAATATTAAGTGGGAGCGGGGCATTAAATTGAGAAATCCCCATAGTTTTCCACCATAGGTCCATTTTAAGGAAAGTATTAGTCTCGCGCCATCTTGAGAATGGCCGTTCCCCACATAGGACTTTTATTTGTCTGGTTACTAGATATGGATCTCCCAAAAGGATAGTGTTGGTGGGGGGGCGGGGGGGGGGGGGGGGGGGGGGGGGTTCACTCCCAAAGGAGGGGCAGCCTGCAACGGTTATCATTCAATGTTACTTGGTGGGTCACTCTTAACTAAAATTGTGATGTAGTATCCCCAAGGATTTGCCTCATGTGTTTTTGAAACCAAAGATAGTTGGGAGTCATACATTATTTGGTATGAGATACCTAGATAATAGTGAATGATAGGGGATCATTAGTCTTATCTAGATAATAGTGAATGATAGGGGATCATTAGTCTTATTTTTGACTTACTTTGATCCGCACCAATCTAGGTGATATTTGCACTCCTCAAGGAGGCATATCGCAGGGATTGGAATTCCGATGTATTCTAAAATTTAGTGGTTATGAGAATTACCACATAAATTTGGTAGAATACTACACCCTAATGTCATTAATATTTATTAATTGAATGTATGGTTATGTGCTACAGTTTATTCAACATGAATTCAAGTACTTTCAATCCACTTGCAACCATTCTCAAATAGAATAAGTTGATGGGATCCAATTATGTAGACTGGAAACGGAACCTGGATATTGTCCTGACTGCATCATGATATAAATATATCCTTACCAAGCGCCCCCCCCCCCCCCCCCCCTGATGAGCCAGTGCCGGATGCACCACAGGAAGAGAAAGACCATTATGTCAAATGGGCAAAAGACGATGAGATGGCCAGATGTTATACACAGGCATCCATGTTTAGTGTTTTGCAACACCAACATCAATCCTATAAGACTGCATACGATATTATATTGAACTTAAAAGGAGATGTTTGTGGACCAGGGCAGGCCTGCTAAGCAGGCTGCTATGAGGGTGCTCATAAGCACCAAGATGGCTGAGGGTTCACCAGTACAGGACCACATGCTGTAGATGATGGACTCATTGAATGAGTTAGATGTACTGGGCGCCGCGATTGATGCAGAATCGCAAATTGACATGATCCTCGAGTCGCTACCAGATTCATTCAACCATTTTAATATCAATTATAATATGAATAAAATGAATCTGACCCTAGCTGAGCTGTCTAGCCAGCTCGTAGTAACTGAAGGGATCATGAAGAAAAGGCCAACTGTCCTGATGACTGAAAAAGTTAGATGCCAGGCCCAAGCCGAAAGGCAAAGGCCGGAAAGGTAAAAAGAAATCAGTCCCCAAGGGTCCTAAGGCGGAAAATGGTCCTAATGGTGGTGTGGCAAAGGCTAAGGGTTCAGGGACTAAGGGAAAGTGTTTCCATTGTGGTAAGACAGGACATTGGAAGAGGAATTGTCCAGATTTTCTGTCAAAGAAGAAGACCTCAAGTATGATTGGGTCACTTATTTCTGAAGTTAGTTTTGCAACTGGTACTTCAAAATCCTGGTGTGTTGACTCCGGTGCAACTAATCACATCTATAATTCGTTGCAGGGGTTCCGGGAAACCAGGAGGCTCAGTGACGGTGAAATCATTGTCAACCTAGGATCTGATGCTCAGGCAGAGGCGGTTTCAGTGGGATTTATTACTTTATGTTTCTCGAATAATAAACTGATTTTGTCAGACACTTTATATGTACCATCTTTAAGGCGGAATTTAATTTCAGTTTCTAGTTTGGTAAAATAAAAGTTATCCCATTACTTTTGATACTGAAGTTGTCATAAAGAGGCATGGTACTTTTATATGTTCTGGCAAGGTAATCAATGGACTTTATTTGTTAACTCCCACAATGTATGAGATACATGATACCGAAATAATTAACAGACCATCATTAAAGAGAAAATCACCTTCATCTAATCCAACAAAGCTTTGGCACCTGAGGCTAGGTCACATTAACCTAAACAGGATTGATAGGCTAGTGAAAGATGGTATCTTGCCTTCACTGGTGGTAAAACCAATGCTTGTCTACGAATCCTGTCTGGAAGGCAAAATGATCAAAAGACCATTTTCATCTAAGGGCAATAGGGCCAAAGATTTATTGGAAATAGTGCATACTGATGTGTGTGGACCTATAAATAATAGAGCGAGAGGAGGATATGAGTACTTCATCACTTTCACAGATGACTACTCAACATATGGATACATATACCTTATGCATCGCAAGTCCAAGGCTTTTGAAAAGTTCAAAGAGTTTCGAGCAGAAGCAGAAAAGCAATTAGGTAAAAGTATCAAGACTCTTCGATCAGAACGAGGAGGGGAATATCTCTCAGCTGATTTTGTGGGATACTTATCAGAAAATGAGATTATATCCCAGTTGTATGCTCCTGGCATGCCTCAACAAAACGGAGTAGTAAAAAGAAGGAACCAGACTCTTTTAGATATGATCAGGTCTATGATGAGTTTCTCAGGATTACATATATCCTTTTGGGGATATGCTTTAGATACTGCAATGTACATACCAAACCTCGTACCATCTAAGTCTGTACCTAAGACTCCCCGGGAGTTGTGGTCTGGGCGAAAGCCTAGTCTGAAACATTTACATATTTGGGGCTGTCCGGTACATGTGCTGAAGGTAAAGACGGATAAGCTGGAATCAAAGTCGGAAGTATGCACCTTTGTAGAATATCCTAAAGGAACTAAAGGTTGGATATTCTATAATCCTAGAGAGCAGAAAGTGCTTGTCAGCACCAATGCGGTTTTTCTGGAAGAAGATTATATGATAGACTGGAAATCTTTAGAAAATGTTATCTTGGAAGAGATTCAAGAAAAATCAATTCCAAATCCTACTTTAACCGAACTTGAAGAGAATCCGCCTATACCTAACCCAGTAGTAACACCAATGCCTCGTCGTAGTGGGAGAATCATCAGGCCCCCTGATAGATTCTTGTTTTTGGGAGAGTCTTATGAGGCAATCCCGGAAGAACTGGAACAGGATCCCTGTAACTATAATGAAGCAATAAATGACAAAGATTCAGGACGTTGGCAAGAAGCTATGAAAGCTGAAATGGAGTCAATGTACTCTAATCAGGTCTGGACACTTGTGGACTTGCCTGCCAATATTAAACTTATTGGGTGCAAGTGGGTTTACAAGAGGAAGAGAGGACCGGACGGAAGAGTTGAGACCTTTAAGGCCAGGCTTGTTGCGAAAGGGTATACTCAGAAAGATGGTATCGATTATGAGGAAACCTTCTCGCCGGTAGCCATGCTCAAGTCTATCCGGATACTCTTATCCATTGTGGCTCATCTCGATTACGAGATTTGGAAAATGGATGTCAAGACGGCATTTCTCAACGGCTATCTTGAGGAAGACATCTATTTGATGCAACCAGACGGTTTTGTGGCTAAAAACCAAGAGCAAAGAGTTTGCAAGCTGCATAAATCTATTTATGGATTAAAACAGGCATCTCGAAGCTGGAACATCCGTTTTGACCAGGCAATCAAGGCTTTTGGTTTTTGTCAAAATCCGGATGAGTCATGTGTGTATATGAAAAGTGAAGGAGATAGTGTAGTTTTTCTGGTATTATATGTAGATGACATTATTCTTCTCAGAAGAGACATAGAATGCTGTCTACAGTAAAAGTTTGGTTGGCTAAAACTTTTGATATGAAAGACTTAGGAGAAGCCAGTTACATCCTAGGGATCAAACTCCATCGAGACCAGAAAAATAGGATGATCGGCTTATCTCAAGCTGAGTACATAGATAAGGTACTAGTGCGGTTTGCAATGCAAGACTCCAAGAAGGGTATCACACCTTTCAGGCATGGAGTGCACCTTTCCAAGGATCAGAGTCCCATGACACCTCAGGAAAAGGATCAGATGAGAGAAGTGCTATACGCCTCGGCTGTTGGCAGCCTCATGTATGCTATGCTTTGTACAAGACCAGATATCTGTCATGTAGTGGGCTTAGTCAGCAGATATCAATCTAACCCAGGTCCTGATCATTGGACTGCTGTGAAGTGTATTCTCAAATACTTGAAAGGACTAGAGATTACATGCTGATTTATGGCAGTGATGAGTTGATTCCAGTCGGTTACACAGATTCTGACTTTATGTCAGATAAGGATTCCAGGAATTCAACCTCTGGGTATGTGTTTATGCTTGGTGGCAGAGGTGTTAGCTAAAGGAGTATTAAACAGGAATGTACCGCTAATTCCACCTCGGAAGCTGAGTATGTGGCAGCTTGTGAAACAGCTAAGGAAGCAGTTTGGCTTAAAAGATTCCTTACGGAACTTGGAATGGTACCTTTGGCGCGACAGCCGCTCACAGTTTACTGTGACACATGCGGGGCAGTTGCATAGTCCAAGGAACCCAGAAGCCATAAAAGCCAAAAACATGTACAGAGAAAATATCATTTGGTCAAAGAGATTATGCAAAGAGGTGACATTGCCATCACCAAGATAGCATATGCGGATAATCTCGCAGATCCCTTTACTAAGCCCTTGACTACCAAAGTCTTTGAGCAACATGTGGATGGGATGGGCATGAGATGCAACCCTGATTGGCATTGAGCCCAAGTGGGAGATTGTTAGTTTTATGGTCTCAATTCATTTAGATTGATGTAATAAATTGATTAATTTCTTTATTTATCAATATATTCATGTTTTCCTTTCATGAGATGAATGGTGTTTTACTTAAATACACATAACCAATACAAATGACATGCTGGCTCATGAGATGAACCGGAGTCCACAAGTATATTAGATGTAACACATGTAAGTGGATGAGATCCAGATACAGGAGACAAGTGTCACAAATCTTATGCTTAAATTGATTAACAACCAGTGATGAGATTGGGCATCTCATCTGACAAGGTTGCAGTATTATGATCACTATGAGATAGTGTGATCTGTCTCGATCATAGGAATGTAAGATTCTAGATCATTATACTGGTACATTGGATGTATTGAAGGACCATGAGAAGCACCTCAAAAACACTGTCTTTACTTTAAGGTCTGCTCTCATAATTCCCTAGCAATAGGCTCTCAACCCTGAGACATTTATGAACTCAAGTTTCTATCTATTTATTTACTTTGAGTCACCAATGAGTGAGGCCAACTGTAGGTCAATACTCAGTATATTGGGTACGTGGTAGTAGGACTGTGGGAACATTTAATGGTCAAGATGGAATCTATCTCTATTATCCCCTTGTGCCAATTAATGGATTTATCATTGGTAAGTATACACCCATTTCAATTAAGAGTTAATTGGATGGTACTATTGATTGCTATAATTAATTGGGTCTTAAGGATAATAAGATATGGATCCAAATTGGGGGGACAGTCTGTGTCACGCCCCCAAAAGTGGGACCGGGGTTATGCAAGGTAGGTGTACCCAGTACCTATGCACCAAGTGCAGCATCAGACACAACAGTCGGCAGGCAGATATAAATATAAAACATCAATAGATATGCAGAACGAATCAGAGTGAACGATAAACAAAATCATATAAAATGCATAGCATCCTGATCGTAAGAAATGCATAGCATTCGAATCAAAATCAAACTAACATAAACATCTAACAAATAGGCAACCCACATAAACTATTACACCACATGATAGTTTCACATGACCCTCCTGTCTCAACATTAGAGATGTGGTAGAGTGGCACAGGATGAACCCCGGGAAGCAAGCAATCAAAATGGATACCAAAAGGCCATGAGTCATCAAAGTCAATCGTTCAATATGTATCCGATGGTGTACAACCAACAAAATGTAAAGAGTCGTACTGCGCAGACGTTCAACCCAAAGTCCTCACACAGAATGGTGCCCCATCTGTGTTAGGCGTTAACAGTTGAGTGGTGCCTGACACAAAGAGTCCTAAACAAACAATAGTGAAGGGCTAGACTTTTTTGTGTGAACAAGATTCATCAGTCAAAGAGAAACTACCTTTCCATCATCAAATCAAAGTCAAAACCATCAATCTTCTTCTAAACAATAACAACACCGGTAATTCTCCAACAAGCTTTACAATCAAAGTCGTCTAGCCTCAACACTTCCATCAAACTTCGAAACAACGAAACATCAAAGGGGATCCTAGTCATCATCTAAGTTCTTTATATGATCCCAACAAAACAAAGTAACAAATCTAATGAACATGGACATTTCATGTAGAGAGTACTAAACAGTACCAATCAGAATCAAAGGCGACAAGACAATCCAATCCTAGGTCAATTGGTACTCCCGAAATCTCGTACAACCCTACTCAGTCATCGAAAGGAATAAGGTTCGCGATACCCGAACAAACAGTTTTCGTGGATAGATATAAAGGAGGGTATCCCATTGTCTCGTACCATTCAAGATTTAGTGAAGTTGAAACCCGAGAAGACTGGAATAACTACGAGGAATTATCTGCTCAAAACATCCCTCGTACATAGTCAAATGAGTCATCAAAAGAGGTAGCCAATGTCCCACCTAAGTCCATCCAGTTCTAAGTCAAATGGGCCCTTATAAGAAAGAACCCCAGTTCATCCGGTTGACCTAAAACAAGGCTGGTCGACCTCCTTCATAGCCGGTCGACATCCGGTCGATCGGGTATACAGTCAGTGTTAAAACATAAATGAGAATTGGCTAAGTTGTAGGCTTCATGAAGCCTAACTATATACCAGTGTTGCCGGTTGACCGGGTGAACCCACTTGGTCAATCGTGTGGCTTAATAAAAACAAAATTAAGCTTTTGTAACCGAACTCAGTTGGGGAGAAACTCCATTTTCATCCACACCTGCGGACAAACACAAGAATAGGGCCTTGCCCTCTCCACATACATCAAATACCCCCTCTCATCAAGTCCATTCAAACTAACATCCAATCCGACCAATTTAATCATCTGATTAAGAATCCATTTCATTAAACATATAATTCTAATTATCATGTTTTCCAAAATCGAAGACATCAATGAGCATGTGGTCATCTAAATCATCATCAATCATCAAATCAAAGGAGAGACAAACATATCGAAGCATATATATAAATATCTACTTGTCTTTCGTTCGAAATGCCCAAATCCATAAATCCCAGCTCGATAGCCCAACAAACCAAACCTAAGGGATAAATAGCAAAATTAAACTAAATTAAATATAAAATCAATAGAGGAGAAGCTCTAAGCTACCAAACACATCACTACAACCAAAGTACATTAATCCAAACCTAAGCGGAGAAGAGCTTACCAATTAGATGGGTGGGTGGAGTGGTGGCTTGCAAATTGGAGATGGATGAGCTCGCGGGGTCCACGCGAAGATTGTGATGGCCATGATCGATGGTGACAATCGGAGGTTGTGGGGCCCACTTGAATAGTGTGATGATGTTCGGTGGTCCACTGGGCAAAGAGGGGAAGAAAGAAATTAGAAATAAAGGAGGAAGGAATGAGAGAAAGAAACAGGGAGAGAGAGAGAGAAAAATGGTTGGAGAGAGAGTATTAGGGAAGAGAGAGAGAGGAAATGGGTGGGCTGATTCACGTGGCAGGGAGGAGTGAGAGAGTGCAAGTAAGGGAGAGAAACAAGAAAGAAGAACAGAGAAAGAAAGAGAAGCAGAAGGGGGAAAATTGGGGGAAAACAAGGAGAGAGAGAGAAATAGGGAAATAGAGAGAGATGGTGTGGGCTGCAGGTTCACCGGAGACGGTGGTGACCAGCGATGATGGTGCTGGTCGCTTACGGTGACAGTGGTGCTCCAGGACGGTGGGGGCAATGAGATGGGTGAAGGAGAGATGAGTGAGAGAGATGAGATGAGAGATGAGAGAGAGTGGAGAAGAGAGAGGCTCGGTGATGGTGGTGATGGCCGGTGACGAGGAGGCTCGGTGGCGGCGACGCAGACGCAGTAGGGAGCTGGGATAAGGGAGTGGAGAATGAGAGGGAGAGAGAGCGACTACTGTGATGTGGAATGAGAAACGGGAATGGAAGATAAGGGAGAAGAAAAGAAAGGATAAAGGAAAGAAATAAAGAAAGAGAGGAGGGTGGCTATTCACGTGGAGGGGAGAGAAAGAAAGGAGTGAAGAGAGAGAAAGGAATGAGGAGAGAGAAAGGAAAGTTTAAATGGGTTTGGGTCAGGCATGGTTTTAGAGGTGTTTCCAGGATCCGAATCAGGATAATGCAGAAGACTAAAGTTTAGGAAATAAAATCATCTACCCAACGTTGCCAAAATCTCAAAAATCTAAAATTACGAAAAAGCCCTCTAAATTCTTTGGAAAATTGCTAACTGCGCCCCTATTATAGCCGAACGGGCTCGGATCTCAACCCAACTTCGCACGCGTGATCCTATTGATTAATCGGACCTGATTGGCTTATAAACGAACTTAATTAGCTAAAAGTA
The DNA here is from genome assembly GCA_029852735.1 of Persea americana. Lineage (NCBI taxonomy): Eukaryota > Viridiplantae > Streptophyta > Magnoliopsida > Laurales > Lauraceae > Persea > Persea americana. The sequence continues at coordinate 22,156,818 of CM056817.1, forward strand.
CAATTAACTAAACTAATTAGAACTTTGGAATTTCGGGATATTACATCATTCTCTCCTTAGAACATTTGGTCCTCCAAATGACTAAATCTATCATAGGTAAAAGATTTGTTTACTCCTGCTAAACTCGATCTCTGAAGTTTGAAGGTGGCAAGCTGCGGTGATACTCAAGATAGTGCTCGAACTGCTTGCAAACTAACCCAAAATCTGCTCACAGGTTCATAACTCTGTAACTTTGTCTGACACGGATCTTGCTATCTGCCTTCATACTATCCCACCAGTAGTAACTCCGTAGGTCCTCGTACCTCTGACACACAATCTGCCCTGACAAAACAACACACTTTCCACAAACCTAAACACTGATCTGCATACAATCTTCTCAATCACCATGATTAACCCTAGGTCATTCCTCTGACTGTCATTGATTCTGCCCAAAAGGTCTAACTCTCTTCGTAACATGCTATCAATCACCCACTAGCTAATATCTTTGCTCAATGCATCTGCCTCTGTTGTCTCAAGTTTAAATCCTCCTAGGAAAACAACTATTGTAGATTTCTATGCTGAGTTCAAATCTCTCCCAATACAGTTAGTGCATCCACATCTTCAGAGTTAAAACCATTGCTGCAATCTTCAAGTCATGGTCAATGTATCTCTTTTCGTGCTCTTTCAGCTGTTTGGACCCGTAGGTTGTCATTTTTCTCATTCTGCATCAGCACCAATCTCAATAGAATCCCAAAAACACCAGCAAATTTTCATAAAACTCTCTCTCTGATCAATAAAGTCCGTAGTCAACCTCTACTTCGGCTACTTGAAACTGATTTAACACTGCTCTAACCACAACAACGAAACATATTTCCTTGTCAACTTGTTCAATGGGGCTACAATTGTAAGAAATTCCTTCACACACTTTCTCTAATATCCTGCCCATTCTAAGAAACTTCTTATTTCTGACACTGTCTTCGGTTTTCTCAACTGACCACTGCTTCTACTTGCGCTGGATCTACTGCCTATCCTTCTTTTCCACAAAAGAATCTATGCAAGAATCAGTGCACCCCATGGTGACACACGTGGTTTCACAAAACTTCTGTCTAACATATCCTGCAACTGTGCTTCCAACTTCCTCAACTCTGCTGGAGCCTTGCAATACAGGGTCTTGGATATCAGTGTCGTCCCTGACACAAGCTTGGTAGTGAAGTCAACCTTCTTAATCGGTGATAAATCCAGTATCTCCTCCAGAAAGACATTCAGGAATTCACATATCACATGTAGATCATAACTTTCACACCCACTTCAAATCAACCTATCTGCCCTCAAAACTGAAATGACTCTAGTACGTAGACTTCTTTTGTCCCACAAACTAAACATCGGTCACCTGCGACTATACGAATCTCAATCTAACTCCAAAACATCACAAAACTGTCGTTTCCTGCTGGTAATATCTGAAGTCAATCTCTTCCTCAAAACTAATCTCACACTTGTCTAACTACACAACCGTACAACTTACCTGGTCAACTCTGTCAACAAATCTGCACTCGAAGAAAAACCTGGAACAAAACATCTACTGTAGCATGCTAACCTGAGAAAACTCTGAATCTTTGACACTAACAAGGGACTGAACATCGAGAACAACTCTAAACTTCAACATGATCTGCTACAAAGCTCTCTTCAACGAACTGGAAAAGTCTCAAGACGGTTGCAACTCCTCAAAAAACCTTAGAAAGAAACAAACTAAAACTAAGAACTACTAATCTAGCACAACTACGGTACTGAAACCACAAACAGTGGAAAATGAGACATTAAATTCTCTCCCCACTTATAAGGAATTTGGTCCCCAAATTCATTTCTATAAGAGAAATTACGAAACACCTATTGAACTAACAAGCAATACTATAGGATCCATACAAACAATGTATAGATGCCAACTACCAAATCGAATTCCTCACACGCGTCCTCTTGTTTCTAGTAGATTTTATTTCTAAAAACGTGCTAGCTTTGATACCAACTTGTCACGCCCCAAAAAGTGGGACCAGGGCTATGCGTGAGATTAGGGCCAATTAAAATTTTTCCAACATTAATCAAATGCAACCTGGCCCTAATCATGTCCCATAGGATCGAAGTCCGTGGTGAGGTATAAATATTTCCTCGGTAAAACACAGCGGAACATCATAATAAACAATTCGTACAATATAACATTTCAGAGTATGCACATCTTCATTTTCTACAGTTTAAGTTTAGCAAAAGATAACAAAAGTATATTAATTAATGGCTTCTATCAAAACCTAAGCTAAAAGAGAATAAATACGAACTAACCAAAGTATGAAGGCACTCGTGTGCTGGTCGCGATGACACTACTGTCGACACACAAATCGTACTCACCATCAGGCAAAACTGCCTGAAGCGACGCCTCCACTTTCCCAAAGGTAGGTGTACCCGGTACCTATGCACCAAGTGCAGCATCAGACATGACGGTCGGCAGGTAGATATAAATATAAAACATCAATAGATATACAGAACGAATCAGAGTAAACGATAAACAAAATCATATGAAATACATAGCATCCTGATCGTAAGAAATGCATAGCATTCGAATCAAAATCAAACTAACATAAACATCTAACAAATAGGCAACCCACATAAACTAATACACCACAGGATGTTTCACATGACCCTTCTGGCTCAACATTAGAGATGTGGTAGAGTGGCACGGGATGAACCTTGGGAAGCAAGCAATCAAAATGGATACCAAAAGGCCATGAGTCATCAAAGTTAATCGTTCACTATGTATCCGATGGTGTACAACCAACAAAATATAAAAAGTCGTACTGCGCAGTCATTCAATCCAAAGTCCTCACACAGAATGGTGCCCCATCTGTGTTGGGCGTTAACAGTTGAGTGGTGCCTGACACAAAGAGTCCTAAACAAACAATAGTGAAGGGCTAGACTTTCTTGTGTGAACAAGATTCATCAGTCAAAGAGAAACTACCTTTCCATCATCAAATCAAAGTCAAAACCATCAATCTTCTTCAAAACAAAAACAACACCGGTAATTCTCCAAAAAGCTTTACAATCAAAGCCGTCTAGCCTCAACACTTCTATCAAACTTCGAAACAACGAAACATCAAAGGGGATCCTAGTCATCATCTAAGTTCTTTATATGATCCCAACAAAACAAAGTAACAAATTTAATGAACATGGACATTTCATGTAGAGAGTACTAAACAGTACCAATCAGAATCAAAGGCGACAAGACAATCCAATCCTAGGTCAATTGGTACTCCCGAAATCTCGTACAACCCTACTCAGTCATCTAAAGGAATAAGGTTCGCGATACCTGAACAAACAGTTTTCGTGGATAGATATAAAGGAGGGTATCCCATTGTCTCGTACCATTCAAGATTTAGTGAAGTTGAAACCCGAGAAGGCTGGAATAACTACGAGGAATTATCTGCTCAAAACATCCCTCGTACATAGTCAAATGAGTCACCAAAAGAGGTAGCCAATGTCCCACCTAAGTCCATCCAGTTCTAAGTCAAATGGGCCCTTAAGAAAGAACCCCAGTTCATCCGGTCGACCTCAAACAGGGCTGGTCGACCTCCTTCATAGCCGGTCGACATCCGGTCGACCGGGTATACAGTCAGTGTTAAAACATAAATGAGAATTGGCTAAGTTGTAGGCTTTATGAAGCCTAACTATATACCAGTGTTGCCGGTTGACCGGGTGAACCCACTCGGTTAATCGCGTGGCTTCAAAAAAACAGAATTAAGCTTCTGTAACCGAACTCAGTTAGGGAGAAACTCCATTTTCATCCACACCTGCGGACAAACACAAGAATAGGGCCTTGCCCTCTCCACATACATCAAATACCCCCTCTCATCAAGTCCATTCAAACTAACATCCAATCCAACCAATCTAATCATCCAATTAAGAATCCATTTCATTAAACATATAATTCTAATTATCATGTTTTCCAAAATCGAAGACATCAATGAGCATGTGGTCATCTAAATCATCATCAATCATCAAATCAAAGGAGTGACAAACATATCGAAGCATATATATAAATATCTACTTGCCTTTCGTTGAAAATGCCCAAATCCATAAATCCCAGCTCGATAGCCCAACAAACCAAACCTAAGGGATAAATAGCAAAGTTAAACTAAATTAAATATAAAATCAATAGAGGAGAAGCTCTAAGCTACCAAACACATCTCCACACCCAAAGTACATTAATCCAAACCTAAGTCGAGAAGAGCTTACCAATTAGATGGGTGGGTGGAGTGGTGGCTTGCAAATTGGAGATGGATGAGCTCGCGGGGTCCACGCGAAGATTGTGATGGCCATGATAGATGGTGACAATCGGAGGTTGTGGGGCCCACTTGAATAGTGTGATGATGTCCGGTGGTCCACTGGGCAAAGAGGGGAAGAAAGAAATCAGAAATAAAGGAGGAAGGAATGAGAGAAAGAAACAGGGAGAGAGAGAGAAAAATAGTTGGAGAGAGAGTATCAGGGAAGAGAGAGAATGAAAGAGAGAGAGAGGAAATGGGTGGGCTGATCCACGTGGCAGGGAGGAGTGAGAGAGTGCAAGTAAGGGAGAGAAACAAGAAAGAAGATCAGAGAAAGAAAGAGAAACAGAAGGGGAAAAATTGGGGAAAAACAAGGAGAGAGAGAAATAGGGAAATAGAGAGAGATGGGTTGGACTGCAGGTTCGCCGCAGATTGTGGTGACCGGTGGTGATGGTGCTGGTCGCCGACGGCGACAGTGGTGCTCCAGGACGGTGGAGGCAATGAGATGGGTGAAGGAGAGATGAGTGAGAGAGATGAGATGAGAGATGAGAGAGAGTGGAGAAGAGAGAGGCTCAGTCATGGTGGTGATGGCCGGTGACGAGGAAGCTTGGCGACGGCGACGCAGACGCAGAGGCAGTAGGGAGCTGGGATAAGGGAGTGAAGAACGAGAGGGAGAGAGAGCGTCTACTGTGTTGTGGAATGAGAAACGAGAAAGGAAGATAAGGGAGATGGAATGAAAGGATAAAGGAAAGAAATAAAGAAAGTGAGGAGAGGTGGCTATTCAAGTGGAGGGGAGAGAAAGAAAGGAGTGAAGAGAGAGAAACGATTGAGGAGAGAGAAAGGAAAGTTTAAATGGGTTTGGGTCAGGCATGGTTTTAGAGGGGTTTCCAGGATCCGAATCAAGATAACGCAGAAGACTAAAGTTTCGGAAATAAAATCATCTACCCAACGGTGCCAAAATCTCAAAAATCTAAAATTACGAAAAAGCCCTCTAAATTCTTTGGAAAATTGCTAACTACGCCCCTACTATAGCCGAACGGGCTCGGATCTCAACTCAACTTCGCACGTGTGATCCTATTGATTAATCGGACCTATTTGGCTTATAAACGAACTTAATTAGCTAAAAGTACAATTAACTAAACTAATTACAACTTTGGAATTTCGGGATGTTACAGTCTATCCAATTGATCCATGGATAATGATAAAGGGACCTACTTGTAGTAATAGGGAAGTTTAGGGTCTTCATGTAATTTATTCCTAAGACTGGAGTTCAATTGCATTTATTTAGTGGAGTTATTTGCAATTAGCTGCAGGCCCGGATTGCACATGAGATGTGGGGTCGCGATGTCCCAGTTGGAGACAGATTTCTATGGAATCCCTAGTGGTCCCCACGCTAGCCCATGATTGGATATTTACTAATTCTATTTGAACTCAAAAAGGAAAGCTATTATTTCTATTTGAAGTGAGACTTCTAATAGTGGTAATAGTAGAATAAAGGGTTACTAATTAATATAGAATTGGACTTCTAATCTTAATGAAAGAGAGGAGTTGAAAAACTATAAAAGGAAGAGGATGGAGCCCCTTTGGACGTCCTTGCCCATATCCCATTAGAATTGACGCCCACTCCTTGGGTGTGCAAGAGTTGCACTTATTCCTCCTTCCCTTCTCTCTCTGCTAGTTCCCTACTAGTTTCCTTAGAGATTGTAGTTAGTCTTTCTCATGAAGATTCCACCATCTCTCTTGAGGAAAGAGATCTGAAACGGGTCATAGCGTGGAAGACGATTGGCTTTGGATATTCTCATTTTGGAAGAGCTCTTCATCAAAGAGTTAAATCAAGTTCTTCATTAGAGCACAACCAAGCTCCATAGGTATCTTCTACTCCTTGTATGTTGTGGAATTTCGTGGTTGCATGTTTAGTGCTGTTTCTATCTTCTTGATAGGTTTGTTTGCTGACCATGATGATTGAGATTGTGGACATGCATCCTGGATTGGGGTTTATTGTTTCTTGGATAGGTTTTTCACTACTTCTAGTTGATGAAAAGTTTTGAAACCTGTCCTAGAGGTCCACACAGTTCCAACAGACCTCGGTCCGGGGTCGCGACAGGACTAGTATTAGAGCGGGACATGTTTCAGGCATATAAAAGAAACTAGAAACTCTTAGGGACTTTGCGAGGATCCGTGAGTTCGTTGGATCGTTAGTATGGACCTAGAAATCAGACCCAAACTTGTTATTATGTACTAACAATTTGTTTTACAGCATCATGCCTCCAAGGAAAGCTCCGAATCAAAATGCTTCAGGAAGCAATACCAACAACAATAACAGTGAAACAGATCGTGAGCAACCACCTACCGTCACACAATTTCAGCCACTTATGCAAGCCATGTTAGAACAACAAAGGCAGGCTAATGAAAGTCAGATCAGACTACAGAGAGAGGCAAATGAGAACCAAGCTAGGTTCCAAGAGCAACTAGCTAAGAAAGATGAAGAAATGGCCCAAGTCCAAAGACTGTTATTAGAAGTTTTGCAAAACAGACCTCAACCTCAGCCTAGGCAACTAGGAGGCCATAATATAATCATCAACAATCGAGACCAAGATCCTAACATTCTGTTTAAGTGATTCAGGAAAAGAGGACCCAAGGAGTTCTCTGGTCAAGTGGACGCTTTGGCGGCTGATGATTGGTTTGTCAACACAGAAAAGATTTTTGATGTATTCACCTGTACGGGCATCCAGAAGGTCGACCTCACCGCTTCTCTATTTTTCGGATTGGCGGATACTTGGTGGCAAATGGTTATGGAACCATATCAAGACATGGCAGATGAGACTGCATGGGAGACTTTCAAGAATCACTTCACTGACAAGTACGTTCCTTCACATATCAAGAGGCAGAAAGCTATAGAGTTCCAACAACTCAAGCAAGGTAGTATGACAGTGCTGGAATATGTTACAAAATTTGAGAGGCTAGGCAAGTATGCTAGAGAGCTCATTGATACCGAGCAGAGGAAGATAACAAGATTCTTAGAAGGGACGAACTCCATTCTTATGAGAGATGTTACAGGGGTAGTGTCGCGACCCCAGACCGGGACCCGGGACCGCGACGATGGTGTGGATGGGGTAATGAACTACCCTTAACAATGATTATACATTTCCTTAATTTCCCACAGGTTTCCGCGGTGAGGATTCCACACACACTCATAGAACATTTACATTGGTGCGGAAGCGTGTAGCAAATCACACTCTTAATCCATTCCCATCATATAAGACTGTTAATGCATAAGTATGACATGATGTTAGAGTGAGCAATGATCTTATTAGCATTCCCAAAATATGAAGTTAAAGTTTAAACAAAAGATCAAGTTAAATTAACATTCCCCAAAAATAATGGCCAACAAAGGCCAGTACAACCAAAAGTATAGATCAGGTATCATTCTATAAACTCCCCCAAAATGTTACGTAGCTCAAAGCTAAACCAAATGTCTAAATGACATTGTCAGCTTGCCACTCCACTAATCGTTGCGGTTCGCCGACCGCCTCCTCTGGCTCCTCCTCGTAGGCAATAACGGGGATTGGACCTGAGTACCACAAAGATGGGTCAGACACGACTGTGAGAACCCGACCCCTAATTTCTGGGATTAGTGTCTTCTTAATTTTGGACTAGTTTTCTAAAGTGGGATTAGTGGAATTTGGTTAAATCTTGATTAGAATAGCTTTTTATAGCTTTGAATGATTTTGAGAACTTTTTTGATTGAGTGGAACCTTTGGGGGTTTCCCTTGTGAGTTTTGTGTGATTTTGGGGGTTCGTTTATTGTGTTTTGATTAGTTTTGGGATTTGTGCAATAATTTCGGATATCGGTAAGTTGTTTCGTTTAATGTATTTTATTATTCCCGACAACCTTTGTATTTGCTCCATTTCCGTTCGAGACCTCTAAACCCTACTTTGCTAATGATAGGGGTAAAACAGTCTTTTTACACAAAAATCTGGACCCAAATTCCGGGATCTCAAAACAATGCCAAAACTATACTTTTTGAAAAGTAGATTTTATGAGGAATATTTTTCTCTTCTTCGTCGATCGCATCCGAAGCCCAGAAACCGATGTTTTAGTCCCGACAAGTTTGAGTGATGGTGGGACCCACACCCACCCCTTTTACAAAAGGCCAGCCCATCTTCTTCTTCCCCATTCGTTTCCAGCGGTATGAGAGGAGCCTCTGCCTAGGGTTTTCCCCTTTCCTCTTCTTCTTCTTGTTTTTTCACAAGACCCACCTCCAAGCTTGCCAAAATGAGAGATTTGTGCCCATCTCCTTCTTCCCCTCATCTCAAGCTCTCTATGGATGCCATTAGAAGAGAAATCCAGCCACATTGAGGTTCTCCTTGAGCTAGTCTTCTTCATTTGAAGCACTTCCAAGTAAGCAATCCTTTCAATCTCCTAGATTTGTGTTTTCCTAGCCCTAGAGAGTCTCCACCTTCTCTTTTGGGATCTCTCTTCTTCTTGTTCTTTGGTTTTCCATTTTAGGGTTCTAAGATGGGTTTATTTTGGGGTTTTTGTATAGATTGGAGATTTGTGGCTTGAGAGGGTGATTAGCTACTTTGGAAACCAAGGCAAGTGAATGAATGGATTTGATTTGAATGAGTTTTTGTTTTATTGAAAATGTGGATTTTACTAGTCATCTTCCTCTAGTTTCCCATGTTTCATAATGCTTTTGGAAATATGCTTATTGATAAGATTTTCTCTTAGCCAATTTTCATGAGAATGTATGCATTCATCTACTAAAGCTTGTTTTGCCATTATGGATTTCATGAATGAGATTTGTACTTGCATTGAATGAGGTTTGTTTTGGAAGGAGAATTAATGCATTGATGGAATGGTGGTTGGAGAAAAGAATGAGATGTGGAATGGAAGGAATAGACCCATTTCATGTTAGGAAATGGGTGAAGTTGAGGTGTAAAGGGATGGGAAGGAAAGAGCTGAAATCTGCACCTGATGCAGAGTTCCCGCAGCTGGGCGGTCAGCGGGCGGTCACCTTGGCGGCTAGCCGACAGGTGACCGGCGGCTAGCCGACCCAGATTCGGTTACAAACACAGAATGCTGTGTCTTGACAGGTGAACCGCGGTCAGCCCCGCGGTCAGCTAGCGGCTAACCGCCACCCTAAAACCCTGACACCGCCAGGTAGCCGAAATGCGCGGTTAGAAACACAGAATGCTATATTTTAGCAGGGTGAACCGCGGTCAGCCAGCGGCTCACCGCCGATCACCTCGGCGGCTAACCGCCAGCTGACCGACACGTGACCGAGTTTCACCCAGAATTCCTGAGTCTTTTCTATAGTTTTCAAATATGGTATTTAAAGGTTTGGATGGGTTGTTCTGATGCCCTACCACCTTGGAAAGACCCAGGGGATGACATAAGGAGATTGACTTAGAAAGAAACACCATTTAGGAAATGTATTGGGACTTTTGGATTCATCAACGTGCATAAGGAAACTTAGTATGTCCTCTATCATTTGAGTACCATACTAAGGGTAATATAGACATACGAGATCCTTATACATGTCGTTTGAATATGGATGCCCCAATATATAGTCCCTAATGGTATAAGGATTCATTGCATTGTTTTACTCAGATTATAGATATAATTACCCGATCCGACTGGTTTTATCTCGAATTCTGATTTATACGCCTGATATGTTCTGCCTGCCCCGTTTATGCATGAAAAGATAGTGATATGAAATACGTGCCTACGAGCACCGTACCCCGCCTGCCCGAGTGTTTTATACCGATATAGTTTTGTACATGTTTTGATTTCTCATGTCACCTTTGAGTCGGCACCACTAAGCTTGGACGTCCTTGTCAGTCTGATCAACTGAATTGGGCCTCCCCCTCGTGCTCCCGCCAGCTGCAGCTTGGATCCTGTCCCGATTACCCGGTTCCGCGGCCGTGGTCTTGTCTAGCTATATGTATATGTATGTATAATGTTGGTTCTCGGCACTTCGCGTGTTCGAGACCAACGCCCGATCTTGCTCTCATCACATTAGTGATAGAGAGGATTTAGCTTTAGTGTGGTCGCCAATCTGTTCCCCACGATTGTGGCTCCCCTGAAGAAGGGCAATTTGCAGGGTCCGCCTATGGACTGGGTTTGCAATGTGAGGAATACATGTTTTACAGTCGTTTTAAAGGAATACATGTTTTAGAGTTGTTTTAAAGGAATGCATGCTTTACCAGATATTTATGCTTTTACACATGCTTTAAAATGAATACATGTTTTGTCAGATATACATGTTTACACTGGTTTTAAATCTATGCAACTCTTGATCGAATACCATGATTTACCATATGTTTTATTATTCAGATTATCGTTTATATCTTTTCATCCACCTGCCAGACCGTCGTGTCTGACCTACTCTTTTGGTACTCAGGTCCAAATTTCTTTGCTCCGAGCTGAGTGCACGTGTTGGCTGTGGAGCCATGGGTTGCAGATTTGTAGCGTCGACTATGTCATGTAGACATTTAGCTCGACATCTGAGTCACGTCACATGTGGGGTAGTGTTTATTTAGCTTGTTATTTGTATGGATTTTATTAGCCTGTTCTCCGGGATTTTTAATTAATGCACATTGATATTTGTAACTTGAACATATGTGGGAATGAAATATCCTGTTACTGTCAGCTCTGTATTTTTTTTAATGTGATGGTTTGTTCCAGTCTGATATGATTCTTGATACAATAGCTATATGCTACCGGTTGTGTGCGAAGCGGAATCCGATGGCCACGGAATCCGAGTCGCAACGCCACGTAAGCTTCCGCAAAATATTCAGAATGAGTTGGTATTGTCATCCTCACTCACGCGGATCCTGGGAGGAATATAATTATTACTTAAATCACAATTTCACGCCCCCGAGGTCGGGCCGCTGTAGGGTCCGGGTTTGGGGGCGTGACAACGACGGTCTGGCAGGTGGATGAATAGATAATACCAAGAAAGAAATCAAAGCACATCTTAAACATAACGAAATCTTATTAAAACAATAACTGTCTTAAAACAGGATGCATGGTTCATTTAAAGTACAGATGCAATATAAGTCATGTAGGGTATTCAAGGTACAGGAACTGACTAGATTGCAACCACACTAAAGCTAAATCCTCTCTATCACTAATGTGATGAGAGCACATTCAGTGCGTTGGGCTCGAGCACACGAAGTGACGAGAACCAACATTATATACATATACATATATCTAGGCAAGACCACGGCCGCGGAACCGGGTAACGGGACAGGACAGGATGCTAGTTGCAACTGGCGAGAGCACAAGGGGGAGGCCCAAGTCAGTTGATCAGACTGACAAGGACGTCCAAGCTTAGTGGTGCCGACTCATAGGTGACATGAGAAATCAAAACATGTACAAAACTATATCAGTATCAAACACTCGGGCAGACGGGGCATGGTGCTCGTAAGCACACATTTCATATCATTATCTGTTCATGCATAAACGGGGCTGGCAGGACATGTCAGGTGCGTAAATCAGAGTTAAAAACAATGAAATAAATTCTTATAAGTCACGGACTATATATTGGGGCTTCCGTATTCAGACAACATGTATAAAGATCCTGTATGTCTATTATTGCCCTTAGTATGGTACTCGAATGAAAGAGGACATATCAAGTTTCCTTATACAAGTTGATGAATCCAAAATTCCCAATATCTTTCCGAAATGGAGTTTCTTTCTAAGTCAGTCTCCTTATGTCATCCCCTGAGTCTTTCCAAGGTGGTAGGGCATCAGAACAACCCATCCAAACCTTTAAATACCATATCTGAAAACAATAGAAAAGACTCAGGAATTCTGGGTGAAATTCGGTCACCAGTCGGTTATCTGGCGGTTAGCCGCCGAGGTGATCGGCGGTTAGCCGCTAGCTGACCGCGGGGCTGACCGCGGTTCACCCTGCTAAAATATAGCATTCTATATTTCTAACCGCGCATCTTGGCTACCTGGCGATCACACAGGTTTTTGGTTAGCGGTTAGCCGCGAGCTGACCATGTGGCTGACCGCGGTTCACCTATCAAAACACAGCATTCTGTGTTTGTAACCGAATCTGGGTCGGATAGCCGCCGATCACCTGTCGGCTAGCCGGCAAGGTGACCGCCCAGCTGCGGAAACTCTACATCAGGTGCAGATTTCAGCTCTTTCTTTCCCAAACCCTTTCACCTCAACTCCAACCATTTCCTAACATGAAATGGGTCTATTCCCTTCCATTCAAAATCTAATCCTTTCCTCCAACCACCATTCCATCAATGCATTTAATTCTCCTCCCAACACCAATCCCATTCAATGCAAGTACAAATATCATTTAAGAAGTCCATAATGACAAAAATAAGCTTTAATGAATGAGTGCATACATTCTCATAAAACTAACTAAGAAGAAATCTTATCAATAAGTACATTTCCCAAAAAGTATTATGAACATAGGAAACTAGGAGAAGATGAATAGTAAAATCCACATTTTAAAAAAAAAACAAGAACTCATTCAAATCAAATCCATTCATTCACTTGCCTTGGTCTCCAAATATGCTAGTGAGCTCTAATCACACCCTCAAGCTCAAAATCTACAATCTACACAAAAATCCCCAAAATACATTCATTACAACCCTAGAGTGTCAAAATCAAGAAATAGATGGAGATAGCTTCCAATAATCAAGGTGAAGCACCTCCATGGCTAGAAGAACACACAACCAAGAGATGAGAAGAAGAGCTTACATGGAAAGTCCTCTAATGGCAAGAGCTTGATCAAGGTATAGCTTGGAATGGAAGGCTCTCTCTACAAATGGTATCAAGATGAAGCTCTCATGGAGGGGAAGAAGATTACCACTTCCATTTTACCTTTAGCAATAGGTTTGAGAGAGATTGGGAGAAGCAAGAAGCAAGGAGCAAGAAGAAAAATCCTAGGGCTGGGCTGGAACTTCTCTTTGTTCAAAGAAAGTTGCAGGAAGAGAGAGAGGAAAAAGGGCTCCTCCTTATATAGGCATTGGCAATGGGTCCCACAACTTAAAAGTCCAATTGGGCTAAAACATCGCTCTACGGGCTTCGGATGGATTCGACGAAGAAGGAAGAATCGATCGTCGAAATTTCTACTTTCCAAAAAGTATAAATTTTACGAGTTTCAGAGACATTGAAAATAGTGTCCAGATTTTGTGTAAAAAGACTGTTTTACCCCTATTGTTAGCAAAGTAGGGTTTAGAGGTCTCGAACGAAAACGGAACAAATACGAAAGTTGTCGGGAATCATAAAATACATTAAACGAAGCAAATTACAGATTTCCAGAATCATTAAATAAATCCCAAAACTAATCAACACACAATAAAAGAACCCCCAAAGGGCCCCACTAAATCAAAAGAGTTCCCAAATTAATTCAAAGCTATAAAAAGCTATTCTAATCCAGATTTAACCCATTTCCACTAATCTCACTTATGGCTAAAACGCGTCTTAATTAACACTAAAAGGAAACTCTCGGGGCGGGGTCTTACATCCTCCACCCCTTAGGGCATTTGGTCCACCAAATGAAACAAAATAACTAACCTCGGGTAGTAGATACGAATACTTCTTCTGAATTTGGTCCCGTAATTCCCACGTTGCCTCTTCAGGTCCGTGATTTTCCTAAAGCACTCTCACCCATTGAATAGTCCTTGTCCTCAGTTCCTGTTCTTTTGTATCGATGATCTGAATAGGCTTCTCGACATAGGTGGCATCTTCTCTGATCTCTAATGGTTCATGACGGAGTACATGTGACGGGTCGGGGACGTACTTCTTCAACATAGACACATGGAACACATTGTGTACGCCGGAAAGCTCAGGTGGCAAGGCTAATCTATAAGCCACGTCACCAATCTTGCTCATGATATCATAGGGTCCAATGTATCTCCGAGATAATTTGCCTTTCTGTCCGAATCTCAGAGTTCCTCTAGTAGGTGACACCTTCAAGAAAACCTTATCTCCTTCCTTAAAATGTAAGTCCCTTCGATGAGAATCTGCATAACTCTTCTGTCTACTCCGGGCTACTTTCAGACGTTCTTGGATTAATTTGACTTTGTCACTGGTCTCACTCACTATAGTCGGTCCATGAAAACTGCGAATACCTACTTCTTCCCAACAGACTGGAGTTCTACACCTCCTACCATACAATGCCTCAAAAGGCGCCATCCCAATGCTCGAATGATAACTGTTGTTGTAGGCGAACTCGCAAAGCGGTAGGGTCTCATCCCATTGAGTCTTGAAATCTAGCACACACGCTCGAAGCATATCTTCAAGGGTCTGAATTGTTCTTTCCGACTGACCATCTGTTTGTGGGTGATACGCTGTGCTGAACTGAAGCTCCGTTCCCATAGACTCATGCAAAGTCTTCCAGAATCTCGAGACGAATCTGCTATCTCTGTCCGAGGTAATGGAGACTGGCTGCCCATGACGGCTGACAATCTCGTTGACAAACAACTCCGCGAGAGGTAACATATGCATTTTCTCTCTGGTCTTCATAGGAATAAAATGAGCTGATTTGGTAAGACGGTCCACAGTGACCCATATGGCATTATTCCCTTTTCTGGTTCTTGGCAATCCCGAGATGAAATCCATGGTGATATGTTCCCACTTCCACTCCGGGATCTCTAATGGTTGTAACAACCCTGGAGGTCTTTGATGCTCTGCCTTCACCAACTGACACGTCAAACATCGGGAAACGAAAGCTGTTATTTCCCTTTTCATGTTGTTCCACCAAAATCTGCCCTTCAAGTTCTGATACATCTTCGTGCTATCCGGATGAATAGAGTACTTCGTACTGTGCGCCTCTGTCATAATGTCATTCTTCAAATCTTCAATATTGGGCACGCATAGATGATCACGATAGAATAAGACTCCATCCACAATACGAAAATCAGGACGTTCTGCTATATGCTCTGAAATCTTGGCCAACTCTGGATCTTACAATTGGTCATCCTTGATCTTCCAAATGAACGAGGGTTCAGACACGGACATGTTGGCTAACATCACTCCCTCGCTTAGGGGCTGAAAATCTACGCCCAACTCTTCAAATTGCTGAAAGAAGCACGTAACTCTTAGGCTTGCCACACTTGCTGACTTCCTACTCAAGGCATCGGCCACTACATTTGCCTTCCCCGGGTGATACTTGATCGGAAAATCGTAATCTTTGATATATTCCATCCATCTTCTTTGTCTCGTATTCAACTCCTTCTGAGAGAACAAATACTGTAAGCTGCGGTGATCGGAGTGGACTTCAAATTTCTCTCCGTAGAGGTAATGTCTCCACATCTTTAGTGCAAAAACGACCGCTGCTAATTCAAGGTCATGGGTTGCATAGTTTTTCTCGTGGTCCTTCAGCTGACGGGATCCGTAAGCAACGACTTTTCCATCTTGCATCAACACACAACCGAGTCCAATATTCGAAGCATCTGTAAAAATGGTGTAACCGCCGCTCCCGGATGGTAAAGTGAGGACGGGTGCTGAAGTTAATCTCTTTTTCAACTCTTGGAAGCTGGCCTCACATTGGTCTGTCCACACATAAGGTGCATTCTTCTTGGTCAACTTCGTCAATGAAGCTGCGATCGACGAAAATCCCTGCACAAATCTTCGATAGTAACCCGCCAATCCAAGAAAACTTCTGATTTCTGACGCATTCTTCGGCCTTTCCCACTTCACAACTGCATCTATCTTGGCTGGGTCCACTGATATTCCTTCTTTGGAAATGATATGACCTAAAAATGCGACTTCTTCAAGCGAAAATTCGTACTTGGTGAGCTTCGCATACAATTGGTTGTCTATTAGAAGTTGCAATGCTATCCTCAAATGCTCTTCATGCTCTTCTCTAGACTTAGAGTACACCAAAATGTCATCAATAAACACCACTGTGAATTGGTCTAAGTACTCAGCGAATATTTTGTTTATCAAAGCCATGAATACTGCCGGTGCATTCGTCTGTCCAAACGGCATCACTAGAAATTCATAGTGTCCATATCTCGTCCGGAACGCCGTCTTCGATACATCTGAATCTCTAACTCTCAGCTGATGGTAACCGGATCTTAGATCGATCTTCGAAAAGTAAGCAGCACCTTGCAATTGGTCAAACAATTCATCTATCCTTGGCAACGGATACTAGTTCTTGATGGTAGCTTGGTTCAATTTCCGATAGTCAATACACATTCTCATGGAACCGTCTTTCTTCTTGACGAATAAAACTGGAGCTCCCCAAGGTGAGACGCTCGGTCTAATAAAACATTTATCCAACAATTCTTGCAACTGAATATTCAATTCTCCTAATTCAGCTGGAGCCAATCTGTATGGTGCAATAGATATCGGAGCGGTCCCTGGTAACAATTCGATGGTGAAGTCAATCTCCCTAACAGGTGGTAAACCTGAAATTTCTTCTAGAAAAATGTATGGGAATTCGCAAACAATTGGGATCTCCTCCACCCCTTGGGACCGTTTATCCTCCGCGATAAACGCTAAATAGCATTCACATCCACTTCTCACTAGTTTATCAGCCTTCAATGCTGAGATGAATCTTGGACAAGAATTCCTCCTCTCCCCATGGAACAATACTCCTGCTGGGGTCTCCTCTAATTTGAACGTGAGGGTCATATGGAAACAGTCCATCGTAGCATGGTATCCTGCTAACCAATCCATTCCTAGAATGACATCAAAATCATACATCTCCAACAAAATAAGATCCGCTGGTAACACCACATCTCCTATCTTAATAGCACATCTAGGATAATATTTCCTACACACAACTTGTTTGCCTACGGGGGTGGACACCGTCAATACATACTCAAGTTCTCTAGCAGGCATATCAATCAACTTAGAAAATTTTGGAGACAAGAAAGAGTGCGCAGAGCCAGGGTTAAACAAAATCTTAGCTTTAAATCCACAAACTAGGAGTGTACCTTCCACCACGTTATCTGTAGCCTCTGCATCCGCTTGGTTGATGGCATAAACTTGTCCTCGCTGCTGTGGCCTGTTTCCAGCTTGCTGCTGCCTCCCTTGTTGTGCATTCTTATTCTGCTGAGGAGGACGCTGATTCTGATTCTGTCCTTGCTGACGAGCTTGATGCTGCTGTGGAGGTCTATATTGTTGTTGTGGGGCCTGCTGCTGGAGTGGTCTGGGCTGGTTCTGTACAGCTAGTGCATTCTAGGGTGGTGCCTGTCGTTGTGTTCCTTGTTGTTGGTGATTCTGTCTGTTGTTACCTTGTCCGACTTGCCTTGGGCAGTCCTTGAGCTGGTGTGCCATGGATCCACATCTGAAACATGCTCCCGTAATCGTACGGCATTGAGCACTCTCGTGGTTTTTACCACAGTGAACGCAAACTAGAGCATTCTGCAAGTTTTGTTCATGCCTCGGTCGTTTGTTCTGTTGGTTCCTTGGTGGGTGATTCTGTTGGTGAGCTGGTGCCTTTCCTTGGATCTTGAGGATCTTGTTGTTCATGTTCTCGAATTTATAGGCCCTTCTCACAGCCTCTTCAAAAGTGATAGGTGGTACAACACCCGTGGCATCCCTTTCAATGATCGGGTTAAGTCCTTCAAGGAACTTTGCTATCTTTTTCTCCACAGTGTCAATTAACTCGGGGGCATATCGAGATAACCTTTCGAACTTCGTGAGGTACTCTTGAACGGTCGTGTTACCTTGTACGAGCTGCTGGAATTCAATGGCTTTTTGCCTCTTCACATGTGTCGGTACATACTTATCACTGAATTGCCTCTTGAAACTTGTCCAAGCGTCTGCGTCTGCTATAGTCCTATACTCAGCCTTTATTGTTTTCCACCATATATCCGCTAGGCCGGTGAACATGGAAGCGGTGAGTTGCACTTGCTGCCTATCTGTACATCTAAATACCTCAAAGATGTTCTCTGTATGCTCTAGCCAGTCATCTGCAGCTAATGGGTCCTCACGCCCAGTAAACTCCTTGGGACCCCTCTTCCTAAACCTTTCAAACAACGCATTAGGGTCATGTTCCCTATTGTTAATGACAATTTGAGGGCCTAGAGGTTGCACTGGTGCCGGTTCAGGCCTCCTTTCTAACACTTCTAATAACTGCCTTTGCGTCATAGCCATTTCCCTAGCATGCTCCTCATCCTTCCTGGCCATTTGCTCTTGCAATCTTGCCTGATTTTCATTGGCTTGACGTTGCTGGTCAAGCATCGCTTGCATCATCTGTTGAAATTGATTCTGTATGTTTGGATCCGGAGTACCGTTTCCTAGTGGCCCGGTGTGTTCACTATTGCTTGCGGTGGGATTGTCGGTTACGGGTCTTTTTCGAGGCGACATATCACTGCAAAACAAATTGTTAGCACATACAATTATACAAGGGTCACACATTGCTCACACGAGTCTAACTAACGAAAAGTCTAACGGATCCTCGCCACGTCTTTAGGATTTCTAGTTTCTTTTAATTGTTTGAAACACGTCTCACTCTGATACCAGTCTGTCGCGACCCCAGACCGGGACCCGGGATCGCGACGGTGGTGTGGATGGGGTAATGAACTACCCTTAACAATGATTATACATTTCCTTAATTTCCCACAGGTTTCCGCGGTGAGGATTCCACACACACTCATAGAACATTTACATTGGTGCGGAAGCGTATAGCAAATCAAACTCTTAATCCATTCCAATCATATAAGACTGTTAATGCATAAGTATGACATGATGTCAGAGTGAGCAATGATCTCATTAGCATTCCCAAAATATGAAGTTAAAGTTTAAAGAAAAGATCAAGTTAAATTAACATTCCCCAAAAATAATGGCCAACAAAGGCCAGTACAACCAAAAGTATAGATCAAGTATCATTATATAAACTCCCTCAAAATGTTACGTAGCTCAAAGCTAAACCAAATGTCTAAATGACATTGTCAGCTTGCCACTCCACTAATCGTTGCGGTTCGCCGACCGCCTCCTCTGGCTCCTCCTCGTAGGCAATAACGGGGACTGGACCTGAGTACCACAAAGATGGGTCAGACACGACGGTCTGGCAGGTGGATGAATAGATAATACCAAGAAAGAAATCAAAGCACATCTTAAACATAACGAAATCTTATTAAAACAATAACTGTCTTAAAACAGGATGCATGGTTCATTTAAAGTACAGATGCAATATAAGTCATGTAGGGTATTCAAGGTACAGGAACTGACTAGATTGCAACCACACTAAAGCTAAATCCTCTCTATCACTAATGTGATGAGAGCACATTCAGTGCGTTGGGCTCGAGCACACGAAGTGACGAGAACCAACATTATATACATATACATATATCTAGGCAAGACCACGGCCGCGGAACCGGGTAACGGGACAGGACAAGATGCTAGTTGCAACTGGCGAGAGCACAAGGGGGAGGCCCAAGTCAGTTGATCAGACTGACAAGGACGTCCAAGCTTAGTGGTGCCGACTCATAGGTGACATGAGAAATCAAAACATGTACAAAACTATATCAGTATCAAACACTCGGGCAGACAGGGCATGGTGCTCGTAAGCACACATTTCATATCATTATCTGTTCATGCATAAACGGGGCTGGCAGGACATGTCAGGTGCGTAAATCAGAGTTAAAAACAATGAAATAAATTCTTATAAGTCACGGACTATATATTGGGGCTTCCGTATTCAGACAACATGTATAAAGATCCTGTATGTCTATTATTGCCCTTAGTATGGTACTCGAATGAAAGAGGACATATCAAGTTTCCTTATACAAGTTGATGAATCCAAAATTCCCAATATCTTTCCGAAATGGAGTTTCTTTCTAAGTCAGTCTCCTTATGTCATCCCCTGGGTCTTTCCAAGGTGGTAGGGCATCAGAACAACCCATCCAAACCTTTAAATACCATATCTGAAAACAATAGAAAAGACTCAGGAATTCTGGGTGAAATTCGGTCAACAGTCGGTTATCTGGCGGTTAGCCGCCGAGGTGATCGGCGGTTAGCCGCTAGCTGACCGCGGGGCTGACCGCGGTTCACCCTGCTAAAATATAGCATTCTATATTTCTAACCGCGCATCTCGGCTACCTGGCGATCACACAGGTTTTTGGTTAGCGGTTAGCCGCGAGCTGACCATGTGGCTGACTGCGGTTCACCTATCAAAACACAGCATTCTGTGTTTGTAACCGAATCTGGGTCGGATAGCTGCCAAGGTGACCGCCCGCTGACCGCCCAGCTGCGGAAACTCTACATCAGGTGCAGATTTCAGCTCTTTCTTTTCCAAACCCTTTCACCTCAACTCCAACCATTTCCTAACATGAAATGGGTCTATTCCCTTCCATTCAAAATCTAATCCTTTCCTCCAACCACCATTCCATCAATGCATTTAATTCTCCTCCCAACACCAATCCCATTCAATGCAAGTACAAATATCATTTAAGAAGTCCATAATGACCAAAATAAGCTTCAATGAATGAGTGCATACATTCTCATAAAACTAACTAAGAAGAAATCTTATCAATAAGTACATTTCCCAAAAAGTATTATGAACATAGGAAACTAGGAGAAGATGAATAGTAAAATCCACATTTTTTAATAAAACAAGAACTCATTCAAATCAAATCCATTCATTCACTTGCCTTGGTCTCCAAATATGCTAGTGAGCTCTAATCACACCCTCAAGCTCAAAATCTACAATCTACACAAAAATCCCCAAAATACATTCATTACAACCCTAGAGTGTCAAAATCAAGAAATAGATGGAGATAGCTTCCAATAATCAAGGTGAAGCACCTCCATGGCTAGAAGAACACACAACCAAGAGATGAGAAGAAGAGCTTACATGGAAAGTCCTCTAATGGCAAGAGCTTGATCAAGGTGTAGCTTGGAATGGAAGGCTCTCTCTACAAATGGTATCAAGATGAAGCTCTCATGGAGGGGAAGAAGATTACCACTTCCATTTTACCTTTAGCAATAGGTTTGAGAGAGATTGGGAGAAGCAAGAAGCAAGGAGCAAGAAGAAAAATCCTAGGGCTGGGCTGGAACTTCTCTTTGTTCAAAGAAAGTTGCAGGAAGAGAGAGAGGAAAAAGGGCTCCTCCTTATATAGGCATTGGCAATGGGTCCCACAACTTAAAAGTCCAATTGGGCTAAAACATCGCTCTACGGGCTTCGGATGGAATCGACGAAGAAGGAAGAATCGATCGTCGAAATTTCTACTTTCCAAAAAGTATATATTTTGCGAGTTTCGGAGACATTGAAAATAGTGTCCAGATTTTGTGTAAAAAGACTGTTTTACCCCTATTGTTAGCAAAGTAGGGTTTAGAGGTCTCGAACGAAAACGGAACAAATACGAAAGTTGTCGGGAATCATAAAATACATTAAACGAAGCAAATTACAGATTTCCAGAATTATTAAATAAATCCCAAAACTAATCAACACACAATAAAAGAATCCCCAAAGGGCCCCGCTAAATCAAAAGAGTTCCCAAATTAATTCAAAGCTATAAAAAGCTATTCTAATCCAGATTTAACCCATTTCCACTGATCTCACTTATAGCTAAAATGCGTCTTAATTAACACTAAAAGGAAACTCTCGGGGCGGGGTCTTACAGGTAGTTCCACCAGCCACATTTGATGAAGCTGTCAAAAGAGCATACAAGTTTGAGGACATCAACAACCATATCATCAAGGATAGAAAGCAACAGTACCACCAGCAGAATCAAAGGCAACAGAACAAGAAGCAAAGGCAAGAACAATACCCTCCAAGGCAAGGTGCGTGCGCACACTATGGTAAGAGCCATGAAACAGCTCAATGTCATAAGGCCACGGGAGCTTGTTTTAGATGTGGGGCTATGGACCATGCCATTCGAGATTGCCCACAATTACAGAATCAAGGCAATAGGAATCAGCGACAGAGGCAATCAGCTCCTCAGAATCAAGCACCAGCTCAGAACCAGGTTAGGCCACCTCAACAGTAATAGCAGCAAGGCAGACAACAAGCTCAGAATCAGAATGCTCGTCCTCCACAGCAGCAGCAGCAGCATAGAAATGCACAAGGGAGGCAGAATAGGCCACAACAGCAAGGGCGTGCATACCATCTTAATCGTGTTGATGCAGATACTACGAGAGATGTTGTAGAAGGTAAACTCCTCATCTGTGGTATTGAAGCTCAAATTTTATTTGATCCTGGCAGCACTCATTCATTTTTATCTCCTATGTTTGCAAAGACGATTGCTATGCCGTTTAGGGAACTTGATTATATATTGACTGTCACTACACCAGTACGTAAACAGGTTGTTTGTAAAACCTATTTCCCTAGTTGTTCGGTCCTATTAGGAAAGGTCAACCTTCCAGCAGACCTTATTATCCTAGATATGCATGACTTTGATGTCATCTTAGGCATGGATTGGTTAGAGAAGTATCATGCAACCACGGATTGCTTTAGTAAGACTATTACTTTCAAGTTGAAAGGGGAACATGCGGATTTACCGATTAAGGGGAGCAGGAAGAAAAGTGAAGTGGGGATTGTTTCAGCATTCAAAGCAGGCAGAATGGTAAATAGTGGGTGTGAAGCTTTTATAGCGTTTATCACAGAGGATAAACGGTCCCAAGGGGTGGAGGAAATCCCCGTTGTGTGTGAATTTCTGGATGTTTTTCCAGAAGAAATCCTGGGATTACCACCAATTCGAGAAGTTGAGTTCACCATTGAGCTCCTTGCAGGGACAGCTCCAATTTCTATTACATCTTACAGGATGGCTCCAGCAGAATTAGGTGAATTAAAACTCCAGTTGCAAAATTTGTTGAGTAAAGGTTTTATTAGACCAAGCGTTTCACCTTGGGAAGCACCAGTTTTGTTTGTGAAAAAGAAGGATGGAAGCTTGAGAATGTGTATAGACTACAGAAGATTGAACCATATGACCGTCAAGAACAAGTATCCGTTGCCAAGAATAGATGAATTGTTCGATCAATTGCAAGGAGCAACGTATTTTTCCAAAATAGACTTGAGCTCTGGGTATTTTTAGTTATGGGTTAGAGAGTCAGATGTGCCTAAAACAACTTTCTGAACGAGATATGGGCACTATGAATTTTTGGTGATGCCGTTTGGATTGACAAATGCACCTGCGGTGTTTATGGCTCTTATAAATAAAGTTTTTGCAGAGTATTTGGATCATTTTACTGTGGTATTTATTGATGACGTGCTTGTGTATTCTAAAAGTAAGTAAGACCATGAAGAGCATTTGAGGATGTCATTGCAGCTTTTGAGGGACAATCAACTCTATGCCAAGTTAAGTAAATGTGAATTTTGGGTAGAGTAAGTGGCTTTTCTAGGCCATGCTATTTCAAGAAAAGGTCTAGCAGTGGATCCGTCCAAAGTTGAAGCAGTTATCAGTTGGAAAAGGCCAAGCAATGTGACAGAGATCATAAGCTTTGTGGGTTAGCAGGATATTATAGAAGGTTTGTTCAAGGATTTTCATCCATTGCAGCACCATTGACCAAGTTAACTAGGAAGAGTGTGCCTTTTGTATGGACAGACCAGTGTGAAGAAAGTTTCAAAGATCTGAAAAAGAGACTGACTACAGCCCTGATTCTTACCTTACCATCGGGAAGCGGAGGATTTGTTGTCTATACAGACGCTTCTAATATAGGATTGGGTTGTGTATTGATGCAGAATGACAAGGTAATTGCTTATGGCTCGAGGCAGTTGAAGGACCATGAAAAGAATTATGCCACTCATGATTTGGAGTTAGCAACGGTTGTATTTGCTTTGAAGATGTGGAGACACTATCTATATGGAGAGAAGTTCGAAGTGAACTCAGATCACAGGAGCCTACAGTATTTATTTTCACAGAAAGAGTTGAACATGAGGCAGAGACGGTGAATGGAGTATATAAAAGATTATGACTTTCCAATCGAGTATCATCCGGGCAAAGTGAATGTAGTAGCCGATGCATTGAGTAGAAAATCAGTGGTTATGGCCAGCATGAGAGGAGTCAGTGTATTACACCAGTTTAAAGAACTCGGAGTAAAAGTGCAACCGTTAAGGAAGGGTGTGATGTTAGCCAGTATGATAGCGTCTGAGCCTACTTTCATTCAGAAGATCCAAGACAGTCAATTGCAAGATTCAGACTTGGCCAAGATTGTTGATCATATCTCAGATCGTCCAGACTTCAGGATAGTAGATGGAGTGTTGTATTTTTGTGATCATCTGTGTGTGCCTAACATTAAATATTTGAAGAATGAGATTATGACTGAAGCTCACATTACAAGGTATTCCATGCATCCAGGGAGCACTAAAATGTACCAAAATTTGAAGAACCAATTCTGGTGGAATAACATGAAATGAGAGATAGCAGCTTTTGTATCTCGGTGCCTCACATGTCAGCAGATCAAGGCAGAACATCATAAGCCTCTAGGATTGTTGCAGCCATTGGACATTCCGGAGTGGAAATGGGAGCACATCACTATGGATTTCGTCTCCGATTTGCCTACCACTAAGAAGGGGAACAATGCTATTTGGGTCATCGTGGATCGTCTCACGAAGTCTGCCACTTCATTCCTATGAAGACCGGGAGTAAAATGCATATGGCACCACTAGCAGATTTGTTTGTGACCGAGATTGTCAGCAGACATGGACAGCCTGTCTCCATCACTTCCTACAGGGATAGCAGATTCGTTTCAAGGTTTTGGAAGACCCTATTTCAATCTATGGGCACCAAGTTATAATTCAGCACTGCATACCATCCTCAGACAGATGGCCAGTCGAAGAGAACCATACAGACTTTAGAGGACATGCTACTTGCGTGTGTATTAGATTTCAAGGTTCAATGGGACCAGTACTTGCCCCTATGTGAGTTTGAATACAACAACAGCTATCATTCCAGCATTGGTATGGCACCTTTCGAGGCACTCTACGATAGGAGATGCAGAACTCCCATTTGCTGGGAAGAAGTTGGTGTTCGTAGTTTCCATGGACCGACGATAGTTGCGGAGACAAGTGATAAGATCAAGCCGATCCAGAAACGATTTAAGGTTGCCAGAAGCAGACAAAAAAGCTAATGCTGATACTCGTAGGAGAGATTTACAGTTCGAAGAGGGTGATAAAGTATTTTTGAAAGTGTCTCCGATCAGAGGAACACTAAGATTTGGTCAGAAGGGCAAGCTAGCAAGAAGATACATTGGTCCCTGTGAGATTTTGAGCAAGATTAGAGACGTTGCCTATAGACTTGCGTTACCGCCGGAACTCTCCGGGGTGCACAATGTTTTTCACGTCTCTATGTTGAAAAAATACGTCCCAAATCCTTCACACGTGTTGCAACATGAGCCACTGGAAATTTGAGAAGATGTGTCGTATGTGGAGAAGCCGGTCAGAATTGTTGACACCAAAGAGCAAGAATTAAGAAACCGGACCATCCATTGGGTCAAAGTTCAGTGGGAAAATCATGAGCCAGAAGAAGCGACATGGGAACTAAGAGACCAAGTCCAGAGAAAGTACCCACACTTGTTACCTGAGGTATAACCATTTTTATTTGGAGGACCAAATAACCTAAGGGTGGAAGATGTCAAACCCCAACCCAGGATTAGCACGGTTAGTGGTAATTAAGTGCGTGTTTAGTTATAATGTGGGTTTAATGTTCGTGGGTTAGAAATTGGTTCGATTTAGTTTGGAATTAGCTTTGGGGAATTTTGAGAGCGTTTTATGCTATTTAGTCACACTCAGGGGTGCCTTGAGTGTACGTGTAAGCTTGGGAGGAAATTCATATTTTCTGATTTCTAATCGTGATTTCGACTCAATTGAATGGTTTTATTTTATTGTTTAACTTTTGGGTTCAACCTGTTTTTTTTTAAGACCCAGAAATCCAAGTTTTGGCCGAAAGGGTAAAACAGTCATTTCACACCAAATTTGGACCCACATTTCGAAATCTCAAAACTATGTCAAATTTATACTTTTTGGAAACTAGATTTTTCGGTGATCGATTTTGTCTTGTTCGTCGTTTTCATCCGGGGCCTGTAAGTCGATGTTTTAATCATCGCAAGTTTTGACCATAGTGGGGCCCACAAGAACCCATTTGATTTAGTGTCTTCTCCCTCCTCACTCACGTCAGAAACTCATTTTCTACAACTCCTTCAGTTTAACCCAGCTGAG
The DNA here is from genome assembly GCA_029852735.1 of Persea americana. Taxonomy (NCBI): domain Eukaryota; kingdom Viridiplantae; phylum Streptophyta; class Magnoliopsida; order Laurales; family Lauraceae; genus Persea; species Persea americana. The sequence continues at coordinate 22,183,189 of CM056817.1, forward strand.
AAAAAACTCTTTTTCCTCTCTCTTTGCATGCCTAAGCTAGAAAGCTCCAAATCAAGATCTGAAACCATCTTCTTCTTCCTCTCAACTCAAGGATTCCATTGCTACCATTTTCTTGAAGTTTCCAACTGAGATTGCACTCCATTTTCATCCTTGATTCTTGTTTAACAAGCTCCAGGTATAAGGATCGTCTTCTTCCTTCCATTTTAGTCTTTTGAGCTCATTAGGAGACATTTTCTCTAACAGCAAACCCATTTTCGAAATGGGGGTTTTTGTTGCCCAAAATGATGATTTTTGGAATGTTTTCACAGGGTTTCTTGTAGATTTCGTGGCTTCCATTGGTAGAGATCTTGAGGGATTTTTGAGCTTAGCTATTGGTGAAGGTAAGTGGTCATTTTGGTTTCTTTTGATGCATGCAATCTTTGAATGGCTTAGCTTCAGTGGTTTGTTCTTTTCTCATGATTAGTCGAGCATTGTGTTGTTGAGATATGTGTTAGGGATTGAAAGACTTATTTAGTTTGGAATGCATGTGTTAGTGGTTTTGATTTTTAAGGTTTCTACTAAATTTAACTGATTTTCACCATGCATAAATGTTTTGTAAATGGATGAAAGAATGGTGGAATGTGTTGTGAAATGAACGGATATATTGGTTGTTGAATTTGAATGGAAATGGCCCCTAGCATAGCATGGAGGCTCAGGGGATGTGCAGGGATTTGACCAAGAAGGAAAGGAAGTGGAATGGGAAGAAATTTGAAGAAAGAAGAACTGGGATTCTGACTTGAACTGGGCTGTCGTGCACTGTCGGTCAGCTGGCGGTCATCTGTCGGCTAACCGACATGTCCACTTCGGTCGACCGATAGCCAGCCGAGTTCAATTTGGTTCCACTTCCAGAAGCGTGTTTTGTGACAGGGAATCGTCGGTCAGCCGTCGGCCAACCGACATGCTTAATGTCGGTCGACCGACAGCTAACCGATGGGAGTTCGGTTCCATTTCCAAAATGGTGATTTTCTGTCAGGGAATCTGACGGTCAGGAGTTGGTCAGTTGGCGGCTAGCCAACAGTCACTAATCGGTTAGCCGATAGGTAACCGAGAGCTGACCGAGTTTTCAAAATTGATTTGTTTTGTAGGAGTTTCTTGGGATTGAAAACCTGAATATGATTAGGAACTTTCAACCTTGAGTTTATGTGCTTGAGGTCTCAGAATCTCCTTTTACCTTCTGAAACACTAATCTCTCTCTCATTAAGACATTCGGGTCTCAACCACATGAAGATCAGATGAAAGGTCTTATCGTATGCTCGACAAGTTTCGCTTGAGGTCGTGATTTGATACATCGAATTTCATTCTAGCACTTGCTCTGTGTTACACAAGTATAAGTTTTGTTTTGAATTGTTCAAGAACCATGTTGGGGAACACTTTACAATCTACTCTTGTTTAGCTTCGCTTTGCATTGTTTTGATAAGTACTTTTCCCTTGTTTTCAATAAGTTTTGTACAAGTGTCGACATGTTTTGTGCATACATGAATATCATTGAATACTGTTGAGCTTAGACTGCCCTCTCAGTCTGGTCCACTAGTTAGGGGGTCCTTAAGTATAAAGACAATCTGCAGATTAGTCTTGTAATTGTACACATTCTTGTTTTGTCCAGTTCCGCGGCCGGTTTTCTCGCCCACCTTGCCTGGCTTGGGCTTTTGTTTCGTTTCGTTTCGTTTCGTTTTGTCTCGTTTTGCTTGCTATTGTCATCAAGTATGACGGAGAAAGGATGAGCTCAAAGTGGGTTAATAAATCATGTTATTTTCTTGAAATCATGTTACTTTTGCTTTATACTTTAAATATGTTTTGTTTAGAATCTCATGCCATGTTTTAAGCATTGTTATATCAGATTTTAATTGAATTATATTATGTCTAAATTGATCACCTGCAAGACCGTCGTGTCTGACCCTTTTGCTTTGGTGTTTAGATGCAGGAGCTGTTGCCCCTGAGGAGAAGCGCCCGGAGGAGGCTTTTGAGCCACCCCCAGCCCAAGAGTGGCAACCCGAGGACGTCCTCTAGATGTCAGGTGGGGTCTTGAGTACGACACATGTGGATGGGAATATTTTTTTTTGTATTTTGGGATGTAAGGCCTTTGTTGGCCCTTTTTCATACTTTGGGAATATGTAAACTTAACTTAACTGACTTTTGTTCTTTTGAAAACTTGAAAGTTAATTTATGGTAATGCCATGCTTATGTTTCCTTCTCTGAATATTGTCTTGAAGATGATTTAACTTATGTAAGTTGAGATTGTGTCACATGTATTGGAAAAGATAAGATTACTTGCACGCTTCCGCAAATCATAGTTCGAGTGAGACAAATTCCAAGTGTGTTTTGGGAATCCTCATCGCGGAAACCTGTGGGTTAATCATAATTGATAGTGGTTGACAGCACCTTCATCACACGCAGCGGACCCGGGTCCAGGGACCTCGGTCTAGGGTTGCGACATGGCTCGAGACTCTTTCTTTTGGCCATTTAAAAGCCGGCTTCGACATGATTAAGCATGTGCAGGACATTCTTGCTGATAGCGAAGAGGTCAGTCTGGACATTACAAATGCCAAGGCTTTTGTTGATGAAGTTATCGCTCTAGGCAACAAGTGGAATGAGACCAAGAGCTTTCCAAATGGTGACTTCTTCAACGAGATGTTTTTGAAGCCTTCTAAAGAGGTCAAATCTGAGCTGAATGAGATCTCGCGGACTCGGAAGCAGCTCGTTCGGGAGAGGAACGTCACTGAGTTGGCTATTATTGAGCTGACACAGGACCAACACCGTCTTGATAGGGAGGTCATTGAGGCCAGACAGCGCCTTGAGCTATTGGAAGAACGAGCCGCTGCCAAGTGGACTGCTATTTTGAAAGCTCGCGATAGAGAGAGTACTTGTCGGATGTGAATTTCGACCCCCCCCCCATTTTCCTCTCCAAGAGAGGCATCGTTTAGGGAAATCTCCATTCATTTATATATGTTATTTAAATTTTACATCGAAAATGAGGATTCCGACTACCCTCAAAATCGATGGATCACAATCGCCAGCTACGGTACGGCCGTAACACCGTTCTTCGACAAAAGTCGAAGAAATATGGGGAGAAAAATAATAAGGTGTATTCTCCCTCTCGTCTAATGTGCTGCCGGCAACACAGGACGGTTGTCCTGTCACATTAATCTGGGTCTCTTTGGGTCTCTTTAATTTGGGTCAATTCAGGGTCATGAGTTAAAGTTTGAATAAAGGTTAATCCTCACATAGCATAATCGTAGTATATCCAAGTAAAACAAAATAACTAAAATAAAGAAAATAGAATAAAAGAGGGGGGAGGTGCTAAATATTTAAGAAGAGGATCGGCCCCGTTCCCGGATACCCCCTTCTGATCCCTTGGCAAAATAGGGTTTAAAAGGCTGATTTTTCAAACCAAAATGATGATGCAAATGAGACTTTGATTTGTGATTTCTGTGTTTTTCGTGTGCGATACACGAGTGATAAAAGTAAAAGGCCGAGAGGCCGTAATTGATTGAAGGTGGCCAATGGGCTAGGATTGATTGGAAATGGCCAATGGGCCAGTGTTTGTTTTAGGGTGGCCGATGGGCCGTGATTATTAAAAGTGTGTGCGAAATCACTCATCTCATCTCGTTATTCTCATTTATTCAATATTAGAAATCAGTTCTTTATTCCCTTTTATCATTAAGTTCAATTAAATATCTGGCACCTGAGGTGGAGGAAGAAATAAAGGAAAAATCTTTTTGAGTTTATTTTGTTGGTTTTATAGTTTTTATGGCTTTTTTAAATGGGGCTAGAAGGGCCTAACTAAGGGATCTTTACTTGGACTTACATGATTAGTGCTTTACTATTGATCATCGGATTAACCCTAACCTAAGGTCCTAGACCGCCCACATCAGCTCTCCCAGTCCCCTAACAGAACAGGAAAAGTGATGGGGCGAAGCCCAATGCGCTAAGCTACCTGACGGGGAAATCCGATCTAATCCTAGGGTATGAATAGCCTGAGTTTGATGGTTCAGTGCCTAAGCAACTTATTAATTGTGATTTTTAAGTGGTTCGGTTTGTTTTGAGTTGAAGATTGATTAAGAAGTGGATTAAATGTATTTTGGGGTTCTGTTTAAGTTATTTAAGGTTCTGGAATTTAGGGTTTAATTTAAAGGGTGAAATAATGTTGAAATCAGTGAAACGGGGTTAGCAGGGGACTTGGGCGCCCAGGGGGTGGCGCCTAGGATACTCTGGTGACTTGGGCGCCCAGACAGTGGCGCCTAAGTGGTTGTTTCTGGGTGGTTTTGGCTAGTGGTGATGGTATCGTTGCTATTTTTGGAATCCAAGGGGTTCTTACTTGGTGAGTTTTAATGTCTCAAATTATTTTATTTCTCTGATATTCAAATGTCAAAGGGGTTTGGATCCGGATTTTGAGACAAAATCTAGAATTCGCGTTTTAGTGTAAATGAGAGGATAGGCGCCAAGGGGGTGGCACCTAGGTGGATGGCTTGTGGTTTTCAAGTATTCCGGATGGGATTTGATATTGGTTTTCGGGTTTAGAGACTATTTTAGGTTCTGGTTTTAGTTAATTTAAGTGGTAAGGTGTTTAGCTATTCGTTTTAAATTGAAGTTGTGAACCAAGGTTAGAGTGTAGGATAGGCGGCACAGGGGTGGTGCCTAGGTGGTTGTTTGTTGGTTCGTAAGGGCTTTGGGTGCCAAGTCCAAATCGATTAAAGTTTCAAGTGTTTTAAGTTAAAAGTGTTTTAATATGTTGATCGGGATTGGTTCGAATGCTAATTAATTGTGTTAAGTTGTCGGTCGGGATTTTTATGAAAACGGGTAGGCTGGGCGCCCAGGGTGTGGTGCCCAGGAGGATTTGCAAGATGGGCGCCAAAGGGGTGGCGCCCAGGTGATTGTGTTGAGGTTCGATCGGTTTGGTGACTCTTAGATCAATTTAAGTTTAAATTGATTTAAGGGCTTAGTGTGTTTGGGTGTAGGATGCTATTAGTATTCAATTGGGATTTATTTAAACGCCAATTAATTGGGCTAAGTTGTGAATCGTGTTTTTCCAGAAAACAGGGAACCTGGGCGCCCAGGGTGTGGTGCCCAGGTGGATTTGACAGATGGGCGCCAAGGGTGTGGCGCCCAGGTGAACTATTCTATGGTTTGGGTCGGTTCAGTATTTTTTAGGTTGATTTGCGGTTGAGCTTTATGGTTTGATGTATTTTAAATTAAAAATGTTATGTTGCGATGATTAAGATTAAATTCCGGTTCGATTAACTAGGCTTTAGTGACTGGGGAGGCTGGGCGCCCAGAGGGTGGCGCCCAGGTGGGTGTGACAGTATGGGCGCCTAGGGGGTGGCGCCCAAGTGTTTGTCTTGTATGTTTGAGTTGGTTCGATGTTTTAAGTCTATTCGGGCTTACGGCTTCGATTGTTTTAGATTTCAAGGGTATTCCGGTGTGTTGATCGTGATTGAATTCGAATTTCATTTCAAGTGGGAGTTTCTTAGTGATTGGGTAGGATAGGTGCCAGGAGGGTGGTGCCCAAGTGGATGCGGAAGGATAGGCACCAAGGGGGTGGCGCCCAAGTGGATAATTTTGTGGTTTATTCGTTTTGTATTTTCTAAATTGGTTTGAGTCCAAATTGGTTAAGGTTTCAAGCCTTTTAGGTTAACAATGTTTTAAGGTGTTAATTCGGGTTTAATCAATTAAGTTTAATTAAGTGGTGGTTTCTAAGGGAATGTGATAGGATAGGCGCCAGGAGGGTGGTGCCTAAGTGTATAGGTAGGCTGGGCGCCCAGGGGGTGGCGCCCAGGTGTCTGTTTTGTAGTTTCGTGTTGCTTTTGCGTTCTTAGGCCGGTTTAAGTCTAAATTGATTGAAGTTTCAGGTTTTCTTAAATTTAAAAGTGTTTTGTTATGTTAATTTGGAGCCAATTTGGGTTGTGATTAATTAGAAGTTTTAATTAGGGGTTCTTTAGAGATGGGATAGGATGGGTGCCAGGAGGGTGGTGCCCAGGTGGCAGTGCAGGCTGGGCACCTAGGGGGTGGCGCCCAGGTGGACTATTTTGGAGTTTATTGGTTTTGAGTTTTTAAGTTAATTGAAGGTTGAGTTGATTAGGGTTTACTTATTTTAGTTTTAAAATGTTTTACTGTGTTGATTCAGATTGGTTTAAGGTCTTAACTAATTATCTTAAGCTTTAACCGGGGTGTTTTGGAGAATGAATAGGCTGGGCGCCCAAAGGGTGGCGCCCAGGTGGCTGTGGAAGGATGGGCGCCAAGGGGGTGGCGCCCAGGTGGCTGTTTTTTTTTTTGGGTTTTGGTTTTTTGTGTTTTTAAAGTTTTTAGTTACTTTTAAATCCGAATTAATTAGGGTATTAATGTGTTAGGACTCTTAATGATTCGATGTTTCTTAAGTTAAGTAATTATGTTGTTTTAATTAATCTTAGGATTTATCCTACTAAGGCACTAAATTCGATAACTTAGACTATCTAACTATTGTTTTTGGGTTTTTTGGATATCTTTTAATTTGTTTTTGATTTCTCCTCTAATTTACTAGAGAGTAAGGAAAGAGAAGAAGGGGTTTTATGTTTTATGAATTTTTTTGGGATTTTCTATGGATGTGTGGTTCAAATGATATGAAGTGAAGTGTGACAAAAATGGTAATTCAAAGCTCAAAACAGACCAAACAACCTAACATATCATTAATATGCAGTTTCTAAATGAACTAAATGCGGAAGATCGGAAGTTGTGCACAAAAGTGGAGAAATCCACTTGGGCGCCACACCTGTGGTGCCTACCCTGCTCAGTCAGGGTTTTCAATGGAACACAGCGAATGCGCAAGAATCTCAGTATTTTTAAGACAACTTTCGATATTCGACGATTGATGCAAATGTACTAATTCGAACTACTAGCGATGCAACTAACAAACCTACGAGCAAATGACGCAACGGGGGGAGATCTAGAACCCGGACCCTGTCTCAGGAGGGGAGGTGCCCAGGGGGTGGCGCCCAGGTGGTTCGGGTGGGGGCAGGCGCCCAGGTGGTTCCGAAGAGGGCAGGCGCCCAGTGGGTGGCGCCCAGCCTTTCTGCCAAAGGCTGTTCACTATCTTTTCAATATAAATGACGACGATGATGATGCTAACGCGAGATCTGATCTAACTATGCAATTAGCACTACGAAATCAAAGCGAATCTACTATATTAGAATGAACCTAAACATGTTACTAACATGATGATGCACTAATAATATTTTTATCACAAGTTAATGTAGATCTATGATGCTCAAATGGCCCTAAGCATGTTTCTAAACATGAATGGTAATGGAATGTAGAAAAAGAAAGGAGAGATCTAGGAATACCGGTATATGACGTGTTCCTCAAGTTCCTAAAGCGAAGCTTTCGCAAATACCCATAGTTCTAGTTGAAGATATGGAAGTCTCCCCCTCTATTTCCCTTTCTTCTTCTCTAGATCTGAAGTTCTCTCTCTAATGGTGGCTACCTCTCTTCTTCTTGCTTATTCTCTCTTTTTGCCTCTTTTCTTAGGGTTTTTGGGTAGCCTCCCTTTGTAAATGAACTTAAGAGGGATTATATAGGTTTGGGATGAGTTTAGAAGGGCTAGGGCTTCATTATTTCGTGTTTCTAGAAGGTCTCACGCATCCCTAGGCGACTTAAGTTATTCTAGAATGAACTAGGGTTTGGAGGGAGGATGGGCGCCCATGGGGTGGCGCCCACATGGCCTGCGCAATCTGGGCGCCCACAGGGTGGCACCCAGGTGGCCCTGGAGAGTGGGCGCCCACAGGGTAGTGCCCAGATGGTTTGTGTTTCGCTTTTTAGACCTTGGTCCCATTTGGAGTCGAGATTGAACGGATATATCTTCAGCTGGGGGACCTACATTAGCATTAATAGGCTGGACGCCACATGGGTGGTGCCTAGATAGATTTCAAGGCTGCGCGCCACATGGGTGGTGCCTAGGTGAACTTCAAGGCTGGGCGCCACAGGGGTGGTGCCTAGGTGGTTCGGTTCGTCTTTGATGCTTAGTCCCTATGTATGAGTGGTCCCGGTCTAATCTTAAGCCGAACAAGTAAATTTGGAGGCTGAGCACCCACCATGGGGTGCCTAGGTGGTTCTGGGTCGTGTGGGCGCCACAAGGTTGGTGCCTATGTGGAACTCAGTAGGGAAGGCGCCACATGGGTGGTGCCTAGGTGGAGTCGATTCATTTTCAGGGTTCGGTCCCTACGTTGAGTGGTCTCGGGCTACTTTGAGGCCAACTAGTGGAATTTGGAGGCAGGGCGCCCACCATGGGGAGCCTAGGTGGCCTTGGGCTGTGTGGGCTGCCAGCATTGGGCGCCTAGATGGATTTTAGTAGCATGTGGCGCCCAGATGGAGTTTCGTTATTTTTTTCAAAGGCAAACTTCGAAGACTCATAACTTTTGATCCGCTTATCGGATTTGGACGTTCTACATATCAACGGAAAGCTCTCAAAGTGAGGAATTCAATGGTCTAAATGTCTTGAAAAATAGGGGCTGAAAAATATAAGGGATCTCTGGACCAATGGATTCGATTTCCTAACTTAGGCTAATCGGGTGACATTTTGGCAAACTAAGTATGGTCTTTAGAGGGATTGGCCTAAGCATGTATTAAGTGGTCCGGAAAGGGTTTGAGTGGTGTCATGGTTTACTCCTTGTGTGAGTAGTGGGTTGGGCTCAAGATCTTGACGCGACTCGGCTTCTCTCTCACGAATTTCTAGAAATCGTCAAACTAAGTCTAAAATTAGCAACAAGCATCTTCATCGTCGTTAATTAATCTGAATTATGTCATTAATCATTCAATTGTGGGTGAAATGGGGGCACCGCTATATATGATAGGTATTTAAAGCTATCATAGGGGCCAAATGAGGTGTCTACAGTATGCCCCTCTTTGGAGAGCAATACGTGGAGAGTTGTGCTCCAAAGAAAGTAGACACACCACTCATGACTCACGGGAGCTTTGGAGCTTGCGGGAGTGGCCACCTATGGATGTATGCAATTGCAAATTCGTTCTAAAGGTGAGGTTCACTTTTCTAGGATAGATCCCGATTCAGGGGGAAAAAGAAAAAAGAAGAAGTTACGTGCCTACTGATTTGATTGGAAACCCGATATCTGTGCCTCTGTGCCCGTGGTATTGCCACGTGGCGGGTTGGGAACTGTGCCCCGGTTGTTGAAATTTAAAATGATGGCGGGAACTATGCCCCGGTGGTCTAAATCAGAAGTCGATCTTTCGATTGGCTAAATCACTATTAGAGTTTCATTTGTTCATGCAATAGAGTTTAATTCAAATGGTCATATATATCGTCTTTTAGCTTTCATCCACAGTTGAATGTTCAAGGCATAGTTAAAACTCACTAGCAAAAATGGGGATCTTAAAGGCAATTACAAACACAGCTCAAGCAATAGTGTGAGGTGCATATGAGAATTAGATGCATTTTTTTTTCAAAGATGTTTGATTTTAAAACTCAGGTATGCATCGAAAAAACTAAATCAACGGAAGACGGTCACTAGAAAAGCCATCACTCCCTAGGGATCTTGGTCTTCACCCAAGCTTAAATGAGAACCTGGGATAGATTCGATCATCTTTTTTTTGTGCTTATCATGGAGAGTTTCAAGTTATACGGTTTCCATCTTCTAACGTCAAGATTTGAGTCGGCGAACGCACAATTCGTGAGAACACGATATTATGGTTGCCATATCGATTATAAGCGCTTAAGGGAGGCCTACGGCGACTCAATTTCCAGACATGAAGTAAAATCATAAAAATTACAGTCAAGGGTACTTATCTCCAGAGCTTTCCGTAAGTCCAACGTTGGGGACCACTGCCACTTCCTTTCATCATTTGTTTGCCGAAGTTAGAGTCATCTGCCTCCATCAGTGTACTTGAATGTCCTTCACCTTTGGTGTCTTCATTTTTGCTTTGGGAACCTGTATTGAACAAACACTAAAAGATTCTGCACTTCTCATTGTTAGTGCTCTGTAGTTCAAATTTCACTGATGGGGAGGACAGGGGATGCAATGGACAATATCAGATGTATGCGTGATGTGACTAATGTGCATGTGACATGACCTTATGTGATGGGACAATGTTTGGTTGACAATGTGCACCGTGTTATTGTGCCTCTCTTAACTTGCTTTCTCTCTCTCTCTTTTTGGTTATTTATTTATTTATTCTTTTTTTTTTTTGGTTTTTTTTGTTTTTTTTTTTTTTTCTTGTTTTTGGTTTGTTTTTTTTTTATATTTTTTTTCGTTTTTTTTATTTATATTATCATTATTATTTTTATTGTCGATCATCATCAATTCTTGTTCGGGCTCAGCTTTTCAAAATTCTAGGACAATTTGGCTCAAGGAGGCCTCTGATTCTCTAAGGTGACAGATAGGCGCCATAAGGGTGGTGCCCAGCTTGTTTGGGCTTTGGTTCGAGGATTACGAAACCACACAGCTGGGGCGCTCAGGGGATGGCGCCTAGGCGGATTGCATAGAGAAAGTTCGTCTCAAAGTAGAATGGTGGATTTGGAAGACAAGTCACCTAAACGTCCAAGAAGTGGTGACCAAGATGCAGTCCCAGTCCGTTTTAGAATGTAGTTTTAACTTCAAGGAAGTAGATTGCATTTCAGGTTGGTTTCGAAGTAGAGTTCGAATTCAAGGCAATGTGTGACCTGTGCGCCCAAGGGGTGGCGCCCAGACTGCATTTTGAGTTAGTCTTGAAGTAGGATTCGGGTTCAAGGCAATGTGTGACCTGGGCGCCAAAGGGGTGGCACCCAGACTGCATTTTGAGTTAGTCTCGAAGTAGGATTCGTGTTTAGCCTATCGTACCAAGAGTCCTCGTCGGAGTACAAGCTTGACCTTTAGAGAATAGATGATCTGGGCGCCCGGGGTGTGCCGCCTACATGGCATTGCATGCTCAGCACTTGGAGTCCCTGTCAAAGAGAAGCTCGAGTTTTAGAAAGAACAAGTGACCTGGGCGTCCAGGGAGTGGCGCCCAAGCTACTGTTTGTGTTCTTTTAAAATTCTCATGGGGTTCGGACTCTAATCTATATAAGTGGATCAAGGCCACGAATTTCCCACAACTCCTACTCTTTCAGACTTTGAATTTCAGAACTCTCAAGGTTTTCCTTGCTCCCAAGTAAGTCTTCTCTTCTTCTTTTTTTTTTTTTTAAGATGACTGGCATGTCTCATGATACATTTCTAATTGTATGATTTTTTAGTTGATCAACTTGGTATATGATTTCAGATTAAAGCATCCTTTTTATTTGTTTTGTACGTTCTCTTTTTCTCTTTTTAAATTCGCTTTTATCCTCTTTGGGTTATGTGGTTGATCATTTTTTTTTTTAATCCTTTTGATCATGTGTTTGCCTTTTTGTTTCTTTTTGTGTTTGGTGATTTTACATCTGATATTTCAAGATTATGTTCAGCTTGTTGTTTCTCTTAATTTCTAGTTATCGTCATGCACACGCATAATCTTCGATTTGAATTTGAGTCTAGTTTTATGCTCTTGGGTACATGTTGGCTTTTGTTTTGGTTGTGGTGATGTCTTGTCCCACGTTTTCTTTATTTAATTCATCAAGGCTGTTTTATGGCATAGGCGAGTCTATCATGGTCAGATTTGGGGTGCCCTAGTTGAAAAAACACCAGCAGAGAAGGCTGGGAGCCACCCTGGTGGTGCCTATCTTTCCGATTCGCACTAAGGGCTTGTGAACCCGAATTTTGGGGCATCTTTTCATATTCTGGTTCTCTCCGGCTTCATAGTATGTTATGAAAACATGACTCAGGGACACTAAAGTCTTTAACTTGGCGAAATAATGATGTCCTTATGGGAGATATTTCAAGGCTGGGGTCGGCGCCACCCCTGTGGTGCCTAGCTGACTCTTTTTTTTTTTTTTTACGTGTGTTAAGATGTTGTATTGTATGGGATGTAGCTTGGACTTCTTGGCTCTCAAGAGGATTTAGGATAGCCTAGCAGTATCTCTGAAAGTATCTCCCACGGATTTGAGAAGGTCTAATAAAATTATCATGGCTAAGGCCGTACCTTTTTGCGGTGAATTCCTCAAAACAGACCTGGGCGACACCACTAGGGCGCCCAAGTGACCCTTTTTTTCTTTTTTCTTTTTTTTATGTTATTTTGGATTTCCTCTAATTATGAACTTTTCTGGGTTGTTTTTGTTCTGTAAAGGGTTTCTAAAGCCTTGTGCATATGCCTAAAGGTCTTTTCTTATTCCAATGGCCGGCTCTCCGATCTTCTCATTCATTGTTGATGGTGTTGAGGGTTCTTCCGCTTGCAAGCCCTACTCGCCAGGGGATGAATATTGGTCCCCTGGAGCTGACAAAATAGGGTATTATGACTCTGAGGAACGGGCAGAGTTCTACCTCAAGCATGAATCATCCCTGCCTGTTACTTATGACTGCGTTTTCCAGTTTGAAGAAACTATGAACAAGCGCATTGTGGAGATTAGGCATAGCAGGTATGATCTACTGGCTATGAAGTACAAAGGTATCTGCAGGTTGTATGGGGATTTGTGTATTGTGGGCAGGACTGCTCTAAATAGGCTGAATGGTTATGATGGGCTTCTGGAAGACTTGCCATCTTTCGTCAGCAGCGTGCTCTAATCTCTCTTATGGAGCATGTTGGATGTCAGGGGGATGTTTGAAGTTTGGTGGGCTATGAAGTCTACCAACGAACGAGTTCCTATTGATGACTTTAACGCCCTACACAGGCGGATGGATCAACTGGAACTCATGGTCATGTCTTGCCCTCACGAAGCTGAATCATCCGTTCCTAGGCGCTACGGGAAGTACTTCGAGATGCAAAACACTAGCCTCTCGGCGCTTATTCATCTGGTATACACGGCTTATCTAAATGACTTCCAGCGAGTTCGGGATATTTGCGGTGTCTTGAGGAATCCACCGGATAACTTGAAAGAAGTGCAAGGGAAACTCGAAGTTCATATCGTTGAAATGGAGGCACAAATGGCGCGCTTTCCTACTTTCAACGGGATGGTCCATCCATCCTAAGGGACTCACTAAGAGTTTTTTCTATCTTAGGCTAGGATTTTCTTTTAATGAAAGGTCAGGTCATTAGGACCATCTTAGTTGGTTATAGGCCCTATCTTAGGGTATTGGGGGCAAAGGTTGTGACCTCTATTTTAATTCATGTCTAGGACTCAGTCGATTCATTCATTGCTATAGTTATTGTTTAAAGACTCTTATTGGAGTTTAATAAAAGTTGATTTAGATTTTTTTTTTATTATGTGGTGATGTTTATTATTGAATGATGATGACATTTATTATGATGAGGTTAATGTTGAGTTATGAGATTCGATGAGTCCAATCTTTGTTAAGACTGGATCATAGTCATTAATAAAGATTGATTTTTAGCCTAACCCGAGAGTGGATTATGTCTTAACTTCATCTCCATTGATGTCTAAATTAATGTCAGGTTTGATCTCTCTCTTTTCTTCTTCTTTTTTCTTTTTTTTTTCTTTTACTTTTTTTTTTCAGAATTCTTGGGCGAGAGAAACAGGCACAAGTTTTAGGTGGGTCCCCTTGAAGGACGGCCCCACCATGTGATGGTGTTGGGCCAGCGCCCAGGGCTGGGCGCTAGGTCACAATGGTTGGGGCTTTTGATGCCCCAATCTTTCCCCCTCTTTTGATTTTTTATTCTTTCTTTCCCTCTCTTCTTTTCTTTCGTTTCTTTCTTTGGGTTCTTGCTTTAGGTGAGGCACAGGGGAGAGTGATCAGGGAGCTGAATGGAGAAAGAGGAGAGGAGGAAAGGAAGAGCAGCATCTTGCGGGTCTGTCGTCGCCCAGGTAAGTGGGTTTTGACTTCTTTTTTGTTTCTCTTCTTTCTAATTTTTTTTCATGGCTATTGTGGTTGTTTCAGGTGGAGTCTCAGTGGGCAGCAGTGGAAAAAACGAGCAGTGAGAGCTGAGTGGAGAAAGAGGAGAGGAGGAAAGGAAGGGCAGTAGCACGTGGCTGTCTCCTGTTGCCCAGGTGAGTGGGTTTCGACCCCTTTTTTTTTTTTTTTTTTTTTTTTTCTATTTTTTCATGGTTGTTGTGGTTGTTTCAGGTGGAGGCCGATTGGGCAACAGTGGAAAAGAAGGATGAAAGAGGAATCCAGGTATGTTTTTTCATCCTCTTTCCATTTTATTTCATTCTTTCTATTCTTTTTCTTTTCTCTTCTCTGTTTTTTTTTTTTTTTTTAATCTGCCTGCTGCTACCATCTCAGGGAGAAGTCGAGTACATTGAGGAGAAAAGGGAGGAGAGAGAGATTCAGGTATGTGGTTTCCATCTTCTTTCCATTTTATTTCTATTCTCTTTCTTTTCTCTTCTCTCTATTTTTTTATTTTTTTTCTTTTTTTAAAAGTCTGCTGCTGCCGTTTCAGGGAGGAGCAGAGTACATTGAAGAGAAAGGGAGGAAAGAGAGATTCAGGTATGCATTTTCGATTTTCTTTCCATTTTATTTCTATTCTCTTTCTTTTCTCTTCTCTCTGTTTTTTTTTTTTTTTTTTAGAATCTGTTTCCGGCATTTCAAGTGGAGGCCGAATACATTGAGGAGAAAGAGAGGAGAGAGAGATTCAGGTATGCATTTTCCCATTTTCCATTCTTTATTCTCTCTTTCTTTTCTCCCCCCCCCCCCCCCCCACCCCTCTTTTTTTAAATCGGCTGCTGCTATTTCAGGTTGTGTTTGACTGGGCTGAACAGGGAGACCAGCAACAGAGTGAGGGGACGAGGAAGGAAAGGGAGAAGAGGGAAGGGGCGTTTGCAGAGCTTGGTAGCCCAGGTATGTGGGTCTCATCCTTTTCGTTTATCTCTTCTTTCTCTCTTTTTATTTTTATTTTTTTTTCTGGGCGATGGCTGCAACATGGGGCTTTGTGGCTTGGTTTTCGCCAAGGGCAGCTAGGGACGTGGTGGATTTTGATGAGGGAAGAAGGAATGGAGTTGTCCCAGCTGTGGTGTTAGCAATCCCAACCCCCTTGATCCAAATTTGAAAGGTTGCAGAGTGGGAATCCCTTGGCGAAATTAGTTTAGGTGGAAAATGGGCATTCATTGTGGTTAGTTGGAATCTATGGGATGATGAGGAGTGAGGTCTGGCGTGACCTATGGAAGCTAACAGGTGTAGTGGAGATTGTTGGACTTATTGGGCATTTCCATTGGTTTAAATGAGTGTGGTGAATAGGATTTTGGACTCTTAGCACAGATCTTGGCCAATGTAGGGGGCGGCTTGGGCTCTCTTTTTTTTTTTTTTTTTTTTCTTTCTTATGTTATTCAGGGACTTGTTTAAATTTGTGGTGCACTGGTTTTGACTTGTTTCTTACACCATGGTGTGTTTTATGCTCACTTCCATATTTGTAATTATGTTAGGAACCTTCTGCTCTTTTGCCTCTATTTTTTTTTATTTGTTTATTTTATTATGTAGAAGAGTAAGCTTGGTAATATAGGGGTGTGGTGGTGATGGCTAGGGTGAGTTGGTTATGATGTGATGGGACAAAGGTTATGGGTGCTGTTCTAGTTTAAATTGTGACTCAGTTATTCATTTTTCATTTTTTATATCTTTATATACTCCTCGTTGTTGTGGTTGTCATTGTTTCCCTTCCCCCTTTTGTTTTGTTTTTGTTATATGACGTGATTGTGGGGTTGGCTGTGATTCAGCCTAATGCATATGTTGAGACGATATGGTGGTGACATGGCTGCATAGGGGGTGTGGAATTAGGGCTAAGTTTGAGGAGTTGGATTGGAATGAATGTGTTTTTACTTCTTTGCAGGCCTGTAAAATGTGTCTTAATGAGGCTAGTTCAATAAATGGGATTCATTTTTTTAGTCTCCTGGTTGGATCAACGGTCATGGTTTTTGGCTCTTCTTCCTTCTATCACTTGATTGATGAGGGTCATCACTTCTAAATTGGAGACACTAGTCGTCATCTTTGGACTAGTTTGTCTCTTATGCTTACGTGGACTACCATTATGCTCTCATGCTCAACTTCTCATTTTGGCTTTGGGTACAGGTTTGTCGGATGGCTAGGACTAAGGAGACTTGTAAGCGCGCTCCTATGTCATCGGGTACAGTGGAAGGGGCCGGGGTAGAGCAAATCATTGCTCCCCCGAAAAAGAAACAGAAGGGTGAGGATAAATCGGAGAAGAAGCCTCACATTTCAGACGAGATACGAGCTGGCCGGGTAAACTCTTAGTTGTCTTTATAAATCTCATACTTTGTTGGCTTTCATTATTGTTGACATTCTTTCCTCTGATGTTTGTGTTGCAGCCTGTCCCTTTTGCTCGAGCTAGGGTGAGTTGGTTACAGATGAGGGACTGGTGGACCAAGCTCCCTGATCACTTAAAAGATCGGGTCCGAGCAATGGGGTTCGGGGATTTCATGTCTATTGTTGCCTTCCGCACCGACCGTGCTCTCATTTGTGCTCTTTCCAAGAGATGGAGGGACGAGACGCACACTTTCCATTTCCCGCCCGGGGAAATGACGATTACACTTGAGGACATTGCGCGTTGCTGGGGGCTAAGGGTGACAGGCCTCCCTGTTTTCTCCAGGGCGAATGATGCCAAGGCTTCTATCACTCGATTACGCCTGCATAGGATGTTCGGGGCTCGCCCCCAGTCCGGTGTGGGTCAGATTGACGCCGAGTGGCTGAGGGAGGCGTACAGCCCAGAGAGGAGGATGATCCTAAATAGTAAGCATTCCATTGCCGCCTTTCTAGCATCATATCTTTCTCTTCTGCTATTCCTACTAATCATTCCTCCCTGCTTCATTTTAGAGTGGGCTCGGAACCAGGCGGACTTCCTCGCCGAGCTGAGGGCAAGGGTACCGGGTTTCGGAGGCTTGCCGGTTAAAGGATGTGAGGGAGGTCTTGTCCCCACAACGGCCGGGCTCGGGCCAATGCTGGTAACATTTTGTCCCCTCTCCTTTAGATTAATTCAGAGTAGAAAAATACCCATGAGACCTACATATTCGATATTTATCCTTTATTAACAATATTCATAATTCCTTTAACAGGCAAGGGCCCTTCTTCTGGCAGATCCCGATCTACTGCCGGCCCTACTAATGACGATGTAGCAGTGGTGGACAGCATTGAGAGTGATGATGAGGTGGACGGGGGTTATGATGATGCGGGGGAGTCTGAGGACGCAGATTTTGATGAGTTGGAGAGTGAGTTTATCGCGTCTGACGATGGAGACGACGAGATTGATGATGGGGACAGTGAGGATGAGGGGGTGAGACCTCGCCGAGTTGTAACTGCTGGCTTTGATGAGGGGAGTGGTGGAGGTGCGGGTAGAGGTGACGAGGGAGACGACGTCGGACCCTCTGAACGTAAGCACTCGATCTAGTTTCTTTTAACTGATCTCTGGCGTCTTGTATGCTTCTCATCCTTGTTTCTTATGTTCTTTCTCTTTTGCCGCAGGGTATGAATGGCGGGAAGTGCCGGTTGATGGGTACGCTCGCCGAAAGAGAGTAGGGATACCTTGTGAGGTTTTCCCGGTCACGAGTGAGTACTGAAATGTTTGGTAGCTACTTTGCTCTCTATTTTGATTATCTAATGAATTTCTCATGTCAATTTGGTATTGTACAGAGAAAGAGCATGAAAGGCAGTCTGAGGTTTGTTTGAGGAGACCTAGGCTGATTTCGGCACGGTTGGGTGATGATGAGCATCTCAGGGCTTTTCTTTTGTTCTTTTTGGGGAGGTGTCTCTTCGCCAACGCCACTAGTAATAGAGCGCCCGGTACTCTCATTCAGTTTGTGCAGGACCTGGATAAGGTCGGCGACTACGCTTGGGGCGCGGCCACCCTTGCCTTTCTATTCCATAGCCTGGACTCAAGGTGCCGCCTCCAGCCCGGATGTAAGAGCCTTCGAGGGTTCGTGCCGATTCTACAGGTTTAAACCCTATCCCCAAGTGTGGTGACCTACTGTAGTCCACCTTTTCCTATCACGGGTCATGTTTCATCTTTTGTAATAACCAAGCTTTGGTTGTGTGTAGATATGGGTTTGGGAACATATCATCCAGTGTCGGCCTGAGCGTTTGCCTGCGAGGTTGAGTTGCACTCCCCGGGCCTCGCAGTGGTATCCTAATCCCAATTTACGGAGTTTTGCCGACATTCTGCCTCCTGAGATGGCTGAGCGTATTAAAGGTCTAGGAATGAGACCGGGTGAGCAAGGTTACCAGTTCATTTTAAATGAATTGAAAAATCACGAGGTATGCTCCTTTTCTCCTTTTGTTTGTCATGTTAAATGTCTGCCTCTCTTTGTTCTCATTTGCTACACATCATGACTTGTCAAGTGATCTGGCAGCCCTACCGAGGTGGTTTGGATGATGAGGTGGCTGTTGTGCAGGAGGGGCGTACTCTATTTGAGAGGGACATTTGGCTCCACGCTCCCCAGGTGGAGGGTCAGGTTGGTTGTCAGCCGAGTTGCGCGCCAACTGGGACACCATCAAGTTGTCCCTACAGAAAAGTCTTTCATGCATCGGTCTTATCCAGGGTGGGATTTGAATGCGTTCAAACGCTGCCATCCATGTCGGAAAGAAATAAAAAATTGGCGAAGGAAAGGGAGGAAGGCCACCTTCGATGTAGATGCTAGTGCCTGGAGTGACTATGAGGTATATTGGAGGACAGCTTTGCATCGGTATATACTCCCGGAGTCGTATTCTTGTGGGGCTTCGTATTCTGTTAGTAATTGTGCAGAAGCGGCTGAGGCCTCGTCATTGGCTCGGGTGAGCATTGAAATTTTGTTCGCTCTGATGTTGTCTTCCTTTTTATCATGGCTAACATCGTTTCTTCCTTTACTTTTCAGGAGGAGATACCGGCTGCAGCAAGGCATTGGCAGGCACGTCCATCATCCGAAGAACGGGGCGAGGTGAGGGCTTATGAGGTTTCCAACTTCAATTATGGGCCTTACAATCTCAAAGATTCATGCCCTTCCCATCCTTTAACTGTGGCTCTCACGTGTGACAGGGGACGCCTGGGTGCGTAGTGTCCGATGCGGAGTCCATCCTCAGGGGAGAAACACTTCGACTGTCTCACCTAGTGGAGAAGAAGGTATGACTTCTTGATTTAGTGTTTGAATCCAATGGTGCTTATTTCCATAGTAATGTTGATCGTTCTTGATGTAACGGCATGGTTTATATTTCATAGGATACGGAGAGCGTGAGACTGAGGGCACTATTGACAGCTGAGAGGGTATGAAAATTGTTAAACCTAATTAGCCACGTGCTACCTTGTTTACACTTTCCTTACTAAAAATGCTTTGGTAATAGGAACGCCGCCGGGAAAATGAAGCGATCATCGAAGCGTTGGCGGATTCTCATGAGGTATGAGGTCATGGAGTTATTTATTCATTTTGAATTTGTGTTTATGACCTTTGGTTACTATGCAGAGCAACAGAGAGCAGGACATGTCCAAGGTCACGAGAATTCGATTAGAGAGCGATCTTCTCACTCTACAGGCAGAGGTGGACCGACTGCGGACTAGCGAGGTTTGCATTTCGTTTTATCGTTCTTGTGGTCAAGACATATAATGACCGACTCTTAACCCTTTCTATTCGTGATCCTTAGGCAGAGGCTCGTGGCGAGCGCGACAGAGCGTTTGCTGAGAGAGCTGCTTCTGTGGCACAGGTATGAGCAATTCTCAGGTGATATTTTAATCTTGATTCCTCATCCATTGTTGATGTTGTTTATAATTTTGCTGTGTGCAGGTTGACGAATTACGTGCCAGGCTTAGGAGCTTTGAGGCCCCTGTGCCGGTAAAGGTCTTTTCTTCTTTTTAAATTCCATGTTTGATGCTACACGGTTTGTTGAACATAATGTTTCTATAAACGTTGTCCTGTAGAGCGGTGATATTGTTGCTTATATTCCTCCACCTCCTAGCTGGGGCGAGGAGAAGGGCCTTATTCATGATCATTACGCTCGGCGCATGGATCGCATGGAGTGACAACATGATGAGGTGGTTGCTGATTTGCGGGGGCATCTCGCTAGACTTCATCGGAGGGCAGACGAGAGAGGTTATGCATTCTCGTACTCGACCCGCACTCCTTCTCAGCGTGCTCCTGGTCCAACCTCATTTGCTTCGTCGGCTCGCCGTGATGGAGCTGCTCCATAGAGTCCTCATTCTTTGATTGATCTCCCCAGGCAGCATAATTAGTGTATCCTTGTTCCATGCATCCATATTTGCTAGTCATGTATTTATGTTGTTTCAGCCCATCTTTGGCTTATGGTGAGAGCTAATATGTATTTGGTGTATGTTGTGCATACGCGTATTATGTATGTGTAGTTGAGATAGTGTGCTTGATGCCTTAGAAGTGCCATGGGAATGTGTTTGATTGATAAGGAGTGATGGACCCGTCTTTTTCTTTCTTGCCTTCCTCCGTCCCGGCTCCGCCGAGGTGCGGCGGGGCGAAGAGAAAAAAAAGAGCAAGTGTCAACATTTTTTTTTTGTACGGGTATGCCAGATTTTCTATTCTACTTGGAATTTGAAATGGTGATTCGGAGATTCACCTTCACAAGTAGAAAATGAAATCAACTTTTTTTCTAACTTTCCATTGCACATATATTTTAAAGAAAGAGACAAATTTTTTTTTAATGCCGTGAAAGGCGATTTTCATTTGTTTGCCGTGAAAGGCGATTTTGTGTCGTAGAAGGCAGTTTACAAATCTCATCAAAATGTAAAGATAAGAAATGTGATTTTTATGTCTCTTTAAAAAAAATACACAATACAACAGAAAAGTAAGAAAAGGAATCTGACTTCTAAAGAGATCGTGGGGACTCGTTCAGATCGACGGTCGCAAGTCATGTATGGGCTCCGCCATCGTCCTTCAGATGAGAACACTTGATGCTTTGATTCACTTGGCTTGGCTTGGACCTAAGATTTTTAGAGGACAAAGACCAAGGGAAGGTCTTATATCTAATAAAAAACCAAGTAGACGGGCTGAAAAGCCGCATCTAGGCCATGTTGGATAGAAGAAGAGAGGAGATCTTGGGGGGGGGGGGGGGGGGGGGGGTTGGCCCCCCAAGGGACTTCGATCACCTTGTAGAATTTGCAGCAAAGTTTCTTCAAAGTGAGAGAGCTTCTTTTTGCAGAGAATTCTTCAGGATAATTTTCAGACAATTTTTTAGGATCCTTCAGATGATTTTTTCTTTGGGCTTCCAACAATTTTTTCGGACCCTTTCTCCTTGGAATGACCGCCTATTTATAGGCTTTTGGTGGCCATTAGGAGGGTTTTATGGGCATTAATGGTATTAATGCTCCATGATGGGAGGAGTTACAAGATTTAATTCTTTATATTGTAACTCCTTTTTCTTGGATTTTGATTGGCCGATGGAGAATAATGGGCATTTAATCTCCATGATGATGGGAGTTTCATGATTAATTACCATGATTAATCTCCATAATGATAGGAGTTACATGGTTAATTGTCATGATTAATTGGACTTGTAACTCCCATTTCTTGGCTTCTGATTGGGCCGTTCAAAATAATGAGTTAATGACCCTAATAAATTGCCATAAAAGGGTCATTTAACTTCATTAATTGGCTGCCGAGTTGCTTGAAGAGTCGCGGACCGCGCCGCGTCTTTTGGAATTCTTCTTGCGATGATCATCGATGGATTCGTACGTTGTTTGATGTCGGATGACGATGAAAATTCAGACATTGGTTGCCACTAATGGGCCGGCAGCATCTGTCCAGTCGATTTCTTGATTGGTCGGGCAGAAAGTGTGTTTTCTTGGTCGGCCAGTTGGCAGTTTCGGAGTGTCCGATGATGATCAAATGATTTCGATGGCGGATCCGTGATGTTGACGAAGATCGACGGATATCATGCCTCAAAAATCAGATTTTAAGAAAATCATAGGAGCCAAATATCGCGAAACGCGAAAAAGAACGGAAAAACGACACTTTTGGTGGAAATCCGGCGACCCGGATTTCCAGGGTCGCCGGTGACCATGCACCCATGGTCGCCGGCGACCATTGGGCTGGTGATCTTGGGCCATGGTCACCGGTGACCATGGGCCAAGGTTGCCGGCGACCTTGGACTTTGGTCCACTTTTCGGTCGCCGTTTCTTGGTCGTTTCTCGGGTTTTTTTGCTTCTGTTTTCTACTGTATTTTTCTTTGACATCTCTCCTCATTTATTGGCTTAATTCCTCTGACGAAAACCTGTAGAAAGGCTGTGCAAATCAGAGCACAAAGTTTCATATTTTTTGGAAAAGCCGAAGACTCTGTAGCAGATTTTCTGCCAAGAGTTGAAACTGGGTTAAACAATGTCGAAATGACCTGAAATTTGAGGTGAAGCTTCTTGGGCATTAGATAGGCCCAACCATGGGCTTTTATTTGAGTTTTGAAGCCGTTTGGGATCCCGTCGATGCTTGACTTGATTTCACCGTGCGGAAGATGTCGAGCTTTGATGTACGGTCATCCGATGTCCGATTGACCTGAAATTTGACGGGGAGCCTATAGGAGTCATTTTGAGATGATCCATTAGCTACGATTTGGGTGCCATGGTCCCGGGGAGCTTTGCCGCCGGTAGGCTTGATTTTGATTCGGAGCATCAAAACCTGGTCAAACATTATCAGAATGACCTGAAATTTGACATGCAGCCCTTTGGAAGCATGTAGAAGCTACTCATGTGTTTTGTTTGATGAATGGCGGCATCAGAGGTTCTCGCCGCCGGGAGGCTTGATTTCGCCGTTTGAGAGCTGATAGAGGGTCAAACGGTGTCGGTTTGACTCGAAATTCAACATGGAGCCTTTTGGAGGTATTTTGAGACCATCCATAGGCTCTGATCGAAGATTTGATGTTTTTGACACTGTCCCCGTCGGGTGCTCTGGCTCAGCTGTTGGAGGATTGAAGTTAGGCCAAATAGTGTCGAAATGGCCCGAAACTTCATGTGTACCCTTCTTTTGGCTACTTTGAAAGATCTTGTAGTTTTTGTTTGGTTTTGTTAAGATCTGATGCTTGAAGCAGCTTTGCCTGTTTGTTGTAGGATGCGGCTCCATATAGCTTTTGATGTTGATGAGGCAAAGTGACATTTTTGGTGTCAACAAGGAGTTGTTGTGGGGTACCGGGGAATATATGAAGTGTTTTTCTTTCACAGGTAACAGGTTCTGTGTATCCGGAAATCTTCCAGGGTCCAAAAAGCAAGGGGAAGTGCTGCCGAAATTTTTCTAGAATTTCTCGAATTTCGCGCCTCAGCAAAAATCTCATGGAATAAGAATAATAGCAATCCGGGATAGACAAGATGAGATATAATAAACCAAATGAATGCAATCCCATGCCAATTTTGACCCAGAGAGGTAACATGGCCACAAGATTCTCAAACAATGAGGAGTGCCTGAGTGTGTGACATTTATGGCCTAAGCATATCTATGTTTTTAAGGCATTTACATCGTCAGCAATAAGTATTAAGGCAAGAGCTCAAGATATTTGCATTTTCAAATCAAATATGAAATCATAAAGGGTGTGCATAGCATACATCTATAATCAAATTGATCATTATATATCATAACAACCATAATTCATACTTCCCAAGTTTGGTCATCAGCATTTTGACCTTTTCTAGTTATGAGGAGTTGTGTGCAAAATAATACCTGTAAATAATAAAAAAATGCCCCAGCTTGTGGGATGTTATGAATGTAATCGGGGTTGGTCTCCCTGCAAGGTCTTAAAGAAAATTTGTTAGTTTAATATTTTTAGGCCCCCTGCATAATTTAGCTAAGGTGGCACCTTTCTTTCTCGGTAAAAATGTCAGAGGGCCATTTTGACATTCAAGCTTTGGGAAACAAAGAGATAGAATTAGTACCTTAGTGGGTGTGTTCTTTCCTGCATTCAAGTAAAAGTGGTTAGCAACAAAAGCATGCATGAGGTGAGGGTGTGTGCAGTCTAGTGAGTGTTCGTGGCAATTGTGTATGCGATGAGGGCCCAGATTGGGAAGCCGTGCAAGATAAATAGATATATATTTATATATATAAAATGAAAAATGCCCCAGCATAAGACTAGTGTTCATTTTGGCTGTGGGCAAGAAAGTACCCTCGTTCCATGATTGTCACCTTGGTGGTAATGTGATACTCCCTAACCATCATTTGGAGGTCGAGCCCTTACAAGCCCTCCTCTTGTAGCTGCTTAGTCTTTTCGGTTGAACTTCAGAAAGCACTTGACTGTCCTCGGGGCTCGTTCGTGAGTTGTGTTTGTATGTGGGGTGGTAAGTCACCGTGCCTCCCTAGTGCTGTGGCTTCCGACCACCTTCTGCTTAGTTCATGCGATGAGTACCCATGTCACTCCAACGGGCCTAATTCTAATAGAGAAATTTTTTTTTCTTTTTTTTCTTTTTTTTAACACGTAACTGCGCAATGTCTAGGTTCTTTAAGCTTTCTAATTAACCCATGTAATGAGCTTTAGGCCAGTGACTCCCAAACCAGACGACTTTAGGGCACTAGGTACATAAATACCCCTGCGGGCTTACTGGCTCGAGTTAAATAGGCTACGAACCCAAACTAATCACCTTTTTTTTTTTTTTTAGCATGTAACTGTGCAATGTTTAGGTCCTTTAAGGTTTCTAATTAACCCATGTAACGAGCATTAGGCCAATGACTCCCAAACCAGCCGGCTTTAGGGCACTAGGTATGCAAATACCCCTACGGGCTTACTGGCTCGGGTTAGAAAGGCTACGAACCCAAACTAGTTAGAGTATATATATATTTATTTATTTCTTATATATATATTTTAGCAAACGGTCGAAAGGCTTTCATGACATGGGCGAACTCACCTTCAAACCTTCACATCGAGTGACTTTAACCGTGCGGAATTGGTGCGGGGCAGATCCACCTTATTTGTGTATTTTTAAGTGTTAGTCTGTGTCCGAGTTCTAAATTTGATCAGAGTGCATTTCTTCGGTCCTCCTATGGGATTTCTACAACTACGCAAAAGGGAAAGGAGGGCCATATTCTACAAGAAGTGAGGAAGGGTCATACTGTGTACCTTTTCAGGTACATAGCGTTCCATGGATCGGAGAGATCTTCCCCCTCTGCATTTACTAGTCTGTATGCATTTCCAGGATATACTTCTTTAATTACATAAGGGCCTTCCCAATTGGGTCGTAACTTACCTCGAGGATGCGGAAGCTAAAAAGGAGCGATGCGTTTCAACACGAAATCGCCAACTTTGAATTTTCTTTCTTTGACATGTTTGTCGTAGGTTCTGGCAATCCGCTTCCGGTACACCTGTGGGTGCTCTGCTGCTTTCAATCTCCTTTTGTCAAGTAGGTCCAGCTGAAGTAGCAATGCTTCTCTCCTCTGGTCTTCTGTCATGTCTTCATCTAGCTGGATGCGCAACGACGGGTGAAGGACTTCAAGGGGAAGGACTGCTTCCATTCCGTAAGTCAAAGAGTATGAGGTTTCTCCTGTGGGAGTTCTTATTGAGGTTCGATACGCCCACAACACTTCGACCAAACGGTCTGGCCAATCACTACCTTTGGTGGTTTGCACAGTCTTCTTGATGATCTTTAGTAGGGTCTTGTTGGTTGCTTCGGCTTGACCATTTGCTTGGGGATAGTATGGGGTTGAATGATGCAGTTCTATGTTATATTTTGTGCACAACTCGTTCATTTGCTGGGATATGAATTGCAGACCATTATCTGTTATGAATGCCTTAGGGATGCCAAACCTAGCTATTATATTCTTTTTAATGAATTTGACTGCAGAGGTTGCCTTAATATTAACATATGCTTCTGCTTCTGCCCATTTAGTGTAATATTCTATTGCTGTTAATATGAATGCTTTATTTTGTGTGTTCTCTACAGTAGAGGCCAGTGGTCCTATGATATCAAAAGCCCAAGTCGAGAAAGGCCATGGAGCCGTGGTAGGGTGAAGGGATGATGCGGGGGCATGAATTAGGTCAGCATGCAGCTGACATTCTTTGCATCTTTTGACATAATTGACTGAATCTGACTCTAGGGACGGCCAATAGTAACCTAAACGGATGATCTTCTTAGCTAACATCTGGCCGTTGACATGTCCTCCGCACTCTCCTGAATGTGCCTCTTTAACTATCTGTTGCCCTTCTTCTATAGTCATCCATCGTAAGGGAACTCCACTAAATGATCCACGGTACAGTAGCCCAGCGATTATGACATATCTCTGAACCATCTCTCTTAATGCTCTTTTATCCGATCGGGTGGCGTAGTCGGGGATGTAGCCATCATGCAGGTAATTCCAAATATCATAGTACCACGGGTGGTCATCTTCCAGGCCATCCTCATGCTGTATGCGAGCTAGGATCCCTTCTTTAGGTTTAGAATCTTCCTCCTGATCGGACTCTTCGGCCTTAGCTTTCTTACTCCTATTTTTTAAGACTTTCAGCAGGACTTCGGCGGGGTTCCCCTTGGTCAGGTCTATTGGTTTGACGGACGGAGAATCTAGCCTTCTAACCAGAAATTCTTTGGAATCCTTATCATCAGGCATCTCTATGATTGAGACTAAAATCGCTAATGAGTCAGTCAATCGGTTCAAGGCGCGGGGGATGTAGATAAATGAAATCTTCTTGAATTTAGACATCAGCTATTTGGCTTTCTCGTGGTAGTGCGCAAGCTTAAGGGCGCTAACCTTCCATTCTCCGGCTATTTGGGAAATAACGACCTTAGAATCACCAAAGACTCTTAGCTTTTGAACACCTAGGTCTTGGGCTTCTCTCAATCCTACTAATAAGGCTTCGTACTCCATCGTATTATTGGTCGTTGGAAATCCGATTTTATAAGCCATTGGGATGACAACCCCTTCTGGGGATAATAACACTACACCAACTCCTTTTCCATTCTGATTCAAAGCTCCATCAAAGTACATTGTCCATAAATCATCATCCTTTGCTTCTTCAACGTTTGCAAACAAGATACTTTTGTCGGGGAAATCAGTTCTAACCGGCTCATACCGTGGCAGAGGGAGGTGTGCCAGATGGTCGACAATTGCTTGTCCCTTTATAGACTTCTGGGTAACATAGGTTATGTCAAACTCTGCCAAGAGCATTTGCCATCATGCGACTCTTCCCGAAGTAACGGGTTTCTCGAAAATGTATTTTAAGGGGTCCATTCTGGCTAAGAGTTTGACTTGGTGGGCTAGGAAGTAGTGTCTCAAATTCTGGGCGGCCAAAACTATGGCTAGGCAAGTTCTTTCCATTGGGGAGTATTTCCTTTCGTAGGGTAGGAGAGATTTACTCAGGTAATAAACCGCGTTCTCTTTCCTCCTAGTCTCATCATGTTGACCCAGGACCATGCCTATTGCAGACTCTGTCGCTGACACATACAAAATGAGGGGCCTATGTTTAGTATGGGGCTTCAGGACAGGAGGACTTAATAGATATTTCTTCAGATCTTCAAATGCCTTCTGGCAGTCGTCGTCCCAGTGATATTCCACGCCTCCTTTTAACAATTTATAGAATGGCTCACATCTTTGCGAATGCTGCGAAATAAATCTTCTGATGAACTGTAGTCGCCCTATTAGGCCTCTTAACTCTTTAGGGTTCTTCGGGGGCGGCATTTCAAGAATGGCCTTTACCTTAGAAGGATCGACTTCGATTCCTCGATTACTTACCATAAAGCCTAGGAGTTTTGTAGAGGATACTCCGAAAACACATTTCTTCGGATTCATCTTTAGTTGGGTGTCCCTGGATCGCTGAAGAACTCTCCTGAGAGCCGTGACATGTATTTCACGTGTTCTAGATTTGATCAGAATATCATCTACGTAAACTGTTGACACCAAAAATGTCACTTTGCCTCATCAACATCAAAAGCTATATGGAGCCGCATCCTACTACAAACAGGCAAAGCTGCTTCAAGCATCAGATCTTGGCAAAACCAAACAAAAACTACAAGATCTTTCAAAGTAGCCAAAAGAAGGGTGCAGATGAAGTTTCGGGCTATTACGACACTATTTGGCCTAACTTCAATCCTCCAACAGCTGAGCCGGAGCTCACGGCGGCGACAGTGTCAAATACATCAAATCTTCGATCAGAGCCTATGGATGGTCTCAAAATACCTCCAAAAGGCTCCATGTCGAATTTCAAGTCAAACCGACACCGTTTGCCTCCACCAACTCTCAAACGGCGAAATCAAGCCTCCCGGCGACGAGAACCTCTTATGCTGCCACTCATCAAACAAAACACATGAGTAGCTTCTGCATGCTTCCAAAGGGCTGCACGTCAAATTTCAGGTCATTCCAACAACGTTTGACCCGGTTTTGATGCTCTGAAGCGAAATCAAGCCTACCGGTGGCGAAGCTTCCCAGGACCATGGCACCCAAATCGGAGCTAATGGATCATCTCAAAATGACTCCAATAGGCTCCCCGTCAAATTTCAGGTCAATCGGACATCGGATGACCGTACATCAAAGCTCGACATCTTCCGCACGGTGAAATCAACTCAAGCATCGACGGGACCCCAAATGGCTTCAAAACTCAAATAAAAGCCCATGGTTGGTCCTATCTAATGTCCAAGAAGCTTCACCTCAAATTTCAGGTCATTCCGACATTGTTTGACCCAGTTTCAACTCTTGGTGGAAAATCGGCTACAGAGTCTTCGGCTTTTCCAAAAAAAAGGAAACTTTTTGCTCTGATTTGCACAGCCTTTTGACAGGTTTTCTTCAGAGGAATCAAGTCAATAAATGAGGAGAAATGTCAAAGAAAAATACAGGAGAAAACAGAAGCGAAAACGCCCGAGAAACGACCAAGAAACGGCGACCGGAAGGCGACCGAAAAGTGGACCAAAGTCCAAGGTCGCCAGCCCCATGGTAGCCGGCGACCACGGGTGCATGGTCGCCGGCGACCCTGGAAATCCGGGTCGCCGGATTTCCGCCAAAAGTGTCATTTTTCCGTTCTTTTTTGCGTTTCGCAATGTTTAGCCCCTGTGATTTTCTTAAAATATGATTTTTGAGGCATGATATCCGTCGATCTTCGTCAACATCACGGATCCGCCATCGAAATCATTTGATCATCATCGGACACTCCGAAACTGCCAACTGGCCGACCAAGAAAGCACACTTTTTGCCCGACCGATCAAGAAATCGACTGGACAGATGCTGCCGGCCCATTAGTGGCAACCAATGTCTGAATTTTCATCGTCATCCGACATCAAACAACGTACGGATCCATCCATGATCATCACAAGAAGAATTCCAAAAGACGCGACGCGGCGCGGCCCACGACTCTTCAAGCGACTCGGCAGCCAATTAATGAAGTTAAATGACCCTTTTATGGCAATTTATTAGGGTCACTAATTCATTATTTTGAACGGCCCAATCAGAAGCCATGAAATGGGAGTTACAAGTCCAATTAATCATGACAATTAACCATGTAACTCCTATCATTATGGAGATTAAATGCCCATTATTCTCTCTCGGCCAATCAAAATCCAAGAAATAGGAGTTACAATATAAAGAATTAAATCTTGTAACTCCTCCCATCATGGAGCATTAATACCATTAATGCCCATAAAACCCTCCTAATGGCCACCAAAAGCCTGTAAATAGGCGGTCATTCCAAGGAGAAAGGGTCCAGAAAAATTGTCTGAAGTGGCCCGAAGAAAAAATCATCTGAAGGATCCTAAAACATCGTCTGAAAATTATCCTGAAGAATTCTTTGCAAAAAGAAGCTCTCTCACTTTGAAGAAACTCTGCTGCAAATTCTACAAGGTGATCGAAGTCCCTTGGGGGGCCGCCCCCCCCCCCCCCCCCCACAAGATCTCCTCTCTTCTTCTATCCAACATGGCCTAGATGTGGCTTTTCAGCCCTTCTACTTGGTTTTTTATTGGATATAAGACATTCCCTTAGTCTTTGTCCTCTAAAAATCTGAGGTCCAAGCCAAGCCAAGTGAATCAAAGCATCAAGTGTTCTCATCTGAAGGACGATGGCGGAGCCCATACATGACTCGCGACCGTAGATCTGAATGAGTCCCCATGATCTCTTGAGAAGTCAGATTCCTTTTCTTACTTTTCTGTTGTATTGTTTATTTTTTTAAAGAGACATAAAAATCACATTTCTTGTCTTTACATTTTGATGAGATTTGTAAACTGCCTTCTACGACACAAAACCGCCTTTCATGGCAAACAAATGAAAATCGCCTTTCACGGCATTAAAAAATTTTGTCTCTTTTTTTAAAATATATGTGCAATGGAAAGTTAGAAAAAAGTTGATTTGCTTTTCTACTTGTGAAGGTGAATCTCCGGATCACCATTTCAAATTCCAAGTAGAATAGAAAATCTGGCATACCCGTACAAAAAAATGTTGATGCTTGCTCTTTTTTTTCTCTTCACCCCGCCGCACCCCGGTGGACCCGGGACGGAGGAAGGCAAGAAAGAAAAAGACGGGTCCATCAAGTTGGCACACCCGGTGGGACTCGTTCAATTGAGAACACAATGCTTAGAATCCTTGGCTCCCTTCTAGTTGGTGGCCTATGTTGGATCTTGTATTTAAAAAAAAACATGAGATGGGATTTTTTGGAAACTTCTTTCTTTGAACTTGTTTCCATTCTTTCTTTTCTCAACAAAAAAAAGGGGTTTTCTCTCTTTTGGATTCAAATTAGAGAAACTTTGGTTCTTTCCTTTTCGTGCAATGGCTCGTAGAAATGTTTGAGCCAACGTTCGGATAGGGAGGGGCCATTTCCCTCTCTTTGATGGGTCCGTTGGAGATCTATCAAAAAAAAAACTTTTCAAATTTCTCTCTTTTTGATTCAAATTAGAGAAACTTTGGTTCTTTCCTTTTCGTACAATGGCTCGCAGAAATGTTTGAGCCAACGTTCGGATGGGGAGGGGCCATTTTCCTTTCTTTGATGGGTCCATTGGAGATCTTTCAAAAAAAAAAAAAAAGTTTAAAAAAAAAAAACTTTTCAAATTTCTCTCTTTTGGATTCAAATTAGAGAAACTTTGGTCTTTCCCTTTTCGTGCAATGGCTCGCAGAAATGTTTGAGCCAACGTTCGGATTAGGAGGGGCCATTTTTCTCTCTTTGATGGGTCCATTCGAGATCTTTCAAAAAAAAAAAAAAAAGCTAAAAAGGAAAAAACTTTTCAAATTTCTCTCTTTTGGATTCAAATTAGAGAAAGTTTTGTCTTTTCCTTTTCGTACAATGGCTCGCAGAAATGTTTGAGCCAACGTTCGAATTGGGAGGGGCCATTTTCCTCTCTTTGATGGGTCCATTGGAGATCTTTCAAAAAAAAAAAAAGTTTAAAAAAAAAACATTTCAAATTTCTCTCTTTTGGATTCAAATTAGAGAAACTTTGGTCTTTCCCTTTTCGTGCAATGGCTCGCAGAAATGTTTGAGCCAACGTTCGGATTGGGAGGGGCCATTTTCCTCTCTTTGATGGGTCCATTGGAGATCTTTCAAAAAAAAAAAAGAAAAGTTCAAAAAAAAAACTTTTCAAATTTCTCTCTTTTGGATTCAAATTAGAGAAACTTTTGTCTTTTCCTTTTCGTGCAATGGCTCGCAGAAATGTTTGAGCCAACGTTCGGATTGGGAGGGGCCATTTTCCTCTCTTTGATGGGTCCATTGGAGATCTTTCAAAAAAAAAAAAGAAAAGTTCAAAAAAAAAACTTTTCAAATTTCTCTCTTTTGGATTCAAATTAGAGAAACTTTTGTCTTTTCCTTTTCGTGCAATGGCTCGCAGAAATGTTTGAGCCAACGTTCGGATTGGGAGGGGCCATTTTCCTCTTTTTGATGGATCCATTGGAGATCTTTCAAAAAAAAAAAAAAAAAGTTAAAAAAAAAAACTTTTCAAATTTCTCTCTTTTGGATTCAAATTAGATAAACTTTGGTTCTTTCCTTTTCGTACAATGGCTCGCAGAAATGTTTGAGCCAACGTTCGGATTGGGAGGGACCATTTTCCTCTCTTTGATGGGTCCATTGGAGATCTTTCTAAAAAAAAAAAAAAGTTAAAAAAAAATACTTTTCAAATTTCTCTCTTTTGGATTCAAATTAGAGAAACTTTGGTATTTCCCTTTTCGTGCAATGGCTCGCAGAAATGTTTAAGCCAACGTTCGGATTGGGAGGGGCCATTTTCCTCTCTTTGATGGGTCCATTAGAGATCTTTAAAAAAAAAAAAAGAAAAGTTCAAAAAAAAAACTTTTCAAATTTCTCTCTTTTTGATTCAAATTAGAGAAACTTTTGTCATATCCTTTTCGTGCAATGGCTCGCAGAAATGTTTGAGCCAACGTTCGGATTGGGAGGGGTCATTTTCCTCTCTTTGATGGGTCCATTGGAGATCTTTCAAAAAAAAAGAAGAAAAGTTCAAGAAAAAAACTTTTCAAATTTCTCTCTTTTGGATTCAAATTATAGAAACTTTGGTTCTTTCCTTTTCGTACAATGGCTCGCAGAAATGTTTGAGCCAACGTTCGGATGGGAAGGGGCCATTTCCCTCTCTTTGATGGGTCCATTGGAGGTCTTTCAAAAAAAAATAGAGAGCATTAAGGTTGCACCAATTGCGTTCTTTGACCAAGGTGGATCTAAGAAAAACCTTGTCCAGAGTGTGTAGGCAGCTAAACTATTCGAGGTAAGGGTCCTTCAAACGGGTTCATTAAGTAATCCTACCCTTACTTGGGGGCTAATCTATCCACTAAGGTTTCAGAAGACCGAATTGGAAGACCTATCTGCACTCTGCAAAAAAAAAAAAAACAAAAATTAAAAGAAAAAAAAAACTTCTGTCACTATTGTGTTCAAATTTGAGAAATCCTGGTTCTTTCCTTTTCAGATTTAGGCTCGCAGAAATGTTTGAACCTGTATTTGGATTGGAATACCATTTTCCCTCTTTTTTGAATTCAATCTTGACTTTTCAAAAAAAAAAACTCTCGTCACTATTGGATTCAAATCTGAGAAATCCTGGTTCTTTCCTTTTCAGATTTAGGCTCGCAGAAATGTTTGAACCTGTATTCAGATTGGAATATCATTTGCTCTCTTTTGCGAATCCAATCTTGACATTTCAAAAAATCCCATCTTGTGTCCTTCAAGGATGCGATTTACAACATTTGTGTCTAGCGGTGCTAGTACGCCCTTTCGGGTCTACTGTATTCGCGACCGACACATTTGTATCTCTAACCTTATATCATTTTACCTCGAGTGAGCTTCGCTTCTCGGTAATTTGAATTAAGGTTTACAATTGCTTCTAGCGGTCCCTGGAACGCTCATTTCGAGCTGACCATACTTGCGTTTAGAACAATTGTACCATCTATGGCTTTTGGCCTTCTTCATTACGCTCAGAACGGGCCATGCCCCTGAGTGATTTGAAAAGACAAAACCATAGTATAGCCCATTTATGATCACCATATTCTTGTGATTACTAATGGATGTGGTCTTGTTTCAGAAATTTTTTCAAAACTAACAATGGCAGCTTCGTTGACCATCACCTTCGATGAGAACAAGTACCAAGTCATGCTTCAAGAGAAGCAAAGCAAGGGCACTTTCAAGCGCCCCGTCAGCTGCCGAAGCATCACCTCCCTCGGCAACTCCCAAAACACCGGGTCGACCTCCACTCCCCGGACCATCGTCTTCGGGTCACTGGGACCATTCCCACTACCTGCAGAAGAGACGATGTCTGCTAAGAAGCAGAAGACCGCCCCCCAACGTGTCGCTACCCCCGACGCCAAAGGTGGTCGCCAAGAAACCTGAGGCTCGTGGCAATCCCATGAGGTCTCAACCTACAAAAAACCAAGTCTATCCCAAGACTTGGTCCTCGCGATCTTCACCAAAACAAAGAAGGTCCCAGACATCTGCAAAGCCAGCATACCTGGCTCCTCTCAAGGAGAATAGGTTATATCCTCTTGCTTACATCAAAGGAGAGAAACCTACCCTCCACCGAACAACAAAAACTACTCAGCACGAGCCGGCTTGCTCATACAAGCCCAAAATCAAGTCGTACATCACAAGGCCTCGACAAGAACTTGTCAGGGCCTGCTCTCCTGCAACTCGATCCTTCATCTCAACAGGGGACGAGCTTGCAAAATCCTGGCAATGAGCTTCGCTGCGACAGGCTAAGGACCGCGTCCAAATCCTGTCCATGCCAATCTTCAAGGAAGACAAGCTCGGTTGCTGCGCACGAGGGACCACGTCCTTCATTGCCAGAGCACAGCCCGAGCTAACCGAAGCTCAAATTGCTCGTCGCATACGTCGCCGTGGGGCATATCGACAAAAGAGATTAGAGAAGCAAAGAACCCAGCATTCTGAGCTTCAAATCTCCCAAAAATGGGTCGAAAAAGAAAGACCCGACCAAGTTGCTGCTATCCACATGGTTGGCAAAACCAAAAGACGCCAGAAGTCAGCGACGAAAATACATGTCAGACGACGGGTGACTCGCAGCGTTTCCCGGACGAGAAGACATCAGGAAGACTCAACCACTCCTTCAAGCCAGGGACATCGGAGTGATCATTCTTCGGGCTCTTCATCTAAAAGAATGAGCTCCAGCTCAGTCACTAAGACGGTATCCTCTTTCGACTCACGAAGGATGAATGTCTTGGTCACAAACTCTGAGCAACCTCCACCATATGACGACATGGCTCTACGCATTCAGCAGCTAGAGCAAGGACAGCAGAGAATAGAGGTTCTGATGGAAAACCTCCTTCTCACTCTCCAGCGTCCACCAAACAATGAGGAAGTTCCTCCACAAGATGAGGCAAACGGTGGAGAAGATGAGTCATGCGCCCTTACTAAAAAGGACGTGGACAATATCCTCGCCAAAGCAAAAGAAGAGGATACACTGAAGGAGCATAGGATCAAGCCACCATATCCCTTATGGATGGACTCGGTTCCGTTTCCCCCAAAGTTCAAACAACCTCTTCTCCAAACATATACGGGGAAAGGTTCAGCCAGACAGCATGTCATCCACTTCAAGATCCTGACAGGAATGATTGCGGATCAAGATGCACTCAAGATCCGGCTCTTTGCAAGTACCCTAAAAAGTACGGCCTTTGATTGGTATTCCACTCTGCCAGAGGACTCCATTCAAAATTGGACCATGCTAGAGACACGTTTCCTGACCCACTTCAAAGGTGAGGATCATCCTGTTACTATGGCTCAGCTCTGCAGCCTTAAACAGGGAGAGAATGAGTCAACATATGACTTCATTCACAAGTGGAAAGCAATGGCATACAAATGCTCAGATGTGCTGCCACAAGCGTCGCTAGTCGACATTTGCTGAAACAACATGAGAGCAAGGATCCGCTCCATGATCATCGGCAACAAATAAAAAGACTTGGGAGAACTCCTAGAAGCGTCTATGGAGACAGAAACGGTGATCAAAGACCTCAACAATCAGAAGTCACCAAAGAAGGAGCAGACCGCCATTCCAACCTCCAAGCCAAAGAAAAAGGAGGTTCTCAATGTGCAAACCAAGTCAGCTCCTCAGCCACCAAAGAAAGCTGAAAATAAAGCTGCAGGTAAGAGACCTGAACTCTCTGATGCCTTCAAAGAACGAGTAGAAAAGAAATACCCGTTCGATGAAGATGTTGAAGAAATATTTGGGGCTCTCTTAGCAAATGGCAAACTCACCTTGCCTGACCCCAAAAGACCGGGAGATGTTGGCAAAACCAACGATCCTCGATATTGTCCATACCACCAAATGGTCTCGCATCCTCTCAACCAATGTTTCGTTGTGAGAGAGAAGATTAACGAGATGTGGAAAAACGAAGTCATCACCTTTGACAAAAACTATGGGTCTGCCTCCGTTAACATGGTGTCATATGGACAAACATCCAAATCATCAAAGGAAAAAGTCACTACTTCCTTCAAGGTGATGAAAATGACCCAAACGTCCCAAGAGCTGGTGCCTTACCCAACACCAGAAGGACAACCCATATGGGTACATCCCGATCTCCTAGAAGATGAAAATTGGGAGATCGTCCAAACAAAGTCGACCGCTCAACAGCGAAGGCAAGCCAAGAGACAACTCCGCAAGCTCAAACAGCAGGAGAAGGCTCAAACAAAACAAGAGGTTCCTGAAAAAGCAGAAACCTCCTTTACCGCTTCATTGGGGGCAATAGAGGGGTCTCTCCCCAAAGTTCTAAAAGTGATAAGAAAATTGACTCTCAGTGATTTCATGCCACCACGGCTCAGAGATGAGACTACGCAGGGGGCATCGTACTCTTGTAACTGGGTAGTTGGATTCTCCATGAATGGATACGAGTCCAATGACACTGCCAGTCACACTGATGAGTGGGAGGAATCCCTTGAAACCGGAGAATATCTCTCCGACGAAGAATGGATCCCGGAATCCCACCTTATGCCAGTAATCTGGCATAACCCCTTCCAGCCACAAGGATCCTGGTCTGATGATGATGAAGACCAAGAGGCTGCCCAAATTGCTGTTAACACAACACAAACAAATGCTCTAGTGGATCCCAACCAGGTCGAACCACAAGGGGCAAATGAAGAAAAAGATTTGGCTCCTATGCCCGATCTTGAAGAATATGCGAAGATCTTGCAGCATCTCGCCATAGAGCAAGAGCAGGATCGCATCAACCAACTTCATCAAAACCCAGAACCGGAAGTCCCGGAAAATCTACAAGCATCTCCTCCAGTGACTCCGGAAAATGAAGAAAGTTGCTGGATTGATAATCCTCCTACATCGGAGGATGAGTCTGATTCCCAACGGTCCATTATGGAGGCATCTTCTATCGAAGTTGCCTGTAATGTGATAGTTCAGGATGATAGTGCCTCTGAAGCTCCATCCGCTGAGGCCACGGACTCTCAAAATGCATCCAGTAGCATATCTTCTGGAGCTACATATTCTCGGGCGACTTCCACTGAGATAGCACCTTCTCAGCCATCGTCTCCTGAAACGGTGGCATCAGAATTCAAGCCTCTTCCGATTGCTCACCATGAAGAAGCTTTAGCTGATGAAGTCTTCAAAGAAAACCCAGTCAATTGGTCCCAGGTACCCAACCTCATAGGAGATGTCTGGACCGATGAAATACTGGACAAAGAAGAAAAGTTGTTGGAAGCTGTTCAGGACTTGTTCTCGGAAAATGCTCCATGCAACGCAATAACTGAAGACAACAATGCTGCTGCAGAGGCGTTTTCAGCAAATGGGGAAGATCAGCCCCTTGAGCCCGAAGGGGGTCTTCCGAAAGAAGAACCACCTCTAGAAGCTTTTGAAGTTGGGAAAGGTACCTGCTCTGGCCGGGATTACCACAAAAACTATAACCAACCTTCTTCTTCTTCTTATGTAAATCCTTCAGGAAAACAAGTTGTAAATGCCCCAAGCAGCGGTGATAATGAAAATGCAGGCCTAAAGGAGGCTTTCAAGTACGACTTGATCAAGCACTTCAAACAGATACCTGCACGACTGTACATCCTAGACTTATTACGAATGTCACCACAAACTCGTGATAGTCTCATTTCAGAACTGTAAAAGGCTGAATCTGGGTGTCGACAAACATGCCTCGTAAGTCCTGTAAATTGAAATGGACTATAGGGTCACAAAATCAAAAACTCCTCAAAGGGAGAAAAGAAAGAAGTTGGAGGACCTTGCACTGAATGCCTCTCGGTCCAAAAAGCCGCTAGTGCTACCATTGCCTTCAATAAGGAAGACCTCCTTTTAGGCGAGACAAAGCACAACCGACCCTTGTACTTCACATGGTACATCAAAGAGATGCCGATACATAGAGTCCAGATCGACCCGGGTTCTACACTCAAGCTCATCTCTACTTCGGCACTCGAAGAGCTGGGTATCCCACCTAGTAAACTAAGCCACACATCTGTGTCCATCTTTGGATACGATGGGAGTGCTCAAAGGCCCATTGGCAAAATTCGGTTTAGGTTGCAAATCGGCGATCTTATCTCTGAGGTCACCGTATATGCAATAAAAACCCCTTCATTCTACAACATCCTTCTTGGACGCCCTTGGATACACGAAAACGGTATCGTTCCTTCGACTCTACATCAGTGCATCAAGTTTGTTACCCGAGTATGTCTCTTTTCTTCGTGAGTTTGTTGATTGTTTTGCATGGTCTTACGCTGAAATGCCTGGCTTAGATCCCAAGATAGCATTTCACAAACTCAACCTGCAAGAAAATATCAAGCCTATCAAACAAGGCCAAAGAAGACTCCGTCCCGATGTGATGGACAAAATTGAACAAGAAGTTCAGAAACTCAAAAAACGTTGGCTTCATCCGCGAGGAACAGCATCCTGAATGGTTGGCCAACATTGTCCCTATGACAAAGAAAAATGGGCAAATCAGAGTCTGTATTGACTATAGAGACCTGAATAATGCATGCCCCAAAGATGAATTCCCGCTCCCCATATCGGAGGTAATGATTGACAACACTTATGGGTTTGAGGGAATGACTTTCATGGACGGCTTCTCTGGCTACAACCAGATAAAGATGCATCCCGAAGATGAAAGGCATACATCCTTTCGGACCCCATTTGGCGTGTATTGCTACGCTGTCATGCCATTTGGTCTGAAAAATGCTGGTGCAACATATCAAAGGGCTATGATGAAGACATTCCAAGATATGCAGCACAAGACGGTCGAATGTTATGTTGATGACCTCGCCATCAAAAGCAAAAGGAAATAAGACCATCTCCAAGATCTTCGAGAAGTCTTCCTCCGGCTTCGCAAACACAAACTGCAAATGAATCCCCTCAAATGCTTCTTCGGTGTTTCATCGGGTAAGTTCCTCGGATTCATAGTTCGGAAACCTGGAATAGTACTTGACCCCATAAAAGTCAAGGCAATTCTAGAAATGCCATCTCCAAGAACCCTAAGAGAACTAAAAGGGCTTCAAGGAAGATTGGCATACATCCGACGGTTCATTTCCAATCTATCAGGAAAATGCCGTCCATTTTCTCACCTGATGAAGAATGGTGTAGACTTTGTTTGGGATGCTGAATGTGAAGCTGTATTTCAAGACATCAAGTCATACCTGACCAAGCCTCCGGTGTTGGCTGTTACCACAACCGGAAAACCATTCATCTTGTACACAAGAGCTCTCGACTATTCTTTGGGCGCTCTACTTGCACAAGAAAATTATGGAGGAAAAGAAGCTGCTCTATACTACCTCAGTCGCATGTTGGTAGGTGCAGAGTATCGCTACTCTCCAGTCGAAAAAGAATGCTTGGCAGTGATGTTCGCCGTACAAAAGTTGCGTCACTATTTTTTGTCAAACACAGTATACCTGATATCGAGGATCAATCTCTCAAATGTCCTTGTCACAAAAGCAGGTTCTCTCAATGCCCGGCTGGCAAAATGGTCCATCCTTCTGTCACAATTTGATATGAGGTATGTACCACAGAAAGCAATCAAAGGTCAATTTCTGGCAAACTTTCTCGCAGAGCATCCACTGCCTAAGGATTCTCCGCTCAGGGATGATCTCCCAGACGAACCTGTCTACAACATGGAGACTTTCTCACCAAATGCCTCTTGGAACATGTACTTCGATGGTGCAACCAGGACAAATGAAAAAGGAAAGCCGATATCGGGAATTGGCATTCTTTTTGTTAGCCCCGATAAATACATGATTCCACATGCATTTTCGCTACTGGAACCATGTTCAAATAATGCAGCTGAGTACCAAGCTCTGATTATAGGATTGGAACTCGCCCTCGAATCTGGCATCACCATGCTAGAAGCATTTGGGGATTCTCAACTGATCGTCAACCAGATGAATCAGGAAGCCTGATCTGTTGCCTTACAATAACAAGGCGCAATCTGTCGCGACCCCGGACCGGGGGTCCCGGGACCGCGACGGGGGTGGCGTGGATGATGAACCACCCCTTGTAATGATTGTAAGTTTCTTTAATTTCCCACAGGTTTCCGCGGTGAGGATTCCTCATACACTCATAGAATATTTGTATTGGTGCGGAAGCGTGTAGCAAATCAAACTCTTATTCCAATCACATCAAATAAGACTGTTAATATACAAGTATAACATGATGTCAGAGTGAGCAATGATCTCATTAGCATTCCCAAAACATTAAGTTAAAGTTTAACAAAAGAACAAGTTAATTAACATTGCCCAAAATTAAAGGCCAACAAAGGCCAATACAACCCAAGAGTATAAAACAGTATCATTCTCAAAATTCCCAAAATGTTCGCAGCTCCGAGCTAAACCGAATGTCTACATGACATCGTCAGCTTGCCACTCCACTAGTCGCTGCGGTTCACCGACCGCCTCCTCTGACTCCTCCTCAAAGGCACTAACGGGAGCTGGACCTGAGTACCACAAAAATGGGTCAGACACGACGGTCTGGCAGGTGGGTGAATAGATATACCAAGAAAGAAATCAAAGCATATCATAGTTATAACGAAAACTGTCATAAAACAGGATGCATAGTTCATTTAAAGTACAAATGCAATATAAATCATGCGGGGTATTCATGGTACAGGAACTGACTAGGTGGCAACCACACTAAAGCTACATCCTCTCTATCACTAAAGTGATGAGAGCACACTGAGTGCATTGGGCTCAATCACACGAAGTGACGAGAACCAATATTATAAACATATACATATACATATACATATACATATAGCTAGGCAAGACCACGGCCGCGGACCGGGTAACGGGACAGTACGGGATCCAAGTTGCAACTGGCGGGAGCACAGGAGGAGACCCAAGTCAGTTGATCAGACTGACAAGGATGTCCAAGCTTAGTGGTGCCGACTCTTAGGTTACATGATAAATCAAAACATATACAAAACTATATCAATATAAAACATACGGGCAGGCGGGGAATGGTGCTCGAAGGCACACATTTCAAATCATTTTCGGTACATGCCTAAACGGGGCTGGAGAAACATATCGGTGTATAAATCGGAATCTGAGGCAAAAACCATTAAGATCGGGTAAATATATATAATTTTGAGTAAAACAAAGCAATAATTTCTAATATCATTAGGGACTAAATATTGAGGCTTCCATATTCAGGCAACATGCATAAGGACCTTGTATGCCCATATTACCCTAAATATGGTACTCAAATGATAGAGGACATACTAAGTTTCCTTATGCGCGTTGATGAATCTAAAAGTCCCAATACCTTTTCCGAAATGGTGTTTCTATCCATGTCAATCTCCTTATGTCATCCCCTGGGTCTTTCCAAGGTGGCAGGGCATCAGAACAACCCATCCAAACCTTTCAATACCATATCTGAAACCAATGGAAAAGACTCAGGAATTCTAGGTAAATTTCGGTCACCTATCGGTCAGATGGCGGTTAGCCGCCGAGGTGATCGGCGGTTAGCCGCTGGCTGACCGCGGAGCTGACCGCGGTTCACCCTGCTAAAATGTAGCATTCTGTGTTTCTAACCGCGCCTCGCGGCTACCTAGCGGTCACTGGGTTTGGGATTGGCGGTTAGCCGCGAGCTGACCACGCAGCTGACCGCGGTTCGCCTGTCAAAATGCAGCATTCTGTGTTTCTAACCGTATCTGGGTCGGCTAGCCGCCGGTCACCTGTCGGCTAGCCGCCGAGGTGACCGCCCGCTGACCGCCCAGCTGCGGGGAATACACATCAGGTGCAGATTTCAGTCATTTGTCTCCCAAACCATTTCACCTTCATTCCAACCATTTTCTGATGTGGAATGGGTCCATTCCCTTCCATTTAACATTTACTCCTCTCTACCAACTACTATTCCACCAAGGTATTAATTTCACCTACCAATCCAATTTCATTCAATGCAAGTACAAAACTATTTAAGAGGTCATACCAACCAAAATAAACTTTCATGAATGCATGCATATATTCTCCTAGAATTAACTAAGAGAAAGCCATAACAATAAATACATTTCCAAAAGCATTATAACATACTAAATCAAATGAAATGGGAATAGTAAAAATTCACATTTTTAACCAAAATAAGAACTTATCCAAATTGAATCTATTCATCCACTTGCCTTGGTCTCCAAGAATGCTAATCAAGCTCTAATCCTTCAATCAAGCTCACAAACTACAATCTACACAAGAATCCCCAAAATACAACATTACAAGCCCTAAAATGACAAAATCAAGGAATAGATGGAGATAACTTCCAATAATCAAGGTGAAGCACCTCCTAGGCTAGATGAACACACAATCAAGAGATGAGAAGAAGAACTTACATGAAGAGTCCTCTAATGGCAAGAGCTTGCTCAAGGGATAGCTTGGAATGAAGGCTCTCTCCACAAATGGTATCAAAATGGAGCTCTCATGGAGGGGAAGAAGACTACTACCTCCATTTTGCCTTTAGCAATAGATTTGAGAGAGATTGAGAGATGGAGGAGCAATGAGCAAAGAAGAAGAAGAAAAACTCTAGGGCTGGGCTGGGATTTCTGGTTCTCAAGAGATTGCAAGAAGAGGAAGAGAGGGAAAAGACTCCTCCTTATATAGAAAATGGCATTGGGTCCCACAACTTAAAAGTTCAATCGAGCTAAAACATCGTTCTACGGGCTTCGGACGGATTCGACGAAGAAGGAAGAATTGATCGTCGAAATTTCTACTTTCCAAAAAGTATATATTTTACTAGTTTCGGAGACATTGAAAATTGTGTCCAGATTTTGTGTAAAAAGACTGTTTTACCCCTATCAATGGCAAAGTAGGGTTTAGAGGTCTCGAATCGAAACGGAGCAAATACGAAAGTTGTCGGGAATCATAAAATACATTCAACGGAGCAAATTACCGATTTCCAGAATTATAACTAAATCCCCAAAACTAATCAAGACACAAGAAAAGGAACCCCCAAAGGGCCCCACTAGGTCAAAAGAGTTCCCAAAATTATTCAAAGCTATAAAAAGCTATTCTAATCCAGATTTAACCAATTTCCACTAATCTCACTTATAACTAAAACACGTCTTAATTAACACTAATCGAAAACTCTCGGGGCGGGGTCTTACATCCTCCACCCCTTAGGGCATTTGGTCCACCAAATGAAATAAAATAACTAACCTCGGGTAGTAGATGCAGATACTTCTTCTGAACTTGATCCCGTAATTCCCACGTTGCCTCTTCAGGTCCGTGATTTTCCCAGAGCACTTTCACCCATTGTATAGTCCTTGTCCTTAGTTCTTGTTCCTTCGTATCGATGATCTGGATAGGCTTCTCGACATAGGTGGCATCTTCTCTGATCTCTAATGGTTCATGACGGAGTACATGTGACGGATCGGGGACGTACTTTTTCAACATAGACACATGGAACACATTGTGTACGCCGGAAAGCTCAGGTGGTAAGGCCAATCTATAAGCCACGTCACCAATCTTGCTCACGATATCATAGGGTCCAATGTATCTCCGGGATAATTTGCCTTTCTGTCCGAATCTCAGAGTTCCTCTAGTAGGTGACACCTTCAAGATAACCTTATCTCCTTCCTTAAAATGTAAGTCCCTGCGATGAGAGTCTGCATAACTCTTCTGTCTACTCCGGGCTACTTTCAGACGTTCTTGGATCAATTTGACTTTGTCGCTGGTTTCACTCACCATAGTCGGTCCATGAAAACTGCGAACACCTACTTCTTCCCAACAGACGGGAGTTCTACACCTCCTACCATACAATGCCTCAAAAGGCGACATTCCAATGCTCGAATGATAACTGTTGTTGTAGATGAATTCGCAAAGCGGTAGGGTCTCATCCCATTGAGTCTTGAAATCTAGTACACACGCTCGAAGCATATCTTCAAGGGTCTGAATTGTCCTTTCCGACTGACCATCTGTTTGTGGGTGATACGCTGTGCTGAACTGAAGCTTTGTCCCCATAGACTCATGCAAAGTCTTCCAAAACCTCGAGACGAATCTGCTATCTCTGTCCGAAGTAATGGAGACTGGCTGCCCATGACGGCTGACAATCTCGTTGACAAACAACTCTGCAAGAGGTAACATATGCATCTTCTCTCCGGTCTTCATCGGAATAAAATGAGCTGATTTGGTGAGACGGTCCACAATTACCCATATGGAGTTGTTCCCTTTTCTGGTTCTTGGCAATCCTGAGGTGAAATCCATGGTGATATGTTCCCATTTCCACTCTGGAATCTCTAATTGCTGCAATAACCCTGGAGGTCTCTGATGCTCTGCCTTCACCAACTGACACGTCATACATCGTGAAACGAAAGCTGTTATTTCCCTCTTCATGTT
This sequence comes from Persea americana, assembly GCA_029852735.1. NCBI lineage: Eukaryota > Viridiplantae > Streptophyta > Magnoliopsida > Laurales > Lauraceae > Persea > Persea americana. The sequence continues at coordinate 22,227,255 of CM056817.1, forward strand.
GTTCCACCAAAATCTGCCTTTCAAATTCTGATACATCTTCGTGCTACCCGGATGCATAGAGTATTTCGTACTGTGTGCCTCTGTCATAATATCGTTCTTCAAATCTTCAATGTTGGGCACGCATAGACGATCACGATAGAATAAGACTCCATCCACAATACGGAAATCAGGACGTTCTGCTATATGCTCTGAAATCTTGGCCAACTCTGGATCTTGCAATTGGTCTTCCTTGATCTTCCGAATGAACGAGGGTTCAGACACTGACATGTTGGCTAACATTACTCCCTCGCTTAGGGGCTGAAAATCTACCCCCAACTCTTCAAATTGCTTAAAGAAGCACGTAACTCTTAGGCTTGCCACACTAGCTGACTTCCTACTCAAGGCATCGGCTACTACATTTGCCTTTCCCGGGTGGTACTTGATCGGAAAATCGTAATCTTTGATGTATTCCATCCATCTTCTTTGTCTCATATTCAATTCCTTCTGAGAGAACAAATATTGTAAGCTGCGGTGATCGGAGTGGACTTCGAATTTCTCTCCGTAGAGGTAATGTCTCCACATCTTTAGCGCAAAAACGACCGCTGCTAACTCCAGGTCATGCGTTGCATAGTTCTTCTCGTGGTCCTTCAACTGACGGGATCCATAAGCAACGACTTTTCCATCTTGCATCAACACACAACCGAGTCCTATATTCGAAGCATCTGTAAAAATGGTGTAACCGCCGCTCCCGGATGGTAAAGTGAGGACGGGTGCCGAAGTTAATCTCTTTTTCAGCTCTTGGAAGCTGGCCTCACATTGGTCTGTCCACACATAGGGTGCATTCTTCTTGGTCAACTTTGTCAATGAAGCTGCAATCGACGAAAATCCTTGCACAAATCTTCGATAGTAACCCGCCAATCCGAGAAAACTTCTGATTTCTGACGCGTTCTTCGGTCTTTCCCACTTCACAACTGCATCTATCTTGGCTGGGTCCACTGATAATCCTTCTTTGGAAATGATATGACCTAAAAATGCGACTTCTTCAAGCCAAAAATCGCACTTAGCGAGTTTCGCATACAATTGGTTGTCTCTTAGGAGTTGCAATGCTATCCTCAAATGCTCTTCATGCTCTTCTCTAGACTTAGAGTACACCAAAATGTCATCAATAAACACTACTGTGAATTGGTCTAAGTACTCCGCAAATATCTTGTTCATCAAAGCCATGAATACTGCTGGTACATTTGTCAGTCCAAATGGCATCACTAGAAACTCATAGTGTCCATATCTCGTCCGGAACGCTGTCTTTGATACATCTGAATCTCTAACTCTCAGCTGATGATAACCGGATCTTAGATCGATCTTCGAAAAGTAAGCAGCACCTTGCAATTGGTCAAACAATTCATCTATCCTTGGCAATGGATATTTGTTCTTGATGGTAGCTTGGTTCAATTTCCGGTAATCAATACACATTCTCATGGAACCGTCTTTCTTCTTGACGAATAACACTGGAGCTCCCCAAGGTGAGACGCTCGGTCTAATAAAACCTTTATCCAACAATTCTTGCAACTGAATCTTCAACTCTCCTAATTCAGCTGGAGCCATTCTGTACGGTGCGATAGATATCGGAGCGGTCCCTGGTAACAATTCGATGGTGAAGTCAATCTCCCTAACCGGTGGTAAACCTGGGATTTCTTCTGGAAAAATGTCTGGGAATTCGCAAACAATCGGGATCTCCTCCACCCCTTGGGACTGTTTATCCTCCGTGATAAACGCTAAATAGCATTCACATCCACTTCTCACCAGTCTATCAGCCTTCAATGCTGAGACGAATCTTGGACAAGAATTCTTCTTTTCCCCATGGAATAAAACGCCTGCTGGGGTCTCCTCTAATTTGAACGTGAGGGTCCTATGGAAACAGTCCATCGTAGCATGGTACCCTGCTAACCAATCCATTCCGAGAATAACATCAAAATCAAACATCTCCAACAAAATAAGATTCGCCGGTAACACCACATCTCCTATCTTAATAGCACATCTAGGATAGTACTTCCTACACACAACTTGTTTGCCTACGGGAGTGGACACCGTCAAAACATACTCAAGTTCTCTAGCAGGCATATCAATCAACTTAGAAAATTTTGGAGACAAGAAGGAGTGCGTAGAGCCAGGGTCAAACAAAACTTTAGCTTCAAATCCACAAACTAGGAGTGTACCTTCCACCACGTTATCTGCTGCCTCTGCATCAGCTTGGTTAATTGCATACACTTGTCCTCGCTGTTGAGGCCTATTCTGAGCCTGTTGCTGCCTTCCTTGCTGTGCATTCCTATGCTGTTGAGGAGGACGCTGATTCTGGTTCTGTCCTTGCTGACGCGCTGGATGCTGCTGTGGAGGTCTGTATTGTTGCTGTGGAGCCTGCTGCTGGAGTGGCCTGGGCTGGTTCTGCACGGCTAGTGCGTTCTGAGGTGGTGCCTGGCGCTGTGTTCCTTGTTGTTGCTGATTCTGCCTATTGTTACCTTGTCCAACTGGTCTTGGGCAGTCCTTGAGCTGGTGTGCCATGGATCCACATCTGAAACATGCTCCCGTAATCGTACGGTATTGAGCACTCTCATGGTTTTTACCACAGTGAACGCAAACCAGAACATTCTGCACGTTTTGTTCATGCCTCGGTCGCTTGTTCTGATGGTTCCTTGGTTGGTGATTCTGTTGGTGAGCTGGTGCCTTTCCTTGGATCTTGAGGATCTTGTTGTTCAGGTTCTCGAATTTGTAGGCCCTTCTCACAGCCTCTTCAAAAGTGATAGGTGGTACAACACCCGTGGCATCCCTTTCAATGATCGGGTTAAGTCCTTCAAGGAACCGCATTATCTTCTTCTCCACAGTGTCAATTAACTCGGGGGCATATCGAGACAACCTCTCAAACTTCGTGAGGTACTCTTGCACGGTCGTGTTACCTTGTACGAGCTGCTGGAATTCGATTGCCTTTTGCCTCTTCACATGCGTCGGTACATATTTGTCACTGAATTGTCTCTTGAAACTTGCCCAAGCCTCTGCGTCTGCTATGGTCCTATATTCAGCCTTGATTGTCTTCAACCATATGTCCGCTAGGCCGGTGAACATGGAAGCGGTGAGTTGCACTTGCTGTCTACCGGTACATCGGAATATCTCGAAGATGTTCTCTGTCTGTTCCAACCAGTCGTCTGCAGCTAGTGGGTCCTCATGCCCAGTGAACTCCTTGGGACCCCTCTTCCTAAACTTCTCGTACAGCGCATTGGGATCATGTTCCCTATTGTTGATGACAATCTGAGTGCCTGGAGGTTGCGCTGGTGCCGGTTCAGGTCTCCTTTCCAACACCTCTAACAACTGCCTTTGCATCATGGCCATCTCCCTAGCGTGCTCTTCATCCTTCCTGGCCATTTGTTCTTGCAGTCTGGCTTGATTTTCATTGGCTTGACGTTGCTGGTCAAGCATGGCTTGCATCATCTGTTGGAATTGATTCTGCATGTTTGGATCCGGTATGCCGTTTCCTAGTGGCCCGGTGTGTTCACTATTGCTTGTGGTGGGATTGTCGGTTACGGGTCTTTTTCGAGGTGGCATATCACTGTAAAACAAATTGTTAGCACATAAAATCATATAAGGGTGACACATTGCTCACACGAGTCTAACTAACGAAAAATCGAACAAGAAGTCTAACGGATCCTCGCCACGCCCTTAGGATTTCTAGTTTCTTTTAATTGCCTGAAACACGTCTCGCTCTGATACCAGCCTGTCGCGACCCCGGACCGGGGGTCCCGGGACCGCGACGGGGGTGGCGTGGATGATGAACCACCCCTTGTAATGATTGTAAGTTTCTTTAATTTCCCACAGGTTTCCGCGGTGAGGATTCCTCATACACTCATAGAATATTTGTATTGGTGCGGAAGCGTGTAGCAAATCAAACTCTTATTCCAATCACATCAAATAAGACTGTTAATATACAAGTATAACATGATGTCAGAGTGAGCAATGATCTCATTAGCATTCACAAAACATTAAGTTAAAGTTTAACAAAAGAACAAGTTAATTAACATTGCCCAAAATTAAAGGCCAACAAAGGCCAATACAACCCAAGAGTATAAAACAGTATCATTCTCAAAATTCCCAAAATGTTCGCAGCTCCGAGCTAAACCGAATGTCTACATGACATCGTCAGCTTGCCACTCCACTAGTCGCTGCGGTTCACCGACCGCCTCCTCTGACTCCTCCTCAAAGGCACTAACGGGAGCTGGACCTGAGTACCACAAAAATGGGTCAGACACGACGGTCTGGCAGGTGGGTGAATAGATATACCAAGAAAGAAATCAAAGCATGTCATAGTTATAACGAAAACTGTCATAAAACAGGATGCATAGTTCATTTAAAGTACAAATGCAATATAAATTATGCGGGGTATTCAAGGTACAGGAACTGACTAGGTGGCAACCACACTAAAGCTACATCCTCTCTATCACTAAAGTGATGAGAGCACACTGAGTGCATTGGGCTCAATCACACGAAGTGACGAGAACCAATATTATAAACATATACATATACATATACATATACATATAGCTAGGCAAGACCACGGCCGCGGACCGAGTAACGGGACAGTACGGGATCCAAGTTGCAACTGGCGGGAGCACAGGAGGAGACCCAAGTCAGTTGATCAGACTGACAAGGATGTCCAAGCTTAGTGGTGCCGACTCTTAGGTTACATGATAAATCAAAACATATACAAAACTATATCAATATAAAACATACGGGCAGGCGGGGAATGGTGCTCGAAGGCACACATTTCAAATCATTTTCGGTACATGCCTAAACGGGGCTGGAGAAACATATCGGTGTATAAATCGGAATCTGAGGCAAAAACCATTAAGATCGGGTAAATATATATAATTTTGAGTAAAACAAAGCAATAATTTCTAATATCATTAGGGACTAAATATTGAGGCTTCCATATTCAGGCAACATGCATAAGGACCTTGTATGCCCATATTACCCTAAATATGGTACTCAAATGATAGAGGACATACTAAGTTTCCTTATGCGCGTTGATGAATCTAAAAGTCCCAATACCTTTTCCGAAATGGTGTTTCTATCCATGTCAATCTCCTTATGTCATCCCCTGGGTCTTTCCAAGGTGGCAGGGCATCAGAACAACCCATCCAAACCTTTCAATACCACATCTGAAACCAATGGAAAAGACTCAGGAATTCTGGGTAAATTTCGGTCACCTATCGGTCAGATGGCGGTTAGCCGCCGAGGTGATCGGCGGTTAGCCGCTGGCTGACCGCGGAGCTGACCGCGGTTCACCCTGCTAAAATGTAGCATTCTGTGTTTCTAACCGCGCCTCGCGGCTACCTAGCGGTCACTGGGTTTGGGATTGGCGGTTAGCCGCTAGCTGACCGCGGTTCGCCTGTCAAAATGCAGCATTCTGTGTTTCTAACCGTATCTGGGTCGGCTAGCCGCCGGTCACCTGTCGGCTAGCCGCCGAGGTGACCGCCCGCTGACCGCCCAGCTGCGGGGAATACACATCAGGTGCAGATTTCAGTCATTTGTCTCCCAAACCATTTCACCTTCATTCCAACCATTTTCTGATGTGGAATGGGTCCATTCCCTTCCATTTAACATTTACTCCTCTCTACCAACTACTATTCCACCAAGGTATTAATTTCACCTACCAATCCAATTTCATTCAATGCAAGTACAAAACTATTTAAGAGGTCATACCAACCAAAATAAACTTTCATGAATGCATGCATATATTCTCCTAGAATTAACTAAGAGAAAGCCATAACAATAAATACATTTCCAAAAGCATTATAACATACTAAATCAAATGAAATGGGAATAGTAAAAATTCACATTTTTAACCAAAATAAGAACTTATCCAAATTGAATCTATTCATCCACTTGCCTTGGTCTCCAAGAATGCTAATCAAGCTCTAATCCTTCAATCAAGCTCACAAACTACAATCTACACAAGAATCCCCAAAATACAACATTACAAGCCCTAAAATGACAAAATCAAGGAATAGATGGAGATAACTTCCAATAATCAAGGTGAAGCACCTCCTAGGCTAGATGAACACACAATCAAGAGATGAGAAGAAGAACTTACATGAAGAGTCCTCTAATGGCAAGAGCTTGCTCAAGGGATAGCTTGGAATGAAGGCTCTCTCCACAAATGGTATCAAAATGGAGCTCTCATGGAGGGGAAGAAGACTACTACCTCCATTTTGCCTTTAGCAATAGATTTGAGAGAGATTGAGAGATGGAGGAGCAATGAGCAAAGAAGAAGAAGAAAAACTCTAGGGCTGGGCTGGGATTTCTGGTTCTCAAGAGATTGCAAGAAGAGGAAGAGAGGGAAAAGACTCCTCCTTATATAGAAAATGGCATTGGGTCCCACAACTTAAAAGTTCAATCGAGCTAAAACATCGTTCTACGGGCTTCGGACGGATTCGACGAAGAAGGAAGAATTGATCGTCGAAATTTCTACTTTCCAAAAAGTATATATTTTACTAGTTTCGGAGACATTGAAAATTGTGTCCAGATTTTGTGTAAAAAGACTGTTTTACCCCTATCAATGGCAAAGTAGGGTTTAGAGGTCTCGAATCGAAACGGAGCAAATACGAAAGTTGTCGGGAATCATAAAATACATTCAACGGAGCAAATTACCGATTTCCAGAATTATAACTAAATCCCCAAAACTAATCAAGACACAAGAAAAGGAACCCCCAAAGGGCCCCACTAGGTCAAAAGAGTTCCCAAAATTATTCAAAGCTATAAAAAGCTATTCTAATCCAGATTTAACCAATTCCCACTAATCTCACTTATAACTAAAACACGTCTTAATTAACACTAATCGAAAACTCTCGGGGCGGGGTCTTACACAATCGCTTCGTCAAAACTTTGACATCTGTCACATCACCCAATCCGCAGAGGTGAAAACATCCGTGCAGATGCCCCGGCTGGACTTGCTCCATCCATGGCAACCCAAGAAGGGGAAAACTTGCAAATTACAGTGTGTCAAAGAAGGATTCTCCCTCCTCTCAACACACACCAAGCAATTGCTGAATGCCACCGAGTGGTCGGAGGTCGGATTTCCATCCTTAAACCTCCGATAGGTGACTGGAGGGATCCGTTCATTAATTATATTATGTTTGGAATCCTACCTGAAGATCCAAAAGAGCGGGTAAGTATCCAAAGACGAGCCCCAAACTTTCATTTGGATATTCCCTCCAAAATGCTTTACAGAAAATCCTTCAATGGAGTACTTCTACGCTGCTTGTCACAACAAGAGGCGGAAGAAACTCTAAAAGAAGTTCATGCTGGTCTTTGTGGAGCCCATCAGGCTGGTCCCAAGCTCTACGATCAGATAAAAAGGTTAGGTTATTATTGGCCTACCATGGTGGCTGACGCAATACAATTTGCTAAACGTTGCCAAAAATGCCAAGTTCATGGAGATTATGTACACATGCCTCCAGAATGGCTACATCCTACAGCGATCTCATGGCCCTTCGAAGCCTGGGGTATGGACATCATAGGTCCTATCTCTCCCCCGTCAAGCAAAGGTCATCGCTTCATCTTCGCCGCTACGGATTATTTCTCCAAGTGGTCAAAAGCATTTGCGTTCAGTGAAATGAAGACCTCGTCAGTCCTTCAATTCTTACGAACCAACATCATTTGTCTCTTCGGCATACCTAAAAGATTCGTCCATGATAACGGACCACAATTCCGGGATCACAGATTCTACAGGTTCTGCGACAAATACAAAATCCAAAGTTGTCCTTCGACTCCGTATGGACTAGCAGAAGCCTTCAACAAGACACTCTGCAAAATTCTCAAGAAAATGGTCTCTACTCACAAAAGAGAGTAGAGCGACAAACTGCCTGAAGCTTTATGGACCTACCGGACTACCGTTTGAGGACCAACCCATAGCACACCATTCTCCTTGGTCTATGGATGCGAAGCAGTTGTCCCCCTAGAGGTACAAATTCCTTCTTTAAGGGTATCTCTACAAAATGAAATGACGCAAGAGAGCAACGTCAAATTAAGACTCCAAGAACTGGATAATCTAGATGAAAGACGACTCGAAGCTCTACAAAGCGTTGAGCTTTACCAAGCACGCATGGCAGGATCTTTTGACAAAAGAGTCAGGCAACGCGCCCACAAAAAGGGTGACTTGGTTCTTGCGATGAAAAGGCCAATTGGTTTTGCCCACAAATCCAAAGGCAAATTCGAACCAAAATGGGAGGGACCCTTCGTCATCGACAAACTCTTCTCCAATGGCGCATATGCTCTTCTAAACATGGAAGGTGACAGATGTATGCTGCCCATCAATGGCAAGTTCTTGAAGCGGTACTATCCTTGAAGACTTCCTACATCGGGTCAGAGTGATGCCTACATGGCCAATGCCTATTCCTAGGTACTTGCTCGTCAAACCCACCCCTTTTAGAGTTTTCATCCCTATGTTGAAATTTCTAAAAAGCCAAAAACAATGCTTACTTTCAATGTTTCATTGTTCAAAAAAAAAAACAAAATAAAACCCGAAATCCAAGTTTAGGAGCCTCTTCCCTAACTTGACCAAAACTTTCAATCCTTGAACCCAAAATTCATGGTTTGAAACAAAAATCAGGACTTAGGAATTTCCACCCTAGTCCACCATGACTTTTACCACCAAAGATGGTTTTGAGTCAAAATTTACGACCCTCGTGTCTTTAAACAAAAAATGGTTTTAAAAAAAAAAGCCGTGGGGAAGCGACGTTTAGTCGATACTCACACAAAACCCATAAATCGGAAGGATGCGAACGCCATTCGATACTTCCAAAACCTCGAAATCGCAAGAAAGCGACACCTCATCGATACTTGCAAAATCAAAAAAAAAATCGTGGAGACACAACGTTTCAGTTGATATCCACAACCCAAATTTCAAAACAAAAAACAAAGGTTCGAAAAAACCTCAAATTTCAAAAATCGTGGGGAGACGACATTCCATCGATACCCACAAAACCAAATTTTTGAGAAAAAAGCAAGGAGGCGACATTCAGTCGATACTTGCACCCAAATCTGCGAGGAAGCGACATTCCATCGATACTCGCAACCGAATGAGCAAAGAAGCAACATTCCATCGATACTTGCAATACCATTCAACAGGGAGGAGACTCTTAGTCGATACTTGCATTTCTGAAAACCAAAAACCTAGCTTTCACGCCAAAACCCGGCTTTCACACCAAAACCCGGCTTTATGCCAAAAACCTGGCTTTCATGCCAAAAACCAAAATCTGGCTTCCCTGCCAACAAAACAAAAACCTGGCTTTCATGCCAAAAATAAAAAAATCTGGCTTCCATGCCAACAAAACAAAACTTGGTTTTCAAAAAACTTGGCTTCTATGCCACAAAATCTGGCTTTCACGCCAAACAAACAAAAATCGGCTTCCATGCCACAAAACAAAATTTGGCTCCCATGCCACAAAATCTTTGGCTTCCATGCCACAAAACCAAAACTTGGCTTTCACGCCACAAAGATCGGCTCTCATGCAAAAAACCGGCTTCCATGCCACAAAACAAAAACTTGGCTCTCACGCCACAAAAATCGGCTCTCATGCCAAAAACCGGCTTCCATGCCACAAAACCAAAACTTGGCTTTCACGCCACAAAAATCGGCTTTCATGCCAAAAATAGGCTTTCATGCCAAACAAAATTTTGGCTTTCACGCCATCCAAAATTCGGCTTTCAAGCAATAAAAAAACCAGGCTTTTTGCCACAAAATTTGGCTTTCATGCCTAAAAACAACCATTTGACAAAAGATTTTCACAAAATGACAACCTTTTGATCAAATTTTCAAACAAGCCATTCCCATTCAATTTTTGCTTATATTTCATCAAAAGTGAATTTAAGTGAAATAAGGGGATACAAAAAAAAATGCCAAAAATGTTTATACATGGAGGTACCAAAAGAAAAGAAGAAAAAGTTTGTTACAAATCAGGAGGCTAGTCCGACATGGTCTTCAGCCATAGGCTTAACTCCTCAAGCAAACACTTGGCCTTAGCCTCCAAAGCTTCCAGGCCGCGTTTCTTCAGAATCTTCCCATAAAAAGCAGTAGGCCATCGCGATCCATCCTCGGCACGAGGAAGCTCTTCCCAGAGAATCTGCCATTGTTCATATTCTTGAGTCTTCCTCCGGAGATTGCTTTCGACCTCCTCAACTTGGCAAATGAGAGTCCTCTCTCTATCACGAGCTTTCAAAGTGGCAGTCCACTTGGCAGCGGCTTGTTCTTCCAATAGCTCAAGGCGTTGTCTGGCTTCGGTGACCTCCCTATCAAGGCGGTGCTGATCCTGTGTCAGCTCAATAATAGCCAACTCGGTGACGTTCCTCTCCGGAACGAGCTACTTCCGAGTCCGCGAGATCTCATTCAAATCATATTTTACCTCGCTGGAAGGCTTCAAAAACATCTCGTTGAAGAAATCATCATTCGGAAAGCTCTTGGTCTCAGTCCACTTGTTGCCTAGAGCGATGACTTCATCAACAAAAGCCTTGGCATCTGTAATGTCCGGACCGACTTCTTCGCTATCGGCAAGAATGTCCTGCACATGCTTCACCATGCCAAAACCAACCTCCAAATGGCCAGAAGAAAGAGTCTCGACCCATGAGCTCAAGACTCTCTTCAACACCTTCCTCGTAAACTGACGGGATGGCTCAGATGAAGACTCGCCATTCTCCGTTGGTCGACTACCCGTGTCAGGCACCGTTGGAAGAGTAATCAAGAAGCTCTTTCCAACCGGGTCCGCTGGGGAAGGAATATCAGTAGGCGAACTCACCTCTGCCTCATCAAAACTGGTGGAAGAAGCCCCTACTCCCGAACCGGTCATAGGTACCCCCTGCTCTGGTTCTGAAAAAGATAGAGGAACTTCTTCTGTCACCTCACAACCTGCCAATGAAAAATGAAAAAGGTATGAATATGATCTTGTCAAAAATCAAAATATCAAGATTGTCATTACAAAGTACCTTCTTCGACGACTGGTGGAATGCTTTCTGCCTCCATGAGCTCATCCGAAACATCATCAAAAGTTGTGTCCATGGATGGCTCAAAGTCGTCGGAATCCTCTAGCAAGTCAGCTGGCAAAAAATATATATATATGTCAGCAAGTGGCGGTAAAAAAAAAAAAAAAAACAAAAAGAAAAAGAAAAAAAAATCATACCAGGAGGAGATTCTGGATCTACTTCAGAATCTCTAGGTTCTTCCTCAGATGCCACGACAGGATCCGTCACCGCCTCATCGGTCGGAACCTCGGGCATCATCAAACCATCATCTTCTGCCAAAAGAAAGAAAGCAGTAGATCAAAACAAAAGCTCTCATGAAAGAAAAGAAACGGAAAGAGAAAAGGGAAAAGCATACCATCATCAATGGTCTCTTCCCCTCGGCTTCTCTTCTCTGGAGGCTCGTCATCATCCCCTGATGCCCCCTCAACAATGGTGGAAGAAATTTCTAGATCAGGAGAACTTTCGTGCCGCCCCTGACTTCGGCGGTGTCCCTTTCTCCTCTTGCCCCTACGGGACGAACTGTTGGAAGCACCCTCCCCACCATCAAAATCAGGCCTCTCGCCAGAGTCCTCACTGGACGGTCTGCTCATGCCAATAGACTCCATGGAAGCCTTTGCTCGTTCTACTTGTATCCAAGCAGCAACCTCAGCCACCTCCTCGGCAAGCTGTTCCAAGACCTCACCAGGTATCTCTTGTGCAGCTCCCGATCTGATGACGTCCTGTTCCTCGAGAAAACCTGTTCTGTGCCTTTCTCCAGAAATGAAAGCCAGAACTTCTTCTCGGCGGACGCCGTCTGACTTCCCAATGCCCTTCCTGGAAGACTGCTTTACATCAAGCTCTTTCTTGGAAAGCCCCCGGTACGCTGAAAAGCTCTCCACAAACCATTTTGTGAAGCCAGCAGTCCGGAAAGTAGGCAACTCAGGATAAGAAATCAGGGCAGTAGTGTCTTTCGCGCTATAAAAGGCCCATGCATTTCTCCCGTCCTGCAGACCTCCAAAACGCTTCACCTTGCTCGAAGGCGCTCCAACAACGCCTTGAGAGAAGCCCAATTGCATGGCAAAACGCGAGGGAACATACGGCTGGATGTCGACGAAAAGATGTCTGCGGTACACCATCGTGCCGGCACGTATGTTAAAAAGCCAACTCCTCTCGGCATTTGTCAAAGAATAGTGTCTCCCAGACCCTGCCCTGGTCGAATCACGCGAGACACCAAAATCAAAAGCCTTCTTCCTCAAACCCGGAGAAAGCTTCACTGAAGACTGTCCCATCTCGACGTCCCAGAATCGTCGAATCCTCAAGCGGGCAGATAAAAGAGATTCAGAAACAAGCTTCCCTCTAGCCAACCGAATCATAAACGGGTCATTGTCCTGAGCAGCACCTACTCGGTGAAAACGGGGATAGTGGTATACATACCACGAATAGAAAATGTGGGCTAAAAATACCCTGTTCATGGGAAGCCCAAGCCGAACCAGGAAAGCAGCAGCTTGCAGTTCGGTACACAATAGGAGTAAAGAGCAAACACCAAAGCAAGCCGCTCTTCGAAAGCCATCTGACAAGCCGGAAAATGCAATGCGGCCTGATGTGCATTCCATCTCCTCCAGCAAAAACAGCCTCACCCAGCCAATAAGTGAGGTAGACAGCGAGATCTCTCCGCAGTGCAATGTCAGAATGAATGCTTGCGAAGAATACCCTCAAATTCTCTCGCATGACGGAGATCTTCTTCGAATCTGGGTTCTTAGCCCTGGCTTCATGGGTCGTACTCTCAGGAGACACCCCACTGTCAAAGAAGTTGGAAGACAAAAGGCTACCAGTCCTCCAACTGCTACACCGGACTTTCGAGCCCTCCTTCTCCTTAAAAAAATCATAGAAGGCAACGAGCTGAAAGTACAAAAGCCTGAACTCCTCAGACTGCTCCTCAAGGACGCTGTCGATAGGCATAAACTCCTCATAGAGATTGCCGAGGATAGGCAACCCAGTGATGGCACTCAGTTCCTTTAAAGAAAAACCAATCTCACCATTCGTGACAACAAAGGTGTTGGTTTGTGGAAGGAACGACTCCAACATGGCCATAAAGGCCTCATCGGAGAAAACCACGGTTTGCCGAAAAGCGCGAACCGCATCAAAAATCTCGGCCTCCTTCAGAATGGCACCGCCAACCTGCAGGATGTGATCAGTCCATGACTCCCAGCTCAAGTCAGCACTGAAACGGCCACGAAGTCGAAAAGGCTTCACCCAATTGCTGCCATCGCCCTTGAAAATTCCAAGGCCCACCGGTCTCAAATCGACCGAAGAATGGTCTGAACCTTGGTAGCCGCTGGCCGGCATCAAAATGTCCATACGGGCAGGCGACTTCTCTGCAAAACCAGAAGGGCCGCCAACAAAAACCCCGGTCTTGATCACATTTGTCCTCTTCAACCAGCTTGGAGGATCTTCCCCCTTCGAGCATGTGGAGGAAAGGCTCATGATCGAGATTGTCCGATCGAAGGACGACCGGGTAGAAACAGTTCTCTTCAAGGCAATTTTCCAGAACTCTTCGGATGATCCAAGTCAATTGTTAAACTCGAAGCATCGTACAATCCTACTCAGTCAACTAAAGGGTTTAGGGTTCGCGGTACTTGAATATATGATCTTCGTGCATAGATATAGAAAAGGTATCCTGTTGTCCCGTACCGTTCAAGATTGAGTGAAATTGATTCCCGATACAACCGGAATAACGTGAAGAACGTTAGCTCAAAACGTCCTCACATATAGTCAAATGAGTCCTAAAAAGGGTAGCCAAAGTTCCACATAAAGTCCTCAAAACATAGGGAAAAGAACCCCTGAAACAGGGTTTCTACAGTTGACCCGGTCGACCCGGTCCTAGGCCGGTCGACCGCGTACACAGTCTACCCGGTCAACCGCGCCCCTGGCCGGTCGACTGCCTATACAGTACCCCTGTCAACCTGCAAGAAGCAGGTCGACCTCCTCCTGTGTGCCCGGTCGACCAAGCCATGGGCCAGTCGACCGGCAGTTGTAAGTGAAAAAGGGGAAATAATGTTCTCGTTGGGTTCTAGAGAACCTGACACAGTGTCGCCGGTCAACCGGGTACACTACAGTTATAGAACACAAGTTCTGTAACTGAAGTGAACCTGGGACCTTTCCTTCACCCATTTCCTGAACCTGATGAATCAACACATATGTAGATGCAACAAGTCCATAAAAATCCAATCCTATCATCTAATCAAGTCATTAAAGTTCTAATCCATTTCATTAAGCAATTGCATTCAATTATCATGATTTCAATCTAAAACGAATCAAATGAGCAACCGGTCATCTAAGCATCATCAATCATCAATCAAAGGGGAAACAAAACATATCAAATCATAAACATATATATTAACTTGCCTTCATGAAAAGCTTAAGGAATTTCAAGAAGAAATTGTAGAAAACTCCTCTAGAGCTCAAAGGAGAAGAAGAAGGTTTCCAAACCAAAACCTCTCTACAAAAATGAATGCAAAGGGTTGCTATGAGTCTCCCTAATCCATTTCTAATCCAAAGGAAGAAGATTAACTAAGTCTACTAGCTTGGAGAGCCTACCTTGTAGTGGTTTGTTGATGAAAAGCTTGGAAAATTAGATGGTTGAGTTCTTGGAGTCTTGAGGAAGAAGATGGGTGGATTGGCTAGCAAAGATGAGCTCCGGTGGTTGTCGTTGGCAAGGCAGCAGTGAGGAGAAGAAGAGGCTTGGAGATGACACAGAGAAATGAAAGAAGAGATGAAGATGAATGAAGATAAGAGAGGAATGAGTCATCCGATTGATGACTTGATATTAAGGGGATATTTAGGTGAAATTTGGGTTAAGTCCTCGGTTTGATAAATGTGATTATTTGGGTCTCTTCAGCGCGTCGAATCGAAACGCGACAGAAGACTAAAGTTCATGAAATGACGAGACCTATCCAATGCACCCAAACTCACAAAACTCATAATCTCATAAAAACCCCTGAAAACTTCCCAAAATTGCAAACCAGCCCCCTACTCTATCCAAACGCACTCGGACTCGCACGAGCCTTCGCACGCGCGATCCACACACCAAACCCGACTCGCTAAGACTCTAAACACACCTACTAACTAACCTACTAACTAACCAAGCAATTAATTATCATTAATACGGGGTTAAGGTACGGGGTGTTACAATAATAACGGAAGTTTTTTTTTATTTGAAAAGTCAAGATTGAATTCATAAAAGAGAGCAAATGGTATTCCAATCCGAATACAGGCTCAAACATTTCTACAAGCACTAAATCCGAAAAGGAAGGAACCAAAATTTCTCGAATATGAACACAATAGTGACGGAAGTATTTTTTTTTTTTTTTTGAAGATTTTATTGTTTAAGAGTGCACATAGGTCTTCCAATTCGGTCTTATGAAACCTTAATGGATAGATCGGCCCCCAAGTAAGGGTAGGATTACTTAATGAACCCGTTTGAAAGACCCTTGCCTCGAACAGTCTAGCTGCCTCCACACTCTGGACAAGGTTTTTCTTAGATTCACTTTGGTCAAAGAACGTAATTGGTGCAACCTTAATGTGGTTTTTTTTTTTGACAGATTTTTTTTTCAATGATCACTAATGGACCCATCAAAGAGACGGAAATGACCCCTCCCAATCCGAACGCTGGCTCAGCGATTTCCTCGAGCAATTGTACGAAAAGGAAAGAACCAAAGTTTCTCCAATTTGAATCGAAAAGAGAGAAATCTGAAAAATTGTTTTAAAAAAGTTAAGATTGGATTCACAAAAGAGAAGAAATGGTATTCCAATCCGAACAAAGGCTCAGCGATTTCCGCGAGGGCAAATCTGAAAGGGAAGAAACCAGAATTTCTCAAATCTGAACCCAATGATAAAAAAAACTTTTTTTTTTTTGTTTGAGAAGAGAAAGAATGGAAACAAGTTCAAAGACAGAAATTTCCAGAGAATCCCATCTCATGTTTTTTTTTTAGATGCAAAATCCAACATAGGCCACCAACTAGAAAGGAGCCAAGGAGTCTAAGCATCATGTTCTCAAATGAACGAGTCCCACCGGGTATGCCAACTTGATGGTCCCGGCTTTTTCTTGCCTTCCTCCGTCCCGGGTCCGCCGAGGTGCGGCGGGGCGAAAAAAAAAGCGAGCATCAACATTTTGTACGGGTATGCCAGATTTTCTATTCTACTTGGAATTTGAAATGATGATCCGGAGATTCACCTTCACAAGTGTAAAGGAAATCAAACTTTTTTTCTAACTTTCCATTGCATATATATTTTGAAGAAAGTGACAAGATTTTTAATGCCGTGAAAGGCAATTTTGTTTAGTTTACCGTGAAAGGCGGTCTTGTGCCGTAGAAGGCAATTTTTCCATGAAAGGCGATTTACAAATCTTATCAATAATGAAAGACAAGAATTGTGATTTTTTTTGTCTCTTTAAAAAAATACAGAATACAATAGAAGAGGAAGAAAGAGGGATTTGACTTCCTAGGAGATTGTGGGGACTCGTTCCGATCGACGGTCGCGAGTCATGTATGGACTCCGCCATCGTCCTTCATATGAGAACGCTTGATGCTTTAATTCACTTGGCCTGGCTTGGACCTCGGATTTTTAGAGGACAAAGACCAAGAGAAGGTCCTATATCCAATAAAAATCTAGGTAGACAGGCTGAAAAGCCACATCTAGGCCACGTTGGATGGAAGAAGAGAGGAAACCTTAGGGGGGTGGCCCCCCAAGGGACTTCAATCTCCTTGTAGTGTTTTCAGCAGAGTTTCTTCGGAACAAGAGAGCTTCTTTGCGGAGAGATTTTCAAGGCAATTTTCCAGAACTCTTCGGATGATCTTTTCGGACTACTTCAAACAATTTTTTCGAACCACTTCAGACAATTTTTTTGGACCCTTTCCCTTTGGATTGACCGCCTATTTATAGGCTTTTGGTACCCATTAGGAAGGTTTATGGGCATTTAATGGCATTAATGCTCCATAATGGGAGGAGTTACAAGATTTAATTCTTGATTTTGTAACTCCTTTTTCCTTGAATTTGATTGGCCGATGGATGATGGGGGTTTCATGATGATGATGGGGGTTTCATGATTAATTACCATGATTAAACTCCATAATGATAGGGGTTACATGGTTAATTGCCATGATTAATTGGACCTGTAACTCCCATTTGCTTGCTTCTGATTGGGCCGTCGAAAATAATGAGTTAATGACCGCATTAACTTGTCATAAACATATCACTTAAAAGCATTAATTGGTCACCGAGTCGCTTGAAGAGTCGCGGGCCGCGCCGCGTCTTTTGGAATTCTTCTGGCGATGATCACCGATGGATCCGCATGTTGTTTGATGTCGGATAGCGATGCAATTTCAGACATTAGTTGACACCAATGGGCCGGCAACATCTGTCCAGTCAATTTCATGATTGGTCGGGTAGAAAGTGTGCTTTCTTGGTCTGCTAGTTGGCGATTTCAGAGTGCCCGATGACGATCAAATGATTTTGACGGCGGATCCGTGATGTTGACGAAGATCGATGGATATCATGCCTCAAAAATCAAAATTTAAGAAAATCACAGGGGCCAAACATCGCGAAACGTGGAAAGAATCGGAGAAACGGTCGCTCCGGCGACCATGGGCTTTGGTCCCTTTTTTGGTCGCCGTTCGGTCGCCGTTTCTCGTCCATTTTTCGGGCTTTTTTGCTTCGTTTTACTTCTTTATTTTCCTTGACATTTCTCCTCATTTATTGGCTTGATTCCTTTGAAGAAAACCTGTCGAGAAGCTGTGCAAATCAGAGCACAAAGTTTCCTATTTTTGGAAAAGCCAAAGACTTTGTAGCTGATTTTCCGCTAAGAATTGAAACTAGGTCAAACGATGTCGGAATGACCTGAAATTTTAGGTGAAGCTTCCTGCGCAATAGATAGGACCAACCGTGGGCTTTTGTTTGAGTTTTGAATCCGTTTGGGGTCCCATCGATGCTAGACTTGATTTCACTGCGCGGAAGATTTCGAGCTTTGATGTGCGGTCAACCGATGTCCGATTGACCTGAAATTTGGCAGGGAACCTATTGGAGTCATTTTGAGATGATCCATTAGCTCCGATTTGGTGCCATGGTCTCGGGGAGCTCCTTCACCGGTAGGCTTGATTTTGCTTTCGAGCGACAAAGCCAGGTCAAACGTCGTCGGAATGACCTGAGATTTGACGTGCATCCCTTTGGAAGCATGTAGAAGCTATCCACGTGCTTTGTTTGATGAGTGGCGGCATCGGTAGTTCTCGCCACCGAGAGGCTTGATTTCGCCGTTCGAGAGTTGATGGAAGGTCAAACGGTGTCAGTTTGATTTGAAATTTGACGTGAAGCCTTTTGGAGGTATTTTGAGACTATCCATAGGCTCTGATCAAAGATTTGATATCTTCAACACTGTCGCCGCCGGGAGAACCTGTTCAGCTGTTGGAGGATTGAAGTTAGCCCAAATGGTGTTGAAATGGCCCGAAACTTCATGTGTACCCTTCTTTTGGCTATTTTGAAGGATCTTGCAGTTTTTGTTTGATTCTGACAAGATCTGATGCTTGAAGTGGCTTTGCCTATTTGTAGTAGGATGCGGCTCCATGTAACTTTTGATGTTGAGGAGGCAAAGTGACATTTTTTGTGTCAACAAGTTTTTGAAAAACTTTTGAAACAAGACCACATCCATTAGTAATCACAAGAATATGGTGATCATAATTGGAAAATACTATGGTTTTGTCTTTTTAAATCACTCAGGGGGCATAGCCCAGCCTAAGCATAATGAAGAAGGCAAAAAGCCATAGAAGGTACAATTGTTCTGAACGCAAGTATGGTAAGCTTAGAACGAGCGTTCCAGTGACTGCTAAAAACAATTATAAACCTTAATTCAAATTACCAAGGAGCGAGGCTTACTCGAGGTAAGATGATATAAGGTTAGATATACAAATGTGTCGGTCACGAATACAATAGACCCGAAAGGGCGTACTAGTACCGCTAGGCACAAATGTTGCAAATCGCATCCTTGGGAAGGACACGAGATGGGATTTTTTTTGAAATGTCAAGATTGAATTCACAAAAAAGAGCAAATGGTATTCCAATCCGAATACAGGCTCAAACATTTCTGCGAGCACTAAATCCGAAAGAGGAAGGAACCAGGATTTCTCATATTTGAATCCAATAATGATTAAAAAAAATTTCAAAAGGTCAAAACTGAATTTATAAAAGAGATCAAATGGTATTCCAATCCGAATACAGGCTCAAAAATTTTTGCAACACTAAATCCGAAAAAGAAGGAACCAAAATTTCTCGAATCTAAACACAATAGTGACAGATTTTTTTATTTTTATTTTTTGAAGAGAGATTTATTTTTTTTGAAGATTTTTTTTAAGAGTACAGATAGGTCTTCCAATTCGGTCTTATGAAACCTTAGTGGGTAGATTAGCCCCCAGGTAAGGGTAGGATTACTTAATGAACCCGTTTGAAGGACCCTTGCCGGGAACAGTCTAGCTGCTGCCTCCACACTCTGGACAAGGCTTTTCTTAGGTTCACTTTGGTCAAAGAATGCAATTGGTACAACCTTAATGTATTTTTTTTTGTAGATCACTAATGGACCCATCAAAGAGAGGGAAATGGTCCCAACCAAATCCGAACGCTGGCCAAGCGATTTCCACGAGCCATTGTACGAAAAGGAAAGAACCAAAGTTTCTCCAATTTGAATTCAAAAGAGAGAAATCTGGGAAATTTTTGTTTTATAAATTTTTTTTTTGAAAGATCACTAATGGACCCATTAAAGAGAGGAAATGGCCCCTCTCAACCCGAACGCTAGCTCAGCGATATCCGCTAGCCATTGTATGAAAAGGAAAGAACCAAAGTTTCTCCAATTTGAATCCAAAAGAGAGAAATCTGAAATTAAAAAAAAAAGAAGTCAAGATTGGATTCTCAAAAGAGAAGAAATGGTATTCCAATCCGAACAAAGGCTCGGTGATTTCCGCAAGCACTAAATCCGAAAAGGAAGAAACCAGAATTTCTCAAATCTGAACCCAACGTTAAAAAAAAAAACTTTTTTTTTTGTTTGAGAAGAGAAATAATGGAAATAAACTCAAAGATAGAGATTTCCAAAGAATCCCATCTCATGTTTTTTTTAAGATGCAAGATGCAACATAGGCCACCAACTAGAAAAGAGCCAAGGAGTCTAAGCATCGTGTTCTCAAATGAACGAGTCCCACCGGGTATGCCAACTTGATGAACCTAGCTTCTCGCCTTCCTCCTCCCCGGGTCCGCCGGGGTGAGGCGGGGCGAAGAAAGCGAGCATCAACATTTTTTGTACGGGTATGCTAGATTTTCTATTCTACCTGGAATTTGGAATGGTGATCCGGAGATTCGCCTTCACAAGTAGAAAGGAAATAAAACTTTTTTTTTCTAACTTAAGATTGCACCTATATTTTAGAGAAAGAGATAAGATTTTTGAATGTCGTGAAAGGCGATTTTCTTTAGTTTGCCATGAAAGGCGGTTTTGTGCCGTAGAAGGCAATGTTGCCATGAAAGGCGATTTACAAATCTCATCAATGATGAAAGACAAGAATTGTGATTTTTTTTTTGTCTCTTTAAAAATACAAAATACGATAGAAAAGTAAAAAAGAGAAATCTGACTTCTCAGGAGATTGTGGGGACTCGTTCGGATCGACGGTCGCGAGTCATGTCTGGACTCCGCCGTCATCCTTCAGATGAGAACAAATGATGCTTTAATTCACTTGGCTTGGCTTGGACTTCAGATTTTTAGAGGATAAAGATCAAGGGAAGGTCCTATATCCAATAAAAAAAAAGAGTAGACGGGCTGAAGAGCCACGTCTAGCCATGTCGGATAGAAGGAGAGGGGAAACATTGGGGGGTGGCCCCCCAAGGGACTTCAATCACCTTGTAGTTTTTGCAGCAGAGTTTCTTCGGAGTAGGAGAGCTTCTTTGTGCAGAGGTTTTTTTAGGACAATTTTCCGGGACCACTTCGGATGATTTTTCCGGACCCTTCTTCCTTGGAATGACCGCCTATTTATAGGCTTTTGGTAGCCATTAGGAGGGTTTATGGGCATTTAATGGCATTGATGTTCCATGATGGGAGGAGTTACAAGATTAATTTCATAATTTTGTAACTCCTTTTTCCTTTAATCTGATTGGTTGATGGAGAATAATGGGCATTTAATCTCCATGATGATGGGGGTTTCATGATTAATTACCATGATTAAACTCCATAATGATAGGAGTTACATGGTTAATTGCCATGCTTAATTGGACTTGTAACTCATTTTTCTTGGCTTCTGATTGGGCCGTCCAAAATAATGAGTTAATGACCGTAATAAGTTGTCATAAACGGGTCAATTAACAGCATTAATTGCTCACCAAGTTGCTTGAAGAGTCGCGGGCCGTGTTGTGCCTTTTGAAATTCTTCTAGCCATGATCATCAATGGATCCACATGTTGTTTGTGTTGGAAATAGGTGGGCCTCTATGATAGGTTTTCAAAACTTTTGACCCACTTGACTCAGGGATCAACTATCCAGAAGGCTACAAAACTCAATCCAGGATCCATGTCCTCTTTTTCATGATCATGTACAGTAATACACCCTATCTAGAAGATAAAAACAGCAGCAAACATGCAACCATGAAATTCCACAGCATACAAGGAGTAGAAAATACCTATGGAGCTCGGTTGTGCTCTAATGGAGAACTTTATTCAACTCTTTGATGAAGAGCTCTTCCAAAATCAGAATCTCCAATGCCTAATCGTCTTCCACGCTATGACCCGCTTCAGATCTCTTTCCTCAAGAGAGATGGTGGAATCTCCACGAGAAAGACTAACTTGAATCTCTAAGGGAAACTAGAAGAGAAACTAGAAGAGGGAAGAGAGGAGAAGCATGTGCAACTCTTGCACAAAAAGGTTTTGGGCGTGAATCCCTATGTGGGGATGTGCATGGACATCCAACCCTTGTTTCCTCTCTTATTTAAAGCCTAAGCAACCTCCTCTTTGTTTATTAATAGAAGTCTAACTTCCATAATAATTAGTAACACTCATTCCTGTTAGTTTTATGGTCTCAATCCATTAGGATTGATGTAATAAATTGATTAATTTCTTTATTTATCAATATATTCATGTTTTCCTTTCATGAAATGAATAGTTTTTATTACTTTAATGCACATAACTAATACAAATGACATACTGGCTCATGAGATGAACTGGAGTCCACAAGTGGAAGACGATTGGGCATTGGAGATTCTGATCTTAGAAGAGCTCTTCATCAAAGAGTTGAATCAAGTTCTCCATTAGAGCACAACGAAGCTCCATAGGTATTTTCTACTCCTTGTATGTTGTGGAATTTCGTGGTTGCATGTTTAGTGCTGTTTCTATCCTTCTGATAGGTTTGTTTGCCGATCATGATGGCTGAGTTTGAGGACATGCATCCTGGATTGGGTTTTGATGGCTTTTGCATGGGTGTTCATCACTTCTAGTTGGTAAAAAGTTTTTAAAACCTATCCAAGAGGTCCACCCACTTCCAACAATTCCTACTATTACCACTATTAGAAGTCTCACTTCAAATAGAAATAGTAAGTTTCCTTTTGAGTTCAAATAGAATTAGTAATGATCCAATTTTGGGCCAGCGTGGGGACCACTAGGGATTCCATAGAAAACTAGCTCCAACTGGGACACCATTACCCCCACATCACATGTGCAATCCAGCCCCGCAGTTAATTGCAAATAACTCCACTATATAAATGCAACTGAACTCCAGTCTTAGGAATAAATTACATGAAGACTCTAACTTTCCATTGTCCACAAGTAGGCCCTTCCATCAATATCCATGGATCAATTGGACCTGTCTTCCAATCTTAGATCCATATCTTATTATCCTTGTGCCCCAACTATAATGATCATTTGGTACCAATCCAATTAACTCTTAATTGGAATGGGTACGCACTTACCAATGATAAATCCATTAATTGGCACAAGGGGATATTAATGATAGATTCCATCTTGACCATCGAATGTTCCTACAGCTCTACTACCATGTACCCAAATCAACGAGGTGTTGACCTACAATTGGCCTCACTCATTGGTGACTCAAAACAAATGAATAGATAGAAACTTGAGTTCATTAATGTCTCAGGATTGAGAGCCTATTGCTAAAGAATTATGAGAGCAGACCTTTAATATAAAGACAGTGTTCAGAAGGTTCTTTTCATGGCCCTTCAATGCATCCAATGTACTAGCACTATGATCCAGAATCTTACATTCTGATGATCGAGACAAATCGTACTATCTCATAGTAATCAAAGTACTGCAACCTTGTCAGATTAGATGTCCAGCCACATCACTGGTTGTGAAGATATTCAAGTATAAGATTTGCTATACATGTCTACCGTATGTGGATCTTATCCATACACATGTATTGCATCTAGTATACTTATGGAGTCCGGTTCATCTCATGAACCATCATGTCATTCGTATTAGTTATGTGCAAACAAATAATAAAGCACCATTCATCTTATGAAAGGAGAGCATAAATATATTGATAAATAAAGAAATTAATCAATTTATTACATCAATCTTAATGGATGGAAACCATAAACTAACAGTTTGATGTCGGATGGCGATGCAATTTCAGACATTGGTTGACACCAATGGGATGGCAACATCTGTCCAGTCGATTTCTTGATCGGTTGGGCAGAAAGTGTGCTTTCTTAGTCGGCCGGTTAGCGATTTCAGAGTGTCCGATGATGATCCAATGATTTCGACAGCGGATCCCTGATGTTGACGAAGATCGATGGATATCATGCCTCAAAAATCAGAATTTGAGAAAATCACAAGGGCCAAACATCGCGAAAAGTGAAAAGTACCCGAAAAAGTGGGTTTCCGGGCAAAATTCGGCGATGATGGACCCGTCTTTTTCTTCTTGCCTTCCTCCGTCCCGGGTCCGCCGGGGTGCGGCGGGGCGAAGAGAAAAGAAGAGCAAGCATCAACATTTTTATATGGGTATGCCATATTTTCTATTCTACTTGGAATTTGAAATGGTGATCCGAAGATTCACCTTCACAAGTAGAAAGGAAATCAAAAAAAAATTTCTAATTTTCCATTGCATGTATATTTAAAGAAAGAGACAAGATTTTAAATGCCGTGAAAGGCAATTTTGTTTAGTTTGTCGCGAAAAGCAGTATTATGCCGTAGAAGGCGATTTTGCCACGGAAGGCGATTTTACAAATCTTATCAATAGTGAAAGACAAGAATTTGGATTTTTTTGTCTCTTTAAAAAATACAAAATACAATAGAAAAGAAAGAAATAGGGATCTGACTTCTTAGGAGATTGTAGGGACTCGTTCAGATCGACGGTTGCGAATCATGTATGGACTCCGCCGTCATCCTTCATATGAGAACACTTGATGCTTTAGTTCACTTGGCTTGGCTTGGACCTCAGACTTTTAGAGGACAAAGACCAAAGGACGGTCCTATATGAAAAAAAAAAAAAAAACCAAGTAGACGAGCTAAAAAGCCGCATCTAGGCCATGTTGGATAGAAAAAGAGGGGAAACCTTGGGGGGGTGGCCCCCCAAGGGACTTCGATCACCTTGTAGTGTTTGTAGCAGAGTTTCTTTAAGGCAGGAGAGCTTCTTCGTGCAGAGAATTCTTTAGGATCATTTTCAAGACGATTTTTTAGGACCCCTTCCCTTTGGAATGACCGCCTATTTGTAGGCTTTTGGTGGCCATTAGGAAGGTTTATTGGCATTAATGGTGTTAATGCTTCATGATGGGAGGATTACAAGATTTAATCTCATAATTTTGTAACTCCTTTTTCTTGGATTCTGATTGGCCGATGGAGAATAATGGGCATTTACTCTCCATGATGATGGGAGTTTCATGATTAATTACCATGATTAATCTCCATAATGATAGGAGTTACAAGGTTAATTGTCATGATCAATTGGACTTGTAACTCCCATTTGCTTGCTTCTGATTGGGCCGTCCAAAATAATGAGTTAATGACCGTAATAAGTTGTCATAAAAAGGTCATTTAACTTCATTAATTGGTCGCCGAGTCACTTGAAGAGTCGCGGGCCGCGCCGTGTCTTTTGGAATTTTTCTTGCGATGATCATCGATGGATCCGCATGCTATTTGATGTCGGATGACGATGCAAATTCAGACATTGGTTGATACCAATGGGCTGGCAATATCTGTCCAGTCGATTTCACGATCGGTTGGGCAGAAAGTCTGCTTTCTTGGTCGGCCGGTTGGCGATTTTGGAGTGTCCAATGATGATCGAATGATTTTGATGGGGGGTCCGTGATGTTGACGAGGATCGACGGATATCATGCCTCAAAAATCAGAATTTCAGAAAATCACAAGAGCCAAACGTCGCAAAACACGAAACGAAACGGAAAATCGGTAGTTCTGGCAAAAATCTGGCGACACAAATTTCCAGGGTCGCTGGCGACCATGCACCCATGGTCGCCAGCGACCATGGGGTCGGCGACCCTGGGCCATGGTCTTTGGTGACCATGTGCCAAGGTCGCCGGTAACCATGGGGTTTTTCCCCTTTTTCGGTCGCCGTTTCTTCTCCGTTTTTTGAGCTTTTTTGCTTCTTTTCTCCTCCTGTATTTTTCTTGAAATTTCTCCTCATTTATTGGCTCAATTCCTCTGAAGAAAACCTGTCAAGAAGTCGTGCAAATCAGAGCACAAAGTTTCCTATTTTTGGAAAAGCCAAAGACTTTCTAGCCGATTTTCCGCCAAGAGTTGAAACTAGGTCCAACGATGTCGGAATGACCTGAAATTTGAGGTGAAGCTTCCTGAACATTAGATAGGACCAACCATTGGCTTTTATTTGAGTTTTGAAGCCGTTTCAGGTCCCGTCAATGCTAGACTTGATTTCGCCTTTCGGAAGATGTCGAGCTTCGATGTACGGTCATCCGATGTCCGATTGACCTGAAATTTGACAGGGAGCCTATTGGAGTCATTTTGAGATGATCCATTAGCTCCGATTTGGATGCCATGGTCCCGGGGAGCTTCTTCGCCGCTGATAGGCTTGATTTTGGTTCGGAGCGTCAAAGTCGGGTCAAATGTCGTCGGAATGACCTGAAATTTGACTTGCAGCCGTTTGGAAGCATGTAGAAGCAACTCATGTGCTTTGTTTGATTAGTGGCGGCATCGGAGGTTCTTGCCGCCGAGAGGCTTGATTTCGCCTTTCGAGAGTTGATGGAGGTTCAAACGGTATCGGTTTGACTTGAAATTTGGCATGGAGTCTTTTGGAGGTATTTTGAGAGCATCCATAGGCTCTGGTCGAAGATTTGATGTCATTGACATTGTCGCCGGCGGGAGCTCCTGCTCAGTTCTTGGAGGATTGAAGTTAGGCCAAATGGTGTCGAAATGGCCTGAAACTTCATGTGTACCCTTCTTTTGGCCATTTTGAAGGATCTTGCAGTTTTTGTTTGATTCTGACAAGATCTGATGCCTGAAGCAGCTTTGCCTGTTTGTAGTAGGATGCGGCTCCATGTAGCTTTTGATGTTGGGGAGGCAAACTAACATTTTTGGTGTCAACAAATGCCTCCTCGAGGTACAGCGACGAATCGTATAGCTTTTGCAATCGATGTGCCTCGAATAAAACTTTGAAGGAGAACTTTTGCCTTGGCCAAGAGTCTCTGAACATTTTTCTTTTATACAATAGCCTTTTGAGTTTCCAAGGGGATTTTATGGCAGTAAGAGAGATCAGTACCATCTCAAGGAAAAATTTTGAAAATGACATTTGGATTAGGTTTTTGGGTTTGGATTTTCTTTTTGACCTTGTAAACCTGTGTAGCGCATCAGGCGGTCAAGAAGGTTTTTGGTTTTTTCACCTTGTGACCTAACAAGTTGTATCTGGCAGGATAGGGGGTTGGGTTTTGAATTTTTATTTTGGTCTTGTAACCTAACAAGCTGTATGTGGCAAGTTAGGGGACCGGGATTTGCTTTTTAGTTTTGGCCTTGTGACCTAACAAGTTGTATGTGATGAGTTAGGGGACCATGGTTTGGATTTTGGTCACCCCTTGGGACAATTTTGGGTCCATTAGAGTGGTTTGGGTTTTTGTGGAATGTCAATTTCAAGGTTTTGGCTTAATTTAGTTCATGAGGTGGGATGGTTTGGATTTTTGGAAACTCATGAGGCTTGGATTTTTTTATTTTTTTTTGTATGGTCCAATTGACTCAAAGGAGGCATGGAACCATTTTTGTATGCTCTTGGTAAGAGGGATTTTGACTAAAAGCCACTTTTAGTGCCTAGGTGGTCAAACTTGGCTCATGTGGGCTAGCCCTGTTGGAAGTGGGTGGACCTCTTGGATAGGTTTCAAAAAATTTTCACCAACTAGAAGTGATGAACACCTGTCCAAAAGCCATCAAAACCCAATCCAGGATGCATGTCCTCAAACTCAATCATCATGATCAGCAAACAAACCTATCAAAAGGATAGAAACAGCACTAAACATGCAACCACGAAATTCCACAACATACAAGGAGTAGAAAATACCTATGGAGCTTGGTTGTGCTCTAATGGAGAACTTGATTCAAATCTTTGATGAAGAGCTCTTCTAAGATCAGAATCTCCAATGCCCAATTGTCTTCCATGCTATGACCCGCTTCAGATCTCTTTCCTCAAGAGAGATGGTGGAATCTCCAAGAGAAAGACTATCTAGAATCTCCAAGGAAACTAGAAGGGAACTAGAAGAGAGAGAGGGAAAGGAGAAGAAGTGCAACTCTTGCACAAGGGGATGATGGGCGTGAATCCCTAGGAGGAATTGTGCATGGACGTCCAAGGGTGCTCCCTTCTCTTCCTTTTATAGCTTTTCAACCTTCTCTCTTAGTGTATAATTAGAAGTCCAACTTCCATTACACTTAGTAACCCTTTGCTCTACTATTACCACTATTAGAAGTCTCACTTCAAATAGAAATAGTAGTTTTCCCTTTTGAGTTCAAATAGAATTAGTAAAGATCCAATCTTGGGCTAGCGTGGGGACCACTAGGGATTCCATAGAAAGCTGGCTCCAACTGCGATACCGCGACCCCACATCTCATGTGCAATCCGGGCCCACAGTTAATTGAAAATAACTCCACTACATAAATGGAATTGAACTCCAGTCTTAGGCATAAATTACATGAAGACCATAAACTTCCCTATCACTACAAGTGGGCCCCTCTATCATTATCCATGGATCAATTGGACAGACTGTCCCACCTATTTTGACCCATATCTTATTATCCTTGAGACCCAATTAATTATAGTAATTATTAGTACCATCCAATTAACTCTTAATTGAGATGGGTGTACACTTACCAATGATAAATCCATTAATTGGCACAAGGGGATAATAGAGACAGATTCCATCTTGACCATTAAATGTTCTCACAGTCCTACTACCACATACCCAAGACACCGAGGTGTTGACCTACAGTTGGCCTCACTCATTGGTGACTCAAAGCAAATGAATAGATAGAAACTTGAGTTCATAAATGTCTCAGGGTTGAGAGCCTATTGCTAGGGAATTATGAGAGCAGACCTTAAAGTAAAGACAGTATTCTTAAGGTGCTTCTCATGGTCCTTCAATACATCCAATGTACCAGCACTATGATCCAGAATCTTACATTCTGATGATCGAGACAAATCACACTATCTCATAGTAATCAAAGTACTGCAACCTTGTCACATGAGATGTCCAATTTCATCACTGGTTGTGAAGATATTCAAGTATAAGATTTGCTATACATGTCTCCCGTATGTGGATCTCATCCATACACATGTATTTCATCTAGTATACTTATGAACTCCGGTTCATCTCATGAACCATCATGTCATTCGTATTGGTTATGTGCATTTAAATAATAAACACCATTCATCTCATGAAATGATAACATGAATATATTGATAAATAAAGAAATTAATCAATTTATTACATCAATCTTAATGGATTGAGACCATAAAACTAACAAGCCCATAGGACCTTAAGCTTTAAAGATGGCTCAGATCTCATGTGGTGTCATTTTTGTAAAGAATATCTAAAAATATCTCTTTTGGGTAGAGAATATCTAAAAATATTCTTACTTGGAGAGAATCTCTCAAGTTTCCTTGATTTTGGGAGAGATTTTCTCAAAGCATCTTTCTTTGGGAGAAAGTTTCTCATAATCCCTCTCTTTTTGGAGGGAATTTCTCAAAAGATCTCCTCATTGGGAAAGAATATCCCATGATCCCTTTCTTTTAGGAAGTTTGCTAATTTTTAGCACTTACCTCCTTTCTTTTCTCCTCCTTTCTTCTTTTGGTTTGCTCCCTTCTATAAAAGCAAGGGGAGGTTGGATCTCTTGCTCCTATTGCCTTCTTTTTGCAAAAGTCTTCAAGAGTGCTCCAAGATCAAGAATTCTTCTTCTTCTCCAAGGATCTTCTAGTTCTTTCTTCTTCTTCTCCATCAATGGCTTCAAGTAAGTTTTTTCTTCTTTAAGAAACCCCATGTAGAAATAGAAAAAGGTTTTCATTCTTTTCTTTTCCCCCTTTTTTTTTCTATCTTTTTCTTTCACCTGTTTTCTGTTTCTTTCACACGTTTTTTCTTTCCTTTTGTTTTTTCTTTCTTTCCTTCTTTTTTTTTCTTTTCAACGTGTTTTCTTTCTTCTTTTTTTCACACGTTTTTTTCTTTCTTTCTCTCTGTTTTTTTTTTCTTTCTCTCTTTCTTTTTTTTTTTTTTCTTTCACGGTTTTCTCTCTGTTTTTTTTTTTTTTTTTTTACCGTGTGTTATTCTTTCTTTTTTTTTTCTTTTTTTCTTTTTTTTTTACTGTACGGACAAGACCGTACGGTCATGGCTGTACGGCCATGTGGCATGTGGGCGATTTTTTTTTCTCTTTTTTTTTTGTTTGAAAAAGAAACTTTTTTCTTCTCTTCTTTCTTTTTTTTTTTCCGGATTTTAAGAAGCACATGCATGGCAACTTTCCTTCTATGCATTTTTTTTTAGAAAATGAAATTGGAAGTATAGTGCACACCTGGAAATCTTTTCGCAAGTCTTGGGATTTGGAGCTCGCAGCAATGTTGAGCCGTTTCTTGGTCTTGCGAGGATTTTCTAAGGAGCTTTGCAAGTTTTGGATTATGGAGCTCGTAGCAATGTTGAGCCCTTTTCCAGTCTTGCGGATATTTGAGAAGATTTGGTTTGATCTCGCAGCAATGTTTGAGTTCAAACCTTCTTCGAGAATTTTCCATTGATTATGAGCTTGCAGCGATGTTGAGCCCATCTTCAAGCTCCTATTTCTTTCGGGGTGTTTTCCTTTTCTTCGAAATTGCCCCGGAACCATG
This sequence comes from Persea americana, assembly GCA_029852735.1. NCBI lineage: Eukaryota > Viridiplantae > Streptophyta > Magnoliopsida > Laurales > Lauraceae > Persea > Persea americana. The sequence continues at coordinate 22,257,612 of CM056817.1, forward strand.
CCAAAATTTCGTTAGAATTTTTTTAGCAAAACTCTGTCATTTTGATGATTGATTTTCTCTCTTTCCATCCTTTGCAGGTAGTTACTCCAGAACGAACAAGGGTAAGGAGCCCGTTACTGATGCGCCTCGCTATTCTACCAGATCCTCTAATGTGGCCGTACAACAAGCCTGGGAAGAGGTCCAGTATGTTGAAAGAAACTTGGAAGAGTGCGACTCGCTCAACCGAGATGAGATGAGGCAACGTTTGGTTGTCCTCCAAGATGAGGAGTATTATAAAATCATGGTAAGCAACCATCCTTGGGTCACGGACGATCAAAGCATTTTGCCCAAGCCTACCTTCTTCTTTGGTGATGCCGTGCCCGACGATTCAACATACCAAAGGAGATGTTTTCAGTTTTCTTTCACAGTTGGTGGTGAGAAGAGAACTGTTTCTACCCGGTCGACCATCGATCGGACTATCCCGATCATGAGCCTTTCCTCCACATGCTCGAAGTGGGAAGATCCTCCAAGCTGGGTGAAGAGGACAAGCGTGATCCAGACCAGGGTTTTTGTTGGTCGCCCTTTTGGTTTTGCAGAAAAGTCACCTGCCCGTATGGACATTTTGATGCCGGCCAGTGGCTACCAAGGTTTAGACCATCCTTCGGTCGATTTGAGACCGGTGGGCCTTGGCATTTTCAAGGGCGATGGCAGCAATTGGGTGAAACCTTTTCGACTTCATGGCCATTTTAATGTTGACTCGAGTTGGGAGTTGTGGACTGATCACATCCTGCAGGTGGACGGTGCCTTTCTAAAGGAGGCCATGATTTTTTACGCGGTTCGCGCTTTTCGGCAAACCGTGGTTTTCTCTGATGAGGCCTTCATGGCCATGCTGGAGTCGTTCCTTCCACAAACCAACACCTTCGTTGTCACGAATGGTGAGATTGATTTTTCTTTAAAGGAACTGAGCGCCATCACTGGGCTGCCTATCCTCGGCAATCTCTATATGGAGTTTATGCCTATTGACAGCGTCCTTGAGGAGCAGTCTGAGGAGTTCCAGCTTTTGTACTTTCAACTCGTCGCCTTCTACGATTTTTTTAAGGAGAAGGAGGGCTCGAAAGTCCGGTGTAGCAGTTGGAGGAGTGGTAGCCTTTTGTCTTCCAATCTCTTTGACGGCGAGGAGTCTTCTGAGAGTACAACCCAGGAAGCCAAGGCTAAGAACCCAGATTCTAAGAAGATCTCCGCCATGCAAGAGAATTTGAAGGAATTCTTTGCAGACACAGATGCCATTCATTCTGACATTGCGCTGCGGAGAGATCTCGCTGTTTACCTCACTTATTGGCTGGGTGAGGCAGTTTTTGCTGGTGGAGATGGCACGCACATCAGGCCGCATTACATTTTTCGGGCTTATCAGATGGCGTTTGGAGAGCGGCTTGCTTTGGTGCCTGCTGTTTACTCCTATTTATGCACCGAACTGCAGGCTGCTGCTTTCCTGGTTCGGCTTGGGCTTCCCATGAATAGGGTATTTTCAGCCCATATTTTCTATTCGTGGTATGTATACCACTGTCCCAGTTTCTACCGATTTGGTACCGCTCAAGACGATGATCCTTTTATGATTTGGTTGGCTAGAGGGAAGCCTGTTTCCGAATCTCTCTTATCTACCCATTTGAGGATCCGACGATTATGGGACATCGAGATGGGGCAGTCTTCAGTGAAGCTTTCTCCGGGCTTGTGGAATAAGGCTTTTGATTTTGGTGTCTCCCGAGATTCCGCCAGGGCTGGGTCGAGGGGACACTATTCTTTGACAAATGCGGAGAGGAGTTAGCTTTTTAACATACGTGTCGGCACGATGGTGCACCGTAGACATCTTTTCGTCGACATCCAACCATATGTTCCCTCGTATTTTGCCATGCAGTTGGGCTTCTCCCAAGGCGTTGTTGGAGCGCCTTCGAGCAAGGTGAAGCATTTTGGAGGTCTGCAAGACGGGAGGAATGCATGGGCCTTTTATAGCGCGGCAGACACTACCGCCATGATTTCTTATCCTGAGTTGCCCACTTTCCGGACTGCTGGCTTCACGAAATGGTTCATGGAGAGCCTTTCAATGTACCGAGGACTTTCCAAGAAAGAGCTCGATGTAAAGCAATCTTCTGGGAAGGGCCTTCGGAAGTCAGATGGAGAAAAGCACAGAACAGGTTTTCTCGAGGACCAGGACGTCATCAGATCGGGAGCTGCACAAGAAATACCTGGTGAGGTCTTGGAACAGCTTGCCGAGGAGGAGGCTGAGGTCGCTACTTGGATATAGGACGAGCGAGCAAAGGCTTCCATGGAGTCTACCGACAAGACCAGACCATCTAGTGAGGACTCTCGCAAGAGGCCTGATTTCGATGGTGGGGCGGGTACTTCCAGCAATTTGTCCCATAGAAGCAAAAGGAGAAGAGGACAGCGCCGAAGTCAGAGACGGCACAAAAACTCTCCTGATCTGGAAATTCCTTCCACCATTGTTGAGGAGGCATCAAGGGATGATGATGAGCCTCCGGAAAAGAGGAGCCGAGAGGAAGAGACCATTGATGATGTATGCTTTTCCCTTTTCTCTTTCCATTTCTTTTATTTCATGAGAGCTTTTGTTTTGATCTACTGCTTTCTTTCTTTTGGCAGAAGATGATGGTTTGATGATGCCCGAGGTTCCGGCCGATGAGGCGGTGACGGATCCGGTTGCGGCATCTGAGGAAGAGCCCAGAGATTCTGAAGTAGATCCAAAATCTCCACCTGGTATGACTTATTTTTTTCTTTTTTTTCTTTGTTTTTCTTTACCGCCACTTGCTGACATATATTTTTTTGCCAGCTGACTTGCCGGGGGATTCAGACGACTTTGAACCATCCATGGACGCAACTTTTGACGATGCTTCGGATGAGTTCACGGAGGCAGAAAGCATTCCTCCGGTCGTTTGAAGAAGGTATATAGTAATAGTCTTGGAATTGAGTTTTGACAAGATCATAATCATACCTTTTTCATTTTTCATTGGCAGGTTGTGAGGCGACAGGAGAAGTTCCTCTATCCTTTTCAGAGTCAAAGTAGGGGGTGCCCGCGACTGATTCAGGAGTAGGGGCTTCTTCTACTAGTTTCAATGAGGAAGAGGCGAGTCCGCCTGCTGATATTCCTTCCCCAGCGGCTCCGATTGGAAAGAGCGTCTTGATTACTCTTCCAACGGTGCCTGACATGGGCAATCGACCAACGGAGCATGGCGAGTCTTCATCTGAGCCATCTCGTCAGTTTGAGAGGAAGGTGTTGAAGAGAGTCTTGAGCTCATGGGTCGAGACTCTCTCTTCTAGCCATTTGGAGGCTGGTTTCAGCATGGTTAAGCATGTGTAGGACATTCTTGTTGATAGCGAAGAAGTCGGTCTGGACATTACAGATGCCAAGGCTTTTGTTGATGAAGTCATCACTCTAGGCAACAAGTGGAATGAGACCAGAGCTTTCTAAATGATGACTTTTTCAACGAGATGTTTTTGAAGCCTTCCAGCGAGGTCAAATCTGAATTGAATGAGATCTCGTGAACTCGAAAGCAGCTCGTTCAGGAAAGGAACGTCACCGAGTTGGCTATTATTGAGCTGACACAGGACCAGCACCGTCTTGATAGGGAGGTCACTGAGGCTAGACAGCGCCTCGAGCTATTAGAAGAACAGGCCGCTGCCAAGTGGGCTGCTACTTTGAAGCTCGCGATAGAGGGATGACTCTCATTCGCCAAGTTGAGGAGGTCGAAAGCAATCTCCGGAGGAAGACTCAGGAATATGGACAATGGCAGATTCTCTGGGAAGAGCTTCCTCGTGCTGAAGATGGGTCACAACGGCATACTGCTTTTTATGGGAAAATCCTGAAGAAACGTGGCCTGGAAGCTTTGGAGGCTAAGGCCAAGAGTTTGCTTGAGGAGTTAAGCCTTTGGCTGAAGACCATGTTGGACTAGTCTCCTGACTTTTTAGTAAACTTTTCCCCTTTTGTTCTGGCACCTTCATGTATAAACATTTTCGGCACCTTTTTTTTTTTGTATCCCCTTATTTCACTTAAATTCACTTTTGATGAAAACATAAGCAAAAATTGAATGGGAATGGTTTGTTTGAAAATTTGATCAAAAGGTTATCATTTTGTGAAAATCTTTTGTCAAATGGTTGTTTTAGGCATGAAAGCCAGATTTTGTGGCAAAAAGCCGGGTTTTTTCATGGCTTCAAAGCCGAATTTTGGATGGCGTGAAAGCCGAATTTTGGTGGCATAGGAGCTAAAATTTTGTTTGTGGCATGGAAGACGGTTTTTGGCATGAGAGCCGATTTTTGTGGCGTAAAAGCCAAAATTTTGGTTTTGTGGCATGAGAGCCAGTTTTTGTGGCATGGGAGCCAATTTTTGGCATGAGAGCATATTTCTTTTTTTTTTGTTTGGCGTGAAAGCCAGATTTCGTGGCATGGAAGTCGATTTTTTTTTTTTTTTTTTAAATCAAGTTTTGTTTTGTTGGCATGGAAGCCGGATTTTTGATTTTTTGGCATGAAAGCCATGTTTTTCGCATGAAAGCCGGGTTTTGGCGTGAAGGCCAGGTTTTTTGGTTTTCAAAAACGCAAGTATCGACTAAAAGTCGGCTCGCTACTGAATGGTATTGCAAGTATCGATGGAATGTCGCTTCCTTGCTTATTCGGTTGCGAGTATCGATGGAATGTCGCCTCCTCGCGGATTTGGGTGCAAGTATCGACTGAATGTCACTTCCTTGTTTTTTTCTCAAAAAATTGGTTTTGTGGGTATCGATGGAATGTCGCCTCCCCACGATTTTTGAAATTTGAGGTTTTTTTTAACCTTTATTTTTGTTTTGAAATTTGGGTTGTGGATATCAACTGAAACGTTGTGTCTCCACGATTTTTTTGAAATTTTGCAAGTATTGACGAGGTGTCGCTTTCTTGCGATTCTGAGGTTTTGGAAGTATCAAATGGAGGTCGCATCCTTCCGATTTTTGGGTTTTGTGTGAGTATCAACTAAACGTCGCTTCCCCACGGTTTTTTGAAAAACCATTTTTTTGTTTAAAGACACGAAGGTCATAAATTTTGACTGAAAACCATTTTTGGCAGTAAATGTCAGGGTGGACTAGATGGAAATTCCTGAGTCCTGACTTTTGTTTCAAACCATGAATTTTTGGGTTCAAGGATCGAAAATTTTGGTTAAGTTAGGGAAGAGGCTCCTAAACTTGGATTTTGGGTTGTTGTTTTTTTTTTTAACAATGAGACATTGAATGTAAGCATTATTTTGAGGTTTTTTAGAAATTTCAACATAGGGATGAAAACTCTAAATGGGGTGGGTTCGACGAACAAGTACCTAGGAATAGGTTTTGTCCATGCAGGCATCGCTCTGACCCGTTGTAGGAAGTCTTCAAGGGTAGTACCGACTCAAAAACTTGCCATTGATGGGCAGCATACATCTATTACCCTCCATGTTTAGAAAAGCATATGCGCCATTGGAGGAAACTTTGTCAATGACGAAGGGTCCCTCCCATTTTGGTTCAAATTTGCCTTTGGATTTGTGGGCAAAAACCATTGGCCTTTTCACCGCAAGAACCAAGTCACCCTTTTTGTTGGTGCGTAGCCTGACCTTCTTGTCAAAAGATCCTGCCATGCGTGCTTGGTAAAGCTCGACGCTTTGTAGAGCTTCGAGCCGTCTTTCATCGAGATTATCCAATTCTTGGAGTCTCAATTTGACGTTGCTTTCTTACATCATTTCATTTTGTAAAGATACCCTTAAGAAAGGAATTTGTACCTCTAGGGGAACAACTGCTTCACATCCATAGACCAAAGAGAATGGTGTGCACTGGGTTGGTCCTCGAACTGTAGTCCGGTAGGCCTATAAAGCTTCAGGTAGTTTATCGCTCCAATCTCTTTTATGACTAGAGACCATTTTCTTGAGAATTTTGCAGAGTGTCTTGTTGAAGGCTTCTGCTAGTCCATTAGCTGCTGGGTTATACGGAGTCGAAGGACAAGTTTGGATTTTGTATTTTTCGCAGAACCTGTAGAATCTGTGATCCCGGAATTGTGGTCCGTTATCATGGACGAATCTTTTAGGTATGCCGAAGCGACAAATGATGTTGGTTCGCAAGAATTGAATAATTGATGAGGTCTTCATTCACTGAACGCAAATGCCTCTGACCACTTGGAGAAATAATCTGTAGAGGCGAAGATGAAGCGATGACCTTGGCTGGACGGGGGAGAGATAGGACCTATGATGTCTATACCCCAGGCTTCGAAGGGCCATGAGATCGCTGTAGGATGTAGCCATTCTGGAGGCATGTGTACATAATCTCCATGAATTTGGCATTGTTGGCGTTGGTTTAGCAAATTGCATTGCGTCAGCTACCATGATAGCCCAATAGTAACCTAACCTTTTTATCTGATCATAGAGATTAGGACCAGCCTGATGGGTGATGGACCTGTCTTTTTCTTTCTTGCCTTCCTCCGTCCCGAGTCCGCCGAGGTGCTGCGGGGCGAAGAGAAAAAAAAGAGCAAGCATCAACATTTTTCTTTTGTATGGGTATGCCAGATTTTCTATTCTACTTGGAATTTGAAGTGGTGATCCGGAGATTCACCTTCACAAGTAGAAAAGGAAATCAACTTTTTTCTAACTTTCCATTGCACATATATTTTAAAGAAAGAGACAAAAAATTTTAATGCCGTGAAAGGCGATTTTCATTTGTTTGCCGTGATAGGCGATTTTGTGCCGTAGAAGGCAGTTTACAAATCTCATCAAAATGTGAAGACAGGAAATGTGTTTTTTATGTCTCTTTAAAAAAATACACAATACAACAGAAAAGTAAGAAAAGGAATCTGACTTCTCAAGAGATCGTGGGGACTCGTTCAGATCGACGGTCGCGAGTCATATATGGGCTCCGCCATCGTCCTTCAGATGAGAACACTTGATGCTTTGATTCACTTGGCTTGGCTTGGACCTCAGATTTTTAGAGGACAAAGACCAAGGGAAGGTCTTATATCCAATAAAAAACCAAGTAGACGGGCTGAAAAGCCGCATCTAGGCCATGTTGGATAGAAAAAGAGAGGAGATCTTGGGGGGGGGGGGCGGCCCCCCAAGGGACTTCGATCACCTTGTAGAATTTGCAGCAGAGTTTCTTCAAAGTGAGAGAGCTTCTTTTTGCAGAGAATTCTTCAGGATAGTTTTCAGAAAATTTTTTAGGATCCTTCAGATGAGTTTTTCTTCCGGCTTCCAACAATTTTTTCGGACCCTTTCTCCGTGGAATGACCGCCTACTTATAGGCTTTTGGTGGCCATTAGGAGGGTTTTATGGGCATTAATGGTATTAATCCTCCATGATGGGAGGAGTTACAAGATTTAATTCTTTATATTGTAACTCCTTTTTCTTGGATTTTGATTGGCCGATGGAGAATAATGGGCATTTAATCTCCATGATGATGGGAGTTTCATGATTAATTACCATGATTAATCTCCATAATGATAGGAGTTGCATGCTTAATTGTCATGATTAATTGGACTTGTAACTCCCATTTCTTGGCTTCTGATTGGGTCGTTCAAAATAATGAGTTAATGACCCTAATAAATTGCCATAAAAGGGTCATTTAACTTCATTAATTGGCTGCCGAGTCGCTTGAAGAGTCGCGGGCCGCGCCGCGTCTTTTGGAATTCTTCTTGCGATGATCATCGATGGATCCGTACGTTGCTTGATGTCGGATGACGATGAAAATTCAGACATCGGTTGCCACTAATGGGCCGGCAACATCTGTCCATTCGATTTCTTGATCGGTCGGGCAGAAAGTGTGCTTTCTTGGTCGGCCAGTTGGCAGTTTCGGAGTGTCCGATGATGATCAAGTGATTTCGATGGCGGATCCGTGATGTTGACGAAGATCGACGGATATCATGCCTCAAAAATCAGATTTTAAGAAAATCACAGGGGCCAAACATCGCCAAACGCGAAAAAGAACGGAAAAACGACACTTTTGGCGGAAATCCGGCGACCCGTATTTCCAGGGTCGCCGGCGACCATGGGGCTGGCTACGTTGGGCCATGGTCGCCGGCGACCATGGGGCTGGCTACCTTGGGCCATGGTCGCCAGTGACCATGGGCCAAGGTCGCCCGCGACCTTGGACTTTGGTCCATTTTCCGGTCGCGTTCCGGTCGCCGTTTCTTGGTCGTTTCTCGGGCCTTTTCGCTTCTGTTTTCTCCTGTATTTTTCTTTGACATTTCTCCTCATTTATTGTCTTAATTCCTCTGAAGAAAACCTGTCTAAAGACTGTGCAAATCAGAGCACAAAGTTTCCTATTTTTTGGAAAAGCCGAAGACTCTGTAGCCGATTTTCCGCCAAGAGTTGAAATTGGGTCAAACGATGTCGGAATGACCTGAAATTTGAGGTGAAGCTTATTGGGCATTAGATAGGACCAACCATGGGCTTTTATTTGAGTTTTGAAGCCGTTTGGGGTCCTGTCGATGCTTGACTTGATTTCACCGTGCGGAAGATGTCGAGCTTTGATGTACGGTCATCCAATGTCCGATTGACCTGAAATTTGACGGGGAGCCTATTGGAGTCATTTTGAGATGATCCATTAGCTCCGATTTAGGTGCCATGGTCCCGGGGAGCTTCGCCGCCGGTAGGCTTGATTTTGCTTCGGAGCATCAAAACCTGGTCAAACGTTGTCGGAATGACCTGAAATTTGACATGCAGCCCTTTGGAAACATGCAGAAGCTACTCATGTGTTTTGTTTGATGAGTGGTGACATCAGAGGTTCTCGCCGCCGGGAGGCTTGATTTCGCCGTTTGAGAGCTGATGGAGGGTCAAACGGTGTCGGTTTGACTTGAAATTCGACATGGAGCCTTTTAGAGGTATTTTGAGACCATCCATAGGCTCTGATCGAAGATTTGATGTTTTTGACACTGTCGCCGTTGGGAGCTCCGGCTCAGCTGTTGGAGGGTTGAAGTTAGGCCACATAGTGTCGAAATGGCCCGAAACTTCATGTGTACCCTTCTTTTGGCTACTTTGAAAGATCTTGTAGTTTTTGTTTGGTTTTGTCAAGATCTGATGCTTGAAGCAGCTTTGCCTGTTTGTAGTAGGATGCGGCTCCATATAGCTTTTGATGTTGATGAGGCAAAGTGACATTTTTGGTGTCAGCAATGGGCTCCACGAAGACCATCATGAACTTCTTTTAGAGTTTCTTCCGCCTCTTGTTGTGACAAGCAGCGTAGAAGTACTCCATTGAAGGATTTTCTGTAAAGCATTTTGAAGGGAATATTCAAATGAAAATTTGGGTCTTGTCTTTGAATGCTTACCCGCTCTTTTGGATCTTCAGGTAGGATTCCGAACATAATGTAATCGTTGAACAGATCCTTCCAGTCGCCAATTGGAAGTTTAAGGATGGAAATCCGACTTCCAACCACTCGGTGGCATTCAGCGACTACTTGGTGTGTGTTGAGAGGAAGGAGAATCCTTCTTTGACACATTGTAATTTTCATGTTTTCCCCTTCTTGGATTGCCATAGATGCAGCAAGTCCAGCCAGGGCATCTGCACGGATGTTTTCACCTCTGCGGATGTGGGTGATGTGACAGACATCAAACTTTTGTCGACGTGACTGTGCCTTGTTGTATTAAGGTAATAGATCAGGCTTCCTGATTTCATATTTCTGTTTCATTTGGTTGACAATTAGTTGGGAGTCCCCAGATGCTTCCAGCATGGTGATACCGGATTCGAGGGCGAGTTCCAATCCTATGATCAGAGCTTGGTACTCAGCTGCATTGTTTGAACATGGTTCCAGTAGCGAAAATGCGTGTGGAATCATGTATTTGTCGGGGCTGACAAAGAGAATGCTGATTCTTGATATCGATTTTCCTTTTTCATTTGTCCTAGTTGCACCACCGAAGTACATGTTCCAGGAGGCATTTGGTGAGGAAGTCTCCACGTTGTAGACAAGTTCGTTTGGGAGATCATCCCTGAGTGGAGAATCCTTAGGCAGTGGATGCTCTGCTAGAAAGTCTGCCAGAGCTTGGCCTTTGATTGCTTTCTGTGGTACATACATAATATCAAATTGTGATAGAAGGATGGACCATTTTACCAGTTGGGCATTGAGAGAACCTGCTTTTGTGACAAGGACCTTTAAGAGATTGATCCTCGAAATCAGGTATACTGTGTTCGACAGCAAATAGTGACGTAGCTTTTGTACGCTGAACATCACTGCCAGGCATTCTTTTTCAACTGGAGAGTAGCGATGCTCCGCACCAAGCAACAGACGGCTGAGGTAGTATAAAGCAGCTTCCTTTCCTCCGTCATTTTCTTTTGCAAGTAGAGAGCCCAAAGAACAGTCGAGAGCTCTTGTGTACAAGATGAATGGTTTTCTGGTTGTGGAAGCAGCCAACACTAGAGGTTTGATCAAGTATGACTTGATGTCTTGAAATGCAGCTTCACATTTAGCATCCTAAACAAAGTCGACACCCTTTTTCATTAGGCGAGAAAATGGACGGCACTTCCCTGATAGGTTGGAAATGAACCGTCGGATGTTCGCCAACCTCCCTTGAAGCCCTTTCAGTTCTCTCAGGGTTCTTAGAGATGGCATTTCTAGGATAGCCTTGACTTTGATGGGATCAAGCTCTATTCCGACTTTCCGAACTATGAATCCGAGGAACTTACCCGATGAGACACCGAAGAAGCATTTGAGGGGATTCATTCGCAGTTTGTGTTTGCGAAGTCGGAGGAAGACTTCTCGAAGATCTACGAGATGGTCTTCTTTTTTTTTGCTTTTGACGGCGAGGTCATCAACATAACATTCGACCGTCTTGTGCTGCATATCTTAGAATATCTTCATCATAGCCCTCTGATATGTTGCATCGGCATTTTTCAGACCAAATGGAATGACAGTGTAGCAATACACGCCAAATGGGGTCTGAAATGATGTGTGCCTTTCATCTTCAGGATGCATCTTTATCTGGTTGTAGCCAGAGAAGCCATCCATGAAAGTCATTCGCTCAAACCCTAAGGTCTTGTCAATCATTTCCTCCGTTATGGGGAGAGGGAATTCATCTTTGGGGCATGCATTATTCAGGTCTCTATAGTCAATACAGACTCTGATTTGCCCATTTTTCTTTGTCACGGGGACGATGTTGGCCAACCATTCGGGATGTTGTTCCTCGCTGATGAAGCCAACATTTTTGAGTTTCTGAACTTCTTATTCAATTTTGTCCATCACATCAGGACAGAATCTTCTTTGGCCTTGTTTGACAGGCGTGATATTTTCTTGCAAGTTGAGTTTGTGAACTGCTATTTTGGGATCTAAGCCAGGCATTTCAGCGTAAGACCATGCAAAACAATCAACAAACTCACGAAGAAAAGAGACATACTCGAGTAACTCATCATCCTTTATATTCTTACTTATGAACACAGGACGTGGGTTATCAGGTGTTCCCAAATCTATCTTTTGAACAGAATCTTTTGTTGGAAGGTTTGAAGGTGGTTCCTCCACAACATTTTCGGGGGCTCCCAACTCGACAAAACCTTCTGGATTTCCAAGGGCATTTTCAGACCATGGCTCCGCTTCTGTCCATAAATCTTCTTGATCGGTACTCTTCTCAAGACTTGCTATAAGATGATCCCAATCACCTACTGAAACTGGGTCAAAGTAAGGCACTTCTTTTGGAGACGATGGCTCCTCTGAATCAGAGAACCGTGCGTCTGTATCATCGGACAATTCCTCTTCATCATCAGAGAAATCGTACCAATTTGATGAGATTCCTGGGTCCTTGTCGGGTAACTCTTCAAAGAGATATCTAGGGAGATCGATGTCTTCATCGACACGAGAGGTTGAGGCCTGGTCGGCAAGACGACTTTGCAGCCTTTGTGTCAATTGTCTCATCGAAGTGTTAGGATTATACCCCAACCCGTATGAAGACTTGTTTATGCGACGGTGGAGTTTGCAATCTTCCAGCTGACTTTTGGTCAGGGTGGGTTCCAATGGTATAAGAATACCACAGCCACCTCCCAAACCAATTGGATTTTGAGCGTCATAGCCCATTTTCTTCATGATAGCTTGTGTCATTGGACTATACAAGGATAGTTGAGGCATACCTTCATTTTGGAAAGGTTCAAGCGAAGAATTTGATGAAGAAGCGTCCGATCTATGGAAGAAGATTGGTTTCTCTTCTGTTGTTGTTGCCGGAACGATGAAGGTAGCAAACGCAAGATTTTCAACGTCAGCAGGAGTCTCCAATGGAGTGAGGGTAGGCTGAAGTTGCGGAGTATCAGCTTGGCTTGACGATGCATCATCTTCTGTCTCTGAATCTGAATCCGTGTCTTGTATGATAGAAACGAAGGAAACAACGAACTTGCCCCCAGTCTTTTGCTTTGTCTTCGTTGCTTTGGTATTGATTACCAAAGGTTTGGAAGATTTGAAGGAGACAGCGAAGGGAGACGGATTGCTCTCTTCGGGTTTCCCGGAAGGTTTGTTTTCTTCCAATGATTGCTGAGGAGCCTTGCCTTTATATTTTTGGAGATTGCCGGCAAAGGATGTTATTTTCTCCTCCTTTTCTTCTTTTTCATCCTTGTACATCTGAGAGTATGCAAAATGAATTTATTTTCCTTTAAAGGGCTTTTGTCTGCAAATACTCGATGTATCAAGCCGTTGTCGCCAACAAACTTGATGCACTGATGTAGAGTTGAAGGAACGACACCGTTCTCGTGTATCCAAGGGCGTCCGAGAAGGATGTTTTAGCATGAAGGGGTTTTTTTTGCATACACGGTGACCTCAGAGATAAGATCTCCGATTTGCAACCTGAACCTGATTTTGCCAATGGGCCTTTGAGCACTCCCATCGTATCCAAAGATGGACACAGATGTGTAGCTCAGTTTGCTAGGTGGGATACCCAGCTCTTCGAGTGCCGAAGTAGAGATGAGGTCGAGTGCAGAACCTGGGTCGATCTAGACTCTGTGTATCGGCATCTCCATGATGTACCCTGTGAAGTACAAGGTTCGGTTGTGCTTTGTCTCACCTAGCAGGAGGTCTTCCTTATTGAAGGCGATGGTAGCACTTACGGCTTTTTGGACCGAGAGGCATTCCATGCAAGGTCCTCCAGCTTCTTTCTTTTCTCCCTTTGAAGAGGTTTTTGATTTTTTGACCCTATAGTCCATTTCAATTTGTAGGACTTGTGGGGCATGTTTGTCAACATCCATATTCAGCCTTTGCAGTTCTGAAATGAGACTATCACGAGTTTGTGGTGACATTCGTAACAAGTCTAGGATGTGCAGTCGTGTAGGTATGTGTTTGAAGTGCTCGATCAATTCATACTTGAAAGCCTCCTTGGGGCCTGCATTTTAAATATCATTGCCGCTTGGGGCATTTACAGCTTGTTTTCCCAAAGGATTTACATAAGAAGAAGAAGAAGGTTAGTTGTAGTTTTTGTGATAATCTCGGCCAGAGGGGGTACCTTTCCCAACTTCAAAAGCTTCTAGAAGTGGCTCTTCATTCGGAAGACCTCCTTCGGGCTTAAGGGGTTGATCCTCCCTATTTGCTGAAAACGCTTTTGCAGCAGCATTGCCGTCTTTAGTTATTGCGTTGCATGGAGCATTTTCCGGGAACAAGTCCTGAATAGCTTCCAACAACTACTCTTCTTTGTCCAGTATTTCATCGGTCCAGACATCTCCTATGAGGTTGGATATCTGAGACCAATTGACTGGATTTTCTTTGAAGACTCCATCAGCCAGAGCTTCTTCATGGTGAACAGTAGGAAGAGGCCTGAATTTCGATGTCACCATTTCAAGAGACGAAGGCTGAGAAGATGCTATCTCAGTGGAAGTCACCCGAGAATATGTAGCTCCAGAAGATATGCTGCCGGATGCATTTTGAGAGTCCGTGGCCTCAGCAGATGAAGCTTTAGAGGCACTATCATCTTGAACTCGCACATTGCAGGCAACTTCTATAGAAGATGCCTCCACAATGGGCTGTTGGGAATCAGACTCATCCTCCGATGTAAGAGGATCATCAATCCAACAACTTTCTTCATTTTCCGGAGTCACTGGAGAAGATGCATGTAGATTCTCCGAGACTTCCGGTTCTGGATTTTGATGAAGCTGATTGATGCGATCCTGCTCTTGCTCTATGGCTAGACGCTGTAAGATCCTTGCATATTCTTCAAGATCGGGCATAGGAGCCAAATCTTCTTCTTCATCTACCCCTTGTGGTTCGACCTGGTTGGGATCCACTAGAGCATTTGTTTGCACTGGGTTGGCAACACTTTCTTGAACAGCCTCTTGGTCTTCATCATCATCAGACCAGGATCCTTGTGGCTGGAAGGGGTTATACCAGATTACTGGCATAAGGTGGGATTCCGGGATCCATTCTTCATCAGAGAGATATTCTCCGGTTTCAAGGGATTCTTCCCACTCATCGGTGTCACTAGCAGTGTCACTGGACTCGTATCCATTCATGGAGAATCCCACTACCGAGTTGCAAGAGTATGATGCCCCCTGCGTAGTCTCATCTCTGAGTCGTGGTGGCATGAAATCACCAAGGGTGAATTTTCTTGCCACTCTTGAGGCCTTGGGAAGAGACTCCTCTGTTGCCCCCAGTGAAGCGGTAAAGGAGGTTTCTGCCTTTTCAGGGACCTCTTGCTTTGTTTGAGCCTTCTCCTGTTGTTTGAGCTTACGAAGTTGCCTCTTGACTTGCCTTCTCTGTTGAGCGGTCGGCTTTGTTTTGACGATCTCCCAATTTTCATCTTCTAGGAGATCGGGATGTACCCATATGGGGTATCCATCTGGTGTTGGGTAAGGCACTAGCTCTTAGGACGTCTGGGTCATTTTTATCACCTTGAAGGAAGTACTCACTTTTTCCTTTGGTGATTTGGATGTTTGTCCATATGACACCATGTTAAAGGAGGTAGACCCATACTTTTTGTCAAAGGTAATGACTCCGTTTTTTCCACATCTCGTTGATCTTCTCTCTCACAACGAAACATTGGTTGAGAGGATGCGAGACCATTTGGTGGTATGGACAATATCGAGGATCATTGGTTTTGCCAACATCTCCTGGTCTTTTGGGGTCAGGCAAGGTGAGTTTCCCATTTGCCAAGAGAGTCCCAAATATTTCTTCAACATCTTCATCGAACGGGTATTTCTTCTCTACTCGTTCTTTGAAGGCATTTGAGAGTTCATGTCACTTACCTGCCGTTTTGTTTTCAGCTTTCTTTGGCAGCTGAGGAGCTGACTTGGTTTGCACATTGAGGACCTCCTTTTTCTTTGGCTTGGAGGTCGGAATGGCGGTCGGCTCCTTCTTTGATGACTTCTGACCGTTGAGGTCTTTGATCACCGTTTCAGCCTCCATAGACACTTCTAGGAGATCTCCCAGATTCTTTGATTTGTTGCCGATGATCATGGAGCGGATCCTTGCTCTCATGTTGTTTCGGCAGATGTCGACCAGTGACTCTTGTGGCAGCACATCTGAGCATTTGTATGCCATTGCTTTCCACTTGTGAATGAAGTCGTATGTCGACTCATTCTCTCCTTGTTTAAGGCTGTAGAGTTGAGCCACAGTAACAGGATGATCCTCACCTTTGAAGTGGGTCAGGAAGAGTGTCTCTAGCATGGTCCAGTTTTGAATGGAGTCCTCTGGCAGAGTGGAGTACCAATCAAAGGCCGTACCTTTAGGGTACTTGCAAAGAGACGGATCTTGAGAGCATCTTGATCCGCAATAGTTCCCGTTAGAATCTTGAAGTGGATGACATGCTGTCTAGTTGAACCTTTTCCCGTATATGTTTGGAGAATAGGTTGTTTGAACTTTGGAGGGAACGGAACCGAGCCCATCGATAAGGGATATGATGGCTTGATCCCATGCTCCTTCAGTGTATCCTTTTCTTTTGCTTTGGCGAGGATATTGTCAACGTCCTTTTTAGTAAGGGCGCATGACTCATCTTCTCCAGCGTTTGCCTCATCTTGTGGAGGAACCTCATCGTTGTTTGGTGGACGTTGGAGAGTGAGAAGGAGATTTTCCATCAGAATCTCTATTCTCTGCTATCCTTGCTCTAGCTGTTGAATGCGTAGAGCCATGTTATCGTCCGGTGGAGGTTGCTCAAAGTTTGTGACTAGGACATTCACTCTTCGTGAGTCGAAAGAGGATACTGTCCTAGTGACTGAGCTGGAGCTCATTCTTCTAGATGAAGAGCCCGAGAAATGATCACTTCGATGTCCTTGGCTTTAAGGAGTGGGAGAGTGATCCTGATACCTTCTCGTCCGGGAGACGCTACGAGTCACCGGTCGTCTGACATGTATTTTTGTTGCTGATTTCTGCCGTCTTTTGGTTTTGCCAACCATGTGGACAGCAGCAACTTGGTCGGGTCTTACTTTTTCGCCCCATGTGGCCCCCTAAGGGACTTCGATCACCTTGTAGTGTTTGTAGCAGAGTTTCTTCAAGGCAGGAGAGCTTCTTTGTGCAGAGAATTCTTCATTTTCAGGACTCCTTCCCTTTGGAATGACCGCCTATTTATAGACTTTTGGTGGCCATTAGGAAGGTTTATGGGCATTAATGGCATAAATGCTTCATGATGGGAGGAGTTACAAGATTTAATTTCATAATTTTGCAACTCCTTTTTCTTAGATTCTGATTGGCCGATGGAGAATAATGGGAATTTAATCTCCATGATTATGGGAGTTTCATGATTAATTACTATGATTAATCTCCATAATGATAGGAGTTACATGGTTAATTGTCATGATCAATTGGACTTGTAACTCCCATTTGCTTGCTTCTGATTGGACCGTCCAAAATAACGAGTTAATGACCGTAATAAGTTGTCATAAAAAGGACATTTAACTTCATTAATTGGTCGCCGAGTCGCTTGAAGAGTCGCGGGCCGCGTCTCGTCTTTTAGAATTCTTCTTGCGATGATCATCAATGGATCTGCATGTTATTTGATGTCGGATGACGATGCAAATTCAGACATTGGTTGATACCAATGGGCTGGCAACATCTATCCAGACAATTTTATGATCGGTCGGGCAGAAAGTGTGCTTTTTTGTTCTGCCGGTTGGCGATTTTGGAGTGTCCAATGATGATCGAATGATTTTGATGGCGGATAAAAGATGTTGACGAAGATCGACGGATATCATACCTCAAAAATCAGAATTTGAGAAAATCACAAGGGCCAAACGTCGCGAAACGCGAAAAGAAACAGAAAATCGGTCGTTCCGGCGGAAATCCGACAACACGGATTTCCAAGGTCGCCGGCGACCCTAGGCCATGGTCGCCGGCGACCCTAGGCCATGGTCACCGGCGACCATGGGGTTTTTCCCCTTTTTCGGTCGCCGTTTCTTCGCCCTTTTTCGAGCTTTTTTGCTTCTTTTTTTCTCCTGTATTTTTCTTGAAGTTTCTCCTCATTTATTGGCTCAATTCCTCTAAAGAAAACCTGTCGAGAAGTCATGCAAATCAGAGCACAAAGTTTCCTATTTTTGGAAAAGCCGAAGACTTTGTAGCCGAATTTCCGCCAAGAGTTGAAACTAGGTCAAACGATGTCGAATTGACCTGAAATTTGAGGTGAAGCTTCCTGAGCATTAGATATGACCAACCATGGGCTTTTATTTGATTTTTGAAGCCGTTTGGGGTCCCGTCAATGCTAGACTTGATTTCTCTGTGCGGAAGATGTCGAGCTTCGATGTACGGTCATCCGATGTCCGATTGACCTGAAATTTGACAGGGAGCCTATTGGAGTCATTTTGAGATGATCCATTAGCTCCGATTTGGATGCCATGGTCCCGGGGAGCTTCGTCGCCGGTAGGCTTGATTTTGCTTCGGAGCGTCAAAGCCGGGTCAAATGTTGTTGGAATGACTTGAAATTTGACGTGCAGCCGTTTGGAAGCATGTAGAAGCTACTCATGTGCTTTGTTTGATTAGTGGCGGCATCGGAGGTTCTCGCCGCTGAGAGGCTTGATTTCGCCTTTCGAGAGTTGATGGAGGGTCAAACGGTGTCGGTTTGACTTGAAATTTGGCGTGGAGCCTTCTGGAGGTATTTTGAGACCATCCATAGGCTCTGATAAAAAATTTGATGTCTTCGACACTGTCGCAACTGGGAGCTCCTGCTTAGTTGTTGGAGGATTGAAGTTAGGCCAAATGGTGTCAAAATGGCCTGAAACTTCATGTGTACCCTTCTTTTGGCCATTTTGAAGGATCTTGTAGTTTTTGTTTGATTCTGACAAGATCTGATGCTTGAAGCAGCTTTGCCTGTTTGTAGTAGGATACGGCTCCATGTAACTTTTGATGTTGAGGAGGCAAAGTGACATTTTTGGTGTCAACAGGTGACCCAGATCCCTATGGTTGTCGGCGACCATGGGTGCATGGTTGCCGGCGACCATGGGGCCAGCGACCACGGGCCATGGTCGCCGGCGACCATGGTGCTTTTGTCCCCTTTCGGTCGCCGTTTGGTCACCATTTTTCTGTCTTTTTCGCTTCTTTTTTCTCCTATATTTTTCTTGACATCTTTGCTCACTTATTGACTTGATTTTCCTGAGGAAAACCTGACGAGAAGCCACGTAAATCAGAACACAAAGTTTCCTATTATTTTGAAAACCCGAAGACTTTGCAGCCGATTTTCCGTCTGGAGTCGAACTTGGGTCAAATGATGTTGGAATGACCTGGAATTTGAGGTGAAGCTTCCTGAGCAATAGATAGGACCAACCACGGGCTTTTATTTGAGTTTTGAAGTCGTTTGGGGTCCCATCGATAATAGACTTGATTTCACCAAGTGGAAGATGTCGAGCTTTAATGTACGGTTAACCGATGTCCGATTGACCTGAAATTTGACAGGGAGCCTATTGGAGTCATTTTGAGATGATCCATTAGCTCCGATTTGGATGCCATGGTCCCGCGTAGCTCGCCCGCCGGTAGGCTTGATTTTGTTTCCAAGCGTCAAAGCCGGGTCAAACATCGTCGGAATGACCTGAAATGTGACTTACAGCCCTTTGAAAACATGTAGAAGCTACCCGTGTACTTTGTTTGATGAGTGGAGGCATCGGTAGTTCTCACAGCCAAAAAGCTCGATTTTGTCACGACCCCGGACCGAGGTCCCCGAGCCCAGGCCCGCGACGTGTTGGTGATGCTGTGTCCAGTCAACCAACTACGATTAACCC
Organism: Persea americana; assembly: GCA_029852735.1. Lineage (NCBI taxonomy): Eukaryota > Viridiplantae > Streptophyta > Magnoliopsida > Laurales > Lauraceae > Persea > Persea americana. The sequence goes on from CM056817.1 coordinate 22,276,724, forward strand.
ACAGGTTTCCGCGGTGAGGATTCCCAAAACAAACTCGGAGTTTTATCTCACACAAACAATGGTTTGCGGAAGCGTGCAAGTAAATCTTATCCATACAATATCTGTCATAACCTCCACTTATATAAATCAATTTATCATCAAGATAATTAATCAAAGGAGGAAACATAAGCATGGCATTATCATAAGTTAACTTTTAAGTTTCAAAGAATGAAAGTAAGTTAAGTTAAGTTTACATATCCCCAAAGTATCAAATGGGCCAACAAAGGCCATACATCCCAAAATAACAAAACAAAATATTTCCATCCATGTGTCGTACTCAAGACCCCGCCCGACGTCTAGAGGACGTCGTCGGGTTGCCACTCTCGGGTTGGGGGTGGCTCAAAAGCCTCCTCCTGGTGCTCCTCCTCATGGGCAACGGCGCCTGCATCCAAAACACCAAAGCAAGAGGGTCAGACACGACAGTCTGGCAGGTGATGAATTTAGAAATAATACAGTTCAATTGAAATCTGAAATAACAATGCTTAAAACATGGCATGAGCTCTGTACAAAACATATTTAAAGTTCTAAGCAAGACTGGCATGATTTCAAGAAAACATCATGATTCATTAGTCCACATTGAGCTCATCATTTCTCTGTCATACTTAATGACAAAAGCAAGCAAAACGAGACAAAACGAAACGAAACGAAACGAAAGCCCGAGTCACACAAGGTGAGCAGGAAAACCGGCCACGAAACCGAACAAAACAAGAATGTATACAATTACACGACTAATCTGCAGATTGTCCTTATGTCTAAGGACCCCCTAACTAGTGGATCAGACTGAGAGGGCAGTCCAAGCTCAGCGGTATTCAATGATATTCATGTATGCACAAAACATGTCGATACTTTGTACCAAACTTATCGAAAACAGTGGAAAACACTTATCAAAACAATGTAAAGCGAAGCTAAGCAAGAGTAGATTTTAAAGTGTCCCCCAACAAGGTTCTTGAACAATTCAAACAAAACTTATACTTGTAAAACAAAGCAAGTGCTAAAACAAAATTCGACGTATCAAATCATGATCCCAAGCGAAACTTGTCAAGCATATGACATGACCTTTCATTTAGTTTTCATGTGGTTCAGACCCAAATGTCTTAATGAAAGAAAGATTGGTGTTTCAGAAGGTAAAAGGACATTTCGAGCCTCAAGCACACAAACTCCAGCTTGAAAGTTCCTAATCATATTCAAGTCTCCAATCCCAAGAAAATCCTACAAACAAATCTACATTTGAAAACTCGATCAGCTCTCGGTTACCTGTCGGCTAACCCAATAGGTGGGTGTCGGTTAACCGACAACTGACTGACGGTTGACCGTCAGATTTCCTGACAGAAAATCACCATTCTGGAAATGGAACTGAACTTCCCTCGGTTGTCTATCGGTCGACCGAAGTTGAGCACTTCGGTTGGCCAACAGCTGACCGACTATTCCCTGTCACAAAACACGCTTCTGGAAGTGGAACAGAACTGAACTCGGTTGGCTGTCGGTTAGCCAACAGCTGACCGACGGAGCTCGGCAGCCTAGTTCAAGTCAGAATTTCAGTTCCTCTTCCTACACACTTCTTCCCATTCCACTTCCATTCCATCTTGGTCAAATCTCTGCACATCCCCTGAGCCTCCATGCTCTCCTAGGGGCCATTTCCATTCAATTCCAACAACCAATACATCTATTCATTTCACAACACATTCCACCATTCTTTCATCTATTTATAAAACATTTAAACAAGATAAAATCACTTGGATTGAATGAAAACCTTCAAAATAAAACTACTAGCATATGCATTTCAACTAACACAAATTTTCCAACCATATCACATAACTGAAACATCATATTGTGCAACTAAAATAAATGCATGAACCAAAACATTGAAGATAAAATGTTCAAACATGGCATGCATCAAGAAGAGCTAAGTTGATCACTTGCCTTCGCCAATAGCTAAGCTCAAAAATCTCTCAAGATTCCTACCAATGGAAGCCACGAAATCTACAAGAAATCTCAAGAAATCTCAAGAAAACATTCCAAAAATCATCATTTTGGGCAACCAAAACCCCCATTTCGAAAATGGGTTTACATGTTAGAGAAAAGGTCTCCTAAGGAGCTCAAAAGACTAAAATGAAAGGAAGAAGAAGATCCCTAACCTAGAGCTTTTCAAACAAGGAGCAAAGGCGAAAATGGTGGTTTCCTCCGGCAAGAAACTCCGAGAAAATGGTACTAATTGAAAGCTTAGGTTGAGAGGAAGAAGATGGTGGTCTCAGATTTTGATTTGGAGATCTAAAAGTGAGGCATGCAAGAGAGGAAGTGAAGAAGAAGAAAAGATTTTCTTCTCAGCTGGGTCAAGAGAATGGTTGCAGGAATGAGGTTCTAAACGTGCGTGTGAATGAGGGAGAAGACATAACCCATTTAAGTCAATGGGTCCTTGTGGGCCCGACTAAGTGCAAAACTTGCGCCATTTAAAACGCCGACTTACGGGTCTCGGATGAAAACGACAAAGAAGAAAAAATCGATCATCGAAAGATTTAGTTTCCAAAAAGTACAATTTTGGCATAGTTTTGAGATTTTAAAATTTGGGTCCAGATTTGGTGTGAAAAGACTGAATTACCCTTTTGGGCCAAAACTTGGGTTTTTGGGCCCCAAACACAGACAGGCTGAATACAAAAGTTGAACAATAAAATAAAACCATTCAAAATAGATCATAATCAGGAAACAAATCGAGAAAACTAGAACTTCCTCCCAAGCTTACACGTACACTTAAGGCACCCTTGAGTGTGACTGAAAAGCATAAAACGCTCTAAAAATTTTCCAAAGCTAAAACTAGACTAAATCAAACCAATTTCTAACCCACGGATACTAAACCGACATAATAACTAAACACGTACTTAATTAACACTAATCGCGCTAATCCTAGGTTGAGGTTTGACATCCTCCACCCCTTAGGTTATTTGGTCCTCCAAATAAAAACAATTATACCTCGGGCAACAAGTGCGGGTACTTTCTCTGGACCTGATCTTTTAATTCCCATGTCGATTCTTCTGGCTCATGATTTTACCACTGTACCTTGACCCAATGGATGGTCCGGTTTCTCAATTCTTGCTCTTTGGTGTCCACAACTCTAACCGGCTTCTCCACATACGACGCATCTTCTCGAATTTCCAGTGGTTCATGTTGCAACACGTGTGAAGGGTTTGGGACGTGTTTCTTCAACATAGAGACGTGAAAAACATTATGCACCCCAAAGAGTTTCGGCGGTAACGCAAGTCTATAAGCAACGTCTCCAATCTTGCTCAGAATCTGTCGAGCCCCCGAACCCGGATCCCTACAGCGGTCCGACCTCGGGGACGCGAATTGGGAAGTAAGTGATAAATATATTTCTCCCGGGGATCCGCATGTGTGAGGAAGGCAAAATTTCCAAACACATCAATAACAATTCGCGGAAGCTTACATGGCATTGCGACCCGGAGCCCGTGGCCATCGGATTCGGTGTCGCACTCAACTCGTCAGCAAAATGCTGTCATAGCATAATCATACTCAGACTGGAACAAAACATAATACCAAAATATACAAAGCTGGCAGTGACAGTCTTATCAATACTCAAGCATATTCAAGTTATAATTTAATAAGTGCATTAATTATAATCCCAAAAGAAAAGGCTAACAAAAGCCTTACAAAATAAAAAGCTAAGAACAAATACTACCCGGTGTATAATGTATCTCCAGAGTCAAGCACGACATCTGTATGACATCACTGAAACAACAACCTGCAAAACTCGTGGCTCTACAGCCATCTGCACACGTACTAGCTTAAGACGAGAACCTGCTACCGAAGGCACCAAACAAACAAGGTCAGACACGATGGTCTGGCAGGTGATCAATTTAAGCATGAGTATGAATCATTTAAAATTTATAAGAAACCATATACTGAATTTAAAACTGTTTACAAATCTTGAAATGATGCTTGAACGATATACACTTCAAGAAAACAAAAGTCCACGAACGAGATATGAGGCAAAAGTAGCATGAGTACATGTGGTCTAGCGTTTAAAACCATTTAATAAATTTTCAAATAGTACATGAACAAAATGCAAGACAAAGCTAGCATGATTACGAGAAAACATCATGATTCATAAATCCACATTGAGCTCATCCTTTCTCCGTCATACATGATGACAAGAGCTAGCAAAGACAAAGCAAGACAGGCAAAACGAAACGAAAGCCCGAGCCACACAAGGTGGGCGGGAAAAACGGCCGCGGAACCGGAACAAAACAAAAATGTGTATAAATACACGACTTATCTGCAGATAGTCCTTATGTTTAAGGACCCCCTAACAAGTGGATTAGACTGAGAGGGCAGTCCAAGCTCAGTGGTATTCAACGAAATTCATGAATGCACAAAACTAATGGAGACTCGCCGTTTGAGGCCCGTGGTTGACACGCTACGCCCCGTGGTTAAGGGTGCCGCCCGGACCAAGTTCTCATATTTGAATGCTCAAAACTAATGGAGACTCGCCGTTTGAGGCCCGTGGTTGACACGCTACGCCCCGTGGTTAAGGGTGCCGCCCGGACCAAGTTCTCACATTTCCCTCATCGACCACATGGGGTGGACGGTGCACGTAAGATAAAACAAGGTAGCATAAGCTATAAGCTTGTCGAAGCACAATAAGTAGTCCCCTTTTTGGGTTCTTAAAACAATTTGAAACAAAGCTGATACTTGTAACTCAAAACAAGTGTAAAGCAATACCCGAAACAAAACTGATACTTGCAAGTCAAAACAAGTGCAAAACAATACCCGAACGAAACCAATGCTTGTAAGTCAAAGCAAGTACAAAACGAGATCCAAGACAAAACCAACGCTTGTAAGTCAAAACAAGTGCAAAGTAATATTCTTCATGTCAAGACTAAGTTTCTGAAAACGGACTTTCAAGTATATGCTAAGGCTCTTCATTCGATTCTTGTGTAATTGAAACCCAAATGTTGGAATTAAAACCGGATTGGTGCCCCTGAAGGTAAACAACATTTCAGATTTCCACTTTCTTTGCCAGCCAAAAGCCCCTCAACATATTCTAGTTTTTCGTTGATCAAAATATCCACTTTCTTTGCCAGCCTTTGATCATTAAGCATAGTATACCATTGGATTCCTCGCTTCGAGAGCTTTCCAACGGTATATAGAACTCCAAATTCCGACGAACGATTCAAAAGTTATGGCTTCCGGAAGATGGTCATTCCGAGCCCGGAACAGTTAGCTCGAGCGAACAAAAGTTGGCTCGAGCGAACTGGTCACAGAACCTCCTTGGTACCAACAGTGAATTCCACTGCTCCAATTCCACTCCAAGATCCATTAACAAACAACATCTAAGACTCAACACCAGTGAAAAATACAAAATTTCAAAAATAATTCGAATTCATACTTTCATAACCAAATATAACAATGCTGGAAACAACATATATCAAATCAGAATTTCAAGAAAACAATTTCAGATTTGAATGCAATTGCAGGAAACAACAAATTTGAAACCAGAATTTTTTGAAAACAGGTTCAGATTTGAATCCAATAGATCAATGCAGGAAACAACTAATTTCAGCAGTGCAGAATTCTGAATTTCAGCAGTGCAGAATTTTTCACATAACTGAAACATTAAATCAACTGCAGAAATTTGAGTCTAGCTGAAATATTAAAACAAGTGCAGAATTTTGAATCTGAAACGTTAAAACAAATGCAGAATTCTGAGTCTAGCTGAAACATTAAAACAATTGCAGAGTTCTGAATCTAGCTGAAACATTAAAACAAGTGCAGAATTTTGAATATGAAACATTAAAACAAATGCAGAATTCTGAGTCTAGCTGAAACATTAAAACAATTGCAGAGTTTTGAATTTAGCTGAAAAGAAAACCAAATCATACATAACCAAAGAAATCAACTAAATGAAAGAGCATTTTCTACTCAGAAATTTAAGAAAGACCAAAAATTTAATGGTATATATCCCAATATCTAATTATTCACTTGCCTCAAGCTGAAATGGGTCTCAAGTTCACTCCAAACAACTCCTACACAGCCAGTTGAAATCCTACACCAAACCCATGGAAGAACCCATTTCAAAATCCACGAAACTTTAAAAAACATTGGCGTTCTTAAAAAGAATCCATGCATGTATGATAAGAGGCTCTACTTGGTCCAATAAAAACCAGATTTGAGAAGAGGTATCCATTGCTAACCTTGAGAAGCTCTATACAAGAAGAAGAGTTTGGAGAAGAGAGAAAGCCCAGCTGAAATCCCCCAAAAACAGTACCCTTTTGAAGCTTAAAAGATGGGGAGAAGGTTGGTGGAATTTGTTCTTCACTTTGAGCTTGGTTTCATTAACATGCAAGAGGAGAGAGAAGACAAGAAGAAGAAGAAGTCTTCTTTGGTTTCGTTGCAGCAGAGAAAAGAAAATGAAGAAGAAGGTGAAAGGACCCAACGTGGGTTCTTATATAAATGGGCAAGTTGTGGGCCCCATTGGCCCTTAAAGCTTCAAAGCTTTAAAACTCATGTTTGTCAGTCCCGGATGAAATCGACGAAGAAGAACAAAATGATCCTTCAAGAATCTAGTTTTAAAAAAGTATACTTTTGACATATTTTTGAGATTTCGAAAATTAGGTCCAGTTTTAGGTGTGAAAAGACAATTTTACACTTTTTGGGCCAAAACATGGGTTTCTGGGCTTCGGATGGACTTGACGAAGAAGACTAAAATGATCCACATAAAATCTACTTTTCAAAAAGTACATTTTTGACATGATTCTGAAATTTTAAAATTTGGGCTCAGATTTAAATGTAAAAAGACTGTTTTGCCCCTCAGGCTGAAAAACCAATTTTCTGAGTTTCAAATGGGGTAGGTCTAACACAAAAGTTGTTAGGGCTAATTTGACCTAACAAAAGGAACCAAAATTGTAATTTTTCAAAATCAAGAACAATCCCCAACGCCAACACGTACAGCCCAAGGCATCTCCGGGCTGTCAGACCGGGTCCAACCGCCCTCAAAATTCCCCAAAGCTATAGAAAAATATTATAAACCACGATCTAACTCAATTAAGATCAAACTCACTTAGAGAACTAACCCACAGCTAAAAACACGCTAATCACAAAAATCAGGGGTCGGGGTCTTACAAAATCTCATAAGGTCCGATGTATCTTCTTGCTAGCTTGCCCTTCTGTGTTCCATTGACCGGAGACACTTTCAAAAATACTTTGTCACCCTTGTTGAACTGTAAATCTCTCCTACCAGTATCAGTATAGCTTTTCCGTCTAGTTTTGGCAACCTTTAACCGTTCCTGGATCAGCTTTATCTTATCACTTGTCTCTCCAACTATCGTCGGTCCACGGAAACTACGAACACCGACTTCTTCCCAGCAAATGAGAGTTCTGCATCTCCTACCGTAGAGTGCCTCGAAAGGTGCCATACCAATGCTGGAATGGTAGCTGTTGTTGTATGCAAACTCACATAGGGGCAAGTACTCGTCCCATTGAACCTTGAAATCTAATACACACGCACGTAGCATGTCCTCTAAAGTCTGTATGGTTCTCTCCGACTGGCCATCTGTCTGAGGATGGTATGCAGTGCTGAATTGTAACTTGGTGCCCATAGACTCAAATAGGGTCTTCCAAAACCGCGAAACAAATCTGCTATCTCTGTCGGAGGTAATGGAGACGGGCTGACCATGTCTGTTGACAATGTCGGTCACGAATAAATCTGCTAATGGTGCCATATGCATCTTACTGCTGGTCTTCATAGGAATGAATTGAGCCGACTTCGTTAGACGATCCACAATGACCAAAATAGCATTGTTCCCCTTCTTAGTAGTAGGCAAACCGGAGACAAAATCCATAGTGATGTGCTCCCATTTCCACTCCGGAATGTCCAATGGCTGCAACATTCCTGGAGGCTTTAGATGCTCTGCCTTGATTTGCAGACATGTGAGACACCGAGATACAAAAGTTGCTATCTCTCATTTTATGTTATTCCACCTGAATCGATTCTTCAAATTTTGGTACATTTTAGTGCTCCCCGGATGCATGGAATATCTTGTACTGTGAGCTTCAGTCATAATTGTTAGTTTTATGGTCCCAATTCATTTAGATTGATGTAATAAATTGATTAATTTCTTTATTTATCAATATATTCATGTTTTCTTTTCATGAGATGAATGGTGTTTTACTTAAATGCACATAACCAATACAAATGACATGATGGCTCATGAGATGAACAGGAGTCCACAAGTATATTAGATGTAACACATGTGTATGGATGAGATCCAGATACAGGAGACATGCGTCACAAATCTTATACTTAGATTGATTCACAACCAGTGATGAGATTGGGCATCTCATCTGACAAGGTTGCAGTATTATGATCACTATGAGGTAGTGTGATCTATCTCGATCATAGGAACGTAAGATTCTAGATCATTATACTGGTACATTGGATGCACCTCGAAAACATGAGATGCACCTCGAAAACACTATCTCTACTTTAAGGTCTGCTCTCATAATTCCCTAGCAATAGGCTCTCAACCCTGAGACATTTATGAACTCAAGTTTCTATCTATTCATTTACTTTGAGTCACCAATGAGTGAGGCCAACTGTAGGTCAACATCTCGATGTCTTGGGTACGTGGTAGTAGGACTGTGGGAACATTTAATGGTCAAGATGGAATCTATCTCTATTATCCCCTTGTGCCAATTAATGGATTTATCATTGGTAAGTGTACACCCATCTCAATTAAGAGTTAATTGGATGGTACTAATGATTACTATAATTAATTGGGTCTAAAGGATAATAAGATATGGATCCAAATTGGTGGGAAAGTCTATCCAATTGATCCATGGATAATGATAGAGGGGCCCACTTGTAGTGATGGGGAAGTTTAGGGTCTTCATCTAATTTATTCCTAAGACTGGAGTTCAATTGCATGTATATAGTGGAGTTATTTGCAATTAACTGTGGGCCTAGATTGCAGATGAGATGTGGGGTCACGGTGTCCCAGTTGGAGCCAGCTTTCTATGGAATCCCTAGTGGTCCCCACGCTAGCCCAAGATTGGATCTTTACTAATTCTGTTTGAACTCAAAAGGAAATCTACTATTTCTATTTGAAGTGAGACTTCTAATAGTGGTAATAGTGGAACATAGGATTACTAAGTAAAATGGAAGTTGGACTTCTAATGATACACAAAGAGAACAGTTGAAAAGCTATAAAAGGAAGAGGAGGGAGCCCTTGGACGTCCATGACTTCATCCCCTTGAAGTGTACGCCCATCTCCTCTTAAGTTTGCAAGAGTTGCATTCTTTTTCCCCCTTCTCTCTCTTCTAGTTCCCTTCTAGTTTCCTTAGAGATTCTAGACAGTCTTTCTCTTGGAGATTCCACCATCTCTCTTGAGGAAAGAGATCTGAAGCGGGACATAGCGTGGAAGACGATTGGGCATTGGAGATTCTGATCTTACAAGAGCTTTTCATCAAAGAGTTGAATCAGGTTCTCCATTAGAGCACAACCAAGCTCCATAGATATTTTCTACTCCTTGTATGTGTGGAATTTTGTGGTTGCACATTTAGTGCTATTTCTATCCTTTTGATAGATTTGTTTGCTGACCATAATGGCTGAGATTGAGGACATGCATCCTGGATTGGGTTTTGATAGCTTTTGGATAGGTGTTCATCACTTCTAGTTGGTAAAAAGTTTTTGAAACGTATCCAAGAGGTCCACCCACTTCCAACAATTGGTATCAGAGCCATACCTCATCTCTGATCATGATGGAGCAGCAAGCTTGCTCTGCTCTTTGCATGAGATGCGAAGAAGAAAGGGGAAGGACTATGTTTTGGATCAGTTTTTATGGTTTTACTTGGTTTCATGGTAAATCCATGTTAGGACAGTCACAAAAGGGTTTAATAATGATGGAAGGATGATAGGAAGCCATTGGAACACTTCAAAAGAGTTTTGGAGTTGAATGGACACGGAAAAGAAAAACCCAAATTCTGATGCTTGTCTGTCCGGTCGACCGGGCTCTCTGACCGGTCGACCGGGGACACTATGACAGTAGTTGCAGAATTTTGGATTTTTTAGTTTCGGGTCTTCTTTGTGAATCCTATTTTTCCAGCATTGCTTGGCAGCCTATTTGTGTTTTGTGTGGTTGTATGAGATACTAACATGCAGGTTATCTTGTCCTCTCCATATGGCCCATAAGTCTTTTACTTTCTTTATGGTTGATTGAATTTTAAGGCTAAGTGTAAAGGGCATCATGGTTTCCTTGGTTTCCCATGAAAGGGCAAGGCATGATGGTTTCCCTATAGCCATCTTAATTTCAACTTTAGATTACCATGTAAGTCTCATCGTAGAGACATAGGGATTTATGTAATTTTCTGAATTTATAAATTCTGGCGACGTCCGAGACAAAGAAGGAAAGTGAAATTGGATTCCTAATCAAAGAGTTTGAAGATTCCCAAAGGTGTTTTTGGAGTTGCCCAAAGAGTTTGAGGAATTCCAAAGTTTTGGAAAGTCTAGAAGTCCAAGAAGTCTATTCCGCTTGGGCCATATGGAGGAGAGGACTAGTTACTAATTTTAGCTTTTTCTATTTATGGATGAGTGCTCAATTTAGAATGTTTCCAAATCTGATCCAAACATAGCAAGTTACTAAAATTGGTCAAATCAAATTAATTCTTGGAAAGATTTATAATTAGTGTTGATGACCCATTAGATGGGCACATTGGTAACTCTAATTTAAGAAACTAGACTTTCCTTAAAATAACTTGACTTGGAATCAATATTTGATCATGTCATGAGATGATTCGATGTTCATATGTGTATATATGTGGGACCTAATACCTTAAAAGGAAAATCCTCAATCCTAAAATATTAAGTGGGAGCGGGGCATTAAATTGAGAAATCCCCATGGTTTTCCACCATAGGTCCATTGTAAGGAAAGTATTAGCCTCGCACCATCTTGAGAATGGCCGTTCCCCATGGAGGGCTTTTATTTGTCTAGTTACTAGATATGGATCTCCCAAAAGGATAGTGTTGGTAAGATGGGGTGGGGGTTCACTCCCAAAGGAGGGCCTGCCCACAACGGTTGTCATTCAATGTTACTTGGTGGGTCACACTTAACTAAAATAATGATGTAGTATCTCCAAGGATTTACATCATGTATTTTAGAAACCAAAGCAAATCGAGAGTCATACATTACTTGGTATGAGATATCTAGATAATAATGAATGATAGGAGATCATGGATAGTTAGTCTCAATCCAAATTTTGACTTACTTTGATCCGCACCAATCTAGGTGATATTTGCACTCCCCAAGGAGGCATATCCCAGGGATTGGAATTCCGAAGTATTCTAAATTTTAGTGGTTATGAGGATTACCACATAAATTTGGTAGAACGCTAAACCCTAATGTTATTAATATTCATTAATTGAATGTATAGTTATGTGCTACAGTTTATTCAACATGAATTCAAGTACTTTCAATCCACTTGCAACCATTCGCAACCAGAATAAGTTGATGGGATCCGATTATGTAGACTGGAAACGGAACTTAGATATTGTCCAGACTGCATCAGGATACAAATATGTCCTTACCAAGCCCCCCCTTGATGAGCCTGTGCCAGATGCACCACAGGAAAAGAAAGACCATTATGCCAAATGGGCAAAAGACGATGAGATGGCCAGATGTTATATACAGGCATCCATGTCTAGTGTTTTGCAACACCAACATCAATCCTATAAGACTGCATACGATATTATATCGAACTTACGGGTCTCGGATGAAAACGACGAAGAAGACAAAATTGATCACCGAAAAATCTAGTTTCCAAAAAGTACAATTTTGGCATAGTTTTGAGATTTCAAAATTTGGGTCCAGATTTGGTGTGAAAAGACTAAATTATCCTTTTGGGCCAAAACTTGGGTTTCTGGGCCCCAAACACAGACAGGCTGAATAGAAAAGTTGAACAATAAAATAAAACCATTCAAAATAGATCACAATCACGAAACAAATCGAGAAAACTATAATTTCCTCTCAAGCTTACACGTACACTCAAGGCACCCCAAGTGTGACTGAAAAGCATAAAACGCTCTCAAAATTTCCCAAAGCTAAAACCAGACTAAATGAAACCAATTTCTAACCGACGAACACTAAACCCACATAATAACTAAACATGTACTTAATTAACACTAATCGCTTTAATCCTGGGTTGGGGTTTGACAGATTTTGCCGTTCGAGAGTTGATGGAGGGTCAAACGGTGTCGGTTTTGACTTAAAATTTGACGTGGAGCATTTTGGAGGTATTTTGAGACCATCCATAGGCTCCGATTGAAGATTTGATATCTTCGACACTGTCGCCACCGGGAGCTCCTGCTCAGCCATTGGAGGATTGAAGTTAAGCCAAATGGTGTCGAAATGGCCCGAAACTTCATGTGTACCTTTCTTTTGTCTATTTTGAAGGATCTTGAAGTTTTTGTTTGATTCTGACAAGATCTTATGCTTGAAGCGGCTCTGCCAGTTTGAAGAGGCAAAGTGACATTTTTGGTGTCAACAAATGCCCCCTCGAGGTACAGCGACGAATTGCATAGCTTTTGCAGTCGATGTGCCTCAAAGAAAACTTTGAAGGAGAGCTTCTAACTTGACCAAGAGTCTCTGAGAATTTTTCTTTTGATAGAGTAGCCTTTTGAGTTTCCAAGGGGCTTTTATGGCAATGAGAGAGATCACGTACCATCTCAAGGCAAAATTTTGAAAATGACATTTGGATTGGGTTTTTGGGTTTTGGATTTTTCTTTTTGACCTTGTGAACCTAAAGGCTTTATGTGGCGCATCAGGCGGTCAAGAAGGTTTTGGGTTTTTGACCTTATGACCTAACAAGCTGTATGTGGCAGGTTAGGGGGTCGGGTTTTTTTATTTTGATTTTGGCCTTGTGACCTAACAAGCTGTATGTGGCAAATTAGGGGACCGGGATTTGGTTTTTGGTTTTGGCCTTGTGACCTAACCAGCTGTATGTAGTGAGTTAGGGGACCATGGTTTGGCTTTTTGTCACTCTTTGGGACAATTTTGGGTCCATTGGAGTGGTTTTGGGTTTTTGTGGAATGTCAATTTCAAGATTTTGGCTTAATTGGGTTCATGAGGTGGGATGGCTTGGAATTTTGGAAACTCATGAGGCTTGGATTTTTTTTTGTTTGGTCCAATCGACTCAAAAGAGGCATGGAACCATTTTTTTATGCTCTTGGTAAGAGGGATTTTGAGTAAAAGCCACTTTTAGTGCCTAGGTGATCAAACCTGGCTCATGTAGGCTAACCCATGGGACCTTAAGCTTTAAAAATGGCTTAGATCTCTTGTGGTGTTATTTTTGTGAAGAATATCTAAAAATGTCTCTTTTTTGTAGAGAATATCAAAAACTATTCTTACTTGGAGGGAATCTCTCAAATTTCCTTGATTTTGGGAGAGATCTTCTCAAAGCATCTTTCTTTAAGAGAAAGTTTCTCACATTCCCTCTCTTTTGGAGAGAATTTCTCAAAGGATGTCCTCCTTGGGAGGGAATATCTCAAGATCCCTTTGTTTTAGGAAGGTTGCTAATTTGTAGCACTTACTTTCTTACTTCTTTCCTTCTTTCCTCTTTTGGTTTGCTCTCTTCTATAAAAGCGAGGGGAGGTTGAATCTTTTGCTCTTATTGTTTTCTTTTTGTAAAAGAGTCTTCAAGAGTGCTCCAAGATCAAGAACCCTTCTTCTTCAAGGATTTTCAAGTTCTTCTTCTTTTTCCATGGCTTCAAGTAAGTTTTCTTCTTCCTTAAGAAACTCCATGCAGAAGTAGGAAAAAAAGGTTTTTTTTTTCTTTTCTTTTCTTTTTCTTCTATCTTTTTTTTTCTTCCTTCTTCACGTGTTTTCTCTTTTTTTTTTTTTCACATGCCCTTTTTTCTTCTCTTTTTTTTTCTTCTTTTCTTTTTCTCTCCTTTTTTCTTTCTTTTTCCTTTCTTTTCTTTTTTTCTTTTTTTTTTTCTCACGGTTTTCTATTTTCACCATTTTTTTTTCTTTTTTTTTCTCCTTTTTTTCTTGGTTGTACGGATAGGTCCGTACAGACCTGACCGTACTACCACGTGGCAGTGGGCTAGCTCAAATTTTTTTTTTTTTTTTTAAAGAGGTTCTCTTCTTCTATTTTTTTTTCTTTCCCCCCTTTTTTATGGATTTCAAGATGCTCATGCATGACAACTTTCTTTCTACGCATTATTTTTGAAATGGAATTGGAAGTATGATATTGCACACCTGGAGATCTTTTGTAAGTCTTGGGATTTGGAGCTCGAAACAATGTTGAGCCCTTTCTTAGTCTTGCGGGGATTTTGAGGAGCTTTGCAAGTTTTGGAGTCTGGAGCTCGCAGCAATGTTGAGCCCTTTTTCCAATTTTGCGGAGGTTTGAGAAGACTGGCTTGATCTCATAGCAACGTTTGAGTCTAAGCCTTCTTTGAGAATCCTCCATCGATTATGAGCTCGCAGGAATGTTGAGCTCATCTTCAAGCTTCTTATATTTTTCGGGGTGTTTCCTTTCGGAATTACCCCGAAACCATACCAAAATTTTGCTAGGATTTTTTTTAGCAAAATTCTGTCATTTTGATTATTGATTTCTTCTTTTCCATCCTTTGCAGGTAGTTCCTCCAGAACGAACCAGGGTAAGGGCCCTATTACCAATGCGCCTTGTCGATCTGCTAGATCTTCCAATGAGGCCGTACAGCAAGCCTGGGAGAAGGTCCAGTATGTGGAAAGGAACTTGGAAGAATGTGACTCGTTCAACCGAGATGAGATGAGGCAACATTTGATCGCCCTCAAGGATGAGGAGTTTCACAGGATTGTGCTAAGCAACCGTCCTTGGGTCACGGACGATCAAAGACTGTGCCCAAGCCTACCTTTTTCTTCAGTGATGCAGCCCCTGACGGCTTAACTTACCAAAGGAGATGTTTTCAGTTCTCTTACACAGCTGATGGTGAGGAGAGAACTATTTCTACCCGGTCGCCCTTCGATCGCATTCTACCCGGTCGCCCTTCGATCGCACTATCTCAATCATGAGTCTTTCTCCCATATGCTCTAAGAGACAAGATCCTCCAAGCTGGGTGAAGAGGACCAATGTGATCAAGACCCGGGTTTTTTTTTGGCAGCTCTTCTGGTTATGCAGAGAAGTCGCCTGTCAGTAAGGACATGTTGATGCTGGCCAATGGCTACCAAGGTTCAGATCATCCGTCGGTCGATTTGAGACCGGTGGGCCTTGGCATTTTCAAGGGTGACGATAGCAATTGGGTGAAGCCTTTCCGACTTTGTGGCCGTTTCAGTGCTGACTCAAGCTGGGAGCCATGGACTGATCACATCCTGCAAGTTGGCAAGGCCATTATGAAGGAGGCTGAGATCTTTGATGCGGTCCACGCTTTTCAACAAACAGTGGTTTTCTCCGATGAAGCCTTTGTTGGAAATAGGTGGGCCTCTAGGATAGGTTTCAAAAACTTTTGACCAACTTGATGCAGTGATCATCTATCCAGAAGGCTACAAAAACTCAATCCAGGATCCATGTCCTTTTTCTCATGATCATGTACAGTAGAAAACTCTATCTAGAAGATAGAAACAGTACCCAATAAGCAACCACGAAATCCACAACATACAAGGAAGTAGATCATACCTATGGAGCTCGGTTGTGCTCTAAGGGAGGAGTTGATTTCTTTCTTTGACGATGAAACACTTTCATAAACCAAATCAGAATCTCCAAGACCTCTTGGCCTTCCACGCTATGACCCGAATCAGATCTCTTTCCTCAAGGGAGACGGTGGGATCTCCAAGAGAAAAACCAACTTGAAACTCAAGGGAAACCGGAAGAGAACTAGAAGAGGAAGAGGAGAAGATGTATGTGCAACTCTTGCACACAAGGGCCTTGGGCGTGAATTCCAATGTGGAATAGTGCATGGACATCCAAGCCTCCCATCTCTCATATTTATTGCTTAAGCATCCTCTTCTTTGTTTATTATTAGAAGTCCTACTTCCATAATAATTAGCAATTCTCTATTCCTACTATTACCACTATTAGAAGTCTCACTTCAAATAGAAATAGTAACTTTCCTTTCTGAGTTCAAATAGAAATAGTAATGATCCAATCTTGGGCAACCGTGGGGACCACTAGGGATTCCATAGAAAGCTGGCTCCAACTGGGACACTGCGACCCCACATCTCATGTGCAATCCGGGCCCACAATTAATTGCAAATAACTCCACTAAATAAGTGCAATTGAACTCCAGTCTTACGAATAAATTACATGAAGACCCTAAACTTCCCAATGTCCACAAGTAGGCCCCTCCATCAATATCCATGGATCAATTAGACCTGTCTTCCAAACTTAGATCCATATCTTATTATCCTTGAGCCCCAATTAATTATAATGATCATTTGGTACCGATCCAATTAACTCTTAATTGGAATGGGTGCGCACTTTCAAATGATAAATCCATTAATTGGCACAAGGGGATATTAAAGATAGATTCCATCTTGACCATCGAATGTTCCTACAGCTCTACTACCACGTACCCAAATCACCGAGGTGTTGACCTATAATTGGCCTCACTCATTGGTGACTCAAAGCAAATAAATAGATAGAAACTTGAGTTCATTAATGTCTCAGGATTAAGAGCCTATTGCTAGGGAATTATGAGAGCGGACCTTAAAGTAAAGACAGTGTCCATAAGGTGCTTCTCATGGTCCTTCAATGCTTCCAATGTACCAGCACTATGATCCAGGGTCTTACATTTGTTAGTTTTATGGTCTCAATCCATTAAGATTGATGTAATAAATTGATTAATTTCTTTATTTTTCAATATATTCATGCTTTCCTTTCATGAGATGAATGATGTTTATTACTTAAATGCACATAACCAATACGAATGACATGATGGTTCATGAGATAAACCGGAGTCCATAAGTATACTAGATGCAATACATGTGTATGGATGAGATCCACATATGGGAGACATGTATAGCAAATCTTATACCTGAATATCTTCACAACCAGTGATGAGATTGGACATCTCATCTGACAAGGTTGCAGTACTTTGATTACTATGAGATAGTGTGATTTGTCTCGATCATCAGAATGTAAGATTCTGAATCATAGTGATGGTACATTAAATGTATTGAAGGACCATGAGAAGCACCTTATGAACACTGTCTTTACTTTAAGGTCTGCTCTCATAATTCCCTAGCAATAGGCTCTCAATTCTAAGACGTTAATGAACTCAAGTTTTTATCTATTCATTTGCTTTGAGTCACCAATGAGCGAGGCCAATTGTAGGTCAACACCTCGGTGTCTTGGGTAGATGGTAGTAGGACTGTGGGAACATTTAATGGTCAAGATGGAATCTATCTCTATTATCCCCTTGTGCCAATTAGTGGATTTATCATTGATAAGTGTACACCCATCTCAATTAAGAGTTAATTGGATGGTACTAATGATTACTATAATTAATTGGGTCTCAAGGATAATAAGATATGGGTCAAAATTGGTAGGACAGTCTATCCAATTGGTCCATGGATAATGATAGAGGGGCCCACTTGTAGTGATAGGGAAGTTTAGGGTCTTCATGTAATTTATTCCTAAGACTGGAGTTCAATTGCATTTATATAGTGGAGTTATTTGCAATTAATAGTGGGCCCGGATTGTACATGAGATGTGGGGTCGCAGTGTCCCAGTTGGAGCCAGCTTTCTATGGAATCTCTAGTGGTCCCCACGCTAGCCCAAGATTGGATATTTACTAATTCTATTTGAACTCAAAAAGGAAAGCTACTATTTCTATTTGAAGTGAGACTTCTAATAGTGGTAATAGTAGAGCAAAGGGTTACTAAATGTAATGGAAGTTGGACTTCTAATTATACACTAAGAGAGAAGGTTGAAAAGCTATAAAAAGAAGAGAAGGGAGCACCCTTGGACGTCTATGCCCTATTCCAAGGAGTGATTCACGCCCATCACTATAGTTTGCAAGAAGTTGCATTCTTCTCCCTCCCCTCTCTCCCTTCTAGTTTCCTTAGAGATTCTAGATAGTCTTTCTCTTGGAGATTCCACCATCTCTTTTGAGGAAAGAGATCTGAAGCGGGTCATAGCGTGGAAGACGATTGGGCATTGGAGATTCTGATCTTAGAAGAACTCTTCATCAAAGAGTTGAATCAAGTTCTCCATTGGAGCACAACCAAGCTCCATAGGTATTTTCTACTCCTTGTATGTTGTGGAATTTCGTGGTTGCATGTTTAGTGTTGTTTCTATCCTTTTGATAGGTTTGTTTGCTGATCATGATGGCTGAGTTTGAGGACATGCATCCTGGATTGGGTTTTGATGGCTTTGGATAGGTGTTCATCACTTCTAGATGGTGAAAAGTTTTGAAACCTATCCAAGAGGTCCACCTAGTTCCAACAACATTCTGATGATTGAGACAAATCACACAATCTCATAGTAATCAAAGTACAACAACCTTGTCAGATGAGATGTCCAATCTCATCACTGGTTGTGAAGATATTCAAGTATAAGATTTGCTATACATGTCTCCCGTATGTGGATCTCATCCATACACATGTATTGCATCAATATACTTATGGACTCCGGTTCATCTCATGAACTATCATGTCATTCGTATTAGTTATGTGCAAACAAGTAATAAAACACCATTCATCTCATGGAAGGAAAGCATGAATATATTGATAAATAAAGAAATTAATCAATTTATTACATCAATCTTAATGGATTGAGACCATAAAACTAACAATCTCTCACTTGGGTTCAATGCCATTTAGGGTTGCATCTCATGCTCATCGCATTTACATACTGCGCAAAGACTTTGGTGGTCAAAGGCTTAGTAAAGTGATCTCCTAGATTGTCTGCAGAGTTTATCTTGGTGATTGCAGAATCACCTCTCTGCACAATCTCTATGACCATGCGTATATCCCTCTGTATGTGTTTTTGGCTTTTAAGTTCCTTTGGACTTAGTGACTGCCCTGCTGTTATCACAGTAAACTGTGAGCGGCTGTCCTGCCAAAAGTACCACTCCAAGTTCCATAAGGAATCTTTTTAGCCAAACTATTTCCTTAATTGCTTCTCAAGTGGTTACAGCATAAACACATACCCAGTAGTTGATTTCTTGGAATCTTTATCTGACATGAAGTCAGTATCTTTGTTACCGACTGTAATCAACTCATCACTGCTGCAAATCAACATGTGATCTCTTGTCCTTCTCATGTATTAGAGAACACATCTTACAGCAGTCCAATGGTTAGGACCTGAGTTGAACTGATATCTGCTGATTAGGCCCACAGCGTGACCGATATCTGGTGTAGTACAAAGCATAGTTAACCGTACCCGCACCTTATCTATGTACACATCATAGGATAAGCCTGTTATCCTATTTTTCCGGTCTCAATGGTAATTGATCCCTAGGATGTAGCTATCTTCTCCGAAATCCTTTATATCAAAAATCGTAGCCAACTAAACTTTTCATTGTTGAGAACATCCCTATAGCACTCCCTAGGAGAAGGATGTCGTCGACAGAAAAACTACCCTGCCTCCTGCAGTTTTCATGTACACTCATGACTCATCCAGATTTTGACAAAAATCAAATGGCTTGATTGCCTAGTCAAAACAGATGTTTCAGGTTCGGGATGCCTGCTTCAGTCCATAAATGGACATATGCAACTTGCAAACTCTTTGTTCTTGGTTGTTAGCTATAAAACCGTCTGGCTGCATCATATAGATGTCTTCCTCGAGATGGCCATTGAGAAAATGCCGTCTTGACATCCATTTGCCAAATCTCGCAAACGAGATGAACTGCAATGGATGAGAGTATCTGGATGGACTTGAGCATGGCTACCGGCGAGAAGGTTTCCTCATAATCGATATCTTCTTTCTGAGTATATCCTTTCGTAACAAGCCTGACCATAAAGGTCTCAACTCTTCCATCTGGTCCTCTCTTTCTCTTGTAGACTCACTTGCACCCAATAGGTCTAATATTGGTAGGCAAGTCCACAAGTGTCCAGACCTGATTAGAGTACATAGACTCCATCTCAGCTTTCATAGCATCTTGCCAACTTCCCGAATCTATGTCATTGATTGCTTCATCATAGTTACAGGGATCTTGTTCTAGTTCTTCTGGGATTGCCTAGCAAGACTCTTCTAAAACCGAGAACTGTCAGGGGTCCTGACAATGCTCCCACTATGACAAGGCACTGGTGTAATTACTAGGTTAGGTATGGGTGATTTTTCTTCAAGTTCAGTCATATTTGGATTGGAATTGATCTCTCTTTGAATTTCTTCCAAGATAACCTTTTCTAAAGATTTCCAGTCAATCATATAATCTTCCTCCAGAAGAACCACATCGGTGCCGATAAGCACTTTTTGTTCTCTCTGGGATTATAGAATAACCAACCTTTAGTTCCTTTGGGATATTCTATAAAAGTGTATACTTCCGACTTCAATTCCAAATTATCCGTCTTAACCTTCAGCACGAGTGCCGGACAACCCTTATGTTGTAGACTAGGCTTTTGCCCGGACCACAACTCCCGAGGAGTCTTAGGTATAGACTTAAATGGAACGAGGTTTAGTAAAACATATACCTATAGGTAACCTTGAGGAACTTAACATAGACCTGATCATATCTAAAAGAGTCCGGTTCCTTCTTTTTGCTACTCCATTCTTTTGAGGCATACCAGGAGCAAGTAACTGGGATAGAATCCCATTTTCTGATAAGTATCCCATAAAATCAACAGAGAGCTGTTCTCTTCCTCGATCTCATCGAAGAGTATTTATACTTTTACCTAAATGCTTTTCCGCTTCCACTCGAAACTCTTTGAACTTTTCATAAGTCTCAGACTTGCAGTGCATAAGGTATAAGTATTCATGTCTTGAGTCATCATCGGTGAAAATGATGAAGTACTCATATCAATCTCTCGCTCTAATATTTATGGGTCCATACATATCAGTGTACACTAATTCCAATAAATCTTTGGCCCTTCCGCACTTAGATGAAAAGGGTCTTTTGGTCATTATGCCTTCCAGACAAGATTCGCAGACAGGCATTGGTTCTACCACCAATAAAGGCAAGATACCATCTTTCACTAGCCTGTCAATCCTGTTTAGGTTAATATGACCTAGCCTCAGGTGCCAAAGTTTCGTTGGATTAGATGAAGGTGACTTTCTCTTTAATGATAGTTTATTATTAATTTCAGTGTCATGTATCTCATACATTGTGGGAGTTAACTAATAAAAGCCATTGATTACCTTGTCAGAATATATAAAAGTATCATGTCTCTTTAAGACAATTTCAGTATCAAAAGTAATAGAATAACTCTTATTCATCATACTAGAAACTGAAATTCAAATTCCGTCTTAAAATAGTACATATAATGTATCGGACAAAATCAACTTAATATTTGAACATAACGAAGTTACTTCTCCCACTATCACTGTATCTGCCTTGGCTTCCAATCCAAGGTTAGCAATGATTTCTCCACCACTAATCCTTCTGGTTACCTGTAACTCCTGCAACGTATTACATATGAGATTAGTTGCATCGGAGTCTACACACCAGGATTTTGAAGTACCAGTTGCAAAACTAACTTCAGAAACAAGTGACTCAATCATACCTGAGGTCCTTTTCTTAAACAGAAGATCTGGACAATTCCTTTTCCAATGTCCTGTCATACCACAATGGAAACACTTTCCTTTTACTCTCATACCCTTAGCCTTGGCCATACCACAAGTAGAACCATTCTCCACCTTAGGACCCTTGATGACTAATTTCTTCTTGCTATCTTGGTCTTTGCCTTTCGGCTTGGTCCTAGCAAATGACTTTTCTGTCATGAGGGGATTTTGATCTTTCTTCATGATTTCCTCAGTCACTATCAGCTGGCGAGACAACTTAGCTGCGAAATGATTGAAAGAAACCGGTAGTGACTGAAGGATCATGTCGATCTGCGATTCTGTATCAATCTTAACACCCAGTACGTCTAACTCATTCAGTCCGAAACTCATTTTCAACAAATGTTTTTGTACTGGGGTTCCCTCAGCCATCTTAGTGTTTATCAACACCTTCATAACAGCTAGCCTAGCAGGTCTAACCTGGTCCGCAAACATCTCTTTTAAGTTCGATATAATATCGTATGCTGACTTATACGATTGATGTTGGTGTTCTAAAACACTAGACATGGATGCCTGTATAAAACATTTGGCCATCTCATTGTCTTTATTCCACTTGGTGTAAAGGTCCTTCTCAAACTGTGGTGCATCAAGCTCAGGCTCAGGAAGGGAGGGTATGGTGAGGACATATCTGCATCCTAAAGCTGTCAGGACAATATCCAGGGTCCTTTTCCAGTCTATAAAGTTGGATTCCATCAACTTATTCTGGTTGAGGATGGTCACAAGTGGATTGAAAGTATTTGAATTCATGCTGAATTAATTGTAGCACATAACCATACATTCAATTAAAAAATATTAATGACATTAAGGTTTAGTAATCTACCAAATTTATGTGGGAATCCTCATAACCACTAAATTCAGAATATATCGGAATTCCAATCCTTGGGATATGCCTCCTTGGGGAGTGCGAATACCAGCTAGATTGGTGCGGATCAAAGTGAGTCAAAATTATTGATTAAGACTAACTATCCATGATCCCCTATCATTCATTATTATCTAGGTATCTCATACCAAATGATGTGTGACTCCCGATTGGCTTTGGTTTCTAAAATACATGAGGCAAATCCCTAGGATACTACATCACTATTTTAGTTAAGTGTGACCCACCAATTAGCATTGCGTGACAACCGTTGTGGGCAGCTCCTCCTTTGGGAATGAACCCCCACCCTGCCTCACCAACACTATCCTTTTGGGAGATCCATATCTAGTAACCAGAAAAATAAAAGCCCTCCCTGGGGAACGGCTATTCTCAAGATGGCGCGAAGCTAATACTTTCATTACAATGGACCTATGGTGGAAAACCATGGGGATATAAGATTTAAATGCCCCGCTCCCACTTAATATTTTAGAATTGAGGATTTTCCTTTTAAGGAATTAGGGCCCACATATATAAATATGAACATCAAATCATCTCATGATGTGATCAAAGATTGGTTCCAAGTCAAGTTATTTTAAGGAAAGTCCAGTTTCTTAAATTAGTATTACCAATGTATCCATCTCATGGGTCATCAACGCTAATTAGAACTCTTTCCAAAAATTAATTTGATTTGACCAATTTTAGTAACTTGCTATGTTTGAATCAGATTTGGAAACATTCTCAATCAAGCATTCATCCATAAAATAGAAAATGCTAAAATTAGTAACTAGTCCTCTCCTCCACATGGCCCTAGCAGAATAGACTTCTTGGACTTCTAGACTTTCCAAAACTTTGGAATTCCTCAAACTCTTTGGGCAACTCCAAAAGATCTTTTGGTAATCTTCAAACTCTTTGTTCAGGAGTCCAACTTCACTTTCCTTCTCTGTATTGGACATCGCCAGAATTTACAAATTTCAGAAAATTACATAAATTCCTATGTCTCTACAATGAGACTTACATGGTAATCTAAACATGGAAATAAAAGGGCTATAGGGAAACCATCATGCCTTGCCCTTTCATGGGAAACCAAGGAAACCATGATGCCCTTTACACTTAGCTTCAAATATACCAATAAGAAAGTAAAAGACTTGTGGGCCATATGGAGAGGACAAGATCACCTTCAAGTTAGTATCTCATACAACCAAGCAACTCACAAAACCGAGTTACCAAACAACAATGGAAAAACAAGATGCCAAAAATTGCCACCTTTTGAAATTATGCACTTCGCAAAGGGGGTCCGAGGTGTCCATTTAGATGATTTTTTCGGACCCTTTCTCCTTGGAATGACCGCTTATTTATAGGCTTTTGGTGGCCATTTAGGAGGGTTTGTGAGCATTGATTGCATTAAAGCTCCATGATGGGAGGAGTTACAAGTATTTAATTCTTGATTTTGTAACTCCTTTTTCTTGGCTTCTGATAGGCCGATGAAGAGTTAAGAGCATTTAATTGCTTTTTATTTTCCATTATGGGAGGAGTTTCATGGTTTAAATGCCATGAATTCTTTGACTTGTAACTCCCATTTGCTTTCTTCTGATTGGGCCGTCCAAAATAATGAGTTAATGACCATAATAAGTTGTCATAAATGGGTCAATTAATAGTATTAAATGGTCGCCAAGTCGCTTGAAGAGTCTCGGGCTGCGCAGTGCCTTTTGGAATTCTTCTGGTGATGATCATCGATGGATTTTCATGTTGATCGACATCGGATGACCATGAAATTTCAGACATTGATCGGTACCAATGGGCCAGCAACATCTGTCCAGTCGATTTCACGATTGGTCGGGCAGAAAGTGTGCTTTCTTAATCAGCCGGTTGGCAATTTCGGAGTGTCCGATGATAATCCAATGATTCCAGTAGCGGATCCATGATGTTGACGAAGATCAACGGGTTTCACGCTCCAAAAATCAGAATTTGAGAAAATCACAGGGCCAAACATCGCAAAATGTAAAAAAGGGCGGAAAAACGGCCTTTTTGGCAGAAATCCGTCGACCCGGATTTCCAGGGTCGCCGGCGACCCTAAGCCATGGTTGCCGCCAGCGACCATGGGGTTTTCTCCCCTTTCGGTCGCCGTTTCTCGGCCATTTTTTGGGCTTTTTTGCTTCTTTTTTCTCCTGAATTTTTCTTGACATTTCTCCTCATTTATTGGCTCGATTTCCCTGAAGAAAACCTGTCGAGAAGCCGTGCAGATCATAGCACAAAGTTTCCTATTTTTTGAAAAGCCGAAGACTTTGCAGCCAATTTTCCGTCAAGAGTTAAAACTAGGTCAAATGATGTCGGAATGACATGAAATTTGAGGTGAAGCTTCCTGAGCAATAGATAGAACCAACCATGGGCTTTTATTTGAGTTTGAAAGCCGTTTTGGGTCCCGTCGATGCTGGACTTGATTTCACCGCGCGAAAGATGTCGAGCTTTGATGCATGGTCAACCGATGTCCGATTGACCTAAAATTTGACAGGGAGCCTATTGGAGTCATTTTGAGACGATCCATTAGCTCCGATTTAGATGCCATAGTCTCGGGGAGCTCCGCCGTCGGTAGGTTTGATTTTGTTTCCGAGCGTTAAAGTCGGGTCAAACGGCGTCAGAATGACCTGAAATTTGATGTGCGGCCCTTAGGAAGCATGTAGAAGCTACCCACATGCTTTGTTTGATGAATGGCGGCATCGGTGATTCTCGCCGGCCAGAGGCTTGATTTTGCTGCTTAAGAGTTAATGGAGCGTCAAACGGTGTCGGTTTGACTTGAAATTTGACGTGGAGCCTTTTGGATGTATTTTGAGACCATCTATAGGTTCTGATCGAAGATTTGATATCTTTGACACTGTCGCCTCCGGGAGCTCCTACTCAGCCGTTGGCGGATTGAAGTTAGGCCAAATGGTGTCAAAATGGCCCAAAACTTCATGTGTACCCTTCTTTTAGCTATTTTGAAGGATCTTGCAGTTTTTGTTTGATTCTGACAAGATCTGATGCTTGAAGTGGCTTTGTCTGTCTGTTGTACGATGCGGCTCCAAGTAGCGTTTGATATTGAAGAGGCAAAGTGACATTTTTGGTTTCAACAAATGCCCCCTCACTACAAGAAATTTCACTTTCGCCGGCGCTAAATAAGCGCCATCAAAAGTCCATAAAACGCCAGTGAAATACTTTCCCGGCGATTTCCCTTGCGCCGGCAATGCGCTGCAAAAACCTTGCCAGCAATACCCTTTGCCGGCGAAAAAAAGTTTGCGCCGGTAAAAAGTTCAACATTAATGGCGGTTTTGTTTGCCGGGAAAAGAGGTATAAAACTCCGCAAAAAGGCGTTTATTTTTCAATAATAAATTGATTAAAAAATTTTACCGGCATTTTTTTTGCGCCGGCAAAACATTTATATTTTATGTAAATTAATTTTTCAAAATTTGTTGCCGGCGTCTTTTTTGGCGCCTGCAAAACATTTCTATTTTACGGAAATTTTGTTTTCTTCAAAATTTGTTGCCGGCGTTTTTTTACGCCGGCAAAACATTAATATTTTACCGAAATTATTTTTTTAAAAATTTTTGCCGGCATTTTTTCTTGTCAGGAAAACATTTATTTTTTTAAGTAATTATTTTTTAAGGTGTTTTGCCGGAGAAAATATTGCACCGGTAAAGATTGCGTCAACAATGAATATTCATTTATTCATTTATTGCATTTATTTGAATTCTTAATTTTTTTTCCCTGTATATCCATCCTTACATCATTACAACTTCCAACTTGTATCGTATGAAACTACTATTCTATTATCTAAGACCAAATCAACTACACACCCAACATCTAATTCAATTCCAAATATTTATCCCACTTCATATTAATATTCAAATAGCCTTACAATATTAAAATCACTTTACCATTACCATTAAAAAATAAAAATCCATGCTAACATTCTACTCTTTGCCAACATTCAGATGCCAATGAAAATTTACATCTTCATATACAATCATCTCATTGTTGCACCAATCCAACACCTGCAACATTGTTCAAAAAAACTTCATACATCCTATTTTAACATATAGCAATCTGCTAGCTAGTTTGCATCCATTTTTCCTTCATGTTCGCTGCATCTTAGTTGCATGAATCTTTCAACAAAAAACTTTCTTCAATTTTCATTCAATCCTGCATTAAAAAAAAAAAAAAAAAAAAAAAGAGCAAGATTAACATATGATTAAAAAGTGAAAGGAGCAACAACTAATCCGTTTTCTTTTCTTTTAAATTTGACAAGATCCACAATTTGACAAGAAAGATTTCTACATCTCACGTGATAAGTAAGGATTTCCACCTTATCCCAACATACCTATTATCTGGTGTGATCATCATTAATTTATGGCATCATTATATCAATATTCTTTCCTATATATATGATTGGCCTCAAACCTGATATCTGGATCCATTCAATGTGTCTTTATCCATCCCCCCATTTCCGTGATCAGTAGGGCCCAAGTGGGCCTCATCAAGTTATCCCTCACTATAATGCATTTTATTTTCCATCTGTATTGCAGCTTTTCATCAAGCCTTGCAACCTTTGTTTTCACTACCCAAAGGCTTTAATCATAAATGCATGCTTAATAATATAACATGTGATCTTCACTTCTATTGCAACTCGCTCAGATTGAGTGAAATTTGGGCTAGTGGCAAGGAACAGGAAATATTACACTAGAAATGGATGGGGATGAAATTATTAATCCTTCTAAACTTTGCCCAATTTAAAGCTCAAAGCACCATCAGATGAGGGACATGAGTTTAAGACAGGGCGACACTCAGGCCTTGTATTCCATTCACATTTTTCCGCCTGCATGAATCATTGGTTTAGATTACTGCAGAAGGTTATAGGTTCTGCAGATGCTCTGGCACCATTGATAGCCAAAAGCTGTCTGAACATTTCTCTTATATGAATTCTTAAAGCTGCCGGGTTAGGTTCTGTTCAGGTCCATGGTATACCCATACCCAATTACCAATTGTGTTTGTTGTTTAGTATATCAATTGTGTTTTCTGTTAAATATATCTTATGCAACATTTAGCTTCTGAAGTGGGCTTGTTCCCTGCAAGTTTCACCGAGCACTTTTTAAATGCAATGGGGGAAAATAAATTTCAACTATCAATTAGTGTGTTGTATGATGAGAAAAGGTGGAGAAATTGAGTTAAAAGAACTATCCACATTGCAATTTGGTCTTTTGGACAGCTTTCTCTACTTGATTTCTCCACCTATTTTTTCAACATCAATTTGTACTTTGATACACTAGAGTATTTCCAAAGAACAAAAATCTACTTGCTATACTATCCATTTTCTTGCTACTTGTGCTCAAGTATCTCAAAATTGCACTAATCTTTGCAGAGGCCATGTGCCAGGGGGAGGGGCTGAGGGGAACAATTCATTAATCTATGCAATTGGGCATGCTCAGTCTTTGGGACTAGAATGAGAAACTGAAGTTAGCAATGGACGTTGTTTACTTTACCTGTCTATCAAAAAGACCTGACAGTACTTCTATTTTATTGTTGGAAGATATCTCCAACCACTCAGTGACAAATATGCATCTTATTCTCACGTTTTAGTTTTGATAAAATGTTGCACCACCAAAATCCATGATATCTTTTTATCCTTCTACCAATTAGGCCAAATAAGTTTCTCAACTCCTCGAGGCCATGGTTCAAATAATAGTTTTGTAGATAGCAATTTGATCCAATAAATTGTGATTTTAATGGTCATTGTTATCATTAGTAAATGTAAAACCCTAAATATAAAATATGCATACAAAGCAAAAGAACCATAATATATATAGAACACTTAATAAGGAGAAATACCACTCACATGTTTTGCCATCCCGAATTCTGCAAGCTTGACATTGGCTCCCTTAATATCCCAAAAAGAAACCATCAATAAATATTGAGCAATAGAAGTGATTGTTAACACTGATGCAATCAATCAAATCACAGCCATAACTTCCTCATAATTGTCAAAATGGTATATTTTTTACAGGAAAATAATTTTTAAAGAAAAAAATCAAACAGAACCAATCCAAATATCTACAAGACCATTAACCTTAGTTGTAGGAACTTTGCACACATGGTGCCACTCTAGTTTTAAGACCTCATTTCTGTTCCTGCTGAAGTCTTCACATTTTCCAAATTTTTGAGATGCATACTGCTATGATCTCCCAATCTCACTTGAATTGGCCCCTGTTCCAATCATGCTTAGTGCAATTAAAGATACTAATACAGCATACCTCAACCACCAACATCAATGGTAGGTGGCTCCATGCTCAAATAGGCCACAACATTCCACTTCTTTATTGAACTTGTGCAATGTATAGGTCAAACAGTAAACAATATTTGAGACTTGGATCAGACAGCTGTCTGTTGGGAAGTGGAGATGAACCAAGGGCCAGTAGAAGAACAAAGAAAAAACAAGGAATAAGAAAAATGAAAATTTTCATCTTAATAACTCATGCCTATTGAGTACGGATTTACATTGAATGATCCCTGCCCAACCCTACCTATCATTTCTTACTTCTTTTTTTCAGTAATGTGATAAACATCCTCAGAAAGCCCAAAGGCCTAAAGTCTACTCAAAATCTCAATTACTTGGCCACTTAACATAAACATGATGTCATGTCATTAAACAGATACGAAACATATGTGCCCATATGAATTTCTTCTATAAACTCTTTACTGGGAGCCAATATTTTAGGCTCAAAATTTAAAAAACCGGAGCAAAGAGACCTTATAAACCTAGTTTTGATCCCATTATATAACAATAAGCGTCATTATGGATGGAAAATGAGTTTCATTTTGTTGTTATCAATAGTATTAAGCTTGATGTTACAAGTCACCACCCACTTTGGAAAAGAGAAAAAAGAAAAGAAAAGAAGAAGAAGAAAAAAAAAGAATACAATCATTTTTGTAGATTCATTTTTCTTTTTTCATTGTAACTCGGCTCTTTGGTTTTCTGTCCATAAACGACATATATGATTGTCGAGAACATTATGTAGATCCCTAATGTTTTTGTGCTGTGCTTATTAAAGATTCAAAGGATTTGCCGCTTATTCAAAGTTATGACAGCATTCAGGCATTGACTCAAATGCTTGGAAAGCCAAAAAGGGAGCATGACCTTGTAGTTGCTGTATGTATTCTGAACTATATTTTTGTAATGCCTTGTAGTTAAGAATTTGTGTTTGATAACTTTTACTGTGGGGGTAAAGACTTCAAATTTGTTTTCACTGTGACTTTATATGTATTTATTTATTCTTGTTGGGGTTGGGCCTCATGGACCTTGATCTAGTGTCTCCCAATGGGACAATATCTCTAAGCGCTTATGCGATGACTTATTCTGTACCTTTAACTCGACACCGTACTTATTTTAATTCACTTTACTGCTATATGTTTATTTCTTTGATTACAATTTCCTAGTTCATCACTCTGCTCTGTTCTTCTAAGATGGTTATCTGGCTCAACTGGTGCTAACTTAATGTTTTTGCTGGAAACCACTGAAAGTCTTACGTACTTGGAGAGATACCTTCACTCAGAGACAGAATCACTGTGGTTCGGAAACTTTGGGATCTTACACGAGATGTGCTGGTACGCTCTGTAAGCCCAACTGAATCATGCTTTATTGTTCACTTTCCCTTCCTAATGGTTGTTCAGTTTGCAGGAATTCAGATTAGTCACCCAAATAGGAAACTACGACAAGCAATCGACACTGTAAAACATACCATCCATGCTTTCAAATCTTGAGATATCAGGTCTGAACTGAATCATTAAATCAAGCCTGAGCTGTTTTTTGGTATCAGGCCTGAGTTGAATCATGTTACCAAAGAAATTTAATCATGTTACCAAAGAAAAAAAAACTGTTGCCCAAACCTCATTCTGCAGCCATGTTTCAAAAAAAAAAAAAAAAAAAGGAAAAAAAGAAAAGAAAAGAAAAGAAGAAATGGAAGAAGAGAAGGGTCGGGACTCACATACCTGGCAAGTTCTCCCTCGCTCTCCTCCCTCTTCTTCTCTGTTGACCATGCCTGGCCTCCACCTGAAACGACAACAGCAGGGGAAACACAAAAAACAAAAAAAAAAAAAAGGAGAGAAAAGAAAGAATGGAAGCCGGCAGGGAGTGCGGATCCACAACAGCAAATGCCTGGATTCTATCTTGTATAACAGCCATCTACCAAAAACCTTCAACTTTCAGAATAAGCTCTTCCTGCAGCAACAGTATAAGACATGCACTGATCTATTAGTAAAAATGATGACAGTCCTTTTCCAATCGACAAAAGCACTACTAAATACCACCTTTTCATATATGCACAAGATAAACTCAACATGTCAAAATCACATGGATACATGCATTAAGAAGTAACTGATGCTGCAGTAGACAATAAAAAAGATGTTAAAATCACCTGCTTTAAGCATGGGTTCATACAATGTAACAACAAGACAATGGGTTTTCTATTTAGATCCAAAAATCCATCTTTACTTGGCAGCGGGTGTTTTTCCATTGTTGTTGGTAGGCATCTAATCATGATTGGTGTCGTTCAAAGTGTGAGGCCCGTCCTGTAATGCTTTTGAGGACATCATTTCTTTGAGCAGGATAGATGAAGCCACAGGTTGCTCTTTGATAGAAACAGGTTTTGCAAATGAAGCCACAGGGTAGTTGTGCTCTTTCAATCCTGGACTGCTCTGGCATGTACTGTTTGCAGAGGCAGAAGAACACGCTGACCTGCTTATGATTAATTATTGGTAAACCTCTAGATACACAATACCATCCACTAGGCCTTAAACGATTTGAAGCGGAGACCTCCAGCTCATTGGAGAACTTTCTAACCACTTAAAACAATTAAAGTGTGACTAAGATGGCGGGAGTTAACTTAAAAGAAAAACAAAGATGATGGGAGTTAATGTCTGGTTTTATAGTAAAAAGGCCCCTAGGCCTGTATTCTTTTGTAACCTCAAAGAGGGCCCTGCAGTATTGTTTGTTACTATAACCCTGATTGACTAGTGGTCTAACAAGTCAATTTTTTATAATTGAAAGATGGTAAGATGTAGGGGCACATGCATGATATACAGGTCTCTCTCAATGGTAATAACATAGAGGCCAGTTTGCAAAGTCCCGTTTCTCTATCCCATGACCCACTGTCATTCACCAAACATATTGAAGGAGTAGGACCAGCTGCATGGGCGGCCTGGATAGTGTCTTATGTTCCATAGTGGTGTTGTTGACAACCTAAGAAAGAACAGGTAGCAGACACACTCCACTTAATAAAAGTCTCTTCATCATTTTTCTTCCCCACATTCATAAGCATTGATTGGAATACAGAACGTGACCACTCATTTGATATTATTAGCAAAACATAACATGTGCCTACATGTGTATGTGTACTTCTATAACTCCTCTGAAAAAGATGTCTTTAATGTAGTTTCACAGATACTAATTGGTCAATATGATGCCTTTAATTTAATTTCCAATGCAGCATGTTGATGCAAGAATCTCCACAGAAGGCACGACTAAACAGCCAATAAAGGTAATATGCATATTACACAAGAAAACATTGTTACATTGTATTTTCACAGACACAACACTCGACCAAAAGATTTTTCACATAGTTACCATCAAAGATTGCAAGTTGATATTAATAAATCGTCAAAAAGTAGAAAAAGAATAGTAGTTCTTTACAATCACAATCTAATGAACGGCTTCTTAAATCATAGAAAGGTAGCTCCCACATTACAACCTTTTTGAGCATCGAGAATGTGCATGAATGATACCTTCGCTATGGAGCTTGACAAACCATGCAAGGAGTGTGCTGATTCAAATGATTCAAAGAACGATAGCCTCTGCAGGATTTTCAATAGTACTAACATGTACCTGGAGGGATTCAGGCACAACTAAGAACCATCAGATATATGCATCAAATGTCCGTCATAGTAGAGTGTATGAACTGAAATAAGCACCAATAATGTATAAATATCAACCTTCATGGGCGAAGAACCATGCAACAGCTGCATATATGTTCCAGCACCAATTCTAGCAGAAAATAGACATCAAACTTGGGTTTGATTTCTCAGAATTAAATACCACAGATGCTATAATCTTGTGAGCTACATTAGAAGAAAAAAAAAAACAAAAAGGAAAAGAGAAATTTCTCCTCTTCCACCACCTGCACACTCACCTACCCACCTGCTGCACCACCCTACACACACCCACAAAGTAAATTCAAATAAGCAATTCCAGCATTATAACCCCATAATCCATGCATCATGACCACCAAATACGCAATCACTACCATACTCTAAACAACCCCAATTCCCAAACTACCAAATCATGCTTCTACCCAACACCTCAAAATCCAAATCCTCCAAAATACCGAGAAAATTCCCGAAACACTAACAAACAAAGATCGGATTGAAAAACGCAATCCCAGCATTATAAAACAACAACTCATCCCTTGCAATCTTCAAACATCCCAATCATCATCAATTCCGGCTCAAACAAATAAAAAACAAAAAAAGAAGATAACAAGGAAAGGAAAAAAAAAAAAGCTTCTTGCTTGTGAAGAAAGAAAACCCCATGAATAAAAAAGGTGAAAATGGATAAAACTTCAAAAGGAATCCGAGTTCTTAGTACCTGCGCCATCTTCGATTGGGAGAGATAGAGGTAATAATCGAAACGTTGGATTGGAAATGAGATAGTGGAGCAGGAAAGATTGGGTTTTTAACCCTCCATTGTATTTGTGCTGTTCGAGAGCTTGTGATTTGGATTTTTGTGGAATGCGGGGAAAGGCTCACTAGTATTCCCTTGTTTCTGCGAGGACGGCGGACGAGAGAGAGATGGGTCAGAGAGATGGCTGGACGGGACGGAGATGGGCGTTGCGAGATGGGCGCTGGACGAGGCGAGATGGGCCAGGGACAGACAGGGAGGGAGACGCAGAGAGATGGGCGCTGGACGAGGCAAGATGGGCCAGGTAGGGAGATCCAGGGAGATGAGGGAGATGTAGAAGGGGTTTGAAATGAGGGAGATGCAGAAGGAGTTTGAGATGAGGGAGATGCGATATTGGGGTTTTTTTTCGATTTTTGTTTTCGTTTGGGTATAAAGCAGATGGGTTAAGGAAGGGTTGAGCAAGGAGGTTATTATGTTAGTAGCAATCCCGGCGCAAATAGTGCGCCGGCGAATATAATTCTAAAATATATTGAAAAATAAATTTCCAAATAAACGCACGATGTTCCAAATGAAGGGGCAAAGGGAGGGGTGGAGTTGGCGGGTGACATTTGCCGGCACAGTAGCTAGAACGCCGGGAAAAATACGACCTTCTCCGGTGAAGCGGGGTCGCCGGGAAAATTTTTAAGAAAATTACTATAGGCACAGTTACCTTTGTCGGCGAAAAAATAAATCATCGGGAAAAGGAGACCTGTGACGGCGAAGAGAGGCCTTTTGCCGGCGACAATATCTCGCCGGAAAAACATGGTCTTTTCCCGGCGAAAAACGTTTTTTCGACGGTAAAAGTTATACTTTTCCCGGCGTTTAATAATTACGTTGGGAAAAAACGCCGATAAAAATGAAAATTGTTGTAGTGCCTCGAGGTACAGCGACAGATTGTATAGCTTTTGTAGTCGATGTGCCTCGAAGAAAACTTTGAAGGAGAGCTTCTGACTTGACCAAGAGTCTCTGAGAATTTTTCTTTTGATAGAGTAGCCTTTTGAGTTTTCAGGGGATTTTATGGCAATGGAGAGATCATGTACCATCTCAAGGAAAAATTTTGAAAATGACATGTGGATTGGGTTTTTGGGTTTTGGAATTTTCTTTTTGACCTTGTGAACCTAAAGGCTTTATATGGCGCATCAGGCGGTCAAGAAGGTTTTTGGTTTTTGACCTTGTGACCTAACAAGCTATATGTGGTAGGTTAGGGGGTCAGATTTTGGATTTTGATTTTTGGTCTTGTGACCTAACAAGCTGTGTGTCGCAAGTTAAGGGATCGGGATTTGGTTTTTGGTCACTCTTTGGGACAAATTTGGGTCCATTGGAGTGGTTTGGGTTTTATTAGAATGTCAATTTCAAGGTTTTGGCTTAATTTGGTTAATGAGGTGGGATGATTTGGAGTTTTGGAAACTCGTGAGGCTTGAATTTTTCTTTGTATTGGTCCAATCGACTCAAAAGAGGCATGAAACCATTTTTGTATGCTCTTGGTAGGAGGGATTTTGACTGAAAGCCACTTTTAGTGCCTAGGTGGTCAAATCTGGCTCATGTGGGCTAGCCCATGGGACTTTAAGTTTTAAAGGTGGCTTAGATCTCATGTGGTGTCATTTTTGTAAAGAATATCTAAAGATATCTCTTTTGGGTAGAGAATATCTAAAAATATCCTTACTTGGAGAGAATCTCTCAAGTTTCCTTGATTTTGGGAGAGATTTTCTCAAAGTATCTTTCTTTGGGAGAAAGCTTCCCACATTCCCTCTCTTTTTGGAGAGAATTTCTCAAAGGATCTCCTCCTTGGGAGAGAATATCTCAAGATCCATTTCTTTTAGGAAGGTTGTTAATTTGTAGCAGTTACCTTCTTACTTCTTTCCTTCTTTCCCCTTTTGATTTGCTTTCTTCTATAAAAGCAAGGGGAGGTTGGATCTCTTGCTCCTATTGCCTTCTTTTTGCAAAAGTCTTCAAGAGTGCTCCAAGATCAAGAACCCTTCTTCTTCAAGGATTTTCAAGTTCTTCTTCTTCCATGGCTTCAAGTAAGTTTTCTTATTCCTTAAGAAACTCCATGTAGAAGTAGGAAAAAGAAAAGTTTCTTTCTTTTCTTTTCTTTTTCTCTTTTTTTCTCACTACAAGAATTTGCACTTTTACCAGCGTTTTTTTCCGGCGCATTATTTAAACGCCGAGAAAAGTATAACTTTTGCCGGCGATAAAGCTTATTTCGCCGGGAAAAGTTATACTTTTGCTGGCGAAATAATTTCGCCGGTAAACGTTTAGATTTTCCCGGCGAATTCCTTTTTTCGCCGGTGATGGTTAATATTTTAGCGGCAAAAAATTTGTATCGCCGGCAAAAGCTATATTTTTTGGTGGCGAAAAACCTATATTGCCGGCAAATGTCACCCTGTCAAATTTTGAGCATTTATTTAACTACTGCGCTGGGAAAAATTATATTTTCATTATTTTTTTTTCGGAGGATTAAAAATTAAGTGGAGCCTCGAAAATAACTTCTACCCTGGAAATAACCTTTGCCGATTCCAGCGTTGTGGCCCCTTTTCCATTTCCCGCTCCCGCTCAAAGTTCATAAACATTTCCAGTGCCCCCTCTCTCTAAATCGTGTTTGAAGCTCTGCTCCCTTTCCATTTCTAGCGGCCGCTCCAAGAGCACCTCTGTCTCTTCTCCAAAACCCCTTTCCTTTCCATTTCCAGCAGCCACGACTCGAAGTACTTCTCCACCACCAAGAAAGGAGAAATCCCAGTACAAGGTATCATCAGATCTATCCTTCGATCCATATGTTTCTTCACCATTTCCTCTGATCTCACCAGACCTATTGCCGCTTTTTTGTTTTCTTGACGATTATTGCGTGATTCCGTTGTTGCATTTTTGTTTGCTGTGATCTTTTTTTCTACATCTGTTTCGAATTCGATGAGATTGGTGTGTGGCGAAAAGGGGCTATCTTTTGGAAACGTGTTTTTTATCCGAACCCTAATTTGGCGGTTTTTTTGTGGAAGGGTGTGATGTTGGAAAGCACCCACTTTTGGATGATCTGTTTATCTAGTTGCTATTCTGTGAGATTTTATGGATTGAAAGAACATGCAGGAAAGTAACAGTTCATTTCCAGCAGAGAAGAAAAATTGTCTTGCATTTGCGCAATGTGATTACTTTTTGAAGGACACTGTCTTTTTTTTTTTTTTTTTTTTTTTTTAAGGTTATATTGAAACGAGGAAATTCTAATCAGGCCATGTGTTGCTTATTTGTGGATAATGCTATTTGGATGAATTAGTGGCTAAGTATCTACTGCTTAGGGGCGGGCGGGCGGGCTGGTTGATTTTTCCAATCAAATTGATATCCTGTAATGGATAGGGATATTTCCTAAAATGCTAGGTTAGGATTTTGATTTAATGGAACCATTGTCCATCCCATCATCTAAAACCTTCTCCATTCGAAAACCCCCAAATCTTCTCTCTCTCTCTCTCTCTCAGCTTCCAGGCGTAAAAGTCAGACTCTCTCCAAGCCAGGGGGTGTTCTCTTTAACTGCAGGTGAGATTAGGTCCTGTAATATGATAATTTAACTGCAGTTTTATTGTGTAATATGATTTATCTTTTCCTGCTCTTTTATATTTGATAAGTAATTTATGTGGAAGGGAACCAAGAAGAGGAGAAAAAGAGGAAGAAAAAATTTGTGAGGGGAAGAGGGGAAGAGGGAAAGATATGCCTTGAAAAGTGAGGTATCAGGTATGGGTTTTTTCTTCTCAGATTACATGTTCTGATTTCCCCCTTTTAGTAATTTGCAGAATATATTGTCATGTTCAGGCATTTCCCCTATTGATGGCTTCTTGTTCACTTGTGTTCCTTTTGGGCTAAGTGTTTCAAAGAGGGAAAAAGAAATTCACTCATCTTTCTCCTTGGAGCCACCGCCCCTTTTTGGCCCCCCTCTCTCCCTTTGCTTATTCACATGTTGCCATGTAACAAGGGTTAGGAGGTTTGTTCTCTAGTGGGCTGGCTAGATGTGAGCTGGGCTGTATTTTGCAGGTTCCACTTTTAGTGAAAACGTTAGGATTAGGATTAGGAAGATGGTAGATGCTCTCTCTCTCTCTCTCTCTCTCTCTCGTGCGTGTGTGTGATTGAATAATAGTGCCTAGAGAGGGTTTTCATTGATGAATTTTGCCATACCAGTACCAATTTCCAACTTTAGGAAACAAACATTTTCATGGGTTGTGCATTCATCGAAGATGCTCTCTCTCTCTCTCATGGGTCATACAGTGATTGAAGAATTGATCTCAGAAGGGTTTTCAATTAATTAAATTTGCCATACCAAGGCCAACTTCAAACTTCAGAAAACAGTTTCATGGATTGTGTATTCATTGAAGATGTTTATGGCCTCTCTCTCTCTCTCTCTCTCTCATATATTCATGGGTGTTACAGTGATTGGAGAATCTGGCCAAGGGGTGGTTTTCCATTGATAAAATATGTCATACCAATACCAACTTCCATGTTAATTAGGAAACAAACAATTCCATGACTTGTGCATTCATTGAAAATGGAGGCCGAGAAATGGGGTCCCTGATTTTCCATTTTCATTCTTTCAGTAAATTTCTCACCTGGAGAAACAAACATTTCATGAATTGTAGAATTAATCGAGAACAAGTACTGGAAATGGGCTTCCCAATTGATGACTTTCGTGTTTCTTGCAAAATTTCTTTCATTTCATTGATTGTAGGGCCAGGCTTATAAATGGGTGTCCTGATTGTTTGATCATTTTCAAGTTGCAAACAGTAGTAAAATTCTTTCACCATTTTAGTTTCATTTTCTTTCTCCTTGGGGAAAGCTCTTCCACTATCATTTATTGTTGAGGTGATAAAGATGGATTGCATTCCCTGGCTTTTGTCTTCTTAAGTATAGTGAAATGAATGCAGCCCTATGAAGTGGGTAAAGCTGAGTTTCTTTCTCTTGCCACACTGCAGCCCCCTAGTAATTTCTATAGCTGTTGTAGGGCCTAACTGTTCCACAGTCCATTTGTTGCAAGGCTAAATTTTTAACTTTTCCATCGAACTCTAATTTCTAGTCCTGGAAAGAAAATTATGATATGAGATGGGATTGATGAGTAGAATATGGATCAATGACTATGAGATGGGATTGATGAGTAGAATATGGATCAATGACTATAAACACATTTTAAAATTTGGCTATAAAGACGGAAAACCCAAATTGTATTTGAACATGTTTGGGGTGTAATAAATTTTTCTTTGAAAAGTTTTGGACAAAACTTTGGTAAAAAAATACAAATTACCAATATTATGTGAGTGCATATAGGGATTTATGTGATTTTGTTTTCTTGTCTGTAATGAATAGCATATCATATTTTTAAATACAATGCCTAAAGTTTAGAATATTATATACCATTTTATAAAAGATCATATAAAAAATTTGAGCAACTTTTTTATAACATGTACGTATATCCTCTCATACACGTTTTCTTGTATAGCATCATAATTTTTCCTCTAATCCGTGCCTGTCAATCCATAGTTTCTAATTCAATGAATGCTTGTAATTCACATATTTGACAATAAGAGGACCCTTTGTTCCATTGGATGGTTATATCCAGATATTTGTCTTCTCTGTTTTTTTTTTTCTTTTTAATGAAGATGGAATGGTGAGTGTTGACAAGTAACCAACTTCTTTTTTTAGTAGGCATCTAAACCATTAGATCAATAGATAGTTAAAATTAGCTAAGGATTTATATTTAAGGTTCTTTTATCAAATGTTGTAATCTGTTCTAATAGCATGTTGGGACTCTTCCCTTGAAGTTTCATGAGAATAACGCTTTACTGTGGAGGGACATTGGTAAGTAGAGGATTGAGATGAACAAGATTTCTTATTCATCTCTCTTTCTCTCTCAATGTGAACCCTAAATCAATCTCTCTCTAACTCTATCGTTGCTCCAACTTCAAATCACTTTCCTCAGGAAAAGAGAACCCATAAGATATTTAGATAGAGATTACAGTCTTTTCCCTCTCTTGAATCATTTCATCTTCAATCTCTTCTTTTGAATATTTCAATTTGTAGATTCCATTACATGTCTGAATTGAAGGCATTTCTTCAATAAAGAAATGTGGGTTCTTTTTGTTGCTTGTTTCCAAGTTATATACCCAAATGCTGATTCTGGGTCAGATTTACTTGCATGAACTTGCTCAGAAATCTTTATATGAAAACTAGCTGAAAGAAGGTTACATTGATCTCAGATTTCCCAGTTCTAGTTAGAACAAAAGCTCTTTGGTTGAACTTTTGAGGGTTAATTCAATTCCATTTCATTCTATGCTTTTTTTCCTTTAACTAATTATTACTTTCTGCCCTCAAGTAACTTACGAAATTGTGTTTTCTATTTTGCATCTTAGGTATCAGAAATGCTGGGATCATTCCTCAACAGAGGGCTTGTGTATGTCACATTGCTACTTACTGAAATGCTTCACTTGTCTTGTTGTTATCTCCATTGTCTGAATTTCTATTTGGTGGGTGAATTTCTGTATGCAGGATGGTCCTGGGATATACATATCCAGCTTATGAGTGCTGTAAAATTGTGGAAAAGAACAAACCAGAGATCGAGCAACTGCGATTCTGGTGTCAGTATTGGTGGGTATTTGGTACTTGTAACCTGTTTCTTTAGGATTATCTTATTTAGGACCTGTTGTTGTTGGTTTATTTGATTATATAGAAGGTGTTACACCTGATGGTATGTACATATAATATCTCTTTTGTTTCTCATGAGGGGCCAACTCCTTTCCCTGATCCTGTCATCATGTATGCTCAGGGACTAAAGTTCGTGTATACTGTCAAATTGGTAAGACAAATCAAGGGAAATTTGCTTTAGATGTTGCCGTCAGGACACTTGATCTCTATAAGAAGTAAGTTTTCTCTTTTTTGTTCCAAATATGTTTTGATTTAGTGATTTAACTAGCTCTTGATGGATTATTAAGTGATTTACTTACAAAATGTAATCCTTAGATGCTTT
Source organism: Persea americana (assembly GCA_029852735.1). Taxonomy (NCBI): domain Eukaryota; kingdom Viridiplantae; phylum Streptophyta; class Magnoliopsida; order Laurales; family Lauraceae; genus Persea; species Persea americana. Next base: position 22,317,041 of record CM056817.1, read on the forward strand.
GATGGATATGCTGAACCTAAATGGAAACTAATGCTACTGGGTTGTTGTTGTTTATAGTGCCGGGTTGATGTCCTTGATATCCACAAACTAATTCATTTTTTAAGCCATGCAGTTACGTTTCTACTCCATATCCACTACCTAAACTGGATATGATCTTATTTGCAACCTTTAGATCAAACTCTAGGTCTTCTTTTGCTTGTAATTGGCATGCATCCTGGGCCCCTCGTAAAGGGTTTATACAGCCTTTTTCTGCTGTGGTTTTTAGTCAGTTTTTCCTCTCTGAAGTGGAGGACCTCAAAAGTATTTTCAAATCTGAATGGAGGTAGAGAATATCAAGGCAAGGTGGGGTTGGATTCATATGGGTTTTCTTTTTGACAATATAAAAATGGATTCAGATGGGCTTTCTTTTTCAAAAAAAAAAAGTTTAATTTATCTGGATTCAGCTGTGATTTTCTTTTTGTTCAATCGGGTCTATGGATTTTTTTTGCCCCCTTTGTCTTATCATTTCTTTAAACAGATTTAGACAAATGAGTCTCTCTCATGGGGTCTATGTGGCCTAATGGATGGATGAATGTGTAATAATCCTCCAGTGCAAAAACTGACAGCCCCAAACTGACAGCTCCCTCATTGCTGGACCCCTACAGGGCCCATTCCCATGTGGGTCCATCCACTGAACTGCCCTCCAGCCCTGACCATGTCAACCTCTGCGTCTCTCTCCATCTGTAATCCATTTTTGCTGGGTTTCTTCAGACTGCGGATGATAGGATGTTCATGTGCAGACTGTTAGTGGAGTTGGTTTGTGTTGATTTCTTTTAGATAGTTTAAGTTATCTATATATCTAATCTATATCTACATATTTATATATATGGGATGGAATTTGTATGGAGGCTTTTTGAGTTAAGTTTGTCTTTACTCTATAGTAACTAATCCCTTGTTGAAGTCAGAAAGTTCCTTTTGAAGCTTTCTTTCTTTTGCTTTGATAGATGATGAAAGTTTATATGATTCGAATGAATGATAGAAGATGCTGATGTTGGTATTATCTTGTGTCAGATATGTATAGAATGTGGTATGATTGTGGTGTTTGTTGTGTTCTTTTATTTTCTATGAGATGGAGATGATACAGTTATATAAGTAGCTGATGTAGTGGGCCATCACGTTCATGAATACTCCATATAAATCATATTTTTAGATTTGGAAGTTTCCTTACCTACTTGGAGGCTGTTTGGACTCATGGAAGTTCTTCAATGGAAGAAAGGGTTGAACAGGACTTCCCATCCAAATTTACTTCTCATTTCAACTCAGTATATGCAAATCTAGTCTGCTGAGCCTTATAAAGTACTGGATAAATCTAAACACATTAGGGGCAACTGGCCAGTATTTGAGCTGCTAGATCTCTTATAGTTGTGTTTCTATTATTTTCCCTCGAGTTGTTCTGGACTCTCATGATAGCTTGTGCAATAAGTAGACACATGACATTTTCCAAAGTAATTTTTTTTGGATTTTTGTTCCTCACCTGAATGCATATTAATTTTCACACTCTAGCAACTATACCCTGAACCATAAAGGGAATTCAGTTGTGCATATGACATTCTTAATCATACGTTAATCTTGCTATTTTTTTATGCAGATTGCATGAAAATTGAAAAACAAATTTTGTTGAAAGAGTCCATGCAGCTAGGATGCAGCCAACATGAAGGCCAAGTATGCAGAGTAACAGATTGCTATATGTTAAAATGGGATGTGTGAAGTTTTTTAAAACAATGGTGCATGTGTTGGAATGGTGCAACAATGAAATGATCATAGATGAATATGTAAATTTTCATTCGCATTTGAATGTTGGTACAGAGTAGAATGTTACCATTTGTTTTAATTTTGTAATGGTAATGGTAAAGTGTTTTCAATGTTGAAATGATGTTTGAATATTAATATGAAGTGGAATGAATTTTCTTGTTTCATTTTTTGATGATTTTGGAATAGAAATGGATGTTGGGTGTGGTAGATTTGTTCTTGGATAATGGAATTAGCAATTTCAATTTATTCATGTGACACATAGGAAAAGAAAATTAAAAATTAAATAAATAAAAAAAATTATATTTGAAAAAAATAATTCCCGGTGAGAAAAAATGCTGGCAAAAAAAATTGAAAAAATAAATTTCGTAAATTGTAAATCTTTCCCGGCGCAGAAAAACGCCGGCGAAAGTTTTTCTCAATTTAATTTTAATCAAATAAACCACTTTTCCCGGCGCAAACTAAAGCTGGTGAAAGTTTTTGAAATTTTATTTTTGAAAAAATAAATCACTTTTCCCGGCGCAAAATAACGTCGGCGAAAGTTTTTCAAATTTTATTAATTAAAAAATAAATCACTTTTCCTGGTGCAAAATAATGCCGGCAAAAGTTTTTCTAACATTTATTTTAAAAAAATAAACCTCTTTTCCCAACGAAATAAACCACTTTTCCTGGCGAAATAAAACACCGGCAATGTATAAGCTTTTACCGGCGCTGCCTTTTTTTCGCCGGCAAATGTTATTGCTGGCATAGTTTTCCTGGCACATTGTTGGCGCATGAAAAATCGCTGGGAATAGTTTTTCCCGGCGTTTTATGGACCTTTACCGGCACTTTTTTAGCGTCGGCAAAAGTGCACATTGTTGTAGTGTCTTCCTTTTTCATGTGTTCTCTTTTTTTCACATGTTTTTTTCTCTTTCTTCTTTTTTTTGCTTTTCTTTTTTTTTTCTTTCTTTGCTTTTTTTTTCTCATAGTTTCCCTCTTTTTTAATGTTTTTTTCTTCTCTGTTTTTTTTCTTTTCTTTTTTTTTTTATTTTCTTTTTCTTTTTTTTCTTGGCTGTACAGACAGGTCCATTTGGACCTGGCCATACTGCCACGTGGCAGTGGGCCACGGCCTGTGGGCAAAATTTTTTTTTTTTTTTAAGAGACTCTCTTATTCATTTCTTCTTTCTTTCTTTCCTGGATTTCAAGATGCCCATGCATGACAACTTTCATTCTACGCAGTTTTTTTTCAAATGGAATTGGAAGTTTGATAATGCACACCTTAAAATCTTTTGCAAGTCTTGGGATTTGGAGCTCGCAGCAATGTTGAGCCCTTTCTTTAGTCTTGCGGGGGTTTTGAGGAGCTTTGCAAGTTTTAGAATCTGGAGCTCACAGCACTGTTGAGCCCTTCTCCAATTTTGTGGAGGTTTGAGAAGACTGGCTTGATCTCGCAACAATGTTTGAGTCCGAGCCTTCTTTGAGAATCCTCCATTGATTATAAGCTCTAGCAATATTGAGCTCATCTTCAAGCTTCTTTCCTTTTTCTTCGGAATTGTCCCGGAACCATGCCAAACCCCAACCCAGGATTAGCGCGACTAGTGTTAGTTAAGTGCGTGTTTAGTTATCATGTGGGTTTAGTGTTCGTGGGTTAGAAATTAGTTCGATTTAGTCTGAAATTAGCTTTGGGAGAATTTGAGAGCGTTCATGCTATTCAGTCACACTCAGGGGTGCCTTGAGTGTACGTGTAAGCTTGCGAGGAAATTCTAGTTTTCTTGATTTTTAATCATGATTTCGATCTATTTTGGATGGTTTTATTTTACCTTTCAACTTTTGTGTTCAGCCTGTCTATGTTTGAGGCCCAGAAACCCAAGTTTTTGCCCAAAAGGGTAAAACAGTCATTTCACACTAAATCTGGACCCAAATTTCGAAATATCAGAACTATGCCAAATTTTTTTTTTTTTTGGAAACTAGATTTTTCGGTGATCGATTTTGTCTTCTTCGTCATTTTCATCCGGGGCCCGTAAGTCGATGTTTTAATTGTCGCAAGCTTTGAGCTCATGGGGCCCACAAGAACCCATTGACTTAAGCTATCTCCTCTCCCTCATCACTCACGTTCAGAAGCTCATTCTCCTGCAACTATTTTCTTCAAACCAGCTGAAGAGAAACTTTCCTTTTCCTTCACTTTCTCTCTTGCATGTCTATGTTAGAAACCCCCAAATTAAAATCTAAGAGTACCTTCTTCTTCCTCTCAACCTAAGCTCTCTATTAGTATCGTTTTCTTGGAGATTCTCGTTGTGAAGAACCACCATTTTCGTCCTTGCTCCTACTTTAGCAAGCTTCAGGTGAGGCTTTTCCTTATCCTCTTTTATGAAGTCCTTTGAGTACCTTAGGAGCCCATTTTTCATACATGCAACACCCATTTCAAGATGGGTTCCTTGTTTCACATTTTTGGTGGATTTTGAGGTTCTTTTCATGGGGTTTCTTGTAGATTTAGTGGCTTACATTTGGTAGGATTTTTTAGAGTCATTTGGGATTAGCTATTGGTCAAGGCCAGTGATCTCTTTAGCCCTTTCATGCATGCAATTTTCTTGGTATATTGTGTTTGAAAAATACAAATGTGATGCATGCTATGTTTTCCTATTTATTGTCTTTCAATTAAGTATGATTTGATCTTATTTTCTTCATGAAATTGATGAAATGATTCTCTCTCTACTTCAGAAATTCTGTTTTTGGATTAAATTGATATGCCTGGTTTGTGATTGGAATGGTTGTGTGAAATGGAGAAGTGTTGATGTAGGGAGAGGTTGTGGTGTGAACTATTGTGACAAAATAACCCTTGGGGAGCATGGAGGCTCAGGGGATATGCAGGGATTTGACCAAGAACGAAAGGAAGTGGAATGGGAAAAAAGTTGGAAGAAAGAAGAACTGGAATTCTGACTTGAACGGGGCTGTTGTGCACAGTCGGTCAACTGGCGGTCAGCTGGTGGCTAGCAGACATTTCCACTTCGGCCAGCTGACAGCCAACCAAGTTCAATTCGGTTCCACTTCCAGAAGCGTGTTTCTTAATAGGGAATCGTCGATCAGCTGTCGGCTAACCGACCTGCATAATCTCGGTCGACCGACAGCCAACCGAGCGAAGTTCAGTTCCATTTCCCGTAACCTGTTTTCCCACAGGGGATTGTCAGTCAGGTGACTGTTAGCCATTGGCTAGCCGACATGTTCAGTTCGGTCAGCCGACAGCCAACCGTGTACAATTTCGGTTCCAATTACAGAATGGTGTTTTCCTGTCAGGAGACTTAGCGGTCAGCCGTCGGTCGCCTGGCGGCTAGCCGACAGTCACCTACTCGGCTAGCCGACAGGTGACCGAGAGCTAACCAAGTTTGTAAACCGGACCTGTTTTGTGGATTTTTCTTGGGAACTGAAAACCAGAATACTACTAAGGGCTTCTAGCTTGAGATTGTGCATTTGAAATTTGAATTGTCCATTAGCTGCAGGGACACCGATGTATCTTAAATCCAACAATTAGGTTTCAAATACACAAGGATCAACGAAAGGCCTTAGCATGTACCAATTAGCCTGTTTTGAAACCCTGATTTCTGATGCAATGAATATCGTAGGACTTGTTTCGTTTTGTAAGTATTGGCCTGATTTTTGAAGTGTTTCAAGAAACTATATGGGGATTACTATTTTCATTTTATCATGCTATAGCACACATTACCTCTAATATGTCCTGCCTTGCCCTGTTTTGATAAGTAAATCCCCCTAATTTGGTTGGCTTGTATATGTATTATCCTGTTTTCGTGCACACATGATTTTAGGTGATTTCCACTGAGCTTGGACTACCCTCTCAGTTTGATCCACTGTTTGGGAGTTCCTTAAACCCTGGACAATCTGCAGATTAGTCGTATATTCATATATATACACCCTCCTGTCCCGCTTCAGGTTTCGTGGCCGGACCCCACCTACCTAGTGTAGCTTGGGATTCTGTTCTGTCCTGTTTTGTATATTCTGTTCTATTTTGCTTACTCTGCTCATCATGTATGCTAGAGAAAGGATGACCTCAAGGTGGGTTTTCTCACTAATCATGACATATTTTTATATGCTTGCTCGATTTGTCTTGTATACTGTTTCAACACTGTTTCGAATTCATGCATAGTTTTAAATACTGAACTATTTCCTGATCTAAATGATTTATATTTTTATCTAAATTGATCACCTGCTAGACCATCGTGTTTGACCCATTTATTTTGGTGACCAGGTGCAGGTGACATTGCCTTTGAGAAGGAGCGTTAGGAGGAGGCTGTTGAGCTACCCCTAGCCCATGAGTGGTAGACCGACAACGTCCTCTAGACGTTGGGCGGGGTCATGAGTTGCGTACACCTGGTTGGGATTACATTTTGTTGTTTTGGGATTGTAAAGCCTTTGTTGGCTCTTTTGCTTTTGGGAATTGTAAACTTGAACTTAATACACCATTGTAGTCTTGAAACTTGAACTAATCATGGAAATGCCATGTTATATTTTCCCTGTCTGAACATTTGTCTTGTTGATGATCTAACTTATGTGAGTTGATGTTGTATCACATGTATTGTGTAGATAAGATTACTTGCACGCTTCCGCAAAACCATTGTTCGCATGAGATAAATTCCAAGCTTGTTTTGGGAATCCTCACCGCAGAAACCTGTGGGTTAATCATAATTGGTTGGATGCACCCTTCATGCCGCAGGCCCGGGTCTGGGGTCGTGACAATACCACTGTCCTGGTTTCCACCGATTGGGTGCTGCACAGGATGATGACTCGTTTATGATTCGGTTGGCCAGAGGGAAGCCTGTTAGAAGTGGGTGGACCTTGGGGATAGGTTTCAAAAACTTTTCACCAACTAGAAGTAGTGAACACCTATACAAAAGCCAATAAACCCCAATCCAGGATCCATGTCCTCAATCTCAGCCATCATGGTCAGCAAACAAAACTATCATGAAGATAGAAACAGCACCAAACAAGCAACCACGAAATTCCACAACATACTAGGAGTAGAAAATACCTATGGAGCTCGGCTGTGCTCTAATGTAGAACTTGATTAAACTCTTTGATGAAGAGCTCTTCCACAATCAGAATCTCCAATGCCCAATCGTCTTCCAGGCTATGACCCGGTTTAGATCTCTTTCCTCAAGAGAGATGGTGGAATCTCTAAAAGAAAGACTAACTAGAATCTCTAAGGAAACTAAAAGGGAAGTAGAGAGAGAGAGGGAAGGAGAGGGAGTGCAACTCTTGCACAAAAGAGGGAAGTGTTGGGCGTGAATCTCTAAGAGAATTCTTAGAGTATGTTGGACCTCCAAGGGGTTCCCTCTTGCCTCCTATTTATAGTTTTGCAACCTTCTCTTTGTTTATTATTAGAAGTCCAACTTCCATAATAATTAGTAACCCTTTATTCCCACTATTACCACTATTATAAGTCTTACTTCAAATAGAAATAATAGCTTTCCGTTTTGAGTTCAAATAGAATTAGTAAAGATCCAATCTTGGGCTAGCGTGGGGACTACTTGGGATTCCATAGAAAGCTGGCTCCAACTGGGACACCACGACCCCACATCTCATGTGCAATCTGGGCCCACAGTTAATTGCAAATAACTCCACTAAATAAATGCAATTAAACTCTAGTCTTAGGTATAAATTACATGAAGACCCTAAATTTCCTAATCACTACAAGTAGGCCCCACTATCATTATCTATGGATCAATTGGACATACTGTCCCACCAATTTAGATCCATATCTTATTATCCTTGAGACCCAATTAATAACAACAATCATTAGTACCATCCAATTAACCCTCAATTGAGATGGGTGTACACTTACCAATGATAAATCCATTAATTGGCATAAGGGGAAAAGATGGATTCCATCTTGACCATTAAATGTTCCCACGGTCCTACTACCATCTACCCAAGATACCGAGGTGTTGACCTACAGTTGCTCTCACTCATTGGTGACTCAAAGTAAATGAATAGATAGAAACTTGAGTTCATCAATGTCTCAGGGTTGAGAACCCATTGCAAGGGAATTATGAGAGCAGACCTTAAGGTAAAGACAGTGTTCTTGAGGTGCTTCTCATGGTCCTTCAATACATCCAATGTACCAGTATAATGAACTAGACGCTATCTCATAGTGATCATAATACTGCAACCTTGTCAGATGAGATGCCCAATCTCATTACTGGTTTTGAATCAATTTTAAGTATAAGATTTGTGACACATGTTTCTTGTATATGGATCTCATCCACACACATGTGTTACATCTAATACATTTGTGGACCCCGGTTCATCTTATGAGCCTGTATGTCATTTGTATTGGTTATGTGCATTTAAGTAATAAAACACTTGTAGACAGCTCGTTTTGGCACCCTATGAGGGGCAATTCAGTCCACCCTATTTAATGATGTCCTTATTATGTCCCGAGTCAAAAGTCACATGTCATCTCTGGACCTCTGATCGCCCCGGGAGTTGGCTCATCGTGATCTACTCATCGAGAGCTTTCCGCCCATATATAGAACTCCAAGATCTGACTGGCGGATCAAAAATCATGACAGCAGGTCCCACACCCCACGGCGCCCGTGTGGAAAATCACCTATCATTCATGGACCTCTAATTGCCCTGAAAATTGGCTCATCGTGACCTACTCGCCGAGAGCTTTCCGTCAATATGTAGAACGTCGAAATCCGACGAGCGGATTGAAATCTACAAAACCTGGGCCCCAGTAATGATAACCCGACCAATCTCCACCGGACCCCACCTTCTCGACCCAAACCAGTTTCTTTTAAATCCAAACCCACCAAGCCTGGCCCAATGAGCTCTAGCACAAGCTGAACCTGACCCGATCCAACTCATTAGGCCAAGTCCAGACCTCACTTGACCCAAACACAACCCGAGCCTGATCCAAACCTCCTGACCCGAACTTGACCCAAACACAACCCGAGCCTTATCTCTCTCATCTCTCTCCCAACCCAGGCCTTATCCCTCTCAATTTCAAACACCCAAGCCTTATCTCTCTATCTCTCTCCCAACCCAGGCCTTATCCCTCTCAATTTCAAACACCCAAGCCGATCCAAAAAACCCGGGCGTAGAACCCTCCTCAAGGCCACTTTTCCACCGTCTTCTCTGCTCCCTCTGAGATCTCTCTCACCCATCATTCCCTCTCATCATCTCCATCATCCTCCTCCCAGGCGCCCATCTCTCCACCATCCATCATTCCCTCTCATCATCTTCGTCTCTTCCCTTGCGCCAGACCCACCTCTCCATCTCCTTCCATCGCAGAACTCCCCGACCTCTCCCAGATCTCTCTCACCTACCATCATCATCACCCTCTCCATCGCCCTCTCCCCACCATAAGAACCCATCATCTTCACCACCCACCTTCTCCATCTCACGCATCTTTTCCATCTCACCATCTCGCCCTCCATCCGCCCGCACCACACATCTGCACGCAGCACCCCCCAGACACCATCCTCTGCTTCATCTCCCTCCTCGGCACCGCCGGACGAGCGCAGAGACACTGTGGAAGCCCGAACCTCCACTCCAGACGCCACCCACGCAGCATCCTCTACAGTACCTTGTCCGTCCTCTGGATGCTGCCTCCTCCTTCCTCTCCAGCATCTCCAGATTCATACAGCAGCACTGTCGCGACCCCGAACCGGGGGATCCGGGACTGCGACGGGGGCGGTGTGGAAGAACAACGAACCGCCCTTTCTTTAAATAGGGATTATACATTTATTTAATTTCCCACAGGTTTCCGCGGTGAGGAATCCTCATACACTCATAGAATATTTATATTGGTGCGGAAGCGTGTAGCAAATCAAACTTTCAGTCCATTCACATCTATTAAGACTGTTAATAAACATGTATAGCACGATGACAGAGTGAGCAATGATCTCATTTGCATTCCCAAAACATTAAGTTAAAGTTTAACAAAAGAACAAGTTAATTAACATTCCCCAAAAATAAAGGCCAACAAAGGCCAATGCAACCCAAAAGTATAAAACGATATCATTCTCAAAATTCCCAAAATGTTCGCAGCTCCGAGCTAAACCGAATGTCTACATGACATCGTCAGCTTGCCACTCCACTAAACGTTGCGGTTCACCGACCGCCTCCTCTGGCTCCTCCTCAAGGGCAAAGACAGGAGCTGGACCTGAGTACCACAAAAATGGGTCAGACACGACGGTCTGGCAGGTGGGTGAATAGATAATACCAAGAAAGAAATCAAAGTATATCATAGTTGTAACGAAAACTGTCATAAAACAGGATGCATAGTTCATTTAAAGTAAGGATGCAATACAAATCATGCGGGGTAATCAAGGTACAGGAACTGACTAGGTGGCAACCACACTAAAGCTACATCCTCTCTATCACTAAAGTGATGAGAGCACATTGAGTGCATTGGGCTCAATCACACGAAGTGACGAGAACCAATATTATAAACATATACATGTACATATACATATAGCTAGGCAAGACCACGGCCGCGAACCGGGTAACGGGACAGTACGGGATCCAAGTTGCAACTGGCGGGAGCACAGGGGGAGACCCAAGTCAGTTGATCAGACTGACAAGGATGTCCAAGCTTAGTGGTGCCGACTCTTAGGTTACATGATAAATCAAAACATATACAAAACTGTATCGATATAAACATACGGGCAAACGGGGCATTGTGCTCATAGGCACACATGTCATATTAGTATCCATACATGCATAACAGGGCTGGGGACACACATCGGTGTATAAATCGGAATCTGAGACAAAACCATTAAGATCGGGTAATTATGTATATAATTTGAGTAAAACAAAACAATAATTTCTAATATCATTAGGGACTAAATATTGAGGCTTCCATATTCAAGCAACATGTATAAGGATCTTGTATGTCCATATTACCCTTAACATGGTACTCGAATGATAGAGGACATACTAAGTTTCCTTATGCACGTTGATGAATCTAAAAGTCCCAATACCTTTTCCGAAATGGTGTTTCTATCTATGTCAATCTCCTTATGTCATCCCCTGGGTCCTTCCAAGGTGGTAGGGCATCAGAACTACCCATCCAAACCTTTAAATACCATAACTGAAACCAATAGAAAAGACTCAGGAATTCTGGGTTAAACTCGGTCACCTGTCGGTCAGATGGCGGTTAGCCGCCGAGGTGATCGGCGGTTAGCCGCTGGCTGACCGCGGAGCTGACCGCGACTCACCTTGCTAAAATGTAGCATTCTGTATTTCTAACCGCGCCTCACGGCTACCTAGCGGTCACTGGGTTTGGGATTGGCGGTTAGCCGCGAGGTGACCGCGCGGCTGACCGCGGTTCGCCTGTCAAAATGCAGCATTCTGTGTTTCTAACCGTATCTGGGTCGGCTAGCCGCCGGTCACCTGTCGGCTAGCCGCCGAGGTGACCGCCCGCTGACCGCCCAACGGCGGGAACTACACATCAGGTGCAGATTTCAGTCAATTCCTTCCCAAACCATTTCACCTCCATTCCAACCATTTCCTAACATGAAATGGGTCCATTCCCTTCCATTCAACATTTACTTCTTTCCACCAACTACCATTCCACCAATGCATTTATTTCTCCTACCAATCCAACTTCATTCAATGCAAGTACAAAACTATTTAAGAGGTCATACCAACCAAAATAACTTTCATGAATGCATGCATATATTCTCCTAGAATTAACTAAGAGACAGTCATAACAATAAATACATTTCCAAAAGCATTATAACATACTAAATCAAGTGAAATGGGAATAGTAAAAATTCACATTTTTAACCAAAATAAGAACTCAATCAACTCTAATCCATTCATCCACTTGCCTTGGTCTCCAAGAATGCTAATCAATCTCTAATCCTTCAATCAAGCTCAAAATCTACAATCTACACAAAATCCCCAAAAATACAACATTACAACCCTAGAATGTCAAAATCAAGCAATAGATGGAGATAGCTTCCAAAAATCAAGATGAAGCACCTCCTAGGCTAGATGAACACACAATCAAGAGAAGAGAAGAAGAACTTACATGAAGAGTCCTCTAATGGCAAGAACTTGTTCAAAAGATAGCTTGGAATGGGGCTCTCCCTCAAAGAAAGATATCAAAAGGAAGCTCTCAAGGAGGGGAAGAAGATTGAAGCATCCATTCTTCCTTTAGCAAGGGATTTGAGAGAGATTGAGAGAAGAAGAAGCAAGGAGCAAAGAGGTTGAAGAAAAACCCTAGGCTGGCTGGGATTTCTTGTTCTCAAGGAAGTTGCAAGAAGAGGAAGAGAGGGAGAAGACTTCTCCTTATATAGCTAAGGCAATGGGTCCCACAACTTAAAAGTCTAAAATGGGCTAGAACATCGATCTACGGGTTTCGGATGGATTCGACGAAGAAGGAAGAATTGCTCGTCGAAATTTCTACTTTCCAAAAAGTATATATTTTACAAGTTTCGGAGATATCGAAAATGGTATCCAGATTTTGTGTAAAAAGACTGTTTTACCCCTATCAATGGCAAAGTAGGGTTTAGAGGTCTCGAAAGGGAACGGAGCGAATACGAAAGTTGTCGGGAATCACAAAATACATTCAACGGAGCAATATACCGATTTCCAGAATTAACAAATAAGCCCCAAACTAATCAAGACACACTAAAAAGGAACCCCCAAAGGGCCCCACTAGCTCAAAAGAGTTCCCAAAATTATTCAAAGCTATAAAAAGCTATTCTAATCCCGATTTAACCCATTTCCAATAATCTCACTTATAGCTAAAATGTGTCTTACTTAACACTAAACGGAAACTCTCGGGGCGGGGTCTTACATCCTCCACCCCTTAGGGCATTTGGTCCACCAAATGAAATAAAATAACTAACCTCGGGTAGTAGATGCGGATACTTCTTCTGAACTTGATCCCGTAATTCCCACGTTGCCTCTTCAGGTCCGTGATTTTCCCAAAGCACTTTCACCCATTGTATAGTCCTTGTCCTCAGTTCTTGTTCCTTCGTATCGATGATCTGAATAGGCTTCTCGACGTAGGTGGCATCTTCTCTGATCTCTAATGGTTCACGACGGAGTACATGTGACGGGTCGGGGACGTACTTTTTCAACATAGACACATGGAACACATTGTGTACGCCGGAAAGCTCAGGTGGTAAGGCTAATCTGTAAGCCACATCACCAATCTTGCTCACGATATCATAGGGTCCAATGTATCTCCGAGACAATTTGCCTCTCTGTCCGAATCTCAAAGTTCCTCTAGTAGGTGACACCTTCAAGAAAACCTTATCTCCTTCCTTAAAATGTAAGTCCCTTCGATGAGAGTCTGCATAACTCTTCTGTCTACTCCGGGCTACTTTCAGACGTTCCTGGATCAACTTGACTTTGTCGCTGGTTTCACTCACCATAGTCGGTCCATGAAAACTGCGAATACCTACTTCTTCCCAACAAACTGGAGTCCTACACCTCCTACCATACAATGCCTCAAAAGGCGCCATCCCAATGCTCGAATGATAACTGTTGTTGTAGGCGAATTCGCAAAGCGGTAGGGTCTCATCCCATTGGGTCTTGAAATCTAGTACACACGCTCGAAGCATATCTTCAAGGGTCTGAATTGTTCTTTCCGACTGACCATCTGTTTGTGGGTGATACGCTGTGCTGAACTGAAGCTTGGTTCCCATAGACTCATGCAAAGTCTTCCAGAATCTCGAGACGAATCTGCTATCTCTATCCGAAGTAATGGAGACTGGCTGCCCATGACGGCTGACAATCTCGTTGACAAATAACTCCGCGAGAGGTAACATATGCATTTTCTCTCCGGTCTTCATCGGAATGAAATGAGCTGACTTGGTGAGACGGTCCACAATTACCCATATGGAGTTGTTCCCTTTTCTGGTTCTTGGCAATCCTGAGATGAAATCCATGGTGATATGTTCCCACTTCCACTCTGGAATCTCTAATGACTGCAATAACCCTGGAGGTCTCTGATGCTCTGCCTTCACCAACTGACACGTCATACATCGCGAAACGAAAGCTGCTATTTCCCTCTTCATGTTGTTCCACCAAAATCTGCCCTTCAAGTTCTGATACATCTTCGTGCTACCCGGATGCATAGAGTACTTCGTACTGTGCGCCTCTGACATAATGTCATTCTTCAAATCTTCGATGTTGGGCACGCATAGACGATCTCGGTAGAATAAGACTCCATCTACAATACGGAAATCAGGATGTTCTGCTATATGCTCTGAAATCTTGGCCAACTCTGGATCTTGCAATTGGTTGTCCTTGATCTTCCGAATGAACGAGGGTTCAGACACTGACATGTTGGCTAACATCACTCCCTCGCTTAGGGGCTGAAAATCTACCCCCAACTCTTCAAATTGCTGAAAGAAGCACGTAACTCTTAAGCTTGCCACACTGGCTGACTTCCTACTCAAGGCATCGGCTACTACATTTGCCTTTCCCGGGTGGTATTTGATCGGAAAATCGTAATCTTTGATATATTCCATCCATCTTCTTTGTCTCATATTCAACTCCTTCTGAGAGAACAAATACTGTAAGCTGCGGTGATCGGAGTGGACTTCGAATTTCTCCCCGTAGAGGTAATGTCTCCACATCTTTAGTGCAAAAACGACCGCCGCTAATTCCAGATCGTGCGTTGCATAGTTCTTCTCGTGGTCCTTCAACTGCCGGGATCCATACGCAACGACTTTTCTATCTTGCATCAACACACAACCGAGTCCTATATTCGAAGCATCTGTAAAAATGGTGTAACTGCCGCTCCCGGATGGTAAAGTGAGGACGGGTGCTGATGTTAATCTCTTTTTCAACTCTTGGAAGCTGGTCTCACATTGGTCTGTCCACACATAAGGTGCATTCTTCTTGGTCAACTTTGTCAATGAAGCTGCAATCGACGAAAATCCTTGCACAAATCTTCGATAGTAACCCGCCAATCCAAGAAAGCTTCTGATTTCTGACGCGTTCTTCGGTCTTTCCCACTTCACAACTGCATCTATCTTGGCTGGGTCCACTGATAATCCTTCTTTGGAAATGATATGACCTAAAAATGCGACTTCTTCAAGCCAAAAATCGCACTTAGTGAGTTTCGCATACAATTGATTATCTCTTAGGAGTTGCAATGCTATCCTCAAATGCTCTTCATGTTCTTCTCTAGACTTAGAGTACACCAAAATGTCATCAATAAACACCACTGTAAATTGGTCTAAGTACTCAGCAAATATTTTGTTCATCAAAGCCATGAATACTGCTGGTGCATTCGTCAGTCCAAATGGCATCACTAGAAACTCATAGTGTCCATATCTTGTCCGGAACGCCGTCTTCGATACATCTGAATCTCTAACTCTCAGCTGATGATAACCGGATCTTAGATCGATCTTCGAAAAATAAGCAGCACCTTGCAATTGGTCAAACAATTCATCTATCCTAGGCAATGGATACTTGTTCTTGATGGTAGCTTGGTTCAACTTCCGGTAATCAATACACATTCTCATGGAACCGTCTTTCTTCTTGACGAATAACACTGGAGCTCCCCAAGGTGAGACGCTCGGTCTAATAAAACCTTTATCCAACAATTCTTGCAACTGAATCTTTAACTCTCCTAATTCCGCTGGAGCCATTCTGTATGGTGCGATAGATATCGGAGCAGTCCCTGGTAACAATTCGATGGTGAAGTCAATCTCCCTAACAGGTGGTAAACCTGGGATTTCTTCTGGAAAAATGTCTGGGAATTCGCAAACAATTGGGATCTCCTCCACCCCTTGGGACCGTTTATCCTCCGTGATAAACGCTAAATAGCATTCACATCCACTTCTCACTAGTCGATCAGCCTTCAATGCTGAGACGAATCTTGGGCAGGAATTCTTCCTCTCCCCATGGAACAAAACGCCTGCTGGGGTCTCCTCTAATTTGAACGTGAGGGTCTTATGGAAACAGTCCATCGTAGCATGGTATCCTGCTAACCAATCCATTCCTAGAATGACATCGAAGTCATACATCTCCAACAAAATGAGATTCGCCGGTAACACCACATCTCCTATCTTAATAGCACATCTAGGATAATACTTCCTACACACAACTTGTTTGCCTACGGGAGTGGACACCGTCAACACATACTCAAGTTCTCTAACAGGCATATCAATCAACTTAGCAAATTTTGGAGACAAGAAGGAGTGCGTAGAGCCAGGGTCAAACAAAATCTTAGCTTCAAATCCACAAACTAGGAGTGTACCTTCCACCACGTTATCTGCTGCCTCTGCATCAGCTTGGTTAATTGCATACACTTGTCCTCGCTGCTGAGGCCTGTTCTGAGCGTGTTGCTGTCTCCCTTGTTGTGCATTCCTATTCTGCTGAGGAGGACGTTGATTCTGATTCTGTCCTTGCTGACGAGCTTGATGCTGTTGTGGAGGTCTGTATTGTTGCTGTGGAGCCTGCTGTTGGAGTGGCCTGGGCTGGTTCTGTACAGCTAATGCATTCTGAGGTGGTGCCTGGCGCTGTGTTCCTTGTTGTTGCTGGTTCTGCCTGTTGTTGCCTTGTCCAACTGGTCTTGGGCAGTCCTTGAGTTGGTGTGCCATGGATCCACATCTGAAACATGCTCCCGTAATCGTACGGCATTGAGCACTCTCATGGTTCTTACCACAATGAACGCAAACTAGAGCATTCTGCACGTTTTGTTCATGCCTCGGTCGCTTGTTCTGATTGTTCCTTGGTTGGTGATTCTGTTGGTGAGCTGGTGCCTTTCCTTGGATCTTGAGGATCTTGTTGTTCAGGTTCTCGAATTTGTAGGCCCTTCTCACAGCCTCTTCAAAAGTGTTAGGTGGCACAACACCTGTGGCATCCCTTTCAATGATCGGGTTGAGTCCTTCAAGGAACCGCGTTATCTTCTTCTCCACAGTGTCAATTAACTCGGGGGCATATCGAGACAACCTCTCAAACTTCGTGAGGTACTCTTGCACAGTTGTGTTACCTTGTACGAGCTGCTGGAATTCGATGGCCTTTTGCCTCTTCACATGCGTCGGTACATATTTGTCACTGAATTGTCTCTTGAAACTTGCCCAAGCCTCTGCGTCTGCTATGGTCCGATACTCAGCCTTGATTGTCTTCCACCATATATCCGCTAGGCCGGTGAACATGGAAGCGGTGAGTTGCACTTGCTGTCTACCAGTACATCTGAATATCTCGAAGATGTTCTCCGTCTGCTCCAACTAGTCGTCTGCAGCTAATGGGTCCTCATGCCCAGTGAACTCCTTGGGACCCCTCTTCCTAAACTTCTCGTACAGCGCATTGGGATCATGTTCCCGATTGTTGATGACGATCTGAGTGCCTGGAGGTTGTGCTGGTGCCGGTTCAGGTCTCCTTTCCAACACTTCTAACAACTGCCTTTGCATCATGGCCATCTCCCTAGCATGCTCTTCATCCTTCCTGGCCATTTGTTCTTGCAATCTAGCTTGATTTTCGTTGGCTTGACGTTGCTGGTCAAGCATGGCTTGCATCATCTGTTGGAATTGATTCTGCATGTTGGGATCCGGAATACCGTTTCCTAGTGGCCCGGTGTGCTCACTATTGCTTGCGGTGGGATTGTCGGTTACGGGTCTTTTTCGAGGTGGCATATCACTGTAAAACAAATTGTTAGCACAAAAATCATATAAGGGTCACACATTGCTCACACGAGTCTAACTAACGAAAAGACTAACGAAAAGTCTAACGGATCCTCGCCACGTCCTTAGGATTTCTAGTTTCTTTTAATTGCCTGAAACACGTCTCGCTCTGATACCAGCCTGTCGCGACCCCGAACCGGGGGATCCGGGACTGCGACGGGGGCGGTGTGGAAGAACAACGAACCGCCCTTTCTTTAAATAGGGATTATACATTTATTTAATTTCCCACAGGTTTCCGCGGTGAGGAATCCTCATACACTCATAGAATATTTATATTGGTGCGGAAGCGTGTAGCAAATCAAACTTTCAGTCCATTCACATCTATTAAGACTGTTAATAAACATGTATAGCACGATGACAGAGTGAGCAATGATCTCATTTGCATTCCCAAAACATTAAGTTAAAGTTTAACAAAAGAACAAGTTAATTAACATTCCCCAAAAATAAAGGCCAACAAAGGCCAATGCAACCCAAAAGTATAAAACGATATCATTCTCAAAATTCCCAAAATGTTCGCAGCTCCGAGCTAAACCGAATGTCTACATGACATCGTCAGCTTGCCACTCCACTAAACGTTGCGGTTCACCGACCGCCTCCTCTGGCTCCTCCTCAAGGGCAAAGACAGGAGCTGGACCTGAGTACCACAAAAATGGGTCAGACACGACGGTCTGGCAGGTGGGTGAATAGATAATACCAAGAAAGAAATCAAAGTATATCATAGTTGTAACGAAAACTGTCATAAAACAGGATGCATAGTTCATTTAAAGTAAGGATGCAATACAAATCATGCGGGGTAATCAAGGTACAGGAACTAACTAGGTGGCAACCACACTAAAGCTACATCCTCTCTATCACTAAAGTGATGAGAGCACATTGAGTGCATTGGGCTCAATCACACGAAGTGACGAGAACCAATATTATAAACATATACATGTACATATACATATAGCTAGGCAAGACCACGGCCGCGAACCGGGTAACGGGACAGTACGGGATCCAAGTTGCAACTGGCGGGAGCACAGGGGGAGACCCAAGTCAGTTGATCAGACTGACAAGGATGTCCAAGCTTAGTGGTGCCGACTCTTAGGTTACATGATAAATCAAAACATATACAAAACTGTATCGATATAAACATACGGGCAAACGGGGCATTGTGCTCATAGGCACACATGTCATATTAGTATCCATACATGCATAACAGGGCTGGGGACACACATCGGTGTATAAATCGGAATCTGAGACAAAACCATTAAGATCGGGTAATTATGTATATAATTTGAGTAAAACAAAACAATAATTTCTAATATCATTAGGGACTAAATATTGAGGCTTCCATATTCAAGCAACATGTATAAGGATCTTGTATGTCCATATTACCCTTAACATGGTACTCGAATGATAGAGGACATACTAAGTTTCCTTATGCACGTTGATGAATCTAAAAGTCCCAATACCTTTTCCGAAATGGTGTTTCTATCTATGTCAATCTCCTTATGTCATCCCCTGGGTCCTTCCAAGGTGGTAGGGCATCAGAACTACCCATCCAAACCTTTAAATACCATAACTGAAACCAATAGAAAAGACTCAGGAATTCTGGGTTAAACTCGGTCACCTGTCGGTCAGATGGCGGTTAGCCGCCGAGGTGATCGGCGGTTAGCCGCTGGCTGACCGCGGAGCTGACCGCGACTCACCTTGCTAAAATGTAGCATTCTGTATTTCTAACCGCGCCTCACGGCTACCTAGCGGTCACTGGGTTTGGGATTGGCGGTTAGCCGCGAGGTGACCGCGCGGCTGACCGCGGTTCGCCTGTCAAAATGCAGCATTCTGTGTTTCTAACCGTATCTGGGTCGGCTAGCCGCCGGTCACCTGTCGGCTAGCCGCCGAGGTGACCGCCCGCTGACCGCCCAACGGCGGGAACTACACATCAGGTGCAGATTTCAGTCAATTCCTTCCCAAACCATTTCACCTCCATTCCAACCATTTCCTAACATGAAATGGGTCCATTCCCTTCCATTCAACATTTACTTCTTTCCACCAACTACCATTCCACCAATGCATTTATTTCTCCTACCAATCCAACTTCATTCAATGCAAGTACAAAACTATTTAAGAGGTCATACCAACCAAAATAACTTTCATGAATGCATGCATATATTCTCCTAGAATTAACTAAGAGACAGTCATAACAATAAATACATTTCCAAAAGCATTATAACATACTAAATCAAGTGAAATGGGAATAGTAAAAATTCACATTTTTAACCAAAATAAGAACTCAATCAACTCTAATCCATTCATCCACTTGCCTTGGTCTCCAAGAATGCTAATCAATCTCTAATCCTTCAATCAAGCTCAAAATCTACAATCTACACAAAATCCCCAAAAATACAACATTACAACCCTAGAATGTCAAAATCAAGCAATAGATGGAGATAGCTTCCAAAAATCAAGATGAAGCACCTCCTAGGCTAGATGAACACACAATCAAGAGAAGAGAAGAAGAACTTACATGAAGAGTCCTCTAATGGCAAGAACTTGTTCAAAAGATAGCTTGGAATGGGGCTCTCCCTCAAAGAAAGATATCAAAAGGAAGCTCTCAAGGAGGGGAAGAAGATTGAAGCATCCATTCTTCCTTTAGCAAGGGATTTGAGAGAGATTGAGAGAAGAAGAAGCAAGGAGCAAAGAGGTTGAAGAAAAACCCTAGGCTGGCTGGGATTTCTTGTTCTCAAGGAAGTTGCAAGAAGAGGAAGAGAGGGAGAAGACTTCTCCTTATATAGCTAAGGCAATGGGTCCCACAACTTAAAAGTCTAAAATGGGCTAGAACATCGATCTACGGGTTTCGGATGGATTCGACGAAGAAGGAAGAATTGCTCGTCGAAATTTCTACTTTCCAAAAAGTATATATTTTACAAGTTTCGGAGATATCGAAAATGGTATCCAGATTTTGTGTAAAAAGACTGTTTTACCCCTATCAATGGCAAAGTAGGGTTTAGAGGTCTCGAAAGGGAACGGAGCGAATACGAAAGTTGTCGGGAATCACAAAATACATTCAACGGAGCAATATACCGATTTCCAGAATTAACAAATAAGCCCCAAACTAATCAAGACACACTAAAAAGGAACCCCCAAAGGGCCCCACTAGCTCAAAAGAGTTCCCAAAATTATTCAAAGCTATAAAAAGCTATTCTAATCCCGATTTAACCCATTTCCAATAATCTCACTTATAGCTAAAATGTGTCTTACTTAACACTAAACGGAAACTCTCGGGGCGGGGTCTTACAAGCACCGCCCGACGACCAGCAGCCCCCGGACGCACACAGCACCATCTTCCTCCTCCTCGCACCGCCGCTGGAGACCTCCCCACCAGGTACACCTCTCTTCCCCTCTCTGCACCACCTGCACCCACTGCACACCATCCCTCTTTCTCTCCCCATCTCTCTCGCAGCAACTCCATACTCTCTCCCCTCACCCTTTCTTCTCCACCTCTCTCTCCCCCGCGCGTCCCGCCACCTGCAACTCAACACTCTCCCTTTCCCTCGCTGTCTCTCCCCTGCAATTCAACACTCTCCATCTCCCTCTCTGTCTCTCCCCTGCAACTCAACACTCTCCATCTCCCTCTCTGTCTCTCCCCTGCACCCCCCTATGTACACACTACACTGTCTCCCCTGCTCCTTCTTCCCGCTCCGCCACCTGCTCCCCATCTTCCTCTCCCTGCCATTACCCTCCTCCGTGCCACCCACCTGCAACTCCACACTCTCTCCCTCTTCCATGTTCTTCTATCTCCCTCTCTTTCCTCTTCTTCCACTCCTCTGCCACTCGTGTAGCCACCTCCCTGCCATCACCCCTCTCCCTCCCTGGTCGGTCTCTCTCTATCTCTCTCTGCTCCACCTCTCCCTCTCGTTGTCTGCACCCTCTCTCCTTCTCTACTCTCCCTCACTCTCTCGCCATCTCCCCATCCCTCTGTTCTCTCCCCTACTCTCTTCCTCTCCCTCTCTCTCATTCCCTCCTCTCCACCACTGCCATCTCTCCTTCTATACCCCATCTCTCCATCTCCCACTCCTCTACCCACCTGCACCCATTTTCCGTGCCCTTTCTGCTCTTCTTCCTTTCTTCCTCTCTTTCTCTCTCTTCCCACCTGCGCCTCCTGCCTGCTGCTGCACCACTCCATCCTTCCCTTCTTCTTTCTTCTCCTTCCTCTCCTTCTCTTCCTCATCCCACCTTACCTTGCACCCATCTGCGGCACACCTTGCTTCCTCCCTACACTCATCTCCACTGGACACCCCTTCCTTGCCACCACTACACTGCACACACCCTCACTACGGCACCCACTTTTCCCTGCGCCCCTCACCCAACTGTTACGCCCACCTGACTAGCCCACTCATCTAAACCGAACATGCCTATTTTATTTTCTTGCATATTTGTTTATTGTTTCTTTTTATAATTTCATGCATCTTAATATGCCCATGCATGTGGTCAATTTTCAGTTTCATTGTTTATTTTAAATCATTCCTAGCCAGCAGCAAGCCCGTCCATGCACCTAGTTTATTTTTTTATTTTTTTTATTTTTAGTCATTTCATCATCTTTTATGCATAAACTTTGCGCATGCATTTAATATGGCCATTCATTTAGATTGGCATTTTTTTTCCTTCTATCATGGCTTGTTTTAATTTGTTCTTGATTCATGTATTAAAACATGCTCATGCATTCAACCTGCCCATGCATTATAACTTAGTTGCATTTTTATTTCATATTCTTTTAGGTGCAATTTAGGATTGCATAATTTATTAAAAAAATAAATATATAAAAATTAGAATAAAAACCAAAAACACCAAAAGAAAACAAATAATAAAATAAAAAGTAAAGATTAAAAATAGAATTTTAGCTACCCTACTATTTAGAAATAATTAGGCTAAATTTAATAATTAAGTTCTTTTCTCCTCCCCTCTCACTAGGGTTAGGGAAACCTATTTAGGGAACTCAAGATTATTTAGGATAATTAATTAAATTAAAAATTAGAAATTCATTCTCTTTCCCCCTTACCATTTCATTAGGATAAATCAATTTAGGATTTTAGGCCCTATGAATAAACATAAAAACAAATAAAAATAATAAAAATCCAAAATACCAAAAACAAAGTAAAAGATATTAAAAAAACCAAAATATTAATAAATTGGAGTTAGAAATTATACAGTAGTCTAGACTGATTAGGTCAAACCCCGGACCTAGATCTAGGTCTCTCCCTAGCCAGCTTAGACTACCCCAATTTCTTAAACTTCAACTGATTAGGTCCCACTCTCTCTCCGGGCCCCGCTAAGGGATCGGGAGAGCGGATGTGGGCGGTTAGGACCTTAGGATAGGGTAGAGATCCATTAGGGAAATGGAACAGTTAGATTGAATCCAAGTAGGAACTCCCCTAGTTAGGCCCTTCTAGCCCCAATTATTAAAATAAAAAAAAACTATAAAACCAACAAAACCAATTCCAAAAATATTTTCTTCTCTTTCCCTCCACCTCCGGTGCCAAATATTTATCTGAACTCAATGATTAAAGGGAATAGAGGCTGATTCCGAGAACCTGAATTAATGAGGATGACGAAACGAGACGAGTGATTTCACACACCCCAATATCAGTTTATTTACTACCGGCCCATCATCGGCCACCCTCAATCAATCCCGGCCCAACATCGGGCATTTTTATCTTATTTCTGGCCCATCATCGGCCATGCACTTTTATCACCTACGCATCTACGAAGTTTCGTCTGCATCATTCTTTCGATTAGAAGAATCAACCTTTAAACACTAGGTCGTCAAAGGACATTGAAGGGGGTATCCAGGAATGGGGTTGATCCTCTTCTAAATATTTGGCACCTTTCCCTTTATTTTCTTAGTTTATTTTCATTTTAATTCGATTATCCCCTAGAATACTTGGATTTAACTTTAATTAGTCTGTTCAACCCTGGATGTTGATTTCCCCTGTCTAGTTCATTATGGTCCCATCTTGAAGCCCATAATTTGACCCTTGACCCAAGTTCGACCCGAATTAAAAGACCCAAATTAAGTGACGAGACAACCGTCGTGTGTCGTCGGCGGCACATTAGACGAGAGAAGAACCCACCCCATTTTCCTCCCGCATTCTTTCGGCTTTCGTTGAAGGACGGTGTTACGGCCGAATCCGTAACTGGCGATCGTGATCCGTCGATTTTGAGGGTAGTCGGAATCCTCATTTTCGATGTATTTTTTTATCTCACACTGTTGAATGGCGACTCCCCTGTCGGGGGGGGGGGGATCAAAATTCACATCTGACAACACCATTCATCTCATGAAAGGAAAACATGAATATATCGATAAATAAAGAAATTAATCGATTTATTACATCAATCTTAATGGATTGAGACCATAAAACTAACAAAGCCTGTTTCCGAATCTCTTTTATCCGCCCGTTTGAGGATCCGACAATTCAGGGACGTTGAGATGGGCAATCTTCACTGAAGCTTTCTCCGGGCTTCCAGAAGAAGGCTTTTGATTTTGGTGTCTCCCGTGATTCCTCCAGGGCTAGGTCGGGGAGACACTATTCTTTGACAAATGCAGAGAGGAGTCGGCTTTTTAACATACGTGTTGGTACGATGGTGTACCGTAGACATCTTTTCATCGACATCCAACCGTATGTCCCCTCGTGCTTTGCACTGCAGTTGGGCTTTTCCCAAGGTGTTGTTGGAACGCCTTCAAGTAAGGTGAAGCGCTTTGGAGGTTTGCAGAACGGGAGGAATACATGGGCCTTTTATAGCGCGGAAGACACTACCGCCATGATTTCCTTGTTAGTTTTATGGTCTCAATCCATTAAGATTGATGAAATAAATTGATTAATTTCTTTATTTATCAATATGCTTTCCTTTCATGAGATGAATGGTATTTTTGTTAGTTTTATGGTCTCAATTCATTAAGATTGATGTAATAAATTGATTAATTTCTTTATCTATCAATATATTCATGTTATCATTTCATAAGATGAATGGTGTTTATTACTTAAATGCATATAACCAATACGAATGACATGACGATTCATGAGATGAACCGGAGTCCATAAGTATACTAGATGCAATACGTGTGTATGGATGAGATCCACATACGGGAGACATGTATAGCAAATCTTATACTTGAATATCTTCACAACTAGTGATGAGATTGGACATCTCATCTGACAAGGTTGCAGTACTTTGATTGCTATGAAATAGTGTGATTTGTCTCGATCATCAGAATGTACGATTCTGGATCATAGTGCTAGTACATTAGATTGATTGAAGGACTATGAGAAGCACCTTATGAACACTGTCTTTACTTTAAAGGTCCGTTCTCATAATTCCCTAACAATAGGCTCTCAATCCTGAGACATTAATGAACTCAAGTTTCTATCTATTCATTTGCTTTGAGTCACCAATTAGTGAGGCCAATTGTAGGTCAACACCTCGATGATTTGGGTACGTGGTAATAGAGCTGTGGGAACATTCGATGGTCAAGATGAAATCTATCTTTAATATCCTCTTGTGCCAATTAATGGATTTATCATTGGTAAGTGCGCACCCATTCCAATTAAGAGTTAATTGGATCGGTACTAAATGATCATTATAATTAATTGGGGCTCAAGGATAATAAGATATGGATCTAAGTTTAGAAGACATGTCCAATTGTTCAATGGATATTGATGGATGGCCTACTTGTGGACATTGGGAAGTTTAGGGTCTTCATGTAATTTATTCCTAAGACTGGAGTTCAATTGCATTTATTTAGTGGAGTTATTTGCAATTCACTGTGGGCCCGGATTGCACATGAGATGTGGGGTCGCGGTGTCCCAATTGGAGCCAGCTTTCTATGGAATCTCTAGTGGTCCCCACGCTAGCCCAAGATTGGATCTTTACTAATTCTATTTGAACTCAAAAAGGAAAAACTACTATTTCTATTTGAAGTGAGACTTCTAATAGTGGCAATAGTAGGATTAATGAGTTACTAGTTATTATAGAAGTTGGACATCTAATAATAAACAAAGAGGAGTTGCTTAAAGCTATAAATAGGAGAGGAGAGGAGGCCCTTGGACGTCCATGCACTATATCCCCCTAGGGATTCATGCCAAGGCCCTGGTTGTGCAAGAGTTGCACATGCATCTTCTCCTCTTCCTCTTCTAGTTCTCTTCTGGTTTCCCTTGAGTTTCTAGTTGGTTTTTCTCTTGGAGATCCCACCATCTTACATGAGGAAAGAGATCTGATTCGGGTCATAGCGTGGAAGGCCAAGAGGTCTTAGAGATTCTGATTTGGTTTGTGAAAGTGTTTTATCATCAAAGAAAGAAATCAACTCCTCCCTTAGAGCACAACCGAGCTCCATAGGTATGATCTACTTCCTTGTATGTTGTAGATTTCGTGGTTGCTTGTATGCTGCTATTTCTATCTTCTAGATAGAGTTTTCTACTGTACATGATCATGAGAAAGAGGATACGGATTATGGATTGGGTTTTGTAGCCTTCTGGATAGATGAGATCCACATACGAGAGACATGTATAGCAAATCTTATACTTAAATATCTTCACAACCTGTGATGAGACTGGACATCTAATCTGACAAGGTTGCAGTACTTTGATTACTATGTGATAGTGTGATTTGTCTCGATCATCAGAATGTAAGATTTTAGATCATAGTACTGGTACATTGGATGTATTGAAGGACCATGAGAAGCACCTTATGAACACTGTCTTTACTTTAAAGGTCTGCTCTTATAATTCCCTGGCAATAGGCTCTCAATCTTGAGACATTAATGAACTCAAGTTTCTGTCTATTCATTGCTTTGAGTCACCAATGAGTGAGGCCAACTGTAGGTCAACACATCGGTATCTTGGATACGTGGTAGTAGGACTATGGGAATATTTAATGGTCAAGATGGAATCTATCTTATCCCCTTGTGCCAATTAGTGGATTTATCAATGGTAAGTGTACACCCATCTCAATTAAGAGTTAATTGGATGGTACTAATGATTACTATAATTAATTGGGTCTCAAGGATGATGGTCCCGGCTTTTTCTTACCTTCCTCCGCCCCGGATCTGCAGGGGTGCGGCAGGGCAAAAAAAAAAAAGCGAGCATCAACATTTTGTACGGGTATGCCAGATTTTCTATTCTACTTGGAATTTGAAATGGTGATCCGAAGATTCACCTTCACAAGTAGAAAGGAAATCAAACTTTTTTTTTAACTTTCCATTGCATATATATTTTGAAAAAAGAGACAAGATTTTTAATGCCGTGAAAGGCGATTTTGTTTAGTTTGCTGGGTCAAACGTCGTTGGAATGACCTGAGATTTGACGTGCAGCCCTTTGGAAGCATGTAGAAGCTATCCACGTGCTTTGTTTGATGAGTCGTGGCATCGGTGGTTCTCACCACCGAGAGGCTTGATTTCGCCGTTCTAGAGTTGATGGAGGGTCAAACGGTGTCAGTTTGATTTGAAATTTGACGTGAAGCCTTTTGGTGGTATTTTGAGACCATCCATAGGCTCTGATCGAAGATTTGACATCTTCAACACTATCCCTGCCATGAGCACCTGTTCAGCTATTGGAGGATTGAAGTTAGGCCAAATGGTGTTGAAATTGCCCAAAACTTCATGTGTACCCTTCTTTTGAATATTTTGAAGGATCTTGCAGTTTTTGTTTGATTCTGACAAGATCTGATGCTTGAAGCGGCTTTGCCTATTTGTAGTAGGATGCGGCTCCATGTCACCGTCTTTTGGAATTCTTCTGGCGATGATCATCGATGGTTCCGCATGTTGTTTGATGTCGGATAGCGATGCAATTTCAAACATTGGTTGACACCAATGGGCCGGCAACATCTGTCTAGTCGATTTCATAATCACTCAAGGTAAGATGATATAAGGTTAGCGATACAAATGTGTCGGTCGCAAATACAATAGACCCGAAAGGGCGTACTAGCACCGCTAGGCACAAATGTTACAAATCGCATCCTTGGGAAGGAATGAGATGGGATTTTTTTTGAAAGGTCAAGATTGAATTCACAAAAGAGAGCAAATGGTACACCAATCCGAATACATTCTCAAACATTTCTGCGAACACTAAATCCGAAAGAGGAAGGAACCAGGATTTCTTAGATTTGAATCCAATAATGACGGAATTTTTTTTCGAAAGGTCAAAATTGAATTCATAAAAGAGAGCAAATGGTATTTCAATCCGAATACAGGCTCAAACATTTCTGCGAGCACTAAATCCGAAAAGGAAGGAACCAAAATTTCTCGAATCTAAACACAATAGTGACGGAAGTTTTTATTTTTTTAAGAGAGATTTTTTTTTTGAAGATTTCCTTTAAGAGTACACATAGGTCTTCCAATTCGGTCTTATGAAACCTTAGTGGGTAGATCAGCCCCCAAGTAAGGGTATATTACTTAATGAACCCGTTTGAAGGACCCTTGCCTTGAATAGTCTAGCTGCCTCCAGACTCTGGACAAGGCCTTTCTTAGGTTCACTTTGGTCAAAGAACGCAATTGGTACAACCTTTCTTAATGTATTTCTTTTTTTTGTAGATCACTAATGGACTCATCAAAATGGCCCCTCCCAATCCGAACGTCGGCTAAGCGATTTCCGCGAGCCATTGTACGAAAAGGAAAGAACCAAAGTTTCTTCAATTTGAATTCAAAAGAGAGAAATCTGGAAAATTTTTATTTTATAATTTTTTTTTTTGAAAGATCACTAATGGACCCATCAAAGAGAGGAAATGGCCCCTCCTAACCCGAACGCTGGCTCAGCGATATCCGCCAGCCATTGTACGAAAAGGAAAGAGCCAAAGTTTCTCCAATTTGAATCCAAAAGAGAGAAATCTGAAATTAAAAGAAGAAAAGTCAAGATTGGATTCACAAAAGAGAAGAAATGGTATTCCAATCCGAACAAAGGCTCAGTGATTTCCGCGAACACTAAATCCGAAAGGGAAGAAACCCAAATTTCTCAAATCTGAACCCAACGATAAAAAAAAAAAAAACTTTCTTTTTGTTTGAGAAGAGAAAGAATGGAAATATACTCAAAGACAGAAATTTCCAAAGAATCCCATCTCATGTTTTTTTTTAAGATGCAAGATGCAACATAGGCCACCAACTAGAAAAGAACCAAGAAGTCTAAGCATCGTGTTTTCAAATGAACGAGTTCCACCAGGTATGCCAACTTGATGGACCCGGCTTCTCGCCTTCCTCCTCCCCGGGTCCGTCGGGGTGCGGCGGGGTGAAAAAAGCAAGCATCAACATTTTTTGTACGGGTATGCCAGATTTTCTATTCTACTTGGAATTTGAAATGGTGATCCTGAGATTCACCTTCACAAGTAGAAAGGAAATCAAACTTTCTTTTTCTAACTTAAGATTGCACATATATTTTAGAGAAAGAGATAAGATTTTTGAATGTCGTGAAAGGCGATTTTATTTAGTTTGCCATGAAAGGCGGTTTTGTGCCGTAGAAGGCAATTTTGCCATGAAAGGCGATTTACAAATCTTATCAATGATGAAAGACAAGAATTGTCATTTTTTTTTGTCTCTTTAAAAATACAAAATACAATAGAAAAGTAAGAAAGAGGAATATGATTTCTCAGGAGATTGTAGGGACTCGTTCAGATCGATGGTCGCGAGTCATGTATGGACTCCGCCATCGTCCTTCAGATGAGAACACATAATGCTTTAATTCACTTGGCTTGGCTTGGACCTCAGATTTTTAGAGGATAAAGACCAAGGGAAGATCCTATATCCAACAAAAAAAATAGTAGACGGGCTGAAGAGCCACGTCTAGCCATGTCGGATAGAAGGAGAGGGGAAACCTTAGGGGGTGGCCCCCCAAGGGACTTCAATTACCTTATAGTGTTTGTAGCAGAGTTTCTTCGGAGTAGGAGAGCTTCTTTATGCAGAGGTTTTTTTAGGACAATTTTCCAGGACCACTTTGGATGATTTTTTCGGACCCTTCTTCCTTGGAATGACCGCCTATTTATAGGGTTTTGGTAGCCATTAGGAGGGTTTATGGGCATTTAATGGCATTGATGTTCCATGATGGGAGGAGTTAGAAGATTAATTTTATAATTTTGTAACTCCTTTTTCCTTGAATCTGATTAGCCGATGGAGAATAATGGGCATTTAATCTCCATGATGATGGGGCCTCCATGATTAATTACCATGATTAAACTCCATAATGATAGGAGTTTTACGGTTAATTGCCACGATTAATTGGACTTGTAACTTCTTTTTCTTGGGTTCTGATTGGGCTGTCCCAAATAATGAGTTAATGACCGTAATAAGTTGTCATAAACGGGTCAATTAACAGCATTAATTGGTCGCCAAGTCGCTTGAAGAGTCGCGGGCCGTGTTGTGCCTTTTGGAATTCTTCTAGCGATGATCATCAATGGATCCGTATGTTGTTTGATGTCGGATGGCAATGCAATTTTAGACATCGGTTGACACCAATGGGCCGGCAACATCTGTCCAGCCGATTTCTCGATCGGTTGGGCAGAAAGTGTGCTTTCTTGGTCGGCCCGTTGGCAATTTCGGAGCGTTCGATGATGATCCAATGATTTCGACGGTGGATCCATGATGTTGACGAAGATCGACGGATATCATGCCTCAAAAACCAGAATTTGAGAAAAATCACAGGGGCCAAACATCGCGAAACGTGAAAAGTACCCAAAAAAGTGGGTTTCCGGGCAAAATCCGGCGACCCGGATCCCCATGGTCATCGGCAACCATGGGCCAAGGTCGCTGGTGACCATGGGGCCAGCGACCATGGGGCTTTTGTCCCCATTCGGTCACCGTTTGGTCGCCATTTTTCTGTCTTTTTTGCTTCTTTTTTCTCCTGTATTTTTCTTGACATCTTTGCTCACTTATTTACTTGATTTTCGTGAGGAAAACCTGACTAGAAGCCTCGTAAATCAGAACACATGGTTTCCTATTTTTTTGAAAAGCCGAATACTTTGCAACCGATTTTCCGTCAAGAGTCGAAACTGGGTCAAATGATGTCGGAATAACCTCAAATTTGAGGTGAAGCTTCCTGAGCAGTAGATAGAACCCACCATGGCTTTTGTTTGAGTTTTGAAGTCGTGTGGGGTCCCGTCGATGCTAGACTTGATTTCACCACGCGAAAGATGTCGAGCTTTGATGTGCAGTCAACCGATGTCCGATTGACCTGAAATTTGACAGGGAGCCTATTGGAGTCATTTTGAGATGATACATTAGCTCCAATTTGGATGCCATGGTCTCGGGTAGCTCCGTCGCCGGTAAGCCTGATTTTGTTTCTGAGCGTCAAAGCCGGGTTAAACATCGTCGGAATGACCTGAAATTTGACGTGCAACCCTTTGGATGGATGTAGAAGTTACCCATGTGCTCTGTTTGATGAGTGGCGGAATCGGTGGTTCTCGCCATCGAGAGGCTTGATTTTGCCGTTTGAAAGTTGATGGAGGGTCAAACGGTGTCGGTTTGAGTTAAAATTTGACGTGGAGCCTTTTGGAGGTATTTTGAGACCGTCCATAGGCTCTGATTGAAGATTTGATATCTTCGACACTGTCGCCGCCGGGATCTCCTACTCAGCCATTGGAGGATTGAAGTTAAGCCAAATGGTGTCGAAATGGCCCGAAACTTCATGTGTACCCTTCTTTTGGCTATTTTGAAGGATCTTGAAGTTTTCGTTTGATTCTGACAAGATCTTATGCTTGAAGCGGCTCTACCAGTTTGAAGAGGCAAAGTGACATTTCTGGTGTCAACAAATGCCCCCTCGAGGTACAGTGACAAATTGCATAGCTTTTGAAGTCGATGTGCATCGAAGAAAACTTTGAAGGAGAGCTTTTGACTTGACCAATAGTCTCTGAGAATTTTTCTTTTGATACAGTTGCCTTTTGAGTTTCCAAGGGGATTTTATGGCAGTGAGAGAGATCACGTACCTTGTCAAGGCAAAATTTTAAAAATGACATCTGGATTGGGTTTTTGGGTTTTGGATTTTTCTTTTTGACCTTGTGAACCTAAAGGCTTTATGTGGCGCATTAGGCGGTCAAGAAGGTTTTTGGTTTTTGACCTTGTGACCTGACAAGCTGTATGTGGCAGGTTAGGGGGTCGGGTTTTTTATTTTGATTTTGGCCTTATGACCTAACAGGCTGTATGTGGCAAATTAGGGGACCGGGATTTGGTTTTTGATTTTGGCCTTGTGACCTAACAAGCTGTATGTAGCGAGTTAGGGGACCATGGTTTGGTTTTCTGTAACTCTTTGGGACAATTTTGGGTCCATTGGAGTGGTGTTGAGTTTTTGTGGAATGTCAATTTCAAGATTTTAGCTTTATTTGGTTCATGAAGTTGGATGGTTTGGATTTTTGGAAACTCATGAGGCTTGGATTTTTTTATTTTTTATTTTTGGTCCAATCGACTCAAAAGAGGCATGGAACCATTTTTGTATGCTCTTGGTAAGAGGGATTTTGAGCCACTTTTAGTGCCTAGGTGATCAAACCTGGCTCATGTAGGCTAGCCCATGGGACCTTAAGCCTTAAAGATGGCTTAGATCTCTTGTGGTGTTATTTTTGTGAAGAATATCTAAAAATCTCTTTTGGGTAGAGAATATCTAAAACTATTCTTACTTGGATGGAATCTCTCAAGTTTCCTCGATTTTGGAAGAGATTTTCTCAAAGCATTTTTCTTTTGGGAGAAACTTTCTCACATTCCCTCTCTTTTTGGAGAGAACTTCTCAAAGGATGTCCTCCTTGGGAGGGAATATCTCAAGATCCCTTTGTTTTAGGAAGGTTGCTAATTTGTAGCACTTACTTTCTTACTTATTTCCTTCTTTCCTCTTTTGGTTTGCTCTCTTCTATGAAAGAAAGTGGATGTTGAATCTTTTGCTCTTATTGTTTTCTTAAGAAACTACATGCAGAAGTAGGAAAAAAAAGTTTTTTTTTTCTTTTCTTTTCTTTTTCTTCTCTCTTTTTTTTTTCATCCTTCTTCACGTGTTTTCTCTTTTTTTTTTTTCACACGCCCTTTTTTCTTCTCCTTTTTTTTTCTTTTCTTTTTCTCTGTTTTTTTTTTCTTTCTTTTTTCTTTCTTTTCTATTTTTCCTTCTTTTTCTCACGGTTTTCTATTTTGACCTTTTTTTTTCTTTTTTTTTCTCCTTTTTTTCTTGGCTGTACGGACCTGACCGTACTGCCACGTGGCAGTGGGCCAGCTCAAATTTTATTTTTTTTTAAAGAGGTTCTCTTCTTCTATTTTTTTTTTCTTTCCCCCCTTTTTTAATGGATTTCAAGATGCTCATGCATGACAACTTTCCTTCTACGCATTTTTTTTGAAATGGAATTGGAAGTATGATAATGCACACCTGGAAATCTTTTGCAAGTCTTGGGATTTGGAGCTCGCAACATTGTTGAGCACTTTCTTAGTCTTGCGGGGATTTTGAGGAACTTTGCAAGTTTTGGAGTCTGAAGCTCGCAGCAATGTTGAGCCCTTTTTCCAATTTTGAGGAGGTTTGAGAAGACTGGCTTGATCTCGCAGCAATGTTTGAGTGTTAGCCTTCTTTGAGAATCCTCCATCGATTATGAGCTCGCAGCAATGTTGAGCTCATCTTCAAGCTTCTTATCTTTTTCGGGGTGTTTCCTTTTGGAATTACCCCGGAACCATAACAAAATTTTGATAGGATTTTTTTAGCAAAATTATGTTATTTTGATTATTGATTTCTTCTTTTCCATCCTTTGCAGGTAGTTAGTCCAATACGAACAAGGGTAATGGCCCTATTACCGATGCACCTCGTCGATTTGCTAGATCTTCCAATGCGGCCATATAACAGGCCTGGGAGAAGGTCCAGTATGTGGAAAGGAATTTGGAAGAGTGTGACTCGCTCAACCAAGATGAGATGAGGTAACGTTTGATCGCCCTGAAGGATGAGGAGTTTCACATGATTGTGGCAAGCAACCGTCCTTGGGTCACGGACGATCAAAGCATTGTGCCCAAGCCTACCTTTTTCTTCAGTTATGCAGCCCCTGACGGCTTAACTTACCAAAGGAGATGTTTTCAGTTCTCTTACACAGCTGATGGTGAGGAGATAACTGTTTCTACCTGGTCGACCTTCGATCACACTATCTCAATCATGAGTCTTTCTCCCATATGCTCTAAGAGAGAAGATCCTCTAAGCTGGGCGAAGAGGACCAATGTGATCAAGACCGGGGTTTTTGTTGGCGGCTCTTCTGGTTATGCAGAGAAGTCGCCTGTTCGTAAGGACATGTTGATGCCGGCCAACGGCTACCAAGGTTCAGATCATCCTTTGGTCGATTTGAGACCTGTGGGCCTTAGCATTTTCAAGGGTGACGGTAGCAATTGGGTGAAGCCTTTCCGACTTCGTGGCCGTTTCATTGCTGACTAAACCTGGGAGTCATGGACTGATCACATCCTGCTGGTTGGCAAGGCCATTATGAAGGAGGCCGAGATCTTTGATGCGGTCCGCGCTTTTCGACAAGCTGTGGTTTTCTCCGATGAAGCCTTCATGGCCATGTTGGAGTCATTCCTTCCACAAACCAATACCTTCGTTGTCATGAATGATGAGATTGGTTTTTCTTTGAAGGAATTGAGCGCCATTACCAGGTTGCCCATCATCGACAAACTCTATGAGGGGTTCATGCCTATTGATAGCGTCCTTGAGGAGCAGTCTGAGGAGTTCCGGCTATTGTACTTTCTGCTCGTCGCCTTCTACGATTTTTTGAAGGAGAAGGAGGGCTCGAAAGTCAGGTCCAGCAGTTGGAAGAGTTTTAGCTCTTTGTCCCCCAACTTCGTTAACGGCGAAGAGTCTTCTGAGGGTTTGACCTAGGAGGCCAGGGCTAAAACCCCGGGTTAGAAGAAGATATCCGTCATGCGAGAAAATTTGAAGGAATTCTTCGCGAGTACAAACGCCATTCATTCTAACAGTGTGCCGCAGAGAGATCTCGCTATTTACCTCACTTATTGGCTAGGTGAGGTTGTTTTTGCTGGAGGAGATGGGACGCACATTAGGTCGCATTGCATTTTTCTGGCTTGTCAGTTGGTGTTTGGAGAGCGGCTTGCTTTGGTGCCTGCTCTCTACTCCTATTTGTGCACCGAACTACAGGTTGCTACTTTCCTAGTTCGGCTTGGGCTTCCCATGAAAAGGGTGTTTTCAGCCCATATCTTCTATTCGTGGTATGTATACCACTGTCCTAGTTTCCACCGATTAGGTGCTGCACAGGATGATGACCCGTTCATGATTCGGTAGGCTAGAGGGATAGCTATTTCTGAATCTCTTTTATCTGGCCGTTTAAGGATCCGACGGTTTAGAGACGTCAAGATTGGGCAGTCTTCAGTGAAGCTTTCTCCTGACTTGCGGAAGAAGGCTTTTGATTTTGGTGTCTCCCGTGATTCGACCAAGGCAGGGTCGGGGAGACACATTTGGGCTTCTCTCAAGGCATTGTTAGAGCGCCTTCAAGTAAAGTGAAGCGCTTTGGAGGTTTGTAGGACGGGAGGGATGCATGGGCCTTTTACAGTGCGGGGGACACTACCGCCATGATTTCCTATCCTGAGTTGCCTACTTTCCGGACTGATGGCTTCAACAAGTGGTTTGTGTATAGCTTTTTAGTGTACGGGGGGCTTTCTAAGAAGGAGCTTGAAGTAAAGCAGTCTCGTGGGAAGGGTCTTGGCAGATCGGATGGCGTCCGACGGGAGGAAGTTTTGGCTTTCCTTTCGGGAGAGAAGCATAAGATAGGCTGTCTCTATGAACAGGACGTCATCAGATCAGGAGTTGTACAAGAGGTACCTGGAGAGGTCTTGAAGCAGCTGGAGGAGGAGGAGGCCGAGATCGATGCTTGGATGCAAGCAGAGAGAGCAAAGGCTTCCATGGAGTCTACTGGCAAGAGCGGACCATCCAGTGAGGACTCTAGCGAGATGCCTGATTTTGATAGTGGGGCGGGTACCTCAAGCAAACCGTCCCATAAAAGCAAGAGGAAAAGAGGACAGCGCCGAAATAAAAGATGGCATGAAGACTCTCCTGATCTGGAAGTCCTTCTCAGCATTGCTGAGGAGGTGTCAGAGGATGCTAATGAACCTTCGGAAAAGAGAAGAAGAGGCCATTGATGATGGTTTGCTTTTCCCTTTTCTCTTTCTGTTTCTTTTCTTTTGTGAGAGATTTTTATTTTTTGATCCGCTGCTTTCTTTCTTTTTAGCGGAAGATGATGATTTGATGACGCCTGAGATTCCGGCCGATGAGGCGGTGACGGATCCGATCGCGGCGTCTGAGGAAGAACCAAAGGACTCTGGAGTGGTTCCAGAATCTTCACATGGTATGATTTCCTTTGCTTTTTCACCTATTTGTTTTTCACCTATTTGCTGACATATTTTGTTTTCTTGCTAGCTAACTTGCCAGAGGATTCTAACAACTTCGAGCCATCCATGGATGCAACTTTTGACGATGCTTCGGATGAGCTCACGGAGGCAGAAAGTATTCCACCGGTCGTTGAAGAAGGTACTTTGTGGTAATAGTCTTGATATTGATTTTTGACAAGATCATATTCATACCTTTTCATCTTTCATCTGCAGGTTGTGAAGCAACAGGAGAAGTTCCTCCATCTTCTTTGGGTCCGGAGCAAGGGGTACCCGCGGTTCATCCAGAAGTAGGACCTACTTCTAGTTTTGGTGCGGCAAAGATGAAACCTCATGATGAGATTCCTTCATCAGCATCTTCGATCGGACATAATTTGTTGATCATCCCTCCAATGAAGCATGATAGAGGCAGCTGGTTGATGGAGCAGGGTGAGACTTCATCCGGACTGTCTTTTCAATATGCGAAGAGAGTGCTGAAGAGTGTCTTGAGTTCTTGGATCGAGACTCTCTTCTTGCCATTTGGAAGCTGGCTTCAGCATGATCAAGCATGTACATGACATTCTTGCTGACCTTGAAGAGGTCGGTCTGGGTGTTGCAGGTGCCAAGGCTTTTGTTGACGAAGTCATTGCTTTGGGCAACAAGTGGATTGAGACGAAGAGCTTTCCAAACGGTGACTTCTTCAACGAGATGTTTGTCAAGCCTTCCAACGAAGTCAAATCTGAGGTGGATGAGATTTGGCAAACTCGGAAGCAGTTCATTCGAGAGAGGAACGTCACCGAGTTGGCTATCATTGAGCTAACACAGGACCTACACCGTCTTGATAGGGAGGTCAACGAGGCCAGGCAGCGTCTCGAGCTTTTGGAGGAACAAGCTGCTACTAAATGGGCTGCCATTACGGAAGCTTGCGATAGAGAGGGGGCTCTCATTCGCCAGGTTGAGGAAGCTGATAGCAACCTTCGGAGGAAGACTCAGGAATATAAGCAATGGCAAATTCTCTGGGAAGAGCTTCCTCATGCTGAAGATGGGTCGCGGCATTCTACCGCATTCTATGGTAAAGTTTCGAAGAAACGTGGCCTGAAAGCTTTAGAGGCTAAGGCCAAAGATCTGCTTGAGGAGCTAAATCTTTGGTTGAAGACCATGTCAGACTGAGCTCCTAATTTGTAACAAACTCTTTTCTTCTTTTATTCGGTACCTCCATGTATAAACATTTTTGGTACCTCTATTCTTGTATTCCCTCATTTCACTTGAATTCTTTTTTTATAAAAAAATAAGCAAAAATTGAATGGGAATGGTTTGTTTGAAAATCTGATCAAAAGGTTGTCATTTTGTGAAAATCTTTTGTCAAATGGTTGTTTTGGTCATGAAAGCTAGATTTTGTGGTAAAAAGGCTGGTTATTTGATGGCCTGAAAGCCGAATTTTGAATGGCATGAAAGCCAAATTTTGGTGGCATAGGAGCCAAAATTTTATGGCAGGAAGCCGTTTTTTGTTTGTGGCATGGGAGCCAGATTTTGTGGCATGAAAGCCGATTTTTGGTTTTATGGCATGAGAGCCAAAATTTTGTTTTTGGCATGAAAGCCGATTTTTGGTTTTATGGCATAAGAGCCAAAATTTTATTTTTGGTATGAAAGCTAGATTTTGTGGCATGGAAGCCAAAAAAAAGTTTGTTTGTTTGGCGTGAAAGCCAGATTTTGTGGCATGGAAGCCAAAAAAAGTTTGTTTGTTTGGCGTGAAAGCCAGATTTTGTGGCATGAAAGCCAAGTTTTATTTTAAAATGAAGTTTTGTTTTGTTGGCATGGAAGCCGGATTTTTTTATTTATTTTTGGCATGAAAGCTAGGTTTTTGGCATAAAAGCCGGTTTTTTGGTTTTTGGCGTGAAAGCCAGGTTTTTGGCATAGAAGTCGAGTTTTTGGTTTTCAAAAAAATGCAAGTATCGACAAAAAGTAGCCTCCCTGTTGAATGGTATTGCAAGTATCATTGGAATGTCGCCTCCTTGCTCATTCGGTTGCGAGTATCGATGGAATATCGCCTCCTCGCGGATTTGGGTGCAAGTATCGACTAAGCCTCGCCTCCCTGCTTTTTTCGAGAACTTTGTTTTATGGGTATCGATGAAATGTCACTTCCCCACGATTTTTGAGATGTTAGGTTTTTTCAAACCTTTGCTTTTGTTTTGAAATTTGAGTTGTGTATATCAACTGAAATGTTGCGTCTCCACGGTTTTTTAAAAATTTGCAAGTATCGACGAGGTGTCGCTTCCTTGCGATTTGAGGTTTTGGAAGTATCGAGTGGGGTTCGCATCCTTCCGATCTTTTGATTTTGTGTGAGTATTGACTGAACGTCGCTTCCCCACGGTTTTTTGAAAAACCATTTTGTTTAAAGATACGAGTGATGGACCCGGCTCCGTCTTCTCCCTCCGCCCCCCCGGAGGCGGGGGGGGGGGGGGGGTGAGGAAAAAAGAAGAAAGTGAGCATCAACATTTTTTTGTACAGGTATGCCAGATTTTCTCCTCTACTTGGAATTTGAAATGGTGATTCGGAGATTCACCTTCACAAGTAAAAAAGGAAATCAACTTTTTTCTAACTTTCCATTGCACATATATTTTAAAGAAAGAGACAAGATTTTTTAATGTCGTGAAAGGGGATTTTCATTTGTTTGACATGAAAGGCGGTTTTGTGCCGTAGAAGGCGATTTTGCCATGAAAGGCGATTTACAAATCTCATCAATAATGAAAGACAAGAATTGTGATTTTTTTGTTTTTTTGAAAAAAATACAAAATATAATAGAAAAGTAAGGGAAGGAATCTGACTTCTCAGGAAATTGTGGCGACTCATTCAGATCGACGGTCGCGAGTCATGTATGGGCTCCGTCATCGTCCTTCAGATAAGAACACGTGGTGCTTTTGATTCACTTGGCTTGGCTTGGACCTCAAATTTTTAGAGGATAAGGACCAAGGGAAGGTCCTATATCCAATAAAAAACCGGGTAGACGGGCTGAAAAGCCACATCTAGGTCATGTTGAATAGAGGGAGAGAGGACCTTATGGGGGTGGCCCCCCAAGGGACTTCAATCACATTGTGGTGTTTCTTGCAATAGAATTTCTTCAGAGTATCGGAGCTTCTTTGCCTATAGATTTCTTTGGGAATTTTCTTGTATTTTTCTAGACAATTTCAAACGATTTTTTCGGACCCTTTCTCCTTGGAATGACCGCTTATTTATAGGCTTTTGGTGGCCATTTAGGAGGGTTTATGAGCATTGATTGCATTAATGTTCCATGATGGGAGGAGTTACAAGTATTTAATTCTTGATTTTGTAACTCCTTTTTCTTGGCTTCTGATTGGCCGGTGAAGAGTTAAGAGCATTTAATTGCTTTTTATTTTCCAATATGGGAGGAGTTTCATGGTTTAAATGCCATGAATTCTTTGACTTGTAACTCCCATTTGCTTACTTCTGATTGGGCCATCCAAAATAATGAGTTAATGATCATAATAAGTTGTCATAAACGGGTCAATTAACAGTATTAAATGGTCGCCAAGTCGCTTGAAGAGTCGCGGGCCGCGCTGTGCCTTCTGGAATTCTTCTGGTGATGATCATCGATGGATTTTCATGTTGATCGACATCGGATGACCATGAAATTTTGGACATTGATTGGTACCAATGGGCCAGCAACATCTGTTCAGTCGATTTCATGATCGGTCGGGGTAGAAAGTGTGCTTTCTTGATCAGCCGATTGGCAATTTCACAGTGTCTGATGATAATCCAATGATTCCAGCGGCGGATCCATGATGTTGAAGAAGATCGATGGGTTTCATGCTCCAAACATCAGAATTTGAGAAAATCACAGTGGCCAAACATCGCAAAACGTAAAAAAGGTTGGAAAAAAGACCTTTTTGGCGGAAATCTGTTGACCCGGATTTCCAGGGTCGCCGGCGACCATGCACCCATGGTCGCCGACAACCATGGCTAGGGTCGCCGTCGGAGACCATGGGCCAGGGTCACCGGTGACCCTAAGCCATGGTCGCCGCCGGCGACCATGGGGTTTTCTCCCCTTTCGGTCGCTGTTTCTTGGCCGTTTTTCGAGCTTTTTTGCTTCTTTTTTCTCCAGTATTCTTCTTGACATTTCTCTTCATTTATTGGGTTGATTCCCCTAAAGAAAACCTGTTGAAAAGCCGTACAAATCAGAGCACAACGTTTCCTATTTTTTGAAAAGCCGAAGACTCTGCAGCCGATTTTCCGTCAATAGTCGAAACTAGGTCAAATGATGTCGGAATGACCTGAAATTTGAGGTGAAGCTTCCTGAGCAATAGATAGGACCAACTATGAGCTTTTATTTGAGTTTTGAAGCCGTTTGGGGTCCCATCGATGCTGGACTTGATTTCACCGCGTGAAAGATATCGAGCTTTGATGTATGGTCAACCGATGTCTGATTAACCTGAAATTTGATAGGGAGCCTATTGGAGTGATTTTGAGACGATCCATTAGCTCCAATTTGGATGCCATAGTCCCGGGAAGCTTCGCCACCGGTAGGCTTGATTTTGTTCCGAGCGTTAAAGCCGGGTCAAACGTCGTCGGAATGACCTGAAATTTGATGTGCAGCCCTTTGGGAGCATGCAGAAGCTTCCCACGTGCTTTGTTTGATGAGTGGCGGCATCAGTGGTTCTCACCACCGAGAGGCTTGATTTTGCTGCTCGAGAGTTGATGGAGGGTCAAACGGTGTCGGTTTGACTTGAAATTTGACGTAGAGCCTTTTGGAGGTATGTTGAGCCATCCATAGGCTCTGATCGAAGATTTGATATCTTCGACACTGTCGCCTCCGGGAGCTCCTGCTCAGCCATTGGAGGATTAAAGTTAGGCCAAATGGTGTCAAAATGGCCCGAAACTTCATGTGTACCCTTCTTTTGGCTATTTTGAAGGATCTTGCAGTTTTTGTTTGATTTTGATAAGATCTGATGCTTGAAGCAGCTCTGCCTGTCTGTTATAGGATGCGGCTCCATGTAGTTTTTGATGTTGAAGAGGCAAAGTGATATTTTTGGTGTCAACAAATGCCCCCGCGAGGTACAGCGAATGATTGACCAAGAGTCTCTGAGAATTTTTCTTTTGATAGAGTAGCCTTTTGAGTTTATAAGGGATTTTATGGCAGTGAGAGAGATCAAGTACCATCTCAAGGAAAAATTTTGAAAACGATATTTGGATTGGGTTTTTGGGTTTTGGATTTTTCTTTTTGACCTTGTGAACCTAAAGGCTTTATGTGGCGCATCAGGTGGTCAAGAAGGTTTTTGTTTTTTCACCTTGTGACCTAACAAGCTGTATGTGGTAGGTTAGGGGGTCAGATTTTGGATTTTGATTTTTGGTCTTGTGACCTTACAAGCTGTGTGTGGCAAGTTAGGGGACCGGGATTTAGTTTTTGGTCACTCTTTGGGACAAATTTGGGTCCATTGGAGTGGTTTGGGTTTTTGTGGAATGTCAATTTCAAGGTTTTGGCTTAATTTGGTTCATGAGGTGGGGATGGTTTGGAGTTTTGGAAACTCATGAGGCTTGAATTTTTCTTTGTATTGGTCCAATCGACTCAAAAGAGGCATGGAACCATTTTTGTATGCTCTTGGTAAGAGGGATTTCGACTGAAGGCCACTTTTAGTGCCTTGGTGGTCAAACCTGGCTCATGTGGGCTAGCCCGTGGGATCTTAAGCTTTAAAGATGGCTTAGATCTCATGTGGTGTCATTTTTGTGAAGAATATCTAAAGATATCTCTTTTGGGTAGAGAATATCTAAAAATATCCTTACTTGGAGAGAATCTCTCAAGTTTCCTTGATTTTGAGAGAGATTTTCTCAAAGTATCTTTCTTTGTGAGAAAGTTTCTAACATTCCCTCTCTTTTTGGAGAGAATTTCTCAAAGGATCTCCTCCTTGGGAGATAATATCTCAAGATCCCTTTCTTTTAGGAAGGTTGCTAATTTGTAGCACTTACCTTCTTACTTCTTTCCTTCTTTCCTCTTTTGATTTGCTTTCTTCTATAAAAGCAAGGGGAGGTTGGATCTCTTGCTCCTATTGCCTTCTTTTTGCAAAAGTCTTCAAGAGTGCTCCAAGATCAAGAACCCTTCTTCTTCAAGGATTTTCAAGTTCTTCTTCTTCTTCCATAGCTTCAAGTAAGTTTTCTTCTTCCTTAAGAAACTCCATGTAGAAGTAGGAAAAAGAAAAGTTTCTTTCTTTTCTTTTCTTTTTCTCTTTTTTGCTTCCTTTTTCACGTGTTCTCTTTTTTTTCACACTTTTTTTTTCTTCTTTTTTTTTCTTTTCTTTATTTCTTCTTTCTTTGTTTTTTTTTCTTTCTCACAGTTTTCCTTCTTTTTTTTTACCGTTTTTTTCTTCTCTGTTTTGTTTCTGTTCTTTTTTTTTTCCTTTTCTTTTTCTTTTATTTCTTAGCTAGACGGACAGGTCCGTATGGACCTGGCCATACTGCCACGTGGCAGTGGGCCACGGCCTGTGGACAAAAAAAAATGTTTTTTTTAAAGAGACTCTCTTCTTCACTTCTTTTTTCTTTCTTCCC
Organism: Persea americana; assembly: GCA_029852735.1. Taxonomy (NCBI): domain Eukaryota; kingdom Viridiplantae; phylum Streptophyta; class Magnoliopsida; order Laurales; family Lauraceae; genus Persea; species Persea americana. Next base: position 22,359,362 of record CM056817.1, read on the forward strand.
GGATTTCAAGATGCCCATGCATGACAACTTTCTTTCTACGCATTTTTTTTTTCAAATGGAATTCGAAGTATGATAATGCACACCTAGAAATCTTTTGCAAGTCTTGGGATTTGGAGCTTGTAGCAATGTTGAGCCCTTTCTTTAGTCTTGCGGGGGTTTTGAGGAGCTTTGCAATTTTTGGAATCTGGAGCTCGCAGCACTGTTGAGCCCTTTTCCAATTTTGCGGAGGTTTGAGAAGACTGGCTTGATCTCGCAGCAATGTTTGAGTCCGAGCCTTCTTTGAGAATCCTCCATTGATTATGAGCTCGTAGCAATGTTGAGCTCATCTTCAAGCTTCTTTCCTTTTTCTGGGTATTTCCTTTTTCTTCGGAATTATCTCGGAACCATGCCAAAATTTCGCTAGGATTTTTTAGCAAAATTCTGTCATTTTGATTATTGATTTCTTCTTCTCCATCATTTGCAGGCAGTTCCTCCAAAACGAACAAGGGTAAAGGTCCTATTACCGATGCGCCTCGTCGGTCTGCAAAATCTTCCAATGCGGCCGTACAGCAAGACTAGGAGAAATTCCAGTACGTGGAGAGGAACTTGGAAGAGTGTGACTCACTCAACCAAGATGAGATGAAGCAACGTTTGATTGCCCTCAAGGATGAGGAGTTTTACAGGATTGTGGTAAGCAACCGTCCTTGGGTCACAAACGATCAGAGCGTTGTGCCCAATCCTACCTTTTTCTTTGGTGATGCAGCCCCTGACGACTTAACATACCAAAGGAGATGTTTTCAGTTCTCTTATACAGCTGATGGTGAGGAGAGAACTGTTTCTACCCGGTCGACCTTCGATTGCACTTTCTCGACCATGAGCCTTTCTCCCACATGCTCTAAGAGGGAAGATCCTCGAAGCTGGGTGAAGAGGACCAATGTGATCAAGACCGGGGTTTTTGTTGGCGGCCTTCTAGTTATGTAGAGAAGTTTCCTACTCATATGGACATTTTGATGCCGGACAGCGGCTACCAAGGTTCAGATCATCCTTCGGTCGATTTGAGACCGGTGGGCCTTGGTATTTTCAAGGGCGATGGCAGCAATTGGGTGAAGCATTCTTGACTTCATGGTCGTTTTAGCACTGACTCGAACTGGGAGTCGTGGACTGATCACATCCTGCAGGTCGGCGGTGCCAATCTGAAGGAGGTCGAGGTCTTTGATGCGGTTCTCGTTTTTCGGCAAACCATGATTTTCTCCGATGAAGCCTTCATGGCCATGTTGGAGTCATTCTTTCCATAAACCAATACCTTCGTTGTCATGAACGGTGAGATTGGTTTTTCTTTGAAGGAACTGAGTGTCACCACCGGACTGCCTATCGTCGGCAAACTCTATGAGGAGTTTATGCCTATCGATAGTGTTCTTGAGGAGCAATCTGAGGAGTTCAGGCTTCTGTACTTTCAGCTCGTCTCCTTCTACAATTTCTTGAAGGAGAAGGAGGGCTTGAAAGTTCGGTGCAGCAGTTGGAAGAGTGATAGCTTTTTGTCTTCCAACTTCTTTAACAGCGGGGAGTCTTCTGATAGTATGACTCAGGATGCCAGAGCTAAAAACCCGAGTTTGAAGAAGATCTCTGCCATGCAAGAAACTTTGAGGGAATTCTTCGCAAACACAGACGCCATTTATTCTGACATTGCGCTGCGGAGATATCTCCCTATTTACCTCACTTATTGGCTGGGTGAGGTTGTTTTTGCTGGAGGAGATGGGACGCACATCAGGGTGCACTACATTTTTTCGGCTTGTCAGATGGTGTTTGAGAGCGGCTTGCTTTGGTGCCTGCTCTTTACTCTTATTTGTGCACCGAACTGTAGGTTGCTGCTTTCCTGGTTCGGCTTGGGCTTCCCATGAATAGGGTATTTTCAGCCCATATGTTCTATTCGTGGTATGTATATCTGTCAAACCCCAACCCAGGATTAGCACGACTAGTGTTAGTTAAGAGCGTGCTCAGTTATTATATGGGTTTAGTGTTCGTGGGTTAGAAATTGGTTCGATTTAGTCTGGAATTAGCTTTGGGGAATTTTGAGAGTGCTTATGCTATTCAGTCACACTGAGGGGTGCCTTGAGTGTACGTGTAAGCTTGCGAGGAAATTCTAGTTTTCTTGATTTTTTATCGTGATTTCGATTTCTTTTGGATGGTTTTATTTTACCCTTCAACTTTTGTGTTCAGCCTGTCTATGTTTGAGGCCCAGAAACCCAAGTTTTGGCTCAAAAGGGTAAAACAGTCCTTTTCACACTAAATCTGGACCCAAATTTTGAAATCTCAGAACTATGCCAAATTTGTACTTTTTGGAAACTAAATTTTTCGGTGATTGATTTTGTCTTCTTCGTCGTTTTCATCCGGGGCCCATAAGTCGACGTTTTAATCGTCGCAAGTTTTGATCTCATGGGGCCCATAAGAACCCATTGACTTTAAGCTATCTCCTCTCCCTCATCACTCACGTTCAGAAGCTCATTCTCTTGCAACTATTTTCTTCAAACCAGCTGAAGAGAAACTCTCCTTTCCCTTCACTTTCTCTCTTGCATGTTTAGGTTAGAAACCCCCAAATTAAAATCTAAGAATACCTTCTTCTTCCTCTCAACCTAAGCTCTTTATTGGTATCGTTTTCTTGGAGATTCTCGTTGTGAAGAACCACCATTTTCATCCTTGCTCCTGGTTTAGCAAGCTTCAGGTGAGGCTTTTCCTTCTCCTCTTTTGTGAAGTCCTTTGAGTACCTTAGGAGCCCATTTTTCATACATGCAACACCCATTTCGAGATGGGTTCCTTGTTTCACATTTTTGGTGGATTTTGAGGTTCTTTTCAAGGGGTTTCTTGTAGATTTCGTGGCTTACATTTGGTAGGATTTTTTAGAGTCATTTGGGATTAGCTATTGGTCAAGGCAAGTGATCTCTTTAGCCTTTTCATGCACGCAATTTGCTTGGAATATTGTGTTTGAAAAATACAAATGTGATGCATGCTATGTTTTCCTATTTATTGTCTTTCAATTAAGAATGATTTGATCTTTCATGTTCGTCATGAAATTGATGAAATGATTCTCTCTTTACTTCAGAAATTCTTTTTTTGGATTAAATTGATATGCCTGGTTTGTGATTGAAATGGTTCTGTGAAATGGAGAAGTGTTGATGAAGGGAGAGGTTGTGGTGTGAACTATTGTGAGAAAATAACCCTTGGGGAGCATGGAGGCTCAGGGGATATGCAGGGATTTGAACAAGAAGGAAAGGAAGTAGAATGGGAAAAAAGTTGGAAGAAAGAAGAATTGGAATTCTGACTTGAACTGGGCTGTCGTGCATAGTCGGTCAGCTGGCGGCTAACTGTCAGCTAGCCGACATTTCCACTTCGGTTAGCCGACAGCCAATCGAGTTCAGTTTGGTTCCACTTCCAGAAGCGTGTCTCTTGACAGGGAATCGTTGGTCAGCTGTCGGCCAACCGACCTACACAACCTCGGTCGATCGACAGCCAACCGAGCGAAGTTCGGTTCCATTTCCCGTAACCTGTTTTCCCACAAGGGATTGTCGGTCAGGTGATGGTTAGCGGTCGGCTAGCCGACATGTTCAGTTCGGTCTGCTGACAGCCAACCGCGTCCAATTTTTATTCCAATTACAGAATGGTGTTTTCCTGTCATGAGACCTGGCGGTCAGCCGTCGGTCGGCTGGCGGCTAGCCGACAATCACCTACTAGGCTAGCCGACAGGTGACCGAGAGCTAACCGAGTTTGTAAATCGGACCTGTTTTGTGGATTTTTCTTGGGAACTGAAAACCAGAATACTACTAAGGGCTTCTGGCTTGAGATTGTGCATTTGAGATTTGAATTGTCCATTAGCTGCAGAGAGACCAATGTATCTTAAATTCGACAATTGGGTTTCAAATACACAAGGATCAACGAAAGGCCTTACCGTGTACCAATTAGCCTGTTTTGAGACCCTGATTTCTGATGCGATGAATATCGTAGGACTTGTTTCGTTTTGTAAGTATTGGCCTGATTTTTGAAGTGTTTCAAGAAACTATATGGGGATTACTATTTTTGTTTTATCATGCTATAGTACACATTTCCTCTGATATGTCCTGCCTTGCCCTGTTTTGATAAGTAAATCCCCCTGATTTGGTTGGCTTGTAATGTATTATCCTGTTTTCGTGCATACATGATTTTAGGTGATTACCACTAAGCTTGGACCACCCTCTCAGTTTGATCCACTGTTTGAGAGGTCCTTAAACCCTGGACAATCTGCAGATTAGTCGTATATTCAAATATATACACCCTCCAATCCTGCTTCCTGTTTCGCTGCCGGACCCCACCTACCTAGTGTAGCTTGGGATTCTGTTCTATCCTGTTTTGTATATTCTATTCTGTTCGGCTTACTCTACTCATCATGTATGGAAGAGAAAGGATGAGCTCAAGGTGGTTTTTCTCACTAATCATGACATATTTTTATATGCTTGCTCAATTTGTCTTGTATACTATTTCAGCATTGTTTCGCATTCATGCATAGTTTTAAATACTGAACCATTTCCTGATCTAAAGATTTATATTTTTATCTAAATTGATCACCTGCCAGACCGTCGTGCCTGACCCGTTTATTTTGGTGACCAGGTGCAGGTGACGTTGCCTTTGAAGAGGAGCGTCAAGAGGAGGCTGTTGAGCCACCCCTAGCCCGTGAGTGACAGACTGACGACGTCCTCTAGACGTCGGACGGGGTCATGCGTTGCATACACTTGGTTGGGATTACATTTTGTTGTTTTGGGATTGTAAAGCCTTTGTTGGCTCTTTTGCTTTTGGGAATTGTAAGCTTGAACTTAATATACCTTTGTAGTCCTGAAACTTGAACTAATCATGGAAATGCCATGTTATATTTTCCCTTTTCGAACATTTATCTTGTTGATGATCTAACTTATGTGAGTTGATGTTGTATCACATGTATTGTGTAGATAAGATTACTTGCACGTTTCCGCAAAACCATTGTTCGCGTGAGATGAATTCCAAGCTTGTTTTGGGCATCCTCACAGAAGAAACATGTGGGTTAATCATAATTCGCTGGATGCACCCTTCATGTCTCGGGTCCGGGTCCGGGGTCGCGACAATACCACTATCCTGGTTTCCACCGATTGGGTGCTGCACAGGATGATGACCCATTTATGATTCGGTTGGCCAGAGGGAAGCCTGTTGGAAGTGGGTGGACCTTTGGGATAAGTTTCAAAAACTTTTCACCAACTAGAAGTAGTGAACACCTATCCATAAGCCAATAAACCCCAATCCAGGATGCATGTCCTCAATCTCAGCCATCATGGTCAGCAAACAAACCTATCAAGAAGATAGAAACAACACCTAACAAGCAACCACGAAATTCCACAACATACAAGGAATAGAAAATACCTATAGAACTCGGTTGTGCTCTAATGGAGAACTTGATTAAACTCTTTGATGAAGAGCTCTTCCACAATCAGAATCTCCAATGCCCAATCGTCTTCCAGGCTATGACCCGCTTCAGATCTCTTTCCTCAAGAGAGATGGTGGAATCTCTAAGAGAAATACTAACTAGAATCTCTAAGGAAACTAGAAAGGAACTAGAGAGAGAGGGAAGGAGAGGGAGTCCAACTCTTGCACAAAAGAGGGAAGTGTTGGGCGTGAATCTCCAAGAGAATTCTTAGAGTATGTTGGACGTCGAAAGGGTTCCCTCTTGCCTCCTATTTATAGTTTTGCAACCTTCTCTTTGTTTATTATTAGAAGTCCAACTTCCATAATAATTAGTAACCCTTTATTCCCATTATTACCACTATTAGAAGTCTTACTTCAAATAGAAATAGTAGCTTTCCTTTTTGAGTTCAGATAGAATTAGTAAAGATCCAATCTTGGGCTAGCGTGGGGACCACTAGGGATTCTATAGAAAGCTGGCTCCAACTGGGACACCGCGGCCCCACATCTCATGTGCAATCTGGGTCCACAGTTATGTTGGAAGTGGGTGGACCTGTTGGATAGGTTTCAAAAACTTCTCACCAACTAGAAGTGATGAACACCTATCCAAAAGCCATCAAAACCCAATCAAGGATGCATGTCCTCATTCTCAGCCATCATGGTCAACAAACAAACCTATCAAAAGGATAGAAACAACACTAAACATCCAACCACGAAATTCCACAACATACAGGGAGTAGAAAATACCTATGGAGCTTGGTTGTGCTCTAATGGAGAACTTGATTCAACTCTTTGATGAAGAGCTCTTCCAAAATCAAAATCTCCAATGCCCAATCGTCTTCCACGCTATGACCCACTTCAGATCTCTTTCCTCAAGAGAGATGGTGGAATCTTCAAGAGAAAGACTAACTAGAATCTCTAAGGAAACAAGAAGGGAACTAGAAGAGAGAGAAGGGGGAAAAAGAATGCAACTCTTGCAAACTTAAGAGGAGATGGGCGTGCACTTCAAGGGGATGAAGTCATGGACGTCTAAGGGCTGCCTCCTCTTCCTTTTATAGCTTTTCAACTCTTCTCTTTGTGTATTATTAGAAGTCCAACTTCCATTATACTTACTAACCCTTTGTTCCACTATTACCACTATTAGAAGTCTCACTTCAAATAGAAATAGTAGATTTCCTTTTGAGTTCAAATAGAATTAGTAAAGATCCAATCTTGGGCTAGCGTGGGGACCACTAGGGATTCCATAGAAAGCTGGCTCCAACTGGGACACTGCGGCCCCACATCTCATGTGCAATCCGGGCCCATAGTTAATTGCAAATAACTGCAGTATATAAATGCAATTGTACTCCAGTCTTAGGAATAAATTATATGAAGACCCTAAACTTCCCTATCACTACAAGTGGGCCCCTCTATCATTATCCATGAATCAATTGGACAGACTGTCCCACCAATTTGGATCCATATCTTATTATCCTTGAGACCCAATTAATTATAGTAATCATTAGTACCATCCAATTAACTCTTAATTGAGATGGGTGTACACTTCCCAATGATAAATCCATTAATTGGCACAAGGGGATAATAAAGATAGATTCCATCTTGACCATTAAATGTTCCCACAGTCCTACTACCACGTACCCAAGACACCGAGATGTTGACCTACAGTTGGCCTCACTCATTGGTGACTCAAAGTAAATGAATAGATAGAAACTTGAGTTCATAAATATCTCAGGGTTGAGAGCCCATTGCTAGGGAATTATGAGAGCAGACTTTAAAGTAAAGAAACTATTTTTGAGGTGCATCTCATGGTCCTTCAATACATCCAATGTACCAGTATAATGATCTAGAATCTTACATTCTTATGATCGAGACAGATCGCACTATCTCATAGTGATCATAATACTGCAACCTTGTCAGATGAGATGCCCAATCTCATCACTGGTTGTGAATCAATTTAAGTATAAGACTTGTGACACATGTCTTCTGTATCTGGATCTCATCCACACACATGTGTTACATCTAGTATACTTGTGGACTTTGGTTCATCTCATGAGCCAGTGTGTCATTTGTATTGGTTATGTATATTTAAGTAAAACACCATTCATCTCATGAAAGGAAAACATGAATATATTGATAAACAAAGAAATTAATAAATTTATTACATCAATCTAAATGAATTGAGACCATAAAACTAACAAGTTAATTGCAAATAACTCCACTAAATAAATGCAATTGAACTCCAGTCTTAGGAATAAATTGCATGAAGACCCTAAACTTCCCTATCACTATAAGTAAGCCCCTTTATCATTATCCATGGATCAATTAGACATACTGTCACACCAATTTAGATCCATATCTTATTATCCTTGAGACCCAATTAATAATAGCAATCATTAATACCATCCAATTAACTCTTAATTGAGATGGGTGTACACTTACCAATGATAAATCCATTAATTGGCATAAAGGAAAAAGATAGATTCCATCTTGACCATTAAATGTTCCCACAGTCCTACTACCATCTACCCAAGACACCGAGGTGTTGACCTACAGTTGACCTCACTCATTGGTGACTCAAAGTAAATGAATAGATAGAAACTTGAGTTCATGAATGTCTCAGGGTTGAGAGCCCATTGCTAGGGAATTATGAGAGCAGACCTTAAGGTAAAGACAGTGTTCTTGAGGTGCTTCTTATGGTCCTTCAATACACCCAATGTACCAGTATAATGATCTAGACACTATCTCATAGTGATCATAACACTGCAACCTTGTCAGATGAGATGCCCAATCTCATCACTGGTTGTGAATCAATTTAAGTATAAGATTTGTGACACATGTTTCCTCTATGTGGATCTCATCCACACACATGTGTAACATCTAATACATTTGTGGACCCCGGTTCATCTTATGAGCTTGTATGTCATTTGTATTGGTTATGTGCATTTAAGTAATAAAACACCATTCATCTCATGAAAGGAAAACATGAATATATTGATAAATAAAGAAATTAATCAATTTATTACATCAATCTTAATGGATTGAGACCATAAAACTAACAATCTCCCACTTGGGCACAGTGCCAGTCAGGGTTGCATCTCATGCCCATCCCGTCCACATGCTGCTCAAAGACTTTGGTAGTCAAAGGCTTAGTAAAGGGATCTGCGAGATTATCCGCATATGCTGTCTTGGTGATGGCAATGTCACCTCTCTACACAATCTCTCTGAACAAATGATATTTCCTCTATACATGTTTTTGGCTTTTATGGCATCTGGGTTCCTTGGACTGTGTGACTGTTCCGTTGCTGTCACAGTAAACTGTGAGTGGCTGTCGCGCCAAAGGTACCGCTCCAAGTTCCATAAGGAATCTTTTGAGCCAAACTGCTTCCTTAGCTGTTTCACAAGCCGCCACATATTCAACTTCCGAGGTGGAATCAGCGGTATATTCCTGTTTAATACTTCTCCAGCTGATGGCTCCGCCACCAAGCATAAATACATACCCAGAGGTTGATTTCCTGGAATCCTTATCTGACATGAAGTCAGAATCTGTGTAACCGACTGGAATCAACTCATCACTGACATAAATTAACATGTAATCTCTAGTCCTTCTCAAGTATTTGAGAATACACTTCACAGCAGCCCAATGGTCAGAACCTGTGTTAGACTGATATTTGCTGACTAAGCCCACTGCATGATAGATATCCGGTCTAGTACAAAGCATAGCATACATAATGCTGCCAACAGCCGAGGCGTATGACACTTCTCTCATCTACTCCTTTTCCTGAGGTGTCTTGGGACACTGATCCTTGGAAAGATGCACTCCATGCCTGAAAGGTGTGATTCCTTTCTTGGAGTCTTGCATTGCAAACCGCACTAGTACCTTATCTATGTATGCAGCATGAGATAAGCCGATCTTCCTATTTTTTCAGTCTCGATGGAGCTTAATCCCTAGGATGTAGCTAGCTTCTCCCAAGTCTTTCATCTCAAAAGTCTTAGCCAACCAAACTTTTTATGTAGACAGCATTCCTATGTCTCTCCCGAGAAAAAGAATGTCATCGACATATAATACAAGAAAAACTACCCTATCTCCTACACTTTTCATATACACACATGACTCATCCGGATTTTGACAAAAATCAAATGACTTGATTGCCTGGTCAAAACGGATGTTCTAGCTTCGGGATGCCTTCTTTAATCCATAAATGGATTTCTGCAGCTTGGAAACTCTTTGCTATTGGTATTTAGCCACAAAACCGTCTGGTTGCAGAATATAGATGTCTTCCTCAAGATGGCCATTGAGAAACGCCGTCTTGACATCCATTTGTCAAATCTCGCAATTGAGATGAGTTGCAATGGATAAGAGTATCCGGATAGACTTGAGCATGGCTACCGGAGAGAAGGTTTCCTCATAGTCGATATCTTCTTTCTAAGTATACCCCTTCGCAGCAAGCCTGGCCTTAAAGGTCTCAACTCTTCCGTCTGGTCCTCTCTTCCTCTTGAAGACCTACTGCACCCAATAGGTTTAATATTGGCAAGCAAGTCCACAAGTGTCCAGACCTGATTAGAGTACATCGACTCCATCTCATCTTTCATGGCTTCTTGCCAACGTTCCGAATCTTTGTCATTGATTGCTTCATTATAGTTACAGGGCTCTTGTTCTAGTTCTTCCGAGATTGTCTCGTAAGACTCCCAAAAACGAGAACCTGTCAGGGGGCCTGACAATCCTCCCACTACGACGAGGCACTGGTGTAACTACTGGGTTAGTTATGGGCGGATTCTCTTCAAGTTCGGTCATAGTAGGATTTGAAATTGACTTCTCTTGAATCTCTTCCAAGATAACATTTTCTAAAGATTTCTGGTCAATCATATAATCTTCTTCCAGAAAAACCGCACTGGTGCTGACATGCACTTTCTGCTCTTTGAGATTATAGAATTTCCAACCTTTAATTCCTTTAGGATATCCTACAAAAGTGCATACTTCCGACTTCGATTCCAACTTATCCGTCTTTACCTTCAGCACATGTGCCGGACAACCCCAAATATGTAAATGTTGCAGACTAGGTTTTCGCCCAGACCACAACTCCTGGGGAGTCTTCGATATAGACTTAGATGGTACGAGGTTTAGTATGTACATTACAGTATCTAAAGCATATCTCCAAAAGGATATAGGTAATCCTGAGAAACTCATCATAGACATGATCATATATAAAAGAGTCCTATTCCTTTTTTCTTCTACTCCATTCTGTTGAGGCATACCAGGAGCAGACAACTGGGATATTATCCCATTTTCTGATAAATATTCTATAAAATCATCCAAGAGATATTCCCCTCCTCGATATGATCGAAGAGTCTTGATACTTTTACCTAATTGCTTTTCCGCTTCCGCTCGAAACTCTTTGAACTTTTCAAAAGCCTCGGACTTGCCGTGCATAAGGTATATGTATTCATATCTTGAGTAGTCATCTGTGAAAGTGATGAAGTACTCATATTCTCATCTTGCTCTAATATTTATGGGTCCACACACATCAGTATGCACTAATTCCAATAAATCTTTGGCCCTATTGCCCTTAGATGAAAAGAGTCTTTTGGTGATTTTGCCTTCCAGACAGGATTTGCAGACAGGCATTGGTTCTACTACCAGTGAAGGCAAGATACCATCTTTCACTAGCCTATCAATCCTGTTTAGGTTAATGTGACCTAGCCTCAGGTGCCAAAGCTTTGTTGGATTAGATGAAGGTGATTTTCTCTTTAATGATGGTCTATTATTTATCTTGGTATCATGTATCTCATACATTGTGGGAGTTAACAAATAAAGTTCATGGATTACCTTGCCAAAACATATGAAAGTACCATTCCTCTTTATGACAACTTCAGTACCAAAAGTAATGGAATAACTTTTATTCACCAAACTAGAAACTGAAAAGGTTGACAATGATTTCGCCGTCATTGAGCCTCCTGGTTTCCCGGAACCCCTACAACGAATTACAGATGTGATTAGTTGCACCAAAGTCAACACACCAGGATTCTGAAATACCAGTTGCAAAACTAACTTCAGAAACAAGTGACTCAATCATACCTGAGGTCTTTTTCCTGGACTGAAAATCTGGACAATTCCTCTTCCAATGTCCTGTCTTACCACAGTGGAAACACTTTCCCTTGGTCCCTGAACCCTTAGCCTTTGCCACACCACCATTAGGACCATTTTCCGCTTTAGGACCCTGGGGACTGATTTCTTTTTGCCTTTCCAGCCTTTGCCTTTCGGCTTGGGCCTGGCATCTGACTTTTCTGTCATCAGGGTAGTTGGCCTTTTCTTCATAATTCCCTCAGTTGCTACCAGCTGGCAGGTTAGATTCATTTTATTCATATTATAATTGATCTTAAAATGGTTGAATGAATCTAGTAGCGACTCGAGGATTATGTCAATTTGCGATTCTGCATCAATCGCGGCGCCCAGTACATCCAACTCATTCAATGAGTCCATCATCTTTAGCATGTGGTCCTGTACTGGTGTACCCTTAGCCATCTTGGTGCTTATGAGCACCCTCATAGTAGTCTGCCTTGCAAGCATGCCCTGGTCCGCAAACATCTCCTTTAAGTTCGATATAATATCGTATGCAGTCTTATAGGATTGATGTTGGTGTTGCAAAACACTAGACATGGATGCCTGTATATAACATCTGGCCATCTCATCGTCTTTGGTCCATTTGGCACAATGATCTTTCTCTTCCTGTAGTGCATCCGGCACAGGCTCATCAAGGGGGGGCATGGTAAGGACATATTTATATCCTGATGCAGTCAAGACAATATCCAGGTTCCGTTTCCAGTCTACATAGTTGGATCCCACCAACTTATTCTGGTTGAGAATGGTTGCAAGTGGATTGAAAATACAGGAATTCATGTTGAATAAACTGTAGCACATAACCATACATTCAACATTAGGGTTTAGTATTCTACCAAATTTATGTGGTAATCCTCATAACCACTAAAATTTAGGATACATCAGAATTCTAATCCCTGGGATATGCCTCCTTGGGGAGTGCAAATACCACCTATATTGGTGCTGATCAAAGTAGGTCAAAATTCAGATTAAGACTAACTATCCATGATCCCCTATCATTCATTATTATCTAGGTACCTCATACTAAATAATGTATGACTCCTGATTTGCTTTGGTTTCTAAAATACATGAGGCAAATCCTTGGGGATACTACATCATTATTTTAGTTAAGTGTGACCCACCAAGTAACATTGCTTGACAACCGTTGTGGGCAGCCCCACCTTGGGGAGTGAACCCCCACCCCATCTCACCAACACTATCCTTTTGGGAGATCCATATCTAGTAACCGGACAAATAAAAGCCCTCCGTGGGGAGCGGCCATTCTCAAGATGGCGCAAGGCCAATACTTTCCTTATAATGGACCTATGGTGGAAAACTATGGGGATTTCTCAATTTAATGTCCGGCTCCCACTTAATATTTTAAAATTGAAGATTTTCCTTTTAAGGTATTAGGGCCCACATATACATATATGAACATCAAATCATCTCATGATATGATCAAATATTGATTCCAAGTCAAGTTATTTTAAGGAAAGTCCAGTTTCTAATTTAGTGTTACCAATGTATCCATCTCATGGGTCATCAACACTAATTAGAACTCTTTCCAAAAATTAATTTGATTTGACAAATTTTAGTAACTTGCTATGTTTGAATCAGATTTGGAAATATTCTAAATCAAGCATTCATCCATAAATAGAAAATGCTAAAATTAGTAACTAGTCCGCTCCTCCACATGGCCCAAGCGGAATAGACTTCTTAGACTTCTAGACTTTCCAAAACTTTGGAATTCCTCAAACTCTTTGGGTAACTCCAAAACACCTTTTGGGAATCTTCGAACTCTTTGATTAGGAGTCCAACTTCACTTTCCTTCTTTGTCTCGGACATCGCCAGAATTTACAAATTTTAAAAATTACATAAATCCCTGTCTCTGCGATGAGACTTACATGGTAATCTAAAATTGAAATTAGAATGGCTATAGGGAAACCATCATGCCTTGCCCTTTCTTGAGAAACCAAGGAAACCATAATGCCCTTTACACTTAGCCTTTAAAAATCAATCAACCAAAAAAGAAAGTAAAAGACTTTTGGGCCATATAGAGAGGAGAAGATGACCTGTATGTTAGTATCTCGTACAACCACACAAAACACACAAATAGGCTTCCAAACAATGCTAGAAAAATAAGACACACAAAGAAGACCTGAAACTGGAAAATCCTAAAATCAGCAGGTTTTGTCATAGTGTCCCCGGTCGACCGGCCAAAGGGCCCGGTTGACCCGACACGAGTCCCTGTAGACCGGACAGACGAACATCAGATTTTGGGTTTTTCTTTTTCGTGTCCATTCAACCCCAAAACTCTTTTGATGTGTTCCAATGGCTTCCTATCATCCTTCCATCATTATTAAACCCTTTTGTGGCTGTCCAAACATGGATTCACCATTAAACAAAGTAAAACCATAAAAACCGATCCATACATAGCGCTTCCTCTTTCTTCTCCGCATCTCATGCAAAGAACAGAGCAAGCTTGCTGCTCTAACATGATGAGAGATAAGACATGGCTCTGATACCAATTGTTGGAAGTGGGTGGACCTTTGGGATAGGTTTCAAAAACATTTCACCAACTAGAAGTAGTTAACACCTATCCAAAAGCCAATAAACCCCAATCAAGGATGCATGTCCTCAATCTCAGCCATCATGGTCAGCAAACAAACCTATCAAGAAGATAGAACCAACGCCTAACAAGCAACCACGAAATTCCACAACATACAAGGAGTAGAAAATACCTATAGAGCTCGGTTGTGCTCTAATGGAGAACTTGATTAAACTCTTTGATGAAGAGCTCTTCAACAATCAGAATCTCCAATGCCCAATCGTCTTCCAGGCTATGACCCGCTTCAGATCTCTTTCCTCAAGAGAGATGGTGGAATCTCTAAGAGAAAGACTAACTAGAATCTCTAAGGAAACTAGAAAGGAACTAGAGAGAGATGGAAGGAGAGGGAGTCCAACTCTTGCACAAAAGAGGGAAGTGTTGGGCGTGAATCTCCAAGAAATTCTTAGAGTATGTTGGACGTCCAAGGGGTTCCCTCTTGCCTCCTATTTATCTTTGTTTATTATTAGAAGTCCAACTTCCATAATAATTAGTAACCCTTTATTCCCATTATTACCACTATTAGAAGTCTTACTTCAAATAGAAATAGTAGCTTTCCTTTTTGAGTTCAGATAGAATTAGTAAAGATCCAATCTTGGGCTAGCGTGGGGACCACTAGGGATTCTATAGAAAGCTGGCTCCAACTGGGACACCGCGGCCCCACATCTCATGTGCAATCTCGGCCATAGTTAATTGCAAATAACTCCACTAAATAAATGCAATTGAACTCCAGTCTTAAGAATAAATTACATGAAGACCCTAAACTTCCCTATCGCTACAAGTAGGCCCCTCTATCATTATCCGTGGATCAATTTGACATACTGTTCCACCAATTTAGATCCATATCTTATTATCCTTGAGACCCAATTAATAATAGCAATCATTTAGTACCATCCAAATAACTCTTAATTGAGATGGGTGTACACTTACCAATGATAAATCCATTAATTGGCATAAAGGGAAAAGATAGATTCCATCTTGACCATTAAATGTTCCCACAGTCCTACTACCATCTACCCAAGACACCGAGGTGTTGACATACAGTTGGCCTCACTCATTTGTGACTCAAAGTAAATGAATAGATAGAAACTTGAGTACATGAATGTCTCAGGGTTGAGAGCCCATTCCTAGGGAATTATGAGAGCAGACCTTAGGGTAAAGATAGTGTTCTTGAGGTGCTTCTCATGGTCCTTCAATACACCTAATGTACTAGTATAATGATCTAGACACTACCTCATAGTGATTATAATACTGCAACCTTGTCAGATGAGATGCCCAATCTCATCACTGGTTGTGAATCAATTTAAGTGTAAGATTTGTGACACATGTTTCTTGTATGTGGATCTCATCCAGACACATGTGTTACATCTAATACATTTGTGGACCCCGGTTCATCTTATGAGCCTGTATGTCATTTGTATTGGTTATATCCATTTAAGTAATAAAACACCATTCATCTCATGAAAGGAAAACATGAATTTATTGATAAATAAAGAAATTAATCAATTTATTACATCAATCTTAATGGATTGAGACCATAAAACTATCAAAGCCTTTTTCCGAATCTCTTTTATCCGCCTGTTTGAGGATCCAACGATTCAGGGACGTCGAGATGGGGCAATCTTCACTGAAGCTTTCTCCGGGCTTGCGGAAGAAGGCTTTTGATTTTGGTGTCTCCCGAAATTCCACCAGGGTTAGGTCGGGGAGCCACTATTCTTTGACAAATGCAGAAAGGAGTTGGCTTTTTAACATATATGTTGGTACGATGGTGTACCGTAGACATCTTTTCATCGACATCCAACTGTATGTCCCCTTGCTCTTTGCACTGCAGTTGGGCTTTTCCCAAGGTGTTGTTGGAACGCCTTCAAGTAAGGTGAAGCGCTTTGGAGGTTTGCAGGACAGGAGGAATGCATGGGCCTTTTATAGCGCGGAAGACACTACCGCCATTAATTCCTTGTTAGTTTTATGGTCTCAATCCATTAAGATTGATGTAATAAACTGATCAATTTCTTTATTTATCAATATATTCATGCTTTCCTTTCATGAGATGAATGGTATTTTATTATTTGTTTGTACATAACTAATACGAATGACATGATGGTTCATGAGATGAACCAAAGTCCATAAGTATACTAGATGTAATACTTGTGTATGGATGAGATCCACATACGGGAGACATGTATAGCAAATCTTATACTTGAATATCTTCACAACCAGTGATGAGACTGAACATCTAATCTGACAAGGTTTCAGTACTTTGATTACTATGAGATAGTGTGATTTGTCTCGATCATCAGAATGTAAGATTTTGGATCATAGTACTAGTACATTGGATGTATTGAAGGACCATGACAAGCACCTTTTGAACACTGTCTTTACTTTAAAGGCCTGCTTTCATAATTCCCTAGCAATAGGCTCTCAATCCTGAGACATTAATGAACTCAAGTTTCTATCTATTCATTTGGTTTGAGTCACCAATGAGTGAGGCCAATTGTAGGTCAACACCTCGGTGTCTTAGGTACGTGGTAGTAGGACTATGGGAACATTTAATGGTCAAGATGGAATCTATCTTATCCCCTTGTACCAATTAGTGGATTTATCATTTGTAAGTGTACACCCATCTCAATTAAGAGTTAATTCGATGGTCCTAATGATTACTATAATTAATTGGGTCTCAAGGATGATGGTCCCAGCATTTTCTTGCCTTCCTCCGCCCGGGTCCACCGGAGTGCGGCAGGGCGAAAAAAAGAAGCGAGCATCAACATTTTGTACGGGTATGCCAAATTTTCTATTCTACCTGGAATTTGAAATGGTGATCCGGAGATTCACCTTCACAAGTAGAAAGGAAATCAAACTTTTTTCTAACTTTCCATTGCATATATATTTTAAAGAAACGGACAAGATTTTTAATGCCGTGAAAGGCGATTTTGTTTAGTTCGCCATGAAAGACGGTTTTGTGCCGTAGAAGGGAGTTTTGCCATGAAAGGCGATTTACAAATCTTATCAATAATGAAAGACAAGAATTGTGATATTTTTTTGTCTCTTTAAAAAAACACAAAATACTATAGAAGAGGAAGAAAGAGGGATCTAACTTCTCAGGAGATTGTAAGGACTCGTTCAGATCGACGGTTGCGAGTCATGTATGGACTCCGCCCTCGTCCTTCAGATGAGAACACTTGATGCTTTAATTCACTTGGCTTGGCTTGGACCTCGGATTTTTAGAGGACAAAGACCAAGGGAAGGTCCTATATCCAATAAAAATCTAGGTAGACCGGCTGAAAAGCCACATCTAGGCCACGTTGGATGGAAGAAGAGAGGAAACCTTGGGCGGGTGGCCCCCCAAGGGACAAAAATTACCTTGTAGTGTTTCCAGCAGAGTTTCTTTAAAACAAGAGAGCTTCTTTGCAGAGAGATTTTCAAGGCAATTTTCCAGAACTCTTCGGATGATTTTTTCAGACTACTTCAGACAATTTTTTTGGACCACTTCAGACAATTTTTTCGGACCCTTTCCCTTTGGAATGACCGCCTATTTATAGGCTTTTGGTAGCCATTTGGAAGGTTTATGTGCATTTAATGGCATTAATGCTCCATGATGGGAGGAGTTAGAAGATTTAATTCTTGATTTTGTAACTGCTTTTTCCTTGAATTTGATTGGCTGATGGAGAATAATGAGCATTTAATCTCCATGATAATGGGGGTTTCATGATTAATTACCATGATTAAACTCCATAATAATAGGAGTTACATGGTTAATTGCCATGATTAATTGGACTTGTAACTCTCATTTGCTTGCTTCTGATTGGGCTGTCCAAAATAATGAGTTAATGACCGCATTAACTTGTCATAAACGGGTCAATTAATAGCATTATTGAAGAGTCGCGGGCTGCGCCGCGTCTTTTGGAATTCTTCTGGCGATGATTATCGATGGATCTGCATGTTGTTTGATGTCGGATAGCGATACAATTTCAGACATTGGTTGACACCAATGGGCCGGCAATATTTGTCCAGTCGATTTCATGATCGGTCGGACAGAAAGTGTGCTTTCTTAGTCAGCCGGTTGGCTATTTCGGAGTGCCCGATGATGATCGAATGATTCTGACGATGGATCCGTGATGTTGACGAAGATCAATGGATATTATGCCTCAAAAATCATAATTTAAGAAAATCACAGGGGCCAAACATCGTGAAACGCAAAAAGAATCAGAAAAACGGTCGTTCCGGCGGAAGTCCGGCGACCCGGACTTCCAGAGTCGCCGGCGACCATGGGACTTTAGTCCCTTTTTCGGTCGCCATTTCTCGTCCGTTTTTCGAGCTTTTTTGCTTCTTTTTTCTTCTGTATTTTCCTTGAAATTTCTCCTCATTTATTTGCTTGATTCCTCTGAAGAAAACCTGTCGAGAATCTGTGCAAATTAGAGCATAAAGTTTCCTATTTTTGGAAAAGCCAAAGACTTTGTAGCCAATTTTCGGCCAAGAGTTGAAACTAGGTCAAACGATGTCGGAATGACTTGAAATTTGAGGTGAAGCTTCCTGAGCAGCAGATAGGACCAACCATGGGCTTTTGTTTGAGTTTTGAAGCCGTTTAGGGTCCCATCGATGCTAGACTTGATTTCACCACGCGAAAGATGTCGAGCTTTGATGTGTGGTCAACCGATGTCCGATTGACCTGAAATTTGGCAGGGAGCCTATTGGAGTCATTTTGAGATGATCCATTAGCTCCGATTTGGGAGCCATGGTCCCAGGGAGCTCTGCCGCCGGTAGGCTTGATTTTGCTTCCGAGCGTCAAATCTGGGTCAAACGTCGTCGAATGACATGAGATTCGACGTCCAGCCCTTTGGAAGCATGTAGAAGGTATCCACGTGCTTTGTTTGATGAGTGGCAGCATCGGTAGTTCTTGCCGCTGAAAGGCTTGATTTCGCTGTTCGAGAGTTGATGGAGGGTCAAACGGTGTCGGTTTGATTTGAAATTTGACGTGAAGCCTTTTGAAGGTATTTTGAGACCATCAATAGGCTCTAACCGAAGATTTGATATCTTCAACACTGTCGCCGCTGGGAGCACCTGTTCAGTTGTTGGAGGATTGAAGTTAGGCCAAATGGTGCTGAAATGGCCCAAAACTTCATGTGTACCCTTCTTTTGGCTATTTTGAAGGATCTTGCAGTTTTTGTTTGATTCAGACAAGATCTGATGCTTGAAGCGGCTTTGCCTATTTGTAGTAGGATGCAGCTCCATGTAGCTTTTGATGTTGAGGCGGCAAAGTGACATTTTTGGTGTCAACAAATGCCCCCTCGAGCTACAGCAACCAATTGCATAGCTTTTGCAGTCGATGTGCCTTGAAGAAAACTTTGAAGAAGAACTTCTGACATGACCAAGAGTCTCTGAGCATTTTTCTTTTGATAGAGTAGCCTTTTGAGTTTCCATGGGAATTTGATAAGTCCTTAAAAATGCAATATTTTCTTATCATTTTAGAGTAATTAAGGACTTAATCATCAAATCATGGACCATTTTAGTAAAAAAATTATGAATTTATGTTTTGAGCATCAAAGTCTAAATTTGAGTCAAAATTCATCCAAAAATTGCATTTTCACATAAAATCATGAATTTCTCTATTTTTTACATTGAAAGTCACAAATTTCCCATAACTTTTTATTCACACATGAAATGATGAATTTTCTTTGTACCATTGATTTAATTGAAGAAAACTTGATAAAATGGTGACATTTTATGCATTTATTTGGTGTGAATTGGGACCGCATCTTGCATAATTCCTTACCTATATGATTAGATTATTCTTTGATATTTGCTTCTATTTTTGTAGGGAATTTCAGAAATCGGGGCCCACGGAAGAGAATTGATGAATCAAATGCACCATGGACCCACCTTCCTTTGGCATGGAATCTAAGGTAGGGGCGGCCATGGTAGGGTCCGCTCTCATATGCAAGAAAAAAATCAGATTTAATCTCTTGAAGATAAGTTCCAAATTTGCGGGCCATGAGATGATGAGGTGTCATATCTACTCTCCAACAAATCTTGCTTACATGTCAAGATGGATGGCTAAGATTCAAATCAAGCAAAGAAGAAAACAAAATTGCAAAAAAGAAAGATCCCTCCAAGGTGAGGACGTCCAAGGCAAGAGAGTCAAGGCTTCTACACTCAAGTGGGGTCCACATGCATTCAAGAATTGCACATCAAATCTGAAATTTCAGATTTAAATTGATTCTTAACCGAAGTGGGACCCAAGAGAGGGAGTTGCATGAGATAAGAAAAATCCTAATTTTACTAGGATTGTGAGCCAACCCCTAGAAAATCTCTCAAAAACTCTCCTAATCCTAATCCAACTTGGACCACACACTACTAATGCTTACCCAAATCAAAAACCTTGCAACCCAAGCTATCATAAATCTATAAATAAACCCAAGAGAGGGCTGGACGTGCATGACCATCTCCCCAACCTTCTTGGACGACCAGCAACAAGAATTTCCCCTTTTTTCCATTAATTCTTCTTCATCTCTCCTCCTTCCATCAATATTTCATCCAAGGCCTTCCCTAAGGCACACTACCACTTGGATTTCTACGCCTTCGCGCCGCCGTCGTTGCTATCGTCACTCCACCATTGGATCATCCTTGGAATCATCTTCCCTTGCTTGGATTTCAGATCGCGAAACGAGAGCCGGTTGGATCGCCGTTCAAGACCGCGAGTCCCTCTCCTCCGTTTAGTGTTTCTTGTGTTTATGGTAAGGTTGGATGCACTTTATTTTTATTAAAAGAATTTTGTAATGGTTATTTGCTTGTAATGGGTCTTTCATTAATAAATCAAGTTTATGGGGTCTTGGTCTTCACCAATGAGTCAACATTGAATTTTTGTGCGTAGTGACAGTGCGCACTTGGTGCGGTGGTCTTGATTTTTCTTGATGGCATTAAGCAAAGTAATTATTGCAAAGTTTTAGAATTAAAATATAATTTCTTTATTCTCTGATTTTATTTTATTTGATTTTATTTGATTTGATTTTATTCTTTATTTTATGCACCCTTAACAATTATTGCAATTGGTTGAGCTAATGAATCTTATGGTGATGCAGTGGTTAGATTAGGTTTCTAGATTAGGATTTTAATTTTCTTTGGTTGTAATTAATATTTCAGATTTGTAATTAATTTTTAATCCAATTAGGAAATTTGATTTGTATAGTTTTTTTTAGGCTAGAAGTAGTTTTTTTTATTAGGACAGGTTTTGCGATAACTAAACTCTCCGTGGATCGATCCGGTTTCACCGGTTATTACTACAATCGCGGCCTTGCACTTGGGGCTACGATCAAGTTTTTGGCGCCGTTGCCGGGGAGTTTTTCTTCGCTTAAGGTATTTTTTCCAACCTATCTTTTTAATTGCTTTGTGGGTG
Organism: Persea americana; assembly: GCA_029852735.1. Taxonomy (NCBI): domain Eukaryota; kingdom Viridiplantae; phylum Streptophyta; class Magnoliopsida; order Laurales; family Lauraceae; genus Persea; species Persea americana. Next base: position 22,380,881 of record CM056817.1, read on the forward strand.
TGCCTTTACTATTCCGCAATCATTCTAAATCTAAGGGTAGCATGCATGGAATGTTTGGACCAGCCCTATTGCATTAAAAAGTGGATTTTTAATCTCTGATTTTTGATAAAATTGGAACTATTTCAGATCTGAAAATTATTTTTGCTGATTTTTCAAAAATCACATCCAATTTCTGAAAATTGCCTAATTTACTTGTTCTAATTTGGACTAGTTTAGGTCATTTATTTTCGTTTTTTTTATTGCTGATTAGGATTAATTAGGGTCTGTTAAATTCAGTTGTTTGTCATATTTTTAGGTTTTTAAAGTTTCCAAAAAAATTCTGGAACTTTCCCTCACAAAGGCAAGTCGTAGATCGCACAAATTCGGCTTTTTGGCCACCAAACTTGCAAAAATCTGAAAATTTCAGAACTTTCATTGGAAACTCAGTTTTATTAGTTGTTTTTAAATTTAAAAGGACTCTTAAAAACTTGCCGGAATTTTTTTTAAGAAGGTTAGTTATTTCTTTGGAAAGCCGAACAAACTGCCTTTCTTAATTGGTTCGATGTCTAGGCAAGTCTTGTCCCAATAGATAAGGGAGACAAGTCTCTTGTTCTAGAAAGTGGTTTTTAAGCGGGACCCTTGCAACGCATCGTGACCCCACCACTGATCTGGGGACTTACCTGGTCGGGCCAGTTTCATAGATTTGAGTTTGGGAACTTTCCTTAGAGATATTAAACTCTCTAAGATTAAGACTTTGCAAGAATTTGAGAATCTTCTTTTAAATCTAAGAACGGACCTTAGGTAGTTTTTCTTTCTAGGTTTCTTTATAAAAAAAAAAAAAAGAAAAAGAAGACGTAAAAACTTTTCAAAATTCCAAAAAAGAAGGAAAGACCCCCATCTTCTTGGCAGAGGGACTCCTCAAATCGGTTAGTAAGGAAGGAATCACCTGTCAAGAGCTTGATTAAATTCTACGAATCTAGATCTCCTGGTTCTCTTAGGATTTCCAATATGGCTGATGAGCAGAGTGATAACGAGGAGAACGGTAATGGGAATGGACACAATAATAATGGGGAGGTGAATCAACCGCTTAGGAGTTTACGTGATTACCTTCACCCTACACGACAAGCCACACCGTCGTCCATGGTCATACCCGCAGGTGCGGGTCAATTTGATATCAAACCGGGAGTAATCCAACTTCTCCCCAAATTTCATGGACTTGAATCAGAAAGTGCATATTTGCACATTAAAGAGTTTGAAGAAGTGTGTGCAACACTACACTTCAATAATGTGAGGGAAGACCTTATCAAATTTCGTTTATTTCCATTTTCCCTCAAAGATAAGGCTAAGGCATGGCTTCACTCCTTACAACCCAATTCGATTGCTCTATGGTCCGACATGGTCCGGGAATTTTTAAAGAAATTTTTCCCATTACATAAGACCAACACCTTACGGAGGAATATTATGAATTTTAAACAAAAAGACAAGGAGTCTTATTATAGGTGTTGGGAACGCTTTAATGAACTACTCCTTGCATGTCCCCACCACGGATTTGAATTGCACAATACAATTGGTCACTTCTATGATGGACTTAGTCCAGAAACACGTCAATTCGTGGAGATGATGTGCAATGGGGAGTTCATGGCGAAAAACCCAAATCAAGCATGGACCTACCTTCAGTTTTTGGCAGATAGTGCACAAAATTGGGACACATCTGAAGGTATAGACCCCGTAAAGCAATCGAGTCAGGCCAAAGGAGGGGGGTTATATGTATTAAAAGAAAGCGACGATCTTCAAGCAAAAATTGCCTATCTTACAAGAGAAGTTGAGTCCTTGAAATTTGTGAAGAATAAGGAACCTGCTATAGTTTGTGGCATCTGCGCTAGTGATAAACACATTTCTTCGGAGTGCCCAACACTCCCTGCTTTTCAAGAAGCGTTTCACGAGCAAGCAAATGCCACTAACACATACAACCGGCAGTTCAACAATTCTTTGGGTAACACATACAACCCTAATTGGAGGAATCACCCCAACTTTAGTTGGAGGAATGGCCCAAATACTACTCAGCCCAATTTCAACCAAATGTCAAATCCATTTGGGGGTACTCCTAGTACATATGCTCAAAACACACAGCAAATGGTACCCCCTACAACACAAACGACACCTTGGGATGAACTTGTGGCTAAGTTTATGGTGAATCAAGAGTCCATCAATAAAAAACATGATCAGAACTTTGAGAATTTACAGAACACCATGCAGAACCTCTGTAAATTGATTGAATCACAAAATAAGGGGGCTTTTCCAGCCCAACCACAGCCCAATCCAAAAGGGCAATTTGAGGTTCATCAAGGTGGTCCGTCAAATTCAAAGGAGCAGGTTCAAGCTGTTACTACTCTACGTAGTGGTAAAGAGATTGCAAAGCCTGATCTGGAAAAAAATAAACAACCTGCATCCTCAGATCAGGAAGGGAAAGAAAATGAAGTCCCTTCTATCAAGGAAACAAGCCCAGTTCCTCCGGGATTCAAGCCTTTACCGCCTTTTCCCAACCGATTAGCTCCTGCCAAGCCATCTATACAGAACCAGGAAATCTTTGATGTACTTAAAGAGGTTAAAATTAACATCCCGTTGTTAGACGCAATCAAACAAGTCCCATCTTATGCAAAGTTTCTTAAGGACTAGTGCACGTTGAAGCGTAAGATACATGTACAAAAGAAAGCGTTCCTCACTGAGCAAGCTAGTGCGATTTTAAAGCATGACGCTCCCCCTAAATTCAAAGATCCAGGATGCCCTACGATTTCGTGCATTATTGGAAATTGTCAAATTGAACAAGCACTGCTTGATCTTGGGGCGAGTGTCAACTTACTACCCTACTCGGTCTATGTAAAATTGGGGTTAGGCGAACTCAAACCCACCCAGATTACTCTGCAGCTCGCAGACCGATCAGTTAAAAGACCGAGAGGGGTAGTAGAGGATGTGCTTGTGCAAGTTGACAAGTTCTACTTTCCAGTAGACTTCATTGTGCTAGACACTCATCCTGTGGCAGACCCTCATGCTCAGATTCCGGTAATTCTGGGGAGACCATTCTTAGCCACATCCAATGCATTGATCAATTGCCGGAATGGAAAAATGACGCTATCTTTTGGTAACATGACATTAGAGCTAAATGTCTTTGACCTTTGCAAACAACCACGGGATGATAACATTGACCTTGAAGAAGTAGATTTGATCAGTGTTCTTACAGCAGAAACTTTTACAAAAACAATCTCTGATTCCATTGAGTCAATTGAGGGCCTGACCCTCTGTGAAGAAACACTTGATAACACTGTTGAAATGGTCAACACTATAGGCAGACTCTCTTTTGAAGAGCTATTACCAACTGGTACTCTGTCTCTTCCATCTCAGGTGAGGCCGCCCAAACCTGAGTTGAAACCCTTGCCCTCTCACCTGAAATATGCATACCTTGGAGAAAATGAAACATTTCCTGTAGTAATTTCTGCACACCTTGACAAGGACCAAGAAGTTCAACTCTTAGAAGTGCTCAAACTACACAAAGGTGCAATTGCTTGGACCGTGGCTGACATTAAGGGAATTAATCCCCTCGTGTGTACACATCATATCTATTTGGAGGAGAATGCAAAACCCTCCCGTCAGATGCAACGCCGGTTAAACCCCACCATGCAGGAAGTGGTTAGGGCAGAAGTTTTGAAACTTCTAGATGTGGGTATCATTTATCCAATTTCGGATAGCCAATGGGTCAGCCCTACCCAAGTTGTACCTAAAAAGGCCGGCGTAATTGTAGTCCGTAATGCTAATGATGAGCTCATCCCAACCCGCATACCCACAGGTTGGCGAGTTTGCATCGACTACAGAAAGTTAAATGCTGTCACACGAAAGGATCATTTCCCCCTACCCTTCTTGGACCAAATTTTAGAACGGGTAGCTGGCCACGAGTATTATTGTTTCTTGGATGGATATTCTGGATACAATCAAATAGAGATCGCCCCGAAAGACCAAGAGAAAACAACTTTCACATGCCCCTTTGGCACCTTTGCTTATCGACGGATGCCCTTTGGGCTGTGTAATGCCCCTGCAACCTTTCAAAGGTGCATGCTGAGTATTTTTAGTGATATGGTGGAACGTTTTCTCGAAGTCTTCATGGACGATTTCTCCGTTTTTGGAGATTCTTTCCAAGATTGTTTGAGCAACTTAACTAAGGTCCTCTCTAGGTGTGAAGAAAAGAACTTAGTACTGAATTGGGAAAAATGTCATTTTATGGTACGACAAGGGATTGTCCTTGGCCACATCGTATCATCTAAAGGATTGGAAGTGGACAAAGCCAAAATAGATCTAATTTCCAATTTGCCCGCCCCAAAAACCGTAAGAGATGTAAGATCTTTCTTAGGGCATGCTGGATTCTACAGAAGGTTCATAAAAGATTTTAGTGTCATTTCTCGACCATTATGCAACCTTCTGCTAAAGGAAGCAGAATTTGAGTGGACGGAGGCATGTCAATTGGCTTTTACCAAGCTTAAGGACATGTTGACGACTGCTCCAATTATGCAACCTCCAGATTGGAGCCTACCCTTTGAAATCATGTGCGATGCTAGCGATTATGCAGTTGGGGCAGTTCTTGGGCAACGTAGGGACAAAAAGCCATATGTAATTTACTATGCTAGCAGGACTTTAAACAGTGCACAGATAAATTATTCTACAACAGAGAAAGAACTATTGGCTGTGGTCTATGCACTGGATAAATTCCGTTCCTACTTAATTGGATCCAAAATTGTGATTTTTACTGACCATTCTGCGCTGAAGTACTTGCTTTCTAAGAAAGATGCCAAGCCCAGACTGATCAGATGGATCCTTCTACTCCAAGAGTTCAATATCGAAATCAAGGATAAGAAAGGAGTAGAAAATGTGGTGGCTGATCATCTTTCTAGGATTGTCCTTTCCAACGCTTTAGATCCCTTGCCAATCCAGGACACTTTCCCTGATGAGCACTTGTTTGCCACTTTTTCCCATTCTCCATGGTATGCTGACATTGCTAATTATCTAGCTTCGGGTGAAATTCCAAAAGAATGGACCCAACAAGATAAAAACAAGTTTTTCACTGAGGTAAAACAGTTTTTCTGGGATGACCCATACCTTTTCAAATACTGCCCAGACCAAATCATTAGGAGATGCATTCCAGACCATGAAATGAACAGTGTTATATCATTTTGCCATTCTCAAGCTTGTGGGGGCCATTTTTCTGCTAAAAAGACCGCTCACAAAATTTCGCAATCTGGTTTTTACTGGCCCACTATATTTAAAGATGCATATGATTTCTGTAAAGTATGTGAGCGGTGCCAAAAATTGGGTTCAATTTCCAAAAGGAACATGATGCCTTTAAACCCAATTTTGGTCGTCGAGTTATTCGATGTATGGGGTATAGACTTTATGGGACCATTTTCCCCGAGCTTTGGTTTTCATTATATCCTCGTTGCAGTTGATTATGTTTCCAAATGGATTGAAGCAATCCCATGTAGGAACAATGATGCTAAAACGGTAAAAAAGTTTATCTTGGACAGTATCTTTTCCCGTTTTGGAACTCCGCGTGCCATCATTAGTGATGGGGGCACTCACTTTTGTAACCGCATTATTGAGAGTTTGTTTCAAAATTACGGTGTTACACATAAAGTGGCTACCCCCTATCATCCTCAAACAAGTGGGCAGGTAGAGGTCTCAAATAGGGAAATTAAAAGAATTTTGGAGACCACGGTAAAACCGAATCGGAAGGATTGGTCCATGCGGTTAAATGATGCATTGTGGGCCTATCGCACTGCATATAAGACCCCAATTGGGATGTCTCCATACCGGCTTATATATGGGAAAGCTTTCCACCTTCCAGTGGAGCTGGAACATAAAGCTTATTGGGCCATAAAACAACTGAACTTTGACTTAGACAAGGCTGGGGAGAAAAGAGCTCTTGATCTAAATGAATTAGAAGAATTGAGAAACGAGGCTTATATGAACTCACGAATTTACAAGGACAGGACTAAGGCCTTTCATGATAAACGGATATTAAGAAAATCATTCCATCCATCTCAAAAAGTCCTCTTGTACAATTCTCGACTTCATCTTTTCCCTGGAAAGTTAAGATCTCGTTGGACAGGCCCCTACATTGTTCAAGAAGTATTTCCATACGGGGCAGTGACCCTCATTGATCCATCGAATGGTACCTCTTTTAAAGTCAATGGACAACGTTTAAAACCATTCTTGGAGACTATTCCTCCAGAGGAAAATGTAATTCCTCTGATCGATCCTATCTATCAGGATTGATGGGCACTGGATCTGACAGTGGCCCATACCTTTGTATATTATGCATATATTTTTCTATTTTCTTTGTGTGTTCTTTGTCTCACATTGGACAGGGTACTACGCAGAAGCTTCATTACTCCAGGTGCTTTCTAACCGTTTTCCTCCTTTTACATTTTCACCTCATGTTACATTTCATTTCGCATTTCATGTATGACATCGAGGACGTTGTCTAGCTTAGGTTGGGGGGTGGGAACAAGCACACTTGTCCAATTTTAGACAAATTTTTTTTTTCATAGTCTTTTAAAAAAAAAAAAAAAAGTGTTTTCAAAAGAACTTGACGATTCGAAGATGCTTAGAAATCTGGAATTTCAGAATTTTTTTGGAAGGAAGTAAAATGAAGGTTCATTATTTTCTAAAAAATAAAATGAATACCGAACTTTGTTTTTCACAGTACCACGTGTACATCATTTCAAAAGTTTTGGACAAAAAGATTTAAGTGTCATTTTCAGAGTTTTTTCAAGAGAGAAAAAGAGACGACTTTCTGAAATTTGGCCATATGAGTTCTCCTGGTTCATCGGCATGGTTAGGCCAACCAAAACCAGTGAATTAATTCGGGTGAATTGAAAAGGGCTGCCTATTGTTGGGGACCGTTTAAAAAGAAAAAAAAAATTGCCAAGGGATGCACAAATAAGTGTTAAAAAAAAAAAAAAAAAAGAGTTTAGTTATAACTCTTGAAAAGAATAAAAAAAAAAAATTATGTGACTAGTTTGGGTTCGTAGCCTTTTTAACCCGAGCCAGTAAGCCCGTAGGGGTATTTATATACCTAGTGCCCTAAAGACATCTGTTTTGGGAGTCATTGGCCTAATGCTCATTATATGGGTTAATTAGAAAGCTTAAGGGACCTAGGCATTGCACAGTCACATGCGTGTGTTCACAAAGAAAAAAAAATGCATCTCGCGGCCTTTGAAAAACAACAGTGCGAAAGCCATCATAGTAGCCTTGAGAGGAGACTTGTATTTTGCCCGAATCTAGGAAAGTTGGAAATTCCGAGGGAGAATTCTGTTGTCATGGCATTATCGTAGAACATTTAAAATTTTTGTTTTGATGTATACACTTGCACAAGGCACTCAAAGTTTTGGTATAATTTAAAAAAAAAAAAAAAAAAAAAAAAAACGTGAACCGGATTTTGAAAAGTCTGAAATCTTGATTATTCGAGGATTCGAGGCATCCGATTTGACTCAATATTCTTTTGAAAAACCTTCCATTGAATTTCTTTCACTTTTAGGTAAATGAATTTTGTGGGCATATTCACTGCAAACCCTCACGAGGCACAACTCGTCCACTAGGGGTAACCTAGGGGTTTAAGGGCTTGCTGCATACGCTAAATACAGCCGAGAGTGCCAGCGAAAGTGGCGTTTTTCTTTTTTGTCTTTGCATTTAGTTTAGATTAGATTAGGCCAGAAGACCGACCATAGTTTGCATATTTTGCTCGGGACTAGCAAAAAGCTGGTTGGGGGGTGTGATAAGTCCTTAAAAATGCAATATTTTCTTATCATTTTAGAGTAATTAAGGACTTAATCATCAAATCATGGACCATTTTAGTAAAAAAATTATGAATTTATGTTTTGAGCATCAAAGTCTAAATTTGAGTCAAAATTCATCCAAAAATTGCATTTTCACATAAAATCATGAATTTCTCTATTTTTTACATTGAAAGTCACAAATTTCCCATAACTTTTTATTCACACATGAAATGATGAATTTTCTTTGTACCATTGATTTAATTGAAGAAAACTTGATAAAATGGTGACATTTTATGCATTTATTTGGTGTGAATTGGGACCGCATCTTGCATAATTCCTTACCTATATGATTAGATTATTCTTTGATATTTGCTTCTATTTTTGTAGGGAATTTCAGAAATCGGGGCCCACGGAAGATAATTGATGAATCAAATGCACCATGGACCCACCTTCCTTTGGCATGGAATCTAAGGTAGGGGCGGCCATGGTAGGGTCCGCTCTCATATGCAAAAAAAAAATCAGATTTAATCTCTTGAAGATAAGTTCCAAATTTGCGGGCCATGAGATGATGAGGTGTCATATCTACTCTCCAACAAATCTTGCTTACATGTCAAGATGGATGGCTAAGATTCAAATCAAGCAAAGAAGAAAACAAAATTGCAAAAAAGAAAGATCCCTCCAAGGTGAGGACGTCCAAGGCAAGAGAGTCAAGGCTTCTACACTCAAGTGGGGTCCACATGCATTCAAGAATTGCACATCAAATCTGAAATTTCAGATTTAAATTGATTCTTAACCGAAGTGGGACCCAAGAGAGGGAGTTGCATGAGATAAGAAAAATCCTAATTTTACTAGGATTGTGAGCCAACCCCTAGAAAATCTCTCAAAAACTCTCCTAATCCTAATCCAACTTGGACCACACACTACTAATGCTTACCCAAATCAAAAACCTTGCAACCCAAGCTATCATAAATCTATAAATAAACCCAAGAGAGGGCTGGACGTGCATGACCATCTCCCCAACCTTCTTGGACGACCAGCAACAAGAATTTCCCCTTTTTTCCATTAATTCTTCTTCATCTCTCCTCCTTCCATCAATATTTCATCCAAGGCCTTCCCTAAGGCACACTACCACTTGGATTTCTACGCCTTCGCGCCGCCGTCGTTGCTATCGTCACTCCACCATTGGATCATCCTTGGAATCATCTTCCCTTGCTTGGATTTCAGATCGCGAAACGATAGCCGGTTGGATCGCCGTTCAAGACCGCGAGTCCCTCTCCTCCGTTTAGTGTTTCTTGTGTTTATGGTAAGGTTGGATGCACTTTATTTTTATTAAAAGAATTTTGTAATGGTTATTTGCTTGTAATGGGTCTTTCATTAATAAATCAAGTTTATGGGGTCTTGGTCTTCACCAATGAGTCAACATTGAATTTTTGTGCGTAGTGACAGTGCGCACTTGGTGCGGTGGTCTTGATTTTTCTTGATGGCATTAAGCAAAGTAATTATTGCAAAGTTTTAGAATTAAAATATAATTTCTTTATTCTCTGATTTTATTTTATTTGATTTTATTTGATTTGATTTTATTCTTTATTTTATGCACCCTTAACAATTATTGCAATTGGTTGAGCTAATGAATCTTATGGTGATGCAGTGGTTAGATTAGGTTTCTAGATTAGGATTTTAATTTTCTTTGGTTGTAATTAATATTTCAGATTTGTAATTAATTTTTAATCCAATTAGGAAATTTGATTTGTATAGTTTTTTTTAGGCTAGAAGTAGTTTTTTTTATTAGGACAGGTTTTGCGATAACTAAACTCTCCGTGGATCGATCCGGTTTCACCGGTTATTACTACAATCGCGGCCTTGCACTTGGGGCTACGATCAGAATTTTATGGCAGTGAGAGAGATCACGTACCATCTCAAGGCAAAATTTTGAAAATGACATTTGGATTGGGTTTTTGGGTTTAAGATTTTTTTTTTTTTTGACCTTGTGAACCTAGAGGCTTTATGTGGAGCATTAGGCGGTCAAGAAGGGTTTTTTTTTTTTTTTTTTTTTTTTTTTACTTTTTGGTTTTTGACCTTGTGACCTAACTGTTGGAAGTGGGTGGACCGTTAGGATAGGTTTCAAAAACTTTTCACCAACTAGAAGTAGTGAACACCTATCCAAAAGCCAATAAACCCCAATCCAGGATGCATGTCCTCAATCTCAGCCATCATGGTCAGCAAACAAACCTATCAAGAAGATAGAAACAGCACCTCACAAGCAACCACGAAATTCCATAACATACAAGCAGTAGAAAATACCTATGGAGCTCGGTTGTGCTCTAATGGAGAACTCGATTCAACTCTTTGATGAAGAGCTCTTCCAAAATCAGAATCTTCAATGCCCAATCGTCTTCCATGCTATGACCCGCTTCAGATCGCTTTCCTCAAGAGAGATGGTGGAATCTCCAAGGGAAAGACTAACTAGAATCTCTAAGGAAACTAGAACGGAACTAGATGAGAGAGAGGGAAAGGAGAAAGAATGCAACTCTTGCACAAAAGGGAGATGGGCGTCAATTCCGAGGGATGGAACAAGCATGGACGTCCAAGGGGCTCCTCTCCTTTCCTTTTTATAGTTTTGCAACTCCTCTCTTTCTTTATTATTAGAAGTCCAACTTCGATAATAATTAGTAACCTTTTATTCCACTATTACCACTTGATGGACCCGTCTTTTTCTTTCTTGCCTTCCTCCGTCCCGGGTCCACCAGGGTGCGGTGGAGCGAAGAGAAAAAAAAGAGCAAGCATCAACATTTTTGTGCAGGTATGCCAGATTTTCTATTCTACTTGGAATTTGAAATGGTGATCCGGAGATTCACCTTCACAAGTAGAAAGGAAATCAAACTTTTTTTCTAACTTTCCATTGCATATATATTTTAAAGAAAGAGACAGATTTAGAATGCCGTGAAAGGCGATTTTCTTTAGTTTGCCATGAAAGGCAGTTTTGTGCCGTAGGAGGCAATCTTGTTATGGAAGGCGATTGTTTTCTCTTTTAAAAAATACAAAATACAATAGAGAAGAAAAAAAGAGGGATCTGACTTCTCAGGAGGTTGTGGGGACTCGTTCAGATCAACGGTCGCGAATCATGTATGGACTCCACCGCCGTCCTTCAGATGAGAACACTTGATGCTTTAGTTCACTTGGCTTGGCTTGGACCTCGGATTTTTAGAGGACAAAGACCAAGGGAAGGTCCTATATCCAATAAAAAACCAAGTAGACGGGCTGAAAAGCCGCATCTAGGCCATGTTGGATAGAAGAAGAGGGGAAACCTTGGGGGGGCCCCCATGGGACTTCGATCACCTTGTAGTACTTACAGCAGAGTTTCTTCAGGGCAAGAGAGCTTCTTTTTGTGTAGAGATTTCTAGGACAATTTGTTCAGAACTCTTCAGATGATTTTTTTGGACCCTTTCCTTTTGGAATGACTGCCTATTTATAGGCTTTTGGTGGCCATTAGGAAGGCTTATGGGCATTAATGGGATTAATGCTCCATGACGGGAGGAGTTAAAAGATTTAATTTCATAATTTTGTAACTCCTTTTCTTGGATTCTGATTGGCTAATGGAGAATAATGGACATTTAATCTCCATGATGATGGGAGTTTCATGATTAATTACCATGATTAATCTCCATAATGATAGGAGTTACATGGTTAATTGCCATGATTAATTGAACTTGTAACTCCCATTTGCTTGCTTCTGATTGGGCCGTCCAAAATAATGAGTTAATGACCTTAAAAGTTGTCATAAAAAGGTCAATTAACAGCATTAATTGGTCGCCAAGTCGCTTGAAGAGTCACGGGCCGCGCCGCGTCTTTTGGAATTCTTCTTGCGATAATCATCGATGGATCCGCATGTTGTTTGATGTCGGATGACGATGCAATTTCATACATTGGTTGGTACCAATGGGCCGGCAACATCTGTCTAGTCGATTTCTCGATCAGTCGGGTAGAAAGTGTACTTTCTCAGTCGGCCGGTTGGCGGTTTCGGAGTGTCCGATGATGATCAAATGATTTCGATGGCGGATCCGTGATGTTGACGAAGATCGACAGATATTGTGCCTCAAAAATCAGATTTTAAGAAATTCATAGGGGCGAATCATCACGAAACGTGAAAAGAATCGGAAAAATGGATGTTTCGGCGGAAATCCGGCGACCATGCACCCATGGTCGCCGGCGACCATGCACCCATGGTCGCCGGCGACCATGGGGCTTTGGCCCCCTTTTCGATCGGCGTTCGGTCGCCGTTTCTTCGCCGTTTTTCGGGCTTTTTTGCTTCTGTTTTTTCCTGTATTTTTCTTTGACTTTTCTCCTCATTTATTGGCTTGATTTCACTGAAGAAAACCCATCGAGAAGTCATGCAAATGAGAGCACAATGTTTCCTATTTTTGGAAAAGCTGAAGACTTTGTAGCCAATTTTCCGTCAAGAGATGAAACTAGGTCAAACGATGTCAGAATGACCTGAAATTTGAGGTGAAGCTTCGTGAGCTTTAGATAGGACCAACCACGGGCTTATATTTTAGTTTTGAAGCCGTTTGGGGTCCCGTCGATGCTAGACTTGATTTCACCGTGTGGAAGATGTCGAGCTTTGATGTGTGGTCATCCGATGTCCGATTGACCTGAAATTTGACAGGGAGCCTATTGGAGTCATTTTGAGACAATCCATTAGCTCCGATTTGGATGTCATGGTCCCGGGGAGCTTCGCCACCGGTAGGCTTGATTTTGCTTCGGAGCCTCAAAGCCGGGTCAAACGTTGTCGGAATGACTTGAAATTTTATGTGCAGCCTCTTGGAAGCATGTAGAAGCTACTCATGTGCTTTGTTTGATGAGTGGCGGCATCGGAGGTTCTCGCCGCCGGGAGGCTTGATTTCGCAGTTCGAGAGTTGATGACGGGTCAAACGGTGTCGGTTTGACTTGAAATTCGACGTGGAGCCTTTGGAGGTATTTTGAGACCATCCATAGGCCCTGATCAAACATTTGATGTCTTCATCACTATTGCCGCCGGGAGCTCCCGCTTAGCTGTTGGAGGATTGAAGTTAGGCCAAATGTGTACCTCCTTTTTGGCTATTTTGAAGGATCTTACAGTTTTTGTTTGATTCTGACAAGATCTGATGCTTGAAGCAGCTTGCCTGTTTGTAGTAGGATGTAACTCCATGTAACTTTTGATATTGAGGAGGCAAAGTGACATTTTTGGTGTCAACACCACTATTAGAAGTCTTACTTCAAATAGAAATAGTAGCTTTACTTTTTTAGTCCAAATAGAATTGGTAAAGATCCAATCTTGGGATAGCGTGGGGACCACTAGGGATTCCATAGAAAGCTGGCTCCAACTAGGACACCGCGACCCCACTTCTCATGTGCAATTCGGGCCCCCAGTTAATTGCAAATAACTCCACTAAATAAATGCAATTGAACTCCAGTCTTTGGAATAAATTACATGAAGATCCTAAACTTCCCTATTACTACAGCTAGGCCCCTCCATCAATATCCATGGATCAATTGATCAAACTTTCCCACCAATTTAGATCCATATCTTTTTATCCTTGAGACCTAATTAATTATAGCAATCATTACTACCATCCAATTAACTCTTAATTGAGATGGGTGTACACTTACCAATGATAAATCAATTAATTGGCACAAGGGGATAAGATAGATTCCATCTTGACCATTAAATGTTCCCACAGTCCTACTACCACGTACTCAAGACACCGAGGTGTTGGCCTACAGTTGGCCTCACTCATTGGTGACTCAAAGCAAATGAATAGATAGAAACTTGAGTTCATTAATGTCTCAGGGTTGAGAGCCCATTGCAAGGGAATTATGAGAGCAGACCTTAACGTAAAGACAGTGTTCTTGAGGTGCTTCTCATGATCATTCAATACATCCAATGTACCAGTATGATGATCCAAAATCTTATATTCCAATGATCGAGACAGATCACACTATCTCATAGTGATCATAATACTGCAACCTTGTCAAATGAGATGCCCAATCTCATCACCGGTTGTGAATCAATTTAAGTATAAGATTTGCAACACATCTCTCCTGTATGTGGATCTCATCCACACACATGTGTTACATCTAATACACTTGTGGACTCCGGTTCATCTCATGAGCCAGTATGGCATTTGTATTGATTATGTGTATTTAAGTAATAAAACACCATTCATCTCGTGAAAGGAAAACATGAATATGTTGATAAATAAAGAAATTAATCAATTTATTACATCAATCTTAAGGGATTGAGACCATAAAACTAACACTAAAAAGCTGTATGTCGCAGGTTAGGGGGTCGGATTTTGGATTTTGATTTTAGTCTTGTGACCTAACAAGCTGTATGTGGCAAGTTAGTGGACTGGGATTTGGTTTTCAGTTTTGGTCTTGTGACCCAACGAGCTGTATGTGACAAGTTAGGGGACTGGGATTTGGTTTTTGTTTACTCTTTGGACAATTTTGGGTCCATTGGAGTAGTTTGGGTTTTTGTGGAATGTCAATTTCAAGGTTTTGGCTTAATTTGGTTCATGAGGTGGGATGGTTTGGATTTTTGGAAACTCATGAGGCTTGGATTTTTTTTGTATGGTCCAATCAACTCAAAGGAGGCATTGAACCATTTTTGTATTCTCTTGGTAAGAGGGATTTTGACTAAAAGCCACTTTTAGTGCCTAGGTGGTCAAACCTGACTCATGTGGGCTAGCCCATGGGACCTTAAGCTTTAAAGATGGTTTAGATCTCATGTGGTGTCATTTTTATAAAGAATATCTAAAAATATCTCTTTTTGGTGGAGAATATCTAAAAAGTATTCTTATTGGGAGAGAATCTCTCATGTTTCCTTGATTTTGGGAGAGATTTTCTCAAAATATCTTTCTTTGGGAGAAAGTTTCTCATAATCCCTCTCTTCTTGGAGAGAATTTCTCAAAAGATCTCCTCCTCGGGAAAGAATATCCCATGATCCATTTCTTTTAGGAAGTTTGCTAATTTGTAGCACTTACCTCCTTTCTTTTCTGCTTGTTTCCTCTTTTGGCTTGCTCTCTCTTACAAAAGCAAGGAGGTTGGATCTCTTGTTGCTATTGCTCTCTTTTGCAGAAATCTTCAAGAGTGCTCCAAGATCAAGAACTTTTCTTCTTTTTCAAGGATTTTCAAGCTCTTTCTTCTTCTTCTCCATCAATGGCATCAAGTAAGTTTCTTTTTTTCTTAAGAAACCCCATGTAGAAGTAGGAAAAAAGTTTCTTTATTTTCTTTTCTTTTTCTTTTCTTTTCCTTTTCTTTCTTTTTCTTTCTTCTTCCTTTTTTTATTCTTTTTTTTTCTTTTCACGGTTTCCCTCTTTTCTTTTTCTTACCGTGTTTTTTTTCTTCTTTTTTTTTCTTTCTCTTTTTTGTGACCGTACGGACAAGGCCGTACTGTCATGGCTGTACGGCCACATGGCCTGCCTCTTTTTTCTTTTTTTTGGAAAGAGATTCTTTTCTTCTCTTTTTTTTCTTTCTCGGATTTCGAGACGCGCATGCATGACAACTTTCCTTCTATGCCTTTTTTTTTTATAATGGAATTGGAAGGCTGATAGTGTACACATGGAAATCTTTTGAAAGTCTTGGGATTTGCAGCTCGCAGCAATGTTGAGCCTTTTTCCAATCTTGCGGATATTTGAGAAGATCCGGCTTGATCTCACAGCAATGTTTGAGTTCGAGCCTTTTTTGAGAATTCTCCATTGATTATGAGCTTGCAGCGATGTTGAGCCCATCTTCAAGCTCCTATTTCTTTCGGGTGTTTCCTTTTTCTTCGGAATTGCCCTAGAACCATGCCAAAATTTCGCTATAATTTTTTAGCAAAATTCTGTCATTTTGATGATTGATTTTCTCTCTTTCCATCCTTTGCAGGTAGTTCCTCTAGAGCAAACAAGGGTACGGAGCCTGTCATTGACGTGCCTCGCTGTTCTACCAGATCTTCTAACGTGACCGTACAGCAGGCCTGGGAGAAGGTCTAGTATGTTGAAAGGAACTTGGAAGAGTGTGTCTCGCTCAACCGAGATGAGAGGAGGCAACGTTTGATCGCCCTCAAGGATGAAGAGTTTTATAATATTATGGTAAGCAATTGTCCTTGGGTTACGGACGCTCAGAGCATTGTGCCCAAGTCTACCTTCTTCTTTGGTGATGCAGTCCCTGACAATTCAACATACCAAAGAAGATGTTTCCAGTTCTCTTACACAGTTGATGGTGAGAAGAGAACTATTTCTACCCGATCGACCTTCAATCGGACTATCTCGATCATGAGCCTTTCTCCCACGTGCTCAAAGAGGGAAGATCCTCCAAGCCGGGTGAAGAGGACAAATGTGATCAAGACCGGGGTTTTCGTTGGCGGCCCTTCTGGTTTTGTAGAGGAGTCACCTGCCCGTATGGACATTTTGATGCCGACCAGTGGCTACCAGGGTTCAGACCATCCTTCGGTCGATTTGAGACCGGTGGGCCTTGGCATTTTCAAAGGCGATGGCAGCAATTGGGTGAAGCCTTTTCGACTTCGCGGCCGTTTCAGTGCTTACTCTAGCTGAGAGTCGTAGCTGATCACATCCTACAGGTCGGCGGTGCCATTCTGAAGGAGGCCGAGATTTTTGATGTGGTTCGCTCTTTTCGGAAAACCGTGATTTTCTCCAATGAGTCCTTCATGGCCATGTTGGAGTCGTTCCTTCCACAAACCAACACCTTCGTTGTCACGAATGGTGAGATTGGTTTTTCTTTAAAGGAAATGAGCGCCATCACCAGGCTGCCTATCCTCGGCAAACTCTATGAGAAGTTCATGCCTATCGACGGTGTCCTTGAGGAGCAGTCTGAGGAGTTCAGGCTTTTGTACTTTCAGCTCGTCGCCTTCTACGACTTTTTGAAGGAGAAAGAGGGCTCGAAATTCCGGTGTAGCAGTTGAAAGAGTGGTAGCTCTTTGTCTTCCAACTTTTTTTTTACAGCAGGGAGTCTTCTGAGAGTACGACCCAGGAAGCCAGGGCTAAGAACCCGGATTCGAAGAAGATCTCCACCATGCGAAAGAATCTGAAGGAATTCTTTGCAGACACAGACGCCATTCATTCTGACATTGCACTGCGGAGAGATCTCGTTGTTTACCTCACTTATTGGCTGGGTGAGGTTGTTATTGCTGGTGGAGATGGCTTGCACATTAGGCTGTATTGCATTTTTCCGGCTTGTCAGATGGCGTTTGGAGAGCGGCTTGCTTCGGTGCCTGCTCTTTACTCCTATTTGTGTACCGAACTGCAGGTTGCTGCTTTCCTGGTTTGGCTTGGGCTTCCCATGAATAGGGTATTTTCAGCCCATATCCTTTATTCGTGGTATGTATGCCACTGTCCTGGTTTCCACCGATTGGGCACTGCACAGGACGATGACCCTTTTATGATTCGGTTGGCTAGAGGGAAGCCTATTTCTGAATCTCTTTTATCTGCCCGTTTAAGGATCCGACGATTTTGGGATGTCGAGATGGGGCAATCTTCAGTGAAGCTTTCTTCGGGTTTGCGGAAGAAGGATTTTGATTTTGGTGTCTCCCGAGATTCCATCGGGCAGGGTCGGGGAGACATTATTCTTTGACAAACGCAGAGAAAGCTTGGCTTTTCAACATACGTGTCGGCACGATGGTGTACCGTAGACATCTTTTTGTCGACATCCAGCCGTATGTTCCCTCGCTTTTTGCCTTGCAGTTGGGCTTCTCTCAAGGCGTTGTTGGAGCGCCTTCGAGCAAGGTGAAGCGTTTTGGAGGGCTGCAGGACAGGAGGAATGCATGGGCCTTTTATAGTACGAAAGACACTACTGCCATGATTTCTTATCCTGAGTTGCCCACCTTCCGGATTGCTGGTTTCACGAAGTGGTTCGCGGAGAGCTTTTCAATGTACCAGGGGTTTTCCAAGAAGGAGCTCGATGTAAAGCAGTCTTCTGGGAAGGGTCTTGGGAATTCAGATGGCGTCCACCGAGAGGAAGTTCTGGCTTTCCTTTTTGGAGAAAAGCACAAAATAGGCTTTCTCGATGACTAGGACATCATCAGATCGGGAGCTGCACAAGAGATACCTAGCGAGGTCTTGTAACAGCTCACAGAGGAGGAGGCTGAGGTCGCTGCTTGGATAGAAGCCGAGCGAGCAAAGGCTTCCATGGGGTCTACTGGCAAGAGTAGACCATCCGGTGAGGACTCTAGGGAGAGGCCGGATTTTGATGGTGGGACGGGTACTTCCAGCAATTCGTCCCATAGGAGCAAGAGGAGAACAGGACAGCGCCGAAGTAAGAGACGGCACGAAAACTCTCCTGATCTGGAAGTCCCTTCCACCATTACTGAGGAGGCATCAGGGGATGACGATGAGCCTTCGGAGAAGAGGAGCCGAGGAGAAAAGATCAGTAGTGATAGTATGACCCTTCTTCTTTCTTTTTCCGCTTCTTTCCTTTTTTTATGAGAATTTTCGTTTTGATCCACTACTTCCTTTTATTTTCTAGCAGAAGATGATGATTTGATGATGCCTGAGGTTCCAGCCGATGAGGCAGTGACGGATCTGATCGTGGCAACTGAGGAAGAACCCATAGACTCTGAAGTAGACCCAGAATCTCCACCTGGTATGATTTCATTTTTTTTTGTTGTTTTTCTTTACCGCCACTTGCTGACATATATATTTTTTGTTTCTTGCCAGCTGACCTGCAAGAAGATTCCAACGACTTTGAGCCATCCATGGATGCAACTTTTGACAATGCTTCGGATGAGCTCATGGAGGCAGAAAACATTCCGCCAGTCGTCGAAGAAGGTATATAGTAATAGTCTTGATATTTGATTTTTGAGAAGATCATATTCATACCTTTTTCATCTTTCATTGGCAGGTTGTGAGGCGACAGAAGAAGTTCCCCTATCATTCTCAGAGCCAGAGCAGGGGGTGCCTGCGGCTAATCCAGGAGTAGGGGCTTCTTCTACCAGTTTTGATGAGGCAAAAACGAGTCCACGTGCTGATATTCCTTCTCCAGTGGCTCCGATTGGAAAGAGCTTTCTGATTACTCTCCCAATGGTGCATGACATGGGCAGTTGACCAACGGAGCATGGCGAGTCTTCATCCAAGCCATCCGTCAGTTTGCGAGGAAGGTGCTGAAGAGAGTCTTGAGCTCATGGGTCAAGACTCTTTCTTCTGGCCATTTGGAAACTGGATTCGGCATGATTAAGCATGTGTAGGACATTCTTGCTGATAGCGAACAGGTTGGTCTGGACATTACAAATGCCAAGACTTTTGTTGATGAAGTCATCGCTCTAGGCAACAAGTGGATTGAGACTAAGAGCTTTCCAAATGGTGACTTCTTCAACGAGATGTTTTTGAAGCCTTCTGGCGAGGTCAAATCTGAGCTAAATGAGATCTCGCAGACTCGGAAGCAGCTCGTTCGGGAGAGGAACGTCAGCGAGTTGGCTATTATTGAGCTGACACAGGACCAACACCGTCTTCACAGGGAGGTCATTGAGGCCAAACAGCGCCTTGAGCTATTAGAAGAACAAGCCGCTGCCAAGTGGACTGCTATTTTGAAAGCTCGCGATAGAGAGAGTACTCTCATTCGCCAAGTTGAGGAGGTTGAAAGCAATCTCCAGAGGAAGACTCAGGAATAAGAACAACGGCTAATTCTCTGGGAAGAGCTTCCTCGTGTTGAAGATGGGTCGTGAAAGCCTACCGCATTTTATGGGAAAATTATGAAGAAACGTGGCCTGGAAGCTCTAGAGGCTAAGGCCAAGAGTTTTCTTGAGGAGCTAAGTCTTTGGCTGAAGACCAAGTAGGACTAGTCTCCTGATCTTGTAACAAACTTTTCTTCTTTTCTTACGGTACCTCCATGTATAAACATTTTTGGCACCTTCTTTTTTTTGTATTCCCTCGTTTCACTTAAATTCTTTTTTTATGAAAATGAGTAAAAGTTGGATGGGAATGTTTGTTTGAAAATTTTGATCAAAAGGTTGTCATTTTGCAAAAATCTTTTGTCAAAGGGTTGTTTTGGGCATGAAAGCCAAATTTTGTGGCAAAAAGCCTAGTTGTTTGATGGCTTGAAAGCCGAATTTTGAACGGCAAGAAAACTGAATTTTGGTGGCATAGGAGCCAAAATTTTGTGGCATGGGAGCCGAAATTTTGTTTGTGGCATGGAAGCCGGTTTTTAGCATAAGGGTCGATTTTTGTGGCGTGAAAGCCAAGTTTTGATTTTGTGGCATGAGAGCCAAAATTTTATTTTTTTGGCATGAAAGCCAGATTTGTGGTATGGAAGTCGAGTTTTTTGAACTCCAAGTTTTCTTTTGTTGGCATGGAAGCTGATTTTTTTATTTTTTGGCATGAAAGCCAGGTTTTGTTTTGTTGGCGTGGAAGCCAGATTTTGGTTTTTGGCATGAAAGCCAGGTTTTTTGCATAAAAACCGGGTTTTTTGGTTTTCAAAGTGCAAGTATCGACTAAGAGTCACCTCCCTGCTGAATGGTATTGCAAGTATCGATGGAATGTCGCTTCCTTGCTCATTCGGTCGTGAGTATCGATGGAATGTCACCTCCTCGCGGATTTTGGTGCAAGTATCGACTGAATGTCGCTTCCCTACTTTTTTTCAAAAATTTTGTTCTGTGGTTATCGATGGAATGTCGCCTCCCCACGATTTTTGAAACTTGAGGTTTTTTCGAACCTTTGTTTTGTTTTGAAAATTGGGTTGTGGATATCAACTGAAACATTGTGTCTCCACGATTTTTGAAATTTTGCAAGTATCGACGAGGTGTCGCTTTCTTGCGATTTTGAGGTTTCAGAAGTATCGAATGGGGTTTGCATCCTCCCGATTTTTGGGTTTTGTGTGAGTATCGACTAATCGTCGCTTCCCCATGGTTTTTTGAAAAACCAATTTTTGTTTAAAGACACGAGGGTCATAAATTTTGACTCAAAACCTTTTTTGGTGGTAAAAATCGGGGTGGACTAGGGTGGAAATCCCCGAGTCCTGATTTTTGTTTCAAACCATGAATTTTGGGTTCAAGGATCGAAAATTTTGGTCAAGTTATGGAAGAGGCTTCTAAACTTGGATTTTGGATATATTTTTTTGAACAATGAAACATTGAAAGTAAGCATTGTTTTGAGGTTTTTTAGAAATTTCAACGTAAGGATGAAAACTCTAAAAAGGGTGGGTTTGATGAGCAAGTACCTAGAAATAGGCTTTGGCCATGCAGGCATCACTCTGACCAGTTGTAGGAAGTCTTCAAGGGTAGTACCGCTTCAAGAACTTGCCATTGATGGAGAGCATACATCTGTCACCCTCCATGTTTAGAAGAGCATATGCGCCATTGGAGAAGACTTTGTCGATGACGAAGGGTCCCTCCTGTTGACACCAAAAATGTCACTTTGCCTCCTCAACATCAAAAGCTACATGGAGCCACATCCTAGTACAAACAGGCAAAGCTGCTTCAAGCATCAAATCTTGTCAGAAAATCCTTCAAAATAGCCAAAAAGGAGGTACACATGAAGTTTCGGGCCATTTCAACACCGTTTGACCTAACTTCAATCCTCCAACAGCTAAGCGGGAGCTCTCGGCGGTGACAGTGACAAAGACATCAAATCTTCGATCAGGGCCTATAGATGGTCTCAAAATACCTCCAAAAGGCTCCACGTCGAATTTCAAGTCAAATCGACACCGTTTGACCCACCATCAACTCTCGAACAGCGAAATCAAGCCTCCCAGCAGCGAGAACCTCCGTTGCTGCCACTCATCAAACAAAGCACATGAGTAGCTTCTACATGCTTCTAAAAGGCTGCACATCAAACTTCAGGTCATTCCGACAATGTTTGACCCAACTTTGAGGCTCCGAAGCAAAATCAAGCCTACCGGCGGCGAAGCTCTCCGGGACCATGACATCCAAATCGGAGCTAACGGATCATCTCAAAATGACTCCAATAGGCTCCCTGTCAAATTTCAGGTCAATCGGACATCAGATGACCACACATCAAAGCTCGACATCTTCCGCATGGTGAAATCAAGTCTAGCAGCGACGGGACCCGAAACGGCTTCAAAACTCAAATAAAATCCCATGGCTGGTCCTATCTAATGCTCAGGAAGCTTCACCTCAAATTTCAGGTCATTCCGACATCATTTGACCTAGTTTCAACTCTTGACAGAAAATCGGCTACAAAGTCTTCGGCTTTTCCAAAAATAGGAAACTTCGTGCTCTGATTTGCATGACTTCTCGATGGGTTTTCTTTAGTGGAATCAAGCCAAAAAATGAGGAGAAAAGTCAAAGAAAAATACAGGAGAAAACAAAAGCGAAAAAGCCCGAAAAATGGCGAAGAAACGGCGACCGAACGGCGACCGAAAAGGGGACCATAGCCCCATGGTCGCCGGCGACCATGGCCCAAGGTCGCCGGCGACCTTGGGTGCATGGTTCCCGGCGACCCTGGAAGTTCAGGTGGCCAGATTTCCGCCGAAATGTCCGTTTTTCTGATTCTTTTTGCGTTTCGCGATGATTGGCCCCTTTGATTTTCTTAAAATCTGATTTTTTGAAGCATGATATCCGTCAATCTTCGTCAACATCACAGATCTGCCATTGAAATCATTTGATTATCATCAGACACTCCGAAACCGCCAACCGGCCGACCAAGAAAGTACACTTTCTGCCCGACCGATCGAGAAATCGACTAGACAGATGTTGCCGGCCCATTGGTATCAACCAATGTATAAAATTGCATCGTCATCCAACAAAAACAACATGTGGATCCATCAATGATCATCGCAAGAAGAATTCCAAAAGACGCGGGGGGGCCCGCGACTCTTTAAGCAACTGGGGGACCAATTAATGTTGTTAATTGACCTTTTTATGACAACTTATTAGGGTCATTAACTCATTATTTTGGATGGCCCAATCAGAAGCAAGCAAATGGGAGTTACAAGTTCAATTAATCATGGCAATTAACCATGTAACTCCTATCATTATGGAGATTAATCATGGTAATTAATCATGAAACTCCCATCATCATGGAGATTAAATGTCCATTATTCTCCATCGGCCAATTAGAATCCAAGAAAAAGGAGTTACAAAAGTATGAAATTAAATCTTGTAACTCCTCCCATTGTGGAGCATTAATCCCATTAATGCCCATAAACCTTCCTAATGGCCACCAAAAGCCTATAAATAGGCGGTCATTCCAAAGGGAAAGGATCCGGAAAAATCATCTGAAGAGTTCTGAAGAATTTGTCCTAGAAATCTCTGCACAAAAAGAAGCTCTCTTGCTCTGAAGAAACTCTGCTGCAAGCACTACAAGGTGATCAAAGTCCCTTGGGGGGGCCACCCCCAGAAGGTTTCCCCTCTTCTTCTATCCAACATGGCCTAGATGCGGCTTTTCAGCCCGTCTACTTGGTTTTTTATTGGATTTAGGACCTTCCCTTGGTCTTTGTCCTCTAAAAATCCGAGGTCCAAGCCAATCCAAGTGAACTAAAGTATCAAGTGTTCTCATCTGAAGGACGACGGCGGAGTCCATATATGATTCGTGACCGTTGATCTGAACGAGTCCCCACAACCCCTTGAGAAGTCAGATCCCTCTTTCTTTCTTCTCTATTGTATTTTGTATTTTTTAAAAGAGATAGAAAAAAATCACAATTCTTGTCTTTCATCATTGATAAGATTTGTAAATCGCCTTCCATGGAAAAATCGCCTTCTACGGCACAAAACCGCCTTTCACGGCAAACTAAACAAAATTGCCTCTCATGGCATTTTAAAATCTTGTCTCTTTCTTTAAATATATGTGCAATGGAAAGTTAGAAAAAAAGTTTGATTTCCTTTCTACTTGTGAAGGTGAATCTCCGAATCACCATCTCAAATTCCAAGTAGAATAGAAAATTTGGCATACCCGTACAAAAATGTTGATGCTTGCTCTTTTTTTTTTCTTCGCCCCGCCGTACCCCGGTGGACCTGGGACGGAGGAAGGCAAGAAAGAAAAACACGGGTCCATCAAGTTGGCATACCCAGTGGGACTCGTTCATTTGAGAACACGATGCTTAGAATCCTTGGCTCCTTTCTAGTTGGTGGCCTATGTTGGATCTTGTATCTAAAAAAAAACATAATATGGGATTCTTTGGAAACTTCTTTCTTTGAACCTGTTTCCACTCTTTCTTTTCTCAAAGAAAAAAAAAAGTTTTCAAATTTCTCTCTTTTGGATTCGAGTTGGAGAAACTTTGATTCTTTCCTTTTCGTACAATGGCTCGCAGAAATGTTTGAGCCAACGTTCGGATTGGGAGGGTCCATTTTCTTCTCTTTGATGGGTCCATTGGAGATCTTTCAAAAAAAAATTTAATTTAAAAATAAAAAATAAAAAAGTTTTCAAATTTCTCTCTTTTGGATTCAAATTGGAGAAACTTTGATTCTTTCCTTTTCGTACAATGGCTCGCAGAAATATTTGAGCCAACATTCGGATTGGGAGGGACCATTTCCTTCTCTTTGATGGGTTCATTGGTGATCTTTCAAAAAAAATTAATAAAAAAAAAAGTTTTCAAATTTCTTTCTTTTGGATTTAAATTGGAGAAACTTTGGTTCTTTCCTTTTCATACAATGGCTCGCAGAAATGTTTGAGCCAACGTTCGGATTGGGAAGGGCCATTTTCCTCTCTTCGATGGGTCCATGGGAGATTAAAAAAAAAAAAACACACATTAAGGTTGCGCCAATTGTGTTCTTTAACCAAAGTGAATCTAAGAAAAGCCTTGTCCAGAGTGTGGAGGCAGCTAGACTGTTCGAGGTAAGGGTCCTTCAAACGGGTTCATTAAGTAATCCTACCCTTACCTGGGGGCCGATCTATCCACTGAGGTTTCATAAGACCGAATTGGAAGACCTATGTGCACTTTTTTTTTTAAATCTCTTCAAAAAAAAAAAAAAAAAGAACTTTTGTCATTATTGTGTTCAAATTCGAGAAATTGTGGTTCATTCCTTTTCGGATTTACTGCTCGTAGAAATGTTTGAGCCTCTGTTCGGATTGGAATACCATTTGCTCTCTTTTTTGAATTCAATCTTGACTTTTCAAAAAAACACTTCTGTCATTATTGGATTCAAATATGAGAAATCCTGGTTCCTTCCTTTTCGGACTTAGGGCTCGCGGAAATTGTTGAGCCTTTGTTCGGATTGGAATACCATTTGCTCTCTTTTGCGAATTCAATCTTGACCTTTCAAAAAAAAAATCCCATCTTGTGTCCTTTTCAAGGATGTGGTTTACAACATTTGTACTTAGCGGCGCTAGTACGCCCTTTCGAGTCTACTGTATTCCTGACCGACACATTTGTATCTCCAACCTTATATCATTTTACCTCGAGTGAGCTTCGCTTTTCGGTAACTTGAATTAAGGTTTACAGTTGCTTCTAGCAGTCATTGAAACGCTCATTACGAGCCGACCATACTTGCGTTTAGAACAATTGTACCCTCTGTGGCTTTTTGCCTTCTTCATTACTCTCAGAATAGGCCATGCCTGCTGAGCGGTTTCAAAAGACAAAACCATAGTATAGCCCATTTATGATCACCATATTCTTGTGATTACTAATGGGTGTGGTCTTGTTTCAAAAGTTTTCCAAAACTAACAATGGCAGCTTCGTTGACCATCACCTTCGATGAGAACAAGTACCAAGTCATGCTTCAAGAGAAGCAAAGCAAGCGTACTCACAAGCGCCCCACCAGCAGCCGAAGCGTCACCTCCCTTGGCAACTCCCAAAACACCGGGTCGACCTCAACTCCCCGGACCATCGTCTTCGGGTCACTGGGACCATTCCCACTACCCGTAAAAGAGACGGCGCCTGCTAAGAAGTAGAAAACCGCCCCTCAACGTGTCGTTGCCCAGACACCAAAGGCGGTCACCAAGAAGCCTGAGGCTCGTGGCAATCCCACAAAGCCTTAACCTGCAAAAAACCAAGTCTGCCCTAAGACTTGGTCCCCACGATCTTCATCAAAACAAAGAAGGTCCCGGACATCTACAAAGCCAGCATACCTGGATCCTCTCAAGGAGAGCCGGTTCTATCCTCTCTCTTACATCAAAGGGGAGAAACCTTCCCTCCCCCGAACTACCAAAACAACTCAGAACGAGCCGGTTTGTTCATACAAGCCCAAAATCAAGTCGTGCATCACAAGGCCTCAACAAGAACCTGCCAGGGCCTGCTCTCCTGCAACTTGACCCTTCATTTCAACAGGGGCCAAGCTTGCAAAATTTAAAGCTTTGCGGCGACAGGCTAAGGACCGCGTCCAGATCCTGTCCATGCCAGTCTTCAAAGAAGACAACCCCGGTTGCTGCGCACGGGGGACCACGTCCTTCATTGCCAAAGCACAGCCCGAGCTAACAGAAGCTCAAATTGCTCGTCGTATACGTCGCCGCGTGGCATATCGACATAAGATATTAGAGAAGCAAAGAACCCAGCATTCTGAGCTTCAAATCTCCCAAAAATGGGTCAAAAAAGAAAGACCCTACCAAGTTGCTGCTGTCCACATGGTTGGCAAAACCAAGAGACGCCAAAAATCAGCCGCAAAAATACACGTCAGACGACCGGTGACTCACAGCGTCTCCCGGACGAGAAGGCATCAGGAAGACTCTCCCACTCCTTCAAGCCAAGGACATCGGAGTGATCATTCCTCGGGCTCTTCATATAGAGGAATGAGCTCCAGCTCAGTCACTAAGACAGTATCCTCTTTCCACTCACGAAGAGTGAATGTCCTAGTCACAAACTCTGAGCAACCTCCACCGGACGATAACATGGCTCTACGCATACAACAGCTAGAGCAAGGACAGCAGAGAATAGAGGTCCTGATGGAAAACCTCCTTCTCACTCTCCAGCGTTCACCAAACAATGATGAGGTTCCTCCACAAGATAAAAGCAAACGGTGGAGAAGATGAGTCACGCGCCCTTACTAAAAAGGACGTTAACAATATTCTCGCCAAAGCAAAAGAAGAGGATACACTGAAGGAGCATGGGATCAAGCCACCATATCCCTTATGGATGGACTCGGTTTCGTTCCCTCCAAAATCCAAGCACCCTCTTCTCTAAACATAAACGGGGAAAGGTTCAGCCAGACAGCACGTCATCCACTTCAAGATCCTGACATGAACGATTGCGGATCAAGATGCTCTCATGATCCGTCTCTTTGCAAGTACCCTAAAAGGTACGGCCTTTGATTGGTACTCCACTCTGCCAAAGGACTCCATTCAAAACTAGACCATGCTAGAGACATGCTTCCTGACCCACTTCAAAGGTGAGGATCATCCTGTTACTATGGGTCAACTATGCAGCCTTAAACAGGGAGAGAATGAGTCGACATATGACTTCATTCACAAGTGGAAAGCAATGGCATACCAATGCTCAGTTGTGCTACCACAAGCATCGCTAGTCAACATTTGCCGAAACAACATGAGAGCAAGGATCCGCTCCACGATCATCGGCAACAAATCAAAGAACTTGGGACAACTCCTAGAAGCGTCTATGGAGGCTGAAACAGTGATCAAAGACCTCAATAGTCAGAAGTCATCAAAGAAAGAGCCGACCGCCATTCCGACCTCCAAGCCAAAGAAAAAGGAGGTTCTCAATGTGTAAATAAAATTAGCTCCTCAGCTGCCAAAGAAAGCTGAAAACAGAGCTCTAGGTAAGAGATCTGAACTCTCTGATGCCTTCAAAGAACCAGTAAAGAAGAAATACCCGTTCGATGAAGATGTTAAAGAAATATTTGGGGCCCTCTTAGGAAATGGCAAACTCACCTTGCTTGACCCCAAAAGACCGGGAGATGTTGGCAAAACCAATGATCCCCGATATTGTCCATACCACCAAATGGTCTCGCATCCTCTCAACCAATGTTTCGTTGTGAGAGAGAAGATCAACGAGATGTGGAAAAATGGAGTCATTACCTTTGACAAAAAACTATGGGTCTGCCTCCGTTAACATGGTGTCATATGGATAAACATCGAAGTCACCAAAGGAAAAAATCACCACTTCCTTCAAGGTGATAAAAATGACCCAGACGTCCCAAGAGCTGGTGCCTTACCCAACACCAAATGGACACCCCATATGGGTACATCTCGATCTCCTAGAAGATGAAAATTAGGAGATCGTCAAAACAAAGCCGACCGCTCAACACCGAAGGCAAGCCAAGAGAGCAGGAGAAGGCTCAAACAAAACAAGAGGGCCCTGAAAAGGCAGAAACCTCCTATACCGCTTCACTGGAGGCAACAGAGGAGTCTCTCCCCAAAGCTCCAAGAGTGGCAAGAAAATTCACTCTCAGTGATTTCATGCCACCACGACTCAAAGATGAGACTATGCAGGGGGCATCATACTCTTGTAACTTGGTAGTTGGATTCTCCTTGAATGGATACGAGTCTAGTGACACTGCCAGTGACACAGATGAATGGGAGGAATCCCTTGAAACCAGAGAATATCTCTCCCATGAAGAATGGATCCCAGAATCCCACCTTATGCCAGTAATTTGGTATAACCCCTTCCAGCCACAAGGATCCTGGTCTGATGATGATGAAGACCAAGAGCCTGTTCAAGAAAGTGCTGTCAACCGAGGGCAAACAAATGCTCTAGCGGATCCCAATCAGGTTGAACCACAAGGGGTAGATGAAGAAGAAGATGTGGCTCCTATGCCCGATCTTAAAGAATATGCAAGGATCTCACAGCGTCTGGCCATAGAGCAAGAGTAGGATCGCATCAATCAGCTTCATCAAAATCCAGAACCAGAAGTCCCGGAGAATCTGCAAGCATCTCCTCTGGTGACTCCGAAAATGAAGAAAGTTGCTGGATTGATGATCCTCTTACATCGAAGGATGAGTCTGATTCCCAACAGTCCATTGTGGAGGCATCTTCTATCGAAGTTGCCTGCAATGTGATAGTTCAGGATGATAGTGCCTCTGAAGCTTCATCTGCTGAGGCCACGGACTCTCAAAATGCAGTCGGCAGCATATCTTATGGAGCTACATATTCTCGGGTGACTTCCACTGAGAAAGCATCTTCTCAGCCGTTGTCTCTTGAAACGGTGACGTCAGAATTCAAGCCTCTTCCGACTGATCACCAGGAAGAAGCTCTGCTGATGAAGTCTTCAAAGAAACCCCAGTCAATTGGTCCCAGGTACCCAACCTCATAGGAGATGTCTGGACCGATGAAATACTGGACAAAGAAGAAAAGTTGTTGGAAGCTGTTCAGGACTTGTTCCCGGAAAATGCTCCATGCAACGCAATAACTGAAGACGGCAATGTTGCTGCAGAAGTGTTTTCAACAAATGGGGAGGATCAGCCCCTTGACCCCGAAGGGGGTCTTCTGAAAGAAGAGCCACCTCTAGAAGCTTTTGAAGTTGGGAAAGGTACCTGCTCTGGCCGGGATTACCACAAAAACTACAACCAACCTTCTTTTTCTTCTTATGTAAGTCCTTCGGGAACGCAAGCTCTAAATTGTTGACACCAAAAATATCACTTTGCCTCCTCAACATCAAAAGCTATATGGAGCCGCATCCTACTACAAATAGGCAAAGCTGCTTCAAGCATCAGATCTTGTCAAAATCAAACAAAAACAGCAAGATCCTTCAAAATAGCCAAAAAAGAGGTACACATGAAGTTTCGGGCCATTTCAACACCATTTGGCCTAACTTCAATCCTCCAACAGCTAAGCAGGAGCTCCCGGCGGCGACAGTATCAAATACATCAAATCTTTTATCAGAGCCTATGGATGGTCTCAAAATACCTCCAAAAGGCTCCACGTCGAATTTCAAGTCAAACCGACACCGTTTGACCCTCCATCAACTCTCGAAAGGTGAAATCAAGTGTAAGGTCCCCGACCTTAATAGGGTGTTTAATTTCTTAATATTGGCAATTAGCCTAATTAATTGTGATTTTAGCTAATTAGGCTGGTTTAGTGGCTAAGCAAGTTTCTTTTATCATTAGAAAGATGTTCCCGAAGTTTCATTCGATTCCCAGTGCGATTAGTCTTAATAAGGGGTTAGGTTGTGATTAAAAGGAAAATTGGGTATTTTTCCGAAAAGTTCCGTTTTCGCCGAATTTGGGCTTGTTAGAAAGATCTCGTCGCGCTCGTCATCTTTCGTTCTTGGCTCGTCATGATTTGACGCCCCGAAGTCCCTCAAATAATTGATTTTCTCTAATTTCACTCAAAGGGGCATTTTGGACTTTTCCCCTCCAACCCTCATTTTAAACCCTAAACCTAGCCCTACCATTCGTTCCCTTCTTCATTGCAACTGCTGGAGCTTCTTCTTCTTCCTCCTTCTTCATTTCTCTTCTTGCAAGTGTTGATTGAAAGCATCCCAAGAGAAACCAAGCACACCATCTTCTTCCTCTCTTCTTCCTCTACCTCTTGATCTAAATTTGGTGAGTTTTCCCCTTCTCCTTCCCTCCCCATTTCGTTTTTCATGGCTGCAAATGGGTAGCATGTTAATGGCTTCTCTCTTTTCTTCTTCCTTGGTGTTCATTGGGTGTAGGAGAAGAGTTTTGGAAGGTGGGTTTGGCTAGAGTGTGTAGGGAGCTCTCCTCCTCAAGTTTCTCTCTCTAATCTCCATCTCTTCCATCCCTTTGGTGAAGGCAAGTAGATTAGCATTGTGTGTTAATCATGCATGTATGTTTACTTCATTCTTGTTAATGTATTGCTTAGACTTCCACCAAATTCCAAGCTTGTTTTATGTTTCATTGGACTTCACATGTAATTAGGGAGAATGTTAATAGACTCAGATGGAATGGATGGGTGTTTTGTTACATGATATGCATGGTTTACAGGTATGGAATGTGAGGTCTCTAAAGCTCAGTAGGTGTATCTCGGAATCTGACTGAGAATAGCTTCAGAAACTCCATGTTCTGCACGGGCGGTCACCACGCGGTCAGCCAGCGGCTGACCGCCTACACAGAAACTAGGGACAGTTGTTCTTGCGGCTACACCCGCGGTCAGCTCTCGGCTAACCGCCTAATCAGAACAGAACCTCTCCAGGTTCTGTCTTGCCCGCGGTGACCCAGCGGTCCGCGCGCGGCTGGCCGACCTGACGAAATCCCAACCCAGTAGTGTCTGAACTACACGCGGTGACCAGTCGGTCACCACTCGGCGACCTAGCGGTCAGCCGACCAACCCCAAGCGGCTAGCCGCCTGCTCAGAAAACTGTTATTGAAAATGGGACTTCTGCCCTAGGTCTTGACTTTATATGTGGGACCCCTTGACCCTACCCTTACATGATCAATTGGGAAAAATGGAAACGGAGCATGATTGGCTTGGTGTGCTTCGTTGGTTGTCCGGGATTTCCGTATATTGACGTTACTTGGCCGAATGCATGTGGTAGTGAGTTGATTGGTGCCCAATAACTTCCGTACACCATGAGCTGCCAAATTAGGACACCAATGACTCATTCTCCATACGTCCTCCGTTGGGGATACGTTTAGTACACGGTTGACAGTCCTTGACCTAGGTTTGGCTTGTTCTTCATTCTTGACTCTTGAATCTCGTATCTGTAGTACGTTGTACCTTGTACACTCTATCTTGAATACTTGTATAATTTTAATTTAACTTGTAGAATTAGGGTTGGACTGGACTTAGAGTGTATCCATAGGTACCTTGCCTTGTATTGACGGACACGTGTGGATAGGCTTGAAAGAGGACTACTCATGGAACTTGGCGTGACTTGGAGTAGCCCTCGGCTTATTATCTTGTACTTGGAAACCTATCCACGTGTATTTGTCTTGGAACTTGTGTAGAATACAAACCATCACCATCATCTTGCATTCATACCAGATGCAGTCTGATGATTCTTGAGTGGGCCGGATACCGGACACTAGGGTGGGCAGTCGGCTTTGGACGGCGTCCATGGCGTGAATAGCTGGGAGCGGGCTAGGACCGTGCTGCTATTCCTAGAACCGGGAGCCAGGATCCCCCTAGAGCCGGACTTTGGGTATTTGTAGTTGGCTCGGATGTCACTTATACCCCCGGGAGATGGCATTGGACATCCTCGGAGTCTCCTCTTGCTTGCATTGCATTTCATGGATGGTTATTCTTGTTTATCTTGCTAGGACTTATCTTATTACTTGATTCTCGTATTATTCATGCTTATTGCCTAGCTTGTACCTTGTTATCTTATGATCATGTATTTGTCTTTACTCTCCTTTGAAGCATGTTATGAATAATGTATATTGCTTATCTTCTTGCCAACATGTTGTTGACCTTATCTCATGGTGTACAGAGGACACCTATTACTACCCCTACGCTGACCCGGATGTCGAGGCAATCCCAGAGGATCCTCAACCGGGGGAGGAGGACGAGGTACGAGAGTGGGGTGCCGATGACGTAGCTTAGCGTCATCACTTCCTGCACTAGCGTGCGCAACACGGGGATATTTCTCATCGTGCCACTTCGTCTTATCTTTTGGTTTAAACATTTTGTAATCACCATACTTTTGTATACCTTTTGTACCAGGGCCTAAGTTTCTAGGATGGCCCTGATGTTTCTAAACTTTAAATTTTTTTATTTGAAACTTGAAATTTAATGGAATGAAATCCATACTTGCTTCAATATCTCTACAGGTTTAATGAATGCGTTTACCGGACAAGCCCTGTTGATTAACTGATAATGAGGCAACTATACAATCCTCACAGCGGACTTCGATCCGTGGGCATTAAGGGAAAATTTTTTTTTATTAGCCCTAAATTTCACACCCCGGATCCGGTTTAATTACTAATCGGGTTTGGGGGCATGACATCAAGCCTCCCGGCGGCGAGAACCCCCGATGCCGCCACTAATCAAACAAAACACATGAGTAGCTTCTACATGCTTCCAAAAGACTGCACTTCAAATTTCAGGTCATTCCGACAACGTTTGACCCGGTTTTGACGCTCTAAAGCAAAATCAAGCCTACCGCGGTGAAGCTCCCCGGGACCATGGCATCCAAATAAGAGCTAATGGATCATCTCAAAATGACTCCAATAGGCTCCCTTCCAAATTTCAAGTCAATCGGACATCGGATGATCGTACATCGAAGCTCGACATCTTCCGCACGGTGAAATCAAGTCAAGCATCGATGGGACCCCAAACGGCTTCAAAACTCAAAAAAAAACCCATGGTTGGTCCTATCTAATGCTCAAGAAGCGTCACCTCAAATTTCAGGTCATTCCGACATCGTTTGACCTAGTTTCAACTCTTGGCGGAAAATCGGCTACGGAGTCTTCGGCTTTTCCAAAAATAGGAAACATTGTGCTCTGATTTGCATGACTTCTCGACAAATTTTCTTCAGTGGAATCAAGCCAATAAATGAGGAGAAATGTCAAAGAAAAATACAAAAGAAAACAGGAACGAAAAAGCTCCAGAAATGGCCAAGAAACGGCGACCGGACGGCGACCGAAAAATGGGCAAAAACCCCATGGTCGCCGGCGACCATGGCCCAGGGTCGCCGGCGACCATGGGTGCATGGTCACCGGCGACTATAGGGATCTGGGTCGCCGGATTTTCCCCGGAAACCCACTTTTTCTGATCCTTCTTGCTTTTCGCGATGTTTGGCCCCTGTGATTTTCTCAAATTCTGATTTTTGGAGCATGATATCCGTCGATCTTCGTCAACATCACGGATCCGACGTCGAAATCATTCGATCATCATTGGACACTCCAAAACCGCCAACTGGCCGACCAAAAAAGTATACTTTCTGCCCGACCGATCGAGAAATCGACTGGACAGATGTTGCCGGCCCATTAGTGTCAACCAATGTCTGAATTTGCATCGTCATCCGACATCAAACAACGTGAGGATCCAGCGATGATCATCGCAAGAAGAATTCCAAAAGACGCGGCGCGGCCCGCGACTCTTCAAGCGACTCGGTGACTAATTAATGCTGTTAATTGACCCGTTTATGACAACTTATTAGGATCATTAACTCATTATTTTGAACGGCCCAATCAGAAGCAAGCAAATGGGAGTTACAAGTCCAATTAATCGTGACAATTAACCATGTAACTCCTATCATTATGGAGATTAATCATGGTAATTAACCATGAAACTCCCATCATCATGAAGATTAAATGCCCATTATTCTCCATTGGCCAATCAAAATCCAGGAAAAAGGAGTTACCAAATTCTGAAATTAAATCTTGTAACTCCTCCCATCATGGAGCATTAATATCATTAATGCCCATAAAACCCTCCTAATGGCCACCAAAAGCCTATAAATACGCGGTCATTCCAAAGGGAAAGGGTCCAGAAAAATTGTCTGAAGTGATCCTGAAAAATCGCCTGAAAATTGTCCTGAAGAATTCTCTGCAAAAAGAAACTCTCCTTCCTTGAAGAAACCCTGCTGCAAGAACTACAAGGTGATCAAAAGTCCCTTGGGGGGCCACCCCCCCAAGGTTTCTCTTCTTCTATCCAACATGGCCTAGATGCGGCTTTTCAGCCCGTCTACCCGTTTTTTTATTGGATATAGGACCTTCCCTTGGTCTTTGTCCTCTAAAAATCTGGGGTCCAAGCCAAGCCAAGTGAACTAAAGCATCAAGTGTTCTCATCTGAAGGACGATGGCGGAGTCCATACATGACTCGCGACCGTCGATCTGAACGAGTCCCCACAATCGCTTGAGAAGTTAGATCCCTCTTTTTTCCATTTCTTTTGTATTTTGTATTTTTTTTAAAGAGACTAAAAAATCACAGTTCTTGTCTTTCACTATTGATAAGATTTGTAAATCGCCTTTCACGGCAAAATCGCCTTCTACGGTACAAAACTGCCTTTCACGGCAAACTAAAAAAAATTGCCTTTCACGGCATTCTAAATCTGTCTCTTTCTTTAAAATATATGTGCAATGGAAAGTTAGAAAAAAAGTTTGATTTCCTTTCTACTTGTGAAGGTGAATCTCCGGATCACCATTTCAAATTCCAAGTAGAATAGAAAATCTGGCATATCCGTACAAAAAAAATGTTGATGCTTGCTCTTTTTTTCTCTTCGCCCCGTCGCACCCCGGCGGACCCGGGACGGAGGAAGGCAAGAAAGAAAAAGACGGGTCCATCAAGTTGGCATACCCGGTGGGACTCGTTCATTTGAGAACACGATGCTTAGAATCCTTGGCTCCTTCTTAGTTGGTGGGCTATGTTGGATCTTGTATCTAAAAAAAAAAAAACATGAGATGGGATTCTTTGGAAACTTCTTTCTTTGAACTTGTTTCCATTCTTTCTTTTCTCAACAAAAAAAAAAAAGTTTTTTTTTTCTTCTTTTGGATTCAAATTGGAGAAACTTTGGTTCTTTCCTTTTCGTAGAATGGCTCGCAGAAATGTTTGAGCCAACGTTTGGATTGGGAGGGGCCATTTTCCTCTCTTTGATGGGTCCATTGGAGATCTTTCAAAAAAACAAAGTTTAAAAAAAAAACTTTTCAAATTCCTTTCATTGGATTCAAATTGGAGAAACTTT
This sequence comes from Persea americana, assembly GCA_029852735.1. Taxonomy (NCBI): domain Eukaryota; kingdom Viridiplantae; phylum Streptophyta; class Magnoliopsida; order Laurales; family Lauraceae; genus Persea; species Persea americana. Next base: position 22,416,080 of record CM056817.1, read on the forward strand.
GGTTCTTCCCTTTTCGTACAATGGCTCGCAGAAATGTTTGAGCCAATGTTCAGATTGGGAGGGGCCATTTCCCTCTCTTTGATGGGTCCATTGGAGATCTTTCAAAAAAAAAAAATGCATTAAGGTTGCACCAATTGCGTTCTTTGACCAAAGTGGATCTAAGAAAAGCCTTGTCCAGAGTGTGGAGGCAGCTAGACTGTTCGAGGTAAGGGTCCTTCAAACGGGTTCGTTAAGTAATCCTACCCTTACCTGGGGGCTAATCTATCCACTAAGGTTTCATAAGACCGAATTGGAAGACCTATGTGGACTCTTCTAAAAAAAAATGAAAAAACTAAAAAAAATCTTTAAAAAAAAAACTTCTGTCACTATTGTGTTCAAATTGGAGGAATCTTGGTTCTTTCCTTTTCGGATTTAGGCTCGTAGAAATGTTTGAGCCTGTATTCGGATTGGAATACTATTTTCTCTCTTTTATGAATTCAATGTTGACTTTTCAGAAAAAAAACTTTCGTTATTATTGGATTCAAATTTGAGAAATCCTGGTTCTTTCCTTTTTCGGATTTAGGCTCGCAGAAATGTTTGAGCCTGTATTCGGATTGGAATACCATTTGCTCTCTTTTGTGAATCCAATCTTGACATTTCAAAAAAAAAAATTCCCATCTCATGTCCTTTTTCAAGGATGCGATTTACAACATTTGTGCCTAATGGTGCTAGTACGCCCTTTCGGGTCTACTGTATTCGCGACCAACACATTTGTATCTCTAACCTTATATCATTTTACCTCGAGTAAGCTTCGCTTCACGGTAATTTGAATTAAGGTTTACAATTGCTTCTAGCAGTCACTGGAACGCTCATTTCGAGCCGACCATACTTGCGTTCAGAACAATTGTACCCTCTATGGCTTTTTGCCTTCTTCATTACACTCAAAACGGGCCATGCCCCTGAGCGATTTGAAAAGACAAAACCATAGTATAGCCCATTTATGATCACCATATTCTTGTGATTACTAATGGATGTGGTCTTGTTTCAGAAGTTTTCCAAACTAACAATGGCAGCCTCATTAACGATTACCTTTGACGAGAACAAGTACCAAGTCATGCTTCAAGAGAAGCAAAGCAAGGGCACTTTCAAGTGCCCGCCAGCTGCAGAAGCGTCACCTCCCTCGGCAACTCCCAAAACACCAGGTCGACCTCAACTCCCTGGACCATCGTCTGTGGGTCACTGGGACCATTCCCACTACCCGTAGAAGAGATGGTGCCTGCTAAGAAGCAGAAGACCGCCCCTCAACGTGTCGCTGCCCCGACACCAAAGGCGGTCGCCAAGAAACCTGAGGTCCGTGGCAATCCCACAAAACCTCAACCTACAAAAAGCCAGGTCTACCCCAAGACTTGGTCCTCGCGATCTTCGCCAAAAAAAAGAAGGTCCCGGACATCTGCAAAGCCAGCATACCTGGCTCCTCTCAAGGAGAATAGGTTCTATCCTCTCGCCTACATTAAAAGGGAGAAACCTACCCTCCACCGAACTACCAAAACGACTCAGCACGAGCCGGCTTGTTCATACAAGCCCAAAATCAAGTCGTGCATCACAAGGCCTCGACAAGAACCTACCAGGGCCTGCTCTCTTGCAACTTGACCCTTTATCTCAATTGGGGCCAAGCTTGCAAAATTTAAAGCTTCGCTGCGACAGGCCATGGACCGTGTCCAGATCCTGTCCATGCCAGTCTTCAAGGAAGACAAGCTCGGTTGCTGCGCACGACGGACCACGTCCTTCATTGCCAGAGCACAGCTCGAGCCAACCGAAGCTCAAATTGCTCGTCGCATACGTCGCCGCGCGGCATATTGAGAAAAGAGATTAGAGAAGCAAAGAACCCAGCATTCTGGACAAAGAAGAAAAGTTGTTGGAAGCTGTTCAGGACTTGTTCTCGGAAAATGCTCCATGCAATGCAATAACTGAAGACGGCAATGCCGCTGCAGAGGCGTTTTCAACAAATGGGGAGGATCGGCCTCTTGAGCCCGAAGAGGGTCTTCCGAAAGAAGAGCCACCTCTAGAAGCTTTTGAAGTTAGGAAAGGTACCCGCTCTGGCCGGGATTACCACAAAAACTACAACCAACCATCTTCTTCTTCTTATGTAAATCCTTCGGGAAAACAAGCTGTAAATGTCCCAAGCGGTGGTGATAACGAAAATGCAGGCCCAAAAGAGGCTTTCAAGTATGACTTGATCGTGCACTTCAAACACATACCTGGACGACTGCACATCCTAGACTTACTACGAATGTCACCACAAACTCATGATAATCTCATTTCAGAACTGCAAAGGCTGAATGTGGATGTCGACAAACATGCCCCACAAGTCCTACAAATTGAGATGGACTATAGGGTGAGAAAATAAAAAACCTCCTCAAAGGGAGAAAAGAAAGAAGCTGGAGGACCTTGCACTGAATGCCTCTCGGTCCAAAAAGCCGCAAGTGCTACCATCCCTTTTAATAAGGAAAACCTCCTGCTAGGCGAGACGAAGCACAACCAACCCTTGTACTTCACAGGGTACATCAAAGAGATGCCGATACACAGAGTCCAGATCGACCCGGGTTCGGCCCTCAACCTCATCTGTACTTCGGTACTCGAAGAGCTGGGTATCCCACCCAGCAAACTAAGCCACACATCTGTGTCCATCTTTGGATACGATGGGAGTGCTCAAAGGCCCATTGGAAAAATCCGGTTCAGGTTGCAAATCGGTGATCTTATCTCTGAGGTCACCATATATGCAATAAAAACCCCTTCGTGCTACAACATCCTTCTCGGACGCCCTTGGATACACGAGAACGGTGTTGTCCCTTCAACTCTACATCAGTGCATCAAGTTTGTTGGCAACGACGGCTTGATACATCGAGTGTTTGCAGACAAAAAGCCCTTCAAAGGCAAAGAAGTCCATTTTGCAGACTCTTAGATGTACAAGGATGAGAAAGAGGAGGAGGAGAAAATAGCATCCTTTGCCGGCAATCTCCAAAAAGATAAATGCAAGGCTCCTCAGCAATCATCGGAAGAAAACAAACCTTCCGGCAAATCCGAAGGGAGCAATCAGTCTCCCTTCGTTATCTCCTTCAAATCTTCCAAACCTTTGGTAATCACTACTAAGGCAAAAAAGACAAAGCAAAAGACTGGGGGCAAGTTTGCTGTCTCCTTCATGTCTATCATACAAGACACTGATTCGGATTCAGAGACTGAAGACGATACATCACCAAGGCAAGCTGATACTCAGGAAGTTCAGCCTGCCCTCGTTCCATTGGAGACACCTGTTGATGTAGAAGATCCTACGTCCGCTGCCTTCATCATTCCGGTAACATCGGCAGAAGAGTAACCAATCTTCTTCCATAGATTGGATGCTTTTTCATCAAACTCCCTGCTTGAGCCTTTCCAAAATGAAGGTATGCCTCAACTATCCTTGTATAGTCCAATGGCACAAGCTATCATGAAGAAAATGGGCTATGACGCTCAAAATCCAATTGGTTTGGGAGGTGGCCGTGGTATTCTCACAACATTGGAACCCACCCTGACCAAAAGTCAGCTGGAAGATTGGAAACTCCACCGTCGCCTAGACAAGTCTTCATATGGGTTGGGCTATGATCCTGACACTCCGATGAAACAGCTGACACAAAGGCTGCAGAGTCGTTTTGCCGACCAGACCTCAACATCTCGTGTCGATGAAGACATCGATATCCCTAGATATCTCTTTGAAGAGTTACCCGACAAGGACCCAGGAAGCTCATCAAATTGGTATGATTTCTATGATAATGAAGAGGAATTGTCCGATGACACAGACGCACGGTTCTCTGATTCAGAAGAGCCATCGTCTCCAAAAGAAGTGCCTTACTTCGACCTAGTTTCAGCTAGTGATTGGGATCATCTCATTGCAAGTCTTGAGAAGAATACCGATCAAGAAGATTTATGGATAGAAGCAGAGCCATGGTCTGAAAATGCCCTTGGAAATCCACATGGTCTTGTTGAGCTGGAAGCCTCTGAAAATATTGTGAAAGAACCACCTTCAAACCTTCCAACAGAAGATTCTGTTCAAAAGATAGACTTGGGACCACCATATAACCCACGTCCTCTATTCATAAGCAAGAATATAAAGGATGATGAGTTACCCGAGTATGTCTCTTTTCTTCGTGAGTTTGTTGATTGTTTTGCATGGTCTTACGCTGAAATGCCTAGCTTAGATCCCAAAATAGTAGTTCACAAACTCAACTTGAAAAAAAATGTCAAGCCTGTCAAACAAGGCCAAAGAAGATTCCGTCTTGATGTGATGGACAAAATTGAACAAGAAGTTCAGAAACTCAAAAACGTTGGCTTCATCCGCGAGGAACAGCATCCTAAATGGTTGGCCAACATCGTCCCCGTGACTAAGAAAAATGGGCAAATCAGAGTCTATATTGACTACAGAGACCTGAATAATGCTTGCCCGAAAGATGAATTCCCGCTCCCCATACCAGAGGTAATGATTGACAACACCTGTGGGTTTGAGCGAATGACTTTCATGGACGGCTTCTCTGGCTACAACCAGATAAAGATGCATCCCGAAGATGAAAGGCATACATCCTTTCGGACCCCATTTGCCGTGTATTGCTACACTGTCTTACCATTTGGTCTGAAAAATGCCGGTGCAACATATCAAAGGGATATGATGAAGATATTCCAAGATATATAGCACAAGACAGTCGAATGTTATGTTGATGACCTCGTCGTCAAAAGCAAAAGAAAAGAAGACCATCTCCAAGAGCTTCGAGAAGTCTTCCTCCGGCTTCGCAAACACAAACTGCGAATGAATCCCCTTAAATGCTTCTTCGGTGTCTCATCGGGTAAGTTCCTCAGATTCATTGTTCGGAAAGCTGGAATAGAACTTGACCCCATCAAAGTCAAGGCAATTATAGAAATGCCATCTCCAAGAACCCTAAGAGAACTAAAAGGGCTTTAACGAAGATTGGCATACATCCGACAGTTAATTTCCAATCTATCAGGAAAATGCCATCCATTTTCTCACCTGATGAAGAAAGGTGTAGACTTTCTTTGGGACGCTGAATGTGAAGTTGCATTTCAAGACATCAAGTCATACCTGACCAAACCTCCGGTGTTGGCTACTCCCACAACCGGAAAACCATTCATCTTGTACACAAGAGCTCTCAACTATTCTTTGGGCGCTTTACTTGCACAAGAAAATGATGGAGGAAAAGAAGCTGCTCTATACTACCTCAGTCGCATGTTGGTGGGTGCAGTGTTAGTTTTATGGTCTCAATCCATTAAGATTGATGTGATAAATTGATTAATTCCTTTATTTATCAATATATTCATGCTTTCCTTTCATGAGATGAATGGTGTTTATTACTTAAATGCACATAACCAATACGAATGACATGATGGTTCATGAGATGAACTGGAGTCCATAAGTATACTAGATGCAATACATGTGTATGGATGAGATCCACATACGGGAGACATGTATAACAAATCTTATATTTAAATATCTTCACAACCAGTGATGAGACTGGACATCTCATCTGACAAGGTTGCAGTACTTTGATTACTATGAGATAGTGAGATTTGTCTCGATCATCAGAATGTAAGATTCTGGATCATAGTGCCGGTACATTGGATGTACTGAAGGACCATGAGAAGCATCTCAAGAACATTGTCTTTACTTTAAGGTCTGTTCTCATAATTCCCTAGCAATAGGCTCTCAACCCTGAGACATTTATGAACTCAAGTCTCTATCTATTCATTTGCTTTGAGTCACTAATGAGTGAGGCCAATTGTAGGTCAACACCTCAGTGTCTTGGGTATGTGGTAGTAGGACTATGGGAACATTTAATGGTCAAGATGGAATCTATCTCTATTATCCCCTTGTGCCAATTAATGGATTTATCATTTGTAAGTTTACACCCATCTCAATTAAGAGTTAATTGGATGGTACTAATGATTACTATAATTAGTTGGGTCTCAAGTATAATAAGATATAGATCTAAATTGGTGGGACCGTCTGTCCAATTGATCCATGGATAATGATAGAGGGGCCCACTTGTAGTGATAGGGAAGTTTAGGGTCTTCATGAAATTTATTCGTAAGACTGGAGTTCAATTGCATTTATATAGTGGAGTTATTTGCAATTAACTGTGGGCCTGGATTGCACATGAGATGTGGGGTCGCGATGTGCCAGTTGGAGCCAGCTTTCTCTGGAATCCCTAGTGGTCCCCACTCTAGCCCAAGATTGGATCTTTACTAATTCTATTTGAACTCAAAAAGGAAAGCTACTATTTCTATTTGAAGTGAGACTTCTAATAGTGGTAATAGTGGAATGAAGGTTTACTAATTAATTTAGAAGTTGGACTTCTAATTATTAAGAAAGAGAGGAGTTGCAAGACTATAAATAAGGGGACAAGGGAGGCCTTGGACGTCCATGCTTGGTCTATCAAGAGGAGTTCAAGCCCATCAACCCAAAAGTGCAAGAGTTGCATTCTTCTCCTTCCCCTCTCTCTCTTCTAGTTCCTTTCTAGTTTCCTTGGAGATTCTAGATAGTCTTTCTCTTGGAGATTCCACCATCTCTCTTGTGGAAAGAGATCTGAAGCGGGTCATAGCATGGAAGACGATTGGGCATTGGAGATTCTGATCTTAGAAGAGCTCTTCATCAAAAAGTTGAATTAAGTTCTCCATTAGAGTACAACCAAGCTCCATAGGTATTTTCTACTCCTTGTATGTTGTGGAATTTTGTGGTTGCATGTTTAGTGCTGTTTCTATCCTTTTAATAGGTTTGTTTGCTGATCATGATGGCTGAGTTTGAGGACATGCATCCTGGATTGGGTATTGATGGCTTTTGGATAGGTGTTCATCACTTCTAGTTGGTGCAAAGTTTTTGAAACCTATCCAAGAGGTCCACCCACTTCCAACATGCAGATCATCGCTATTCTCCAGTCGAAAAAGAATGCCTAGCAATGATGTTCGCCGTACAAAAGCTACGGCACTATTTGCTGTCAAACACAGTATACCTGATTTCGAGGATCAATCTCCTAAAAGTCCTTGTTACAAAAGTAGGTTCTCTCAATGCCGGGCTGGCAAAATGGTCCATCCTTCTGTCACAATTTGATATTAGGTATGTACCACAAAAAGCAATCAAAGGCCAAGCTCTAGCAGATTTTCGTGCAGAGCATCCCCTGCCTAAGGATTATCCGCTTAGGGATGATCTCCCAGACGAGCCTGTCTACAGCGTGGAAACCCCCTTATCAAATGCCTCCTAAAACATGTACTTTGATGGTGCAACTAGGACAAAAGAAAAAGGAAAGCCGATATATGGAATTGGCATTCTCTTTGTTAGCCCAGACAAATACATGATTCCTCACGTATTTTCGCTACTAGAACCATGTTCAAACAATGCAGCTGAGTACCAAGCTCTGATCATAGGATTGGAACTCGCCCTCGAATCCGGCATCACCATGTTGGTAGCATTTGGGGACTCCCAACTGATTGTCAACCAGATAAATCAAAAATATGAAATCAGGAAGCCTGATCTGTTGCCTTACTACAACAAGGCGCAATCGCTTCGTCAAAAGTTTGACATCTGTCACATCACCCACATCCGCAGAGGTGAAAACATCCGTACAGATGCCCTGGCTGAAGTTGCTGCATCCATGGCAATCCAAGAAGGGGAAAACATGCAAATTACAGTGTGTCAAAGAAAGATTCTCCCTCCTCTCAACACACACCAAGTAGTTGCTGAATGCCACCGAGTGGTCGGAGGCTAGATTTCCATCCTTAAACCTCTGATTGGCGACTGGAGGGATCCGTTCATTGATTATATTATGTTCGGAATCCTACCTGAAGATCCAAAAGAACAGGTAAGCATTCAAAGACAAGCCCCAAATTTTCATTTGGATATTCCCTCCAAAATGCTTTACAGAAAATCCTTCAATGGAGTACTTCTACGCTGCTTGTCACGACAAGAGGTGGAAAAGACTCTAAAAGAAGTTCATGCTGGTTTTTGTGGAGCCCATTAGGCTGGTCTTAAGCTCTTCGATCAGATAAAAGGGTTAGGTTATTATTGGCCTACCGTGGTGGCTGACGCAATACAATTTGCTAAACGTTGCCAACAATGCCAAATTCATGGAGATTATGTATACATGCCTCCAGAATGGTCATCGCTTCATCTTCGCCGCTACGGATTATTTCTCCAAGTGGTCAGAAGCATTTGCGTTCAGTGAAATGAAGACCTCGTCAGTCATTCAATTCTTACGAACCAACATCATTTGTCGCTTCGGCATACCTAAAAGATTCGTCCATGATAACGGACCACAATTCCGGGATCACAGATTCTACAGGTTCTGCGACAAATACAAAATCCAAAGTTGTCCTTCAACTCCGTATAACCCGGCAGCGAATGGACTAGCAAAAGCCTTCAACAAGACACTCTGCAAAATTCTCAAGAAAATGGTCTCTACTCACAAAAGAGACTGGAGCGACAAACTGCCTGAAGCTTTATGGGCCTACCGGACTACCGTTCGAGGACCAACCCATAGCACACCATTCTCCTTGGTCTATGGATGTGAAGCAGTTGTCCCCCTAGAGGTACAAATTCCTTCTTTAAGGGTATCTCTACAAAATGAAATGACGCAAGAAAGCAACGTCAAATTGAGACTCCAAGAACTAGATAATCTCGATGAAAGACGACTCGAAGCTCTACAAAGTGTTGAGCTTTACCAAGCGCGCATGGCAGGATCTTTTGACAAAAAGGTCAGGCAACGCGCCCACAAAAAGGGTGACTTGGTTCTTGCGGTGAAAAGGCCAATAGTTTTTGCCCACAAATCCAAAGGGAAATTCGAACCAAAATGGGAGGGACCCTTCATCATCGACAAAGTCTTCTCCAATGGCGCATATGCTCTTCTAAACATGGAGGGTGACAGATGTATGCTGCCCATCAATGGCAAGTTCTTGAAGCGGTACTACCCCTGAAGACTTTCTACATCGGGTCAGAGTGATGCCTGCATGGACAAAGCCTATTTCTAAGTACTTGCTCGTCAAACCCACCCCTTTTAGAGTTTTCATCCTTATGTTGAAATTTCTAAAAACCCAAAATCAATGCTTGCTTTCAATGTTTCATTGTTCAAAAACAAAAAACAAAAACAAAATCAAACCCAAAATCCAAGTTTAGGAGCCTCTTCCCTAACTTGACCAAAACTTTCAATCCTTGAACCCAAAATTCATAGTTTGAAACAATAATAGGACTTAGGAATTTCCACCCTAGCCCACCCTGACTTTTACCACCAAAGATGGTTTTGAGTTAAAATTTATGACCCTCGTGTCTTTAAACAAAAAAAAAATGGTTTTTCAAAAAATCGTGGGGAAGCGACGTTTTGTCGATACTCGCACAAAACCCAATAATCATAAGGATGTGAACCCCATTCGATACTTCCAAAACCTTAAAATCGCAAGAAAGCGACACCTCGTCGATACTTGTAAAATTTAAAAAAAAAATTTGTGGAGACACAATGTTTCAGTTGATATCCACAACCCAAATCTCAAAACAAAAACAAAGGTTCGAAAAAACCTCAAAATTCAAAAATCGTGGGGAGGTGACATTCCATCGATACCCACAAAACCAAATTTTTGAGAAAAAAGCAAGGAAGCGATATTCAGTCGATACTTGCACCCAAATCCGCGAGGAAGCGACATTCCATCGATACTCGCAACCGAATGAGCAAGGAAGCGACATTCCATCGATACTTGCAATACCATTCAGCAGGGAGGCGACGATTAGTCGATACTTGCATTTTTGAAAACCAAAAACCTGGCTTTCAAGCCAAAACCTGGCTTTCATGCCAAAAAATAAAAAATCCGGCTTCCATGCCGACAAAACAAAACTTGGTTTTCAAAACTAACTTGGCTTCCATGCCACAAAACCTGGCTTTCACGCCAAAACCTGGCTTTCATGCAAAAAACCTGGCTTTCATGCCAAAACAAACAAAATTTTGGCTTTCACGCCACCCAAAATTCGGCTTTCATGCCATCTCAAAAATCAGGCTTTCACGCCACAAAAAACGGCTCTCATGCCAAAAACCGGCTTTCATGCCACAGACAAAATTTCGGCTTTCACGCCATCCAAAATTCGACTTTCAAGCCATTGAAAAACTAGGCTTTATGCCACAAAATCTGGCTTTCACGCCTAAAAACAACCATTTGACAAAAGATTTTCACAAAATGACAACCTTCTGATCAAATTTTCAAACAAACCATTCCCATTCAATTTTTGCTTATGTTTTCATCAAAAGTGAATTTAAGTGAAATAAGGGGATACAAAAAAAAAAAAGAGTGACAAAAATGTCTATACATGGAGGTACCGAAAGAAAAGAAGAAAAAGTTTTTACAAATCAGGAGGCTAGTCCGACATGGTCTTCAGCCAAAGGCTTAACTCCTCAAGCAAACTCTTAGCTTTAGCCTCCAAAGCTTCCAGGCCGCGTTTCTTCAAGATCCTCCCATAAAAAGCAGTAGGCTGTTGCGATCCATCCTCAGCACGAGGAAGCTCTTCCCAGAGAATCTGCCATTGTTCATATTCTTGAGTCTTCCTCTGGAGATTGCTTTCGACCTCCTTAACTTGGCGAATGAGGGTCCTTTTTCTATCGTGAGCTTTCAAAGTGGCAGTCCACTTGGCAGCGGCTTGTTCTTCGAATAGCAGTGGCTTGTTCTTCGAATAGCTTAAGGCGCTGTCTGGCTTCGGTGACCTCCCTATCAAGACGGTGCTGGTCCCATGTCAGCTCAATAATAGCCAACTCGGTGACGTTCCTCTCCCGAACGAGCTGCTTCCGAGTCCGTGAGATCATTCAGTTCATATTTGACCTCGCTGGAAGGCTTCAAAAGCATCTCGTTGAAGAAATCATCATTTGGAAAGCTCTTGGTCTCAGTCCACTTGTTGCCTAGAGCGATGACTTTATCAACAAAAGCCTTGGCATCTGTAATGTCTAGACCAACTTCTTCGCTATTGTTGACACCAAAAATGTCACTTTGCCTCATCAACATCAGAAGCTATATGGAGCCGCATCCTACTACAAACAGGCAAAGCTGCTTCAAGCATCAGATCTTAACAAAACCAAACAAAAACTACAAGATCTTTCAAAGTAGCCGAAAGAAGGGTACACATGAAGTTTCGGGCCATTTAGATACCATTTGGCCTAACTTCAATCCTCCAACAGCTGAGCCGGAGCTCCCGACGGCGATAGTGTCAAAAACATCAAATCTTCGATCAGAGCCTATGGATGCTCTCAAAATACCTCTTAAAGGCTCCATGTCGAATTTCAAGTCAAACTGACACCGTTTGACCCTCCATCAGCTCTCAAACGGCGAAATCAAGCCTCCCGGCGGTGAGAACCTCTGATGCCGCCACTCATCAAACAAAACACATGAGTAGCTTCTGCATGCCTCCAAAGGGCTGCACGTCAAATTTCAGGTCATTCCGACAACGTTTGACCCGGTTTTGATGCTCTGAAGCGAAATCAAGCCTACCGGCGGCGAAGCTCCCCGGGACCATGGCACCCAAATCGGAGGTAATGGATCATCTCAAAATGGCTCCAATAGGCTCCCCGTCAAATTTCAGGTCAATCGGACATCGGATGACCGTACATCAAAGCTCGACATCTTCCGCACGGTGAAATCAAGTCAAGCATCGACGGGACCCCAAACGGCTTCAAAACTCAAATAAAATCCCATGGTTGGTCCTTTCTAATGCCCAAGAAGCTTCACCTCAATTTTCAAGTCATTCCAACATCGTTTGACCCAGTTTCAACTCTTGGCGGAAAATCGGCTACAGAGTCTTCGGCTTTTCCAAAAAATAGGAAACTGTGTGCTTTGATTTGCACAGCCTTTTGACAGGTTTTCTTCAGAGGAATTAAGCCAATAAATGAGGAGAAATTTGAAAGAAAAATAAAAGAGAAAAAAGAAGCGAAAAAGCCAGAGAAACGACCAAGAAACGACAACCGGAAGGTGATCGGAAAATGGACCAAAGTCCAAGGTCGCCGGCGACCTTGGCCCATGGTCGCCGGCGACCATGGCCCAATGTCGCCCGCCCCATGGTCACCAGCGACCCTGGAAATCCGGGTCGCCGGATTTCCCCCAAAAGTGCCGTTTTTCTGTTCTTTTTTGCATTTCGCGATGTTTGGCCCCTGTGATTTTCTTAAAATCTGATTTTTGAGGCATGATATCCGTCGATCTTCGTCAACATCACGGATCCGCCATCGAAATCATTTGATCATCATCGGACACTTCGAAACCGCCAACTGGCTGACCAAGAAAGCACACTTTCTGCCCGACCGATCAAGAAATCGACTGGACAGATGTTGCCGGCCCATTAGTGGCAACCAATGTCTGAATTTTCATCGTCATCCGACATCAAGCAACGTACGGATCCATCGATGATCATCGCAAGAAGAATTTCAAAAGATGCGGCGCGGCCCGCGACTCTTCAAGTGACTCGGCAGCCAATTAATGAAGTTAAATGACCCTTTTATGGCAATTTATTAGGGTCATTAACTCATTATTTTGAACGGCCCAATCAGAAGCCAAGAAATGGGAGTTACAAGTCCAATTAATCAAGACAATTAACCATGTAACTTGTAAGACCCCGCCCCGAGAGTTTCCTTTTAGTGTTAATTAAGACGCGTTTTAGCTATAAGTGAGATTAGTGGAAATGGGTTAAATCTGGATTAGAATAGCTTTTTATAGCTTTGAATAAATTTTGGAACTCTTGTGATCTAGTAGGGCCCTTTGGGGGTTCCTTTTATTGTGTCTTGATTAGTTTTGGGATTTATTTAATAATTCTAGAAATCTGTAATTTGCTCCGTTTAATGTATTTTATGATTCCCAACAACTTTCATATTTGTTCCGTTTCCATTCGAGACCTCTAAACCCTACTTTCCGATTGATAGGGGTAAAACAATCTTTTTACACAAAATCTGGACACTATTTTCAATGTTTCCGAAACTCGTAAAATATATACTTTTTGGAAAGTAGAAATTTCGACGATCGATTCTTATTTCTTCGTCGAATCCATCTGAAGCCCGTAGAGCGATGCTTTAGCCCAATTGGATTTTTAAGTTGTGGGACCCATTCAGATTTTCTATATAAGGAGGAGTTCATTCCTTCTTCCCCCTTTTCTTGCAACTTTCCCTTGATAGCATAGAGAGTTCCAACCCTAGGTTATTCTTGTGCCTTCTTGCTTCTCTATCTCTCAATCTCTCTCAAACCTATTGCTAAAGGTAAAATGGAAGTGGTAATCTTCTTCCCCTCCATGAGAGCTTCATCTTGATATCATTTTTAGAGAAAACCTTCCATTCCAAGCTACATCTTGAGCAAGCTCTTGCCATTAGAGGACTTTCCATGTAAGCTCTTCTTCTCATCTCTTGGTTGTGTGTTCTTCTAGCCATGGAGGTACTTCACCTTGATTATTGGAAGCTATCTCCATCTATTTCTTGATTTTGACATTCTAGGGTTGTAATGAATGTATTTTGGGGATTTTTGTGTAGATTGTAGATTTTGAGCTTGATAGTGGGATTAGAGCTTGACTAGCATATTTGGAGACCAAGGCAAGTGAATGAATGGATTTGATTTGAATAAGTTCTTGTTTTATTGAAAATGTGGATTTTTACTATTCCTATTCCTTTAGTTTATTATGTTTCATAATGCTTTTGGAAATGTACTTATTGATATGATTTTTCTCCTAATTAGTTTATGAGAATGTATGCATTCATTCATTAAAGATTATTTTGGTCATTATGGACTTCTTAAATGATATTTGTACTTGCATTGAATGAGATTTGTGTTGAAAGTAGAATTAAATGCATTGATGAAATGGTGGTTGGAGGAAAGGGTTAGATGTGGAATGGAAGGGAATAGACCCATTTCATATTAGGAAATGGTTGGAGTTGAGGTGAAAGGGTTTGGGAAAGAAAGAACTGAAATCTGCACCTGATGTGTAGTTCCCGCAGCTGGGCGGTCAGCGGGCGGTCACCTTGGCGGCTAGCCGACAGGTGACCGGCGGCTAGCCGACCCAGATGCGGTTAGAAACACAGAATGCTGTGTTTTGACAGGCGAACCGCGGTCATCTCGCGGCTAACCGCTAACCAAAAACCCTGTGACCACCAGGTAGCCGAGATGCGCGGTTAGAAACACAGAATGCTATATTTTAGCAGGGTGAACCGCGGTCAGCCCCGCGGTCAGCTAGCGGCTAACCGCCAGCTAACCGACTAGTGACCGAATTTCACCCAGAATTCCTGAGTCTTTTCTATTGTTTTCAGATATGGTATTTAAAGGTTTGGATGGGTTGTTCTAATGCCCTACCACCTTGGAAAGACCCAGGGGTGACATAAGGAGATTGACTTAGAAATAAAGACCATTTCGGAAAGGTATTGGGACTTTTGGATTCATCAACTTGCATAAGGAAACTTGGTATGTCCTCTATCATTCGAGTACCATACTGAGGGTAATAATAGACATACATGATCCTTATACATGTTGTCTGAATATGGATGCCCCAATATATAGTCCCTAATGGTATAAGGATTCATTGCATTGTTTTACTCAGATTATATGTATAATTACCCGATTCTACTGGTTTTATCTCAAATTCTGATTTATACACCTGATATGTCCTGCCAGCCCCGTTTATGCATGAACAGATAATGATATGAAATGTGTGCTTACGAGTACTATGCCTCGCCTGCCCGAATGTTTTATACTGATATAGTTTGTATATGTTTTGATTTCTCCTGTAACCTATGAGTCGGCACCACTAAGCTTGGATGTCCTTGTCAGTCTGATCAACTGACTTGGGCCTCCCCCTTGTGCTCCCGCCAGTTGCAACTTGGATCCTGTCCTGTCTCGTTACCCGGTTCCACGGCCGTGGTCTTGTCTAGCTATATGTATATGTATATAATGTTGGTTCTCGTCACTTCGTGTGTTCGAGCCCAACGCACTGAATGTGCTCTCATCACATTAGTGATAGAGAGGATTTAGCTTTAGTGTGGTTGCCATCTAGTCAGTTCCTGTACCTTGAATACCCCCCATGATTTATATTGCATCTGTACTTTAAATGAACCATGCATCCTGTTTTATGACAGTTATCGTTTTAATAAGTTTTCGTTATGTCTAAGATGTGCTTTGATTTCTTTCTTGGTATTATCTATTCACCCACCTGCCAGACCGTCGTGTCTGACCCATTTTTGTGGTACTCAGGTCCAGCTCCCGTTACTGCCTTTGAGGAGGAGGCAGAGGAGGGGGTCGATGAACCGCAACGATTAGTGGAGTGGCAAGCTGACAATGTCATGTAGACATTTGGTTTAGCTTTGAGCTGCAAACATTTTGGGGAGATTATAGAATGATACATGATTTATACTTTTAGATGTACCGGCCTTTGTTGGCCATTATTTTTGGGAAATGTTAATTTAACTTGATCTTTTGTTTAAACTCTAACTTCAAATTTTGGGAATGCTAATGAGATCATTGCTCACTCTGACATCATGTCATACTTGTGTATTATCAGTCTCATATAATGAGAATGGATTAAGAGTTTGATTTGCTACACGCTTCCGCACCAATGTAAATGTTCCATGAGTGTATGTGGAATCCTCACCGCGGAAACCTGTGGGAAATTAAGGAAATGTATAATCATTATTAAGGGTAGTTCATTACCCCATCCACACCACCGTCGCGGTCCCGGGTCCCGGTCTGGGGTCGCGACATAACTCCTATCATGATGGGATTAATCATGGTAATTAATCATGAAACTCCCATCATCATGGAGATTAAATGCCCATTATTCTCCATCAGCCAATCAAAATCCAAGAAAAAGGAGTTACAATGTAAAGAATTAAATCTTGTAACTCCTCCCATCATGGAGCATTAATACCATTAATGCCCATAAAACCCTCCTAATGGCCACCAAAAGCCTATAAATAGGCGGTCATTCCAAGGAGAAAGGGTCCGAAAAAATTGTTGGAAGCCGGAAGAAAAAATCATCTGAAGGATCCTAAAAAATTGTCTGAAAACTATCCTGAAGAACTCTCTGCAAAAAGAAGCTCTCTCACTTTGAAGAAACTCTGCTGCAAATTCTACAAGGTGATCGAAGTCCCCCCAAGGGACTTTTCTGTTGTATTGTGTATTTTTTTAAAGAGACATAAAAATCACATTTCTTGTCTTTACATTTTGATGAGATTTGTAAACTACCTTCTACGGCACAAAATTGCCTATCACGGCAAAACCGCCTTTCACGGCAAACAAATGAAAATCGCCTTTCACGGCATTAAAAAATTTTGTCTCTTTCTTTCAAATATATGTGCAATGGAAAGTTAGAAAAAAGTTGATTTCCTTTTCTACTTGTGAAGGTGAATCTCCGGATCACCACTTCAAATTCCAAGTAGAATAGAAAATCTGGCATACCCGTACAAAAAAAAAATGTTGATGCTTGCTCTTTTTTTTTCTTCGCCCCGCCGCACCCCGGCGGACCCGAGATGGAGGAAGGCATGAAAGAAAAAGACGGGTCTATCAGCTATTGGCAAGAATGTCTTGTACATGCTTCACCATGCCGAAACCAGCCTCCAAATGGCAAGAAGAAAGAGTCTCGACCCATGAGCTCAAGACTCTCTTCAACACCTTCCTCGCAAACTGACGGGATGGCTCAGATGAAGATTCGCCATGCTCCGTTGGTCGACTACCTGTGTCAGGCACCGTTGGAAGAGTAATCAAGAAGCTCTTTCCAACTGGAGGCGCTGGGGAAGGAATATCAGTAGGTGGACTCGCCCCTACCTCATCAAAATTGGTGGAAGAAGCCCCTACTCCTGGATCGGTCAAAGGTACCCCCTGCTCCGGTTCTGAAAAAGATAGAGGAACTTCTTTTGTCACCTCACAACCTGCCAATGAAAGATGAAAAAGGTATGAATACGATCTAGTTAAAAATCAAAATATCAAGATTATCACTACAAAGTACCTTCTTTGACGACCGGTAGAATGCTTTCTGCCGCCATGAGCTCATCCGAAGCATCGTCAAAAGTTGTGTCCTTGGATGGCTCAAAGTCGTTGGAATCTTCTGGCAAGTCAGCTGGCAAGAAACAAAAATGCATGTCAGCAAGCGACGGTAGAGAAAAACAAAAAAAAAAAAAAAAGGAAGAAAAGAAGTCATACCAAGAGGAGATTCTGGGTCTACTTCAGAATCTCTAAGTTCTTCCTCAGATGCCACGATAGGATCCGTCACCGCCTCATCGGCCGGAACCTCAGGCATCATCAAACCATCATCTTCTGCCAAAAGAAAGAAAGTAGTAGATCAAAACAAAAGCTCTCACGAAAGAAAAGAAACGAAAAGAGAAAAGAGAAAAGCATACCATCATCAATGGTCTCTTCCCCTCGGCTTCTCTTCTCTGGAGGCTCATCATCATCCCCTGATGCCTCCTTAACAATGGTGGAAGGAATTTCCAGATCAGGAGAGCTTTCATGCTGCCTCTGACTTCAGCGATGTCCTCTTCTCCTCTTGCTCCTACGGGACGAATTGCTGGAAGCACCCTCCCCACCATCAAAATCGGGCCTCTCGCCATAGTCCTCACTGGATGGTCTACTCCTGCCAGTAGACTCCATGGAAGCCTTTGCTCTCTCTGCTTGTATCCAAGCAGCGACCTCAGCCTCCTCCTCTACAAGCTGTTCCAAGACCTCACCAGGTACCTCTTGTGCAGCTCCTGATCTGATGACGTCCTGGTCCTCGAGGAAACCTGTTCTGTGCTTTTCTGCAGAAAGGAAAGCCAGAACTTGTAAGACCCTGACCCCTAATTTTTGGGATTAGTGTGTTTTTAGCCGTGGTTTATTTTTCTAAATAAGATTTGAGCCTAATTGAGTTAGATTGTGGTTTAGAATAGTTTTCCATAGCTTTGGGGAATTTTGAGAGCGGTTGGACCCGGTCTGACAGCCCGGGGATGCCTTGGGCTGTACGTGTCAGCGTGGGGGATTGTTCTTGATTTTGAAAAATTACAATTTTGCTTTCTTTTGATAGGTAAAATCAGATCCAACAACTTTTGTGTTTAGAGCTACCCCATTCGAAACTCAGAAAATCAGTTTTTCAGCCTGAGGGGCAAAACAGTCTTTTTACATTTAAATCTGAGCCCAAATTTCAAATTTTTAGAATCATGTCAAAAATGTACTTTTTGAAAAGTAGATTTTATGTGAATCATTTTAGTCTTCTTCGTCGAGTCCATCCAAAGCCCAGAAACCCATGTTTTGGCCCAAAAAGGGTAAAATTGTCTTTTCACACCTAAAACTGGACCCAATTTTCGAAATCTCAAAAATATGTCAAACGTATATTTTCTTTAAAACTAGATTTTTGAAGGATCATTTTGTTCTTCTTCGTCGATTTCATCCGGGACCGACAAACATGAGTTTTAAAGCTTTGAAGCTTTAAGGGCCAATGGGGCCCACAACTTGCCCATTTATATAAGAACCCATGTTGGCTCCTTTCACCTTCTTCTTCATTTTCATTTCTCTGCTGCAACGAAACCAAAGAAGACTTCTTCTTCTTCTTGTCTTCTCTCTCCTCTTGCATGTTAATGAAACCAAGCTCAAAGTGAAGAACAAATTCCACCAACCTTCTCCCCATCTTTCAAGCTTCAAAAGGGTACTGTTTTTGGGGGATTTCAGCTGGGCTTTCTCTCTTCTCCAAACTCTTCTTCTTGTATAGAGCTTCTCAAGGTTAGCAATGGATAACTCTTCTCAAATCTGGTTTTTATTGGACCAAGTAGAGTCTCTTATCATACATGCATGGATTCTTTTTAAGAACTCCATTGTTTTTTTAAAGTTTTGTGGATTTTGAAATGGGTTCTTCCATGGGTTTGGTGTAGGATTTCAACTGGCTGTGTAGGAGTTGTTTGGAGTGAACTTGAGACCCATTTCAGCTTGAGGCAAGTGAATAATTAGATATTGGGATATATATCATTAAATTTTTGGTCTTTCTTAAATTTCTGAGTAGAAAATGCTCTTTCATTTAGTTGATTTCTTTGGTTATGTATGATTTGGTTTTCTTTTCAGCTAAATTAAAAACTCTGCAATTGTTTTAATGTTTCAGCTAGACTCAGAATTCTGCATTTGTTTTAATGTTTCAGATTCAAAATTCTGCACTTGTTTTAATGTTTCAGCTAGATTCAGAACTCTGCAATTGTTTTAATGTTTCAGCTAGACTCAGATTTCTGGAGTTGATTTAATGTTTCAGTTATGTGAAAAATTCTGCACTGCTGAAATTCAAAATGCTGCACTTGTTTTAATGTTTCAGCTAGACTCAGATTTCTGGAGTTGATTTAATGTTTCAGTTATGTGAAAAATTCTGCACTGCTGAAATTCAAAATTCTGCACTTGTTTTAATGTTTCAGCTAGACTCAGATTTCCGGAGTTGATTTAATGTTTCAGTTATGTGAAAAATTCTGCACTGCTGAAATTCAAAATTCTGCACTTGTTTTAATGTTTCAGCAAGATTCAGAACTCTGCAATTGTTTTAATGTTTCAGCTAGACTTAGAATTCTGCATTTGTTTTAATGTTTCAGATTCAGAATTCTGCACTTGTTTTAATGTTTCAGCTAGACTCAGATTTCTGGAATTGATTTAATGTTTCAGTTATGTGAAAAATTCTGCACTGCTGAAATTCAGAATTCTGCACTGCTGAAATTCAGAACCCTGCACTGCTGAAATTCAGAATTCTGCACTGCTGAAATTAGTTGTTTCCTGCATTGATCTATTGGATTCAAATCTGAACCTGTTTTCAAAAAAATTCTAGTTTCAAATATGTTGTTTCCTGCAATTGCATTCAAATCTGAAATTGTTTTCTTGAAATTCTGATTTGAGATATGTTGTTTCCAGCATTGTTTTATTTGGTTATGAAAGTATGAATTTGAATTATTTTTGAAATTCTATATTTTTCACTGGTGTTGAGTCTTAGATGTTATTTGTTAATGGATAATGGAGTGGAATTGGAGCAGTGGAGTTCACTGTTGGTACCAAGGAGGTTCTGTGACCAGTTCGCTCGAGCCAACTTTTGTTCGCTCGAGCTAACTGTTCCGGGCTCGGAATGACCATCTTCCGGAAGCCATAACTTTTGAATTGTTTGTCGGAATTTGGAGTTCTATATACCGTTGGAAAGCTCTCGAAGCAAGGAATCCAATGGTATACTATGCTTAGTGATCAAAGGTTGACAAAGAAAGTGGATATTTTGATCAACGAAAAACTAGAATATGTTGAGGGGCTTTTGTCTTGATATTGTGTACTTGGAAATCTGAAATGTTGTTTACCTTCAGGGGCACCAATCCGCTTTTAATTCCAACATTTGGGTTGCAATTACACAAGAATCAAATGAAGGGCCTTAGCATATACTTGAAAGTCTGTTTTCAGAAACTTAGTCTTGACATGAAGAATATTACTTTGCACTTGCTTTGACTTACAAGCATTGGTTTCGTTTAGGTATTAGTTTGCACTTGTTTTGACTTGCAAGTATCAGTTTTGTTTCCGGTATTGTTTTGCACTTGTTTTGAGTTACAAGTATTAGCTTTGTTTCAAATTGTTTTAAGAATCCAAACAAGGAACTAAGTGTGCTTCGACATGCTTATAGCTTATGCTACCTTGTTTTGTCTTGCGTGCACAGTTACAAGTATCAGCTTTGTTTCAAATTGTTTTAAGAATCCAAACAGGGGACTACTAAGTGTGCTTCGACATGCTTATAGCTTATGCTACCTTGTTTTGTCTTGCGTGCACCGTCCACCCCGTGTGGTCGATGAGGGAAATGTGAGAACTTGGTCCGGGCGGCACCCTTAACCACGAGGCGTAGCGTGTCAACCACGAGCCTCAAACGGCGAGTCTCCATTAGTTTTGAGCATTCAAATATGAGAACTTGGTCCGGGCGGCACCCTTAATCACGGGGCGTAGCGTGTCAACCACGGGCCTCAAACGGCGAGTCTCCATTAGTTTTGTGCATTCATGAATTCCGTTGAATACCACTGAGCTTGGACTGCCCTCTCAGTCTGATCCACTTGTTAGGGGGTCCTTAAACATAAGGACTATCTGCAGATAAGTCGTGTATTTATACACATTTTTGTTTTGTTTCGGTTACGCGGCCGGTTTTCCCACCCACCTTGTGTGGCTCGGGCTTTCGTTTCGTTTCGCCTGTCTTGCTTTGTCTTTGCTTGCTCTTGTCATCATGTATGACGGAGACAGGATGAACTCAATGTGGATTTACAAATCATGATGTTTTCTCGTAATCATGCTATCTTTGTCTTGCATTTTGTTCATGTACTATTTGAAAATTTATTTAATGGTTTTAAACGCTAGACCACATGTACTCATCCTACTTTTGCCTCATATCTCGTTCGTGGACTTTTGTTTTCTTGAAGTGTATATCGTTCAAGCATCGTTTCAAGATTTGTAAATAGTTTTAAATTCAGTATATGGTTTCTTATAAATTTTAAATGATTCATACTCATGCTTAAATTGATCACCTGCCAGACCGTCGTGTCTGACCTTGTTTGTTTGGTGCCTTAGGTAGCAGGTTCTCGTCTTGAGCTAGTACATGTGCAGATGGCTGTGGAGCCACGAGTTTTGCAGGTTGTTGTTTCAGTGATGTCATACAGACGTCGTGCTTGACTCTGGAGATACATTATACATCTGGGTAGTATTTATTCTTAGCTTGTTATTTTGTAAGGCTTTTGTTAGCCTTTTCTTTTGGGATTGTAATTAATGCACCTGTTAAATTATAACTTGAATATTATTGGGTATTGATAAGCCTGTCACTGTCAGCTCTGTATATTTTGATATCATGTTTGTTCCAGTCTGAGTATGATTATGCTATGACAGCTTTATGCTGATGGGTTGAGTGCGACACGGAACCCGATGGCCACGGGCTCCGGGTCGCAATGCCACGTAAGCTTCCGCGAAATGTTCTTGATGTGTTTGGAATTTTGCCTTCCTCACACACGCGGATCCCGGAGAGAAATATATTTATCACTTACTTTCCAGTTCGCGTCCCCGAGGTCGGACCGCTGCAGGGATCCGGGTTCGGGGGCGCGACAGAACTTCCTCTCGGCGGATGCCATCTGACTTCCCAAGGCCCTTCCCGGAAGACTGCTTTACATCAAGCTCTTTCTTGGAAAGCCCCCGGTATGCTAAAAAGCTCTCCACAAACCATTTTGTGAAGCCAGCAGTCCGGAAAGTGGGCAACTCAGGATAAGAAATTATGTCGGTAGTGTCTTCCGCACTATAAAAGGCCCAGGCATTTCTCTCGTCCTGCAGACCTCCAAAACGCTTCACCTTGCTCGAAGGCCGTCCAACAACGCCTTGAGAGAAGCCCAACTGCATGGCAAAACGCGAAGGAACATATGGCTGGATGTCGATGAAAAGATGTCTGCGGTACACCATCGTGCCGACACGTATGTTAAATAGCCAACTCCTCTCTGCGTTTGTCAAAGAATAGTGTCTCCTCGACCCTGCCCTGGTCGAATCACGGGAGACACCAAAATCAAAAGCCTTCTTCGGTAACCCGAAGAAAGCTTCACTGAAGACTGCCCCATCTCGACGTCCCAGAATCATCGGATCCTCAAACGGGCAGATAAAAGAGATTCGGAAACAGGCTTCCCTCTAGCCAACCGAATCATAAACGGGTCATCGTCCTAAACAGCACCCAATCGGTGGAAACTGGGACAATGGTATACATACCATGAGTAGAAAATATGGGCTGAAAATACCCTATTCATGGGAAGCCCAAGCCGAACCAAGAAAGCAGCAGCCTGCAGTTCGGTGCATAAATAGGAGTAAAGAGCAGGCACCAAAGCAAGCCGTTCTCCAAATGCCATCTGACAAGCCGGAAAAATGCATTGTGGCCTAATGTGCGTTCCATCTCCTCCAGCAAAAACGGCCTCACCCAGCCAATAAGTGAGGTAGACAGCGAGATCTCTCCGCAGAGCAATGTCAGAATGAATGGCGTCTGTGCTTGCGAAGAGGTCCTTCAAACTCTCTCGCATGACGGAGATCTTCTTCGAATCTGGGTTCTTAGCCCTGGCTTCCTGGGTCGTACTCTCAGAAGGCTCCCCGCTATCAAAGAAGTTGGAAGACAAAAGGCTACCACTCCTCTAACTGCTACACCCGACTTTCGAGCCCTCCTTTTCCCTTAAAAAATCGTAGAAGGCGACAAGCTGAAAGTACAAAAGCCTGAACTCCTCAGACTGCTCCTCAAGGATGCTATCGATAGGCATGAACTCCTCATAGAGATTGCTGAGGATAGGCAGCCCGGTGATGGCGCTCAGTTCCTTTAAAAAAAAACCAATCTCACCATTCGTGACAACGAAGGTGTTGGTTTGTGGAAGGAACGACTCTAGCATGGCCATGAAGGCCTCATCGGAGAAAGCCACAGTTTGCCGAAAAGCGCGAATCGTGTCAAAAATCTCGGCCTCCTTCATAATTGCGCCACCAACCTGCAGTATGTGATCAATCCATGACTCCTAGCTCGAATCAACACTGAAACGGCCACGAAGTCGAAATGGCTTCACCCAATTGCTGCCATCGCCCATGAAAATGCCAAGGCCCACTGGTCTCAAATCGACCGATGGATGATCTGAACCTTGGTAGCCACTGGCTGGCCTCAAAATGTCCATGCGGGCAAGCGACTTCTCTGCAAAACCAGAAGGGCCGCCAACAAAAACCCCGGTCTTGATCACGTTTGTCCTCTTCACCGAGCTTGGAGGATCTTCCCACTTCGGGCATGTGGAGGAAAGACTCATGATCGAGATTGTCCGACCGAAGGTCGACCGGGTAGAAACAATTCTCTTCTCACAATCAACTGTGAAAGAGAACTGAAAACATCTCCTCTGGTATGTTGAATCGTCGGGGACGACATCACCAAAGAAGAAGGTAGGCTTGGGCACAATGCTCTGATCGTCCGTGACCCAGGGACGGTTGCTTACCATAATCTTATAAAACTCCTCACCCTTGAGGGCAATCAAACGTTGCCTCATCTCATCTCGGTTGAACGAGTCACACTATTCCAAGTTCCTTTCAACATACTGGACCTCTTCCCAGGCCTGTTGTACGACCACAATAGAGGATCTGGTAGAACGACGAGGCGTATCAGTGACGGGCTCCTTACCTTTGTTCGTTATGGAGGAACTACCTGCAAAGGATGGAAAGAGAGAAAAATCAATCATCAAAATGATAGAATTTTGCTAAAAAAAATTCTAGTGAAATTTTGGCATGGTTCCGGGGCAATTCCGAAGAAAAGGGAAACACCCCGAAAGAAATAGGAGCTTGAAGATGGGCTCAACATCGCTACAAGCTCATAATCAATGGAAAATTTTCGAAGAAGGCTTGAACTCAAACATTGCTGCGAGATCAAACCAAGTCTTCTCAAATATCTGCAAGACTGGAAAAGGGCTCAACATTGCTGTGAGCTCCAGAATCCAAAACTTGCAAAGCTCCTCAGAAAATTCCCGCAAGACCAAGAAAGGGCTCAACATTGCTGCGTGCTCCAAATCCCAAGACTTGCGAAAAGATTTCCAGGTGTGCACTATCATACTTCCAATTCTATTTTCTAAAAAGAAAAAAAATGCATAGAAGGAAGGTTGTTATGCATGTGCGTCTTGAAATCCAAAAAAAAGAGGGAGAGAAAAGAGGAATAAAGTTTCTTTTTTTTCAAACAACAAAAAAAAAGAGAAAAAAAAGTGCCCAAAGGCCATGTGGCCGTACGGCCATGACTGTACAGTCTTGGCCGTACGGCCACACACAAAAGAAAAAAAACAGAGAAGAAAAAAAAAAAAACAAGCCAAACACGGTAAAAAAAAAACCGCGTAAGAAAAAGAAAAAAAAAAGAGAAAGAGTGAAAGAAAAAAACAGAGAAAGAAAGAAAAAAAGTGAGAAAGAAAAAAAAGACATGAAAAAAAAAAAGAAAAAAAAAACAGAGAATGCACGTGAAAAAGAGAAAAAAAAACAGAGAGAAAGAAAAAGAAAAGAAATCCCTTTTTTCCTACATGGGGTTCCTTAAGAAAAAAGAAGAAACTTACTTGAAGCCATTGATGGAGAAGAAGAAGAAAAAGCTTGAAGATCTTTGAAGAAGAAGAAGAATCCTTGATCTTGGAGGACTCTTGAAGACTTTTACAAAAAGAAGGCAATAGGAGCAAGAGATCCAACCTCCCCTTGCTTTTATAGAAGAGAGCAAACCAAAAGAGCAAAGGAGGAGAAAAGAAAGGAGGTAAGTACTACAAATTAGCAAACTTCCTAAAAGAAAAGAATCATGGGATATTCTTTCCGAATGAGGAGATCTTTTGAGAAATTCTCTCCAAAAAGAGAGGGATTATGAGAAACATTCTCCCAAAGAAAGATACTTTGAGAAAATCTCTCCCAAAATCGAGGAAACTTGAGAGATTCTCTCAAAGTAAGAATATTTTTAGATATTCTCTACCAAAAAGAGATATTTTTAGATATTCTTTACAAAAATGACACTACATGAGATCTAAGCCATTTTTAAAACTTAAGGTCCCATGGGTTAGCCCACATGAGCCAGGTTTGACCACCTAGGTACTAAAAGTGTCTTTTAGTCAAAATTCCTCTTACCAAGAGCATACAAAAATGGTTCCATGCCTCCTTTGAGTTGACTGGACAATACAAAAAAATCCAAGCCTCATGAGTTTCCAAAATTCCAAATCACCCCACCTCATGAACCAAATTAAACCAAAACCATGAAATTGACATTCTATAAAAAACCAAACCACTCCAATGGACCCAAAATTGTCCTAAAGAGTGACCAAAATCCAAACCATGGTCCCCTAATTTGCCACATATAGCTTGTTAGGTCACAAGGCGCCTGGTGCGCCACAAAAAGCCTTTAGGTTCACAAGGTCAAAGAGAAAAAATCCCAAAACCCAAAAAACCAATCCAAATGTCATTTTCAAAATTTTGCCTTGAGATGGTACGTGATCTCTCTCACTGCCATAAAATCCCCTTGGGAACTCAAAAGGCCACTCTATCAAGAAAAATGCTCAGAGACTCTTGGTCAAAGTCAGAAGTTTTCCTTCAAAATTTTCCTCAAGGCACATCGACTGCAAAAGCTATCCAATTCGTCGCTGTACCTCGAGGGGGCATTTGTTGACACCAAAAATGTCACTTTGCCTCCTCAACATCAAAAGCTAGATGGAGCCGCATCCTACTACAAATAGGCAAAGCTGCTTCAAGCATCAGATCTTGTCAAAATCAAGCAAAAACTGCAAGATCCTTCAAAATAGCAAAAAAAGAGGTACACATGAAGTTTCGGGCCATTTCGACACCATTTGGCCTAACTTCAATCCTCCAACAGCTGAGCGGGAGCTCCCGGCGGTGACAGTGTCAAATATATCAAATCTTCGATCAGAGCCTATGGATGGTCTCAAAATACCTCCAAAAGGTTCCACGTCTAATTTCAAGTCAAACCGACATCAACTCTCGAAAGGTGAAATCAAGCCTCCTGGCGGCAAGAACCCCCGATGCCACCACTCATCAAACAGAACACATGAGTAGCTTCTACATGCTTCCAAAAGGCTGCACTTCAAATTTCAGGTCATTCCGACAACGTTTGACCCGGTTTTGACGCTCCGAAGCAAAATCAAGCCTACCGGCGGCGAAGCTCCCCGAGACCATGGCATCCAAATCGGAGCTAATGGATCGTCTCAAAATGACTCCAATAGGCTCCCTGCCAAATTTCAGGTCAATCGGACATCGGATGACCGTACATCAAAGCTCGACATCTTCTGCATGATGAAATCAAGTCAAGCATCGACGGGACCCCAAACGGCTTCAAAACTCAAATAAAAGCCCATGGTTGGTCCTATCTAATGCTCAAGAAGCTTCACCTCAAATTTCAGGTCATTCCGACATCGTTTGACCTAGTTTCAACTCTTGGCGGAAAATCAGCTACAGAGTCTTCGGCTTGTCCAAAAATAGGAAACTCTGTGCTCTGATTTGCATGACTTCTCAATGGGTTTTCTTCAGTGGAATCAAGCCAATAAATGAAGAGAAAATTCAAAGAAAAATACAGGAGAAAACAGAAGCAAAAAAGACCGAGAAACGGCCAAGAAATGGCGACCGGACGGTGACCGAAAAATGGGCAAAAACGCCTTGGTCGCCGGCGACCTTGGCCCATGGTCGCCGGTGACCATGGCCCAGGGTCGCCAACCCCATGGTCTCCGGCGACCATGGGTGCATGGTCGCCGGCTACCATAGGGATCCGGGTCGCCGGATTTTCCCCGGAAACCCACTTTTTCTGGTCCATCTCGCGTTTCGCGACGTTTGGCCCCTGTGATTTTCTCAAATTCTAATTTTTGGAGCACGATATCCGTCGATCTTCATCAACATCATGGATCCGACGTCGAAATCATTCGATCATCATTGGACACTCCAAAACCACCAACTGACTGACCAAGAAAGTACACTTTCTGCCCGACCGATCGAGAAATCGACTGGACAGATGTTGCCGGCCCATTGGTGTCAACCAATGTCTGAATTTGCATCGTCATCCGACATCAAACAACGTGCGGATCCAGCGATGATCATCGCAAGAAGAATTTCAAAAGATGTGGCGCGGCCCGCGACTCTTCAAGCAACTTGGCGACCAATTAATGCTGTTAATTGACCCGTTTATTACAACTTATTAGGGTCATTAACTCATTATTTTGAACGGCCCAATCAGAAGCAAACAAATGGGAGTTAGAAGTCCAATTAATCATGTAACTCCTATCATTATGGAGATTAATCATGGTAATTAACCATGAAACTCCCATCATCATGGAGATTAAATGCCCATTATTCTCCATTGGCCAATCAAAATCTAAGAAAAAGGAGTTACAAAATTCTGAGATTAAATCTTATAACTCCTCCCATCATGGAGCATTAATATCATGAATGCCCATAAAACCCTCCTAATGGCCACCAAAAGCCTATAAATAGGCGGTCATTCCAAAGGGAAAGGGTCCAGAAAAATTGTCAGAAGTGATCCTGAAAAATCGCTTGAAAATTGTCCTGAAGAATTCTCTGTAAAAAGAAACTCTCCTGCCTTGAAGAAACCCTGCTGCAAGAACTACAAGGTGATCGAAAGTCCCTTGGGGGGCCACCCCCCCCCCCCAAGGTTTCTCTTCTTCTATCCAACATGGCCTAGATGCGGCTTTTCAGCCCGTCTACCCTTTTTTTATTGGATATAGGACCTTCCCTTGGTCTTTGTCCTCTAAAAATCTGGGGTCCAAGCCAAGCCAAGTGAACTAAAGCATCAAGTGTTCTCATCTGAAGGACGATGGCGGAGTCCATACATGACTCGTGACCGTCGATCTGAACGAGTCCCCACAATCGCTTGAGAAGTCAGATCCCTCTTTCTTCCCTTTCTATTGTATTTTGTATTTTTTAAAGAGACAAAAAAATCACAATTCTTGTCTTTCACTATTGATAAGATTTGTAAATCGCCTTTCACGGCAAAATCGCCTTCTACGACACAAAACTGTCTTTCACGACAAACAAAAAAAAATTGCCTTTCACGGCATTCTAAGTCTGTCTCTTTCTTTAAAATATATGTGCAATGGAAAGTTAGAAAAAAAGTTTGATTTCCTTTCTACTTGTGAAGGTGAATCTCTGGATCACCATTTCAAATTCCAAGTAGAATAGAAAATCCAGCATACCCGTACAAAAAAATGGTGATGCTTGCTCTTTTTTTCTCTTCGCCCCGCCGCACCCCGGCGGACCCGGGACGGAGGAAGGCAAGAAAGAAAAAGACGGGTCCATCATAAATGCCCCAAGCGGCAATGATAATGAAAATGCAGACTCAAAAGAGGCTTTCAAGTATGACTTGATCGAGCACTTCAAACACATACTTGCACGACTGCACATCCTAAACTTATTACGAATGTCACCACAAACTCGTGATAGTCTCATTTCATAACTGCAAAGGCTGAATGTGGATGTCGACAAACATGCCCCACAAGTACTACAAATTGAAATGGACAATAGGGTCAAAAAGTCAAAAACCTCCTCAAAGGGAGAAAAGAAAGAAGCCGGAGGACCTTGCACTGAATGCCTCTTGGTCCAAGAAGCCGCAAATGCTACCATTGCCTTTAATAAGGAAAACCTCCTGCTAGGCGAGACGAAGCACAAGCGACCCTTGTACTTCACAGGGTACATCAAAGAGATGACGATACACAGAGTCCAAATCGACCCGGGGTCTGCACTCAACCTCATCTCTACTACGGCACTCGAAGAGCTGGGTATCCCACATAGCAAACTGAGCCACACATCTGTGTCCATCTTTGGATACGATGGGAGTGCTCAAAGGCCCATTGGCAAAATCAGGTTCAGGTTGCAAATCGACGATCTTATCTCTAAGGTCACCGTGTATGCAATAAAAACCCCTTCATGCTACAATATCCTTCTCGGACGCCCTTGGATACACGGGAACGGTGTCGTCCCTTCAACTCTACATCAGTGCATCAAGTTTGTTGGTGACGACGGCTTGATACATTGAGTGTTTGCAAACAAAAAGCCTTTCAAAGGCAAATAAGTCCATTTTGCAGACTCTTAGATGTACAAGGATGAAAAAGAAGAAAAGGAGGAGAAAATAGCATCCTTAGCTAGCAATCTCCAAAAAGATAAAGGCAAGGCTCCTCAGCAATCAACAGAAGAAAACAAACCTTCCGGCAAACCCAAAGAGAGCAATCCGTCTCCCTTCGTTGTCTCCTTCAAATCTTCCAAACCTTTGGTAATCACTAACAAAGCAAAGAAGATAAAGCAAAAGACTAGGGGCAAGTTCGTTATTTCCTTCGTGTCTATCATACAAGACACGGATTCGGATTCAGAGACAGAACACGATGTATCGTCAAGCCAAGCTGATACTCAGCAAGTTCGGCCTGCTCTCACTTCATTGGAGACACCTGCTGACGTAGAAGTTCCCGCATCTACTACCTTCATCGTTCTGGCAACAACGGCAGAAGAGAAACCAATCTTGCTTGAACGTTTCCAAAATGAAGGTATGCCTCAACTATCCTTGTATAGTCCAATGGCACAAGCTATCATGAAGAAAATGGGCTATAACGCTCAAAATCCAATTGGATTGCGAGGTGGCCGTTGTATTCTCACGCCATTGGAACCCACCCTGACCAAAAGTCAGCTGGAAGATTGGAAACTCCACCGTCGCATAGACAAGTCTTCATACGGATTGGGGTATGATCCTGACACTCCGATGTGACAGTTGACACAAAGGCTGCAAAGTCGTTTTGCCGACCAGACCTCAACATCTCGTGTCGATGAAGACATCGATATCGCTAGATATCTCTTTGAAGAGTTACCCGACAAGGACCCGGGAAGCTCATCAAATTGGTATGATTTCTCTGATCATGAAGAGGAATTGTCCGATGACACAGACGCACGGTTCTCCGATTCAGAAGAGCCACCATCTCCAAAAGAAGTGCCTTACTTCGACCCAGTTTCAGCAGGTGATTGGGATCATCTCATAGCAAGTCTTGAGAAGGGTACCGATCAAGAAGATTTATTGACAGAAGCGGAGCCATGGTCTGAAAATGCCTTTGGAAATCCAAAAGGCCTTGTTGAGTTGGAAGCCTCTTAAAATATTGTGGAGGAATCACCTTTAAACCTTCCAACAGAAGACTTTGTTCAAAAGATAGACTTGGAAACACCTGATAACCCACGTCCTGTATTCATAAGTAAGAATATAAAGGATGATGAGTTACCCGAGTATGTCTCTTTTCTTCATGAGTTTGTTGATTGTTTTGCATGGTCTTACATTGAAATTCCTGGCTTAGATCCCAAAATAGCAGTTCACAAACTCAACTTGCAAGAAAACATCAAGCTTGCCAAATAAGGCCAAAGAAGATTCCGTCCCGATGTGATGGACAAAATTGAACAAGAAGTTTAGAAACTCAAAAACGTTGGCTTCATCTGCGAGGAACAGCATCCCGAATGGTTGGCCAATATCGTCCCCGTGACAAAGAAAAATGGGCAAATCAGAGTCTGTATTAACTATAGAGACCTGAATAATGCTTGCCCCAAAGATGAATTCCCGCTCCCCATACTGGAGGTAATGATTGACAACACCTGCGGGTTTGAGCGAATGACTATCATGAATGACTTCTCTGGCTACAACTAGATAAAGATGCATCCCAAAGATGAAAGACATACATCCTTTCGGACCCCATTTGACGTGTATTGCTACACTATCATGCCATTTGGTCTGAAAAATGCCGGTGTAACATATCAGAAGGCTATGATGAAGATATTTTAAGATATACAACATAAGACGGTCGAATGTTATGTTGATGACCTTGCCATTAAAAGCAAAAGAAAAGAAGACCATCTCAAAGATCTTCGAGAAGTCTTCCTCCGGCTTCGCAAACACAAACTGCGAATGAATCCCCTCAAATGCTTCTTCGGTGTCTCATCGGGTAAGTTCCTCGGATTCATAGTTCGAAAAGCTGGAATAGAACATGACCACATCAAAGTCAAGGCAATTCTAGAAATGCCATCTCCAAGAACCCTCAGAGAACTGAAAGGGCTTCAAGGGAGGTTGGCATACATCCGACAGTTCATTTCCAACCTATCAGGGAAGTATCGTCCATTTTCTCACCTAATGAAGAAAGGTATAGACTTTATTTGGGATGCTGAATGTGAAGCTACATTCCAAGACATCAAGTCATACTTGACCAAACCTCCGATGTTGGCTGCTCCCACAACCGGAAAACCATTCAACTTGAACACAAGAGCTCTCGACTATTATATGGGCGCTTTACTTGCACAAGAAAATGATGACGGAAAAGAAGCTGCTCTATACTACCTCAGTCGCATGTTGGTAGGTGCAGAGCATCGCTATTCTCCAGTCGAAAAAGAATGCCTGGCAGTGATGTTCGCGGTACAAAAGCTGCGTCACTATTTGTTGTCAAACACAGTATACCTGCTATCGAGGATCAATCTCCTAAAGGTCCTTGTCACAAAAGCAGGTTCTCTCAATACTTGGCTGGCAAAATGGTCCATCCTTCTGTCACAATTTAATATTGGGTATGTACCACAGAAAGCAATCAAAGGCCAAGCTCTGGCAGACTTTCTTGCAGAGCATCCACTGCCTAAGGATTCTCTGGTCAGGGATGATCTCCCAGACGAACCTGCCTATAGCGTGGAGACTTCCTCACCAAATGCCTCCTGGAACATGTACTTCGATGGTGCAACCAAGACAAATGAAAAAGGAAAGCCGATATCGGGAATTGGCATTCTCTTTGTTAGCCCCGACAAATACATGATTCCACAAGCATTTTCGCTACTGGAACCATGTTCAAACAATGCAGCTGAGTACCAAGCTCTGATCATAGGATTGGAACTCGCCCCCGAATCCGGCATTACCATGCTGGAAGCATTTGGGGACTCCCAACTGATCGTCAACCAGATGAATCAGAAATATGAAATCAGGAAGCCTGATCTATTGCCTTACTACAACAAGGCACAATCGCTCCATCAAAAGTCTGACATCTATCACATCACCCACATCCGCAGAGGTGAAAACATCCGTGCAAATGCCCTGGCTGGACTTGCTGCATCTATGGCAATCCAAGAAAGGGAAAACATGCAAATTACAGTGTGTCAAAGAAGGATTCTCCCTCCTCTCAACACACACCAAGCAGTTGGTGAATGCCACGAGTGGTCAGAAGTCGGATTTCCATCCTTAAACCTCCGATTGGCGACTAGAGGGATTCGTTCATTGATATATTATGTTCGGGATCCTACCTGAAGATCCAAAAGAGTGGGTAAGTATCCAAAGATGAGCCCTAAACTTTCATTTGGATATTCCCTCCAAAATGCTTTACAGGAAATCCTTAAATGGAATACTTCTACGCTGCTTGTCACAACAAGAGGCGGAAGAAACTCTAAAAGAAGTTCATGCTGGTCTTTATGGAGCCCATCAGGCTGGTCCTAAGCTCTACGATCAGATAAAAAGGTTGGGTTACTATAGGCCTACCATGGTGGCTGACGCAATGCAATTTGGTAAACATTACCAACGATGCCAAATTCATGGAGATTATGTACACATGCCTCCAGAATGGCTACATCCTACAGCGATCTCATGGCCCTTTGAAGCCTGGGGTATGGACATCATAGGTCCTATCTCTCCCCCGTCAAGCAAAGGTTATCGCTTCATCTTCTCCGCTACGGATTATTTCTCCAAGTGGTCAGAAGCATTTGCGTTCAGTGAAATGAAGACCTCGTCAGTCCTTCAATTCTTACGAACCAACATCATTTGTCGCTTCGGCATACCTAAAAGATTCGTCCATGATAACGGACCACAATTCCGGGATCAAAGATTCTACAGGTTCTGCGACAAATACAAAATCCAAAGTTGTCCTTCGACTCCGTATAACCCGGCAGCGAATGGACTATCTGAAGCCTTCAACAAGACACTCTGCAAAATCCTCAAGAAAATGGTCTCTAGTCACAAAAGAGAGTGGAGCAACAAACTGCCTGAAGCTTAATGGGCCTACCGAACTATTGTTCGAGGACCAACCCATAGCACACCATTCTCCTTGGTCTATGGATGTGAAGCAGTTGTTCCTCTAGAGGTACAAATTCCTTCTTTAAGGGTATCTCTACAAAATGAAATGACGCAAGAAAGCAATGTCAAATTGAGACTCCAAGAACTGGATAATCTCGATGAAAAACGCCTCGAAGCTCTACAAAGCGTTGTGCTTTACCAAGCACGCATGGCAGGATCTTTTGACAAGAAGGTCAGGCAACGCGCCCACAAAAAGGGTGACTTGGTTCTTGCGGTGAAAAGGCCAATGGTGTTTGCCCACAAATCCAAAGGCAAATTCAAACCAAAATGGGAGGGACCCTTCATCATCGACAAAGTCTTCTCCAATGGTGCATAGGCTCTTCTAAACATGGAGGGTGGCAGATGTATGCTGCCCATCAATGGCAAGTTCTTGAAGCGGTACTACCCTTGAAGACTTCTTACATCGGGTCAGAGCGATGCCTGCATGGCCAAAACCAATTCCTAGGTACTTGCTCGTCAAACCCACCCCTTTTAGAGTTTTCATCCTTATGTTGAAACTTCTTAAAAAAACCCAAAACAATGTTTACTTTCAATGTTTCATTGTTAAAAAAAAAAACAAAAAAAACAAAAACAAAAACAAAATCAAACCCAAAATCCAACTTTAGGAGCCTCTTCCCTAACTTGACCAAAACTTTCGATCCTTGGGCCCAAAATTCATGGTTTCAAACAAAAATCAGGACTTAGGTATTTCCACCCTAGTCCACCCCGACTTTTACCACCAAAAATGGTTTTGAGTCAAAATTTATGACCCTCGTGTCTTTAGACAAAAAAAAAAAAAATTGGTTTTTCAAAAAACCGTGGGGAAGCGACGTTTAGTCGATACTCACACAAAACCCAAAAATCGGAAGGATGCGAACCCCATTCGATACTTCCAAAACCTCAAATCGCAAGGAAGTGGCACCTCGTCAATACTTGCAAGATTTCAAAAATCGTGGAGACACAACGTTCCAGTTGATATCCACAACCCAAATTTCAAAACAAAAACAAAGGTTCGAAAAAACCTCAAATTTCAAAAATCATAGGGAGGCGACATTCCATTGATACCCACAAAACAAAAGTTTTTAGAAAAAAGCAAGGAAGCGACATTCAGTCGATACTTGCACCCAAATCCGCGAGGAAGCGGCATTCCATCGATACTCGCAACCGAATGAGCAAGGAAGCGACATTCCATCGATACTTGCAATACCATTCAGCAAGGAGGCGACTCTTAGTCGATACTTGCATTTTTGAAAACCAAAAACTTGGCTTTCACGCCAAAACCCGACTTTCATGCCAAAAACCTAGCTTTCACTTCAAAACCTGGCTTTCATGCCAAAAACCTGGCTTTCATGCTAAAAATAAAAAATCTGGCTTCCATGCCAACAAAACAAAACTTGGTTTTAAAAAACCTCGGCTTCTATGCCACGAAATCTGGCTTTCACGCCAAACAAAAAAAAAAACCGGCTTCCATGCCACAAACAAAATTTTGGCTCTCATGCCACAAAACCAAAACTTGGCTTTCATACCACAAAAATCGGCTCTCATGCCAAAAACCGGCTTCCATGCCACAATCAAAATCCGGCTTTCACGCCATCCAAAATTCGGCTTTCAAGCCATAAAAAAACCAGCCTTTTTGCCACAAAATCTGGCTTTCACGCCCAAAACAAACTTTTGACAAAAGATTTTCACAAAATGACAACCTTTTGATCAAATTCTCAAACAAACATTCCCATCCAACTTTTGACTTACTTTCATAAAAAAAAAGAATTTAAGTGAAACGAGGGAATACAAAAAAAAGGGTGCCAAAAATGTTTATACATGGAGGTACCAAAAGAAAATAAGAAAAAGTTTGTTACAAATCAGGAGGCTAGTCCGACATGGTCTTCAGCCAAAGACTTAACTCCTCAAGCAAACTCTTCGCCTTAGCCTCCAAAGCTTCCAGGCCGCGTTTCTTCAGAATCTTCCCATAAAATTCGGTAGGCCGTCGCAATCCATCTTCAGCATGAGGAAGCTCTTCGCAGAGAATTTGCCATTGTTCATACTCCTGAGTCTTCCTCCGGAGATTGCTTTCGACCTCCTTAACCTGGCGAATGAGAATCCACTCTCTATTGCGAGCTTTCAAAGTAGCAGCCCACTTGGCAGCGGCCTGCTCTTCCAATAGCTCAAGGCGCTGTCTGGCTTCAGTGACCTCCCTATCAAGATGGTGATGGTCCTGTGTCAGCTCAATAATAGCCAACTCGGTGAAGTTCCACTCCCGAACGAGCTGCTTCCGAGTCCGCGAGATCTCATTCAGTTCAGATTTGACCTCACTGGAAGGCTTCAAAAACATCTCGTTGAAGAAGTCATCATTTGGAAAGCTCATGGTCTCGTTCCACTTGTTGTCTAGAGTGATGACTTCATCAACAAAAGCCTTGACATCTGTACTGTCTAGACCGACTTCTTCGCTATCGGCAAGAATGTCCTGCACATGCTTAACCATGCCGAAACCAGCCTCCAAATGGCCAGAAGAAAGAGTCTCGACACATGAGCTCAAGACTCTCTTCAACACCTTCCTCGTAAACTGATGGGATGGTTCAGATGAAGACTCGCCATGCTCCGTTGGTCGACTACCCATGTCAGGCACCGTTGGAAGAGTAATCAAGAATCTCTTTCCAACCGAAGCCGTTGAAGAAGGAATATCAGCATGCGGACTCACCTCTACCTCATCAAAACTGGTGGAAGAAGACCGTACTCCTGGATCAACCGTGGGCACGCCCTGCTCTGACTCTGAAAAGGATAAAGGAACTTCTCCTGTCGCCTCACAACCTACCAATGAAAAATGAAAAAGGTATGAATATGATCTTGTCAAAAATCAATACCAAGACTATTACTATATACCTTCTTCGACGACCGGTGGAATGCTTTCTGCCTCCATGAACTCATCGAAAGCATCGTCAAAAGTTGCGTCCATGGATGGTTTGAAGTCGTCTGAATCCTCCGGCAAGTCAGCTGGCAAAAAAATATATGTTAGCAAGTGGCGGTAAAGAAAAACAAAGAAAAAAAAAAGAAGAAAAGAAGTCATACCAGGAGGAGATTCTGGATCTACTTCAGAATCCCTGGGCTCTTCCTTAGATGCAGCAATCGGATCCGTCACCGCCTCATGGGCCAGAACCCCAGGCATCATCAAATCATCATCTTCTGGCAAAAGAAAGAAAAGTAGTAGATCAAAAACAAAAGTCTCATAAAAAAAAGAAGCGGAAAAGGAGAGAAGAAGGGTCATACCATCACTACCGATCTTTCTCCCCGGCTGCTTTTCTTTGGAGGCTCATCATCATCCCCTGATGCCTCCTCAGTGATGGTGGAAGGAATTTCCAGATCAGGAGAGTTTTCGTGCCATCTCTGACTTCGGCGCTGTCCTCTCCTCCTCTTGCTCCTACAGGACGAATTACTGGAAGAACCCGCCCTGCCATCAAAATCTGGCCTCTCGCTAGAGTCCTCACCAGATTGTCTGCACTTGCCGGTAGACTCCATGGAAGCCTTTGCTCGCTCAGCTTGTATCCAAGCAACGACCTCAGCCTCCTCCTCAGCAAGCTATCCCAAGACCTCACCAGGTATCTCTTGTGCAGCTCCCGATCTGATGACGTCCTGTTCCTCGAGAAAACCTGTTATGTGCTTTTCTCCAGAAAGGAAAGCCAGAACTTCTTCTCGGCGAACGCCATCTGACTTCCTAAGACCCTTCCCGGAAGACTGCTTTACATCGAGCTCCTTCTTAGACAGTCCCTGGTACACTGAAAGGCTCTCCATGAACCATTTCGTGAAGCCAACAGTCTGGAAAGTGGGCAACTCAGGATAAGGAATCATGGCGGTAGTGTCTTCCACACTATAAAACGCCCATGCATTCTTCCCGTCCTGCAGACCTCCAAAACGCTTCACCTTGCTCGAAGGCGCTCCAACAATGCCTTGGGAGAAGCCAAACTACATGGAAAAATGCGAGGGAACATACGGCTGGATGGCGACGAAAAGATGTCTACAGTACACCATCGTGCCGACACGTATGTTAAAAAGCCAACTCCTCTCCGAATTTGTCAAAGAATAGTGTCTCCCCGACCCTGCCCTGGTGGAATCTCGGGAGACACCAAAATCAAAAGCCTTCTTCTGCAAGCCCGGAGAAAGCTTCACTAAAGACTGCCCCATCTCGACGTTCCAGAATCGTCGGATCCTCAAACGGGCAGATAAAAGAGATTAAAAAACAGGCTTCCCTCTAGCTAACCGAACCATAAACGGGTCATCGTCCTGTGCAGTACCCAATCGGTGGAAACTGGGACAGTGGTATACATACCACGAATAGAAAATGTGGGCTGAAAATACCCTATTCATGGGAAGCCCAAGCCGAACTAGGAAAGCAGTAGCTTGCAGTTCGGTGCACAAATAGGAGTAAAGAGCAGGCACCAAAGCAAGCCGCTCTCCAAATGCCATCTGACAAGCCGGAAAAATGCAATGCAGCCTGATGTGCGTTCCATCTCCTCCAGCAAAAACAGCCTCACCCAGCCAATAAGTGAGGTAGACAGCGATATCTCTCCGCAGCGCAATGTCAGAATGAATGGCGTCTGTGCTTGCGAAGAATTCCTTCAAATTTTCTCACTTGGCGGAGATCTTCTTCGAATTCGAGTTCTTAGCCCTAGCTTCTTGGGTCGTACTCTCAGAAGACTCCCCGCTGTCAAAGAAGCTGGAAGACAAAACGCTACCACTCCTTCAATTACTACACCGGACTTTCGAGCCCTCCTTCTCCTTCAAAAAGTCGTAGAAGGCGACAAGCTGAAAGTACAAAAGCCTGAACTCCTCAGACTGCTCCTCAAGGATGCTGTCAATAGGCATAAACTCCTCATAGAGATTGCCAAGGATAGGCAGCCTAGTGATGGCGCTCAGTTCCTTGAAAGAAAAACCAATCTCACCATTCGTGACAACGAAGGTGTTGGTTTGTGGAAAGAATGACTCCAGCATGGCCATGAAGGCCTCATCAGATAAAACCACGGTTTGTCGAAAAGTGCGAACCGCGTCAAAAATCTCGGCCTCCTTCAGAATGGCACCGCCAACCTGCAGGATGTGTTCAGTCCACGACTCCCAGCTCGAGTCAACGCTGAAACGGCCGCGGAGTCAAAAAGGCTTCACCCAATTGCTGCCATCGCCCTTGAAAATACCAAGGCCTACCGATCTCAAATCGACCGAAGGATGGTCTGAACCTTGGTAGCTGTTAGCTGGCATCAAAATGTCCATACGGGTAAGCGACTTATCTGCAAAACCAGAAGGTCCACCAACAAAAACCCCAGTTTTGATCACATTTGTCCTCTTTACCCAGCTTGGAGGATCTTCTCTCTTCGAGCATGTGGAGGAAAGGCTCATGACCGAGATAGTCTGATCGAAGGTCGACCAAGTAGAAACAGTTCTCTTCTCACCATCAACTGTGAAAGAGAACTGAAAACATCTCCTTTGGTATGTTGAATCGTCGGGAACATCATCACCAAAGAAGAAGGTAGGCTTGGGCACAATGCTCTGATCATCTGTGACCCAGGGACGGTTTCTTACCATGATTTTAAATACTCCTCATCCTTGAGGGCAATCAAACGTTGCCTCATCTCATCTCGGTTGAGCGAGTCGCACTCTTCCAAGTTCCTTTCAACATACTGAACCTCCTCCCAGGCCTGCTGTACGGCCACATTAGAGGATCTGGTAGAACAGCGAGGCGCATCAGTAACCCGCTCCTTACCCTTGTTCATTCTGGAGGAACTACCTGCAAAGGATGGAAAAAGAAAAAATCAATCATCAAAATGACAGAATTTTGCTAAAAAAATTCTAGCGAAATTTTGGCATGGTTCCAGGGCAATTCCGAAGAAAAGGAAAACACCCCGAAAGAAATAGGAGCTTGAAGATGGGCTCAATATCGCTACAAGCTCATGATCAATGGAAAATTCTCGAAGAAGGGTTGAACTCAAACATTGTTGCGAGATCAAACCAAATCTTCTCAAATATCCGCAAGACTAGAAAATGGCTCAATATTGCTGCGAGCTCCAGAATCCAAAACTTGCAAAGCTCCTCAGAAAATCCCCGCAAGACCAAGAAAGGGCTCAACATTGCTACGAGCTCCAAATCCTAAGACTTGCGAAATGATTTCCAGGTGTGCACTATCATACTTCCAATTCTATTTTCTAAAAAGAAAAAATGTATAGAAGGAAAGTTGTCATGCATGTACGTCTCGAAATCCGAAAAAAAAAGGAAAGAAGAGAGGAAGAAAGTTTCTTTTTTCAAACAACAAAAAAAAAAAAAAATCACCCACGGGCCACGTGGCCGTACGGTCTTGTTCGTACGGCCACAAAAAAAAAAGAGATAGAAAAAAAAGAAGAAGAAAAAAAAAACACACGGTAAAAAAAAAAAAAAGAGAAACCATGAGAAAAAAAAAGAAGAAAAAAAAACACACGGTAAAAAAAAAAAAAAGAGAAACCGTGAGAGAGAAAAAAAAAGAAAAAAAAAGGAAAAAAAATGTGTGAAAAAGAAAAAGAAAAAGAAAAAGAATGCACGTGAAAAAGAAAAAAAAAAGAGGAGAAAGAAAAAGAAAAGAAAAGAAAAGAAAGAAAACCTTTTTCTATTCCTACATGGGGTTTCTTAAGAAAAAAAAGAAACTTACTTGAAGCCATTGATGGAGAAGAAGAAGAAGGAGAATTCTTGATCTTGGAGCACTCTTGAAGACTTTTGAAAAAGGAAGGCAATAGGAGCAAGAGATCCAACCTCCCCTTGCTTTTATAGAAGTGAGCAAACCAAAAGAGGAAAGGTGGAGAAAAAAAAGGAGGTAAGTGCTACAAATTAGCAAACTTCCTAAAAGAAAAGGATCATGGGGTATTCTTTCCCAAAGAGGAGATCTTTTGAGAAATTCTCTCCAAAAAGAGAGGGATTATGAGAAACTTTCTCCCAAAGAAAGATACTTTGAGAAAGTCTCTCCCAAAATCAAGGAAACTTGAGAGATTCTCTCCAAGTAAGAATATTTTTAGATATTCTCTACCAAAAAGAGATATTTTTAGATATTCTTTAAAAAAATGACACCACATGAGATCTAAGCCATCTTTAAAGCTTAAGGTCCCATGGGCTAGCCCACATGAGCCAGGTTTGACCACCTAGGCACTAAAAGTGGCTTTTAGTCAAAATCCCTCTTAGCAAGAGCATACAAAAATGGTTCCATGCCTCCTTTGAGTTGATTGGACCATACAAAAAAAAAAAAAAAAATCCATGCCTCATGAGTTTCAAAAAAAAAATCAAACCATCCCACCTCATGAACCAAATTAAGCCAAAACCTTGAAATTGACATCCAACAAAAACCCAAACCACTTCAATAGACCCAAAATTGTCCCAAAAGTGACAAAAAACCAAACCATGGTCCCCTAACTCACCACATACAACTTGTTCGATCACAAGGCCAAAACCAAAACCAAAACCCGGTCCCCTAACTTGCCACATACAGCTTGTTAGGTCACAAGACCAAAAGTCAAAATCCAAAATCCGACCCCCTAACCTGCCAAATACAACTTGTTAGGTCACAAGGTAAAAAACCAAAAACCTTCTTGACCACCTGATACGCCACACAAAGCCTTTAGGTTCACAAGGTCAAAAAGAAAAACTCCAAAACCCAAAAACCCAATCCAAATGTCATTTTCAAAATTTTGCATTGAGATGGTACGTGATCTTTCTCATTGCCATAAAATCCCCTTGGAAACTCAAAAGGCCACTCTATCAAGAAAAATGCTTAGAGACTCTTGGTCAAAGTCAGCAGTTTTCCATCAAAATTCTCCTCAAGGCACATCGACTGCAAAAGCTATCCAATTCGTCGCTGTACCTCGAGGGGGCATTTGTTGACACCAAAAATGTCACTTTGCCTCCTCAACATCAAAAGTTACATGGAGCCGCATCCTATTACAAATAGGCAAAGCTGCTTCAAGCATCAGATCTTGTCAAAATCAAACAAAAACTGCAAGATCCTTCAAAATAGCCAAAAAAGACGTACACATGAAGTTTCGGGTCATTTCGACACCATTTGGCCTAACTTCAATCCTCAAATAGCTGAGTGAGAGCTTCCAGCGGCGACAGTGTCAAATACATCAAATCTTCAATCATAGCCTATGGATGCTCTCAAAATACCTCCAAAAGGCTCCACTTCGAATTTAAAGTCAAACCGACACCGTTTGACTCACCATCAACTCTCGAATAGCGAAATCAAGCCTCCCAGAGGCGAGAACCTCCAATGTCGCCACTCATCAAACAAAGCACATGAGTAGCTTCTACATGCTTCCAAATGGCTGCACATCAAATTTCAGGTCATTCCGACAACGTTTGACCCGTCTTTGAGGTTTCGAAGCAAAATCAAGCCTACCGGGACCATGACATCCAAATCGGAGCTAATAGATCGTCTCAAAATGACTCTAATAGGCTCCCTGTCAAATTTCAGGTCAATCGGACATCGGATGACCACACATCAAAGCTCGACATCTTCCGCACGGTGAAATCAAGTCTAGCATTGGCGAGACCCCAAACGGCTTCAAAACTCAAACAAAAGCCCATGGTTGGTCCTATCTAATGCTCAGGAAGCTTCACCTCAAATTTCAGGTTATTCCGACATCGTTTGACCTAGTTTCAGCTCTTGACGGAAAATCGGCTACAAAGTCTTCGGCTTTTCCAAAAAAAGAAAACTTTGTGCTCTGATTTGCATTGTTTCTCGATGGGTTTTCTTTAGTAGAATCAAGCCAATAAATGAGGAGAAAATTCAAAGAAAAATACAGGAGAAAACAGAAGCGAAAAAGCCCGAAAAACAGCGAAGAAATGGCGACAGTAGGTGCATGGTCGCCGGCGACCCTGGAAGTCCGGGTCTCCAGATTTCCACCGAAACATCCGTTTTTCCGATTCTTTTCGCGTTTCGTGATGATTGGCCCCTGTGATTTTCTTAAAATCTTATTTTTGAGGCATGATATCCGTCGATCTTCGTCAACATTACGGATCCGCCATCGAAATCATTTGATCATCATCGGACACTCCGAAACTGCCAACCGGCCAACCAAGAAAGTATACTTTCAGCCCGATCGATCGAGACATCGACTGGACAGATGTTGCCTGCCCATTGGTGTCAACCAATGTTTGAATTTGCATCGTCATCCGACATCAAACAACGTGCGGATCTAGCGATGATCATCGCAAGAAGAATTCCAAAAGACGCGGCGGGGCCCGCGACTCTTCAAGCGACTCAGCGACCAATTAATGCTGTTAATTGACCCGTTTATAACAACTTATTAGGGTCATTAACTCATTCTTTTGGATGGCCCAATCAGAAGCAAGCAAATGGGAGTTACAAGTCCAATTAATCATGGCAATTAACCATGTAACTCCTATCATTATGGAGATTAATCATGGTAATTAATCTTGAAACTCCCATCATCATGGAGATTAAATGTCCATTATTCTCTATTGGCCAATCAGAATCCAAGAAAAAGGAGTTACAAAATTATGAAATTAAATCTTGTAACTCCTCCCATTATGGAGCATTAATCTCATTAATGCGCATAAACCTTCCTAATGGCCACCAAAAGCCTATAAATAGGCGGTCATTCCAAAGGGAAAGGGTCCGAAAAAATTATCTGAAGAGTTCTGAAGAAATTGTCCTAGAAATCTCTGCACAAAAAGAAGCTCTCTTGACCTGAAGAAACTCTGTTGCAAGCACTACAAGGTGATCGAAGTCCCTTGGGGGGGCCATCCCCCCAAGGTTTCCCCTCTTCTTCTATCCAACATGGCCTAGATGCGGCTTTTCAGCCCGTCTACTTGGTTTTTTATTGGATATAGGACCTTCCCTTGGTCTTTGTCCTCTAAAAATCCAAGGTCCAAGTCAAGCCAAGTGAACTAAAGCATCAAGTGTTCCCATCTGAAGGACGACGGCGGAGTCCATACATGATTCGCTACCATTGATCTGAACGAGTCCCCACAACCTCCTGAGAAGTCAGATCCCTCTTTCTTTCTTCTCTATTGTATTTGGTATTTTTTAAAAGAGACAAAAAAACACAATTCTTGTCTTTCACTATTGATAAGATTTGTAAATTG
The DNA here is from genome assembly GCA_029852735.1 of Persea americana. NCBI lineage: Eukaryota > Viridiplantae > Streptophyta > Magnoliopsida > Laurales > Lauraceae > Persea > Persea americana. Next base: position 22,459,800 of record CM056817.1, read on the forward strand.
CCTTCCATGGCAAAATTGCCTCCTATGGCACAAAACTGCCTTTCATGGCAAACTAAACAAAATCGCCTTTCACGGCATTCTAAATCTGTCTCTTTCTTTAAAATATATATGCAATGGAAAGTTAGAAAAAAAGTTTGATTTCCTTTCTACTTGTGAAGGTGAATCTCCGGATCACCATTTCAAATTCCAAGTAGAATAGAAAATTTAGCATAAAGGTGAATCTCCGGATCACCATTTCAAATTCCAAGTAGAATAGAAAATCTGGCATACCCGTACAAAAATGTTGATGCTTGCTCTTTTTTTTCTCTTCGCCCCGCCGCACCCCAGCGGACCCGAGACGGAGGAAGGCAAGAAAGAAAAAGACGGGTCCATCTCCTCCCATTTTGGTTCGAATTTGCCTTTGGATTTGTGGGCAAAAACCATTAGACTTTTTACTGCAAAAACCAAGTCACCCTTTTTGTGGGTGCGTTACCTGACCTTCTTGTCAAAAGATCCTGCCATGCGTGCTTGGTAAAGCTCAACGCTTTATAGAGCTTCGAGCCGTCTTTCATTGAGATTATCCAGTTCTTGGAGTCTCAATTTGACATTTGTTTCTTACGTCATTTCATTTTGTAGAGATACCCTTAAGGAAGGAATTTGTACCTCTAGAGGAACAACTGCTTCACATCCATAGACCAAGGAGAATGGCGTGCTATGTGTTGGTCCTCGAACGGTAGTCCGATAGGCCCATTAAGCTTCAGGGAGTTTGTCGCTCCAGTCTCTTTTGTGACTAGAGACCATTTTCTTGAGAATTTTGTAGAGTGTCTTGTTAAAGGCTTCTGCTAGTCCATTTGTTGCCGGGCTATATGGAGTCGAAGGACAACTTTGGATTTTGTATTTGTCACAGAACCTGTAGAATCTGTGATCCCAGAATTGTGGTCCGTTATCATGGACGAATCATTTACGTATGTCAAAGCAACAAATGATGTTGGTGCGCAAGAATTGAATGACTGATGAGGTCTTCATTTCATTGAACGCAAATGCTTCTGACCACTTAGAGAAATAATCTGTAGCGGCGAAGATGAAGCGATGACCTTTGCTTGATGGGGGAGAGATAGGACCTATGATGTCCATGTTAGTTTTATGGTCTCAGTCCATTAAGATTGATGAAATAAATTGATTAATTTCTTTATTTATCAATATATTCATGCTTTCCTTACATGAGATGAATGGTGTTTTATTACTTGTTTGCACATAACTAATACGAATGACATGATGGTTCATTAGATGAACCGGAGTCCATAAGTATACTAGATGCAATACATGTGTATGGATGAGATCCACATACAGGAGACATGTATAGCAAATCTTATACTTGAATATCTTCACAACCAGTGATGAGACTAGACATCTCATCTGACAAGGTTGCAATACTTTGATTACTATGAGATAGTGTGATTTGTCTCGATCATCAGAATGTAAGATTCTAGTTCATAGTGCCGGTACATTGGATGTATTGAAGGACCATGAGAAGCACCTTATAAACACTGTCTTTACTTTCAGGTCTGCCCTCATAATTCCCTAACAATAGGCTCTCAATCCTGAGACATTAATGAACTCAAGTTTCTATCTATTCATTTGCTTTGAGTCACCAATGAGTGAGGCCAATTCTAGGTCAACACCTCGGTGATTTGGGTACACGGTAGTAGAGCTGTGGGAAGATTCGATGGTCAAGATGGAATCTATCTTTAATATCCCCTTGTGCCAATTAATGGATTTATCATTGGTAAGTGCGCACCCATTCCAAATAAGAGTTAATTGGATCGGTACCAAATGATCATTATAATTGGGGCACAAGGATAATAAGATATGGATATAAGATTGGAAGACAGGTCCAATTGATCCATGGATATTGATGGAGGGGCCTACTTGTGGACATAGGGAAGTTTAGGGTCTTCATGTAATTTATTCTTAAGACTGGAGTTCAATTGCATTTATTTAGTGGAGTTATTTGCAATTAACTGTGGGCCCGGATTGCACATGAGATGTGAGGTCGCGGTGTCCCAGTTGGAGCCAGTTCCCACACTAGCCCAAGATTGGATCATTACTAATTCTAATAATAGTGGTAATAGTAGGAATAGAGAATTGCTAATTATTATGGAAGTGATACTTCTAATAATAAACAAAGAGGAGGATGCTTAAGCTATAAATATGAGAGGAGGGAGGCTTGGACGTCCCATGCACTATTCCACATTGGAATTCACGCCCAACCTTCTCCATTGTGCAAGAGTTGCACATCTCTCTCTCCTTCCCTCTTCTACTTTCTCTTCTAGTTTCCCTTTGAGGTTCTAGTTAGTCTTTCTCTTAGAGATCCCACCCATCTTCTTGAGAAAAGAGAATCTGATACAGGTCATAGCGTGGAAGACGATTGGGTCTTGGAGATTCCTATTTGAAATGTGAAAGAGTTTCATCATTAAAGAAAAGAACAACTCCTCCATTAGAGCACAACCGAGCTCTAAAGGTATAATTTACTTCCTCGTATATTGTGGATTTTGTGGTTGCATGTTTGCTGCTATTTCTATCTTCTAGATAGGATTTTCTATAGTACTTGATCATGACAAAGAGGACATGGATCCTGGATTGGGTTTTGTAGCCTCTGGATAGTTGATCCCTGAGTCAAGTGGGTCAAAAGTTTTTGAAACCTATCCTAGAGGCCCACCTATTTCCAACAGTCCATATCCCAGGCTTCGAACGGCCATGAGATTGCTGTAGGATGTAGCCATTCTGGAGGCATGTGTACATAATCTCTATGAATTTGGCATTGTTGGCAACATTTAGCAAATTGCATTGAGTCAGCTACCATAGTAGGCCAATAGTAACCCAACCTTCTTATCTGATCGTAGAGCTTACGACCAGCCTGATGGGCTCCACAAAGACCAGCATGAACTTCTTTTAGATTTTCTTCCACCTCTTGTTATGACAAGCAGCGTAGAAGTACTCCGTTGAAGGATTTTTTGTAAAGCATTTTGGAGGGAATATCCAAATGAAAGTTTGGGGCTCATCATTGGATACTTATCCGCTCTTTTGGATCTTCAGGTGGGATTCCGAACATAATATAATCGATGAACGGATCCCTCCAGTCGCCGATCGGAGGTTTAAGGATGGAAATCCGACTTCCGACCACTCGCTGGCATTTAGCAACTGCTTGGTGCGTGTTGAGAGGGGGGAGGATCCTTCTTTGACACACTGTAATTTTCATGTTTTCCCCTTCTTCGATTGCCATGGATGCAGCAAGTCTAGCCAGGGCATTTGCACGAATGTTTTCACCTCTGCGGATGTGGGTGATGTGACAGATGTCAGACCTTTGACGAAGTGATTACGCCATGTTGTAATAAGGCAACCGATCAAGCTTCCTGATTTCATATTTCTGATTCATCTGATTGACGATCAGTTAAGAATCCCCAAATGCTTCCATCATGGTGATGCCGGATTCGAGGGCAAGTTCCAATCCTATGATCTGAGCTTGGTACTCGGCTGCATTGTTTGAACATGGTTCCAGTAGCGAGAATGCGTGTGGAATCATGTGTTTGTTGGGGGCTAACAAAGAGAATGCAATTCCGGATATTGGCTTTCCTTTTTCATTTGTCCTAGTTACACCATTGAAGTACATGTCCCAGGAGGTATTTGATAACGAGGTCTCCACACTGTAGACAGGTTTGTCTAGGAGATCATCCCTGGGCGGAGAATTCTTAGGCAGTGGATGCTCTGCATGAAAGTCAGCTAGAGCTTGGCCCATGATTGCTTTATGTGGTACATACCTAATATCAAATTGTGATAGAAGGATGGACCATTTTGCCAGTCAAGCATTGAGAGAATCTGCTTTTGTGACAAGGACCTTTAAGAGATTGATCCTCGAAATCAGGTATACTGTGTTGGACAGTAGGTAGTGACGTAGCTTTTATACGGCATGTATCACTACCAGGCATTCTTTTTCAACTGGAGAGTAGCGATGCTTGACACCAACCAACATACGGCTGAGGTAGTATACAGTAGCTTCTTTTCCTCCGTCATTTTCTTGTGCAAGTAGAGCTCCCAAAGAGTGGTCGAGGGCTCTTGTGTACAAGATGAAGGGTTTTCCGGTTGTGGGAGCAACTAACACCGGAGGTTTGGTCAGGTATGACTTGATGTCTTGAAATGCAGCTTCACATTCTGCATCCCAGACAAAGTCTACACCTTTCTTCATTAGGCGGGAAAATGGACGGCACTTCCCTGATAGGTTGGAAATGAACCGTCAGATGTACGCCAACCTCCCTTGAAGCCCTTTTAGTTCTCTTAGGGTTCTTGGAGAAGGCATTTCTAGGATAGCCTTGACTTTGGTGGAGTCAAGTTCTATTCCGGCCTTCCGAACTATGAATCCGAGAAACTTACCCGATGAAACACCAAAGAAGCATTTGAGGGGATTCATTCGCAGTTTGTGTTTGCGAAGCCGGAGGAAGACTTCTCGAAGATCTTTGAGATGGTCTTCTTTTCTTCAGCTTTTGACGGCGAGGTCATCAACATAACATTCAACCGTCTTGTGCTGCATATCTTGGAATATCTTTATCATAGCCCTCTGATATGTTACATCGGTATTTTTCAGACCAAATGGCATGACAATGTAGCAATACACACCAAATGAGGTCCGAAATGATGTATGCCTTTCATCTTTGGGATGCATCTTTATCTGGTTGTAGCTAGAGAAGCCATCCATGAAAGTCATTCGCTCAAACCCGCAGGTGTTGTCAATCATTACCTCCGGTATGGGGAGCGGGAATTCATCTTTGGGGCATGCATTATTCAGGTCTCTATAGTCAATACAGGCTCTAATTTGCCCATTTTTCTTTGTCATGGGGACGATGTTGGCCAACCATTCAGGATACTGTTCCTCGCGGATGAAGCCAACGTTTTTGAGTTTCTGAACTTCTTGTTTAATTTTGTCCATCACATCAGGAAGGAATCTTCTTTGGCCTTGTTTGACAGGCTTGATATTTTCTTGCAGGTTGAGTTTGTGGACTGCTATTTTGGGGTCTAAGCCAGGCATTTCAACATAAGACCATGCAAAACAATCAACGAACTTATGAAGAAAAGAGACATACTCAGGTAACTCATCATCCTTTATATTCTTACTTATGAATACAGGACGTGGGTTATCAGGTGTTCCCAAGTCTATCTTTTGAATAGAATCTTCTGTTGGAAGGTTTGAAGGTGGTTCCTCTGCAATATTTTCGGAGGCTTCCAACTCAACAAGACCTTCTAGATTTCAAAGAGCATTTTCAGACCATGGCTCCGCTTCTGTCCGTAAATCTTCTTGATCGATACTCTTCTCATGACTTGCCATGAGATGATCCTAATCACCTGCTGAAACTGGGTCAAAGTAAGGCACTTCTTTTGGAGACGATGGCTCTTCTGAATCAGAGAACCGTGAGTCTGTGTCATCGGACAATTCCTCTTCATCATCGAGAAATCGTACCAATTTGATGAGTTTCTTGGATCTTTGTCGGGTAACTCTTCAAATAGATATCCAGGGAGATCGATGTCTTCATCGACACGAGATGTTGATGTTAGTTTTATGGTCTCAATCCATTAAGATTGATGTAATAAATTGATTAATTTCTTTATTTATCAATATATTCATGCTTTCCTTTCATGAGATGAATGGTGTTTATTACTTAAATGCACATAACCAATACAAATGACATGATGGTTCATGAGATGAACTAGAGTCCATAAGTATACTAGATGCAATACATGTGTATGGATGAGATCCACATGCGGGAGACATGTATAGCAAATCTTATATTTGAATATCTTCACAACCAGTGATGAGACTGGACATCTCATCTGACAAGGTTGCAGTACTTTGATTACTATGAGATAGTGTGATTTGTCTCGATCATCAGAATGTAAGATTCTGGATCATAGTGCTAGTACATTGGATGTATTGAAGGACCATGAGAAGCACCTCAAGAACATTGTATTTACTTTAAGGTCTGCTCTCATAATTCCCTAGCAAGGCTCTTAACCCTGAGACATTTGTGAACTCAAGTTTCTATCTATTCATTTACTTTGAGTCACCAATGAGTGAAGCCAACTGTAGGTCAACACCTCGATGTCTTGGGTACGTGGTAGTAGGACTGTGGAAACATTTAATGGTCAAGATCGAATCTATCTCTATTATCCCCTTATGCCAATTAATGGATTTATCATTGGTAAGTGTACACCCATCTCAATTAAGAGTTAATTGGATGGTACTAATGATTACTATAATTAATTGGGTCTCAAGGATAATAAGATATGGATCTAAATTGGTGAGATAGTCTGTCCAATTGATCCATGGATAATGATAGAGGGGCCCACTTGTAGTGATAGGGAAGTTTAGGGTCTTCATGTAATTTATTCCTAAGACTGAAGTTCAATTGCATTTATATAGTGGAGTTATTTGCAATTAACTGTGGGCCCGAATTGCACATGAGATGTGGGGTCGTGGTGTCCCAGTTGGAGCCAGCTTTCTATGGAATCCCTAGTGGTCCCCACTCTAGCCCAAGATTGGATCTTTACTAATTCTATTTGAACTCAAAAGGGAAAGCTACTATTTCTATTTGAAGTGAGACTTCTAATAGTGGTAATAGTGGAGTGAAGGTCTACTAATTAATCTAGAAGTTGGACTTCTAATTATTAAGAAAGAGAGGAGTTGCAAGACTATAAATAAGGGGACAAGGGAGGCCTTGGATGTCCTTGCTTGGTCTATCAAGAGGAGTTCACGCCCATCAACCCTGAAGTGCAAGAGTTGCATTCTTCTCCTTCCCATCTCTCTCTTCTAGCTCCCTTCTAGTTTCCTTGGAGATTCTAGATAGCCTTTCTCTTGGAGATTCCACCATCTCTCTTGTGGAAAGAGATCTAAAGCGGGTCATAGTATGGAAGACGATTGGGCATTGGAGATTCTGATCTTAGAAGAGCTCTTCATCAAAGAGTTGAATCAAGTTCTCCATTAGAGTACAACCAAGCTCCATAGGTATTTTCTACTCCTTGTATGTTGTGGAATTTCGTGGTTGCATGTTTAGTGCTGTTTCTATCCTTTTGATAGGTTTGTTTTCTGATCATGATGGCTGAGTTTGAGGACATGCATCTTGGATTGGGTTTTGATGGCTTTTGGATAGGTGTTCATCACTTCTAGTTGGTGAAAGTTTTTGAAACCTATCCAAGAGGTCCACCCAATTCCAACAGTTGAGGCCTGGTTGGCCAAACGACTTTGCAGCCTTGGTGTCAACAGTCTCATCGGAGTGTCAGGATCATACCCCAACCCGCATGAAGACTTGTCTATACGACGGTGGAGTTTCCAATCTTCCAGCTGATTTTTGGTTAGGGTGGGTTCCAATGGTGTGAGAAAACCACGGCCACCTCCCAAACCAATTGGATTTTGAGCATCATAGCCCATTTTCTTCATGATAGCTTGTGCCATTGGACTATACAAGGATAGTTGAGGCATACTTTCATTTTGGAAAGGTTCAAGCAAGGAGTTTGATGAAGAAGCGTCCGACCTACGGAAGAAGATTGGTTTCTCTTCTGCCGTCGTTGCTGGAACGATGAAGGTAGCAGACGCAGGATCTTCTACGTCAGTAAGAGTCTCCAATGGAGTGAGAGCAAGCCGAACTTGCTGAGCATCAGCTTGGCTTGACGATGTATCATCTTCTGTCTTTGAATCCGAATCCGTGTCTTGTATGATAGACACGAAGGAGAGAACAAACTTGCCCCCAGTCTTTTGCTTTGTCTTCTTTGCTTTGGTAGTGATTACCAAAGGTTTGGAAGATTTAAAGGAGACAACGAAAGGAGACTAATTGCTCTCTTCAAGTTTGCCAGAAGGTTTGTTTTCTTCCGATGATTGCTGAGGAGCCTTGCCTTTATCTTTTTGGAGATTGCCGGCAAAGGATGCTATTTTCTCCTCCTTTTCTTCTTTTTCATCCCTATACATCTGAGAGTTTGCGAAATGAATATCTTTGCCTTTGAAGGGCTTTTTGTCTGCAAACACTCGATGTATCAAGCCGTCGTCGCCAACAAACTTGATGCACTGATGTAGAGTTGAAGGGACGACACCGTTCTCGTGTATCCAAGGGCGTCCGAGAAGGATATTGTAGCATGAAGGGTTTTTATTGCATACACGGTGACCTCAGAGATAACATAACTGATTTGCAACCTGAACCTGATTTTGCCAATGGGCCTTTGAGTACTCCTATCGTATCCAAACATGGACACAGATGTGTAGCTCAGCTTGCTAGGTGGGATACCTAGCTCTTCGAATGCCGTAGTAGAGATGAGGTTAAGTGCAGAACCTGGGTCGATCTGGACTCTGTGTATCGACATCTCTTTTATGTACCCTGTGAAGTACAAGGGTCGGTTGTGCTTTGTCTCATCTAGCAGGAGGTCTTCCTTATTGAAGGCGATGGTAGCACTTGCGGCTTTTTCGACCGAGAGGCATTCAATGCAAGGTCCCTTAGTTTCTTTCTTTTCTCCCTTTGAGAAGGTTTTTTATTTTTTGACCCTATAGTCCATTTCAATTTGTAGGACTTGTGGGGCATGTTTGTCGACATCCACATTCAGTTCTGAAATGAGACTATCACGAGTTTGTGGTAACATTTGTAATAAGTCTAGGATGTGAAGTCGTGCAGGTATGTGTTTGAAGTGCTCGATTAAGTCATACTTAAAAGCCTCCTTTGGGCCTGTATTTTCATTATTGTTGCCGCTTGAGGCATTTACAGCTTGCTTTCCTGAAGGATTTACATAAGAAGAAGAAGAAGGTTGGTTTTAGTTTTTGTGGTAATCCCGGCCAAAGCGGGTACCTTTCCCAACTTCAAAAGCTTCTAGAGGTGGCTGCTCTCTTGGAAGACCCTCTTCGGGCTCAAGGGGCTGATCCTCCTGATTTGCTGAAAACGCTTCTGCAGTAGCATTGCCGTCTTCAGTGATTGCGTTGCATGGAGCATTTTCCGGGAACAAGTCCTGAACAGCTTCCAACAACTTTTTTTCTTTGTCCAGTATTTCATCGGTCCAGACATCTCCTATGAGGTTGGGTATCTGAGATCAATTGACCGGGTTTTCTTTGAAAACTTCATCAGCCAGAGCCTCTTCATGGTGATCAGTTAGAAGAGGCTTAAATTCTGATGTCACAGTTTCAGGAGACGAAGGCTGAGAAGATGCTATCTCAGTGGAAGTCACCCGAGAAGATGTAGCTCCAGAAGATATGCTACCAGATGCATTTTGAAAGTCTGTGGTCTCAGCAGACGAAGCTTTAGAGGCACTATCATCTTGAACTATCACATTGCAGGCAACGTCGATAGAAGATGCCTCCATAATGGACTGTTGGGAATCAGACTCATCCTCCGATATAAGAGGATCATCAACCCATCAATTTTCTTCATTTTCCGGAGTTACAGGAGGAGATGCTTGTAGATTCTCTGGGACTTCTGGTTCTGGATTTTGATGAAGCTAATTGATGCGATCCTGCTCTTGCTCTATGGCGAGACGCTGCAAGATCCTTGCATATTCTTCAAGATCTGGCATAGGAGCTAAGTCTTCTTCTTCATCTGCTCCTTGTGGTTCAACCTGGTTAGGATCCACTAGAGTATTTGTTTGCGCTTGGTCAACAACCCTTTGTTGAATAGCCTCTTGGTCTTCATCATCATCAGACCAGAACCCTTGTGGCTGGAAGGGGTTATACCAGATCACTGGCATAAGGTGAGATTCTAGGATCCATTCTTCATCGGAAAGATATTCTCCTGTTTCAAGGGATTCCACCCATTCATCTGTGTCACTGGACTCGTATCCATTCATGGAGAATCCAACTACCGAGTTGCAAGAGTATGATGCTCCCTGCGTAGTCTCATCACCGAGCTATGGTGGCATGAAATCACCGAGGGTGAATTTTCTTACTACTCTTGAAGTCTTGGGGAGAGACTCCTCTGTTGCCTGTAGTGAAGCGGTAGAGGAGGTTTCTGCCCTTTCAGGGACTTTCTGCTTGGGTTGAGCCTTCTCCTGTTGTTTCAGCTTGCGGAGTTGTCTCTTGGCGTGCCTTCGCTGTTGAGCGGTCGGCATTGTTTTGAGGATCTCCCAGCTTTCATCTTCTAGGAGATCGGGATGCACCCATATGGGTTGTCATCCGGTGTTGGGTAAGGCACTAGCTCTTGGGACATTTGGGTCATTTTTATCACCTTGAAGGAAGTAGTGATATTTTCCTTTGGTGATTTGGATGTTTGTCCATATGACACCATGTTAACGGAGGCAGACCCATAGTTTTTGTCAAAGGTGATGACTCCGTTTTTCCACGTCTCGTTGATCTTCTCTCTCACAACAAAACATTGGTTGAGAGGATGCGAGACCATTTGGTGGTATGGACAATATCGGGGATCATTGGTTTTACCAACATCTCCCGGTCTTTTGGGGTCAGGCAAGGTAAGTTTGCCATTTGCTAAAAGGGCACCAAATATCTCTTCGACATCTTCATCGAATGGGTATTTCTTTTCTACTCGTTCTTTAAATGCATCTGAGAGTTCAGGCCTCTTACCTGCAGTTTTGTTTTCAGCTTTCTTTGGTGGCTGAGGAGCTGACTTGGTTTGCACATTGAGAACCTCCTTTTTCTTTGGCTTGGAGGTCGGAATGGCGGTCAGCTCTTTCTTTGATGACTTCTGATTGTTGAGGTCTTTGATCACCGTTTCAACCTCCATAGACACTTCTAGGAGTTCTCCGAGGTTCTTTGACTTGTTGCCGATGATCATGGAGCGAATCCTTGCTCTCATGTTATTTCGGCAGATGTCGGCCAGCGACGCTTGTGGCAGCACATCTGAGCATTTGTACGCCATTGCTTTCCACTTGTGAATGAAGTCGTATGTTGACTCATTCTCTCCCTGTTTTAGGCTACAGAGCTGAGCCATAGTAACAGGGTGATCCTCACCTTTGAAGTGGGTTAGGAAGCGTGTCTCTAGCATGGTCCAGTTTTGAATGGAATCCTTTGGCAGAGTGGAGTACCAATCAAAGGCCATACCTTTCAGGGTACTTGTAAAGAGACGGATCTTGAGGGCATCTTGATTCGCAATAGCTCCAGTCAGGATCTTGAAGTGGATGACATGCTGTCTAGTTGAACCTTTCCCTATATATGTTTGGAGAAGAGGTTGTTTCAACTTTGGAGGGAATGGAACCGAGTCCATCCATAAGGGATATGGCGGCTTGATTCCATGCTCCTTCAGCGTATCCTCTTCTTTTACTTTGGCGAGGATATTGTCAACGTCCTTTTTAGTAATGGCGCGTGATTCATCTTCTCGACCGTTTGCCTCATCGTGTGGAGGAACTTCATCATTTGGTGGACGTTGGAGAGTGAGAAGGAAGTTTTCCATCAGATTCTCTATTCTCTGCTGTCCTTGCTCTAGCTGCTGAATGCGTAGAGCCATGTCATCATGTGGCGGACTTTGCTCAGAGTTTGTGACCAAGACATTCACTCTTCGTGAGTCGAAAAAGGATATTGTCTTAGTGACTGAGCTGGAGCTCATTCTTCTAGAAGAAGAGCCCGAGGATTGATCACTCCGATGTCCTTGGCTTGAAGGAGTGGGAGAGTCTTCCTGATATCTTTGTGTCCGGGAGACGCTGCGAGTCACCGCCTGTCTGACATGTATTTTCGTTGCTGACGTCTGGCGTCTTTTGGTTTTGCCAACCATGTGGACAGCACGAACTTGGTCGGGTCCTTCTTTTTCGACTCATTTTTGGGAGACTTGAAGCTCAGAATGCTGGGTTCTTTGCTTCTGTAATCTCTTTTGTCATTATGCCGCGTGGCGACGTATACGATGAGCAATTTGAGCTTCAGTTAGCTCAGGTTGTGCTCTGGCAATGAAGAATGTGGTCCCTCGTGCGCAGCAACCGAGCTTGTCTTCCTTGAAGACTGGCATGGACGTGATCTAGATGCGGTCTTTAGCCTGTCGCAGCAAAGCTTTAAATTTTGCAAGCTCGGCCCCCGTTGAGATAAAGGGTCGAGTTGCAGGAGAGCAGGCCCTGGCAGGTTCTTGTCGAGGCCTTATGATGCACGACTTGATTTTGGGCTTGTATGAACAAGCCGGCTCGTGCTGAGTAGTTTTTGTAGTTCGGTGGAGGGTAGGTTTCTCCCCTTTTATGTAAGCGAGAGGATAGAACCGGTTCTCCTTGAGAGGGGTAGGTATGCTGGCTTTGCAGATGTCTGGGACCTTCTTTTCTTTGGTGAAGATCTCGGGGACCAAGTCTTGGGGCAGACTTGGTTTTTCGCAGGTTGAGGGTTTGCGAGATTGCCACGAGCCGTAGGTTTCTTGGTGACTGCATTTGGTGTCGGGGCAGCGACATGTTTAGTGGCAGTCTTCTGCTTCTTAGCAGGCGTCGTCTCTTCTACGGTAGTGGGAATGGTCCCAGTGACCCGAAGATGATAGTCCGGGGAGTGGAGATCGACCTGGTGTTTTGAGAGTTGCTGAGGGAGGTGACGCTTTGGCAGTTGGCAGGGCGCTTGTAAGTGCGCTTGCTTTGCTTCTCTTGAAGCATAAGTTGATGCTTGTTCTCATCGAAAGTGATGGTTAACGAAGTTGCCATTGTTAGTTTTTTGGAAAGCTTCTGAAAGAAGACCACATCCATTAGTAATCACAAGAATATGGTGATCATAAATGGAAAATACTATGGTTTTGTCTTTTCAAATCGCTCAGGGGGCATGGCCCATTATGAGTGTAATGAAGAAGGCAAAAAGCCATACAGGGTACAATTGTTCTGAACGCAAGTATGGTCAGCTCGAAATGAGCGTTCCAGTGATTGCTAGAAGCAATTGTAAACTTTAATTCAAGTTACCGAGAAGCGAAGCTCACTCGAGGTAAAATGATATAAGGTTGGAGATACAAATGTGTCGGTCGCGAACACAGTAGACCCGAAAGGGCGTACTAGCACCGCTAGGCACAAATGTTGCAAATCGCATCCTTGAAAAGGACACGAGATGGGATTTTTTGAAAGGTCAAGATCGGATTCGCAAAAGAGAGCAAATGGTATTCCAATCCGAATATAGGCTCAGCGATTTCCACAAGCGCTAAATCCGGAAAGGAAGGAGCCAGGATTTCTCAAATTTGAATCCAATAATGACGGAAGTTTTTTTTTATTTGAAAAGTCAAGATTCAATTCATAAAAGAGAGCAAATGGTATTCCAATCCGAATACAGGCTCAAACATTTCTGCGAGAACTAAATCCGGAAAGGAAGGAACCAAAATTTTTCAAATATGAACACAATAGTGACGGAAGTTTTTTTTATTTTTATTTTTGAAGATTTTTTTTTAAGAGTGCACATAGGTCTTCCAATTTGGTCTTATGAAACCTTAGTGGATAGATCGGTCCCCAGGTAAGGGTAGGATTACTTAATGAACCCGTTTGAAGGACCCTTGCCTCGAACAATCTAGCCGCCTCGACACTCTGGACAAGGCTTTTCTTAGATTCACTTTCACTACAACAAGGTGCACTTTTAGCGACGTTTTTTAGCGAAGTTTTTAAAAATTCGTCGGTAAAGAGTACTCTTCACCGACGTATATAATTTCGTCTCTAAAAGATTTTTACCGACGTTTTCCCGAAAACGTCACTGAAACACATACTTTGGCCGACATTTTATTCAAAAACGTCGACAAAGATTACTCTTCACCAACGTTTTCTAATTTCGTCGGCAAAAGAAGTACTCTTTACTTTTTTTAAATTAAAAAATAATATATCTTTTACCGACGTTTTAAAAAACGTCGGTGAAAATAACTTTGGCCGACGTTTGCTCAAAACACGTTGGTAAATATTGATTATTACCGACGTTTCGAATTACGTCGGCAAAATGAGAACTTTTTATTTTTTTTTAAATAAAAAAATAACATATCTTTTACTGACGTTTTAGAAAACGTTGGTGAAAACAACTTTGGCCGAAGTTTTCTTGAAAAACGTCAGTAAATATCATCATTCCCGACGTTTTTAATTACGTCAGTAAAAGGAGCCCTTTTTACTTGTTTAAAAAAAATTAATATATCTTTTCCCGATGTTTTTTCAAAAACGTCGGTAAAAATAACTTTTACCGACGTTTCTTGTAAAACGTCAGGAAAACTTTTTTAATTTGTTTTTTACCGACAAAAAAAAAACGTCGGCGAAAGTGTTTTTATTTTTCTTTTTCATTTTACTGACGAAAAAAAAGGTCAAAAAAGTTTTTCTTTTTTTTTATATTTGTTATGTTATCCTCTTCGTACAATGAGATAATCCACATTAGATTACGCACGGAAAATGGCAGTCACCTGTTTCTTCGTTTCCAAATACTTTTTAATGTCGAACCACCCCATCAGATTTGGTAAATCAACGAGTTAGTGGAATTACGAATGAACTGTAACAGAGTGTGGATGAACAATAACAATGACATGAATGTCTAAGGTGCCAGTTTTATGTTTGGAAATCTAATTTTTAGGTCTCATAATTAAGATCCGAACCATTAATCATGTTTAAAAAGTCTAAAGCAGCTATTTAATCAAATATCAACCGCCAATACTTCTTCTAATCTGAGATACTTGTAAAAAATTCCAGAGCATTGAATCCCAATTTCTAGACTCCTATGGACCCCTTTTTCAAAATCCAAATTGTTAAATCTCTTCAAAAGGACTAAAATGTTTATGGGTCCAAATTTTAAAGCATGATTCATCATAGATAATGGAATTCTTTTTTAGCAAGAATAGATTAGCAAGAGAAGCGTCGCTTCAGTCACAGAACCGATAACATTGAGGTCACCATTTTCGCCTACTTTTAATGTCCCATAATCAAGATCTCAACCTGTAATCATGGTTAGAAGTCAAAAATGGATATTAGATCAAATTTGAACCATTGATCCTTCATGGGGCTTTAAGGCTTTAAGATATTTATGAATAAGTTTATATGTTAAAATATGTTAGTTCAGCATGGCTTCTTGGGAAAGGAATGGCATCTCTGATATCATCAAGTCCAGTAGTGAACATAACCATCTATTCAAAGCCAAGAGGGTAACATAAATCATCAAGTTTATGGAATATAAATAGTTGATACTGATATCATCAAGTTTTTTTATTTATTTTAAATTATCGGCAATGTTGTTAAAGCTATGGATATTTCTGGAATGCCATCAACTACATTTCATCAAAAGGCTATAGGCACCTCGGGTCTAATTACATCTTCTAAGACGTGAAGTAACCAAATTGAGTCTGGGACTTCTATCCTTTTTTTATGAGAAATAATGAAATGTACCTGGATCCACAAAAAAGGTGGTAGCAACTTTGCAAGATCCAATTTAATCTTCTGTTGTATTGTAAACATTATCATGTTTCATCACTGTACTGACTGATGGTTGAGCACAAAGGACCATTCCTATTATTATATTACCAACCTTTATATCAGAAGGGTAGGTTACGATTATTAAAAAAAAAAATCCCATCGTAAGAAATAGGTGCATGTCCTTCAACCTCGCCCTACCGACCAAATTAGATTATAGGAATTTTTTTCACAAGACAGAGGGTAAAGGAAAGACACCTCTTGCTATCTGCTAATAGAAGTTTTCATTTGAAGAAATATGGCCTTGTTTGACCTGCTGCACATATCTAACGTCAGGATCATGATTTCGGGTCCCAAAAATTAAAATTAAAAAATTAAAAACCGGACTGTCCAATGAGGACGTCCATATCACTGTAGTGACAAGAATCTATCCGCTTCAGACGAGTTTGTCTGATTGGAATCTGCCACTTTTTTTGTCTTCATGAAACATACATTATGTTAGTGTCACATTCCTATGTGCACTATTTTTGGTTTGTCAATTCCGTGTCATTGTGTCTCGAAGACCTTACATCTCAAAGAGGTTCAAGGATGATCTACTTCAAGGATCTGTTCAAGCTTTTGGAAGACCTGGATGTGTCAAAGAAGACTCCACTTGTGTGCAAATCATCTCAGGTATTTTGGACCCAAAACCATTACCTACCTAGACCCTAGGAACCTTGCTTACCTTAGCCTATATTAAGTGTTTCATTTAATGTTATCTTCATTATGTTCTGTCCAGAAATAAGGGGTTCGGTGATCTTTCAGTCACCTGGCGGCTAGCCTCTTTGCAAAAAGCGGCTAACCGCTAGGTAACCGAAATATCACGGTTACATTTCCAGAATGCTGTTCTCTATCAGAAATGATTCGGCCACCTTGCAGTCTGCATTCGGCTAACCGCAGTATGGACTGGCGGCTAACCGCCAGGTAACCGAAATATCAAGGTTACTTTTCCAGAACGCTGTTCTCTGTCAAAAAGTGATTCGGCCACCTTGGGCTCAGCATTCGACTAACCGCAGTGAGGACTGGCGGCTAACCGCCAGGTAACCGAAGGTCACGGTTACATTTCCAGAATACAAACTTCTCAACTGTTGTGGAAGTTCGGTCACTTCGCGGTTACCTTTCGGCTAACCGCCATATGGGCCGGCGGCTAACCTCCATGTAATAGAAATCCTACAGTTAGCTTTCCAGAACGCTACAGGTGTTTGAGGTACAGATTCGGTCAGCATGCGGTCACCTCACGGCTAGCCGCTATGACTACCGTCGGCTAACCGTGAGCTGGCCGAATTAGAAAAACTAGCCGTTACCTCAGAGAAATTGAAATGAGGCTAGCCGAACTACCAAGAGGCTAGCCGCCAAAACTAGCCGTTGGGAACTTTTCTATATATATCTGGAGCCCGTTTTACACTGCACAGAGTACATTTTTGAAGAGCTTACTTTCATACTTTTTCCCATCTTTCCTAAGCCTTTAAACCATCTTCCAAACACACCATTAACCCAATCTAGAAAATGAATGAGAGATGTTAGTCTCTAGAAAAGTGTGTTTGGAAAAAGGATTCTAGTTTGTTTTCAAATGATATACATTTAGGAAAATCTAGAACCCAACCTCTTGTCCCTTGATTGAGCACAACATTGGAGCATCATCTTCAATATCAAGGAAGCATTGCAAGAGGCATAAAAGCTTGGAGCTACGGTGACAAGCTTCGAAGAGCATCCTTTGGACTTCATCAAAGGGGTAAGTGGCACCCTCCAGATTTTGTCAAAAGAGGCAAGTGTTCTTCTCCCTCACTTCATTAAATTTAGAGCATTGTAAGAGTGGCTTATTTCTATGTGATTTAACCACTATAAAAATTGTAAAGGGGAGTAGAACTGTGTGATCGAACCTCGTGAACAAAATTGATGTAGAATCATTACTTGTGTAGTTTTGATTCATCATAGTGGAACCAAGGGACTGTGTGGACCTTGTGAGTGGATGTAGGACATATGGTCCAAACCACTATAATTCTCTGTGCATTTATTTTTGTTGTTTGTCTATGTGTTTTGATCTAGTTTACATGCCTTCATTACCATTGAACATTGCTAGATAATCACACTTAGTCTACATATCACTTGATCTCTTTTAAATCTTGATTAATAGGTTAAAAATGGTATTAAAAGTTTGATAAACCTATTCACCCCCCCCCCCCCTATAGGTTGAGAACATTGGCCCTAGGTGAAGTTTCAATTGGTATCAGAGCGTTGGTTACTCCTTTAGGCTTTACATCCCGGAGTTGATCTATTCTTTTCTTGTGCCAATGTCTAATCCAGAAGGTAGTGCTGTAAACAGACCACCACTATTTGATGGTACTAACTATGCCTTTTGGAAAGCCCGAATGTCCGTGTTTCTAAAATCTCTTAGTGGAGAAATATGGGATGCTGTTGAGGATGGATGGACTCCTCCTTCCTTCACAGCAGAAGATGGCACTATCAAACCTCTCCCAAAGGACAGATGGACAGCTAATCAAAAAGCTATGAGAGACTATGATGCAAAGGCATTAAATGCCATAACCTGTGCCATGAATGCTGAAGAATACAAAAAGATTATGACATGTAAGACATCTAAGCAAGCTTGGGAGCTTTTGGAAACAAATTATGAAGGAACAACCATTGTTAAAAGAGCCAAACTCCAGATGTTAACTTCTCAATTTGAATCTCTAAGAATGAGAGAAGATGAAATGTTTGATGAGTTTCGAACAAAGCTAATGGTTATCGTCAATGAGATGTGGTCGCTTGGTGAGCAAATCCCTGAAGGCAAAGTTTGTAGCAAAATCCTTAAGTCCCTACCTGATAGATTTCACCCCAAAGTAACTTCTATAGAAGAATACAATGACCCTGAAACTATGAAAGTAGAAGAACTGACGGGTAACATTAGAACCTTTGAGATGAAGATGAACAATGCTTCCAACAAATCCAAAGATAAGAAATCAATAGCCCTAAAGGCCTCTCAACCATCTCCACCTAAAGAAGAATCAGGGAATGAGAATGAAAGTGATGCTGAAGATGTTGCATTGCTTACTAAAAGATTCTTAAGACAATTTAAGAAGAAGACTTCAAAGTTTAATAGAAAAGAGAAAGAGAAACCTTTTGATAAAGGTAGAAACAAAGTCAGCTCCTCCTCCAAGTATCAATCTAGAAATGTGAAATGCTATAACTGTCAAAAGTTTGGACACATATCTACTGAGTGTCCAATGGAAAGGAAAGTGAAGAAAAAGACCCTTGTGGCTACATGGGATGACTCATCTGAAGCCGAAACAGATTCAAATGAATCACACAAAGATGAGACAGAAAATTACACTGTGTTGATGGCCAAAACTGTGTGTGATTCATTACTTGGAACAACGGAAAGTTCTAAAGAAAATGATGTTGAAAGCTTGGAGAGTGAATCTGAATCTGAATACGACAGCTCGGATAATGAAAAAGATGATGAAGACTCACAAGTAACATATGATAGACTCTATGAGGAGAGTTGCAAATTGATTGAAGTCTTGAACAAACAAAAATCCAAAAACAAAATCTTAAAAGACAAAATTGAAACGTTAACTAATGAAAAGAATATCTTAGCAATTGAACTAAATAAAAGTAATTCTAAATTTCATATTGCTAGCGAAAAATTCAACAAGATCAAGAGTTATGAAAAATAAGCTGAAACTCTAAGCAAAATAAACGTACTTTTAAGAGATGAAGTCACTCAACTGAAATGGTTCAAAGAAAAGTATGAGTATTCATTTACCCATGGAGAAGAAAAATTCGAAAGACTTTTTAAAATGGGAAAATATCATAGAGACAAAACTGGATTAGGATACAACAAAATAGACAAACATAATCCTAATGTCTCTACTGTGTTTGTGAAAGGAGAAACTTCCTCTAGTAGTCAAAACATTTCTGAAATTACATGTCATTCATGTGGAAGCAAAGGACATGTCAAGTATGATTGCAAAATTGAACAAATTAAAAGACAGACCGCTAAGACATATGTCAATTCTCAAACAAGAAAAACTGTTCATAACAATACAATCAAATACTCTGTCACTCAACAATTAAATGAGATGATGAAACAAATTGGTCGTCTAAAGTTACAACTCCACAATCACACAAAACTTGTTAAATCAACTAAAATCTACTCTAAGAAACATTTTCATCAACAAAATCATAACAAAGCTAAATCTCAAGGTTTTGGTAAAACCCCAATCACACAAAGATACATTTGGATTCCTAAGAACAAAGGCTTGTTGGTTCACACAGCCTTTAAAGCAGTTGATCATTCCTTGTGGTACCTAGATAGTGGATGTTCTAAACACATGACTGGGGATAGAGCATACCTATCCACAATAATTGAATATGATGGTGGAACTGTCACCTTTGGTGATGGAAATATTGCTAAAGTAGTTGGTAAGGGTACCTTGAATGTTCCCAACATGCCTGTTATTAAAGATGTTTTATATGTTGATGGTTTGAAACATAACTTGCTAAGCATTTCTCAAATATGTGATAAAGATCATGTTGTTAACTTTAGTAGTCTTGGTTGTGAGATCTCCAAAAATGGAAAGATTATTCTAAGAGGCCTTAGAACCAAAGAAAACTGTTATGTTATCGGTAACTCGAAAGAATCATCTAGTTCAGCCTGTTACATTGCTCATCTTGATGAAGCTCAACTATGGCATCAAAGACTTGGTCATGTAAATTTTAGGGACTTGTCCAAACTAGACAAGTATGTAAAGGGTCTTCCTAAAATCAGCAGGAAATAAAAAACAATCTGTGGAGAATGTCAAAAAGGTAAACAAATTAGAAATTCTCACAAAAAATCCACGTCTCTAAAAACCTCTAGACCCTTAGAACTTCTCCATATGGACTTGGTTGGTCCAACTAAGAAAGAAAGCAGGGGTGGCAGAAAATACTTCCTGGTTATTGTAGATGATTACTCTAGATTCACTTGGGTTGCGTTTCTAAGAGAAAAATATGATGCATATGTTGAATTTAAAAAGATTGTAAAAAGAATCCAAGTTGAAAAGGGAAGAGCAATTTCTCGGATAAGAAGTGATCATGGTGGTGAATTTGAAAATATTAAGTTTGAAAATTTTTGTGAGAAATATGGAATTCACCATGAATTTTCTGCCCCTAAAACTCCTCAACAAAATGGTATTGCTGAGAGACAGAATCGTGTCTTACAAGAGATGGCCACCGTTATGCTTCATGGAAAGAATGTTCCTAGAGATCTATGGGCTGAAGCAGTTAGCACAGCGTGTCACATTATAAACAGGGTATACTTGAGAACTGGCTTGGATAAAACTGCTTATGAGTTATGGCATGATAAAAGGCCCAACATTAGCTATTTTAAAATTTTTGGTAGCAAATGCTATATACTTAAGGATAGAGAACACTTGAGCAAATTTGATTCAAAAAGTAATGAAGGCATTTTCATTGACTATTCTATAAACAGTCATGCATATAGAGTGCTGAACAAAAACACTGGAGTCATACAAGAATCTATAAATGTTGTCATTGATGACAAACAAAATGATTTCAGAGTTCAAGAAAACTCTGATTTTGATGAGATAGATGTCCAAACTGAAAAACTAAACAAGGCTCCAATCTCTAGTGATTTGGTGAATGTGAAACATCATCCTATGGACCAAATTCTGGGAGATCCTTTGGCTGGTGTCAAGACTAGAAGACAATTAGAAAATATTGTTAGCTATCTCTACTTTACTTCTACTCTTGAACCTAAAAATGTGGATGAAGCTTTTACTGATGATAACTGGATAAATACAATGCAAGAAGAGCTAAACCAGTTTGCTAGAAGTGAAGTGTGGGATCTAGTGCCTAGGCCAAATGACAAAATGTTGTAGGTACTAAATGGATTTACAAAAATAAACTTGATGAAAATGGTACCATTGTTAGAAACAAGGCCAGGTTGGTTGCCCAAGGATATTCTCAAATTGAAGGAATAGATTTTGAAGAAACCTTTGCTCCTGTTGCTAGACTTGAGTCCATTAGAATCTTACTTGCCATTGCTTGCTCTTTAAAATTTAAATTATACCAAATGGATGTCAAAAGTGCCTTTCTAAATGGTCTTTTGGAAGAAGAAGTTTATGTGGAGCAACCTAAAGGATTTGTAGGCAGAAAGAAGCCTAATCATGTGTATCATCTCAAAAAGGCCCTCTATGGTCTCAAACAAGCCCCTAGAGCTTGGTATGAAAGACTTACACAATTCTTAATTAATCAAAATTTTGAAAGGGGAAGTGTGGATAAAACTCTCTTTATTCAAAAAACCAATGATTCTATTTTGATTGCTCAAATTTATGTTGATGATATTGTGTTTGGATCTACTTGCAATAACTTCATAGAAGAG
Organism: Persea americana; assembly: GCA_029852735.1. Lineage (NCBI taxonomy): Eukaryota > Viridiplantae > Streptophyta > Magnoliopsida > Laurales > Lauraceae > Persea > Persea americana. The sequence continues at coordinate 22,481,533 of CM056817.1, forward strand.
TTTGCTAATCTAATGAAATCTGAATTTGAAATGAGCATGGTTGGTGAACTTAATTTCTTTTTAGGATTACAAGTTAAACAATTGACTGATGGAATGTTTATTTCCCAAACCAAATATGCAAAAGAATTGATCAAAAGATTTGGATTAGATTTAGCCAAACACATGAACACTCCCATGAGGACAACTCTGAAATTGTCTAGAGAATCGAGTGGTAAGAGTGTAGATCCCAGTCTGTATAGGAGCATGATAGGCAGCCTATTATATCTTATAGCTAGTAGATCCGATATTGCTTTCAGTGTGGGAGCTTGTGCCAGATATCAATCTGATCCCAAAGAAATCCATTTGAAAGCAGTTAAAAGAATTATTAGATATGTTTCAGGAGCTTCAGGATATGGCTTATGGTATCCATATGATTCATCTACTTGTATTGCTGGATACTCAGACGCCGATTGGGCTGGAAATGTAGATGATAGAAAATCTACTAGTGGTGGATGTTTTTATCTAGGAAACTGTTTAGTTGCTTGGCATAGCGAGAAACAATCATCCATCTCTTTATCTACAGCTGAAGCAGAATATATAGCAGCTGGTAGTGGATGTACTCAAATGCTTTGGATGAAACAAATGCTCACAGACTATGGTATTGAACAATATAGCATGAACTTGTATTGTGATAACACTAGTGCTATCAATATCTCCAAAAATCATGTTCAACACTCTAGAACTAAGCATATTGACATTAGACATCATTTCATTAGAGAATTGGTTGAAGAAGGAGTCATAGTATTGGAGCATATATCTACAGAAAAACAACTAGCAGACATTTTAACAAAACCCTTGGATGTTTCAAAATTTGAAAATATGAGAAAATCCCTTGGTGTTTGTGCTATTCGATAAAATTAAAATAAAATAAAATAAAATAAAAAAAAAGGGGGCGGGGGGATTTTGGCTAGCCGTGGACCCTCTCGGCGGCTAACCGCCGTGGCGGGCCCGTGTTTTTAAAAACTAGGTTTTGTCTCATTTCGTTTAGTTTCTTCTCCTCTCGTCTGTTTCGTCTTCACGGTAGCTATGTCTGGAGTTCGGTTTCTTCACTCCTCAAGGTCCTTTCTTCTTATTTCTCTCTTTCTTTTATTTTGCATTTTCTTATTTCCTTGGTGTTATTGTGCATTTCCTGTTCTTGTTTCCTTGTTCTCTTGTCTCTTTTCTCTATTGCACATATTCTCCTTCTCTTGTGTGTGCTGTTTTCACTTCTGTGGGCACTCCAACTGTTCGCATCAATGCCTCCTAGAATGAAATCGGCTGTAAATCGTCCCTCTAAAAGAGGACGCTCTACTGGAGTCTCCTCGTCTCGTCAAAAAAGACCTCCTCCATCACCCCCATCTTCACCTTCACATTCATCCTCTAGTTCCCCTTCTTCTTCTCTTCCTCCTCCATCTATGCCTATGAGTCTCAAACCAAATGCTCAAATGCTAAACGACATGAAAAAAAGGTTGATTATGGTTGAGCGTCGCACCCTCCGCGCAGTTATTGAAGGTCATGAAACGGCCATTATTCTTGCTCAAATCAATTGGAGTAACATTCTGGATTGGGGGGACAAGGCTTATCCCTCTCTTGTTTACAGCATGTATGCGTCTATTACTGATGCTGTTTCAACTATTGACTCTTGCTCTTTCAATGTAGCATTTAGAAATCAAGTAGTCACAATTGACCCCGATCGTATTTCCTCTATTATGAACATCCCTGTTAGTGAAAATGGCCTAACTATGGTTGCCGACACACTCACTGAGGCTGAAAAGGCTGAAGCTACCCTCCGTATCTGTGGATTTAATGCTGAGTGGAATCGTAAAAAGAATTTTCTTCCTCTAGCCTCTTTGATTCCCATGTATAGACTCCTACACAATCTGTTCACATTTAATGTCTATCCTCGTAAAGGTAATAGGACCGAATTAACTTCTTATATGGTCAATACCCTTCATAAAGTCATTACCGGTGTTCCCATTTGTCTTCCTTCGCTGATTTGTCGTACCATCGTGCGGTTTCACCTCTCAAATGCTACAAAGACTGCTGCCCCATTTGGGTTTCTTATGACTCAGCTCGCTCGTTCTTATGGTGTTCCTTAGCCGACTGATACTCCTCTATACCATGATCCTTTTGGTAGAGCAAACCTTATTCAGATGAATCTTCTTCCTAATGCCGAAGCTGGGCCAGTTCCGCCTCTTGCAGATGATAAAGCTCCACAGCAGCCAGCTCCATCAGTGCCTCCTGTGCAAGTTCGTGGGGCTACTTCTTCTGGTGCATCACGGAGCGTGGGAGATCGTTTGGATGCTATAGAGCAACGGCAGTCCAAGACAGAGAAACTATTGAAAAAGACTCTACGATACTTAGGGGCTTTGTCGAAGGGCTGTCGAGGACATGATTTCAACGAAATGCCTCCCTTTCCATCCCCTCCATCTGATTAGTTTTTAATGGATCTTTTAGCCACATTTGTTTAATTGGTTCTATTTTTGGTGGTGTTGTGTTGACAAGTGGCTGCCCTTTTCCTATGTGTTTAACATACTTATGCTAATTTCTTTTAACTTGGGATGTATGAACCTTCAAGTCTGACTTTTATATCATATTCCTGCTATCTACTTTTGTGACTTCCTGATGTATTTTTTCTATTGCGTTGTTATCTTTTTTTTATTGCATGGTCCTGCCCTTGTCAATTTGTGACAAAAAGGGGGCGAGAGAATTCCCAGGATTTCAAATTTTCAGATACATTCTAAGCAAGAATGTGTGTTAGTCTCAAAGAATGCTTCTAACTCACTTGAACATGTTATTTTTGGCTAATGATTAAGGGGGAGTTGCAATCCCTCCATAGAATGTGTTTCTCCTTGTCTTATGCAGGTAATTCATTCAGATTCAAGCACATTCATAGGGGGAGTTATTATTTGAGTTGTAATTATTGCATTTCCTCGTAATGTTCTCGTACTCTTGTAATATTGAATGTTATTGGGTTCATTTATTGTAAAAGTATATAGATTAGGTGTTTTTCCACGAAATTGTCAAAGGGGGAGATTGTTAGTGTCACATTCCTATGTGCACTATTTTTGGTTTGTCAATTCCGTGTCATTGTGTCTCGAAGACCTTACATCTCTAAGAGGTTCAAGGATGATCTACTTCAAGGATCTGTTCAAGCTTTTGGAAGACCTGGATGTGTCAAAGAAGACTTCACTTGTGTGCAAATCATCTCAGGTATTTTGGACCCAAAACCATTACCTACCTGGACCCTAGGAACCTTGCTTACCTTAGCCTATATTAAGTGTTTCATTTAATGTTATCTTCATTATGTTCTGTCTAGAAATAGGGGGTTCGGTGATCTTTCGGTCACCTGGCGTCTAGCCTCTTTGCAAAAAGCGGCTAACCTCTAGGTAACCGAAATATCACGGTTACATTTCCAGAATGTTGTTCTCTGTCAGAAATGATTCGGCCACCTTGCAGTCTGCATTCGGCTAACCGCAGTATGGACTGGCGGCTAACCGCCAAGTAACCGAAATATCACGCTACTTTTCCAGAATGCTGTTCTCTGTCAAAAAGTGATTCGGCCACCTTGGGCTCAGCATTCAACTAACCGCAGTGAGGACTGGCGGCTAACCGCCAGGTAACCGAAGGTCACTGTTACATTTCCAGAATACAAACTTCTCAACTGTTGTGGAAGTTCGGTCACTTCGCGGTTATCTTTCGGCTAACCGCCATATGGGCCGGCGGCTAACCTCCATGTAATAGAAATCCTACAGTTAGCTTTCCAGAACGCTACAGGTGTTTGAGGTACAGATTCGGTCAGCATGCGGTCACCTCACGGCTAGCCGCTATGACTACCGTCAGCTAACCGTGAGCTGACCGAATTAGAAAAACTAGCCGTTACCTCAGAGAAATTGAAATGAGGCTAGCCGAACTACCAAGAGGCTAGCCGCCAAAACTAGCCGTTGGGAACTTTTCTATATATATCTGGAGCCCGTTTTACACTGCACAGAGTACATTTTTGAAGAGCTTACTTTCATACTTTTTCCCATCTTTCCTAAGCCTTTAAACCATCTTCCAAACACACCATTAACCCAATCTAGAAAATGAATGAGAGATGTTAGTCTCTAGAAAAGTGTGTTTGGAAAAAGGATTCTAGTTTGTTTTCAAATGATATACATTTAGGAAAATCTAGAACCCAACCTCTTGTCCCTTGATTGAGCACAACATTGGAGCATCATCTTCAATATCAAGGAAGCATTGCAAGAGGCATAAAAGCTTGGAGCTACGGTGACAAGCTTCGAAGAGCATCCTCTGGACTTCATCAAAGGGGTAAGTGGCACCCTCCAGATTTTGTCAAAAGAGGCAAGTGTTCTTCTCCCTCACTTCATTAAATTTAGAGCATTGTAAGAGTGGCTTATTTCTATGTGATTTAACCACTATAGAAATTGTAAAGGGGAGTAGAACTGTGTGATCGAACCTCGTGAACAAAATTGATGTAGAATCATTACTTGTGTAGTTTTGATTCATCATAGTGGAACCAAGGGACTGTGTGGACCTTGTGAGTGGATGTAGGACATATGGTCCGAACCACTATAATTCTCTGTGCATTTATTTATGTTGTTTGTCTAAGTGTTTTGATCTAGTTTACATGCCTTCACTACCATTGAACATTGCTAGATAATCACACTTAGTCTACATATCACTTGATCTCTTTTAAATCTTGATTAATAGGTTAAAAATGGTATTAAAAGTTTGATAAACCTATTCACCACCCCCCCCCTCTAGGTTGAGAACATTGGCCCTAGGTGAACTTTCACATTATTTGTCTTAATGTCGTTTTAATGGACACAGTAAAAGCTTGAACCAAACATGCTAGAAGCGGATTCAATCTGTTTTAAGCCAATAAGAGGAGAAAAGTAGAGATGTCAAACTGAACCTAAGTGTTAAGAATCAAACATTTTTAGGTCTAATTCGTTAACCGAGAGTCCGATTTACGAGCCGTCAGTTCCTGGAAGTTAATTTCGCCTCGAGCGAGGTGCTCGTGTCGGTTTCCGATTTTTCCGAAGCCTTTTCCCATTCCGGACCCCTGGTGGGCCGTTTTCGAGCCTAAGTGTCGGAAAATCCTGTGTTTCGCTTCTAATTCTTTAACCGTGAGTCCTATTTGCGAACCGTCAATTCCGTTAAGTTACTTTAGCCTCGAGCGAAGTGCTCGCGCTGGTTTCCAATTTTTTCAGGTGCCATTTCCCGCTCCAGAACCCTGGCGGCCCGTTTTCGAGCCTAAGTATTGGAAAATCCTTTTTAATTTTTATTTTACATTGGTAAAACTATCAGAGACTATTATCGACGAATTATATGACGTCGGTAAAATGAACATTTAGCGACACTTTTTGTAAAATGTCGGTAAATGTTCATTTTTTTTAGGAAAATTAAAAATTAGAGTCCTTTATCATCGAAATTTTTTTTACCGACGAAAATTAGCATCGGAAATTTTATCAGTGATGTTTAATATAAAACATCGGTAAAGATTGGTAGACATTTTTTTTTTTTTTTTTAAATTTAAATATTTTTTACAAACGAAAATTATATTTTTTGCGACTAAAAAAAATCGTGGGAAAATTCCAACCTTTTTTTCCTGCCACCAAAGCCCCTCTTTTCACTCTCTCCCCTGCTCCTCTCTCACGCCACCAAAGCCCCTTTTCAATCTCTCTCCTGCTCCTGTCTCACTCTCGCTCTCTCTGGTCTCTCACTCTCGCTCTCTCTCACTCTTGCTTCTCTGCTCTCTCTCAGTCTCGCTCTCTCTGCTCTCTCACTCTCGCTCTCTCTGCTATATATCTCTCTCTCGCTCTCTCTGCTCTCTCTCTCTGCCCGAAACCGATCGTCGCTCGAGACCCACTCTTCCGTTGCTGCCTCTGCGGGGAAGAAAACCCTAAATCGATTAAAAGGAAAGAAGAAAAAGAGGAGAAGAAAACGAAGAAGAAGAAGAGAAGAAATCGTTCGCTGCTGGGCTGCTCGTCTTCTCCCTGCTGCTAGACTGCTCGTCTTCTACCCTGCTACCCCGCTGCTCATCTCATTCCAGGTACAGTTGTAAAATAAATATGTAGCTTATGTTTCTAATGTATGTTCAGTTGTAATGAAATCCATCAATGCGGATAAGGTTCTTCTCAGCAGTGGTTTGGTTAGGAGTCTTGGATGATTTATGTGCTTCTGCACTTTCATCCTTATATGAAGTGAACTACCTATGATACCCTTTCATTTCTGGCTGCTTCAATTTTCTTTGTTAATTTTGACGGGAGAAAAATCTCTTGTATGGATTTGTCTTGCTCGATGTTATTTCAGAAAATGATCTGATCTGATCATGATGGTTGACCATTCTGTTTGCCATCTCAAACAATCAATGGGCCTTAAACGAGCACATTCTTGTTGCCTAACCACAATGTTGTGGGTTCGAGTCATTTCACCAATTAAAAAAGGAAAAAGAAATCAAAGGAATTTTTGAGAAGATCTTCTTGCAACTTTGTTCCCATTACTAGTACAAATTTTAAAGTTAAAAAAGGGCCTTACATTAGGTGTGTAGTTCTGGGGGTTTCAGTCATGGAAGGATTTCAAGATGGCCGGATGTAGGAACTTGATATTGATAGTGAGGAATGAGGGGGGGGGAAAAAAGATTTAACTATAACTTTGTTAGTCGCTGAATGTTTTCAAAATTTGGTTTAAAAGAATTAATATTATTATAAACGCCTATGCAAAGGATACCATGCGAATGGCCTGTTGATCATTATCATATCTTAACTCTAAATATGTTCTGTTTTAAGTGCTGCATTGAGCGCTTCCTTTTAAGTTGGTCACTGTTGGCTCAAATATTTCAAGGCACGATGTGATTGAAGCTTTTGGTTTCTTGTTAACTAAAGGTGCCCTAAGCTGGTTTTGAAACAAGATTTCCAACTTTAAATTGACTGAAGTGGAAAACCTCTAGGGATCATTCATTTACTGATGTAATATATCTTTGGGTTGTCTTGGCCATCTTTCACAGAAAGAAAAGCTCAGGGAAATTAGAGAACTAAAAATTTGGCTCTTGTTTAATTTCCATAAAGGGAACTTTTACAATAAAAAAAGGAAAAAGAAATGACGGTTGGGGCGAAGAATGAAGACGTATTTTTCAGGAAAAAATAAAAGTTGCTGCCATCAGCATGTGCTGATGAGAGCCAAAACCAGATGTAATATGCAGGGCCAACATTATTTAAGCCAATTTGCTCACCTCTATGGAATATGGGTACCTGTTATCTTTCTCCACTTGTTGCATTGCAACCCAAAAAGCAATGTTGCATGGACATTGGAGCAAAAGAATATAAATGGCTAATATAATGCAGCAACATAAATTTATAAGACAACTTTGTCCATGTACCTTTCACAATGTGATGGGTTTGCCTTTTTTCAATCGAACTAGACATATTTAAAATGACATTTGGCCATAAAAAATACTTGGAACTGAACCACCAATGGCGTTGAAGCAAGGCCTTCAACGGTCAGCCTGAGCGTGAAAGGAATTCTTTGGATTTACCGGGGCAAAAGGTACTAGACCAGCTAGAAGAACTAGCGCTGGTCAAGTTTGGCAAGAATAACAAAAGACCGCATGACTATGGAGAACTGAATTGGACAAAGAAAAGCATCCTATTTGAATGGCCCTATTGGAAGTGCAAAAAACTCTGACATAACCTTGATCCTACGCACATTGAGAAGAACATATGTATAGCTTTGGTTGGAACAATTTTGGGCATAAAGGGCAAAAACAAGGACACTGAGAAAGCGCGCAAGGATTTGAAAAATATGGGCATCAGGCCAGAGTTGCATCTAGTGGAGAGGGGCGATGGATCCAGCTTGAAGCCGCATGCCTCTTACACTCTGGAACCAAAGCATAGAGATGGCTTTTATGAATTCTTGAAGTCGATCAAATACCCAGACGGCTATGCGGCGAACCTTTCGAGGTGTGTAACCTCAAAAAATGATAAATTAGCTGGTTTAAAGAGCCATGATTACCACATCCTTATCCAACGCATCCTTCTTATTGGCATGCGTGGCTTTCTGAATAAGGATATCTGTACAACATTGTTCGAGTTAGGCGGCTTTTTCCAATAAAAGGTTAATTTGATGCAACTCTCTCCTTCACATGGGATTGGACGAATTTATAATAGAAAAAAAACACTTTGTGTAGGATAAACAAAACTGATTATCAGAATGAGAACTTAAAGTTGGTCATCACAACGACATTGAAAAATCTGCTTGCCTACTTAATTCCTTGTTTAATTATGTTCTTGCTTCATTTGTTTCTCTGTTTGTGCATGCTTAAAATGGCTTTGTATGTCATTTTCTATGTAGGCTAAATCGAAAAAAGCTCAAGAGAGTCGAGCCAAGCTGCCATATAATCATACCAGCGGCTCCAGGTCATTTGCATCGAGGATCTCTCTGATGGTACTGATTATATTCATATGAAGAAACTTGATTAAGTTTATTAATTTATAAATATGTAGCTGGGTTCGTATCTAATACAAAGCTATTTCAATTGACAAACGGCACAGAATGCCGGTCAAGCGCCGCCTATTACTCAGTGCTTCCACGACACCCACTATAGACAAAAGAGTAATGAGTGGGTAAATGAGGTGGCTCAGCAAAGACATGTACGTTTAATTATAAATCAAATATGATCAATAATTCCATAAAAGCATTCTAAATCACTTATTGATTTAAATGGCAGGAGGCCTTGGTGTAGCGGACTGAGGAGCAGTTGCAGCCCTCTGTCACAACTCCGATGACTGAGGAGCAGATTGCTGCTGATGTGCTTGGGAAGAGGTCGGGATATGTAAAAGGGTATGGGATATACGCGAGGACCTCTTCATCTTCCACACAGTCACGGGCGCCAGATCCTGAGGTGATCGCCCTGAGGGAGCAACTAGTTGAGCAGGCTGCGAGGCAGGCTGAGCAGGACAAGAGGCAAGCTGAGCAGGACAGGAGGCAGGCTGAGCAGGATAGGAGAACACATGCACTTGAGGCCCTCGTTTAGCAGTTGGCAGCTGCGGCAGGGATAGATCCCTCCGGCTATTTCGACATCACGAGAGGGACCACTTCTGCTGGTGATGGCACAGCTACTGGAGATCATGATGCGACTCTTTGGTTAGTAGATTACTCTCTTGAAATTTTAACATAATAACTATTTGAAAATTATAAAAACTGAAAATGTAGCATTTTGAATACCTCGGAAAATGGCCCGCCGGGGGTCCGGAACGGAAACCGGCGACAGGAAAAATCCGAAATCGGCACAGGGACTTCGCTCGAGGGGAGAGTAACCTATAGGAACTGACGGCTCACAAATAGGACTCCCGGTTAGGGAGTTAGGTGCGAAGACGGACGCTTTTCTGACACTTGGTTGGTTGAGATCTAATATGTGGGGATTTGTTTGGTTTTGATAAGATCTGGTCATTATGATTTTGGAATGTTAGGAGTTGTTGGATTAGAAGATGAGAAATGAAGTCTAATTCTTTGTTAGGTGAGGAGATGAAGGTGATTGGAGTTTGGGTAATGTTTTAGAGTCTTTTTGTTAGGTTTTGGGTTTTGTTCTACCGAAATGGTGTTTTTCTGCATGACTGTAGTTGCATGGGACTAATGACTAATGACTGGGTTTGGCTCATTAATAAAATTACAGTTGTACAGTAATAGAACTAATGATTGGTAGAGTATAACCAGCACGGACACTTGTGTGAAACAGCAGTGGAACATGAATAGAACTTTCATGGGTAGAGCATAATCAGCACTGACCAATAATTGAATTGGCCTGGTTAGAGAATCAACATTCATGGTAACACCCATTCCAGTCTTCTGGGTGTCTCCGCTCTCAGTTAATCATAATAGAAACCTTACCTATGTTGAACTGTGTTTGTTTGTGTACTGTTTTTGTTTGTTGAAAGTTACAAACTTAAAATTTTAGTAGGTCCCAGTTTCATTTTCTTTGAATAAGGGTGTGGAATAGTGATCCTTTTGTCCTAGTGCCATAAAACACATCTTCCCATTTGTTTTCATACGTAGGAAGATTTTATTATATTCTAAGAGTTAAGTAAATATCTTTTACCAAGACTCCACATTGACCTTGAAGCATAACTGGCTTTACTTATACTACAACATAAAATCCTCATTAACCTATAGTCACTGGTACTGCCCATAACTCAAAATAAGGGAAACCAACTTGGTATCCAACCAAGTCAGTGTAACAAGAAAGACTTAAAAGGTTTAATCCAAAGAGTCAACTGGGTAATGATTTTCTTTTCTTTTTTACATTATGATGAATCATATCTTTAATTAGCATATGAATGTATCTTAATTTGAAATTCAACAAAGACGAGTCAACTCTTGTGCCAACTTGAGGAGTTCTAGAAATAAGGTGGTGCCAATTGCATTTAGATTTGTGTCAAGATTCTTCTTTCTGCTTGTTCATATCTGTGTGATCATTTCGAGCATGTTGCTGAGTTGAAGGATAGGATCCAAAGGGAGAGATTCAAGTTTGAGATTATTGTTTCAGCATGCACACAGCCAGCCGACCCAAACTTCACTTCCCCTGTCATCGGCCATCTTCTTCCTCCCTGCTTAGCGGCCACTCCACTTCCAGCCAGCGGCTATGGCAGCCATCCCCTCCAGCGGCCATTGCCACCAGTCCCAGCAACGGCCATTGCTGCCACCTTCTTTCTCCCTTTCTACTTCTTCCTTATCTTTGCAAGCTGTCGGCGCGACCTGCAACTGCTAGCAGCCCACCCTCAGCTCCCGGCCACTGCGATCTTCTTCAGATCCGCAGCCATTTCCAGACCACCGGTCATCCCCAGACTAGCAGTGTAAGATCCCGGTCCCACATATTTATTATTTTATTATATTTTAATTAGATATTATTATTATTTTAATTGAATGTATTTTAGTTATTTAAGTGGGTAGGATTAAGTGGGGCACACGTTAGACTAGATGCATAGATTGATGAGTTAGGTTAATGGGTCGATGGCCTGACCCGTAGTTTCGACCCAATGACTTAAGCCCAGTAGTATTCTTTTTAACCTAAACCCTTTTTTAACGAAACCCTTCTTATCTCTCCCCACTAATCTCTGCAACTCCTCCCAGTTATCTTCATCTTCTTCCTCTTTCAACTTCCCAAGCCATACCAGCTTTAGAATTCAGCCATCAGAATCAAGATCAGAGGATACCAGCATTCTTGGTTCAACTTTCTTATCTCAGGTAACCTTCTCCTCAAATCATTAGGAGTAGATCTATATTCTTAGGTTATCTTCCTATTCTTTCCAATGTTAGGTTTTGGGAAGGAATACCATAGATCTGTTCATCTGAGCATTCCTTTCCCTTATTCTTTATCAGATCGTTGATAGGATTATTCTCAAGCGCTGTGGGAATCGCGGTTTGGGTATTGGTTAGGATCTGTGCATTTTTCTTCAACCTCGGTAAAAGGCAAGTACCTAACCATAATTTGTAGAATTAATACTTGTGTTCTTCCTTGATTTTTGTGTTAGTGCATGTAGAAACCCTTTTTGTGCTCTTTCATATAATGATGATGATTAATCTGTTTTTTTGGTAAAATCAGGGATTGGGGGATGATTTAACTGATCTTCTCATGAGTATGTTATTGTAGCAATATTTAGATTTTTATGTAGACCGTAGCCCATCTCTGTCTGGTTTTCAAAACTCCCTTTTTAATCATCCAGATTCTATAAATTGTATGTTAAGGGAGTTAAGCTGGTTAGAGTTTGGATTCAATGCAAACCTATCAAAATAGACCTAAACCATGATGAAGAAGGGGACTGTTCCGTGGGTTGGACTGTGGGACCCAGGGTGGGCCACTTGATGGTAGATCTGGTTCGTGGATCCAGAGGAGGACCCACGGGGGACCTTAAAGAGCCTGAACCCGTAGGCAACGGACCTCGTTTGGACCGTCATCCAAATCCTTCTGTGCTTTGGGCGTGAGTCACTGATGTGGTATTGTCCTGGTTTAAATCTTGATGTGGGGCCCAGGGAAGCGACTTAGTGAGTAATCCGGACCATAGATCTTTTAGTAGGGCCCTGGGCAACCTTGATGTTGGGGGCTGATCGTGGGTCTTTGTCGATGGGGCCCACTATCCTAGCACCTCGGAGTTGCAGGCGAAGGAAACCATCGTTCTGGAACAGGGGTCTGGGCGCTGAAGTCTGTCATGAATTGTAGGGAGTTAGGAGCGAATAGGGACGCTTTTCCGACACTTAGGGTCGAAAACAGCCCGCCGGGGGTCCGGAATGGGAACCAGAGACCGGAAAAATCCGAAACCGGCACGGGCACTTTGCTCAAGGGTAGAGTAACTTGTAGGAACTGACGACTCGCAAATAGGACTCCCGGTTAGGGAGTTAGGAGCGAAGACGAACGCTTTTCCGACACTTAGGCTCAAAAACGGCCCGCCGGGGGTGTGGAACGGGAACCGGCAACCGGAAAAATCTGAAACAGGCACGAGCACTTCGCTGGAGATGAGAGTAACCTGTAGGAACTGACGGCCCGCAAATAGGACTCCCGGTTAGGGAGTTAGGAGCGAAGACGGACGCTTTTCCGACACTCAGGCTCGAAAAAAGCCCACCGGGGGTCCGGAATAGGAACCGGCAACAGGAAAAATCCGAAACCGGCACGGGCACTTTGCTCCAGGGTAGAGTAATCTGTAGGAATTGACGGCTCACAAATAGGACTCCCGATTAGGGAGTTAGGAGCGAATACGGACGCTTTTCCGACACTTAGGCTCGAAAACGGCCCGCCAGGGGTCCGGAAAGGGAACCGGCGACCGGAAAAATCCGAAACTGGCATGGGCACTTCACTCGAGATGAGAGTAACCTGTAGGAACTGCCGGCTCGCAAATAGGACTCCCAGTTAGGGAGTTTGGAGCGAAAAGGGACGCTTTTCCGACACTTAGGCTTGAAAACGGCCCGCCGGGGGTCCGGAACGGGAACCGGCGATCGGAAAAATTTGAAATTGGCACGGTCACTTCGCTCTAGATTAGAGTAACCTATAGGAACTGACGACTCGAAAATAGGAGTCACGGTTAGGGACTTAGGAGCGAAAAGGGACGCTTTTCCGACACTTAGGCTCGAAAACAGCTCGCCGGGAGTCCGGAACGGGAACCGGGTACCGGAAAAATCCGAAACCAGCACGGTCACTTCGCACTAGATTAGAATAACCTGCAGGAACTGACGGCTCGAAAATAGGACTCACGGTTAGGGACTTAGGAGCGAGAAGGGACGCTTTTCCGACACTTAGGCTCGAAAACGGCCCGCCAGGAGTCCGGAACTGGAACTAGCATTCGGAGAAATCCAAAACCGGCACGGGCACTTCGGTTGAGGGTAGAGTAACCTGTAGGAACTGACGGCTTGCAAATAGGACTCCCGGTTAGGGAGTTAGGAGCGAAGACAGACGCTTTTCCGACACTTAGGCTCGAAAATGGCCCGCCGGTGGTCCGGAACGGGAACCGGGGACTGGAAAAATATGAAACCGGCACGGGCACTTCGCTCGAGGGTAGAGTAACCTGTAGGAACTGACGGCTCACAAATAGGACTCCCGGTTAGGGAGTTAGGAGCGAAGATGGACGCTTTTTCGACACTTAGGCTCGAAAACGGTCCGCCGGGGGTATAGGAACCGGCGACCGGAAAAATCAGAAACCGGCACGGGCACTTTACTTGAGGGTGGAGTAACATGTAGGAACTGACGGCTCGCAAGTAGGACTCCCGGTTAGAGAGTTTGGAGTGAAAGTCGACGAGGGTAGAGTAAAAAGATTCTAATTTATAATTTATATATATACATGTATATCTTTCTTTTATAATTTAATTTATTGAAAATATTCTAATGTTGTTTTTGTCATTGCAGATTGATGGATGTTTTGGGATCAGCTGCATACTTTGCGGGCATTTTATTCATTTTAGTTTATTTGTATTTGTATATTGGACATTTTTATGGGACTGTTGCATTGTTGATTAATGAAATATTTGATTAATGAGATCAATGGTTTGATGAAAAATGGTGATGGTTGTTTGAGCAACATTTGTTTTCATGCATTTTTAATATTGAATATAGGTATATGAATAGGTTCATATTGTGACACAGGTGTATAAACAGGTTTACAGGGGATTTTTATTGAAAAAATGAATAAAACTTAAAAAAATTAAAAAGACTTTCACCGACGTTTTGTTTCATCGATGAAAGTCTTTTTTTTTTTTTTTACTTTGACCGACGAAAATAAATCGTCAGTGAAAGTGTTTTTAATTTTTTTATTTTTTTGTTTACTTTTACCGATGAAAATAAAACGTCGGTGAAAGTATTATTAATTTTTTTATTTTCTTTTTTACTTTTAGCGACGAAACAGAAATGTCGGTGAAAGTCTTTTTAGTTTTTTAATTTTCTTTTTTTATTTTACCGACGAAAATTCAACGTCGATGAAAGTCTTTTTGGTTTTTTAATTTTCTTTTTCCATTTTACCGACAAAAATTAAACGTCGGGGAAAGTCTATTTATGTTTTGTATTTTCTATTTTACTTTTACCGACGACAAATAAACGTCGGCGAAAGTCTCCTTAATTTTTTTAATTATCTTTTTTCATTTTAGCCACTAAATAAAAACGTCGGTAAAAATTGTATTAATTTTTTTTATTTTCTTTTTTAATTTTACCGATGAAAATAAAACGTCGGTGAAAGTTTTTTAAATTTTCTTTTTTTATTTTACCAACAAAAAACAAAACGTCGGTAAATATATTTTATTTTTCATTTCGTTTTCTTTAATATTTTGCTGACGAAATAAAGCATCGGCAAAAGTCATATAAATCATTGGTAAAAAGTGCTTTTGGCCGATGGAATTTTTTTCGTCAGTAAAATGTTTTGTTGAAGTACTTTGGCCGACGTCTAGCCGACGAAATTATTTTCGTCGGTAAATACCTTCACCGATGTTTTTGTGATCTTTGGTGACGAAAAAATTCGTCGCTAAATGTGTAAAGTGTTGTAGTGTTTGGTCAAAGAAAGCAATTAGAGCAACCATAATGTGTTTTTTTTTTTTTTGAAAGATTTTTTTTTTGAATGATCACTAATGGACCCATTAAAGAGAGGGAAATGGCCCCTCCCAATCCGAACGTTGGCTCAGTGATTTCCGCGAGCCATTGTACGAAAAGGAAAGAACTAAAGTTTCTCCAATTTGAATCCAAAAGAGAGAAATCTGAAATTTAAAAAAAAAGTTAAAATTGGATTCACAAAAGAGAAGAAATGGTACTCCAATCCGAACAAAGGCTTACCGATTTCCGCGAGCGCTAAATTTGAAAGGTAAGAAACCAGAATTTCTCAAATTTGAACCCAATGATAAATTTTTTTTTTTCTTTTTTTTTTTTGCTTGAGAAGAGAAAGAATGGAAACAAGTTCAAAGATAGAAATTTCTAGAGAATCCCATCTCATATTTTTTTTTTAGATGCAAAATCCAACATAGGCCACCAACTAGAAATGAGCCAAGGAGCCAAGGAGCCTAAGCATCGTGTTCTCAAATGAACGAGTTCCACCGGGTATGCCAACTTGATGGTCCCGACTTTTTCTTGCCTTCCTCCACCTCGGGTCAGCCGGGGTGCGGCGGGGTGAAAAAAAAAAGCGAGCATCAACATTTTGTACGGGTATGCCAGATTTTCTATTCTACTTGGAATTTGAAATGGTGATCCGGAGATTCACCTTCACAAGTAAAAAGGAAATCAAACTTTTTTCTAACTTTCCATTGCATATATATTTTGAAGAAAGAGACAATATTTTAATGCCGTGAAAGGCGATTTTGTTTAGTTTGCAGTGAAAGGCGGTTTTTTGCCATAGAAAGCAATTTTACCATGAATGGCGATTTACAAATCTTATCAATAATGAAAGACAGGAATTGTGATTTTTTTTGTCTCTTTAAAAAACTACAAAATACAATAGAAGAGGAAGAAAGAGGGATCTGACTTCTCAGGAGATTGTGGAGACTCGTTCAGATCGACGGTCGTGAGTCATGTATGGACTCCACCATCGTCCTTCAGATGAGAACACTTGATGCTTTAATTCACTTGGCTTGGCTTGGACCTCGGATTTTTAGAGGATAAAGACCAAGGGAAGGTCCTATATCCAATAAAAATATGGGTAGACGGGCTAAAAAGCCACATCTAGGCCACATTGGATGGAAGAAGAGAGGAAACCTTGGGGGGTGGCCCCCCAAGGGACTTTAATCACCATGTAGTGTTTTCAGTAGAGTTTCTTCAAAACAAGAGAGCTTCTTTGCGGAAAGATTTTCAAGGTAATTTTTAAGAACTCTTCGGATGATTTTTTCGGACTACTTCAGACAATTTTTTCGGACCACTTCAGACAATTTTTTCGGACCCTTTCCCTTTGGAATGACTTTTGGTAGCCATTAGGAAGGTTTATGGGCATTTAATGGCATTAATGCTCCATGATGGGAGGAGTTACAAGATTTAATTCTTGATTTTGTAACTTCTTTTTCCTTGAAATTGATTGGCCGATAGAGAATAATGAGCATTTAATCTCCATGATGATGGGGGTTTCATGATTAATTACCGTGATTAAACTCCATAATGATAGGAGTTACATGGTTAATTGCCATGATTAATTGGACTTGTAACTCCCATTTGCTTGCTTCTGATTGGGCCGTCCAAAATAATGAGTTAATGACTGCATAAACTTGTCATAAACGGGTCAATTAATAGCATTAATTGGTCGCCGAGTCGCTTGAAGAGTTGTGGGCTGCGCCGCGTCTTTTGGAATTCTTCTGGCGATGATCATCGATGGATCCGCATGTTGTTTGATGTCGGATAGCGATGCAATTTTAGACATTGGTTGACACCAATGGGCCGGCAACATCTGTCCAGTCGATTTCATGATCGGTCGGGCAGAAAGTATGCTTTCTTAGTTGGCCGATTAACGATTTCGGAGTGCTCGATGATGATCGAATGATTTTGACTGCGGATCCGTGATGTTGACGAAGATCGACGAATATCATGCCTCAAAAATCAGAATTTAAGAAAATCACAGGGGCCAAACATCCCGAAACGTGGAAAAAATCGGAAAAACGGTCGTTCCGGCGGAAATCCGACGACCCGGACTTCCAGGGTCGCCGCGACCATGCACCCATGGTCGCCGGCGACCATGTTACTTTAGTCCCTTTTTCGGTCGCCATTCGGTCTCCATTTCTCATCCGTTTTTCGGGCTTTTTTGCTTCTTTTTTCTTCTGTATTTTCCTTGACATTTCTCCTCATTTATTGGCTTGATTCCTCTAAAAAAAACTGTTGGATGTGAATTTTGATCCCCTCCGAGAAGGGAATCGCCACTCAACAGTGTGAGATAAAAAAATACATCGAAAATGAGGATTTCGACTACCCTCAAAGTCGACGGATCACGATCGCCAGTTACGGATTCGGTCGTAACACCGTCCTTCGACGAAAGCCGAAAGAATGCAGGAGGAAAATGAGGTGGGTTCTTCTCTCGTCTAATGTGCCGCCAGCGACACACGACGGTTGTCTCGTCACTAAATTTGGGTCTTTCAATTTGGGTCGAACTTGGGTCAAGGGTCAAATTACAGGCTTCAAAATAGGACCATAGTGAACTATGCAGGGGAAGTCAACATCTAGGGTTGAACAGACTAATTAAAGTTAAATCCAAGTATTCTAGGGGATAAGCAAATTAAAACGAAAATAAACTAAGAAAATAAGGGGAAAGGTGCTAAATATTTAGAAGAGGATCAACCCCATTCCTGGGTACCCCCTTCGATGTCTTTTGACGACCTAGGGTTTAAAGGCTAATTCTTCGAATCGAAAGAATGATGTAGACGAAACTTCGAGTTGTGATTTCTGTGGGTTTGCGTGCGATACGTAAGTGATAAAAGTGCATGGCCGATGATGGGCCGGAAATAAGATAAAAATGGCCGATGTTGGGCCGGGATTGATTAAGGGTGGCCGATGATGGGCCGGTAGTAAATAAACTGATATTGGGGTGTGTGAAATCACTCGTCTCGTTTCATCATTCTCATTAATTCAGGTTATCGGAATCAGCCTCTATTCCCTTTAATCATTGAGTTCAGATAAATATTTGGCACCGGAGGTGGAGGAAAAGAGAAGAAAATATTTTTGGGATTGGTTCTGTTGGTTTTATAGTTTTTTTGGATTTTAATAATTGGGGCTAGAAGGGCCTAACTAAAGGAGTTCCTACTTGGATTTAATCTAACTATTCCATTTCCCTAATGGATCTCTACCCTATCCTAAGGTCCTAACCGCCCACATCCGCTCTCCCGGTCCCTTAGCGGGGCCCGGAGAGGGAGTGGGACCTAATTGGCTGAAGTTTAAGAAATTAGGGTAGTCCAACCTGGCCAGGGGGGAGACCTAGTTCTGGGTCCGAGATCTGACTTAATCAGTCTTGACTACTATTTAGTTTCAAACTCCAATTTATTAATATTTTTGAGTTTTTTAATATCTTTTACTTTGTTTTTGTTTTTTTTTTTGGGTTTTTATGGTTTTTATTTTATTTTTGAGTTTATTTATAGAGCCTAAAATCCTAAATTGATTTATCCAAATGAAATGGGAGGGGGAAAGAATTTCTAATTTTTAATTTAATTAATTATCCTAAATAATCTTGAGTTAATAGGTTCCCTAATCCTAGTGAGAGGGAAGGAGAGAAAAGAATTCTATATAGCCTAATTATTTTTAGTTAAAAGGATAGCTAAAACTCTATTTTTAATTTTCACTTGTCACATAATTATTTGGTTTTTTTTTTGTTTTGTTTTTTTATATTTTTTAATAAATTATGCAGTCCTAAATTGCACCTAAAAGAATATGAAATAAAAATGCAACTAAGTTATAATGCATGGGCAGGCTGAATGCATGAGCATGTTTTAATGCATGAATCAGGAACAAATTAAAACAAGCCATGACAAAAGGAAAGAAAGATGCCTATTTAAATGAATGAACATATTAAGTGCATGGGCATAATTTATACATGAATAATGAGGTATAAGCTAAATGGAGAATTAAGCCTAATAGAATAACATAGTCTCAAGCATACATGTATGGGCTCGGTTTGGAAGAGTGGGTTCTGAAATGGGTTTGTGAAAGTGGGTATAACAGTAAGGGGTGTGTGTGAGTGTTCAGCAGTGAAGTGGCGTAGGGAAGTGAACTCGGGCGTGAGTGCAACAGGGGGGTGCAGTGATGTGAGTGCAGCGGTAAAGTGGTGTGATGGGGAAGAGAAGGAGAACAGAAAAGAAATGAAGAAGAAGAAAAGAAAGAAAAAGTGGGTCATGTGCACAAATGAGTGTTGTGAGGGTGTAGGTAGAGAGGAGGGTGTAGGTTGGTGCGGCGGTGTTGTAGGGGAGTGGAAGGAGAGGGAGAGAGGAGAACAGGGAAGAGGGAGAGAGGAAAAGCAAGGAAGGAGGGGGAGAGGGTGGTGCGCGCGAAGAGGGTGAAGGAGAGAGTGTAGAGAGAGCAGGGGTTGGCACTCGGAAGAGAGGAAGAAGGAGCAAGGGAGACAGAGAGGATGAGCAGGTGGGTGCGGGGAGAGACAGAGCAGGGGGAGAGGGAGACATAGAGGGAATATGGATAGAGAAAAGAAAGGGCAGACAGAGCAGAGAGGGAGAGAGAGTGGAGGGAGAAGGGAAGGAGAGAGAGAGAGCCGAGAGGGAGAAATGAAGAGCGAGAGAGAAGGGTGCGCAGTGGGTGCAGGTGGCAGGGAGGAAGGGAAGAAGGCGTACCTGGCAGCGGAACATCCGATGGCGCAAGGTGCTGCTGAATACGAAAGTGGGCGCTAGTGTGGAGGTCCGGGCGTGCTGGTGCAGGGGAACAGGGAGAGGTGTTGTGGAAGTCGGAGATGAGTGCTGGCGTGGCGGTGCTGCTGCGTGCATCTGGAGGAAGAAGATGGGGAGTCCAGGTCTGCGCGAGAGTCCTAAGATGGAGGGTGATGGTGGTGGAGAGAGATGGGAGATGATGCATGAGGGAGATGGGGCGATCAGCGCAGGGATGGACGAGGGGAGATGATGCGTGAAGGAGATGGGGCTGCTGCGACGATGAAGAAGAGAGGGAGATGGAAAGCAGAGATGGGAGATGAGAGGTGTGATGGATGATGAAGAGATGGGCACCTGAGATGGAGATGGGCTCTTTGATGATGAGATGGTCGTGCATAGGGTTCTGGGAGTGTGGAAAGCGATGATGGGGGAGGAGGGCTTGAGGAGGGTTCTGTGATGATGAAGGATGGGTTCTGAGATGGGAGATGATGATGGGATGAAGACGATGATGGGTTGTGGCCAGAGAGAGGTCAGATGGAGGGAAGATGGTGATGGTGGTCAAGATGGTGGAGGCTGGTGATGGTGGGTTGTAGGGAAGAGATGAGAGATGATGATGGGGTGCTGCGTGAGGGAGATGGAGATGGGAGGCCTGGGGTTTGCGCCGGATCGAGATGAGATGGAGATGGTGGGGGGCTTCTGCGTGAAAGGATCCTCAAAGATCTGGGATGCGTGGGTTTTTTGATCGAAAACTGGGAGAGAGGGGATAAAGCCTGGAGTTTGAAATTGAGTTGGATAAGGCCTGGGAGTTGGAGATTGAGAGGGAAACAGAGATATCAGGGGGGAAGGAGATGGATGTGCGTCTGAGATGGGCCTTAGAGGGAGATATGCATATAGGATGAGAGCCCTGGGGGAATAGAGATTGGCTCGAGGGAGTTGGAGATGATGAGGGAGAGAGAGATCCCAGGAGGAAGGGGAGAGTTTCCCGGATCTGGGACATGTCCTGTCCCATGCAGCTAATGGGCCGAGTCGGGTCAAGTCAAGTTCACGTATGGGTCTAGTGGGTTTGGATTCGGGTTTAATGGGTTGGATCATGGTCTAAAATCTCGGTTTCGGTCGTGGTCTCGGTCGGGCCGAAAAACCAATATGATATCGGTATCGGTCGCGGATATCGGTCCGTCGCGGTCATCGCGGTGTGAATTTTTTTTTAATCCAAAAAAATTCGCAAAAATATCCAAAAAATCCAGAATATTAGAAAATGTTGGAAAACAATATTTTTTTCCATTAGTAACAACAATAAATCAAAATCTCGGTCACCTTAAGTTATGAGTCCTGTCTGTATTGCAGTTCATTCTCTTCTCCAGTATTTCATATAATGCAACCATTATTGATGCTCATGATCAATTTATTAGTGTAAAATATAAGAAAATAAAGATAACATACCAATCATCATTTAATACTAACTCAATCAACAAATAAGTTAAGAAATTCAATACCATGAGTGTATGACAGATTGACAGATTGATAGCCTAATTCCAAGTGGAGTGTCGCCCAGGCTCGATATCATCATCATCATCATCATCATTTCTCCGGTATTGGTTAAAAAGATATGCTCCATACTATTGTGCAGCACTATCATACCCATGACCATATTCAGATTGTTCCTGATAAGATGATGAACTATGTTGATCCCTTGTAGATTGAGATGGCTGGTTGTAATCCAATGGCATGAAGTAAAAATGAGGGGCATGAATAGGTCGTTGGGGAAGTCGTGGGGGAAGCCTTCCTTGCTCAATTAATATCTGTTCGATAGAAAGTATCGGTGTTGGTGAAGGGGGTACCCAATTAGGGTCATATGAATAATCCCCATACTGTCCATACATAGCACCTTGTTGGCCAACATAACCCCCATAATGACCATGAGTACCTTCCCCCACTCCTTGTCCAGCAGGGCCCGTCCCACTACTACTCCCTGCCTCGGTCCCTCCAACATGCCTGACATAGCCACGACGAGGATCTAACTCAGTAGCACCAGGAAAATGCTCAACTGTCTCAAAAGTGAGAGGCTCATCATCTCTATAATGACCCTCATCCCCGGGAGAGTCAGGGGGAATTCCTGTTGATGATGATGAAGTAGAAATACTTGACTCACTCTCCTCGTCCACCTCCTTTCCCCTTGGTTGACTTGTATCAGGTGCGCGCGCCCTGTTGCATTGTCAAGTTTATTTCTTCCATCCTTTCTGAGGCCCTTACTGGCTCAGGCCTATCCCCAGCCAATTCCTCCATCAACTCCTCAAACTCTGGGTCTTTATCTAACATTGGTTCTTCTTGTTCCTCCAACCATTCACCTAACACTGTATTCTCTTCTGAAAAAATGTAGTCTAGATTAATTGGACAAAAATAATCCCGTTGATCCTCAAACTGTCTTCTCTTTCTATTTCTACTCCGGAGCTTGAGGTTGTAATGGATGTAGACCAATTTATTTAGCTTCTGCATTGTTAATCTATTTCTTGGTCTTGTGTGGATAAATGAGAAGGTGCTCCAGTTTCTTTCACAATTAAAAGACGATGTAGTTTGACTAAGGACTTTAATAGCAATCGTCCTTAGTGCAGGAGCACTCTCTCCATAATTCAACCACCATTCAGCTGAAAATAAAAATAGAAATGATATTAGAGTCAATAAAATAATAATTAGAGTCCTTGAATAATATAGAGATGACATTACAATTTACAATCAATACCGGGATTGGTCTGTGTGATGGCTCTTCGTGCAGTCGTCGTTCCAAAGCTTCCGGCACGTACATTGTATATGTCAATCTGAAGACGTTGAAGTAGAGAAATAAATTAGAGAACTTACATTCTTACAATGTTATACTTTTTCGGTTTTTTCCTTAATTAGCATATTGCCTACCTGATTTGTAGCCTAAATTGCTTCATCTGTATTCTCTGCTAGTCTTTCAATCACATTTTTTAGTCTCAAACGGATTTCATCAGATATGTGCCCATTCGTAAATTGTGGATTAAAGAAGTATCCTATAAAAGTATAAAACCAATGAATTTTAGTCAATGATAAATTAATATAATGAGAAGAATTGAATACAATAATTCAAGTATTAAAGGAAATAGCCTTCACTTACCAGCAGAGTGTAAATCATGTTTCAATTGTCGTCCCCATCGATCATCAATGGTCTTCCAATACTTTTTATAATATCTACAATCTGCTTGAATAGCCAACTTTGATCTCTCCATGGCCTCATGTAAGAAGCCCATTGTTGGCTTATCATCGCCATCAACCAATCGAAGAACCTTTATTAGGGGATCAAAAACATTCAAAACACCCTTCACATGAGGCCAAAATTTGTTGGACTCAATTGTTTTACATACTTCTTTTGTAATGGGACTTGGCCTCTTTCCCCATTTTGAATTCATGAACTCTTGTGATTTTATCAATTGAAGAAGTCCATCTCTATACTTGTAAACACATTCGATGGCAATGAAGTGGGTGGCAAATCTAGTGATGCCAGGCCGCAGTAGTTCATGGTTGTTTGTATACGTTTTCATCATAGAAATGAGTCTATATGACTGATAAAAAAAATTTGTGATCTTCTTTATCTTACCAATCACTTGCACCATGACTTTTCCTTTTGCAATATCTTCAAGCATTAAATCCAGGCAATGTGCTGCACATGGAGACCAGAAAATCCTTGGCCTTTGTTTCATAAGCAACATTCCTGCAGCTTCATGTTTGTAGCATTGTCAGTAACAACCTGAACTACACAATCTGCCCCAATTTCTTCAATCACCTCATTCAATAACCTATTAATATATTTTGCATCTTGGATGTAATCAGTTGCATCAACTGATTTGATAAACACTGTGCCCATAGATGAATAGACTAGAAAATTCAAGAGATGACGATGTGTGATGGTCGTCCACCCATCGCACATTAGTGTGCAACCTCTTTCCCTCCATGCCCATTTGAAAGTTTGCACCCAAGCCTGCAATTACTCATACTCTTTCTCAACACAGACATGCCCAATCTCATAAGGGGTGGGTGCCTTTATACCTGTACCATGTTCTGCAGCCGCATCTAACATGGTGGCGAAATAAGGAGAAGATGCCTTGTTGGGTGGGATGCCTCCATGCAAAAAAAACTTCCCAGTAGCCCTTACTAGATGTTCTCTTGCTTTACCAAACTTCCCCTTTAGAGCTTTCATATTGACGGGCTGCTTTGAAGTTGGTTTTCTATAAGCAAATGGGTCTGTTGGCCCCACCACATCTGGCCTACGAGGTGCATGTGTAGGAGGTTCAACCTCCTCAATGTCTGGATCTTCACGAACACGGGGTTGTTTTTGACTAACTGCCCGACGCAAACTCGCTGCCCCTAGTCCAGATGACCCACCACCATGCTCATATTGGCTACCTCTAGCGGCGGCTTCATATTACATTCTTCTCCTCTCTTCCTCCTCTTGAAGTGACCTCACACTTTCTCTCCTAGCCCTCCTCATTTCTGGGTCTTCATCGTCATCATCGGAGGAACCAAATATTTCTTCTTTGCATGCATCAAGTTCCTCAGTTATTCTTCTTGCTTGTACTTGTTTTTTTTTTTTTTGCAGATGCGTCAAGGAGCTCATGCATTTCAGCCCTCACATTTGGTGGCACTTTATGACATTTTGTCACCTGTCCTGATACATGTGCCAAATGTTGTTTCAATCGGGTAATTCCCCCATTGAGCACTCGTCCACAATAATTACATTTTACTTTGTTTTTGCTTCCGACTGCTTCACCATGTCTCCAAGCTGGATCTAAGTCACGCACCATTGTTCCTAACTTCCTATAAAATAAGAAATTCATGTAATAGTAATACTCTAACAACAATTATTTTTAGAAAAAGTAGAAGATTTAATAAAATCATTTTGAAATTCCTAAATATTTAAATCTAGCATAAAAGTATGTAAATTAATCATTTATACACCACACAATGATCATTAATCATTAAAACAACATATTTATGATGAAATCCCCAAAAAATGATATATTATAATTCAAATATTGAAAAATCCGAAAATAGAATAATTAGAATAAAAATCTAAATCATGTTTAATTGTTTTTGACTATGAGTAGATGTAGATTTATCATCTACACACTAGTATCATAAATACTCTAACAAGTAACAACAATTATTTTTAGAAAAATCAAAATTTAATAAAATCATTTTCAAAATACTAAATATATAGATCTAGAATAAAAGTGTGTAAATCAATCATTTATAAACCACACAATGATCATGAATAATTAAAACAACATATTTATGATGAAATCCCCAAAAAATGATATATTATAATTCAAATATTGAAAAATCCGAAAATAAAATAATTAAAATAAAAATCTAAATCATGTTTATGACTATGAGTAGTATGACTATGAGTAGGTGTAGATTTATCATCTACACACTAGTATCATAAATACTCTAACAAGTAACAACAATTATTTTTAGAAAAATCAAAATTTAATAAAATCATTTTCAAAATACTAAATATATAGATCTAGCATAAAAGTGTGTAAATCAATCATTTATAAACCACACAATGATCATGAATAATTAAAACAACATATTTATGATGAAATCCCCAAAAAATGATATATTATAATTCAAATATTGAAAAATCCGAAAATAAAATAATTAAAATAAAAATCTAAATCATGTTTATGACTATGAGTAGATGTATATCTATCATCTACACACTATTAATAAGCCTTTGGTATCATAAATGCTCTAACAAGTAAAAAGTAAAAACAATTATTTTTAGAAAAATCAAAATTTAATAAAATCATTTTCAAAATACTAAATATATAGATCTAGCATAAAAGTGTGTAAATCAATTATTTATAAACCACACAATGATCATGAATCATTAAAACAACATATTTATGATGAAATCCCCAAAAAATGATATATTATAATTCAAATATTGAAAAATCCGAAAATAAAATAAATAAAATAAAAATCTAAATCATGTTTATGACTATGAGTAGATGTAGATCTATCATCTACACACTATTAATAAGCCTTTGGTATCATAAATATTCTAACAAGTAAAAACAATTATTTTTAGAAAAATCAAAATTTAATAAAATCATTTTCAAAATACTAAATATATAGATCTAACATAAAAGTGTGTAAATCAATCATTTATAAACCACACAATGATCATGAATAATTGAAACAACATATTTATGATGAAATCCCCAAAAAATGATATATTATAATTCAAATATTGAAAAATCCGAAAATAAAATAATAAAAATAAAAATCTAAAAATCATGTGTATGAGTAGATCTAGCATGAAAGTATGTAGATCTAACTTCTAAGTGGAGAACACAACCAAAGTAACAAACCAAATGATTTCTATGCTTCATCTAAAAATAAAAAATAAAAAACACATAATAAAATGGTATAAATTGATTTTCTCTTACCTTGAGGCTTGAATAATATTTCTTTAAGAAATAAATTTGAGATTTGAAAAGATGCAAGATGGAGAGTAGTTGCAGCCCCTAAGGAGTAAGGAGATGAGAGGGATGAGAAGAAGAGGAAGATTGGGGATTTTAAAAAAGGTAGGGTGTTTTTCCATTATATATCATCTCGGCCGATATTTTTCAAAATATCGGCCGAGATATCGGTTCTGCAGATATTTTGGCGATATATTGCCTGCGATACCGAAACCGGTATCGCAGGCAATATATCGTATCGTTTTCGGCCGATACCGGTTCATATCGGCCGATATGAACCGATATCGGCCGATTTTTTATTCTATGGATTGGATTATAACAGGTACAGCCTGGGTTGAAATTCAATAGGTCAGGCCTGCTGGGTTTGGATTTAAGAGGAACTAATTCGGGTCTAGAAGGTGGGGTCCGGTGGAGATTGGTCGGGTTATCATTACTGGGGCCCAGGTTTCGTAGATTTCAATCCGCTCGTCGGATTTCGACATTCTACATATCGACGGAAAGCTCTCAGCGAGTAGGTCATGATGAACAGATTTTCAGGGAAATCAGAGGTTTAGAAATGATAGGTGATTTTTCACAAGGGCGCCCCCGGGGTGTGGGACCTGCTGTCATGATTTTTGATCCGCCTGTCAGATCTTGGAGTTCAAAATATGGGCGGAAAGCTCTTGACAAGTAGATCACGATGAGCCAATTCCCGGGGTGATCAGAGGCCTAGAGACGACAGGTGACTTTTGACTCGAGACCTAATCAGGACATCATTTAATAGGGTGGACTAAATTGCCCCTCATAGGGTGCCAAAACGAGGTGTCTACAAAAACCTGTCGAGAAGCTGTGCAAATCAGAGCACAAAGTTTCCTATTTTTGGAAAAGCCGAAGACTTTGTAGCCGATTTTCCATCAAGAGTTGAAACTAGGTCAAACGATGTCCGAATGACCTGAAATTTGAGGTGAAGCTTCCTGAGCAATAGATAGGACCAACCATGGGCTTTTGTTTGAGTTTTGAAGCCGTTTGGGGTCCCGTCGATGCTAGACTTGATTTCACCGCGCGAAAGATGTCGAGCTTTGATGTGCGGTCATCCGATGTCCGATTGACTTGAAATTTGGTAGGGAGCCTATTGGAGTCATTTTGAGATGATCCATTAGCTCCGATTTTGGGTGCCATGGTCCCGGGGAGCTCCGCTACCGATAGACTTGATTTTGCTTCCGAGCGTCAAAGCCGGGTCAAACGTCGTAGGAATGACCTGAGATTTGACGTGCAGCCCTTTGGAAGCATGTAGAAGCTATCCACGTGCTTTGTTTGATGAGTGGCGGCATCGGCGGTTCTCGCTGCTCAGAGGCTTAATTTCGCAGTTCGAGAGTTGATGGAGGGTCAAACGGTGTCAGTTTGATTTGAAATTTGACGTGAAGCCTTTTGGAGGTATTTTGAGACCATCGATAGGCTCCGATCGATGATTTAATATCTTCAACACTGTCACCGCTGGGAACACCTGTTCAGCTGTTGGAGGATTGAAGTTAGGCCAAATGGTGTTGAAACGGCCCGAAACTTCATGTGTACCCTTCTTTTGGCTATTTTGAAGGATCTTGCAGTTTTTGTTTGATTCTAACAAGATCTGATGCTTGAAGTGGCTTTGCCTATTTGTAGTAGGATGCGGCTCCATGTAACTTTTGATGTTGAGGAGGCAAAGTGACACTTTTGGTGTCAACAAATGATAAAAAGATATGGATCTAAATTGGTGGGATAGTTTGTCCAATTGATCCATGGATATTGATGGAGGGGCCCACTTGTAGTAATAGGGAAGTTTAGGGTCTTCATGTAATTTATTCCTAAGACTGGAGTTCAATTGCATTTATTTAGTGGAGTTATTTGCAATTAACTACGGGCCCGGATTACACATGAGATGTGGGGTCGTGGTGTCCCAGTTGGAGCCAGCTTTCTATGGAATCCCTAGTGGTCCCCACGCTAGCCCAAGATTGGATCTTTACTAATTCTATTTGAACTCAAAAAAGAAAGCTACTATTTCTATTTGAAGTGAGACTTCTAACAGTGGTAATAGTGGAATAAAGGGTTACTAATTATTATTGAAGTTGGACTTCTAATAATAAAGAAAGAGAGGAGTTGGAAAACTATAAATAGGAGACAGGAGGAGGCCTTGGACGTCCATGCTTTCATCCCCTTAGAGTTGACGCCCACCTCCCTCTTTTGTGTAAGAGTTGCACTCCCTCTCCTTCTTCCCTTCTCTCTCTTCTAGTTCCCTTCTAGTTTCCTTAGAGACTCTAGTTAGTCTTTCTCTTGAAGATCCCACCATCTCTCTTGAGGAAAGAGATTTGAAGCGGGTCATAGCGTGGAAGATGAATGGGCATTGGAGATTCTGGTTTGCATTGTGGAAGAGCTCTTCATCAAAGAGTTAAATCAAACTCTCCATTAGAGCACAACCGAGCTCCATAGGTATTTTCTACTCCTTGTATGTTGTAGAATTTTGTTTTTGCTTATTAGGTGTTGTTTCTATCTTCTAGATAGAGTTTTCTACTGTACATGATCATGAGAAAGTGGACATGGATCATGGATTGGGTTTTTGTAGCCTTCTGGATAGTTGATCCCTGAGTCAAGTGGGTCAAAAGTTTTGAAAACCTATCCTAGAGGCCCACCTATTTCCAACAATTGGTATCAGAGCCATACCTCATCTCTAATCATGTTAAATCAGTAAGCTTGTTCTGATCTTTGCATGAGATACGAAGAAGATAGAGCAAGGGTTCCGTTTGGATCAATTTTTGATGAATTTGCTAGGTTATTAGTAGATTCATGTTTGGATAGTCACAAAAAAGGGTTTAACAATGATGGAAGGATGGCAGGAAGCCACTGGGAGACTTCAGAAGAGTTTTGGAGTCGTTTGGACACGAAACAGAAAACCCATCTTGCTGATGTTCGTCAGTTCGGTCGACCGGGCACTTGCAGGCTGGTCGACCGGGCCTTCTGTATCAGAGAGTGCAGACTGTAGGTGCGGTCGACTGAGCCACTGCCTAGTCGGCCGGGTACGCTGACACAGAACTGGGCAATTTTAGTTTCAGCTTCAGCTCGACCCCCGCCGAGGGACACCCCCTGAGCCCCTTTACGGAGTGAATAATTTCAAAAAGTGGCAACTTTTGGCATCTTGTTTTTCCATTATTGTTTGGTAACCCTGTTTTGTGAGTTGGTTGGTTGTATGAGATACTAACTTGCAGGTGATCTTGTCCTCTCCATGTGGCCCACAAGTCTTTTACTTTCTTTTAAATGGTTGTTGGTTTATTTAAGGCTAAGTGTAAAGGGCATCATGGTTTCCTTGGTTTCCCATGAAAGGGCAAGGCATGGTGGTTTCCTTATAGCCCTTTTATTTCCATGGTTAGATTACCATGTGAGTCTCATCGTAGAGACATAGGAATTTATGTAATTTTCAAAATTTGTAAATTTTGCCGATGTCCGAGACGAACAAGGAAAGTGAAGTTGGACTCATAATCAAAGAGTTTGAAGATACCAAAAGGTGTTTTGGAGTTGCCCAAAGAGTTTGAGGAATTCCAAAGTTTTGGAAAGTCTAGAAGTCCAAGAAGTCTATTCCGCTTGGGCCATGTGGAGGAGAGGACTAGTTTCTATTTTTAGCACTTTCTATTTGTGGATGAATGCTTGTTTTAGAATGTTTCCAAATTTGATCCAAACATATCAAGTTACTAAAATTGGTCAAATCAAATTAATTTTTGGAAAGAATTCTAGTTAGTGTTGATGACCCATGAGATGGATACATTGGTAACACTAATTTTAGAAACGGGACTTTCCTTAAAATAACTTGACTTGGAACCAATCTTTGATCATATCATGAGATGATTTGATGTTCATATATATATGTGGGCCCTAATACCTTAAAAGGAAAATCCTCAATTTGAAAATATTAAGTGGGAGTGGGGCATTTAAATCTTATATCCCCATGGTTTTCCACCATCGGTCCATTGTAAGGAAAGTATTAGCCTCGCGCCATCTTGAGAATGTCCATTCCCCATGGAGGGCTTTTATTTGTCTGGTTACTAGATATGGATCTCCCAAAAGGATAGTGTTGGTGAGACGGGGTGGGGGTTCACTCCTCAAGGAGGAGCTGCCTACAACGGTTGTCACGCAATGCTAATTGGTGGGTCACACTTAACTAAAATAGTAATGTAGTATCCCCAAGGATTTGCCTCATGTATTTTAGAAACCATAGCTAATCGGGAGTCATACATTATTTGGTATGAGATACCTAGATAATAATGAATGATAGGGGATCATGGATAGTCAGTCTTAATCCTAATTTTGACTTACTTTGATCCACACTAATCTAGGTGGTATTGGCAATCCACATGGAGGCATATCCCAGGGATTGGAACTCCGATGTATTCTGAATTTAGTGGTTATGAGGATTCCCACATAAATTTGGTAGAATACTAAACCCAAATGTCATTAATGTTCTTTAATGAATGTATGGTTATGTGCTACAGTTAATTCTTTGCCCTTTTTTTGCCCTTTTTGTTTTTCTTTGCTACCACTCGCTGACACATGTTTTATTTCCATGCCAGCTGACTTGCCACAAGATTCTAACGACTTTGAACCATCCATGGACGCAACTTTTGACGATGCTTCGGATGAGTTCATGGAGGCAGAAAGCATTCCGCGGGTCGTCGAAGAAGGTATATAGTAATAGTCTTGATATTGACTTTTGACAAGGTAATAGTCATACCTTTTTCATCTTTCATGGGCAGGTTGTGAAGCGACAGGAGAAGTTCCTCTATCTTTTTGAGGGCCAAAGCAGGGGGTGCCAGCGGTTGATCCAGGAGTAGGGGCTTCTTCCACCAATTTTGATGTGGTAGAGGAGAGTCTGCGTGCTGATATTCCTTCTCCGGCGGCTCCGATTGGAAAGAGCTTCTCGATTACTCTTCCAACGGTGCATGACATGGGCAGTCGACCATTGGAGAATGGCGAATCTTCATCTGGGCCATCCCTTCAGTTTGCGAAGAAGGTGTTGAAGAGAGTTTTGCGCTCATGGGTCGAGACTCTCTCTTTTGGCCATTTGGAAGCTGGCTTCGGTATGATTAAGCATGTGCATGACATTCTTGTTGATAGCGAAGAGGTCGATCTAGACATTACAAATGCTAAGGCTTTTGTTGATGAAGTAATATCTTTGGGCAACAAGTGGACCGAGACCAAGAGCTTCCCAAATGGTGACTTCTTTAATGAGATGTTTTTAAGCCTTCTGGCAAGGTCAAATCTGAAGTGGATGAGATTTCGCGGACTTGGAAGCTTTTCGTTCGGGAGAGGAACGTCACCGAGTTGGCTATCATCGAGCTAACACAAGACCTGCATCGTCTTGATAGGGAGGTCGTTGAGGTCAGGCAGCGCCTTGAGCTATTGGAAGAACAAGCCGCTGCTAAATGGGCTGCCATTACGGAAGCTCGCGATAGAGAGAGGGCTCTCATTCCCCAGGTTGAGGAAGCTGAAAGCAATCTCCGAAGGAAGACTCGGGAATATGAACAATGGCAAATTCTCTGGGAAGAGCTTCCTCGTGCTGAAGATGGATCACGACAGCCTGCCGCATTTTATGGGAAAATTCTGAAGAAATGTGCTCTGGAAGCTTTGGAGGCTAAGGCCAAGAGTCTGCTTGAGAAGTTAAGTCTTTGGCTGAAGACCATGTCGGACTAATCTCTTGATTTGTAACAAACGTTTTCTTCTTTTTTTTTGGTACCTCCATGTATAAACATTTTTGGTATTCTATATACCTTTTACTTAAATTCTTTTTTTGATGAAAATATGCAAAAGTCGCATGAGAATGTTTGTTTGAGAATTTGATCAAAAGGTTATCATTTTGCGAAAATCTTTTGTCAAAGGGTTGTTTTGGTCATGAAGGCCAGATTTTGTGGCGAAAAGCTTGATTTTGTGGCAAAAACCCTGATTCTTGAGATGACATGAAAGCCGAATTTTGGGATGGCATGAAAGCCAAATTTTGGTGGCATAGGAGCCAAAATTTTGTGGCATGGGAGCCGAAATTTTGTGGCATGGGAGACGAAATCTTGTTTGTGACATGAAAACCGGTTTTTGTGGCGTGAAAGCTAAGTTTTGGTTTTGTGGCATGGAAACCAAGTTTTGATCTTTTGGCATGAAAGCCAAATTTTTGCAGCGTGAAAACGAAGTTTTGGTTTTATGGCATGAAAGCCAAAATTTTGTTTTTGGCATGAAAGCCAGATTTTGTGATATGAAAGCCGAGTTTTTTTAAAACCGAGTTTTGTTTTGTTGGCATGGAAGCCAGATTTTTTGATTTTTTGGCATGAAAACTAGGTTTTGTTTTGTTTGGCATAAAAGCCGATTTTTGGTTTTTGGCGTGAAAGCCAGGTTTTTGGAATAAAAGCTGGGTTTTTTATTTTTTGGGTGAAAGCCAGGTTTTTGGTTTTCAAAATGCAAGTATCGACTAAGAGTCGCCTCCCTGCTTAATGGCATTGCAAGTATCAATGGAATATCACTTCCTTGCTCAATCGGTTGCGAGTATCGATAGAATGTCGCCTCCTCGCGGGTTTTGGTGCAAGTATCGACTGAATGTCACTTCCCTGTTTTTTTTTTCAAAAATTTTATTTTGTGGGTATCGATGGAATGTCGCCTTCGCTTGATTTTTGAAATTTGAGGTTTTTTCGAACCTTTGTTTTTTTTTTTTTTTTTCTTTTGAAATTTGAGTTGTGGATATTAACTGAAACGTTGCGTCTCCATGATTTTTGAAATTTGGGTTGTGGATATCATCTGGAATGTTGCGTCTCCACGATTTTTGAAATTTTGCAAGTATTGACGATGTGTCGCTTCCTTGCGATTTTGAGATTTTGGAAATATCGAATGGGGTTCGCATCCTTCCGATTTTTGGGTTTTGAGAGTATTGACTAAGTGTCGCTTTCCGCTGTTTTTTTAAAAAGCATTTTTTTTTAAAGACACGAAGGTCGTAGATTTTGACTCAAAACCATTTTTTGCGGTAAAAGTCAGGGTGGACTAGGGTGGAGATCCCTGAGTCCTGATTTTTTGTTTCAAACCATGAATTTTGGGTTCAAGGATTGAAAGTTTTGGTCAAGTTAGGGAAGAGGCTCCTAAACTTGGATTTTGGGTTTTGATAATTTTTTGAACAATGAAACATTGAAAGTAAGCATTGTTTCGAGGTTTCTTTTAGGAACTTCAACGTAAAGATGAAAATTCCAAAAGGAGTGGGTTTGACGAGCAAGTACCTAGGAATAGGCTTTGGTCATGCAGGCACCGCTCTGACCCGATAGAGGAAGTCTTCAAGGGTAGTATCGCTTCAAGAACTTGCCGTTGATAGGTAGCATACATCTGTCGCCCTCCATATTTAAAAGAGCATATGCGCCGTTGGAGAAGACTTTGTCGATGACGAAGGGTCCCTCCCATTTTGGTTTGAATTTTCCTTTGGATTTGTGGCCAAAAACCATTAGCCTTTTCACCGCAAGAACCAAGTCACCCTTTTTGTGGGCGCGTTGCCTGACCTTCTTGTCGAAAGATCCTGCCATGCGTGCTTGGTAAAGCTCAAGGCTTTGTAGAGCTTCGAGCCATCTTTCATTGAGATTGTCCAATTCTTGGAGTCTCAATTTGACGTTGCATTCTTGCGTCATGTCATTTTGCAGAGATACCCTTAAGGAAGGGATTTGTACCTTTAGAGAGACAACTGCTTCACATCCATAGACCAAGGAGAATGGTGTGCTATGGGTTGGTCCTTGAACGGTGGCTCGATAGGCGCACAAAGCTTCATGTAGTTTGTCGCCCCAATCTCTTTTGTGACTAGAGACTATTTTCTTGAGGATTTTGCAGAGTTTCTTGTTAAAGGCTTCTGCTAGTCTATTCACTGCCGGGTTATACGGAGTTGAAGGACAACTTTGAATTTTGTATTTGTCGCAGAACCTGTAGAATCTGTGACCCCGGAATTGTGGTTCGTTATCATGGACGAATCTTTTAGGTATGCCGAAGTGACAAATGATGTTGGTTCGCAAGAATTGAAGGACTGATAAGGTCTTCATTTCGTTGAGCGCGAATGCTTCTGACCACTTAGAGAAATAATCCGTATCGGCGAAGATGAAGTGATGACCTTTGCTTGATAGGGGAGAGATAAGACCTATGATGTCCATACCCCAGGCTTTGAAGGGCCATGAGATCGCTGTAGGATGTAGCCATTCTAGAGGCATGTGGACATAGTCTCCATGAATTTGGCATTGTTGGCAACGTTTAGCAAATTGCATCGCGTCAGCTACCATGGTAGCCCAATAGTGACCTAACCTTTTTATCTGATCGTAAAGCTTAGGACCGGCCTGGTGGGCTCCACAAAAACCAGGATGAACTTATTTTAGAGTTTCTTCCGCCTCTTGTTGTGACAAGCAACATAGAAGTACTCCGTTGAAGGATTTTCTACAAAGCATTTTGGAGGGAATATCTAAATGAAAGTTTGGGGCTCGTCTTTGGATACTTACCCGCTCTTTTGGATCTTTTGGCAAGATTCTGAACATAATGCAATCAATGAACGGATCCCTCCAGTTGCCGCTCAGAGGTCTATGGATGGAAATCTGACTTCCAACCACTTGGTGGCATTCAGCACTACTAGGTGTGTGTTGAGAGGAGGGAGAATCCTTCTTTGACACACTGTAATTTGCATGTCTTCCCCCTTTTGGATTGCCATAACTGCAGCAAGTCCAGCCAGGGCATCTACATGGATGTTTTCACCTCTGTGGATGTGGGTGATGTAACAGATGTCAAACTTTTGACGAAGTGATTGCCCCTGTTGTAAAAAGGCAACAGATCAGGCTTCCTGATTTCATATTTCTGATTCATCTGGTTGACGATCAGTTGGGAGTCCCCAAAGGCTTCCAGTATGGTGATACCAGATTCGAGGGCAAGTTCCAATCCTACGATCAGGGCTTGGTACTCAGTTGCATTGTTTGAACATGGTTCTAGTAGCGAGAATGCATGTGGAATCATGTACTTGTTGGGAGTAACAGAGAGAATGCCAATTCCCGATATCGGCTTTCTTTTTTCAGTTGTCCTGGTTGCACCATCGAAGTATATGTCCCAGGTGGCATTTGATAAGGAGGTCTCCACGCTGTAGACAGGCTCGTCTGGGAGATCATCCCTGAGTGGAGAATCCTTAGGCAGTGGATGCTCTGCAAGAAAGTCTGTCAGAGCTTGACCTTTGATTGCTTTCTGTGGTACATACCTAATATCAAATTGTGACAGAAGGATAGACCATTTTGCCAGTCGAGCATTGAGGGAACCTGCTTTTGTGACAAGAACCTTTAAGAAATTGATCCTCGAAATCAGGTATACTGTGTTGGACAGTAGGTAGTGACGTAGCTTTTGTATAGCGAACATCACTGCAGGGCATTCCATTTCGACTGGAGAGTAGAGATTCTCTGCACCAACCAACATGTGGCTGAGGTAGTATAGAGCAGCCTCTTTTCGTCCATCATTTTCTTGTGCGAGTAGAGCGCCCAAAGAATAGTCAAGAGCTCTTGTGTACAAGATGAATGGTTTTTCAGTTGTGGGGGCAACCAACACAGGAGGTTTGGTCAGGTATGACTTGATGTCCTGAAATGCAACTTCACATTCAGCATCCCAAACAAAGTCTACACCTTTTTTCATCAAGCGAGAA
The DNA here is from genome assembly GCA_029852735.1 of Persea americana. NCBI lineage: Eukaryota > Viridiplantae > Streptophyta > Magnoliopsida > Laurales > Lauraceae > Persea > Persea americana. The sequence goes on from CM056817.1 coordinate 22,517,524, forward strand.
AATGGATTGCATTTTCCTGATAGATTGGAAATGAACCGTCGGATGTACGCCAACCTCCCTTGAAGCCCTTTGAGTTCTCTTAAGGTTCTTGGAGATGGCATTTCTAGGATAGCCTTGACTTTGGTGGGGTGAAGTTCTATTCCGGCTTTCCGAACTATGAATCCGAGGAACTTACCCGGTGAAACACCAAAGAAGCATTTGAGGGGATTCATCGGCAGTTTGTGTTTGCGAAGCGAAGGAAGACTTCTTGAAGATCTTTGAGATGGTCTTCTTTACTTTAGCTTTTGACGATGACTTCATCAACATAACATTCGACCATCTTGTGTTGCATATCTTGGAATATCTTCATCATAGCCCTCTGATATGTTGCACCGGCATTTTTCAGACCAAATGGCATGATAGTTTAACAATATACGCCAAATGGAGTCCGAAATGATGTATGTTTTTCATCTTCAGGATGCATCTTTATCTGATTGTAACGAGAGAAGTCATCCATGAATGTCATTCGCTCAAATCCGCAGGTGTTGTCAATTATTACCTCCGATATGGGGTGTGGGAATTCATCTTTGGGGCATACACCGTTCAGGTCTCTCTAGTCAATACAGACCCTGATTTGCCCATTTTTCTTTGTCACGGGGACAATGTTGGCCAACCATTCAGGATGCTGTTCCTTGCGGATGAAGCGAACGCTTTTGAGTTTCTGAACTTCTTGTTCAACTTTATCCATCACGTCAGGACGGAATCTTCTTTAGCCTTGTTTGACATGCTTGATATCTTTTTGCAAATTGAGTTTGTGGACTATTATTTTGGGGTCTAAGCCAGGCGTTTCAGCGTAAGACCATGCAAAACAATCAACAAACTCATGAAGAAAAGCGATATACTTGGGTAAGTCATCATCCTTTATATTTTTACTTATAAATACAGAACGTGGGTTATTGGGTGTTCCCAAGTCTATCTTTTGAACACCGTTGGAAGGTTTAAAGGTGGTTCCCCCACAATATTTTCGGAGGCCTCCAACTCAACGAGACCTTCTGGAGTTTCAAAAGCATTTTCAGACCATAGCTCTGCTTCTGTCCATGAATCTTCTTGATCGATACTCTCCTCAAGACTTGCTATGAGATGATCCCAATCACCTGCTGAAACTGGATCGAAGTAAGGCACTTCTTTTGGGGACAATGGTTCTTCTAGGTCAAAATACCGTGTGTTTGTGTCATCGGACAATTCCTCTTCATCATTAGAGAAGTCGTACCAATTGGATGAGCTTCCTGGATCCTTGACGGGTGATTCTTCAAAGAGATATCCAGGGAGCTTGATGTCTTCATGGATACGAGACGTTGAGGCTTGATCGGCAAAACAACTTTGCAGCCTTTGTGTCAACTGTCTCAAGGGAGTGTCAGGATCATACCCCAACCCATGTGAAGACCTGTCTATGCGACGGTGGAGTTTCCAATCCTCCAGCTGACTTTTTGTCGCGACCCCGGACCGAGATCCAGGCCCGCGAGTGGAGAGTGGTGATGATGCATTCTCTTTGATAAGGATGGTTAACATACATACATCAAACCATAAACTTCCTTTTGAATATACACTCACTTAATTTCCCATAGGTTTCCGCGGTGAGGATTTCACACACTCACAAAACATTTACATTGGTGCGAAAGCGTGTAGCAAATCAAATCGGTAACTCATTCCACAAAGCATGACTGATAAATACAAGTAACTGACATGATGTCAAAGTGAGCAGTGATCTCATTGGCATTCCCAAAATGTAAAGTTAGAAATTTAAACAAAAGATTTGTTAATTATCATTCCCCAAAAATAATGGCCAACAGAGGTCAGTACAACCAAAAGTATAATTCAAAAGTAAACCAATATTCCCCCAAAATGTGTTCGTAACTCGAAGCTCAACACAATGTCTACATGACTTTGTCAGCTTGCTACTCTACTAGAAGTTACGGCTCACCGACCGCCTCCTCATGCTCATCCTCACACGCAATAACGGGGACTGGACCTGAGTACCACAAAGAATGGGTCAGACACGACGGTCTGGCAGGTGGGCGAATAGATAATACAATTAAGAAAACAGAACATAACTTTAAAGCATAAGGAAATCTTACTAAAACAGCAATTGTCATAAAACGGTACGCATTGTTTATTTAAAATGCGAATGCAATGTAAATCATGAAGGTAACCAAAGAACAGGGACTGACAAGATGGAAACCACACTTAAGCTAAATCCTCTATCACTAATGTGATGAGAGCACACTAAAGGTGTTGGTCTCGGAGCACACGAGGTGACGAGAAACAACTATATACATATAATATACTAAGCAAAACCACAGCCGCGGAACCGGGTGACAGAACAGAACAAAATTCAGACTGCAGCTGACAGAAGCTAAAGGGGGACCCCAAGTCGGTGGATCAAACCGACAAGGCCGTCCAAGCTTAGTGGTGCCGACTCATAGGTTAAAACACATTCAAAACATGTACATATCTAAAGAGGTGAATACCACCCAAAACAGATTGAACAAAAAGGCTCGTAAGCGCATATGACACATTAATATCTTATCAAAACGCATAAGGCTACTCAAATGTTCAAATTACTGATTTCAGTGGTTTTAAAATGCCACTTGTACTAATATGTGAAAAACTGTCGAAAACGTATAAGGTTTGATAAAAGCAAACACTATGGACACCCACATATTTTCGAACCAAACATTGAGGTTTCAGGATTTAAACAATAGGTATAAGGGTCCCGTATGTCGATTAGAGTTTATGGCATGGTACTCCGGAAGGTTGGAGACATCCCAAATCCCCTATACAAATTGGTAAGTCCATTATCCATAATAAATCTCCGGAATTAGTGTTCTTTTCTAAATCAATCTCCATAAAACACTTCTTATTCCTCCACATCATATTAGGGCTCCAAACCAACCTCACTGGACCTTAAAACAACCTTTTAATCATGTTTGGAAATAGCCTAGTAATTCTGTACAGTTCGCTCGAGCGAACTGAAAGGTTCGTTCGAGCGAACAACATTCTGGGAGGGGTTCGCTCAAGCAAGTATAAGTTCGCTTGAGCGAACAGGTCCGAGTCCGGAAGGGTCGAGCGAACAGCTAGAATGGCTTAAGCGAACAACTCTCTGGAAGGGGTCCGCTCGAGCGGATATGAGTTCGCTCAAGCGAACTACTTCGAATAAGGAAAGGTCGAGCGAAGAAAGGTGGAGGCTTGAGCGACCAAGGTTCTGGGAGGGGTTCGCTCGAGCAATGAAGAGGTCGCTCGAGCAAACTACTCCGAAACAGGAGAGCTAGAGCGAAGTATGTGGTTAGCTTAAGCGAGTGAGATTCTGCGAAGGGTTTGCTCGAGCGAACTGCTTCAGAAACACTCTGTTTCAGCAGTTCGAACCTCAATTTCTCTTCTACTCAAAACCCCATTCAAGCCTACCATTAATACCATATTTATGGCTCTCCTACCACCCACTTCACCCACATTAAATCCTCCAACAACCATCATTCAAAACCATCAAAATCACTTCTCTTCTCCTTCCACATCCCATTCAATGCACAACCACCAAATGAGAATTCATACAAATCAAGATACCACATTAATGTACAAAACTTTAAAAGAACATTTAAAAGAGAAAGATGCTCATACTCCAATGCATTTCTAACCATCGATTTGAGATATAAAACACATGCAAGGTGAATAGTGAAAGAAAATCCACAATTACATGAAAACATGAAATCATTGAAAAGAAGCATATTCATCCACTTGCCTTGGTCTCCAAATATGCTAAACAACTCTAACCACTTCTCCCAAGCTCAAATTCCACAATCTACACAAAACCCCCAAAATGACATTCATATCAAGCCCTAAAATGGAAGAACAATGAATAGGAAGAGAGAGCTTCCAATAATGAAGATGGAACTTCTCTATGGCTATAAGAACACACATCTAAGAGATGGAAAGGAAAGTTTACATGGAAGGTCCTTTAATGGCAAGAACTTGCTCAAAGAGTAGCTTGGTATGGAGGGTTCTCGTCACAAATGGTATCAAGAAGAAGCTCTCATGGAGGGGAAGAAGATTGCAACCTCTATTTTACCTTTAGCAATAGCTTGAGAGAGATAAAGAGATCGAGAAGTAAGAAGACATGCAAGAAAACTCTAGGCTGAACTATCTTCTCTTCAAATGAAACTTGCAAGGAAAGGGGAAAGTGAAGGAGACTTATCCCTTTATAGACAATGGTAATGGGTCCCACAACTTACTCAACTAGTTGGGCTTAAAACATCATTTTTCGGGCTTCGGATGGATTCGACGAAGAAGGAAAAATTGATCGTCGAAATTTCTAGTTTCCAAAAAGTATATATTTCACAAGTTTCGGAGATATAAAAAATAGTGTCCAGATTTTACGCAAAAAGACTGATTTACCCTTATCATTAGCAAAGTATGGTTTAACGGTCTTGAATGGAAACGGAGCAAATACGAAAGTTGTCGGGAACAATAAAATGAGTCAAATGGAGCAAAATATAGATCTTTTCGATTACCACACAAATCCCAAAATCACACAAAACATGATAAAGGAACCCCCAAAGGGTCCCACTAGATCAAAAGAGTTCCCAAAATAGTCCAAAGCTATAAGAAAAGCTATTCTAATCCAAACTTAACCAAAACTCACTAATCACACTTATAACTAAAGCACGTCTTAATTAACACTAATCGGAAACTCTCGGGGCGGGGTCTTACACTTTTGGTCAGGGTGGGTTCCAATGGTGTGAGAAAACCATGGCCGCCTCCCAAACCGATTGGACTTTGAGCGTCATAGCCCATTTTCTTCCTGATAGCTTGTGCCATCAGACTATACAGGGATAGTTGAGGCATACCTTTATTTTGGAAAGGTTCAAGCTTGGAATTTGATGACGAAGCTTCTGATCTATGGAAGAATATTGGTTTTTCTTCTGCCGAGGCTGCCGGAACAACGAAGAAAGCAGACACAAGATCTTCTATGCTAGAAGGAGTCTCCAATGGAGTGAGGGCGGGTTGAACTTGTTGAGTATCATCTTGGCTTGACGATGTGTCGTCTTCTGGCTCTGAATTTGTCTCAGAATCCGAATCCGTGCCATGCATGATAGACACAAAGGAAACGACAAACTTGCCCCTAGGCTTTTGTTTTGTCTTCTTAGCTTTGGTTGTGATTGCCAATGGTTTTGAAGGTTTGAGGGAGACAACGAAAGGAGATTAATTGCTCTATTCGGACTTGCTGGAAGGTTTGTTTTCTTCCGGTGATTGCTGAGGAGCTTTGCCTTTATCTTTCTGGAGATTTTCGGCAAAGGATGTTATTTTCTCCTCCTTTTCTTCTTTTTCATCCTTGTACATCTAAGAGTCTACGAAATGAACTTCTTTGCCTTTGAAGGGCTTTTTGTCTGCAAACATTCGATGTATCAAGCCGTCGTTGCCAACAAACTTGATGCACTGATGTAGAGTTGAAGGGATGACACCATTCTCGTGTATCCAAGGGCGTCCGAGAAGGATGTTGTAACATGAAGGGGTTTTCATTGCATACACGGTGACCTAAGAGATAAGATCACTGATTTTCAATTTGAACCTGATTTTGCCAATAGGCGTTTGAGCACTCCCATCATATCCAAAGATAGATACAGATGTGTAACTCAACTTGCTAGGTGGAATACCCAGCTCTTCGAGTGCCGTAGTAAAGATGAGTTTGAGTGCAGAACTTGGGTCAATCTGAACTCTGTGTATTGGCATCTCTTTGATGTACCCTATGAAGTACAGGGGTCGATTGTGCTTTATTTCGCCCAGCAGGAGGTCTCCCTTATTGAAGGCGATGGTCGCACTTGCTACTTTTTGGACCGAGAGGCATTGAATGCAAGATCCCTCAGTTTTCTTCTTTTCTCTTTTTGAGGGAGTATTTGATTTTTTGACCCTATAGTCCATTTCAATTTGTAGGACTTGTGTAACATGTTTGTCGACTTCCGCATTCAACCTTTACTGTTCTGAAATGAGACTATCACGAGTTTGTGGTGACATTCGTAATAAGTCTAAGATGTGCAGTCGTGCTAGTATGCGTTTGAAGTGCTCAATCAAGTCATACTTGAAAGCCTCCTTGGGGCCTTTATTTTCATTATCATTGCCGCTTGGGGCATTTACAACTCGCTTTCCCGAAGGATTTACATAAGAAGAAGAAAAAGGTTGGTTGTAGTTTTTGTGGTAATCCCGGCCAGAGCGGGTACCTTTCCCAACTTCAAAAGCTTTTAGAGACGGTTGTTCTTTTGGAAGACCTTCTTCGAGATCAAGGGGTTGATCTTTCTCATTTGAGAATGTTTCTGCGCCAGCATTGCCGTCCTCAGTAATTGCATTGTATGGAGCATTTTCCGGGAACAAGTCCTGAACAACTTTCAATAACTTTTCTTCTTTGTTGAGTATTTCATTGGTCCAGACAACACCTATGAGGTCGGGTATCTGAGACCAGTTGACCGGGTTTTCATTGAAGAGGACTTCATCAGCCAGAGCTTCTTCATGGTGACCAGTTGGAAGAGGCTTGAATTCTGAAGTCACCGTTTCAGGAGATGAAGCCTGAGAAGGTGCTATCTCAGTGGAAGTCACATGAGAAGACGTAGCTCCAAAAGATATGCTACCAGATGCATTTTGAGAGTCTGCGGCCTCAGCAGATGAAGCTTCAGAGGCACTATCATCTTGAACTATCACATTACAAGCAACTTCGATAGAAGATGCCTCTATAATGGACTGATGGGAATCAGACTCATCCTCCGATGTAAGAGGATCATCAACCTAGCAATCTTCTTCATTTTCCGGAGTTACTAGAGGAGATGCTTGTAGATTCTCCGGGACTTCCGGTTCTAGATTTTGATGAAGTTGATTGATGCGATCCTGCTCTTGCTCTATGGAAAGACGCTGCAAGATCCTCGCATATTCTTTGAGATCGGGCATAGGAGCTAAATCTTTTTCTTCATCTGCTCTTTGTGGTTCAACATCGTTGGGTTTCACTAGAGCATTCACTTGCGCTGGGTCAATAGCACTTTGCTAAATAGCCTCTTGGTCTTCATCATCATTAGACCAGGATCCTTGTGGCTGGAAGGGGTTATATTAGATTACTGGCATAAGGTGAGATTGTGGGATCCATTCTTCATCGAAGAGATATTCTCCAGTTTCAAGGGATTCCTCCCACTCATCGATGTCACTAGCAGTGTCACTAGACTCGTATCCATCCATGGAGGATCCAACTACCAAGTTGCAAGAGTATGATGCCCCCTGCGTAGTCTCATTTCCGAGCCGTGGTGGCATGAAATCACCGAGGGTGAATTTTCTTACCACTCTTGAAGCCTTGGGAAGGGACTCCTCTGTGCCCCCAGTGAAGCGGTAAAGGAGGTTTCTGCCTTTTCAGGGACTTCTTGCTTGGGTTGAGCCTTCTCCTGCTGTTTGAGCTTGGAGTTGTCTCTTGCCTTGCCTTCGCTGTTGAACGGTCGGCTTTGTTTTGACGATCTCCCAATTTTCATCTTCTAGGAGATAGGGATGCACCCATATGGGCTGTCCATCTGGTGTTGGGTAAAGCACCAGCTCTTAGGATGTTTGAGTCATCTTTATCACCTTGAAGGAAGTAGTGATCTTCTCATTTGGTGACTTTTATGTTTGTCCATATGACACCATGTTAACGGAGGCAAACCTGTAGTTTTTGTCAAAGGTGATGACTTCGTTTTTCCACATCTCGTTGATCTTGTCCCTCACAATGAAACATTGATTGAGAGGATGTGAGACCATTTGGTGGTATGGTCAATATCGGGGATCGTTGGTTTTGCCAACACCTCCCAATCTTTTGGGGTCTGGCAAAGTAAGTTTGCCATTTGCTAAGAGAGCCCCAAAGATCTCATCAACATCGTCATCGAACGTGTATTTCTTCTCTACTCATTTTCTGAAGGCAATTAGAGAGTTCAGGCCTCTTACCTATAGTTTTGTTTTCAGCTGGTTCTGGTAGCGGAGGAGCTGACTTGGTTTGCACATTGAGAACCTCCTTTTTCTTTGGCTTGGAGGTTGGAATGGCAGTTGGCTCTTTCTTTGATGACTTCTGACTGTTGAGGTCTTTGATCACCATTTCAGCCTCCATAGATGATTCTAGGAGTTCTCCCAGATTCTTTGATTTGTTGCCGATGATCATGGATCGGATCCTTGCTCTCATGTTGTTACGGCAGATGTCGACCAGCGATGCTTGTGGCAGTACGTTTGAGCATTTGTATGCCATCGCCTTCCACTTGTGAATGAAGTCATATGTTGACTCATTCTCTTCCTGTTTTAGGCTGCTGAGCTGAGCCATAGTAACAGGATGATCCTCACCTTTGAAATGGGTCAGGAAGCATGTCTCTAACATGGTCCAGTTTTGAATGAAATCCTCTGGCAGAGTGGAGTACCAATCAAAGGTTATACCTTTTAGGGTGCTTGCAAAGAGACGGATCTTGAGGGCATCTTGATCCGCATTAGCTCCCATCAGGATCTTGAAGTGGATGACATACTGTCTAGCTGAACCTTTCTCCGTATATGTTTGGAGAGTAGGTTGCTTGAATTTTGCAGGGAATAGAACCGAGTCCATCCATAAGGGATACGGTGGCTTGATTCCATGCTTCTTCAGTGTATCCTCCTTTTTTGCTTTGGCGAGGATATTGTCAACGTCCTTTTTAGTAAGGGCGCGTGACTCATTTTCTTCACCGTTTTCCTCATCATTTGGAGGGATTTTATTGTTTGCAGGACTTTGGAAAGTGAGAAGGAGGTTTTCCATCAAAACCTCTATTCTTTGCTGTCCTTGCTCCAGCTGCTGGATGCGTAGAGCCATGTCATCATGTGGCGGAGGTTGCTCAGAGTTTGTGACCAAGACATTCACCCTTCATAAATCGAATGAGGATATTGTCTTAGTGACTAAGCTGGAGCTCATTCTTCTAGATGAAGAGCCCAAGGATTGATCACTCCGATGTCCTTGACTTGAAGAAGTGGGAGAATCTTCCTAATGTCTTTGTGTCCAGGAGAAGCTGCAAGTCACCGGCCGTCTGACATGTATTTTAGTTGTTGACTTCTGGCGTGTTTTGGTTTTACCGACCATATGGACAGCAACAACTTGGTCGGGTCTTTCTTTTTCGATCCATGTTTTAGAGATCTGAAACTCAGAATGCCTGGTCCTTTGCTTCTCTAATCTCTTTTGTTGATATGCCGCGCGGCGACGTATACGACGAGCAATTTGAGCTTCAGTTAGCTCAGGCTGTGCTTTGGCAATGAAGGATGTGGTCCCTCGTGCGCAGCAGTTGAACTGGACGGGGTCCTTAGCCTATCGCAGCGAAGCTTTAAATTTTGCAAGCTCGGTCCCTATTGAGATGAAGGGTCGAGTTGCAGGAGAGCAAGCCCTGGCAAGTTCTTGCAGAGGCCTTGTGATGCATGATCTGATTTTGGGCTTGTAGGAGCAAGCCGGCTCATGCTGAGTAGTTTTTGGTGTTTGGTGGAGGATAGGTTTCTCCTTTTTTATGTAAGCAAAAGGATAGAACCGGTTCTCCTTGAGAGGAGCTAGGTATGCTGGCTTTGTAGATGTTCGGGACCTTCTTTGTTTTGGTGAAGGTCTTTGTAACCAAGTCCTGGGGTGGACCTGGTTTCTTGCAGGTTGAGGCTTCGCGGGATTGCCACGGGCCTTAGGTTTCTTGATGACCGCCTTTGGTGTCAGGGCAGTGACCCATTCCGAGGCGGTTTTCTGCCTTTTGGCAAATGTAGATTCTCCTGCGGAGAGTGGGAATGGTCCCAGTGACCCGAAGATGATAGTCTGGGGAGTAGAGGTCGACCTAGTGTTTTGTGAGTTGCCAAGGGAGACGACGCTTCGGCAGCTGGCAGGGCGCTTGCAAGTGCGCTTGTTTTGTTTCTCTTGAAGCATGAGTTGGTACTTGTTCTCATCAAAAGTGATGGTCAATGAAGCTGTCATTGTTAGTTTTGGAAAACTTCTGAGACAAGACCACATCCATTAGTAATCACAAGAATATAGTGATCATAAATGGAAAATACTATGGTTTTGTCTTTTCAAATCGCTTAGGGAACATGGCCCAGCCTATGCAAAATGAAGAAGGCAAAAAGCCATAGAGGGTACAATTGTTCTGAACGCAAGTATGGTAGGCTCAGAATGAGCGTTCCAGTGACTGCTAGAAACAATTGTAAACCTTAATTCAAATTACCAAGAAGCGAGGCTCACTCGAGGTAAGATGATATAAGGTTGGAGATACAAATGTGTTGGTCGCGAATACAGTAGACCCTAAAGTGCATACTAGCACCGCTTGGCACAAATGTTGAAAATCACATCCTTGGGAAGGACACGAGTTGGAACTTTTTTGGAAAAGCCAAGATCGAATTCCCAAAAGAAAGCAAATGGTATTCCAATCCGAATACAGGCTCAACATTTCTGCGAGCACTAAATCTGAAAGAGGAAGGAACTAGGACTTCTCAGATTTGAATCCAATGATGACGGAATTATTTATTTTATTTTTTTTTGAAAGGCCAAGATCGAATTCACAAAAGAGAGAAAATTGTGTTCCAATCCAAATACAGGCTCAAACATTTCTGCAAGCACTAAATCCGAAAGAGGAAGGAGCCAGGATTTCTCAGATTTGAATCCAATAATGACGGAAGTTTTTTTTTATTTTGAAGAGAGATTTTTTTTTAAAGAGATTGTTTTTTTAAGAGTACACATAGGTCTTCCAATTTGGTCTAATGAAACCTTAGTAGATAGATCAGCCCCCAAGTAAAGGTAGGATTACTTAATGAACCCATTTGAAGGACCCTTGCCTTGAATAGTCTAGCTGCCTCCACACTCTGGACAAGGCTTTTCTTAGATTCACTTTGGTGAAAGAATGCAATTGGTGCAACCTGTATGTTTTTTTTTCTTTTTTTTGAAAGATTACTAATGAACCCATCAAAGAGAGGAAATGGCTCTTCCCAATCCAAACGTTGGCTCAGCGATTTCCGCGAGCCATTGTACGAAAAGGAAAGAACGAAAGTTTCTCCAATTTGAATCCAAAAGAGAGAAACATGGGAATTTTTTATTTTTTATTTATTTATTTATTTATTGAAAGATAGTGACCCATCAAAGAGAGGAAATGGCTCTTCCCAATCCAAACGTTGGCTCAGCGATTTCTGCTAGCCATTGTACGAAAAGGAAAGAACCAAAGTTTCTCCAATTCGAATCCAAAAGAGAGAAATCTGGAAAATTTTCATTTTATATTTTTTATTATTTTTTTGAAAGATCACTAATGGACCCATCAAAAAGAGGAAATGGCCCCTCCCAAACCGAACACTGGCTCAGCGATTTCCGCAAGCCATTGTACAAGAAGGAAAGAACCAAAGTTTCTCCAATTTGAATCCAAAAGAGAGAAATCTGGAAAAAAATTATTTTATATATATTTTTTTGAAAGATCACTAATGGACCCATCAAAGAGAGGAAATGGCCCTTCCCAATCCTAACGTTGGCTCAGCAATTTCCGCGATCCATTGTACGAAAAGGAAAGAACCAAAGTTTCTCCAATTTGAAACCAAAAGAGAGAAATCTGAAAAAAAAAAAAATTTTAAAAAGAGTCAAGATTGGATTCACAAAAGAGAGGAAATGGTGTTCCAATCTGAACAAAGGCTCAGCGATTTCCGCGAGCACTAAATCCGAAAGGGAAGAAACCAGAATTTCTCAAATCTGAACCCAACAATAAAAAAACATTTTTTTTTTTTTTTGAGAAGAGAAAGAATGGAAATAAACTCAAAGACAGAGATTTCCAGAGAATCCCATCTCATGTTTTTTTTTCTTAAAGATGCAAGATCCAACATAGGCCACCAACTATAAAAAAGCCAAGGATTCTAAGCATCGTGTTCTCAAATGAACGAGTCCCACCAGGTATGCTAACTTGATGGACCCGGCTCCGTCTTCTACCTCCGCCCCGAGTCCGCTGGGGTGTGACAAGGTGAAAAAAGCGAGCATCAACATTTTTGTACGGGTATGCCAGATTTTCTATTCTACTTTGAATTTGAAATGGTGATCCGGAGATTCACCTTCACAAGTAGAAAGGAAATCAAACTTTTTTTCTAACTTTCCATTGCATATATATTTTAAAGAAAGAGACAAGATTTTATTGCCATGAAAGGCAATTTTCTTTAGTTTGCCATGAAAGGTGATTTTGTGCCGTAAGTGGTGTTTTTTCCATGAAAGGCAATTTACAAATCTCATCAATGATAAAAGACAAGAAGTGTGATTTTTTGTCTCTTTAAACAAAATACAAGGTACAATAGAAAAGTAAGAAAGATGGATCTAACTTCTCAGGAAATTGTGGGGGACTCGTTCAGATTGACGGTCACGAGTCATGTATGGACCCCGCCATCATCCTTCAGATGAGAACACTTGATGCTTTTGATTCACTTGGCTTGGTTTGGACCTCAGATTTTTAGAGGATAAGGACCAAAGGGAGGCCCTATATCCAATAAAAAGCCAGGTAGACGGGCTAAAAAGCCACATCTAGGCCACGTTGGTTAGAAGGAGAGGGAAACCTTAGGGGGGTGGCCCCCCAAGGGACTTCAATCACCTTGTAGTGTTTGCAGCAAAGTTTCTTCATATAAGAGAGCTTCTTTGAGCAGAGATTTTTCAGGATAATTTTCCAAGACCCTTTCTCCTTGGAATGACCCCCTATTTATAGGCTTTTGGTAGCCATTAGGAGGGTTTATGGGCATTAATGGCATTGATGCTCCATGATGGGAGGAGTTACAAGATTAATTTCATAATTTTGTAACTCCTTTTTCCTTGAATCTGATTGGCCGATGGAGAATAATGGGCATTTAATCTCCATGATGATGGGGGTTTCATGATTAATTACCATGATTAAACTCCATAATGAAAGGAGTTACACGGTTAATTGCCATGATTAATTGGACTTGTAACTCCTTTTTCTTGTCTTCTGATTGGGTTGTCCAAAATAATGAGTTAATGACCGTAATAAGTTGTCATAAATGGGTCATTTAACTTCATTAATTGGTCGCCAAGTTGCTTGAAGAGTCGCGGGCCGCGCTGCAGTTTTTGGAATTCTTCTGGCGATGATCATCGATGGATTTTTATGTTGATCGACATCGGATAACCATGAGATTTCATACATTGATTGGTACCAATGGGTCAGCAACATTTGTCCAGTCGATTCCATGATCGGTCGGGCAGAAAGTGTGCTTTCTTAGTCGGCCGGTTGGCGATTTCAGAGTGTCCGATGATGATCGAGTGATTTCGACGGAGGATCCGTGATGTTGACGAAGATCAACAGATTTCGTGCCTCAAAATTCAGATTCTGGAGAAATCACAGGGGCCCAACATCTCGAAACGTAAAAAATACCCGAAAAAGTGGGTTTCCAGGGGAAATCCGGCTGCCCGAATCCCTATGGTCGCCGGCGACCATGCAACCATGGTCACCGGAGACCATGGGACTTTTGTCCCTTTTTTGGTCGCCGTTCGGTCGCCGTTTCCCGGCCGTTTTTCGGGCGTTTTGGATTCTTTTTCCTCCTGTATTTTTCTTAACATTTCTCCTCATTTATTGACTTAATTCCTCTGAAGAAAACCTATCGAGAAGCCATGAAAATCAAAGCACAAAGTTTCCTATTTTTCGAAAAGCCGAAGACTTTGTAGCTGATTTTCCGCCAAGAGTTGAAACTAGGTCAAACGATGTCGGAATGACTTGAAATTTGATGTGAAGCTTCTTGAACAATATATAGGACTAACCATGGGCTTTTATTTGAGTTTTGAAGCCGTTTGGGGTCCCGTCGATGCTAGACTTGATTTCACCGTGCTGAAGATGTCGAGCTTTGATGTACGGTCAACCGATGTCCGATTGACCTGAAATTTGACAGGGAGCCTATTGGAGTCATTTTGAGATGATCCACTAGCTCCAATTTGGATGCCATGGTCTCGGGGAGTTCTGCCGCCCGTAGGCTTGATTTTCCTTCCGAGCGTCAAAGCCGGGTCAAACGTCGTCGAGATGACCTAAAATTTGACGTGCAGCCCTTTGGAAGCATGTAGAAGCTACCCACGTGCTTTGTTTGATGAGTGGCAGCATCGGTGGTTCTCGCCGTCGGGAGGCTTGATTTCGTCGTTTAAGAGTTGATAGAGGGTCAAACGGTGTCGGTTTGACTTAAAATTTTACGTGGAGCCTTTTGGAGGTATTTTGAGACCATCCATAGGCTCTGATCGAAGATTTGTTATCATCGACACTGTCGCCACCGGGGGCTCCTGCTCAGTCGTTGGAGGATTGAAGTTAGGCCAAATAATGTCAAAATGGCCTGAAACTTCATGTGTATCCTTCTTTTGGCTATTTTGAAGGATCTTGCAGTTTTCGTTTGATTCTGATAAGATCTGATGCATGAAGCGGCTCTACCTGTTTGTCGTACGATGCGGCTCCATGTAGCTTTTGATGTCGAAGAGGTAAAGTGACATTTTTGGTGTCAACAAATGCCCCCTCGTGGTACAGCGACAAATTGCATATCTTTTGCAGTCAATGTGCCTTGAAGAAAACTTTGAAAGAGAGCTTCTGACTTGACCAAGAGTCTCTGAGTATTTTTCTTTTGATAGAGTAGCCTTTCGAGTTTCCAAGGGGATTTTATGGCAGTTAGAGAGATCACGTACCATCTCAAGGCAAAATTTTGAAAATGACATTTGGATTGGGTTTTGGATTTTTCCTTTTCGACCTTGTGAACCTAAAGGTTTTATGTGGCGCATTAGGTGGTCAAGAAGGTTTTGGTTTTTTGACATTGTGACCTAACAAGCTATATGTGGCAGGTTAGGGGGTCGGATTTTGAATTTTGATTTTTGGTCTTGTGACCTAACAAGCTGTATATGGCAAGTTAGGGGACCGAGATTTGGTTTTTGGTTTTGGTCTTGTGACCCAACAAGCTATATGTGGTAAGTTAGGGGACCATGGTTTGGTTTTTGGTCACTCTTTGGGACAATTTTGGGTCCATTGGAGTGGTTTGGGTTTTTGTGGAATGTCAATTTCAAGGTTTTGACTTAATTTGGTTCATGAGGTGGGATGGTTTGGATTTTGGGAAACTCATGAGGCTTGGATTTTTTTTGTATGGTCCAATCAACTCAAAGGAGGCATGGAACCATTTGTATGCTCTTGGTAAGAGGGATTTTTGACTAAGCCACTTTTAGTGCCTAGGTGATCAAACCTGGCTCATATGGAGCTTTAAAGATGGCTTAGATCTCATGTGGTGTCATTTTTGTGAAGAATATCTAAAGATATCTCTTTTGGGTAGAGAATATCGAAAAATATTTTTACTTGGAGAGAATCTCTCAAGTTTCCTTGATTTTGGGAGAGATTTTCTCAAAATATCTTTCTTTGGGAGAAAGTTTCTCACATTCCCTTTCTTTTTGGAGAGAATTTCTCAAAGGATCTCCTCCTTGGGAAGGAATATCTCAAGATCCCTTTCTTTTAGGAAGGTTACTAATTTGTAGCACTTACCTCCTTTCTTTTCTCCTTGTTTCCTCTTTTGGTTTGCTCTCTTCTATAAAAGCAAGGAGGTTGGATCTCTTGTTACTATTGCTCTCTTTTTGCAAAAGTCTTCAAGAGTGCTCCAAGATCAATAATTTTTCTTCTTCTTCAAGGATCTTCAAGCTTTTTCTTTTTCTTCTCCATCAATGGCTTCAAGTAAGTTTCCTTCTTCCTTAAGAAACTCCATGTAGAAGTAGGAAAAAAAGTTTCTTTCTTTTCTTTTCTTTTCTTTCCTTTTCCTTTCCTTTTCTTTCTTTTTTTTTCCCTTTTTTCTTCATGTGTTCGCTTCCCCTTTTTTTTTCACACGTTTTTTCTTTTTTCTTTTTTTTTTCTTTCTTTCTTTCTTTTTTTCTCTCTCTTTTTCTTTCTCTTTTTTTTTTTTCTATTCTTTTTTTTTCTTTTCTCTTTTCTTGGCTGTACAGACAAGTCCATACGGACCTGGCCGTACTGCCACGTGGTAGTGGGCCACGGCCTGTGGGCAAAATTTTTTTTTAAAAGAGATTCTCTTCTTCTCTTTTTTTTTCTTTCTCGGATTTCGAGATGCCCGTGCATGACAACTTTCCTTCTACGCATTTTTTTTTATAAATCGAATTGGAAGTATGATAGTGCACACCTGGAAATCTTTTGCAAGTCTTTGAGATTTGGAGCTCGCAGCAATGTTGACCCCTTTCTTGGTCTTGCGGGGATTTTTGAGGAGCTTTGCAAGTTTTGGAGTCTAGAGCTTGCAGCAATGTTGAGCCCTTTTCTAATCTTGCGGATATTTGAGAAGATTTGGCTTGATCTCGCAGCAATGTTTGAGTTCGAGCATTCTTCGAGAATTCTCCATTGATTATGAGCTCGCAGCGATGTTGGGCTCATCTTCAAGCTCCCTATTTCTTTCGGGGTGTTTCTCTTTTTCTTCGGAATTGCCCCGGAACCATGCCAAAGTTTTGCTAGGATTTTTTAGCAAAATTCTGTCATTTTGATGATTGATTTACCCATTTTCCATCTTTTGCAGGTAGTTCCTCCAGAACGAACAAGGGTAAGGATCCTGCCACTGATGCGCCTCGCCGTTCTACCAGATCTTCTAATGTGTACAACAGGCCTGAGAGAAGGTCCAGTATGTTGAGAAGAGCTTGGAAGAGTGTGATTCTCTCAACTGAGATGAAGCGAGACAGCAGTTGATCGCTCTTAAGGATGAGGAATTTTACAAGATTATGGTAAGCAGTCGTCCTTGGGTCATGGACGATCAGAGCATTATGCCCAGGCCTACCTTCTTCTTTGGTGATGCAGTCCCTGACGATTCAACATACTAAAGGAGATGTTTTCCGTTCTTTTACGTAGCTGATGGTGAGGAGAGAACTATTTCTACCCGGTCGACCTTTGGTAGGACTATCTTGATCATGAGCCTTTCCCCCACATGCTCAAAGAGGAAAGATCCTCTAAGCTAGGTGAAGAGGACAAATGTGATCAAGACCTGGGTTTTTGTTGGCGGCCCTTCTGGTTATGCAGAGAAGTCGCCTGCCCGTATGGACATTTTGATGCCGGCTAGCGGCTACCAAGGTTCAAATCATCCTTCGGTCGATTTGAGACTGGTGGGCCTTGGTATTTTTAAGGGTGACATCAGCAATTGGGTGAAGCCTTTTTGACTTCATGGCCGTTTCAGCGCTGACTTGAGCTGCGAGTCGTGGTCTGATCATATCCTGCAGGTTAACGGAGCCATTCTGAAGGAGGACGAGATTTTTTATGCAGTTCGTGCTTTTCGGCAAACCGTGGCTTTCTCTGATGAAGCCTTCATAGCCATGTTGGAGTCATTCCTTCCACAAACCAACACCTTCGTTGTCACGAACGGTGAGATTGGTTTTTCTTTAAAGGAACTGAGCGCCATCACCGGGCTACCTATCATCGTTAAACTCTATGAAGAGTTTATGCCTATTGACAGTGTCCTTGAGAAGCAATCTGAGGAGTTCAGGCTTTTGTACTTTCAGCTCGTCGCCTTCTATGATTTCTTGAAGGAGAAGGAGGGCTTGAAAGTTCGGTGCAGCAGTTGGAAGAGTGGTAGCTCTTTGTCTTTCAACTTCTTTGACAGCGGGAAGTCTTCTGAGAGTACGACCCAGGAAGCTAGGGCTAAGAACCCCGGTTCGAAGAGATCTCCGCCATGCGTGAAATTTTGAAGGAATTCTTCGCAAACACAGATGCCATTCATTCTGCCATTGCGCTGCAGAGAGATCTCGCCGTCTACCTCACTTATTGGCTAGGTGAGGCTGTTTTTGCTAGAGGAGATGGAACGCACATCAGGCCACACTGCATTCTTCCAGCTTGTCAGATGGTGTTTGGAGAGCGGCTTGCTTTGGTACCTTCTCTTTACTCCTATTTATGCACCGAACTGCAGGCTGCTACTTTCTTGGTTCGGCTTGGGCTTCCCATGAACAGGGTATTTTCAGCCCATATCCTTTATTCGTGGTATGTATACCACTGTCCTGGTTTCCACCGATTGGGCATTGCACATGATGATGACCCGTTTATGGTTCGGTTGGCCAGAGGGAAGCCCGTTTCCGAATCTCTTTTCTCTGCCCGTTTGAGGATACGACGATTCTAGGACGTCGAGATGGGGCAAGCTTCAGTGAAGCTTTCTCCAGGCTTGCGGAAGAAGGCTTTTGATTTTGGTGTCTCTCGAGGTTCCACCAGGGCAAGGTTGGGGAGACACTATTCTTTGACAAATGCAGAGAGGAGTTGGGTTTTTAACATACATGTTGGTACGATGGTGTACCGTAGACATCTTTTCGTTGACATCCAACCGTATGTCCCCTCGCGCTTTGCACTGCAGTTGGGCATTTCCTAAGGTGTTGTTGGAGCTCCTTCAAGTAAGGTGAAGCGCTTTGGAGGTTTGCAGAACGGGAGGAATGCATGGGCCTTTTATAGCACGGAAGACACTACTGCCATGATTTCCTATCCTGAGTTGCCCACCTTTCGGACTGCTGGCTTCACGAAGTGGTTCGTGGAGAGCTTTTCAGTGCACCAGGGGCTTTCCAAGAAGGAGCTCGATGTAAAGCAATCTTCTGGGAAGGTCTTGGGAAATCAGATGGCGTCTGCCGAGAGGAAGTTCTGGCTTTCCTTTCTGGTGAAAAGCACAAAATAGGCTTTCTCGATGATTGGGACGTCATCAGATCGGGAGCTGCACAAGAGATACCTGGTGAGGTCTTGGAACAGCTCGCAGAGGAGGCTGAGGTTGCTGCTTGGATACAAGCAGAGCGACCAAAGGCTTCGATCAAGTCTACTGGCAAGAGCAGACCATCCAGTGAGGACTCTAGCGAGATGCTAGATTTTGATGGTGGGGCGGGTACATCCAGCAAATCATCCCATAGGAGCAAGAGGAGAAAAGGACAGTACTGAAATAAGAGACAGCACGAAGACTCTCCTGATCTGGAAGTCCCTCTCACCATTGCTGAGGAGGCATCAAGGGATGACGACGAGCCTCCAAAGAAGAGGGACTGAGGAGAAAAGATCAGTAGTGATGGTATGACCCTCCTTCTCTCTTTTTCCGCTTCTTTCTTTTTATGAGGCCTTTATTTTGATCTACTGCTTTCTTTCTTTTGGCAGAAGATGATGGTTTGGTGATGCTTGAGGTTTTGACCGATGAGGCGGTGACGGATCCAATCATGGCATCTGAGGAAGCACCAAGGGACTCTGGAGTAGATCCAGAATCTTCACCTCATATGATTTCTTTGCCCCCTTTTTTTTGACTTTTTGTTTTTCTTTGCTGCCACTCGCTGACACATTTTTGGTTTCCTTGCCAGCTGACTTGCCACAAGTTGTTGATGACTTTGAACCATCCATGGACGCAACTTTTGACGATGCTTCGGATGAGTTCATGGAAGCAGAAAGCATTCCGCCGGTCGTTGAAGAAGGTATATAGTAATAGTCGTGATATTTGATTTTTGACAAGATCATATTCATACGTTTTTCATCTTTCATTGGCAGGTTGTGAGGCAGCAGGAGAAGTTCCTCTATCTTTCTCAGAGCCAGAATAGGGGGTGCCCACGGCTGATCCAAGAATAGGGGTTTCTTCTACCAGTTTTGACGAGGCAGAGACGAGTCCACATGCTGATATTCCTTCTCCAGCGGCTCTAATTGGAAAGTACTTCTTGATTACTCTTCCGACGGTGCATGACATGGGCAGTCAACCAACGGAGCATGGCGAGTCTTCATCTGAGCCATCCCATCAGTTTGCGAGGAAGGTGTTGAAGAGAGTCTTTAGCTCATTGGTCGAGACTCTCTCTTCTGGCCATTTGGAAGCCGGCTTCGGCATGATTAAGCATGTGCAGGACATTCTTCCTGATAGCGAAGAGGTTGGTCTGGACATTGCAAGTGCCAAGGCTTTTGTTGATGAAGTCATCGCTCTAGGCAACAAATGGACTGAGACCAAGAGCTTTCCACATGGTGACTTTTTCAACGAGATGTTCTTGAAGCCTTCTAGCGAGGTCAAATCTGAACTGGATGAGATCTCGCGGACTCAGAAGCAGTTCGTTCGGGAGAGGAACGTCACCAAGCTGGCTATTATTGAGCTGACAAAGGACCATCACCGTCTCGATAGGGAGGGCATTGAAGCCAGACAACGCCTTCAGCTGTTGGAAGAACAAGCCGTTGCCAAGTAGACTGCTATTTTGAAAGATCGCAATAGAGAGAGGACTCTCATTTGCCAAGTTGAGGAGGCTGAAAGCAATCTCCGGAGGAAGACTTACGAATATAAACAATGACAAATTCTCTGGGAAGATCTTCCTTGTGCTGAAGATGGATCGCGACAGCCTGCCGCATTTTATGGGAAATTTTTGAAGAAACGTGGCCTGGAAGCTTTGGAGGCTAAGGTCAAGAGTCTGCTTGAGGAGTTAATTCTTTGGCTGAAGACCATGTTAGACTATTCTCCTGATTTTGTAACAAACTTTTTCTTCTGATACCTCCATGTATAAACATTTTTTTGGCACCCCTTTTTTTTCATATTCCCTTGTTTCACTTAAATTCTTTTTTGATGAAAATAAATAAAAGTTGGATGGGAATGTTTGTTTGAAAATTTGATCAAAAGGCTATCATTTTGCGAAAATCTTTTGTCAAAGGGTTGTTTTGGGCATGAAAGCCAGATTTTGTGGCAAAAAGCCTGGTTATTTGATGGCTTGAGCGCCAAATTTTGAATGGCATGAAAGCAAAATTTTGTTGGCATAGGAGCCAAAATTTTGTGGCATGGGAGCCAAAATTTTGTCTGTGGCATGGAAGCCGGTTGTTGGCATAAAAGCCGATTTTTGTAGCGTGAAAGCCAAGTTTTGTTTGTGGCATGGAAGCCGATTTTTGGTAGCATAAGAGCCAAAATTTTGTGGCATGGGAGCCAAAATTTTGTTTTTGGCATGGAAGCCAGATTTTGTGGCATGAATGCCGAGTTTCTTTTTTTTTTTTTTTTTGAAAACCGAGTTTTTGTTTTGTTGGCATGGAAGCCAGATTTTGATTTTTTTTTTTGGCATGAAAGCCGGGTTTTGACGTGAAAGCAGGGTTTTTTGTTTTTGGCGTGAAAACCAGTTTTTTTATTCTTGGCGTGAAAGCCAGGTTTTGGTTTTCAAAATGCAAGTATCGACTTAGAGTCACCTCCTTGCTAAATGGTATTGCAAGTATCGATGGAATGTCGCTTCCTTGCTCATTCAGTTACGAGTGTCAATGGAATGTCGCCTCCTCGCGGATTTTGGTGCTAGTATCGACTAAATGTCGCCTCCTTGTTTTTTTCAAAAATTTTGTTTTGTGGGTATCGATGGAATGTCGCATCCCCATGATTTTTGAAATTTGAAGTTTTTTTAACCTTTGTTTTTTTTTTGAAATTTCGGTTGTGGATATCAATTGAAACGTTGTGTCTCCACGATCTTTGAAAATTTGCAAGTATTGACGAGGTGTCGCTTCCTTGCAATTTGAGGTTTTGGAAGTATCGAATGAGGTTCGCATCCTTCCGATTTTTGGGTGTTGTGTGAGTATTGACTGAACGTCGCTTCCCCACGGTTTTTTGAAAAACCATTTTTGTTTAAAGACACAAGGGTCGTAAATTTTGACTCAAAACCATTTTTTGGCGGTAAAAGTCGGGGTGGACTAGGGTGGAAATCCCTGACTCCTGATTTTTGTTTCAAACCATGAATTTTGGGTTCAAGGATAGAAAGTTTTGGTCAAGTTAGGGAAAAGGCTCCTAAACTTGGATTTTGGGTTTTGATGATTTTTTGAACAATGAAACATTGAAAGTAAGCATTGTTTTGAGTCTTTATAAATTTCAACATAGGGATGAAAACTCTAAAAGGGGGTGGGTTTGACGAGCAAGTACCTAGGAATAGGCTTTGGCCATGCAGGCATCACTCTGACCCGATAGAGGAAGTCTTCAAGGGTAGTACCGCTTAAAGAACTTGGCGTTGATGGGTTGCATACATCTGTGGCCCTCCATATTTAGAAGAGCATATGCGCCATTGGAGAAGACTTTGTCAATGACAAAGGGTCCCTCCCATTTTGGTTCGAATTTGCCTTTGGATTTGTGGGCAAAAACCATTGGCCTTTTCACCGTAACAACCAAGTCACCCTTTTTGTGGGCGCGTTGCCTGACCTTCTTGTCGAAAGATCCTGCCATATGTGCTTGGTAGAGCTCAACGCTTTGTAGAGCTTCGAGCCGTCTTTCATCGAGATTATCCAATTCTTGGAGTCTTAATTTGACATTGCTTTCTTGCGTCATTTCATTTTGTAGAGATACCCTTAAGGAAGGAATTTGTACCTCTAGAGGGACAACTGCTTCACATCCATAGACCAAGGAGAACGGTGTGCTATGGGTTGGTCCTCGAACGGTAGTCCGATAGGCCCATAAAGCTTCAGGCAGTTTGTCGCTCCGGTTTCTTTTGTGACTAGAGACCATTTTCTTGAGAATTTTGCAGAGTGTCTTGTTAAAAGCTTTTGCTAGTCTATTCGCTGCCGGGTTATACGGGTCGAAGGACAACTTTGGATTTTGTATTTGTCGTAGAACCTGTAGAATCTGTGATCCCGGAATTGTGGTCCGTTATCATGGACAAATCTTTTAGGTTTGCCGAAGCGACAAATGATGTTGGTTCACAAGAATTGAAGGACTGATGAGGTCTTCATTTCACTGAACGCAAATGCTTCTGACCACTTGGAGAAATAATCCGTAGTAGCAAAGATAAAGCGATGAGCTTTACTTGACAGGGGAGAGATAGGACCTATGATGTCCATACCCCAGGCTTCGAAGGGCCATGAGATTGCTGTAGGATGTGAAAGTCCGGGATCCGAACGCTAGAGGTGGGGTGAATAGGGTGAGCTTCAAATTAGTGACCAATTATGACCAATTTTAACTTCTTTAAAATTAACTAGTCACAAGTGATGATTATAAAATTAAATGCGGAAGCTAAACAAAAACAATCACCACAAAGCATACACCATGACACAATGATTTATAGTGGTTCGGCCTCAATGCCCACATCCACTACTGACTTGTGGTCCAATACCCTACCGGATTTCCGCTATTTATGCTTTTCAATTGGCTAAGTAATAGCCTTTACAATGATGTTTTTCTAGGCTAAACAACCACCTATCAATGTGCTTTTCTAGGCTAAGCAATAACCTTAACAAGATGCTTTTCAAAGGCTAAGCAATAACCTCTATACTATGCTTTTCTTAGGCTAAGCAATAACCTTTACAAGAAGAATATTTTCTCTCAAAGTAGTGTCTACACAAACACTAAACAATTTAAGCTCAATTACAATGCTTCTAAAATAGGTGGATATGAAATTGAAAATCTAAGTCACACAAACACTATATGAATGCCAAGGTGTATGCTCATGATTTGTGTGTTTGATAACTTCAATCAAGTTAAAAGGTACGCTCAATCAATAAATGCTCAAAGCATTTAAAAGTTTATAAGGCACATAAAAAGTTTTGATTGAAGTGAAATGCAAATCACATGTATAAATACCAACTTGTTGATGAAGTGAAAATCAAAGGCTCACAAGTTGTATTAACTCTAAACAGGTGATGCATGTGCAATGTTGTTTTCGAAACCAAACTAATTTAACTAAGGTTCAAATGAATGAAAAACAACAAATAAAGATTCAACGAAGTAAATGAATCATGCTATAAAAGAAATCAAAGATTTTGTCTAGGCATGATTAAAGAAGATTTTAAAACAAACTTGGTTTGAAATCAAGGTGAAAAATCCAATCCAACTTAGATCAAAGATTAAATGAAGAATGGATTCAACACATCATGGTTATCATGCTAAAATTCATTTACTAATAATTTAAACAAAGCATGTAACATTTGATTAATAAAAGTAAAGCTTACTTAAAGATTTAACTCCATTGATCCAAGCTTTAGCTCACCAAAAGACCCCCTAGCCTCCCTTTGCTCATTTCCTTTTGCTTAGACTTAATTCCCCCAAAGAGTTCCTCAAAGGATGCTTCAATAGCCCAAGGAAGAGCTCATTTTATAGAAAAATGAGGCTCCATTGGCTAGTGCAACGGTCATATTATTTATGAAAATATGCTTTTAGCGGGGGCCAAGGCTGCCGGTAAAAGTGCTATACTGGCCGCTGGTATTAGTCCTGTTTTCCCTCATGTGTGTTTTTCAAAGTAATTTTCTTGGGGGGACTTTGGGGCATGGAATGAAGCCTAGAGACATGTTTTAAATCAATCTAAGAGTTTTAAAAACATGAAACCTAAAATGCCTAAGTTGATTTGAAAGTTTTAAAACCATAGGCTTGCTTGATTAAAAAAAAAAAAACTTCTTTTCAAAATTTAATGCATCCAAGTTTAAAAACCAAAACATGCATGAAACATAATTCTTAAAAGTCTTAAAAACCAATGTATGTGAAAATCAATATTTCAAGATTTTCTAAATTAATGGTTACGTGAAACTTCAAATGATGATTAAAATGATAATGCATCCATCAAATTCCAAAACACAAAATCCCTAACAATCTCCCCCTTTGCAATTTGATGGCAACTTACTCAACACCAGATTTACACACTAAGTCTTCAGCTCCCCCTCAGTTGGACAAGACTTGAAATCTCTTGGATGCATCCTTCACTTAGCTTGGGCTTTAATTCTTTTTCTTCATTCTTCTTGATGCTTGCAGCTTGATCATTCTTCAAGCTTCCTTTTCATCTTTCTCTCTTTGGCCAAGCATGTTCTTTATCTCCCAAGCTTTTTATCTTCTTTCAACTCTCCCCCTTTGACCATGCACTCTCTCTCTTTGGTAAGATGTGCATTCTCTCTCCCTTTAGACAACTTGTACACTCTCTCCCCCTTTGACATTAAATTGCAAAGGTACCTACACACATGAAATAAAGAAAATACCTTTTAGTAGCACGTGTTAACAAAATAATTCGAAAATGAGATTCATAACAGGGTATCGTGTATGGGTAGTAAGCTATAAGGGTATAAAGCCAATACAAGGGTGAATTTGATCAAAGCTAATGCTTCCTATGAATGCTTACACTCCCCCTCAATCCATTCTCTTCTTTTGTCAAACTTTTGACAAAGATTTAACTAAGTGAAGCAAGAAGAAAATGGTTTTACAAATTGAGGGTAAACTTCAAGGAAAGGATTAGACACGTTTAACTATAGAGCTCAATATGATCAAATTACCAAAATAAAGAGCAAGGCCATGAGGATGAGTGATCATGGATACCAATTGGAATAAAAAACAAATACCAATTGAGATTCAAGGATAAGACTATTAACTCAATCACCCTAAAATGGAGTTAAAAGAATATAACTATTGGGACTAATCCAAATTAGAGCTATCCATGATGTTATGGGGTTTTACTAAACATAGCATCAATCAATATAACTATGAAAATTATATGCTATGAATATTTTGAAATCATTTCATTCAATCATTAAATATGACTATCATGTGCAAGAAGAGTGAAATGAAGTTCAAACATGAAGCCTACCTCAACCACTAACCATCTAAGATTATGATCACATAAACATGGTGGTCATGAGATTTACCTATATGTGCAAGAGAGGTGGCAAACATGAAAATTATGATGCTAATGGAATGTGACATGGAATAAAAATATATTTACTATCAAGTTCAATCCAATGTACACAAGGTCTATCACATTCGCAAGATATGACATCAATCGAAAATGATACTAGTTGAAACCAATTGAATTTGACAACTTGAATAAGAGCATGGATGTGATAAACATAAAATTCAATCAAGCATCATAAATGAATAGTCATCACTTTTAATGATATAACTAATGACCATAGCGATGAACATGAGAAATTGTATTTTGAAAATATATAACTTAGTAGAGCATGCAATTTTCAAAGTGTCAAATCATATGAATTCAACATCTAAGATATCCATCAAACAATAGATATAACTATGAAATACAAGAAATGGATTTCAAAGAGGTTCATATGATCAAGAACACTACTATGAAGTTGAAACATGTATAAAGATGACAACACTAAGAAAATACACATGAATCAACATCATAACCATCCAAAAGAAAATGACTAGAAAGCATAAAGGATGGATTTGAGAGTTCTAGTATGGTATCTTCAAATAAAATTAAGATCACAACCATATATGGAACTATTTGACATTTGCATAGAGAAAATCTTCACTCTAGCAAAAGTACTATAAGAATCATGAAACATCATCACTATGCATAGAAAATATGCACAAGACTAGGTATACAATGCAAATCTATTTCATGATCCACAAATCATACAATTCAATTTGCTAACAAAAAAAAAATGTAACTAGAAGAGCAAAGAAGCAAATTGCTTGAAACCTTATTCATTTCCATTTAAGTTAATATAACCATATACATAAGGAAATGAGAACATGGAACATGCTTTGATGATTATAACTAATGATGTTTTAAAGCATTTCCATTCATACAATCTTCAAATCATTTCAATAAAAAAAATCCAACAATGAGCATAAAGAGGATAATTTTGAAGATAACACAAACAATTTTGATTTTCATATCTTTTCAATGAGGCTCAATCATTTTTCAACTTGCGTTTTAAATCTTATTTGGAAAACATACAAGTTGATCTTTTCAAAACAATAATTTTCCATATGAAAGTATAACTTAGAAATCAATGGAAAATCCAAATTGTTTCAAATCATTTGTTTTTCAAAAAAAAATCTTACTATGACATCCAAACAAATGACTTTTCAACATCAATCAATTATGAAAGATCTAACTATGAAAGCTTTTGGAACCATAATCAATTGAACATATATAGAGATGCATTGCAACAGATATAACTAAATGTGAGCAAAAACCAAATCTAACAAGATGAAATTATAATCAAATGATTTTGAAAACCATGATATTTAACTAGTATGGTGCAAGAAGACAAAATCAATTGATCACAAATAAACATTGCATTTTAAGAAATGTAACTATGAAAGAACAAAATGCAAATGTAACATGACCAACAAAATGATTTAACTATAAAGGATAGGTTGGTCAAGAAGGTTCAAGGCCTTAAGGTTTGTCTAAGTATCTAACTTTAGGAATCCACCTAAGGTCTTGAGAGGGTTGATCTTTGAGGTCTATCTTAGAAGTCCCACCAACTTTTGGAAATTTGACTTGATAAATTTTTAATTTGGACTTGTCACCATGATATTTAGATTTGACTAAATTTAGCTTAGATTGGAGATTAGTCTTTTGAGGTTGGTGAGTTTGTTTCTTAGGGGATTGATTCATTTTTCTTTTCTTCTTATTTCCTCCCTTTATTTGACTTTTGAATTTTAAATTTAACTTTGCAACTTTTTTCAAAAGTTCTTTCATGTGTTGATTTAAGGGAGATAGGTTGAGAAGCTTTTTGTTGATAGATTCTTTTATATTTCGTTTAACTTGTTTAACCTTTTTACTATCTATCTTAGGAGACTCCTTTTTAATTGGTTTGACTTGTTTAGTCTTCTTGGAGTCTTCCTTGATTTTTAGTGCCTTACCCTTCATAGAGTCTGATTATACTTCCTAGGGTTCATAAATGGGTTTAGACACATGGCTTCTTCTTAGTTTGCACTCAAACCTAAAATGCCCTTCAATGCCACAATAATTACATTTAGTCATGGGCAAGGAAGAATGAGTGCTAGAGAATGAGGACTCACCTTTCACAAATGTGTTGGTGAAGTTAGGGTCATGTGAAGTGTACCTATCACTATCAAATCCAAGACCCGTCCTATCTCTCTGTGATTTACCCAATCTAAATAATTTTTCAAATTTCTCTTCACCTTTGGTAAATTTGCACTCATACTTTTGTTTGTAGCTTTCAAGTTGAGTGACTTGGTTTTTAAGGGTTGAGTCTTCATTTTTAATTTTTAATGAGTTCATTTCCAATTTCCTTAAAGTTGTTTAGTTCTTCATGGGCAAGTTTTAACTCAAATTTAAGTTCATTAATAACATTAGATCCAAGCCCTAGAGTCTTTATCTTATTTTGTGCATTAGATAAATTTTCTTTAGAAATAGTCAACTTGGATTCTAGGTTGTTAATATCTTTGTCTTGCCTTTGTAATTGATCTCTTAGTTTTAAATTTTCCTTATTAAGATCATCACAACCTATCTTTAATTCATTTAGTTCATCTTGAGCATTATTTAGGTTATGCAAAGTGATCATAAACTTAGAGTCTACACAATTTATTACTTCTTCTTTCTCTCTAAGTTCATCCTTTGAAGAGTCTAATTGTTTGGTTAGCTTTTTAGATTCTTCTATTAATATTTTATTCTTCTTAACAAGCTCTAAGGAAAATGAACATAATTCATCATAAGTTTGTTGAAGGTCATCTTCATTTTCATGATTTTCTTCTTCTTTTAAATCAAATTGAGATTCATTAAGTTCAATGTTTGAATCTCCAATTGTGGGAAGGAGGGGTCTAGAATAAACTACACAAGAATCTACACACTCCAAAATACTGGAATCCATTCTTACGATTTTCATGAATCACACCACTACAGTTCTAACTCTAGGTTTTTACACATATTCAAGAGTTCCAAAACACTTGATCCTAATATAGAGCACGAGGCTTTGATACCAATTGAAAGTCCGGGATCCAAACCCTAGAGGGGCGGGGGGTGTTGTGAATAGGGTGAGCTTCAAATTAGTGACCAATTATGACCAATTTTAACTTCTTTAAAATTAACTAGTCACAAGTGATGATTATAAAATTAAATGCGGAAGTTAAAAAAAACAATCACCACAAAGCATACACCATGACACAATGATTTATAGTGGTTCGGCCTCAATGCCCACATCCACTACCGGCTTGTGGTCCAATACCCTACCGGATTTCCGCTATTTATGCTTTTCAATTGGCTAAGTAATAGCCTTTACAATGATGTTTTTCTAGGCTAAACAACAACCTATCAATGTGCTTTTCTAGGCTAAGCAATAACCTTAACAAGATGCTTTTCAAAGGCTAAGCAATAACCTCTACACTATGCTTTTCTTAGGCTAAGCAATAACCTTTACAAGAAGAATATTTTCTCTCAAAGTAGTGTCTACACAAACACTAAAAGAGATGCCATTTAAGCTCAATTACAATGCCTCTAAAATAGGCGGATATGAAATTGAAAATCTAAGTCACACAAACACTACATGAATGCCAAGGTGTATGCTCATGATGTGTGTGTTTGATAACTTCAATCAAGTTAAAAGGTAAGCTCAATCAATAAATGCTCAAAGCATTTAAAAGTTTATAAGGCACATAAAAAGTTTTGATTGAAGTGAAATGCAAATCACATTTATAAATACTAACTTGTTGATGAAGTGAAAATCAAAGGCTCACAAGTTGTATTAACTCTAAACATGTGATGCATGTGCAATGTCGTTTTCAAAACCAAACTAATTTAACTAAGGTTCAAATGAATGAAAAACAACAAATAAAGATTCAACCAAATAAATGAATCATGCTATAAAAGAAATCAAAGATTTTGGTTAAGCGTGATTAAAGAAGATTTTAAAACAAACTTGGTTTGAAATCAAGGTGAAAAATCCAATCCAACTTAGATCAAAGATTAAATGAAGAATGGATTCAACACATCATAGTTATCATGCTAAAATTCATTTACCAATAATTTAAACAAAGCATATAACATATGATAAATAAAAGTAAAGCTTACTTAGAGATTTAATTTCATTGATCCAAGCTTTAGCTCACCAAAAGACCCCCTAGCCTCCCTTTGCTCATTTCCTTTTGCTTAGACTTAATTCCCCAAAAGGGTGCCTCAAAGGATGCTTCAGTAGCCCAAGGAAGAGCTCATTTTATAGAAAAATGAGGCTCCAACGGCTAGTGCAACGGTCATATTATTTTTGAAAATATGCTTTTAGCGGGGGCCGAGGCTGCGGTAAAAGTGCCATACTGGTCGCCGGTATAAGTCCTGTTTTCCCACATGTGTGTTTTTCAAAGTAATTTTCTTGGGGGGACTTTGGGGCATGGAATGAAGCCTAGAGACATGTTTTAAATCAATCTAAGAGTTTTAAATACATGAAACCTAAAATGCCTAAGATGATTTGAAAGTTTTAAAACCATAGGCTTGCTTGATTAAAAAAAAAAAAAACTTCTTTTCAAGATTTAATGCATCCAAGTTTAAAAACCAAAACATGCATGAAACATGATTCTTAAAAGTCTTAAAAAGCAATGTATGTGAAAATCAATATTTCAAGATTTTCTAAATTAATGGTTATGTGAAACTTCAAATGACGATTAAAATGATAATGCATCCATCAAATTGCAAAACAAAAAATCCCTAACAGGATGTAGCCATTCTGGAGGCATGTGGATATAGTCTCTGTGAACTTGGGATTGTTGGCAACGCTAAACAAATTGCATCGTGTCAGCTACCATGGTAGGCCAATAGTAACCTAACCTTTTTATCTGATCGTAGAGTTTAGGACCATCCTATTGGGCCCCACAAAGACCAGCATGAACTTCTTTTAGAGTTTCTTCCGCCTCTTGTTGTGACAAGCAGCGTAGAAGTACTCCGTTGAAGGTTTTTCTATAAAGCATTTTGGAGGGAATATCCAAATGAAAGTTTGGGGCTCGTCTTTGAATACTTACCCGCTCTTTTGGATCTTCAGGTAGGATTCCAAACATAATATAATCAATGAATGGATCCCTCC
Organism: Persea americana; assembly: GCA_029852735.1. Lineage (NCBI taxonomy): Eukaryota > Viridiplantae > Streptophyta > Magnoliopsida > Laurales > Lauraceae > Persea > Persea americana. Next base: position 22,548,234 of record CM056817.1, read on the forward strand.
AGTTGCCGACCGGGGGTTTAAGGATGGAAATTCGACTTCCGACCACTCGGTGGCATTCAGCAACTGCGTGGTGTGTGTTGAGAGGAGGGAGAATCCTTCTTTAACACACAGTAATTTGCATGTTTTACCCTTCTTGGATTGCCACGGATGCAGCAAGTCCAACCAAGGCATCTGCACGAATGTTTTCACCCCTGCGGATGTAGGTGATGTGACAGATGTCAAACCTTTGACGAAGCGATTGCGCCTTATAGTAATAAGGCAACAGATCAGGCTTCCTGATTTCATATTTCTCATTCATCTGATTGACGATCAGTTGAGAATCCCCAAATGCTTCCAGCATGGTGATGCCGGATTCGAAGGCGAGTTCCAATCCTATGATCAGAGCTTGGTACTCGGCTGCATTGTTTGAACATGGTTCTAGTAGCGAGAATGCGTGTGGAATCATGTATTTGTCGGGGCTAACAAAGAGAATGCCAATTCCCGATATCAGCTTTCCTCTTTCATTTGTCCTGGTTGCACCATCGAAGTACATGTTCCAGGAGGCATTTGGCGAGGAAGTCTCCACGTTGTAGACGGGTTCGTGTGGGAGATCATCCCTGAGCGGAGAATCCTTAGGCAGTGGATGCTCTGCGAGAAAGTCTGCTAGAGCTTGGCCTTTGATTGCCTTATGTGGTACATACCTAATATCAAATTGTGACAGAAGGATGGACCATTTTGCCAGTCAAGCATTAAGGGAGCCTGCTTTTGTGACGAGGACCTTTAAGAGATTGATCTTTGAAATCAGGTATACTGTGTTAGACAGTAGGTAGTGATGTAGCTTTTGTACGGCAAATATCACAGCAAGACATTCTTTTTCAACTGGAGAGTAGCGATGCTCTGCACGAACCAACATGCGGCTGAGGTAATATAGAGCAGCTTCTTTTCCTCCGTCCTTTTCTTGTGCCAGTAGAGCGCCCAAAGAATAGTCGAGAGCTCTTGTGTACAAGATGAAGGGTTTTCCAGTTGTGGGGGCAGCCAACACTGGAGGCTTGGTCAGGTATGACTTGATGTCTTGAAATGCAGCTTCACATTCAGCATCCCAAACAAAGTCTACACCTTTCTTTATTAGGCGAGAAAATGGACGGCATTTTCCTGATAAACTGGAAATGAACCGTCGGATGCATGCCAATCTTCCTTAAAGTCCTTTTAGTTCTCTTAAGGTTCTTGGAGATGACATTTCTAGAATTGCCTTGACTTTGATGGGGTCAAGTTCTATTCCAGCTTTACGAACTATGAATCCAAGAAACTTACCCGATGAGACACCAAAGAAGCATTTGAGGGGATTCATTCACAGTTTGTGTTTGCGAAGTCGGAGGAAGACTTCTTGAAGATCTTTGAGATGGTCTTCTTTTCTTTTGCTTTTGACGGCGAGGTCATCAACATAACATTCGACCGTCTTGTGCTGCATATCTTAGAATATCTTCATCATAGCCCTCTGATATGTTGCACTGGCATTTTGCAGATCAAATGGGGTCCGAGATGATGTGTGCCTCTCATCTTCAGGATGCATCTATATCTGATTGTAGCCAGAGAAGCCATCCATGAAAGTCATTCACTCAAATCCGCAGGTGTTGTCAATCATTACCTCCGGTATGGGGAGCAGAAATTCATCTTTGGGGCATGCATTATTCAGGTCTCTATAGTCAATACAAACCCTAATTTGGCCATTTTTCTTTGTCACGAGGACAATGTTGGCCAACCATTCAGGATGTTGTTCCATGCGAATGAAGCCAAATTTTTTAGTTTCTGAACTTCTTGTTCAATTTTATCCATCATGTTAGGAAGGAATCTTCTTTGACCTTTTTTAACAGGATTGGTATTCTCTTGCAAATTGAGTTTGTGGACTGCTATTTTGGGGTCTAAACCAGGCATCTCAGCGTAAGACCATGCAAAACAATCAACAAACTCATGAAGAAAAGCGATATACTCGGGTAACTCATCATCCTTTATATTCTTACTTATGAATACAGGACGTCGGTTATCTGGTGTTCCTAAGTCTATCTTTTGAACATAATCTTCTGTTGGAAGGTTTGAAGGTGGTTCCTACACAATATTTTTGGAGGCTTCCAACTCAACAAGACCTTCTGGAGTTTCATAAGCATTTTCAAACCATGGCTCTGCTTCTGTCCATAAATCTTCTTGATAGGTACTCTTCTCAAGACTTGCTATAAGATGATCCCAATCACCTACTGAAACTGGGTCGAAGTAAGGCACTTCTTTTGGAGACAATGGTTCTTCTGGGTCAAAAAACCGTGAGTCTGTGTCATCGGACAATTCCTCTTCATCATCAGAGAAATCATACCAATTCGATGAGCTTCCTGGGTCCTTGTCGGGTAACTCTCCAAAGAGATATCCAGGGAGATCGATGTCATCATTGACACGAGATGTTGAGGCTTGGTCGGCAAAACGACTTTGCAGCCTTTGTGTCACTATCTCATGGGAGTGTCAGGATCATACCCCAACCCGTATGAAGACTTGTCTATGCGACGGTGAAGTTTCCAATCTTCCAGCTGACTTTTGGTCAGGGTGGGTACCAATGGTGTGAGAATACCGCGGCCACCTCCCAAACTGATTGGACTTTGAGCGTCATAGCCCATTTTCTTTATGATAGCCTGTGCCATCGGACTATACAGGGATAGTTGAGGCATACCTTTACTTTGGAAAGGTTCAAGCAAAGAATTTGATGAAGAAGCGTCCGATCTATGGAAGAAGATTGGTTTCTCTTCCGCCGATGTTGCCGGAACGATGAACGTAGCACATGCAGCATCTTCTATGTCAGTAGTTCTCACTAATGGAGTGAGAGCAGGCCAAACTTGTTGAGTATCAGCTTGGCTTGACGATGTATCGTCTTCGAGCTCTGAATCCGAATCTGTGTCTTGTATGATAGACACGAAGGAGACAGCAAACTTGCCCCCAGTCTTTTGCCTTGTCTTCTTTGCTTGGGTAGTGATCACCAAAGGTTTGGAAGATTTGAAGGAGACAACGAAGGGAGACGGATTGCTCTCCTCAGGTTTGCCGGAAGGTTTGTTTTCTTCCGATGATTGCTGAGGAGCCTTGCCTTTATCTTTTTTGGAGATTGTCGGCAAAGGATGTTGTTTCTTCCTCCTTTTCTTTCTCGTCCTTGTACATCTGAGAGTCTGCAAAATGGACTTCTTTGCCTTTGAAGGGCTTTCTATCTGCAAACACTCGATGTATCAAGTCGTCATTGCCAACGAACTTGATGCACTGATGTAGAGTCAAAGGGACGACACCATTCTCGTGTATCCAGGGGCGTCCGAGAAGGATGTTGTAGCATGAAGGGGTCTTTATTGCATACACGGTGACTTCAGAGATAAGATCACCGATTTGCAACCTGAACCTGATTTTGCCAATGGGCCTTTGAGTACTCCCATCGTATCCAAAGATGGACACATATGTGTGGCTTAACTTGCTAGGTGGGATCCTCAGCTCTTCGAGTGCCAAAGTAGAGATGAGGTTAAGTGTAGAACCTGGGTCGATCTGGACTCTGTGTATCGGCATCTCTTTGATGTACCCTATGAAGTACAAGGGTCGGTTGTGCTTTGTCTTACCTACCAAGAGGTCTTCCTTATTGAAGGCGATGGTTGCACTTGCGGCTTTTTGGACCGAGAGGCATTCAGTGCAAGGTCCCTCAGTTTTCTTCTTTTCTCCCTTTGAGGAGGTTTTTTATTTTCTTACCCTATAGTCCATTTCAATTTGTAGGACTTGTGGGGCATGTTTATCAACATCCGCATTCAGCCTTTGCAGTTCTGAAATGAGACTATCACGAGTTTGAGGTGACATTCGTAATAAGTCTAGGATGTGCAGTCGTGCAAGTATGTGTTTGAAGTGCTCGATCAAGTCATACTTGAAAGCCTCCTTAGGGCTTGCATTTTCATTGTTGTTGCCACTTGGGGCGTTTACAACTTGTTTTCCCGAAGGATTTACATAAGAAGAAGAAGAAGGTTGGTTGTAGTTTTTGTGGTAATCCCGGCTAGAGTGAGTACCTTTACCGACTACGAGAGCTTCTAGAGATGGTTCTTCTTTTGGAAGACCTTCTTCAGGATCAAGGGGTTGATCCTTCTCATTTGAGAATGTTTCTGCGTCAGCATTGCCATCCTCAGTAATTGCAATGCATGAAGCATTTTCCGATAACAAGTCCTGAACAACATCCAGCAACTTTTCTTCTTTGTCGAGTATTTCATCAGTCTAGACATCTCCTATGAGGTTGGGTATCTAAGACCAATTGACTGGGTTTTCATTGAAGAGGACTTCATCAGCCAGAGCTTCTTCATGGTGATCAGTCGAAAGAGGCTTGAATTCTGATGTCACAGTTTCAGGAGACGAAGGCTGAGAAGATGCTATCTTGGTGGAAGTCACCCGAAAAGATGTAGCTCCAGAAGATATGCTACCAGACGTAGTCTGAGAGTTTGCAGCTTTGGCGGACGGAGCTTCAGAGGCACTGTCATCCTGAACTATCGCATTGCAAGCAACTCCGATAGAAGATGCTTCTATAATGCATTGCTGGGATTCAGACTCGTCTTTAGATGTGAGAGGATCGTCGATCCAGCAACTTTCTTCATTTTCCGGGGTTACAGGAGGAGATTGTTGTAGGTTTTCCGGGACCTCCTGATCTGGATTGTGATCAAGTTGATTGATGCGATCCTGCTCTTGCTCTATGGCAAGACGCTACAAGATCATTGCATATTCTTCGAGATCGGGCATAGAAGCCAAATCTTCTTCTTCATCTGCCCCTTGTGGTTCAACACTATTGGCTTCCACTGGGGCATCGGCAAGTGCTGGATTGACAGCATTTTCTTGAACGACCTCTTGGTCTTCTTCATCATCAGACCAGGATCCTTGTGGCTGTAAGGGATTATACCAGATTACTGGCATAAGTTGAGATTCGGGAATCCATTCTTCGTCGTAAAGTTACTCTCTTGTTTCAAGAGATTCCTCCCACTCGTCGACATCACTGGCAGTGTCACTGGACTCGTATCCATCCATGGAGAACCCAACTACCGAGTTGCAAGAGTATGATGCCCCTTGCGTAGTCTCACTTCCGAGCCGTGGTGGCATGAAATCACCAAGGGTGGATTTTCTTACCACTCTTGAAGTCTTGGGAAGGGTCTCCTCCATTGCCCCTAGTGAAGCGGTAGAGGAGGTCTCTGCTGTTGACACCAAAAATGTCACTTTGCCTCTTTAACATCAAAAGCTACATGGAGCCGCATCCTACCACAAACAGGCAGAGCTGCTTCAAGCATCAGATTTTGTCAGAATCAAACAAAAACTGCAAGAACCTTCAAAATAGCCAAAAGAAGGGTGCACCTGAAGTTTTGGGCCATTTCGACATCATTTGGCCTGACTTCAATCCTCCAACGGCTGAGCAAGCCTCTTGGCAGCGAGAATCACCGATGCCGCCACTCATCAAACAAAGCACATGGGTTGCTTCTACATGCTTCCAAAGGGCTGCACGTCAAATTTCAGGTCGTTCCGACGACGTTTGACCCGGCATTGTCGCTCGGAAACAAAATCAAGCCTACCGGCGGCGGAGCTCTCCGAGACCATGGCATCCAAATCAGAGCTAATGGATCATCTCAAAATGACTCCAATAGGCTCCCTGTCAAATTTTAGGTCAATCGGACATCGGTTAACCATACATCAAAGCTCGACATCTTTTGCGCGGTGAAATTAAGTCTAGCATCGACGGGACCCCAAACGGCTTCAAAACTCAAATAAAAGCCCATGGTTGGTCCTATCTATTGCTCAGGAAGCTTCACCTCAAATTTCAGGTCATCTCGACGTCGTTTGACCTAGTTTCAACTCTTGGCGGAAAATCGGCTACAAAATCTTCGGCTTTTCCAAAAATAGGAAACTTTGTGCTCTGATTTGCACGGCTTCTTGACAAGTTTTCTTCAGACGAATCAAGCCAATAAATGAGGAGAAATGTCAAGAAAAATATAGGAGAAGAAAGAAGCAAAAAAGCCTGAAAAACGGCCGGGAAACGACGACCGAATGGCGACCAGAAAAGGGACAAAAGTCCCATGGTCGCCGGCGACCATAGGGATCCGAGTCGTCGGATTTCGCCCCGAAACCCGTTTTTTCATGTATTTTTTATGTTTCGCGATGTTTGGCTCCTGTGATTTTCTCAAATTCTGATTTTTTAGGCATGATATCCGTCGATCTTCGTCAAAATCACGGATCCGCCATCGAAATCATTCGATCATTATTGAACACTCCGAAATCGCCAACCGGCCGACCAAGAAAGCACACTTTCTGCCCAATCGATCGAGAAATCGACTGGACAGATGTTGTCGGCTCATTGGTACCAATCAATGTCTGAAGTTTCATCACTATCCAACATCAAATAACATGTGGATCCATCGGCGATCATCGTAAGAAGAATTCCAAAGGACGCGGGGCGGCCCGTGACTCTTCAAGCGACTTGGCGACCAATTAATGAAGTTAAATGACCCATTTATGACAACTTATTACTGTCATTAACTCATTATTTTGAACGACCCAATCAGAAGCCAAGGAAAAGGAGTTACAAGTCCAATTAATCATGGCAATTAACCTTGTAACTCCTATCATTACGGAGTTTAATCATGGTAATTAATCATGAAACCCCCATCATCATGGAGATTAAGTGCCCATCATTATCCATCGGCCAATCAGAATCCAAGAAAAAGGAGTTACAAAATCAAGAATTAAATACTTGTAACTCCTCCCATCATGGAGCATCAATGCCATTAATGCCCATAAACCCTCCTAATGGCTGCCAAAAGCCTATAAATAGGCGATCATTCCAAGGAGAAAGGGTTCTAGAAAATTATCCTGAAAATCTCTGCGCAAAGAAGCTCTCTTACTCTGAAGAAATTCCGCTGCAAACACTACAAGGTAATTGAAGTCCCTTGGGGGGCCACCCCCCAAGGTTTTCCTCTCTCCTTCTATCCAACATGACCTAGATGTGGCTTTTTAGCCCGTCTACCCGGTTTTTTATTGGATATAGGACCTCCCATTGGTCCTTATCCTCTAAAGATCTGAGGTCCAAGCCAAGCCAAAAGAATCAAAGCATCAAGTGTTCTCATCTGAAGGACGATGGCGGAGTCTATATATGACTCGCGACTGTCGATCTGAACGAGTCCCCACAATCTCCTGAGAAGTTAGATCCCTTTTTCTTACTTCTTCTATTGTATTTTGTATTTTTTTAACACACAAAAAAATCACAACTCTTGTCTTTCTTCATTGATGAGATTTGTAAATTGCCTTTCACGGCAAAAACGCCACTTATGGCACAAAACCGCCTTTCACGGCAAACAAAGGAAAATCGTCGCTCATGGCATTCTAGATTTGTCCATTTTCTTAAAATATATGTGCCATGGAAAGTTAGAAAAAAAGTTGATTTTCTTTTTTACTTGTGAAGGTGAATGTCCAGATCACAATTTCAAATTCCAAGTAGAATAGAAAATCTGGCATACCCGTACAAAAAACGTCGATGCTCGCTTTTTTCGCCCCGCCGCACCACAGCGGTCGCAGGGCGGAGGAAGGCGAGAAGCTGGGTCCATCAAGTTGGCACCCGATGGGACTCGTTCATTTGAGAACACGATGCTTAGACTCCTTGGCTCCTTTCTAGTTGGTGGCCTGTGTTGAATCTTGCATCTTAAGAAAAAAAACCATGAGATGGGATTCTTTGAAAATTTTTGTCTTTGAGTTTATTTCCATTCTTTCTCTTCTAAAAAAAAAAAAAAGTTTTTTCTTATCATTGGGCTCAAATTTGAGAAATTCTGGTTTCTTCCCTTTTGGATTTAGTGCTCGCGGAAATCGCTGAGCCTTTGTTCGGATTGGAACACCATTTCTTCTCTTTTATGAATCCAATCTTGACTTTTTTTATAAAAAAAAAAAGAATTTTTAGATTTCTCTCTTTTGGATTCAAATTGGAGAAAACTTTGGTTCTTTCCCTTTCGTACAATGGCTCGCGGAAATCGCTGAGCCAGCGTTCGGATTGGGAGGGTCCATTTTCCTCTCTTTGATGGGTCCATTTGTGATCTTTCAAAAAAAATTATAAAATAAAAAGTTCAGAGTTCTCTCTTTTTGCATTCAAATTGGAGAAACTTTGGTTCTTTCCTTTTCATACAATGGTTCGCGGAAATCGCCGAGCCAGCGTTCGAATTGGAAGGGGCCATTTTCCTCTCTTTGATGGGTCCATTAGTGATTTTTCAAAAAAAAATATAAAATAAAATTTTCAGATTTCTCTCTTTTTGGATTCAAATTGGAGAAACTTTGGTTCTTTCCTTTTCGTACAATGGCTCGCGAAAATAGCTGAGCCAGTATTCGGATTGGGAGAAGCCATTTCCTCTCTTTGATGGATCCATTGGTGATCTTTCAGAAAAAAATAAAAAAATCAAAACACATTAAGGTCGCACCAATTGCATTCTTTGACCAAAGTGAACCTAAGAAAAGCCTTGTCCAAAGTGTGGAGGCAGCTAGATTGTTCGAGGCAAGGGTCCTTCAAACGGGTTCTTCATCCCCCAACCCAAGATTAGCACGATTAGTGTCAGTTAAGTGCGTGTTTAGTTATTATGTGGATTTAGTGTTCGCGGGTTAGAAATTGGTTCGATTAAGTTTGGTATTAGCTTTGGGGAATTTTGAGAGCGTTTTATGCTATTCAGTCATACTCAGGGGTGCCTTGGGTGTACGTGTAAGCCTAGGAGGAAATGTTAGTTTTCTCGATTTTATCGTGATTTTGATCTCTTTTGAATGATTTATTTTACTTTTCAACTTTTATGTTCAACTTGTCTGTGTTTGAGGCCTAGTAACCCAAGTTTTGGCCCAAAAGGGTAAAACAGTCATTTCACACCAAATCTGGACCCAAATTTCAAAATCTTAAAACTATACCAAATTTATACTTTTTGGAATTTTTGGAAACTAGATTTTTCGATGATCATTTTAGTCTTCTTCGTCGTTTCCATTGCCCAAGTTAGGAAGCCTCAAATCAAGATCTGAGCGTACCATCTCTATATGTACCATTTTCTTGGAAATTCTAGTTGGAGGAGACCTCCATTTTCTTCTCTCCTTGTTCAGCAAGCTCCAGGTTAGGCTTCTCTTTCCCCTCCTCAATGTAGTCTTTTGAGCTCATTAGGAAACCTTTCCTCTAACATGCAAACCCATTTTCGAAATGGGGCTTTTGGTTGACCAAAATGGTGATTTTTGGAATGTTTTCTTGGGGCTTTTGTGTAGAATTCGTGGCTCAGCTGTGGGGTGGGATTTTGAGGAGTTTTTGGCTTACCATTGTCAGGCAAGTGATCAATCTAGTTTTCTTTTTATGCATGCTATGGTTTTACAACTTTTAGCTACACATGATTTGATTTCCTTGTTTTAGATGAAGCCAATAGTTGATATAAGTATGTGGAATGATTGGAATCTTTCATTAGATAAAAATGCAAAGGTCAATTGCTATGTTTCTGATGTTCCAGTCAAGTAAATTTTTTCTTATATGGTTCAATGTTTATTGATGAATGGAGAAATGATTAAAGAGATATGGGATGCAATTTGATTGGAAATGAAAGTCTATTTAGAATTGGATTAAATAGAAATATTATGCAGGATTGGAAGTGGGTCATGAACTTTTTTTTGTGTTGGAAATGTTGAAAGAAAGGAACACTCAAAGGGTGTAAAGGAAAGCAAGTTCAGCACCGAACGTTTCAGCCAGCAGCCTGTTTGCTCGAGCGAATTTTGGTTCGCTCCAGCGAGCAAGCTACTGTCTGGCGAAAACGCCTTCTAGGACCCGTCCGCTTGAGCGGACAACGGGTGGGCTCGAGCGAACATACTTCTGGATGTCGTCGCGCGAGCGAACCCTGTGGAAGCTCGAGCGAACAAAGTTCTGGATGCGTCCACTCGAGCGAACTTCTCATCGCTTGAGCGAACCTGATGCGGCCTGAAATTTTGAATTTGAAAGAGAAAAAGGAGTTTTGAGGGAATTTTTAAAAGGATGAAAAACCAGAATACACTTAAGAACTTCTAGTTTGAGATAGTGCATTTGGAACTTGAATTGTCCATTATCTTCTGGGGCACAAGAAATAAATTAATTCCGACAATTGGGGTTCAAATACACAAAAGTCAATGTAAGGTCTTAATGTGGACTGTTTAACTTGTTTTGGAATCCCGATTTCTGATACGATGATTATTGTAGGACTTCTTCTGTTTTGCAAGTATTGGCCTGATTTTTGAAATGTCTTAAGAAATAATAATGGTGATTACTATTTCTGTTTTATCATGTTATAGCACACATTATCCCTGATATGTTCTGCCTTGTTCTGTTTTGATAAGCAAATTTCCCCTATTTTGGTCGGCTTGTATATGTATTATTCTATTTTCGTGCATACATGATTTTAGGTGAATACCACTGAGCTTAGACTACCCTCTCAATCTGATCCACTGCTTGGGAGGTCCTTAAACCCTGGACAATCTGCAGATTAGTCGTATATTCATATATATATACACCTTCCTGTCCTGCTTTCGATTTCGCAGCCGGACCCTACCTACCTAGTGTAGCATGGGATTCTATTTTGTCCTGTTTTGTATATCCTGTTCTGTTCTGTTCTGCTTACTTTGCTCATCATGTATGGTAGAGAAAGGATGAGCTCAAGGTGGTTTTTTCTCACTAATCATGATATATTTCTATATGCTTGCTCGATTTGTCCGGTATACTATTTCAGCACCGTTTCGCATTCATGCATGGTTTTAAATACTGAACTATTCCCTGATCTAAATGACTTGTATTTTTATCTAAATTGATCACCTGCCAAACTGTTGTGTCTGACCCGTTTATTTTGGTGACCAGGTGCAGGTGACGCTGCCTTTGAGGAGGAGCGTCAGGAGGAGGCTGTTGAGGCCACCCCCAGCCCGTGAGTGGCAGCCCGAATATGTCCTCTAGACGTCGGACGAGGTCATGAGTTGCGTACACATGGTTCGGATTAACATTTTGTTGGTTGGGATGTAAAGCCTTTGTTTGCTCTTTTTGCTTATGGGAATTGTAAACTTGAACTTAATACACATTTGTAGTTTTGAAACTTGAACTAATCATGGAAATGCTATATTATATTTCCTCTCTCTGAATATTCGCATTAATGATGATTTAACTTATGTAAGTGGATGTTATGTCATATGTATTGTATAGATAAGATTACTTGCACGCTTCCGCAAGACATCGTTCTTGTGAGATAAACTCCAAGTTTGAATTGGGAATCCTCACTGCGGAAACCTGTGGGTTAATCATAGTTGATTGGACATCACAGGCCCGGGCCGAGGACCTCGGTTCGGGGTCGCGACAAGGTTCATTAAGTAATCTTACCCTTACATGGGGGCTAATATATCTACTAAGGTTTCATAAGACCGAATTGGAAGACCTATGTGTACTCTTAAAAAAAAAAAAACCTTCAAAAAAAAATCTCTCTTAAAAAAAAAAGAAAAACTTCCATCACTATTGAGTTTAGATTCGAGAAATTTTGGTTCATTCCTCTTTCGGATTTAGTGCTCCCAGAAATGTTTGAGCCTGTATTTGGATTGGAATACCATTTGCTCTCTTTTATGAAAACAATCTTGACCTTTCAAAAAAATAAAAAAAAACTTCCGTCATTATTGGATTCAAATCTGAGAAATCCTGGTTCCTTCCTCTTTCGGATTTAGTGCTCACAGAAATGTTTGAGCCTGTATTCGGATTGGAATACCATTTGCTCTCTTTTGTCAATTCGATTTGACCTTTCAAAGAAAAAATCCCATCTCGTGTCCTTCCTATTGATGCGATTTGCAATATTTGTGCCTAGCGGTGCTAGTACACCCATTCGGGTCTACTGTATTCGCGACCGACACATTTGTATCTCCAACCTTATATCATCTTACCTCGAGTGAGCTTCGTTTCTCGGTAACTAGAATTAAGGTTTAAAATTGCTTCTAGCAGTCACTGGAACGCTCATTTTGAGCCAACCATACTTGCGTTTAGAACAATTGTACCCTCTATGGCTTTTTACCTTCTTCATTACGCTTGGGATGGGCCATGCCCCCTGAGCGATTTGAAAAGACAAAACCATAGTATTTTCCATTTATGATCACCATATTCTTGTGATTACTAATGGATGTGGTCTTGTTTTAGAAGTTTTCCAAACTAACAATGGCAGCTTCATTGACCATCACTTTTGATGAGAACAAGTACCAACTCTTGCTTCAAGAGAAGCAAAGCAAGCGCATTTGCAAGCGCCCTGCTAACTGCCGAAGCGTCACCTTCCTCAGCAACTCTCAAAACACCGGGTCGACCTCCACTCCCTGGACTATCATCTTCGGGTCACTGGGACCATTCCCACTCCCCGTAGATGAGACTGCACCCGCCAAGAAGTAGAGGACCGCCCCTGAACGTGTCGCTGCCCCGACACCAAAGGCGGTCATCGAGAAAATTGACACCCGTGGCAATCCCGCGAAGCGTCAACATGTAAGAAACCTGGTCTGCCCTAAGACTTGGTCACCAAGACCTTCTCCAAAACAAAGAAGGTCCCGAACATCTGCAAAGCCAGCGTACCTGGCCCCTCTTAAGGAGAACCGGTTCTATCCTCTCGCTTACATGAAAGAGGAGAAACCTACCCTCCGCCAAACTACAAAAATTACTTAGCATGAGCCGGCTTGCTCCTACAAGCCCAAAATCAGATCATGCATCGCTAGGCCTCAACAAGAACCTGCCAGGGCCTACTCGCTCTCCTGCAGTTCAACCCTTCATCTCAACAGGGGCTGAGCTTGCAAAATTTAAAGCTTCGCTGCGACAGGCAAAGGACCACGTCCAAATCTTGTCCATGCCAGTCATCAAGGAAGACAAGCTTGGCTGTTGCGCACGAGGGACCACATCGTTCATTGCCAGAGCACAGCCCGAGCTAACTGAAGCTCAAATTGCTCGTCATATACGTCATCACGCGGCATATCGACAAAAGAGACTAGAGAAGCAAAGAACCCAGCATTGTAAACTTCAGGTCTCTAGAAGATGGGTCGAAAAAGAAAGACCCGATCAAGTTACTGCTGTCCATATGGTTGGTAAAACCAAAAGACGCCAGAAGTCAGCAACAAAAATGTCTCAGATGGCTGGTGACTCGCAGCGTCTCCCGGACGCGAAGACATCAGGAAGATTCTCCCACTCCTTCAAGTTAAGGACGTCGGAGTATCAATCCTCGGGGTCTTCATCTATAAGAATGAGCTCCAGCTCAGTCACTAAGACAATATCCTCATTCGATTATCGAAGAATGAATGTCTTGGTCACAAACTCTGAGCAACCTCTGCCACATGATGACTTGGCTCTACGCATTCAGCAACTGGAGCAAGGACAACAGAGAATAAAGGTTCTGATGGAAAACCTCCTTTTCACTCTCCAACGTCTGCCAAACAATGAAATCCCTCTTAATGATGAGGTAAATGGTGGAGAAGACAAGGCACGCGCCCTTACTAAAAAAGACGTTGACAATATCCTCTCCAGAGCAAAAGAAGAGGATACACTGAAGGAGCATGGAATCAAGCCACCATATCCCTTATGGATGGACTCGGTCCCGTTCCCTGCAAAGTTCAAACTACCTACTCTCCAAACATATACAGGGTAAGGTTCAGCTAGACATCATGTCATCCACTTCAAGATCCTGACGGGAGCTATTGTGGATCAAGATGCCCTCAAGGTCAGTCTCTTTGCCAGCACCCTGAAAGGTACAACCTTTGATTGGTACTCCATTCTACCAGAGGATTCCATTCAAAACTGGACCATGCTAGAGACACGCTTCCTGATCGACTTTAAAGGTGAGGATCATCCTGTTACTATGACTCAACTCTACAGCCTAAAACAGGGAGAGAATGAGTCAACATATGACTTCATTCACAAGTGGAAGGCAATGGCATACAAATGCTCAGATGTGCTACCACAAGCGTCGCTGGTTGACATCTGCCGAAACAACATGAGAGAAAGGATCCGCTCCATGATCATCGGCAACAAATCAAAGAATCTGGGAGAACTCCTAGAAGCATCTATGGAGGCTGAAACGGTGATCAAAGACCTCAACAGTCATAAGTCATCAAAGAAAGAGCTGATTGCCATTCCAACCTCCAAGCCAAAGAAAAAGGAGGTTTTCAATGTACAAACCAAGTCAGCTCCTCAACTGCCTAAGAAAGATGAAAACAAAGCTGCAGGTAAGAAACCTGAATTTTCTGATGCCTTCAAAGAGCGAGTAGTGAAGAAATACCCGTTCGAAGAAGATGTTAAAGAAATCTTTGGGGCTCTCTAGGCAAATGGCAAATTTACTTTGCCATACCCCAAGAGACCGGGAGATGTTGGCAAAACCAACGATCCTCGGTATTGCCCATACCACCAAATGGTCTCGCATCCTCTCAATCAATGTTTCGTTGTGGGAGAGAAGATCAACGAGATGTAGAAAAACGGAGTCATCACCTTTGACAAAAACTACGGGTCTGCCTTTATTGACATGGTGTCATATGGACAAACATCAAAGTTGCCAAAGGAGAAGGTCACTACTTCATTCAAGGTGATAAAGATGACTCAAACGTCCCAAGAGCTGGTGCCTTACCCAACACCAGATGGACAACCCATATGGGTACATCCCTATCTCCTAGAAGATGAAAATTGGGAGATAGTCAAAACAAAGCCAAACGCTCAACAGCGAAGCCAAGCCAAGAGGCAACTTCGCAAGCTCAAACAGCAGGAGAAGGCTCAACCCAAGCAAGAAGCCCCTGAAAAGGAAGAGACCTCCTCTACCGCTTCACTGGGGGCAATGGAGGAGTCCCTTCCCAAGACTTCAAGAGTGGTAAGAAAATTCACCCTTGGTGATTTCATGCCACCACGGCTCGGAAGTGAGACTACGCAGGGGGCATCATACTCTTGCAACTCGGTAGCTGGATTCTCCATGGATGGATACGAGTCCAGTGACTCTGCTAGTGATGTCGACGAGTGAGAAGTTGAAACAGGAGAGTACCTCTCTGATGAAGAATAAATTTCCGAATCTCAACTTATGCCAGTAATATAGTATAATCCCTTACAGCCACAAGGATTTTGGTCTGATGATGAAGAAGACCAAAAGGCTGTTAAAGAAAATGATGTCAATCCAGCACTTGACGATGCCCTAGTGGAAACCACTAGTGTTGAACCACAAAGGGTAGACGCAGAAGAAGACTCAGCTCCTGCGCCCAACCTTGAAGAATATGCAATGATCTTGCAGCGACTGTCCATAGAGCGAGAGCAGGATGGCATCAATCAACTTCATCACAATCCAGATCCAGAGGTCCCAGAAAACCTACAACAATCTCCTCCGGTAACCCCGTAAAATGAAGAAAGTTGCTGGATCGACGATCCTCTCACATATGAAGATGAGTCTGAATCCCAGCAATGCATTATAGAAGCATCTTCTATCAAAGTTGCTTACAATGTGATAGTTCAGGATGATAGTACCTCTGAAGCTTCATTTGCTAAGGCCGCAAACTCTCAGACTACGTCTGGTAGCATATCTTCTGGAGCCACATCTTCTCGGGTGACTTCCACCAAGATAGCATCTTCTCAGCCCTCGTCTCCTGAAACTGTGACATCGGAATTCCAGCCTCTTCCGACTGATCATCATTAAGAAGCTCTGGCTGATGAAGTCTTCAAAGAAAACCCGATCAATTGGTCTCAGATACCCAACCTCATAGGAGATGTCTGGACTGATGAAATACTCAACAAAGAAGAAAAGTTGTTGGAAGCTGTTCAGGACTTGTTCCCAAAAAATGTTCCATGCAACGCAATTACTGAGGATGGCAATGTTGATGCGGAAACATTCTCAAATGAGAAGGATCAACCCCTTGATCCCGAAGAAGGTCTTCCAAAAGAAGAACCATCTCTAGAAGCTTTTGAAGTTGGGAAAGGTACCCGCTCTGGCAGGGATTACCACAAAAACTACAACCAACCTTCTTATTCTTCTTATGTAAATCCTTTGGGAAAACAAGTTGTAAACGCCCCAAAGTGGCAACAATAATGAAAATGCAGCCCCAAGGAGGCTTTCAAGTATGACTTGATTAAGCACTTCAAACACATACCTGCACGACTACACAACCTAGACTTATTACGAATGTCACCACAAACTCGTGATAGTCTCATTTCAGAACTGCAAAGGCTGAATGCGGATGTTGATAAACATGCCCCACAAGTCCTACAAATTGAAATGGACTATAGGGTCAGAAAATTAGAAACCTCCTCAAAAGGAGAAAAGAAGAAAACTGAGGGACCTTGCACTGAATGCCTCTCGGTCCAAAAAGCTGCAAGTGCGACCATGGCCTTCAATAAGGAAGACCTCCTGCTAGGTGAGACAAAGCACAACCGACCCTTGTACTTCATAGGGTACATCAAAGAGATGCCGATACACAGAGTCAAGATCAACCCAGGTTCTGCACTAAACCTCATCTCTACTTCGGCACTCGAAGAGCTGGGGATCCCACCCAGCAAGTTGAGCCACACACATCTGTGTCCATCTTTGGATACGATGGGAGTACTCAAAGGCCCATTGGCAAATTCAGGTTCAGGTTGAAAATCGATGATCTTATCTCTGAAGTCACCGTGTATGCAATAAAAACCCCTTCATGCTACAACATCCTTCTCGGACGCCCTTGGATACACGAGAATGGGGTCGTCCCTTCAACTCTACATCAGTGCATCAAGTTTGTTGGCCACGACGGCTTGATACATCAAGTGTTTGCAGACAAAAAACCCTTCAAAGGCAAAGAAGTTCATTTCGCAGACTCTCTGATGTACAAGGACGAAAAAGAAGAAAAGGAGGAGGAAGAAACAACATCCTTTGCCGGCAATCTCCAAAAAGATAAAGGCATGGTTCCTCAGCAATCATCGGAAGGAAACAAACCTTCCGGCATATCCGAAGAGAGCAATCCGTCTCCCTTCGTTGTCTCCTTCAAATCTTCCAAACCTTTGGTAATTACTACAAAGCAAAGAAGACAAATCAAAAGACTGGGGGCAAGTTCGTTGTCTCCTTCGTGTCTATCATACAAGAAACAAATTCGGATTCAGAGCCCGAAGACGATACATGGTCAAGCCAAGTTGATACTCAACCAGTTCGGCCTGCTCTCACTCCATTGGAGACACCTACTGACGTAGAAGATCCTGCGTCTGCTACCTTCATCGTTTTGGCAACATCGGCAGAAGAGAAACCAATCTTCTTCCATAGATCGGACGCTTCTTCATTAAATTCTTTGCTTGAACCTTTCCAAAATAAAGTTATGCCTCAACTATCCCTGTATAGTCCGATTGCACAAGCTATCATGAAGAAAATGGGCTATGGTGCTCAAAGTCCAATCGGTTTGGGAGGTGGCCGCGGTATTCTCACGCCAATGGAACCCAACCTGACCAAAAGTCAGCTGGAGGATTGGAAACTCCACCATCGCATAAACAAGTCTTCATACGGGTTGGGGTATGATCCTGACACTCCTATGAGACAGTTGACACAAAGGCTGCAAAGTCGTTTTGCCGACCATGCCTCAACATCTCGTGTTGATGAAGACATCGATCTCCTTGGATATCTCTTTGAAGAGTTACCCGACAAGGACCCAGGAAGCTATCAAATTGGTATGATTTCTTTGATGATGAAAAGGAATTTTCCGATGACACAAACTCACGATTTTTTGACCTAGAAGAACCATTGTCTCCAAAAGAAGTGCCTTACTTCGACCCAGTTTCAACAGGTGATTGTGATCATCTAATAGCAAGTCTTGAGAAGAGTACCGATCAAGAAGATTTATGGACAGAAGCAGAGCCATGGTCTGAAAATGCCCTTGGAAATCCAAAAGGTCTTGTTGAGTTGGAAGCCTTTGAAAATATTGTGGAGGAACCACCTTCAAACCTTCCAACAGAAGATTATGTTCAAAAGATAGACTTGAGAACACCAGATAACCCAGGTCCTATATTCATAAGTGTTGACACCAAAAATGTCACTTTGCCTCATCAACATCAAAACCTATATGGAGCCACATCCTACTACAAACAGACAAAGCTGCTTCAAGCATCAAATCTTCACAGAACCAAACAAAAACTACAAGATCTTTCAAAGTAGCCAAAAGAAGGGTACACATGAAGTTTCGGGCCATTTCGACACCATTTGGCCTAACTTCAATCCTCCAACAGCTGAGTGGGACCTCCTGGCGACGACAGTGTCAAATATATCAAATCTTTGATCAGAGCCTATGGATGGTCTCAAAATACCTCCAAAAAGGCTCCATGTCGAATTTCAAGTCAAACCGACACTGTTTGACCCTCCATCAACTCTCGAACGGCATAATCAAACCTCCCGGCGGAGAGAACCTCTGATACTGCCACTCATCAAACAAAACACATGAGTAGCTTCTGCATGCTTCCAAAGGGCTGCACGTCAAATTTCAGGTCATTCCGACAACGTTTGACCCGGTTTTGATGCTCCGAAGCAAAATCAAGCCTATCGGCAGCAAACCTCCCCGGGACCATGGCACCCAAGTCGGAGCTAATGGATCATCCCAAAATGACTCCAATAGGCTCCCCGTCAAATTTCAGGTCAATCGGACATCGGATGACCGTACATCAAAGCTCGACATCTTCCGCACGGTGAAATCAAGTCAAGCATCGATGGGACCCCAAACGGCTTCAAAACTCAAATTAAAGCCCATGGTTGGTCCTATCTAATGCCCAAGAAGCTTCACCTCAAATTTCAGGTCATTCCGACATCGTTTGGCCCAGTTTCAACTCTTGGCGGGAAATCGGCTACGAAGTCTCCGACTTTCCCAAAAATAGGAAACTTTGTGCTCTGATTTGCACAGCCTTTTGACAGGTTTTCTTCAGAGGAATTAAGCCAATAAATGAGGAGAAATTTCAAATAAAAATACAGGAGAAAACAGAAGCGAAAAAGCCCGAGAAACGATCAAGAAACGGAGACCGGAAGGCGATCGGAAAATGGACCAAAGTCCAAGGTCGCCGGCGACCCTAGAAATCCGGGTCGCCGGATTTCCGCCAAAAGTGTCGTTTTTCCATTTCTTTTCGCGTTTCGCGATGTTTGGCCCCTGTGATTTTCTTAAAATCTGATTTTTGAGGCATGATATCCGTCGATCTTCGTCAACATCACGGATCCGCCATCGAAATCATTTGATCATCATCGGACACTCCGAAACTGCCAACTGGCCGACCAAGAAAGCACACTTTCTGCCCGACCGATCAAGAAATCGACTGGACAGATGTTGTCGGCCCATTAGTGGCAACCAATGTCTGAATTTTCATCGTCATCCAACATCAAGCAACGTACGGATCCATCGATGATCATCGCAAGAAGAATTCCCAAAGACGCGGCGCGGCCCGCGACTCTTCAAGCGACTCGGCAGCCAATTAATGAAGTTAAATGACCCTTTTATGGCAATTTATTAGGGTCATTAACTCATTATTTTGAACGGCCCAATCAGAAGCCAAGAAATGGGAGTTACAAGTCCAATTAATCATGACAATTAACCATGTAACTCCTATAATTATGGAGATTAATCATGGTAATTAATCATGAAACTCCCATCATCATGGAGATTAAATGCCTATTATTCTCCATCGGCCAATCAAAATCCAAGAAAAAGGAGTTACAATATAAAGAATTACTAAAAACTCTCGAAGAAATCTCTGCGCAAAGAAGCTCAGCTACTCTGAAGAAACTCTGTTGCAAGAAAACACAACAAGGTGATCGAAGTCCCTTGGGGGGCCACTCCCCCCAAGTTCTCCTCTCTTCTTCTATCCAACATGGCCTAGATGCGGCTCTTCAGCCCGTCTACTCGTTTTTTTATTGGATATAAGACCTTCTCTTGGTCTTTATCCTCCAAAAATCTGAGGTCCAAGCCAAGCCAAGTGAATCAAAGCATTAAGTGTTCTCATCTGAAGGACGATGGCGGAGCCCATACATGACTGGCGACCGTCGATCTGAACGAGTCCCCACGATCTCTTGAGAAGTCAGATTCCTTTTCTTACTTTTCTGTTGTATTGTGTATTTTTTTAAAGAGACATAAAAATCACATTTCTTGTCTTTACATTTTGATGAGATTTGTAAACTGCCTTCTACAGCACAAAATCGCCTATCACGGCAAAACCGCCTTTCACGGCAAACAAATGAAAATCGCCTTTCACGGCATTAAAATTTTTTGTCTCTATCTTTAAAATATATGTGCAATGGAAAGTTAGAAAAAAGTTGATTTCCTTTTCTACTTGTGAAGGTGAATCTCTGGATCACCATTTCAAAATCCAAGTAGAATAGAAAATTCTGGCATACCCGTAAAAAAAAAAAATTGTTGATGCTTGCTCTCTTTTTTCTCTTTGCCCCGCCGCACCCCGGCAGACCCGGGACTGAGGTAGGCAAGAAAGAAAAAGACGGGTCCATCAAGTTGGCATACCCGGTGGGACTTGTTCAATTGAGAACACGATGCTTAGAATCCTTGGCTCCCTTTTAGTTGGTGGCCTATGTTGGATCTTGTATCTAAAAAAAACATGAGATGGGATTCTTTGGAAACTTCTTTCTTTGAACTTGTTTCCATTTTTTCTTCTCTCAAAAAAAAAAAAAGGGTTTTCTCTCTTTTGGATTCAAATTAGAGAAACTTTGGTTCTTTTCCTTTTCGTACAATGGCTCGCAGAAATGTTTCAGCCAACATTCGGATTGGGAGGGGCCATTTCCCTCTCTTCGATGGGTCCATTGGAGAACTTTCAAAAAAAAAAAAAAAAAAAAGTTCAAATTTTTTTTTTTCAAATTTCTCTCTTTTGGAATCAAATTAGAGAAACTTTGGTCCTTTCCTTTTCGTACAATGGCTCGCAGAAATGTTTTTGCCAACGTTCGGATTGGGAGGGGCTATTTTCCTCTCTTTCCTGGGTCCATTGGAGATCTTTCAAAAAAAAAAAAGTTTAAAAAAAAGAACTTTTCAAATTTCTCTCTTTTGGATTCAAATTAGAGAAACTTTGGTTCTTTCCTTTTCGTACAATGGCTCGCAGAAATGTTTGAGCCAACGTTCGGATGGGGAGGGCCCACCATTTTCCTCTCTTTGATGGGTCCATTGGAGATCTTTCAAAAAAAAAAAACAAAAGAAAAGTTCAAAAAAAAAAAAATTTTCAAATTTCTCTCTTTTGGATTCAAATTAGAGAAACTTTGGTTCTTTCCTTTTTGTACAATGGCTCGCAGAAATGTTTGAGGCAACGTTCGGATGGGGAGGGGCCATTTCCCTCTCTTTGATGGGTTCATTGGAGATCTTTCAAAAAACAAAAAAAAATTTAAAAAAAAGAGAACTTTTCAAATTTCACTCTTTTGGATTCAAATTAGAGAAACTTTGGTTCTTCCCTTTTCGTACAATGGCTCGCAGAAATGTTTGAGCCAATGTTCGGATGGGGAGGGGCCATTTCCCTCTCTTTGATGGGTCCATTGGAGATCTTTTTGAAAAAAAAAAAAAAAAGAAGTTAAAAAAAAAAAACTTTTCAAATTTCTCTTTTTTGGATTCAAATTAGAGAAACTTTGGTTCTTTCCTTTCTGTACAATAGCTCGCAGAAATGTTTGAGCCAACGTTCGGATGGGAAGGGGCCATTTCCCTCTCTTTGATGGGTCCATTGGAGATCTTTAAAAAAAAAAAAAAGTTCAAAAAAAAAAACTTTTCAACTTTCTCTCTTTTGGATTCAAGTTAGAGAAACTTTGGTTCTTTCCTTTTCGTACAATGGCTCGCAGAAATGTTTGAGCTAACGTTCGGATGGAGAGGGGCCATTTCCCTCTCTTTGATGGGTCCATTGGAGATCTTTCAAAAAAAAAAAAAAAGTTAAAAAAAAAAGAACTTTTCAAATTTCTCTCTTTTGGATTCAAATTAGAGAAACTTTGGTTCTTTCCTTTTCGTGCAATGGCCCCCAGAAATGTTTGAGCCAACGTTCGGATTGGGAGGGGCCATTTCCCTCTCTTTGATGGGTCCATGGAGATCTTTCAAAAAAAAAAAAAAAATAAGTTCAAAAAAAAAAAATCTTTTCAAATTTCTCTCTTTTGAATTTAAATTAGAGAAACTTTGGTTCTTTCCTTTTTGTACAATGGCTCGCAGAAATGTTTGAGCCAACGTTCGGATGGGGAGGGGCCATTTCCCTCTCTTTGATAGGTCCATTGGAGATCTTTCAAAAAAAAGAAAAACTTTTCAAATTTCTCTCTTTTGGATTCAAATTAGAGTAACTTTGGTTCTTTCCTTTTTGTACAATGGCTCGCAGAAATGTTTGAGCCAACGTTCAGATGGGGAGGGGCCATTTCCCTCTCTTTGATGGGTCCATTGGAGATCTTTCGAAAAAAAAAAAAGTTTAAAAGAAAAACTTTTCAACTTTCTCTCTTTTGGATTCAAATTAGAGAAACTTTGGTTCTTTCCTTTTCATACAATAGCTCGCAGAAATGTTTGAGCCAACGTTCGGATGGGGAGGGGCCATTTTCCTCTCTTTGATGGGTCCATTGGAGATCATTCAAAAAAAAAAAGTTTAGAAAAAAAACACTTTTCAAATTTCTCTCTTTTGGATTCAAATTAGAGAAACTTTGGTTCTTTCCTTTTCGTACAATGGCTCGCAGAAATGTTTGAGCCAACGTATGGATGGGGAGGGGCCATTTCCCTCTCTTTGATGGGTCCATTGGAGATCTTTCAAAAAAAAAAAAAAATTTAAAAAAAAAAGAATTTTTCAAATTTCTCTCTTTTGGATTCAAACTAGAGAAACTTTGGTTCTTTCCTTTTCGTACAATGGCTAAAAGAAATGTTTGAGCCAACGTTCGAATTGGGAGGGGCCATTTTCCTCTCTTTGATAGGTCCATTGGAGATCTTTAAAAAAAAAAAAAAAAGTTAAAATTTTTTTTTTTTCAAATTTCTCTCTTTTGGATTCAAATTAGAGAAACTTTGGGTCTTTCCTTTTCCTACAATGGCTCGCAGAAATGTTTGAGCCAACGTTCGGATGGGGAGGGGCCATTTCCCTCTCTTTGATGGGTCCATTGGAGATCTTTCAAAAAAAAAAAAAAGTTAAAAAAAAAAACTTTTCAAATTTCTCTCTTTTGGATTCAAATTAGAGAAACTTTGGTTCTTTCCTTTTCGTACAATGGCTCGCAGAAATGTTTAAGCCAACGTTCGGATGGGGAGGGCCACCAATTTCCTCTCTTTGATGGGTTCATTAGAGATCTTTCAAAAAAAAAAAAAAGTTCAAAAAAAAAGAAATTTTCAAATTTCTCACTTTTGGATTCAAATTAGAGAAACTTTGGTTCTTTCCTTTTCGTACAATGGCTAGCAGAAATGTTTGAGCCAACGTTCGAATTGGGAGGGGCCATTTTCCTCTCTTTGAAGGGTCCATTGGAGATCTTTAAAAAAAAAAAAAAGTAAAAAAAAAAGAAAACTATTCAAATTTCTCACTTTTGGATTCAAATTAGAGAAACTTTGGTTTTTTCCTTTTCGTACAATGGCTCGCAGAAATGTTTGAGCCAACGTTCGGATGGGGAGGGGCCATTTCCCTCTCTTTGATGGGTCCATTGGAGATCTTTCAAATAAAAAAAAAAGTTAAAAAAAAAAGAACTTTTGAAATTTCTCTCTTTTGGATTCAAATTAGAGAAACTTTGGTTCTTTCCTTTTCGTACAATGGCTCGCAGAAATGTTTGAGCCAACGTTCGGATGGGGAGGGCCCACCATTTTCCTCTCTTTGATGGGTTCATTGGAGATCTTTCAAAAAAAAAAAAAAAGTTAAAAAAAAAAGAACTTTTCAAATTTCTCTCTTTTGGATTCAAGTTAGAGAAACTTTGGTTCTTTCCTTTTCGTACAATGGCTCGCAGAAATGTTTGAGCTAACGTTCGGATGGAGAGGGGCCATTTCCCTCTCTTTGATGGGTCCATTGGAGATCTTTCAAAAAAAAAAAAAAAGTTAAAAAAAAAAGAACTTTTCAAATTTCTCTCTTTTGGATTCAAATTAGAGAAACTTTGGTTCTTTCCTTTTCGTGCAATGGCCCCCAGAAATGTTTGAGCCAACGTTCGGATTGGGAGGGGCCATTTCCCTCTCTTTGATGGGTCCATGGAGATCTTTCAAAAAAAAAAAAAAAAAGTTCAAAAAAGAAAAATCTTTTCAAATTTCTCTCTTTTGAATTCAAATTAGAGAAACTTTGGTTCTTTCCTTTTTGTACAATGGCTCGCAGAAATGTTTGAGCCAACGTTCGGATGGGGAGGGGCCATTTCCCTCTCTTTGATGGGTCCATTGGAGATCTTTCAAAAAAAAGAAAAACTTTTCAAATTTCTCTCTTTTGAATTCAAATTAGAGAAACTTTGGTTCTTTCCTTTTTGTACAATGGCTCGCAGAAATGTTTGAGCCAACGTTCGGATGGGGAGGGGCCATTTCCCTCTCTTTGATGGGTCCATTGGAGATCTTTCAAAAAAAAGAAAAACTTTTCAAATTTCTCTCTTTTGGATTCAAATTAGAGTAACTTTGGTTCTTTCCTTTTTGTACAATGGCTCGCAGAAATGTTTGAGCCAACGTTCAGATGGGGAGGGGCCATTTCCCTCTCTTTGATGAGTCCATTGGAGATCTTTCGAAAAAAAAAAAAGTTTAAAAGAAAAACTTTTCAACTTTCTCTCTTTTGGATTCAAATTAGAGAAACTTTGGTTCTTTCCTTTTCGTACAATAGCTCGCAGAAATGTTTGAGCCAACGTTCGGATGGGGAGGGGCCATTTTCCTCTCTTTGATGGGTCCATTGGAGATCATTCAAAAAAAAAAAGTTTAGAAAAAAAACACTTTTCAAATTTCTCTCTTTTGGATTCAAATTAGAGAAACTTTGGTTCTTTCCTTTTCGTACAATGGCTCGCAGAAATGTTTGAGCCAACGTACGGATGGGGAGGGGCCATTTCCCTCTCTTTGATGGGTCCATTGGAGATCTTTCAAAAAAAAAAAAAAAAGTTAAAAAAAAAAGAATTTTTCAAATTTCTCTCTTTTGGATTCAAACTAGAGAAACTTTGGTTCTTTCCTTTTCGTACAATGGCTAAAAGAAATGTTTGAGCCAACGTTCGAATTGGGAGGGGCCATTTTCCTCTCTTTGATAGGTCCATTGGAGATCTTTAAAAAAAAAAAAAAAAGTTAAAATTTTTTTTTTTTCAAATTTCTCTCTTTTGGATTCAAATTAGAGAAACTTTGGGTCTTTCCTTTTCCTACAATGGCTCGCAGAAATGTTTGAGCCAACGTTCGGATGGGGAGGGGCCATTTCCCTCTCTTTGATGGGTCCATTGGAGATCTTTCAAAAAAAAAAAAAAAGTTAAAAAAAAAAACTTTTCAAATTTCTCTCTTTTGGATTCAAATTAGAGAAACTTTGGTTCTTTCCTTTTCGTACAATGGCTCGCAGAAATGTTTAAGCCAACGTTCGGATGGGGAGGGCCACCAATTTCCTCTCTTTGATGGGTTCATTACAGATCTTTCAAAAAAAAAAAAAAAGTTCAAAAAAAAAGAAATTTTCAAATTTCTCACTTTTGGATTCAAATTAGAGAAACTTTGGTTCTTTCCTTTTCGTACAATGGCTAGCAGAAATGTTTGAGCCAACGTTCGAATTGGGAGGGGCCATTTTCCTCTCTTTGAAGGGTCCATTGGAGATCTTTAAAAAAAAAAAAAAGTAAAAAAAAAAGAAAACTATTCAAATTTCTCACTTTTGGATTCAAATTAGAGAAACTTTGGTTTTTTCCTTTTCGTACAATGGCTCGCAGAAATGTTTGAGCCAACGTTCGGATGGGGAGGGGCCATTTCCCTCTCTTTGATGGGTCCATTGGAGATCTTTCAAATAAAAAAAAAAGTTAAAAAAAAAAGAACTTTTGAAATTTCTCTCTTTTGGATTCAAATTAGAGAAACTTTGGTTCTTTCCTTTTCGTACAATGGCTCGCAGAAATGTTTGAGCCAACGTTCGGATGGGGAGGGCCCACCATTTTCCTCTCTTTGATGGGTTCATTGGAGATCTTTCAAAAAAAAAAAAAAAGTTAAAAAAAAAAGAACTTTTCAAATTTCTCTCTTTTGGATTCAAGTTAGAGAAACTTTGGTTCTTTCCTTTTCGTACAATGGCTCGCAGAAATGTTTGAGCTAACGTTCGGATGGAGAGGGGCCATTTCCCTCTCTTTGATGGGTCCATTGGAGATCTTTCAAAAAAAAAAAAAAAGTTAAAAAAAAAAGAACTTTTCAAATTTCTCTCTTTTGGATTCAAATTAGAGAAACTTTGGTTCTTTCCTTTTCGTGCAATGGCCCCCAGAAATGTTTGAGCCAACGTTCGGATTGGGAGGGGCCATTTACCTCTCTTTGATGGGTCCATGGAGATCTTTCAAAAAAAAAAAAAAAAAGTTCAAAAAAGAAAAATCTTTTCAAATTTCTCTCTTTTGAATTCAAATTAGAGAAACTTTGGTTCTTTCCTTTTTGTACAATGGCTCGCAGAAATGTTTGAGCCAACGTTCGGATGGGGAGGGGCCATTTCCCTCTCTTTGATGGGTCCATTGGAGATCTTTCAAAAAAAAGAAAAACTTTTCAAATTTCTCTCTTTTGAATTCAAATTAGAGAAACTTTGGTTCTTTCCTTTTTGTACAATGGCTCGCAGAAATGTTTGAGCCAACGTTCGGATGGGGAGGGGCCATTTCCCTCTCTTTGATGGGTCCATTGGAGATCTTTCAAAAAAAAGAAAAACTTTTCAAATTTCTCTCTTTTGGATTCAAATTAGAGTAACTTTGGTTCTTTCCTTTTTGTACAATGGCTCGCAGAAATGTTTGAGCCAACGTTCAGATGGGGAGGGGCCATTTCCCTCTCTTTGATGAGTCCATTGGAGATCTTTCGAAAAAAAAAAAAGTTTAAAAGAAAAACTTTTCAACTTTCTCTCTTTTGGATTCAAATTAGAGAAACTTTGGTTCTTTCCTTTTCGTACAATAGCTCGCAGAAATGTTTGAGCCAACGTTCGGATGGGGAGGGGCCATTTTCCTCTCTTTGATGGGTCCATTGGAGATCATTCAAAAAAAAAAAGTTTAGAAAAAAAACACTTTTCAAATTTCTCTCTTTTGGATTCAAATTAGAGAAACTTTGGTTCTTTCCTTTTCGTACAATGGCTCGCAGAAATGTTTGAGCCAACGTACGGATGGGGAGGGGCCATTTCCCTCTCTTTGATGGGTCCATTGGAGATCTTTCAAAAAAAAAAAAAAAAGTTAAAAAAAAAAGAATTTTTCAAATTTCTCTCTTTTGGATTCAAACTAGAGAAACTTTGGTTCTTTCCTTTTCGTACAATGGCTAAAAGAAATGTTTGAGCCAACGTTCGAATTGGGAGGGGCCATTTTCCTCTCTTTGATAGGTCCATTGGAGATCTTTAAAAAAAAAAAAAAAAGTTAAAATTTTTTTTTTTTCAAATTTCTCTCTTTTGGATTCAAATTAGAGAAACTTTGGGTCTTTCCTTTTCCTACAATGGCTCGCAGAAATGTTTGAGCCAACGTTCGGATGGGGAGGGGCCATTTCCCTCTCTTTGATGGGTCCATTGGAGATCTTTCAAAAAAAAAAAAAAGTTAAAAAAAAAAACTTTTCAAATTTCTCTCTTTTGGATTCAAATTAGAGAAACTTTGGTTCTTTCCTTTTCGTACAATGGCTCGCAGAAATGTTTAAGCCAACGTTCGGATGGGGAGGGCCACCAATTTCCTCTCTTTGATGGGTTCATTACAGATCTTTCAAAAAAAAAAAAAAAGTTCAAAAAAAAAGAAATTTTCAAATTTCTCACTTTTGGATTCAAATTAGAGAAACTTTGGTTCTTTCCTTTTCGTACAATGGCTAGCAGAAATGTTTGAGCCAACGTTCGAATTGGGAGGGGCCATTTTCCTCTCTTTGAAGGGTCCATTGGAGATCTTTAAAAAAAAAAAAAGTAAAAAAAAAAGAAAACTATTCAAATTTCTCACTTTTGGATTCAAATTAGAGAAACTTTGGTTTTTTCCTTTTCGTACAATGGCTCGCAGAAATGTTTGAGCCAACGTTCGGATGGGGAGGGGCCATTTCCCTCTCTTTGATGGGTCCATTGGAGATCTTTCAAATAAAAAAAAAAGTTAAAAAAAAAAGAACTTTTGAAATTTCTCTCTTTTGGATTCGAATTAGAGAAACTTTGGTTCTTTCCTTTTCGTACAATGGCTCGCAGAAATGTTTGAGCCAACGTTCGGATGGGGAGGGCCCACCATTTTCCTCTCTTTGATGGGTTCATTGGAGATCTTTCAAAAAAAAAAAAAAAGTTAAAAAAAAAAGAACTTTTCAAATTTCTCTCTTTTGGATTCAAATTAGAGAAACTTTGGTTCTTTCCTTTTCGTACAATGGCTAGCAGAAATGTTTGAGCCAACGTTCGAATTGGGAGGGGCCATTTTCCTCTCTTTGACGGGTCCATTGGAGATCCTTCAAAAAAAAAAAAGTTAAAAAAAAAAAAAATTTTCAAATTTCTCTCTTTTGGATTCAAATTAGAGAAACAATGGTTCTTTCCTTTTCGTGCAATGGCCCCAGAAATGTTTGAGCCAACGTTCGGATTGGGAGGGGCCATTTCCCTCTCTTTCATGGGTCCATTGGAGATCTTTCAAAAAAAAAAAAAAAAAGAAAAGTTAAAAAAAAAAAAACTTTTCAAATTTCTCTGTTTTGGATTCAAATTAGAGAAACTTAGGTTCTTTCCTTTTCGTACAATGGCTCGCAGAAATGTTTGAGCCAACGTTCGGATGGGGAGGGGCCATTTCCCTCTCTTTGATGGATTCATTGGAGATCTTTCAAAAAAAAAAAAAAAGTTCAAAAAAAAAGAACTTTTCAAATTTCTCTCTTTTGGACTCAAATTAGAGAAACTTTGGTTCTTTCCTTTTCGTACAATGGCTAGCAGAAATGTTTGAGCCAACGTTCGAATTGGGAGAGGCCATTTTCCTCTCTTTGATGGGTCCATTGGAGATCTTTCAAAAAAAAAAATAGTTAAAAAAAAAAACTTTTCAAATTTCTCTCTTTTGGATTCAAATTAGAGAAACTTTGGTTCTTTCCTTTCCGTACAATGGCTCGCAGAAATGTTTGAGCCAACGTTCGGATGGGGAGGGGCCATTTCCCTCTCTTTCATGGGTCCATTGGAGATCTTTCAAAAAAAAAAAAAAGTTAAAAAAAAAAGAACTTTTCAAATTTCTCTCTTTTGGATTCAAATTAGAGAAGCTTTGGTTCTTTCCTTTTCGTACAATGGCTCGCAGAAATGTTTGAGCCAATGTTCGGATGGGGAGGAGCCATTTCCCTCTCTTTGATGGGTCCATCGGAGATCTTTCAAAAAAAAAAAAAAGTTAACAAAAAAAAGAACTTTTCAAATTTCTCTCTTTTGGATTCAAATTAGAGAAACTTTGGTTCTTTCCTTTTCGTACAATGGCTAGCAGAAATGTTTAAGCCAACGTTCGAATTGGGAGGGGCCATTTTCCTCTCTTTGATGGGTCCATTGGAGATCTTTCAAAAAAAAAAAAAGTTTAAAAAAAAAAAAAGTTTTCAAATTTCTCCCTTTTGGATTCAAATTAGAGAAACTTTGGTTCTTTCCTTTTCGTACAATGGCTCGCAGAATTGTTTGAGCCAACATTCGGATGGGGAGGGGCCATTTCCCTCTCTTTGATGGGTCCATTGGAGATCTTTTTCAAAAAAAAAAAAAAAGTTCAAAAAAAAAGAACTTTTCAATTTTCTCTCTTTGGGATTCAAATTAGAGAAACTTTGGTTCTTTCCTTTTCGTACAATGGCTCGCAGAAATGTTTAAGCCAACGTTCGGATGGGGAGGGGCCATTTCCTTCTCTTTGATGGGTCAATCGGAGATCTTTCAAAAAAAAAAAAAAAAGTTAAAAAAAAAAAGAACTTTTCAAATTTCTCTCTTTTGGATTCAAATTAGAGAAACTTTGGTTCTTTCCTTTTCGTACAATGGCTAGCAGAAATGTTTGAGCCAACGTTCGAATTGGGAGGGGCCATTTTCCTCTCTTTGATGGGTCCATTGGAGATCTTTCAAAAAAAAAAAAGTTAAAAAAAAAAAAGAACTTTTCAAATTTCTCTCTTTTTGATTCAAATTAGAGAAACTTTTGTTCTTTCCTTTTCGTACAATGGCTCGCAGAAATGTTTAAGCCAACGTTCGGATGGGGAGGGCCACCAATTTCCTCTCTTTGATGGGTTCATTAGAGATCTTTCAAAAAAAAAAAAAAGTTCAAAAAAAAAGAAATTTTCAAATTTCTCACTTTTGGATTCAAATTAGAGAAACTTTGGTTCTTTCCTTTTCGTACAATGGCTAGCAGAAATGTTTGAGCCAACGTTCGAATTGGGAGGGGCCATTTTCCTCTCTTTGAAGGGTCCATTGGAGATCTTTAAAAAAAAAAAAAAGTAAAAAAAAAAAAAACTATTCAAATTTCTCACTTTTGGATTCAAATTAGAGAAACTTTGGTTTTTTCCTTTTCGTACAATGGCTCGCAGAAATGTTTGAGCCAACGTTCGGATGGGGAGGGGCCATTTCCCTCTCTTTGATGGGTCCATTGGAGATCTTCCAAATAAAAAAAAAGTTAAAAAAAAAAGAACTTTTGAAATTTCTCTCTTTTGGATTCAAATTAGAGAAACTTTGGTTCTTTCCTTTCCGTACAATGGCTCGCAGAAATGTTTGAGCCAACGTTCGGATGGGGAGGGCCCACCATTTTCCTCTCTTTGATGGGTTCATTGGAGATCTTTCAAAAAAAAAAAAAAGTTAAAAAAAAAAGAACTTTTCAAATTTCTCTCTTTTGCATTCGAGTTAGAGAAACTTTGGTTCTTTCCTTTTCGTACAATGGCTCGCAGAAATGTTTGAGCTAACGTTCGGATGGAGAGGGGCCATTTCCCTCTCTTTGATGGGTCCATTGGAGATCTTTCAAAAAAAAAAAAAAAAGTTAA
This sequence comes from Persea americana, assembly GCA_029852735.1. NCBI lineage: Eukaryota > Viridiplantae > Streptophyta > Magnoliopsida > Laurales > Lauraceae > Persea > Persea americana. The sequence continues at coordinate 22,579,227 of CM056817.1, forward strand.
AAAAAAAAGAACTTTTCAAATTTCTCTCTTTTGGATTCAAATTAGAGAAACTTTGGTTCTTTCCTTTTCGTGCAATGGCCCCCAGAAATGTTTGAGCCAACGTTCGGATTGGGAGGGGCCATTTCCCTCTCTTTGATGGGTCCATGGAGATCTTTCAAAAAAAAAAAAAAAAAAAGTTCAAAAAAAAAAAATCTTTTCAAATTTCTCCCTTTTGAATTCAAATTAGAGAAACTTTGGTTCTTTCCTTTTTGTACAATGGCTCGCAGAAATGTTTGAGCCAACGTTCGGATGGGGAGGTGCCATTTCCCTCTCTTTGATGGGTCCATTGGAGATCTTTCAAAAAAAAGAAAAACTTTTCAAATTTCTCTCTTTTGAATTCAAATTAGAGAAACTTTGGTTCTTTCCTTTTTGTACAATGGCTCGCAGAAATGTTTGAGCCAACGTTCGGATGGGGAGGGGCCATTTCCCTCTCTTTGTTGGGTCCATTGGAGATCTTTCAAAAAAAAGAAAAACTTTTCAAATTTCTCTCTTTTGGATTCAAATTAGAGTAACTTTGGTTCTTTCCTTTTTGTACAATGGCTCGCAGAAATGTTTGAGCCAACGTTCAGATGGGGAGGGGCCATTTCCCTCTCTTTGATGGGTCCATTGGAGATCTTTCGAAAAAAAAAATAGTTTAAAAGAAAAACTTTTCAACTTTCTCTCTTTTGGATTCAAATTAGAGAAACTTTGGTTCTTTCCTTTTCGTACAATAGCTCGCAGAAATGTTTGAGCCAACGTTCGGATGGGGAGGGGCCATTTTCCTCTCTTTGATGGGTCCATTGGAGATCATTCAAAAAAAAAAAGTTTAGAAAAAAAACACTTTTCAAATTTCTCTCTTTTGGATTCAAATTAGAGAAACTTTGGTTCTTTCCTTTTCGTACAATGGCTCGCAGAAATGTTTGAGCCAACGTACGGATGGGGAGGGGCCATTTCCCTCTCTTTGATGGGTCCATTGGAGATCTTTCAAAAAAAAAAAAAACGCTAAAAAAAAAAGAATTTTTCAAATTTCTCTCTTTTGGATTTAAACTAGAGAAACTTTGGTTCTTTCCTTTTCGTACAATGGCTAAAAGAAATGTTTGAGCCAACGTTCGAATTGGGCGGGGCCATTTTCCTCTCTTTGATAGGTCCATTGGAGATCTTTAAAAAAAAAAAAAAAAGTTAAAATTTTTTTTTTTCAAATTTCTCTCTTTTGGATTCAAATTAGAGAAACTTTGGTTCTTTCCTTTTCGTACACTGGCTCGCAAAAATGTTTAAGCCAACGTTCGGATGGGGAGGGCCACCAATTTCCTCTCTTTGATGGGTTCATTAGAGATCTTTCAAAAAAAAAAAAAAAGTTCAAAAAAAAAGAAATTTTCAAATTTCTCACTTTTGGATTCAAATTAGAGAAACTTTGGTTCTTTCCTTTTCGTACAATGGCTAGCAGAAATGTTTGAGCCAACGTTCGAATTGGGAGGGGCCATTTTCCTCTCTTTGAAGGGTCCATTGGAGATCTTTAAAAAAAAAAAAAAAGTAAAAAAAAAAGAAAACTATTCAAATTTCTCACTTTTGGATTCAAATTAGAGAAACTTTGGTTTTTTCCTTTTCGTACAATGGCTTGCAGAAATGTTTGAGCCAACGTTCGGATGGGGAGGGGCCATTTCCCTCTCTTTGATGGGTCCATTGGAGATCTTTCAAATAAAAAAAAAAGTTAAAAAAAAAAGAACTTTTGAAATTTCTCTCTTTTGGATTCAAATTAGAGAAACTTTGGTTCTTTCCTTTTCGTACAATGGCTCGCAGAAATGTTTGAGCCAACGTTCGGATGGGGAGGGCCCACCATTTTCCTCTCTTTGATGGGTTCATTGGAGATCTTTCAAAAAAAAAAAAAGTTAAAAAAAAAAGAACTTTTCAAATTTCTCTCTTTTGGATTCAAATTAGAGAAACTTTGGTTCTTTCCTTTTCGTACAATGGCTAGCAGAAATGTTTGAGCCAACGTTCGAATTGGGAGGGGCCATTTTCCTCTCTTTGACGGGTCCATTGGAGATCTTTCAAAAAAAAAAAAAGTTAAAAAAAAAAAAAAAACTTTTCAAATTTCTCTCTTTTGGATTCAAATTAGAGAAACAATGGTTCTTTCCTTTTCGTGCAATGGCCCCAGAAATGTTTGAGCCAACGTTCGGATTGGGAGGGGCCATTTCCCTCTCTTTCATGGGGCCATTTCCCTCTCTTTCATGGGTCCATTGGAGATCTTTCAAAAAAAAAAAAAAAAAGAAAAGTTAAAAAAAAAAAAACTTTTCAAATTTATCTCTTTTGGATTCAAATTAGAGAAACTTAGGTTCTTTCCTTTTCGTACAATGGCTCGCAGAAATGTTTGAGCCAACGTTCGGATGGGGAGGGGCCATTTCCCTCTCTTTGATGGGTTCATTGGAGATCTTTCAAAAAAAAAAAAAAGTTAAAAAAAAAAGAACTTTTCAAATTTCTCTCTTTTGGACTCAAATTAGAGAAACTTTGGTTCTTTCCTTTTCGTACAATGGCTAGCAGAAATGTTTGAGCCAACGTTCGAATTGGGAGGGGCCATTTTCCTCTCTTTGATGGGTCCATTGGAGATCTTTCAAAAAAAAAAATAGTTAAAAAAAAAAAACTTTTGAAATTTCTCTCTTTTGGATTCAAATTAGAGAAACTTTGGTTCTTTCCTTTCCGTACAATGGCTCGTAGAAATGTTTGAGCCAACGTTCGGATGGGGAGGGGCCATTTCCCTCTCTTTCATGGGTCCATTGGAGATCTTTCAAAAAAAAAAAAAAAGTTAAAAAAAAAAGAACTTTTCAAATTTCTCTCTTTTGGATTCAAATTAGAGAAGCTTTGGTTCTTTCCTTTTCGTACAATGGCTCGCAGAAATGTTTGAGCCAATGTTCGGATGGGGAGGAGCCATTTCCCTCTCTTTGATGGGTCCATCGGAGATCTTTCAAAAAAAAAAAAAAAGTTAACAAAAAAAAGAACTTTTCAAATTTCTCTCTTTTGGATTCAAATTAGAGAAACTTTGGTTCTTTCCTTTTCGTACAATGGCTAGCAGAAATGTTTAAGCCAACGTTCGAATTGGGAGGGGCCATTTTCCTCTCTTTGATGGGTCCATTGGAGATCTTTCAAAAAAAAAAAAAGTTTAAAAAAAAAAAAAAGTTTTCAAATTTCTCCCTTTTGGATTCAAATTAGAGAAACTTTGGTTCTTTCCTTTTCGTACAATGGCTCGCAGAAATGTTTGAGCCAACATTCGGATGGGGAGGGGCCATTTCCCTCTCTTTGATGGGTCCATTGGAGATCTTTTTCAAAAAAAAAAAAAAAGTTCAAAAAAAAAGAACTTTTCAATTTTCTCTCTTTTGGATTCAAATTAGAGAAACTTTGGTTCTTTCCTTTTCGTACAATGGCTCGCAGAAATGTTTAAGCCAACGTTCGGATGGGGAGGGGCCATTTCCTTCTCTTTGATGGGTCAATCGGAGATCTTTCAAAAAAAAAAAAAAAAGTTAAAAAAAAAGAGAACTTTTCAAATTTCTCTCTTTTGGATTCAAATTAGAGAAAACTTTGGTTCTTTCCTTTTCGTACAATGGCTAGCAGAAATGTTTGAGCCAACGTTCGAATTGGGAGGGGCCATTTTCCTCTCTTTGATGGGTCCATTGGAGATCTTTCAAAAAAAAAAAGTTAAAAAAAAAAAAGAACTTTTCAAATTTCTCTCTTTTTGATTCAAATTAGAGAAACTTTGGTTCTTTCCTTTTCGTACAATGGCTAGCAGAAATGTTTGTGCCAACGTTCGAATTGGGAGGGGCCATTTTCCTATCTTTGATGGGTCCATTGGAGATCTTTAAAAAAAAAAAAAAAAGTTATAAAAAAAAAAGAACTTTTCAATTTTCTCTCTTTTGGATTCAAATTAGAGAAGCTTTGGTTCTTTCCTTTCCGTACAATGGCTCGCAGAAATGTTTGAGCCAACGTTCGGATGGGGAGGAGCCATTTCCCTCTCTTTGATGGGTCCATTGGAGATCTTTAAAAAAAAAAAAAAAGTTAAAAAAAAAAAAGAACTTGTCAATTTTCTCTCTTTTGGATTCAAATTAGAGAAGCTTTGGTTCTTTCCTTTTCGTACAATGGCTCGCAGAAATGTTTGAGCCAACGTTCGGATGGGGAGGAGCCATTTCCCTCTCTTTGATGGGTCCATCGGAGATCTTTCAAAAAAAAAAAAAAGTTAAAAAAAAAAAAGAAACTTTTCAAATTTCTCTCTTTTGGATTCAAATTAGAGAAACTTTGGTTCTTTCCTTTTCGTACAATGGCTCGCACAAATGTTTGAGCCAACGTTCGGATGGGGAGGAGCCATTTCCCTCTCTTTGATGGGTCCATCGGAGATCTTTCAAAAAAAAAAAAAAAAGTTAAAAAAAAAAAGAACTTTTCAAATTTCTCTCTTTTGGATTCAAATTAGAGAAACTTTGGTTCTTTCCTTTTCGTACAATGGCTCGCAGAAATGTTTGAGCCAACGTTCGGATGGGGAGGGGCCATTTCCCTCTCTTTGATGGGTCCATTGGAGATCTTTCAAATAAAAAAAAAAGTTAAAAAAAAAAAGAACTTTTCAAATTTCTCTCTTTTGGATTCAAATTAGAGAGACTTTGGTTCTTTCCTTTTCGTACAATGGCTCGCAGAAATGTTTGAGCCAACGTTCGGATGGGGAGGGCCCACCATTTTCCTCTCTTTGATGGGTCCATTGGAGATCTTTAAAAAAAAAAAAAAAGTTAAAAAAAAAAACTTTTTAAATTTCTCTCTTTTGGATTCAAATTAGAGAAACTTTGGTTCTTTCCTTTTCGTACAATGGCGAGCAGAAATGTTTGAGCCAACGTTCGGATGGGGAGGGGTCATTTCCCTCACTTTGATGGGTCCATTGGAGATCTTTCAAATAAAAAAAAAAATAAAAAAAAAAGAACTTTTCAAATTTCTCTCTTTTGGATTCAAATTAGAGAAACTTTAGTTCTTTCCATTTCGTACAATGGCTCGCAGAAATGTTTGAGCCAACGTTCGGATGGGGAGGGCCCACCATTTTCCTCTCTTTGATGGGTCCATTGGAGATCTTTCAAAAAAAAAAAAAAAAGTTCAAAAAAAAAGAACTTTTCAAAATTCTCTCTTTTGGATTCAAATTAGAGAAACTTTGGTTCTTTCCTTTTCGTACAATGGCTAGCAGAAATGTTTGAGCCAACGTTCGAATTGGGAGGGGCCATTTTCCTCTCTTTGATGGGTCCATTGGAGATCTTTCAAAAAAAAAAAAAGTTGAAAAAAAAAAACTTTTCAGATTTCTCTCTTTTGGATTCAAATTAGAGAAACTTTGGTTCTTTCCTTTCCGTGCAATGGCCCCAGAGATGTTTGAGCCAACGTTCGGATTGGGAGGGGCCATTTCCCTCTCTTTGACGGGTCCATTGGACATCCTTCAAAAAAAAAAAAAAAAAGAAAAGTTCAAAAAAAAAAAGAACTTTTGAAATTTCTCTCTTTTGGATTCAAATTAGAGAAACTTTGCTTCTTTCCTTTTCGTACAATGGCTCGCAGAAATGTTTGAGCCAACGATCGGATGGGGAGGGCCCACCATTTTCCTCTCTTTGATGGGTCCATTGGAGATCTTTCAAAAAAAAAAAAAAAAGTTCAAAAAAAAAGAACTTTTCAAATCTCTCTCTTTTGGATTCAAATTAGAGAAACTTTGGTTCTTTCCTTTTCGTACAATGGCGAGCAGAAATGTTTGAGCCAACGTTCGAATTGGGAGGGGCTATTTTCCTCTCTTTGATGGGTCCATTGGAGATCTTTAAAAAAAAAAAAAAAGTTAAAAAGAAAAAAAACTTTTCAAATTTCTCTCTTTTGGATTCAAATTAGAGAAACTTTGGTTCTTTCCTTTCCGTACAATGGCTCGCAGAAATGTTTGAGCCAACGTTCGGATGGGGAGGGGCCATTTTCCTCTCTTTGATGGGTCCTTTAGAGATCTTTCAAAAAAAAAAAAAGTTAAAAAAAAAAAACTTTTCAAATTTCTCTCTTTTGGATTCAAATTAGAGAAGCTTTGGTTCTTTCCTTTTCGTACAATGGCTCGCAGAAATGTTTGAGCCAACGTTCGGATGGGGAGGAGCCATTTCCCTCTCTTTGATGGGTCCATCGGAGATCTTTCAAAAAAAAAAAAAAGTTAAAAAAAAAAAGAAACTTTTCAAATTTCTCTCTTTTGGATTCAAATTAGAGAAACTTTGGTTCTTTCGTTTTCGTACAATGGCTAGCAGAAATGTTTGAGCCAACGTTCGGAGGGGGAGGGGCCATTTTCCTCTCTTTGATGGGTCCATTGGAGATCTTTCAAAAAAAAAAAAGTTAAAAAAAAAAAAACTTTTCAAATTTCTCTCTTTTGGATTCAAATTAGAGAAACTTTGGTTCTTTCCTTTTCGTACAATGGCTCACAGAAATGTTTGAGCCAACGTTCGGATGGGGAGGGGCCATTTCCCTCTCTTTGGTGGGTCCATTGGAGATCTTTCAAAAACAAAAAAAAAAGTTAAAAAAAAAGAACTTTTCAATTTTCTCCCTTTTGGATTCAAGTTAGAGAAACTTTGGTTCTTTCCTTTTCGTACAATGGCTCGCACAAATGTTTGAGCCAACGTTCGGATGGGGAGGAGCCATTTCCCTCTCTTTGATGGGTCCATCGGAGATCTTTCAAAAAAAAAAAAAAAGTTAAAAAAAAAAAGAACTTTTCAAATTTCTCTCTTTTGGATTCAAATTAGAGAAACTTTGGTTCTTTCCTTTTCGTACAATGGCTCGCAGAAATGGTTGAGCCAACGTTCGGATGGGGAGGGGCCATTTCCCTCTCTTTGATGGGTCCATTGGAGATCTTTCAAATAAAAAAAAAAGTTAAAAAAAAAAAGAACTTTTCAAATTTCCCTCTTTTGGATTCAAATTAGAGAGACTTTGGTTCTTTCCTTTTCGTACAATGGCTCGCAGAAATGTTTGAGCCAACGTTCGGATGGGGAGGGCCCACCATTTTCCTCTCTTTGAAGGGTCCATTGGAGATCTTTCAAAAAACAAAAAAAAAGTTAAAAAAAAAAGAACTTTTCAATTTTCTCTCTTTTGGATTCAAATTAGAGAAACTTTGGTTCTTTCCTTTTCGTACAATGGCTCGCAGAAATGTTTGAGCCAACGTTCGGATGGGGAGGGGCCATTTCCCTCTCTTTGATGGGTCCATTGGAGATCTTTCAAAAAAAAAAAAAAACAGTTAAAAAAAAAGAACTTTTCAAATTTCTCTCTTTTGGATTCAAATTAGAAAAACTTTGGTTCTTTCCTTTTCGTACAATGGCTAGCAGAAATGTTTGAGCCAACGTTCGGATGGGGAGGGGCCATTTCCCTCTCTTTGATGGGTCCATTGGAGATTTTTCAAAAAAAAAAAAAACAGTTAAAAAAAAAAGAACTTTTCAAATTTCTCTCTTTTGGATTCAAATTAGAAAAACTTTGTTTCTTTCCTTTTCGTACAATGGCTAGCAGAAATGTTTGAGCCAACGTTCGAATAGGGAGGGGCCATTTTCCTCTCTTTGATGGGTCCATTGGAGATCTTTAAAAAAAAAAAAAAAGTTAAAAAAAAAAAACTTTTTAAATTTCTCTCTTTTGGATTCAAATTAGAGAAACTTTGGTTCTTTCCTTTTCGTACAATGGCGAGCAGAAATGTTTGAGCCAACGTTCGGATGGGGAGGGGTCATTTCCCTCACTTTGATGGGTCCATTGGAGATCTTTCAAATAAAAAAAAAAGTTAAAAAAAAAAAAGAACTTTTCAAATTTCTCTCTTTTGGATTCAAATTAGAGAGACTTTGGTTCTTTCCTTTTCGTACAATGGCTCGCAGAAATGTTTGAGCCAACGTTCGGATGGGGAGGGCCCACCATTTCCCTCTCTTTGAAGGGTCCATTGGAGATCTTTCAAAAAAAAAAAAAAAAGTTAAAAAAAAAAGAACTTTTCAATTTTCTCTCTTTTGGATTCAAATTAGAGAAACTTTGGTTCTTTCCTTTTCGTACAATGGCTCGCAGAAATGTTTGAGCCAACGTTCGGATGGGGAGGGGCCATTTCCCTCTCTTTGATGGGTCCATTGGAGATCTTTCAAAAAAAAAAAAAACAGTTAAAAAAAAAGAACTTTTCAAATTTCTCTCTTTTGGATTCAAATTAGAAAAACTTTGGTTCTTTCCTTTTCGTACAATGGCTAGCAGAAATGTTTGAGCCAACGTTCGGATGGGGAGGGGCCATTTCCCTCTCTTTGATGGGTCCATTGGAGATCTTTCAAAAAAAAAAAAAAACAGTTAATAAAAAAGAACTTTTCAAATTTCTCTCTTTTGGATTCAAATTAGAAAAACTTTGGTTCTTTCCTTTTCGTACAATGGCTAGCAGAAATGTTTGAGCCAACGTTCGGATGGGGAGGGGCCATTTCCCTCTCTTTGATGGGTCCATTGGAGATTTTTCAAAAAAAAAAAAAACAGTTAAAAAAAAAAGAACTTTTCAAATTTCTCTCTTTTGGATTCAAATTAGAAAAACTTTGTTTCTTTCCTTTTCGTACAATGGCTAGCAGAAATGTTTGAGCCAACGTTCGAATAGGGAGGGGCCATTTTCCTCTCTTTGATGGGTCCATTGGAGATCTTTAAAAAAAAAAAAAAAGTTAAAAAAAAAAAAACTTTTTAAATTTCTCTCTTTTGGATTCAAATTAGAGAAACTTTGGTTCTTTCCTTTTCGTACAATGGCGAGCAGAAATGTTTGAGCCAACGTTCGGATGGGGAGGGGTCATTTCCCTCACTTTGATGGGTCCATTGGAGATCTTTCAAATAAAAAAAAAAGTTAAAAAAAAAAAGAACTTTTCAAATTTCTCTCTTTTGGATTCAAATTAGAGAGACTTTGGTTCTTTCCTTTTGGTACAATGGCTCGCAGAAATGTTTGAGCCAACGTTCGGATGGGGAGGGCCCACCATTTTCCTCTCTTTGAAGGGTCCATTGGAGATCTTTCAAAAAAAAAAAAAAAAGTTTAAAAAAAAAGAACTTTTCAAATTTCTCTCTTTTGGATTCAAATTAGAGAAACTTTGGTTCTTTCCTTTTCGTACAATGGCTCGCAGAAATGTTTGAGCCAACGTTCGGATGGGGAGGGGCCATTTCCCTCTCTTTGATGGGTCCATTGGAGATCTTTCAAATAAAAAAAAAAGTTAAAAAAAAAAAGAACTTTTCAAATTTCCCTCTTTTGGATTCAAATTAGAGAGACTTTGGTTCTTTCCTTTTCGTACAATGGCTCGCAGAAATGTTTGAGCCAACGTTCGGATGGGGAGGGCCCACCATTTTCCTCTCTTTGAAGGGTCCATTGGAGATCTTTCAAAAAACAAAAAAAAAGTTAAAAAAAAAAGAACTTTTCAATTTTCTCTCTTTTGGATTCAAATTAGAGAAACTTTGGTTCTTTCCTTTTCGTACAATGGCTCGCAGAAATGTTTGAGCCAACGTTCGGATGGGGAGGGGCCATTTCCCTCTCTTTGATGGGTCCATTGGAGATCTTTCAAAAAAAAAAAAAAACAGTTAAAAAAAAAGAACTTTTCAAATTTCTCTCTTTTGGATTCAAATTAGAAAAACTTTGGTTCTTTCCTTTTCGTACAATGGCTAGCAGAAATGTTTGAGCCAACGTTCGGATGGGGAGGGGCCATTTCCCTCTCTTTGATGGGTCCATTGGAGATTTTTCAAAAAAAAAAAAAACAGTTAAAAAAAAAAGAACTTTTCAAATTTCTCTCTTTTGGATTCAAATTAGAAAAACTTTGTTTCTTTCCTTTTCGTACAATGGCTAGCAGAAATGTTTGAGCCAACGTTCGAATAGGGAGGGGCCATTTTCCTCTCTTTGATGGGTCCATTGGAGATCTTTAAAAAAAAAAAAAAAGTTAAAAAAAAAAAACTTTTTAAATTTCTCTCTTTTGGATTCAAATTAGAGAAACTTTGGTTCTTTCCTTTTCGTACAATGGCGAGCAGAAATGTTTGAGCCAACGTTCGGATGGGGAGGGGTCATTTCCCTCACTTTGATGGGTCCATTGGAGATCTTTCAAATAAAAAAAAAAGTTAAAAAAAAAAAGAACTTTTCAAATTTCTCTCTTTTGGATTCAAATTAGAGAGACTTTGGTTCTTTCCTTTTCGTACAATGGCTCGCAGAAATGTTTGAGCCAACGTTCGGATGGGGAGGGCCCACCATTTTCCTCTCTTTGAAGGGTCCATTGGAGATCTTTCAAAAAAAAAAAAAAAAGTTAAAAAAAAAAGAACTTTTCAATTTTCTCTCTTTTGGATTCAAATTAGAGAAACTTTGGTTCTTTCCTTTTCGTACAATGGCTCGCAGAAATGTTTGAGCCAACGTTCGGATGGGGAGGGGCCATTTCCCTCTCTTTGATGGGTCCATTGGAGATCTTTCAAAAAAAAAAAAAACAGTTAAAAAAAAAGAACTTTTCAAATTTCTCTCTTTTGGATTCAAATTAGAAAAACTTTGGTTCTTTCCTTTTCGTACAATGGCTAGCAGAAATGTTTGAGCCAACGTTCGGATGGGGAGGGGCCATTTCCCTCTCTTTGATGGGTCCATTGGAGATCTTTCAAAAAAAAAAAAAAACAGTTAATAAAAAAGAACTTTTCAAATTTCTCTCTTTTGGATTCAAATTAGAAAAACTTTGGTTCTTTCCTTTTCGTACAATGGCTAGCAGAAATGTTTGAGCCAACGTTCGGATGGGGAGGGGCCATTTCCCTCTCTTTGATGGGTCCATTGGAGATTTTTCAAAAAAAAAAAAAACAGTTAAAAAAAAAAGAACTTTTCAAATTTCTCTCTTTTGGATTCAAATTAGAAAAACTTTGTTTCTTTCCTTTTCGTACAATGGCTAGCAGAAATGTTTGAGCCAACGTTCGAATAGGGAGGGGCCATTTTCCTCTCTTTGATGGGTCCATTGGAGATCTTTAAAAAAAAAAAAAAAGTTAAAAAAAAAAAAACTTTTTAAATTTCTCTCTTTTGGATTCAAATTAGAGAAACTTTGGTTCTTTCCTTTTCGTACAATGGCGAGCAGAAATGTTTGAGCCAACGTTCGGATGGGGAGGGGTCATTTCCCTCACTTTGATGGGTCCATTGGAGATCTTTCAAATAAAAAAAAAAGTTAAAAAAAAAAAGAACTTTTCAAATTTCTCTCTTTTGGATTCAAATTAGAGAGACTTTGGTTCTTTCCTTTTGGTACAATGGCTCGCAGAAATGTTTGAGCCAACGTTCGGATGGGGAGGGCCCACCATTTTCCTCTCTTTGAAGGGTCCATTGGAGATCTTTCAAAAAAAAAAAAAAAAGTTTAAAAAAAAAGAACTTTTCAATTTTCTCTCTTTTGGATTCAAATTAGAGAAACTTTGGTTCTTTCCTTTTCGTACAATGGCTCGCAGAAATGTTTGAGCCAACGTTCGGATGGGGAGGGGCCATTTCCCTCTCTTTGATGGGTCCATTGGAGATCTTTCAAAAAAAAAAAAAACAGTTAAAAAAAAAGAACTTTTCAAATTTCTCTCTTTTGGATTCAAATTAGAAAAACTTTGGTTCTTTCCTTTTCGTACAATGGCTAGCAGAAATGTTTGAGCTAACGTTCGGATGGGGAGGGGCCATTTCCCCCTCTTTGATGGGTCCATTGGAGATTTTTCAAAAAAAAAAAAAACAGTTAAAAAAAAAAGAACTTTTCAAATTTCTCTCTTTTGGATTCAAATTAGAAAAACTTTGTTTCTTTCCTTTTCGTACAATGGCTAGCAGAAATGTTTGAGCCAACGTTCGAATAGGGAGGGGCCATTTTCCTCTCTTTGATGGGTCCATTGGAGATCTTTAAAAAAAAAAAAAAAAGTTAAAAAAAAAAAAACTTTTTAAATTTCCCTCTTTTGGATTCAAATTAGAGAAACTTTGGTTCTTTCCTTTTCGTACAATGGCGAGCAGAAATGTTTGAGCCAACGTTCGGATGGGGAGGGGTCATTTCCCTCACTTTGATGGGTCCATTGGAGATCTTTCAAATAAAAAAAAAAAAAAAAAAGAACTTTTCAAATTTCTCTCTTTTGGATTCAAATTAGAGACACTTTAGTTCTTTCCATTTGGTACAATGGGTCGCAGAAATGTTTGAGCCAACGTTCGGATGGGGAGGGCCCACCATTTTCCTCTCTTTGATGGGTCCATTGGAGATCTTTCAAAAAAAAAAAAAAAGTTCAAAAAAAAAGAACTTTTCAAAATTCTCTCTTTTGGATTCAAATTAGAGAAACTTTGGTTCATTCCTTTTCGTACAATGGCTAGCAGAAATGTTTGAGCCAACGTTCGAATTGGGAGGGGCCATTTTCCTCTCTTTGACGGGTCCTTTGGAGATCTTTCAAAAAAAAAAAAGTTGAAAAAAAAAAACTTTTCAGATTTCTCTCTTTTGGATTCAAATTAGAGAAACTTTGGTTCTTTCCTTTCCGTGCAATGGCCCCAGAGATGTTTGAGCCAACGTTCGGATTGGGAGGGGCCATTTCCCTCTCTTTGACGGGTCCATTGGAGATCCTTCAAAAAAAAAAAAAAAAGAAAAGTTCAAAAAAAAAAAGAACTTTTGAAATTTCTCTCTTTTGGATTCAAATTAGAGAAACTTTGCTTCTTTCCTTTTCGTACAATGGCTCGCAGAAATGTTTGAGCCAACGATCGGATGGGGAGGGCCCACCATTTTCCTCTCTTTGATGGGTCCATTGGAGATCTTTCAAAAAAAAAAAAAAAGTTCAAAAAAAAAGAACTTTTCAAATTTCTCTCTTTTGGATTCAAATTAGAGAAACTTTGGTTCTTTCCTTTTCGTACAATGGCGAGCAGAAATGTTTGAGCCAACGTTCGAATTGGGAGGGGCGATTTTCCTCTCTTTGATGGGTCCATTGGAGATCTTTAAAAAAAAAAAAAAAGTTAAAAAGAAAAAAAACTTTTCAATTTTCTCTGTTTTGGATTCAAATTAGAGAAACTTTGGTTCTTTCCTTTTCGTACAATGGCGAGCAGAAATGTTTGAGCCAACGTTCGAATTGGGAGGGGCTATTTTCCTCTCTTTGATGGGTCCATTGGAGATCTTTAAAAAAAAAAAAAAAGTTAAAAAGAAAAAAAACTTTTCAAATTTCTCTGTTTTGGATTCAAATTAGAGAAACTTTGGTTCTTTCCTTTCCGTACAATGGCTCGCAGAAATGTTTGAGCCAACGTTCGGATGGGGAGGGCCCACCATTTTCCTCTCTTTGATGGGTCCATTGGAGATCTTTCAAAAAAAAAAAAAAAGTTCAAAAAAAAAGAACTTTTCAAATTTCTCTCTTTTGGATTCAAATTAGAGAAACTTTGGTTCTTTCCTTTTCGTACAATGGCGAGCAGAAATGTTTGAGCCAACGTTCGAATTGGGAGGGGCTATTTTCCTCTCTTTGATGGGTCCATTGGAGATCTTTAAAAAAAAAAAAAAAGTTAAAAAGAAAAAAAACTTTTCAAATTTCTCTGTTTTGGATTCAAATTAGAGAAACTTTGGTTCTTTCCTTTTCGTACAATGGCGAGCAGAAATGTTTGAGCCAACGTTCGAATTGGGAGGGGCTATTTTCCTCTCTTTGATGGGTCCATTGGAGATCTTTAAAAAAAAAAAAAAAGTTAAAAAGAAAAAAACTTTTCAAATTTCTCTGTTTTGGATTCAAATTAGAGAAACTTTGGTTCTTTCCTTTCCGTACAATGGCTCGCAGAAATGTTTGAGCCAACGTTCGGATGGGGAGGGGCCATTTCCCTCTCTTTGATGGGTCCATTGGAGATCTTTCAAAAAAAAAAAAAAGTTAAAAAAAAAGAACTTTTCAAATTTCTCTCTTTTGGATTCAAATTAGAGAAGCTTTGGTTCTTTCCTTTTCGTACAATGGCTAGCAGAAATGCTTGAGCCAACGTTCGAATTGGGAGGGGCCATTTTCCTCTCTTTGATGGGTCCATTGGAGATCTTTCAAAAAAAAAAAAAGTTAAAAAAAAAAAACTTTTCAAATTTCTCTCTTTTGGATTCAAATTAGCGAAACTTTGGTTCTTTCCTTTTCGTACAATGGCACGCAGAAATGTTTGAGCCAACGTTCGGATGGGGAGGGGCCATTTCCCTCTCTTTGATGGGTCCATTTGAGATCTTTCAAAAACAAAAAAAAAAGTTAAAAAAAAAGAACAATTCAATTTTCTCCCTTTTGGATTCAAGTTAGAGAAACTTTGGTTCTTTCCTTTTCGTACAATGGCTCGCAGAAATGTTAGAGCCAACGTTCGGATGGGGAGGAGCCATTTCCCTCTCTTTGATGGGTCCATCGGAGATCTTTCAAAAAAAAAAAAAAGTTAAAAAAAAAAAGAACTTTTCAAATTTCCCTCTTTTGGATTCAAATTAGAGAAACTTTGGTTCTTTCCTTTTCGTACAATGGCTCGCAGAAATGTTTGAGCCAACGTTCGGATGGGGAGGGGCCATTTCCCTCTCTTTGATGGGTCCATTGGAGATCTTTCAAAAACAAAAAAAAAAGTTAAAAAAAAAGAACTTTTCAATTTTCTCCCTTTTGGATTCAAGTTAGAGAAACTTTTGTTCTTTCCTTTTCGTACAATGGCTCGCAGAAATGTTAGAGCCAACGTTCGGATGGGGAGGAGCCATTTCCCTCTCTTTGATTGGTCCATCGGAGATCTTTCAAAAAAAAAAAAAAAGTTAAAAAAAAAAAGAACTTTTCAAATTTCACTCTTTTGGATTCAAATTAGAGAGACTTTGGTTCTTTCCTTTTCGTACAATGGCTCGCAGAAATGTTTGAGCCAACGTTCGGATGGGGAGGGCCCACCATTTTCCTCTCTTTGAAGGGTCCATTGGAGATCTTTCAAAAAAAAAAAAAAAACAGTTAAAAAAAAAAGAACTTTTCAAATTTCTCTCTTTTGGATTCAAATTAGAAAAACTTTGTTTCTTTCCTTTTCGAACAATGGCTAGCAGAAATGTTTGAGCCAACGTTCGAATTGGGAGGGGCCATTTTCCTCTCTTTGATGGGTCCATTGGAGATCTTTAAAAAAAAAAAAAAAGTTAAGAAAAAAAAAACTTTTTAAATTTCTCTCTTTTGGATTCAAATTAGAGAAACTTTGGTTCTTTCCTTTTCGTACAATGGCTCGCAGAAATGTTTGAGCCAACGTTCGGATGGGGAGGGGTCATTTCCCTCACTTTGATGGGTCCATTGGAGATCTTTCAAATAAAAAAAAATTAAAAAAAAAAGAACTTTTCAAATTTCCCTCTTTTGGATTCAAATTAGAGAAACTTTAGTTCTTTCCATTTCGTACAATGGCTCGCAGAAATGTTTGAGCCAACGTTCGGATGGGGAGGGCCCACCATTTTCCTCTCTTTGATGGGTCCATTGGAGATCATTCAAAAAAAAAAAAAAAAGTTCAAAAAAAAAGAACTTTTCAAAATTCTCTCTTTTGGATTCAAATTAGAGAAACTTTGGTTCTTTCCTTTTCGTACAATGGCTAGCAGAAATGTTTGAGCCAACGTTCGAATTGGGAGGGGCCATTTTCCTCTCTTTGATGGGTCCTTTGGAGATCTTTCAAAAAAAAAAAAATTTAAAAAATTTCTCTCTTTTGGATTCAAATTAGAGAAGCTTTGGTTCTTTCCTTTTCGTACAATGGCTCGCAGAAATGTTTGAGCCAACGTTCGGATGGGGAGGAGCCATTTCCCTCTCTTTGATGGGTCCATCGGAGATCTTTCAAAAAAAAAAAAAAGTTAAAAAAAAAAAAGAAACTTTTCAAATTTCTCTCTTTTGGATTCAAATTAGAGAAACTTTGGTTCTTTCCTTTTCGTACAATGGCTAGCAGAAATGTTTGAGCCAACGTTCGAATTGGGAGGGGCCATTTCCCTCTCTTTGATGGGTCCATTGGAGATCTTTCAAAAAAAAAAAAAAACAGTTAAAAAAAAAGAACTTTTCAAATTTCTCTCTTTTGGATTCAAATTAGAAAAACTTTGTTTCTTTCCTTTTCGTACAATGGCTAGCAGAAATGTTTGAGCCAACGTTCGAATTGGGAGGGGCCATTTTCCTCTTTTTGATGGGTCCATTGGAGATCTTTAAAAAAAAAAAAAAATTAAAAAAAAAAAAACTTTTTAAATTTCACTCTTTTGGATTCAAATTAGAGAAACTTTGGTTCTTTCCTTTTCGTACAATGGCTCGCAGAAATGTTTGAGCCAACGTTCGGATGGGGAGGGGTCATTTCCCTCACTTTGATGGGTCCATTGGAGATCTTTCAAATAAAAAAAAAATAAAAAAAAAAGAACTCTTCAAATTTCTCTCTTTTGGATTCAAATTAGAGAAACTTTGGTTCTTTCCTTTCCGTGCAATGGCCCCAGAATTGTTTGAGCCAACGTTCGGATTGGGAGGGGCCATTTCCCTCTCTTTGACGGGTCCATTGGAGATCCTTCAAAAAAAAAAAAAAAAAGAAAAGTTCAAAAAAAAAAAGAACTTTTGAAATTTCTCTCTTTTGGATTCAAATTAGAGAAACTTTGCTTCTTTCCTTTTCGTACAATGGCTCGCAGAAATGTTTGAGCCAACGATCGGATGGGGAGGGCCCACCATTTTCCTCTCTTTGATGGGTCCATTGGAGATCTTTCAAAAAAAAAAAAAAAGTTCAAAAAAAAAAAGAACTTTTCAAATTTCTCTCTTTTGGATTCAAATTAGAGAAACTTTGGTTCTTTCCTTTTCGTACAATGGCGAGCAGAAATGTTTGAGCCAACGTTCGGATGGGGAGGGCCCACCATTTTCCTCTCTTTGATGGGTCCATTGGAGATCATTCAAAAAAAAAAAAAAAAGTTCAAAAAAAAAGAACTTTTCAAAATTCTCTCTTTTGGATTCAAATTAGAGAAACTTTGGTTCTTTCCTTTTCGTACAATGGCTAGCAGAAATGTTTGAGCCAACGTTCGAATTGGGAGGGGCCATTTTCCTCTCTTTGATGGGTCCTTTGGAGATCTTTCAAAAAAAAAAAAAGTTAAAAAATTTCTCTCTTTTGGATTCAAATTAGAGAAGCTTTGGTTCTTTCCTTTTCGTACAATGGCTCGCAGAAATGTTTGAGCCAACGTTCGGATGGGGAGGAGCCATTTCCCTCTCTTTGATGGGTCCATCGGAGATCTTTCAAAAAAAAAAAAAAGTTAAAAAAAAAAAGAAACTTTTCAAATTTCTCTCTTTTGGATTCAAATTAGAGAAACTTTGGTTCTTTCCTTTTCGTACAATGGCTAGCAGAAATGTTTGAGCCAACGTTCGAATTGGGAGGGGCCATTTCCCTCTCTTTGATGGGTCCATTGGAGATCTTTCAAAAAAAAAAAAAAACAGTTAAAAAAAAAGAACTTTTCAAATTTCTCTCTTTTGGATTCAAATTAGAAAAACTTTGTTTCTTTCCTTTTCGTACAATGGCTAGCAGAAATGTTTGAGCCAACGTTCGAATTGGGAGGGGCCATTTTCCTCTTTTTGATGGGTCCATTGGAGATCTTTAAAAAAAAAAAAAAATTAAAAAAAAAAAAACTTTTTAAATTTCTCTCTTTTGGATTCAAATTAGAGAAACTTTGGTTCTTTCCTTTTCGTACAATGGCTCGCAGAAATGTTTGAGCCAACGTTCGGATGGGGAGGGGTCATTTCCCTCACTTTGATGGGTCCATTGGAGATCTTTCAAATAAAAAAAAAATAAAAAAAAAAGAACTCTTCAAATTTCTCTCTTTTGGATTCAAATTAGAGAAACTTTGGTTCTTTCCTTTCCGTGCAATGGCCCCAGAATTGTTTGAGCCAACGTTCGGATTGGGAGGGGCCATTTCCCTCTCTTTGACGGGTCCATTGGAGATCCTTCAAAAAAAAAAAAAAAAAGAAAAGTTCAAAAAAAAAAAGAACTTTTGAAATTTCTCTCTTTTGGATTCAAATTAGAGAAACTTTGCTTCTTTCCTTTTCGTACAATGGCTCGCAGAAATGTTTGAGCCAACGATCGGATGGGGAGGGCCCACCATTTTCCTCTCTTTGATGGGTCCATTGGAGATCTTTCAAAAAAAAAAAAAAAGTTCAAAAAAAAAAGAACTTTTCAAATTTCTCTCTTTTGGATTCAAATTAGAGAAACTTTGGTTCTTTCCTTTTCGTACAATGGCGAGCAGAAATGTTTGAGCCAACGTTCGAATTGGGAGGGGCTATTTTCCTCTCTTTGATGGGTCCATTGGAGATCTTTAAAAAAAAAAAAAAAAGTTAAAAAGAAAAAAAACTTTTCAAATTTCTCTCTTTTGGATTCAAATTAGAGAAACTTTGGTTCTTTCCTTTCCGTACAATGGCTCGCAGAAATGTTTGAGCCAACGTTCGGATGGGGAGGGGCCATTTCCCTCTCTTTGATGGGTCCATTGGAGATCTTTCGAAAAAAAAAAAAAGTTAAAAAAAAAAGAACTTTTCAAATTTCTCTCTTTTGGATTCAAATTAAAGAAGATTTGGTTCTTTCCTTTTCGTACAATGGCTCGCAGAAATGTTTGAGCCAACGTTCGGATGGGGAGGAGCCATTTCCCTCTCTTTGATGGGTCCATCGGAGATCTTTCAAAAAAAAAAAAAAAGTTAAAAAAAAAAAGAAACTTTTCAAATTTCACTCTTTTGGATTCAAATTAGAGAGACTTTGGTTCTTTCCTTTTCGTACAATGGCTCACAGAAATGTTTGAGCCAACGTTCGGATGGGGAGGGCCCACCATTTTCCTCTCTTTGAAGGGTCCATTGGAGATCATTAAAAAAAAAAAAAAAGTTAAAAAAAAAAGAACTTTTCAATTTTCTCTCTTTTGGATTCAAACTAGAGAAACTTTGGTTCTTTCCTTTTCGTACAATGGCTCGCAGAAATGTTTGAGCCAACGTTCGGATGGGGAGGGGCCATTTCCCTCTCTTTGATGGGTCCATTGGAGATCTTTCAAAAAAAAAAAAAAACAGTTAAAAAAAAAGAACTTTTTAAATTTCTCTCTTTTGGATTCAAATGAGAAAAACTTTGGTTCTTTCCTTTTCGTACAATGGCTAGCAGAAATGTTTGAGCCAACGTTCGGAGGGGGAGGGGCCATTTCCCACTCTTTGATGGGTCCATTGGAGATCTTTCAAAAAAAAAAAAAAACAGTTAAAAAAAAAAGAACTTTTCAAATTTCTCTCTTTTGGATTCAAATTAGAAAAACTTTGTTTCTTTCCTTTTCGTACAATGGCTAGCAGAAATGTTTGAGCCAACGTTCGAATTGGGAGGGGCCATTTTCCTCTCTTTGATGGGTCCTTTGGAGATCTTTCAAAAAAAAAAAAGTTAAAAAAAAAAAACTTTTCAAATTTCTCTCTTTTGGATTCAAATTAGAGAAACTTTGGTTCTTTCCTTTCCGTGCAATGGCCCCAGAGATGTTTGAGCCAACGTTCGGATTGGGAGGGGCCATTTCCCTCTCTTTGACGGGTCCATTGGAGATCCTTAAAAAAAAAAAAACAAAAGAAAAGTTCAAAAAAAAAAAAACTTTTGAAATTTCTCTCTTTTGGATTCAAATTAGAAAAACTTTGTTTATTTCCTTTTCGTACAATGGCTAGCAGAAATGTTTGAGCCAACGTTCGAATTGGGAGGGGCCATTTTCCTCTCTTTGATGGGTCCATTGGAGATCTTTAAAAAAAAAAAAAAAGTTAAAAAAAAAAAACTTTTTAAATTTCTCTCTTTTGGATTCAAATTAGAGAAACTTTGGTTCTTTCCTTTTCGTACAATGGCGAGCAGAAATGTTTGAGCCAACGTTCGAATTGGGAGGGGCTATTTTCCTCTCTTTGATGGGTCCATTGGAGATCTTTAAAAAAAAAAAAAAAGTTAAAAAGAAAAAAAACTTTTCAATTTTCTCTGTTTTGGATTCAAATTAGAGAAACTTTGGTTCTTTCCTTTTCGTACAATGGCGAGCAGAAATGTTTGAGCCAACGTTCGAATTGGGAGGGGCTATTTTCCTCTCTTTGATGGGTCCATTGGAGATCTTTAAAAAAAAAAAAAAAGTTAAAAAGAAAAAAAACTTTTCAAATTTCTCTGTTTTGGATTCAAATTAGAGAAACTTTGGTTCTTTCCTTTCCGTACAATGGCTCGCAGAAATGTTTGAGCCAACGTTCGGATGGGGAGGGCCCACCATTTTCCTCTCTTTGATGGGTCCATTGGAGATCTTTCAAAAAAAAAAAAAAAGTTCAAAAAAAAAGAACTTTTCAAATTTCTCTCTTTTGGATTCAAATTAGAGAAACTTTGGTTCTTTCCTTTTCGTACAATGGCGAGCAGAAATGTTTGAGCCAACGTTCGAATTGGGAGGGGCTATTTTCCTCTCTTTGATGGGTCCATTGGAGATCTTTAAAAAAAAAAAAAAAGTTAAAAAGAAAAAAAACTTTTCAAATTTCTCTGTTTTGGATTCAAATTAGAGAAACTTTGGTTCTTTCCTTTTCGTACAATGGCGAGCAGAAATGTTTGAGCCAACGTTCGAATTGGGAGGGGCTATTTTCCTCTCTTTGATGGGTCCATTGGAGATCTTTAAAAAAAAAAAAAAAGTTAAAAAGAAAAAAAACTTTTCAAATTTCTCTGTTTTGGATTCAAATTAGAGAAACTTTGGTTCTTTCCTTTCCGTACAATGGCTCGCAGAAATGTTTGAGCCAACGTTCGGATGGGGAGGGGCCATTTCCCTCTCTTTGATGGGTCCATTGGAGATCTTTCAAAAAAAAAAAAAAGTTAAAAAAAAAGAACTTTTCAAATTTCTCTCTTTTGGATTCAAATTAGAGAAGCTTTGGTTCTTTCCTTTTCGTACAATGGCTAGCAGAAATGCTTGAGCCAACGTTCGAATTGGGAGGGGCCATTTTCCTCTCTTTGATGGGTCCATTGGAGATCTTTCAAAAAAAAAAAAAGTTAAAAAAAAAAAAACTTTTCAAATTTCTCTCTTTTGGATTCAAATTAGAGAAACTTTGGTTCTTTCCTTTTCGTACAATGGCACGCAGAAATGTTTGAGCCAACGTTCGGATGGGGAGGGGCCATTTCCCTCTCTTTGATGGGTCCATTTGAGATCTTTCAAAAACAAAAAAAAAAGTTAAAAAAAAAGAACAATTCAATTTTCTCCCTTTTGGATTCAAGTTAGAGAAACTTTGGTTCTTTCCTTTTCGTACAATGGCTCGCAGAAATGTTAGAGCCAACGTTCGGATGGGGAGGAGCCATTTCCCTCTCTTTGATGGGTCCATCGGAGATCTTTCAAAAAAAAAAAAAAAGTTAAAAAAAAAAAGAACTTTTCAAATTTCCCTCTTTTGGATTCAAATTAGAGAAACTTTGGTTCTTTCCTTTTCGTACAATGGCTCGCAGAAATGTTTGAGCCAACGTTCGGATGGGGAGGGGCCATTTCCCTCTCTTTGATGGGTCCATTGGAGATCTTTCAAAAACAAAAAAAAAAGTTAAAAAAAAAGAACTTTTCAATTTTCTCCCTTTTGGATTCAAGTTAGAGAAACTTTTGTTCTTTCCTTTTCGTACAATGGCTCGCAGAAATGTTAGAGCCAACGTTCGGATGGGGAGGAGCCATTTCCCTCTCTTTGATGGGTCCATCGGAGATCTTTCAAAAAAAAAAAAAAAAGTTAAAAAAAAAAAGAACTTTTCAAATTTCACTCTTTTGGATTCAAATTAGAGAGACTTTGGTTCTTTCCTTTTCGTACAATGGCTCGCAGAAATGTTTGAGCCAACGTTCGGATGGGGAGGGCCCACCATTTTCCTCTCTTTGAAGGGTCCATTGGAGATCTTTCAAAAAAAAAAAAAAAACAGTTAAAAAAAAAAGAACTTTTCAAATTTCTCTCTTTTGGATTCAAATTAGAAAAACTTTGTTTCTTTCCTTTTCGAACAATGGCTAGCAGAAATGTTTGAGCCAACGTTCGAATTGGGAGGGGCCATTTTCCTCTCTTTGATGGGTCCATTGGAGATCTTTAAAAAAAAAAAAAAAGTTAAGAAAAAAAAAACTTTTTAAATTTCTCTCTTTTGGATTCAAATTAGAGAAACTTTGGTTCTTTCCTTTTCGTACAATGGCTCGCAGAAATGTTTGAGCCAACGTTCGGATGGGGAGGGGTCATTTCCCTCACTTTGATGGGTCCATTGGAGATCTTTCAAATAAAAAAAAATTAAAAAAAAAAGAACTTTTCAAATTTCCCTCTTTTGGATTCAAATTAGAGAAACTTTAGTTCTTTCCATTTCGTACAATGGCTCGCAGAAATGTTTGAGCCAACGTTCGGATGGGGAGGGCCCACCATTTTCCTCTCTTTGATGGGTCCATTGGAGATCATTCAAAAAAAAAAAAAAAAGTTCAAAAAAAAAGAACTTTTCAAAATTCTCTCTTTTGGATTCAAATTAGAGAAACTTTGGTTCTTTCCTTTTCGTACAATGGCTAGCAGAAATGTTTGAGCCAACGTTCGAATTGGGAGGGGCCATTTTCCTCTCTTTGATGGGTCCTTTGGAGATCTTTCAAAAAAAAAAAAATTTAAAAAATTTCTCTCTTTTGGATTCAAATTAGAGAAGCTTTGGTTCTTTCCTTTTCGTACAATGGCTCGCAGAAATGTTTGAGCCAACGTTCGGATGGGGAGGAGCCATTTCCCTCTCTTTGATGGGTCCATCGGAGATCTTTCAAAAAAAAAAAAAAGTTAAAAAAAAAAAAGAAACTTTTCAAATTTCTCTCTTTTGGATTCAAATTAGAGAAACTTTGGTTCTTTCCTTTTCGTACAATGGCTAGCAGAAATGTTTGAGCCAACGTTCGAATTGGGAGGGGCCATTTCCCTCTCTTTGATGGGTCCATTGGAGATCTTTCAAAAAAAAAAAAAAACAGTTAAAAAAAAAGAACTTTTCAAATTTCTCTCTTTTGGATTCAAATTAGAAAAACTTTGTTTCTTTCCTTTTCGTACAATGGCTAGCAGAAATGTTTGAGCCAACGTTCGAATTGGGAGGGGCCATTTTCCTCTTTTTGATGGGTCCATTGGAGATCTTTAAAAAAAAAAAAAAATTAAAAAAAAAAAAACTTTTTAAATTTCACTCTTTTGGATTCAAATTAGAGAAACTTTGGTTCTTTCCTTTTCGTACAATGGCTCGCAGAAATGTTTGAGCCAACGTTCGGATGGGGAGGGGTCATTTCCCTCACTTTGATGGGTCCATTGGAGATCTTTCAAATAAAAAAAAAATAAAAAAAAAAGAACTCTTCAAATTTCTCTCTTTTGGATTCAAATTAGAGAAACTTTGGTTCTTTCCTTTCCGTGCAATGGCCCCAGAATTGTTTGAGCCAACGTTCGGATTGGGAGGGGCCATTTCCCTCTCTTTGACGGGTCCATTGGAGATCCTTCAAAAAAAAAAAAAAAAAGAAAAGTTCAAAAAAAAAAAGAACTTTTGAAATTTCTCTCTTTTGGATTCAAATTAGAGAAACTTTGCTTCTTTCCTTTTCGTACAATGGCTCGCAGAAATGTTTGAGCCAACGATCGGATGGGGAGGGCCCACCATTTTCCTCTCTTTGATGGGTCCATTGGAGATCTTTCAAAAAAAAAAAAAAAGTTCAAAAAAAAAAAGAACTTTTCAAATTTCTCTCTTTTGGATTCAAATTAGAGAAACTTTGGTTCTTTCCTTTTCGTACAATGGCGAGCAGAAATGTTTGAGCCAACGTTCGGATGGGGAGGGCCCACCATTTTCCTCTCTTTGATGGGTCCATTGGAGATCATTCAAAAAAAAAAAAAAAAGTTCAAAAAAAAAGAACTTTTCAAAATTCTCTCTTTTGGATTCAAATTAGAGAAACTTTGGTTCTTTCCTTTTCGTACAATGGCTAGCAGAAATGTTTGAGCCAACGTTCGAATTGGGAGGGGCCATTTTCCTCTCTTTGATGGGTCCTTTGGAGATCTTTCAAAAAAAAAAAAAGTTAAAAAATTTCTCTCTTTTGGATTCAAATTAGAGAAGCTTTGGTTCTTTCCTTTTCGTACAATGGCTCGCAGAAATGTTTGAGCCAACGTTCGGATGGGGAGGAGCCATTTCCCTCTCTTTGATGGGTCCATCGGAGATCTTTCAAAAAAAAAAAAAAGTTAAAAAAAAAAAGAAACTTTTCAAATTTCTCTCTTTTGGATTCAAATTAGAGAAACTTTGGTTCTTTCCTTTTCGTACAATGGCTAGCAGAAATGTTTGAGCCAACGTTCGAATTGGGAGGGGCCATTTCCCTCTCTTTGATGGGTCCATTGGAGATCTTTCAAAAAAAAAAAAAAACAGTTAAAAAAAAAGAACTTTTCAAATTTCTCTCTTTTGGATTCAAATTAGAAAAACTTTGTTTCTTTCCTTTTCGTACAATGGCTAGCAGAAATGTTTGAGCCAACGTTCGAATTGGGAGGGGCCATTTTCCTCTTTTTGATGGGTCCATTGGAGATCTTTAAAAAAAAAAAAAAATTAAAAAAAAAAAAACTTTTTAAATTTCTCTCTTTTGGATTCAAATTAGAGAAACTTTGGTTCTTTCCTTTTCGTACAATGGCTCGCAGAAATGTTTGAGCCAACGTTCGGATGGGGAGGGGTCATTTCCCTCACTTTGATGGGTCCATTGGAGATCTTTCAAATAAAAAAAAAATAAAAAAAAAAGAACTCTTCAAATTTCTCTCTTTTGGATTCAAATTAGAGAAACTTTGGTTCTTTCCTTTCCGTGCAATGGCCCCAGAATTGTTTGAGCCAACGTTCGGATTGGGAGGGGCCATTTCCCTCTCTTTGACGGGTCCATTGGAGATCCTTCAAAAAAAAAAAAAAAAAGAAAAGTTCAAAAAAAAAAAGAACTTTTGAAATTTCTCTCTTTTGGATTCAAATTAGAGAAACTTTGCTTCTTTCCTTTTCGTACAATGGCTCGCAGAAATGTTTGAGCCAACGATCGGATGGGGAGGGCCCACCATTTTCCTCTCTTTGATGGGTCCATTGGAGATCTTTCAAAAAAAAAAAAAAAGTTCAAAAAAAAAAGAACTTTTCAAATTTCTCTCTTTTGGATTCAAATTAGAGAAACTTTGGTTCTTTCCTTTTCGTACAATGGCGAGCAGAAATGTTTGAGCCAACGTTCGAATTGGGAGGGGCTATTTTCCTCTCTTTGATGGGTCCATTGGAGATCTTTAAAAAAAAAAAAAAAAGTTAAAAAGAAAAAAAACTTTTCAAATTTCTCTCTTTTGGATTCAAATTAGAGAAACTTTGGTTCTTTCCTTTCCGTACAATGGCTCGCAGAAATGTTTGAGCCAACGTTCGGATGGGGAGGGGCCATTTCCCTCTCTTTGATGGGTCCATTGGAGATCTTTCGAAAAAAAAAAAAAGTTAAAAAAAAAAGAACTTTTCAAATTTCTCTCTTTTGGATTCAAATTAAAGAAGATTTGGTTCTTTCCTTTTCGTACAATGGCTCGCAGAAATGTTTGAGCCAACGTTCGGATGGGGAGGAGCCATTTCCCTCTCTTTGATGGGTCCATCGGAGATCTTTCAAAAAAAAAAAAAAAGTTAAAAAAAAAAAGAAACTTTTCAAATTTCACTCTTTTGGATTCAAATTAGAGAGACTTTGGTTCTTTCCTTTTCGTACAATGGCTCACAGAAATGTTTGAGCCAACGTTCGGATGGGGAGGGCCCACCATTTTCCTCTCTTTGAAGGGTCCATTGGAGATCATTAAAAAAAAAAAAAAAGTTAAAAAAAAAAGAACTTTTCAATTTTCTCTCTTTTGGATTCAAACTAGAGAAACTTTGGTTCTTTCCTTTTCGTACAATGGCTCGCAGAAATGTTTGAGCCAACGTTCGGATGGGGAGGGGCCATTTCCCTCTCTTTGATGGGTCCATTGGAGATCTTTCAAAAAAAAAAAAAAACAGTTAAAAAAAAAGAACTTTTTAAATTTCTCTCTTTTGGATTCAAATGAGAAAAACTTTGGTTCTTTCCTTTTCGTACAATGGCTAGCAGAAATGTTTGAGCCAACGTTCGGAAGGGGAGGGGCCATTTCCCACTCTTTGATGGGTCCATTGGAGATCTTTCAAAAAAAAAAAAAAACAGTTAAAAAAAAAAGAACTTTTCAAATTTCTCTCTTTTGGATTCAAATTAGAAAAACTTTGTTTCTTTCCTTTTCGTACAATGGCTAGCAGAAATGTTTGAGCCAACGTTCGAATTGGGAGGGGCCATTTTCCTCTCTTTGATGGGTCCTTTGGAGATCTTTCAAAAAAAAAAAAGTTAAAAAAAAAAAACTTTTCAAATTTCTCTCTTTTGGATTCAAATTAGAGAAACTTTGGTTCTTTCCTTTCCGTGCAATGGCCCCAGAGATGTTTGAGCCAACGTTCGGATTGGGAGGGGCCATTTCCCTCTCTTTGACGGGTCCATTGGAGATCCTTAAAAAAAAAAAAACAAAAGAAAAGTTCAAAAAAAAAAAAATTTTGAAATTTCTCTCTTTTGGATTCAAATTAGAAAAACTTTGTTTATTTCCTTTTCGTACAATGGCTAGCAGAAATGTTTGAGCCAACGTTCGAATTGGGAGGGGCCATTTTCCTCTCTTTGATGGGTCCATTGGAGATCTTTAAAAAAAAAAAAAAAGTTAAAAAAAAAAAACTTTTTAAATTTCTCTCTTTTGGATTCAAATTAGAGAAACTTTGGTTCTTTCCTTTTCGTACAATGGCGAGCAGAAATGTTTGAGCCAACGTTCGAATTGGGAGGGGCTATTTTCCTCTCTTTGATGGGTCCATTGGAGATCTTTAAAAAAAAAAAAAAAGTTAAAAAGAAAAAAAACTTTTCAATTTTCTCTGTTTTGGATTCAAATTAGAGAAACTTTGGTTCTTTCCTTTTCGTACAATGGCGAGCAGAAATGTTTGAGCCAACGTTCGAATTGGGAGGGGCTATTTTCCTCTCTTTGATGGGTCCATTGGAGATCTTTAAAAAAAAAAAAAAAGTTAAAAAGAAAAAAAACTTTTCAAATTTCTCTGTTTTGGATTCAAATTAGAGAAACTTTGGTTCTTTCCTTTCCGTACAATGGCTCGCAGAAATGTTTGAGCCAACGTTCGGATGGGGAGGGCCCACCATTTTCCTCTCTTTGATGGGTCCATTGGAGATCTTTCAAAAAAAAAAAAAAAGTTCAAAAAAAAAGAACTTTTCAAATTTCTCTCTTTTGGATTCAAATTAGAGAAACTTTGGTTCTTTCCTTTTCGTACAATGGCGAGCAGAAATGTTTGAGCCAACGTTCGAATTGGGAGGGGCTATTTTCCTCTCTTTGATGGGTCCATTGGAGATCTTTAAAAAAAAAAAAAAAGTTAAAAAGAAAAAAAACTTTTCAAATTTCTCTGTTTTGGATTCAAATTAGAGAAACTTTGGTTCTTTCCTTTTCGTACAATGGCGAGCAGAAATGTTTGAGCCAACGTTCGAATTGGGAGGGGCTATTTTCCTCTCTTTGATGGGTCCATTGGAGATCTTTAAAAAAAAAAAAAAAGTTAAAAAGAAAAAAAACTTTTCAAATTTCTCTGTTTTGGATTCAAATTAGAGAAACTTTGGTTCTTTCCTTTCCGTACAATGGCTCGCAGAAATGTTTGAGCCAACGTTCGGATGGGGAGGGGCCATTTCCCTCTCTTTGATGGGTCCATTGGAGATCTTTCAAAAAAAAAAAAAAGTTAAAAAAAAAGAACTTTTCAAATTTCTCTCTTTTGGATTCAAATTAGAGAAGCTTTGGTTCTTTCCTTTTCGTACAATGGCTAGCAGAAATGCTTGAGCCAACGTTCGAATTGGGAGGGGCCATTTTCCTCTCTTTGATGGGTCCATTGGAGATCTTTCAAAAAAAAAAAAAGTTAAAAAAAAAAAAACTTTTCAAATTTCTCTCTTTTGGATTCAAATTAGAGAAACTTTGGTTCTTTCCTTTTCGTACAATGGCACGCAGAAATGTTTGAGCCAACGTTCGGATGGGGAGGGGCCATTTCCCTCTCTTTGATGGGTCCATTTGAGATCTTTCAAAAACAAAAAAAAAAGTTAAAAAAAAAGAACAATTCAATTTTCTCCCTTTTGGATTCAAGTTAGAGAAACTTTGGTTCTTTCCTTTTCGTACAATGGCTCGCAGAAATGTTAGAGCCAACGTTCGGATGGGGAGGAGCCATTTCCCTCTCTTTGATGGGTCCATCGGAGATCTTTCAAAAAAAAAAAAAAAGTTAAAAAAAAAAAGAACTTTTCAAATTTCCCTCTTTTGGATTCAAATTAGAGAAACTTTGGTTCTTTCCTTTTCGTACAATGGCTCGCAGAAATGTTTGAGCCAACGTTCGGATGGGGAGGGGCCATT
This sequence comes from Persea americana, assembly GCA_029852735.1. NCBI lineage: Eukaryota > Viridiplantae > Streptophyta > Magnoliopsida > Laurales > Lauraceae > Persea > Persea americana. The sequence goes on from CM056817.1 coordinate 22,607,532, forward strand.
TCCCTCTCTTTGATGGGTCCATTGGAGATCTTTCAAAAACAAAAAAAAAAGTTAAAAAAAAAGAACTTTTCAATTTTCTCCCTTTTGGATTCAAGTTAGAGAAACTTTTGTTCTTTCCTTTTCGTACAATGGCTCGCAGAAATGTTAGAGCCAACGTTCGGATGGGGAGGAGCCATTTCCCTCTCTTTGATGGGTCCATCGGAGATCTTTCAAAAAAAAAAAAAAAAGTTAAAAAAAAAAAGAACTTTTCAAATTTCACTCTTTTGGATTCAAATTAGAGAGACTTTGGTTCTTTCCTTTTCGTACAATGGCTCGCAGAAATGTTTGAGCCAACGTTCGGATGGGGAGGGCCCACCATTTTCCTCTCTTTGAAGGGTCCATTGGAGATCTTTCAAAAAAAAAAAAAAAACAGTTAAAAAAAAAAGAACTTTTCAAATTTCTCTCTTTTGGATTCAAATTAGAAAAACTTTGTTTCTTTCCTTTTCGAACAATGGCTAGCAGAAATGTTTGAGCCAACGTTCGAATTGGGAGGGGCCATTTTCCTCTCTTTGATGGGTCCATTGGAGATCTTTAAAAAAAAAAAAAAAGTTAAGAAAAAAAAAACTTTTTAAATTTCTCTCTTTTGGATTCAAATTAGAGAAACTTTGGTTCTTTCCTTTTCGTACAATGGCTCGCAGAAATGTTTGAGCCAACGTTCGGATGGGGAGGGGTCATTTCCCTCACTTTGATGGGTCCATTGGAGATCTTTCAAATAAAAAAAAAATTAAAAAAAAAAGAACTTTTCAAATTTCCCTCTTTTGGATTCAAATTAGAGAAACTTTAGTTCTTTCCATTTCGTACAATGGCTCGCAGAAATGTTTGAGCCAACGTTCGGATGGGGAGGGCCCACCATTTTCCTCTCTTTGATGGGTCCATTGGAGATCATTCAAAAAAAAAAAAAAAAGTTAAAAAAAAAAGAACTTTTCAAAATTCTCTCTTTTGGATTCAAATTAGAGAAACTTTGGTTCTTTCCTTTTCGTACAATGGCTAGCAGAAATGTTTGAGCCAACGTTCGAATTGGGAGGGGCCATTTTCCTCTCTTTGATGGGTCCTTTGGAGATCTTTCAAAAAAAAAAAAAGTTAAAAAAAAAAAGTTTTCAAATTTCTCTCTTTTGGATTCAAATTAGAGAAGCTTTGGTTCTTTCCTTTTCGTACAATGGCTCGCAGAAATGTTTGAGCCAACGTTCGGATGGGGAGGAGCCATTTCCCTCTCTTTGATGGGTCCATCGGAGATCTTTCAAAAAAAAAAAGAAACTTTTCAAATTTCTCTCTTTTGGATTCAAATTAGAGAAACTTTGGTTCTTTCCTTTTCGTACAATGGCTAGCAGAAATGTTTGAGCCAACGTTCGAATTGGGAGGGGCCATTTCCCTCTCTTTGATGGGTCCATTGGAGATCTTTCAAAAAAAAAAAAAAACAGTTAAAAAAAAAGAACTTTTCAAATTTCTCTCTTTTGGATTCAAATTAGAAAAACTTTGTTTCTTTCCTTTTCGTACAATGGCTAGCAGAAATGTTTGAGCCAACGTTCGAATTGGGAGGGGCCATTTTCCTCTTTTTGATGGGTCCATTGGAGATCTTTAAAAAAAAAAAAAAATTAAAAAAAAAAAAACTTTTTAAATTTCTCTCTTTTGGATTCAAATTAGAGAAACTTTGGTTCTTTCCTTTTCGTACAATGGCTCGCAGAAATGTTTGAGCCAACGTTCGGATGGGGAGGGGTCATTTCCCTCACTTTGATGGGTCCATTGGAGATCTTTCAAATAAAAAAAAAAAAAAAAAAAAAGAACTCTTCAAATTTCTCTCTTTTGGATTCAAATTAGAGAAACTTTGGTTCTTTCCTTTCCGTGCAATGGCCCCAGAATTGTTTGAGCCAACGTTCGGATTGGGAGGGGCCATTTCCCTCTCTTTGACGGGTCCATTGGAGATCCTTCAAAAAAAAAAAAAAAAAGAAAAGTTCAAAAAAAAAAAGAACTTTTGAAATTTCTCTCTTTTGGATTCAAATTAGAGAAACTTTGCTTCTTTCCTTTTCGTACAATGGCTCGCAGAAATGTTTGAGCCAACGATCGGATGGGGAGGGCCCACCATTTTCCTCTCTTTGATGGGTCCATTGGAGATCTTTCAAAAAAAAAAAAAAAGTTCAAAAAAAAAAGAACTTTTCAAATTTCTCTCTTTTGGATTCAAATTAGAGAAACTTTGGTTCTTTCCTTTTCGTACAATGGCGAGCAGAAATGTTTGAGCCAACGTTCGAATTGGGAGGGGCTATTTTCCTCTCTTTGATGGGTCCATTGGAGATCTTTAAAAAAAAAAAAAAAGTTAAAAAGAAAAAAAACTTTTCAAATTTCTCTGTTTTGGATTCAAATTAGAGAAACTTTGGTTCTTTCCTTTCCGTACAATGGCTCGCAGAAATGTTTGAGCCAACGTTCGGATGGGGAGGGGCCATTTCCCTCTCTTTGATGGGTCCATTGGAGATCTTTCAAAAAAAAAAAAAAGTTAAAAAAAAAGAACTTTTCAAATTTCTCTCTTTTGGATTCAAATTAGAGAAGCTTTGGTTCTTTCCTTTTCATACAATGGCTAGCAGAAATGCTTGAGCCAACGTTCGAATTGGGAGGGGCCATTTTCCTCTCTTTGATGGGTCCATTGGAGATCTTTCAAAAAAAAAAAAAGTTAAAAAAAAAAAAACTTTTCAAATTTCTCTCTTTTGGATTCAAATTAGAGAAACTTTGGTTCTTTCCTTTTCGTACAATGGCACGCAGAAATGTTTGAGCCAACGTTCGGATGGGGAGGGGCCATTTCCCTCTCTTTGATGGGTCCATTTGAGATCTTTCAAAAACAAAAAAAAAAGTTAAAAAAAAAGAACAATTCAATTTTCTCCCTTTTGGATTCAAGTTAGAGAAACTTTGGTTCTTTCCTTTTCGTACAATGGCTCGCAGAAATGTTAGAGCCAACGTTCGGATGGGGAGGAGCCATTTCCCTCTCTTTGATGGGTCCATCGGAGATCTTTCAAAAAAAAAAAAAAAGTTAAAAAAAAAAAGAACTTTTCAAATTTCCCTCTTTTGGATTCAAATTAGAGAAACTTTGGTTCTTTCCTTTTCGTACAATGGCTCGCAGAAATGTTTGAGCCAACGTTCGGATGGGGAGGGGCCATTTCCCTCTCTTTGATGGGTCCATTGGAGATCTTTCAAAAACAAAAAAAAAAGTTAAAAAAAAAGAACTTTTCAATTTTCTCCCTTTTGGATTCAAGTTAGAGAAACTTTTGTTCTTTCCTTTTCGTACAATGGCTCGCAGAAATGTTAGAGCCAACGTTCGGATGGGGAGGAGCCATTTCCCTCTCTTTGATGGGTCCATCGGAGATCTTTCAAAAAAAAAAAAAAAAGTTAAAAAAAAAAAGAACTTTTCAAATTTCACTCTTTTGGATTCAAATTAGAGAGACTTTGGTTCTTTCCTTTTCGTACAATGGCTCGCAGAAATGTTTGAGCCAACGTTCGGATGGGGAGGGCCCACCATTTTCCTCTCTTTGAAGGGTCCATTGGAGATCTTTCAAAAAAAAAAAAAAAACAGTTAAAAAAAAAAGAACTTTTCAAATTTCTCTCTTTTGGATTCAAATTAGAAAAACTTTGTTTCTTTCCTTTTCGAACAATGGCTAGCAGAAATGTTTGAGCCAACGTTCGAATTGGGAGGGGCCATTTTCCTCTCTTTGATGGGTCCATTGGAGATCTTTAAAAAAAAAAAAAAAGTTAAGAAAAAAAAAACTTTTTAAATTTCTCTCTTTTGGATTCAAATTAGAGAAACTTTGGTTCTTTCCTTTTCGTACAATGGCTCGCAGAAATGTTTGAGCCAACGTTCGGATGGGGAGGGGTCATTTCCCTCACTTTGATGGGTCCATTGGAGATCTTTCAAATAAAAAAAAAATTAAAAAAAAAAAGAACTTTTCAAATTTCCCTCTTTTGGATTCAAATTAGAGAAACTTTAGTTCTTTCCATTTCGTACAATGGCTCGCAGAAATGTTTGAGCCAACGTTCGGATGGGGAGGGCCCACCATTTTCCTCTCTTTGATGGGTCCATTGGAGATCATTCAAAAAAAAAAAAAAAAGTTCAAAAAAAAAGAACTTTTCAAAATTCTCTCTTTTGGATTCAAATTAGAGAAACTTTGGTTCTTTCCTTTTCGTACAATGGCTAGCAGAAATGTTTGAGCCAACGTTCGAATTGGGAGGGGCCATTTTCCTCTCTTTGATGGGTCCTTTGGAGATCTTTCAAAAAAAAAAAAAGTTAAAAAAAAAAAGTTTTCAAATTTCTCTCTTTTGGATTCAAATTAGAGAAGCTTTGGTTCTTTCCTTTTCGTACAATGGCTCGCAGAAATGTTTGAGCCAACGTTCGGATGGGGAGGAGCCATTTCCCTCTCTTTGATGGGTCCATCGGAGATCTTTCAAAAAAAAAAAGAAACTTTTCAAATTTCTCTCTTTTGGATTCAAATTAGAGAAACTTTGGTTCTTTCCTTTTCGTACAATGGCTAGCAGAAATGTTTGAGCCAACGTTCGAATTGGGAGGGGCCATTTCCCTCTCTTTGATGGGTCCATTGGAGATCTTTCAAAAAAAAAAAAAAACAGTTAAAAAAAAAGAACTTTTGAAATTTCTCTCTTTTGGAATCAAATTAGAGAAACTTTGCTTCTTTCCTTTTCGTACAATGGCTCGCAGAAATGTTTGAGCCAACGTTCGGATGGGGAGGGCCCACCATTTTCCTCTCTTTGATGGGTCCATTGGAGATCATTCAAAAAAAAAAAAAAAAGTTCAAAAAAAAAGAACTTTTCAAAATTCTCTCTTTTGGATTCAAATTAGAGAAACTTTGGTTCTTTCCTTTTCGTACAATGGCTAGCAGAAATGTTTGAGCCAACGTTCGAATTGGGAGGGGCCATTTTCCTCTCTTTGATGGGTCCTTTGGAGATCTTTCAAAAAAAAAAAAAGTTAAAAAAAAAAAGTTTTCAAATTTCTCTCTTTTGGATTCAAATTAGAGAAGCTTTGGTTCTTTCCTTTTCGTACAATGGCTCGCAGAAATGTTTGAGCCAACGTTCGGATGGGGAGGAGCCATTTCCCTCTCTTTGATGGGTCCATCGGAGATCTTTCAAAAAAAAAAAGAAACTTTTCAAATTTCTCTCTTTTGGATTCAAATTAGAGAAACTTTGGTTCTTTCCTTTTCGTACAATGGCTAGCAGAAATGTTTGAGCCAACGTTCGAATTGGGAGGGGCCATTTCCCTCTCTTTGATGGGTCCATTGGAGATCTTTCAAAAAAAAAAAAAAAACAGTTAAAAAAAAAGAACTTTTCAAATTTCTCTCTTTTGGATTCAAATTAGAAAAACTTTGTTTCTTTCCTTTTCGTACAATGGCTAGCAGAAATGTTTGAGCCAACGTTCGAATTGGGAGGGGCCATTTTCCTCTTTTTGATGGGTCCATTGGAGATCTTTAAAAAAAAAAAAAAATTAAAAAAAAAAAAACTTTTTAAATTTCTCTCTTTTGGATTCAAATTAGAGAAACTTTGGTTCTTTCCTTTTCGTACAATGGCTCGCAGAAATGTTTGAGCCAACGTTCGGATGGGGAGGGGTCATTTCCCTCACTTTGATGGGTCCATTGGAGATCTTTCAAATAAAAAAAAAAAAAAAAAAAAGAACTCTTCAAATTTCTCTCTTTTGGATTCAAATTAGAGAAACTTTGGTTCTTTCCTTTCCGTGCAATGGCCCCAGAATTGTTTGAGCCAACGTTCGGATTGGGAGGGGCCATTTCCCTCTCTTTGACGGGTCCATTGGAGATCCTTCAAAAAAAAAAAAAAAAAGAAAAGTTCAAAAAAAAAAAGAACTTTTGAAATTTCTCTCTTTTGGATTCAAATTAGAGAAACTTTGCTTCTTTCCTTTTCGTACAATGGCTCGCAGAAATGTTTGAGCCAACGATCGGATGGGGAGGGCCCACCATTTTCCTCTCTTTGATGGGTCCATTGGAGATCTTTCAAAAAAAAAAAAAAAGTTCAAAAAAAAAAGAACTTTTCAAATTTCTCTCTTTTGGATTCAAATTAGAGAAACTTTGGTTCTTTCCTTTTCGTACAATGGCGAGCAGAAATGTTTGAGCCAACGTTCGAATTGGGAGGGGCTATTTTCCTCTCTTTGATGGGTCCATTGGAGATCTTTAAAAAAAAAAAAAAAGTTAAAAAGAAAAAAAACTTTTCAAATTTCTCTGTTTTGGATTCAAATTAGAGAAACTTTGGTTCTTTCCTTTCCGTACAATGGCTCGCAGAAATGTTTGAGCCAACGTTCGGATGGGGAGGGGCCATTTCCCTCTCTTTGATGGGTCCATTGGAGATCTTTCAAAAAAAAAAAAAAGTTAAAAAAAAAGAACTTTTCAAATTTCTCTCTTTTGGATTCAAATTAGAGAAGCTTTGGTTCTTTCCTTTTCATACAATGGCTAGCAGAAATGCTTGAGCCAACGTTCGAATTGGGAGGGGCCATTTTCCTCTCTTTGATGGGTCCATTGGAGATCTTTCAAAAAAAAAAAAAGTTAAAAAAAAAAAAACTTTTCAAATTTCTCTCTTTTGGATTCAAATTAGAGAAACTTTGGTTCTTTCCTTTTCGTACAATGGCACGCAGAAATGTTTGAGCCAACGTTCGGATGGGGAGGGGCCATTTCCCTCTCTTTGATGGGTCCATTTGAGATCTTTCAAAAACAAAAAAAAAAGTTAAAAAAAAAGAACAATTCAATTTTCTCCCTTTTGGATTCAAGTTAGAGAAACTTTGGTTCTTTCCTTTTCGTACAATGGCTCGCAGAAATGTTAGAGCCAACGTTCGGATGGGGAGGAGCCATTTCCCTCTCTTTGATGGGTCCATCGGAGATCTTTCAAAAAAAAAAAAAAAGTTAAAAAAAAAAAGAACTTTTCAAATTTCCCTCTTTTGGATTCAAATTAGAGAAACTTTGGTTCTTTCCTTTTCGTACAATGGCTCGCAGAAATGTTTGAGCCAACGTTCGGATGGGGAGGGGCCATTTCCCTCTCTTTGATGGGTCCATTGGAGATCTTTCAAAAACAAAAAAAAAAGTTAAAAAAAAAGAACTTTTCAATTTTCTCCCTTTTGGATTCAAGTTAGAGAAACTTTTGTTCTTTCCTTTTCGTACAATGGCTCGCAGAAATGTTAGAGCCAACGTTCGGATGGGGAGGAGCCATTTCCCTCTCTTTGATGGGTCCATCGGAGATCTTTCAAAAAAAAAAAAAAAAGTTAAAAAAAAAAAGAACTTTTCAAATTTCACTCTTTTGGATTCAAATTAGAGAGACTTTGGTTCTTTCCTTTTCGTACAATGGCTCGCAGAAATGTTTGAGCCAACGTTCGGATGGGGAGGGCCCACCATTTTCCTCTCTTTGAAGGGTCCATTGGAGATCTTTCAAAAAAAAAAAAAAAACAGTTAAAAAAAAAAGAACTTTTCAAATTTCTCTCTTTTGGATTCAAATTAGAAAAACTTTGTTTCTTTCCTTTTCGAACAATGGCTAGCAGAAATGTTTGAGCCAACGTTCGAATTGGGAGGGGCCATTTTCCTCTCTTTGATGGGTCCATTGGAGATCTTTAAAAAAAAAAAAAAAGTTAAGAAAAAAAAAACTTTTTAAATTTCTCTCTTTTGGATTCAAATTAGAGAAACTTTGGTTCTTTCCTTTTCGTACAATGGCTCGCAGAAATGTTTGAGCCAACGTTCGGATGGGGAGGGGTCATTTCCCTCACTTTGATGGGTCCATTGGAGATCTTTCAAATAAAAAAAAAATTAAAAAAAAAAGAACTTTTCAAATTTCCCTCTTTTGGATTCAAATTAGAGAAACTTTAGTTCTTTCCATTTCGTACAATGGCTCGCAGAAATGTTTGAGCCAACGTTCGGATGGGGAGGGCCCACCATTTTCCTCTCTTTGATGGGTCCATTGGAGATCATTCAAAAAAAAAAAAAAAAGTTCAAAAAAAAAGAACTTTTCAAAATTCTCTCTTTTGGATTCAAATTAGAGAAACTTTGGTTCTTTCCTTTTCGTACAATGGCTAGCAGAAATGTTTGAGCCAACGTTCGAATTGGGAGGGGCCATTTTCCTCTCTTTGATGGGTCCTTTGGAGATCTTTCAAAAAAAAAAAAAGTTAAAAAAAAAAAGTTTTCAAATTTCTCTCTTTTGGATTCAAATTAGAGAAGCTTTGGTTCTTTCCTTTTCGTACAATGGCTCGCAGAAATGTTTGAGCCAACGTTCGGATGGGGAGGAGCCATTTCCCTCTCTTTGATGGGTCCATCGGAGATCTTTCAAAAAAAAAAAGAAACTTTTCAAATTTCTCTCTTTTGGATTCAAATTAGAGAAACTTTGGTTCTTTCCTTTTCGTACAATGGCTAGCAGAAATGTTTGAGCCAACGTTCGAATTGGGAGGGGCCATTTCCCTCTCTTTGATGGGTCCATTGGAGATCTTTCAAAAAAAAAAAAAAACAGTTAAAAAAAAAGAACTTTTCAAATTTCTCTCTTTTGGATTCAAATTAGAAAAACTTTGTTTCTTTCCTTTTCGTACAATGGCTAGCAGAAATGTTTGAGCCAACGTTCGAATTGGGAGGGGCCATTTTCCTCTTTTTGATGGGTCCATTGGAGATCTTTAAAAAAAAAAAAAATTAAAAAAAAAAAACTTTTTAAATTTCTCTCTTTTGGATTCAAATTAGAGAAACTTTGGTTCTTTCCTTTTCGTACAATGGCTCGCAGAAATGTTTGAGCCAACGTTCGGATGGGGAGGGGTCATTTCCCTCACTTTGATGGGTCCATTGGAGATCTTTCAAATAAAAAAAAAAAAAAAAAAAAAGAACTCTTCAAATTTCTCTCTTTTGGATTCAAATTAGAGAAACTTTGGTTCTTTCCTTTCCGTGCAATGGCCCCAGAATTGTTTGAGCCAACGTTCGGATTGGGAGGGGCCATTTCCCTCTCTTTGACGGGTCCATTGGAGATCCTTCAAAAAAAAAAAAAAAAAGAAAAGTTCAAAAAAAAAAAGAACTTTTGAAATTTCTCTCTTTTGGATTCAAATTAGAGAAACTTTGCTTCTTTCCTTTTCGTACAATGGCTCGCAGAAATGTTTGAGCCAACGATCGGATGGGGAGGGCCCACCATTTTCCTCTCTTTGATGGGTCCATTGGAGATCTTTCAAAAAAAAAAAAAAAGTTCAAAAAAAAAAGAACTTTTCAAATTTCTCTCTTTTGGATTCAAATTAGAGAAACTTTGGTTCTTTCCTTTTCGTACAATGGCGAGCAGAAATGTTTGAGCCAACGTTCGAATTGGGAGGGGCTATTTTCCTCTCTTTGATGGGTCCATTGGAGATCTTTAAAAAAAAAAAAAAAGTTAAAAAGAAAAAAAACTTTTCAAATTTCTCTGTTTTGGATTCAAATTAGAGAAACTTTGGTTCTTTCCTTTCCGTACAATGGCTCGCAGAAATGTTTGAGCCAACGTTCGGATGGGGAGGGGCCATTTCCCTCTCTTTGATGGGTCCATTGGAGATCTTTCAAAAAAAAAAAAAAGTTAAAAAAAAAGAACTTTTCAAATTTCTCTCTTTTGGATTCAAATTAGAGAAGCTTTGGTTCTTTCCTTTTCATACAATGGCTAGCAGAAATGCTTGAGCCAACGTTCGAATTGGGAGGGGCCATTTTCCTCTCTTTGATGGGTCCATTGGAGATCTTTCAAAAAAAAAAAAAGTTAAAAAAAAAAAAACTTTTCAAATTTCTCTCTTTTGGATTCAAATTAGAGAAACTTTGGTTCTTTCCTTTTCGTACAATGGCACGCAGAAATGTTTGAGCCAACGTTCGGATGGGGAGGGGCCATTTCCCTCTCTTTGATGGGTCCATTTGAGATCTTTCAAAAACAAAAAAAAAAGTTAAAAAAAAAGAACAATTCAATTTTCTCCCTTTTGGATTCAAGTTAGAGAAACTTTGGTTCTTTCCTTTTCGTACAATGGCTCGCAGAAATGTTAGAGCCAACGTTCGGATGGGGAGGAGCCATTTCCCTCTCTTTGATGGGTCCATCGGAGATCTTTCAAAAAAAAAAAAAAAGTTAAAAAAAAAAAGAACTTTTCAAATTTCCCTCTTTTGGATTCAAATTAGAGAAACTTTGGTTCTTTCCTTTTCGTACAATGGCTCGCAGAAATGTTTGAGCCAACGTTCGGATGGGGAGGGGCCATTTCCCTCTCTTTGATGGGTCCATTGGAGATCTTTCAAAAACAAAAAAAAAAGTTAAAAAAAAAGAACTTTTCAATTTTCTCCCTTTTGGATTCAAGTTAGAGAAACTTTTGTTCTTTCCTTTTCGTACAATGGCTCGCAGAAATGTTAGAGCCAACGTTCGGATGGGGAGGAGCCATTTCCCTCTCTTTGATGGGTCCATCGGAGATCTTTCAAAAAAAAAAAAAAAAGTTAAAAAAAAAAAGAACTTTTCAAATTTCACTCTTTTGGATTCAAATTAGAGAGACTTTGGTTCTTTCCTTTTCGTACAATGGCTCGCAGAAATGTTTGAGCCAACGTTCGGATGGGGAGGGCCCACCATTTTCCTCTCTTTGAAGGGTCCATTGGAGATCTTTCAAAAAAAAAAAAAAAACAGTTAAAAAAAAAAGAACTTTTCAAATTTCTCTCTTTTGGATTCAAATTAGAAAAACTTTGTTTCTTTCCTTTTCGAACAATGGCTAGCAGAAATGTTTGAGCCAACGTTCGAATTGGGAGGGGCCATTTTCCTCTCTTTGATGGGTCCATTGGAGATCTTTAAAAAAAAAAAAAAAGTTAAGAAAAAAAAAACTTTTTAAATTTCTCTCTTTTGGATTCAAATTAGAGAAACTTTGGTTCTTTCCTTTTCGTACAATGGCTCGCAGAAATGTTTGAGCCAACGTTCGGATGGGGAGGGGTCATTTCCCTCACTTTGATGGGTCCATTGGAGATCTTTCAAATAAAAAAAAAATTAAAAAAAAAAGAACTTTTCAAATTTCCCTCTTTTGGATTCAAATTAGAGAAACTTTAGTTCTTTCCATTTCGTACAATGGCTCGCAGAAATGTTTGAGCCAACGTTCGGATGGGGAGGGCCCACCATTTTCCTCTCTTTGATGGGTCCATTGGAGATCATTCAAAAAAAAAAAAAAAAGTTCAAAAAAAAAGAACTTTTCAAAATTCTCTCTTTTGGATTCAAATTAGAGAAACTTTGGTTCTTTCCTTTTCGTACAATGGCTAGCAGAAATGTTTGAGCCAACGTTCGAATTGGGAGGGGCCATTTTCCTCTCTTTGATGGGTCCTTTGGAGATCTTTCAAAAAAAAAAAAAGTTAAAAAAAAAAAGTTTTCAAATTTCTCTCTTTTGGATTCAAATTAGAGAAGCTTTGGTTCTTTCCTTTTCGTACAATGGCTCGCAGAAATGTTTGAGCCAACGTTCGGATGGGGAGGAGCCATTTCCCTCTCTTTGATGGGTCCATCGGAGATCTTTCAAAAAAAAAAAGAAACTTTTCAAATTTCTCTCTTTTGGATTCAAATTAGAGAAACTTTGGTTCTTTCCTTTTCGTACAATGGCTAGCAGAAATGTTTGAGCCAACGTTCGAATTGGGAGGGGCCATTTCCCTCTCTTTGATGGGTCCATTGGAGATCTTTCAAAAAAAAAAAAAAACAGTTAAAAAAAAAGAACTTTTCAAATTTCTCTCTTTTGGATTCAAATTAGAAAAACTTTGTTTCTTTCCTTTTCGTACAATGGCTAGCAGAAATGTTTGAGCCAACGTTCGAATTGGGAGGGGCCATTTTCCTCTTTTTGATGGGTCCATTGGAGATCTTTAAAAAAAAAAAAAAATTAAAAAAAAAAAACTTTTTAAATTTCTCTCTTTTGGATTCAAATTAGAGAAACTTTGGTTCTTTCCTTTTCGTACAATGGCTCGCAGAAATGTTTGAGCCAACGTTCGGATGGGGAGGGGTCATTTCCCTCACTTTGATGGGTCCATTGGAGATCTTTCAAATAAAAAAAAAAAAAAAAAAAAAGAACTCTTCAAATTTCTCTCTTTTGGATTCAAATTAGAGAAACTTTGGTTCTTTCCTTTCCGTGCAATGGCCCCAGAATTGTTTGAGCCAACGTTCGGATTGGGAGGGGCCATTTCCCTCTCTTTGACGGGTCCATTGGAGATCCTTCAAAAAAAAAAAAAAAAAGAAAAGTTCAAAAAAAAAAAGAACTTTTGAAATTTCTCTCTTTTGGATTCAAATTAGAGAAACTTTGCTTCTTTCCTTTTCGTACAATGGCTCGCAGAAATGTTTGAGCCAACGATCGGATGGGGAGGGCCCACCATTTTCCTCTCTTTGATGGGTCCATTGGAGATCTTTCAAAAAAAAAAAAAAAGTTCAAAAAAAAAAGAACTTTTCAAATTTCTCTCTTTTGGATTCAAATTAGAGAAACTTTGGTTCTTTCCTTTTCGTACAATGGCGAGCAGAAATGTTTGAGCCAACGTTCGAATTGGGAGGGGCTATTTTCCTCTCTTTGATGGGTCCATTGGAGATCTTTAAAAAAAAAAAAAAAGTTAAAAAGAAAAAAAACTTTTCAAATTTCTCTCTTTTGGATTCAAATTAGAGAAACTTTGGTTCTTTCCTTTCCGTACAATGGCTCGCAGAAATGTTTGAGCCAACGTTCGGATGGGGAGGGGCCATTTCCCTCTCTTTGATGGGTCCATTGGAGATCTTTCGAAAAAAAAAAAAAGTTAAAAAAAAAGAACTTTTCAAATTTCTCTCTTTTGGATTCAAATTAAAGAAGATTTGGTTCTTTCCTTTTCGTACAATGGCTCGCAGAAATGTTTGAGCCAACGTTCGGATGGGGAGGAGCCATTTCCCTCTCTTTGATGGGTCCATCGGAGATCTTTCAAAAAAAAAAAAAAAGTTAAAAAAAAAAAGAAACTTTTCAAATTTCACTCTTTTGGATTCAAATTAGAGAGACTTTGGTTCTTTCCTTTTCGTACAATGGCTCACAAAAATGTTTGAGCCAACGTTCGGATGGGGAGGGCCCACCATTTTCCTCTCTTTGAAGGGTCCATTGGAGATCATTAAAAAAAAAAAAAAAAGTTAAAAAAAAAAGAACTTTTCAATTTTCTCTCTTTTGGATTCAAACTAGAGAAACTTTGGTTCTTTCCTTTTCGTACAATGGCTCGCAGAAATGTTTGAGCCAACGTTCGGATGGGGAGGGGCCATTTCCCTCTCTTTGATGGGTCCATTGGAGATCTTTCAAAAAAAAAAAAAAACAGTTAAAAAAAAAGAACTTTTTAAATTTCTCTCTTTTGGATTCAAATTAGAAAAACTTTGGTTCTTTCCTTTTCGTACAATGGCTAGCAGAAATGTTTGAGCCAACGTTCGGAGGGGGAGGGGCCATTTCCCACTCTTTGATGGGTCCATTGGAGATCTTTAAAAAAAAAAAAAAAGTTAAAAAGAAAAAAAACTTTTCAAATTTCTCTCTTTTGGATTCAAATTAGAGAAACTTTGGTTCTTTCCTTTCCGTACAATGGCTCGCAGAAATGTTTGAGCCAACGTTCGGATGGGGAGGGGCCATTTCCCTCTCTTTGATGGGTCCATTGGAGATCTTTCGAAAAAAAAAAAAAGTTAAAAAAAAAGAACTTTTCAAATTTCTCTCTTTTGGATTCAAATTAAAGAAGATTTGGTTCTTTCCTTTTCGTACAATGGCTCGCAGAAATGTTTGAGCCAACGTTCGGATGGGGAGGAGCCATTTCCCTCTCTTTGATGGGTCCATCGGAGATCTTTCAAAAAAAAAAAAAAAGTTAAAAAAAAAAAGAAACTTTTCAAATTTCACTCTTTTGGATTCAAATTAGAGAGACTTTGGTTCTTTCCTTTTCGTACAATGGCTCACAGAAATGTTTGAGCCAACGTTCGGATGGGGAGGGCCCACCATTTTCCTCTCTTTGAAGGGTCCATTGGAGATCATTAAAAAAAAAAAAAAAAGTTAAAAAAAAAAGAACTTTTCAATTTTCTCTCTTTTGGATTCAAACTAGAGAAACTTTGGTTCTTTCCTTTTCGTACAATGGCTCGCAGAAATGTTTGAGCCAACGTTCGGATGGGGAGGGGCCATTTCCCTCTCTTTGATGGGTCCATTGGAGATCTTTCAAAAAAAAAAAAAAACAGTTAAAAAAAAAGAACTTTTTAAATTTCTCTCTTTTGGATTCAAATTAGAAAAACTTTGGTTCTTTCCTTTTCGTACAATGGCTAGCAGAAATGTTTGAGCCAACGTTCGGAGGGGGAGGGGCCATTTCCCACTCTTTGATGGGTCCATTGGAGATCTTTCAAAAAAAAAAAAAAACAGTTAAAAAAAAAAGAACTTTTCAAATTTCTCTCTTTTGGATTCAAATTAGAAAAACTTTGTTTCTTTCCTTTTCGTACAATGGCTAGCAGAAATGTTTGAGCCAACGTTCGAATTGGGAGGGGCCATTTTCCTCTCTTTGATGGGTCCTTTGGAGATCTTTCAAAAAAAAAAAAGTTAAAAAAAAAAAACTTTTCAAATTTCTCTCTTTTGGATTCAAATTAGAGAAACTTTGGTTCTTTCCTTTCCGTGCAATGGCCCCAGAGATGTTTGAGCCAACGTTCGGATTGGGAGGGGCCATTTCCCTCTCTTTGACGGGTCCATTGGAGATCCTTCAAAAAAAAAAAACAAAAGAAAAGTTCAAAAAAAAAAAAACTTTTGAAATTTCTCTCTTTTGGATTCAAATTAGAAAAACTTTGTTTATTTCCTTTTCGTACAATGGCTAGCAGAAATGTTTGAGCCAACGTTCGAATTGGGAGGGGCCATTTTCCTCTCTTTGATGGGTCCATTGGAGATCTTTAAAAAAAAAAAAAAAGTTAAAAAAAAAAAAACTTTTTAAATTTCTCTCTTTTGGATTCAAATTAGAGAAACTTTGGTTCTTTCCTTTTCGTACAATGGCTCGCAGAAATGTTTGAGCCAACGTTCGGATGGGGAGGGGCCATTTCCCTCTCTTTGAAAGGTCCATTGGAGATCTTTCAAAAAAAAAAAAAAACAGTTAAAAAAAAAGAACTTTTCAAATTTCTCTCTTTTGGATTCAAATTGGAAAAACTTTGGTTATTTCCTTTTCGTACAATGGCTAGCAGAAATGTTTGAGCCAACGTTCGGATGGGGAGGAGCCATTTCCCTCTCTTTGATTGGTCCATCAGAGATCTTTAAAAAAAAAAAAAAAAGTTAAAAAAAAAAAGAACTTTTCAAATTTCTCTCTTTTGGATTCAAATTAGAGAAACTTTGGTTCTTTCCTTTTCGTACAATGGCAAGCAGAAATGTTTGAGCCAACGTTCGAATTGGGAGGGGCCATTTTCCTCTCTTTGATGGGTCCTTTGGAGATCTTTCAAAAAAAAAAAAAGTTAAAATTTTTTTTTTTCAAATTTCTCTCATTTGGATTCAAATTAGGGAAACTTTGGTTCTTTCCTTTCCGTGCAATGGCCCCAGAGATGTTTGAGCCAACGTTCGGATTGGGAGGGGCCATTTCCCTCTCTTTGACGGGTCCATTGGAGATCTTTCAAAAAAAAAAAAAAAAAAAAGAAAAGTTCAAAAAAAAAATAACTTTTGAAATTTCTCTCTTTTGGAATCAAATTAGAGAAACTTTGCTTCTTTCCTTTTCGTACAATGGCTCGCAGAAATGTTTGAGCCAACGTTCGGATGGGGAGGGCCCACCATTTTCCTCTCTTTGATGGGTCCATTGGAGATCTTTCAAAAAAAAAAAAAAAAAGTTCAAAAAAAAAGAACTTTTCAAATTTCTCTCTTTTGGATTCAAATTAGAGAAACTTTGGTTCTTTCCTTTTCGTACAATGGCGAGCAGAAATGTTTGAGCCAACGTTCGAATTGGGAGGGGCCATTTTCCTCTCTTTGATGGGTCTATTGGAGATCTTTCAAAAAAAAAAAAAAAGTTAAAAAAAAAAGAACTTTTCAAATTTCTCTCTTTTGGATTCAAATTAGAGAAACTTTGGTTCTTTCCTTTTTGTACAATGGCTCGCAGAAATGTTTGAGCCAACGTTCGGATGGGGAGGAGCCATTTCCCTCTCTTTGATTGGTCCATCAGAGATCTTTAAAAAAAAAAAAAAAAGTTAAAAAAAAAAAGAACTTTTCAAATTTCTCTCTTTTGGATTGAAATTAGAGAAACTTTGGTTCTTTCCTTTTCGTACAATGGCTAGCAGAAATGTTTGAGCCAACGTTCGAATTGGGAGGGGCCATTTTCCTCTCTTTGATGGGTCCTTTGGAGATCTTTCAAAAAAAAAAAAAAGTTAAAATTTTTTTTTTTCAAATTTCTCTCATTTGGATTCAAATTAGGGAAACTTTGGTTCTTTCCTTTCCGTGCAATGGCCCCAGAGATGTTTGAGCCAACGTTCGGATTGGGAGGGGCCATTTCCCTCTCTTTGACGGGTCCATTGGAGATCCTTCAAAAAAAAAAAAAAAAAAGAAAAGTTCAAAAAAAAAATTAACTTTTGAAATTTCTCTCTTTTGGATTCAAATTAGAGAAACTTTGCTTCTTTCCTTTTCGTACAATGGCTCGCAGAAATGTTTGAGCCAACGTTCGGATGGGGAGGGCCCACCATTTTCCTCTCTTTGATGGGTCCATTGGAGATCTATCAAAAAAAAAAAAAAAAGTTCAAAAAAAAAGAACTTCTCAAATTTCTCTCTTTTGGATTCAAATTAGAGAAACTTTGGTTCTTTCCTTTTCGTACAATGGCGAGCAGAAATGTTTGAGCCAACGTTCGAATTGGGAGGGGCCATTTTCCTCTCTTTGATGGGTCCATTGGAGATCTTTAAAAAAAAAAAAAAAGTTAAAAAAAAAAAAAACTTTTCAAATTTCTCTCTTTTGGATTCAAATTAGAGAAACTTTGGTTCTTTCCTTTTCGTACAATGGCTAGCAGAAATGTTTGAGCCAACGTTCGGAGGGGGAGGGGCCATTTCCCTCTCTTTGATGGGTCTATTGGAAATCTTCCAAAAAAAAAAAAAACAGTTAAAAAAAAAAGAACTTTTCAAATTTCTCTCTTTTGGATTCAAATTAGAAAAACTTTGTTTATTTCCTTTTCGTACAATGGCTAGCAGAAATGTTTGAGCCAACGTTCGAATTGGGAGGGGCCATTTTCCTCTCTTTGATGGGTCCATTGGAGATCTTTAAAAAAAAAAAAAAGTTAAAAAAAAAAAAACTTTTTAAATTTATCTCTTTTGGATTCAAATTAGAGAAACTTTGGTTCTTTCCTTTTTGTACAATGGCTCGCAGAAATGTTTGAGCCAACGTTCGGATGGGGAGGAGCCAATTCCCTCTCTTTGATTGGTCCATCAGAGATCTTTAAAAAAAAAAAAAAAAGTTAAAAAAAAAAAGAACTTTTCAAATTTCTCTCTTTTGGATTCAAATTAGAGAAACTTTGGTTCTTTCCTTTTCGTACAATGGCTAGCAGAAATGTTTGAGCCAACGTTCGAATTGGGAGGGGCCATTTTCCTCTCTTTGATGGGTCCTTTGGAGATCTTTCAAAAAAAAAAAAAGTTAAGAATTTTTTTTTTCAAATTTCTCTCATTTGGATTCAAATTAGGGAAACTTTGGTTCTTTCCTTTCCGTGCAATGGCCCCAGAGATGTTTGAGCCAACGTTCGGATTGGGAGGGGCCATTTCCCTCTCTTTGACGGGTCCATTGGAGATCTTTCAAAAAAAAAAAAAAAAAAGAAAAGTTCAAAAAAAAAAATAACTTTTGAAATTTCTCTCTTTTGGATTCAAATTAGAGAAACTTTGCTTCTTTCCTTTTCGTACAATGGCTCGCAGAAATGTTTGAGCCAACGTTCGGATGGGGAGGGCCCACCATTTTCCTCTCTTTGATGGGTCCATTGGAGATCTTTAAAAAAAAAAAAAAAGTTAAAAAAAAAAAAAACTTTTCAAATTTCTCTCTTTTGGATTCAAATTAGAGAAACTTTGGTTCTTTCCTTTTCGTACAATGGCTAGCAGAAATGTTTGAGCCAACGTTCGGAGGGGGAGGGGCCATTTCCCTCTCTTTGATGGGTCTATTGGAAATCTTTCAAAAAAAAAAAAAAACAGTTAAAAAAAAAAGAACTTTTCAAATTTCTTTCTTTTGGATTCAAATTAGAAAAACTTTGTTTATTTCCTTTTCGTACAATGGCTAGCAGAAATGTTTGAGCCAACGTTCGAATTGGGAGGGGCCATTTTCCTCTCTTTGATGGGTCCATTGGAGATCTTTAAAAAAAAAAAAAAAGTTAAAAAAAAAAAAACTTTTTAAATTTCTCTCTTTTGGATTCAAATTAGAGAAACTTTGGTTCTTTCCTTTTCGTACAATGGCTCGCAGAAATGTTTGAGCCAACGTTCGGATGGGGAGGGCCCACCATTTTCCTCTCTTTGATGGGTCCATTGGAGATCTTTCAAAAAAAAAAAAAAGTTAAAAAAAAAAGAACTTTTCAAAATTCTCTCTTTTGGATTCAAATTAGAGAAACTTTGGTTCTTTTCTTTTCGTACAATGGCTAGCAGAAATGTTTGAGCCATCGTTCGAATTGGGAGGGGCCATTTTCCTCTCTTTGATGGGTCCTTTGGAGATCTTTCAAAAAAAAAAAAAGTTAAAATTTTTTTTTTTCAAATTTCTCTCATTTGGATTCAAATTAGGGAAACTTTGGTTCTTTCCTTTCCGTGCAATGGCCCCAGAGATGTTTGAGCCAACGTTCGGATTGGGAGGGGCCATTTCCCTCTCTTTGACGGGTCCATTGGAGATCTTTCAAAAAAAAAAAAAAGTTAAAAAGAAAAAAAACTTTTCAAATTTCTCTCTTTTGGATTCAAATTAGAGAAACTTTGGTTCTTTCCTTTCCGTACAATGGCTCGCAGAAATGTTTGAGCCAACGTTCGGATGGGGAGGGGCCATTTCCCTCTCTTTGATGGGTCCATTGGAGATCTTTCGAAAAAAAAAAAAAGTTAAAAAAAAAGAACTTTTCAAATTTCTCTCTTTTGGATTCAAATTAAAGAAGATTTGGTTCTTTCCTTTTCGTACAATGGCTCGCAGAAATGTTTGAGCCAACGTTCGAATGGGGAGGAGCCATTTCCCTCTCTTTGATGGGTCCATCGGAGATCTTTCAAAAAAAAAAAAAAAGTTAAAAAAAAAAAGAAACTTTTCAAATTTCACTCTTTTGGATTCAAATTAGAGAGACTTTGGTTCTTTCCTTTTCGTACAATGGCTCACAGAAATGTTTGAGCCAACGTTCGGATGGGGAGGGCCCACCATTTTCCTCTCTTTGAAGGGTCCATTGGAGATCATTAAAAAAAAAAAAAAAGTTAAAAAAAAAAGAACTTTTCAATTTTCTCTCTTTTGGATTCAAACTAGAGAAACTTTGGTTCTTTCCTTTTCGTACAATGGCTCGCAGAAATGTTTGAGCCAACGTTCGGATGGGGAGGGGCCATTTCCCTCTCTTTGATGGGTCCATTGGAGATCTTTCAAAAAAAAAAAAAAACAGTTAAAAAAAAAGAACTTTTTAAATTTCTCTCTTTTGGATTCAAATTAGAAAAACTTTGGTTCTTTCCTTTTCGTACAATGGCTAGCAGAAATGTTTGAGCCAACGTTCGGAGGGGGAGGGGCCATTTCCCACTCTTTGATGGGTCCATTGGAGATCTTTCAAAAAAAAAAAAAAACAGTTAAAAAAAAAAGAACTTTTCAAATTTCTCTCTTTTGGATTCAAATTAGAAAAACTTTGTTTCTTTCCTTTTCGTACAATGGCTAGCAGAAATGTTTGAGCCAACGTTCGAATTGGGAGGGGCCATTTTCCTCTCTTTGATGGGTCCTTTGGAGATCTTTCAAAAAAAAAAAAGTTAAAAAAAAAAAACTTTTCAAATTTCTCTCTTTTGGATTCAAATTAGAGAAACTTTGGTTCTTTCCTTTCCGTGCAATGGCCCCAGAGATGTTTGAGCCAACGTTCGGATTGGGAGGGGCCATTTCCCTCTCTTTGACGGGTCCATTGGAGATCCTTCAAAAAAAAAAAACAAAAGAAAAGTTCAAAAAAAAAAAAACTTTTGAAATTTCTCTCTTTTGGATTCAAATTAGAAAAACTTTGTTTATTTCCTTTTCGTACAATGGCTAGCAGAAATGTTTGAGCCAACGTTCGAATTGGGAGGGGCCATTTTCCTCTCTTTGATGGGTCCATTGGAGATCTTTAAAAAAAAAAAAAAAAGTTAAAAAAAAAAAACTTTTTAAATTTCTCTCTTTTGGATTCAAATTAGAGAAACTTTGGTTCTTTCCTTTTCGTACAATGGCTCGCAGAAATGTTTGAGCCAACGTTCGGATGGGGAGGGGCCATTTCCCTCTCTTTGAAAGGTCCATTGGAGATCTTTCAAAAAAAAAAAAAAACAGTTAAAAAAAAAGAACTTTTCAAATTTCTCTCTTTTGGATTCAAATTGGAAAAACTTTGGTTATTTCCTTTTCGTACAATGGCTAGCAGAAATGTTTGAGCCAACGTTCGGATGGGGAGGAGCCATTTCCCTCTCTTTGATTGGTCCATCAGAGATCTTTAAAAAAAAAAAAAAAAGTTAAAAAAAAAAAGAACTTTTCAAATTTCTCTCTTTTGGATTCAAATTAGAGAAACTTTGGTTCTTTCCTTTTCGTACAATGGCAAGCAGAAATGTTTGAGCCAACGTTCGAATTGGGAGGGGCCATTTTCCTCTCTTTGATGGGTCCTTTGGAGATCTTTCAAAAAAAAAAAAAGTTAAAATTTTTTTTTTTCAAATTTCTCTCATTTGGATTCAAATTAGGGAAACTTTGGTTCTTTCCTTTCCGTGCAATGGCCCCAGAGATGTTTGAGCCAACGTTCGGATTGGGAGGGGCCATTTCCCTCTCTTTGACGGGTCCATTGGAGATCTTTCAAAAAAAAAAAAAAAAAAAAAGAAAAGTTCAAAAAAAAAATAACTTTTGAAATTTCTCTCTTTTGGAATCAAATTAGAGAAACTTTGCTTCTTTCCTTTTCGTACAATGGCTCGCAGAAATGTTTGAGCCAACGTTCGGATGGGGAGGGCCCACCATTTTCCTCTCTTTGATGGGTCCATTGGAGATCTTTCAAAAAAAAAAAAAAAAGTTCAAAAAAAAAGAACTTTTCAAATTTCTCTCTTTTGGATTCAAATTAGAGAAACTTTGGTTCTTTCCTTTTCGTACAATGGCGAGCAGAAATGTTTGAGCCAACGTTCGAATTGGGAGGGGCCATTTTCCTCTCTTTGATGGGTCTATTGGATATCTTTCAAAAAAAAAAAAAAAGTTAAAAAAAAAAGAACTTTTCAAATTTCTCTCTTTTGGATTCAAATTAGAGAAACTTTGGTTCTTTCCTTTTTGTACAATGGCTCGCAGAAATGTTTGAGCCAACGTTCGGATGGGGAGGAGCCATTTCCCTCTCTTTGATTGGTCCATCAGAGATCTTTAAAAAAAAAAAAAAAAGTTAAAAAAAAAAAGAACTTTTCAAATTTCTCTCTTTTGGATTGAAATTAGAGAAACTTTGGTTCTTTCCTTTTCGTACAATGGCTAGCAGAAATGTTTGAGCCAACGTTCGAATTGGGAGGGGCCATTTTCCTCTCTTTGATGGGTCCTTTGGAGATCTTTCAAAAAAAAAAAAAAGTTAAAATTTTTTTTTTTCAAATTTCTCTCATTTGGATTCAAATTAGGGAAACTTTGGTTCTTTCCTTTCCGTGCAATGGCCCCAGAGATGTTTGAGCCAACGTTCGGATTGGGAGGGGCCATTTCCCTCTCTTTGACGGGTCCATTGGAGATCTTTCAAAAAAAAAAAAAAAAAAGAAAAGTTCAAAAAAAAAATAACTTTTGAAATTTCTCTCTTTTGGATTCAAATTAGAGAAACTTTGCTTCTTTCCTTTTCGTACAATGGCTCGCAGAAATGTTTGAGCCAACGTTCGGATGGGGAGGGCCCACCATTTTCCTCTCTTTGATGGGTCCATTGGAGATCTATCAAAAAAAAAAAAAAAAGTTCAAAAAAAAAGAACTTCTCAAATTTCTCTCTTTTGGATTCAAATTAGAGAAACTTTGGTTCTTTCCTTTTCGTACAATGGCGAGCAGAAATGTTTGAGCCAACGTTCGAATTGGGAGGGGCCATTTTCCTCTCTTTGATGGGTCCATTGGAGATCTTTAAAAAAAAAAAAAAAGTTAAAAAAAAAAAAAACTTTTCAAATTTCTCTCTTTTGGATTCAAATTAGAGAAACTTTGGTTCTTTCCTTTTCGTACAATGGCTAGCAGAAATGTTTGAGCCAACGTTCGGAGGGGGAGGGGCCATTTCCCTCTCTTTGATGGGTCTATTGGAAATCTTCCAAAAAAAAAAAAAATAGTTAAAAAAAAAAGAACTTTTCAAATTTCTCTCTTTTGGATTCAAATTAGAAAAACTTTGTTTATTTCCTTTTCGTACAATGGCTAGCAGAAATGTTTGAGCCAACGTTCGAATTGGGAGGGGCCATTTTCCTCTCTTTGATGGGTCCATTGGAGATCTTTAAAAAAAAAAAAAAGTTAAAAAAAAAAAAACTTTTTAAATTTATCTCTTTTGGATTCAAATTAGAGAAACTTTGGTTCTTTCCTTTTTGTACAATGGCTCGCAGAAATGTTTGAGCCAACGTTCGGATGGGGAGGAGCCAATTCCCTCTCTTTGATTGGTCCATCAGAGATCTTTAAAAAAAAAAAAAAAAGTTAAAAAAAAAAAGAACTTTTCAAATTTCTCTCTTTTGGATTCAAATTAGAGAAACTTTGGTTCTTTCCTTTTCGTACAATGGCTAGCAGAAATGTTTGAGCCAACGTTCGAATTGGGAGCGGCCATTTTCCTCTCTTTGATGGGTCCTTTGGAGATCTTTCAAAAAAAAAAAAAGTTAAGAATTTTTTTTTTTCAAATTTCTCTCATTTGGATTCAAATTAGGGAAACTTTGGTTCTTTCCTTTCCGTGCAATGGCCCCAGAGATGTTTGAGCCAACGTTCGGATTGGGAGGGGCCATTTCCCTCTCTTTGACGGGTCCATTGGAGATCTTTCAAAAAAAAAAAAAAAAAAGAAAAGTTCAAAAAAAAAAATAACTTTTGAAATTTCTCTCTTTTGGATTCAAATTAGAGAAACTTTGCTTCTTTCCTTTTCGTACAATGGCTCGCAGAAATGTTTGAGCCAACGTTCGGATGGGGAGGGCCCACCATTTTCCTCTCTTTGATGGGTCCATTGGAGATCTTTAAAAAAAAAAAAAAAGTTAAAAAAAAAAAAAACTTTTCAAATTTCTCTCTTTTGGATTCAAATTAGAGAAACTTTGGTTCTTTCCTTTTCGTACAATGGCTAGCAGAAATGTTTGAGCCAACGTTCGGAGGGGGAGGGGCCATTTCCCTCTCTTTGATGGGTCTATTGGAAATCTTTCAAAAAAAAAAAAAAACAGTTAAAAAAAAAAGAACTTTTCAAATTTCTTTCTTTTGGATTCAAATTAGAAAAACTTTGTTTATTTCCTTTTCGTACAATGGCTAGCAGAAATGTTTGAGCCAACGTTCGAATTGGGAGGGGCCATTTTCCTCTCTTTGATGGGTCCATTGGAGATCTTTAAAAAAAAAAAAAAAGTTAAAAAAAAAAAAACTTTTTAAATTTCTCTCTTTTGGATTCAAATTAGAGAAACTTTGGTTCTTTCCTTTTCGTACAATGGCTCGCAGAAATGTTTGAGCCAACGTTCGGATGGGGAGGGCCCACCATTTTCCTCTCTTTGATGGGTCCGTTGGAGATCTTTCAAAAAAAAAAAAAAGTTAAAAAAAAAAGAACTTTTCAAAATTCTCTCTTTTGGATTCAAATTAGAGAAACTTTGGTTCTTTTCTTTTCGTACAATGGCTAGCAGAAATGTTTGAGCCATCGTTCGAATTGGGAGGGGCCATTTTCCTCTCTTTGATGGGTCCTTTGGAGATCTTTCAAAAAAAAAAAAAGTTAAAATTTTTTTTTTTCAAATTTCTCTCATTTGGATTCAAATTAGGGAAACTTTGGTTCTTTCCTTTCCGTGCAATGGCCCCAGAGATGTTTGAGCCAACGTTCGGATTGGGAGGGGCCATTTCCCTCTCTTTGACGGGTCCATTGGAGATCTTTCAAAAAAAAAAAAAAAAAGAAAAGTTCAAAAAAAAAATAACTTTTGAAATTTCTCTCTTTTGGATTCAAATTAGAGAAACTTTGCTTCTTTCCTTTTCGTACAATGGCTCGCAGAAATGTTTGAGCCAACGTTCAGATGGGGAGGGCCCACCATTTTCCTCTCTTTGATGGGTCCATTGGAGATCTTTCAAAAAAAAAAAAAAAAGTTCAAAAAAAAAGAACTTTTCAAATTTCTCTCTTTTGGATTCAAATTAGAGAAACTTTGGTTCTTTCCTTTTCGTACAATGGCGAGCAGAAATGTTTGAGCCAACGTTCGAATTGGGAGAGCCATTTTCCTCTCTTTGATGGGTCCATTGGAGATCTTTAAAAAAAAAAAAAAAGTTAAAAAAAAAAAAAACTTTTCAAATTTCTCTCTTTTGGATTCAAATTAGAGAAACTTTGGTTCTTTCCTTTTCGTACAATGGCTAGCAGAAATGTTTGAGCCAACGTTCGGAGGGAGAGGGGCCATTTCCCTCTCTTTGATGGGTCTATTGGAGATCTTTCAAAAAAAAAAAAAAAACAGTTAAAAAAAAAAGAACTTTTCAAATTTCTCTCTTTTGGATTCAAATTAGAAAAACTTTGTTTCTTTCCTTTTCGTACAATGGCTAGCAGAAATGTTTGAGCCAACGTTCGAATTGGGAGGGGCCATTTTCCTCTCTTTGATGGGTCCATTGGAGATCTTTAAAAAAAAAAAAAAGTTAAAAAAAAAAAACTTTTTAAATTTCTCTCTTTTGGATTCAAATTAGAGAAACTTTGGTTCTTTCCTTTTCGTACAATGGCTCGCAGAAATGTTTGCGCCAACGTTCGGATGGGGAGGGGCCATTTCCCTCACTTTGATGGGTCCATTGGAGATCTTTCAAATAAAAAATAAAAATAAAAAAAAAAAGAACTTTTCAAATTTCTCTCTTTTGGATTCAAATTAGAGAAACTTTAGTTCTTTCCATTTCGTACAATGGCTCGCAGAAATGTTTGAGCCAACGTTCGGATGGGGAGGGCCCACCATTTTCCTCTCTTTGATGGGTCCATTGGAGATCTTTCAAAAAAAAAAAAAAAAAGTTAAAAAAAAAAGAACTTTTCAAAATTCTCTCTTTTGGATTCATATTAGAGAAACTTTGCTTCTTTCCTTTTCGTACAATGGCTCGCAGAAATGTTTGAGCCAACGTTCGGATGGGGAGGGCCCACCATTTTCCTCTCTTTGATGGGTCCATTGGAGATCTTTCAAAAAAAAAAAAAAAAGTTCAAAAAAAAAGAACTTTTCAAATTTCTCTCTTTTGGATTCAAATTAGAGAAACTTTGGTTCTTTCCTTTTCGTACAATGGCGAGCAGAAATGTTTGAGCCAACGTTCGAATTGGGAGGGGCCATTTTCCTCTCTTTGATGGGTCCATTGGAGATCTTTAAAAAAAAAAAAAAAGTTAAAAAAAAAAAAAACTTTTCAAATTTCTCTCTTTTGGATTCAAATTAGAGAAACTTTGGTTCTTTCCTTTTCGTACAATGGCTCGCAGAAATGTTTGAGCCAACGTTCGGATGGGGAGGGGCCATTTCCCTCTCTTTGATGGGTCCATCGGAGATCTTTCAAAAAAAAAAAAAGTTAAAAAACAAAAGAACTTTTCAAATTTCTCTCTTTTGGATTCAAATTAGAGAAACTTTGGTTCTTTCGTTTTCGTACAATGGTTAGCATAAATGTTTCAGCCAACGTTCGAATTGGGAGGGGCCATTTTCCTCTCTTTGATCGGTCCATTGGAGATCTTTCAAAAAAAAAAAAGTTAAAAAAAAAAAACTTTTTAAATTTCCCTCTTTTGGATTCAAATTAGAGAAATTTTGGTTCTTTTCTTTTCGTACAATGGCTCGCAGAAATGTTTGAGCCAACGTTCGGATGGGGAGGGGCCATTTCCCTCTCTTTGATGGGTCCATTGGAGATCTTTCAAAAAAAAAAAAAAGTTAAAAAAAAAAGAACTTTTCAAATTTATCTCTTTTGGATTCAATTTAGAGAAACTTTGGTTCTTTCCTTTTCGTACAATGGCTAGCAGAAATGTTTGAGCCAACGTTCGAATTGGGAGGGGCAATTTTCCTCTCTTTGATGGGTCCATTGGAGATCTTTAAAAAAAAAAAAAAAGTTAAAAAAAAAAAAAAATTTCAAATTTCTCTCTTTTGGATTCAAATTAGAGAAACTTTGGTTCTTTCCTTTTCGTACAATGGCACGCAGAAATGTTTGAGCCAACGTTCGGATGGGGAGGGGCCATTTCCCTCTCTTTGATGGGTCCATTGGAGATCTTTCAAATAAAAAAAAAGTTAAAAAAAAAAAGAACTTTTCAAATTTCACTCTTTTCGATTCAAATTAGAGAGACTTTGGTTCTTTCCTTTTCGTACAATGGCTCGCAGAAATGTTTGAGCCAACGTTCGGATGGGGAGGGCCCACCATTTTCCTCTCTTTGAAGGGTCCATTGGAGATCATTCAAAAAAAAAAAAAAAAAGTTAAAAAAAAAAGAACTTTTCAATATTCTCTCTTTTGGATTCAAACTAGAGAAACTTTGGTTCTTTCCGTTTCGTACAATGGCTCGCAGAAATGTTTGAGCCAACGTTCGGATGGGGAGGGGCCATTTCCCTCTCTTTGAAAGGTCCATTGGAGATCTTTCAAAAAAAAAAAAAACAGGTAAAAAAAAAGAACTTTTCAAATTTCTCTCTTTTGGATTCAAATTAGAAAAACTTTGGTTATTTCCTTTTCGTACAATGGCTAGCAGAAATGTTTGAGCCAACGTTCGGAGGGGGAGGGGCCATTTCCCTCTCTTTGATGGGTCTATTGGAGATCTTTCAAAAAAAAAAAAAAAACAGTTAAAAAAAAAAGAACTTTTCAAATTTCTCTCTTTTGGATTCAAATTAGAAAAACTTTGTTTCTTTCCTTTTCGTACAATGGCTAGCAGAAATGTTTGAGCCAACGCTCGAATTGGGAGGGGCCATTTTCCTCTCTTTGATGGGTCCATTGGAGATCTTTAAAAAAAAAAAAAAAGTTAAAAAAAAAAAAACTTTTTAAATTTCTCTCTTTTGGATTCAAATTAGAGAAACTTTGGTTCTTTCCTTTTCGTACAATGGCTCGCAGAAATGTTTGAGCCAACGTTCGGATGGGGAGGGGCCATTTCCCTCACTTTGATGGGTCCATTGGAGATCTTTCAAATAAAAAAAAAAAAAAAAAAAAAAGAACTTTTCAAATTTCTCTCTTTTGGATTCAAATTAGAGAAACTTTAGTTCTTTCCATTTCGTACAATGGCTCGCAGAAATGTTTGAGCCAACGTTCGGATGGGGAGGGCCCACCATTTTCCTCTCTTTTATGGGTCCATTGGAGATCTTTCAAAAAAAAAAAAAAAAGTTAAAAAAAAAAGAAACTTTTCAAAATTCTCTCTTTTAGATTCAAATTAGAGAAACTTTGGTTCTTTCCTTTTCGTACAATGGCTAGCAGAAATGTTTGAGCCAACGTTCGGATGGGGAGGGGCCATTTCCCTCTCTTTGATGGGTCCATCGGAGATCTTTCAAAAAAAAAAAAAGTTAAAAAACAAAAGAACTTTTCAAATTTCTCTCTTTTGGATTCAAATTAGAGAAACTTTGGTTCTTTCGTTTTCGTACAATGGTTAGCATAAATGTTTCAGCCAACGTTCGAATTGGGAGGGGCCATTTTCCTCTCTTTGATCGGTCCATTGGAGATCTTTCAAAAAAAAAAAAGTTAAAAAAAAAAAACT
This sequence comes from Persea americana, assembly GCA_029852735.1. Lineage (NCBI taxonomy): Eukaryota > Viridiplantae > Streptophyta > Magnoliopsida > Laurales > Lauraceae > Persea > Persea americana. Next base: position 22,635,438 of record CM056817.1, read on the forward strand.
TTTTAAATTTCCCTCTTTTGGATTCAAATTAGAGAAATTTTGGTTCTTTCCTTTTCGTACAATGGCTCGCAGAAATGTTTGAGCCAACGTTCGGATGGGGAGGGGCCATTTCCCTCTCTTTGATGGGTCCATTGGAGATCTTTCAAAAAAAAAAAAAAGTTAAAAAAAAAAGAACTTTTCAAATTTATCTCTTTTGGATTCAAATTAGAGAAACTTTGGTTCTTTCCTTTTTGTACAATGGCTCGCAGAAATGTTTGAGCCAACGTTCGGATGGGGAGGAGCCATTTCCCTCTCTTTGATTGGTCCATCAGAGATCTTTAAAAAAAAAAAAAAAAAGTTAAAAAAAAAAAGAACTTTTCAAATTTCTCTCTTTTGGATTCAAATTAGAGAAACTTTGGTTCTTTCCTTTTCGTACAATGGCTAGCAGAAATGTTTGAGCCAACGTTCGAATTGGGAGGGGCCATTTTCCTCTCTTTGATGGGTCCTTTGGAGATCTTTCAAAAAAAAAAAAGTTAAAAAAAAAAAACTTTTCAAATTTCTCTCTTTTGGATTCAAATTAGAGAAACTTTGGTTCTTTCCTTTCCGTACAATGGCTCGCAGAAATGTTTGAGCCAACGTTCGGATGGGGAGGGGCCATTTCCCTCTCTTTGATGGGTCCATTGGAGATCTTTCAAAAAAAAAAAAAAAGTTAAAAAAAAAAGAACTTTTCAAATTTCTCTCTTTTGGATTCAAATTAGAGAAACTTTGGTTCTTTCCTTTTCGTACAATGGCTCGCAGAAATGTTTGAGCCAACGTTCGGATGGGGAGGAGCCATTTCCCTCTCTTTGATTGGTCCATCGGAGATCTTTAAAAAAAAAGAAAAAAAGTTAAAAAAAAAAGAACTTTTCAAATTTATCTCTTTTGGATTCAAATTAGAGAAACTTTGCTTCTTTCCTTTTCGTACAATGGCTCGCAGAAATGTTTGAGCCAACGTTCGGATGGGGAGGGCCCACCATTTTCCTCTCTTTGATGGGTCCATTGGAGATCTTTCAAAAAAAAAAAAAAAAGTTCATAAAAAAAGAACTTTTCAAATTTCTCTCTTTTGGATTCAAATTAGAGAAACTTTGGTTCTTTCCTTTTCGTACAATGGCGAGCAGAAATGTTTGAGCCAACGTTCGAATTGGGAGGGGCCATTTTCCTCTCTTTGATGGGTCCATTGGAGATCTTTAAAATAAAAAAAAAGTAAAAAAAAAAAAAACTTTTCAAATTTCTCTCTTTTGGATTCAAATTAGAGAAACTTTGGTTCTTTCCTTTTCGTACAATGGCTCGCAGAAATGTTTGAGCCAACGTTCGGATGGGGAGGGGCCATTTCCCTCTCTTTGATGGGTTCATCGGAGATCTTTCAAAAAAAAAAAAAGTTAAAAAACAAAAGAACTTTTCAAATTTCTCTCTTTTGGATTCAAATTAGAGAAACTTTGGTTCTTTCGTTTTCGTACAATGGTTGGCATAAATGTTTCAGCCAACGTTCGAATTGGGAGGGGCCATTTTCCTCTCTTTGATCGGTCCATTGGAGATCTTTCAAAAAAAAAAAAGTTAAAAAAAAAAAAACTTTTTAAATTTCCCTCTTTTGGATTCAAATTAGAGAAACTTTGGTTCTTTCCTTTTCGTACAATGGCTCGCAGAAATGTTTGAGCCAACGTTCGGATGGGGAGGGGCCATTTCCCTCTCTTTGATGGGTCCATTGGAAATCTTTCAAAAAAAAAAAAAAAGTTAAAAAAAAAAGAACTTTTCAAATTTATCTCTTTTGGATTCAAATTAGAGAAACTTTGGTTCTTTCCTTTTTGTACAATGGCTCGCAGAAATGTTTGAGCCAACGTTCGGATGGGGAGGAGCCATTTCCCTCTCTTTGATTGGTCCATCAGAGATCTTTAAAAAAAAAAAAAAAAAGTTAAAAAAAAAAGAACTTTTCAAATTTCTCTCTTTTGGATTCAAATTAGAGAAACTTTGGTTCTTTCCTTTTCGTACAATGGCTAGCAGAAATGTTTGAGCCAACGTTCGAATTGGGAGGGGCCATTTTCCTCTCTTTGATGGGTCCTTTGGAGATCTTTCAAAAAAAAAAAAAGTTAAAAAAAAAAACTTTTCAAATTTCTCTCTTTTGGATTCAAATTAGAGAAACTTTGGTTCTTTCCTTTCCGTACAATGGCTCGCAGAAATGTTTGAGCCAACGTTCGGATGGGGAGGGGCCATTTCCCTCTCTTTGATGGGTCCATTGGAGATCTTTCAAAAGTTAAAAAAAAAAGAACTTTTCAAATTTATCTCTTTTGGATTCAAATTAGAGAAACTTTGGTTCTTTCCTTTTCGTACAATGGCTCGCAGAAATGTTTGAGCTAACGTTCGGATGGGGAGGAGCCATTTCCCTCTCTTTGATTGGTCCATCGGAGATCTTTAAAAAAAAAGAAAAAAAGTTAAAAAAAAAAGAACTTTTCAAATTTATCTCTTTTGGATTCAAATTAGAGAAACTTTGCTTCTTTCCTTTTCGTACAATGGCTCGCAGAAATGTTTGAGCCAACGTTCGGATGGGGAGGGCCCACCATTTTCCTCTCTTTGATGGGTCCATTGGAGATCTTTCAAAAAAAAAAAAAAAAGTTCATAAAAAAAGAACTTTTCAAATTTCTCTCTTTTGGATTCAAATTAGAGAAACTTTGGTTCTTTCCTTTTCGTACAATGGCGAGCAGAAATGTTTGAGCCAACGTTCGAATTGGGAGGGGCCATTTTCCTCTCTTTGATGGGTCCATTGGAGATCTTTAAAAAAAAAAAAAAGTTAAAAAAAAAAAACTTTTCAAATTTCTCTCTTTTGGATTCAAATTAGAGAAACTTTGGTTCTTTCCTTTTCGTACAATGGCTCGCAGAAATGTTTGAGCCAACGTTCGGATGGGGAGGGGCCATTTCCCTCTCTTTGATGGGTCCATCGGAGATCTTTCAAAAAAAAAAAAAGTTAAAAAACAAAAGAACTTTTCAAATTTCTCTCTTTTGGATTCAAATTAGAGAAACTTTGGTTCTTTCATTTTCGTACAATGGTTAGCATAAATGTTTCAGCCAACGTTCGAATTGGGAGGGGCTATTTTCCTCTCTTTGATCGGTCCATTGGAGATCTTTCAAAAAAAAAAAAGTTAAAAAAAAAAAACTTTTTAAATTTCCCTCTTTTGGATTCAAATTAGAGAAACTTTGGTTCTTTCCTTTTCGTACAATGGCTCGCAGAAATGTTTGAGCCAACGTTCGGATGGGGAGGGGCCATTTCCCTCTCTTTGATGGGTCCATTGGAAATCTTTCAAAAAAAAAAAAAAAGTTAAAAAAAAAAGAACTTTTCAAATTTATCTCTTTTGGATTCAAATTAGAGAAACTTTGGTTCTTTCCTTTTTGTACAATGGCTCGCAGAAATGTTTGAGCCAACGTTCGGATGGGGAGGAGCCATTTCCCTCTCTTTGATTGGTCCATCAGAGATCTTTAAAAAAAAAAAAAAAAAGTTTAAAAAAAAAAGAACTTTTCAAATTTCTCTCTTTTGGATTCAAATTAGAGAAGCTTTGGTTCTTTCCTTTTCGTACAATGGCTAGCAGAAATGTTTGAGCCAACGTTCGAATTGGGAGGGGCCATTTTCCTCTCTTTGATGGGTCCTTTGGAGATCTTTCAAAAAAAAAAAAAGTTAAAAAAAAAAAACTTTTCAAATTTCTCTCTATTGGATTCAAATTAGAGAAACTTTGGTTCTTTCCTTTCCGTACAATGGCTCGCAGAAATGTTTGAGCCAACGTTCGGATGGGGAGGGGCCATTTCCCTCTCTTTGATGGGTCCATTGGAGATCTTTCAAAAAAAAAAAAAAAGTTAAAAAAAAAAGAACTTTTCAAATTTATCTCTTTTGGATTCAAATTAGAGAAACTTTGGTTCTTTCCTTTTCGTACAATGGCTCGCAGAAATGTTTGAGCCAACGTTCGGATGGGGAGGAGCCATTTCCCTCTCTTTGATTGGTCCATCGGAGATCTTTAAAAAAAAAAAAAAAAAGTTAAAAAAAAAAAGAACTTTTCAAATTTCTCTCTTTTGGATTCAAATTAGAGAAACTTTGGTTCTTTCCTTTTCGTACAATGGCTTGCAGAAATGTTTGAGCCAACGTTCGAATTGGGAGGGGCCATTTTCCTCTCTTTGATGGGTCCATTGGAGATCTTTCAAAAAAAAAAAAAGTTAAAATTTTTTTTTTTCAAATTTCTCTCTTTTGGATTCAAATTAGAGAAACTTTGGTTCTTTCCTTTCCGTGCAATTGCCCCAGAGATGTTTGAGCCAACGTTCGGATTTGGAGGGGCCATTTCCCTCTCTTTGACGGGTCCATTGGAGATCTTTCAAAAAAAAAAAAAAAAAAAGAAAAGTTCAAAAAAAAAAAGAACTTTTGAAATTTCTCTCTTTTGGATTCAAATTAGAGAAACTTTGCTTCTTTCCTTTTCGTACAATGGCTCGCAGAAATGTTTGAGCCAACGTTCGGATGGGGAGGGCCCTCCATTTTCCTCTCTTTGATGGGTCCATTGGAGATCTTTCAAAAAAAAAAAAAAAAGTTCAAAAAAAAAAAACTTTTCAAATTTCTCTCTTTTGGATTCAAATTAGAGAAACTTTGGTTCTTTCCTTTTCGTGCAATGGCCCCAGAAATGTTTGAGCCAACGTTCGGATTGGGAGGGGCCATTTCCCTCTCTTTGATGGGTCCATTGGAAATCTTTCAAAAAAAAAAAAAAAAGAAAAGTTAAAAAAAAAAAACACTTTTCAAATTTCTCTCTTTTGGATTCAAATTAGAGAAACTTTGGTTCTTTCCTTTTTGTACAATGGCTCGCAGAAATGTTTGAGCCAACGTTCGGATGGGGAGGAGCCATTTCCCTCTCTTTGATTGGTCCATTGGAGATCTTTCAAATAAAAAAAAAAAAAAAAAAAAAGAACTTTTCAAATTTCTCTCTTTTGGATTCAAATTAGAGAAACTTTAGTTCTTTCCATTTCGTACAATGGCTCGCAGAAATGTTTGAGCCAACGTTCGGATGGGGAGGGCCCACCATTTTCCTCTCTTTGATGGGTCCATTGGAGATCTTTCAAAAAAAAAAAAAAAAGTTAAAAAAAAAAGAACTTTTCAAAACTCTCTCTTTTGGATTCAAATTAGAGAAACTTTGGTTCTTTCCTTTTCGTACAATGGCTAGCAGAAATGTTTGAGCCAACGTTCGGATGGGGAGGGGCCATTTCCCTCTCTTTGATGGGTCCATCGGAGATCTTTCAAAAAAAAAAAAAGTTCAAAAAAAAAAAACTTTTCAAATTTCTCTCTTTTGGATTCAAATTAGAGAAACTTTGGTTCTTTCCTTTTCGTGCAATGGCCCCAGAAATGTTTGAGCCAACGTTCGGATTGGGAGGGGCCATTTCCCTCTCTTTGATGGGTCCATTGGAAATCTTTCAAAAAAAAAAAAAGGAAAAGTTAAATTTTTTTTTTTTCAAATTTCTCTCATTTGGATTCAAATTAGAGAAACTTTGGTTCTTTCCTTTCCGTGCAATGGCCCCAGAGATGTTTGAGCCAACGTTCGGATTGGGAGGGGCCATTTCCCTCTCTTTGACGGGTCCATTGGAGATCTTTCAAAAAAAAAAAAAAAAAAGAAAAGTTCAAAAACAAAAAGAACTTTTGAAATTTCTCTCTTTTGGATTCAAATTAGAGAAACTTTGCTTCTTTCCTTTTCGTACAATGGCTCGCAGAAATGTTTGAGCCAACGTTCGGATGGGGAGGGCCCTCCATTTTCCTCTCTTTGATCGGTCCATTGGAGATCTTTCAAAAAAAAAAAAAAAAGTTCAAAAAAAAAAACTTTTCAAATTTCTCTCTTTTGGATTCAAATTAGAGAAACTTTGGTTCTTTCCTTTTCGTGCAATGGCCCCAGAAATGTTTGAGCCAACGTTCGGATTGGGAGGGGCCATTTCCCTCTCTTTGATGGGTCCATTGGAAATCTTTCAAAAAAAAAAAAAAGAAAAGTTAAAAAAAAAAAAACACTTTTCAAATTTCTCTCTTTTGGATTCAAATTAGAGAAACTTTGGTTCTTTCCTTTTTGTACAATGGCTCGCAGAAATGTTTGAGCCAACGTTCGGATCGGGAGGGGCCATTTCCCTCTCTTTGATGGGTTCATTGGAGATCTTTCAAAAAAAAAAAAAAAGTTAAAAAACAAAAGAACTTTTCAAATTTCTCTCTTTTGGATTCAAATTAGAGAAACTTTGGTTCTTTCGTTTTCGTACAATGGTTAGCATAAATGTTTCAGCCAACGTTCGAATTGGGAGGGGCCATTTTCCTCTCTTTGATTGGTCCATTGGAGATCTTTCAAAAAAAAAAAAGTTAAAAAAAAAAAAATTTTAAATTTCCCTCTTTTGGATTCATATTAGAGAAACTTTGGTTCTTTCCTTTTCGTACAATGGCTCGCAGAAATGTTTGAGCCAACGTTCGGATGGGGAGGGCCCACCATTTTCCTCTCTTTGATGGGTCCATTGGAGATCTTTCAAAAAAAAAAAAAAAAGTTAAAAAAAAAAGAACTTTTCAAAATTCTCTCTTTTGGATTCAAATTAGAGAAACTTTGGTTCTTTCCTTTTCGTACAATGGCTAGCAGAAATGTTTGAGCCAACGTTCGGATGGGGAGGGGCCATTTCCCTCTCTTTGATGGGTCCATCGGAGATCTTTCAAAAAAAAAAAAAGTTAAAAAACAAAAGAACTTTTCAAATTTCTCTCTTTTGGATTCAAATTAGAGAAACTTTGGTTCTTTCGTTTTCGTACAATGGTTAGCATAAATGTTTCAGCCAACGTTCGAATTGGGAGGGGCCATTTTCCTCTCTTTGATGGGTCCTTTGGAGATCTTTCAAAAAAAAAAAAAGTTAAAATTTTTTTTTTTCAAATTTCTCTCATTTGGATTCAAATTAGAGAAACTTTGGTTCTTTCCTTTCCGTGCAATGGCCCCAGAGATGTTTGAGCCAACGTTCGGATTGGGAGGGGCCATTTCCCTCTCTTTGACGGGTCCATTGGAGATCTTTCAAAAAAAAAAAAAAAAAAGAAAAGTTCAAAAAAAAAAAGAACTTTTGAAATTTCTCTCTTTTGGATTCAAATTAGAGAAACTTTGCTTCTTTCCTTTTCGTACAATGGCTCGCAGAAATGTTTGAGCCAACGTTCGGATGGGGAGGGCCCTCCATTTTCCTCTCTTTGATGGGTCCATTGGAGATCTTTCAAAAAAAAAAAAAAAAGTTAAAAAAAAAAGAACTTTTCAAATTTATCTCTTTTGGATTCAAATTAGAGAAACTTTAGTTCTTTCCTTTTCGTACAATGGCTCGCAGAAATGTTTGAGCCAACGTTCGGATGGGGAGGAGCCATTTCCCTCTCTTTGATTGGTCCATCAAAGATCTTTAAAAAAAAAAAAAAAAAGTTAAAAAAAAAAAGAACTTTTCAAATTTCTCTCCTTTGGATTCAAATTAGAGAAACTTTGGTTCTTTCCTTTTCGTGCAATGGCCCCAGAAATGTTTGAGCCAACGTTCGGATTGGGAGGGGCCATTTCCCTCTCTTTGATGGGTCCATTGGAAATCTTTCAAAAAAAAAAAAAAAAGAAAAGTTAAAAAAAAAAAACACTTTTCAAATTTCTCTCTTTTGGATTCAAATTAGAGAAACTTTGGTTCTTTCCTTTTTGTACAATGGCTCGCAGAAATGTTTGAGCCAACGTTCGGATCGGGAGGGGCCATTTCCCTCTCTTTGATGGGTCCATTGGAGATCTTTCAAAAAAAAAAAAAAGTTAAAAAAAAAAGAACTTTTCAAATTTATCTCTTTTGGATTCAAATTAGAGAAACTTTGGTTCTTTCCTTTTCGTACAATGGCTCGCAGAAATGTTTGAGCCAACGTTCGGATGGGGAGGAGCGATTTCCCTCTCTTTGATTGGTCCATCGGAGATCTTTAAAAAAAAAAAAAAAAGTTAAAAAAAAAAGAACTTTTGAAATTTCTCTCTTTTGGATTCAAATTAGAGAAACTTTGGTTCTTTCCTTTTCGTACAATGGCTAGCAGAAATGTTTGAGCCAACGTTCGAATTGGGAGGGGCCATTTTCCTCTCTTTGATGGGTCCATTGGAGATCTTTCAAAAAAAAAAAAAAGTTAAAAAAAAAAGAACTTTTCAAATTTATCTCTTTTGGATTCAAATTAGAGAAACTTTGGTTCTTTCCTTTTCGTACAATGGCTCGCAGAAATGTTTGAGCCAACGTTCGGATGGGGAGGAGCCATTTCCCTCTCTTTGATTGGTCCATCGGAGATCTTTAAAAAAAAAAAAAAAAGTTAAAAAAAAAAAGAACTTTTCAAATTTCTCTCTTTTGGATTCAAATTAGAGAAACTTTGGTTCTTTCCTTTTCGCACAATGGCTAGCAGAAATGTTTGAGCCAACGTTCGAATTGGGAGGGGCCATTTTCCTCTCTTTGATGGGTCCTTTGGAGATCTTTCAAAAAAAAAAAAGGTTAAAATTTTTTTTTTTTCAAATTTCTCTCATTTGGATTCAAATTAGGGAAACTTTGGTTCTTTCCTTTCCGTGCAATGGCCCCAGAGATGTTTGAGCCAACGTTCGGATTGGGAGGGGCCATTTCCCTCTCTTTGACGGGTTCATTGGAGATCTTTCAAAAAAAAAAAAGTTAAAAAAAAAAACTTTTTAAATTTCCCTCTTTTGGATTCAAATTAGAGAAACTTTGGTTCTTTCCTTTTCGTACAATGGCTTGCAGAAATGTTTGAGCCAACGTTCGAATTGGGAGGGGCCATTTTCCTCTCTTTGATGGGTCCTTTGGAGATCTTTCAAAAAAAAAAAAAGTTAAATTTTTTTTTTTCAAATTTCTCTCTTTTGGATTCAAATTAGAGAAACTTTGGTTCTTTCCTTTCCGTGCAATGGCCCCAGAGATGTTTGAGCCAACGTTCGGATTTGGAGGGGCCATTTCCCTCTCTTTGACGGGTCCATTGGAGATCTTTCAAAAAAAAAAAAGTTAAAAAAAAAAAACTTTTCAAATTTCTCTCTTTTGGATTCAAATTAGAGAAACTTTGGTTCTTTCCTTTCCGTACAATGGCTCGCAGAAATGTTTGAGCCAACGTTCGGATGGGGAGGGGCCATTTCCCTCTCTTTGATGGGTCCATTGGAGATCTTTCAAAAAAAAAAAAAAAGTTAAAAAAAAAAGAACTTTTCAAATTTATCTCTTTTGGATTCAAATTAGAGAAACTTTGGTTCTTTCCTTTTCGTACAATGGCTCGCAGAAATGTTTGAGCCAACGTTCGGATGGGGAGGAGCCATTTCCCTCTCTTTGATTGGTCCATCGGAGATCTTTAAAAAAAAAAAAAAAAAGTTAAAAAAAAAAAGAACTTTTCAAATTTCTCTCTTTTGGATTCAAATTAGAGAAACTTTGGTTCTTTCCTTTTCGTACAATGGCTAGCAGAAATGTTTGAGCCAACGTTCGAATTGGGAGGGGCCATTTTCCTCTCTTTGATGGGTCCTTTGGAGATCTTTCAAAAAAAAAAAAAGTTAAATTTTTTTTTTTTTTCAAATTTCTCTCATTTGGATTCAAATTAGGGAAACTTTGGTTCTTTCCTTTCCGTGCAATGGCCCCAGAGATGTTTGAGCCAACGTTCGGATTGGGAGGGGCCATTTCCCTCTCTTTGACGGGTCCATTGGAGATCTTTCAAAAAAAAAAAAAAAAAGAAAAGAAAAGTTCAAAAAAAAAAATAACTTTTGAAATTTCTCTCTTTTGGATTCAAATTAGAGAAACTTTGCTTCTTTCCTTTTCGTACAATGGCTCGCAGAAATGTTTGAGCCAACGTTCGGATGGGGAGGGCCCTCCATTTTCCTCTCTTTGATGGGTCCACTGTAGATCTTTCAAAAAAAAAAAAAAAAGTTCAAAAAAAAAAACTTTTCAAATTTCTCTCTTTTGGATTCAAATTAGAGAAACTTTGGTTCTTTCCTTTTCGTGCAATGGCCCCAGAAATGTTTGAGCCAACGTTCGGATTGGGAGGGGCCATCTCCCTCTCTTTGATGGGTTCATTGGAAATCTTTCAAAAAAAAAAAAAAAAGAAAAGTTAAAAAAAAAAAAACACTTTTCAAATTTCTCTCTTTTGGATTCAAATTAGAGAAACTTTGGTTCTTTCCTTTTTGTACAATGGCTCGCAGAAATGTTTGAGCCAACGTTCGGATCGGGAGGGGCCATTTCCCTCTCTTTGATGGGTGCATTGGAGATCTTTCAAAAAAAAAAAAAAGTTAAAAAACAAAAGAACTTTTCAAATTTCTCTCTTTTGGATTCAAATTAGAGAAACTTTGGTTCTTTCGTTTTCGTACAATGGTTAGCATAAATGTTTCGGCCAACGTTCGAGTTGGGAGGGGCCATTTTCCTCTCTTTGATGGGTCCATTGGAGATCTTTCAAAAAAAAAAAAGTTAAAAAAAAAAACTTTTTAAATTTCCCTCTTTTGGATTCAAATTAGAGAAACTTTGGTTCTTTCCTTTTTGTACAATGGCTCGCAGAAATGTTTGAGCCAACGTTCGGATCGGGAGGGGCCATTTCCCTCTCTTTGATGGGTTCATTGGAGATCTTTCAAAAAAAAAAAAAAGTTAAAAAACAAAAGAACTTTTCAAATTTCTCTCTTTTGGATTCAAATTAGAGAAACTTTGGTTCTTTCGTTTTCGTACAATGGTTAGCATAAATGTTTCAGCCAACGTTCGAATTGGGCGGGGCCATTTTCCTCTCTTTGATTGGTCCATTGGAGATCTTTCAAAAAAAAAAAAAGTTAAAAAAAAAAAACTTTTTAAATTTCCCTCTTTTGGATTCAAATTAGAGAAACTTTGGTTCTTTCCTTTTCGTACAATGGCTCGCAGAAATGTTTGAGCCAACGTTCGGATGGGGAGGGGCCATTTCCCTCTCTTTGACGGGTCCATTGGAGATCTTTCAAAAAAAAAAAAAAAGTTAAAAAAAAAAAGAACTTTTCAAATTTATCTCTTTTGGATTCAAATTAGAGAAACTTTGGTTCTTTCCTTTTCGTACAATGGCTCGCAGAAATGTTTGAGCCAACGTTCGGATGGGGAGGAGCCATTTCCCTCTCTTCGATTGGTCCATCGGAGATCTTTAAAAAAAAAAAAAAAAAGTTAAAAAAAAAAGTACTTTTCAAATTTCTCTCTTTTGGATTCAAATTAGAGAAACTTTGGTTCTTTCCTTTTCGTACAATGGCTAGCAGAAATGTTTGAGCCAACGTTCGAATTGGGAGGGGCCATTTTCCTCTCTTTGATGGGTCCTTTGGAGATCTTTCAAAAAAAAAAAAGTTAAAAAAAAAAAACTTTTTAAATTTCCCTCTTTTGGATTCAAATTAGAGAAACTTTGGTTCTTTCCTTTTCGTACAATGGCTCGCAGAAATGTTTGAGCCAACGTTCGGATGGGGAGGGGCCATTTCCCTCTCTTTGATGGGTCCATTGGAGATCTTTCAAAAAAAAAAAAAAAAGTTAAAAAAAAAAAGAACTTTTCAAATTTATCTCTTTTGGATTCAAATTAGAGAAACTTTGGTTCTTTCCTTTTCGTACAATGGCTCGCAGAAATGTTTGAGCCAACGTTCGGATGGGGAGGAGCCATTTCCCTCTCTTTGATTGGTCCATCGGAGATCTTTAAAAAAAAAAAAAAAAAGTTAAAAAAAAAGAACTTTTCAAATTTCTATCTTTTGGATTCAAATTAGAGAAACTTTGGTTCTTTCCTTTTCGTACAATGGCTAGCAGAAATGTTTGAGCCAACGTTCGAATTGGGAGGGGCCATTTTCCTCTCTTTGATGGGTCCTTTGGAGATCATTCAAAAAAAAAAAAAGTTAAAAAAAAAAAACTTTTCAAATTTCTCTCTTTTGGATTCAAATTAGAGAAACTTTGGTTCTTTCCTTTCCGTACAATGGCTCGCAGAAATGTTTGAGCCAACGTTCGGATGGGGAGGGGCCATTTCCCTCTCTTTGATGGGTCCATTGGAGATCTTTCAAAAAAAAAAAAAAAGTTAAAAAAAAAGAACTTTTCAAATTTATCTCTTTTGGATTCAAATTAGAGAAACTTTGGTTCTTTCCTTTTCGTACAATGGCTCGCAGAAATGTTTGAGCCAACGTTCGGATGGGGAGGAGCCACTTCCCTCTCTTTGATTGGTCCATCGGACATCTTTAAAAAAAAAAAAAAAAAGTTAAAAAAAAAAAGAACTTTTCAAATTTCTCTCTTTTGGATTCAAATTAGAGAAACTTTGGTTCTTTCCTTTTCGTACAATGGCTAGCAGAAATGTTTGAGCCAACGTTCGAATTGGGAGGGGCCATTTTCCTCTCTTTGATGGGTCCTTTGGAGATCTTTCAAAAAAAAAAAAAGTTAAATGTTTTTTTTTTTCAAATTTCTCTCATTTGGATTCAAATTAGGGAAACTTTGGTTCTTTCCTTTCCGTGCAATGGCCCCAGAGATGTTTGAGCCAACGTTCGGATTGGGAGGGGCCATTTCCCTCTCTTTGACGGGTCCATTGGAGATCTTTCAAAAAAAAAAAAAAAAAAGAAAAGTTCAAAAAAAAAATAACTTTTGAAATTTCTCTCTTTTGGATTCAAATTAGAGAAACTTTGCTTCTTTCCTTTTCGTACAATGGCTCGCAGAAATGTTTGAGCCAACGTTCGGATGGGGAGGGCCCTCCATTTTCCTCTCTTTGATGGGTCCATTGGAGATCTTTCAAAAAAAAAAAAAAAGTTTAAAAAAAAAAAACTTTTCAAATTTCTCTCTTTTGGATTCAAATTAGAGAAACTTTGGTTCTTTCCTTTTCGTGCAATGGCCCCAGAAATGTTTGAGCCAACGTTCGGATTGGGAGGGGCCATTTCCCTTTCTTTGATGGGTCCATTGGAAATCTTTCAAAAAAAAAAAAAAGAAAAGTTAAAAAAAAAAAAACACTTTTCAAATTTCTCTCTTTTGGATTCAAATTAGTGAAACTTTGGTTCTTTCCTTTTGGTACAATGGCTCGCAGAAATGTTTGAGCCAACGTTCGGATCGGGAGGGGCCATTTCCCTCTCTTTGATGGGTTCATTGGAGATCTTTCAAAAAAAAAAAAAAAGTTAAAAAACAAAAGAACTTTTCAAATTTCTCTCTTTTGGATTCAAATTAGAGAAACTTTGGTTCTTTCGTTTTCGTACAATGGTTAGCATAAATGTTTCAGCCAACGTTCGAATTGGGCGGGGCCATTTTCCTCTCTTTGATTGGTCCATTGGAGATCTTTCAAAAGAAAAAAAGTTAAAAAAAAAAACTTTTTAAATTTCCCTCTTTTGGAATCAAATTAGAGAAACTTTGGTTCTTTCCTTTTCGTACAATGGCTCGCAGAAATGTTTGAGCCAACGTTCGGATGGGGAGGGGCCATTTCCCTCTCTTTGATGGGTCCATTGGAGATCTTTCAAAAAAAAAAAAAAAGTTAAAAAAAAAAGAACTTTTCAAATTTATCTCTTTTGGATTCAAATTAGAGAAACTTTGGTTCTTTCCTTTTCGTACAATGGCTCGCAGAAATGTTTGAGCCAACGTTCGGATGGGGAGGAGCCATTTCCCTCTCTTTGATTGGTCCATCGGAGATCTTTAAAAAAAAAAAAAAAAGTTAAAAAAAAAAGAACTTTTCAAATTTCTCTCTTTTGGATTCAAATTAGAGAAACTTTGGTTCTTTCCTTTTCGTACAATGGCTAGCAGAAATGTTTGAGCCAACGTTCGAATTGGGAGGGGCCATTTTCCTCTCTTTGATGGGTCCTTTGGAGATCTTTCAAAAAAAAAAACAGTTAAAAAAAAAAACTTTTCAAATTTCTCTCTTTTGGATTCAAATTAGAGAAACTTTGGTTCTTTCCTTTCCGTACAATGGCTCGCAGAAATGTTTGAGCCAACGTTCGGATGGGGAGGGGCCATTTCCCTCTCTTTGATGGGTCCATTGGAGAGCTTTCAAAAAAAAAAAAAAAGTTAAAAAAAAAATAACTTTTGAAATTTCTCTCTTTTGGATTCAAATTAGAGAAACTTTGCTTCTTTCCTTTTCGTACAATGGCTCGCAGAAATGTTTGAGCCAACGTTCGGATGGGGAGGGCCCTCCATTTTCCTCTCTTTGATGGGTCCATTGGAGATCTTTCAAAAAAAAAAAAAAAGTTCAAAAAAAAAGAACTTTTCAAATTTCTCTCTTTTGGATTCAAATTAGAGAAACTTTGGTTCTTTCCTCTCCGTGCAATGGCCCCAAAGATGTTTGAGCCAACGTTCGGATTGGGAGGGGCCATTTCCCTCTCTTTGACGGGTCCATTGGAGATCTTTCAAAAAAAAAAAAAAAAAGAAAAGTTCAAAAAAAAAAAGAACTTTTGAAATTTCTCTCTTTTGGATTCAAATTAGAGAAACTTTGCTTCTTTCCTTTTCGTATAATGGCTCGCAGAAATGTTTGAGCTAACGTTCGGATGGGGAGGGCCCACCATTTTCCTCTCTTTGATGGGTCCATTGGAGATCTTTCAAAAAAAAAAAAAAAGTTCAAAAAAAAAGAACTTTTCAAATTTCTCTCTTTTGGATTCAAATTAGAGAGACTTTGGTTCTTTCCTTTTCGTACAATGGCGTGCAGAAATGTTTGAGCCAACGTTCGAATTGGGAGGGGCCATTTTCCTCTCTTTGATGGGTCCATTGGAGATCTTTCAAAAAAAAAAAAAGTTAAAAAAAAAATAACTTTTGAAATTTCTCTCTTTTGGATTCAAATTAGAGAAACTTTGCTTCTTTCCTTTTCGTACAATGGCTCGCAGAAATGTTTGAGCCAACGTTCGGATGGGGAGGGCCCTCCATTTTCCTCTCTTTGATGGGTCCATTGGAGATCTTTCAAAAAAAAAAAAAAAGTTCAAAAAAAAAGAACTTTTCAAATTTCTCTCTTTTGGATTCAAATTAGAGAAACTTTGGTTCTTTCCTCTCCGTGCAATGGCCCCAAAGATGTTTGAGCCAACGTTCGGATTGGGAGGGGCCATTTCCCTCTCTTTGACGGGTCCATTGGAGATCTTTCAAAAAAAAAAAAAAAAAGAAAAGTTCAAAAAAAAAAAGAACTTTTGAAATTTCTCTCTTTTGGATTCAAATTAGAGAAACTTTGCTTCTTTCCTTTTCGTATAATGGCTCGCAGAAATGTTTGAGCTAACGTTCGGATGGGGAGGGCCCACCATTTTCCTCTCTTTGATGGGTCCATTGGAGATCTTTCAAAAAAAAAAAAAAAGTTCAAAAAAAAAGAACTTTTCAAATTTCTCTCTTTTGGATTCAAATTAGAGAGACTTTGGTTCTTTCCTTTTCGTACAATGGCGTGCAGAAATGTTTGAGCCAACGTTCGAATTGGGAGGGGCCATTTTCCTCTCTTTGATGGGTCCTTTGGAGATCTTTCAAAAAAAAAAAAAGTTAAAAAAAAAAAACTTTTCAAATTTCTCTCTTTTGGATTCAAATTAGAGAAACTTTGGTTCTTTCCTTTCCGTACAATGGCTCGCAGAAATGTTTGAGCCAACGTTCGGATGGGGAGGGGCCATTTCCCTCTCTTTGATGGGTCCATTGGAGATCTTTCAAAAAAAAAAAAAAGTTAAAAAAAAATAACTTTTGAAATTTCTCTCTTTTGGATTCAAATTAGAGAAACTATGCTTCTTTCCTTTTCGTACAATGGCTCGCAGAAATGTTTGAGCCAACGTTCGGATGGGGAGGGCCCTCCATTTTCCTCTCTTTGATGGGTCCATTGGAGATCTTTCAAAAAAAAAAAAAAAGTTCAAAAAAAAAGAACTTTTCAAATTTCTCTCTTTTGGATTCAAATTAGAGAAACTTTGGTTCTTTCCTCTCCGTGCAATGGCCCCAAAGATGTTTGAGCCAACGTTCGGATTGGGAGGGGCCATTTCCCTCTCTTTGACGGGTCCATTGGAGATCTTTCAAAAAAAAAAAAAAAAAGAAAAGTTCAAAAAAAAAAAGAACTTTTGAAATTTCTCTCTTTTGGATTCAAATTAGAGAAACTTTGCTTCTTTCCTTTTCGTATAATGGCTCGCAGAAATGTTTGAGCTAACGTTCGGATGGGGAGGGCCCACCATTTTCCTCTCTTTGATGGGTCCATTGGAGATCTTTCAAAAAAAAAAAAAAAGTTCAAAAAAAAAGAACTTTTCAAATTTCTCTCTTTTGGATTCAAATTAGAGAGACTTTGGTTCTTTCCTTTTCGTACAATGGCGTGCAGAAATGTTTGAGCCAACGTTCGAATTGGGAGGGGCCATTTTCCTCTCTTTGATGGGTCCATTGGAGATCTTTCAAAAAAAAAAAAAAAAAGTTAAAAAAAAAAGAACTTTTCAAATTTATCTCTTTTGGATTCAAATTAGAGAAACTTTGGTTCTTTCCTATTCGTACAATGGCTCGCAGAAATGTTTGAGCCAACGTTCGGATGGGGAGGGGCCATTTCCCTCTCTTTGATGGGTCCATTGGAGATCTTTCAAAAAAAAAAAAAAAGTTAAAAAAAAAAGAACTTTTCAAATTTATCTCTTTTGGATTCAAATTAGAGAAACTTTGGTTCTTTCCTATTCGTACAATGGCTCGCAGAAATGTTTGAGCCAACGTTCGGATGGGGAGGAGCCATTTCCCTCTCTTTGATTGGTCCATTGGAGATCTTTAAAAAAAAAAAAAAAAAGTTAAAAAAAAAAGAACTTTTCAAATTTCTCTCTTTTGGATTCAAATTAGAGAAACTTTGGTTCTTTCCTTTTCGTACAATGGCTAGCAGAAATGTTTGAGCCAACGTTCGAATTGGGAGGGGCCATTTTCCTCTCTTTGATGGGTACTTTGGAGATCTTTCAAAAAAAAAAAAAGTTAAAAAAAAAAACTTTTCAAATTTCTCTCTTTTGGATTCAAATTAGAGAAACTTTGGTTCTTTCCTTTCCGTACAATGGCTCGCAGAAATGTTTGAGCCAACGTTCGGATGGGGAGGGGCCATTTCCCTCTCTTTGATGGGTCCATTGGAGATCTTTCAAAAAAAAAAAAAAAAGTTCAAAAAAAAAGAACTTTTCAAATTTCTCACTTTTGGATTCAAATTAGAGAAACTTTGGTTCTTTCCTCTCCGTGCAATGGCCCCAAAGATGTTTGAGCCAACGTTCGGATTGGGAGGGGCCATTTCCCTCTCTTTGACGGGTCCATTGGAGATCTTTCAAAAAAAAAAAAAAAAAGAAAAGTTCAAAAAAAAAAAGAACTTTTGAAATTTCTCTCTTTTGGATTCAAATTAGAGAAACTTTGCTTCTTTCCTTTTCGTATAATGGCTCGCAGAAATGTTTGAGCTAACGTTCGGATGGGGAGGGCCCACCATTTTCCTCTCTTTGATGGGTCCATTGGAGATCTTTCAAAAAAAAAAAAAAAGTTCAAAAAAAAAGAACTTTTCAAATTTCTCTCTTTTGGATTCAAATTAGAGAGACTTTGGTTCTTTCCTTTTCGTACAATGGCGTGCAGAAATGTTTGAGCCAACGTTCGAATTGGGAGGGGCCATTTTCCTCTCTTTGATGGGTCCATTGGAGATCTTTCAAAAAAAAAAAAAAAAAGTTAAAAAAAAAAGAACTTTTCAAATTTATCTCTTTTGGATTCAAATTAGAGAAACTTTGGTTCTTTCCTATTCGTACAATGGCTCGCAGAAATGTTTGAGCCAACGTTCGGATGGGGAGGGGCCATTTCCCTCTCTTTGATGGGTCCATTGGAGATCTTTCAAAAAAAAAAAAAAAAGTTAAAAAAAAAAGAACTTTTCAAATTTATCTCTTTTGGATTCAAATTAGAGAAACTTTGGTTCTTTCCTATTCGTACAATGGCTCGCAGAAATGTTTGAGCCAACGTTCGGATGGGGAGGAGCCATTTCCCTCTCTTTGATTGGTCCATTGGAGATCTTTAAAAAAAAAAAAAAAAAGTTAAAAAAAAAAGAACTTTTCAAATTTCTCTCTTTTGGATTCAAATTAGAGAAACTTTGGTTCTTTCCTTTTCGTACAATGGCTAGCAGAAATGTTTGAGCCAACGTTCGAATTGGGAGGGGCCATTTTCCTCTCTTTGATGGGTACTTTGGAGATCTTTCAAAAAAAAAAAAAGTTAAAAAAAAAAAACTTTTCAAATTTCTCTCTTTTGGATTCAAATTAGAGAAACTTTGGTTCTTTCCTTTCCGTACAATGGCTCGCAGAAATGTTTGAGCCAACGTTCGGATGGGGAGGGGCCATTTCCCTCTCTTTGATGGGTCCATTGGAGATCTTTCAAAAAAAAAAAAAATGTTAAAAAAAAAATAACTTTTGAAATTTCTCTCTTTTGGATTCAAATTAGAGAAACTTTGCTTCTTTCCTTCTCGTACAATGGCTCGCAGAAATGTTTGAGCCAACGTTCGGATGGGGAGGGCCCTCCATTTTCCTCTCTTTGATGGGTCCATTTGAGATCTTTCAAAAAAAAAAAAAAAAGTTCAAAAAAAAAAAACTTTTCAAATTTCTCTCTTTTGGATTCAAATTAGAGAAACTTTGGTTCTTTCATTTTCGTGCAATGGCCCCAGAAATGTTTGAGCCAACGTTCGGATCGGGAGGGGCCATTTCCCTCTCTTTGATGGGTTCATTGGAGATCTTTCAAAAAAAAAAAAAAGTTAAAAAACAAAAGAACTTTTCAAATTTCTCTCTTTTGGATTCAAATTAGAGAAACTTTGGTTCTTTCGTTTTCGTACAATGGTTAGCATAAATGTTTCAGCCAACGTTCGAATTGGGCGGGGCCATTTTCCACTCTTTGATTGGTCCATTGGAGATCTTTCAAAAAAAAAAAAGTTAAAAAAAAAAAACTTTTTAAATTTCCCTCTTTTGGATTCAAATTAGAGAAACTTTGGTTCTTTCCTTTTCGTACAATGGCTCGCAGAAATGTTTGAGCCAACGTTCGGATGGGGAGGGGCCATTTCCCTCTCTTTGATGGGTCCATTGGAGATCTTTCAAAAAAAAAAAAAAAAGTTAAAAAAAAAAGAACTTTTCAAATTTATCTCTTTTGGATTCAAATTAGAGAAACTTTGGTTCTTTCCTATTCGTACAATGGCTCGCAGAAATGTTTGAGCCAACGTTCGGATGGGGAGGAGCCATTTCCCTCTCTTTGATTGGTCCATCGGAGATCTTTAAAAAAAAAAAAAAAAAGTTAAAAAAAAAAGAACTTTTCAAATTTCTCTCTTTTGGATTCAAATTAGAGAAACTTTGGTTCTTTCCTTTTCGTACAATGGCTAGCAGAAATGTTTGAGCCAACGTTCGAATTGGGAGGGGCCATTTTCCTCTCTTTGATGGGTCCTTTGGAGATCTTTCAAAAAAAAAAAAACTTTTCAAATTTCTCTCTTTTGGATTCAAATTAGAGAAACTTTGGTTCTTTCCTTTCCGTACAATGGCTCGCAGAAATGTTTGAGCCAACGTTCGGATGGGGAGGGGCCATTTCCCTCTCTTTGATGGGTCCATTGGAGATCTTTCAAAAAAAAAAAAAAAGTTAAAAAAAAAATAACTTTTCAAATTTATCTCTTTTGGATTCAAATTAGAGAAACTTTGGTTCTTTCCTTTTCGTACAATGGCTCGCAGAAATGTTTGAGCCAACGTTCGGATGGGGAGGAGCCATTTCCCTCTCTTTGATTGGTCCATCGGAGATCTTTAAAAAAAAAAAAAAAAAGTTAAAAAAAAAGAACTTTTCAAATTTCTCTCTTTTGGATTCAAATTAGAGAAACTTTGGTTCTTTCCTTTTCGTACAATGGCTAGCAGAAATGTTTGAGCCAACGTTCGAATTGGGAGGGGCCATTTTCCTCTCTTTGATGGGTCTTTTGGAGATCTTTCAAAAAAAAAAAAAAGTTAAAATTTTTTTTTTTTCAAATTTCTCTCATTTGGATTCAAATTAGGGAAACTTTGGTTCTTTCCTTTCCATGCAATGGCCCCAGAGATGTTTGAGCCAATGTTCGGATTGGTAGGGGCCATTTCCCTCTCTTTGACGGGTCCATTGGAGATCTTTCCAAAAAAAAAAAAAAATTTCAAAAAAAAAAAACTTTTCAAATTTCTCTCTTTTGGTTTCAAATTAGAGAAACTTTGGTTCTTTCCTTTTCGTGCAATGGCCCCAGAAATGTTTGAGCCAACGTTCGAATTGGGAGGGGCCATTTCCCTCTCTTTGATGGGTCCATTGGAAATCTTTCAAAAAAAAAAAAAAGAAAAGTTAAAAAAAAAAAACACATTTCAAATTTCTCTCTTTTGGATTCAAATTAGAGAAACTTTGGTTCTTTCCTTTTTGTACAATGGCTCGCAGAAATGTTTGAGCCAACGTTCCGATCGGGAGGGGCCATTTCCCTCTCTTTGATGGGTTCATTGGAGATCTTTCAAAAAAAAAAAAAAGTTAAAAAACAAAAGAACTTTTCAAATTTCTCTCTTTTGGATTCAAATTAGAGAAACTTTGGTTCTTTCGTTTTCGTACAATGGTTAGCATAAATGTTTCAGCCAACGTTCGAATTGGGCGGGGCCATTTTCCTCTCTTTGATTGGTCCATTGGAGATCTTTCAAAAAAAAAAAAGTTAAAAAAAAAAAACTTTTTAAATTTCCCTCTTTTGGATTCAAATTAGAGAAACTTTGGTTCTTTCCTTTTCGTACAATGGCTCGCAGAAATGTTTGAGCCAACGTTCGGATGGGGAGGGGCCATTTCCCTCTCTTTGATGGGTCCATTGGAGATCTTTCAAAAAAAAAAAAAAAAGTTAAAAAAAAAAGAACTTTTCAAATTTATCTCTTTTGGATTCAAATTAGAGAAACTTTGGTTCTTTCCTATTCGTACAATGGCTCGCAGAAATGTTTGAGCCAATGTTCGGATGGGGAGGAGCCATTTCCCTCTCTTTGATTGGTCCATCGGAGATCTTTAAAAAAAACAAAAAAGTTAAAAAAAAAAGAACTTTTCAAATTTCTCTCTTTTGGATTCAAATTAGAGAAACTTTGGTTCTTTCCTTTTCGTACAATGGCTAGCAGAAATGTTTGAGCCAACGTTCGAATTGGGAGGGGCCATTTTCCTCTCTTTGATGGGTCCTTTGGAGATCTTTCAAAAAAAAAAAAAGTTAAAAAAAAAAAACTTTTCAAATTTCTCTCTTTTGGATTCAAATTAGAGAAACTTTGGTTCTTTCCTTTCCGTACAATGGCTCGCAGAAATGTTTGAGCCAACGTTCGGATGGGGAGGGGCCATTTCCCTCTCTTTGATGGGTCCATTGGAGATCTTTCAAAAAAAAAAAAAAAGTTAAAAAAAAAATAACTTTTCAAATTTATCTCTTTTGGATTCAAATTAGAGAAACTTTGGTTCTTTCCTTTTCGTACAATGGCTCGCAGAAATGTTTGAGCCAACGTTCGGATGGGGAGGAGCCATTTCCCTCTCTTTGATTGGTCCATCGGAGATCTTAAAAAAAAAAAAAAAAAGTTAAAAAAAAAAAGAACTTTTCAAATTTCTCTCTTTTGGATTCAAATTAGAGAAACTTTGGTTCTTTCCTTTTCGTACAATGGCTAGCAGAAATGTTTGAGCCAACGTTCGAATTGGGAGGGGCCATTTTCCTCTCTTTGATGGGTCCTTTGGAGATCTTTCAAAAAAAAAAAAAGTTAAATTTTTTTTTTTTTCAAATTTCTCTCATTTGGATTCAAATTAGGGAAACTTTGGTTCTTTCCTTTCCGTGCAATGGCCCCAGAGATGTTTGAGCCAACGTTCGGATTGGTAGGGGTCATTTCCCTCTCTTTGACGGGTCCATTGGAGATCTTTCAAAAAAAAAAAAAAAAGTTGAAAAAAAAAAAACTTTTCAAATTTCTCTCTTTTGGTTTCAAATTAGAGAAACTTTGGTTCTTTCCTTTTCGTGCAATGGCCCCAGAAATGTTTGAGCCAACGTTCGAATTGGGAGGGGCCATTTCCCTCTCTTTGATGGGTCAATTGGAAATCTTTCAAAAAAAAAAAAAAGAAAAGTTAAAAAAAAAAAACACATTTCAAATTTCTCTCTTTTGGATTCAAATTAGAGAAACTTTGGTTCTTTCCTTTTTGTACAATGGCTCGCAGAAATGTTTGAGCCAACGTTCGGATCGGGAGGGGCCATTTCCCTCTCTTTGATGGGTTCATTGGAGATCTTTCAAAAAAAAAAAAAAAAAGTTAAAAAACAAAAGAAATTTTCAAATTTCTCTCTTTTGGATTCAAATTAGAGAAACTTTGGTTCTTTCGTTTTCGTACAATGGTTAGCATAAATGTTTCAGCCAACGTTTGAATTGGGAGGGGCCATTTTCCTCTCTTTGATTGGTCCATTGGAGATCTTTCAAAAAAAAAAAAGTTAAAAAAAAAAAACTTTTTTAATTTCCCTCTTTTGGATTCAAATTAGAGAAACTTTGGTTCTTTCCTTTTCGTACAATGGCTCGCAGAAATGTTTGAGCCAACGTTCAGATGGGGAGGAGCCATTTCCCTCTCTTTGATTGGTCCATCGGAGATCTTTAAAAAAAAAAAAAAAAAGTTAAAAAAAAAAGAACTTTTCAAATTTCTCTCTTTTGGATTCAAATTAGAGAAACTTTGGTTCTTTCCTTTTCGTACATTGGCTAGCAGAAATGTTTGAGCCAACGTTCGAATTGGGAGGGGCCATTTTCCTCTCTTTGATGGGTCCTTTGGAGATCTTTCAAAAAAAAAAAAAGTTAAAAAAAAAAACTTTTCAAATTTCTCTCTTTTGGATTCAAATTAGAGAAACTTTGGTTCTTTCCTCTCCGTGCAATGGCCCCAAAGATGTTTGAGCCAACGTTCGGATTGGGAGGGGCCATTTCCCTCTCTTTGACGGGTCCATTGGAGATCTTTCAAAAAAAAAAAAAAAAAGAAAAGTTCAAAAAAAAAAAGAACTTTTGAAATTTCTCTCTTTTGGATTCAAATTAGAGAAACTTTGCTTCTTTCCTTTTCGTACAATGGCTCGCAGAAATGTTTGAGCTAACGTTCGGATGGGGAGGGCCCACCATTTTCCTCTCTTTGATGGGTCCATTGGAGATCTTTCAAAAAAAAAAAAAAAGTTCAAAAAAAAAGAACTTTTCAAATTTCTCTCTTTTGGATTCAAATTAGAGAGACTTTGGTTCTTTCCTTTTCGTACAATGGCGTGCAGAAATGTTTGAGCCAACGTTCGAATTGGGAGGGGCCATTTTCCTCTCTTCGATGGGTCCATTGGAGATCTTTCAAAAAAAAAAAAAAAAGTTAAAAAAAAAGAACTTTTCAAATTTATCTCTTTTGGATTCAAATTAGAGAAACTTTGGTTCTTTCCTATTCGTACAATGGCTCGCAGAAATGTTTGAGCCAACGTTCGGATGGGGAGGGGCCATTTTCCTCTCTTCGATGGGTCCATTGGAGATCTTTCAAAAAAAAAAAAAAAAGTTAAAAAAAAAAGAACTTTTCAAATTTATCTCTTTTGGATTCAAATTAGAGAAACTTTGGTTCTTTCCTATTCGTACAATGGCTCGCAGAAATGTTTGAGCCAACGTTCGGATGGGGAGGGGCCATTTCCCTCTCTTTGATGGGTCCATTGGAGATCTTTCAAAAAAAAAAAAAAAAGTTAAAAAAAAAAGAACTTTTCAAATTTATCTCTTTTGGATTCAAATTAGAGAAACTTTGGTTCTTTCCTTTTCGTACAATGGCTCGCAGAAATGTTTGAGCCAACGTTCGGATGGGGAGGAGCCATTTCCCTCTCTTTGATTGGTCCATTGGAGATCTTTAAAAAAAAAAAAAAAAAGTTAAAAAAAAAAGAACTTTTCAAATTTCTCTCTTTTGGATTCAAATTAGAGAAACTTTGGTTCTTTCCTTTTCGTACAATGGCTAGCAGAAATGTTTGAGCCAACGTTCGAATTGGGAGGGGCCATTTTCCTCTCTTTGATGGGTCCTTTGGAGATCTTTCAAAAAAAAAAAAAGTTAAAAAAAAAAAACTTTTCAAATTTCTCTCTTTTGGATTCAAATTAGAGAAACTTTGGTTCTTTCCTTTCCGTACAATGGCTCGCAGAAATGTTTGAGCCAACGTTCGGATGGGGAGGGGCCATTTCCCTCTCTTTGATGGGTCCATTGGAGATCTTTCAAAAAAAAAAAAAAAGTTAAAAAAAAAATAACTTTTGAAATTTCTCTCTTTTGGATTCAAATTAGAGAAACTTTGCTTCTTTCCTTTTCGTACAATGGCTCGCAGAAATGTTTGAGCCAACGTTCGGATGGGGAGGGCCCTCCATTTTCCTCTCTTTGATGGGTCCATTGGAGATCTTTCAAAAAAAAAAAAAAAAGTTCAAAAAAAAAAAACTTTTCAAATTTCTCTCTTTTGGATTCAAATTAGAGAAACTTTGGTTCTTTCATTTTCGTGCAATGGCCCCAGAAATGTTTGAGCCAACGTTCGGATCGGGAGGGGCCATTTCCCTCTCTTTGATGGGTTCATTGGAGATCTTTCAAAAAAAAAAAAAAGTTAAAAAACAAAAGAACTTTTCAAATTTCTCTCTTTTGGATTCAAATTAGAGAAACTTTGGTTCTTTCGTTTTCGTACAATGGTTAGCATAAATGTTTCAGCCAACGTTCGAATTGGGCGGCGCCATTTTCCTCTCTTTGATTGGTCCATTGGAGATCTTTCAAAAAAAAAAAAGTTAAAAAAAAAAACTTTTTAAATTTCCCTCTTTTGGATTCAAATTAGAGAAACTTTGGTTCTTTCCTTTTCGTACAATGGCTCGCAGAAATGTTTGAGCCAACGTTCGGATGGGGAGGGGCCATTTCCCTCTCTTTGATGGGTCCATTGGAGATCTTTCAAAAAAAAAAAAAAAAGTTAAAAAAAAAAGAACTTTTCAAATTTATCTCTTTTGGATTCAAATTAGAGAAACTTTGGTTCTTTCCTATTCGTACAATGGCTCGCAGAAATGTTTGAGCCAACGTTCGGATGGGGAGGAGCCATTTCCCTCTCTTTGATTGGTCCATCGGAGATCTTTAAAAAAAAAAAAAAAAAGTTAAAAAAAAAAGAACTTTTCAAATTTCTCTCTTTTGGATTCAAATTAGAGAAACTTTGGTTCTTTCCTTTTCGTACAATGGCTAGCAGAAATGTTTGAGCCAACGTTCGAATTGGGAGGGGCCATTTTCCTCTCTTTGATGGGTCCTTTGGAGATCTTTCAAAAAATAAAAAACTTTTCAAATTTCTCTCTTTTGGATTCAAATTAGAGAAACTTTGGTTCTTTCCTTTCCGTACAATGGCTCGCAGAAATGTTTGAGCCAACGTTCGGATGGGGAGGGGCCATTTCCCTCTCTTTGATGGGTCCATTGGAGATCTTTCAAAAAAAAAAAAAAAGTTAAAAAAAAAATAACTTTTCAAATTTATCTCTTTTGGATTCAAATTAGAGAAACTTTGGTTCATTCCTTTTCGTACAATGGCTCGCAGAAATGTTTGAGCCAACGTTCGGATGGGGAGGAGCCATTTCCCTCTCTTTGATTGGTCCATCGGAGATCTTTAAAAAAAAAAAAAAAAAGTTAAAAAAAAAGAACTTTTCAAATTTCTCTCTTTTGGATTCAAATTAGAGAAACTTTGGTTCTTTCCTTTTCGTACAATGGCTAGCAGAAATGTTTGAGCCAACGTTCGAATTGGGAGGGGCCATTTTCCTCTCTTTGATGGGTCCTTTGGAGATCTTTCAAAAAAAAAAAAAGTTAAAATTTTTTTTTTTTCAAATTTCTCTCATTTGGATTCAAATTAGGGAAACTTTGGTTCTTTCCTTTCCATGCAATGGCCCCAGAGATGTTTGAGCCAATGTTCGGATTGGTAGGGGCCATTTCCCTCTCTTTGACGGGTCCATTGGAGATCTTTCCAAAAAAAAAAAAAAATTTCAAAAAAAAAAAACTTTTCAAATTTCTCTCTTTTGGTTTCAAATTAGAGAAACTTTGGTTCTTTCCTTTTCGTGCAATGGCCCCAGAAATGTTTGAGCCAACGTTCGAATTGGGAGGGGCCATTTCCCTCTCTTTGATGGGTCCATTGGAAATCTTTCAAAAAAAAAAAAAAGAAAAGTTAAGAAAAAAAAACACATTTCAAATTTCTCTCTTTTGGATTCAAATTAGAGAAACTTTGGTTCTTTCCTTTTTGTACAATGGCTCGCAGAAATGTTTGAGCCAACGTTCCGATCGGGAGGGGCCATTTCCCTCTCTTTGATGGGTTCATTGGAGATCTTTCAAAAAAAAAAAAAAGTTAAAAAACAAAAGAACTTTTCAAATTTCTCTCTTTTGGATTCAAATTAGAGAAACTTTGGTTCTTTCGTTTTCGTACAATGGTTAGCATAAATGTTTCAGCCAACGTTCGAATTGGGCGGGGCCATTTTCCTCTCTTTGATTGGTCCATTGGAGATCTTTCAAAAAAAAAAAGTTAAAAAAAAAAAACTTTTTAAATTTCCCTCTTTTGGATTCAAATTAGAGAAACTTTGGTTCTTTCCTTTTCGTACAATGGCTCGCAGAAATGTTTGAGCCAACGTTCGGATGGGGAGGGGCCATTTCCCTCTCTTTGATGGGTCCATTGGAGATCTTTCAAAAAAAAAAAAAAAGTTAAAAAAAAAAGAACTTTTCAAATTTATCTCTTTTGGATTCAAATTAGAGAAACTTTGGTTCTTTCCTATTCGTACAATGGCTCGCAGAAATGTTTGAGCCAATGTTCGGATGGGGAGGAGCCATTTCCCTCTCTTTGATTGGTCCATCGGAGATCTTTAAAAAAAAAAAAAAAAGTTAAAAAAAAAAGAACTATTCAAATTTCTCTCTTTTGGATTCAAATTAGAGAAACTTTGGTTCTTTCCTTTTCGTACAATGGCTAGCAGAAATGTTTGAGCCAACGTTCGAATTGGGAGGGGCCATTTTCCTCTCTTTGATGGGTCCTTTGGAGATCTTTCAAAAAAAAAAAAAGTTAAAAAAAAAAAACTTTTCAAATTTCTCTCTTTTGGATTCAAATTAGAGAAACTTTGGTTCTTTCCTTTCCGTACAATGGCTCGCAGAAATGTTTGAGCCAACGTTCGGATGGGGAGGGGCCATTTCCCTCTCTTTGATGGGTCCATTGGAGATCTTTCAAAAAAAAAAAAAAAGTTAAAAAAAAAATAACTTTTCAAATTTATCTCTTTTGGATTCAAATTAGAGAAACTTTGGTTCTTTCCTTTTCGTACAATGGCTCGCAGAAATGTTTGAGCCAACGTTCGGATGGGGAGGAGCCATTTCCCTCTCTTTGATTGGTCCATCGGAGATCTTAAAAAAAAAAAAAAAAAGCTAAAAAAAAAAGAACTTTTCAAATTTCTCTCTTTTGGATTCAAATTAGAGAAACTTTGGTTCTTTCCTTTTCGTACAATGGCTAGCAGAAATGTTTGAGCCAACGTTCGAATTGGGAGGGGCCATTTTCCTCTCTTTGATGGGTCCTTTGGAGATCTTTCAAAAAAAAAAAAAAGTTAAATTTTTTTTTTTTTCAAATTTCTCTCATTTGGATTCAAATTAGGGAAACTTTGGTTCTTTCCTTTCCGTGCAATGGCCCCAGAGATGTTTGAGCCAACGTTCGGATTGGTAGGGGCCATTTCCCTCTCTTTGACGGGTCCATTGGAGATCTTTCAAAAAAAAAAAAAAAAGTTGAAAAAAAAAAAACTTTTCAAATTTCTCTCTTTTGGTTTCAAATTAGAGAAACTTTGGTTCTTTCCTTTTCGTGCAATGGCCCCAGAAATGTTTGAGCCAACGTTCGAATTGGGAGGGGCCATTTCCCTCTCTTTGATGGGTCCATTGGAAATCTTTCAAAAAAAAAAAAAAGAAAAGTTAAAAAAAAAAAACACATTTCAAATTTCTCTCTTTTGGATTCAAATTAGAGAAACTTTGGTTCTTTCCTTTTTGTACAATGGCTCGCAGAAATGTTTGAGCCAACGTTCGGATCGGGAGGGGCCATTTCCCTCTCTTTGATGGGTTCATTGGAGATCTTTCAAAAAAAAAAAAAAAAAGTTAAAAAACAAAAGAAATTTTCAAATTTCTCTCTTTTGGATTCAAATTAGAGAAACTTTGGTTCTTTCGTTTTCGTACAATGGTTAGCATAAATGTTTCAGCCAACGTTTGAATTGGGAGGGGCCATTTTCCTCTCTTTGATTGGTCCATTGGAGATCTTTCAAAAAAAAAAAAGTTAAAAAAAAAAAACTTTTTAAATTTCCCTCTTTTGGATTCAAATTAGAGAAACTTTGGTTCTTTCCTTTTCGTACAATGGCTCGCAGAAATGTTTGAGCCAACGTTCGGATGGGGAGGAGCCATTTCCCTCTCTTTGATTGGTCCATCGGAGATCTTTAAAAAAAAAAAAAAAAAGTTAAAAAAAAAAGAACTTTTCAAATTTCTCTCTTTTGGATTCAAATTAGAGAAACTTTGGTTCTTTCCTTTTCGTACATTGGCTAGCAGAAATGTTTGAGCCAACGTTCGAATTGGGAGGGGCCATTTTCCTCTCTTTGATGGGTCCTTTGGAGATCTTTCAAAAAAAAAAAAAGTTAAAAAAAAAAACTTTTCAAATTTCTCTCTTTTGGATTCAAATTAGAGAAACTTTGGTTCTTTCCTCTCCGTGCAATGGCCCCAAAGATGTTTGAGCCAACGTTCGGATTGGGAGGGGCCATTTCCCTCTCTTTGACGGGTCCATTGGAGATCTTTTAAAAAAAAAAAAAAAAAAGAAAAGTTCAAAAAAAAAAAGAACTTTTGAAATTTCTCTCTTTTGGATTCAAATTAGAGAAACTTTGCTTCTTTCCTTTTCGTACAATGGCTCGCAGAAATGTTTGAGCTAACGTTCGGATGGGGAGGGCCCACCATTTTCCTCTCTTTGATGGGTCCATTGGAGATCTTTCAAAAAAAAAAAAAAAGTTCAAAAAAAAAGAACTTTTCAAATTTCTCTCTTTTGGATTCAAATTAGAGAGACTTTGGTTCTTTCCTTTTCGTACAATGGCGTGCAGAAATGTTTGAGCCAACGTTCGAATTGGGAGGTGCCATTTTCCTCTCTTCGATGGGTCCATTGGAGATCTTTCAAAAAAAAAAAAAAAAGTTAAAAAAAAAAGAACTTTTCAAATTTATCTCTTTTGGATTCAAATTAGAGAAACTTTGGTTCTTTCCTATTCGTACAATGGCTCGCAGAAATGTTTGAGCCAACGTTCGGATGGGGAGGGGCCATTTCCCTCTCTTTGATGGGTCCATTGGAGATCTTTCAAAAAAAAAAAAAAAGTTAAAAAAAAAAGAACTTTTCAAATTTATCTCTTTTGGATTCAAATTAGAGAAACTTTGGTTCTTTCCTATTCGTACAATGGCTCGCAGAAATGTTTGAGCCAACGTTCGGATGGGGAGGAGCCATTTCCCTCTCTTTGATTGGTCCATCGGAGATCTTTAAAAAAAAAAAAAAAAAGTTAAAAAAAAAAGAACTTTTCAAATTTCTCTCTTTTGGATTCAAATTAGAGAAACTTTGGTTCTTTCCTTTTCGTACAATGGCTAGCAGAAATGTTTGAGCCAACGTTCGAATTGGGAGGGGCCATTTTCCTCTCTTTGATGGGTCCTTTGGAGATCTTTCAAAAAAAAAAAAAGTTAAAAAAAAAAACTTTTCAAATTTCTCTCTTTTGGATTCAAATTAGAGAAACTTTGGTTCTTTCCTTTCCGTACAATGGCTCGCAGAAATGTTTGAGCCAACGTTCGGATGGGGAGGGGCCATTTCCCTCTCTTTGATGGGTCCATTGGAGATCTTTCAAAAAAAAAAAAAAGTTAAAAAAAAAATAACTTTTCAAATTTATCTCTTTTGGATTCAAATTAGAGAAACTTTGGTTCTTTCCTTTTCGTACAATGGCTCGCAGAAATGTTTGAGCCAACGTTCGGATGGGGAGGAGCCATTTCCCTCTCTTTGATTGGTCCATCGGAGATCTTAAAAAAAAAAAAAAAAAGTTAAAAAAAAAAAGAACTTTTCAAATTTCTCTCTTTTGGATTCAAATTAGAGAAACTTTGGTTCTTTCCTTTTCGTACAATGGCTAGCAGAAATGTTTGAGCCAACGTTCGAATTGGGAGGGGCCATTTTCCTCTCTTTGATGGGTCCTTTGGAGATCTTTCAAAAAAAAAAAAAGTTAAAATTTTTTTTTTTCAAATTTCTCTCATTTGGATTCAAATTAGGGAAACTTTGGTTCTTTCCTTTCCGTGCAATGGCCCCAGAGATGTTTGAGCCAACGTTCGGATTGGTAGGGGCCATTTCCCTCTCTTTGACGGGTCCATTGGAGATCTTTCAAAAAAGAAAAAAAAAGTTCAAAAAAAAAAAACTTTTCAAATTTCTCTCATTTGGTTTCAAACTAGAGAAACTTTGGTTCTTTCCTTTTCGTGCAATGGCCCCAGAAATGTTTGAGCCAACGTTCGAATTGGGAGGGGCCATTTCCCTCTCTTTGATGGGTCCATTGGAAATCTTTCAAAAAAAAAAAAAAGAAAAGTTAAAAAAAAAAAACACATTTCAAATTTCTCTCTTTTGGATTCAAATTAGAGAAACTTTGGTTCTTTCCTTTTTGTACACTGGCTCGCAGAAATGTTTGAGCCAACGTTCGGATCGGGAGGGGCCATTTCCCTCTCTTTGATGGGTTCATTGGAGATCTTTCAAAAAAAAAAAAAAGTTAAAAAACAAAAGAACTTTTCAAATTTCTCTCTTTTGGATTCAAATTAGAGAAACTTTGGTTCTTTCCTTTTCGTACAATGGCTAGCAGAAATGTTTGAGCCAACGTTCGAATTGGGAGGGGCCATTTTCCTCTCTTTGATGGGTCCTTTGGAGATCTTTCAAAAAAAAAAAAAGTTTAAAAAAAAAAACTTTTCAAATTTCTCTCTTTTGGATTCAAATTAGAGAAACTTTGGTTCTTTCCTTTCCGTACAATGGCTCGCAGAAATGTTTGAGCCAACGTTCGGATGGGGAGGGGCCATTTCCCTCTCTTTGATGGGTCCATTGGAGATCTTTCAAAAAAAAAAAAAAAGTTAAAAAAAAAATAACTTTTCAAATTTATCTCTTTTGGATTCAAATTAGAGAAACTTTGGTTCTTTCCTTTTCGTACAATGGCTCGCAGAAATGTTTGAGCCAACGTTCGGATGGGGAGGAGCCATTTCCCTCTCTTTGATTGGTCCATCGGAGATCTTTAAAAAAAAAAAAAAAAAGTCAAAAAAAAAGGAACTTTTCAAATTTCTCTCTTTTGGATTCAAATTAGAGAAACTTTGGTTCTTTCCTTTTCGTACAATGGCTAGCAGAAATGTTTGAGCCAACGTTCGAATTGGGAGGGGCCATTTTCCTCTCTTTGATGGGTCCTTCGGAGATCTTTCAAAAAAAAAAAAAGTTAAAATTTTTTTTTTTCAAATTTCTCTCATTTGGATTCAAAATAGGGAAACTTTGGTTCTTTCCTTTCCGTGCAATGGCCCCAGAGATGTTTGAGCCAACGTTCGGATTGGTAGGGGCCATTTCCCTCTCTTTGACGGGTCCATTGGAGATCTTTCAAAAAAAAAAAAAAAAAGTTCAAAAAAAAAAAACTTTTCAAATTTCTCTCTTTTGGTTTCAAATTAGAGAAACTTTGGTTCTTTCCTTTTTGTACAATGGCTCGCAGAAATGTTTGAGCCAACGTTCGGATCGGGAGGGGCCATTTCCCTCTCTTTGATGGGTTCATTGGAGATCTTTCAAAAAAAAAAAAAAAAAGTTAAAAAACAAAAGAAATTTTCAAATTTCTCTCTTTTGGATTCAAATTAGAGAAACTTTGGTTCTTTCGTTTTCGTACAATGGTTAGCATAAATGTTTCAGCCAACGTTCGAATTGGGAGGGGCCATTTTCCTCTCTTTGATTGGTCCATTGGAGATCTTTCAAAAAAAAAAGTTAAAAAAAAAAAACTTTTTAAATTTCCCTCTTTTGGATTCAAATTAGAGAAACTTTGGTTCTTTCCTTTTCGTACAATGGCTCGCAGAAATGTTTGAGCCAACGTTCGGATGGGGGGGGGCCATTTCCCTCTCTTTGATGGGTCAATTGGAGATCTTTCAAAAAAAAAAAAAAAGTTAAAAAAAAAAGAACTTTTCAAATTTCTCTCTTTTGGATTCAAATTAGAGAAACTTTGGTTCTTTCCTTTTCGTACAATGGCTAGCAGAAATGTTTGAGCCAACGTTCGAATTGGGAGGGGCCATTTTCCTCTCTTTGATGGGTCCTTTGGAGATCTTTCAAAAAAAAAAAAAGTTAAAAAAAAAAAACTTTTCAAATTTCTCTTTTTTGGATTCAAATTAGAGAAACTTTGGTTCTTTCCTTTCCGTACAATGGCTCGCAGAAATGTTTGAGCCAACGTTCGGATGGGGAGGGGCCATTTCCCTCTCTTTGATGGGTCCATTGGAGATCTTTCAAAAAAAAAAAAAAGTTAAAAAAAAAATAACTTTTCAAATTTATCTCTTTTGGATTCAAATTAGAGAAACTTTGGTTCTTTCCTTTTCGTACAATGGCTCGCAGAAATGTTTGAGCCAACGTTCGGATGGGGAGGAGCCATTTCCCTCTCTTTGATTGGTCCATCGGAGATCTTTAAAAAAAAAAAAAAAAAGTCAAAAAAAAAGGAACTTTTCAAATTTCTCTCTTTTGGATTCAAATTAGAGAAACTTTGGTTCTTTCCTTTTCGTACAATGGTTAGCAGAAATGTTTGAGCCAACGTTCGAATTGGGAGGGGCCATTTTCCTCTCTTTGATGGGTCCTTTGGAGATCTTTGAAAAAAAAAAAAAGTTAAAATTTTTTTTTTTCAAATTTCTCTCATTTGGATTCAAATTAGGGAAACTTTGGTTCTTTCCTTTCCGTGCAATGGCCCCAGAGATGTTTGAGCCAACGTTCGGATTGGTAGGGGCCATTTCCCTCTCTTTGACGGGTCCATTGGAGATCTTTCAAAAAAAAAAAAAAAAGTTCAAAAAAAAAAACTTTTCAAATTTATCTCTTTTGGATTCAAATTAGAGAAACTTTGGTTCTTTCCTTTTCGTACAATGGCTCGCAGAAATGTTTGAGCCAACGTTCGGATGGGGAGGAGCCATTTCCCTCTCTTTGATTGGTCCATCGGAGATCTTTAAAAAAAAAAAAAAAAGTTAAAAAAAAAAAGAACTTTTCAAATTTCTCTCTTTTGGATTCAAATTAGAGAAACTTTGGTTCTTTCCTTTTCGTACAATGGCTAGCAGAAATGTTTGAGCCAACGTTCGAATTGGGAGGGGCCATTTTCCTCTCTTTGATGGGTCCTTTAGAGATCTTTCAAAAAAAAAAAAAGTTAAAAAAAAAAAACTTTTCAAATTTCTCTCTTTTGGATTCAAATTAGAGAAACTTTGGTTCTTTCCTTTCCGTACAATGGCTCGCAGAAATGTTTGAGCCAACGTTCGGATGGGGAGGGGCCATTTCCCTCTCTTTGATGGGTCCATTGGAGATCTTTCAAAAAAAAAAAAAAAAGTTAAAAAAAAAAGAACTTTTCAAATTTATCTCTTTTGGATTCAAATTAGAGAAACTTTGGTTCTTTCCTTTTCGTACAATGGCTCGCAGAAATGTTTGAGCCAACGTTCGGATGGGGAGGAGCCATTTCCCTCTCTTTGATTGGTCCATCGGAGATCTTTAAAAAAAAAAAAAAAAACTTAAAAAAAAAATAAACTTTTCAAATTTCTCTCTTTTGGATTCAAATTAGAGAAACTTTGGTTCTTTCCTTTTCGTGCAATGGCCCCAGAAATGTTTGAGCCAACGTTCGGATTGGGAGGGGCCATTTCCCTCTCTTTGATGGGTCCATTGGAAATCTTTCAAAAAAAAAAAAAAAAGAAAAGTTAAAAAAAAAAAAACACTTTTCAAATTTCTCTCTTTTGGATTCAAATTAGAGAAACTTTGGTTCTTTCCTTTTTGTACAATGGCTCGCAGAAATGTTTGAGCCAACGTTCGGATCGGGAAGGGCCATTTCCCTCTCTTTGATGGGTTCATTGGAGATCTTTCAAAAAAAAAAAAAAGTTAAAAAACAAAAGAACTTTTCAAATTTCTCTCTTTTGGATTCAAATTAGAGAAACTTTGGTTCTTTCGTTTTCGTACAATGGTTAGCATAAATGTTTCGGCCAACGTTCGAATTGGGAGGGGCCATTTTCCTCTCTTTGATGGGTCCATTGGAGATCTTTCAAAAAAAAAAAAGTTAAAAAAAAAAAACTTTTTAAATTTCACTCTTTTGGATTCAAATTAGAGAAACTTTGGTTCTTTCCTTTTCGTACAATGGCTCGCAGAAATGTTTGAGCCAACGTTCGGATGGGGAGGGGCCATTTCCCTCTCTTTGATGGGTCCATTGGAGATCTTTCAAAAAAAAAAAAAAAAG
Source organism: Persea americana (assembly GCA_029852735.1). NCBI lineage: Eukaryota > Viridiplantae > Streptophyta > Magnoliopsida > Laurales > Lauraceae > Persea > Persea americana. Next base: position 22,669,778 of record CM056817.1, read on the forward strand.
TTAAAAAAAAAGAACTTTTCAAATTTATCTCTTTTGGATTCAAATTAGAGAAACTTTGGTTCTTTCCTTTTCGTACAATTGCTCGCAGAAATGTTTGAGCCAACGTTCGGATGGGGAGGAGCCATTTCCCTCTCTTTGATTGGTCCATCGGAGATCTTTAAAAAAAAAAAAAAAAAGTTAAAAAAAAAAAGAACTTTTCAAATTTCTCTCTTTTGGATTCAAATTAGAGAAACTTTGGTTCTTTCCTTTTCGTACAATGGCTCGCAGAAATGTTTGAGCCAACGTTCGGATGGGGAGGAGCCATTTCCCTCTCTTTGATTGGTCCATCGGAGATCTTTAAAAAAAAAATAAAAAAGTTAAAAAAAAAAGAACTTTTCAAATTTCTCTCTTTTGGATTCAAATTAGAGAAACTTTGGTTCTTTCCTTTTCGAACAATGGCTAGCAGAAATGTTTGAGCCAACGTTCGAATTGGGAGGGGCCATTTTCCTCTCTTTGATGGGTCCTTTGGAGATCTTTCAAAAAAAAAAAGAAGTTAAAAAAAAAAATTTTCAAATTTCTCTCATTTGGATTCAAATTAGAGAAACTTTGGTTCTTTCCTTTCCGTGCAATGGCCCCAGAGATGTTTGAGCCAACGTTCGGATTGGGAGGGGCCATTTCCCTCTCTTTGACGGGTCCATTGGAGATCTTTCAAAAAAAAAAAAAAAAAAGAAAAGTTCAAAAAAAAAAGAACTTTTGAAATTTCTCTCTTTTGGATTCAAATTAGAGAAACTTTGCTTCTTTCCTTTTCGTACAATGGCTCGCAGAAATGTTTGAGCCAACGTTCGGATGGGGAGGGCCCTCCATTTTCCTCTCTTTGATGGGTCCATTGGAGATCTTTCGAAAAAAAAAAAAAAAGTTCAAAAAAAAAAAAAATTTTCAAATTTCTCTCTTTTGGATTCAAATTAGAGAAACTTTGGTTCTTTCCTTTTCGTGCAATGGGCCCAGAAATGTTTGAGCCAACGTTCGGATTGGGAGGGGCCATTTCCCTCTCTTTGATGGGTCCATTGGAAATCTTTCAAAAAAAAAAAAAAAAGAAAAGTTAAAAAAAAAAAAACACTTTTCAAATTTCTCTCTTTTGGATTCAAATTAGAGAAACTTTGGTTCTTTCCTTTTTGTACAATGGCTCGCAGAAATGTTTGAGCCAACGTTCGGATCGAGAGGGGCCATTTCCCTCTCTTTGATGGGTTCATTGGAGATCTATCAAAAAAAAAAAAAAAGTTCAAAAACAAAAGAACTTTTCAAATTTCTCTCTTTTGGATTCAAATTAGAGAAACTTTGGTTCTTTCGTTTTCGTACAATGGTTAGCATAAATGTTTCGGCCAACGTTCGAATTGTGAGGGGCCATTTTCCTCTCTTTGATGGGTCCATTGGAGATCTTTCAAAAAAAAAAAAGTTAAAAAAAAAAAACTTTTTAAATTTCCCTCTTTTGGATTCAAATTAGAGAAACTTTGGTTCTTTCCTTTTCGTACAATGGCTCGCAGAAATGTTTGAGCCAACGTTCGGATGGGGAGGGGCCATTTCCCTCTCTTTGATGGGTCCATTGGAGATCTTTCAAAAAAAAAAAAAAAAGTTAAAAAAAAAAGAACTTTTCAAATTTATCTCTTTTGGATTCAAATAAGAGAAACTTTGGTTCTTTCCTTTTCGTACAATGGCTCGCAGAAATGTTTGAGCCAACGTTCGGATGGGGAGGAGCCATTTCCCTCTCTTTGATTGGTCCATCGGAGATCTTTAAAAAAAAAAAAAAAAGTTAAAAAAAAAAATAACTTTTCAAATTTCTCTCTTTTGGATTCAAATTAGAGAAACTTTGGTTCTTTCCTTTTCGTACAATGGCTAGCAGAAATGTTTGAGCCAACGTTCGAATTGGGAGGGGCCATTTTCCTCTCTTTGATGAGTCCTTTGGAGATCTTTCAAAAAAAAAAAAAGTTAAAAAAAAAAACTTTTCAAATTTCTCTCTTTTGGATTCAAATTAGAGAAACTTTGGTTCTTTCCTTTCCGTACAATGGCTCGCAGAAATGTTTGAGCCAACGTTCGGATGGGGAGGGGCCATTTCCCTCTCTTTGATGGGTCCATTGGAGATCTTTCAAAAAAAAAAAAAAAGTTAAAAAAAAAAGAACTTTTCAAATTTATCTCTTTGGATTCAAATTAGAGAAACTTTGGTTCTTTCCTTTTCGTACAATGGCTCCCAGAAATGTTTGAGCCAACGTTCGGATGGGGAGGAGCCATTTCCCTCTCTTTGATTGGTCCATCGGAGATCTTTAAAAAAAAAAAAAAAAGTTAAAAAAAAAAGAACTTTTCAAATTTCTCTCTTTTGGATTCAAATTAGAGAAACTTTGGTTGTTTCCTTTTCGAACAATGGCTAGCAGAAATGTTTGAGCCAACGTTCGAATTGGGAGGGGCCATTTTCCGCTCTTTGATGGGTCCTTTGGAGATCTTTCAAAAAAAAAAAGAAGTTAAAAAAAAAAATTTCAAATTTCTCTCATTTGGATTCAAATTAGAGAAACTTTGGTTCTTTCCTTTCCGTGCAATGGCCCCAGAGATGTTTGAGCCAACACTCGGATTGGGAGGGGCCATTTCCCTCTCTTTGACGGGTCCATTGGAGATCTTTCAAAAAAAAAAAAAAAAAAGAAAATTTCAAAAAAAAAAGAACTTTTGAAATTTCTCTCTTTTGGATTCAAATTAGAGAAACTTTGCTTCTTTCCTTTTCATACAATGGCTCGCAGAAATGTTTGAGCCAACGTTCGGATGGGGAGGGCCCTCCATTTTCCTCTCTTTGATGGGTCCATTGGAGATCTTTCAAAAAAAAAAGAAAAAAGTTCAAAAAAAAAAAACTTTTCAAATTTCTCTCTTTTGGATTCAAATTAGAGAAACTTTGGTTCTTTCCTTTTCGTGCAATGGCCCCAGAAATGTTTGAGCCAACGTTCGGATTGGGAGGGGCCATTTCCCTCTCTTTGATGGTTCCATTGGAAATCTTAAAAAAAAAAAAAAAAAGAAAGTTAAAAAAAAAAAAACACTTTTCAAATTTCTCTCTTTTGGATTCAAATTAGAGAAACTTTGGTTCTTTCCTTTTTGTACAATGGCTCGCAGAAATGTTTGAGCCAACGTTCGGATAGGGAGGGGCCATTTCCCTCTCTTTGATGGGTTCGTTGGAGATCTTTCAAAAAAAAAAAAAAAAGTTAAAAAACAAAAGAACTTTTCAAATTTCTCTCTTTTGGATTCAAATTAGAGAAACTTTGGTTCTTTCCTTTTCGTACAATGGCTAGCAGAAATGTTTCAGCCAACGTTCGAATTGGGAGGGGCCATTTTCCTCTCTTTGATGGGTCCATTGGAGATCTTTCAAAAAAAAAAAAAGTTAAAAAAAAAAAACTTTTTAAATTTCCCTCTTTTGGATTCAAATTAGAGAAACTTTGGTTCTTTCCTTTTCGTACAATGGCTCGCAGAAATGTTTGAGCCAACGTTCGGATGGGGAGGGGCCATTTCCCTCTCTTTGATGGGTCCATTGGAGATCTTTCAAAAAAAAAAAAAAAAGTTAAAAAAAAAAGAACTTTTCAAATTTATCTCTTTTGGATTCAAATTAGAGAAACTTTGGTTCTTTCCTTTTCGTAGAATGGCTCGCAGAAATGTTTGAGCCAACGTTCGGATGGGGAGGAGCCATTTCCCTCTCTTTGATGGGTTCATTGGAGATCTTTCAAAAAAAAAAAAAAGTTCAAAAACAAAAGAACTTTTCAAATTTCTCTCTTTTGGATTCAAATTAGAGAAACTTTGGTTCTTTCGTTTTCGTACAATGGTTAGCATAAATGTTTCGGCCAACGTTCGAATTGGGAGGGGCCATTTTCCTCTCTTTGATGGGTCCATTGGAGATCTTTCAAAAAAAAAAAAGTTAAAAAAAAAAAACTTTTTAAATTTCCCTCTTTTGGATTCAAATTAGAGAAACTTTGGTTCTTTTCTTTTCGTACAATGGCTCGCAGAAATGTTTGAGCCAACGTTCGGATGGGGAGGGGCCATTTCCCTCTCTTTGATGGGTCCATTGGAGATCTTTCAAAAAAAAAAAAAAAAGTTCAAAAAAAAAAGAACTTTTCAAATTTATCTCTTTTGGATTCAAATAAGAGAAACTTTGGTTCTTTCCTTTTCGTACAATGGCTCGCAGAAATGTTTGAGCCAACGTTCGGATGGGGAGGAGCCATTTCCCTCTCTTTGATTGGTCCATCGGAGATCTTTCAAAAAAAAAAAAAAAAGTTAAAAAAAAAAAGAACTTTTCAAATTTCTCTCTTTTGGATTCAAATTAGAGAAACTTTGGTTCTTTCCTTTTCGTACAATGGCTAGCAGAAATGTTTGAGCCAACGTTCGAATTGGGAGGGGCCATTTTCCTCTCTTTGATGAGTCCTTTGGAGATCTTTCAAAAAAAAAAAAGAGTTAAAAAAAAAAACTTTTCAAATTTCTCTCATTTGGATTCAAATTAGAGAAACTTTGGTTCTTTCCTTTCCGTGCAATGGCCCCAGAGATGTTTGAGCCAACGTTCGGATTGGGAGGGGCCATTTCCCTCTCTTTGACGGGTCCATTGGAGATCTTTCAAAAAAAAAAAAAAAAAAAGAAAAGTTCAAAAAAAAAAGAACTTTTGAAATTTCTCTCTTTTGGATTCAAATTAGAGAAACTTTGCTTCTTTCCTTTTCGTACAATGGCTCGCAGAAATGTTTGAGCCAACGTTCGGATGGGGAGGGCCCTCCATTTTCCTCTCTTTGATGGGTCCATTGGAGATCTTTCGAAAAAAAAAAAAAAAAGTTCAAAAAAAAAAAAACTTTTCAAATTTCTCTCTTTTGGATTCAAATTAGAGAAACTTTGGTTCTTTCCTTTTCGTGCAATGGCCCCAGAAATGTTTGAGCCAACGTTCGGATTGGGAGGGGCCATTTCCCTCTCTTTGATGGGTCCATTGGAAATCTTTCAAAAAAAAAAAAAAAAAGAAAAGTTAAAAAAAAAAAAACACTTTTCAAGTTTCTCTCTTTTGGATTCAAATTAGAGAAACTTTGGTTCTTTCCTTTTTGTACAATGGCTCGCAGAAATGTTTGAGCCAACGTTCGGATCGAGAGGGGCCATTTCCCTCTCTTTGATGGGTTCATTGGAGATCTTTCAAAAAAAAAAAAAAAAGTTCAAAAACAAAAGAACTTTTCAAATTTCTCTCTTTTGGATTCAAATTAGAGAAACTTTGGTTCTTTCGTTTTCGTACAATGGTTAGCATAAATGTTTCGGCCAACGTTCGAATTGGGAGGGGCCATTTTCCTCTCTTTGATGGGTCCATTGGAGATCTTTCAAAAAAAAAAAAGTTAAAAAAAAAAACTTTTTAAATTTCCCTCTTTTGGATTCAAATTAGAGAAACTTTGGTTCTTTCCTTTTCGTACAATGGCTCGCAGAAATGTTTGAGCCAACGTTCGGATGGGGAGGGGCCATTTCCCTCTCTTTGATGGGTCCATTGGAGATCTTTCAAAAAAAAAAAAAAAAGTTAAAAAAAAAAGAACTTTTCAAATTTATCTCTTTTGGATTCAAATAAGAGAAACTTTGGTTCTTTCCTTTTCGTACAATGGCTCGCAGAAATGTTTGAGCCAACGTTCGGATGGGGAGGAGCCATTTCCCTCTCTTTGATTGGTCCATCGGAGATCTTTAAAAAAAAAAAAAAAAAGTTAAAAAAAAAAAGAACTTTTCAAATTTCTCTCTTTTGGATTCAAATTAGAGAAACTTTGGTTCTTTCCTTTTCGAACAATGGCTAGCAGAAATGTTTGAGCCAACGTTCGAATTGGGAGGGGCCATTTTCCTCTCTTTGATGGGTCCTTTGGAGATCTTTCAAAAAAAAAAAGAAGTTAAAAAAAAAATTTCAAATTTCTCTCATTTGGATTCAAATTAGAGAAACTTTGGTTCTTTCCTTTCCGTGCAATGGCCCCAGAGATGTTTGAGCCAACACTCGGATTGGGAGGGGCCATTTCCCTCTCTTTGACGGGTCCATTGGAGATCTTTCAAAAAAAAAAAAAAAAAAGAAAAGTTCAAAAAAAAAAGAACTTTTGAAATTTCTCTCTTTTGGATTCAAATTAGAGAAACTTTGCTTCTTTCCTTTTCATACAATGGCTCGCAGAAATGTTTGAGCCAACGTTCGGATGGGGAGGGCCCTCCATTTTCCTCTCTTTGATGGGTCCATTGGAGATCTTTCAAAAAAAAAAGAAAAAAGTTCAAAAAAAAAAAACTTTTCAAATTTCTCTCTTTTGGATTCAAATTAGAGAAACTTTGGTTCTTTCCTTTTCGTGCAATGGCCCCAGAAATGTTTGAGCCAACGTTCGGATTGGGAGGGGCCATTTCCCTCTCTTTGATGGTTCCATTGGAAATCTTTAAAAAAAAAAAAAAAAGAAAAGTTAAAAAAAAAAAAACACTTTTCAAATTTCTCTCTTTTGGATTCAAATTAGAGAAACTTTGGTTCTTTCCTTTTTGTACAATGGCTCGCAGAAATGTTTGAGCCAACGTTCGGATAGGGAGGGGCCATTTCCATCTCTTTGATGGGTTCATTGGAGATCTTTCAAAAAAAAAAAAAAAAGTTAAAAAACAAAAGAACTTTTCAAATTTCTCTCTTTTGGATTCAAATTAGAGAAACTTTGGTTCTTTCCTTTTCGTACAATGGCTAGCAGAAATGTTTCAGCCAACGTTCGAATTGGGAGGGGCCATTTTCCTCTCTTTGATGGGTCCATTGGAGATCTTTCAAAAAAAAAAAAAGTTAAAAAAAAAAAACTTTTTAAATTTCCCTCTTTTGGATTCAAATTAGAGAAACTTTGGTTCTTTCCTTTTCGTACAATGGCTCGCAGAAATGTTTGAGCCAACGTTCGGATGGGGAGGGGCCATTTCCCTCTCTTTGATGGGTCCATTGGAGATCTTTCAAAAAAAAAAAAAAAAGTTAAAAAAAAAAGAACTTTTCAAATTTATCTCTTTTGGATTCAAATTAGAGAAACTTTGGTTCTTTCCTTTTCGTAGAATGGCTCGCAGAAATGTTTGAGCCAACGTTCGGATAGGGAGGAGCCATTTCCCTCTCTTTGATGGGTTCATTGGAGATCTTTCAAAAAAAAAAAAAAGTTCAAAAACAAAAGAACTTTTCAAATTTCTCTCTTTTGGATTCAAATTAGAGAAACTTTGGTTCTTTCGTTTTCGTACAATGGTTAGCATAAATGTTTCGGCCAACGTTCGAATTGGGAGGGGCCATTTTCCTCTCTTTGATGGGTCCATTGGAGATCTTTCAAAAAAAAAAAAGTTAAAAAAAAAAAACTTTTTAAATTTCCCTCTTTTGGATTCAAATTAGAGAAACTTTGTTTCTTTTCTTTTCGTACAATGGCTCGCAGAAATGTTTGAGCCAACGTTCGGATGGGGAGGGGCCATTTCCCTCTCTTTGATGGGTCCATTGGAGATCTTTCAAAAAAAAAAAAAAAAGTTAAAAAAAAAAAGAACTTTTCAAATTTATCTCTTTTGGATTCAAATAAGAGAAACTTTGGTTCTTTCCTTTTCGTACAATGGCTCGCAGAAATGTTTGAGCCAACGTTCGGATGGGGAGGAGCCATTTCCCTCTCTTTGATTGGTCCATCGGAGATCTTTAAAAAAAAAAAAAAAGTTAAAAATTTTTTTTTTCACATTTCTCTCATTTGGATTCAAATTAGAGAAACTTTGGTTCTTTCCTTTCCGTGCAATGGCCCCAGAGATGTTTGAGCCAACGTTCGGATTGGGAGGAGCCATTTCCCTCTCTTTGATGGGTCCTTTGGAGATCTTTCAAAAAAAAAAAAAGTTAAAATTTTTTTTTTTCACATTTCTCTCATTTGGATTCAAATTAGAGAAACTTTGGTTCTTTCCTTTCCGTCCAATGGCCCCAGAGATGTTTGAGCCAACGTTCGGATTGGGAGGGGCCATTTCCCTCTCTTTCACGGGTCCATTGGAGGTCTTTCAAAAAAAAAAAAAAAAAAGAAAAGTTCAAAAAAAAAAAGAACTTTTCAAATTTCTCTCTTTTGGATTCAAATTAGAGTAACTTTGCTTCTTTCCTTTTCGTACCATGGCTCGCAGAAATGTTTGAGCCAACGTTCGGATGGGGAGGCCCCTCCATTTTCCTCTCTTTGATGGGTCCATTGGAGATCTTTCAAAAAAAAAAAAAAGAGTTCAAAAAAAAAAAACTTTTCAAATTTCTCTCTTTTGGATTCAAATTAGAGAAACTTTGGTTCTTTCATTTTCGTGCAATGGCCCCAGAAATGTTTGAGCCAACGTTCGGATTGGGAGGGGCCATTACCCTCTCTTTGATGGGTCCATTGGAAATCTTTCAAAAAAACAAAAAAAAGAAAAGTTAAAAAAAAAAAACTTTTCAAATTTGTCTCTTTTGGATTCAAATTAGAGAAACTTTGGTTCTTTCCTTTTTGTACAATGGCTCGCAGAAATGTTTGAGCCAACGTTCGGATGGGGAGGGGCCATTTCCCTCTCTTTGATGGGTCCATTGGAGATCTTTCAAAAAAAAAAAAAAAAGTTAAAAAAAAAAGAACTTTTCAAATTTATCTCTTTTGGATTCAAATTAGAGAAACTTTGGTTCTTTCCTTTTCGTACAATGGTTAGCATAAATGTTTCAGCCAACGTTCGAATTGGGAGGGGCCATTTTCCTCTCTTTGATGGGTCCATTGGAGATCTTTCAAAAAAAAAAAAGTTAAAAAAAAAAACTTTTTAAATTTCCCTCTTTTGGATTCAAATTAGAGAAACTTTGGTTCTTTCCTTTTTGTACAATGGCTTGCAGAAATGTTTGAGCCAACGTTCGGATGGGGAGGGGCCATTTCCCTCTCTTTGATGGGTCCATTGGAGATCTTTCAAAAAAAAAAAAAAAAGTTAAAAAAAAAAGAACTTTTCAAATTTATCTCTTTTGGATTCAAATTAGAGAAACTTTGGTTCTTTCCTTTTCGTACAATGGCTTGCAGAAATGTTTGAGCCAACGTTCGGATGGGGAGGAGCCATTTCCCTCTCTTTGATGGGTCCTTTGGAGATCTTTCAAAAAAAAAAAGAAGTTAAAATTTTTTTTTTTTCACATTTCTCTCATTTGGATTCAAATTAGAGAAACTTTGGTTCTTTCCTTTCCGTGCAATGGCCCCAGAGATGTTTGAGCCAACGTTCGGATTGGGAGGGGCCATTTCCCTCTCTTTGACGGGTCCATTGGAGATCTTTGAAAAAAAAAAAAAAAAAAGAAAAGTTCAAAAAAAAAAAGAACTTTTGAAATTTCTCTCTTTTGGATTCAAATTAGAGAAACTTTGCTTCTTTCCTTTTCGTACAATGGCTCGCAGAAATGTTTGAGCCAACGTTCGGATGGGGAGGGCCCACCATTTTCCTCTCTTTGATGGGTCCATTGGAGATCTTTCAAAAAAAAAAAAAAGTTCAAAAAAAAAGAACTTTTGAAATTTCTCTCTTTTGGATTCAAATTAGAGAGACTTTGGTTCTTTCCTTTTCGTACAATGGCGAGCAGAAATGTTTGAGCCAACGTTCGAATTGGGAGGGGCCATTTTCCTCTCTTTGATGGGTCCATTGGAGATCTTTAAAAAAAAAAAAAAGTTAAAAAAAAAAAACTTTTCAAATTTCTCTCTTTTGGATTCAAATTAGAGAAACTTTGGTTCTTTCCTTTTTGTACAATGGCTCGCAGAAATGTTTGAGCCAACGTTCGGATCGGGAGGGGCCATTTCCCTCTCTTTGATGGGTTCATTGGAGATCTTTCAAAAAAAAAAAAAAAGTTAAAAAACAAAAGAACTTTTCAAATTTCTCTCTTTTGGATTCAAATTAGAGAAACTTTGGTTCTTTCCATTTCGTACAATGGTTAGCATAAATGTTTCAGCCAACGTTCGAATTGTGAGGGGCCATTTTCCTCTCTTTGATGGGTCCATTGGAGATCTTTCAAAAAAAAAAAAGTTAAAAAAAAAAAACTTTTTAAATTTCCCTCTTTTGGATTCAAATTAGAGAAACTTTGGTTCTTTCCTTTTCGTACAATGGCTCGCAGAAATGTTTGAGCCAACGTTCGGATGGGGAGGGGCCATTTCCCTCACTTTGATGGGTCCATTGGAGATCTTTCAAAAAAAAAAAAAAAGTTAAAAAAAAAGAACTTTTCAAATTTATCTCTTTTGGATTCAAATTAGAGAAACTTTGGTTCTTTCCTTTTCGTACAATGGCTCGCAGAAATGTTTGAGCCAACGTTCGGATGGGGAGGAGCCATTTCCCTCTCTTTGATTGGTCCATCGGAGATCTTTAAAAAAAAAAAAAAAAGTTAAAAAAAAAAAGAACTTTTCAAATTTCTCTCTTTTGGATTCAAATTAGAGAAACTTTGGTTCTTTCCTTTTCGTACAATGGCTAGCAGAAATGTTTGAAACAACGTTCGAATTGGGAGGGGCCATTTTCCTCTCTTTGATGGGTCCTTTGGAGATCTTTCAAAAAAAAAAAAAGTAAAAAAAAAAAACTTTTCAAATTTCTCTCTTTTGGATTCAAATTAGAGAAACTTTGGTTCTTTCCTTTTCGTACAATGGCTCGCAGAAATGTTTGAGCCAACGTTCGGATGGGGAGGAGCCATTTCCCTCTCTTTGATGGGTCCTTTGGAGATCTTTCAAAAAAAAAAAAAGTTAAAATTTTTTTTTTTCACATTTCTCTCATTTGGATTCAAATTTGAGAAACTTTGGTTCTTTCCTTTCCGTGCAATGGCCCCAGAGATGTTTGAGCCAACGTTCGGATTGGGAGGGGCCATTTCCCTCTCTTTGACGGGTCCATTGGAGATCTTTCAAAAAAAAAAAAAAAAAGAAAAGTTCAAAAAAAAAAAGAACTTTTGAAATTTCTCTCTTTTGGATTCAAATTAGAGAAACTTTGCTTCTTTCCTTTTCGTACAATGGCTCGCAGAAATGTTTGAGCCAACGTTCGAATGGGGAGGGCCCACCATTTTCCTCTCTTTGATGGGTCCATTGGAGATCTTTCAAAAAAAAAAAAAAAGTTCAAAAAAAAAGAACTTTTCAAATTTCTCTCTTTTGGATTCAAATTAGAGAGACTTTGGTTCTTTCCTTTTCGTACAATGGCGAGCAGAAATGTTTGAGCCAACGTTCGAATTGGGAGGGGCCATTTTCCTCTCTTTGATGGGTCCATTGGAGATCTTTAAAAAAAAAAAAAAGTTAAAAAAAAAACTTTTCAAATTTCTCTCTTTTGGATTCAAATTAGAGAAACTTTGGTTCTTTCCTTTTTGTACAATGGCTCGCAGAAATGTTTGAGCCAACGTTCGGATGGGGAGGGGCCATTTCCCTCTCTTTGATGGGTCCATTGGAGATCTTTCAAAAAAAAAAAAAAAAAGTTAAAAAAAAAAAGAACTTCTCAAATTTATCTCTTTTGGATTCAACTTAGAGAAACTTTGGTTCTTTCCTTTTCGTACAATGGTTAGCATAAATGTTTCAGCCAACGTTCGAATTCGGAGGCGCCATTTTCCTCACTTTGATGGGTCCATTGGAGATCTTTCAAAAAAAAAAAAGTTAAAAAAATTTTTTTTTTAAATTTCCCTCTTTTGGATTCAAATTAGAGAAACTTTGGTTCTTTCCTTTTCGTACAATGGCTCGCAGAAATGTTTGAGCCAACGTTCGGATGGGGAGGGGCCATTTCCCTCTCTTTGATGGGTCCATTGGAGATCTTTCAAAAAAAAAAAAAAGTTAAAAAAAAAGAACTTTTCAAATTTATCTCTTTTGGATTCAAATTAGAGAAACTTTTGTTCTTTCCTTTTCGTACAATGGTTAGCATAAATGTTTCAGCCAACGTTCGAATTGGGAGGGGCCATTTTCCTCTCTTTGATGGGTCCATTGGAGATCTTTCAAAAAAAAAAAAGTTAAAAAAAAAAAATTTTAAAATTTCCCTCTTTTGGATTCAAATTAGAGAAACTTTGGTTCTTTCCTTTTTGTACTATGGCTCGCAGAAATGTTTGAGCCAACGTTCGGATGGGGAGGGGCCATTTCCCTCTCTTTGATGGGTCCATTGGAGATCTTTCAAAAAAAAAAAAAAAAGTTAAAAAAAAAAGAACTTTTCAAATTTATCTCTTTTGGATTCAAATTAGAGAAACTTTGGTTCTTTCCTTTTCGTACAATGGCTCGCAGAAATGTTTGAGCCAACGTTCGGATGGGGAGGAGCCATTTCCCTCTCTTTGATGGGTCCTTTGGAGAACTTTCAAAAAAAAAAAAAGTTAAAATTTTTTTTTTTTCACATTTCTCTCATTTGGATTCAAATTAGAGAAACTTTGGTTCTTTCCTTTCCGTGCAATGGCCCCAGAGATGTTTGAGCCAACGTTCGGATTGGGAGGGGCCATTTCCCTCTCTTTGACGGGTCCATTGGAGATCTTTCAAAAAAAAAAAAAAAAAGAAAAGTTCAAAAAAAAAAAGAACTTTTCAAATTTCTCTCTTTTGGATTCAAATTAGAGAAACTTTGCTTCTTTCCTTTTCGTACAATGGCGAGCAGAAATGTTTGAGCCAATGTTCGAATTGGGAGGGGCCATTTTCCACTCTTTGATGTGTCCATTGGAGATCTTTAAAAAAAAAAAAAAAGTTAAAAAAAAAAAAACTTTTCAAATTTCTCTCTTTTGGATTCAAATTAGAGAAACTTTGGTTCTTTCCTTTTCGTACAATGGTTAGCATAAATGTTTCAGCCAACGTTCGAATTGTGAGGGGCCATTTTCCTCTCTTTGATGGGTCCATTGGAGATCTTTCAAAAAAAAAAAAGTTAAAAAAAAAAAACTTTTTAAATTTCCCTCTTTTGGATTCAAATTAGAGAAACTTTGGTTCTTTCCTTTTCGTACAATGGCTCGCAGAAATGTTTGAGCCAACGTTCGGATGGGGAGGGGCCATTTCCCTCACTTTGATGGGTCCATTGGAGATCTTTCAAAAAAAAAAAAAAAAAGTTAAAAAAAAAGAACTTTTCAAATTTATCTCTTTTGGATTCAAATTAGAGAAACTTTGGTTCTTTCCTTTTCGTACAATGGCTCGCAGAAATGTTTGAGCCAACGTTCGGATGGGGAGGAGCCATTTCCCTCTCTTTGATTGGTCCATCGGAGATCTTTAAAAAAAAAAAAAAAGTTAAAAAAAAAAGAACTTTTCAAATTTCTCTCTTTTGGATTCAAATTAGAGAAACTTTCGTTCTTTCCTTTTCGTACAATGGCTAGCAGAAATGTTTGAGCCAACGTTCGAATTGGGAGGGGCCATTTTCCTCTCTTTGATGGGTCCTTTGGAGATCTTTCAAAAAAAAAAAAAAAGTTAAAAAAAAAAACATTTCAAATTTCTCTCTTTTGGATTCAAATTAGAGAAACTTTGGTTCTTTCCTTTCCGTACAATGGCTCGCAGAGATGTTTGAGCCAACGTTCGGATGGGGAGGGGCCATTTCCCTCTCTTTGATGGGTCCATTGGAGATCTTTCAAAAAAAAAAAAAAAGTTAAAAAAAAAGAACTTTTCAAATTTATCTCTTTTGGATCCAAATTAGAGAAACTTTGGTTCTTTCCTTTTCGTACAATGGCTCGCAGAAATGTTTGAGCCAACGTTCGGATGGGGAGGAGCCATTTCCCTCTCTTTGATTGGTCCATCGGAGATCTTTAAAAAAAAAAAAAAAGTTAAAAAAAAAAAGAACTTTTCAAATTTCTCTCTTTTGGATTCAAATTAGAGAAACTTTCGTTCTTTCCTTTTCGTACAATGGCTAGCAGAAATGTTTGAGCCAACGTTCGAATTGGGAGGGGCCATTTTCCTCTCTTTGATGGGTCCTTTGGAGATCTTTCAAAAAAAAAAAAAAAGTTAAAAAAAAAAACATTTCAAATTTCTCTCTTTTGGATTCAAATTAGAGAAACTTTGGTTCTTTCCTTTCCGTACAATGGCTCGCAGAGATGTTTGAGCCAACGTTCGGATGGGGAGGGGCCATTTCCCTCTCTTTGATGGGTCCATTGGAGATCTTTCAAAAAAAAAAAAAAGTTAAAAAAAAAAGAACTTTTCAAATTTATCTCTTTTGGATTCAAATTAGAGAAACTTTGGTTCTTTCCTTTTCGTACAATGGCTCGCAGAAATGTTTGAGCCAACGTTCGGATGGGGAGGAGCCATTTCCCTCTCTTTGATGGGTCCTTTGGAGATCTTTCAGAAAAAAAAAAAGTTAAAATTTTTTTTTTTTCACATTTCTCTCATTTGGATTCAAATTAGAGAAACTTTGGTTCTTTCCTTTCCGTGCAATGGCCCCAGAGATGTTTGAGCCAACGTTCGGATTGGGAGGGGCCATTTCCCTCTCTTTGACGGGTCCATTGGAGATCTTTCAAAAAAAAAAAAAAAAAGAAAAGTTCAAAAAAAAAAGAACTTTTGAAATTTCTCTCTTTTGGATTCAAATTAGAGAAACTTTGCTTCTTTCCTTTTCGTACAATGGCTCGCAGAAATGTTTGAGCCAACGTTCGAATGGGGAGGGCCCACCATTTTCCTCTCTTTGATGGGTCCATTGGAGATCTTTCAAAAAAAAAAAAAAAGTTAAAAAAAAAAGAACTTTTCAAATTTTTCTCTTTTGGATTCAAATTAGAGAGACTTTGGTTCTTTCCTTTTCGTACAATGGCGAGCAGAAATGTTTGAGCCAACGTTCGAATTGGGAGGGGCCATTTTCCTCTCTTTGATGGGTCCATTGGAGATCTTTAAAAAAAAAAAAAAGTTAAAAAAAAAAAACTTTTCAAATTTCTCTCTTTTGGATTCAAATTAGAGAAACTTTGGTTCTTTCCTTTTTGTACAATGGCTCGCAGAAATGTTTGAGCCAACGTTCGGATGGGGAGGGGCCATTTCCCTCTCTTTGATGGGTCCATTGGAGATCTTTCAAAAAAAAAAAAAAAAGTTAAAAAAAAAAGAACTTTTCAAATTTATCTCTTTTGGATTCAAGTTAGAGAAACTTTGGATCTTTCCTTTTCGTACAATGGTTAGCATAAATGTTTCAGCCAACGTTCGAATTGGGAGGGGCCATTTTCCTCTCTTTGATGGGTCCATTGGAGATCTTTCAAAAAAAAAAAAGTTAAAAAAAAAAAACTTTTTAAATTTCCCTCTTTTGGATTCAAATTAGAGAAACTTTGGTTCTTTCCTTTTCGTACAATGGCTCGCAGAAATGTTTGAGCCAACGTTCGGATGGGGAGGGGCCATTTCCCTCTCTTTGATGGGTCCATTGGAGATCTTTCAAAAAAAAAAAAAAAGTTAAAAAAAAAGAACTTTTCAAATTTATCTCTTTTGGATTCAAATTAGAGAAACTTTGGTTCTTTCCTTTTCGTACAATGGTTAGCATAAATGTTTCAGCCAACGTTCGAATTGGGAGGGGCCATTTTCCTCTCTTTGATGGGTCCATTGGAGATCTTTCAAAAAAAAAAAAGTTAAAAAAAAAAATTTTTAAAATTTCCCTCTTTTGGATTCAAATTAGAGAAACTTTGGTTCTTTCCTTTTTGTACAATGGCTCGCAGAAATGTTTGAGCCAACGTTCGGATGGAAGGGGCCATTTCCCTCTCTTTGATGGGTCCATTGGAGATCTTTCAAAAAAAAAAAAAAAAGTTAAAAAAAAAAGAACTTTTCAAATTTATCTCTTTTGGATTCAAATTAGAGAAACTTTGGTTCTTTCCTTTTCGTACAATGGCTCGCAGAAATGTTTGAGCCAACGTTCGGATGGGGAGGAGCCATTTCCCTTTCTTTGATGGGTCCTTTGGAGATCTTTCAAAAAAAAAAAAGTTAAAATTTTTTTTTTCACTTTTCTCTCATTTGGATTCAAATTAGAGAAACTTTGGTTCTTTCCTTTCCGTGCAATGGCCCCAGAGATGTTTGAGCCAACGTTCGGATTGGGAGGGGCCATTTCCCTCTCTTTGACGGGTCCATTGGAGATCTTTCAAAAAAAAAAAAAAAAAAGAAAAGTTCAAAAAAAAAAAGAACTTTTCAAATTTCTCTCTTTTGGATTCAAATTAGAGAAACTTTGCTTCTTTCCTTTTCGTACAATGGCGAGCAGAAATGTTTGAGCCAACGTTCGAATTGGGAGGGGCCATTTTCCACTCTTTGATGTGTCCATTGGAGATCTTTAAAAAAAAAAAAAAAGTTAAAAAAAAAAAAACTTTTCAAATTTCTCTCTTTTGGATTCAAATTAGAGAAACTTTGGTTCTTTCCTTTTCGTACAATGGTTAGCATAAATGTTTCAGCCAACGTTCGAATTGTGAGGGGCCATTTTCCTCTCTTTGATGGGTCAATTGGAGATCTTTCAAAAAAAAAAAAGTTAAAAAAAAAAAAACTTTTTAAATTTCCCTCTTTTGGATTCAAATTAGAGAAACTTTGGTTCTTTCCTTTTCGTACAATGGCTCGCAGAAATGTTTGAGCCAACGTTCGGATGGGGAGGGGCCATTTCCCTCACTTTGATGGGTCCATTGGAGATCTTTCAAAAAAAAAAAAAAGTTAAAAAAAAAGAACTTTTCAAATTTATCTCTTTTGGATTCAAATTAGAGAAACTTTGGTTCTTTCCTTTTCGTACAATGGCTCGCAGAAATGTTTGAGCCAACGTTCGGATGGGGAGGAGCCATTTCCCTCTCTTTGATTGGTCCATCGGAGATCTTTAAAAAAAAAAAAAAAGTTAAAAAAAAAAAGAACTTTTCAAATTTCTCTCTTTTGGATTCAAATTAGAGAAACTTTCGTTCTTTCCTTTTCGTACAATGGCTAGCAGAAATGTTTGAGCCAACGTTCGAATTGGGAGGGGCCATTTTCCTCTCTTTGATGGGTCCTTTGGAGATCTTTCAAAAAAAAAAAAAAGTTAAAAAAAAAAACATTTCAAATTTCTCTCTTTTGGATTCAAATTAGAGAAACTTTGGTTCTTTCCTTTCCGTACAATGGCTCGCAGAGATGTTTGAGCCAACGTTCGGATGGGGAGGGGCCATTTCCCTCTCTTTGATGGGTCCATTGGAGATCTTTCAAAAAAAAAAAAAAAGTTAAAAAAAAAAGAACTTTTCAAATTTATCTCTTTTGGATTCAAATTAGAGAAACTTTGGTTCTTTCCTTTTCGTACAATGGCTCGCAGAAATGTTTGAGCCAACGTTCGGATGGGGAGGAGCCATTTCCCTCTCTTTGATGGGTCCTTTGGAGATCTTTCAGAAAAAAAAAAAGTTAAATTTTTTTTTTTTTTCACATTTCTCTCATTTGGATTAAAATTAGAGAAACTTTGGTTCTTTCCTTTCCGTGCAATGGCCCCAGAGATGTTTGAGCCAACGTTCGGATTGGGAGGGGCCATTTCCCTCTCTTTGACGGGTCCATTGGAGATCTTTCAAAAAAAAAAAAAAAAAGAAAAGTTCAAAAAAAAAAAGAACTTTTGAAATTTCTCTCTTTTGGATTCAAATTAGAGAAACTTTGCTTCTTTCCTTTTCGTACAATGGCTCGCAGAAATGTTTGAGCCAACGTTCGAATTGGGAGGGGCCATTTTCCTCTCTTTGATGGGTCCATTGGAGATCTTTCAAAAAAAAAAAAAGTTAGAAAAAAAAAAAACTTTTCAAATTTCTCTCTTTTGGATTCAAATTAGAGAAACTTTGGTTCTTTCCTTTTCGTGCAATGGCCCCAGAAATGTTTGAGCCAACGTTCGGATTGGGAGGGGCCATTTCCCTCTCTTTGATGTGTCCATTGGAGATCTTTCAAAAAAAAAAAAAAAAAAAAGTTCACAAAAAAAAAAACTTTTCAAATTTCTCTCTTTTGGATTCAAATTAGAGAAACTTTGGTTCTTTCCTTTTCGTGCAATGGCCCCAGAAATGTTTGAGCCAACGTTCGGATTGGGAGGGGCCATTTCCCTCTCTTTGATGGGTCCATTGGAGATCTTTAAAAAAAAAAAAAAAAAGAAAAGTTCAAAAAAAAAAAAAACTTTTCAAATTTCTCTCTTTTGGATTCAAATTAGAGAAACTTTGGTTCTTTCCTTTTCGTACAATGGCTAGCAAAAATGTTTGAGCCAACGTTCGAATTGGGAGGGGCCATTTTCCTCTCTTTGATGGGTCCTTTGGAGATCTTTCAAAAAAAAAAAAAGTTAAAAAAAAAAAACTTTTCAAATTTCTCTCTTTTGGATTCAAATTAGAGAAACTTTGGTTCTTTCCTTTTCGTGCAATGGCCCCCAGAAATGTTTGAGCCAACGTTCGGATTGGGAGGGGCCATTTCCCTCTCTTTGATGGGTCCATTGGAGATCTTTCAAAAAAAAAAAAAAAAGAAAAGTCAAAAAAAAAAACTTTTAAAATTTCTCTCTTTTGGATTCAAATTAGAGAAACTTTGGTTCTTTCCTTTTCGTACAATGGCTAGCAGAAATGTTTGAGCCAACGTTCGAATTGGGAGGGGCCATTTTCCTCTCTTTGATGGGTCCATTGGAGATCTCTCAAAAAAAAAAAAAAAGTTAAAAAAAAAAAAAACTTTTCAAATTTTTCTCTTTTGGATTCAAATTAGAGAAACTTTGGTTCTTTCCTTTTCGTGCAATGGCCCCCAGAAATGTTTGAGCCAACGTTCGGATTGGGAGGGGCCATTTCCCTCTCTTTGATGGGTCCATTGGAGATCTTTCAAAAAAAAAAAAACAGAAAAGTTAAAAAAAAAAAAACTTTTCAAATTTCTCTCTTTTGGATTCAAATTAGAGAAACTTTGGTTCTTTCCTTTTCGTGCAATGGCCCCAGAAATGTTTGAGCCAACGTTCGGATTGGGAGGGGCCATTTCCCTCTCTTTGATGGGTCCATTGGAGATCTTTAAAAAAAAAAAAAAAAAGAAAAGTTCAAAAAAAAAAAAAACTTTTCAAATTTCTCTCTTTTGGATTCAAATTAGAGAAACTTTGGTTCTTTCCTTTTCGTACAATGGCTAGCAAAAATGTTTGAGCCAACGTTCGAATTGGGAGGGGCCATTTTCCTCTCTTTGATGGGTCCTTTGGAGATCTTTCAAAAAAAAAAAAAGTTAAAAAAAAAAAACTTTTCAAATTTCTCTCTTTTGGATTCAAATTAGAGAAACTTTGGTTCTTTCCTTTTCGTGCAATGGCCCCCAGAAATGTTTGAGCCAACGTTCGGATTGGGAGGGGCCATTTCCCTCTCTTTGATGGGTCCATTGGAGATCTTTCAAAAAAAAAAAAAAAAGAAAAGTCAAAAAAAAAAAAACTTTTAAAATTTTTCTCTTTTGGATTCAAATTAGAGAAACTTTGGTTCTTTCCTTTTCGTGCAATGGCCCCCAGAAATGTTTGAGCCAACGTTCGGATTGGGAGGGGCCATTTCCCTCTCTTTGATGGGTCCATTGGAGATCTTTCAAAAAAAAAAAAACAGAAAAGTTAAAAAAAAAAAAAACTTTTCAAATTTCTCTCTTTTCGATTCAAATTAGAGAAACTTTGGTTCTTTCCTTTTCGTACAATGGCTAGCAGAAATGTTTGAGCCAACGTTCGAATTGGGAGGGGCTATTTTCCTCTCTTTGATGGGTCCATTGGAGATCTTTCAAAAAAAAAAAAAGTTAGAAAAAAAAAAAAACTTTTCAAATTTCTCTCTTTTGGATTCAAATTAGAGAAACTTTGGTTCTTTCCTTTTCGTGCAATGGCCCCAGAAATGTTTGAGCCAACGTTCGGATTGGGAGGGGCCATTTCCCTCTCTTTGATGTGTCCATTGGAGATCTTTCAAAAAAAAAAAAGTTCAAAAAAAAAAAAATCTTTTCAAATTTCTCTCTTTTGGATTCAAATTAGAGAAACTTTGGTTCTTTCCTTTTCGTGCAATGGCCCCAGAAATGTTTGAGCCAACGTTCGGATTGGGAGGGGCCATTTCCCTCTCTTTGATGGGTCCATTGGAGATCTTTCAAAAAAAAAAAAAAAAGAAAAGTTCAAAAAAAAAAAAAACTTTTCAAATTTCTCTCTTTTGGATTCAAATTAGAGAAACTTTGGTTCTTTCCTTTTCGTTCAATGGCTAGCAGAAATGTTTGAGCCAACGTTCGAATTGAGAGGGGCCATTTTCCTCTCTTTGATGGGTCCTTTGGAGATCTTTCAAAAAAAAAAAAAGTTAAAAAAAAAAAACTTTTCAAATTTCTCTCTTTTGGATTCAAATTAGAGAAACTTTGGTTCTTTCCTTTTTGTACAATGGCTCGCAGAAATGTTTGAGCCAACGTTCCGATGGGGAGGGGCCATTTTCCTCTCTTTGATGGGTCCATTGGAGATCTTTCAAAAAAAAAAAAAAAGTTAAAAAAAAAAAGAACTTTTCAAATTTCTCTCTTTTGGATTCAAATTAGAGAAACTTTGGTTCTTTCCTTTTCGTACAATGGCTAGCAGAAATGTTTGAGCCAACGTTCGAATTGGGAGGGGCCAATCTCCTCTCTTTGATGGGTCCATTGGAGATCTTTCAAAAAAAAAAAAAGTTAAAAAAAAAATTTTTTTTCAAATTTCTAGCTTTTGGATTTAAATTAGAGAAACTTTGGTTCTTTCCTTTTCGTACAATGGCTAGCAGAAATGTTTGAGCCAACGTTCGAATTGGGAGGGGCCATTTTCCTCTCTTTGATGGGTCCATTGGAGATCTTTCAAAAAAAAAAAAAAAGTTAAAAAAAAAAGAACTTTTCAAATTTCTCTCTTTTCGATTCAAATTAGAGAAACTTTGGTTCTTTCCTTTTCGTACAATGGCTCGCAGAAATGTTTGAGCCAACGTTCGGATGGGGAGGAGCCATTTCGCTCTCTTTGATGGGTCCATCGGAGATCTTTCACAAAAAAAAAAAAGTTAAAAAAAAAAAGAACTTTTCAAATTTCTCTCTTTTGGATTCAAATTAGAGAAACTTTGGTTCTTTCCTTTTCGTACAATGGCTAGCAGAAATGTTTGAGCCAACGTTCGAATTGGGAGAGGCCATTTTCCTCTCTTTGATTGGTCCATTGGAGATCTTTCAAAAAAAAAAAAAAAAAAAAGTTCACAAAAAAAAAAACTTTTCAAATTTCTCTCTTTTGGATTCAAATTAGAGAAACTTTGGTTCTTTCCTTTTCGTGCAATGGCCCCAGAAATGTTTGAGCCAACGTTCGGATTGGGAGGGGCCATTTCCCTCTCTTTGATGGGTCCATTGGAGATCTTTAAAAAAAAAAAAAAAAAGAAAAGTTCAAAAAAAAAAAAAACTTTTCAAATTTCTCTCTTTTGGATTCAAATTAGAGAAACTTTGGTTCTTTCCTTTTCGTACAATGGCTAGCAAAAATGTTTGAGCCAACGTTCGGATTGGGAGGGGCCATTTCCCTCTCTTTGATGTGTCCATTGGAGATCTTTCAAAAAAAAAAAAAAAAAAAAGTTCACAAAAAAAAAAACTTTTCAAATTTCTCTCTTTTGGATTCAAATTAGAGAAACTTTGGTTCTTTCCTTTTCGTGCAATGGCCCCAGAAATGTTTGAGCCAACGTTCGGATTGGGAGGGGCCATTTCCCTCTCTTTGATGTGTCCATTGGAGATCTTTCAAAAAAAAAAAAAAAAAAAAGTTCACAAAAAAAAAAACTTTTCAAATTTCTCTCTTTTGGATTCAAATTAGAGAAACTTTGGTTCTTTCCTTTTCGTGCAATGGCCCCAGAAATGTTTGAGCCAACGTTCGGATTGGGAGGGGCCATTTCCCTCTCTTTGATGGGTCCATTGGAGATCTTTAAAAAAAAAAAAAAAAAGAAAAGTTCAAAAAAAAAAAAAACTTTTCAAATTTCTCTCTTTTGGATTCAAATTAGAGAAACTTTGGTTCTTTCCTTTTCGTACAATGGCTAGCAAAAATGTTTGAGCCAACGTTCGAATTGGGAGGGGCCATTTTCCTCTCTTTGATGGGTCTTTTGGAGATCTTTCAAAAAAAAAAAAAGTTAAAAAAAAAAAACTTTTCAAATTTCTCTCTTTTGGATTCAAATTAGAGAAACTTTGGTTCTTTCCTTTTTGTACAATGGCTCGCAGAAATGTTTGAGCCAACGTTCCGATGGGGAGGGGTCATTTTCCTCTCTTTGATGGGTCCATTGGAGATCTTTCAAAAAAAAAAAAAAAAAGTTAAAAAAAAAAGAACTTTTCAAATTTCTCCCTTTTGGATTCAAATTAGAGAAACTTTGGTTCTTTCCTTTTCGTACAATGGCTAGCAGAAATGTTTGAGCCAACGTTCGAATTGGGAGGGGCCAATCTCCTCTCTTTGATGGGTCCATTGGAGATCTTTCAAAAAAAAAAAAAGTTAAAAAAAAAAACTTTTCAAATTTCTCTCTTTTGGATTCAAATTAGAGAAACTTTGGTTTTTTCCTTTTCGTACAATGGCTCGCAGAAATGTTTGAGCGAACGTTCGGATGGGGAGGGGCCATTTCCCTCTCTTTGATGGGTCAATTGGAGATCTTTCAAAAAAAAAAAAAAAGTTAAAAAAAAAGAACTTTTCAAATTTCTCTCTTTTCGATTCAACTTAGAGAAACTTTGGTTCTTTCCTTTTCGTACAATGGCTCGCAGAAATGTTTGAGCCAACGTTCGGATGGGGAGGAGCCATTTCGCTCTCTTTGATGGGTCCATCGGAGATCTTTCACAAAAAAAAAAAAGTTAAAAAAAAAAAGAACTTTTCAAATTTCTCTCTTTTGGATTCAAATTAGAGAAACTTTGGTTCTTTCCTTTTCGTACAATGGCTAGCAGAAATGTTTGAGCCAACGTTCGAATTGGGAGAGGCCATTTTCCTCTCTTTGATTGGTCCATTGGAGATCTTTCCAAAAAAAAAAAATTTAAAAAAAAAAAAACTTTTCAAATTTCTCTCTTTTGGATTCAAATTAGAGAAACTTTGGTTCTTTCCTTTTCGTACAATGGCTCGCAGAAATGTTTGAGCCAACGTTCGGATGGGGAGGGGCCATTTCCCTCTCTTTGATGGGTCCATCGGAGATCTTTCAAAAAAAAAAAAAAAGTTAAAAAAAAAAGAACTTTTCAAATTTATCTCTTTTGGATTCAAATTAGAGAAACTTTGGTTCTTTCCTTTTTGTACAATGGCTCGCAGAAATGTTTGAGCCAACGTTCGGATGGGGAGGAGCCATTTCCCTCTCTTTGATTGGTCCATCGGAGATCTTGAAAAAAAAAAAAAAAAGTTAAAAAAAAACAGAACTTTTCAAATTTCTCTCTTTTGGATTCAAATTAGAGAAACTTTGGTTCTTTCCTTTTCGTGCAATGGCCCCAGAAATGTTTGAGCCAACGTTCGGATTGGGAGGTGGCATTTTCCTCTCTTTGATGGGTCCATTGGAGATCTTTCAAAAAAAAAAAAGTTAAAAAAAAATAAACTTTTCAAATTTCTCTCTTTTGGATTCAAATTAGAGAAACTTTGGTTCTTTCCTTTTCGTACAATGGCTCGCAGAAATGTTTGAGCCAACGTTCGGATGGGGAGGGGCCATTTCCCTCTCTTTGATGGGTTCATTGGAGATCTTTCAAAAAAAAAAAAAAAGTTCAAAAAAAAAGAACTTTTCAAATTTCTCTCTTTTGGACTCAAATTAGAGAAACTTTGGTTCTTTCCTTTTCGTACAATGGCTAGCAGAAATGTTTGAGCCAACGTTCGAATTGGGAGGGGCCATTTTCCTCTCTTTGATGGGTCCATTGGAGATCTTTCAAAAAAAAAAATAGTTAAAAAAAAAAAACTTTTCAAATTCTCTCTTTTGGATTCAAATTAGAGAAACTTTGGTTTTTTCCTTTTCGTACAATGGCTCGCAGAAATGTTTGAGCGAACGTTCGGATGGGGAGGGGCCATTTCCCTCTCTTTGATGGGTCCATTGGAGATCTTTCAAAACAAAAAAAAAAGTTAAAAAAAAAAGAACTTTTCAAATTTCTCTCTTTTCGATTCAAATTAGAGAAACTTTGGTTCTTTCCTTTTCGTACAGTGGCTCGCAGAAATGTTTGAGCCAACGTTCGGATGGGGAGGAGCCATTTCGCTCTCTTTGATGGGTCCATCGGAGATCTTTCACAAAAAAAAAAAAGTTAAAAAAAAAAAGAACTTTTCAAATTTCTCTCTTTTGGATTCAAATTAGAGAAACTTTGGTTCTTTCCTTTTCGTACAATGGCTAGCAGAAATGTTTGAGCCAACGTTCGAATTGGGAGAGGCCATTTTCCTCTCTTTGATTGGTCCATTGGAGATCTTTCAAAAAAAAAAAAATTTAAAAAAAAAAAACTTTTCAAATTTCTCTCTTTTGGATTCAAATTAGAGAAACTTTGGTTCTTTCCTTTTCGTACAATGGCTCGCAGAAATGTTTGAGCCAACGTTCGGATGGGGAGGGGCCATTTCCCTCTCTTTGATGGGTCCATCGGAGATCTTTCAAAAAAAAAAAAAAAAGTTAAAAAAAAAAGAACTTTTCAAATTTATCTCTTTTGGATTCAAATTAGAGAAACTTTGGTTCTTTCCTTTTTGTACAATGGCTCGCAGAAATGTTTGAGCCAACGTTCGGATGGGGAGGAGCCATTTCCCTCTCTTTGATTGGTCCATCGGAGATCTTGAAAAAAAAAAAAAAAAGTTAAAAAAAAACAGAACTTTTCAAATTTCTCTCTTTTGGATTCAAATTAGAGAAACTTTGGTTCTTTCCTTTTCGTGCAATGGCCCCAGAAATGTTTGAGCCAACGTTCGGATTGGGAGGTGGCATTTTCCTCTCTTTGATGGGTCCATTGGAGATCTTTCAAAATAAAAAAAGTTAAAAAAAAATAAACTTTTCAAATTTCTCTCTTTTGGATTCAAATTAGAGAAACTTTGGTTCTTTCCTTTTCGTACAATGGCTCGCAGAAATGTTTGAGCCAACGTTCGGATGGGGAGGGGCCATTTCCCTCTCTTTGATGGGTTCATTGGAGATCTTTCAAAAAAAAAAAAAAAGTTCAAAAAAAAAGAACTTTTCAAATTTCTCTCTTTTGGACTCAAATTAGAGAAACTTTGGTTCTTTCCTTTTCGTACAATGGCTAGCAGAAATGTTTGAGCCAACGTTCGAATTGGGAGGGGCCATTTTCCTCTCTTTGATGGGTCCATTGGAGATCTTTCAAAAAAAAAAAATAGTTAAAAAAAAAAAACTTTTCAAATTTCTCTCTTTTGGATTCAAATTAGAGAAACTTTGGTTTTTTCCTTTTCGTACAATGGCTCGCAGAAATGTTTGAGCGAACGTTCGGATGGGGAGGGGCCATTTCCCTCTCTTTGATGGGTCCATTGGAGATCTTTCAAAAAAAAAAAAAAAGTTAAAAAAAAAAGAACTTTTCAAATTTCTCTCTTTTCGATTCAAATTAGAGAAACTTTGGTTCTTTCCTTTTCGTACAATGGCTCGCAGAAATGTTTGAGCCAACGTTCGGATGGGGAGGAGCCATTTCGCTCTCTTTGATGGGTCCATCGGAGATCTTTCACAAAAAAAAAAAAGTTAAAAAAAAAAAGAACTTTTCAAATTTCTCTCTTTTGGATTTAAATTAGAGAAACTTTGGTTCTTTCCTTTTCGTACAATGGCTAGCAGAAATGTTTGAGCCAACGTTCGAATTGGGAGAGGCCATTTTCCTCTCTTTGATTGGTCCATTGGAGATCTTTCAAAAAAAAAAAAAAATTTAAAAAAAAAAAAAACTTTTCAAATTTCTCTCTTTTGGATTCAAATTAGAGAAACTTTGGTTCTTTCCTTTTCGTACAATGGCTCGCAGAAATGTTTGAGCCAACGTTCGGATGGGGAGGGGCCATTTCCCTCTCTTTGATGGGTGCATCGGAGATCTTTCAAAAAAAAAAAAAAAAGTTAAAAAAAAAAGAACTTTTCAAATTTATCTCATTTGGATTCAAATTAGAGAAACTTTGGTTCTTTCCTTTTTGTACAATGGCTCGCAGAAATGTTTGAGCCAACGTTCGGATGGGGAGGAGCCATTTCCCTCTCTTTGATTGGTCCATCGGAGATCTTAAAAAAAAAAAAAAAAGTTAAAAAAAAACAGAACTTTTCAAATTTCTCTCTTTTGGATTCAAATTAGAGAAACTTTGGTTCTTTCCTTTTCGTGCAATGGCCCCAGAAATGTTTGAGCCAACGTTCGGATTGGGAGGTGCCATTTTCCTCTCTTTGATGGGTCCATTGGAGATCTTTCAAAAAAAAAAAAGTTAAAAAAAAATAAACTTTTCAAATTTCTCTCTTTTGGATTCAAATTAGAGAAACTTTGGTTCTTTCCTTTTCGTACAATGGCTCGCAGAAATGTTTGAGCCAACGTTCGGATGGGGAGGGGCCATTTCCCTCTCTTTGATGGGTTCATTGGAGATCTTTCAAAAAAAAAAAAAAAGTTCAAAAAAAAAGAACTTTTCAAATTTCTCTCTTTTGGACTCAAATTAGAGAAACTTTGGTTCTTTCCTTTTCGTACAATGGCTCGCAGAAATGTTTAAGCCAACGTTCGGATGGGGAGGAGCCATTTCCCTCTCTTTGATTGGTCCTTCGGAGATCTTGAAAAAAAAAAAAAAAGTTAAAAAAAAAAAGAACTTTTCAAATTTCTCTCTTTTGGATTCAAATTAGAGAAACTTTGGTTCTTTCCTTTTCGTACAATGGCTAGCAGAAATGTTTCAGCCAACGTTCGAATTGGGAGGGGCCATTTTCCTCTCTTTGATGGGTCCATTGGAGATCTTTCAAAAAAAAAAATGTTAAAAAAAAAAAAACTTTTTAAATTTCTCTCTTTTGGATTCAAATTAGAGAAACTTTGGTTCTTTCCTTTTCGTACAATGGCTCGCAGAAATGTTTGAGCCAACGTTCGGATGGGGAGGGGCCATTTCCCTCTCTTTGATGGGTCCATCGGAGATCTTTCAAAAAAAAAAAAAAAAGTTAAAAAAAAAAGAACTTTTCAAATTTATCTCTTTTGGATTCGAATTAGAGAAACTTTGGTTCTTTCCTTTTTGTACAATGGCTCGCAGAAATGTTTGAGCCAACGTTCGGATGGGGAGGAGCCATTTCCCTCTCTTTGATTGGTCCATCGGAGATCTTGAAAAAAAAAAAAAAAAGTTAAAAAAAAACAGAACTTTTCAAATTTCTCTCTTTTGGATTCAAATTAGAGAAACTTTGGTTCTTTCCTTTTCGTGCAATGGCCCTAGAAATGTTTGAGCCAACGTTCGGATTGGGAGGTGCCATTTCCCTCTCTTTGATGTGTCCATTGGAGATCTTTCAAAATAAAAAAAAGTTAAAAAAAAAATAAACTTTTCAAATTTCTCTCTTTTGGATTCAAATTAGAGAAACTTTGGTTCTTTCCTTTTCGTGCAATGGCCCCCAGAAATGTTTGAGCCAACGTTCGGATTGGGAGGGGCCATTTCCCTCTCTTTGATGGGTCCATCGGAGATCTTTCAAAAAAAAAAAAAAGTTAAAAAAAAAAGAACTTTTCAAATTTATCTCTTTTGGATTCAAATTAGAGAAACTTTGGTTCTTTCCTTTTTGTACAATGGCTCGCAGAAATGCTTGAGCCACCGTTCGGATGGAGTGGAGCCATTTCCCTCTCTTTGATTGGTCCATCGGAGATCTTTAAAAAAAAAAAAAAAAGTTAAAAAAAAAAAGAACTTTTCAAATTTCTCTCTTTTGGATTCAAATTAGAGAAACTTTGGTTCTTTCCTTTTCGTACAATGGCCAGCAGAAATGTTTGAGTCAACGTTCGAATTGGGAGGTGCCATTTTCCTCTCTTTGATGGGTCCATTGGAGATCTTTCAAAAAAAAAAAAGTTAAAAAAAAAATAAACTTTTCAAATTTCTCTCTTTTGGATTCAAATTAGAGAAACTTTGGTTCTTTCCTTTTCGTGCAATGGCCCCCAGAAATGTTTGAGCCAACGTTCGGATTGGGAGGGGCCATTTCCCTCTCTTTGATGGGTCCATTGGAGATCTTTCAAAAAAAAAAAAAAAAAGAAAAGTTAAAAAAAAAAAAAACTTTTAAAATTTATCTCTTTTGGATTCAAATTAGAGAAACTTTGGTTCTTTCCTTTTCGTACAATGGCTAGCAGAAATGTTTGAGCCAACGTTCGAATTGGGAGGGGCCATTTTCCTCTCTTTGATGGGTCCATTGGAGATCTTTCAAAAAAAAAAAAAGTTAAAAAAAAAAGTTAAAAAAAAAAGAAAACTTTTCAAATTTCTCTCTTTTGGATTCAAATTAGAGAAACTTTGGTTCTTTCCTTTTCGTGCAATGGCCCCAGAAATGTTTGAGCCAACGTTCGGATTGGGAGGGGCCATTTCCCTCTCTTTGATGTGTCCATTGGAGATCTTTCAAAAAAAAAAAAAAAAAGAAAAGTTCAAAAAAAAAAGAACTTTTGAAATTTCTCTCTTTTGGATTCAAATTAGAGAAACTTTGCTTCTTTCCTTTTCGTACAATGGCTAGCAGAAATGTTTGAGCCAACGTTCGAATTGGGAGGGGCCACCATTTTCCTCTCTTTGATGGGTCCATTGGAGATCTTTCAAAAAAAAAAGAAAAAGTTCAAAAAAAAAGAACTTTTCAAATTTCTCTCTTTTGGATTCAAATTACAGAAACTTTGGTTCTTTCCTTTTCGTACAATGGCTAGCAGATATGTTTGAGCCAACGTTCGAATTAGGAGGGGCCATTTTCCTCTCTTTGATAGGTCCATTGGAGATCTTTCAAAAAAAAAAAAGTTAAAAAAAAAAAAACTTTTCAAATTTCTTTCTTTTGGATTCAAATTAGAGAGACTTTAGTTCTTTCCTTTTCGTACAATGGCTAGCAGAAATGTTTGAGCCAACGTTCGAATTGGGAGGGGCCATTTTCCTCTCTTTGATGGGTCCATTGCAGATCTTTCAAAAAAAAAAAAAGTTAAAAAAAAAAAAACTTTTCAAAATTCTCTCTTTTGGATTCAAATTAGAGAAACTTTGTTTCTTTCCTTTTTGTACAATGGCTCGCAGAAATGTTTGAGCCAACGTTCCGATGGGGAGGGGCCATTTCCCTCTCATTGATGGGTTCATTGGAGATCTTTCAAAAAAAAAAAAAAAAGTTCAAAAAAAAAGAACTTTTCAAATTTCTCTCTTTTGGACTCAAATTAGAGAAACTTTGGTTCTTTCCTTTTCGTACAATGGCTAGCAGAAATGTTTGAGCCAACGTTCGGATGGGGAGGGGCCATTTCCCTCTCTTTGATGGGTTCATTGGAGATCTTTAAAAAAAAAAAAAAAAAGTTCAAAAAAAAAAAAACTTTTCAAATTTCTCTCTTTTGGATTCAAATTAGAGAGACTTTGGTTCTTTCCTTTTTGTACAATGGCTCGCAGAAATGTTTGAGCCAACGTTCGGATGGGGAGGGGCCATTTTCCTCTCTTTGATGGGTCCATTGGAGATCTTTCAAAAAAAAAAAAAAAAAAGTTAAAAAAAAAAAGAACTTTTCAAATTTCTCTCTTTTGGATTCAAATTAGAGAAACTTTGGTTCTTTCCTTTTCGTACAATGGCTAGCAGAAATGTTTGGGCCAACGTTCGAATTGGGAGGGGCCATTTTCCTCTCTTTGATGGGTCCATTGGAGATCTTTCAAAAAAAAAAGTTAAAAAAAAAAACCTTTTAAATTTCTCTCTTTTGGATTCAAATTAGAGAAACTTTGGTTCTTTCCTTTTCGTACAATGGCTCGCAGAAATGTTTGAGCCAACGTTCGGATGGGGAGGGGCCATTTCCCTCTCTTTGATGGGTCCATTGGAGATCTTTCAAAAAAAAAAAAAAAGTTAAAAAAAAAAGAACTTTTCAAATTTATCTCTTTTGGATTCAAATTAGAGAAACTTTGGTTCCTTCCTTTTTGTACAATGGCTCGCAGAAATGTTTGAGCCAACGTTCGGATGGGGAGGACCCATTTCCCTCTCTTTGATTGGTCCATCGGAGATCTTTAAAAAAAAAAAAAAAAGTTAAAAAAAAAAGAACTTTTCAAATTTCTCTCTTTTGGATTTAAATTAGAGAAACTTTGGTTCTTTCCTTTTCGTACAATGGCCAGCAGAAATGTTTGAGCCAACGTTCGAATTGGGAGGTGCCATTTTCCTCTCTTTGATGGGTCCATTGGAGATCTTTCAAAAAAAAAAAAGTGAAAAAAAAAAAAACTTTTCAAGTTTCTCTCTTTTGGATCCAAATTAGAGAAACTTTGGTTCTTTCCTTTTCGTGTATTGGCCCCCAGAAATGTTTGAGCCAACGTTCGGATTGGGAGGGGCCATTTCCCTCTCTTTGATTCAAATTAGAGAAACTTTGGTTCTTTCCTTTTCGTACAATGGCTCGCAGAAATGTTTGAGCCAACGTTCGGATGGGGAGGAGCCATTTCGCTCTCTTTGATGGGTCCATCGGAGATCTTTCACAAAAAAAAAAAAGTTTAAAAAAAAAAGAACTTTTCAAATTTCTCTCTTTTGGATTCAAATTAGAGAAACTTTGGTTCTTTCCTTTTCGTACAATGGCTAGCAGAAATGTTTGAGCCAACGTTCGAATTGGGAGAGGCCATTTTCCTCTCTTTGATTGGTCCATTGGAGATCTTTCAAAAAAAAAAAAATTTAAAAAAAAAAAAACTTTTCAAATTTCTCTCTTTTGGATTCAAATTAGAGAAACTTTGGTTCTTTCCTTTTCGTACAATGGCTCGCAGAAATGTTTGAGCCAACGTTCGGATGGGGAGGGGCCATTTCCCTCTCTTTGATGGGTCCATCGGAGATCTTTCAAAAAAAAAAAAAAAAGTTAAAAAAAAAAGAACTTTTGAAATTTATCTCTTTTGGATTCAAATTAGAGAAACTTTGGTTCTTTCCTTTTTGTACAATGGCTCGCAGAAATGTTTGAGCCAACGTTCGGATGGGGAGGAGCCATTTCCCTCTCTTTGATTGGTCCATCGGAGATCTTGAAAAAAAAAAAAAAAAGTTAAAAAAAAACAGAACTTTTCAAATTTCTCTCTTTTGGATTCAAATTAGAGAAACTTTGGTTCTTTCCTTTTCGTGCAATGGCCCCAGAAATGTTTGAGCCAACGTTCGGATTGGGAGGTGGCATTTTCCTCTCTTTGATGGGTCCATTGGAGATCTTTCAAAAAAAAAAAAGTTAAAAAAAAATAAACTTTTCAAATTTCTCTCTTTTGGATTCAAATTAGAGAAACTTTGGTTCTTTCCTTTTCGTACAATGGCTCGCAGAAATGTTTGAGCCAACGTTCGGATGGGGAGGGGCCATTTCCCTCTCTTTGATGGGTTCATTGGAGATCTTTCAAAAAAAAAAAAAAAGTTCAAAAAAAAAGAACTTTTCAAATTTCTCTCTTTTGGACTCAAATTAGAGAAACTTTGGTTCTTTCCTTTTCGTACAATGGCTAGCAGAAATGTTTGAGCCAACGTTCGAATTGGGAGGGGCCATTTTCCTCTCTTTGATGGGTCCATTGGAGATCTTTCAAAAAAAAAAATAGTTAAAAAAAAAAAAACTTTTCAAATTCTCTCTTTTGGATTCAAATTAGAGAAACTTTGGTTTTTTCCTTTTCGTACAATGGCTCGCAGAAATGTTTGAGCGAACGTTCGGATGGGGAGGGGCCATTTCCCTCTCTTTGATGGGTCCATTGGAGATCTTTCAAAACAAAAAAAAAAGTTAAAAAAAAAAGAACTTTTCAAATTTCTCTCTTTTCGATTCAAATTAGAGAAACTTTGGTTCTTTCCTTTTCGTACAGTGGCTCGCAGAAATGTTTGAGCCAACGTTCGGATGGGGAGGAGCCATTTCGCTCTCTTTGATGGGTCCATCGGAGATCTTTCACAAAAAAAAAAAAGTTAAAAAAAAAAAGAACTTTTCAAATTTCTCTCTTTTGGATTCAAATTAGAGAAACTTTGGTTCTTTCCTTTTCGTACAATGGCTAGCAGAAATGTTTGAGCCAACGTTCGAATTGGGAGAGGCCATTTTCCTCTCTTTGATTGGTCCATTGGAGATCTTTCAAAAAAAAAAAAATTTTAAAAAAAAAACTTTTCAAATTTCTCTCTTTTGGATTCAAATTAGAGAAACTTTGGTTCTTTCCTTTTCGTACAATGGCTCGCAGAAATGTTTGAGCCAACGTTCGGATGGGGAGGGGCCATTTCCCTCTCTTTGATGGGTCCATCGGAGATCTTTCAAAAAAAAAAAAAAAAGTTAAAAAAAAAAGAACTTTTCAAATTTATCTCTTTTGGATTCAAATTAGAGAAACTTTGGTTCTTTCCTTTTTGTACAATGGCTCGCAGAAATGTTTGAGCCAACGTTCGGATGGGGAGGAGCCATTTCCCTCTCTTTGATTGGTCCATCGGAGATCTTGAAAAAAAAAAAAAAAAGTTAAAAAAAAACAGAACTTTTCAAATTTCTCTCTTTTGGATTCAAATTAGAGAAACTTTGGTTCTTTCCTTTTCGTGCAATGGCCCCAGAAATGTTTGAGCCAACGTTCGGATTGGGAGGTGGCATTTTCCTCTCTTTGATGGGTCCATTGGAGATCTTTCAAAAAAAAAAAAGTTAAAAAAAAATAAACTTTTCAAATTTCTCTCTTTTGGATTCAAATTAGAGAAACTTTGGTTCTTTCCTTTTCGTACAATGGCTCGCAGAAATGTTTGAGCCAACGTTCGGATGGGGAGGGGCCATTTCCCTCTCTTTGATGGGTTCATTGGAGATCTTTCAAAAAAAAAAAAAAAGTTCAAAAAAAAAGAACTTTTCAAATTTCTCTCTTTTGGACTCAAATTAGAGAAACTTTGGTTCTTTCCTTTTCGTACAATGGCTAGCAGAAATGTTTGAGCCAACGTTCGAATTGGGAGGGGCCATTTTCCTCTCTTTGATGGGTCCATTGGAGATCTTTCAAAAAAAAAAAATAGTTAAAAAAAAAAAACTTTTCAAATTTCTCTCTTTTGGATTCAAATTAGAGAAACTTTGGTTTTTTCCTTTTCGTACAATGGCTCGCAGAAATGTTTGAGCGAACGTTCGGATGGGGAGGGGCCATTTCCCTCTCTTTGATGGGTCCATTGGAGATCTTTCAAAAAAAAAAAAAAAGTTAAAAAAAAAAGAACTTTTCAAATTTCTCTCTTTTCGATTCGAATTAGAGAAACTTTGGTTCTTTCCTTTTCGTACAATGGCTCGCAGAAATGTTTGAGCCAACGTTCGGATGGGGAGGAGCCATTTCGCTCTCTTTGATGGGTCCATCGGAGATCTTTCACAAAAAAAAAAAAGTTAAAAAAAAAAAGAACTTTTCAAATTTCTCTCTTTTGGATTCAAATTAGAGAAACTTTGGTTCTTTCCTTTTCGTACAATGGCTAGCAGAAATGTTTGAGCCAACGTTCGAATTGGGAGAGGCCATTTTCCTCTCTTTGATTGGTCCATTGGAGATCTTTCAAAAAAAAAAAAAATTTAAAAAAAAAAAAAACTTTTCAAATTTCTCTCTTTTGGATTCAAATTAGAGAAACTTTGGTTCTTTCCTTTTCGTACAATGGCTCGCAGAAATGTTTGAGCCAACGTTCGGATGGGGAGGGGCCATTTCCCTCTCTTTGATGGGTCCATCGGAGATCTTTCAAAAAAAAAAAAAAAAGTTAAAAAAAAAAGAACTTTTCAAATTTATCTCTTTTGGATTCAAATTAGAGAAACTTTGGTTCTTTCCTTTTTGTACAATGGCTCGCAGAAATGTTTGAGCCAACGTTCGGATGGGGAGGAGCCATTTCCCTCTCTTTGATTGGTCCATCGGAGATCTTGAAAAAAAAAAAAAAAAGTTAAAAAAAAACAGAACTTTTCAAATTTCTCTCTTTTGGATTCAAATTAGAGAAACTTTGGTTCTTTCCTTTTCGTGCAATGGCCCCAGAAATGTTTGAGCCAACGTTCGGATTGGGAGGTGGCATTTTCCTCTCTTTGATGGGTCCATTGGAGATCTTTCAAAAAAAAAAAAGTTAAAAAAAAATAAACTTTTCAAATTTCTCTCTTTTGGATTCAAATTAGAGAAACTTTGGTTCTTTCCTTTTCGTACAATGGCTCGCAGAAATGTTTGAGCCAACGTTCGGATGGGGAGGGGCCATTTCCCTCTCTTTGATGGGTTCATTGGAGATCTTTAAAAAAAAAAAAAAAAGTTCAAAAAAAAAGAACTTTTCAAATTTCTCTCTTTTGGACTCAAATTAGAGAAACTTTGGTTCTTTCCTTTTCGTACAATGGCTAGCAGAAATGTTTGAGCCAACGTTCGAATTGGGAGGGGCCATTTTCCTCTCTTTGATGGGTCCATTGGAGATCTTTCAAAAAAAAAAAATAGTTAAAAAAAAAAAACTTTTCAAATTTCTCTCTTTTGGATTCAAATTAGAGAAACTTTGGTTTTTTCCTTTTCGTACAATGGCTCGCAGAAATGTTTGAGCGAACGTTCGGATGGGGAGGGGCCATTTCCCTCTCTTTGATGGGTCCATTGGAGATCTTTCAAAAAAAAAAAAAAAGTTAAAAAAAAAAGAACTTTTCAAATTTCTCTCTTTTCGATTCAAATTAGAGAAACTTTGGTTCTTTCCTTTTCGTACAATGGCTCGCAGAAATGTTTGAGCCAACGTTCGGATGGGGAGGAGCCATTTCGCTCTCTTTGATGGGTCCATCGGAGATCTTTCACAAAAAAAAAAAAGTTAAAAAAAAAAAGAACTTTTCAAATTTCTCTCTTTTGGATTCAAATTAGAGAAACTTTGGTTCTTTCCTTTTCGTACAATGGCTAGCAGAAATGTTTGAGCCAACGTTCGAATTGGGAGAGGCCATTTTCCTCTCTTTGATTGGTCCATTGGAGATCTTTCAAAAAAAAAAAAAATTTAAAAAAAAAAAAAACTTTTCAAATTTCTCTCTTTTGGATTCAAATTAGAGAAACTTTGGTTCTTTCCTTTTCGTACAATGGCTCGCAGAAATGTTTGAGCCAACGTTCGGATGGGGAGGGGCCATTTCCCTCTCTTTGATGGGTGCATCGGAGATCTTTCAAAAAAAAAAAAAAAAGTTAAAAAAAAAGAACTTTTCAAATTTATCTCATTTGGATTCAAATTAGAGAAACTTTGGTTCTTTCCTTTTTGTACAATGGCTCGCAGAAATGTTTGAGCCAACGTTCGGATGGGGAGGAGCCATTTCCCTCTCTTTGATTGGTCCATCGGAGATCTTAAAAAAAAAAAAAAAAAGTTAAAAAAAAACAGAACTTTTCAAATTTCTCTCTTTTGGATTCAAATTAGAGAAACTTTGGTTCTTTCCTTTTCGTGCAATGGCCCCAGAAATGTTTGAGCCAACGTTCGGATTGGGAGGTGCCATTTTCCTCTCTTTGATGGGTCCATTGGAGATCTTTCAAAAAAAAAAAAGTTAAAAAAAAATAAACTTTTCAAATTTCTCTCTTTTGGATTCAAATTAGAGAAACTTTGGTTCTTTCCTTTTCGTACAATGGCTCGCAGAAATGTTTGAGCCAACGTTCGGATGGGGAGGGGCCATTTCCCTCTCTTTGATGGGTTCATTGGAGATCTTTCAAAAAAAAAAAAAAAGTTCAAAAAAAAAGAACTTTTCAAATTTCTCTCTTTTGGACTCAAATTAGAGAAACTTTGGTTCTTTCCTTTTCGTACAATGGCTAGCAGAAATGTTTGAGCCAACGTTCGAATTGGGAGGGGCCATTTTCCTCTCTTTGATGGGTCCATTGGAGATCTTTCAAAAAAAAAAAATAGTTAAAAAAAAAAAACTTTTCAAATTCTCTCTTTTGGATTCAAATTAGAGAAACTTTGGTTCTTTCCTTTTCGTACAATGGCTCGCAGAAATGTTTGAGCCAACGTTCGGATGGGGAGGGGCCATTTCCCTCTCTTTGATGGGTGCATCGGAGATCTTTCAAAAAAAAAAAAAAAAGTTAAAAAAAAAAGAACTTTTCAAATTTATCTCATTTGGATTCAAATTAGAGAAACTTTGGTTCTTTCCTTTTTGTACAATGGCTCGCAGAAATGTTTGAGCCAACGTTCGGATGGGGAGGAGCCATTTCCCTCTCTTTGATTGGTCCATCGGAGATCTTAAAAAAAAAAAAAAAAGTTAAAAAAAAACAGAACTTTTCAAATTTCTCTCTTTTGGATTCAAATTAGAGAAACTTTGGTTCTTTCCTTTTCGTGCAATGGCCCCAGAAATGTTTGAGCCAACGTTCGCATTGGGAGGTGCCATTTTCCTCTCTTTGATGGGTCCATTGGAGATCTTTCAAAAAAAAAAAAGTTAAAAAAAATAAACTTTTCAAATTTCTCTCTTTTGGATTCAAATTAGAGAAACTTTGGTTCTTTCCTTTTCGTACAATGGCTCGCAGAAATGTTTGAGCCAACGTTCGGATGGGGAGGAGCCATTTCCCTCTCTTTGATTGGTCCATCGGAGATCTTGAAAAAAAAAAAAAAAAGTTAAAAAAAAACAGAACTTTTCAAATTTCTCTCTTTTGGATTCAAATTAGAGAAACTTTGGTTCTTTCCTTTTCGTGCAATGGCCCCAGAAATGTTTGAGCCAACGTTCGGATTGGGAGGTGCCATTTCCCTCTCTTTGATGTGTCCATTGGAGATCTTTCAAAATAAAAAAAAGTTAAAAAAAAAATAAACTTTTCAAATTTCTCTCTTTTGGATTCAAATTAGAGAAACTTTGGTTCTTTCCTTTTCGTGCAATGGCCCCCAGAAATGTTTGAGCCAACGTTCGGATTGGGAGGGGCCATTTCCCTCTCTTTGATGGGTCCATCGGAGATCTTTCAAAAAAAAAAAAAAAAGTTAAAAAAAAAAGAACTTTTCAAATTTATCTCTTTTGGATTCAAATTAGAGAAACTTTGGTTCTTTCCTTTTTGTACAATGGCTCGCAGAAATGCTTGAGCCACCGTTCGGATGGAGTGGAGCCATTTCCCTCTCTTTGATTGGTCCATCGGAGATCTTTAAAAAAAAAAAAAAAAGTTAAAAAAAAAAGAACTTTTCAAATTTCTCTCTTTTGGATTCAAATTAGAGAAACTTTGGTTCTTTCTTTTCGTACAATGGCCAGCAGAAATGTTTGAGTCAACGTTCGAATTGGGAGGTGCCATTTTCCTCTCTTTGATGGGTCCATTGGAGATCTTTCAAAAAAAAAAAAGTTAAAAAAAAAATAAACTTTTCAAATTTCTCTCTTTTGGATTCAAATTAGAGAAACTTTGGTTCTTTCCTTTTCGTGCAATGGCCCCCAGAAATGTTTGAGCCAACGTTCGGATTGGGAGGGGCCATTTCCCTCTCTTTGATGGGTCCATTGGAGATCTTTCAAAAAAAAAAAAAAAAAGAAAAGTTAAAAAAAAAAAAAACTTTTAAAATTTATCTCTTTTGGATTCAAATTAGAGAAACTTTGGTTCTTTCCTTTTCGCACAATGGCTAGCAGAAATGTTTGAGCCAACGTTCGAATTGGGAGGGGCCATTTTCCTCTCTTTGATGGGTCCATTGGAGATCTTTCAAAAAAAAAAAAAGTTAAAAAAAAAAGTTAAAAAAAAAAGAAAACTTTTCAAATTTCTCTCTTTTGGATTCAAATTAGAGAAACTTTGGTTCTTTCCTTTTCGTGCAATGGCCCCAGAAATGTTTGAGCCAACGTTCGGATTGGGAGGGGCCATTTCCCTCTCTTTGATGTGTCCATTGGAGATCTTTCAAAAAAAAAAAAAAAAAGAAAAGTTAAAAAAAAAAAGAACTTTTGAAATTTCTCTCTTTTGGATTCAAATTAGAGAAACTTTGCTTCTTTCCTTTTCGTACAATGGCTAGCAGAAATGTTTGAGCCAACGTTCGAATTGGGAGGGGCCACCATTTTCCTCTCTTTGATGGGTCCATTGGAGATCTTTCAAAAAAAAAAGAAAAAGTTCAAAAAAAAAGAACTTTTCAAATTTCTCTCTTTTGGATTCAAATTACAGAAACTTTGGTTCTTTCCTTTTCGTACAATGGCTAGCAGATATGTTTGAGCCAACGTTCGAATTAGGAGGGGCCATTTTCCTCTCTTTGATAGGTCCATTGGAGATCTTTCAAAAAAAAAAAAGTTAAAAAAAAAAAAAACTTTTCAAATTTCTTTCTTTTGGATTCAAATTAGAGAGACTTTAGTTCTTTCCTTTTCGTACAATGGCTAGCAGAAATGTTTGAGCCAACGTTCGAATTGGGAGGGGCCATTTTCCTCTCTTTGATGGGTCCATTGCAGATCTTTCAAAAAAAAAAAAAGTTAAAAAAAAAAAAAACTTTTCAAAATTCTCTCTT
Organism: Persea americana; assembly: GCA_029852735.1. Taxonomy (NCBI): domain Eukaryota; kingdom Viridiplantae; phylum Streptophyta; class Magnoliopsida; order Laurales; family Lauraceae; genus Persea; species Persea americana. The sequence goes on from CM056817.1 coordinate 22,707,885, forward strand.
TTGGATTCAAATTAGAGAAACTTTGTTTCTTTCCTTTTTGTACAATGGCTCGCAGAAATGTTTGAGCCAACGTTCCGATGGGGAGGGGCCATTTCCCTCTCATTGATGGGTTCATTGGAGATCTTTCAAAAAAAAAAAAAAAAAGTTCAAAAAAAAAGAACTTTTCAAATTTCTCTCTTTTGGACTCAAATTAGAGAAACTTTGGTTCTTTCCTTTTCGTACAATGGCTAGCAGAAATGTTTGAGCCAACGTTCGGATGGGGAGGGGCCATTTCCCTCTCTTTGATGGGTTCATTGGAGATCTTTCAAAAAAAAAAAAAAAGTTCAAAAAAAAAAAAAATTTTCAAATTTCTCTCTTTTGGATTCAAATTAGAGAGACTTTGGTTCTTTCCTTTTTGTACAATGGCTCGCAGAAATGTTTGAGCCAACGTTCGGATGGGGAGGGGCCATTTTCCTCTCTTTGATGGGTCCATTGGAGATCTTTCAAAAAAAAAAAAAAAAAGTTAAAAAAAAAAAAGAACTTTTCAAATTTCTCTCTTTTGGATTCAAATTAGAGAAACTTTGGTTCTTTCCTTTTCGTACAATGGCTAGCAGAAATGTTTGGGCCAACGTTCGAATTGGGAGGGGCCATTTTCCTCTCTTTGATGGGTCCATTGGAGATCTTTCAAAAAAAAAAGTTAAAAAAAAAAAACCTTTTAAATTTCTCTCTTTTGGATTCAAATTAGAGAAACTTTGGTTCTTTCCTTTTCGTACAATGGCTCGCAGAAATGTTTGAGCCAACGTTCGGATGGGGAGGGGCCATTTCCCTCTCTTTGATGGGTCCATTGGAGATCTTTCAAAAAAAAAAAAAAAGTTAAAAAAAAAAGAACTTTTCAAATTTATCTCTTTTGGATTCAAATTAGAGAAACTTTGGTTCCTTCCTTTTTGTACAATGGCTCGCAGAAATGTTTGAGCCAACGTTCGGATGGGGAGGACCCATTTCCCTCTCTTTGATTGGTCCATCGGAGATCTTTAAAAAAAAAAAAAAAGTTAAAAAAAAAAGAACTTTTCAAATTTCTCTCTTTTGGATTTAAATTAGAGAAACTTTGGTTCTTTCCTTTTCGTACAATGGCCAGCAGAAATGTTTGAGCCAACGTTCGAATTGGGAGGTGCCATTTTCCTCTCTTTGATGGGTCCATTGGAGATCTTTCAAAAAAAAAAAAGTGAAAAAAAAAAAAAACTTTTCAAGTTTCTCTCTTTTGGATCCAAATTAGAGAAACTTTGGTTCTTTCCTTTTCGTGTAATGGCCCCCAGAAATGTTTGAGCCAACGTTCGGATTGGGAGGGGCCATTTCCCTCTCTTTGATTGGTCCATTGCAGATCTTTCAAAAAAAAATAAAAAGAAAAGTTAAAAAAAAAAAAAACTTTTCCAATTTCTCTCTTTTGGATTCAAATTAGAGAAACTTTGGTTCTTTCCTTTTCGTACAATGGCTAGCAGAAATGTTTGAGCCAACGTTCGAATTGGGAGGGGCCATTTTCCTCTCTTTGATGGGTCCATTGGAGATCTTTCAAAAAAAAAAAAGTTAAAAAAAAAAAATAAACTTTTCAAATTTCTCTCATTTGGATTCAAATTAGAGAAACTTTGGTTCTTTCCTTTTTGTACAATGGCTCGCAGAAATGTTTGAGCCAACGTTCCGATGGGGAGGGGCCATTTCCCTCTCATTGATGGGTTCATTGGAGATATTTCAAAAAAAAAAAAAAAAAGTTCAAAAAAAAAGAACTTTTCAAATTTCTCTCTTTTGGGCTCAAATTAGAGAAACTTTGGTTCTTTCCTTTTCGTACAATGGCTAGCAGAAATGTTTGAGCCAACGTTCGGATGGGGAGGGGCCATTTCCCTCTCTTTGATGGGTTCATTGGAGATCTTTCAAAAAAAAAAAAAAAAGTTCAAAAAAAAAAAACTTTTCAAATTTCTCTCTTTTGGATTCAAATTAGAGAGACTTTGGTTCTTTCCTTTTTGTACAATGGCTCGCAGAAATGTTTGAGCCAACGTTCGGATGGGGAGGGGCCATTTTCCTCTCTTTGATGGGTCCATTGGAGATCTTTCAAAAAAAAAAAAAAAAAAAGTTAAAAAAAAAAGAACTTTTCAAATTTCTCTCTTTTGGATTCAAATTAGAGAAACTTTGGTTCTTTCCTTTTCGTACAATGGCTCGCAGAAATGTTTGAGCCAACGTTCGGATGGGGAGGGGCCATTTCCCTCTCTTTGATGGGTCCATTGGAGATCTTTCAAAAAAAAAAAAAAAGTTAAAAAAAAAAGAACTTTTCAAATTTATCTCTTTTGGATTCAAATTAGAGAAACTTTGGTTCCTTCCTTTTTGTACAATGGCTCGCAGAAATGTTTGAGCCAACGTTCGGATGGGGAGGACCCATTTCCCTCTCTTTGATTGGTCTATCGGAGATCTTTAAAAAAAAAAAAAAAAGTTAAAAAAAAAAGAACTTTTCAAATTTCTCTCTTTTGGATTCAAATTAGAGAAACTTTGGTTCTTTCCTTTTCGTACAATGGCCAGCAGAAATGTTTGAGCCAACGTTCGAATTCGGAGGTGCCATTTTCCTCTCTTTGATGGGTCCATTGGAGATCTTTCAAAAAAAAAAAAAGTTAAAAAAAAAAAAAACTTTTCAAGTTTCTCTCATTTGGATTCAAATTAGAGAAACTTTGGTTCTTTCCTTTTCGTGTAATGGCCCCCAGAAATGTTTGAGCCAACGTTCGGATTGGGAGGGGCCATTTCCCTCTCTTTGATTGGTCCATTGGAGATCTTTCAAAAAAAAAAAAAAAGAAAAGTTAAAAAAAAAAAAAACTTTTCAAATTTCTCTCTTTTGGATTCAAATTAGAGAAACTTTGGTTCTTTCCTTTTCGTACAATGGCTAGCAGAAATGTTTGAGCCAACGTTCGAATTGGGAGGGGCCATTTTCCTCTCTTTGATGGGTCCATTGGAGATCTTTCAAAAAAAAAAAAAGTTAAAAAAAAAAAAAAACTTTTCAAATTTCTCTCATTTGGATTCAAATTAGAGAAACTTTGGTTCTTTCCTTTTTGTACAATGGCTCGCAGAAATGTTTGAGCCAACGTTCCGATGGGGAGGGGCCATTTCCCTCTCATTGATGGGTTCATTGGAGATCTTTCAAAAAAAAAGTTCAAAAAAAAAGAACTTTTCAAATTTCTCTCTTTTGGGCTCAAATTAGAGAAACTTGGGTTCTTTCCTTTTCGTACAATGGCTAGCAGAAATGTTTGAGCCAACGTTCGGATGGGGAGGGGCCATTTCCCTCTCTTTGATGGGTTCATTGGAGATCTTTCAAAAAAAAAAAAAAAAGTTCAAAATAAAAAAAACTTTTCAAATTTCTCTCTTTTGGATTCAAATTAGAGAGACTTTGGTTCTTTCCTTTTTGTACAATGGCTCGCAGAAATGTTTGAGCCAACGTTCGGATGGGGAGGGGCCATTTTCCTCTCTTTGATGGTTCCATTGGAGATCTTTCAAAAAAAAAAAAAAAAGTTAAAAAAAAAAGAACTTTTCAAATTTCTTTCTTTTGGATTCAAATTAGAGAAACTTTGGTTCTTTCCTTTTCGTAAAATGGCTAGCAGAAATGTTTGGGCCAACGTTCGAATTGGGAGGGGCAATTTTCCTCTCTTTGATGGGTCCATTGGAGATCTTTCAAAAAAAAAAAGTTAAAAAAAAAAAAACCTTTTAAATTTCTCTCTTTTGGATTCAAATTAGAGAAACTTTGGTTCTTTCCTTTTCGTACAATGGCTCGCAGAAATGTTTGAGCCAACGTTCGGATGGGGAGGGGCCATTTCCCTCTCTTTGATGGGTCCATTGGAGATCTTTCAAAAAAAAAAAAAAGTAAAAAAAAAAAGAACTTTTCAAATTTATCTCTTTTGGATTCAAATTAGAGAAACTTTGGTTCCTTCCTTTTTGTACAATGGCTCGCAGAAATGTTTGAGCCAACGTTCGGATGGGGAGGACCCATTTCCCTCTCTTTGATTGGTCCATCGGAGATCTTTAAAAAAAAAAAAAAAAGTTAAAAAAAAAGAACTTTTCAAATTTCTCTCTTTTGGATTCAAATTAGAGAAACTTTGGTTCTTTCCTTTTCGTACAATGGCTAGCAGAAATGTTTGAGCCAACGTTCGAATTGGGAGGGGCCATTTTCCTCTCTTTGATGGGTCCATTGGAGATCTTTCAAAAAAAAAAAAGTTAAAAAAAAAAAAAAACTTTTCAAATTTCTCTCATTTGGTTTCAAATTAGAGAAACTTTGGTTCTTTCCTTTTTGTACAATGGCTCGCAGAAATGTTTGAGCCAACGTTCGAATTGGGAGGGGCCATTTTCCTCTCTTGGATTGGTCCATTGGAGATCTTTCAAAAAAAAAAAAATTTAAAAAAAAAAAAACTTTTCAAATTTCTCTCTTTTGGATTCAAATTAGAGAAACTTTGGTTCTTTCCTTTTCGTACAATGGCTAGCAGAAATGTTTGAGCCAACGTTCGAATTGGGAGGGGCCAATCTCCTCTCTTTGATGGGTCCATTGGAGATCTTTCAAAAAAAAAAAAGTTAAAAAAAATTTTTTTTTTCAAATTTCTCTCTTTTGGATTCAAATTAGAGAAACTTTGGTTCTTTCCTTTTCGTAAAATGGCTAGCAGAAATGTTTGGGCCAACGTTCGAATTGGGAGGGGCAATTTTCCTCTCTTTGATGGGTCCATTGGAGATCTTTCAAAAAAAAAAAGTTAAAAAAAAAAAACCTTTTAAATTTCTCTCTTTTGGATTCAAATTAGAGAAACTTTGGTTCTTTCCTTTTCGTACAATGGCTCGCAGAAATGTTTGAGCCAACGTTCGGATGGGGAGGGGCCATTTCCCTCTCTTTGATGGGTCCATTGGAGATCTTTCAAAAAAAAAAAAATGTAAAAAAAAAAAGAACTTTTCAAATTTATCTCTTTTGGATTCAAATTAGAGAAACTTTGGTTCCTTCCTTTTTGTACAATGGCTCGCAGAAATGTTTGAGCCAACGTTCGGATGGGGAGGACCCATTTCCCTCTCTTTGATTGGTCCATCGGAGATCTTTAAAAAAAAAAAAAAAAGTTAAAAAAAAAGAACTTTTCAAATTTCTCTCTTTTGGATTCAAATTAGAGAAACTTTGGTTCTTTCCTTTTCGTACAATGGCCAGCAGAAATGTTTGAGCCAACGTTCGAATTCGGAGGTGCCATTTTCCTCTCTTTGATGGGTCCATTGGAGATCTTTCAAAAAAAAAAAAAGTTAAAAAAAAAAAAACTTTTCAAGTTTCTCTCATTTGGATTCAAATTAGAGAAACTTTGGTTCTTTCCTTTTCGTGTAATGGCCCCCAGAAATGTTTGAGCCAACGTTCGGATTGGGAGGGGCCATTTCCCTCTCTTTGATTGGTCCATTGGAGATCTTTCAAAAAAAAAAAAAAAGAAAAGTTAAAAAAAAAAAAAACTTTTCAAATTTCTCTCTTTTGGATTCAAATTAGAGAAACTTTGGTTCTTTCCTTTTCGTACAATGGCTAGCAGAAATGTTTGAGCCAACGTTCGAATTGGGAGGGGCCATTTTCCTCTCTTTGATGGGTCCATTGGAGATCTTTCAAAAAAAAAAAAAGTTAAAAAAAAAAAAAAACTTTTCAAATTTCTCTCATTTGGATTCAAATTAGAGAAACTTTGGTTCTTTCCTTTTTGTACAATGGCTCGCAGAAATGTTTGAGCCAACGTTCCGATGGGGAGGGGCCATTTCCCTCTCATTGATGGGTTCATTGGTGATCTTTCAAAAAAAAAGTTCAAAAAAAAAGAACTTTTCAAATTTCTCTCTTTTGGGCTCAAATTAGAGAAACTTGGGTTCTTTCCTTTTCGTACAATGGCTAGCAGAAATGTTTGAGCCAACGTTCGGATGGGGAGGGGCCATTTCCCTCTCTTTGATGGGTTCATTGGAGATCTTTCAAAAAAAAAAAAAAAAGTTCAAAATAAAAAAAACTTTTCAAATTTCTCTCTTTTGGATTCAAATTAGAGAGACTTTGGTTCTTTCCTTTTTGTACAATGGCTCGCAGAAATGTTTGAGCCAACGTTCGGATGGGGAGGGGCCATTTTCCTCTCTTTGATGGGTCCATTGGAGATCTTTCAAAAAAAAAAAAAAAAGTTAAAAAAAAAAGAACTTTTCAAATTTCTTTCTTTTGGATTCAAATTAGAGAAACTTTGGTTCTTTCCTTTTCGTAAAATGGCTAGCAGAAATGTTTGGGCCAACGTTCGAATTGGGAGGGGCAATTTTCCTCTCTTTGATGGGTCCATTGGAGATCTTTCAAAAAAAAAAAGTTAAAAAAAAAAAACCTTTTAAATTTCTCTCTTTTGGATTCAAATTAGAGAAACTTTGGTTCTTTCCTTTTCGTACAATGGCTAGCAGAAATGTTTGAGCCAACGTTCGGATGGGGAGGGGCCATTTCCCTCTCTTTGATGGGTCCATTGGAGATCTTTCAAAAAAAAAAAAAAAGTAAAAAAAAAAAGAACTTTTCAAATTTATCTCTTTTGGATTCAAATTAGAGAAACTTTGGTTCCTTCCTTTTTGTACAATGGCTCGCAGAAATGTTTGAGCCAACGTTCGGATGGGGAGGACCCATTTCCCTCTCTTTGATTGGTCCATCGGAGATCTTTAAAAAAAAAAAAAAAAGTTAAAAAAAAAGAACTTTTCAAATTTCTCTCTTTTGGATTCAAATTAGAGAAACTTTGGTTCTTTCCTTTTCGTACAATGGCTAGCAGAAATGTTTGAGCCAACGTTCGAATTGGGAGGGGCCATTTTCCTCTCTTTGATGGGTCCATTGGAGATCTTTCAAAAAAAAAAAAGTTAAAAAAAAAAAAAAACTTTTCAAATTTCTCTCATTTGGTTTCAAATTAGAGAAACTTTGGTTCTTTCCTTTTTGTACAATGGCTCGCAGAAATGTTTGAGCCAACGTTCGAATTGGGAGGGGCCATTTTCCTCTCTTGGATTGGTCCATTGGAGATCTTTCAAAAAAAAAAAAATTTAAAAAAAAAAAAACTTTTCAAATTTCTCTCTTTTGGATTCAAATTAGAGAAACTTTGGTTCTTTCCTTTTCGTACAATGGCTAGCAGAAATGTTTGAGCCAACGTTCGAATTGGGAGGGGCCAATCTCCTCTCTTTGATGGGTCCATTGGAGATCTTTCAAAAAAAAAAAAGTTAAAAAAAAAATTTTTTTTCAAATTTCTCTCTTTTGGATTCAAATTAGAGAAACTTTGGTTCTTTCCTTTTCGTAAAATGGCTAGCAGAAATGTTTGGGCCAACGTTCGAATTGGGAGGGGCAATTTTCCTCTCTTTGATGGGTCCATTGGAGATCTTTCAAAAAAAAAAAGTTAAAAAAAAAAAACCTTTTAAATTTCTCTCTTTTGGATTCAAATTAGAGAAACTTTGGTTCTTTCCTTTTCGTACAATGACTCGCAGAAATGTTTGAGCCAACGTTCGGATGGGGAGGGGCCATTTCCCTCTCTTTGATGGGTCCATTGGAGATCTTTCAAAAAAAAAAAAATGTAAAAAAAAAAAGAACTTTTCAAATTTATCTCTTTTGGATTCAAATTAGAGAAACTTTGGTTCCTTCCTTTTTGTACAATGGCTCGCAGAAATGTTTGAGCCAACGTTCGGATGGGGAGGACCCATTTCCCTCTCTTTGATTGGTCCATCGGAGATCTTTAAAAAAAAAAAAAAAAGTTAAAAAAAAAGAACTTTTCAAATTTCTCTCTTTTGGATTCAAATTAGAGAAACTTTGGTTCTTTCCTTTTCGTACAATGGCCAGCAGAAATGTTTGAGCCAACGTTCGAATTCGGAGGTGCCATTTTCCTCTCTTTGATGGGTCCATTGGAGATCTTTCAAAAAAAAAAAAAGTTAAAAAAAAAAAAAACTTTTCAAGTTTCTCTCTTTTGGATTCAAATTAGAGAAACTTTGGTTCTTTCCTTTTCGTGTAATGGCCCCCAGAAATGTTTGAGCCAACGTTCGGATTGGGAGGGGCCATTTCCCTCTCTTTGATTGGTCCATTGGAGATCTTTCAAAAAAAAAAAAAAAGAAAAGTTAAAAAAAAAAAAAACTTTTCAAATTTCTCTCTTTTGGATTCAAATTAGAGAAACTTTGGTTCTTTCCTTTTCGTACAATGGCTAGCAGAAATGTTTGAGCCAACGTTCGAATTGGGAGGGGCCATTTTCCTCTCTTTGATGGGTCCATTGGAGATCTTTCAAAAAAAAAACAGTTAAAAAAAAAAAAAAACTTTTCAAATTTCTCTCATTTGGTTTCAAATTAGAGAAACTTTGGTTCTTTCCTTTTTGTACAATGGCTCGCAGAAATGTTTGAGCCAACGTTCGAATTGGGAGGGGCCATTTTCCTCTCTTGGATTGGTCCATTGGAGATCTTTCAAAAAAAAAAAAAATTTAAAAAAAAAAAAACTTTTCCAATTTCTCTCTTTTGGATTCAAATTAGAGAAACTTTGGTTCTTTCCTTTTCGTACAATGGCTAGCAGAAATGTTTGAGCCAACGTTCGAATTGGGAGGGGCCATTTTCCTCTCTTTGATGGGTCCATTGGAGAACTTTCAAAAAAAAAAAAAAAAGTTAAAAAACAAAATAACTTTTCAAATTTCTCTCTTTTGGATTCAAATTAGAGAAACTTTGGTTCTTTCCTTTTCGTACAATGGCTAGCAGAAATGTTTCAGCCAACGTTCGAATTGGGAGGGGCCATTTTCCTCTCTTTGATGGGTCCATTGGAGATCTTTCAAAAAAAAAAAGTTAAAAAAAAAAAAACTTTTTAAATTTCTCTCTTTTGGATTCAAATTAGAGAAACTTTGGTTCTTTCCTTTTTGTACAATGGCTCGCAGAAATGTTTGAGCCAACGTTCGGATGGGGAGGAGCCATTTCCCTCTCTTTGATTGGTCCATCGGAGATCTTGAAAAAAAAAAAAAAAGTTAAAAAAAAATAGAACTTTTCAAATTTCTCTCTTTTGGATTCAAATTAGAGAAACTTTGGTTCTTTCCTTTTCGTACAATGGCCAGCAGAAATGTTTGAGCCATCGTTCGAATTGGGAGGTGCCATTTTCCTCTCTTTGATGGGTCCATTGGAGATCTTTCAAAAAAAAAAAAGCTAAAAAAAAAATAAACTTTTCAAATTTCTCTCTTTTGGATTCAAATTAGAGAAACTTTGGTTCTTTCCTTTTCGTGCAATGGCCCCCAGAAATGTTTGAGCCAACGTTCGGATTGGGAGGGGCCATTTCCCTCTCTTTGATGGGTCCATTGAAGATCTTTAAAAAAAAAAAAAAAAAGTTAAAAAAAAAAGAACTTTTCAAATTTATCTCTTTTGGATTCAAATTAGAGAAACTTTGGTTCTTTCCTTTTCGTACAATGGCTCGCAGAAATGTTTGAGCCAACGTTCGGATGGGGAGGAGCCATTTTCCTCTCTTTGATGGGTCCATTGGAGATCTTTCAAAAAAAAAAAAAGTTAAAAAAAAAAAAAAACTTTTCAAATTTCTATCATTTGGATTCAAATTAGAGAAACTTTGGTTCTTTCCTTTTGGTACAATGGCTCGCAGAAATGTTTGAGCCAACGTTCCGATGGGGAGGGGCCATTTCCCTCTCATTGATGGGTTCATTGGAGATCTTTCAAAAAAAAAAAAAAAAAAGTTCAAAAAAAAAGAACTTTTCAAATTTCTCTCTTTTGGGCTCAAATTAGAGAAACTTTGGTTCTTTCCTATTCGTACAATGGCTAGCAGAAATGTTTGAGCCAACGTTCGGATGGGGAGGGGCCATTTCCCTCTCTTTGATGGGTCCATTGGAGATCTTTCAAAAAAAAAAAAAAAAGTTAAAAAACAAAAGAACTTTTCAAATTTCTCTCTTTTGGATTCAAATTAGAGAAACTTTGGTTCTTTCCTTTTCGTGCTATGGCCCCCAGAAATGTTTGAGCCAACGTTCGGATTGGGAGGGGCCATTTCCCTCTCTTTGATGGGTCCATTGGAGATCTTTCAAAAAAAAAAAAAAAAGTTAAAAAAAAAAAGAACTTTTCAAATTTATCTCTTTTGGATTCAAATTAGAGAAACTTTGGTTCTTTCCTTTTCGTACAATGGCTCGCAGAAATGTTTGAGCCAACGTTCGGATGGGGAGGAGCCATTTTTCTCTCTTTGATGGGTCCATTGGAGATCTTTCAAAAAAAAAAAAGTTAAAAAAAAAAAAAAAATTTTCAAATTTCTCTCATTTGGATTCAAATTAGAGAAACTTTGGTTCTTTCCTTTTTGTACAATGGCTCGCAGAAATGTTTGAGCCAACGTTCCGATGGGGAGGGGCCATTTCCCTCTCATTGATGGGTTCATTGGAGATCTTTCAAAAAAAAAAAAAAAGTTCAAAAAAAAAGAACTTTTCAAATTTCTCTCTTTTGGGCTCAAATTAGAGAAACTTTGGTTCTTTCCTTTTCGTACAATGGCTAGCAGAAATGTTTGAGCCAACGTTCGGATGGGGAGGGGCCATTTCCCTCTCTTTAATGGGTCCATTGGAGATCTTTCAAAAAAAAAAAAAAAAGTTAAAAAACAAAAGAACTTTTCAAATTTCCCTCTTTTGGATTCAAATTAGAGAAACTTTGGTTCTTTCCTTTTCGTACAATGGCCAGCAGAAATGTTTGGGCCAACGTTCGAATTGGGAGGGGCCATTTTCCTCTCTTTGATGGGTCCATTGGAGATCTTTCAAAAAAAAAAACGTTAAAAAAAAAAAAACCTTTTAAATTTCTCTCTTTTGGATTCAAATTAGAGAAACTTTGGTTCTTTCCTTTTCGTACAATGGCTAGCAGAAATGTTTGAGCCAACGTTCGAATTGGGAGGGGCCATTTTCCTCTCTTTGATGGGTCCATTGGAGATCTTTCAAAAAAAAAAAAAGTTAAAAAAAAAAAAACTTTTCAAATTTCTCTCTTTTGGATTCAAATTAGAGAAACTTTGGTTCTTTCCTTTTCGTACAATGGCTCGCAGAAATGTTTGAGCCAACGTTCGGATGGGGAGGGGCCATTTCCCTCTCTTTGATGGGTCCATTGGAGATCTTTCAAAAAAAAAAAGTTAAAAAAAAAAAAAACCTTTTAAATTTCTCTCTTTTGGATTCAAATTAGAGAAACTTTGGTTCTTTCCTTTTCGTACAATGGCTAGCAGAAATGTTTGAGCCAACGTTCGAATTGGGAGGGGCCATTTTCCTCTCTTTGATGGGTCCATTGGAGATCTTTCAAAAAAAAAAAAGTTAAAAAAAAAAAACTTTTCAAATTTCTCTCTTTTGGATTCAAATTAGAGAAACTTTGGTTCTTTCCTTTTCGTACAATGGCTCGCAGAAATGTTTGAGCCAACGTTCGGATGGGGAGGGGCCATTTCCCTCTCTTTGATGGGTCCATTGGAGATCTTTCAAAAAAAAAAAAAAAGTTAAAAAAAAAAGAACTTTTCAAATTTATCTCTTTTGGATTCAAATTAGAGAAACTTTGGTTCCTTCCTTTTTGTACAAGGGCTCGCAGAAATGTTTGAGCCAACGTTCGGATGGGGAGGACCCATTTCCCTCTCTTTGATTGGTCCATCGGAGATCTTTAAAAAAAAAAAAAAAAGTTCAAAAAAAAAGAACTTTTCAAATTTCTCTCTTTTGGATTCAAATTAGAGAAACTTTGCTTCTTTCCTTTTCGTACAATGGCTAGCAGAAATGTTTGAGCCAACGTTCGAATTGGGAGGGGCCACCATTTTCCTCTCTTTGATGGGTCCATTGGAGATCTTTCAAAAAAAAAAGAAAAAGTTCAAAAAAAAAGAACTTTTCAAATTTCTCTCTTTTGGATTCAAATTACAGAAACTTTGGTTCTTTCCTTTTCGTACAATGGCTAGCAGATATGTTTGAGCCAACGTTCGAATTAGGAGGGGCCATTTTCCTCTCTTTGATAGGTCCATTGGAGATCTTTCAAAAAAAAAAAAGTTAAAAAAAAAAAAAACTTTTCAAATTTCTTTCTTTTGGATTCAAATTAGAGAAACTTTGGTTCTTTCCTTTTCGTACAATGGCTGGCAGAAATGTTTGAGCCAACGTTCGAATTGGGAGGGGCCATTTTCCTCTCTTTGATGGGTCCATTGGAGATCTTTCAAAAAAAAAAAGTTAAAAAAAAAAAGAACTTTTCAAATTTCTCTCATTTGGATTCAAATTAGAGAAACTTTGGTTCTTTCCTTTTTGTACAATGGCTCGCAGAAATGTTTGAGCCAACGTTCCGATGGGGAGGGGCCATTTCCCTCTCATTGATGGGTTCATTGGAGATCTTTCAAAAAAAAAAAAAAAAAGTTCAAAAAAAAAAGAACTTTTCAAATTTCTCTCTTTTGGGCTCAAATTAGAGAAACTTTGGTTCTTTCCTTTTCGTACAATGGCTAGCAGAAATGTTTGAGCCAACGTTCGGATGGGGAGGGGCCATTTCCCTCTCTTTGATGGGTTCATTGGAGATCTTTCAAAAAAAAAAAAAAAAGTTCAAAAAAAAAAAAACTTTTCAAATTTCTCTCTTTTGGATTCAAATTAGAGAAACTTTCGTTCTTTACTTTTTGTACAATGGCTCGCAGAAATGTTTGAGCCAACGTTCGGATGGGGAGGGGCCATTTTCCTCTCTTTGATGGGTCCATTGGAGATCTTTCAAAAAAAAAAAAAAAAGTTAAAAAACAAAAGAACTTTTCAAATTTCTCTCTTTTGGATTCAAATTAGAGAAACTTTGGTTCTTTCCTTTTCGTACAATGGCTCGCAGAAATGTTTGAGCCAACGTTCGGATGGGGAGGGGCCATTTCCCTCTCTTTGATGGGTCCATTGGAGATCTTTCAAAAAAAAAAAAAAAGTTAAAAAAAAAAGAACTTTTCAAATTTATCTCTTTTGGATTCAAATTAGAGAAACTTTGGTTCTTTCCTTTTCGTACAATGGCTAGCAGAAATGTTTGAGCCAACGTTCGAATTGGGAGGGGCCATTTTTCTCTCTTTGATGGGTCCATTGGAGATCTTTCAAAAAAAAAAAAAGTTAAAAAAAAGAGAAAACTTTTCAAATTTCTCTCTTTTGGATTCAAATTAGAGAAACTTTGGTTCTTTCCTTTTCGTGCAATGGCCCCAGAAATGTTTGAGCCAACGTTCGGATTGGGAGGGGCCATTTCCCTCTCTTTGATGTGTCCATTGGAGATCTTTCAAAAAAAAAAAAAAAAAGAAAAGTTCAAAAAAAAAAGAACTTTTGAAATTTCTCTCTTTTGGATTCAAATTAGAGAAACTTTGCTTCTTTCCTTTTCGTACAATGGCTAGCAGAAATGTTTGAGCCAACGTTCGAATTGGGAGGGGCCACCATTTTCCTCTCTTTGATGGGTCCATTGGAGATCTTTCAAAAAAAAAAGAAAAAGTTCAAAAAAAAAGAACTTTTCAAATTTCTCTCTTTTGGATTCAAATTACAGAAACTTTGGTTCTTTCCTTTTCGTACAATGGCTAGCAGAAATGTTTGAGCCAACGTTCGAATTGGGAGGGGCCAATCTCCTCTCTTTGATGGGTCCATTGGAGATCTTTCAAAAAAAAAAAAGTTAAAAAAAAAAAAACTTTTCAAATTTCTTTCTTTTGGATTCAAATTAGAGAAACTTTGGTTCTTTCCTTTTCGTACAATGGCTAGCAGAAATGTTTGAGCCAACGTTCGAATTGGGAGGGGCCATTTTCCTCTCTTTGATGGGTCCATTGGAGATCTTTCAAAAAAAAAAAAAGTTAAAAAAAAAAAAAAACTTTTCAAATTTCTCTCTTTTGGATTCAAATTAGAGAAACTTTGTTTCTTTCCTTTTTGTACAATGGCTCGCAGAAATGTTTGAGCCAACGTTCCGATGGGGAGGGGCCATTTCCCTCTCATTGATGGGTTCATTGGAGATCTTTCAAAAAAAAAAAAAAAAGTTCAAAAAAAAAGAACTTTTCAAATTTCTCTCTTTTGGACTCAAATTAGAGAAACTTTGGTTCTTTCCTTTTCGTACAATGGCTAGCAGAAATGTTTGAGCCAACGTTCGGATGGGGAGGGGCCATTTCCCTCTCTTTGATGGGTTCATTGGAGATCTTTCAAAAAAAAAAAAAAAAGTTCAAAAAAAAAAAAACTTTTTAAATTTCTCTCTTTTGGATTCAAATTAGAGAGACTTTGGTTCTTTCCTTTTGGTACAATGGCTCGCAGAAATGTTTGAGCCAACGTTCGGATGGGGAGGGGCCATTTTCCTCTCTTTGATGGGTCCATTGGAGATCTTTCAAAAAAAAAAAAAAAAGTTAAAAAAAAAAGAACTTTTCAAATTTCTCTCTTTTGGATTCAAATTAGAGAAACTTTGGTTCTTTCCTTTTCGTACAATGGCTAGCAGAAATGTTTGGGCCAACGTTCGAATTGGGAGGGGCAATTTTCCTCTCTTTGATGGGTCCATTGGAGATCTTTCAAAAAAAAAAAGTTAAAAAAAAAAAAACCTTTTAAATTTCTCTCTTTTGGATTCAAATTAGGGAAACTTTGGTTCTTTCCTTTTCGTACAATGGCTCGCAGAAATGTTTGAGCCAACGTTCGGATGGGGAGGGGCCATTTCCCTCTCTTTGATGTGTCCATTGGAGATCTTTCAAAAAAAAAAAAAAAGTTAAAAAAAAAAGAACTTTTCAAATTTATCTCTTTTGGATTCAAATTAGAGAAACTTTGGTTCCTTCCTTTTTGTACAATGGCTCGCAGAAATGTTTGAGCCAACGTTCGGATGGGGAGGACCCATTTCCCTCTCTTTGATTGGTCCATCGGAGATCTTTAAAAAAAAAAAAAAAAGTTAAAAAAAAAAATAACTTTTCAAATTTCTCTCTTTTGGATTCAAATTAGAGAAACTTTGGTTCTTTCCTTTTCGAACAATGGCCAGCAGAAATGTTTGAGCCAACGTTCGAATTGGGAGGTGCCATTTTCCTCTCTTTGATGGGTCCATTGGAGATCTTTCAAAAAAAAAAAAAAGTTAAAAAAAAAAAAAACTTTTCAAGTTTCTCTCTTTTGGATTCAAATTAGAGAAACTTTGGTTCTTTCCTTTTCGTGTAATGGCCCCCAGAAATGTTTGAGCCAACGTTCGGATTGGGAGGGGCCATTTCCCTCTCTTTGATTGGTCCATTGGAGATCTTTCAAAAAAAAAAAAAAAGAAAAGTTAAAAAAAAAAAAAACTTTTCAAATTTCTCTCTTTTGGATTCAAATTAGAGAAACTTTGGTTCTTTCCTTTTCGTACAATGGCTAGCAGAAATGTTTGAGCCAACGTTCGAATTGGGAGGGGCCATTTTCCTCTCTTTGATGGGTCCATTGGAGATCTTTCAAAAAAAAAAAAGTAAAAAAAAAAAAAAAACTTTTCAAATTTCTCTCATTTGGATTCAAATTAGAGAAACTTTGGTTCTTTCCTTTTTGTACAATGGCTCGCAGAAATGTTTGAGCCAACGTTCCGATGGGGAGGGGCCATTTCCCTCTCATTGATGGGTTCATTGGAGATCTTTCAAAAAAAAAAAAAAAAAGTTCAAAAAAAAAGAACTTTTCAAATTTCTCTCTTTTGGGCTCAAATTAGAGAAACTTTGGTTCTTTCCTTTTCGTACAATGGCTAGCAGAAATGTTTGAGCCAACGTTCGGATGGGGAGGGGCCATTTCCCTCTCTTTGATGGGTTCATTGGAGATCTTTCAAAAAAAAAAAAAAAGTTCAAAAAAAAAAAAACTTTTCAAATTTCTCTCTTTTGGATTCAAATTAGAGAAACTTTGGTTCTTTACTTTTTGTACAATGGCTCGCAGAAATGTTTGAGCCAACGTTCGGATGGGGAGGGGCCATTTTCCTCTCTTTGATGGGTCCATTGGAGATCTTTCAAAAAAAAAAAAAAAAGTTAAAAAACAAAAGAACTTTTCAAATTTCTCTCTTTTGGATTCAAATTAGAGAAACTTTGGTTCTTTCCTTTTCGTACAATGGCTCGCAGAAATGTTTGAGCCAACGTTCGGATGGGGAGGGGCCATTTCCCTCTCTTTGATGGGTCCATTGGAGATCTTTCAAAAAAAAAAAAAAAAGTTAAAAAAAAAAAGAACTTTTCAAATTTATCTCTTTTGGATTCAAATTAGAGAAACTTTGGTTCCTTCCTTTTTTTACAATGGCTCGCAGAAATGTTTGAGCCAACGTTCGGATGGGGAGGAGCCATTTCCCTCTATTTGATTGGTCCATCGGAGATCTTTAAAAAAAAAAAAAAAAAGTTAAAAAAAAAAAGAACTTTTCAAATTTCTCTCTTTTGGATTCAAATTAGAGAAACTTTGGTTCTTTCCTTTTCGTACAATGGCCAGCAGAAATGTTTGAGCCAACGTTCGAATTGGGAGGTGCCATTTTCCTCTCTTTGATGGGTCCATTGGAGATCTTTCAAAAAAAAAAAAAGTTAAAAAAAAAAAACTTTTCAAATTTCTCTCTTTTGGATTCAAATTAGAGAAACTTTGGTTCTTTCCTTTTCGTGCAATGGCCCCCAGAAATTTTTGAGCCAACGTTCGGATTGGGAGGGGCCATTTCCCTCTCTTTGATGGGTCCATTGGAGATCTTTCAAAAAAAAAAAAAAAGAAAAGTTAAAAAAAAAAAAACTTTTCAAATTTCTCTCTTTTGGATTCAAATTAGAGAAACTTTGGTTCTTTCCTTTTCGTAAAATGGCTAGCAGAAATGTTTGAGCCAACGTTCGAATTGGGAGGGGCCATTTTCCTCTCTTTGATGGGTCCATTGGAGATCTTTCAAAAAAAAAAACATCTTTTCAAATTTCTCTCTTTTGGATTCAAATTAGAGAAACTTTGGTTCTTTCCTTTTCGTGCAATGGCCCCAGAAATGTTTGAGCCAACGTTCGGATTGGGAGGGGCCATTTCCCTCTCTTTGATGTGTCCATTGGAGATCTTTCAAAAAAAAAAAAAAAAAAAGTTCAAAAAAAAAAAACTTTTCAAATTTCTCTCTTTTGGATTCAAATTAGAGAAACTTTGGTTCTTTCCTTTTCGTGCAATGGCCCCAGAAATGTTTGAGCCAACGTTCGGATTGGGAGGGGCCATTTCCCTCTCTTTGATGGGTCCATTGGAGATCTTTCAAACAAAAAAAAAAAAGAAAAGTTCAAAAAAAAAAAAAACTTTTCAAATTTCTCTCTTTTGGATTCAAATTAGAGAAACTTTGGTTCTTTCCTTTTCGTACAATGGCTAGCAGAAATGTTTGAGCCAACGTTCGAATTGGGAGGGGCCATTTTCCTCTCTTTGATGGGTCCTTTGGAGATCTTTCAAAAAAAAAAAAAGTTAAAAAAAAAAAACTTTTCAAATTTCTCTCTTTTGGATTCAAATTAGAGAAACTTTGTTTCTTTCCTTTTTGTACAATGGCTCGCAGAAATGTTTGAGCCAACGTTCCGATGGGGAGGGGCCATTTCCCTCTCGTTGATGGGTTCATTGGAGATCTTTCAAAAAAAAAAAAAAAAGTTCAAAAAAAAAGAACTTTTCAAATTTCTCTCTTTTGGACTCAAATTAGAGAAACTTTGGTTCTTTCCTTTTCGTACAATGGCTAGCAGAAATGTTTGAGCCAACGTTCGGATGGGGAGGGGCCATTTCCATCTCTTTGATGGGTTCATTGGAGATCTTTCAAAAAAAAAAAAAAAAGTTCAAAAAAAAAAAAACTTTTCAAATTTCTCTCTTTTGGATTCAAATTAGAGAGACTTTGGTTCTTTCCTTTTGGTACAATGGCTCGCAGAAATGTTTGAGCCAACGTTCGGATGGGGAGGGGCCATTTTCCTCTCTTTGATGGGTCCATAGGAGATCTTTCAAAAAAAAAAAAAAAAAGAACTTTTCAAATTTCTCTCTTTTGGATTCAAATTAGAGAAACTTTGGTTCTTTCCTTTTCGTACAATGGCGAGCAGAAATGTTTGGGCCAACGTTCGAATTGGGAGGGGCAATTTTCCTCTCTTTGATGGGTCCATTGGAGATCTTTCAAAAAAAAAAAGTTAAAAAAAAAAACCTTTTAAATTTCTCTCTTTTGGATTCAAATTAGAGAACCTTTGGTTCTTTCCTTTTCGTACAACGGCTAGCAGAAATGTTTGAGCCAACGTTCGAATTGGGAGAGGCCATTTTCCTCTCTTGGATTGGTCCATTGGAGATCTTTCAAAAAAAAAAAAAATTTAAAAAAAAAAAACTTTTCAAATTTCTCTCTTTTGGATTCAAATTAGAGAAACTTTGGTTCTTTCCTTTTCGTACAATGGCTAGCAGAAATGTTTGAGCCAACGTTCGAATTGGGAGTGGCCATTTTCCTCTCTTTGATGGGTCCATTGGAGATCTTTCAAAAAAAAAAAAAAAAAAGTTAAAAAACAAAAGAACTTTTCAAATTTCTCTCTTTTGGATTCAAATTAGAGAAACTTTGGTTCTTTCCTTTTCGTACAATGGCTAGCAGAAATGTTTCAGCCAACGTTCGAATTGGGAGGGGCCATTTTCCTCTCTTTGATGGGTCCATTGGAGATCTTTCAAAAAAAAAAAAGTTAAAAAAAAAAAAACTTTTTAAATTTCTCTCTTTTGGATTCAAATTAGAGAAACTTTGGTTCTTTCCTTTTTGTACAATGGCTCGCAGAAATGTTTGAGCCAACGTTCGGATGGGGAGGAGCCATTTCCCTCTCTTTGATTGGTCCATCGGAGATCTTGAAAAAAAAAAAAAAAGTTAAAAAAAAACAGAACTTTTCAAATTTCTCTCTTTTGGATTCAAATTAGAGAAACTTTGGTTCTTTCCTTTTCGTACAATGGCCAGCAGAAATGTTTGAGCCAACGTTCGAATTGGGAGGGGCCATTTTCCTCTCTTTGATGGGTCCATTGGAGATCTTTCAAAAAAAAAAAAGTTAAAAAAAAAATAAACTTTTCAAATTTCTCTCTTTTGGATTCAAATTAGAGAAACTTTGGTTCTTTCCTTTTCGTGCAATGGCCCCCAGAAATGTTTGAGCCAACGTTCGGATTGGGAGGGGCCATTTCCCTCTCTTTGATGGGTCCATTGGAGATCTTTCAAAAAAAAAAAAAAAAGTTAAAAAAAAAAGAACTTTTCAAATTTATCTCTTTTGGATTCAAATTAGAGAAACTTTGGTTCTTTCCTTTTCGTACAATGGCTCGCAGAAATGCTTGAGCCAACGTTCGGATGGGGAGGAGCCATTTCCCTCTCTTTGATGGGTCCATTGGAGATCTTTCAAAAAAAAAAAAAAAGAAAATTTAAAAAAAAAAAAAACTTTTAAAATTTCTCTCTTTTGAATTCAAATTAGAGAAACTTTGGTTCTTTCCTTTTCGTACAATGGCTAGCAGAAATGTTTGAGCCAACATTCGAATTGGGAGGGGCCATTTTCCACTCTTTGATGGGTCCATTGGAGATCTTTCAAAAAAAAAAAAAGTTAAAAAAAAAAAAAATTTTCAAATTTCTCTCTTTTGGATTCAAATTAGAGAAACTTTGGTTCTTTCCTTTTCATGCAATGGCCCCAGAAATGTTTGAGCCAACGTTCGGATTGGGAGGGGCCATTTCCCTCTCTTTGATGTGTCCATTGGAGATTTTTGAAAATAAAAAAAAGTTAAAATTTTTTTTTTTTCAAATTTCTCTCATTTGGATTCAAATTAGAGAAACTTTGGTTCTTTCCTTTTCGTACAATGGCTAGCAGAAATGTTTGAGCCAACATTCGAATTGGGAGGGGCCATTTTCCACTCTTTGATGGGTCCATTGGAGATCTTTCAAAAAAAAAAAAGTTAAAAAAAAAAAAAACTTTTCAAATTTCTCTCTTTTGGATTCAAATTAGAGAAACTTTGGTTCTTTCCTTTTCGTGCAATGGCCCCAGAAATGTTTGAGCCAACGTTCGGATTGGGAGGGGCCATTTCCCTCTCTTTGATGTGTCCATTGGAGATCTTTCAAAAAAAAAAAAAAAAAAGTTCAAAAAAAAAAACTTTTCAAATTTCTCTCTTTTGGATTCAAATTAGAGAAACTTTGGTTCTTTCCTTTTCGTGCAATGGCCCCAGAAATGTTTGAGCCAACGTTCGGATTGGGAGGGGCCATTTCCCTCTCTTTGATGGGTCCATTGGAGATCTTTCAAACAAAAAAAAAAAAGAAAAGTTCAAAAAAAAAAAAAACTTTTCAAATTTCTCTCTTTTGGATTCAAATTAGAGAAACTTTGGTTCTTTCCTTTTCGTACAATGGCTAGCAGAAATGTTTGAGCCAACGTTCGAATTGGGAGGGGCCATTTTCCTCTCTTTGATGGGTCCTTTGGAGATCTTTCAAAAAAAAAAAAAGTTAAAAAAAAAAAACTTTTCAAATTTCCCTCTTTTGGATTCAAATTAGAGAAACTTTGGTTCTTTCCTTTTTGTACAATGGCTCGCAGAAATGTTTGAGCCAACGTTCCGATGGGGAGGGGCCATTTTCCTCTCTTTGATGGGTCCATTGGAGATCTTTCAAAAAAAAAAAAAAAAGTTAAAAAAAAAAAGAACTTTTCAAATTTCTCTCTTTTGGATTCAAATTAGAGAAACTTTGGTTCTTTTCTTTTCGTACAATGGCTAGCAGAAATGTTTGAGCCAACGTTCGAATTGGGAGGGGCCAATCTCCTCTCTTTGATGGGTCCATTGGAGATCTTTCAAAAAAAAAAAAAGTTAAAAAAAAAAAAACTTTTCAAATTTCTCTCTTTTGGATTCAAATTAGAGAAACTTTGGTTTTTTCCTTTTCGTACAATGGCTCGCAGAAATGTTTGAGCGAACGTTCGGATGGGGAGGGGCCATTTCCCTCTCTTTGATGGGTCCATTGGAGATCTTTCAAAAAAAAAAAAAAAGTTAAAAAAAAAAGAAATTTTCAAATTTCTTTCTTTTCGATTCAAATTAGAGAAACTTTGGTTCTTTCCTTTTCGTACAATGGCTCGCAGAAATGTTTGAGCCAACGTTCGGATGGGGAGGAGCCATTTCGCTCTCTTTGATGGGTCCATCGGAGATCTTTCAAAAAAAAAAAAAAGTTAAAAAAAAAAGAACTTTTCAAATTTCTCTCTTTTGGATTCAAATTAGAGAAACTTTGGTTCTTTCCTTTTCGTACAATGGCTAGCAGAAATGTTTGAGCCCACGTTCGAATTGGGAGAGGCCATTTTCCTCTCTTGGATTGGTCCATTGGAGATCTTTCAAAAAAAAAAAAAAATTTAAAAAAAAAAAAACTTTTCAAATTTCTCTCTTTTGGATTCAAATTAGAGAAACTTTGGTTCTTTCCTTTTCGTACAATGGCTAGCAGAAATGTTTGAGCCAACGTTCGAATTGGGAGGGGCCATTTTCCTCTCTTTGATGGGTCCATTGGAGATCTTTCAAAAAAAAAAAAAAAAGTTAAAAAACAAAAGAACTTTTCAAATTTCTCTCTTTTGGATTCAAATTAGAGAAACTTTGGTTCTTTCCTTTTCGTACAATGGCTAGCAGAAATGTTTCAGCCAACGTTCGAATTGGGAGGGGCCATTTTCCTCTCTTTGATGGGTCCATTGGAGATCTTTCAAAAAAAAAAAAGTTAAAAAAAAAAACTTTTTAAATTTCTCTCTTTTGGATTCAAATTAGAGAAACTTTGGTTCTTTCCTTTTTGTACAATGGCTCGCAGAAATGTTTGAGCCAACGTTCGGATGGGGAGGAGCCATTTCCCTCTCTTTGATTGGTCCATCGGAGATCTTGAAAAAAAAAAAAAAAGTTAAAAAAAAACAGAACTTTTCAAATTTCTCTCTTTTGGATTCAAATTAGAGAAACTTTGGTTCTTTCCTTTTCGTACAATGGCCAGCAGAAATGTTTGAGCCAACGTTCGAATTGGGAGGTGCCATTTTCCTCTCTTTGATGGGTCCATTGGAGATCTTTCAAAAAAAAAAAAGTTAAAAAAAAAATAAACTTTTCAAATTTCTCTCTTTTGGATTCAAATTAGAGAAACTTTGGTTCTTTCCTTTTCGTGCAATGGCCCCCAGAAATGTTTGAGCCAACGTTCGGATTGGGAGGGGCCATTTCCCTCTCTTTGATGGGTCCATTGGAGATCTTTCAAAAAAAAAAAAAAAAGTTAAAAAAAAAAGAACTTTTCAAATTTATCTCTTTTGGATTCAAATTAGAGAAACTTTGGTTCTTTCCTTTTCGTACAATGGCTCGCAGAAATGTTTGAGCCAACGTTCGGATGGGGAGGAGCCATTTCCCTCTCTTTGATGGGTCCATTGGAGATCTTTCAAAAAAAAAAAAAAAAGAAAAGTTAAAAAAAAAAAAAACTTTTAAAATTTCTCTCTTTTGAATTCAAATTAGAGAAACTTTGGTTCTTTCCTTTTCGTACAATGGCTAGCAGAAATGTTTGAGCCAACATTCGAATTGGGAGGGGCCATTTTCCACTCTTTGATGGGTCCATTGGAGATCTTTCAAAAAAAAAAAAAGTTAAAAAAAAAAAAAATTTTCAAATTTCTCTCTTTTGGATTCAAATTAGAGAAACTTTGGTTCTTTCCTTTTCATGCAATGGCCCAAGAAATGTTTGAGCCAACGTTCGGATTGGGAGGGGCCATTTCCCTCTCTTTGATGTGTCCATTGGAGATCTTTCAAAAAAAAAAAAAAAAAAGTTCAAAAAAAAAAAACTTTTCAAATTTCTCTCTTTTGAATTCAAATTAGAGAAACTTTGGTTCTTTCCTTTTCGTGCAATGGCCCCAGAAATGTTTGAGCCAACGTTCGGATTGGGAGGGGCCATTTCCCTCTCTTTGATGGGTCCATTGGAGATCTTTCAAACAAAAAAAAAAAAGAAAAGTTCAAAAAAAAAAAAACTTTTCAAATTTCTCTCTTTTGGATTCAAATTAGAGAAACTTTGGTTCTTTCCTTTTCGTACAATGGCTAGCAGAAATGTTTGAGCCAACGTTCGAATTGGGAGGGGCCATTTTCCTCTCTTTGATGGGTCCTTTGGAGATCTTTCAAAAAAAAAAAAAGTTAAAAAAAAAAAACTTTTCAAATTTCTCTCTTTTGGATTCAAATTAGAGAAACTTTGTTTCTTTCCTTTTTGTACAATGGCACGCAGAAATGTTTGAGCCAACGTTCCGATGGGGAGGGGCCATTTCCCTCTCATTGATGGGTTCATTGGAGATCTTTCAAAAAAAAAAAAAAAAGTTCAAAAAAAAAGAACTTTTCAAATTTCTCTCTTTTGGACTCAAATTAGAGAAAGTTTGGTTCTTTCCTTTTCGTACAATGGCTAGCAGAAATGTTTGAGCCAACGTTCGGATGGGGAGGGGCCATTTCCCTCTCTTTGATGGGTTCATTGGAGATCTTTCAAAAAAAAAAAAAAAAGTTCAAAAAAAAAAAAACTTTTCAAATTTCTCTCTTTTGGATTCAAATTAGAGAGACTTTGGTTCTTTCCTTTTGGTACAATGGCTCGCAGAAATGTTTGAGCCAACGTTCGGATGGGGAGGGGCCATTTTCCTCTCTTTGATGGGTCCATTGGAGATCTTTCAAAAAAAAAAAAAAAAAGTTAAAAAAAAAAAGAACTTTTCAAATTTCTCTCTTTTGGATTCAAATTAGAGAAACTTTGGTTCTTTCCTTTTCGTACAATGGCTAGCAGAAATGTTTGGGCCAACGTTCGAATTGGGAGGGGCAATTTTCCTCTCTTTGATGGGTCCATTGGAGATCTTTCAAAAAAAAAAAGTTAAAAAAAAAAAAACCTTTTAAATTTCTCTCTTTTGGATTCAAATTAGAGAACCTTTGGTTCTTTCCTTTTCGTACAATGGCTAGCAGAAATGTTTGAGCCAACGTTCGAATTGGGAGAGGCCATTTTCCTCTCTTGGATTGGTCCATTGGAGATCTTTCAAAAAAAAAAAAAATTTAAAAAAAAAAAACTTTTCAAATTTCTCTCTTTTGGATTCAAATTAGAGAAACTTTGGTTCTTTCCTTTTCATACAATGGCTAGCAGAAATGTTTGAGCCAACGTTCGAATTGGGAGGGGCCATTTTCCTCTCTTTGATGGGTCCATTGGAGATCTTTCAAAAAAAAAAAAAAAAAAGTTAAAAAACAAAAGAACTTTTCAAATTTCTCTCTTTTGGATTCAAATTAGAGAAACTTTGGTTCTTTCCTTTTCGTACAATGGCTAGCAGAAATGTTTCAGCCAACGTTCGAATTGGGAGGGGCCATTTTCCTCTCTTTGATGGGTCCATTGGAGATCTTTCAAAAAAAAAAAAGTTAAAAAAAAAAAAACTTTTTAAATTTCTCTCTTTTGGATTCAAATTAGAGAAACTTTGGTTCTTTCCTTTTTGTACAATGGCTCGCAGAAATGTTTGAGCCAACGTTCGGATGGGGAGGAGCCATTTCCCTCTCTTTGATTGGTCCATCGGAGATCTTGAAAAAAAAAAAAAAAGTTAAAAAAAAACAGAACTTTTCAAATTTCTCTCTTTTGGATTCAAATTAGAGAAACTTTGGTTCTTTCCTTTTCGTACAATGGCCAGCAGAAATGTTTGAGCCAACGTTCGAATTGGGAGGTGCCATTTTCCTCTCTTTGATGGGTCCATTGGAGATCTTTCAAAAAAAAAAAAGTTAAAAAAAAAATAAACTTTTCAAATTTCTCTCTTTTGGATTCAAATTAGAGAAACTTTGGTTCTTTCCTTTTCGTGCAATGGCCCCCAGAAATGTTTGAGCCAATGTTCGGATTGGGAGGGGCCATTTCCCTCTCTTTGATGGGTCCATTGGAGATCTCTCAAAAAAAAAAAAAAAAAGTTAAAAAAAAAAGAACTTTTCAAATTTATCTCTTTTGGATTCAAATTAGAGAAACTTTGGTTCTTTCCTTTTCGTACAATGGCTCGCAGAAATGTTTGAGCCAACGTTCGGATGGGGAGGAGCCATTTCCCTCTCTTTGATGGGTCCATTGGAGATCTTTCAAAAAAAAAAAAAAAAGAAAAGTTAAAAAAAAAAAAACTTTTAAAATTTCTCTCTTTTGAATTCAAATTAGAGAAACTTTGGTTCTTTCCTTTTCGTACAATGGCTAGCAGAAATGTTTGAGCCAACATTCGAATTGGGAGGGGCCATTTTCCACTCTTTGATGGGTCCATTGGAGATCTTTCAAAAAAAAAAAAAGTTAAAAAAAAAAAAAATTTTCAAATTTCTCTCTTTTGGATTCAAATTAGAGAAACTTTGGTTCTTTCCTTTTCATGCAATGGCCCCAGAAATGTTTGAGCCAACGTTCGGATTGGGAGGAGCCATTTCCCTCTCTTTGATGTGTCCATTGGAGATTTTTGAAAATAAAAAAAAGTTAAAATTTTTTTTTTTTCAAATTTCTCTCATTTGGATTCAAATTAGAGAAACTTTGGTTCTTTCCTTTTCGTACAATGGCTAGCAGAAATGTTTGAGCCAACATTCGAATTGGGAGGGGCCATTTTCCACTCTTTGATGGGTCCATTGGAGATCTTTCAAAAAAAAAAAAGTTAAAAAAAAAAAAAACTTTTCAAATTTCTCTCTTTTGGATTCAAATTAGAGAAACTTTGGTTCTTTCCTTTTCGTGCAATGGCCCCAGAAATGTTTGAGCCAACGTTCGGATTGGGAGGGGCCATTTCCCTCTCTTTGATGTGTCCATTGGAGATCTTTCAAAAAAAAAAAAAAAAAAGTTCAAAAAAAAAAACTTTTCAAATTTCTCTCTTTTGGATTCAAATTAGAGAAACTTTGGTTCTTTCCTTTTCGTGCAATGGCCCCAGAAATGTTTGAGCCAACGTTCGGATTGGGAGGGGCCATTTCCCTCTCTTTGATGGGTCCATTGGAGATCTTTCAAACAAAAAAAAAAAAGAAAAGTTCAAAAAAAAAAAAAACTTTTCAAATTTCTCTCTTTTGGATTCAAATTAGAGAAACTTTGGTTCTTTCCTTTTCGTACAATGGCTAGCAGAAATGTTTGAGCCAACGTTCGAATTGGGAGGGGCCATTTTCCTCTCTTTGATGGGTCCTTTGGAGATCTTTCAAAAAAAAAAAAAGTTAAAAAAAAAAAACTTTTCAAATTTCCCTCTTTTGGATTCAAATTAGAGAAACTTTGGTTCTTTCCTTTTTGTACAATGGCTCGCAGAAATGTTTGAGCCAACGTTCCGATGGGGAGGGGCCATTTTCCTCTCTTTGATGGGTCCATTGGAGATCTTTCAAAAAAAAAAAAAAAAGTTAAAAAAAAAAAGAACTTTTCAAATTTCTCTCTTTTGGATTCAAATTAGAGAAACTTTGGTTCTTTTCTTTTCGTACAATGGCTAGCAGAAATGTTTGAGCCAACGTTCGAATTGGGAGGGGCCAATCTCCTCTCTTTGATGGGTCCATTGGAGATCTTTCAAAAAAAAAAAAAGTTAAAAAAAAAAAAACTTTTCAAATTTCTCTCTTTTGGATTCAAATTAGAGAAACTTTGGTTTTTTCCTTTTCGTACAATGGCTCGCAGAAATGTTTGAGCGAACGTTCGGATGGGGAGGGGCCATTTCCCTCTCTTTGATGGGTCCATTGGAGATCTTTCAAAAAAAAAAAAAAAGTTAAAAAAAAAAGAAATTTTCAAATTTCTTTCTTTTCGATTCAAATTCGAGAAACTTTGGTTCTTTCCTTTTCGTACAATGGCTCGCAGAAATGTTTGAGCCAACGTTCGGATGGGGAGGAGCCATTTCGCTCTCTTTGATGGGTCCATCAGAGATCTTTCAAAAAAAAAAAAAAGTTAAAAAAAAAAGAACTTTTCAAATTTCTCTCTTTTGGATTCAAATTAGAGAAACTTTGGTTCTTTCCTTTTCGTGCAATGGCTAGCAGAAATGTTTGAGCCAACGTTCGAATTGGGAGAGGCCATTTTCCTCTCTTGGATTGGTCCATTGGAGATCTTTCAAAAAAAAAAAAAATTTAAAAAAAAAAAAACTTTTCAAATTTCTCTCTTTTGGATTCAAATTAGAGAAACTTTGGTTCTTTCCTTTTCGTACAATGGCTAGCAGACATGTTTGAGCCAACGTTCGAATTGGGAGGGGCCATTTTCCTCTCTTTGATGGGTCCATTGGAGATCTTTCAAAAAAAAAAAAAAAGTTAAAAAACAAAAGAACTTTTCAAATTTCTCTCTTTTGGATTCAAATTAGAGAAACTTTGGTTCTTTCCTTTTCGTACAATGGCTAGCAGAAATGTTTCAGCCAACGTTCGAATTGGGAGGGGCCATTTTCCTCTCTTTGATGGGTCCATTGGAGATCTTTCAAAAAAAAAAAAGTTAAAAAAAAAAAAACTTTTTAAATTTCTCTCTTTTGGATTCAAATTAGAGAAACTTTGGTTCTTTCCTTTTTGTACAATGGCTCGCAGAAATGTTTGAGCCAACGTTCGGATGGGGAGGAGCCATTTCCCTCTCTTTGATTGGTCCATCGGAGATCTTGAAAAAAAAAAAAAAAGTTAAAAAAAACAGAACTTTTCAAATTTCTCTCTTTTGGATTCAAATTAGAGAAACTTTGGTTCTTTCCTTTTCGTACAATGGCCAGCAGAAATGTTTGAGCCAACGTTCGAATTGGGAGGTGCCATTTTCCTCTCTTTGATGGGTCCATTGGAGATCTTTCAAAAAAAAAAAATTTAAAAAAAAAATAAACTTTTCAAATTTCTCTCTTTTGGATTCAAATTAGAGAAACTTTGGTTCTTTCCTTTTCGTGCAATGGCCCCCAGAAATGTTTGAGCCAACGTTCGGATTGGGAGGGGCCATTTCCCTCTCTTTGATGGGTCCATTGGAGATCTTTCAAAAAAAAAAAAAAAAGTTAAAAAAAAAAGAACTTTTCAAATTTATCTCTTTTGGATTCAAATTAGAGAAACTTTGGTTCTTTCCTTTTCGTACAATGGCTCGCAGAAATGTTTGAGCCAACGTTCGGATGGGGAGGAGCCATTTCCCTCTCTTTGATGGGTCCATTGGAGATCTTTCAAAAAAAAAAAAAAAAGAAAAGTTAAAAAAAAAAAAAACTTTTAAAATTTCTCTCTTTTGAATTCAAATTAGAGAAACTTTGGTTCTTTCCGTTTCGTACAATGGCTAGCAGAAATGTTTGAGCCAACATTCGAATTGGGAGGGGCCATTTTCCACTCTTTGATGGGTCCATTGGAGATCTTTCAAAAAAAAAAAAAGTTAAAAAAAAAAAAAATTTTCAAATTTCTCTCTTTTGGATTCAAATTAGAGAAACTTTGGTTCTTTCCTTTTCATGCAATGGCCCCAGAAATGTTTGAGCCAACGTTCGGATTGGGAGGGGCCATTTCCCTCTCTTTGATGTGTCCATTGGAGATCTTTCAAAAAAAAAAAAAAAAAAGTTCAAAAAAAAAAAACTTTTCAAATTTCTCTCTTTTGAATTCAAATTAGAGAAACTTTGGTTCTTTCCTTTTCGTGCAATGGCCCCAGAAATGTTTGAGCCAACGTTCGGATTGGGAGGGGCCATTTCCCTCTCTTTGATGGGTCCATTGGAGATCTTTCAAACAAAAAAAAAAAAGAAAAGTTCAAAAAAAAAAAAACTTTTCAAATTTCTCTCTTTTGGATTCAAATTAGAGAAACTTTGGTTCTTTCCTTTTCGTACAATGGCTAGCAGAAATGTTTGAGCCAACGTTCGAATTGGGAGGGGCCATTTTCCTCTCTTTGATGGGTCCTTTGGAGATCTTTCAAAAAAAAAAAAAGTTAAAAAAAAAAAACTTTTCAAATTTCTCTCTTTTGGATTCAAATTAGAGAAACTTTGTTTCTTTCCTTTTTGTACAATGGCACGCAGAAATGTTTGAGCCAACGTTCCGATGGGGAGGGGCCATTTCCCTCTCATTGATGGGTTCATTGGAGATCTTTCAAAAAAAAAAAAAAAAGTTCAAAAAAAAAGAACTTTTCAAATTTCTCTCTTTTGGACTCAAATTAGAGAAAGTTTGGTTCTTTCCTTTTCGTACAATGGCTAGCAGAAATGTTTGAGCCAACGTTCGGATGGGGAGGGGCCATTTCCCTCTCTTTGATGGGTTCATTGGAGATCTTTCAAAAAAAAAAAAAAAAGTTCAAAAAAAAAAAAACTTTTCAAATTTCTCTCTTTTGGATTCAAATTAGAGAGACTTTGGTTCTTTCCTTTTGGTACAATGGCTCGCAGAAATGTTTGAGCCAACGTTCGGATGGGGAGGGGCCATTTTCCTCTCTTTGATGGGTCCATTGGAGATCTTTCAAAAAAAAAAAAAAAAAGTTAAAAAAAAAAAGAACTTTTCAAATTTCTCTCTTTTGGATTCAAATTAGAGAAACTTTGGTTCTTTCCTTTTCGTACAATGGCTAGCAGAAATGTTTGGGCCAACGTTCGAATTGGGAGGGGCAATTTTCCTCTCTTTGATGGGTCCATTGGAGATCTTTCAAAAAAAAAAAGTTAAAAAAAAAAAAACCTTTTAAATTTCTCTCTTTTGGATTCAAATTAGAGAACCTTTGGTTCTTTCCTTTTCGTACAATGGCTAGCAGAAATGTTTGAGCCAACGTTCGAATTGGGAGAGGCCATTTTCCTCTCTTGGATTGGTCCATTGGAGATCTTTCAAAAAAAAAAAAAATTTAAAAAAAAAAAACTTTTCAAATTTCTCTCTTTTGGATTCAAATTAGAGAAACTTTGGTTCTTTCCTTTTCATACAATGGCTAGCAGAAATGTTTGAGCCAACGTTCGAATTGGGAGGGGCCATTTTCCTCTCTTTGATGGGTCCATTGGAGATCTTTCAAAAAAAAAAAAAAAAAGTTAAAAAACAAAAGAACTTTTCAAATTTCTCTCTTTTGGATTCAAATTAGAGAAACTTTGGTTCTTTCCTTTTCGTACAATGGCTAGCAGAAATGTTTCAGCCAACGTTCGAATTGGGAGGGGCCATTTTCCTCTCTTTGATGGGTCCATTGGAGATCTTTCAAAAAAAAAAAGTTAAAAAAAAAAAAACTTTTTAAATTTCTCTCTTTTGGATTCAAATTAGAGAAACTTTGGTTCTTTCCTTTTTGTACAATGGCTCGCAGAAATGTTTGAGCCAACGTTCGGATGGGGAGGAGCCATTTCCCTCTCTTTGATTGGTCCATCGGAGATCTTGAAAAAAAAAAAAAAAGTTAAAAAAAAACAGAACTTTTCAAATTTCTCTCTTTTGGATTCAAATTAGAGAAACTTTGGTTCTTTCCTTTTCGTACAATGGCCAGCAGAAATGTTTGAGCCAACGTTCGAATTGGGAGGTGCCATTTTCCTCTCTTTGATGGGTCCATTGGAGATCTTTCAAAAAAAAAAAAGTTAAAAAAAAAATAAACTTTTCAAATTTCTCTCTTTTGGATTCAAATTAGAGAAACTTTGGTTCTTTCCTTTTCGTGCAATGGCCCCCAGAAATGTTTGAGCCAACGTTCGGATTGGGAGGGGCCATTTCCCTCTCTTTGATGGGTCCATTGGAGATCTCTCAAAAAAAAAAAAAAAAAGTTAAAAAAAAAAGAACTTTTCAAATTTATCTCTTTTGGATTCAAATTAGAGAAACTTTGGTTCTTTCCTTTTCGTACAATGGCTCGCAGAAATGTTTGAGCCAACGTTCGGATGGGGAGGAGCCATTTCCCTCTCTTTGATGGGTCCATTGGAGATCTTTCAAAAGAAAAAAAAAAAGAAAAGTTAAAAAAAAAAAACTTTTAAAATTTCTCTCTTTTGAATTCAAATTAGAGAAACTTTGGTTCTTTCCTTTTCGTACAATGGCTAGCAGAAATGTTTGAGCCAACATTCGAATTGGGAGGGGCCATTTTCCACTCTTTGATGGGTCCATTGGAGATCTTTCAAAAAAAAAAAAAGTTAAAAAAAAAAAAAATTTTCAAATTTCTCTCTTTTGGATTCAAATTAGAGAAACTTTGGTTCTTTCCTTTTCATGCAATGGCCCCAGAAATGTTTGAGCCAACGTTCGGATTGGGAGGAGCCATTTCCCTCTCTTTGATGTGTCCATTGGAGATTTTTGAAAATAAAAAAAAGTTAAAATTTTTTTTTTTTCAAATTTCTCTCATTTGGATTCAAATTAGAGAAACTTTGGTTCTTTCCTTTTCGTACAATGGCTAGCAGAAATGTTTGAGCCAACATTCGAATTGGGAGGGGCCATTTTCCACTCTTTGATGGGTCCATTGGAGATCTTTCAAAAAAAAAAAAGTTAAAAAAAAAAAAAACTTTTCAAATTTCTCTCTTTTGGATTCAAATTAGAGAAACTTTGGTTCTTTCCTTTTCGTGCAATGGCCCCAGAAATGTTTGAGCCAACGTTCGGATTGGGAGGGGCCATTTCCCTCTCTTTGATGTGTCCATTGGAGATCTTTCAAAAAAAAAAAAAAAAAAGTTCAAAAAAAAAAACTTTTCAAATTTCTCTCTTTTGGATTCAAATTAGAGAAACTTTGGTTCTTTCCTTTTCGTGCAATGGCCCCAGAAATGTTTGAGCCAACGTTCGGATTGGGAGGGGCCATTTCCCTCTCTTTGATGGGTCCATTGGAGATCTTTCAAACAAAAAAAAAAAAGAAAAGTTCAAAAAAAAAAAAAACTTTTCAAATTTCTCTCTTTTGGATTCAAATTAGAGAAACTTTGGTTCTTTCCTTTTCGTACAATGGCTAGCAGAAATGTTTGAGCCAACGTTCGAATTGGGAGGGGCCATTTTCCTCTCTTTGATGGGTCCTTTGGAGATCTTTCAAAAAAAAAAAAAGTTAAAAAAAAAAAAACTTTTCAAATTTCCCTCTTTTGGATTCAAATTAGAGAAACTTTGGTTCTTTCCTTTTTGTACAATGGCTCGCAGAAATGTTTGAGCCAACGTTCCGATGGGGAGGGGCCATTTTCCTCTCTTTGATGGGTCCATTGGAGATCTTTCAAAAAAAAAAAAAAAAGTTAAAAAAAAAAAGAACTTTTCAAATTTCTCTCTTTTGGATTCAAATTAGAGAAACTTTGGTTCTTTTCTTTTCGTACAATGGCTAGCAGAAATGTTTGAGCCAACGTTCGAATTGGGAGGGGCCAATCTCCTCTCTTTGATGGGTCCATTGGAGATCTTTCAAAAAAAAAAAAAGTTAAAAAAAAAAAAACTTTTCAAATTTCTCTCTTTTGGATTCAAATTAGAGAAACTTTGGTTTTTTCCTTTTCGTACAATGGCTCGCAGAAATGTTTGAGCGAACGTTCGGATGGGGAGGGGCCATTTCCCTCTCTTTGATGGGTCCATTGGAGATCTTTCAAAAAAAAAAAAAAAGTTAAAAAAAAAAGAAATTTTCAAATTTCTTTCTTTTCGATTCAAATTAGAGAAACTTTGGTTCTTTCCTTTTCGTACAATGGCTCGCAGAAATGTTTGAGCCAACGTTCGGATGGGGAGGAGCCATTTCGCTCTCTTTGATGGGTCCATCAGAGATCTTTCAAAAAAAAAAAAAAGTTAAAAAAAAAAGAACTTTTCAAATTTCTCTCTTTTGGATTCAAATTAGAGAAACTTTGGTTCTTTCCTTTTCGTGCAATGGCTAGCAGAAATGTTTGAGCCAACGTTCGAATTGGGAGAGGCCATTTTCCTCTCTTGGATTGGTCCATTGGAGATCTTTCAAAAAAAAAAAAAAATTTAAAAAAAAAAAACTTTTCAAATTTCTCTCTTTTGGATTCAAATTAGAGAAACTTTGGTTCTTTCCTTTTCGTACAATGGCTAGCAGAAATGTTTGAGCCAACGTTCGAATTGGGAGGGGCCATTTTCCTCTCTTTGATGGGTCCATTGGAGATCTTTCAAAAAAAAAAAAAAAAGTTAAAAAACAAAAGAACTTTTCAAATTTCTCTCTTTTGGATTCAAATTAGAGAAACTTTGGTTCTTTCCTTTTCGTACAATGGCTAGCAGAAATGTTTCAGCCAACGTTCGAATTGGGAGGGGCCATTTTCCTCTCTTTGATGGGTCCATTGGAGATCTTTCAAAAAAAAAAAAGTTAAAAAAAAAAAAACTTTTTAAATTTCTCTCTTTTGGATTCAAATTAGAGAAACTTTGGTTCTTTCCTTTTCGTACAATGGCTCGCAGAAATGTTTGAGCGAACGTTCGGATGGGGAGGGGCCATTTCCCTCTCTTTGATGGGTCCATTGGAGATCTTTCAAAAAAAAAAAAAAGTTAAAAAAAAAAGAAATTTTCAAATTTCTTTCTTTTCGATTCAAATTAGAGAAACTTTGGTTCTTTCCTTTTCGTACAATGGCTCGCAGAAATGTTTGAGCCAACGTTCGGATGGGGAGGAGCCATTTCGCTCTCTTTGATGGGTCCATCAGAGATCTTTCAAAAAAAAAAAAAAGTTAAAAAAAAAAGAACTTTTCAAATTTCTCTCTTTTGGATTCAAATTAGAGAAACTTTGGTTCTTTCCTTTTCGTGCAATGGCTAGCAGAAATGTTTGAGCCAACGTTCGAATTGGGAGAGGCCATTTTCCTCTCTTGGATTGGTCCATTGGAGATCTTTCAAAAAAAAAAAAAAATTTAAAAAAAAAAAAACTTTTCAAATTTCTCTCTTTTGGATTCAAATTAGAGAAACTTTGGTTCTTTCCTTTTCGTACAATGGCTAGCAGAAATGTTTGAGCCAACGTTCGAATTGGGAGGGGCCATTTTCCTCTCTTTGATGGGTCCATTGGAGATCTTTCAAAAAAAAAAAAAAAAGTTAAAAAACAAAAGAACTTTACAAATTTCTCTCTTTTGGATTCAAATTAGAGAAACTTTGGTTCTTTCCTTTTCGTACAATGGCTAGCAGAAATGTTTCAGCCAACATTCGAATTGGGAGGGGCCATTTTCCACTCTTTGATGGGTCCATTGGAGATCTTTCAAAAAAAAAAAAGTTAAAAAAAAAAAAAACTTTTCAAATTTCTCTCTTTTGGATTCAAATTAGAGAAACTTTGGTTCTTTCCTTTTCGTGCAATGGCCCCAGAAATGTTTGAGCCAACGTTCGGATTGGGAGGGGCCATTTCCCTCTCTTTGATGTGTCCATTGGAGATCTTTCAAAAAAAAAAAAAAAAAGTTCAAAAAAAAAAACTTTTCAAATTTCTCTCTTTTGGATTCAAATTAGAGAAACTTTGGTTCTTTCCTTTTCGTGCAATGGCCCCAGAAATGTTTGAGCCAACGTTCGGATTGGGAGGGGCCATTTCCCTCTCTTTGATGGGTCCATTGGAGATCTTTCAAACAAAAAAAAAAAAGAAAAGTTCAAAAAAAAAAAAAACTTTTCAAATTTCTCTCTTTTGGATTCAAATTAGAGAAACTTTGGTTCTTTCCTTTTCGTACAATGGCTAGCAGAAATGTTTGAGCCAACGTTCGAATTGGGAGGGGCCATTTTCCTCTCTTTGATGGGTCCTTTGGAGATCTTTCAAAAAAAAAAAAAGTTAAAAAAAAAAAACTTTTCAAATTTCCCTCTTTTGGATTCAAATTAGAGAAACTTTGGTTCTTTCCTTTTTGTACAATGGCTCGCAGAAATGTTTGAGCCAACGTTCCGATGGGGAGGGGCCATTTTCCTCTCTTTGATGGGTCCATTGGAGATCTTTCAAAAAAAAAAAAAAAAGTTAAAAAAAAAAAGAACTTTTCAAATTTCTCTCTTTTGGATTCAAATTAGAGAAACTTTGGTTCTTTTCTTTTCGTACAATGGCTAGCAGAAATGTTTGAGCCAACGTTCGAATTGGGAGGGGCCAATCTCCTCTCTTTGATGGGTCCATTGGAGATCTTTCAAAAAAAAAAAAAGTTAAAAAAAAAAAAACTTTTCAAATTTCTCTCTTTTGGATTCAAATTAGAGAAACTTTGGTTTTTTCCTTTTCGTACAATGGCTCGCAGAAATGTTTGAGCGAACGTTCGGATGGGGAGGGGCCATTTCCCTCTCTTTGATGGGTCCATTGGAGATCTTTCAAAAAAAAAAAAAAAGTTAAAAAAAAAAGAAATTTTCAAATTTCTTTCTTTTCGATTCAAATTAGAGAAACTTTGGTTCTTTCCTTTTCGTACAATGGCTCGCAGAAATGTTTGAGCCAACGTTCGGATGGGGAGGAGCCATTTCGCTCTCTTTGATGGGTCCATCAGAGATCTTTCAAAAAAAAAAAAAAGTTAAAAAAAAAAGAACTTTTCAAATTTCTCTCTTTTGGATTCAAATTAGAGAAACTTTGGTTCTTTCCTTTTCGTGCAATGGCTAGCAGAAATGTTTGAGCCAACGTTCGAATTGGGAGAGGCCATTTTCCTCTCTTGGATTGGTCCATTGGAGATCTTTCAAAAAAAAAAAAAAATTTAAAAAAAAAAAAACTTTTCAAATTTCTCTCTTTTGGATTCAAATTAGAGAAACTTTGGTTCTTTCCTTTTCGTACAATGGCTAGCAGAAATGTTTGAGCCAACGTTCGAATTGGGAGGGGCCATTTTCCTCTCTTTGATGGGTCCATTGGAGATCTTTCAAAAAAAAAAAAAAAAGTTAAAAAACAAAAGAACTTTTCAAATTTCTCTCTTTTGGATTCAAATTAGAGAAACTTTGGTTCTTTCCTTTTCGTACAATGGCTAGCAGAAATGTTTCAGCCAACGTTCGAATTGGGAGGGGCCATTTTCCTCTCTTTGATGGGTCCATTGGAGATCTTTCAAAAAAAAAAAAGTTAAAAAAAAAAAAACTTTTTAAATTTCTCTCTTTTGGATTCAAATTAGAGAAACTTTGGTTCTTTCCTTTTTGTACAATGGCTCGCAGAAATGTTTGAGCCAACGTTCGGATGGGGAGGAGCCATTTCCCTCTCTTTGATTGGTCCATCGGAGATCTTGAAAAAAAAAAAAAAAGTTAAAAAAAAACAGAACTTTTCAAATTTCTCTCTTTTGGATTCAAATTAGAGAAACTTTGGTTCTTTCCTTTTCGTACAATGGCCAGCAGAAATGTTTGAGCCAACGTTCGAATTGGGAGGTGCCATTTTCCTCTCTTTGATGGGTCCATTGGAGATCTTTCAAAAAAAAAAAAGTTAAAAAAAAAATAAACTTTTCAAATTTCTCTCTTTTGGATTCAAATTAGAGAAACTTTGGTTCTTTCCTTTTCGTGCAATGGCCCCCAGAAATGTTTGAGCCAACGTTCGGATTGGGAGGGGCCATTTCCCTCTCTTTGATGGGTCCATTGGAGATCTTTCAAAAAAAAAAAAAAAAGTTAAAAAAAAAAGAACTTTTCAAATTTATCTCTTTTGGATTCAAATTAGAGAAACTTTGGTTCTTTCCTTTTCGTACAATGGCTCGCAGAAATGTTTGAGCCAACGTTCGGATGGGGAGGAGCCATTTCCCTCTCTTTGATGGGTCCATTGGAGATCTTTCAAAAAAAAAAAAAAAAGAAAAGTTAAAAAAAAAAAAAACTTTTAAAATTTCTCTCTTTTGAATTCAAATTAGAGAAACTTTGGTTCTTTCCTTTTCGTACAATGGCTAGCAGAAATGTTTGAGCCAACATTCGAATTGGGAGGGGCCATTTTCCACTCTTTGATGGGTCCATTGGAGATCTTTCAAAAAAAAAAAAAGTTAAAAAAAAAAAAAATTTTCAAATTTCTCTCTTTTGGATTCAAATTAGAGAAACTTTGGTTCTTTCCTTTTCATGCAATGGCCCCAGAAATGTTTGAGCCAACGTTCGGATTGGGAGGGGCCATTTCCCTCTCTTTGATGTGTCCATTGGAGATCTTTCAAAAAAAAAAAAAAAAAAGTTCAAAAAAAAAAAACTTTTCAAATTTCTCTCTTTTGAATTCAAATTAGAGAAACTTTGGTTCTTTCCTTTTCGTGCAATGGCCCCAGAAATGTTTGAGCCAACGTTCGGATTGGGAGGGGCCATTTCCCTCTCTTTGATGGGTCCATTGGAGATCTTTCAAACAAAAAAAAAAAAGAAAAGTTCAAAAAAAAAAAAACTTTTCAAATTTCTCTCTTTTGGATTCAAATTAGAGAAACTTTGGTTCTTTCCTTTTCGTACAATGGCTAGCAGAAATGTTTGAGCCAACGTTCGAATTGGGAGGGGCCATTTTCCTCTCTTTGATGGGTCCTTTGGAGATCTTTCAAAAAAAAAAAAAGTTAAAAAAAAAAAACTTTTCAAATTTCTCTCTTTTGGATTCAAATTAGAGAAACTTTGTTTCTTTCCTTTTTGTACAATGGCACGCAGAAATGTTTGAGCCAACGTTCCGATGGGGAGGGGCCATTTCCCTCTCATTGATGGGTTCATTGGAGATCTTTCAAAAAAAAAAAAAAAAGTTCAAAAAAAAAGAACTTTTCAAATTTCTCTCTTTTGGACTCAAATTAGAGAAAGTTTGGTTCTTTCCTTTTCGTACAATGGCTAGCAGAAATGTTTGAGCCAACGTTCGGATGGGGAGGGGCCATTTCCCTCTCTTTGATGGGTTCATTGGAGATCTTTCAAAAAAAAAAAAAAAAGTTCAAAAAAAAAAAAACTTTTCAAATTTCTCTCTTTTGGATTCAAATTAGAGAGACTTTGGTTCTTTCCTTTTGGTACAATGGCTCGCAGAAATGTTTGAGCCAACGTTCGGATGGGGAGGGGCCATTTTCCTCTCTTTGATGGGTCCATTGGAGATCTTTCAAAAAAAAAAAAAAAAAGTTAAAAAAAAAAAGAACTTTTCAAATTTCTCTCTTTTGGATTCAAATTAGAAAACTTTGGTTCTTTCCTTTTCGTACAATGGCTAGCAGAAATGTTTGGGCCAACGTTCGAATTGGGAGGGGCAATTTTCCTCTCTTTGATGGGTCCATTGGAGATCTTTCAAAAAAAAAAAGTTAAAAAAAAAAAAACGTTTTAAATTTCTCTCTTTTGGATTCAAATTAGAGAACCTTTGGTTCTTTCCTTTTCGTACAATGGCTAGCAGAAATGTTTGAGCCAACGTTCGAATTGGGAGAGGCCATTTTCCTCTCTTGGATTGGTCCATTGGAGATCTTTCAAAAAAAAAAAAAATTAAAAAAAAAAAAACTTTTCAAATTTCTCTCTTTTGGATTCAAATTAGAGAAACTTTGGTTCTTTCCTTTTCATACAATGGCTAGCAGAAATGTTTGAGCCAACGTTCGAATTGGGAGGGGCCATTTTCCTCTCTTTGATGGGTCCATTGGAGATCTTTCAAAAAAAAAAAAAAAAAAGTTAAAAAACAAAAGAACTTTTCAAATTTCTCTCTTTTGGATTCAAATTAGAGAAACTTTGGTTCTTTCCTTTTCGTACAATGGCTAGCAGAAATGTTTCAGCCAACGTTCGAATTGGGAGGGGCCATTTTCCTCTCTTTGATGGGTCCATTGGAGATCTTTCAAAAAAAAAAAGTTAAAAAAAAAAAAACTTTTTAAATTTCTCTCTTTTGGATTCAAATTAGAGAAACTTTGGTTCTTTCCTTTTTGTACAATGGCTCGCAGAAATGTTTGAGCCAACGTTCGGATGGGGAGGAGCCATTTCCCTCTCTTTGATTGGTCCATCGGAGATCTTGAAAAAAAAAAAAAAAGTTAAAAAAAAACAGAACTTTTCAAATTTCTCTCTTTTGGATTCAAATTAGAGAAACTTTGGTTCTTTCCTTTTCGTACAATGGCCAGCAGAAATGTTTGAGCCAACGTTCGAATTGGGAGGTGCCATTTTCCTCTCTTTGATGGGTCCATTGGAGATCTTTCAAAAAAAAAAAAGTTAAAAAAAAAATAAACTTTTCAAATTTCTCTCTTTTGGATTCAAATTAGAGAAACTTTGGTTCTTTCCTTTTCGTGCAATGGCCCCCAGAAATGTTTGAGCCAACGTTCGGATTGGGAGGGGCCATTTCCCTCTCTTTGATGGGTCCATTGGAGATCTCTCAAAAAAAAAAAAAAAAAGTTAAAAAAAAAAGAACTTTTCAAATTTATCTCTTTTGGATTCAAATTAGAGAAACTTTGGTTCTTTCCTTTTCGTACAATGGCTCGCAGAAATGTTTGAGCCAACGTTCGGATGGGGAGGAGCCATTTCCCTCTCTTTGATGGGTCCATTGGAGATCTTTCAAAAGAAAAAAAAAAAGAAAAGTTAAAAAAAAAAAAACTTTTAAAATTTCTCTCTTTTGAATTCAAATTAGAGAAACTTTGGTTCTTTCCTTTTCGTACAATGGCTAGCAGAAATGTTTGAGCCAACATTCGAATTGGGAGGGGCCATTTTCCACTCTTTGATGGGTCCATTGGAGATCTTTCAAAAAAAAAAAAAGTTAAAAAAAAAAAAAATTTTCAAATTTCTCTCTTTTGGATTCAAATTAGAGAAACTTTGGTTCTTTCCTTTTCATGCAATGGCCCCAGAAATGTTTGAGCCAACGTTCGGATTGGGAGGAGCCATTTCCCTCTCTTTGATGTGTCCATTGGAGATTTTTGAAAATAAAAAAAAGTTAAAATTTTTTTTTTTTCAAATTTCTCTCATTTGGATTCAAATTAGAGAAACTTTGGTTCTTTCCTTTTCGTACAATGGCTAGCAGAAATGTTTGAGCCAACATTCGAATTGGGAGGGGCCATTTTCCACTCTTTGATGGGTCCATTGGAGATCTTTCAAAAAAAAAAAGTTAAAAAAAAAAAAAACTTTTCAAATTTCTCTCTTTTGGATTCAAATTAGAGAAACTTTGGTTCTTTCCTTTTCGTGCAATGGCCCCAGAAATGTTTGAGCCAACGTTCGGATTGGGAGGGGCCATTTCCCTCTCTTTGATGTGTCCATTGGAGATCTTTCAAAAAAAAAAAAAAAAAAGTTCAAAAAAAAAAACTTTTCAAATTTCTCTCTTTTGGATTCAAATTAGAGAAACTTTGGTTCTTTCCTTTTCGTGCAATGGCCCCAGAAATGTTTGAGCCAACGTTCGGATTGGGAGGGGCCATTTCCCTCTCTTTGATGGGTCCATTGGAGATCTTTCAAACAAAAAAAAAAAAGAAAAGTTCAAAAAAAAAAAAAACTTTTCAAATTTCTCTCTTTTGGATTCAAATTAGAGAAACTTTGGTTCTTTCCTTTTCGTACAATGGCTAGCAGAAATGTTTGAGCCAACGTTCGAATTGGGAGGGGCCATTTTCCTCTCTTTGATGGGTCCTTTGGAGATCTTTCAAAAAAAAAAAAAGTAAAAAAAAAAAAACTTTTCAAATTTCCCTCTTTTGGATTCAAATTAGAGAAACTTTGGTTCTTTCCTTTTTGTACAATGGCTCGCAGAAATGTTTGAGCCAACGTTCCGATGGGGAGGGGCCATTTTCCTCTCTTTGATGGGTCCATTGGAGATCTTTCAAAAAAAAAAAAAAAAGTTAAAAAAAAAAAGAACTTTTCAAATTTCTCTCTTTTGGATTCAAATTAGAGAAACTTTGGTTCTTTTCTTTTCGTACAATGGCTAGCAGAAATGTTTGAGCCAACGTTCGAATTGGGAGGGGCCAATCTCCTCTCTTTGATGGGTCCATTGGAGATCTTTCAAAAAAAAAAAAAGTAAAAAAAAAAAAAACTTTTCAAATTTCTCTCTTTTGGATTCAAATTAGAGAAACTTTGGTTTTTTCCTTTTCGTACAATGGCTCGCAGAAATGTTTGAGCGAACGTTCGGATGGGGAGGGGCCATTTCCCTCTCTTTGATGGGTCCATTGGAGATCTTTCAAAAAAAAAAAAAAAGTTAAAAAAAAAAGAAATTTTCAAATTTCTTTCTTTTCGATTCAAATTAGAGAAACTTTGGTTCTTTCCTTTTCGTACAATGGCTCGCAGAAATGTTTGAGCCAACGTTCGGATGGGGAGGAGCCATTTCGCTCTCTTTGATGGGTCCATCAGAGATCTTTCAAAAAAAAAAAAAAGTTAAAAAAAAAAGAACTTTTCAAATTTCTCTCTTTTGGATTCAAATTAGAGAAACTTTGGTTCTTTCCTTTTCGTACAATGGCTAGCAGAAATGTTTGAGCCAACGTTCGAATTGGGAGAGGCCATTTTCCTCTCTTGGATTGGTCCATTGGAGATCTTTCAAAAAAAAAAAAAAATTTAAAAAAAAAAAAACTTTTCAAATTTCTCTCTTTTGGATTCAAATTAGAGAAACTTTGGTTCTTTCCTTTTCGTACAATGGCTAGCAGAAATGGTTGAGCCAACGTTCGAATTGGGAGGGGCCATTTTCCTCTCTTTGATGGGTCCATTGGAGATCTTTCAAAAAAAAAAAAAAAAGTTAAAAAACAAAAGAACTTTTCAAATTTCTCTCTTTTGGATTCAAATTAGAGAAACTTTGGTTCTTTCCTTTTCGTACAATGGCTAGCAGAAATGTTTCAGCCAACGTTCGAATTGGGAGGGGCCATTTTCCTCTCTTTGATGGGTCCATTGGAGATCTTTCAAAAAAAAAAAAGTTAAAAAAAAAAAAACTTTTTAAATTTCTCTCTTTTGGATTCAAATTAGAGAAACTTTGGTTCTTTCCTTTTTGTACAATGGCTCGCAGAAATGTTTGAGCCAACGTTCGGATGGGGAGGAGCCATTTCCCTCTCTTTGATTGGTCCATCGGAGATCTTGAAAAAAAAAAAAAAAGTTAAAAAAAAACAGAACTTTTCAAATTTCTCTCTTTTGGATTCAAATTAGAGAAACTTTGGTTCTTTCCTTTTCGTACAATGGCCAGCAGAAATGTTTGAGCCAACGTTCGAATTGGGAGGTGCCATTTTCCTCTCTTTGATGGGTCCATTGGAGATCTTTCAAAAAAAAAAAAGTTAAAAAAAAAAATAAACTTTTCAAATTTCTCTCTTTTGGATTCAAATTAGAGAAACTTTGGTTCTTTCCTTTTCGTGCAATGGCCCCCAGAAATGTTTGAGCCAACGTTCGGATTGGGAGGGGCCATTTCCCTCTCTTTGATGGGTCCATTGGAGATCTTTCAAAAAAAAAAAAAAAAAGTTAAAAAAAAAAGAACTTTTCAAATTTATCTCTTTTGGATTCAAATTAGAGAAACTTTGGTTCTTTCCTTTTCGTACAATGGCTCGCAGAAATGTTTGAGCCAACATTCGAATTGGGAGGGGCCATTTTCCACTCTTTGATGGGTCCATTGGAGATCTTTCAAAAAAAAAAAAGTTAAAAAAAAAAAAAAATTTTCTTATTTCTCTCTTTTGGATTCAAATTAGAGAAACTTTGGTTCTTTCCTTTTCATGCAATGGCCCCAGAAATGTTTGAGCCAACGTTCGGATTGGGAGGAGCCATTTCCCTCTCTTTGATGTGTCCATTGGAGATTTTTGAAAATAAAAAAAAGTTAAAATTTTTTTTTTTCAAATTTCTCTCATTTGGATTCAAATTAGAGAAACTTTGGTTCTTTCCTTTTCGTACAATGGCTAGCAGAAATGTTTGAGCCAACATTCGAATTGGGAGGGGCCATTTTCCACTCTTTGATGGGTCCATTGGAGATCTTTCAAAAAAAAAAAAGTTAAAAAAAAAAAAAACTTTTCAAATTTCTCTCTTTTGGATTCAAATTAGAGAAACTTTGGTTCTTTCCTTTTCGTGCAATGGCCCCAGAAATGTTTGAGCCAACGTTCGGATTGGGAGGGGCCATTTCCCTCTCTTTGATGTGTCCATTGGAGATCTTTCAAAAAAAAAAAAAAAAAAGTTCAAAAAAAAAAACTTTTCAAATTTCTCTCTTTTGGATTCAAATTAGAGAAACTTTGGTTCTTTCCTTTTCGTGCAATGGCCCCAGAAATGTTTGAGCCAACGTTCGGATTGGGAGGGGCCATTTCCCTCTCTTTGATGGGTCCATTGGAGATCTTTCAAACAAAAAAAAAAAAGAAAAGTTCAAAAAAAAAAAAACTTTTCAAATTTCTCTCTTTTGGATTCAAATTAGAGAAACTTTGGTTCTTTCCTTTTCGTGCAATGGCCCCAGAAATGTTTGAGCCAACGTTCGGATTGGGAGGGGCCATTTCCCTCTCTTTGATGTGTCCATTGGAGATCTTTCAAAAAAAAAAAAAAAAAAGTTCAAAAAAAAAAACTTTTCAAATTTCTCTCTTTTGGATTCAAATTAGAGAAACTTTGGTTCTTTCCTTTTCGTGCAATGGCCCCAGAAATGTTTGAGCCAACGTTCGGATTGGGAGGGGCCATTTCCCTCTCTTTGATGGGTCCATTGGAGATCTTTCAAACAAAAAAAAAAAAGAAAAGTTCAAAAAAAAAAAAAGAACTTTTCAAATTTCTCTCTTTTGGATTCAAATTAGAGAAACTTTGGTTCTTTTCTTTTCGTACAATGGCTAGCAGAAATGTTTGAGCCAACGTTCGAATTGGGAGGGGCCAATCTCTTCACTTTGATGGGTCCATTGGAGATCTTTCAAAAAAAAAAAAAGTTAAAAAAAAAAAAACTTTTCAAATTTCTCTCTTTTGGATTCAAATTAGAGAAACTTTGGTTTTTTCCTTTTCGTACAATGGCTCGCAGAAATGTTTGAGCGAACGTTCGGATGGGGAGGGGCCATTTCCCTCTCTTTGATGGGTCCATTGGAGATATTTCAAAAAAAAAAAAAAAGTTAAAAAAAAAAGAAATTTTCAAATTTCTTTCTTTTCGATTCAAATTAGAGAAACTTTGGTTCTTTCCTTTTCGTACAATGGCTCGCAGAAATGTTTGAGCCAACGTTCGGATGGGGAGGAGCCATTTCGCTCTCTTTGATGGGTCCATCAGAGATCTTTCAAAAAAAAAAAAAAGATAAAAAAAAAAGAACTTTTCAAATTTCTCTCTTTTGGATTCAAATTAGAGAAACTTTGGTTCTTTCCTTTTCGTACAATGGCTAGCAGAAATGTTTGAGCCAACGTTCGAATTGGGAGAGGCCATTTTCCTCTCTTGGATTGGTCCATTGGAGATCTTTCAAAAAAAAAAAAAATTTAAAAAAAAAAAAACTTTTCAAATTTCTCTCTTTTGGATTCAAATTAGAGAAACTTTGGTTCTTTCCTTTTCGTACAATGGCTAGCAGAAATGTTTGAGCCAACGTTCGAATTGGGAGGGGCCATTTTCCTCTCTTTGATGGGTCCATTGGAGATCTTTCAAAAAAAAAAAAAAAAGTTAAAAAACAAAAGAACTTTTCAAATTTCTCTCTTTTGGATTCAAATTAGAGAAACTTTGGTTCTTTCCTTTTCGTACAATGGCTAGCAGAAATGTTTCAGCCAACGTTCGAATTGGGAGGGGCCATTTTCCTCTCTTTGATGGGTCCATTGGAGATCTTTCAAAAAAAAAAAAGTTAAAAAAAAAAAAACTTTTTAAATTTCTCTCTTTTGGATTCAAATTAGAGAAACTTTGGTTCTTTCCTTTTTGTACAATGGCTCGCAGAAATGTTTGAGCCAACGTTCGGATGGGGAGGAGCCATTTCCCTCTCTTTGATTGGTCCATCGGAGATCTTGAAAAAAAAAAAAAAAGTTAAAAAAAAACAGAACTTTTCAAATTTCTCTCTTTTGGATTCAAATTAGAGAAACTTTGGTTCTTTCCTTTTCGTACAATGGCCAGCAGAAATGTTTGAGCCAACGTTCGAATTGGGAGGTGCCATGTTCCTCTCTTTGATGGGTCCATTGGAGATCTTTCAAAAAAAAAAAAAGTTAAAAAAAAAATAAACTTTTCAAATTTCTCTCTTTTGGATTCAAATTAGAGAAACTTTGGTTCTTTCCTTTTCGTGCAATGGCCCCCAGAAATGTTTGAGCCAACGTTCGGATTGGGAGGGGCCATTTCCCTCTCTTTGATGGGTCCATTGGAGATCTTTCAAAAAAAAAAAAAAAAGTTAAAAAAAAAAGAACTTTTCAAATTTATCTCTTTTGGATTCAAATTAGAGAAACTTTGGTTCTTTCCTTTTCGTACAATGGCTAGCAGAAATGTTTGAGCCAACATTCGAATTGGGAGGGGCCATTTTCCACTCTTTGATGGGTCCATTGGAGATCTTTCAAAAAAAAAAAAGTTAAAAAAAAAAAAAAATTTTCAAATTTCTCTCTTTTGGATTCAAATTAGAGAAACTTTGGTTCTTTCCTTTTCATGCAATGGCCCCAGAAATGTTTGAGCCAACGTTCGGATTGGGAGGGGCCATTTCCCTCTCTTTGATGTGTCCATTGGAGATCTTTCAAAAAAAAAAAAAAAAAAAGTTCAAAAAAAAAAAACTTTTCAAATTTCTCTCTTTTGGATTCAAATTAGAGAAAC
This sequence comes from Persea americana, assembly GCA_029852735.1. Classification (NCBI taxonomy): domain Eukaryota; kingdom Viridiplantae; phylum Streptophyta; class Magnoliopsida; order Laurales; family Lauraceae; genus Persea; species Persea americana. The sequence goes on from CM056817.1 coordinate 22,752,864, forward strand.
TTTGGTTCTTTCCTTTTCGTGCAATGGCACCAGAAATGTTTGAGCCAACGTTCGGATTGGGAGGGGCCATTTCCCTCTCTTTGATGGGTCCATTGGAGATCTTTCAAACAAAAAAAAAAAAGAAAAGTTCAAAAAAAAAAAAAACTTTTCAAATTTCTCTCATTTGGATTCAAATTAGAGAAACTTTGGTTCTTTCCTTTTCGTACAATGGCTAGCAGAAATGTTTGAGCCAACGTTCGAATTGGGAGGGGCCATTTTCCTCTCTTTGATGGGTCCTTTGGAGATCTTTCAAAAAAAAAAAAAGTTAAAAAAAAAAAACTTTTCAAATTTCTCTCTTTTGGATTCAAATTAGAGAAACTTTGTTTCTTTCCTTTTCGTACAATGGCTAGCAGAAATGTTTGAGCCAACGTTCGAATTGGGAGAGGCCATTTTCCTCTCTTGGATTGGTCCATTGGAGATCTTTCAAAAAAAAAAAAAATTTAAAAAAAAAGAACTTTTCAAATTTCTCTCTTTTGGACTCAAATTAGAGAAACTTTGGTTCTTTCCTTTTCGTACAATGGCTAGCAGAAATGTTTGAGCCAACGTTCGGATGGGGAGGGGCCATTTCCCTCTCTTTGATGGGTTCATTGGAGATCTTTCAAAAAAAAAAAAAAAAGTTCAAAAAAAAAAAAACTTTTCAAATTTCTCTCTTTTGGATTCAAATTAGAGAGACTTTGGTTCTTTCCTTTTGGTACAATGGCTCGCAGAAATGTTTGAGCCAACGTTCGGATGGGGAGGGGCCATTTTCCTCTCTTTGATGGGTCCATTGGAGATCTTTCAAAAAAAAAAAAAAAAAGTTAAAAAAAAAAAGAACTTTTCAAATTTCTCTCTTTTGGATTCAAATTAGAGAAACTTTGGTTCTTTCCTTTTCGTACAATGGCTAGCAGAAATGTTTGGGCCAACGTTCGAATTGGGAGGGGCAATTTTCCTCTCTTTGATGGGTCCATTGGAGATCTTTCAAAAAAAAAAAGTTAAAAAAAAAAAAAACCTTTTAAATTTCTCTCTTTTGGATTCAAATTAGAGAACCTTTGGTTCTTTCCTTTTCGTACAATGGCTAGCAGAAATGTTTGAGCCAACGTTCGAATTGGGAGAGGCCATTTTCCTCTCTTGGATTGGTCCATTGGAGATCTTTCAAAAAAAAAAAAATTTAAAAAAAAAAAACTTTTCAAATTTCTCTCTTTTGGATTCAAATTAGAGAAACTTTGGTTCTTTCCTTTTCGTACAATGGCTAGCAGAAATGTTTGAGCCAACGTTCGAATTGGGAGGGGCCATTTTCCTCTCTTTGATGGGTCCATTGGAGATCTTTCAAAAAAAAAAAAAAAAAGTTAAAAAACAAAAGAACTTTTCAAATTTCTCTCTTTTGGATTCAAATTAGAGAAACTTTGGTTCTTTCCTTTTCGTACAATGGCTAGCAGAAATGTTTCAGCCAACGTTCGAATTGGGAGGGGCCATTTTCCTCTCTTTGATGGGTCCATTGGAGATCTTTCAAAAAAAAAAAAGTTAAAAAAAAAAAAACTTTTTAAATTTCTCTCTTTTGGATTCAAATTAGAGAAACTTTGGTTCTTTCCTTTTTGTACAATGGCTCGCAGAAATGTTTGAGCCAACGTTCGGATGGGGAGGAGCCATTTCCCTCTCTTTGATTGGTCCATCGGAGATCTTAAAAAAAAAAAAAAAAAGTTAAAAAAAAACAGAACTTTTCAAATTTCTCTCTTTTGGATTCAAATTAGAGAAACTTTGGTTCTTTCCTTTTCGTACAATGGCCAGCAGAAATGTTTGAGCCAACGTTCGAATTGGGAGGTGCCATTTTCCTCTCTTTGATGGGTCCATTGGAGATCTTTCAAAAAAAAAAAAGTTAAAAAAAAAATAAACTTTTCAAATTTCTCTCTTTTGGATTCAAATTACAGAAACTTTGGTTCTTTCCTTTTCGTGCAATGGCCCCCAGAAATGTTTGAGCCAACGTTCGGATTGGGAGGGGCCATTTCCCTCTCTTTGATGGGTCCGTTGGAGATCTTTCAAAAAAAAAAAAAAAAAGTTAAAAAAAAAAGAACTTTTGAAATTTATCTCTTTTGGATTCAAATTAGAGAAACTTTGGTTCTTTCCTTTTCGTACAATGGCTCGCAGAAATGTTTGAGCCAACGTTCGGATGGGGAGGAGCCATTTCCCTCTCTTTGATGGGTCCATTGGAGATCTTTCAAAAAAAAAAAAAAAAGAAAAGTTAAAAAAAAAAAAAACTTTTAAAATTTCTCTCTTTTGAATTCAAATTAGAGAAACTTTGGTTCTTTCCTTTTCGTACAATGGCTAGCAGAAATGTTTGAGCCAACATTCGAATTGGGAGGGGCCATTTTCCACTCTTTGATGGGTCCATTGGAGATCTTTCAAAAAAAAAAAAAGTTAAAAAAAAAAAAAAATTTTCAAATTTCTCTCTTTTGGATTCAAATTAGAGAAACTTTGGTTCTTTCCTTTTCATGCAATGGCCCCAGAAATGTTTGAGCCAACGTTCGGATTGGGAGGAGCCATTTCCCTCTCTTTCATGTGTCCATTGGAGATTTTTGAAAATAAAAAAAAGTTAAAATTTTTTTTTTTTCAAATTTCTCTCATTTGGATTCAAATTAGAGAAACTTTGGTTCTTTCCTTTTCGTACAATGGCTAGCAGAAATGTTTGAGCCAACATTCGAATTGGGAGGGGCCATTTTCCACTCTTTGATGGGTCCATTGGAGATCTTTCAAAAAAAAAAAAGTTAAAAAAAAAAAAACTTTTCAAATTTCTCTCTTTTGGATTCAAATTAGAGAAACTTTGGTTCTTTCCTTTTCGTGCAATGGCCCCAGAAATGTTTGAGCCAACGTTCGGATTGGGTGGGGCCATTTCCCTCTCTTTGATGTGTCCATTGGAGATCTTTCAAAAAAAAAAAAAAAAAAGTTCAAAAAAAAAAACTTTTCAAATTTCTCTCTTTTGGATTCAAATTAGAGAAACTTTGGTTCTTTCCTTTTCGTGCAATGGCCCCAGAAATGTTTGAGCCAACGTTCGGATTGGGAGGGGCCATTTCCCTCTCTTTGATGGGTCCATTGGAGATCTTTCAAACAAAAAAAAAAAAGAAAAGTTCAAAAAAAAAAAAAACTTTTCAAATTTCTCTCTTTTGGATTCAAATTAGAGAAACTTTGGTTCTTTCCTTTTCGTACAATGGCTAGCAGAAATGTTTGAGCCAACGTTCGAATTGGGAGGGGCCATTTTCCTCTCTTTGATGGGTCCTTTGGAGATCTTTCAAAAAAAAAAAAAGTTAAAAAAAAAAAACTTTTCAAATTTCCCTCTTTTGGATTCAAATTAGAGAAACTTTGGTTCTTTCCTTTTTGTACAATGGCTCGCAGAAATGTTTGAGCCAACGTTCCGATGGGGAGGGGCCATTTTCCTCTCTTTGATGGGTCCATTGGAGATCTTTCAAAAAAAAAAAAAAAAAGTTAAAAAAAAAAAGAACTTTTCAAATTTCTCTCTTTTGGATTCAAATTAGAGAAACTTTGGTTCTTTTCTTTTCGTACAATGGCTAGCAGAAATGTTTGAGCCAACGTTCGAATTGGGAGGGGCCAATCTCCTCTCTTTGATGGGTCCATTGGAGATCTTTCAAAAAAAAAAAAAGTTAAAAAAAAAAAAACTTTTCAAATTTCTCTCTTTTGGATTCAAATTAGAGAAACTTTGGTTTTTTCCTTTTCGTACAATGGCTCGCAGAAATGTTTGAGCGAACGTTCGGATGGGGAGGGGCCATTTCCCTCTCTTTGATGGGTCCATTGGAGATCTTTCAAAAAAAAAAAAAAAGTTAAAAAAAAAAGAAATTTTCAAATTTCTTTCTTTTCGATTCAAATTAGAGAAACTTTGGTTCTTTCCTTTTCGTACAATGGCTCGCAGAAATGTTTGAGCCAACGTTCGGATGGGGAGGAGCCATTTCGCTCTCTTTGATGGGTCCATCAGAGATCTTTCAAAAAAAAAAAAAAGTTAAAAAAAAAAAGAACTTTTCAAATTTCTCTCTTTTGGATTCAAATTAGAGAAACTTTGGTTCTTTCCTTTTCGTACAATGGCTAGCAGAAATGTTTGAGCCAACGTTCGAATTGGGAGAGGCCATTTTCCTCTCTTGGATTGGTCCATTGGAGATCTTTCAAAAAAAAAAAAAATTTAAAAAAAAAAAAACTTTTCAAATTTCTCTCTTTTGGATTCAAATTAGAGAAACTTTGGTTCTTTCCTTTTCGTACAATGGCTAGCAGAAATGTTTGAGCCAACGTTCGAATTGGGAGGGGCCATTTTCCTCTCTTTGATGGGTCCATTGGAGATCTTTCAAAAAAAAAAAAAAAAGTTAAAAAACAAAAGAACTTTTCAAATTTCTCTCTTTTGGATTCAAATTAGAGAAACTTTGGTTCTTTCCTTTTCGTACAATGGCTAGCAGAAATGTTTCAGCCAACGTTCGAATTGGGAGGGGCCATTTTCCTCTCTTTGATGGGTCCATTGGAGATCTTTCAAAAAAAAAAAAGTTAAAAAAAAAAAAACTTTTTAAATTTCTCTCTTTTGGATTCAAATTAGAGAAACTTTGGTTCTTTCCTTTTTGTACAATGGCTCGCAGAAATGTTTGAGCCAACGTTCGGATGGGGAGGAGCCATTTCCCTCTCTTTGATTGGTCCATCGGAGATCTTGAAAAAAAAAAAAAAAGTTAAAAAAAAACAGAACTTTTCAAATTTCTCTCTTTTGGATTCAAATTAGAGAAACTTTGGTTCTTTCCTTTTCGTACAATGGCCAGCAGAAATGTTTGAGCCAACGTTCGAATTGGGAGGTGCCATTTTCCTCTCTTTGATGGGTCCATTGGAGATCTTTCAAAAAAAAAAAAGTTAAAAAAAAAATAAACTTTTCAAATTTCTCTCTTTTGGATTCAAATTAGAGAAACTTTGGTTCTTTCCTTTTCGTGCAATGGCCCCCAGAAATGTTTGAGCCAACGTTCGGATTGGGAGGGGCCATTTCCCTCTCTTTGATGGGTCCATTGGAGATCTTTCAAAAAAAAAAAAAAAAGTTAAAAAAAAAAGAACTTTTCAAATTTATCTCTTTTGGATTCAAATTAGAGAAACTTTGGTTCTTTCCTTTTCGTACAATGGCTCGCAGAAATGTTTGAGCCAACGTTCGGATGGGGAGGAGCCATTTCCCTCTCTTTGATGGGTCCATTGGAGATCTTTCAAAAAAAAAAAAAAAAGAAAAGTTAAAAAAAAAAAAAACTTTTAAAATTTCTCTCTTTTGAATTCAAATTAGAGAAACTTTGGTTCTTTCCTTTTCGTACAATGGCTAGCAGAAATGTTTGAGCCAACATTCGAATTGGGAGGGGCCATTTTCCACTCTTTGATGGGTCCATTGGAGATCTTTCAAAAAAAAAAAAAGTTAAAAAAAAAAAAAATTTTCAAATTTCTCTCTTTTGGATTCAAATTAGAGAAACTTTGGTTCTTTCCTTTTCATGCAATGGCCCCAGAAATGTTTGAGCCAACGTTCGGATTGGGAGGGGCCATTTCCCTCTCTTTGATGTGTCCATTGGAGATCTTTCAAAAAAAAAAAAAAAAAAGTTCAAAAAAAAAAAACTTTTCAAATTTCTCTCTTTTGGATTCAAATTAGAGAAACTTTGGTTCTTTCCTTTTCGTGCAATGGCCCCAGAAATGTTTGAGCCAACGTTCGGATTGGGAGGGGCCATTTCCCTCTCTTTGATGGGTCCATTGGAGATCTTTCAAACAAAAAAAAAAAAGAAAAGTTCAAAAAAAAAAAAAACTTTTCAAATTTCTCTCTTTTGGATTCAAATTAGAGAAACTTTGGTTCTTTCCTTTTCGTACAATGGCTAGCAGAAATGTTTGAGCCAACGTTCGAATTGGGAGGGGCCATTTTCCTCTCTTTGATGGGTCCTTTGGAGATCTTTCAAAAAAAAAAAAAGTTAAAAAAAAAAAACTTTTCAAATTTCTCTCTTTTGGATTCAAATTAGAGAAACTTTGTTTCTTTCCTTTTTGTACAATGGCACGCAGAAATGTTTGAGCCAACGTTCCGATGGGGAGGGGCCATTTCCCTCTCATTGATGGGTTCATTGGAGATCTTTCAAAAAAAAAAAAAAAAGTTCAAAAAAAAAGAACTTTTCAAATTTCTCTCTTTTGGACTCAAATTAGAGAAACTTTGGTTCTTTCCTTTTCGTACAATGGCTAGCAGAAATGTTTGAGCCAACGTTCGGATGGGGAGGGGCCATTTCCCTCTCTTTGATGGGTTCATTGGAGATCTTTCAAAAAAAAAAAAAAAAGTTCAAAAAAAAAAAAACTTTTCAAATTTCTCTCTTTTGGATTCAAATTAGAGAGACTTTGGTTCTTTCCTTTTGGTACAATGGCTCGCAGAAATGTTTGAGCCAACGTTCGGATGGGGAGGGGCCATTTTCCTCTCTTTGATGGGTCCATTGGAGATCTTTCAAAAAAAAAAAAAAAAGTTAAAAAAAAAAAGAACTTTTCAAATTTCTCTCTTTTGGATTCAAATTAGAGAAACTTTGGTTCTTTCCTTTTCGTACAATGGCTAGCAGAAATGTTTGGGCCAACGTTCGAATTGGGAGGGGCAATTTTCCTCTCTTTGATGGGTCCATTGGAGATCTTTCAAAAAAAAAAAGTTAAAAAAAAAAAACCTTTTAAATTTCTCTCTTTTGGATTCAAATTAGAGAACCTTTGGTTCTTTCCTTTTCGTACAATGGCTAGCAGAAATGTTTGAGCCAACGTTCGAATTGGGAGAGGCCATTTTCCTCTCTTGGATTGGTCCATTGGAGATCTTTCAAAAAAAAAAAAAATTTAAAAAAAAAAAACTTTTCAAATTTCTCTCTTTTGGATTCAAATTAGAGAAACTTTGGTTCTTTCCTTTTCGTACAATGGCTAGCAGAAATGTTTGAGCCAACGTTCGAATTGGGAGGGGCCATTTTCCTCTCTTTGATGGGTCCATTGGAGATCTTTCAAAAAAAAAAAAAAAAAAGTTAAAAAACAAAAGAACTTTTCAAATTTCTCTCTTTTGGATTCAAATTAGAGAAACTTTGGTTCTTTCCTTTTCGTACAATGGCTAGCAGAAATGTTTCAGCCAACGTTCGAATTGGGAGGGGCCATTTTCCTCTCTTTGATGGGTCCATTGGAGATCTTTCAAAAAAAAAAAAGTTAAAAAAAAAAAAACTTTTTAAATTTCTCTCTTTTGGATTCAAATTAGAGAAACTTTGGTTCTTTCCTTTTTGTACAATGGCTCGCAGAAATGTTTGAGCCAACGTTCGGATGGGGAGGAGCCATTTCCCTCTCTTTGATTGGTCCATCGGAGATCTTGAAAAAAAAAAAAAAAGTTAAAAAAAAACAGAACTTTTCAAATTTCTCTCTTTTGGATTCAAATTAGAGAAACTTTGGTTCTTTCCTTTTCGTACAATGGCCAGCAGAAATGTTTGAGCCAACGTTCGAATTGGGAGGTGCCATTTTCCTCTCTTTGATGGGTCCATTGGAGATCTTTCAAAAAAAAAAAAGTTAAAAAAAAATAAACTTTTCAAATTTCTCTCTTTTGGATTCAAATTACAGAAACTTTGGTTCTTTCCTTTTCGTGCAATGGCCCCCAGAAATGTTTGAGCCAACGTTCGGATTGGGAGGGGCCATTTCCCTCTCTTTGATGGGTCCATTGGAGATCTTTCAAAAAAAAAAAAAAAAAGTTAAAAAAAAAAGAACTTTTCAAATTTATCTCTTTTGGATTCAAATTAGAGAAACTTTGGTTCTTTCCTTTTCGTACAATGGCTCGCAGAAATGTTTGAGCCAACGTTCGGATGGGGAGGAGCCATTTCCCTCTCTTTGATGGGTCCATTGGAGATCTTTCAAAAAAAAAAAAAAAAAGAAAAGTAAAAAAAAAAAAAACTTTTAAAATTTCTCTCTTTTGAATTCAAATTAGAGAAACTTTGGTTCTTTCCTTTTCGTACAATGGCTAGCAGAAATGTTTGAGCCAACATTCGAATTGGGAGGGGCCATTTTCCACTCTTTGATGGGTCCATTGGAGATCTTTCAAAAAAAAAAAAAGTTAAAAAAAAAAAAAATTTTCAAATTTCTCTCTTTTGGATTCAAATTAGAGAAACTTTGGTTCTTTCCTTTTCATGCAATGGCCCCAGAAATGTTTGAGCCAACGTTCGGATTGGGAGGAGCCATTTCCCTCTCTTTGATGTGTCCATTGGAGATTTTTGAAAATAAAAAAAAGTTAAAATTTTTTTTTTTTCAAATTTCTCTCATTTGGATTCAAATTAGAGAAACTTTGGTTCTTTCCTTTTCGTACAATGGCTAGCAGAAATGTTTGAGCCAACATTCGAATTGGGAGGGGCCATTTTCCACTCTTTGATGGGTCCATTGGAGATCTTTCAAAAAAAAAAAAGTTAAAAAAAAAAAAAACTTTTCAAATTTCTCTCTTTTGGATTCAAATTAGAGAAACTTTGGTTCTTTCCTTTTCGTGCAATGGCCCCAGAAATGTTTGAGCCAACGTTCGGATTGGGAGGGGCCATTTCCCTCTCTTTGATGTGTCCATTGGAGATCTTTCAAAAAAAAAAAAAAAAAAGTTCAAAAAAAAAAACTTTTCAAATTTCTCTCTTTTGGATTCAAATTAGAGAAACTTTGGTTCTTTCCTTTTCGTGCAATGGCCCCAGAAATGTTTGAGCCAACGTTCGGATTGGGAGGGGCCATTTCCCTCTCTTTGATGGGTCCATTGGAGATCTTTCAAACAAAAAAAAAAAAGAAAAGTTCAAAAAAAAAAAAAACTTTTCAAATTTCTCTCTTTTGGATTCAAATTAGAGAAACTTTGGTTCTTTCCTTTTCGTACAATGGCTAGCAGAAATGTTTGAGCCAACGTTCGAATTGGGAGGGGCCATTTTCCTCTCTTTGATGGGTCCTTTGGAGATCTTTCAAAAAAAAAAAAAGTTAAAAAAAAAAAACTTTTCAAATTTCTCTCTTTTGGATTCAAATTAGAGAAACTTTGTTTCTTTCCTTTTTGTACAATGGCACGCAGAAATGTTTGAGCCAACGTTCCGATGGGGAGGGGCCATTTCCCTCTCATTGATGGGTTCATTGGAGATCTTTCAAAAAAAAAAAAAAAAGTTCAAAAAAAAAGAACTTTTCAAATTTCTCTCTTTTGGACTCAAATTAGAGAAACTTTGGTTCTTTCCTTTTCGTACAATGGCTAGCAGAAATGTTTGAGCCAACGTTCGGATGGGGAGGGGCCATTTCCCTCTCTTTGATGGGTTCATTGGAGATCTTTCAAAAAAAAAAAAAAAAGTTCAAAAAAAAAAAAACTTTTCAAATTTCTCTCTTTTGGATTCAAATTAGAGAAACTTTGGTTCTTTCCTTTTCATGCAATGGCCCCAGAAATGTTTGAGCCAACGTTCGGATTGGGAGGAGCCATTTCCCTCTCTTTGATGTGTCCATTGGAGATTTTTGAAAATAAAAAAAAGTTAAAATTTTTTTTTTTTCAAATTTCTCTCATTTGGATTCAAATTAGAGAAACTTTGGTTCTTTCCTTTTCATACAATGGCTAGCAGAAATGTTTGAGCCAACATTCGAATTGGGAGGGGCCATTTTCCACTCTTTGATGGGTCCATTGGAGATCTTTCAAAAAAAAAAAAAGTTAAAAAAAAAAAAAATTTTCAAATTTCTCTCTTTTGGATTCAAATTAGAGAAACTTTGGTTCTTTCCTTTTCATGCAATGGCCCCAGAAATGTTTGAGCCAACGTTCGGATTGGGAGGAGCCATTTCCCTCTCTTTGATGTGTCCATTGGAGATTTTTGAAAATAAAAAAAAGTTAAAATTTTTTTTTTTTCAAATTTCTCTCATTTGGATTCAAATTAGAGAAACTTTGGTTCTTTCCTTTTCGTACAATGGCTAGCAGAAATGTTTGAGCCAACATTCGAATTGGGAGGGGCCATTTTCCACTCTTTGATGGGTCCATTGGAGATCTTTCAAAAAAAAAAAAGTTAAAAAAAAAAAAAACTTTTCAAATTTCTCTCTTTTGGATTCAAATTAGAGAAACTTTGGTTCTTTCCTTTTCGTGCAATGGCCCCAGAAATGTTTGAGCCAACGTTCGGATTGGGAGGGGCCATTTCCCTCTCTTTGATGTGTCCATTGGAGATCTTTCAAAAAAAAAAAAAAAAAAGTTCAAAAAAAAAAACTTTTCAAATTTCTCTCTTTTGGATTCAAATTAGAGAAACTTTGGTTCTTTCCTTTTCGTGCAATGGCCCCAGAAATGTTTGAGCCAACGTTCGGATTGGGAGGGGCCATTTCCCTCTCTTTGATGGGTCCATTGGAGATCTTTCAAACAAAAAAAAAAAAGAAAAGTTCAAAAAAAAAAAAAACTTTTCAAATTTCTCTCTTTTGGATTCAAATTAGAGAAACTTTGGTTCTTTCCTTTTCGTACAATGGCTAGCAGAAATGTTTGAGCCAACGTTCGAATTGGGAGGGGCCATTTTCCTCTCTTTGATGGGTCCTTTGGAGATCTTTCAAAAAAAAAAAAAGTTAAAAAAAAAAAACTTTTCAAATTTCTCTCTTTTGGATTCAAATTAGAGAAACTTTGTTTCTTTCCTTTTTGTACAATGGCACGCAGAAATGTTTGAGCCAACGTTCCGATGGGGAGGGGCCATTTCCCTCTCATTGATGGGTTCATTGGAGATCTTTCAAAAAAAAAAAAAAAAGTTCAAAAAAAAAGAACTTTTCAAATTTCTCTCTTTTGGACTCAAATTAGAGAAACTTTGGTTCTTTCCTTTTCGTACAATGGCTAGCAGAAATGTTTGAGCCAACGTTCGGATGGGGAGGGGCCATTTCCCTCTCTTTGATGGGTTCATTGGAGATCTTTCAAAAAAAAAAAAAAAAGTTCAAAAAAAAAAAAACTTTTCAAATTTCTCTCTTTTGGATTCAAATTAGAGAAACTTTGGTTCTTTCCTTTTCATGCAATGGCCCCAGAAATGTTTGAGCCAACGTTCGGATTGGGAGGAGCCATTTCCCTCTCTTTGATGTGTCCATTGGAGATTTTTGAAAATAAAAAAAAGTTAAAATTTTTTTTTTTTCAAATTTCTCTCATTTGGATTCAAATTAGAGAAACTTTGGTTCTTTCCTTTTCGTACAATGGCTAGCAGAAATGTTTGAGCCAACATTCGAATTGGGAGGGGCCATTTTCCACTCTTTGATGGGTCCATTGGAGATCTTTCAAAAAAAAAAAAAAGTTAAAAAAAAAAAGAACTTTTCAAATTTCTCTCTTTTGGATTCAAATTAGAGAAACTTTGGTTCTTTCCTTTTCGTACAATGGCTAGCAGAAATGTTTGAGCCAACGTTCGAATTGGGAGAGGCCATTTTCCTCTCTTGGATTGGTCCATTGGAGATCTTTCAAAAAAAAAAAAAATTTAAAAAAAAAAAAACTTTTCAAATTTCTCTCTTTTGGATTCAAATTAGAGAAACTTTGGTTCTTTCCTTTTCGTACAATGGCTAGCAGAAATGTTTGAGCCAACGTTCGAATTGGGAGGGGCCATTTTCCTCTCTTTGATGGGTCCATTGGAGATCTTTCAAAAAAAAAAAAAAAAGTTAAAAAACAAAAGAACTTTTCAAATTTCTCTCTTTTGGATTCAAATTAGAGAAACTTTGGTTCTTTCCTTTTCGTACAATGGCTAGCAGAAATGTTTCAGCCAACGTTCGAATTGGGAGGGGCCATTTTCCTCTCTTTGATGGGTCCATTGGAGATCTTTCAAAAAAAAAAAAGTTAAAAAAAAAAAAACTTTTTAAATTTCTCTCTTTTGGATTCAAATTAGAGAAACTTTGGTTCTTTCCTTTTTGTACAATGGCTCGCAGAAATGTTTGAGCCAACGTTCGGATGGGGAGGAGCCATTTCCCTCTCTTTGATTGGTCCATCGGAGATCTTGAAAAAAAAAAAAAAAGTTAAAAAAAAACAGAACTTTTCAAATTTCTCTCTTTTGGATTCAAATTAGAGAAACTTTGGTTCTTTCCTTTTCGTACAATGGCCAGCAGAAATGTTTGAGCCAACGTTCGAATTGGGAGGTGCCATTTTCCTCTCTTTGATGGGTCCATTGGAGATCTTTCAAAAAAAAAAAAGTTAAAAAAAAAATAAACTTTTCAAATTTCTCTCTTTTGGATTCAAATTAGAGAAACTTTGGTTCTTTCCTTTTCGTGCAATGGCCCCCAGAAATGTTTGAGCCAACGTTCGGATTGGGAGGGGCCATTTCCCTCTCTTTGATGGGTCCATTGGAGATCTTTCAAAAAAAAAAAAAAAAGTTAAAAAAAAAAGAACTTTTCAAATTTATCTCTTTTGGATTCAAATTAGAGAAACTTTGGTTCTTTCCTTTTCGTACAATGGCTCGCAGAAATGTTTGAGCCAACGTTCGAATTGGGAGGGGCCATTTTCCTCTCTTTGATGGGTCCTTTGGAGATCTTTCAAAAAAAAAAAAAGTTAAAAAAAAAAAACTTTTCAAATTTCTCTCTTTTGGATTCAAATTAGAGAAACTTTGTTTCTTTCCTTTTTGTACAATGGCACGCAGAAATGTTTGAGCCAACGTTCCGATGGGGAGGGGCCATTTCCCTCTCATTGATGGGTTCATTGGAGATCTTTCAAAAAAAAAAAAAAAAGTTCAAAAAAAAAGAACTTTTCAAATTTCTCTCTTTTGGACTCAAATTAGAGAAACTTTGGTTCTTTCCTTTTCGTACAATGGCTAGCAGAAATGTTTGAGCCAACGTTCGGATGGGGAGGGGCCATTTCCCTCTCTTTGATGGGTTCATTGGAGATCTTTCAAAAAAAAAAAAAAAAGTTCAAAAAAAAAAAAACTTTTCAAATTTCTCTCTTTTGGATTCAAATTAGAGAGACTTTGGTTCTTTCCTTTTGGTACAATGGCTCGCAGAAATGTTTGAGCCAACGTTCGGATGGGGAGGGGCCATTTTCCTCTCTTTGATGGGTCCATTGGAGATCTTTCAAAAAAAAAAAAAAAAGTTAAAAAAAAAAAGAACTTTTCAAATTTCTCTCTTTTGGATTCAAATTAGAGAAACTTTGGTTCTTTCCTTTTCGTACAATGGCTAGCAGAAATGTTTGGGCCAACGTTCGAATTGGGAGGGGCAATTTTCCTCTCTTTGATGGGTCCATTGGAGATCTTTCAAAAAAAAAAAGTTAAAAAAAAAAAAACCTTTTAAATTTCTCTCTTTTGGATTCAAATTAGAGAACCTTTGGTTCTTTCCTTTTCGTACAATGGCTAGCAGAAATGTTTGAGCCAACGTTCGAATTGGGAGAGGCCATTTTCCTCTCTTGGATTGGTCCATTGGAGATCTTTCAAAAAAAAAAAAAATTTAAAAAAAAAAAACTTTTCAAATTTCTCTCTTTTGGATTCAAATTAGAGAAACTTTGGTTCTTTCCTTTTCGTACAATGGCTAGCAGAAATGTTTGAGCCAACGTTCGAATTGGGAGGGGCCATTTTCCTCTCTTTGATGGGTCCATTGGAGATCTTTCAAAAAAAAAAAAAAAAAAGTTAAAAAACAAAAGAACTTTTCAAATTTCTCTCTTTTGGATTCAAATTAGAGAAACTTTGGTTCTTTCCTTTTCGTACAATGGCTAGCAGAAATGTTTCAGCCAACGTTCGAATTGGGAGGGGCCATTTTCCTCTCTTTGATGGGTCCATTGGAGATCTTTCAAAAAAAAAAAAGTTAAAAAAAAAAAAACTTTTTAAATTTCTCTCTTTTGGATTCAAATTAGAGAAACTTTGGTTCTTTCCTTTTTGTACAATGGCTCGCAGAAATGTTTGAGCCAACGTTCGGATGGGGAGGAGCCATTTCCCTCTCTTTGATTGGTCCATCGGAGATCTTGAAAAAAAAAAAAAAAGTTAAAAAAAAACAGAACTTTTCAAATTTCTCTCTTTTGGATTCAAATTAGAGAAACTTTGGTTCTTTCCTTTTCGTACAATGGCCAGCAGAAATGTTTGAGCCAACGTTCGAATTGGGAGGTGCCATTTTCCTCTCTTTGATGGGTCCATTGGAGATCTTTCAAAAAAAAAAAAGTTAAAAAAAAATAAACTTTTCAAATTTCTCTCTTTTGGATTCAAATTACAGAAACTTTGGTTCTTTCCTTTTCGTGCAATGGCCCCCAGAAATGTTTGAGCCAACGTTCGGATTGGGAGGGGCCATTTCCCTCTCTTTGATGGGTCCATTGGAGATCTTTCAAAAAAAAAAAAAAAAAGTTAAAAAAAAAAGAACTTTTCAAATTTATCTCTTTTGGATTCAAATTAGAGAAACTTTGGTTCTTTCCTTTTCGTACAATGGCTCGCAGAAATGTTTGAGCCAACGTTCGGATGGGGAGGAGCCATTTCCCTCTCTTTGATGGGTCCATTGGAGATCTTTCAAAAAAAAAAAAAAAAGAAAAGTTAAAAAAAAAAAAAACTTTTAAAATTTCTCTCTTTTGAATTCAAATTAGAGAAACTTTGGTTCTTTCCTTTTCGTACAATGGCTAGCAGAAATGTTTGAGCCAACATTCGAATTGGGAGGGGCCATTTTCCACTCTTTGATGGGTCCATTGGAGATCTTTCAAAAAAAAAAAAAGTTAAAAAAAAAAAAAATTTTCAAATTTCTCTCTTTTGGATTCAAATTAGAGAAACTTTGGTTCTTTCCTTTTCATGCAATGGCCCCAGAAATGTTTGAGCCAACGTTCGGATTGGGAGGGGCCATTTCCCTCTCTTTGATGTGTCCATTGGAGATCTTTCAAAAAAAAAAAAAAAAAAGTTCAAAAAAAAAAAACTTTTCAAATTTCTCTCTTTTGGATTCAAATTAGAGAAACTTTGGTTCTTTCCTTTTCGTGCAATGGCCCCAGAAATGTTTGAGCCAACGTTCGGATTGGGAGGGGCCATTTCCCTCTCTTTGATGGGTCCATTGGAGATCTTTCAAACAAAAAAAAAAAAGAAAAGTTCAAAAAAAAAAAAAACTTTTCAAATTTCTCTCTTTTGGATTCAAATTAGAGAAACTTTGGTTCTTTCCTTTTCGTACAATGGCTAGCAGAAATGTTTGAGCCAACGTTCGAATTGGGAGGGGCCATTTTCCTCTCTTTGATGGGTCCTTTGGAGATCTTTCAAAAAAAAAAAAAGTTAAAAAAAAAAAACTTTTCAAATTTCTCTCTTTTGGATTCAAATTAGAGAAACTTTGTTTCTTTCCTTTTTGTACAATGGCACGCAGAAATGTTTGAGCCAACGTTCCGATGGGGAGGGGCCATTTCCCTCTCATTGATGGGTTCATTGGAGATCTTTCAAAAAAAAAAAAAAAAGTTCAAAAAAAAAGAACTTTTCAAATTTCTCTCTTTTGGACTCAAATTAGAGAAACTTTGGTTCTTTCCTTTTCGTACAATGGCTAGCAGAAATGTTTGAGCCAACGTTCGGATGGGGAGGGGCCATTTCCCTCTCTTTGATGGGTTCATTGGAGATCTTTCAAAAAAAAAAAAAAAAGTTCAAAAAAAAAAAAACTTTTCAAATTTCTCTCTTTTGGATTCAAATTAGAGAGACTTTGGTTCTTTCCTTTTGGTACAATGGCTCGCAGAAATGTTTGAGCCAACGTTCGGATGGGGAGGGGCCATTTTCCTCTCTTTGATGGGTCCATTGGAGATCTTTCAAAAAAAAAAAAAAAAGTTAAAAAAAAAAAGAACTTTTCAAATTTCTCTCTTTTGGATTCAAATTAGAGAAACTTTGGTTCTTTCCTTTTCGTACAATGGCTAGCAGAAATGTTTGGGCCAACGTTCGAATTGGGAGGGGCAATTTTCCTCTCTTTGATGGGTCCATTGGAGATCTTTCAAAAAAAAAAAGTTAAAAAAAAAAAAACCTTTTAAATTTCTCTCTTTTGGATTCAAATTAGAGAACCTTTGGTTCTTTCCTTTTCGTACAATGGCTAGCAGAAATGTTTGAGCCAACGTTCGAATTGGGAGAGGCCATTTTCCTCTCTTGGATTGGTCCATTGGAGATCTTTCAAAAAAAAAAAAAATTTAAAAAAAAAAAACTTTTCAAATTTCTCTCTTTTGGATTCAAATTAGAGAAACTTTGGTTCTTTCCTTTTCGTACAATGGCTAGCAGAAATGTTTGAGCCAACGTTCGAATTGGGAGGGGCCATTTTCCTCTCTTTGATGGGTCCATTGGAGATCTTTCAAAAAAAAAAAAAAAAAAGTTAAAAAACAAAAGAACTTTTCAAATTTCTCTCTTTTGGATTCAAATTAGAGAAACTTTGGTTCTTTCCTTTTCGTACAATGGCTAGCAGAAATGTTTCAGCCAACGTTCGAATTGGGAGGGGCCATTTTCCTCTCTTTGATGGGTCCATTGGAGATCTTTCAAAAAAAAAAAAGTTAAAAAAAAAAAAACTTTTTAAATTTCTCTCTTTTGGATTCAAATTAGAGAAACTTTGGTTCTTTCCTTTTTGTACAATGGCTCGCAGAAATGTTTGAGCCAACGTTCGGATGGGGAGGAGCCATTTCCCTCTCTTTGATTGGTCCATCGGAGATCTTGAAAAAAAAAAAAAAAGTTAAAAAAAAACAGAACTTTTCAAATTTCTCTCTTTTGGATTCAAATTAGAGAAACTTTGGTTCTTTCCTTTTCGTACAATGGCCAGCAGAAATGTTTGAGCCAACGTTCGAATTGGGAGGTGCCATTTTCCTCTCTTTGATGGGTCCATTGGAGATCTTTCAAAAAAAAAAAAGTTAAAAAAAAATAAACTTTTCAAATTTCTCTCTTTTGGATTCAAATTACAGAAACTTTGGTTCTTTCCTTTTCGTGCAATGGCCCCCAGAAATGTTTGAGCCAACGTTCGGATTGGGAGGGGCCATTTCCCTCTCTTTGATGGGTCCATTGGAGATCTTTCAAAAAAAAAAAAAAAAAGTTAAAAAAAAAAGAACTTTTCAAATTTATCTCTTTTGGATTCAAATTAGAGAAACTTTGGTTCTTTCCTTTTCGTACAATGGCTCGCAGAAATGTTTGAGCCAACGTTCGGATGGGGAGGAGCCATTTCCCTCTCTTTGATGGGTCCATTGGAGATCTTTCAAAAAAAAAAAAAAAAAGAAAAGTAAAAAAAAAAAAAACTTTTAAAATTTCTCTCTTTTGAATTCAAATTAGAGAAACTTTGGTTCTTTCCTTTTCGTACAATGGCTAGCAGAAATGTTTGAGCCAACATTCGAATTGGGAGGGGCCATTTTCCACTCTTTGATGGGTCCATTGGAGATCTTTCAAAAAAAAAAAAAGTTAAAAAAAAAAAAAATTTTCAAATTTCTCTCTTTTGGATTCAAATTAGAGAAACTTTGGTTCTTTCCTTTTCATGCAATGGCCCCAGAAATGTTTGAGCCAACGTTCGGATTGGGAGGAGCCATTTCCCTCTCTTTGATGTGTCCATTGGAGATTTTTGAAAATAAAAAAAAGTTAAAATTTTTTTTTTTTCAAATTTCTCTCATTTGGATTCAAATTAGAGAAACTTTGGTTCTTTCCTTTTCGTACAATGGCTAGCAGAAATGTTTGAGCCAACATTCGAATTGGGAGGGGCCATTTTCCACTCTTTGATGGGTCCATTGGAGATCTTTCAAAAAAAAAAAAGTTAAAAAAAAAAAAAACTTTTCAAATTTCTCTCTTTTGGATTCAAATTAGAGAAACTTTGGTTCTTTCCTTTTCGTGCAATGGCCCCAGAAATGTTTGAGCCAACGTTCGGATTGGGAGGGGCCATTTCCCTCTCTTTGATGTGTCCATTGGAGATCTTTCAAAAAAAAAAAAAAAAAAGTTCAAAAAAAAAAACTTTTCAAATTTCTCTCTTTTGGATTCAAATTAGAGAAACTTTGGTTCTTTCCTTTTCGTGCAATGGCCCCAGAAATGTTTGAGCCAACGTTCGGATTGGGAGGGGCCATTTCCCTCTCTTTGATGGGTCCATTGGAGATCTTTCAAACAAAAAAAAAAAAGAAAAGTTCAAAAAAAAAAAAAACTTTTCAAATTTCTCTCTTTTGGATTCAAATTAGAGAAACTTTGGTTCTTTCCTTTTCGTACAATGGCTAGCAGAAATGTTTGAGCCAACGTTCGAATTGGGAGGGGCCATTTTCCTCTCTTTGATGGGTCCTTTGGAGATCTTTCAAAAAAAAAAAAAGTTAAAAAAAAAAAACTTTTCAAATTTCTCTCTTTTGGATTCAAATTAGAGAAACTTTGTTTCTTTCCTTTTTGTACAATGGCACGCAGAAATGTTTGAGCCAACGTTCCGATGGGGAGGGGCCATTTCCCTCTCATTGATGGGTTCATTGGAGATCTTTCAAAAAAAAAAAAAAAAGTTCAAAAAAAAAGAACTTTTCAAATTTCTCTCTTTTGGACTCAAATTAGAGAAACTTTGGTTCTTTCCTTTTCGTACAATGGCTAGCAGAAATGTTTGAGCCAACGTTCGGATGGGGAGGGGCCATTTCCCTCTCTTTGATGGGTTCATTGGAGATCTTTCAAAAAAAAAAAAAAAAGTTCAAAAAAAAAAAAACTTTTCAAATTTCTCTCTTTTGGATTCAAATTAGAGAAACTTTGGTTCTTTCCTTTTCATGCAATGGCCCCAGAAATGTTTGAGCCAACGTTCGGATTGGGAGGAGCCATTTCCCTCTCTTTGATGTGTCCATTGGAGATTTTTGAAAATAAAAAAAAGTTAAAATTTTTTTTTTTTCAAATTTCTCTCATTTGGATTCAAATTAGAGAAACTTTGGTTCTTTCCTTTTCATACAATGGCTAGCAGAAATGTTTGAGCCAACATTCGAATTGGGAGGGGCCATTTTCCACTCTTTGATGGGTCCATTGGAGATCTTTCAAAAAAAAAAAAAGTTAAAAAAAAAAAAAATTTTCAAATTTCTCTCTTTTGGATTCAAATTAGAGAAACTTTGGTTCTTTCCTTTTCATGCAATGGCCCCAGAAATGTTTGAGCCAACGTTCGGATTGGGAGGAGCCATTTCCCTCTCTTTGATGTGTCCATTGGAGATTTTTGAAAATAAAAAAAAGTTAAAATTTTTTTTTTTTCAAATTTCTCTCATTTGGATTCAAATTAGAGAAACTTTGGTTCTTTCCTTTTCGTACAATGGCTAGCAGAAATGTTTGAGCCAACATTCGAATTGGGAGGGGCCATTTTCCACTCTTTGATGGGTCCATTGGAGATCTTTCAAAAAAAAAAAAGTTAAAAAAAAAAAAAACTTTTCAAATTTCTCTCTTTTGGATTCAAATTAGAGAAACTTTGGTTCTTTCCTTTTCGTGCAATGGCCCCAGAAATGTTTGAGCCAACGTTCGGATTGGGAGGGGCCATTTCCCTCTCTTTGATGTGTCCATTGGAGATCTTTCAAAAAAAAAAAAAAAAAAGTTCAAAAAAAAAAACTTTTCAAATTTCTCTCTTTTGGATTCAAATTAGAGAAACTTTGGTTCTTTCCTTTTCGTGCAATGGCCCCAGAAATGTTTGAGCCAACGTTCGGATTGGGAGGGGCCATTTCCCTCTCTTTGATGGGTCCATTGGAGATCTTTCAAACAAAAAAAAAAAAGAAAAGTTCAAAAAAAAAAAAAACTTTTCAAATTTCTCTCTTTTGGATTCAAATTAGAGAAACTTTGGTTCTTTCCTTTTCGTACAATGGCTAGCAGAAATGTTTGAGCCAACGTTCGAATTGGGAGGGGCCATTTTCCTCTCTTTGATGGGTCCTTTGGAGATCTTTCAAAAAAAAAAAAAGTTAAAAAAAAAAAACTTTTCAAATTTCTCTCTTTTGGATTCAAATTAGAGAAACTTTGTTTCTTTCCTTTTTGTACAATGGCACGCAGAAATGTTTGAGCCAACGTTCCGATGGGGAGGGGCCATTTCCCTCTCATTGATGGGTTCATTGGAGATCTTTCAAAAAAAAAAAAAAAAGTTCAAAAAAAAAGAACTTTTCAAATTTCTCTCTTTTGGACTCAAATTAGAGAAACTTTGGTTCTTTCCTTTTCGTACAATGGCTAGCAGAAATGTTTGAGCCAACGTTCGGATGGGGAGGGGCCATTTCCCTCTCTTTGATGGGTTCATTGGAGATCTTTCAAAAAAAAAAAAAAAAGTTCAAAAAAAAAAAAACTTTTCAAATTTCTCTCTTTTGGATTCAAATTAGAGAAACTTTGGTTCTTTCCTTTTCATGCAATGGCCCCAGAAATGTTTGAGCCAACGTTCGGATTGGGAGGAGCCATTTCCCTCTCTTTGATGTGTCCATTGGAGATTTTTGAAAATAAAAAAAAGTTAAAATTTTTTTTTTTTCAAATTTCTCTCATTTGGATTCAAATTAGAGAAACTTTGGTTCTTTCCTTTTCGTACAATGGCTAGCAGAAATGTTTGAGCCAACATTCGAATTGGGAGGGGCCATTTTCCACTCTTTGATGGGTCCATTGGAGATCTTTCAAAAAAAAAAAAAAGTTAAAAAAAAAAAGAACT
The DNA here is from genome assembly GCA_029852735.1 of Persea americana. NCBI lineage: Eukaryota > Viridiplantae > Streptophyta > Magnoliopsida > Laurales > Lauraceae > Persea > Persea americana. Next base: position 22,773,363 of record CM056817.1, read on the forward strand.
TTTCAAATTTCTCTCTTTTGGATTCAAATTAGAGAAACTTTGGTTCTTTCCTTTTCGTACAATGGCTAGCAGAAATGTTTGAGCCAACGTTCGAATTGGGAGAGGCCATTTTCCTCTCTTGGATTGGTCCATTGGAGATCTTTCAAAAAAAAAAAAAATTTAAAAAAAAAAAAACTTTTCAAATTTCTCTCTTTTGGATTCAAATTAGAGAAACTTTGGTTCTTTCCTTTTCGTACAATGGCTAGCAGAAATGTTTGAGCCAACGTTCGAATTGGGAGGGGCCATTTTCCTCTCTTTGATGGGTCCATTGGAGATCTTTCAAAAAAAAAAAAAAAAGTTAAAAAACAAAAGAACTTTTCAAATTTCTCTCTTTTGGATTCAAATTAGAGAAACTTTGGTTCTTTCCTTTTCGTACAATGGCTAGCAGAAATGTTTCAGCCAACGTTCGAATTGGGAGGGGCCATTTTCCTCTCTTTGATGGGTCCATTGGAGATCTTTCAAAAAAAAAAAAGTTAAAAAAAAAAAAACTTTTTAAATTTCTCTCTTTTGGATTCAAATTAGAGAAACTTTGGTTCTTTCCTTTTTGTACAATGGCTCGCAGAAATGTTTGAGCCAACGTTCGGATGGGGAGGAGCCATTTCCCTCTCTTTGATTGGTCCATCGGAGATCTTGAAAAAAAAAAAAAAAGTTAAAAAAAAACAGAACTTTTCAAATTTCTCTCTTTTGGATTCAAATTAGAGAAACTTTGGTTCTTTCCTTTTCGTACAATGGCCAGCAGAAATGTTTGAGCCAACGTTCGAATTGGGAGGTGCCATTTTCCTCTCTTTGATGGGTCCATTGGAGATCTTTCAAAAAAAAAAAAGTTAAAAAAAAAATAAACTTTTCAAATTTCTCTCTTTTGGATTCAAATTAGAGAAACTTTGGTTCTTTCCTTTTCGTGCAATGGCCCCCAGAAATGTTTGAGCCAACGTTCGGATTGGGAGGGGCCATTTCCCTCTCTTTGATGGGTCCATTGGAGATCTTTCAAAAAAAAAAAAAAAAGTTAAAAAAAAAAGAACTTTTCAAATTTATCTCTTTTGGATTCAAATTAGAGAAACTTTGGTTCTTTCCTTTTCGTACAATGGCTCGCAGAAATGTTTGAGCCAACGTTCGGATGGGGAGGAGCCATTTCCCTCTCTTTGATGGGTCCATTGGAGATCTTTCAAAAAAAAAAAAAAAAGAAAAGTTAAAAAAAAAAAAAAACTTTTAAAATTTCTCTCTTTTGAATTCAAATTAGAGAAACTTTGGTTCTTTCCTTTTCGTACAATGGCTAGCAGAAATGTTTGAGCCAACATTCGAATTGGGAGGGGCCATTTTCCACTCTTTGATGGGTCCATTGGAGATCTTTCAAAAAAAAAAAAAGTTAAAAAAAAAAAAAAATTTTCAAATTTCTCTCTTTTGGATTCAAATTAGAGAAACTTTGGTTCTTTCCTTTTCATGCAATGGCCCCAGAAATGTTTGAGCCAACGTTCGGATTGGGAGGGGCCATTTCCCTCTCTTTGATGTGTCCATTGGAGATCTTTCAAAAAAAAAAAAAAAAAAAGTTCAAAAAAAAAAAACTTTTCAAATTTCTCTCTTTTGGATTCAAATTAGAGAAACTTTGGTTCTTTCCTTTTCGTGCAATGGCCCCAGAAATGTTTGAGCCAACGTTCGGATTGGGAGGGGCCATTTCCCTCTCTTTGATGGGTCCATTGGAGATCTTTCAAACAAAAAAAAAAAAGAAAAGTTCAAAAAAAAAAAAACTTTTCAAATTTCTATCTTTTGGATTCAAATTAGAGAAACTTTGGTTCTTTCCTTTTCGTACAATGGCTAGCAGAAATGTTTGAGCCAACGTTCGAATTGGGAGGGGCCATTTTCCTCTCTTTGATGGGTCCTTTGGAGATCTTTCAAAAAAAAAAAAAGTTAAAAAAAAAAAACTTTTCAAATTTCTCTCTTTTGGATTCAAATTAGAGAAACTTTGTTTCTTTCCTTTTTGTACAATGGCACGCAGAAATGTTTGAGCCAACGTTCCGATGGGGAGGGGCCATTTCCCTCTCATTGATGGGTTCATTGGAGATCTTTCAAAAAAAAAAAAAAAAGTTCAAAAAAAAAGAACTTTTCAAATTTCTCTCTTTTGGACTCAAATTAGAGAAACTTTGGTTCTTTCCTTTTCGTACAATGGCTAGCAGAAATGTTTGAGCCAACGTTCGGATGGGGAGGGGCCATTTCCCTCTCTTTGATGGGTTCATTGGAGATCTTTCAAAAAAAAAAAAAAAAGTTCAAAAAAAAAAAAACTTTTCAAATTTCTCTCTTTTGGATTCAAATTAGAGAGACTTTGGTTCTTTCCTTTTGGTACAATGGCTCGCAGAAATGTTTGAGCCAACGTTCGGATGGGGAGGGGCCATTTTCCTCTCTTTGATGGGTCCATTGGAGATCTTTCAAAAAAAAAAAAAAAAGTTAAAAAAAAAAAGAACTTTTCAAATTTCTCTCTTTTGGATTCAAATTAGAGAAACTTTGGTTCTTTCCTTTTCGTACAATGGCTAGCAGAAATGTTTGGGCCAACGTTCGAATTGGGAGGGGCAATTTTCCTCTCTTTGATGGGTCCATTGGAGATCTTTCAAAAAAAAAAAGTTAAAAAAAAAAAAACCTTTTAAATTTCTCTCTTTTGGATTCAAATTAGAGAACCTTTGGTTCTTTCCTTTTCGTACAATGGCTAGCAGAAATGTTTGAGCCAACGTTCGAATTGGGAGAGGCCATTTTCCTCTCTTGGATTGGTCCATTGGAGATCTTTCAAAAAAAAAAAAAATTTAAAAAAAAAAAACTTTTCAAATTTCTCTCTTTTGGATTCAAATTAGAGAAACTTTGGTTCTTTCCTTTTCGTACAATGGCTAGCAGAAATGTTTGAGCCAACGTTCGAATTGGGAGGGGCCATTTTCCTCTCTTTGATGGGTCCATTGGAGATCTTTCAAAAAAAAAAAAAAAAAAGTTAAAAAACAAAAGAACTTTTCAAATTTCTCTCTTTTGGATTCAAATTAGAGAAACTTTGGTTCTTTCCTTTTCGTACAATGGCTAGCAGAAATGTTTCAGCCAACGTTCGAATTGGGAGGGGCCATTTTCCTCTCTTTGATGGGTCCATTGGAGATCTTTCAAAAAAAAAAAAGTTAAAAAAAAAAAAACTTTTTAAATTTCTCTCTTTTGGATTCAAATTAGAGAAACTTTGGTTCTTTCCTTTTTGTACAATGGCTCGCAGAAATGTTTGAGCCAACGTTCGGATGGGGAGGAGCCATTTCCCTCTCTTTGATTGGTCCATCGGAGATCTTGAAAAAAAAAAAAAAAGTTAAAAAAAAACAGAACTTTTCAAATTTCTCTCTTTTGGATTCAAATTAGAGAAACTTTGGTTCTTTCCTTTTCGTACAATGGCCAGCAGAAATGTTTGAGCCAACGTTCGAATTGGGAGGTGCCATTTTCCTCTCTTTGATGGGTCCATTGGAGATCTTTCAAAAAAAAAAAAGTTAAAAAAAAATAAACTTTTCAAATTTCTCTCTTTTGGATTCAAATTACAGAAACTTTGGTTCTTTCCTTTTCGTGCAATGGCCCCCAGAAATGTTTGAGCCAACGTTCGGATTGGGAGGGGCCATTTCCCTCTCTTTGATGGGTCCATTGGAGATCTTTCAAAAAAAAAAAAAAAAAGTTAAAAAAAAAAGAACTTTTCAAATTTATCTCTTTTGGATTCAAATTAGAGAAACTTTGGTTCTTTCCTTTTCGTACAATGGCTCGCAGAAATGTTTGAGCCAACGTTCGGATGGGGAGGAGCCATTTCCCTCTCTTTGATGGGTCCATTGGAGATCTTTCAAAAAAAAAAAAAAAAAGAAAAGTAAAAAAAAAAAAAAACTTTTAAAATTTCTCTCTTTTGAATTCAAATTAGAGAAACTTTGGTTCTTTCCTTTTCGTACAATGGCTAGCAGAAATGTTTGAGCCAACATTCGAATTGGGAGGGGCCATTTTCCACTCTTTGATGGGTCCATTGGAGATCTTTCAAAAAAAAAAAAAGTTAAAAAAAAAAAAAATTTTCAAATTTCTCTCTTTTGGATTCAAATTAGAGAAACTTTGGTTCTTTCCTTTTCATGCAATGGCCCCAGAAATGTTTGAGCCAACGTTCGGATTGGGAGGAGCCATTTCCCTCTCTTTGATGTGTCCATTGGAGATTTTTGAAAATAAAAAAAAGTTAAAATTTTTTTTTTTTCAAATTTCTCTCATTTGGATTCAAATTAGAGAAACTTTGGTTCTTTCCTTTTCGTACAATGGCTAGCAGAAATGTTTGAGCCAACATTCGAATTGGGAGGGGCCATTTTCCACTCTTTGATGGGTCCATTGGAGATCTTTCAAAAAAAAAAAAGTTAAAAAAAAAAAAAACTTTTCAAATTTCTCTCTTTTGGATTCAAATTAGAGAAACTTTGGTTCTTTCCTTTTCGTGCAATGGCCCCAGAAATGTTTGAGCCAACGTTCGGATTGGGAGGGGCCATTTCCCTCTCTTTGATGTGTCCATTGGAGATCATTCAAAAAAAAAAAAAAAAAAGTTCAAAAAAAAAAACTTTTCAAATTTCTCTCTTTTGGATTCAAATTAGAGAAACTTTGGTTCTTTCCTTTTCGTGCAATGGCCCCAGAAATGTTTGAGCCAACGTTCGGATTGGGAGGGGCCATTTCCCTCTCTTTGATGGGTCCATTGGAGATCTTTCAAACAAAAAAAAAAAAGAAAAGTTCAAAAAAAAAAAAAACTTTTCAAATTTCTCTCTTTTGGATTCAAATTAGAGAAACTTTGGTTCTTTCCTTTTCGTACAATGGCTAGCAGAAATGTTTGAGCCAACGTTCGAATTGGGAGGGGCCATTTTCCTCTCTTTGATGGGTCCTTTGGAGATCTTTCAAAAAAAAAAAAAGTTAAAAAAAAAAAACTTTTCAAATTTCTCTCTTTTGGATTCAAATTAGAGAAACTTTGTTTCTTTCCTTTTTGTACAATGGCACGCAGAAATGTTTGAGCCAACGTTCCGATGGGGAGGGGCCATTTCCCTCTCATTGATGGGTTCATTGGAGATCTTTCAAAAAAAAAAAAAAAAGTTCAAAAAAAAAGAACTTTTCAAATTTCTCTCTTTTGGACTCAAATTAGAGAAACTTTGGTTCTTTCCTTTTCGTACAATGGCTAGCAGAAATGTTTGAGCCAACGTTCGGATGGTGAGGGGCCATTTCCCTCTCTTTGATGGGTTCATTGGAGATCTTTCAAAAAAAAAAAAAAAAGTTCAAAAAAAAAAAAACTTTTCAAATTTCTCTCTTTTGGATTCAAATTAGAGAAACTTTGGTTCTTTCCTTTTCATGCAATGGCCCCAGAAATGTTTGAGCCAACGTTCGGATTGGGAGGAGCCATTTCCCTCTCTTTGATGTGTCCATTGGAGATTTTTGAAAATAAAAAAAAGTTAAAATTTTTTTTTTTTCAAATTTCTCTCATTTGGATTCAAATTAGAGAAACTTTGGTTCTTTCCTTTTCGTACAATGGCTAGCAGAAATGTTTGAGCCAACATTCGAATTGGGAGGGGCCATTTTCCACTCTTTGATGGGTCCATTGGAGATCTTTCAAAAAAAAAAAAGTTAAAAAAAAAAAAAACTTTTCAAATTTCTCTCTTTTGGATTCAAATTAGAGAAACTTTGGTTCTTTCCTTTTCGTGCAATGGCCCCAGAAATGTTTGAGCCAACGTTCGGATTGGGAGGGGCCATTTCCCTCTCTTTGATGTGTCCATTGGAGATCTTTCAAAAAAAAAAAAAAAAAAGTTCAAAAAAAAAAACTTTTCAAATTTCTCTCTTTTGGATTCAAATTAGAGAAACTTTGGTTCTTTCCTTTTCGTGCAATGGCCCCAGAAATGTTTGAGCCAACGTTCGGATTGGGAGGGGCCATTTCCCTCTCTTTGATGGGTCCATTGGAGATCTTTCAAACAAAAAAAAAAAAGAAAAGTTCAAAAAAAAAAAAAACTTTTCAAATTTCTCTCTTTTGGATTCAAATTAGAGAAACTTTGGTTCTTTCCTTTTCGTACAATGGCTAGCAGAAATGTTTGAGCCAACGTTCGAATTGGGAGGGGCCATTTTCCTCTCTTTGATGGGTCCTTTGGAGATCTTTCAAAAAAAAAAAAAGTTAAAAAAAAAAAACTTTTCAAATTTCTCTCTTTTGGATTCAAATTAGAGAAACTTTGTTTCTTTCCTTTTTGTACAATGGCACGCAGAAATGTTTGAGCCAACGTTCCGATGGGGAGGGGCCATTTCCCTCTCATTGATGGGTTCATTGGAGATCTTTCAAAAAAAAAAAAAAAAGTTCAAAAAAAAAGAACTTTTCAAATTTCTCTCTTTTGGACTCAAATTAGAGAAACTTTGGTTCTTTCCTTTTCGTACAATGGCTAGCAGAAATGTTTGAGCCAACGTTCGGATGGGGAGGGGCCATTTCCCTCTCTTTGATGGGTTCATTGGAGATCTTTCAAAAAAAAAAAAAAAAGTTCAAAAAAAAAAAAACTTTTCAAATTTCTCTCTTTTGGATTCAAATTAGAGAGACTTTGGTTCTTTCCTTTTGGTACAATGGCTCGCAGAAATGTTTGAGCCAACGTTCGGATGGGGAGGGGCCATTTTCCTCTCTTTGATGGGTCCATTGGAGATCTTTCAAAAAAAAAAAAAAAAGTTAAAAAAAAAAAGAACTTTTCAAATTTCTCTCTTTTGGATTCAAATTAGAGAAACTTTGGTTCTTTCCTTTTCGTACAATGGCTAGCAGAAATGTTTGGGCCAACGTTCGAATTGGGAGGGGCAATTTTCCTCTCTTTGATGGGTCCATTGGAGATCTTTCAAAAAAAAAAAGTTAAAAAAAAAAAAACCTTTTAAATTTCTCTCTTTTGGATTCAAATTAGAGAACCTTTGGTTCTTTCCTTTTCGTACAATGGCTAGCAGAAATGTTTGAGCCAACGTTCGAATTGGGAGAGGCCATTTTCCTCTCTTGGATTGGTCCATTGGAGATCTTTTAAAAAAAAAAAAAATTTAAAAAAAAAAAACTTTTCAAATTTCTCTCTTTTGGATTCAAATTAGAGAAACTTTGGTTCTTTCCTTTTCGTACAATGGCTAGCAGAAATGTTTGAGCCAACGTTCGAATTGGGAGGGGCCATTTTCCTCTCTTTGATGGGTCCATTGGAGATCTTTCAAAAAAAAAAAAAAAAAAGTTAAAAAACAAAAGAACTTTTCAAATTTCTCTCTTTTGGATTCAAATTAGAGAAACTTTGGTTCTTTCCTTTTCGTACAATGGCTAGCAGAAATGTTTCAGCCAACGTTCGAATTGGGAGGGGCCATTTTCCTCTCTTTGATGGGTCCATTGGAGATCTTTCAAAAAAAAAAAAGTTAAAAAAAAAAAAACTTTTTAAATTTCTCTCTTTTGGATTCAAATTAGAGAAACTTTGGTTCTTTCCTTTTTGTACAATGGCTCGCAGAAATGTTTGAGCCAACGTTCGGATGGGGAGGAGCCATTTCCCTCTCTTTGATTGGTCCATCGGAGATCTTGAAAAAAAAAAAAAAAGTTAAAAAAAAACAGAACTTTTCAAATTTCTCTCTTTTGGATTCAAATTAGAGAAACTTTGGTTCTTTCCTTTTCGTACAATGGCCAGCAGAAATGTTTGAGCCAACGTTCGAATTGGGAGGTGCCATTTTCCTCTCTTTGATGGGTCCATTGGAGATCTTTCAAAAAAAAAAAAGTTAAAAAAAAAATAAACTTTTCAAATTTCTCTCTTTTGGATTCAAATTACAGAAACTTTGGTTCTTTCCTTTTCGTGCAATGGCCCCCAGAAATGTTTGAGCCAACGTTCGGATTGGGAGGGGCCATTTCCCTCTCTTTGATGGGTCCATTGGAGATCTTTCAAAAAAAAAAAAAAAAAGTTAAAAAAAAAAGAACTTTTCAAATTTATCTCTTTTGGATTCAAATTAGAGAAACTTTGGTTCTTTCCTTTTCGTACAATGGCTCGCAGAAATGTTTGAGCCAACGTTCGGATGGGGAGGAGCCATTTCCCTCTCTTTGATGGGTCCATTGGAGATCTTTCAAAAAAAAAAAAAAAAAGAAAAGTTAAAAAAAAAAAAACTTTTAAAATTTCTCTCTTTTGAATTCAAATTAGAGAAACTTTGGTTCTTTCCTTTTCGTACAATGGCTAGCAGAAATGTTTGAGCCAACATTCGAATTGGGAGGGGCCATTTTCCACTCTTTGATGGGTCCATTGGAGATCTTTCAAAAAAAAAAAAGTTAAAAAAAAAAAAAAAATTTCAAATTTCTCTCTTTTGGATTCAAATTAGAGAAACTTTGGTTCTTTCCTGTTCATGCAATGGCCCCAGAAATGTTTGAGCCAACGTTCGGATTGGGAGGAGCCATTTCCCTCTCTTTGATGTGTCCATTGGAGATTTTTGAAAATAAAAAAAAGTTAAAATTTTTTTTTTTTCAAATTTCTCTCATTTGGATTCAAATTAGAGAAACTTTGGTTCTTTCCTTTTCGTACAATGGCTAGCAGAAATGTTTGAGCCAACATTCGAATTGGGAGGGGCCATTTTCCACTCTTTGATGGGTCCATTGGAGATCTTTCAAAAAAAAAAAAGTTAAAAAAAAAAAAAACTTTTCAAATTTCTCTCTTTTGGATTCAAATTAGAGAAACTTTGGTTCTTTCCTTTTCGTGCAATGGCCCCAGAAATGTTTGAGCCAACGTTCGGATTGGGAGGGGCCATTTCCCTCTCTTTGATGTGTCCATTGGAGATCTTTCAAAAAAAAAAAAAAAAAAGTTCAAAAAAAAAAACTTTTCAAATTTCTCTCTTTTGGATTCAAATTAGAGAAACTTTGGTTCTTTCCTTTTCGTGCAATGGCCCCAGAAATGTTTGAGCCAACGTTCGGATTGGGAGGGGCCATTTCCCTCTCTTTGATGGGTCCATTGGAGATCTTTCAAACAAAAAAAAAAAAGAAAAGTTCAAAAAAAAAAAAAACTTTTCAAATTTCTCTCTTTTGGATTCAAATTAGAGAAACTTTGGTTCTTTCCTTTTCGTACAATGGCTAGCAGAAATGTTTGAGCCAACGTTCGAATTGGGAGGGGCCATTTTCCTCTCTTTGATGGGTCCTTTGGAGATCTTTCAAAAAAAAAAAAAGTTAAAAAAAAAAAACTTTTCAAATTTCCCTCTTTTGGATTCAAATTAGAGAAACTTTGGTTCTTTCCTTTTTGTACAATGGCTCGCAGAAATGTTTGAGCCAACGTTCCGATGGGGAGGGGCCATTTTCCTCTCTTTGATGGGTCCATTGGAGATCTTTCAAAAAAAAAAAAAAAAGTTAAAAAAAAAAAGAACTTTTCAAATTTCTCTCTTTTGGATTCAAATTAGAGAAACTTTGGTTCTTTTCTTTTCGTACAATGGCTAGCAGAAATGTTTGAGCCAACGTTCGAATTGGGAGGGGCCAATCTCCTCTCTTTGATGGGTCCATTGGAGATCTTTCAAAAAAAAAAAAAGTTAAAAAAAAAAAAACTTTTCAAATTTCTCTCTTTTGGATTCAAATTAGAGAAACTTTGGTTTTTTCCTTTTCGTACAATGGCTCGCAGAAATGTTTGAGCGAACGTTCGGATGGGGAGGGGCCATTTCCCTCTCTTTGATGGGTCCATTGGAGATCTTTCAAAAAAAAAAAAAAAGTTAAAAAAAAAAGAAATTTTCAAATTTCTTTCTTTTCGATTCAAATTAGAGAAACTTTGGTTCTTTCCTTTTCGTACAATGGCTCGCAGAAATGTTTGAGCCAACGTTCGGATGGGGAGGAGCCATTTCGCTCTCTTTGATGGGTCCATCAGAGATCTTTCAAAAAAAAAAAAAAGTTAAAAAAAAAAGAACTTTTCAAATTTCTCTCTTTTGGATTCAAATTAGAGAAACTTTGGTTCTTTCCTTTTCGTACAATGGCTAGCAGAAATGTTTGAGCCAACGTTCGAATTGGGAGAGGCCATTTTCCTCTCTTGGATTGGTCCATTGGAGATCTTTCAAAAAAAAAAAAAATTTAAAAAAAAAAAAACTTTTCAAATTTCTCTCTTTTGGATTCAAATTAGAGAAACTTTGGTTCTTTCCTTTTCGTACAATGGCTAGCAGAAATGTTTGAGCCAACGTTCGAATTGGGAGGGGCCATTTTCCTCTCTTTGATGGGTCCATTGGAGATCTTTCAAAAAAAAAAAAAAAAGTTAAAAAACAAAAGAACTTTTCAAATTTCTCTCTTTTGGATTCAAATTAGAGAAACTTTGGTTCTTTCCTTTTCGTACAATGGCTAGCAGAAATGTTTCAGCCAACGTTCGAATTGGGAGGGGCCATTTTCCTCTCTTTGATGGGTCCATTGGAGATCTTTCAAAAAAAAAAAAGTTAAAAAAAAAAAACTTTTTAAATTTCTCTCTTTTGGATTCAAATTAGAGAAACTTTGGTTCTTTCCTTTTTGTACAATGGCTCGCAGAAATGTTTGAGCCAACGTTCGGATGGGGAGGAGCCATTTCCCTCTCTTTGATTGGTCCATCGGAGATCTTGAAAAAAAAAAAAAAAGTTAAAAAAAAACAGAACTTTTCAAATTTCTCTCTTTTGGATTCAAATTAGAGAAACTTTGGTTCTTTCCTTTTCGTACAATGGCCAGCAGAAATGTTTGAGCCAACGTTCGAATTGGGAGGTGCCATTTTCCTCTCTTTGATGGGTCCATTGGAGATCTTTCAAAAAAAAAAAAGTTAAAAAAAAAATAAACTTTTCAAATTTCTCTCTTTTGGATTCAAATTAGAGAAACTTTGGTTCTTTCCTTTTCGTGCAATGGCCCCCAGAAATGTTTGAGCCAACGTTCGGATTGGGAGGGGCCATTTCCCTCTCTTTGATGGGTCCATTGGAGATCTTTCAAAAAAAAAAAAAAAGTTAAAATAAAAAGAACTTTTCAAATTTATCTCTTTTGGATTCAAATTAGAGAAACTTTGGTTCTTTCCTTTTCGTACAATGGCTAGCAGAAATGTTTGAGCCAACATTCGAATTGGGAGGGGCCATTTTCCACTCTTTGATGGGTCCATTGGAGATCTTTCAAAAAAAAAAAAAGTTAAAAAAAAAAAAAAAATTTCAAATTTCTCTCTTTTGGATTCAAATTAGAGAAACTTTGGTTCTTTCCTTTTCATGCAATGGCCCCAGAAATGTTTGAGCCAACGTTCGGATTGGGAGGGGCCATTTCCCTCTCTTTGATGTGTCCATTGGAGATCTTTCCAAAAAAAAAAAAAAAAAAGTTCAAAAAAAAAAAACTTTTCAAATTTCTCTCTTTTGGATTCAAATTAGAGAAACTTTGGTTCTTTCCTTTTCGTGCCATGGCACCAGAAATGTTTGAGCCAACGTTCGGATTGGGAGGGGCCATTTCCCTCTCTTTGATGGGTCCATTGGAGATCTTTCAAACAAAAAAAAAAAAGAAAAGTTCAAAAAAAAAAAAAACTTTTCAAATTTCTCTCATTTGGATTCAAATTAGAGAAACTTTGGTTCTTTCCTTTTCGTACAATGGCTAGCAGAAATGTTTGAGCCAACGTTCGAATTGGGAGGGGCCATTTTCCTCTCTTTGATGGGTCCTTTGGAGATCTTTCAAAAAAAAAAAAAGTTAAAAAAAAAAAACTTTTCAAATTTCTCTCTTTTGGATTCAAATTAGAGAAACTTTGTTTCTTTCCTTTTCGTACAATGGCTAGCAGAAATGTTTGAGCCAACGTTCGAATTGGGAGAGGCCATTTTCCTCTCTTGGATTGGTCCATTGGAGATCTTTCAAAAAAAAAAAAAATTTAAAAAAAAAGAACTTTTCAAATTTCTCTCTTTTGGACTCAAATTAGAGAAACTTTGGTTCTTTCCTTTTCGTACAATGGCTAGCAGAAATGTTTGAGCCAACGTTCGGATGGGGAGGGGCCATTTCCCTCTCTTTGATGGGTTCATTGGAGATCTTTCAAAAAAAAAAAAAAAAGTTCAAAAAAAAAAAAACTTTTCAAATTTCTCTCTTTTGGATTCAAATTAGAGAGACTTTGGTTCTTTCCTTTTGGTACAATGGCTCGCAGAAATGTTTGAGCCAACGTTCGGATGGGGAGGGGCCATTTTCCTCTCTTTGATGGGTCCATTGGAGATCTTTCAAAAAAAAAAAAAAAAAGTTAAAAAAAAAAGAACTTTTCAAATTTCTCTCTTTTGGATTCAAATTAGAGAAACTTTGGTTCTTTCCTTTTCGTACAATCGCTAGCAGAAATGTTTGGGCCAACGTTCGAATTGGGAGGGGCAATTTTCCTCTCTTTGATGGGTCCATTGGAGATCTTTCAAAAAAAAAAAGTTAAAAGAAAAAAAACCTTTTAAACTTCTCTCTTTTGGATTCAAATTAGAGAACCTTTGGTTCTTTCCTTTTCGTACAATGGCTAGCAGAAATGTTTGAGCCAACGTTCGAATTGGGAGAGGCCATTTTCCTCTCTTGGATTGGTCCATTGGAGATCTTTCAAAAAAAAAAAAATTTAAAAAAAAAAAACTTTTCAAATTTCTCTCTTTTGGATTCAAATTAGAGAAACTTTGGTTCTTTCCTTTTCGTACAATGGCTAGCAGAAATGTTTGAGCCAACGTTCGAATTGGGAGGGGCCATTTTCCTCTCTTTGATGGGTCCATTGGAGATCTTTCAAAAAAAAAAAAAAAAAAGTTAAAAAACAAAAGAACTTTTCAAATTTCTCTCTTTTGGATTCAAATTAGAGAAACTTTGGTTCTTTCCTTTTCGTACAATGGCTAGCAGAAATGTTTCAGCCAACGTTCGAATTGGGAGGGGCCATTTTCCTCTCTTTGATGGGTCCATTGGAGATCTTTCAAAAAAAAAAAAGTTAAAAAAAAAAAAACTTTTTAAATTTCTCTCTTTTGGATTCAAATTAGAGAAACTTTGGTTCTTTCCTTTTTGTACAATGGCTCGCAGAAATGTTTGAGCCAACGTTCGGATGGGGAGGAGCCATTTCCCTCTCTTTGATTGGTCCATCGGAGATCTTGAAAAAAAAAAAAAGTTAAAAAAAAACAGAACTTTTCAAATTTCTCTCTTTTGGATTCAAATTAGAGAAACTTTGGTTCTTTCCTTTTCGTACAATGGCCAGCAGAAATGTTTGAGCCAACGTTCGAATTGGGAGGTGCCATTTTCCTCTCTTTGATGGGTCCATTGGAGATCTTTCAAAAAAAAAAAAGTTAAAAAAAAAATAAACTTTTCAAATTTCTCTCTTTTGGATTCAAATTACAGAAACTTTGGTTCTTTCCTTTTCGTGCAATGGCCCCCAGAAATGTTTGAGCCAACGTTCGGATTGGGAGGGGCCATTTCCCTCTCTTTGATGGGTCCATTGGAGATCTTTCAAAAAAAAAAAAAAAAAGTTAAAAAAAAAAGAACTTTTCAAATTTATCTCTTTTGGATTCAAATTAGAGAAACTTTGGTTCTTTCCTTTTCGTACAATGGCTCGCAGAAATGTTTGAGCCAACGTTCGGATGGGGAGGAGCCATTTCCCTCTCTTTGATGGGTCCATTGGAGATCTTTCAAAAAAAAAAAAAAAAAGAAAAGTTAAAAAAAAAAAAAACTTTTAAAATTTCTCTCTTTTGGATTCAAATTAGAGAAACTTTGTTTCTTTCCTTTTCGTACAATGGCTAGCAGAAATGTTTGAGCCAACGTTCGAATTGGGAGAGGCCATTTTCCTCTCTTGGATTGGTCCATTGGAGATCTTTCAAAAAAAAAAAAATTTAAAAAAAAAGAACTTTTCAAATTTCTCTCTTTTGGACTCAAATTAGAGAAACTTTGGTTCTTTCCTTTTCGTACAATGGCTAGCAGAAATGTTTGAGCCAACGTTCGGATGGGGAGGGGCCATTTCCCTCTCTTTGATGGGTTCATTGGAGATCTTTCAAAAAAAAAAAAAAAAGTTCAAAAAAAAAAAAACTTTTCAAATTTCTCTCTTTTGGATTCAAATTAGAGAGACTTTGGTTCTTTCCTTTTGGTACAATGGCTCGCAGAAATGTTTGAGCCAACGTTCGGATGGGGAGGGGCCATTTTCCTCTCTTTGATGGGTCCATTGGAGATCTTTCAAAAAAAAAAAAAAAAAGTTAAAAAAAAAAAGAACTTTTCAAATTTCTCTCTTTTGGATTCAAATTAGAGAAACTTTGGTTCTTTCCTTTTCGTACAATGGCTAGCAGAAATGTTTGGGCCAACGTTCGAATTGGGAGGGGCAATTTTCCTCTCTTTGATGGGTCCATTGGAGATCTTTCAAAAAAAAAAAGTTAAAAAAAAAAAAACCTTTTAAATTTCTCTCTTTTGGATTCAAATTAGAGAACCTTTGGTTCTTTCCTTTTCGTACAATGGCTAGCAGAAATGTTTGAGCCAACGTTCGAATTGGGAGAGGCCATTTTCCTCTCTTGGATTGGTCCATTGGAGATCTTTAAAAAAAAAAAAAATTTAAAAAAAAAAAACTTTTCAAATTTCTCTCTTTTGGATTCAAATTAGAGAAACTTTGGTTCTTTCCTTTTCGTACAATGGCTAGCAGAAATGTTTGAGCCAACGTTCGAATTGGGAGGGGCCATTTTCCTCTCTTTGATGGGTCCATTGGAGATCTTTCAAAAAAAAAAAAAAAAAAGTTAAAAAACAAAAGAACTTTTCAAATTTCTCTCTTTTGGATTCAAATTAGAGAAACTTTGGTTCTTTCCTTTTCGTACAATGGCTAGCAGAAATGTTTCAGCCAACGTTCGAATTGGGAGGGGCCATTTTCCTCTCTTTGATGGGTCCATTGGAGATCTTTCAAAAAAAAAAAAGTTAAAAAAAAAAAAACTTTTTAAATTTCTCTCTTTTGGATTCAAATTAGAGAAACTTTGGTTCTTTCCTTTTTGTACAATGGCTCGCAGAAATGTTTGAGCCAACGTTCGGATGGGGAGGAGCCATTTCCCTCTCTTTGATTGGTCCATCGGAGATCTTGAAAAAAAAAAAAAAGTTAAAAAAAAACAGAACTTTTCAAATTTCTCTCTTTTGGATTCAAATTAGAGAAACTTTGGTTCTTTCCTTTTCGTACAATGGCCAGCAGAAATGTTTGAGCCAACGTTCGAATTGGGAGGTGCCATTTTCCTCTCTTTGATGGGTCCATTGGAGATCTTTCAAAAAAAAAAAAGTTAAAAAAAAAATAAACTTTTCAAATTTCTCTCTTTTGGATTCAAATTACAGAAACTTTGGTTCTTTCCTTTTCGTGCAATGGCCCCCAGAAATGTTTGAGCCAACGTTCGGATTGGGAGGGGCCATTTCCCTCTCTTTGATGGGTCCATTGGAGATCTTTCAAAAAAAAAAAAAACAAGTTAAAAAAAAAAGAACTTTTCAAATTTATCTCTTTTGGATTCAAATTAGAGAAACTTTGGTTCTTTCCTTTTCGTACAATGGCTCGCAGAAATGTTTGAGCCAACGTTCGGATGGGGAGGAGCCATTTCCCTCTCTTTGATGGGTCCATTGGAGATCTTTCAAAAAAAAAAAAAAAAGAAAAGTTAAAAAAAAAAAAAACTTTTAAAATTTCTCTCTTTTGAATTCAAATTAGAGAAACTTTGGTTCTTTCCTTTTCGTACAATGGCTAGCAGAAATGTTTGAGCCAACATTCGAATTGGGAGGGGCCATTTTCCACTCTTTGATGGGTCCATTGGAGATCTTTCAAAAAAAAAAAAAGTTAAAAAAAAAAAAAAATTTTCAAATTTCTCTCTTTTGGATTCAAATTAGAGAAACTTTGGTTCTTTCCTTTTCATGCAATGGCCGCAGAAATGTTTGAGCCAACGTTCGGATTGGGAGGGGCCATTTCCCTCTCTTTGATGTGTCCATTGGAGATTTTTGAAAATAAAAAAAAGTTAAAATTTTTTTTTTTTCAAATTTCTCTCATTTGGATTCAAATTAGAGAAACTTTGGTTCTTTCCTTTTCGTACAATGGCTAGCAGAAATGTTTGAGCCAACATTCGAATTGGGAGGGGCCATTTTCCACTCTTTGATGGGTCCATTGGAGATCTTTCAAAAAAAAAAAAGTTAAAAAAAAAAAAAACTTTTCAAATTTCTCTCTTTTGGATTCAAATTAGAGAAACTTTGGTTCTTTCCTTTTCGTGCAATGGCCCCAGAAATGTTTGAGCCAACGTTCGGATTGGGAGGGGCCATTTCCCTCTCTTTGATGTGTCCATTGGAGATCTTTCAAAAAAAAAAAAAAAAAAGTTCAAAAAAAAAAACTTTTCAAATTTCTCTCTTTTGGATTCAAATTAGAGAAACTTTGGTTCTTTCCTTTTCGTGCAATGGCCCCAGAAATGTTTGAGCCAACGTTCGGATTGGGAGGGGCCATTTCCCTCTCTTTGATGGGTCCATTGGAGATCTTTCAAACAAAAAAAAAAAAGAAAAGTTCAAAAAAAAAAAAAACTTTTCAAATTTCTCTCTTTTGGATTCAAATTAGAGAAACTTTGGTTCTTTCCTTTTCGTACAATGGCTAGCAGAAATGTTTGAGCCAACGTTCGAATTGGGAGGGGCCATTTTCCTCTCTTTGATGGGTCCTTTGGAGATCTTTCAAAAAAAAAAAGTTAAAAAAAAAAAACTTTTCAAATTTCCCTCTTTTGGATTCAAATTAGAGAAACTTTGGTTCTTTCCTTTTTGTACAATGACTCGCAGAAATGTTTGAGCCAACGTTCCGATGGGGAGGGGCCATTTTCCTCTCTTTGATGGGTCCATTGGAGATCTTTCAAAAAAAAAAAAAAAAAGTTAAAAAAAAAAAGAACTTTTCAAATTTCTCTCTTTTGGATTCAAATTAGAGAAACTTTGGTTCTTTTCTTTTCGTACAATGGCTAGCAGAAATGTTTGAGCCAACGTTCGAATTGGGAGGGGCCAATCTCCTCTCTTTGATGGGTCCATTGGAGATCTTTCAAAAAAAAAAAAGTTAAAAAAAAAAAAACTTTTCAAATTTCTCTCTTTTGGATTCAAATTAGAGAAACTTTGGTTTTTTCCTTTTCGTACAATGGCTCGCAGAAATGTTTGAGCGAACGTTCGGATGGGGAGGGGCCATTTCCCTCTCTTTGATGGGTCCATTGGAGATCTTTCAAAAAAAAAAAAAAAGTTCAAAAAAAAAGAAATTTTCAAATTTCTTTCTTTTCGATTCAAATTAGAGAAACTTTGGTTCTTTCCTTTTCGTACAATGGCTCGCAGAAATGTTTGAGCCAACGTTCGGATGGGGAGGAGCCATTTCGCTCTCTTTGATGGGTCCATCGGAGATCTTTCAAAAAAAAAAAAAAGTTAAAAAAAAAAGAACTTTTCAAATTTCTCTCTTTTGGATTCAAATTAGAGAAACTTTGGTTCTTTCCTTTTCGTACAATGGCTAGCAGAAATGTTTGAGCCAACGTTCGAATTGGGAGAGGCCATTTTCCTCTCTTGGATTGGTCCATTGGAGATCTTTCAAAAAAAAAAAAAATTTAAAAAAAAAAAAACTTTTCAAATTTCTCTCTTTTGGATTCAAATTAGAGAAACTTTGGTTCTTTCCTTTTCGTACAATGGCTAGCAGAAATGTTTGAGCCAACGTTCGAATTGGGAGGGGCCATTTTCCTCTCTTTGATGGGTCCATTGGAGATCTTTCAAAAAAAAAAAAAAAAAAGTTAAAAAAAAAAAGAACTTTTCAAATTTCTCTCTTTTGGATTCAAATTAGA
Organism: Persea americana; assembly: GCA_029852735.1. Taxonomy (NCBI): domain Eukaryota; kingdom Viridiplantae; phylum Streptophyta; class Magnoliopsida; order Laurales; family Lauraceae; genus Persea; species Persea americana. The sequence continues at coordinate 22,791,114 of CM056817.1, forward strand.
GAAACTTTGGTTCTTTCCTTTTCGTACAGTGGCTAGCAGAAATGTTTCAGCCAACGTTCGAATTGGGAGGGGCCATTTTCCTCTCTTTGATGGGTCCATTGGAGATCTTTCAAAAAAAAAAAAGTTAAAAAAAAAAAAACTTTTTAAATTTCTCTCTTTTGGATTCAAATTAGAGAAACTTTGGTTCTTTCCTTTTTGTACAATGGCTCGCAGAAATGTTTGAGCCAACGTTCGGATGGGGAGGAGCCATTTCCCTCTCTTTGATTGGTCCATCGGAGATCTTGAAAAAAAAAAAAAAGTTAAAAAAAAACAGAACTTTTCAAATTTCTCTCTTTTGGATTCAAATTAGAGAAACTTTGGTTCTTTCCTTTTCGTACAATGGCCAGCAGAAATGTTTGAGCCAACGTTCGAATTGGGAGGTGCCATTTTCCTCTCTTTGATGGGTCCATTGGAGATCTTTCAAAAAAAAAAAAGTTAAAAAAAAAATAAACTTTTCAAATTTCTCTCTTTTGGATTCAAATTACAGAAACTTTGGTTCTTTCCTTTTCGTGCAATGGCCCCCAGAAATGTTTGAGCCAACGTTCGGATTGGGAGGGGCCATTTCCCTCTCTTTGATGGGTCCATTGGAGATCTTTCAAAAAAAAAAAAAAAAAGTTAAAAAAAAAAGAACTTTTCAAATTTATCTCTTTTGGATTCAAATTAGAGAAACTTTGGTTCTTTCCTTTTCGTACAATGGCTCGCAGAAATGTTTGAGCCAACGTTCGGATGGGGAGGAGCCATTTCCCTCTCTTTGATGGGTCCATTGGAGATCTTTCAAAAAAAAAAAAAAAGAAAAGTTAAAAAAAAAAAAACTTTTAAAATTTCTCTCTTTTGAATTCAAATTAGAGAAACTTTGGTTCTTTCCTTTTCGTACAATGGCTAGCAGAAATGTTTGAGCCAACATTCGAATTGGGAGGGGCCATTTTCCACTCTTTGATGGGTCCATTGGAGATCTTTCAAAAAAAAAAAAAGTTAAAAAAAAAAAAAAATTTTCAAATTTCTCTCTTTTGGATTCAAATTAGAGAAACTTTGGTTCTTTCCTTTTCATGCAATGGCCCCAGAAATGTTTGAGCCAACGTTCGGATTGGGAGGGGCCATTTCCCTCTCTTTGATGTGTCCATTGGAGATTTTTGAAAATAAAAAAAAGTTAAAATTTTTTTTTTTTCAAATTTCCCTCATTTGGATTCAAATTAGAGAAACTTTGGTTCTTTCCTTTTCGTACAATGGCTAGCAGAAATGTTTGAGCCAACATTCGAATTGGGAGGGGCCATTTTCCACTCTTTGATGGGTCCATTGGAGATCTTTCAAAAAAAAAAAAGTTAAAAAAAAAAAAAACTTTTCAAATTTCTCTCTTTTGGATTCAAATTAGAGAAACTTTGGTTCTTTCCTTTTCGTGCAATGGCCCCAGAAATGTTTGAGCCAACGTTCGGATTGGGAGGGGCCATTTCCCTCTCTTTGATGTGTCCATTGGAGATCTTTCAAAAAAAAAAAAAAAAAAGTTCAAAAAAAAAAAACTTTTCAAATTTCTCTCTTTTGGATTCAAATTAGAGAAACTTTGGTTCTTTCCTTTTCGTGCAATGGCCCCAGAAATGTTTGAGCCAACGTTCGGATTGGGAGGGGCCATTTCCCTCTCTTTGATGGGTCCATTGGAGATCTTTCAAACAAAAAAAAAAAAAGAAAAGTTCAAAAAAAAAAAAAACTTTTCAAATTTCTCTCTTTTGGATTCAAATTAGAGAAACTTTGGTTCTTTCCTTTTCGTACAATGGCTAGCAGAAATGTTTGAGCCAACGTTCGAATTGGGAGGGGCCATTTTCCTCTCTTTGATGGGTCCTTTGGAGATCTTTCAAAAAAAAAAAAAGTTAAAAAAAAAAAACTTTTCAAATTTCCCTCTTTTGGATTCAAATTAGAGAAACTTTGGTTCTTTCCTTTTTGTACAATGGCTCGCAGAAATGTTTGAGCCAACGTTCCGATGGGGAGGGGCCATTTTCCTCTCTTTGATGGGTCCATTGGAGATCTTTCAAAAAAAAAAAAAAAAGTTAAAAAAAAAAAGAACTTTTCAAATTTCTCTCTTTTGGATTCAAATTAGAGAAACTTTGGTTCTTTTCTTTTCGTACAATGGCTAGCAGAAATGTTTGAGCCAACGTTCGAATTGGGAGGGGCCAATCTCCTCTCTTTGATGGGTCCATTGGAGATCTTTCAAAAAAAAAAAAAGTTAAAAAAAAAAAAACTTTTCAAATTTCTCTCTTTTGGATTCAAATTAGAGAAACTTTGGTTTTTTCCTTTTCGTACAATGGCTCGCAGAAATGTTTGAGCGAACGTTCGGATGGGGAGGGGCCATTTCCCTCTCTTTGATGGGTCCATTGGAGATCTTTCAAAAAAAAAAAAAAAGTTAAAAAAAAAAGAAATTTTCAAATTTCTTTCTTTTCGATTCAAATTAGAGAAACTTTGGTTCTTTCCTTTTCGTACAATGGCTCGCAGAAATGTTTGAGCCAACGTTCGGATGGGGAGGAGCCATTTCGCTCTCTTTGATGGGTCCATCGGAGATCTTTCAAAAAAAAAAAAAAGTTAAAAAAAAAAGAACTTTTCAAATTTCTCTCTTTTGGATTCAAATTAGAGAAACTTTGGTTCTTTCCTTTTCGTACAATGGCTAGCAGAAATGTTTGAGCCAACGTTCGAATTGGGAGAGGCCATTTTCCTCTCTTGGATTGGTCCATTGGAGATCTTTCAAAAAAAAAAAAAATTTAAAAAAAAAAAAACTTTTCAAATTTCTCTCTTTTGGATTCAAATTAGAGAAACTTTGGTTCTTTCCTTTTCGTACAATGGCTAGCAGAAATGTTTGAGCCAACGTTCGAATTGGGAGGGGCCATTTTCCTCTCTTTGATGGGTCCATTGGAGATCTTTCAAAAAAAAAAAAAAAAAGTTAAAAAACAAAAGAACTTTTCAAATTTCTCTCTTTTGGATTCAAATTAGAGAAACTTTGGTTCTTTCCTTTTCGTACAATGGCTAGCAGAAATGTTTCAGCCAACGTTCGAATTGGGAGGGGCCATTTTCCTCTCTTTGATGGGTCCATTGGAGATCTTTCAAAAAAAAAAAAGTTAAAAAAAAAAAACTTTTTAAATTTCTCTCTTTTGGATTCAAATTAGAGAAACTTTGGTTCTTTCCTTTTTGTACAATGGCTCGCAGAAATGTTTGAGCCAACGTTCGGATGGGGAGGAGCCATTTCCCTCTCTTTGATTGGTCCATCGGAGATCTTGAAAAAAAAAAAAAAGTTAAAAAAAAACAGAACTTTTCAAATTTCTCTCTTTTGGATTCAAATTAGAGAAACTTTGGTTCTTTCCTTTTCGTACAATGGCCAGCAGAAATGTTTGAGCCAACGTTCGAATTGGGAGGTGCCATTTTCCTCTCTTTGATGGGTCCATTGGAGATCTTTCAAAAAAAAAAAAGTTAAAAAAAAAATAAACTTTTCAAATTTCTCTCTTTTGGATTCAAATTACAGAAACTTTGGTTCTTTCCTTTTCGTGCAATGGCCCCCAGAAATGTTTGAGCCAACGTTCGGATTGGGAGGGGCCATTTCCCTCTCTTTGATGGGTCCATTGGAGATCTTTCAAAAAAAAAAAAAAAAAGTTAAAAAAAAAAGAACTTTTCAAATTTATCTCTTTTGGATTCAAATTAGAGAAACTTTGGTTCTTTCCTTTTCGTACAATGGCTCGCAGAAATGTTTGAGCCAACGTTCGGATGGGGAGGAGCCATTTCCCTCTCTTTGATGGGTCCATTGGAGATCTTTCAAAAAAAAAAAAAAAAGAAAAGTTAAAAAAAAAAAAAACTTTTAAAATTTCTCTCTTTTGAATTCAAATTAGGGAAACTTTGGTTCTTTCCTTTTCGTACAATGGCTAGCAGAAATGTTTGAGCCAACATTCGAATTGGGAGGGGCCATTTTCCACTCTTTGATGGGTCCATTGGAGATCTTTCAAAAAAAAAAAAAGTTAAAAAAAAAAAAAAATTTTCAAATTTCTCTCTTTTGGATTCAAATTAGAGAAACTTTGGTTCTTTCCTTTTCATGCAATGGCCCCAGAAATGTTTGAGCCAACGTTCGGATTGGGAGGGGCCATTTCCCTCTCTTTGATGTGTCCATTGGAGATTTTTGAAAATAAAAAAAAGTTAAAATTTTTTTTTTTTCAAATTTCCCTCATTTGGATTCAAATTAGAGAAACTTTGGTTCTTTCCTTTTCGTACAATGGCTAGCAGAAATGTTTGAGCCAACATTCGAATTGGGAGGGGCCATTTTCCACTCTTTGATGGGTCCATTGGAGATCTTTCAAAAAAAAAAAAGTTAAAAAAAAAAAAACTTTTCAAATTTCTCTCTTTTGGATTCAAATTAGAGAAACTTTGGTTCTTTCCTTTTCGTGCAATGGCCCCAGAAATGTTTGAGCCAACGTTCGGATTGGGAGGGGCCATTTCCCTCTCTTTGATGTGTCCATTGGAGATCTTTCAAAAAAAAAAAAAAAAAAGTTCAAAAAAAAAAAACTTTTCAAATTTCTCTCTTTTGGATTCAAATTAGAGAAACTTTGGTTCTTTCCTTTTCGTGCAATGGCCCCAGAAATGTTTGAGCCAACGTTCGGATTGGGAGGGGCCATTTCCCTCTCTTTGATGGGTCCATTGGAGATCTTTCAAACAAAAAAAAAAAAAGAAAAGTTCAAAAAAAAAAAAAACTTTTCAAATTTCTCTCTTTTGGATTCAAATTAGAGAAACTTTGGTTCTTTCCTTTTCGTACAATGGCTAGCAGAAATGTTTGAGCCAACGTTCGAATTGGGAGGGGCCATTTTCCTCTCTTTGATGGGTCCTTTGGAGATCTTTCAAAAAAAAAAAAAGTTAAAAAAAAAAAACTTTTCAAATTTCCCTCTTTTGGATTCAAATTAGAGAAACTTTGGTTCTTTCCTTTTTGTACAATGGCTCGCAGAAATGTTTGAGCCAACGTTCCGATGGGGAGGGGCCATTTTCCTCTCTTTGATGGGTCCATTGGAGATCTTTCAAAAAAAAAAAAGTTAAAAAAAAAAAACTTTTTAAATTTCTCTCTTTTGGATTCAAATTAGAGAAACTTTGGTTCTTTCCTTTTTGTACAATGGCTCGCAGAAATGTTTGAGCCAACGTTCGGATGGGGAGGAGCCATTTCCCTCTCTTTGATTGGTCCATCGGAGATCTTGAAAAAAAAAAAAAAAGTTAAAAAAAAACAGAACTTTTCAAATTTCTCTCTTTTGGATTCAAATTAGAGAAACTTTGGTTCTTTCCTTTTCGTACAATGGCCAGCAGAAATGTTTGAGCCAACGTTCGAATTGGATGGTGCCATTTTCCTCTCTTTGATGGGTCCATTGGAGATCTTTCAAAAAAAAAAAAGTTAAAAAAAAAATAAACTTTTCAAATTTCTCTCTTTTGGATTCAAATTAGAGAAACTTTGGTTCTTTCCTTTTCGTGCAATGGCCCCCAGAAATGTTTGAGCCAACGTTCGGATTGGGAGGGACCATTTCCCTCTCTTTGATGGGTCCATTGGAGATCTTTCAAAAAAAAAAAAGTTAAAAAAAAAATAAACTTTTCAAATTTCTTTCTTTTCGATTCAAATTAGAGAAACTTTGGTTCTTTCCTTTTCGTACAATGGCTCGCAGAAATGTTTGAGCCAACGTTCGGATGGGGAGGAGCCATTTCGCTCTCTTTGATGGGTCCATCGGAGATCTTTCAAAAAAAAAAAAAAGTTAAAAAAAAAAGAACTTTTCAAATTTCTCTCTTTTGGATTCAAATTAGAGAAACTTTGGTTCTTTCCTTTTCGTACAATGGCTAGCAGAAATGTTTGAGCCAACGTTCGAATTGGGAGAGGCCATTTTCCTCTCTTGGATTGGTCCATTGGAGATCTTTCAAAAAAAAAAAAAATTTAAAAAAAAAAAAACTTTTCAAATTTCTCTCTTTTGGATTCAAATTAGAGAAACTTTGGTTCTTTCCTTTTCGTACAATGGCTAGCAGAAATGTTTGAGCCAACGTTCGAATTGGGAGGGGCCATTTTCCTCTCTTTGATGGGTCCATTGGAGATCTTTGAAAAAAAAAAAAAAAAAGTTAAAAAACAAAAGAACTTTTCAAATTTCTCTCTTTTGGATTCAAATTAGAGAAACTTTGGTTCTTTCCTTTTCGTACAATGGCTAGCAGAAATGTTTCAGCCAACGTTCGAATTGGGAGGGGCCATTTTCCTCTCTTTGATGGGTCCATTGGAGATCTTTCAAAAAAAAAAAAGTTAAAAAAAAAAAAACTTTTTAAATTTCTCTCTTTTGGATTCAAATTAGAGAAACTTTGGTTCTTTCCTTTTTGTACAATGGCTCGCAGAAATGTTTGAGCCAACGTTCGGATGGGGAGGAGCCATTTCCCTCTCTTTGATTGGTCCATCGGAGATCTTGAAAAAAAAAAAAAAAGTTAAAAAAAAACAGAACTTTTCAAATTTCTCTCTTTTGGATTCAAATTAGAGAAACTTTGGTTCTTTCCTTTTCGTACAATGGCCAGCAGAAATGTTTGAGCCAACGTTCGAATTGGATGGTGCCATTTTCCTCTCTTTGATGGGTCCATTGGAGATCTTTCAAAAAAAAAAAAGTTAAAAAAAAAATAAACTTTTCAAATTTCTCTCTTTTGGATTCAAATTAGAGAAACTTTGGTTCTTTCCTTTTCGTGCAATGGCCCCCAGAAATGTTTGAGCCAACGTTCGGATTGGGAGGGGCCATTTCCCTCTCTTTGATGGGTCCATTGGAGATCTTTCAAAAAAAAAAAAGTTAAAAAAAAAAGAACTTTTCAAATTTATCTCTTTTGGATTCAAATTAGAGAAACTTTGGTTCTTTCCTTTTCGTACAAAGGCTCGCAGAAATGTTTGAGCCAACGTTCGGATGGGGAGGAGCCATTTCCCTCTCTTTGATGGGTCCATTGGAGATCTTTCAAAAAAAAAAAAAAAAAGAAAAGTTAAAAAAAAAAAAACTTTTAAAATTTCTCTCTTTTGGATTCAAATTAGAGAAACTTTGGTTCTTTCCTTTTCGTACAATGGCTAGCAGAAATGTTTGAGCCAACATTCGAATTGGGAGGGGCCATTTTCCACTCTTTGATGGGTCCATTGGAGATCTTTCAAAAAAAAAAAAAAGTTAAAAAAAAAAAAAACTTTTCAAATTTCTCTCTTTTGGATTCAAATTAGAGAAACTTTGGTTCTTTCCTTTTCATGCAATGGCCCCAGAAATGTTTGAGGCAACGTTCGGATTGGGAGGGGCCATTTCCCTCTCTTTGATGTGTCCATTGGAGATCTTTGAAAATAAAAAAAAGTTAAAATTTTTTTTTTTTCAAATTTCTCTCATTTGGATTCAAATTAGAGAAACTTTGGTTCTTTCCTTTTCGTACAATGGCTAGCAGAAATGTTTGAGCCAACATTCGAATTGGGAGGGGCCATTTTCCACTCTTTGATGGGTCCATTGGAGATCTTTCAAAAAAAAAAAAAGTTAAAAAAAAAAAAAACTTTTCAAATTTCTCTCTTTTGGATTCAAATTAGAGAAACTTTGGTTCTTTCCTTTCCGTGCAATGGCCCCAGAGATGTTTGAGCCAACGTTCGGATTGGGAGGGGCCATTTCCCTCTCTTTGACGGGTCCATTGGAGATCTTTCAAAAAAAAAAAAAAAAAGAAAAGTTCAAAAAAAAAAAAGAACTTTTGAAATTTCTCTCTTTTGGATTCAAATTAGAGAAACTTTGCTTCTTTCCTTTTCGTACAATGGCTCGCAGAAATGTTTGAGCCAACGTTCGGATGGGGAGGGCCCTCCATTTTCCTCTCTTTGATGGGTCCATTGGAGATCTTTCAAAAAAAAAAAAAAAAGTTCAAAAAAAAAAAACTTTTCAAATTTCTCTCTTTTGGATTCAAATTAGAGAAACTTTGGTTCTTTCCTTTTCGTGCAATGGCCCCAGAAATGTTTGAGCCAACGTTTGGATTGGGAGGGGCCATTTCCCTCTCTTTGATGGGTCCATTGGAAATCTTTCAAAAAAAAAAAAAAAAAAAAAGTTAAAAAAAAAAAAACACTTTTCAAATTTCTCTCTTTTGGATTCAAATTAGAGAAACTTTGGTTCTTTCCTTTTTGTACAATGGCTCGCAGAAATGTTTGAGCCAATGTTCGGATGGGGAGGGGCCATTTCCCTCTCTTTGGTGGGTTCATTGGAGATCTTTCAAAAAAAAAAAAAAGTTAAAAAACAAAAGAACTTTTCAAATTTCTCTCTTTTGGATTCAAATTAGAGAAACTTGGTTCTATCCTTTTCGTACAATGGCTAGCAGAAATGTTTCAGCCAACGTTCGAATTGGGAGGGGCCATTTTCCTCTCTTTGATGGGTCCATTGGAGATCTTTCAAAAAAAAAAAAGTTAAAAAAAAAAAACTTTTTAAATTTCTCTCTTTTGAATTCAAATTAGAGAAACTTTGGTTCTTTCCTTTTCGTACAATGGCTCGCAGAAATGTTTGAGCCAACGTTCGGATGGGGAGGGGCCATTTCCCTCTCTTTGATGGGTCCATTGGAGATCTTTCAAAAAAAAAACAAAAAGTTAAAAAAAAAAGAACTTTTCAAATTTATCTCTTTTGGATTCAAATTAGAGAAACTTTGGTTCTTTCCTTTTCGTACAATGGCTAGCATAAATGTTTCAGCCAACGTTCGAATATGGAGGGGCCATTTTCCTCTCTTTGATGGGTCCATTAGAGATCTTTCAAAAAAAAGGAAGTTAAAAAAAAAAAAACTTTTTAAATTTCTCTCTTTTGGATTCAAATTAGAGAAACTTTGGTTCTTTCCTTTTCGTACAATGGCTCGCAGAAATGTTTGAGCCAACGTTCGGATGGGGAGGGGCCATTTCCCTCTCTTTGATGGGTCCATTGGAGATCTTTCAAAAAAAAAAAAAAGTTAAAAAAAAAAGAACTTTTCAAATTTATCTCTTTTGGATTCAAATTAGAGAAACTTTGGTTCTTTCCTTTTCATACAATGGCTCGCAGAAATGTTTGAGCCAACGTTCGGATGGGGAGGAGCCATTTCCCTCTCTTTGATTGGTCCTTCGGAGATCTTGAAAAAAAAAAAAAAAGTTAAAAAAAAAAAGAACTTTTCAAATTTCTCTCATTTGGATTCAAATTAGAGAAACTTTGGTTCTTTCCTTTTTGTACAGTGGCTCGCAGAAATGTTTGAGCCAACGTTCCGATGGGGAGGGGCCATTTCCCTCTCATTGATGGGTTCATTGGAGATCTTTCAAAAAAAAAAAAAAAAGTTCAAAAAAAAAGAACTTTTCAATTTTCTCTCTTTTGGGCTCAAATTAGAGAAACTTTGGTTCTTCCCTTTTCGTACAATGGCTAGCAGAAATGTTTGAGCCAACGTTCGGATGGGGAGGGGCCATTTCCCTCTCTTTGATGGGTTCATTGGAGATCTTTCAAAAAAAAAAAAAAAAAGTTCAAAAAAAAAAAAACTTTTCAAATTTCTCTCTTTTGGATTCAAATTAGAGAAACTTTGGTTCTTTACTTTTTGTACAATGGCTCGCAGAAATGTTTGAGCCAACGTTCGGATGGGGAGGAGCCATTTCCCTCTCTTTGATGGGTCCATTGGAGATCTTTCAAAAAAAAAAAAAAAAGAAAAGTTAAAAAAAAAAAAAACTTTTAAAATTTCTCTCTTTTGGATTCAAGTTAGAGAAACTTTGGTTCTTTCCTTTTAGTACAATGGCGAGCAGAAATGTTTGAGCCAACGTTCGAATTGGGAGGTGCCATTTTCCTCTCTTTGATGGGTCCATTGGAGATCTTTCAAAAAAAAAAAAAGTTAAAAAAAAAATAAACTTTTCAAATTTCTCTCTTTTGGATTCAAATTAGAGAAACTTTGGTTCTTTCCTTTTCGTGCAATGGCCCCCAGAAATGTTTGAGCCAACGTTCGGATTGGGAGGGGCCATTTCCCTCTCTTTGATGGGTCCATTGGAGATCTTTCAAAAAAAAAAAAAAAAGTTAAAAAAAAAAGAACTTTTCAAATTTATCTCTTTTGGATTCAAATTAGAGAAACTTTGGTTCTTTCCTTTTCGTACAATGGCTCGCAGAAATGTTTGAGCCAACGTTCGGATGGGGAGGAGCCATTTCCCTCTCTTTGATGGGTCCATTGGAGATCTTTCAAAAAAAAAAAAAAAAGAAAAGTTAAAAAAAAAAAAAAACTTTTAAAATTTCTCTCTTTTGGATTCAAATTAGAGAAACTTTGGTTCTTTCCTTTTCGTACAATGGCTAGCAGAAATGTTTGAGCCAACATTCGAATTGGGAGGGGCCATTTTCCACTCTTTGATGGGTCCATTGGAGATCTTTCAAAAAAAAAAAAAGTTCAAAAAAAAAAAACTTTTCAAATTTCTCTCTTTTGGATTCAAATTAGAGAAACTTTGGTTCTTTCCTTTTCATGCAATGGCCCCAGAAATGTTTGAGCCAATGTTCGGATTGGGAGGGGCCATTTCCCTCTCTTTGATGTGTCCATTGGAGATCTTTGAAAATAAAAAAAAGTTAAAATTTTTTTTTTTTCAAATTTCTCTCATTTGGATTCAAATTAGAGAAACTTTGGTTCTTTCCTTTTCGTACAATGGCTAGCAGAAATGTTTGAGCCAACATTCGAATTGGGAGGGGCCATTTTCCACTCTTTGATGGGTCCATTGGAGATCTTTCAAAAAAAAAAAAAGTTAAAAAAAAAAAAACTTTTCAAATTTCTCTCTTTTGGATTCAAATTAGAGAAACTTTGGTTCTTTCCTTTTCGTGCAATGGCCCCAGAAATGTTTGAGCCAACGTTCGGATTGGGAGGGGCCATTTCCCTCTCTTTGATGGGTCCATTGGAGATCTTTCAAAAAAAAAAAAAAAGAAAAGTTCAAAAAAAAAAAAAACTTTTCAAATTTCTCTCTTTTGGATTCAAATTAGAGAAACTTTGGTTCTTTCCTTTTTGTACAATGGCTCGCAGAAATGTTTGAGCAAACGTTCGGATGGGGAGGGGCCATTTTCCTCTCTTTGATGGGTCCATTGGAGATCTTTCAAAAAAAAAAAAAAAGTTAAAAAAAAAAGAAATTTTCAAATTTCTCTCTTTTCGATTCAAATTAGAGAAACTTTGGTTCTTTCCTTTTCGTACAATGGCTCGCAGAAATGTTTGAGCCAACGTTCGGATGGGGAGGAGCCATTTCGCTCTCTTTGATGGGTCCATCGGAGATCTTTCAAAAAAAAAAAAAAAGTTAAAAAAAAAAAGAACTTTTCAAATTTCTCTCTTTTGGATTCAAATTAGAGAAACTTTGGTTCTTTCCTTTTCGTACAATGGCTAGCAGAAATGTTTGAGCCAACGTTCGAATTGGGAGGGGCCATTTTCCTCTCTTTGATGGGTCCATTGGAGATCTTTCAAAAAAAAAAAAAGGTTAAAAAAAAAAAAAAACTTTTCAAATTTCTCTCTTTTCGATTCAAATTAGAGAAACTTTGGTTCTTTCCTTTTCGTACAATGGCTCGCAGAAATGTTTGAGCCAACGTTCGGATGGGGAGGGGCCATTTCCCTCTCTTTGTTGGGTCCATTGGAGATCTTTCAAAAAAAAAAAAAAAGAGCATTAAGGTTACACCAATTGCGTTCTTTGACCAAAGTGGATTCTAAGAAAAGCCTTGTCCAGAGTGTGGAGGCAGCTAGACTGTTCGAGGGAAGGGTCCTTCAAACGGGTTCATTAAGCAATCCTACCATTACCTGGGGCCTAATCTATCCACTAAGGTTTCGTAAGACCGAATTGGAAGACCTGTATGCACTCTTCAAAAAAAAAAAAAAATTAAAAAAAAGAAAAAAAAAACTTCTCTCACTATTGTGCTCAAATTGGAGGAATTTTGGTTCTTTCCTTTTTCGGATATAGGCTCGCAAAAATGTTTGAACCTGTATTCGGATTGGAATACCATTTGCCCTCTTTTATGGATTCAATCTTGACTTTTCAAAAAAAAAAAAAACTCTCGTCACTATTGGATTCAAACATGAGAAATCCTGGTTATTTCCTTTTCGGATTTAGACTTGCAGAAATGTTTGAACCTGTATTTGGATTGGAATACCATTTGCCCTCTTTTATGAATTCAATTTTGACTTTTCAAAAAAAAAAAAAACTCTCGTCACTATTGGATTCAAATCTGAGAAATCCTGGTTCTTTCTTTTTCAGATTTAGGCTCGCAGAAATGTTTGAACCTGTATTCGGATTGGAATACCATTTGCCCTCTTTTATGAATTCAATCTTGACTTTTAAAAAAAAAAAGAACTCTCGTCACTATTGGATTCAAATCTGAGAAATCCACGTTCTTTCCTTTTTCGGATATAGGCTCGCAGAAATGTTTGAACCTGTATTCGGATTGGAATACCATTTGCTCTCTTTTGCGAATCCAATCTTGACATTTCAAAAAAAAATCCCATCTCGTGTCCTTCAAGGATGCGATTTACAACATTTGTGTCTAGCGGTGCTAGTACGCCCTTTCGAGTCTACTGTATTCGCGACTGACACATTTGTATCTCTAGCCTTATATCATTTTACTTCGAGTGAGCTCCGTTTCTCGGTGATTTGAATTAAGGTTTACAATTGCTTCTAGCGGTCCCTGGAACGCTCATTTCGAGCCGACCATACTTGCGTTTAGAACAATTGTACCATCTATGGCTTTTGGCCTTCTTCATTACGCTCAAAACGGGCCATGCCCCTGAGCGATTTGAAAAGATAAAACCATAGTATAGCCCATTTATGATCACCATATTCTTGTGATTACTAATGGATGTGGTCTTGTTTCAGAAAAGTTTTTCAAAACTAACAATGGCAGCTTCGTTCACCATCACCTTCGATGAGAACAAGTACCAAGTCATGCTTCAAGAGAAGCAAAGCAAGGGCACTTTCAAGCGCCCCGCCAGCTGCCGAAGCATCACCTCCCTCGGCAACTCCCAAAACACCGGGTCGACCTCCACTCCCCGGACCATCGTCTTCGGGTCACTGGGACTATTCCCACTACCCACAGAAGAGACGGTGCCTGCTAAGAAGCAGAAGACCGGCCCCCAACGTGTCACTACCCTGACACCAAAGGTGGTCACCAAGAAACCTGAGGCTCGTGGCAATCCCATGAGGCCTCAACCTACAAAAAACCAAGTCTGTCCCAAGACTTGGTCCCCGCGATCTTCACCAAAACAAAGAAGGTCCCGGGCATCTGTAAAGCCAGAATACCTGGCTCCTCTCAAGGAGAATAGGTTTTATCCTCTTGCTTACATCAAAGGAGAGAAACCTATCCTCCACCGAACTACAAAAACTACTCAGCACGAGCCGGCTTGCTCATACAAGCCCAAAATCAAGTCGTACATCACAAGGCCTCGACAAGAACTTGCTAGGGCCTGCTCTCCTGCAACTCGACCCTTCATCTCAACAGGGGACGAGCTTGCAAAATTTAAAGCTTCGCTGCGACAGGCTAAGGACCGCGTCCAAACCCTGTCCATGCCAGTGTTCAAGGAAGACAAGCTCGGTTGCTGCGCACGAGGGACCACGTCCTTCATTGCCGGAGCACAGCCCGAGCTAACCTAAGCTCAAATTGCTCGTCGCATACGTCGCCGCGCGGCATATTGACAAAAGAGATTAGAGAAGCAAAGAACCCAGCATTCCGTGCTTCAAATCTCCCAAAAATGGGTCGAAAAAGAAAGACCCGACCAAGTTGCTGCTGTCCACATGGGTGGCAAAACCAAAAGACGCCAGAAGTCAGCGACGAAAATACATGTCAGATGACCGGTGACTCGCAGCGTCTCCCGGACGAAAAGACATTAGGAAGACTCTCCCACTCCTTCAAGCCAGGGACATCGGAGTGATCATTCCTCGGGCTCTTCATCTAAAAGAATGAGCTTCAGCTCAGTCACTAAGACGGTATCCTCTTTCGACTCACGAAGGATGAATGTCTTGGTCACAACTCTGAGCAACCTCCACCACATGACAACATGGCTCTACGCATTCAGCAGCTAGAGCAAGGACAGCAGAGAATAGAGGTTCTGATGGAAAACCTCCTTCTCACTCTCCAGCGTCCACCAAACAATGAGGAAGTTCCTCCACAAGATGAGGCAAACAATGGAGAAGATGAGTCACGCGCCCTTACTAAAAAGGACGTGGACAATATCCTAGCCAAAGCAAAAGAAGAGGATACACTGAAGGAGCATGGGATCAAGCCACCATATCCCTTATGGATGGACTCGGTTCCGTTTCCCCAAAAGTTCAAACAACCTCTTCTCCAAACATATACGGGGAAAGGTTCAGCCAGACAGCATGTCATCCACTTCAAGATCCTGACAGGAACGATTGCGGATCAAGATGCACTCAAGATCCAGCTCTTTGGAAGTACCCTAAAAGGTACGGCCTTTGACTGGTATTCCACTCTGCTAGAGGACTCCATTCAAAATTGGACCATGCTAGAGACACGTTTCCTTACCCACTTCAAAGGTGAGGATCATCCTGTTACTATGGCTCAGCTCTGCAGCCTTAAATAGGGAGAGAATGAGTCGACATAAGACTTCATTCACAAGTGGAAAGCAATGGCATACAAATGCTCAGATGTGCTGCCACAAGCGTCACTAGTCGACATTTGCCGAAACAACATGAGAGCAAAAATCCGCTCCATGATCATCGGCAACAAATCAAAAAACTTGGGAGAACTCCTAGAAGCGTCTATGGAGGCTGAAACGGTGATCAAAGACCTCAACAGTCAGAAATCATCAAAGAAGGAGCAGATCGCCATTCCGACCTCCAAGCCAAAGAAAAAGGAGGTTCTCAATGTGCAAACCAAGTCAGCTCCTCAGCCACCAAAGAAAGCTGAAAATAAAGCTGCAGGTAAGAGACCTGAACTCTCTGATGCCTTCAAAGAACGAGTTGGAAAAGAAATACCCGTTCGATGAAGATGTTGAAGAAATATTTGTGGCTCTCTTGGCAAATGGCAAACTCACCTTGCCTGACCCCAAAAGACCGGGAGATGTTGGCAAAACCAACGATCCCCGATATTGTCCATACCACCAAATGGTCTCCCATCCTCTCAACCAATGTTTCATTGTGAGAGAGAAGATTAACAAGATGTGGAAAAACGGAGTCATCACCTTTGAAAAAAACTATGGGTCTGCCTCCGTTAACATGGTGTCATATGGACAAACATCCAAATCATCAAAGGAAAAAGTCACTACTTCCTTCAAGGTGATAAAAACGACCCAAACGTCCCAAGAGCTGGTGCCTTACCCAACACCAGAAGGACAGCCCATATGGGTACATCCCGATCTCCTAGAAGATGAAAATTGGGAGATCATCAAAACAAAGCCGACCGCTCAACAGCGAAGGCAAGCCAAGAGACAACTCCGCAAGCTCAAACAGCAGGAGAAGGCTCAAACAAAACAAGAGGTTCCTGAAAAAGCAGAAACCTCCTCTACCGCTTCACTAGGGGCAACAGAGGGGTCTCTCCCCAAAGTTCCAAGAGTGATAAGAAAATTCACTCTCAGTGATTTCATGCCACCACGGCTCAGAGATGAGACTTCGCAGGGGGCATCATACTCTTGTAACTCGGTAGTTGGATTCTCCATGAATGGATACGAGTCCAGTGACACTGATGAGTGGGAGGAATCCCTTGAAACCGGAGAATATCTCTCTGACGAAGAATGGATCTCAGAATCCCACCTTATGCCAGTAATCTGGTATAACCCCTTCCAGCCACAAGGATCCTAGTCTGATGATGATGAAGACCAAGAGGCTGCCCAAATTGCTATTAACACAGCACAAAAAATGCTCTAGTGGATCCCAACCAGGTCGAACCACAAGGGGCAGATGAAAAAAAAGATTTGGCTCCTATGCCCGATCTTGAAGAATATGCGAGGATCTTGCAGCGTGTAGCCATAGAGCAGGAGCAGGATCGCATCAACCAACTTCATCAAAATCCAGAACCGGAAGTGCCAGAAAATCTACAAGCATCTCCTCCAGTGACTCTGGAAAATGAAGAAAGTTGCTGGATTGATGATCCTCTTACATCGGAAGATGAGTCTAATTCCCAACGGTCCATTATGGAGGCATCTTCTATCAAAGTTGCCTGTAATGTGATAGTTCAGGATGATAGTGCCTCTGAAGCTCCATCTGCTGAGGCCACGGACTCTTAAAATGTATCCGGTAGCATATCTTCTGGAGCTACATATTCTCGGGTGACTTCCACTGAGATAGCACCTTCTCAGCCATCAGTCTCCTGAAACGGTGACATCAGAATTCAAGCCTCTTCCGACTGATCACCATGAAGAAGCTCTAGCTGATGAAGTCTTCAAAGATAACCCAGTCAATTGGTCCCAGGTACCCAACCTCATAGGAGATGTCTGGACCGATGAAATACTGGACAAAGAAGAAAAGTTGTTGGAAGCTGTTCAGGACTTGTTCCGGGAAAATGCTCCGTGCAACGCAATAACTGAAGACGGCAATGCTGCTGCAAAGGCATTTTCAGCAAATCAAGAAGATCAGCCCCTTTAGCCCGAAGGGGGTCTTCCGAAAGAAGAACCTCCTCTATAAGCTTTTGAAGTTGGGAAAGGTACCCGCTCTGGCCGGGATTACCACAAAAACTATAACCAACCTTCTTCTTCTTCTTATGTAAATCCTTCGGGAAAACAAGCTGTAAATGCCCTAAGCGGCGGTGATAATGAAAATGCAGGCCTAAAGGAGGCTTTCAAGTATGACTTGATCGAGCACTTCAAACACATACCTGCACGACTGCACATCCTAGACTTATTACGAATGTCACCACAAACTCGTGATAGTCTCATTTTAGAACTACAAAGGCTGAATCTGGATGTCGACAAACATGCCCCGCAAGTCCTACAAATTGAAATGGACTATAGGGTCACAAAATAAAAAACCTCCTCAAAGGGAGAAAAGAAAGAAGCTGGAGGACCTTGCACTGAATGCCTCTCAGTCCAAAAAGCCGCAAGTGCTACCATCGCCTTCAATAAGGAAAACCTCCTGCTAGGCGAGATGAAGCACAACCGACCCTTGTACTTCACAGGGTACATCAAAGAGATACCGATACACAGAGTCCAGATCGACCCGGGTTCTGCACTCAACCTCATCTCTACTTCAGCACTCGAAGAGCTGGGTATCCCACCTAGCAAACTAAGCCACACATCTGTGTCCATCTTTGGATACGATGGGAGTGCTCAAAGGCCCATTGGCAAAATCCGGTTCAGGTTGCAAATCGGCGATCTTACCTCTGAGGTCACCGTATATGCAATAAAAACCCCTTCATGCTACAACATCCTTCTTAGACGCCCTTGGATACACGAGAACGGTGTCGTTCCTTCGACTCTACATCAGTGCATCAAGTTTGTTGGCGACGACGGCTTGATACATCGAGTGTTTGCAGACAAAAAACCCTTCAAAGGCAAGGGAGTCCATTTTGCAGACTCTCAGATGTACAAGGATGAAAAAGAAGAAAAGGAGGAGAAAACAGCATCCTTTGTCGGCAATCACCAAAAAGATAAAAGCAAGGCTCCTCAGTAATCATCGGAAGAAAACAAACCTTCCAGTAAACTCAAAGAGAGCAATCAGTCTCCCTTCGTCATCTCCTTCAAATCTTCCAAACCTTTGGTAATCACTACTGAAGCAAAGAAGACAGAGCAAAAGACAAGGGGCAAGTTTGCTGTCTCCTTCGTGTCTATCATACAAGACACGGATTCGGATTCAGAGACTGAAGACGATACATCGTCAAGCCAAGCTGATACTCAGCAAGTTCAGCCTGCTCTCACTCCATTGGTGACCCTTACTGACATAGAAGATCCTGCGTCTGCTACCTTCGTCGTTCCGGAAACGTCGGCAGAAGAGAAACCAATCTTCTTCCATAGATCGAACGCTTCTTCATCAAACTGCCTGCATGAGCCTTTCCAAAATGAAGGTATGCCTCAACTATCCTTGTATAGTCCAATGGCACAAGCTATCATGAAGAAAATGGGCTATGACGCTCAAAATCCAATTGGTTTGGGAGGTGGCTGTGGTATTCTCACACCATTGGAACCCAACCTGACCAAAAGTCAGCTGGAAGAATGGAAACTCCACCGTCGCATAGACAAGTCTTCATACGGATTGGGGTATGATCCTGACACTCCAATGAGACAGCTGACACAAAGGTTGCAGAGTCGTTTTGCCGAACAAGCCTCAACATCTCATGTCGATGAAGACATCGATCTCCCTGGATATCTTTTTGAAGAGTTACCCGACAAGGACCCAGGAAGCTCATCAAATTGGTATGATTTCTTTGATGATGAAGAGGAATTGTTCGATGACACAGGTGCACGGTTCTCTGATTCAGAAGAGCCGTCGTCTCCAAAAGAAGTGCCTTACTTCGACCCAGTTTCAACTGGTGATTGGGATCATCTCATAGCAAGTCTTGAGAAGAATACTGATCAAGAAGATTTATGGACAGAAGCGGAGCCATGGTTTGAAAACGCCCTTGGAAATCCAGAAGGTCTTGTTGAGCTGGAAGCCTCCAAAAATATTGTGGAGGAACCACCTTCAAACCTTCCGACAGAAGATTCTGTTCAAAAGATAGACTTGGGAACACCAGATAACCCACGTCCTGTATTCATAAGCAAGAATATCAAGAATGAGGAGTTACCCGAGTATGTCTCTTTTCTTCGTGAGTTTGTTGATTGTTTTGCATGGTCTTACGCTGAAATGCCAGGCTTAGATCCCAAAATAGCAGTTCACAAACTCAACCTGCAAGAAAATGTCAGGCCTATAAAACAAGGCCAAAGAAGATTCCATCCTGATGTGATGGACAAAATTGAACAAGAAGCTCAGAAACTAAAAAACGTTGGCTTCATCTGCGAGGAACAGCATCCTGAACGGTTGGCCAACATCGTCCCTGCGACAGAGAAAAATGGGCAAATCAGAGTCTGTATTGACTATAGAGACCTGAATAATGCATGCCCCAAAGATGAATTCCCGCTCCCCATACCGGAGGTAATGATTGACAACACCTGCGGGTTTGAGCGAATGACTTTCATGGACGGCTTCTCTAGCTATAACCAGATAAAGATGCATCCCGAAGATGAAAGGCATACATCCTTTCAGACCCCATTTGGCGTGTATTGCTACGCTGTCATGCCATTTGGTCTGAAAAATGCTGTTGCAACATATCAAAGGGCTATGATGAAGATATTCCAAGATATACAGCACAAGACGGTCGAATGTTATGTTGACCTCGCCGTCAAAAGCAAAAGGAAAGAAGACCATCTCCAAGCTGTTCGAGAAGTCTTCCTCCGGCTTCGCAAACACAAACTGCGAATGAATCCCCTCAAATGCTTCTTTGGTGTCTCATCGGGTAAGTTCTTCGGATTCATAGTTCAGAAAGCTGGAATAGAACTTGACCCCATCAAAGTCAAGGCAATTCTAGAAATGCCATCTCCAAGGACCCTAAGAGAACTAAAAGGGCTTCAAGGAAGATTGGCATATATCTGACGGTTCATTTCCAATCTATCAGGAAAATGCCGTCCATTTTCTCGCCTGATGAAGAAAGGTGTAGCCTTTGTTTGGGATGCCGAATGTGAAGCTGCATTTCAAGACATCAAGTAATACCTGGCCAAGCCTCCGGTGTTGGTTGTTCCCATAACCGGAAAACCATTCATCTTGTACACAAGAGCTCTCGACTATTCTTTGGGCACTCTACTTGCACAAGAAAATGATGGAGGAAAAGAAGCTGCTCTATACTACCTCAGTCGCATGTTGGTAGGTGCAGAGCATCGCTACTCTCCAGTCGAAAAAGAATGATTGGCAGTGATGTTCGCCGTACAAAAGCTGCGTCACTATTTGCTGTCAAACACAATATACCTGATATCGAGGATCAATCTCTTAAAGGTCCTTGTCACAAAAGCGGGTTCTCTCAATGCCCGGCTGACAAAATGGTCCATCCTTCTGTCACAATTTGATATTAGGTATGTACCACAGAAAGTAATCAAAGGTCAAGCTCTGGCAGACTTTCTCGCAGAGCATCCATTGCCTAAGGATTCTCCGCTCAGGGATGATCTCCCAGACGAACCTGTCTATAGCGTGGAGACTTCCTCACCAAATGCCTCCTGGAACATGTACTTCGATGGTGCAACCAGGACAAATGAAAAAGGAAAGCCTATATCGGGAATTGGCATTCTCTTTGTTAGCCCCGATAAATACATGATTCCACACGCATTTTCGCTACTAAAACCATGTTCAAATAATGCAGCTGAGTACCAAGCTCTGATCATAGGATTGGAACTTGCCCTCAAATCTGGCATCACCATGCTGGACGCATTTGGGGATTCTTAACTAATCGTCAACCAGATGAATCAGCAATATGAAATCAGGAAGCCTGATCTGTTGCCTTACTACAACAAGGCGCAATCGCTTCGTCAAAACTTTGACATCTGTCACATCACCCACATCTGCAGAGGTGAAAACATTCGTGCAGATGCCCTGGCTGGACTTGATGCATCCATGGCAACCCAAGAAGGGGAAAACATGCAAATTACAGTGTGTCAAAGAAGGATTCTCCCTCCTCTCAACATACACCAAGCAGTTGTTGAATGCCACCGAGTAGTCGGAGGTCGGATTTCCATCCTTAAACCTCCGATAGGCGACTGGAGGGATCCGTTCATTGATTATATTATGTTCGGAATCCTACCTGAAGATCCAAAAGAGCGAGTAAGTATCCAAAGACGAGCCCCAAACTTTCATTTCGATATTCCCTCCAAAATGCTTTACAGAAAATCCTTCAATGGAGTACTTCTACACTGCTTGTCACAACAAGAGGCGGAAGAAACTCTAAAAGAAGTTCATGCTGGTCTTTGTGGAGCCCATCAGGCTGGTCCCAAGCTCTACGATCAGATAAAAAGGTTAGGTTATTATTGGCCTACCATGGTGGCTGACGCAATACAATTTGCTAAATGTTGCCAACAATGCCAAGTTCATGGAGATTATGTACACATGCCTCCAGAATGGCTACATCCTACAGCGATCTCATGGCCCTTCGAAGCCTGGGGTATGGACATCATAGGTCATATCTCTCCCCCGTCAAGCAAAGGTCATCGCTTCATCTTCGCCGCTACTGATTATTTCTCCAAGTGGTCAGAAGCATTTGCGTTCAGTGAAATGAAGACCTCGTCAGTCATTCAATTCTTACGAACCAACATCATTTGTCGCTTCGGCATACCTAAAAGATTCGTCCATGAAAACGGACCACAATTCCGGGATCACAGATTCTACAGGTTCTGCGACAAATACAAAATCCAAAGTTGTCCTTCGACTCCGTATAACCCGGCAGCGAATGGACTAGCAGGGGCCTTCAACAAGACACTCTGCAAAATTCTCAAGAAAATGGTCTCCACTCACAAAAGAGACTGGAGCGACAAACTGCCTTCTCAAGAAAATGGTCTCCACTCACAAAAGAGACTGGAGCGACAAACTGCCTGAAGCTTTATGGGCCTACTGGACTACCGTTCGAGGACCAACCCATAGCACACCATTCTCCTTGGTCTATGGATGTGAAACAGTTGTCCCCCTAGAGGTACAAATTCCTTCTTTAAGGGTATCTCTACAAAATGAAATGACGCAAGAAAGCAACATCAAATTGAGACTCCAAGAACTGGATAATCTCGATGAAAGACGACTCGAAGCTCTACAAAGCGTTGAGCTTTACCAAGCACGCATGGCGGGATTTTTTGACAAAAGGGTCAGGCAACGTGCCCACAAAAAGGGTGACTTGGTTCTTGCGGTGAAAAGGCCAATGGTTTTTACCCACAAATCCAAAGGCAAATTTGAACCAAAATGGGAGGGACCCTTCGTCATCGACAAAGTCTTCTCCAATGGCGCATATGCTCTTTTAAACATGGAAGGTGACAGATGTATGCTGCCCATCAATGGCAAGTTCTTGAAGCGGTACTACTCTTGAAGACTTCCTACATTGGGTCAGAGTGATGCCTGCATGGCCAAAGCCTATTCCTAGGTACTTGCTCGTCAAACCCACCCCTTTTAGAGTTTTCATCCCTATGTTGAAATTTCTAAAAAGCCAAAAACAATGCTTACTTTCAATGTTTCATTGTTCAAAAAAAAAAAAAAAAAAAAACAACAAAACCAAACCCGAAATCCAAGTTTAGGAGCCTCTTCCCTAACTTGACCAAAACTTTCAATCCTTGAACCCAGAATTCATGGTTTGAAAAAAAAATCAGGACTTAGGAATTTCCACCCTAGTTCACCCTGGCTTTTACCACCAAAGATGGTTTTGAGTCAAAATTTACGACCCTCGTGTCTTAAAACAAAAAATGGTTTTTCAAAAAACCGTGGGGAAGCGACATTTAGTCGATACTCACACAAAACGCAAAAATCGGAAGGATGCGAACCCCATTCGATACTTCCAAAACCTCAAAATCGTAAGAAAGCGACACCTCGTCGATATTTGCAAAATTTCAAAAAAATCGTGGAGACACAACGTTTCAGTTGATATCCATAACCCAAATTTCAAAAAAAAAAAAACAAAGGTTCGAAAAAACCTCAAATTTCAAAAATCGTGGGGAGGCGACATTCCATCGATACCCACAAAACCAAATTTTTGAGAAAAAAGCAAGGAGGCGACATTCAGTCGATACTTGCACCCAAATCCTCGAGGAAGCGACATTCCATCGATACTCGCAACCGAATGAGCAAGGAAGCGACATTCCATCGATACTTACAATACCATTCAGCAAGGAGGCGACTCTTAGTCGATACTTGCATTTTTGAAAACCAAAAACCTGGCTTTCACGCCAAAACCCGGCTTTTACGCCAAAAACCTGGCTTTCATGCCAAAAACCAAAATCTGGCTTCCATGCCAACAAAACAAAAACCTGGCTTTCATGCCAAAAATCAAAAAATCTGACTCCCATGCCAACAAAACAAAACTTGGTTTTAAAAAAAACTTGGCTTCTATGCCACAAAATCTGGCTTTCACGCCAAACAAACAAAAATCGGCTTCTATGCCACAAAATTTGGCTCCCATGCCACAAAATCTTCGGCTTTCAAGCCATCAAAACTTGGCTTCCACGCCACAAAAATCTGCTCCCATGCCAAAAACCGGCTCCCTTGTCACAAACAGAATTTTGGCTTTCACGCCACCCAAAATTCGGCTTTCAAGCCACCAAAAAACCAGGCTTTTTACCACAAAATCTGGCTTTCATGTCTAAAAAAATAAAAATAAAAACCATTTGACAAAAGATTTTCACAAAATGACAACCTTTTGATCAAATTTTCAAACAAACCATTCCCATTCAATTTTTGCTTATATTTCATCAAAAGTGAATTTAAGTGAAATAAGGGGATACAAAAAAAATGTGTCAAAAATGTTTATACATGGAGGTACCAAAAGAAAAGAAGACAAAGTTTGTTACAAATCAGGAGGCTAGTCCGACATGGTCTTCAGCCAAAGGCTTAACTCCTCAAGCAAACACTTGGCCCTAGCCTCCAAAGCTTCCAGGCCGCGTTTCTTCAGAATCTTCCCATAAAAAGCAGTAGGCCGTCGCGATCCATCCTCAGCACGAGGAAGCTCTTCCCAGAGAATCTGCCATTTTCATATTCTTGAGTCTTCCTCCGGAGATTGCTTTCGACCTCCTCAACTTGGCGAATGAGAGTCCTCTCTCTATCGCGAGCTTGCAAAGTGGCAGTCCACTTGGCAGCGGCTTGTTCTTCCAATAGCTCAAGGCGCTGTCTGGCTTCAGTGACCTCCCTATCAAGGCGGTGCTGGTCTTGTGTCAGCTCATAATAGCCAACTCAATGACGTTCCTCTCCCGAACGAGCTGCTTCCGAGTCCGCGAGATCTCATTCAAATCAGATTTGACCTCGCTGGAAGACTTCAAAAACATCTCGTTGAAGAAATCATCATTCGGAAAGCTCTTGGTCTCAGTCCACTTGTTACCTAGAGCGATGACTTCATCAACAAAAGCCATGGCATCTATAATGTCCAGACCGACTTCTTCGCTATCGGCAAGAATGTCCTGCACATGCTTCACCATGCCAAAACTAGCCTCCAAATGGCCAGAAGAAAGAGTCTCGACCCATGAGCTCAAGACTCTCTTCATCACCTTCCTCGCAAACTGACGGGATGGCTCAGATGAAGACTCGCCATGCTCTGTTGGTCGACTACCCGTGTTAGGCATCGTTGGAAGAGTAATCAAGAAGCTCTTTCCAATCGGAGCCGCTGGGGAAGGAATATCAGTAGGCGGACTCGCCTCTGCCTCATCAAAATTGGTGGAAGAAGCCCCTGCTCCTGGATCAGTCACAGGTACCCCCTGCTCTGGTTCTGAAAAAGAAAGAGGAACTTCTTCTGTCACCTCACAACCTGCCAATGAAAAATGAAAAAGGTATGAATATGATCTTGTTAAAAATCAAACTATCAAGATTATCATTACAAAGTACCTTCTTCGACGAGTGGTGGAATGCTTTCTGCCTCCACGAGCTCATCCGAAACATCATCAAAAGTTGTGTCCATGGATGGCTCAAAGTCGTCGGAATCCTCTGGCAAGTCAGTTGGCAAAAAATATATATATGTCAGCAAGTGGCGGTAAAAAAAAAAAAAAAAAAAAAAAAACAAAGAAAAAATCATACCAGGAGGAGATTCTGGATCTACTTCAGAATCTTTGGGTTCTTCCTCAGATGTCACGATAGGATCCGTCACCGCCTCATCGGTCGAAACCTCAGGCATCATCAAACCGTCATCTCCTGCCAAAAGAAAGAAAGCAGTAAATCAAAACAAAAGCTCTCATGAAAGAAAAGAACCGGAAAGAGAAAAGGGAAAAGCATACCATCATCAATGGTCTCTTCCCCTCGGCTTCTCTTCTCTGGAGGCTCGTCATCATCCCCTGATTCCTCCTCAACAATGGTGGAAGAATTTCCAGATCAGGAGAACTTTCGTGTCGCCTCTGACTTCGGCGGTGTCCCCTTCTCCTCTTGCTCCTACGGGACGAACTGTTGGAAGCACCCTCCCCACCATCAAAATCAGGCCTCTCGCCAGAGTCCTCACTGGACGGTCTGCTCTTGCCAGTAGACTCCATGGAAGCCTTTGCTCGTTCTGCTTGTATCCAAGCAGCAACCTCAGCCTCCTCCTCGGCAAGCTGTTCCAAGACCTCACCAGGTATCTCTTGTGCAGCTCCCGATCTGATGACGTCCTGTTCCTCGAGAAAACCTGTTATGTGCCTTTCTCCAGAAAGGAAAGCCAGAACTTCTTCTCGGCGGACGCTGTCTGACTTCCCAAGGCCCTTCCCGGAAGACTGCTTTACATCAAGCTCTTTCTTGGAAAGCCCCCGGTATGCTGAAAAGCTCTCCACAAACCATTTTGTGAAGCCAGCAGTCCGGAAAGTAGGCAACTCAGGATAAGAAATCAGGGCAGTAGTGTCTTCCACGCTATAAAAGGCCCATGAATTTCTCCCGTCCTGCAGACCTCCAAAACGCTTCACCTTGCTCGAAGGCGGTCCAACAACGCCTTGAGAGAAGCCCAACTGCATGGCAAAATGCGAGGGAACATACGGTTGGATGTCGACGAAAAGATGTCTGCGGTACACCATTGTGCCGACACGTATGTTAAAAAGCCAACTCCTTTATGCATTTGTCAAATAATAGTGTCTCCCAGACCCTGCCCTGGTCGAATCACGGGAGACACCGAAATCAAAAGCCTTCTTCCCTAAACCCGGAGAAAGCTTCACTGAAGACTGCCCCATCTCGACGTCCCAGAATCGTCGGATCCTCAAGCGGGCAGATAAAAGAGATTCGGAAACAGGCTTCCCTCTAG
This sequence comes from Persea americana, assembly GCA_029852735.1. Lineage (NCBI taxonomy): Eukaryota > Viridiplantae > Streptophyta > Magnoliopsida > Laurales > Lauraceae > Persea > Persea americana. Next base: position 22,816,991 of record CM056817.1, read on the forward strand.
CCAACCGAATCATAAAAGGGTCATCATCCTGAGCAGCACCCACTCGGTGGAAACTGGGACAGTGGTATACATACCACGAATAGAAAATGTGGGCTGAAAATACCCTGTTCATGGGAAGCCCAAGCCGAACCAGGAAAGCAGTAGCCTGTAGTTCGGTACACAAATAGGAGTAAAGAGCAGGCACCAAAGCAAGCCGCTCTCCGAAAGCCATCTGACAAGCTGGAAAAATGCAATGCGGCCGGATGTGCGTTCCGTCTCCTCCAACAAAAAGAGCCTCACCCAGCCAATAAGTGAGGTAGACAGCGAGATCTCTCCGCAGTGCAATGTCAGAATGAATGGCGTCTGTGCTTGCGAAGAATACCCTCAAATTCTCTCGCATGATGGAGATCTTCTTTGAATCCGGGTTCTTAGCCCTGGCTTCCTGGGTCGTACTCTCAGAAGACTCCCCGCTGTCAAAGAAGTTGGAAGACAAAAAGCTACCACTCCTCCAACTGCTACACCGGACTTTCGAGCCCTCCTTCTCCTTCAAAAAATCATAGAAGGCAATGAGCTAAAAGTACAAAAGCCTGAACTCCTCAGACTGCTCCTCAAAGATGCTGTCAATAGGCATAAACTCCTCATAGAGATTGCCGAGGATAGGCAGCTCAGTGATGGCACTCAGTTCCTTTAAAGAAAAACCAATCTCACCATTCGTGACAGCGAAGGTGTTGGTTTGTGGAAGGAACGACTCCAACATGGCCATAAAGGCCTCATCGGAGAAAACCACGGTTTGCCGAAAAGCGCGAACCGCATCAAAAATCTCGGCCTCCTTCAGAATGGCACCGCCAACCTGCAGGATGTGATCAGTCCACGACTCCTAGCTCGAGTCAGCACTGAAACGGCCACGAAGTCGAAAAGGCTTCACCCAATAGCTGGCATCGCCCTTGAAAATGCCAAGGCCCACCTGTCTCAAATCGACCGAAGAATGGTCTGAACCTTGGTAGCCGCTGGCCGGCATCAAAATGTCCATACGGGTAGGCGAGTTCTCTGCAAAACCAGAAGGGCCGCCAACAAAAACCCCGGTCTTGATCACATTTGTCCTCTTCACCCAGCTTGGAGGATCTTCCCTCTTCGACCATGTGGAGGAAAGACTCATGATCGAGATTGTTCGATCGAAAGACGACCGGGTAGAAACAGTTCTCTTCTCACCATCAACTGTGAAAGAGAACTGAAAACATCTCCTTTGGTATGTTGAATCGTCGAGGGCTGCATCACCAAAGAAGAAGGTAGGCTTGGGCACAATGCTCTGATCGTCCGTGACCCAGGGACGGTTGCTTACCATAATCTTATAATACTCCTCATCCTTAAGGGCAATCAAACGTTGCCTCATCTCATCTCGGTTGAGCGAGTCACATTCTTCCAAGTTCCTTTCAACATACTGAACCTCCTCCCAGGCCTGCTGTACAGCCGCATTAGAGGATCTGGTAGAACGGCGAGGCACATCAGTGACCGGCTCCTTACCCTTGTTTGTTCTGGAGGAACTACCTGCAAAGGATGAAAAGAAAAAAAAATCAATCATCAAAATGACAGAATTTTGCTAAAAAAATCTAGCGAAATTTTGGCATGATTCCGGGGCAATTCCGAAGAAAAGGGAAACACCCCGAAAGAAATAGGAGCTTGAAGATGGGCTCAACATCACTGCAAGCCCATAATCATGGAAAATTCTCGAAGAAGGCTCGAACTCAAACATTGCTGCGAGATCAAGCCAAAGCTTCTCAAATATTCGCAAGATCGGAAAAGGGCTCAACATTGCCGCGAGCTCTAAATCCCAAGACTTACGAAAAGATTTCCAGGTGTGCACTATCATACTTCCAATTCCATTTTCTAAAAAAAATGCATAGAAAGAAAGTTGTCATGCATGGGCATCTCAGAATCCACAAAAAAAAAAAAAAAGAGAAAATCTCTTTTCAAAAAAAAGGAGAAAGAAGAAGAAAAAATTTTTTGCTCACAGGCCACGTGGCCGTACGACCATGACCGTACGGCCTTGTCCGTACGGCCACAAAAAAAAAAAAAAAGAGATAAAAAAAAAGAAAAAAAAACACACGGTAAAAAAAAAAAAGAAACCGTGAGAAAAACAAAAAATAAAAAGAAGAGCCATGGTAAAAAAAAAAAAAAAAAACAGAGAGAGAAAGTTGTGCAAAAAAAAAAGGGAAAAAGAAGAAAAACGTGTAAAAAAAAAAAAAAGAATACACGTTAAAAAAAAAAAGAAAGAAAAAGAAAAGAAAAGAAAAGAAAGAAAACCTTTTTCTATTCCTACATGGGGTTTCTTAAGGAAAAGAAGAAACTTACTTGAAGCCATTGATGGAGAAGAAGAAGAAAAAGCTTGAAGATCCTTGAAGAAGAAGAATTCATGATCTTGGAACACTCTTGAAGGTTCTTGCAAAAAGAAGGCAATAGGAGCAAGAGATCCAACCTCCCCTTCCTTTTATAAGAAGAGAGCAAACCAAAAGAGGAAAGGAGGAGAAAAGAAAGGAGGTAAGTGCTACAAATTAGCAAACTTCCTAAAAGAAAGGAATTATGGGATATTCTTTCCTAATGTGGAGATCTTTTGAGAAATTCTCTCCAAAAAGAGAGGGATTATGAGAAACTTTCTCCCAAAGAAAGATACTTTGAGAAAATCTCTCCCAAAATCAAAGAAACGTGAGAGATTCTCTCCAAGTAAGAATATTTTTAGATATTCTCTACCAAAAGGAGATATTTTTAGATATTCTTAACAAGAATGACACCACATGAGATCTAAGCCATCTTTAAAGCTTAAGGTTCCATGGGTTAGCCCACATGAGCCAGGTTTGACCACCTAGGCACTGAAAATAGCTCTTAGTCAAAATTCCTCCTACCAAGAGCATACAAGAATGGTTCCATGCGTCCTTTGAGTTGATTGGACCATACAAAAAAATTCAAGCCTCATGAGTTTCCAAAAATTCAAACCATCCCACCTCATGAACCAAATTAAGCCAAAACCTTGAAATTGACATTCCACAAAAACCCAAACCACTCCAACGGACCCAAAGTTGTCCCAAAGAGTGACCAAAATCTAAACTATGGTCTCCCAACTCGCCACATACAGCTTGTTGGGTCACAAAGCCAAAACCAAAACCAAATCCCGGTCCCCTAACTTGGCACATACAGCTTGTTAGGTCACAAGACCAAAATCAAAATTCAAAACCCGACCCCCTAACCTGCCACATACAGCTTGTTAGGTCACAAGGTCAAAAACCAAAAACCTTCTTGACCGCCTGATGCGCAACACAAAGCCTTTAGGTTCACAAGGTCAAAAAGAAAATCCAAAACCCAAAAGCCCAACCCAAATGTCATTTTCAAAATTTTGCCTTGAGATGGTACGTGATGTCTCTCACTCCCATGACATTCCCTTGGAAACTCAAAAGGCTACACTATTAAGAAAAATGCTCAGAGACTCTTGGTCAAGTCAGAAGTTCTCCTTCAAAATTTTCTTCGAGGCACATCGACTGCAAAGGCTATCCAATTCGTCGCTGTACCTCGAGGGGGCATTTGTTGACACCAAAAATGTCACTTTGCCTCATCAACATCAAAACCTATATGGACCCGCATCCTACTACAAACAGGCAAAGCTGCTTCAAGCATCAGATCTTGACAGAACCAAACAAAAACTACAAGATCTTTCAAAGTAGCCAAAAGAAGGGTACACATGAAGTTTCGGGCCATTTCGACACCATTTGGCCTAACTTCAATCCTCCAACAGCTAAGCGGGAGCTCCTGGCAGCGATGGTCTCAAATACATCAAATCTTCGATCAGAGCCTATGGATGGTCTCAAAATACCTCCAAAAAGGCTCCATGTCGAATTTCAAGTCAAACCGACACCGTTTGACCCTCCATCAACTCTCGAATGGCGAAATCAAGCCTCCCGGCAGTGAGAACCTCTAATTCTGCCACTCATCAAACAAAAACACATGAGTAGCTTATGCATGCTTCCAAAGGGCTGCACGTCAAATTTCAGGTCATTCCGACAACGTTTGACCCGGTTTTGATGCTCCGAAGCAAAATCAAGCCTACCGGAGGCAAAGCTCCCCGGGACCATGGCACCCAAATCGGAGCTAATAGATCATCTCAAAATGACTCCAATAGGCTCCCCGTCAAATTTCAAGTTAATCGAACATCGGATGACCGTACATCAAAGCTCGACATCTTCCGCACGGTGAAATCAAGTCAAGCATCGACGGGACCCCAAATGGCTTCAAAACTCAAATTAAAGCCCATGGTTGGTCCTATCTAATGCCCAAGAAGCTTCACCTCAAATTTCAGGTCATTCCGACATCGTCTGACCCAATTTCAACTCTTGGCGGGAAATCGACTACGGAGTCTTCGGCTTTCCCAAAAATAGGAAACTTTGTTCTTTGATTTGCACAGCCTTTCGACAGGTTTTCTTCAAAGGAATTAAGATAATAAATGAGGAGAAATTTCAAAGAAAAATACAGGAGAAAACAGAAGCGAAAAAGCCCGAGAAACGACCAAGAAACGGCGACCGGAAGGTGACCGGAAAATGGACCAAAGTCCAAGGTCGCCAGCCCCATGGTCGCCGACGACCATGGGTGCATGGTCGCGGCGACCCTGGAAATCCGGGTCTCCGGATTTCCACCAAAAGTGTCGTTTTTCCGTTCCTTTTCACGTTTCGCGATCTTTGGCCCCTGTGATTTTCTTAAAATCTGATTTTTGAGGCATGATATCCGTCGATCTTCGTCAACATCACGGATCCGCCATCGAAATCATTTGATCATCATCGGACACTCCGAAACTGCCAACTGGCCAACCAAGAAAGCACACTTTCTGCCCGACCGATCAAGAAATCGACTGGACAGATGTTGCCAGCCCATTAGTGGCAACCAATGTTTGAATTTTCATTGTCATCCGACATCAAGCAACGTACGGATCCATCGATGATCATCGCAAGAAGAATTCCAAAAGACGCGGCGCGGCCCGCAACTCTTCAAGCGACTCAGAAGCCAATTAATGAAGTTAAATGACCCTTTTATGGTAATTTGTTAGGATCATTAACTCATTATTTTGAACGGCCCAATCAGAAGACAAGAAATGGGAGTTACAAGTCCAATTAATCATGACAATTAACCATGTAACTCCTATCATTATGGAGATTAATCATGGTAATTAATCATAAAACTCCCATCATCATGGAGATTAAATGCCCATTATTCTCCATCGGCCAATCAAAATCCAAGAGAAAGGAGTTACAATATAAAGAATTAAATCTTGTAACTCCTCCCATCATGGAGCATTAATACCATTAATGCCCATAAAACCCTCCTAATGACCACCAAAAGCCTATAAATAGGCGGTCATTCCAAGGAGAAAGGGTCCAGAAAAATTGTCTGAAGTGGTCCTGAAGAATCCCCAAAAAATTACTAAAAACTCTCGAAGAAATCTCTGCGCAAAGAAGCTCAGCTACTCTGAAGAAACTCTGCTGCATGAAATCACCACAAGGTGATCGAAGTCCCTTGGGGGGCCACTCCCCCCAAGATCTCCTCTCTTCTTCTATCCAACATGGCCTAGATGCGGCTCTTCAGCCCGTCTACTCGTTTTTTTATTGGATATAGGACCTTCTCTTGGTCTTTATCCTCTAAAAATCTGAGGTCCAAGCCAAGCCAAGTGAATCAAAGCATTAAGTGTTCTCATCTGAAGGACGATGGCGGAGCCCATACATGACTCGCGACCGTCGATCTGAACGAGTCCCCACGATCTCTTGAGAAGTCAGATTCCTTTTCTTACTTTTCTGTTGTATTGTGTATTTTTTTAAAGAGACATAAAAATCACATTTCTTGTCTTTACATTTTGATGAGATTTGTAAACTGCCTTCTACGGCACAAAATCGCCTATCACGGCAAAACCGCCTTTCACGGCATTAAAAAATTTTGTCTCTTTCTTTAAAATATATGTGCAATGGAAAGTTAGAAAAAAGTTGATTTCCTTTTCTACTTGTGAAGGTGAATCTCCGAATCACCATTTCAAATTCCAAGTAGAATAGAAAATCTGGCATACCCGTACAAAAAAAAATGTTGATGCTTGCTCTTTTTTTTCTCTTCGCCCCGCCGCACCCCAGCGGACCCGGGACAAAGGAAGGCAAGAAAGAAAAGGACGGGTCTATCAATAAGTAAGAATATAAAGGATGATGAGTTACCCGAGTATATCGCTTTTCTTTGTGAGTTCGTTGATTGTTTTGCATGGTCTTATGCTGAAATGCCTAGCTTAGATCCCAAAATAGCAGTCCACAAACTCAACTTACAAGACAATACCAAGCCTCTTAAATAAGGCCAAAGAAGATTCAATCCTGAAGTGATGGACAAAATTGAACAAGAAGTTCAGAAACTCAAAAACGTTGGCTTCATCCGCGAGGAACAGCATCCTGAATGGTTGGCCAACATTGTCCCCGTGACAAAGAAAAATGGGCAAATCAGGGTCTGTATTGACTACAGAGAACTGAACGGTCCATGCCCCAAAGGTGAATTCCCGCTCCCCATACCGGAGGCAATGATTGATAACACCTGCGGATTTGAGCGAATAACATTCATGGATGGCTTCTCGAGCTACAATCAGATAAAGATGCATCCCAAAGATGAAAGGCACACATCATTTCGGACCCCATTTGGCGTGTATTGCTACACTGTCATGCCATTTGGTCTGAGGGATGTCGGTGCAACATATCAGAGGGCTATGATGAAGATATTCCAAGATATGCAGCACAAGACGGTCGAATGTTATGTTGATGACATCGCCGTCAAAAGCAAAAGAAAAGAAGACCATCTCAAAGATCTTCGAGAAGTCTTCCTCCGACTTCGCAAACACAAACTGGGAATGAATCCCCTCAAATGCGTCTTCGGTGTCTCATCAGGTAAGTTTCTTGGATTCATAGTTTTGAAAGCTGGAATAGAACTTGACCCCAACAAAGTCAAGGCTATCCTAGAAATGCCATCTCCAAGAACCGTAAGAGAACTAAAAGGACTTCAAGGAAGATTGGCATACATCCGACGGTTAATTTCCAACCTATCAGGAAAATGCCATCCATTCTCTCGCCTGATGAAGAAAGGTGTAGACTTTGTTTGGGATGTTGAATGTGTAGCTGCATTTCAAGACATCAAGTCATACCTGACCAAACCTCCAGTGTTGGTTGCCCCCACAACTGGAAAACCCTTCATCTTGTACACAAGAGCCCTCGACCATTCTTTGGGAGCTTTACTTGCACAAGAAAATGATGGAGGAAAAGAAGCTACTCTATACTACCTTAGTCGCATGTTGGTTGGTGTAGAGCATCGCTACTCTCTAGTCAAAAAAGAGTGCCTTGCAGTGATGTTCACCGTACAAAAGCTACATCACTACCTACTGTCCAACATAGTATACCTGATTTCGATGATCAATCTCTTAAAGGTCCTTGTCACAAAAGTAGGTTTCCTCAATGCTCGATAGGCAAAATGGTCCACCCTTCTATCACAATTTGTTATTAGGTATGTACCACAAAAATGGCCAAGCTCTAGCAGACTTTCTCGCAGAGCATCCACTACCTAAGGATTCTCCGCTCAGGGATGATCTCCCAGATGAACCTGTCTACAACGTGGAGACTTCATCGCCAAATGCCTCCTGGAACATGTACTTAGATGGTGCAACCAGTACAAATAAAAGAGCAAAGCTAATATCGGGAATTGGCATTCCCTTTGTTAGCCCTGACAAATACATGATTCCACACGCATTCTCGCTACTGGAACCATGTTCAAACAATGCAGTTGAGTACCAAGCTCTAATCATTGGATTGGAACTCGCCCTCGAATCCGGCATCACCATGCTGGAAGTATTTGGGGATTCTCTCAACTGATCGTTAATCAAATGAATCAGAAATATGAAATCAGGAAGCCTGATCTATTGCCTTATTACTACAAGGCACAATCACTTCGTCAAAGGTTTGACATCTGTCACATCACCCACATCCGCAAAGGTGAAAACACTCGTGTAGATGCCCTGGCTGGACTTGGTGCATCCATGGCAATCCAAGAAGGGGAAAACATGCAAATTACTGTGTGTCAAAGAAGGATTCTCCCTCCTCTCAACACACACCAACCAACTGCTAACTGCCACCGAGTGGTCGGCAGTCGGATTTCCATCCTTAAACCTCCGATGGGCGACTGAAGGGATCCATTCATCGATTATGCTATGTTCGGAATCCTACCGGAAGATCCAAAAGAGCGGGTAAGTATTCAAAGACGAACCCCAAACTTTCATTTGGATATTCTCTCCAAAATGCTTTATAGAAAATTCTTCAACGGAGTACTTCTACGCTGCTTGTCACAACAAGAGGCGGAAGAAACTCTAAAAGAAGTTCATGATGGTCTTTGTGGAGCCCATCGGTTGGTCCTAAGCTCTACAATCAGATAAAAAGGTTAGGTTATTATTGGCCTACCATGGTAGCTGACGCAATGCAATTTGCTAAGCGCTGCCAACAATACCAAGCTCACGAAGACTATGTCCACATGCCTCCGGAATAGCTACACCCTACACCAATTTCGTGGCCTTTCGAAGCCTAGGGTACGGACATCATAGGTCCTATCTCTCCCCCATTAAGCAAAGGTCATCGCTTCATCTTTGCCGCTACAGATTATTTCTCCAAGTGGTTAGAAGCATTTGCGTTCAATGAAACGAAGACCTCATCAGTCCTTCGATTGTTGCGAACGGACATCATTTGTCGCTTCGGCATACCTAAAAGATTTGTCCATGGTAACGGACCACAATTCTAGGATCACAGATTCTACAGGTTTTGCGACAAATACAAAATCCAAAGTTGTCTTTCGACACCGTATAACCCGGCAGCGAATGGACTAGCAGAAGCTTTCAACAAGACACTCTGTAAAATTCTCAATAAAATGGTCTCTAGTCACAAAAGAGACTAGAGCGACAAACTGCCTGAAGCTTTATGGGCCTATCGGACTACCGTTCCAAGACCAACCCATAGCACACCATTCTCCTTGGTCTATGGATGTGAAGCAGTTGTCCTTCTAAAGGTACAAATTCCTTCCTTAAGGGTATTTCTTCAAAATGAAATGATGCAAGAAAGCAATGTCAAATTGAGACTCTAAGAACTGGATAATCTCGATGAAAGACGGCTCGAAGCTCTATAAAGCGTTGAGCTTTACCAAGCACGTATGGCAGGATCTTTCGACAAGAAGGTCAGGCAACGCGCCCACAGAAAGGGTGACTTGGTTTTTGCAGTGAAAAGGCCTATGGTTTTTGCCCACAAATCCAAAGGCAAATTCAAACCAAAATGGAAAGGACCCTTCGTCAGCGACAAAGTCTTCTCCAGTGGCGCATATGCTCTTCTAAACATAGAGGGTGACGGATGTATGCTGCCCATCAATGGCAAGTTCTTGAAGTGGTACTACCCTTGAAGACTTCGTACATCGGGTCACAGTGATGCCTGCATGGCCAAAGCCTATTCCTAGGTACTTACTCGCCAAACCCACCCCTTTTAGAGTTTTCATCCCTATGTTGAAATTTCTAAAGACTCAAAACAATGCTTACTTTCAATGTTTCATTGTTTAAAAAATCACCAAAACCCAAAATCCAAGTTTAAGAGCCTCTTCCCTAACTTGACCAAAACTTTCGATCCTTGAACCCAAAATTCATGGTTTGAAACAAAAATCAAGACTCAGGGATTTCCACCCTAGTCCACCCCGACTTTTACCGCCAAAAATGGTTTTGAGTCAAAATTTACGACCCTCGTGTGTTTAAAGAAAAATGGTTTTTCAAAAAACCGTGGGGAAGCGACGTTCAGTCGATACTCACACAAAACCCAAAAATCGGACGGATGCGAGCCCCATTCGATACTTCCAAAACCTCAAATCGCAAGGAAGCGACACCTCGTCAATACTTACAAAATTTCAAAAATCATTGAGACACAACGTTTCAGTTGATATCCATAACCCAAATTTCAAAACAAAAACAAAGGTTCGAAAAAACCTCAAATTTCAAAAATCGTGGGGAGGTGACATTCCATCGATACCCACAAAACAAAATTTTTGAAAAAAGCAGGGAAGCGACGCTTAGTCGATACTTGCACCCAAAGCCGCGAGGAAGCGACATTCCATCGATACTCACAACCGAATGAGCAAGGAAGCGATATTCCATCGATACTTACAATACCATTCAGCAAGGAGGCAACTCTTAGTCAATACTTGCATTTTGAAAACCAAAAACCTGGCTTTCACGCCAAAAATAAAAAAACCCAGCTTTCACGCCAAAAACCTGGCTTTCATGCCAACAAAACAAAACTTTGTTTTCAAAAAAAAAAAAAAAACATGGATTACATGCCACAAAATCTGGCTTTCACGCCAAACAAACAAAAAAGAATTGGCGTTCATGCCACAAAATCGACTTTCATGCCACAAAACCCAGCTCTCATGCCACAAAACAAAATTTTGACTCCCATGCCACAAAATTTTGGCTCCTATGCCACCAAGAAACGGCTTCCATGCCACAAACAAAACTTGGCTTTCACGCTACAAAAACCGGCTTTTATGCCAAAAACCGGCTTCCATGCCACAAACAAAATTTCGGCTCCCATGCCACAAAATTTTGGCTCCTATGCCACCAAAATTTGGCCTTCATGCCATTCAAAATTTGGCTCTCAAGCCATCAAATAACCAGGCTTTTTGCCACAAAATATGGCTTTCATGCCCAAAACAACCCTTTGACAAATGATTTTCGGAAAATGACAACCTTTTGATCAAATTTTCAAACAAACGTTCCTAACCAACTTTTACTTATTTTCATCAAAAAAGAATTTAAGTGAAATGGGGGAATACAAAAAAAAAAAAGGTGCCAAAAAATATTCATACATGGAGGTACCAGAAGAAAAGAAAAAAAAGTTTGTTACAAAATTAGGAGACTAGTCCGACATGGTCTTTAGCCAAAGACTTAACTCCTCAAACAAACTCTTGGCCTTAGTCTCTAGAGCCTCCAGGCCATGTTTCTTTAGAATTTTCCTATAAAATGCGGCAGGCTGTCGTAATCCATCTTCAGCACAAGGAAGCTCTTCCCAGAGAATTTGCCATTGTTCATATTCCTGAGTCTTCCTCCGGAGATTACTTTCAGCCTCCTCAACTTGGCGAATGAGAGTCCTCTCTCTATCACGAGCTTTCAAAATAGCAGTCCACTTGGCAGCGGCTTGTTCTTCCAACAGCTCAAGGCACTGTTTGGCCTCAATGACCTCCCTATCGAGACGGTGTTGGTCCTGTGTCAGCTCAATAATAGCCAGCTCAGTGACGTTCCTCTCCCGAACGAACTGGTTCCGAGTCCGCAAGATCTCATCCAGTTCAGATTTGACCTCGCCAGAAGGCTTCAAAAACATCTTGTTGAAGAAATCACGGTTTGGAAAGCTTTTGGTCTCAGTCCACTTAGTGCCTAGAGCGATGACTTTATCAGTAAAAGCCTTGGCACTTGCAATGTCCAGACCAACCTCTTCGCTATCAGCAAGAATGTCCTGCACATGCTTAATCATGCCGAAGCCAGCTTCCAAATGGCCAGAAGAGAGAGTCTCGACCCATGAGCTCAAGACTCTCTTCAACACCTTCCTCACAAACTGACAGGATGGCTCAGATGAAGACTCGCCATGCTCCATTGGTCGACTGCTCATGTCATGCACCGTCGAAAGAGTAATCAAGAAGCTCTTTCCAATCGGAGCCGCTGGAGAAGGAATATCAGCATCCGGACTCAGCTCTGCCTCATTAAAACTGGTAGAAGAAGCCCCTACTCCTGGATCAACCGCGGGCACCCCCTGCTCTGGCTCCGAGAAGGATAGAGGAACTTCTCCTGTCACCTCACAACCTGCCAACGAAAGATAGAAAAGGTATGAATATGATCTTGTCAAAAATCAATATCAAGACTATTACTATATACCTTCTTCGACGACCGGCGGAATGCTTTCTGCCTCCATGAACTCATTCGAAGCATCGTCAAAAGTTGCGTCCATGGATTGTTGAAAGTCGTCAGAATCTTGTGGCAAGTCAGCTGGCAAGGAAATAAAACATGTGTCAGCGAGTGGTGGCAAAGAAAAACAAAAAGGCAAAAAAAGGGCAAAGAAATCATACCATGAGAAGATTCTGGAACTACTCCAGAGTCCCTTGGTGCTTCCTCAGATGCCACGATTGGATCCGTCATGGCCTCATCGGCCGGAACCTCAGGCATCATCAAGTCATCATCTTCTGCCAAAAGAAAGAAAGCAGTGGATCAAAACAAAAATCCTCATAAAAAAAGGAAAGAAGCGGAAAAAGAGAGAAGGAGGGTCATACCATCACTACTGATCTTTTCTCATCGGCTCTTCTCTGGAGGCTCATCGTCATCCCGTGATACTTTCTCAGCAATGGTGAGAGGGACTCCCAGATCAGGAGAGTATTCATGCCGTCTCTTATTTCGGCGCTGTCCTCTTCTCCTCTTGCTCCTATGGGACGATTTGCTGGAGGTACCCACTCCACCATCAAAATCTGGCCTCTCGCTAGAGTCCTCACTGGATGGTCTGCTCTTGCCTGTAGACTCCATGGAAGCCTTTGCTCGCTCTGCTTGTATCCAAGCAGCGACCTCAGCTTCCTCCTCTGCGACCTGTTCCAAGACCTCACCAGGTATCTCTTGTGTAGCTCCTGATCTGATGACGTCCCAATCATCGAGAAAGCCTATTTGGTGCTTTTCACCAGAATGGAAAGCCAGAACTTCCTCTCAGTGGATGCCATCTGATTTCCCAAGACCCTTCCCAGAAGATTGCTTTACGTCGAGCTCCTTCTTGGAAAGCCCCCGGTACACTGAAAAGCTCTCCACGAACCACTTCGTGAAGCCAGCAGTCCGGAAGGTGGGTAACTCAGGATAGGGAATCATGGCGGTAGTGTCTTCCACACTATAAAAGGCCCATGCATTCCTCCCGTCTTGTAAACCTCCAAAGCACTTCACTTTACTTGAAGGCGCTCCAACGACACACTGAGAGAAGCCCAACTTCAGGGCAAAACGCGAAGGAACATACGCTGGATGTTGACGAAAAGGTGTCTACGGTACACCATAGTGCTGACACGTATGTTGAAAAGCCAAGCCTTCTCTGCGTTTGTCATAGACTAGTGTCTCCCTGACCCTGCCCTGGTGGAATCTCGGGAGACACCAAAATCAAAAGCCTTCTTCGGCAAGCCCGGAGAAAGTTTCACTAAAGATTACCCCATCTCGACGTCCCAAAATCGTCGGATCCTCAAACGGGTAGATAAAAGAGATTCGGAAACGGGCTTCCCTCTGGCCAACCGAATTATAAACGGGTCATCATCCCGTGCAACCCCCAATCGGTGGAAACCAAGACAGTGGTATACATACCACGAATAAAAGATATGGGCTGAAAATACCCTATTCATGGGAAGCCCAAGCCAAATCAGGAAAGCAACAGCCTGCAGTTCGATGCACAAATAGGAGTAAAGAGCAAGTACTAAAGCAAGCCGCTCTCCAAACGCCATCTGACAAGCCGGAAAAATGCAGTGCGGCCTTATGTGCGTTCCATCTCCTCCGACGAAAACAGCCTCACCCAACCAATAAGTGAGGTAAACAGCGAGATCTCTCCGCAGCGCAATGTCAGAATGAATGGCGTTTGTGTTTGGAAAGAATTCCTTCAAATTTTCTCGCATGGCAGAGATCTTCTTCGAACTCGGGTTTTTAGCCCTGGCTTCCTGGGTCGTACTCTCAGAAGACTCCCCGTTGTCAAAGATGTTGGAAGACAAAGAGCTACCACTCTTCCAACTGCTGCACCAGACTTTCAAGCTCTCCTTCTCCTTTAAGAAATCGTAGAAGGCGACGAGATGAAAGTACAAAAGCCTGGACTCCTTAGACTGCTCCTTAAGGACATTGTCAATAGGCATAAACTCTTCATAGAGTTTGCCGAGGATCGATGGACCCGTCTTTTTCCTTTTCTTGCCTTCCTTTGTCTCGGGTCCACCGGGGTGCGGCGGGGCGAAGAGAAAAAAAGAGCAAGCATCAACATTTTTGTACGGGTATGCCAGATTTTCTATTCTACTTGGAATTTGAAATGGTGATCCGGAGATTCACCTTCACAAGTAGAAAGGAAATCAAACTTTTTTTCTAACTTTCCATTGCACATATATTTAAAGAAAGAGACAAGATTTTAAAATGCCGTGAGAGGCGATTTTGTTTAGTCTGCCATGAAAGGTGGTTTTGTGCCGTAGAAGGCGATTTTGCCGTGAAAGGCAATTTACAAATCTCATCAATGTTGAAAGACAAGAATTGTAATTTTTTTTTCTCTTTAAAAATACAAAGTACAATAGAGAAGAAAGAAAGAGGGATCTGACTTCTGAAGAGATTGTGGGGACTCGTTCAGATCAACAGTCGCGAGTCATGTATGGACTCCGCCATCGTCCTTCAGATGAGAACACTTGATGCTTTAGTTCACTTAGCTTGGCTTGGACCTCGGATTTTTAGAGGACAAAGACCAAGGGAAGGTCCTATATCCAATAAAAAAACCAAGTAGACGGGCTGAAAAGCCGCATCTAAGCCATGTTGGATAGAAGAAGAGGGGAAACCTTAGGGGGGTGGCCCCCCAAGGGAATTTGATCACCTTGTAGTGCTTGTAGCAGAGTTTCTTTAAGGCAAGAGAGCTTCTTTTTGTGCAGAGATTTCTAGGACAATTTCTTCAGAACTCTTCAGATGATTTTTTCGGACCCTTTTCCCTTTGGAATGACCGCCTATTTATAGGCTTTTGGTGGCCATTAGGAAGGTTTATGGGCATTAATGATATTAATGCTCCATGATGGGAGGAGTTACAAGATTTTATTTCATAATTTTGTAACTCCTTTTTCTTTGATTTTGATTGGCCGATGGAGAATAATGGGCATTTAATCTCCATGATGATGGGAGTTTCATGATTAATTACCATGATTAATCTCCATAATGATAGGAGTTACATGGTTAATTGTCATGATTAATTGGACTTGTAACTCCCATTTGCTTGCTTCTGATTGGGCCATCCAAAAAAATAAGTTGTCATAAAAAGGTCATTTAACTTCATTAATTGGCCGCCAAGTCGCTTGAAGAGTCGCGGGCCGCGCCGCGTCTTTTTGAATTCTTCTTGTGATGATCATCGATGGATCCGTATGTTATTTGATGTCGGCTGACAATGCGAATTCAGATATTGGTTGATACCAATGGGCCGGCAACATTTGTCTAGTCGATTTCTCGATCGGTCGGGTAGAAAGTGTACTTTCTTGGTCGGTCGGTTGGCGGTTTTAGAGTGTCCGATGATGATCAAATGATTTCGATGGCGGATCCGTGATGTTGACGAAGATCGACAGATATCGTGCCTCAAAAATCAGATTTTAAGAAAATCACAGGGGCCAATCATCATGAAACGTGAAAAGAATCGGAAAAACGGATGTTTCGGCGGAAATACGGCGACCGAGACTTCCAGGGTTGCCGGCAACCATGCACCCATGGTCGCCAGCAACCTTGGACTTTGGTCCATTTTCCGGTCGCCTTTCGGTCGCTGTTTCTCGGGCTTTTTCGCTTCTATTTTCTCCTGTATTTTTCTTGACGTTTCTCCTCATTTATTGGCTTAATTCCTATGAAGAAAACCTGTCAAAAGGCTGTGCGAATCATAGCACAAAGTATCCTATTTTTGGAAAAGCCGAAGACTCCGTAGCCGATTTTTCGCTAAGAGTTGAAACTAGGTCAAACAATGTCGGAATGACCTGAAATTTGATGTGAAGCTTCTTAAGCATTAGATAGGACCAACCATGGGCTTTTATTTGAGTTTTGAAATCGTTTGGGGTCCCGTCAATGGTAGACTTGATTTCACCATGCGAAAGATGTCGAGCTTTGATGTACGGTCATCCGAAGTCCGATTGACCTGAAATTTGACAGGGAGCCTATTGGAGTCATTTTGAGATGATCCATTAGCTCTGATTTGGATGCCATAGTCCCGGAGAGCTTCACCGCCGGTAAGCTTGGTTTTGCTTCGAAGCGTCAAAACTGGGTCAAACGTTGTCGGAATGACGTGAAATTTGATGTGCAGCCCTTTGGAAGCATGCAGAAGCTACTCATGTGCTTTGTTTGATGAGTGGCGGCATCAGAGGTTCTTGTCGCTGAGAGGCTTCATTTTGCCTTTCAAGAGTTGATGGAGGGTCAAACGGTGTCGGTTTGACTTGAAATTCGACGTGGAACCTTTTGGAGGTATTTTGAGACCATCCATAGGCTCTGATCGAAGATTTGATGTATTTGACACTGTCGCCGCCGGGAGCTCCCGCTCAGCTGTTGGAGGATTGAAGTTAGGCCAAATGTTGTTGAAATGGCCCGAAACTTCACGTGTACCCCTTTTTTGGCTGTTTTGAGGGATCTTGCAGTTTTTTTTTATTCTGACAAGATCTGATGCTTGAAGCAGCTTTGCCTGTTTGTAGTAGGATGTGGCTCCATGTAGCTTTTGATGTTGAGGAGGCAAAGTGACATTTTTGGTGTCAACAAATGCCCCCTTAAGGTATAGCGACGAATTGGATAGCTTTTGCAGTCGATGTGCCTCAAAGAAAACTTGGAAAGAGAGCTTTTGACTTGACCAAGAGTCTCTGAGCATTTTTCTTTTTGATAGAATAGTCTTTTAAGTTTCCAAGGGGATTTTATGGCAGTGAGAGAGATCACGTACCATCTCAAGGCAAAATTTTGAAAGTGACATTTGGATTGGGTTTTTGGGTTTTGGATTTTCCTTTTTGACCTTGTGAACCTAAAGGCTTTGTGTGGCGCATTAGGCGATCAAGTAGGTTTTTGGTTTTTGACCTTGTGACCTAACAAGCTGTATGTGGCAGGTTAGGGGGTCGGGTTTTGGATTTTCATTTTGGTCTTGTGACCTAACAAGCTGTATGTGGCAAGTTAGGGGACCATGGTTTGGATTTTCGTCACTCTTTGGGACAATTTTGGGTCCATTGGAGTGGTTTGGGTTTTTGTGGAATGTCAATTTCAAGCATTTGGCTTAATTTGGTTCATGAGGTGGGATGGTATGGATTTTTGGAAACTCGTGAGGCTTAGATTTTTTTTTTTTTTTTGTATGGTCCAATCAACTCAAAGGAGGCATGGAACCATTTTTGTATGCTCTTGGTAAGAGGAATTTTGACTAAAAGCCACTTTTAGTGCCTAGGTGGTCAAACCTGGCTCATATGGGCTAGCCCATGTGATCTTAAGCTTTAAAGATGGCTTAGATCTCATGTGGTGTCATTTTTGTAAAGAATATCTAAAGATATCTCTTTTTGGTAGAGAATATCTAAAAATATTCTTACTTGGAGAGAATTTCCCAAGTTTCCTTGATTTTGGGAGAGATTTTCTCAAAGTATCTTTCTTTGGGAGAAAGTTTCTTATATTCCCTCTTTTTTGGAGAGAATTTCTAAAAAGATCTCCTCATTGGGAAAGAATATCCCATGATCCTTTTCTTTTAGGAAGTTTGCTAATCTATAGCACTTACCTCCTTTCTTTTCTCCTCCTTTCCTCTTTTGGTTTGCTCTCTTCTATAAAAGCAAGGGGAGGTTGGATCTCTTGCTCCTATTGCCTTCTTTTTGTAAAAGTCTTCAAGAGTGCTCCAAGATCAAGAATTCTCCTTTTTCGTCAAGGATCTTCAAGCTCTTTCTTCTTCTTCTCCATCAATGGCTTCAAGTTTCTTTTTTTCTTAAGAAACCCCATGTAGGAATATAAAAAGGTTTTCTTTCTTTTCTTTTCTTTTCTTTTTCTTTCTCCTGTTTTTTTCTATTTTCCACGTGCATTCTTTTTTCTTTTTTTTCCACACGTTTTTTTTTCCTTTTCTTTTCTTTCTTTTTTTTTTCTCTTTCTTTTTTTTCTTTTCTTTAACGGTTTCTCTTTTTTTTTTACCGTGGCTTTTTTTTCTTTCCTTTTTTTTTCTCTTTTTTTTTCTCACAGTTTCTTTTTTTTTTTTTTACCTTGTGTTTGTTTTTTTTTTTCTTCTTTGTTTTTTTTTTTATCACTTTTTTTTTTGTGTGGCCGTATAGATAAGACCGTAGGGTCATGGCCGTACGGCCACGTGGCCTGTGGGTGATTTTTCTTTTTTTTTTGTTTTTGTTTGAAACAAGAAACTTTCTTCCTCTTTTCTTTCCCTTTTTTTTCGAATTTCGAGACGCACATGCTTGATAACTTTCCTTCTATGCAATTTTTCTTTTTAGAAAATAGAATTGGAAGTATAATAGTGCACACCTGGAAATTTTTTTGCAAGTCTTGGGATTTGGTGCTCGCAGTAATGTTGAGCCCTTTCTTGGTCTTGCGGGGATTTTCTGAGGAGCTTTGCAAGTTTTGGATTCTGGAGCTCGTAGCAATGTTGAGCCCTTTTCCAGTCTTGCGGATATTTGAGAAGCTTTGGTTTGATCTCGCAGCAATGTTTGAGTTCGAGCCTTCTTCGAGGATTTTCCATGATTATGGGCTTGCAGTGATGTTGAGCCCATCTTCAAGCTCCTATTTCTTTCGGGGTGTTTCCCTTTTCTTCGGAATTGCCCCAGAATCATGCCAAAATTTCGCTAGATTTTTTTAGCAAAATTCTGTCATTTTGATGATTGATTTTTTTTTCTTTCCATCCTTTGCAGGTAGTTCCTCCAGAACAAACAAGGGTAAGGAGCCTGTCATTGATGCGCCTCGTCGTTCTACCAAATCCTCTAATGTGGCCGTACAACAGGCCTGGGAAGAGGTTCAAGTATGTCGAAAGGAACTTGGAAGAGTGTGACTCGCTCAATCGAGATGAGATGAGGCAACGTTTGATTGCCCTCAAGGATGAGGAGCATTATAAGATTATGGTAAGCAACCGTCCCTGGGTCACGGATGATCAAAGCATTGTACCCAAGCCTACCTTCTTCTTTGGTGATGCCGTCCCCGACGATTCAACATACCAAAGGAGATGTTTTCAGTTCTCTTTCACAGTTGATGGTGAGAAGAGAACCGTTTCTACCCGGTCGACCTTCGATCAGACTATCTCGATCATGAGCCTTTCCTTCACATGCTCGAAGAGGGAAGATCCTCCAAGCTGGGTGAAGAGGACAAATGTGATCATGACTGGGGTTTTTGTTGGCGGCCCTCCTGGTTTTGCAGAAAAGTCGCGTGCCCGTATGGACATTTTGATGCCAGCCAGCGGCTACCAAGGTTCAGACCATCCTTCGGTCGATTTGAGACCGGTGGGCCTTGGCATTTTCAAGGGTGATGGCAGCAATTGGGTGAAGCCTTTTCGACTTTGCGGCCGTTTTAGCGCTGACTCGAGCTGGGAGTCATGGACTGATCACATCCTGCAGGTTGGTGGTGCCATTCTGAAGGAGGCCGAGATTTTTGACGCGGTTCGTGCTTTTCGGCAAACCGTGGTTTTCTATGATGAGGCCTTCATGGCCATGCTGGAGTCGTTCCTTCCACAAACCAACACTTTCGTTGTCATGAACGGTGAGATTGGTTTTTCTTTAAAGGAACTGAGTGTCATCACTGGGCTACCTATCCTCAGCAATCTCTATGAGGAGTTCAGGCTTTTGTACTTTCAGCTCGTCGCCTTCTACGATTTTTTGAAGGAGAAGGAGGGCTCGAAAGTCCGATGTAGCAGTTGGAAGAGTGGTAGCTTTTTGTCTTCCAACTTCTTTAACAGTGGGGAGTCTTCTGAGAGTACGACCCAGGAAGCCCGGGCTAAGAACCCGGATTCGAAGAAGATCTCTGCCATGCGAGAGAATTTGAAGGAACTCTTCGCAAGCACAGACGCTATTCATTCTGACATTGCGCTGCGGAGAGATCTCGCTGTTTACCTCACTCATTGGCTGGGTGAGGCTGTTTTTGCTGGAGGAGATAGTATGCACATCAGGCCGCATTGCATTTTTCTGACTTGTCAGATGGTGTTTGGAGAGCGGCTTGCTTAGGTGCCTGCTCTTTACTCCTATTTATGCACCGAACTGCAGGCTGCTGCTTTCCTGGTTTGGCTTGGGCTTCCCATGAATAGGGTATTTTCAGCCCACATCTTTCATTCATGGTATGTATACCACTATCCCAGTTTCCACCGATTGGGTGCTGCTCAGGACGATGACCCATTTATGATTCGGCTGGCTAGAGGGAAGCCTGTTTCCTAATCTCTCTTATCTGCCCGTTTGGGGATCCGACGATTCTGGGACATCAAGATGGGGTGGTCTTCAGTGAAGCTTTCTCCGGGCTTGCAGAAGAAGGCTTTTGATTTTGGTGTCTCCCAAGATTCCACCAGGGCAGGGTCGGGGAGACACTATTCTTTGAGAAATGCGGAGAGGAGTTGGCTTTTTAACATACGTGTCGGCACGATGGTGTACCGTAGACATCTTTTCGTCGACATCCAGTCGTATGTTCCCTCGCGTTTTGCCAAGCAATTGGGCTTCTCTCAAGGCGTTGTTGGAGCACCTTCGAGCAAGGTGAAGCATTTTGGAGGTCTACAGGACAGGAGAAATGGATGGGCCTTTTATAGCGCGGAAGACACTACTGCCATGATTTCCTATCCTGAGTTGCCCACTCTCCGGACTGCTGGCTTCACGAAGTGGTTCGTAGAGAGCTTTTTAGCATACTGGGGGCTTTCTAAGAAGGAGCTTGATGTAAAGCAGTCTTCCGGGAAGGGTCCTGGGAAGTCAGATGGCGTCCGCCGAGAAGAAGTTCTAGCTTTCCTTTTTGGAGATAAGCACAGAACAGGTTTTCTCGAGGACCAGGACGTCATCAGATCGGGAGCTACACAAGAGATTCCTGATGAGGTCTTAGAACAGCTCGCAGAGGAGGAGGCTGAGGTCATTGCTTGGATACAAGCAGAGCGAGCAAAGGCTTCCATGGAGTCTACTGGCAAGAGCAGACCATCCAGTGAGGACTCTGGCAAGAGGCCCGATTTCGATGGTGGGGCGGCTACTTCCAGCAATTCGTCCCCTCGGAGAAAGAGGAGAAGAGGACCATGCCGAAGTCAGAGACGGCATGAAAACTCTCCTGATCTGGAAATTCCTTCCACCATTGTTAAGGAGGCATCAGGGGATGATGATGAGCCTCCGGAAAAGAGGAACCGAGAGGAAGAGACTGTTGATGATGGTACGCTTTTCCCTATTCTTTCTCATTTACTTTTCTTTCATGAGAGCTTATGTTTTTATCTACTGCTTTCTTTCTTTTGGTAGAAGATGATGGTTTGATTATGCCTGAGGTTCCGGCCGATAAGGCGGTGACGGATCCGATTGTGGCATCTGAGGAAGAACCCAGAGATTCTGAAGTAAATCCAGAATCTCCTCCTGGTATGACTTCTTTTTTCTTTTCTCTTTTTCGTTACCACCATTTGCTGACATATATTTTTTGTTTCTTGCCAGTTGACTTGCCAGAAGATTCCGACGACTTTGAGCCATCCATGGATGCAACTTTTGATGATGCTTCGGATGAGCTCAAGGAGGTAGAAAGCATTCTGCCAGTCGTCGAAGAAGGTACTTTGTAGCGATAATCTTGATATTTTGATTTTTCACAAGATCATATTCATACCTTTTTCATCTTTCATTGGTAGGTTGTGAGGTGACAGAAGAAGTTCCTCTATCTTTCTCAGAGCCAGAGTAGGGGGTGCCCGCGACTAATCCAGGAGTAGGGGCTTCTTCTACTAGTTTCAATAAGGCAGAGGCGAGTCCGCATGCTGATATTCCTTCCCCAATGGGTCCGGTTGGAAAGAGCTTCTTGATTACTCTTCCAACGGTGCCTGACATGGGTAGTCGACCAACGGAGCATGGCGAGTCTTCATCTGAGCCATCCCGTCAGTTTGCGAGGAAGGTGTTGAAGAGAGTCTTGAGCTCATGGGTCGAGACTCTTTCTTCTGACCATTTAGAGGCTGGTTTCGGCATGGTTAACCATATGCAGGACATTCTTACCAATAGCGAAGAAGTCTGTCTGGACATTACGGATGCCAAGGCTTTTGTTGATGAAGTCATCACTCTAGGCAACAAGTGGACTGAGACCAAGAGCTTTCCAAATGATGATTTCTTCAACGAGATGTTTTTGCAGCCTTCCAGCGAGGTCAAATCCGAACTGAATGTGATCTCGTGGACTCGGGAGCAGCTCGTTCTGGAGAGGAACGTCACCGAGTTGGCTATTATTGAGCTGACACAGGACCAGCACCGTCTTGATAGGGAGGTCACTTAGGCCAGACAGCGCCTCGAGCTATTAGAAGAACAGGCCGCTGCCAAGTGGGCTGCTACTTTGAAAGCTAGCGATAGAGAGAGGACTCTCATTCGCCAAGTTGAGGAGGTTAAAAGCAATCTCCAAAGGAAGACTCATGAATATGAACAATGGCAGATTCTCTGGGAAGAGGTTCCTCGTGCTGAGGAAGGATCGAGCCCGCCTACTGCTTTTTATAGGAAGATTCTGAAGAAATGCGGCCTGGAAGCTTTGGAGGCTAAGGCCAAGAGTTTGCTTGAGGAGTTAAGCCTTTGGCTGAAGACCATGTCGGACTAGCCTCCTGATTTGTAACAAACTTTTTCTTCTTTTCTTTTGGTACCTCCATGTATAAACATTTTTGGCACCCTTTTTTTTGTATTCCCTCGTTTCACTTAAATTCTCCTTTTTTTTCTGAAAGTAAGTAAAAAGTTGGATGGGAATGTTTGTTTGAGAATTTGATCAAAAGGTTGTCATTTTGTGAAAATCTTTTGTCAAAAGTTTGTTTTGGGCGTGAAAGCCAGATTTTGTGGCAAAAAGCCTAATTTTTTGATGGCTTGAAAGACGAACATTGGATGGCGTGAGAGCCGAATTTTGATTGTGGCATGGAAGCCGGTTTTTGGCATGAGAGCCGATTTTTGTGGCGTGAAAGCCAAGTTTTGGTTTTGTGGCATGAGAGCCAAAATTTTGTTTGTGGCATGGAAGCCAGTTTTTTTTTGTTTGGCGTGAAAGCCAGATTTCGTGGCATAGAAGCCGAGTTTTTTTAAAACCAAGTTTTGTTTTGTTGGCATGGAAGCCAAATTTTTTATTTTTGGCATGAAAGCCAGGTTTTGGCGTGAAAGCCGGGTTTTCGCGTGAAAACCAAGTTTTTGGTTTTCAAAAATGCAAGTATCGACTAAGAGTCGCCTCCCTGCTGAGTGGTATTGCAAGTATCGATGGAATGTCGCTTCCTTGCTCATTCGGTTGCGAGTATTGATAGAATGTCGCTTCCTCGCGGATTGAGTGCAAGTATCGACTGAATGTCGCTTCCTTACTTTTTTTTCAAAAATTTGGTTTTGTTGGTATCGATGGAATGTCGCCTCCCCACGATTTTCGAAATTTGAGGTTTTTTTGAACCTTTGTTTTTGTTTTGAAATTTGGGTTGTGGATATCAACTGGAACGTTGTGTCACCACAATTTTTTGAAATCTTGCAAGTATTGACGAGGTGTCACTTCCTTGCGATTTGAGGTTTTGGAAGTATCGAATGAGGTTTGCATCCTTCCGATTTTTGGATTTTGTGTGAGTATCGACTAAACGTCGCTTCCCCACGGTTTTTTTAAAAAAACATTTTTTTGTTTAAAGACACGAGGGTCATAAATTTTGACTCAAAACCATTTTTGGTGGTAAAAGTCGGGGTGGACTAGGGTGGAAATTCCTGAGTCCTGATTTTTGTTTCAAACCATGAATTTTGGGTTCAAGGATCGAAAGTTTTGGTTAAGTTAGGAAAGAGGCTCTTAAACTTGGATTTTGGGTTTTGATGATTTTTTTAACAATGAAACATTGAAAGTAAGCATTGTTTTGAGGTTTTTTAGAAATTTCAACATAGGTATGAAAACTCTAAAAGGAGCGGGTTTGACGAGCAAATACCTAGGGATAGGCTTTGGCCATGTAGGCATCGCTCTGACCCGATGTAGGAAGTCTTCAAGGGTAGTACCACTTCAAGAACTTGCCATTGATGGGCACATACATCTGTCACCCTCCATGTTTAGAAGAGCATATGCGCCATTGGAGAAGACTTTGTCGATGACGAAGGGTCCCTCCCATTTTGGTTCGAATTTGCCTTTGGATTTGTGGGCGAAAACCATTGGCCTTTTCACCGCAAGAACCAAGTTACCCTTTTTATGGGCGCATTGCCTGACCCTCTTGTCGAAAGATCCTACCATACGTGCTTGGTAAAGCTCAACACTTTGTAGGGCTTCGAGCCGTCTTTCATCGAGATGATCCAGTTCTTGGAATCTCAATTGGACGTTGCTTTCTTGCATCATTTCATTTTGTAGAGATACCCTTAAGGAAGGAATTTGTACCTCTAGAGGGACAACTGCTTCACATCCATAGACCAAGGAGATTGGTGTGCTATGGGTTGGTCCTCGAACGGTAGTCTGGTGGGCCCATAAAGCTTCAGGCAGTTTGTCGCTCCAGTCCCTTTTGTGATTAGAGACTATTTTCTTGAAAATTTTTCAGAGTGTCTTGTTGAAGGCTTTTGCTAGTCCATTCGCTGCTAGGTTATACGGAGTTGAAGGACAACTTTGGATTTTGTATTTGTCGCAGAACCTATAGAATTTTTTATCCCGGAATTATGGTCCGTTATCATGGACGAATCTTTTAGGTATGCCGAAGCGACAAATGATGTTGGTTCATAAGAATTGAAGGACTGACGTGGTCTTTATTTCACTGAACATAAATGCTTCTGACCACTTGGAGAAATAATCCGTAGCGGCAAAGATAAAGCGATGACCTTTGCTTGACAGGGGAGAGATAGGACCTACGATGTCCATACCCCAGGCTTCAAAGGGCCATGAGATCGCTGTAGGATGTAGCCATTCTGGAGGCATGTGCACATAATCTCCATGAACTTGGCATTGTTGGCAACGTTTTAGCAAATTGCATTGCGTCAGCCACCATTGTAGGCCAATAGTAACCTAACATTTTTATCTGATCATAGAGCTTAGGACCAGCCTGATGGGCTCCATAGAGACCAGTATGAACTTCTTTTAGAGTTTCTTTCGCCTCTTGTTGTGACAAGCAGCGTAGAAGTACTCCATTGAAGGTTTTTTTGTAAAGCATTTTTGAAGGGATATCCAAATGAAAGTTTGGGGCTCGTCTTTGGATGCTTACCCGCTCTTTTGGATCTTCAGGTAGGATTCCGAACATAATGTAATGGATGAACAGATCCCTCCAGTCGCTAATTGGAGGTTTAAGGATGGAAATCCGACTTCTAACCACTCGGTGGCATTCAACGACTGCTTGGTGTGTGTTAGAGGAGGGAGAATCCTTCTTTGACACACTATAATTTGCATGTTTTCCCCTTCTTGGATTGCTATAGATGCAGCATGTCCAGCCAGGGCATCTGCACGAATGTTTTCACCTCTGAGGATGTGGGTGATGTGACAGACATCAAACTTTTGTCGAAGTGACTGTGCCTTGTTGTAGTAAGGTAACAGATCAGGCTTCCTGATTTTATATTTCTGATTCATCTGGTTGACGATCAGTTGGGAGTCCCCAAATGCTTCCAGCATGGTGATGCCGGATTCGAGGGCGAGTTCCAATCCTATAATCAGAGCTTGGTATTCAGCTGCATTGTCTGAACATGGTTCCAGTAGCAAAAATGCGTGTGGAATCATGTATTTGTCGGGGCTGACAAAGAGAATGCCAATTCCCAATATCGGCTTTCCTTTTTCATTTGTCCTGGTTGCACCATCGAAGTACATGTCCCAGGAGGCATTTGGTGAGGAAGTCTCCATGTTGTAGACAGGCACGTCTGGGAGATCATCCCTGAGTGGAGAATCCTTAGGCAGTGGATGCTCTGCAAGAAAGTCTGCCAGAGCTTGGCCTTTGAGTGCTTTATGTGGTACATACCTAATATCAAATTGTGATAGAAGGATGGACCATTTTGCCAACCAAGAATTGAGAGAACCTGTTTTTGTGACAAGGACCTTTAAGAGATTGATCCTCGAAATCAGGTAGGCTCAACTGGCAAGAAGGTAGTGACGCAGCTTTAAGAACAACGTCGGAGAAATCTGTTATGCAGCATAAACATGTCTCCTTTGAAATTGAAGAAAGCGTATGCTCCATTGGAGAAGGCTTTGTCAATGATAAAGGGACCTTCCCATGTTGATTCATCCCTGGTTTTAGATGTACGAATGAGAATCAATGGCATTTTATCCGCGAACACAAGGTCACCTTTCTTAAATGACTCTGTGGGGTTTGGATCATTAAGAGCGATGTTGATATCCGGTATGTGGTTGATACACTCTATTAAGGAAGGCTCAACGTCGTCACCTTCTTGTTCGATGGGATGACCCACCATGTTGTCAAGAGAGATATTTAAGTCCGGTACAAGATACCCTCCTTCAAAAGGTTCAAGTGCTGGACGTGATGAAGATGCTTTAGAATTACGGAAGATGGAAGACACGGTATCTTCTTCTTCTTTTTCTGAATCAGAGTTAGTGTCTTACATGATTGACACCAAGGAGACAGTGAACTTGCCCCCAGTCTTTTCTTTTGTCTTATTTACTTTGGTTGTGGTGACCAAAGGTTTTGAAGTTTCAAGAAAGATCACGGAGGGAGCTTGACTACTTACTTTGAGTGATTTTTGAGAAGGGTCTTCCTTTGGAAGATCACCTTCGAGATCAAGGGGTTGACCCTTCTCATTTGCTGAAAACGTTTCCGCATCAGCATCGCCGTCTTCAGTGATTGCGTTGCATGGGGCATTTTCCTGGAACAAGTCCTGGACAGCTTCCAACAACTTCTCATCTTTGTCCAGTATTTCATCGGTGCAGACTGTTGGAAGTGGGTGGACCTCTTGGATAGGTTTCAAAAACTTTTCACCAACTAGAAGTGATGAACACCTATCCAAAAGCCATCAAAACCCAATCCAGGATGCATGTCCTCAAACTCAGCCATCATGATCAGCAAACAAACCTATGAAGGAGAAACAAACAGCACTAAACATGCAACCACGAAATTCCACAACATACAAGGAGTAGAAGATACCTATGGAGCTTAGTTGTGCTCTAATGGAGAACTTAATTCAACTCTTTGATGAAGAATTCTTCTAAGATCAGAATCTCCAATGCCCAATCGTCTTCCACGCTATGACCCACTTCAGATCTCTTTCCTCAAGAGAGACGGTGGAATCTCCAAGAGAAAGACTAACTAGAATCACTAAGGAAACTAGAAGGGAACTAGAAGAGAGAGAGGGGAAGGAGAAGAAGTGCAACTCTTGCACAAGGAGATGATGGGTGTGAATCCCTAGGAGGAATTGTGCATGGACGTCCAAGGGTGCTCCCTTCTCTCCTTTTATGGCTTTTCAACC
The DNA here is from genome assembly GCA_029852735.1 of Persea americana. Classification (NCBI taxonomy): domain Eukaryota; kingdom Viridiplantae; phylum Streptophyta; class Magnoliopsida; order Laurales; family Lauraceae; genus Persea; species Persea americana. Next base: position 22,844,297 of record CM056817.1, read on the forward strand.
TTCTCTCTTAGTGTAATATTAGAAGTCCAGCTTCCATTACACTTAGTAACCCTTTGCTCTACTATTACCACTATTAGAAGTCTCACTTCAAATAGAAATAGTAGCTTTCCTTTTTGAGTTCAAATAGAATTAGTAAAGATCCAATCTTGGGCTAGCGTGGGGACCACTTGGGATTCCATACAAGGCTGGCTCCAACTGGGACACCGCGACCCCATATCTCATGTGCAATCCGGGCCCGCAGTTAATTGCAAGTAACTCCACTAAATAAATGCAATTGAACTCCAGTCTTAGGAATAAATTACATGAAGACCGTAAACTTCCCAATGTCCACAAGTAGGCCCCTCCATCAATATCCATGGATCAATTGGACCTGTCTTCCAAACTTAGATCCATATCTTATTATCCTTGAGCCCCAATTAATTATAATGATCATTTGGTACCGATCCAATTAACTCTTAATTGGAATGGTTGCGGACTTACCAATGATAAATCCATTAATTGGCACAAGGGGATATTAAAGATAGATTCCATCTTGACCATCGAATGTTCCCACAGCTCTACTACCACGTACCCAAATCACTGAGGTGTTGACCTACAATTGGCTTCACTCATTGGTGACTCAAAGCAAATGAATAGATAGAAACTCGAGTTCATTAATGTCTTAAGATTGAGAGCCTATTGCTAGGGAATTATGAGAGCAGACCTTAAAGTAAAGACAGTGTCCAATGTACCAGCACTATGATCCAGAATCTTACATTCTGATGATCGAAACAAATCACACTATCTCATAATAATCAAAGCACTGCAACCCTGTCAGATGAGATGTCCAATCTCATCACTGGTTGTGAAGATATTCAAGTATAAGATTTGCTATACATGTCTCCCGTATGTGGATCTCATCCATACACATGTATTGCATCTAGTATACTTATGGACTCCGATTCATCTCATTAATCATTATGTCATTTGTATTGGTTATGTGCATTTAAGTAATAAACACCATTCATCTCATGAAATGATAACATGAATATATTGATAAATAAAGAAATTAATCAATTTATTACATCAATCTTAATGGATTGAGACCATAAAACTAACAATCTCCCACTTGGGCTCAATGCCATTCAGGGTTGCATCTCATGCTCATCGCATTTACATACTGCACAAAGACTTTGGTGGTCAAAGGCTTAGTAAAGTGATCTCCCAGATTGTCAGCAGAGTCTATCTTGGTAATTGCAGTATCACCTCTCTACACAATCTCTCTGACCATGTGTATTTCCCTCTGTATTTGTTTTTGGCTTTTGAGTTCCTTTGGACTTAGTGACCGCCCTGTTGTTATCATAGTAAACTGTGAGCGACTGTCCTGCCAAAAGTACTACTCCAAGTTCCATAAGGAATCTTTTTAGCCAAACTGCTTTCTTAACTGCTTCTCAAGCAGTTATAGCATAAATACATACCCAGTAGTTGATTTCTTGGAATCCTTATCTGACATGAAGTCAGTATCTATGTTACTGACTGGAATCAACTCATCACTGCTACAAATCATCATGTGGTCTCTAGTCCTTCTCAAGTATTAGAGAAAACATCTAACAACAGTCCAATGGTTAGGACCTGGGTTAGACTGATTTCTGCTGACTAGGCCCATTGTGTGACAGATATCTGGTGTAGTACAAAGCATAGCTAACCGTACCAGCACCTTATCTATGTACGCATCATGGGATAAGCCTATCATCTTATTTTTCCAGTTTCAATGGTAATTGATCCCTAGATGTAGCTGGCTTCTCCCAAGTCCTTTATATCAAAAGTCTTAGCCAACTAAACTTTTATTGTTGAGAACATCCCTATAGCACTCCTTAGGAGAAGGATGTCGTCGACATATAATACCAGAAAGACTACCCTGCCTCCTACAGTTTTCATGTACACTCATGACTCATCCAGATTTTGACAAAATCAAATGACTTGATTGCCTAGTGAAAATGGATGTTCCAGGTTTGGGATGCCTGCTTCAGTCCATAAATGGACTTCTGCAACTTGCAAACTCTTTGCTATTGGTTGTTAGCCATAAAACCGTCTGGTTGCATCATATAGATGTCTTCCTCAAGATGGCCGTTTGAGAAAATGCCGTCTTGACATCCATTTGCCAAATCTTGCAAACGAGATGAACCGCAATGGATGAGAGTATCCGAATGGACTTGAGCATGGCTACCGGTGAGAAGGTTTTCTCATAATTGATATCTTCTTTCTGAGCATATTCTTTTTCAATAAGTCTGACCTTAAAGGTCTCAACTCTTCCATCTGGTCCTCTCTTTCTCTTGTAGACTCACTTGCACCCAATAGGTCTAACATTGGCAGGTAAGTCCACAAGTGTCCAGACCTGATTGGAGTACGTAGACTCCATCTCAGCTTTTATAGTATCATGCCAACTTCCCGAATCTATGTCATTGATTGCTTCATCATAGTTACATGGATCTTGTTCCAGTTCTTCCGGGATTGCCTCGTAAGACTCTCCCAAAAACCGAGAACATGTTAGGGGTCCTAACAATGCTCCCACTACGATAAGGCATTGGTGTAATTACTGGGTTAGGTATGGGCGAAATCTCTTCAAGTTCGTCTATAGTAGGATTTGGAATTGACTTCTCTTGAATCTCTTCTAAGATAACCTTTTCTAAAGATTTCCGGTCAATCATATAATCTTCCTCTAGAAAAACTGCATTAGTGCTGACAAGCACTTTCTGCTCTCTGGGATTATAGAATATCCAACCTTTTGTTCCTTTAGGATATCCTACAAAGGTGCACACTTCCGACTTCGATTCCAACTTATCTGTCTTTACCTTCAACACATGTGCTGGACAACCCCAAATATGTAAATGTTGTTGACTAGGCTTTCGCCCAGACCACAACTCCCGGGGAGTCTTAGGTACAGACTTAGGTGGTACGAGGTTTAGTATGTACATTGCACTATCTAAAGCATATCACCAAAAGGATATAGGTAATCCTGAGAAACTCATCATAGACCTGATCATATCCAAAAGAGTCAAGTTCTTTCTTTCTGCCACTCTGTTCTGTTGAGGCATACCAGGAGTAGACAACTGGGATATAATCCCATTTTCTGATAGGTATCCCATAAAATCAGCTGAGAGATATTCCCCTTCTCGATCTGATCGAAAAGTCTTGATACTTTTACCTAATTGCTTTTCCGCTTCCGCTCTAAACTCTTTGAACTTTTCAAAAGCCTCGGACTTGCGGTGCATAAGGTATATGTATCCATATCTTGAGTAGTCATCTGTGAAAGTGATGAAGTATTCATATCCTCCTCTCGCTCTAATATTTATGGGTCCACACACATCAGTATGCACTAATTCCAATAAATTTTTGGCCCTATTTCCTTTAGATGAAAAGGGTCTTTTGGTCATTTTTCCTTCCAGACAGGATTCGCAGACAGGCATTGGTTCTACCACCAGTGAAGGCAATATACCTTCTTTCACTAGCCTATCAATCCTGTTTAGGTTAATGTGACCTAGCCTCAGGTGCCAAAGCTTTGTTGGATTAGATGAAGGTGATTTTCTCTTTAATGATGGTCTATTATTTATCTTGGTATCATGTATCTCATACATTGTGGGAGTTAACAAATAAAGTCCATTGATTACCTTGCCAGAACCTATGAAAGCACTATTCCTCTTTATGACAACTTCAGTACCAAAAGTAATAGAATAACTTTTATTCACCAAACTATAAACTGAAATTAAATTCCGCCTTAAAGACGGTATATATAAAGTGTCTGACAAAATCAATTTATTATTCGAAAAACATAAAGTAATAACTCCCACTGAAACTGCCTCTGTCTTAGCGTCAGATCCTAGGTTGACAATGATTTCGCCGTCACTGAGCCTCCTGGTTTCCCGGAACCCCTGCAACGAATTACAGATGTGATTAGTTGCACCGGAGTCAACACACCAGGACTCTGAAGTACCAGTTGCGAAACTAACTTTAAAAACAAGTGACTCAATCATACCTGAGGTCTTTTTCTTGGATAGAAAATCTGGACAATTCCTCTTCCAATGTCCTGTCTTACCACAGTGGAAACACTTTCCCTTAGTCCCTGAACCCTTAGCCTTTGCCACACCACCATTAGGACCATTTTCTGCCTTAGGACCCTTGGGGACGGATTTCTTTTTGCCTTTCGGGCCTTTGCCTTTCGGCTTGGGCCTGGCATTTGACTTTTCTATCATCAGGGCAGTTGGCCTTTTCTTCATAATTCCTTTAGTTGCTACCAGCTGGCTAGACAACTCAGCTAGGGTCAGATTCATTTTATTCATATTATAATTGATCTTAAAATGGTTGAATGAATCTAGTAGCAACTCGAGGATTATGTCAATCTGCGATTCTGCATCAATTGCGGCACCCAGTACATCTAACTCATTCAATGAGTCCATCATCTTCAACATGTGGTCCTGTACTGGTGTACCCTCAGCCATCTTGGTGCTTATGAGCACCCTCATAGCAGCCTGCTTGGAGGCCTGCCCTGGTCCACAAACATCTCTTTTAAGTTCGATATAATATTGTATGCAGTCTTATAGGATTGATGTTGGTGTTGCAAAACACTAGACATGGATACCTGTATATAACATCTGGCCATCTCATCGTCTTTTGCCCATTTGGCATAATGGTCTTTCTCTTCCTGTGGTGCATCTGGCACAGGCTCATCAAGGGGGGGCTTGGTAAGGACATATTTGTATCCCGATGCAGTCAGGACAATATCCAGGTTCCGTTTCTAGTCTACATAATTGGATCCCATCAACTTATTCTGGTTGAGAATGGTTGCAAGTGGATTGAAAGTACTGGAATTCAAGTTGAATAAATTGTAGCAAATAACCATACATTCAATTAATGAATATTAATGACATTAGGGTTTAGCATTCTACCAAATTTATGTGGTAATCCTCATAACCACTAAAGTTTAGAATACTTCGGAATTCCAATCCTTGGGATATGCCTCCTTGGGGAGTGCAAATATCACCTAGATTGGTGCGGATCAAAGTAAGTCAAAATTTGGATTGAGACTAACTATCCATGATCCGCTATCATTCATTATTATCTAGGTATCTCATACCAAGTAATGTATGACTCCCGATTTGCTTTGGTTTCTAAAATACATAAGGTAAATCCTTAGGGATACTGCATCATTATTTTAGTTAAGTGTGACCCACCAAGTAACGTTGAATGACAACCGTTGTGGGCAGCTTCTCCTTGAGGAGTGAACCCCCACCCCGTCTCACCAACACTATCCTTTTGGGAGATCCATATCTAGTATCCAGACAAATAAAAGCCCTCTGTGGGGATCGGCCATTCTCAAGATGGCGCGAGGCTAATACTTTCCTTACAATGGACCTATGGTGGAAAACTATGGGGATTTCTCAATTTAATGCCCCGCTCCCACTTAATATTTTAGGATTGAGGATTTTCTTTTTAAGGTATTAGGGCCCACATATATACACACATATGAAACATCAAATCATGTCATGACATGATCAAATATTGATTCCAAGTCAAGTTATTTTAAGGAAAGTCTAGTTTCTTAAATTAGAGTTACCAATGTGCCCATCTCATGGGTCATCAACAATAAATAGAAAATTTTCCAAAAATTAATTTGATTTGACCAATTATAGTAACTTGCTATGTTTGGATCATATTTGGAAACATTCTAAATCAAGCTTTCATCCAATTATAGAAAATGCTAAAAATAGTAACTAGTCCTCTCCTCCACATGGCCCAAGCAGAATAGACTTCTTGGACTTCGAGACTTTCCAAAACTTTGGGATTCCACAAACTCTTTGGGAATTTCCAAAACACCTTTTGGTAATTTTCAAACTCTTTGATTAGGAGTCCAACTTCACTTTCCTTCTTCGTCTCGGACATCGCCGGAATTTACAAATTTAGAAAATTACATAAATTCCTATGTCTCTACAATGAGACTTTCATGGTAATCTAAATATGGAAATAAAAGGGCTATAGGGAAACCACCATGCCTTGCCCTTTCACGGGAAACCAAGGAAACCATAATGCCCTTTACACTTAGCCTTAAATAAACCAACAACCATATTAAGAAAGTAAAAGACTTGTGGGCCATATGGAGAGGACAAGATCACCTGCAAGTTAGTATCTCATACAACCAAGCAACTCACAAAACCGGGTTACCAAACAACAATGGAAAAACAAGATGCCAAAAGTTGTCATCCTTTTGAAATTATGCACTCTACAAAGGGGGTCTGGGGGTGTCCCCCGGCGGGGGTCAAGCTGCCAGAAGGCTCAGTCGACCGCGTCTACAGTAACCCGGTCAACCGGGCACGAGGCCGGTCGACTGGACTGACGAACACCTGCAACTTTGGGTTTTCTGTTTCGTGTCCAAACGATTCCAAAACACTTCTAAAGTCTCCCGATGGTTTCCTACCATCCTTCCATCATTATTAAACCCTTTTGTGACTATCCAAACATGGATTCACTAATAAACAAAGCAAAACCATAAAAACCGATCCATACATAGCCCTTCCTCTATCTTCTTCGCATCTCATGCAAAGATCAGAACAAGCTTACTGATCTAACATGATTAGAGATTAGGTATGGCTCTGATACCAATTGTTGGAAGTGGGTGGACCTCTTGGATAGGTTTCAAAAACTTTTCACCAACTAGAAGTGATGAACACTCATCCAAAAGCCATCAAAACTCAATCCAGGATGCATGTCCTCAAACTCAACCATCATGATCAGCAAACAAACCTATGAAGGAGAAAGAAACAACACTAAACATGCAACCACGAAATTCCACAACAAACAAGGAGTAGAAGATACCTATGGAGCTTGGTTGTGCTCTAATAGAGAAATTGATTCAACTCTTTAATGAAGAGTTCTTCTAAGATCAGAATCTCCAATGCCCAATCGTCTTTCATGCTATGACCCGCTTCAGATCTCTTTCCTCAAGAGAGACGGTGGAATCTCCAAGAGAAAGACTAACTAGAATCACTAAGGAAACTAGAAGGAACTAGAAAAGAGAGAAGGAGAAGAAGTGCAACTGTTGCACAAGTAGATGATGGGCATGAATCCCTAGGAGGAATTGTACATGGACGTCCAAGGGTGCTCCCTTCTCTTCCTTTTATAGCTTTTCAACCTTCTCTCTTACTATATTATTAGAAGTCCAACTTCCATTACACTTAGTAACCCTTTGCTCTACTATTAACACTATTAGAAGTCTCACTTCAAACAGAAATAGTAACTTTCCTTTTTGAGTTCAAATAGAATTAGTAAAGATCCAAACTCTGGCTAGCGTGGGGACCACTAGGGATTCCATAGAAAGCTGGCTCCAACTGGGACACCGCGACCCCACATCTCATGTGCAATCCGGGCCCGCAGTTAATTGCAAATAACTCCACTAAATAAATGCAATTGAACTCCAGTCTTAGGAATCAATTACATGAAGACTGTAAACTTCCCAATGTCCATAAGTAGGCCCCTCCATCAATATCCATGGATCAATTGGACCTGTCTTCCAAACTTAGATCCATATCTTATTATCCTTGAGCCCCAATTAATTATAATGATTATTTGGTACCGATCCAATTAACTCTTAATTGGAATGGGTGCGCACTTACCAATGATAAATCCAATAATTGGCAGAAGGGGATATTAAAGATAGATTCCATCTTGACCATCGAATGTTCCCACAGCTCTACTACCACGTACCCAAATCACCGAGGTGTTGACCTACAATTAGCCTCGCTCATTGGTGACTCAAAGCAAATGAATAAATAGAAACTCGAGTTCATTAATGTCTCAGGATTGAGAGCCTATTGCCAGGGAATTATGAGAGCAGACCTTAAAGTAAAGAAAGTGTTCATAAGGTGCTTCTCATGGTCCTTCAATACATCCAATGTACCAGCACTATGATCAAGAATCTTACATTCTGATGATCGAAACAAATCACACTATCTCATAGTAATCAAAGTACTGCAACCCTGTCAGATGAGATGTCCAATCTCATCACTGGTTGTGAAGATATTCAAGTATAAGATTTGCTATACATGTCTCCCGTATATGTATCTCATCCATACACATGTATTGCATCTAGTATACTTATGGACTCCGGTTCATCTCATGAACCATCATTCCATTCGTATTGGTTATGTGAATTTAAGTAATAAACACCATTCACCTCAGGAAATGATAACATGAATATATTGATAAATAAAGAAATTAAATAATTTATTACATCAATCTTAATGGATTGAGACCATAAAACTAACACAGACATCTCCTATGAGATTGGGTACCTGGGACCAATTCACTGGGTTTTCTTTGAAGACTTCATCAACAAGAGCTTCTTCATGGTGATCAGTCAGAAGAGGCTTAAATTCCGATATCACCGTTTCAGGAGACGAAGGTTGAGAGGATACTATCTCAGTGGAAGTTACCCGAGAAGATGAGGCTCTAGAAGATATGCTACTGGATGCATTTTGAGAGTCCGTGGCCTCAGCTGATGAAGCTTCAGGGGCACTATCATCCTGACCCATCATATTGCAGGCAACTTCGATAGAAGATGCCTCCACAATGGACTGTTGGGAATCAGACTCATCCTCCGATGTAAGAGGATCGTCAATCCAGCAACTCTCTTCATTTTCCGGAGTCACTGGAGGAGATGTTTGTAGATTCTCCGAGACTTCCGGTTCTGGATTTTGATGAAGCTGATTGATGCGATCCTGCTCTTGTTCTATGGCAAGAGGCTGCAAGATCCTTGCATATTCTTCAACATCGGGCATAGGAGCCAAATGTTCTTCTTCATCTGCCCCTTGTGGTTCGACCTGGTTGGGATCCACTAGAGCATTTGTTTGCGCTGGGTTAACAGCACTTTCTTGAACAGCCTCTTAGTCTTCATCATCATTAGACCAGGATCCTTGTGGCTGGAAGGGGTTATACCAGATTACTGGCATAAGGTGGGATTTCGGGATCCATTCTTCATCAGAGAGATATTCTCCGGTTTCAAGGGATTCCTCCCACTCATCTGTGTCACTGGCAGTGTCACTGGACTCGTATCCATTCATAGAGAATCCAACAACCGAGTTATAAGAGTATGATGCCCCCTGCGTAGTCTCATCTCCGAGTCGTGGTGGTATGAAATCACCAAGTGTGAATTTTCCTACCACTCTCAAAGCCTTGGGAAGAGATTCCTCTGTTGCCCCCAATGAAGCTGTAGAGGAGGTTTCCGCCTTTTCAGGAACCTCTTGCTTCGTTTGAGCCTTCTCCTGCTGTTTAAGCTTGCGGAGTTGTCTCTTGGCTTGCCTTCGCTGTTGAGCGGTCGGCTTTGTTTTGACGATCTCCCAATTTTCATCTTCTAGGAGATCGGGATGCACCCATATGGGCTGTCCTTCTGGTGTTGGGTAAGGCACCAGCTCTTGGGCCGTTTGGGTCATTTTTATCACCTTGAAGGAAGTAGTGATTTTTTCCTTTGGTGATTTGGATGTTTGTCCATATGACACCATGTTAACGGAGGCAGACCCGTAGTTTTTGTCAAAGGTAATGACTCCGTTTTTCCACATCTCGTTGATCTTCTCTCTCACAACGAAACATTGGTTGAGAGGATGCGAGACCATTTGGTGGTATGGGCAATATCGGGGATCATTGGTTTCGCCAACATCTCCCGATCTTTTGGGGTCAGGCAAGGTGAGTTTTCCATTTGCCAAGAGAGCCCCAAATATTTCTTCAACATCTTCATCGAACGGGTATTTCTTCTCTACTCGTTCTTTGAAGGCATCAGAAAGTTCAGGTCTCTTACCAGGAGCTTTATTTTCAGCTTTCTTTGGCGGCTAAGGAGCTGACTTGGTTTGCACATTGGGAACCTCCTTTTACTTTGGCCTAGAGGTCGGAATGGCGGTCGGTTCTTTCTTCAATGACTTCTGACTGTTGAGGTCTTTCATCACCGTTTCAGTCTTCATAGATGCTTCAAGGAGTTCTCCCAAGTTCTTTGATTTGTTGCCGATGATCATGGAGCGGATCCTTGCTCTCATGTTGTTTCGGCAGATGTCGACTAGCGACGCTTGTGGCAGTACATCTGAGCATTTGTATGCCATTGCTTTCCACTTATGAATGAAGTCGTATGTCGACTCATTCTCTCCCTGTTTTAGGTTGCAGAGTTGAGCCATAGTATCAAGATGATCCTCACCTTTGAAGTAGGTTAGGAAGCGTGTCTCTAGGATGGTCCAGTTTTGAATGGAGTCCTCTGGCAGAGTGGAGTACCAATCAAAGGCTGTACCTTTGAAGGTACTTGCAAAGAGACGGATCTTGAGGGCATCTTGATCCGCAATAATTCCTATTAAGATCTTGAAGTGGATGACATGCTGTCTAGCTGAACCTTTCTTCGTATATCTTTGGAGAAGAGGTTGTTTGAACTTTGGAGGGAATGGAACCGAGTCCATCCATAAGGGATATGGTGGCTTGATTCCATGCTCCTTCAGTGTATCCTCTTCTTTTGCTTTGGCGAGGATATCGTCAATGTCCTTTTTAGTAAGGGCACGTGACACATCTGATAGTTTTACGGTCTCAATCCATTAAGATTGATGTAATAAATTGATTAATTTCTTTATTTATCAATATATTCATGCTTTCCTTTCATGAGATGAATGATGTTTATTACTTAAATGCACATAACCAATACGAATGACATGATGGTTCATGAGGTGAACTGGAGTCCATAAGTATACTAGATGCAATACATGTGTATGGATGAGATCCACATACGGGAGACATGTATAGCAAATCTTATATTTGAACATCTTCACAACCAATGATGAGACTGGAGATCTCATCTGACAAGGTTGCAGTACTTTGATTACTATGAGATAATGTGATTTGTCTCGATCATCAGAATGAAAGATTCTTGATCATAATGCCGGTATATTGGATGTATTGAAGGACCATGAGAAGCACCTCAAGAACACTGTCTTTACTTTAAGGTTTGCTCTCATAATTCCCTAGCAATAGGCTCTCAAACCTAAGACATTTATGAACTCAAGTTTCTATCTATTCATTTGCTTTGAGTCACCAATGAGTGAGGCCCACTGTAGGTCAACACGTCGGTGTCTTGGGTACGTGGTAGTAGGACTGTAGGAACATTTAATGGTCAAGATGGAATCTATCTCTATTATCCCCTTGTGCCAATTAATGGATTTATCATTGGTAAGTTTACACCCATCTCAATTAAGAGTTAATTGGATGGTACTAATGATTACTATAATTAATTGGGTCTCAAGGATAATAAGATATGGGTCAAAATTGGTGGGACAGTCTATCCAATTGATCCATGGATAATGATAGAGGGGCCCACTTGTAGTGATAGGGAAGTTTAGGGTCTTTATGTAATTTATTCCTAAGACTGGAGTTCAATTGCATTTATATAGTGGAGTTATTTGCAATTAACTGTGGGCCCGGATTGCACATGAGATGTGGGGTCGCGGTGTCCCAGTTGGAGCCAGCTTTCTATGGAATCCTTATTGGTCCCCACGCTAGCCCAAGATTGGATCTTTACTAATTCTATTTGAACTCAAAAAGGAAAGCTACTATTTCTATTTGAAGTGAGACTTCTAATAGTGGTAATAGTGGAATGAAGGTTTACTAATTAATCTAGAAGTTGGACTTCTAATTATTAAGAAAGAGAGGAGTTGGAAGACTATAAATAAGGGGACAAGGGAGGCCTTGGACGTCCATGCTTGGTCCATTAAGAGGAGTTCACGCCCATCAACCCTAAAGTGCAAGAGTTGCATTCTTCTCCTTCCCCTCTCTCTTCTAGTTCCCTTCTAGTTTCCTTGGAGATTCTAGATAGTCTTTCTCTTGGAGATTCCACCATCTCTCTTGTGGAAAGAGATCTGAAGCGGGTCATAGCGTGGAAGACGATTGGGCATTGGAGATTCTGATCTTAGAAGATCTTTTCATCAAAGAATTGAATCAAGTTTTCTATTAAAGCACAACCAAGCTCCAAAGGTATTTTCTACTCCTTGTATGTTGTGGAATTTCGTGGTTGCATGTTTAGTGCTGTTTCTATCCTTTTGATAGGTTTGTTTGCTGATCATGATGACTGAGTTTGAGGACATGCATCCTGGATTGGGTTTTGATGGCTTTTGGATAGGTGTTCATCACTTCTAGTTGGTGAAATTTTTTTGAAACCTATCTAAGAGGTCCACCCAATTCCAACATCATCTTCTCTACCGTTTGCCTCATCTTGTGGAGGAACTTCATCGTTGTTTGGTGGACGTTGGAGAGTGAGAAGGAGGTTTTCCATCAAAACCTGTATTCTCTGTTGTCCTTGCTCTAGCTGCTGAATACGTAGAGCCATGTTATCGTCCAGCGGAGGTTGCTCAGAGTTTGTGACTAGGACATTCACTCTTCGTGAGTCGAAAGAGGATACTATCTTAGTGACTGAGCTGGAGCTCATTCTTCTAGATGAAAAGCACGAGGAATGATCACTCCGATGTCCCTGGCTTGAAGGAGTGGGAGAGTCTTCCTGATGCCTTCTCGTCCGGGAGACGCTGCGAGTCACCGGTCGCCTGACATTTATTTTTGTTGTTGATTTCTGCCGTCTTTTGGTTTTGCCAACCATGTGGACAGCAGTAACTTTGTCGGGTCTTTCTTTTTCGACCCATTTTTGGGAGATTTGAAGCTCAGAATGCTGGGTTCTTTGCTTCTCTAATCTCTTTTGTCGATATACCGCGCGGCGACGTATGCGACGAGGAATTTGAGCTTCGGTTAGCTCGGGTTGTGCTCTGGCAATGAAGGATGTGGTCCCTCGTGCGCAGCAACCAAGCTTGTCTTCCTTGAAGACTGGCATGGATAGGATCTGGACGCGGTCCTTAGCCTGTCGCAGCGAAGCTTTAAAATTTGCAAGCTCGGCCCCTGTTGAGATGAAGGGTCAAGTTGTAGGAGTGCAGGCCCTGGCAGATTCTTGTCGAGGCCTTATGATGCACGACTTGATTTTGGGCTTGTATGAGCAAGCCGGCTCGTGCTGAGTTGTTTTGGTTATTCGGTGGAGGGTAGGCTTCTCCCCTTTGATGTAAGCGAGAGGATAGAACCGATTCTCCTTGAGAGGGGCCTGGTATGCTGGCTTTGCAGATGTCCAGGACCTTTTTTTTTTTGGCGAAGATCGCGGGGACCAAGTCTTAGGGCAAACCTGGTTTTTTGTAGGTTAAGGCCTCGTGGGATTGCCACGAGCCTCAGGTTTCTTAGTGACCGCCTTTAGTGTCGGGACAGCAACACGTTGAGGGGCGGTCTTCTGCTTCTTAGCAGGCACTGTCTCTTCGTCGGGTAGTGGGAATGGGCCCAGTGACCTGAAGACGATGGTCCGGGGAGTGAAGATCGGCCCTGTGTTTTGAGAGTTGCCGAGGGAGGTGACGCTTCAGCAACTGATGGGGCGCTTGAAAGTGCGCTTGCTCTACTTCTCTTGAAGCATGACTTGGTACTTGTTTTCATCGAAGATGATGGTCAACGAAGCTGTCATTGTTAGTTTTGGAAAACTTCTGAAACAAGACCACATCCATTAGTAATCACAAGAATATGGTGATCATAAATGGAAAACACTATGGTTTTGTCTTTTCAAATAGCTCAGCAGGCATGGCCTATTCTGAGCGTAATGAAGAAGGCAAAAAGCCATAGAGGGTACAATTGTTCTGAACACAAGTATGGTCGGCTTGAAATGAGCGCTCCAGTGTCTGCTTAGAAGCAATTGTAAACCTTAATTCAAGTTACCGAGAAGCGAAGCTCACTCAAGGTAAAATGATATAAGGTTGGAGATACAAATGTGTCGGTCGCGAATACAGTACACCCGAAAGGGCGTACTAGCACCGCTAAGCACAAATGTTGTAATTCGCATCCTTGAAAAGGACACAAGATGGGATTTCTGAAAGGTCAAGATCGAATTCACAATAGAGAGCAAATGGTATTCCAATCCGAACAAAGGCTCAGCGATTTCCTGAGCCCTAAGTCCGAAGAGGAAGGAACCAAGATTTCTCAGATTTGAATCCAATAATGACGGAAGTTTTTTTTTTTTGAAAAGCCAAGATTGAATTCATAGAAGAGAGCAAATGGTATTTCAATCCGAATACAGGCTCAAACATTTCTGCGAGCACTAAATCCGAAAGGAAAGAACCAAAATTCCTCCAATTTGAACACAATAGTGACAGAAGTTTTTCTTTTTTCTCAGGTAAGGGTAGGGTTACTTAATGAACCCGTTTGAAGGACCCTTACCTCGAACAGTCTAGCTGTTGACACCAAAAATGTCACTTTGCCTCCTCAACATCAAAAGCTACATAGAGCCGCATCCTACTACAAATAGGCAAAGCTGCTTCAAGCATTAGATCTTGTCAAAATCAAACAAAAACTGCAAGATCCTTCAAAAAAGCCAAAAAAGAGGTACACATGAAGTTTCGGGCCATTTCGACACCATTTGGCCTAACTTCGATCCTCCAACAGCTGAGCAGGAGCTCTCGGTGGCGACAGTGTCCAATACATCAAATCTTTAATCAGAGCCTATGGATGGTCTCAAAATACCTCCAAAAGGTTCCACGTCGAATTTCAAGTCAAACCGACACCGTTTGACCCTCCATCAACTCTCAAAAGGTGAAATCAAGCCTCCCGGCGGCGAGAACCCCTGATGTCGTCACTCATTAAACAAAACACATGAGTAGCTTCTACATGCTTCCAAAAGGCTGCACGTCAAATTTCAGGTCATTCTGACAATGTTTGACCCGGTTTTGACGCTCCGAAGCAAAATCAAGCATACCGGCGGCGAAGCTCTCCGGGACCATGGTATCCAAATCAGAGCTAATGGATCGTCTCAAAATGACTCCAATAGGCTCCCTGTAAAATTTCAGGTCAATCAGACATCGGATGACTGTACATCAAAGCTCGACATCTTCCGCACGGTGAAATCAAGTCAAGCTTCGACGGGACCCCAAACGGCTTCAAAACTCAAATAAAAGCCCATGGTTGGTCCTATCTAATGCTCAAGAAGCTTCACCTCAAATTTCAGGTCATTCCGACATCGTTTGACCTAGTTTCAACTCTTGGCGGAAAATCGGCTACGAAGTCTTCGGGTTTTCCAAAAATAGGAAACTTTGTGCTCTGATTTGCGCAGCCTTTCGATAGGTTTTCTTCAGAGGAATTAAGCCAATAAAGGAGAAGAAATGTCAAGAAAAATACAGGAGAAAACATAAGCGAAAAAGCCCGAGAAACGGCGACCGAAAGGCGACCGGAAAATGGACCAAAGTCCAAGGTCGCCGGCGACCTTGGCCCATGGTAGCCGGCGACCTTGGCCCATGGTCGCCGGCGACCTTGGTCCATGCTCGCCGGCGACCATGGGTGCATGGTCACCCGCGACCCTAGAAATTCGGGTCGCCGGATTTCCGCCAAAAGTGTCGTTTTTCTGTTCTTTTTCGCGTTTCGCGATGTTTGGCCCCCGTGATTTTCTTAAAATCTGATTTTTGAGGCATGATATCGGTCGATCTTCGTCGACATCACGGATCCGCCATCGAAATCATTTGATCATCATCGGACACTCCGAAACCGCCAACCGGCCGACTAAGAAAGTACACTTTCTGCCCGATCGATTGAGAAATCGACTGGACAGATGTTGCCGGCCCATTGGTGTCAACCAATGTCTGAATTTGCATCGTCATCCGACATCAAACAACATGCGGATCCATCGATGATCATCACAAGAAGAATTCCAAAAGATGCGGCGCGGCCTGCGACTCTTCAAGAGACTTGGCGACCAATTAATGAAGTTAAATGACCTTTTTATGACAACTTATTAGGGTCATTAACTCATTATTTTGGACGGCCCAATCAGAAGCAAGAAAATGGGAGTTACAAGTCCAATTAATCATGGCAATTAACCATGTAACTCCTATCATTATGGAGATTAATCATGGAAATTAATCATAAAACTCCCATCATCATGGAGATTAAATGCCCATTATTCTCCGTCGGCCAATCAAAATCCAAGGAAAAGGAGTTACAAAATTATGAAATTAATAATTGTAACTCCTCCCATCATGGAGCATTAATACCATTAATGCCGATAAAACCCTCCTAATGGCCACCAAAAGCCTATAAATAGGCGGTCATTCCAAATGGAACGGATCCTGAAAAATCGCCTGAAAATTATCCTGAAGAATTCTCTGCAAAAAGAAGCTCTCTTGCCTTGAAGAAACCCTGCTGCAAGAACTACAAGGTGATTGAAGTCCCTTGGGGGGCCACCCCCCAAGGTTTCTCTTCTTCTATCCAACATGGCCTATATGTGGCTTTTCAGCCCGTCTACCCATTTTTTTATTGGATATAGGACCTTCCCTTGGTCTATATGTGGCTTTTCAGCCCGTCTACCCATTTTTTTATTGGATATAGGACCTTCCCTTGGTCTTTGTCCTCTAAAAATCTGGGGTCCAAGCCAAGCCAAGTGAACCAAAGCATCAAGTGTTCTCATCTGAAGGACGATGGTGGAGTCCATACATGACTCGCGACCGTCGATCTGAACATGTCCCCACAATCGCTTGAGAAGTCAAATCCCTCTTTCTTCCCTTTCTATTGTGTTTTGTATTTTTAAAAGAGACAAAAATCACAATTCTTGTCTTTCATCATTGATAAGATTTGTAAATCGCCTTCTACGGCACAAAACCGCCTTTCACGGCAAACTAAATAAAATTGCCTTTCACGACATTTAAAATCTTGTCTCTTTCTTTGAATATATATGCAATGGAAAGATAGAAAAAGGTTAGATTTCCTTTCTACTTGTGAAGGTGAATCTCCGGATCACCATTTCAAATTCCAAGTAGAATAGAAAATCTGGCATACCCGTACAAAAAAAAATGTTGATGCTTGCTCTTTTTTTCTCTTCGCCCCGCCGCACCCGGGACGGAGGAAGGCAAGAAAGAAAAAGACGGGTCCATCAAGTTGGCATACCCGGTTGGACACGTTCATTTGAGAACACGATGCTTAGAATCCTTGGCTCCTTCCTAGTTGGTGGCCTATGTTGGATCTTGTATCTAAAAAAAAAAAACATGAGATGGGATTCTTTGGAAACTTCTTTCTTTGAACTTGTTTCCATTCTTTCTTTTCTCAACAAAAAAAAAAGTTTTTTCTTTTGGATTCAAATTGGAGAAACTTTGGTTCTTTGCTTTTCGTACAATGGCTCGTAGAAATGTTTGAGCCAACGTTCGGATTGGGAGGGGCCATTTCCTTCTCTTTGATGGGTCCATTCGAAATCTTTCAAAAACAAAAAGTTAAAAAAAACTTTTCAAATTCCTTTCATTGGATTCAAATTGGAGAAACTTTGGTTCTTTCCTTTTCGTACAATGGCTCGCAGAAATGTTTGAGCCAATGTTCGGATTGGGAGGGGCCATTTTCCTCTCTTTGATGGGTCCATTGGAAATCTTTCAAAAAAAAATTAAAAAAAAAAAACTTTTCAAGTTTTTTTTCATTGGGTTCAAATTGGAGAAACTTTGGTTCTTTCCTTTTCGCACAATGGCTTGCATAAATGTTTAAGCCAACGTTTAGATTGGAAGGGGCCATTTCCTTCTCTTTGATGGGTCCATTGGAAATCCTAAAAAAAAAAAAAAAAATTTTAAAAAGTTTTCAAATTTCTTTCTTCTGGATTCAAATTGGAGAAACTTTGGTTCTTTCCTTTTCGCACAATCGCTCGCAGAAATGTTTGAGCCAACGTTCGGATTGGGAGGGGCCATTTTCCTCTCTTTGATGGGTCCATGGGAGATCTTTTTCAAAAATAAATAAATAAATAAAAAACACCAAGGTTGCACCAATTGCGTTCTTTGACCAAAGTGGATCTAAGAAAAGCCTTGTCCAGAGTGTGGAGGCAGCTAGACTGTTCTAGGTAAAGGTCCTTCAAACGGGTTCACTAAGTAATCCTACCCTTACCTGGGGGCTAATCTATCCATTAAGGTTTCATAAGACCGAATTGGAAGACCTATGTGCACTCTTAAAAAAAAAAAAAATCTTAAAAAAAAAAAAAGAACTTCTGTCATTATTGTGTTCAAATTGGAGGAATTTTGGTTCTTTTCTTTTCGGATTTAGGCTCGCAGAAATGTTTGAGCCTGTATTCGGATTAGAATGCCATTTGCCTTCTTTTGTGAATTCAATGTTGACTTTTCAAAAAAAAAAAAAAAAAAAAACTCCCGTCAGTATTGGATTCAAATCTGAGAAATCCTGGTTCTTTCCTTTTTCAGATTTAGGCTCGCAGAAATGTTTGAGCCTGTATTCGGATTGGAATACCATTTTGTGAATCCAATCTTGACATTTCAAAAAAAAAAAAATTCCCCATCTTGTGTCCCTTTTCAAGGATGTGATTTACAACATTTGTGCCTAGCGGTGCTAGTACGCCCTTTCGGGTCTACTGTATTCGCGACCAACACATTTGTATCTCTAACCTTATATCATTTTACCTCGAGTGAGCTGAGCTTCTCGGTAATTTGAATTAAGGTTTACAATTGCTTCTAGCAGTCCCTGGAACGCTCATTTCGAGCCGACCATACTTGCGTTCAGAACAATTGTACCATCTATGGCTTTTTGCCTTCTTCATTACGCTCAGAATAGGTCATGCCTGCTGAGCGATTTGAAAAGACAAAACCATAGTATAACCCATTTATAATCACCATATTCTTGTGATTACTAATGGATGTGGTCTTGTTTCAGAAAAGTTTTCCCAAAACTAACAATGGCAGCTTCGTTGACCATCACCTTCGACGAAAACAAGTACCAAGTCATGCTTCAAGAGAAGCAAAGCAAGGGCAGTTTCAAGTGCCCCGCCAGCTGCCGAAGCATCACATTCCTCGGCAACTCCCAAAACACCGGGTCGACCTCCACTCCCAGGACCATCGTCTTCGGGTCACTGGGACCATTCCCACTACCCGTAAAAGAGACGGTGCCTGCTAAGAAGCAGAAGACCACCCTTCAACGTGTCGCTGCCCTGACACCAAAGGTGGTCACCAAGAAACCTGAGGCCCGTCGCAATCCCACGAAGCCTCAACCTACAAAAAGCCAGGTTTGTCCTAAGACTTGGTCCCTGCGATCTTCGCCAAAACAAAGAAGGTCCCAGACATCTGCAAAGCCAGCATACCTGGCTCCTCTCAAGGAGAATAGGTTCTATCCTCTCGCCTGCATTAAAGGGGAGAAACCTACCCTCCACCGAACTACCAAAACAACTCAGCCAGAACCAGCTTGTTCATACAAGCCCAAAATCAAGTCGTGCAACAAAAGGCCTCGACAAGAACCTGCCAGGGCCTGCTCTCCTGCAACTCGACCATCAATCTGAATAGGGCCCAAGCTTACAAAATTTAAAGCTTCGCTACGACAGGCCAAGGACTGCGTCCAGATTCTGTCCATGCCAGTCTTCAAGGAAGATAAGCTTGATTGCAGCGCGCGAGGGACCACGTCCTTCATTGCTAGAGCACAGCCCGAGCTAACCGAAGCTCAGATTGCTCGTCGCATACGTCTCTGCGTGGCATATCGATAAAAGAGATTAGAGAAGCAAAGAACCCAGCATTTTGAGCTTCAAATCTCCCAAAAATGGGTCGAAAAAGAATGACCCGACCAAGTTGCTGCTATCCACGTGGTTGGTAAAACCAAAAGACGGCAGAAATCAGCAACAAAAATACATGTCAGACGATCGGTGATTCGCAGCGTCTCCCGGACAAGAAGACATCAGGAAGACTCTCCCACTCCTTCGAGCCAAGGACACCGGAGTGATCATTCCTCGGGTTCTTCATCTAGAAAAATGAGCTCCAGCTCAGTCACTAAGACAGTATCCTCTTTCAACTCACAAAGGATGAATGTCTTGGTTACAAACTCTAAGCAACCTCCACCACATGACGACATGGCTCTACGCATTCAGCAGCTAGAGCAAGGACAGCAGAGAATAGAGGTTCTGATGGAAAACCTCCTTCTCACTCTCCAGCGTCCACTAAACAATGAGGAAGTTCCTCCACAAGATGAGGCAAATGGTGGAGAAGATGAGTCACGCACCCTTACCAAAATGGACGTTGACGATATCATCGCGAAAGCAAAAGAAGAGGATAGACTAAAGGAGCATGGGATCAAGCCACCATATCCCTTATGGATGGACTCGGTTCCGTTCCCCCCAAAGTTCAAACAACCTCTTCTCCAAACATATACGAAGAAAGGTTCAGCTAGACAGCACATCATCCACTTCAAGATCCTGATAAGAACGATTGCGGATCAAGATGCTCTCAAGATCCGTCTCTTTGCAAGTACCCTAAAAGGTACGACCTTTGATTGGTATTCTACTCGACCAGAGGACTTCATTCAAAACTAGACCATGCTAGAGACACGTTTCCTGACCCACTTCAAAGGTGAGGATCATCCTGTTACTATGGCTCAGCTCTGCAACCTTAAACAGGAAGAGAATGAGTCGACATACGACTTCATTCACAAGTGGAAAGCAATGGCATACAAATGCTCAGATGTGCTACCACAAGCGTCGCTAGTTGACATTTGCCGAAACAACATGAGAGCAAGGATCCGCTCCATGATCATCGGCAACAAATCAAAGAACTTAGGAAAACTCCTAGAAGCATCTATGGAGGCTGAAATGGTGATCAAAGACCTCAACAGTCAGAAGTCATCAAAGAAGGAGCCGACTGCCATTCTGACCTCCAAGCCAAAGAAAAAGGAGGTTCTCAATGTGCAAACCAAGTCAGCTCCTCAGCCACCAAAGAAAGCTGAAAACAAAGCTGCAGGTAAGAGACATGAACTCTCTGATGCCTTCAACGAATGAGTAGAGAAGAAATACCCGTTCGATGAAGATGTTGAAGAAATCTTTGGGGCTCTCTTGGCAAATGGTAAACTCACCTTGCCTGACCCCAAAAGAGCGGGAGATGTTGGCAAAACCAATGATCCCTGATATTGTCCATACCACCAAATGGTCTCGCATCCTCTCAACCAATGTTTTGTTATGAGAGAAAAGATCAACGAGATGTGGAAAAACGGAGTCATTACCTTTGATAAAAACTATGGGTCTGCCTCCGTTAACATGGTGTCATACGGACAAACATCCAAATCACTAAAGGAAAAAGTCACTACTTCCTTCAAGGTGATAAAAATGACCCAGACGTCCCAAGAGCTGGTGCCTTACCCAACACCAGAAGGACAGCCCATATGGGTGCATCCCGATCTCCTAAAAGATGAAGATTGGGAGATCGTCAAAACAAAGCCGACTGCTCAACAGCGAAGGCAAGCCAAGAGACAACTCCGCAAGCTCAAACAGCAGGAGAAGGCTCAAACAAAACAAGAGGTCCCTGAAAAGGCAGAAACCTCCTCTACCGCTTCACTGGGGGCAACAGAGGAGTCTCTTCCCAAGGCTTCAAGACGGGTAAGAAAATTCACCCTCGGTGATTTCATGCCACCACGGCTCAGGGATGAGACTACGTAGGGGCATCATACTCTTGTAACTCGGTAGTTGGATTCTCCATTAATGGATACGAGTCCAGTGACACTGCCAATGACACAGATGAATGGGAGGAATCCCTCGAAACTGGAGAATATCTCTCCGATGAAGAATGGATCCCAGAATTCCATCTTATGCCAGTAATCTGGTATAACCCCTTCCAGCCACAAGGATCCTGGTCTGATGATGATGAAGACCAAGAGGCTGCTCAAAATGCTAGTGACACAGCACAAACAAATGCTCTAGTGGATCCCAATCAGGTTGAACCACAAAGAGCAGATGAAGAAGAAGATCTAGCTTCTATGCCCGATCTTGAAGAATTTGTGAGGATCTTGCAGCGTCTCGCCATAGAGCAGGAGCAGGATCACATCAACCAACTTCATCAAAATCCAGAACCGGAAGTCCCGAAAAATCTACAAGCATCTCCTCCAGTGACTCCGGAAAATGAAGAAAGTTGCTGGATTGATGATCCTCTTACATCGGAGGATGAGTCTGATTCCCAACGGTCCATTGGGGAGGCATCTTCTATCGAAGTTTCTTGCAATGTGATAGTTCAGGATGATAATGCCTCTGAAGCTTCATCTGCTGAGGCCACGGACTCTTAAAATGTATCCGGTAGCATATCTTCTGGAGCTACATATTCTCGGGTGACTTCCACTGAGATAGCATCTTCTCAGCCGTCGTCTCCTGAAACGGTGACGTCAGAATTCAAGCCTCTTCCGACTGATCACCATGGAGAAGCTCCGGCTGATGAAGTCTTCAAGAAAACCCAATCAATTGGTCCTAGGTACCCAACCTCATTGGAGATGTCTGGACCGATGAAATACTGGACAAAGAAGAAAAGTTGTTGGAAGCTGTTCAGGACTTGTTCCCGAAAAATGCTCCATGCAATGCAATAACTGAAGACGACAATGCTGCTGCAGAGGCGTTTTCAGCAAATGGGGAGGATCGGCCCCTTGAGCCTGAAGGGGGTCTTCCGAAAGAAGAACCACCTCTAGAAGCTTTTGAAGTTGGGAAAGGTACCCGCTCTGGCCGAGATTACCACAAAAACTATAACCAACCTTTTTCTTCTTATGTAAATCCTTTGGGAAAACAAGCTGTAAATGCCCTAAGCGACGATCATAATGAAAATGTAGGCCCCAAGGAGGCTTTCAAGTATGATTTGATCGAGCACTTCAAACACATACCTGCACGACTGCACATCCTAGACTTATTACGAATGTCACCACAAACTCATGATAGTCTCATTTCAGAACTGTAAAGGCTGAATGTCGATGTCGACAAACATGTCCCACAAGTCCTACAAATTGAAATGGACTATAGGGTCAAAAAATCAAAAACCTCCTCAAGGGGAGAAAAGAAAGAAGCTTGAGGACCTTGCACTGAATGCCCTTCAGTCCAAAAAGCCGCAAGTGCTACCATCACCTTTAATAAGGAAGACCTCCTGCTAGGCGAGACGAAGCACAACCAACCCCTGTACTTCACAGGGTACATCAAAGAGATGCCGATACACAGAGTCTAGATCGACCCGGGTTTTGCACTCAACCTCATCTCTACTTCGGCACTCGAAAAGCTAGGTATCCCACCTAGCAAACTAAGCCACACATCTGTGTCCATCTTTGGATACGATGGGAGTGCTCAAAGGCCCATTGGCAAAATCCGGTTCAGGTTGCAAATCGGTGATCTTATCTCTGAGGTCACCGTGTATGCAATAAAAACCCCTTCATGCTACAACATCCTTCTTGGACGTCCTTGGATACACAAGAACGGTGTTGTCCCTTTAACTCTACATCAGTGCATCAAGTTTGTTGGCGACGACGGCTTGATACATCGAGTGTTTGCAGACAAAAAGCCCTTCAAAGGCAAAGAAGTCCATTTTGCAGACTCTCAGATGTACAAGGATGAAAAAGAAGAAAAGGAGGAGAAAATAGCATCCTTTGCCGGCAATCTCCGAAAAGACAAAGGCAAGGCTCCTCAGCAATCAACAGAAGAAAACAACCCTTCCGGCAAACCCGAAGAGAGCAATTAGTCTCCCTTCGTTGTCTCCTTCAAATCTTCCAAACCCTTGGTAATCACTACTAAGGCAAAGAAGGCAAAGCAAAAGACTGGGGGCAAGTTTGCTGTCTCCTTCGTGTCTATCATACAAGACACGGATTCGGATTCAGAGACTGAAGACAATACATCGTCAAGCCAAGCTGATACTCAGGAAGTTCAGCCTGCCCTCGTTCCATTGGAGACACCTGCTGATGTAGAAGATCCTACGTCCGCTACCTTCATCGTTTCGACAACATCGGCAGAAGAGAAACCAATCTTCTTCCATAGATCGGACGCTTCTTCATCAAACTCCCTGCTTGAGCCTTTCCAAAATAAAGGTATGCCTTAACTATCCTTGTATAGTCCAATGGCACAAGTTATCATGAAGAAAATGGGCTATGACGCTCAAAATCCAATTGGTTTGGGAGGTGGCCGTGGTATTCTAATACCATTGGAACCCACCCTGACCAAAAGTCAGTTGGAAGATTAGAAACTCCATAATCGCATAGACAAGTCTTCATACGGATTGGGGTATGATCCTGACACTCCAATGAGACAACTGACACAAAGGCTGCAAACTCGTTTTGCCGACCACGCCTCAACATCTCGTGTCGATGAAGATATCGATCTCCCTGGATATCTGTTTGAAGAGTTACCTGACAAAGACCCAGGAAGTTCATCAAATTGGTACGATTTCTCTGATAATGAAAAGGAATTGTCCGATGACACAGACGCACGGTTCTCTGATTCAGAAGAGACATCGTCTCCAAAAGAAGTGCCTTACTTCGACCCAGTTTCAGCAAGTGATTGGGATCATCTCACAGCAAGTTTTGAGAAGAGTACCAATCAACAAGATCTATGGACAGAAGCGAAGCCATGGTCTGAAAATACCCTTGGAAATCCAAAAGGTCTTGTTGAGTTGGAAGCCTCCGAAAACATTGTGGAGGAACCACCTTCAAACCTTCCAATAGAAGATTCAGTTCAAAAGATAGACTTGGGAACACCTGATAACCCACGTCCTATATTCATAAGTAAGAATATAAAGGATGATGAGTTACCCGAGTATATCGCTTTTCTTCGTGAGTTTATTGATTGTTTTGCATGGTCTTACACTGAAATGCCTGGCTTAGATCCCAAAATAGCAGTTCACAAACTCAACTTGCAAGAAAACATCAAGCTTGTCAAACAAGGCCAAAGAAGATTCCGTCCCGATGTGATGGACAAAATTGAACAAGAAGTCCAAAAACTCAAAAACGTTGGCTTCATCCGCGAGGAACAACATCCTGAATGGTTGGCCAACATCGTCCCCGTGACAAAGAAAAATGGGCAAATCAGAGTCTGTATTGACTATAGAGACCTGAATAATGCTTGCCACAAAGATGAATTCCCGCTCCCCATACCGGAGGTAATGATTGACAACACCTGTGGGTTTGAGCGAATGACTTTCATGGACGGCTTCTCTGGCTACAACCAGACAAAGATGCATCCGGAAGATGAAAGGCATACATCCTTTCGGACCCCATTTGGCGTGTATTGCTACACTGTCATGCCATTTGGTCTGAAAAATGCCGGTGCAACATATCAAAGGGCTATGATGAAGATATTCCAAGATCTGCAACACAAGACGGTCGAATGTTATGTTGATGACCTCGCCGTCAAAAGTAAAAGAAAAGAAGACCATCTCCAAGATCTTTGAGAAGTCTTCCTCCGGCTTCGCAAACACAAACTGCGAATGAATTCCCTCAAATGCTTCTTCGGTGTCTCATCGGGTAAGTTCCTCGGATTTATAGTTCGGAAAGCTAGAATAAAACTTGACCCCATAAAAGTCAAGGCAATTCTAGAAATGCCATCTCCAAGAACCCTAAGAGAACTAAAAGGACTTCAAGGAAGATTGGCATACATCCGACGGTTCATTTCCAATCTATCAGGAAAATGCCGTCCATTTTCTCGCCTGATTAAGAAAGGTGCAGACTTTGTTTGGGATGCTGAATGTGAAGCTGCATTTCAAGACATCAAGTCATACCTGACCAAACCTCCGGTGTTGGCTGCTCCCACAAATGGAAAACCATTCATCTTGTACACAAGAGCTCTCGACTATTCTTTGGGCGCTCTACTTGCACAAGAAAATGATGGCGGAAAAGAAGCTGCTCTATACTACCTCAGTCGCATGTTGGTAGGTGCAGAGCATCGCTACTCTCCAGTCGAAAAAGAATGCTTGGCAGTGATGTTTGCCGTACAAAAGCTACATCACTATTTGCTGTCAAACACAGTATACCTGATTTCAAGGATTAATCTCTTAAAGGTGCTTGTCACAAAAGCAAGTTCTCTCAATGCCCGGCTGGCAAAATGGTCCATCCTTCTGTCATAATATGATATTAGGTATGTACCATAGAAAGCAATCAAAGGCCAAGCTCTAGCATATTTTCTTGCAGAGCATCCCCTGCCTAAGGATTCTCCGCTTAGGGATAATCTCCCAAACGAGCTTGTCTACAGCGTGGAAACCTCCTTATCAAATGCCTCCTAGAACATGTATTTCGATGGTGCAACCAGGACAAATGAAAAAGGAAAGCCGATATTTGGAATTGGCATTCTCTTTGTTAGTCCTGACAAATACATGATTCCTCACGCATTTTCGCTACTGGAACCATGTTCAAACAATGCAGCTGAGTACCAAGCTCTGATCATGGGATTGGAACTCGCCTTCGATTCTGGCATCACCATGCTGGAAGCATTTGGGGATTCTCAACAGATCGTCAACCAGATGAATCAGAAATATGAAATCAGGAAGCCTAATCTGTTGCCTTACTACAACAAGGCGCAAACGCTGCGTAAAAAGTTTGACATCTGTCACATCACCCACATCCGTAGAGGTGAAAACATCCGTGCAGATGCCCTGGCTGGACTTGCTGCATCCATGGCAATCCAAGAAGGGGAAAACATGCAAATTACAGTGTGTCAAAGAAGGATTCTCCCTCCTCTCAACACACACCAAGTAGTTGTTGAATGCCACCGAGTGGTCGGAAGTCGAGTTTCCATCCTCAAACCTCCGATTGGCGATTGGAGGGATCCGTTCATTGATTATATTATGTTCGGAATCCTACCTGAAGATCCAAAAGAACGGGTAAGCATTCAAAGACGAGCCCCAAATTTTCATTTGGATAGTCCCTCCAAAATGCTTTACAGAAAATCCTTCAATGGAGTACTTCTATGCTGCTTGTCACGACAAGAGGCGGAAAAGACTCTAAAAGAAGTTCATGCTGGTCTTTGTGGAGCCCATCAGGCTGGTCCTAAGCTCTACGATCAGATAAAAAGGTTACGTTATTATTGGCCTACCATGGTAGCTGACGCAATGCAATTTGCTAAACGTTGCCAACAATGCCAAGTTCATGGAGATTATGTACACATGCCTCCAGAATGGCTACATCCTACAGTGATCTCATGGCCCTTCGAAGCTTAGGGTATGGACATCAAAGGTCCTATCTCTCCCCCGTCAAGCAAAGGTCATTGCTTCATCTTCGCCGCTATGGATTATTTCTCCAAGTGGTCAGAAGCATTTGCGTTCAGTGAAATGAAGACCTTGTCAGTCCTTTAATTCTTACGAACCAACATCATTTGTCGCTTTGGCATACCTAAAAGATTCGTCCATGATAGCGGACCACAATTCCGGGATCACAGATTCTACAGGTTCTGAGACAAATACAAAATCCAAAGTTGTCCTTTGACTCCGTATAACCCGGCAGCGAGTGGACTAGCAGAAGCCTTCAACAAGCTACAAAATTCTCAAGAAAGTGGTCTCTAGTCTCAAAAGAGACTGGAGCGACAAACTGCCTAAAGCTTTATGGGCCTACCGGACTACCGTTCGATGACCAACCCATAGCACACCATTCTCCTTGGTCTATGGATGTGAAGCAATTGTCCCCCTAGAGGCACAAATTCCTTCTTTAAGGGTATCTCTACAAAATGAAATGACGCGAGAAAGCAACGTCAAATTGAGACTCCAAGAACTAGATAATCTCGATGAAAGACGACTCGAAGCTTTACAAAGCGTTGAGCTTTAGCAAGCTCGCATGGTAGGATCTTTTGACAAAAAGGTCAGGCAACGCGCCCACAAAATGGGTGACTTGGTTCTTGCGGTGAAAAGGCCAATGGTTTTTGCCCGCAAATCCAAAAGCAAATTCGAACCAAAATGGGAGGGACCCTTCGTCATTGACAAAGTCTTCTCCAATGGGGCATATGCTCTTCTAAATATGGAGGGTGATAGACGTATGCTCCCCATCAATGGCAAGTTCTTAAAGCAGTACTACCCTTTAAGGCTTCCTACATCGGGTCAGAGCGATGCC
Organism: Persea americana; assembly: GCA_029852735.1. Classification (NCBI taxonomy): domain Eukaryota; kingdom Viridiplantae; phylum Streptophyta; class Magnoliopsida; order Laurales; family Lauraceae; genus Persea; species Persea americana. The sequence continues at coordinate 22,872,176 of CM056817.1, forward strand.
TGCATGGCCAAAGCCTATTCCTAGGTACTTGCTCGTCAAACCCACCCCTTTTAGAGTTTTCATCCCTATGTTGAAATTTCTAAAAACCCAAGACAATACTTACTTTCAATGTCTCATTGTTAAAAAAAAAAAAAAAAAAAAAAACAAAAACAAAATCAAACCCAAAATCCAAGTTTAGGAGCCTCTTCCCTAACTTGACCAAAACTTTCAATCCATGAACCCAAAATTCATGGTTTGAAACAAAAATCAGGACTTAGGAATTTCCACCCTAGTCCACCCTGACTTTTACCACCAAAGATGGTTTTGAGTCAAAATTTACGACCCTCGTGTCTTTAAACAAAAAAAAAAAATTGGTTTTTCAAAAAACCGTGCGGAAGCGACGTTTAGTCGATACTCACACAAAACCCAAAAATGGGAAGGATGTGAACCCCATTCGATACTTCCAAAACCTCCAAATCGCAAGAAAGCGAAACCTCGTCGATACTAGTAAAATTTCAAAAAAAATCGTGGAGACACAACGTTTAAGTTGATATCCACAACCCAAATTTCAAAACAAAAAAACAAAGGTTTGAAAAAACCTCAAATTTAAAAAATCATGGGGAGGCGAGATTCTATCGATACCCATAAAACAAAATTTTTGAGAAAAAAAGCAAGGAAGCGACATTCAATCGATACTTGCACCCAAATCCGCGAGGAAGCGACATTCCATCGATACTCACAACTGAATGAGCAAGGAAGTGACATTCCATCGATACTTGCAATACCATTCAGCAGGGAGGCAACTCTTAGTCGATACTTGCACTTTGAAAACCAAAAAACCCGGCTCTCATGCCAAAAACCTGGCCTTCACGCCAAAACCCGGCTTCCATGCCAAAAACCTGGTTTTCATGCCAAAAAATCAAAAAATCTGGCTTCCATGCCAACAAGACAAAACTTGGTTTTCAAAAAACTCAGCTTCTATGCCACAAAATCTAGCTTTCACGCCAAACAAACAAAAAATCGGATTTTATGCCACAAAACTTGGCTCCCATGCCACAAACAAAATCTGGCTCCCATGCCACAAACAAAACCTGGCTCCCATGCCACAAAATTTTTGGCTCTCATGCCACAAAACCAAAACTTGGCTTTCATGCCACACGAATCGGCTCTCATGCCAAAAACCGGCTTCCATGCCACAAACAAAATTTTGGCTCTCATGCCACCAAAATTCGGCTTTCATGCCATCTCAAAAACCCGGCTTTTCGCCACAAAATCTAGCTTTCATGCCCAAAACAAACTTTTGACAAAAGATTTTCACAAAATGACAACCTTTTGATCAAATTTTCAAACAAACCATTCCCATCCAACTTTTTACTTACTTTCATAAAAATAAGAATTTAAGTGAAACGAGGGAATACAAAAACAAAAGGGTGCAAAAAAAAAAAATGCTTATACATGGAGGTACCAAAAGAAAAGAAGAAAAAATTTGTCACAAATCAGGAGGCTAGTCCGACATGGTCTTCAGCCAAAGGCTTAACTCCTCAAGCAAACTCTTGGCCTTAGCCTCCAAAGCTTCCAGGCCACGTTTCTTCAGAATTTTCCCATAAAAAGCAGTATGCTGTCGTGACCCAGCTTTAGCAAGAGGAAGCTCTTCCCAGAGAATCTGCCATTGTTCGTATTCTTGAGTCTTCCTCCGAAGATTGCTTTCAACCTCCTCAACTTGGTGAATGAGAGCCCTCTCTCTATCGCGAGCTTCCAAGGTGGCAGCCCACTTGGCAGCGGCCTGTTCTTCCAATAGCTCAAGGCGCTGTCTGGCTTGGGTGACCTCCCTATCAAGACGGTGCTAGTCCTGTGTCAGCTCAATAATAGCCAACTCGGTGACGTTCCTCTCCTGAACGAGCTGCTTCCGAATCCGCGAGATCTCATTCAGTTCAGATTTGACCTCACTGGAAGGCTTCAAAAACATCTCGTTGAAGAAATCATCTTTCAGAAAGCTCTTGGTCTCAGTCCACTTGTTGCCTAGAGTGATGACTTCATCAACAAAAGCCTTGGCATCTGTAATGTCCAGACCGACTTCTTCGCTATCGGCAAGAATGTTCTGTACATGCTTAACCATGCCGAAACCGGCCTCTAAATGGCCAGAAGAAAGAGTCTCGACCCATGACCTCAAGACTCTCTTCAACACCTTCCTCGCAAACTGACGGGATGGCTCAGATGAAGACTCGCCATGCTTCGTTGGTCGACTTCCCATATCAGGCACCGTTGGAAGAGTAATCAAGAAGCTCTTTCCAACCGGAGCCGCTGGGGAAGGAATATCAGTAGGCGGACTCGCCTCTCCCTCATCAAAACTGATGGAAAAAGCCCCTACTCCTGGATCGGTCACAGGTACCCCTTGCTTTGGTTCTGAAAAAGATAGAGGAACTTCTTCTGTCACCTCACCGCCTGCCAATGAAAGATGGAAAAGGTATGAATATGATCTTGTTAAAAATCAAAATATCAAGATTATCACTACAAAGTACCTTCTTTGACGACTAGCGGAATGCTTTCTGCTTCCATGAGCTCATCCGAAGCATCATCAAAAGTTGCATCCATGGATGGCTCAAAGTCGTCGGAATCCTCTGGCAAGTCAGCTGGCGGAAAAAAAAAATGTCAACAAGTGGCGGTAAAGAAAAACAAAGAGAAAAAAAAAGAGAGAAGAAAAGAAGTCATACCAGGAGGAGATTCTAGGTCTACTTCAGAATCTCTAAGTTCTTCCTCAAATGCCACGATAGGATCCGTCACCGCCTCATCTGCTGAAACCTCAGGCATCATCAATGTTAGTGTCACGTTCCTGTGTGCACTATGTTGGGTTTGTCAATTCCGTGTCATTGTATCCCGAAGACTTTTCATCTCGTTGTGTATCAAGGAAGATCTACTTCAAGAAACTGTTCAAGCTTTTGGAAGACCTGGATGTGTCAAAGAAGACTCCACTTGTGTGCAAATCATCTCAGGTATTTTGGACCCAAAACTGTTACCTCTCTGGACCCTAGGATTCTTGCTTACCTTAGCCTATATTAAGTGTTTCATCTAAGGTTCTCTCCATTATGTTCTGTCCAGAAATAAGGGGTTCGGTGACCTTTCGGTCACCTGGCGGCTAGCCTCTTTGCAAAAAGCGGATAACCGCTACGTAACCGAAATACCTCGGCTAGCTTTGCAGAATGTTGTTCTCTGTCAAAAGTGTTCGGCCACCTTGCGGTCAGCCTTCAGCTAACCGAAGTATGGATCGGCGGCTAACCGCCAGGTAACCAAGGTTCACGGTTACATTTCCAGAATACAAACTTCTCAACTGTTGTGGAAGTTCGGTCACCTAGCGGTTACCTTTCGGCTAACCGCCATATGGGCTGCGGCTAACCTCCATGTAATCGAAATCCCACGGTTAGCTTTCCAGAACGCTACATGTTTTTGAGAAGCAGATTTGGTCACCCAGCGGTCACATCACGGCTAGCCGCGAAGTCCACTGTCGGCTAACCGTGAGCTGACCGAATTAGAAAAACTAGCCGTTACCACAGAGAAATTGAAATGAGGCTAGCCGAACTACCAAGAGGCTAGCCGCCAAAACTAGCCATTGGGAACTTCTCTATATATATCTTGAGCCAGTTTACACTGTAGTGAGGACATTTTTTAAGAGCTTACTTTCCTACTTTTTCCCATCTTTTCTAAGCCTTTAAACCATCTTCCAAACACACTATTAACCCAATCTAGAAAATGGATGAGATATTTTAGTCATTAGAAAAGTGTATTTGGAGAAAGGATTCTAGTTTGATTTTCAAATGATATACATTTAGGAAAATCTAGAACCCAACCTCTTGACCCTTGATTGTGCATTACAATGGAGCATCTCTACCAACATCAAGCATGCATCAAGAGGATAAATCTTCAACTTCGGTTAGAGCTTCGATAAACACTTCAGACTACATCAAAGGCAAGTGTTTGGTGTCTCATCATCCTTTAAATCTTGTGTATCCAGTGAAAGTGGTTTGAATATGTGGGACTCAACCACTCTAAAATGTATGTGGGGGATTAGATCTGTGTGATCGAACCTCGTTACCAAAATTGTGATGTTCAAGTGATTGAAATCATTACTTGTGTAGTTTTGATTCATCATAGTGGAACCAAAGGACTGTGTGAACCTTGTGAGTGGATGTAGGACATATGGTCCGAACCATTATAAATCTCTGTGCATTTATTTATGTTATTTGTCTAAATGTTTTGATCTAGTTTACATGCCTTCTTTACCACTGAACATTGCTAGATAATCACACTTAGTCTACATATCACTTGCTCTCTTATAAATCTTGATTAATAGGTTAAAAATGGATTTAAAGTTTGATAAACCTATTCACCCCCCCCCCCCTCTAGGATGAGAACATTGGCCCTAGGTCAACTTTCAATTAAACCATCATCTTCTGCCAAAAGAAAGAAAGCAGTAAATCAAAACAAAAGCTCTCCTGAAAGAAAAGAAACAGAAAGAGAAAAGGGAAAAGCATACCATCATCAATGGTCTCTTCCCCTCGGCTTCTCTTCTCTGGAGGCTCATCATCATCCCCTGATGCCTCCTCAACAATGGTGGAAGGAATTTCGAGATCAGGAAAGCTTTCATGCCGCCTTTGACTTCGGTGCTGTCCTCTTCTCCTCTTGCTCCTACAGGACGAACTGCTGGAAGCACCCTCCCCACCATCGAAATCGGGCCTCTCGCCAGAGTCCTCACTGGATGGTCTGTTCCTGCCAGTAGACTCCATGGAAGCCTTTGCTCGCTCTGCTTGTATCCAAGTAGCGACCTCAGCCTCCTCCTTGGCAAGCTGTTCCAAGACCTCACCAGGTATCTCTTGTGCAGCTCCCGATCTGATGACGTCCTAGTCCTCGAGGAAACCTGTTCTGTGCTTTTCTCCAGAAAGGAAAGCCAGAACTTCCTCTTTGCGGACTCCATCTGACTTCCCAAGGCTCTTCCCGGAAGACTGCTTTACATCAAGCTTTTTCTTGGAAAGCCCCCGGTATGCTGAAAAGCTCCCCACAAACCATTTTGTGAAGCCGGCAGTCCAAAAAGTGGGCAACTCAGGATAAGAAATCATGGCGGTAGTGTCTTCCGCACTATAGAAGGCCCATGCATTTCTCCCATCCTGCAGACCTCCAAAACGCTTCACCTTGCTCAAAGGCGCTCCAACAACGCCTTGAGAGAAGCCCAACTGCATGGCAAAACGCAAAGGAACATACGGCTGGATGTCGATGAAAAGATGTTTGCAGTACACCATCGTGCCAACACGTATGTTAAATAGCCAACTCCTCTCTGCGTTTGTCAAAGAATAGTGTCTCCTCGACCCTACCCTAGTCGAATCACGGGAGACACCAAAATCAAAAGCCTTCTTTCGTAAGCCCGGAGAAAGCTTTACTAAAGACTGCCCTATCTCGACGTCCCAGAATTGTCGGATCCTCAAACGGGCAGATAAAAGAGATTCGGAAACAGGCTTCCCTCTAGCCAACCGAATCATAAACAGGTCATTGTCCTGAGCAACACCCAATTGGTGGAAACTGGGACAGTGGTATACATACCACGAATAGAAAATATGGGCCGAAAATACCCTATTCATGGGAGGCCCAAGCCGAACCAGGAAAGCAGCAGCCTACAGTTCGGTGCATAAATAGGAGTAAAGAGCAAGCACCAAAGCAAGCCGCTCTCCAAACGCCATCTGACAAGCTGGAAAAATGCAGTGTGGCTTGATGTGCGCTCCATCTCCTCCAGCAAAAACAGCCTCACCCAGCGAATAAGTGAGGAAGACAGCAAGATCCCTCCGCAGCGCAATGTCAGAGTGAATAGCATCTGTGCTTGCGAAGAATACCCTCAAATTCTCTCGCATGACAGAGATCTTCTTCGAATCCGGGTTCTTAGCCCTGGCTTCCTGGGTCGTACTCTCAGAAGACTCCCCGTTGTCAAAGAAGTAGGAAGACAAAAGGCTACCACTCCTCCAACTACTACACCGGACTTTCGAGCCCTCCTTCTCCTTCAAAAAATCGTAGAAGGCGACGAGCTGAAAGTACAAAAGCCTGAACTCCTCAGATTGCTCCTCAAGGACGCTGTCGATAGGCATAAACTCCTCATAGAGATTGCCGAGGATAGTCAGCCCAGTAATGGCGCTCAGTTCCTTTAAAGAAAAACCAATCTCACCATTCGTGACAACGAAGGAGTTGGTTTGTGGAAGGAACGACTCCAGCATGGCTATGAAGGCCTCGTCGAAGAAAACCACGGTTTGCCGAAAAACGTGAACCGCGTCAAAAATCTCGGCCTCCTTCAGAATGGCACCGTCAACCTGCAGGATGTGATCAGTCCACGACTCCCAACTCGAGTCAGCACTAAAACGGCCACGAAGTCGAAAAGGCTTCACCCAATTGCTGCCATCACCCTTGAAAATGCCAAGGCCCACCGCTCAAATCGACCGAAGGATGGTCTGAACCTTGGTAGCCGCTGGCCGGCATCAAACTGTCCATACGGGCAGGCGACTTCTCTGCAAAACCAGAAGGGCCACCAACAAAAGCCCCGGTCTTGATCACGTTTGTCCTCTTCACCCAGCTTGGAGGATCTTCCCTCTTCGAGCATGTGGAGGAAAGGCTCATGATCGAGATAGTCCGATCGAAGGTTGGCCGGGTAGAAACAGTTCCTTTCTCACCATCAACTGTGGAAGAGAACTGAAAACATCTCCTTTGGTATGTTGAATTGTCGGGGACGGCATCACCAAAGAAGAAGGTAGGCTTGCGTAAAATGCTCTGATCGTCCGTGACCCAGGGACAGTTGCTCACCATGATTTTATAAAACTCCTCACCCTTGAGGGCAATCAAATGTCGCCTCATCTCATTTCGGTTGAGCGAGTCACACTCTTCCAAGTTCCTTTCAACATATTGAACCTTTTCCCAGGTCTGTTGTAAGGCCACATTAGAGGATCTGGTTGAACGACGAGGCACATCATTGACCGGTTCCTTACCCTTGTTCGTTCTGGAGGAACTACCTGCAAAGGATGGAAAGAAAGAAAATCAATCATCAAAATGACAGAGTTTTGCTAAAAAAATTCTAGCGAAATTTTGGCATGGTTCCAGGGCAATTCCGAAGAAAAGGAAAACAGCCTGAAAGAAATAGGAGCTTGAAGATGGGCTCAACATCGCTGCAAGTTCATAATCATGGAAAATTCTCGAAGAAGGCTCGAACTCAAACATTGCTGCGAGATCAAGTCAAAGCTTCTCAAATATCCGCAAGATTGGAAAAAGGCTCAACATTGGTGCGAGCTCCAGAATCCAAAACTTGCAAGCTCCTCAAAAAATCCCTGCAAGACCAAGAAAGGGCTCAACATTGCTGCGAGCTCCAAATCCCAAGACTTGCAAAAAGATTTTCAAATCTGCACTATCATACTTCTAATTCTATTTTCTAAAAAGAAAAAAATGCGTAGAAGGAAAGTTGTCATGCATGTGTGTCTCGAAATCCGAAAAAAAAAGGGAGAGAAAAGAGGAAGAAAGTGTTTTTTTTCAAACAACAAAACAACAAAAAAAAAAGAGAAAAAAAATGCCCACAGGCCACGTGGCCGTACGGCCGTGACCGTACGGTCTTGCCCGTACGGCCACACACAAAAAGAAAAAAAGAATGTAGTGAAAAAAAAAATGAGGATAGAGAAAAAGAAAAGAAAAGAAAAGAAAGAAAACCTTTTTCTATTCCTACATGAGGTTTCTTAAGAAAAAAGAAACTTACTTGAAGCCATTGATGGAGAAGAAGAAGAAAGAGCTTGAAGATCCTTGAAGAAGAAGAATTCTTGATCTTGGAGCACTCTTGAAGGTTCTTGCAAAAAGAAGGCAATAGGAGCAAGAGATCCAACCTCCCCTTGCCTTTATAGAAGATAGCAAACCAAAAGAGGAAAGGAGAAGAAAAGAAAGGAGGTAAGTACTACAAATTAGCATACTTCCTAAAAGAAAAGAATCATGGGATATTCTTTCCCAATGAGGAGACCTTTTGAGAAATTCTCTCCAAAAAGAAAGGGATTATGAGAAACTTTCTCCCAAAGAAAGATACTTTGAGAAAATCTCTCCCAAAATCGAGGAAACTTGAGAGATTCTCTCCAAGTAAGAATATTTTTAGATATTCTCTACCCAAAAGAGATATTTTTAGATATTATTTACAAAAATGACACCACATGAGATCTAAGCCATCTTTAAAGCTTAAGGCCCCATGGGTTAGCCCACATGAGCCAAGTTTGACCGCCTAGGCACTAAAAGTGGCTTTTAGTCAAAATTCCTCTTACCAAGAGCATACAAAAATGGTTCCATGCCTCCTTTGAGTTGATTGGACCATACAAAAAAAAAATCCAAGCTCATGAATTTCCAAAAATCCAAACCATCCCACCTCATGAACCAAATTAAGCCAAAACCTTGAAATTGACATTCCACAAAAAACCAAACCACTCCAATGGACCTAAAATTGTCCCAAAGAGTGACCAAAATCCAAACCACGGTCCCCTAACTTGCCACATACAGCTCGTTAGGTCACAAGACCAAAACCAAAACCAAATCCTGATCCCCTAACTTGCCACATACAGCTTGTTAGGTGACAAGAAAAAAATCAAAATCCAAACTCCAACCCCCTAACCTGCCACATACAGCTTGTTAGGTCACAAGGTCAAAAACCAAAAACCCTTCTTGACTGCCTGATGCGCCACAAAAAGACTTTCGATTCACAAGGTCAAAAAGAAAAAATTCCAAAACCCAAAAAACCAATCCAAATGTCATTTTCAAAATTTTGCCTTGAGATGGTACGTGATCTCTCTCATTGCCATAAAATCCCCTTGGAAACTCAAAGGCTACTCTATCAAGAAAAATGCTCAGAGACTCTTGGTCAAGTCAGAAGTTCTCATTCAAAATTTTCTTCGAGGCACATCGACTGCAAAAGCTATCAAATTCGTCGCTGTTCCTCAAGGGGGCATTTGTTGACACCAAAAATGTCACTTTGCCTCCTCAACATCCAAAGCTACACAGAGCCGCATCCTACTACAAATAGGCAAAGCTGCTTCAAGCATCAGATCTTGTCAAAATCAAACAAAAACTGCAAGATCCTTCAAAATAGCCAAAAAAGAGGTACACATGAAGTTTCAGGCCATTTCAACACCATTTGGCCTAACTTCAATCCTCCAACAGCTGAGCAGGAGCTCCCGGCGGCGACAGTGTCAAATACATCAAATCTTCGATCAAAGCCTATGGATGGTCTCAAAATACCTCCAAAAGGTTCCACGTCGAATTTCAAGTCAAACCGACACCGTTTGACCCTCCATCAACTCTCGAAAGGTGAAATCAAGCCTCCTAGCGCCGAGAACTCCCGATGCCGTCACTCATCAAACAAAACACATGAGTAACTTCTACATGCTTCCAAACGGCTGCACGTCAAATTTTAGGTCATTCCGATAACGTTTGACCCGGTTTTGACGCTCCGATGCAAAATCAAGCCTACCGGCGGCGAAGCTCCCTGGGACAATGGCATTCAAATCAGAGCTAATGGATCATCTCAAAATGACTTCAATAGGCTCCCTGTCAAATTTCAGGTTAATCGGACATCGGATGACCGTACATCAAAGCTCGACATCTTCCGCACGATGAAATCAATTCAAGCATCTACGGGACTCCAAACGGCTTCAAAACTCAAATAAATCCCATGGTTGGTCCTATCTAATGCTCAAGAAGCTTCACCTCAAATTTCAGGTCATTCCAACATTGTTTGACCTAGTTTCAACTCTTGGCGGAAAATCGGCTACGAAGTCTTCGGCTTTTCCAAAAATAGGAAACTTTGTGCTCTGATTTGCGCAGCCTTTCAACAAGCTTTCTTCAAAGGAATTAAACCAATAAATGAGAAGAAATGTCAAGAAAAACACAGGAGAAAACAGAAGCGAAAAAGCCCGAGAAACGGCGACCGAAAGGAGACCGGAAAATGGACCAAAGTCCAAGGTCGCCGGCGACCTTGGCCCAAGGTTGCTGGCCCCATGGTCGCCGGCAACCATGGGTGCATGGTCGCCGGCGACCCTGGAAGTCCGGGTCACCGGATTTAAGCTGAAACGTTCGTTTTTCCGATTCTTTTCGCGTTTCGCAATGATTGGCCCCTATGATTTTCTTAAAATCTGATTTTTGAGGCATGATATCCGTCGATCTTCGACAACATCATGGATCCGCCATCGAAATCATTTGATCATCATTGGACACTCCGAAACCGCCAACCGACCGACCAAGAAAGTACATTTTCTGCCCGACCGATCGAGAAATCAACTGGACAGATGTTGTCGAAAAGCCCGAGAAACAGCGACCGAAGACTCCGTAGCCGATTTTCCGCCAAGAGTTGAAACTAGGTCAAACGGTGTCGGAATGACTTGAAATTTGAGGTGAAGCTTCTTGAGCATTAGATAGGACCAATCATGGGCTTTTATTTGAGTTTTGAAGCCTTTTGGGGTCCCATCGATGCTAGACTTGATTTCACCGTGTGGAAGATGTTGAGCTTTGATGTACGGTCATCCGAAGTCCGATTGACCTGAAATTTGACAGGGAGCCTATTGGAGTCATTTTTAGATGATCCATTAGCTCCAATTTGGATGCCATGGTCCCGGGGAGCTTCGCCACCGGTAGGCTTGATTTTGCTTCGAAGCATCAAAACCGGGTCAAACGTTGTCGGAATGACCTGAAATTTGACGTACGGCTCTTTGGAAGCATGTAGAAGCCACTCATGTGCTTTGCTTGATGAGTGGCTGCATTGGAGGTTCTTGCCACTGAGAGGCTTGATTTTGCCTTTCGAGAGTTGATGGAGGGTCAAACGGTGTCAGTTTGACTTGAAATTCAACGTGGTACCTTTTGGAGGTATTTTGAGACCATCCATAGGCTCTGATCGAAGATTTGATGTATTTGACACTGTCGCCGCCCGGAGCTACCGCTCAACTGTTGGAGGATTGAAGTTAGGCCAAATGATGTTGAAATGGCCCGAAACTTCACGTGTACCCCTTTTTTGGCTGTTTTGCTGGATCTTGCAGTTTTTGTTTGATTCTAACAAGATCTGATGCTTGAAGCGGCTTTGCCTGTTTGTAGTAGGATGTGGCTCCATGTAGCTTTTGATGTTGAGGAGGCAAAGTGACATTTTTGGTGTCAACAAGGATAGGCAGCCCGGTGATGGCTCTCAGTTCCTTTAAAGAAAAACCAATCTCACTATTCGTGACAACAAAGGTGTTGGTTTGTGGAAGGAATGACTCCAACATGGCCATGAAGGCTTCATCGGAGAAAGCCGCGGTTTGTCGGAAAGCGCAAACCGCATAAAAAATCTCGGCCTCCTTCAGAATGGCTCCACCAACCTGCATGATATGATCAGTCCATGACTCCCAGCTTGAGTCAGCACTGAAACGGCCATGAAGTCGAAAAGGCTTCACCCAATTGCTGCCGTCACCTTGAAAATGCCAAGGCCCACCGATCTCAAATCGATCGAAGGATGATCTGAACCTTGGTAGCCTCTGGCCGACATCAAAATGTCCATACGGGTAGACGACTTCTCTGCATAACCAGAAGGGCTGCCAACAAAAATCCCGGTCTTGATCACATTTATCCTCTTCACCCAACTTGGAGGATCTTCCCTCTTTGAGCATGTGGGGGAAAGGCTCATGATCGAAATAGTCCGATCGAAGGTCGACCGGGTAGAAACAGCTCTCTCCTCTCCATCAACTGTGTAACAAAACTAAAAACATCTCCTCTGGTATGATGAATCGTTAGGGACTGCATCACCAAAGAAGAAGGTAGGCTTTGGCACAATGCTCTGATCGTCCGTGACCCAAGGACGACTGCTTACCATAATTTTGTAGAATTCCTCATCCTTGAGAGTGATCAACTGTTGTTTCGCCTCATCTCGGTTGAGAGAATCACACTCTTCCAAGTTCTTCTCAACATACTGGACCTTCTCCCAGGCCTACTGTACGACCACATTAGAAGATCTGGTAGAACGGCGAGGCGCATCAGTGACAGGCTCCTTACCCTTGTTCGTTCTGGAGGAACTACCTGCAAAGGATGAAAAAGAAAAAATCAATCATCAAAATGAAAGGATTTTGCTAAAAAAATTCTAGCGAAATTTTGGCATGGTTCCGGGGCAATTCCGAAGAAAACGGAAACACCCCGAAAGAAATAGGGAGCTTGAAGATGAGCCTAACATCACTGTGAGCCCATAATCAAATGGAGAATTCTCGAAGAAGGCTTGAACACAAACATTGCTGCGAAATTAAGCCAAATCTTCTCAAATATCCGCAAGATTGGAAAAGGGCGCAACATTGCTGCTAGCTCCAGACTCCAAAACTTGCAAAGCTCCTCAAAAATCACCGCAAGACCAAGAAATGGCTCAACATTGCTATGAGCACCAAATCGCAAGACTTACAAAAGACTTCTAGTTGTGCACTATCACACTTCCAATTCCATTTACAAAAAAAATGCGTAAAAGGAAAGTTGTCATGCATGGGCATCTTGAAATCCAGGAAAGAAAGAAAAAAGAAAAGAAGAAGAGAATCTCTTTTCAAAAAAAAAATAAAATTGCCCATAGGCCGTGGTCCACTACCACGTGGCAGTACGGCCAAGTCCGTACAGACCTGTCCATACAGCCAAGAAAAGAAAAAAAAAAAAAGAGAAGAAAAAAAAAGAAGAAAGAAAGAAAAAAAAAAAAGGGGAAATCATGAAAGAAAAAAAAAGAGAAAGAAAAAAAAAAGAGAGAGAAAAAAAGAAAGAAAGAAAGAAAAAAAGAAGAAAAAAAAAGTGTGAAAGAAAAAAAGAAAACACATGAAAAAGGAAGAAAGAAAAAGAAAAGAAAGAAACTTTTTTCCTACTTCTACATGGAGTTTCTTAAGGAGGAAGAAAACTTACTCGAAGCCATGGAGGAAGAGGAAGAACTTGGAGATCCTTGAAGAAGAAGAAGAATTCTTGATCTTAGAGCACTCTTGAAGTTTTTTTGCAAAAAAGAGAGCAATAACAACAAGAGATCCAACCTCCTTGCTTTTATAGGAGGGAGCAAACTAAAAGTGGAAACAAGGAGAAAAGAAAGGAGGTAAGTACTACAAATTAGCATACTTCCTAAAAGAAAAGAATCATGGGATATTCTTTCCCAATGAGGAGACCTTTTGAGAAATTCTCTCCAAAAAGATAGGGATTATGAGAAACTTTCTCCCAAAGAAAGATACTTTGAGAAAATCTCTCCCAAAATCGAGGAAACTTGAGAGATTCTCTCCAAATAAGAATATTTTTAGATATTCTCTACCCAAAAGAGATATTTTTAGATATTATTTACAAAAATGACACCACATGAGATCTAAGCCATCTTTAAAGCTTAAGGCCCCATGGGTTAGCCCACATGAGCCAGGTTTGACCTCCTAGGCAGTAAAAGTGGCTTTTAGTCAAAATTCCTCTTACCAAGAGCATACAAAAATGGTTTCATGCCTCCTTTGAGTTGATTGGACCATACAAAAAAAAAAAAAATCCAAGCTCATGAATTTCCAAAAATCCAAACCATCCCACCTCATGAACCAAATTAAGCCAAAACCTTGAAATTGACATTCCACAAAAACCCAAACCACTCCAATGGACCCAAAATTGTCCCAAAGACTGACCAAAAACCAAAACCATGGTCCCCTAACTTGCCACATACAGCTTGTTGGGTCGCAAAACCAAAACTAAAACCCAAATCCCGGTCCCCTAACTTGCCACATACGGCTTGTTAGGTCACAAGACCAAAATCAAAATCCAAAACCCGACCCCCTAACCTGCCACATACAGCTTGTTAGGTCACAAGGTCAAAAACCAAAACCTTCCTGACCGCCTGATGCGCCACATAAAGCCTTTAGGTTCACAAGGTCAAAAAGAAAATTCCAAAACCCAAAAACCAAAACCTTCTTGACCGCCTGTTTTCTATGCAATTCGTCACTGTACCTCGAGGGGGCATTTGTTAACACCAAAAATGTCACTTTGCCTTTTCAACATCAAAAGCTCCATGGCGTCGCATCCTACCACAAACAGGCAAAGCTGCTTCAAGCATCAGATCTTGTCAAAATCAAACAAAAATTGCAAGATCCTTCAAAATAGCCAAAAGAAGGGTACACATGAAGTTTTGGGTTACTTCGACACCACTTGGCTTGACTTCAATCCTCCAACGGCTGAGCAAGCCTCTCGGCGGCGAGAATCACCGATGTCGCCACTCATCAAACAAAGCACATGGGCAGCTTCTATATGCTTCCAAAGGGCTGCGCGTCAAATTTCAGGTCATTCCAACGACGTTTGACCCGGCATTGACGCTCTAAAACGAAATCAAGCCTACCGGCAGTGGAGCTCTTCGAGACCATGGCATCCAAATCGGAGCTAATGGATCGTCTCAAAATGACTCCAATAGGCTCTATGTCAAATTTCAGGTCAATCGGACATCGGTTGACCGTATATCAAAGCTTGACATATTCCGCGCGGTGAAATCAAGTCTAGCATTGATGAGACCCCAAATGGCCTCAAAACTCAAATAAAAGCCCATGGTTGGTCCTATCTATTGCTCAAGAAGCTTCACTTCAAATTTCAGGTCATTCCGACATCGTTTGACCTAATTTCAACTCTTGGCGGAAAATCGGCTACAAAGTCTTCGGTTTTTCCAAAAATAGGAAACTTTGTGCTCTGATTTGCACGGTTTCTCGGTAGGTTTTCTTCAGAGGAATAAAGCCAATAAATGAGGAGAAATGTCAAGAAAGATACAGGATAAAAAAGAAGCAAAAAAGCCCGAAAAACGGCCGAGGAACGGCTACCAAAAAAGGGACAAAAGTCCCATGGTCGTCGGCGACCTTGGCCCATGGTCGCCGGCGACCATGCACCAGCGACCATAGGGATCCGGGTCACTGGATTTCGCCCAGAAACCCGCTTTTTCGGGTATTTTTTATGTTTTGCGATGTTTGGCCCCTGTGATTTTCTCAAATTCTAATTTTTTAGGCATGATATCCGCTGATCTTCGTCAAAATCACGGATCCACCATCGAATCATTCGATCATCATCGAACACTTCGAAATCACCAACCAGCCGACCAAGAAAGCACACTTTCTGCCCGACCGATCGAGAAATCGACTGGACATATGTTGTCGGCTCATTGGTACCAGTCAATGTCTGAAGTTTCATCGCTATCTAACATCAAATAACGTATGGATCCATCGGCGATCATAGTAAGAAGAGTCCAAAAGACGCTGCGCGGCCCACGACTCTTCAAGTGACTTGGCAACCAATTAATGAAGTTAAATGACCCGTTTATGACAACTTATTACGGTCATTAACTCATTATTTTGAACGGCCCAATCAGAAGCCAAGAAAAAGGAGTTACAAGTCCAATTAATCATGGCAATTAACCATGTAACTCCTATCATTATGGAGTTTAATCATGGTAATTAATCATGAAACCCCATCATCATGGAGATTAAATGCCCATCATTCTCCATCGGCCAATCAGAATCCAAGAAAAGGGAGTTACAAAATCCAGAATTAAATACTTGTAACTCCTCCCATCATGGAGCATCAATGCCATTAATGCCCATAAACCCTCCTAATGGCTACCAAAAGCCTATAAATAGGCTGTCATTCCAAGGAGAAAGGGTCCTGGAAAATTGTCTTGAAAATCTCTGCGCAAAGAAGCTCTCTTACTCTGAAGAAATTCTGGTGCAAACACTACAAGGTGATTGAAGTCCCTTAGGGGGGCCACCCCCCCAAGGTTTTCCCCTCTCCTTCTATCCAACATGGCCTGGATGTGGTTTTTTAGCCCATCTACCCAGTTTTTTATTGGATATAGGACCTCCCTTTGGTCCTTATCCTCTAAAAATTTGAGGTCCAAGCCAAGACAAAAGAATCAAAGCATCAAGTGTTCTCATCTGAAGGACAATGGCGGAGTCCATACATGACTCACGACCGTCGATCTGAACGAGTCTCCACAATCTCCTAAGAAGTTAGATCCCTTTTTCTTACTTCTTCTATTGTATTTTATATTTTTTAAGAGACAAAAAAATCACAACTCTTGTCTTTCTTCATTGATGAGATTTGTAAATCGCCTTTCACGACAAAACGCCACTTACGGCACAAAACCACCTTTCACGGCAAACAAAACAAATCGCCTCTCACGGCATTCTAAATCTGTCTCTTTTCTTAAAATATATGTGCAATGGAAGTTAGAAAAAAAGTTGATTTCCTTTTCCACTTGTGAAGGTGAATCTCCGGATCACCATTTCAAATTCCAAGTAGAATAGAAAATTTGGCATACCCATACAAAAAATGTTGATGCTCGCTTTTTTCTGCCCGCCGCACCCCGGCGAACCCGGGGCGGAGGAAGGCGAGAAGCCGGGTCCATCATCTGCCTTTTTAGGGACTTCTTGCTTGGGTTGAGCCTTCTCCTGCTGTTTGAGCTTGCGGAGTTGCCTCTTGGCTTGCCTTCGCTGTTGAGAGGTCAACTTTGTTTTGACGATCTCCCAATTTTCATCTTCTAGGAGATCGCGATGCACCCATTTAGGCTGTCCTTTTGGTGTTGGGTAAGGCACCAGCTTTTGGGACGTTTGGGTCATCTTTATCACCTTGAAGGAAATAGTGATCTTCTCCTTTGGTGAGTTTGATGTTTGTCCATATGACACCATGTTAACGGAGGCAAACCCGTAGTTTTTTATCAAAGGCGATGACTTCATTTTTCCACATCTCGTTGATCTTCTCTCTCACAACGAAACATTGGTTGAGAGGATGTGAGACCATTTCGTGGTATGAAAAATATCGGGGATTGTTGGTTTTGCCAACATCTCCTGGTGTTTTGGGGCCTGGCAAAGTAAGTTTACCATTTGTTAAGAGGGCCCCAAATATTTCTTCAACATCTTCATCGAACGGGTATTTCTTCTCTACTTGTTCTTTGAAGGCATCAAAGAGTTCAGGTCTCTTACATGCAGCTTTCTTTTCAGCTTTCTTTGGCGGCTGAGGAGCTGATTTGGTTTGTACATTGAGAACCTTCTTTTTCTTTGGCTTAGAGGTTGGAATGGCGGTCGGCTCTTTCTTTGATGACTTCTGACTGTTGAGATCTTTGATCACCATTTCAGCCTCCATAGATGCTTCTAGGAGTTCTCCCAGGTTCTTTGATTTGTTGCCGATGATCATGGAGCGGATCCTTGCTCTCATGTTGTTTCGGCAGATGTCGACTAGTGACGTTTGTGGCAGCACATCTGAGCATTTGTACGCCATTGCCTTCCACTTGTGAATGAAGTCGTATGTTGACTCATTCTCTCCCTGTTTTAGGCTGCAGAGCTGAGCCATAGTAACAGGATGATCCTCACCTTTGAAGTGGGTTAGGAAGCGTGTCTCTAGCATGGTCCAGTTTTGAATGGAATCCTCTGGCAGAGTGGAGTACCAATCAAAGGCTGTACCTTTCAGGGTACTTGCAAAGAGACGGATCTTGAGGGCATCTTGATCCGTAATAGCTCCCATCAGGATCTTAAAGTGGATGACATGCTGTCTAGCTGAACCTTTCCCCGTATATGTTTGGAGAGTAGGTTGTTTGAACTTTGCAGGGAACGGAACCGAGTCCACCAATAAGGGATATAGTGGCTTGATTCCATGCTCCTTCAATGTATCCTCTTCTTTTGCTTTGGTGAGGATATTGTCAATGTCCTTTTTGGTAAGGGCGTGTGACTCGTCTTCTCCACCATTTACCTCATCATTTAGAGGGATTTAATTGTTTGGCGGACGTTGGAGAGTGAGAAGGAGGTTTTCCATCAGAACCTCTATTCTCTATTGTCCTTGCCTCAGCTGTTGAATGCGTAGAGCCATGTCATCATGTGGCGGAGGTTGCTCAAAGTTTGTAACCAATACATTCATCCTTCGAGAACCGAATGAGGATATTGTCTTAGTGACTGAGCTGGAGTTCATTCTTCCAGATGAAGAGCCCGAGGATTGATCACTCCAATGTCCTTGACTTAAAGGAGTGGGAGAATCTTCCTGATGTCTTCATGTCCGGGAGACACTGTGAGTCACCGGCTGTCTGACATGTATTTTCGTTGCTGACTTCTGGCGTCTTTTGGTTTTACCAACCATAAAGACAGCAGCAACTTGATCAGGTCTTTCTTTTTTGACCCATCTTTTAGAGACCTGAAGCTTAGAATGCTGGGTTCTTTGCTTCTCTAATCTCTTTTGTCGATATGTCGCGCGGCGACGTATACGATGAGCAATTTGAGCTTCAGTTAGCTCGGGCTGTACTCTGGTAATGAAGGATCTGGTCCCTCGCGAGCAGCAGCCAAGCTTGTCTTCCTTGAACACTGGCATGGACAGGATCTGGACGCGATCCTTAGCCTATCACGGCGATGCTTTAAATTTAGCAAGCTTGGCCCTTGCTGAGATGAAGGGTCGAGTTGCACGATAGCAAGCCTTGCCAGGTTCTTACAGAGGCCTTCTGATGCATGATCTGATTTTGGGCTTGTAGGAGGAAGCCGGCTCATGCTGAGTAGTTTCTGTTGTTTGGCAAAGGGTAGGTTTCTTCTCCTTCATGTAAGGGAGAGGATAGAACCGGTTCTCCTTAAGAGTGGCCAGGTATGCTGGCTTTGCAGATGTTTAGGACCTTCTTTGTTTTGGAGAAGGTTTCGGTGACCAAGTCTTGGGGTAAACCAGGTTTCTTACAGGTTAATGCTTCGTGGGATTGCCACGGGCCTCAGATTTCTTGATGACTGCCTTTGGTGTCGGGGCAGCGACACTTTCAAGGGTGGTCCTATGCTTCTTGGTGGGTGCAGTCTCATCTATGGGGAGTGGGAATGGTCCCAGTGACCCAAAGAGGATAGCCCGTGGAGTGGAGGTTGACCCGGTGTTTTGAGAGTTGCCGAGGCAGGTGACGCTTCGACAGCTGGCAGGGCGCTTGCAAGTGCGCTTGCTTTGCTTCTTTTGAAGCATGAGCTGGTACTTGTTCTCATCGAAGGTGATGGTTAATGAAGCTGCTATTGTTAGTTTTGGAAAACTTCTGAAACAAGACCACATCCATTGGTAATCATAAGAATATGGTGATCATAAATGGAAAATACTATGGTTTCGTCTTTTCAAATCGCTAAGGGGGAATGGCCCTTCCCAAGCATAATGAAGAAGGAAAAAGCCATAGAATGTACAATTATTCTGAATGCAAGTATGGTAAACTCAGAACGAGTGTTCCAGTAACTGCTAGAAACAATTGTAGACCTTAATTCAAGTTACCGAGAAGCGAAGCTCACTCGAGCTAAAATGATAAAAGGTTGGAGATACAAATGTGTCGATCGCGAATACAGTAGACCCGAAAGGGCGTACTAGCACTGCTAGGCACAAATATTACAAATCGCATCCTTGGGAAGGACACGAGATGGGATTTTTTTTTTAAAGGTCAAGATCGAATTCACAAAAGAGAACAAATGGTATTCCAATCCGAATACAGGCTCAAACATTTCTGCAAGCACTAAATCCGAAAGAGGAAGGAACCGGGATTTCTCATATTTGAATCCAATAATGACAGAAGTTTTTTTTTTTTTGAAAGGTCAAGATCGAATTCATAAAAGACAGCAAATGGTATTCCAATCCGAATATAGGCTCAAACATTTCTGCGAACACTAAATCTGAAAAGGAAGGAGCCAAAATTTCTCGAATCTGAACACAATAGTGACGGAAGTTTTTTTTTTTTTAAGATATATTTTTTTTGAAGATTTTTTTTTTGAAGAGTACACATAGGTCTTTCAATTCGGTCTTATGAAACCTTAGTGGATAGATCAACCCCAAGGTAAGGGTAGGATTACTTAATGAACCCGTTTGAAGGACCCATGCCTCGAACAGTCTAGCTGCCTCTACACTCTGGACAAGGCTTTTCTTATATTCACTTTGGTCAAAGAACGCAATTGGTGCAACCTTAATGTGTTTTTTTTTTTTTTTTTTGAAAGATTACTAATGAACCCATCAAAGAGAGGAAACGGTCCCTCCCAATTCGAACGCTGGCTCAGCGATTTCCGTGAGCCATTGTACGAAAAGGAAAGAACCAAAATTTCTCCAATTTCAATCCGAAAAAGAGAGGAATCTGAAAAAATTTTATTTCATATTTATTGTTTTTTGAAAGATCACTAATGGACCCATCAAAGAGAGGGAAATGGCCCCTTCCAATCCGAACGCTGGCTCAGCAATTTCCGCGAGCCATTGTACGAAAAGGAAAGAACCAAAGTTTCTCCAATTTGAATCCAAAAGAGAGAAATCTGAAAAAAAAATTAAAATTTTATTTTTGAAAGACCACTAATGGACCCATCAAAGAGAGGAAATGGCCCATCCCACTATGAACGCTGGGTTAGCGATTTCCGCGAGCCATTGTACAAAAAAGAAAGAACCAAAGTTTCTCTAATTTGAATCCAATAGAGAGAAATCTGAAAAATATTTTTAAAAAAAAATTAAGATTAGATTCACAAAAGAGAGGAAATGGTATTCCAATCCGAACAAAGGCTCAGCGATTTCCGTGAGCACTAAATCCGAAAGGGAAGAAACCGGAATTTCTCAAATCTGAACCCAACGATAAAAACAAACTTTTTTTTGTTTGAAAAGAGAAAGAATGGAAATAAACTCAAAGCCAAAAATTTCCAAAGAATCCCATCTCATGCTCTTTTTTTTTAAAGATGCAAGATGCAACATAGGCCACAAACTAGAAAGGAGCCAAGGAGTCTAAGCATCGTGTTCTCAAATGAACGAGTCCCACTGGGTGTGCCAACTTAATGGACCCGGCTTCTCACCTTCCTCCGCCCCGTGTCCGCCGGGGTGCAGCGGGATGAAAAAAGCGAGCATCAACATTTTTGTACGGGTACGCCAGATTTTCTATTCTACTTGGAATTTGAAATGGTGATCCGGAGATTCACCTTCACAAGTAGAAAGAAAATCAAACTTTTTTTCTAACTTTCCATTGCATATATATTTTAAAGAAAGAGACAAGATTTTGAATGCCGTGAAAGGCAATTTTCTTTAGTTTGCCGTGAAAGGCGGTTTTGTGCCGTAAGTGGCGTTTTTGCCGTGAAAGGCAATTTACAAATCTCATCAATGATGAAGGAGAAGAATTGTGATTTGTTGTTTCTTTAAAAAAATACAAGGTATAATAGAAAAATAAGAAAGAGGGATCGACTTCTCAGGAAATTGTGGGGGACTCATTCAGATTGACGGTCACGAGTCATGTATGGACTCTGCCATCATCCTTCAGATGAGACCACTTGATGCTTTTGATTCACTTGGCTTGGCTTGGACCTTAGATTTTTAGAGGATAAGGACCAAAGGGAGGTCCTATATCCAATAAAAAGCCGAGTACATGGGTTGAAAAGCCACATCTAGGCCATGTTGGATAGAAGGAGAGGAGAAACCTTGGGGGGTGGCCCCCCATTGGATTGCAATCACCTTGTAGTGTTTGCAGCAGAATTTCTTCAGATAAGAGAGCTTCTTTGCGCAGAGATTTTTCAGGACAATTTTCCAGGACCCTTTCTCCTTGGAATGACTGCCTATTTATAGGCTTTTGATAGCCATTAGGAGGGTTTATGGGCATTAATGGCATTGATGCTCCATGATGAGAGGAGTTACAAGATTAATTTCATAATTTTGTAACTCCTTTTTCCTTGAATCTGATTGGCCGATGGGGAATAATGGGCATTTAATCTCCATGATGATGGGGGTTTCATGATTAATTACCATGATTAAACTCCATAATGAAAGGAGTTACACGGTTAATTGCCATGATTAATTGGACTTGTAACTCCTTTTTCTTGGTTTCTGATTGGGTCGTCCAAAATAATGAGTTAATGACTGAAATAAGTTGTCATAAACGGGTCATTTAACTTCATTAATTGGTCGCCAAGTAGCTTGAAGAGTCGCGGGCCGTGCTGCGCCTTTTGGAATTCTTCTAGCGATGATCATTGATGGATTTTCATGTTGAATGACATCGGATGACCATGAAATTTCATACATTGATTGGTACCAATGGGCCAACAACATTTGTCCAGTCAATTCCACGATCAGTCGGGCAGAAAATGTGCTTTCTTGGTTGGCTGGCTGGTGATTTCGGAGTGTCCGATGATGATCGAATGATTTTGATGGCAGATCCGTGATGTTGATGAAGATCGATGGATTTCGTGCCTCAAAAATCAGATTCTGGAGAAATCACAGGGGCTAAACATCGTGAAACGTAAAAAATACTCGAAAAAGTAGGTTTTCGGGCGAAATCCTGCGACCTGAAACCCTATGGTAGCCTGTCGCGACCCCGGACCGAAACCCGGGACCGCGACGGTGTGGTGTGAATAAGGAATTACTCCTTAATAATAATTGTACATTTCCTTAATTTCCCACAGGTTTCCGCGGTGAGGATTCCACATACACTCATAGAACATTTATAATGGTGCGGAAGCGTGTAGCAAATCAAACTCTTAATCCATTCTCATCAAATAAGACTGATGATGCACAAGTATGACATGATGTCAGAGTGAGCAATGATCTCATTAGCATTCCCAAAATATGGAGTTAAAGTTTAAACAAAAGATCAAGTTAAATTAACATTCCCCAAAAATAATGGCCAACAAAGGCCAGTACAACCAAAAGTAGAATCAGCAATCAGTCTATAATCTCCCAAAATGTTCGCAGCTCAAAGCTAAACCGAATGTCTACATGACATCGTCAGCTTGCCACTCCACTAAACGATGCGGTTCATCAACCGCCCCCTCTGGCTCCTCCTCAAAGGCAATAACGGGAGCTGGACCTGAGTACCACAAAAATGGGTCAGACACGACGGTCTGGCAGGTGGGTGAATAGATATACCAAGAAAGAAATCAAAGCATATCATAGACATAACGAAAACTGTCATAAAACAGGATGCATGGTTCATTTAAAGTACGTATGCAATATAAATCATGTGGGGTATTCAAGGTACAGGAACTGACTAGATGGCAACCACACTAAAGCTAAATCCTCTCCATCACTAAGGTGATGAGAGCACATTCAGTGCGTGGGGCTCGAACACACGAAGTGACGGGAACCAACATTATATACATATACATATAGCTAGGCAAGACCACGGCCGCGGAATCGGGTAACGGGACAGGACAGGATCCAAGTTGCAACTGGCGGGAGCACAAGGGGGAGGCCCAAGTCAGTTGATCAGACTGACAAGGACGTCCAAGCTTAGTGGTGCCGACTCGTAGGTTACATGAGAAATCAAAACGTATACAAAACATATCAGTGTAAAACATTCGGGAAGGCGGGGCATGGTGCTCATAGGCACATCTTTCATATTATCAATCGTTCATGCATAAACGGGGCTGGCAGGACATATCAGGCGTATAAATCAAAATTTGAGTAAAACAATGCAATGAATCCTTATATCATTAGGGATTATATATTGGGGCATCCATATTCAAACGACATGTATAAGGATCTTGTATGTCTATATTACCCTTAGTATGGTACTCGAATGATAGAGGACATACTAAGTTTCCTTATGCACGTTGATGAATCTAAAAGTCCCAATACCTTTTCCGAAATGGTGTTTCTTTCTATGTCAGTCTCCTTATGTCATCCCCTGGGTCTTTCCAAGGTGGTAGGGCATCAGAACAACCCATCCAAACCTTTAAATACCATATCTGAAACCAATAGAAAAGACTCAGGAATTCTGGGTAAAACTCGGTCACCTGTCGGTCAGCTGGCGGTTAGCCGCCGATGTGATCGGCGGTTAGCCGCTGTCTGACCGCGGGGCTGACCGCGGTTCACCCTGCTAAAATGTAGCATTCTGTGTTTCTAACCGCGCATCTCGGCTACCTTGCGGTCACATGGTTTTTGGATTGGCGGGTAGTCGCGAGCTGACCGCGAGGCTGACCGCGGTTCGCCTGACAAACCACAGCATTCTGTGTTTCTAACCGCATCTGGGTCGGCTAGCCGCCGGTCACCTGTCGGCTAGCCGCCAAGGTGACCGCCCGCTGACTGCCCAGCTGCGGGAACTACACATCAGGTGCAGATTTCAGTCATTTCTTTCCCAAACCATTTCACCTCAACTCCAACCATTTTCTAGCATGAAATGGTTCTATTCCCTTCCATTTAACATTTAATTCTTTCCACCAACCACCATTCCATCTATGCATTTAATTCTCCTACCAATACAAGTCTCATTCAATGCAAGTACAAACATCATTTAAGAGGTTCATAATGACCAAAAATAACTTTGATGATGAATGCATATATTCTCATAAAACTAACTAAGAGAAAAGCCATGTCAATAAGTACATTTCCAAAAGCATTATGAAATATAATGAGCCAATGAAATAGGAATGGTAAAAATCCACATTTTCAACAAAATAAGAGCTTATTCAAATCGAATCCATTCATCCACTTGCCTTGGTCTCCAAAGTATGCTAGTCAAGCTCTAATCCACTATCAAGCTCAAAATCTACAATCTACACAAAAATCCCCAAAATACATTCATTACAACCCTAGAATGTCAAAATCAAGAAATAGATGGAGATAGCTTCCAATAATCAAGGTGAAGCACCTCCATGGCTAGGAGAATACACAACCAAGAGATGAGAAGAAGAACTTACATGAAGAGTCCTCTAATGGAAAGAGTTTGCTCAAGAGATAGCTTGGAATGGAAGGCTCTCTCTACAAATGGTATCAAGATGAAGCTCTCATGGAGGGGAAGAAGATTACCACCTCCATTTTGCCTTTGGCAATAGATTTGAGAGAGATATAGAGATGAAGAAGCAAGGAGCAAGGTAGGTTGAAGAGAACCCTAGGGCTGGGCTGGGATTTCTTGTTCTTAAGAAAGTTGCAAGAAGAGGAAGAGAGGGAAAATGACTCCTCCTTATATAGATAATGGCAAGGGGTCCCACAACTTAAAAGTCCAATCGAGCTAAAACATCAATCTACGGGCTTCGGATGGATTCGACGAAGAAGGAAGAATTGATCGTCAAAATTTCTACTTTCCAAAAAGTATATATTTTACGATTTTCGGGGACATTGAAAATAGTGTCCAGATTTCGTGTAAAATGATTGTTTTACCCCTATCAATGGCAAAGTAGGGTATAGAGGTCTCGAATGGAAACGGAGCAAATACAAAAGTTGTCGGGAATCATAAAATACATTAAACGGAGTAAATTACCGATTCCTAGAATTATAACTAAATCCCAAAACTAATCAAGACACAATAAAAGGAACCCCCAAAGGGCCCCACTAGATCAAAAGAATTCCCAAAATTATTCAAAGCTATAAAAAGCTATTCTAATCCAGATTTAACCCATTTCCACTAATCTCATTTAAAGCTCAAACACGTCTTAATTAACACTAAAAGGAAACTCTCGGGGCGGGGTCTTACATAGCCAGCGACCATGCACCCATGGTCGCCGGCAACCTTGCGCAATGGTCGCCGGCCAGCATGGGACTTTTGTCCCTTTTTGGTCTCCGTTCGATCGCTGTTTCTCTGTCATTTTTCGGGCTTTAATGCTTCTTTTTTCTCCCGTGTTTTTCTTGAAATTTCTCCTCATTTATTGGCTTGATTCCTCTGAAGAAAACCTGTCGAGAATCCATGCAAATCAGAGCGCAAAGTTTCCTATTTTTGGAAAAGCTGAAGACTTTGTAGCAGATTTTCCGCCAAGAGTTTAAACTAGGTCAAACGATGTCGGAATGACCTAAAATTTGATGTGAAGCTTTTTGAGCAATAGATAGGACCAACCATGGGCTTTTATTTGAGTTTTGAAGCTGTTTGGGGTCCCATCAATGCTAGACCTGATTTCACCGCGCGGAAGATGTTGAGCTTTGATGTACAGTCAACCGATGTCCGATTGACCTGAAATTTGACAGGGAACTTAGTGGAGTCATTTTGAGATGATCTATTAGCTCCAATTTGGATGCCATGGTCCCGGGGAGCTCCACCGCCAGTAGGCTTGATTTTACTTACGAGCGTTAAAGCTGGGTCAAACATCGTCGGAATGACTTGAAATTTGACGTGCAGCCCTTTGGAAGCATGTAGAAGCTACCCACATGCTTTGTTTGATGAGAGGCGGCATTGGTGGTTCTCACCGTCGGGAGGCTTGATTTTGCCGTTTGAGAGTTGATGGAGGGTCAAACGGTGTCGGTTTGACTTAAAATTTGACGTGGAGCCTTTTGGAGGTATTTTGAGACCATCATAGGCTCTGATCAAAGATTTGTTATCTTCGACACTGTCGCCACCGAGGGCTCCTGCTCAGCCGTTGGAGAATTGAAGTTAGGCCAAATAGTGTCAAAATGGCCCAAAACTTCATGTGTACCCTTCTTTTGGCTATTTTGAAGGATCTTGTAGTTTTTGTTTGATTCTAACAAGATCTGATGCTTGAAGCGGCTCTGCCTATTTGTCGTAGGATGCGACTCCATGTAGCTTCTGATCTCGAAGAGGCAAAGTGTCATTTTTGGTGTCAACAGGGGGAGTGAGGAAAAAAGAAGAAAGCGAACATCAACATTTTTTTGTACGGGTATGCCAGATTTTCTCCTCTACTTGGAATTTGAATTGGTGATCCGGAGATTCACCTTCACAAGTAGAAAAGCAAATCAACTTTTTTCTAACTTTCCATTGCACATATATTCTAAAGAAAGAGACAATATTTTTTAATGCTTGAAAGGCGATTTTCATTTGTCTGCCGTGAAAGGCGGTTTTGTGCCGTAGAAGGCGATTTTTCCATAAAAGGCTATTTTTGCCATGAAAGGTGATTTACAAATCTCATCAATAATGAAAGACAAGAATTGTGATGTTTTTGTCTATTTGAAAAAAATACAAAATACAATAGAAAAGTAAGAAAAGGAATCTGACTTCTCAGGAAATTGTGGGGACTCGTTCAGATCGACGGTTGCGAGTCATGTATGGGCTTTGCCATCGTCCTTTAGATGAGAACACGTGATGCTTTTGATTCACTTGGCTTGGCTTGGACCTCAGATTTTTAGAGGATAAGGGCCAAAGGAATGTCCTATATCCATTAAAAAACCGGGTAGACGGGCTCAAAAGCCACATCTGGGCCATGTTGAATAGAAAGAGAGGACCTTGGGGGGTGGCCCCCTAAGGGACTTCAATCACCTTGTGGTGTTTCTTGCCGTAGAATTTCTTCAGAGTATCGGAGCTTCTTTGCTTAGAGATTTCTTCGAAAATTTTCTTGTATTTGTCTAGACAATTTCGGATGATTTTTTCGGACCCTTTCTCCTTAGAATGACCGCCTATTTTTAGGCTTTTGGTGGCCATTTAGGAGGTTTTATGAGTATTGATTGCATTAATGCTCCATGATTGGAGGAGTTACAAGTATTTAATTCTTGATTTTGTAACTCCTTTTTCTTGGCTTCTGATTGGCCAATGAAGAGTTAAGATCATTTAATTGCTTTTTATTTTCCATTATGGGAGGAGTTTCATGGTTTAAATGCCATGAATTCTTAGACTTGTAACTCCCATTTGCTTGCTTCTGATTGAGCCGTCCAAAATAATGAGTTAATGACAATAATAAGTTGTCATAAACAGGTCAATTACTAGCATTAATTGGTCGCCAAGTCGCTTGAAGAATCGCGAGCCGCACTGTGCCTTTTGGAATTCTTCTGGTGATGTTCATTGATGGATTTTCATGTTGATCGACATCGGATGACCATGAAATTTCAGACATTGATTGGTACCGATGGGCTAGCAACATTTGTCCAGTCGATTTCACGATCGGTCGGGCAGAAAGTGTGCTTTCTTGATCGGCCGGTTGGCGATTTCGGAGTGTCCGATGATAATCCAATGATTCCGGCGGTGGATCCATGATGTTAACGAAGATCAACGGGTTTCATGCTCCAAAAATCAGAATTTGAGAAAATCACAGGGGCCAAATATCGCGAAACGCAAAAAAGGTCGGAAAAACAACCTTTTTTGGTGGAAATCCGGCGACCCGGATTTCCAGGGTCGCCGACGACCATGGAGTTTTTCTCCCCTTTCAGTCGCCGTTTCTCGGCCGTTTTTCGGGCTTATTTTATTCTTTTTTCTCCTCAATTTTTCTTGACATTTCTCCTCATTTATTGGCTTGATTCCCCTGAAGAAAACCTATTAAGAAGCCGTGCAAATGAGAGCACAAAGTTTTTGTTGTGAATTTTAAAATAACCGCAAGTGTACGGATCGTACGCAGTACGGGTCGAACTCAGGGAGGTAGATGTCTTAGATTACTTTCTTTTAATTAAGGCAATAGTGAGCAACGAGGTAAAAAAAATAAAAAAAAAATTACTAAACTAACAACCATGCACAATCACAAAAAGCAATAAAAACAAATAGTAAAAGAAATCTAACCTATGCAAATTAAAGAACCTAAATTTATCTAAATGAGACGGAAGATGGGTTGCCAAAACTAAAACTAATCCTACCAAATTTCAGATAAAAGTGCTGAAAATTAAATTTAGTGATTTCTAATGAATGTAAAAATCTCTCAAGGGTGGATCCACCAATGACTTAGGATGATTCTAGGATGTCCAATTTTTAATACATTAATTTAGATGGACCTTTGGTCAATGGAGTATTCAGCCTTCTCGTAGTGGTGACATACCCCATGAGTCGTTTCTTATCTAATTTAATGTATTATTATCAAAAACAATTCATATGGGCAGCAAGGTGTCATTATGAATAAAGGTTCATAATGTATCTAATCCTCCTAAATTACTTGAGGCATGTTATACATTATGTAACTATCATTCATGATAATCCCTCCACATGAACCCACGATATTAAAACAGTTGTTGATTACCCCTTAATCATCCTTCATCATTGCTTCACCATCCCCAAGAGGGGTGATTTAGCTAGCCATCATGATAAAAAAAAAAACAATGCATTAAATTAAATCTAAGAAAAAGAATATGCTAACAAAATTAAATTGCATAAAATTATCAACTCCAATCTTTAATTACAATTCACCTAAAAAAAATAAAAATATAGAAACCTGACACAAATAGAAGTGCAGCAGTGAGACCGTGGATGAGGCAGCGAAGAGAGGTGCATGAGGGGCCGACTGTATTCTTCACACAAAGAGGAAATACGGCTGAAGTGGCTGGAAAGGAGAGATGAGGTGGCTGGCTGTATGGTGATGTAAGGGAATGACTTTGAACAGAGAGTGGAGATGTTGGAGATGCAGCGAGTTCCCCTGCCTCCTAGCGTGTAGAATGGCTGGGCTTATATAGAGAGAAGAAAGATTAGGGTGAGAGAGAGAATGTAGAAAGAGAGGGGGTGAGATTCCGGAAAGATAGGTGTAGTGGATGGATGAGAGATATTATAGAGGAGATAAATTAGAAAGAGGAGGGATGGACGTGAATGGAGAGGAGAGTTAGAATGCCAATAGGCTGAGAGAAAATAGAAAGAGAGATAAAGAGGGAAGAGAGAAAAGTGGCATGGGATTAGAAAGTGGAATAAATTGGTCTTTGGATTGGAGAGAGAAAATTTTAAAAAAAAATAGAGAAGTGCCTTGCCGTGAGAATGGAAAGTGTTGCCTAATGAGAGAATTTTGCCAACATTAGATATGAATATAATAAGGATGGGTTGGGGTTCAAAGTCATATTTTTGGCCGTATCTTCCCATACATGCCCCTGTGCTTCATTTTTTTTTCTTTTCTCTTTCTCTCTTTTTTTCTTCTTCATTCAGAACGTGCAACATGTGGGCCCCATTAGGGATCAAATTCACGCCTCCTGGTTGCATGTGAGCTTGTATTGGGCTTCATTTCTGACCCATTATTCTTCCATGGCCCGCACTGATGATCGCTTGCATGATGGCTCCACTGAGTGTGTATTTGAAGTTCTTCACGTCCATCTTGCTTGAAATTTTTCTCTGAACACAGCCATGTAAAAACATTGGGCATTTTTACGTGTAGATTGAAGGATATGGCTCCTTATAGCAAAATAGCCAAGGCGACCTGAAACCTGAAAATCATAGAGAAATACCCAGAGTAGTACTGAAAAATATAAATAAAATGCATGCTTACTACCCTAAGATTTCACACATTTCTGTGCTCATCAGTTTTCTATTTTTTGAAAAGCCGAAGACTTTGCAGCCGATTTTCCGTCAAGAGTCGAAACTAGGTCAAATGATGTCGGAATGACCTGAAATTTGAGGTGAAGCTTCCTGAGCAATAGATAAGACCAATCATGGGCTTTTATTTGAGTTTTGAAGCCGTTTGGGGTTCCATCGATGTTGGACTTGATTTCACCGCGCTGAAAATAACGAGCTTTGATGTATGGTCAACTGATGTCCGAGTGACCTGAAATTTGACAGGGAGCCTATTGGAGTCATTTTGAGATGATCCATTAGCTCTGATTTGGATGCCATAATCCCAGGGAGCTCCGCAGCCGGTAGGCTTGATTTTGTTTCCGAGCATCAAAGCCGGGTCAAACGTCGTCAGAATGACCTGAAATTTGACGTGCAGCCCTTTGGAAGCATGTAGAAGCTACCCACGTACTTTGTTTGATGAGTGGCGGCATCGGTGGTTCTTGCAACCGAGAGGCTTGATTTTGTTGCTCGAGAGTTGATGGAGGGTCAAACGGTGTCTGTTTGACTTGAAAATTGACGTGGAGCCTTTTAGATTTATTTTGAGACCATCCATAGGCTCTAATCGAAGATTTGATATCTTCAACACTGTCGCCGCTGGGAGCTCCTGCTCAGCCGTTGGAAGATTGAAGTTAGGCCAAATGATCTGAAAATAGCCCGAAACTTCATGTCTACACTTCTTTTGGCTATTTTGAAGGATGTTGCAGTTTTTGTTTGATTCTAACAAGATCTGATGCTTGAAGAGGCTCTGCCTGTTTGTTGTAGGAAGCAGCTCCATGTAGCTTTTGATGTTGAAGAGGCAAAGTGACAATTTTGGTGTCAACAACGAGGGTCGTAAATTCTGACTAAAAACCATTTTTGGTGGTCAAAGTCGGGGTGGACTAGGGTGGAAATCCCTGGGTCCTGATTTTTGTTTCGAACCATGAATTTTTGGGTTCAAGGATTGAAAATTTTGGTCAAGTTGGGGAAGAGGCTCCTAAACTTGAATTTTTAGGATTTGATTTTTTTTTTAACAATGAAACATTGAAAGTAAGCATTGTTTTGAGGTTTTTTAGGAACTTCAACGTAAAGATGAAAATTCCAAATGGAGTGGGTTTGTCGAGCAAGTACCTAGGAATAGGCTTTGGCCATGTAGGAATCGCTTTGACCTGATAGAGGAAGTCTTCAAGGGTAGTACCGCTTCAAGAACTTGCCATTGATGAGTAGCATACACCTGTCGCCCTCCATATTTAGAAGAGCGTATGCTCCATTGGAGAAGACTTTGTCAATGACGAAGGGTCCCTCCCATTTTGGTTCGAATTTGCCCTTGGATCTGTGGGCAAAAACCATTAGCCTTTTTACTGCAAGAACCAAGTCACCCTTTTTGTGGGCGCGTTGCCTGACCTTCTTGTCAAAAGATCCTGCCATGCGTGCATGGTAAAGCTCAACTCTTTGTAGGGCTTCGAGCAGTCTTTCATCGAGATTATCCAGGTCTTGGAGTCTCAATTTGATGTTGCTTTCTTGCCCCATCTCATTTTGTAGAGATACCCTTAAGGAAGAAATTTGTACCTTTAGAGGGATAACTACTTCACATCTATAGACTGGGAGAATGGTGTGCTATGGGTTGGTCCTCGAATGGTGCTTCGATAGGCCCACAAAGCTTCATGTAGCTTGTCGCCCCAATCTCTTTTGTGACAAGAGACCATTTTCTTGAGGATTTTGCAAAGTGTCTTGTTGAAGGCTTCTGCTAGTCCATTCATTGCCGGGTTATACGGAGTAGAAGGACAACTTTGGATTTTGTATTTATCGCAGAACCTGTAGAATCTGTGATCCCGGAATTGTAGTCCGTTATCATGGATAAATCTTTTAGGTATGCCAAAGCGACAAATGATGTTAGTGCACAAGAATTGAAGGACTAATGAGGTTTTCATTTCACTGAACGCAAATGTTTCTGACCACTTGGAGAAATAATCCGTAGTGGCGAAGATGAAGCGATGACCTTTGCTTGATGGGGGAGAGATAAGACCTATGATGTCCTTACCCTAGGGTTCAAAAGGCCACGAGATTGCTCTAGGGTGTAGCCGTTCTGGAGGTATGTGGACATAGTCTCCGTGAACTTGGCATTGTTGGCAGCGCTTAGCAAATTGCATTGCATCAGCTATCATGGTAGGCCAATAATAACCTAACCTTTTTATCTGATTGTAGAGCTTAGGACCAGCCTAATGGGCTCCACAAAGACCAGCATGCACTTCTTTGAGTGTTTCTACAGCCTCTTGTTGCGACAAGCAGCGTAGAAGTACTCCGTTGAAGGATTTTCTGTAAAGCATATTTTAAGGAATATCCAAATGAAAGTTTGGGGCTCGTCTTTGAATGTTTACCCACTCTTTTAGATCTTCAGGTAAGATTCTGAACATAATATAATCAATGAACGGATCCCTCCAGTTGCCGATC
Organism: Persea americana; assembly: GCA_029852735.1. Lineage (NCBI taxonomy): Eukaryota > Viridiplantae > Streptophyta > Magnoliopsida > Laurales > Lauraceae > Persea > Persea americana. The sequence continues at coordinate 22,904,694 of CM056817.1, forward strand.
GGAGGTTTAAGGATGGAAATCCGACTTCCAACCACTCGGTGGCATTCAGCAACTGCTTGGTGTGTGTTGAGAGGAGGGAGAATCCTTCTTTGACACATTGTAATTCGCATGTTTTCCCCTTCTTGGATTGCCATAGATGCGGCAAGTCCATCCAGGGCATCTGCACGGATGTTTTCACATCTACGAATGTGGGTGATGTGACAGATGTCAAATTTTTTACGAAGTGATTGTGCCTTGTTGTAGTAAAGCAACAGATCAGGCTTCCTGATTTCATATTTTTGATTCATCTAATTGACGATCATTTGAGAATCCCCAAAGGCTTCTAGCATGGTGATGCCGGATTCAATCCTACGATCAGGGCTTGGTATTCAGCTGCATTGTTTGAACATGGCTCCAGTAGCGAGAATGCTTGTGGAATTATGTATTTGTCGAGGCTAACAAAGAGAATGTCAATTTCCGATATCAGCTTTCCGTTTTCATTTATCCTGGTTGCACCATCAAAGTACATGTCCCAGGTGGCATTTGACGAGGAAGTCTCCACGTTGTAGACAAGTTCGTCTGGGAGATCATCCCTGAGCGGAGAATTCTTAGGCAGTGGATACTCTGCAAGAAAGTCTGCTAGAACTTAGCCTTTGATTGCTTTTTGCAGTACGTATCTAATGTCAAACTGTGACAGAAGGATAGACCATTTTGCCAGTCAGGCATTGAGGGAACCTGCTTTTGTGACAAGGACCTTTAAGAGATTGATCCCTGAAATCAGGTATACTGTGTTGGACAGTAGGTAGTGACATAGCTTTTGTACAGCGAACATCATCGCAAGGCATTCTTTTTCGACTGGAGGGTAGCGATGCTCTCCACCAACCAACATGTGGCTGAGGTAGTATAGAGCAGCTTCTTTTCCTCCATTATTCTTTTGTGCGAGTAGAGCGCTCAAAGAAAAGTCGAAAGCTCTTGTGTACAAGATGAATGGTTTTCCAGTTGCGGGAGCAGCCAACACTGGAGGTTTGGTCAGGTATGACTTGATGTCTTAAAATGCAGCTTCACATTCAGCATCCCAAAACAAAGTCCACACCATTCTTCATCAGGCGAGAGATTGGACGGCACTTCCCTGATAGGTTGGAAATGAACTGTCGGATGTATGCCAATCTTCCTTGAAGCCCTTCTAGTTCTCTTAGGGTTCTTGGAGATGGCATTTCTAAAATAGCCTTTACTTTGATGGGGTCAAGTTCTATTCCTGCTTTCTGAACTATGAATCTGAGAAACTTACCCGATGAAACACCGAATAAGCATTTGAGGGGATTCATTCACAGTTTGTGTTTGCAAAGTCGGAGGAAGACTTCTCGAAGATCTTTGAGATGGTTTTCTTTTCTTTTGCTTTTGACGGCGAGGTCGTCAACGTAACATTCGACCGTCTTGTGCTCCATATCTTGGAATATTTTCATCATAGCCTTTTGATATGTCACACCGGCATTCTTCAGACCAAATGGCATGACAGTGTAGCAATACACGCCAAATGGGGTTCGAAATGATGTGTGCCTCTCATATTCGGGATGCATCTTTATCTGATTGTAGCCGGAGAAGCCATCCATGAAAGTCATTTGCTCAAATCCGCAGGTGTTGTCAATCATTACCTACGGTATGGGGAGCGGGAATTCATCTTTGGGGCATGCATTATTCAGGTCTCTATGGTCAATACAGACCCTGATTTGCCCATTTTTCTTTGTCACGGGGACGATGTCAGCCAACCATTCAGGATGCTACTCCTCGCAGATGAAGCCAACGTTTTTTAGTTTCTAAACTTCTTGTTCAATTTTTTCCATCACATCAAGACGGAATCTTCTTTGGCCTTGTTTGACATGCTTGATAGTTTCTTGCAGGTTGAGTTTGTGGACTGCTATTTTGAGGTCTAAGCCAGGCATTTCAGCATTAGACCATGCAAAACAATCAACAAACTCACAAAGAAAAGAGACATACTCGAGCAACTCATCATCCTTTATATTCTTACTTATGAATACAAGACGTGGGTTATCTGGTGTTCCCAAGTCTATCTTTTGAACAGAATCTTCTGTTGGAAGGTTTGAAAGTTGTTCCTCCATAATATTTTTGGAGGCTTCCAACTTAACAAGACCTTCTAGAGTTTCAAAAGCATTTTCTGACCATGGGTCTGCTTCTGTTCATAAATCTTCTTGATTGGTACTCTTCTCAAGGCTTGCTATGAGGTGGTCCCAATCACCTGCTGAAACTGGGTTGAAGTAAGGCACTTCCTTTGGAGACAGTGGTTCTTTTGGGTCAGAAAACCATGTGTTTGTGTCATCGGACAATTCCTCTTCATCATCAGAGAAATCGCACCAATTTGATGAGCTTCTTGGGTCCTTGTCGGGTGACTCTTCAAAGAGATATCCTGGGAGATTGATGTCTTCATCGACACAAGATGTATTGTCTTCGGGCTCTAAATCTGAATCTGTGTCTTGTATGATAGACACAAAGGAGACAACAAACTTTCCCCCTAGTCTTCTTCTTTGCTTTGGTGGTGATTACCAAAGACTTTGAAGACTTGAGAGAGATAACAAAGGGAGATTGATTGCTTTCTTCGGACTTGCTGGAAGGCTTGTTTTCTTCTGATGATTGCTGAGGAGTCTTGCCTTTATCTTTTTGGAGATTTTCAGCAAATGATGCTATTTCTTCCTCCACCTTTTCTTTCTCGTCCTTGGACAACTGAGAGTCTACAAAATGGACTTCTTTGACTTTGAAGGGCTTTCTATCTGCAAACACTCGATGTATCAAGCCGTCATTGCCAACAAACTTGATGCACTGATGTAGAGTTGAAGGGACGACACCATTCTCGTCCAGGGGCGTCCGAAAAGGATGTTGTAGCATGAAGGGGTCTTTACTGCATACACGGTGACATTAGAGATAAGATCACCGATTTGCAACCTGAACCTGATTTTTCCGATAGGCCTTTGAGTGCTCCCATCGTATCCAAAGATGGACACAAATGTGTGGCCTTTGAAAGGATCATCGATCCAACAACTTTCTTCATTTTCCGGTGTTACCGGAGGAGATTCTTGTAGGTTTTCCGGGACCTTCGGTTCTGGATTTTGACAAAGTTGATTGATGCGATCTTGCTCTTGCTCTATGGCCAGATGCTGCAAGATTATTACATATTCTTTGAAATTGGGCATAAGAGCGAAATCTTCTTCTTCGTCTGCCCCTTGTGGTTCAATATTATTGGGTTCCACTGGGGCATTGGCGAGTGCTGGATTGACAGTATTTTCTTGAACAGTCTCTTGGTCTTCTTCATCATCAAACCAGGATCCTTGTGGCTGTAAGGGATTATACCAGATTACTGGCATAAAGTGAGATTCGGGAATCCATTCTTCATCGGAGAGGTACTCTCCTGTTTCAAAGGATTCCTCCCACTCATCGGCGTCACTGGCGGTGTCACTGGACTTATATCCATTCATGGAGAATCCAATTACTGAGTTGCAAGAGTATGATGCCCCCTGCGTAATCTCATTTCTGAGCTGTGGTGGTATGAAATCACTAAGGGTGAATTTTCTTACCACTTTTAAAGTCTTTGGAACGGATTCTTCTGTTGCCCCTAGTGAGGTGGTAGAAGAAGTCTCTGCCATTTCAATGACTTCTTGTTTTGGTTGAGCTTTCTCCTGTTGTTTGAGCTTCCGGAGTAGTCTCCTGGCTTGCCTTCGCTGTTGAGCAGTTGGCTTTGTTTTGAAGACCTCCCATTTTCATCTTCAAGGAGATCGGGATGTACCCATATGGGCTGTCCATCCGGTGTTGGGTAAGGAACCAACTCTTGGGATGTTTGGGTCATTTTTATCACCTTAAAGGAAGTAGTGATCTTCTTCTTTGGTGATTTGGATGTTTGTCCATATGACACCATGTTGACAGAGGCGGGCCCATAATTTTTGTCAAAGGTGATGACTCCATTTTTCCACTTCTCGTTAATTGTCTCTCTCATAACGAAGCATTGATTAAGAGGATGCGAGACCATCTGGTGGTATGGGCAATCGAGGATCATTGGTTTTGCCAACATCTCTCGATCTTTTAGGACCAGGAAGGTGAGCTTCCCATTTGGCAAGAGAGCCCCAAATATTTATTCAACATCTTCATCGAACAGGTATTTCTTCTCTACTCGTTCTTTGAGTGCATCAAAAAGTTCAGGTCTCTTACCTGCAGCTTTGTTTTCAGGTTTCTTTGGCGGCTGAGGAGCTGACTTGGTTTGCACATTGAGAACCTCATTTTTCTTTGGCTTTGAGGTTGTAATGGTTGTCGGCTCTTTCTTTGATGATTTCTGACTGTTGAGGTCTTTGATCACTGTTTCAACTTCTATGGACGCCTCTAGGAGTTCTCCTAGGTTCTTTGATTTGTTGCCGATGATCATGAAGCAGATCCTTGCTCTCATATTGTTTTGGCATATGTCGACCAGTGACGCCTGTGGCATCACATATAAGCATTTGTATGCCATTGCCTTCCACTTGTCAATGAAGTCGTAGGTTGACTCATTCTCTCCCTGTTTTAGGCTGTAGAGCTGAGCCATAGTAACAGGATGATCCTCACCATTGAAGTGGGTCAGGCAGTGTGTCTCTAGCATGGTCCAGTTTTGAATGGAATCCTCTGGCAGAGTGGAATACCAATCAAAGGCCGTACCTTTTAGGTTACTTGCAAAGAGACGGATCTTGAGAGCATCTTGATCCGCAATAGCTCCCATTAGGATTTTGAAGTGGATGACGTGCTGCCTAGCTGAACATTTCCCTGTATATGTTTGGAAAGTAGGATACTTGAATTTTGCAGGGAACGGAACCGAGTCCATCCATAAGGGATTTAGTGGCTTGATTCCATGCTCCTTCAGTGTATCCTCTTCTTTTGCTTTAGCAAGGATATCGTCAACGTCCTTTTTAGTAAGGGCACGTGACTCGTCTTCTCCACCATTTGCCTCATCATTTGGAGGGACTTCATTCTTTGGCAGATGTTGGAATGTGAGAAGGAGGTTTTCCATCAGAACCTCTATTCTCTGCTGTCCTTGCTCCAGCTGCTGGATGCGTGGAGCCACGTCATCGTGCGGCGGAGGTTGCTCAGAATTTGTGACCAAGACATTCACCCTTCAAGAATCGAATGAGGATACCGTCTCAGTGACTGAGCTGGAGCTCATTCTTTTGGATGAAGAGCTCGAGGAATGATCACTCCGGTGTCCTTAGCTTGAAGGAGTGGGAGAGTCCTCCTGATGTCTTCGTGTCAGGGAGACGCTGCGAGTCACCGGCCGTTTGACATGAGTTTTGTGTCGCGACCCCGAACCGGGACCCGGGACCGCGACGTGGTGGATGAATGATTATATAAATATACACATTTAATTTCCCACAGGTTTCCGCGGTGAGGATTCCACACACACTCATAGAATCTTTACATTGGTGCGGAAGCGTGTAGCAAATCAAACTCTTAATCCATTCTCATGATATGAGACCGATAATACCCAAGTATGACATGATGTCAGAGTGAGCAATGATCTCATTAGCATTCCCAAAATATGAAGTTAAAGTTTAAACAAAAGATCAAGTTAAATTAACATTCCGCAAAAATAATGGCCAACAAAGGCCAGTACAACCAAAAGTATAAATCAAGTATCATTCTATAAACTCCCCCCAAAATGCTACGTAGCTCAAAGCTAAACCAAATGTCTAAATGACATTGTCAGCTTGCCACTTCACTAGTCGTTGCGGTTCGCCGACCGCCTCCTCTGGCTCCTCTTCGTAGGCAATAACGGGGGCTGGACCTGAGTACCACAAAGATGGGTCAGACACGACGGTCTGGCAGGTGGATGAATAGATAATACCAAGAAAGAAATCAAAGCACATTTTAAACATAATGGAATCTTATTAAAACAATAACTGTCTTAAAACAGGATGCATGGTTCATTTAAAGTACAGATGCAATGTAAACCATGTAGGATATTCAAGGTACAGGAACTGACTAGATGGCAACCACACTAAAGCTAAATCCTCTCTATCACTAATGTGATGAGAGCACATTCAGTGCGTTGGGCTCGAGCACACGAAGTGACGAGAACCAACATTATATACATATACATATACATATAGCTAGGCAAGACCACGGCCGCGGAACCGTGTAACAGGATAGGACAGGATCCAAGTTGCAACTGGCAGGAGCACAAGGGGGAGACCCAAGTCAGTTGATCAGACTGACAAGGACGTCCAAGCTTAGTGGTGCCGACTCATAGGTTACATGAGAAATCAAAACGTGTACAAAACTATAACGGTGCAAAACACTCGGGCAGGCGGGGCAGGGTGCTCATAGGCACACATTTCATATCATTATCTTTTCATGCATAGACGGGGCTGGCAGGACATGTCAGGTGCATAAGTCAGAGTTAAAACCATGAAATAAATTCTTATACAGTTACGGACTATATATTGGGGCTTCCGTATTCAGACAACATGTATAAAGATCTTGTATGTCTATTATTGCCCTTAGTATGGTACTCGAATAATAGAGGACATATCAAGTTTCCTTATACAAGTTGATGAATCCAAAATTTCCAATACTTTTCCGAAATAGAGTTTCTTTCTAAGTTAATCTCCTTATGTCATCCCCTAGGTCTTTCCAAGATGATAGGGCATCAGAACAACCCATCCAAACCTTTAAATACCATATATGAAAACAATAGAAAAGACTCAGGAATTCTGGGTGAGATTCGGTCACCAGTTGGTTAGCTGACGGTTAGCCGCCGAGGTGATCGGCGGTTAGCCGCTGGCTGACCGCGGTTCACCCTGCTAAAATATAGCATTCTGTGTTTCTGACCGCGCATCTCGGCTACCTGGCGATCACAGGGTTTTTGGTTAGCGGTTAGCCGCGAGCTGACCGCGGTTCACCTGTCAAAACACAGCATTCTGTGTTTGTAACCGAATCTAGGTCGGCTAGCCGCCGGTCACCTGTCGGCTAGCCGCCAAGGTGACCGCCCGCTGACCGCCCAGCTACGGAAACTCTACATCAGGTGCATATTTCAGCTCTTTCTTTCCCAAACCCCTTTCACCTCAACTCCAACCATTTCGTAACATGAAATGGGTCTATTCCCTTCCATTTAACATCTAATCCTTTCCTCCAACCACCATTCCATCAATGCATTTAATTCTCCTTCCAACACAAATCCCATTCAATGCAAGTACAAATATCATTTAAGAAGTCCATAATGACCAAAATAAGCTTTAATGAATGAATGCATACATTCTCATAAACTAACTAGGAGAAAAATCATATCAATAAGTACATTTCCAAAAGCATTATGAAACATAGTAAACTAAAGGAATATGAATAGTAAAATCCACTTTTTCAATAAAACAAGAACTCATTCAAATCAAATCCATTCATTCACTTGCCTTGATCTCCAAATATGCTAGTGAGCTCTAATCACACTCTCAAGCTCAAAATCTACAATCTACACAAAAATCCCCAAAATACATTCATTACAACCCTAGAATGTCAAAATCAAGAAATAGATGGAGATAGCTTCCAATAATCAAGGTGAAGCACCTCCATGGCTAGAAGAACACACAACCAAGAGATGAGAAGAAGAGCTTACATGGAAAGTCCTCTAATGGCAAGAGCTTGATCAAAGTGTAGCTTGGAATGGGAGGCTCTCTCTAAAAATGGTATCAAGATGAAGCTCTCATGGAGGGGAAGAAGATTACCACCTCCATTTTACCTTTAGCAATAGATTTGAGAGAGACTGAGAGATAGAGAAGCAAGAAGCAAGGTAAGTTGAAGAGAACCCTAGGGCTGGGCTGGGATTCCTTTTTCTCAAGAAAGTTGCAAGAAGAGGAAGAGGAAAAAGGGCTCCTCCTTATATAGACAATGGCAATGAGTCCCACAACTTAAAAGTCCAAATTGGGCTAAAACATCGCTCTACGGGCTTCGGACGGATTCGACGAAGAAGGAAGAATTGATCGTCGAAATTTCTACTTTCAAAAAAGTATATATTTTACGAGTTTCGGATATATTGAAAATAGTGTCCAGATTTTGTGTAAAAAGATTGTTTTACCCCTATCATTGGCAAAGTAGGGTTTAGAGGTTTCGAACGAGAACGGAGCAAATACAAAAGTTGTCGGGAATCATAAAATACATTAAACGGAGAAAATTACAGATTTCCAGAATTATTAAATAAACCCCAAAACTAATCAAGACACGATAAAAGGAACCCCCAAAGGGCCCCACTAAATCAAAAGAGTTCCCAAAATAATTCAAAGCTATAAAAAGCCACTCTAATCCAGATTTAACCCATTTCCACTAATCTCACTTATAGCTAAAACGCGTCTTAATTAACACTAAAAGGAAACTCTCGGGGCGGGGTCTTACATTTTGGTTGCCGACTTTTAGCGTCTTTTGGTTTTGCCAACCATATGGATAGCAGCAACTTCGTCGGGTCTTTCTTTTTTGACCCATTTTTGAGAGACTTGAAGGGCGGAATGCTGGATTCTTCGCTTGTCTAGTCTCTTTTGTCGATATGCCGCGTGGAGACGTATGCGACGAGCAATTTGAGCTTCAGTTAGCTCGGGCTGTGCTCTAGCAATAAAGGACGTATTCCCTCGTACGTAGCAGTCGAGCTTATCTTCTTTAAAGACTAGCATGGACAGGATTTGGACGCGATCCTTTGCCTGTCGCAGTGAAGCTTTAAATTTTGCAAGCTTAGCCCCTGTTGAGATAAAGGGTCGAGTTACAGGAGAGCATGCCCTGGCAGGTTCTTGTTGAGGCCTGGTGATGCATGATTTGATTTTGGGCTTATAGGAGCAAGCTGGCTCATGCTGAGTTGATTTTGTTTGACGGAGGGTAGGTTTTCTCCTCTTTCATGTAAGAGAGAGGGTAGAACCGGTTCTCCTTGAGAGGGGCCAGGTATGCTGTCTTTGTAGATGTTCGGGACCTTCTTTGTTTAGGTGAAGGTCTCGGTGACCAAGTCTTATGGCAAATTTGGTTTCTTGTAGGCTGAGGCTATGTGTGGTTGCCACTGGCTTCACGCTTTTTGGTGATTGCCCTTGGTGTCATGGCAGTGACATGTTCAAGGGCGGTCTTCTGCTTCTTGGCAGGTGCAGTTTCTTCTACGGGGAGTGGGAATGGTCCCAGTGAGCCGAAGATGATAGTCTGGGGAGTGAAGGTCAACCCGGTGTTTTGAGAGTTGCCGAGGGAGGTGACACTTTGGCAGCTGGCAAGGCGCTTGCTTTGCTTCTCTTGAAGCATGAGCTAGTACTTGTTCTCATCGAAGGTGATGGTTAATGAAGCTGCCATTGTTAGTTTTGGAAAACTTCTGAAACAAGACCACATCCACTAGTAATCACAAGAATATGGTGATCATAAATGGAAAATACTATGGTTTTGTCTTTTCAAATCGCTCATGGGGCATGGCCTGTCCTAAGCGTAATGAAGAAGGCAAAACGCCATAGAGGGTACAATTGTTCCAAACATAAGTATGGTCGGCTCAAAATGAGCGTTCCGACGATTGCTAGAAGCAATTGTAAACCTTAATTCAAATTACCGAGAACCGAACCTCACTCGAGGTAAAATGATATGAGGTTGGAGTTACAAATGTGTCGGTCGCGAATACAGTAGACCAGAAAGGGCGTACTAGTATCGATAGGCACAAATGTTGCAAATTGCATCCTTGAAATGGACACAAGATGAGATTTTTTGAAAGGCCAAGATTGGATTCATAGAAGAGAGAAAATGGTATTCCAATCCGAATATAGGCTCAATCATTTATGCAAGCGCTAGATCCGAAAGGAAAAGAACCAAAATTTCTTACTTGTGAACCCAAAACTGAAGGAAGTTTTTTTTTTAAGGGTCAAGATTAAGTTCATCGAAAAGAGCAAATGGTATTCCAATCCAAATACAGGCTCAAACATTTCTGCAAGCACTAGTTCCGAAGGGGAAGAAACCAGGATTTCTTGAATCTGAACTCGAAAATGATAGAATTTTTTTTTTTTTTTTTGAAGAAAAATTTTTGAAGATTTTTTTTTGTACACGTAGATCTCCAATTCGGTCTTATGAAACCTTAGTGGATAGATCGGCCCCCAGGTAAGGGTAGGATTACTTAATGAACCTGTTTGAAGGACCCTTGCCTTGGACTGTCCGGTTGCCTCCACACTCTGGACAAGGCTTTTCATAGATCCACTTTGGTCAAAGAATGCAATTGGTGCAATCTTAGCATTTTTTCTTTTTTTGAACCCCCGCTTTTTTTGAAAGATCACTAATGAATCCATCAAAGAGAGGAAATGGTCCCTCCCAATCCAAACGTCAACTCAGTGATTTCCGCAAGCTATTGTCTGAAATGGAAAGAACCAAAGTTTCTCCAATTTGAATCCAAAAGAGAGAAATCCTTCTTTTTTTTCAAAATCTGAAAAGTTTGAAATCAGTTTTTTTTTAAGATCCCTATTGGACTCATCAAAGAGAAAAGATGGCCTACCCCCACTATGAAGAAAGCTACAAACATTTCTGCGAGCTATCAAGTTTAAAGGGGAAAGGATCAAAGTTTCTCAAGGTTGAATCCAAAAATGAGCAATCTGAAAAAAAAATTTCTTTTTTTGAAAGATCACTAATGGACCCATCAAAGAGAGGAAATGGTCCCTCCCAATCCGAACGTCAGCTCAGCGATTTCCGCGAGCTACTGTCCGAAATGGAAAGAACCAAAATTTCTCCGATTTGAATCCAAAAGAGAGAAATCTTTTTTTTTTTTTTTTTTCAAAATCTGAAAAGTTTGAAATCAGATTTTTTTTTTTTTTAAGATCCCTATTGGACTCATCAAAGAGAAAAGATGGCCAATCCCCCAATATGAACAATAGCTACAAACATTTCTGTGAGCTATCAAGTTCAAAGAGGAAAGGATCAAAGTTTCTCACAGTTGAATCCAAAAATGAGAAATCTGAAAAATTTTTTTTTTTAACAAGAAAGACTGGAAATAAACTCAAAGAAAGAAATTTCCAAAAAATCCAATCTCATGTTTTTTTTAGATGCAAGATCCAACATAGGCCACCAACTAGAAAGGAGCCAAAGAATCCAAAGCATCAAGTTCTCAAACAAACGTGTCCCACCGGGTTTGCCAACTTGATGGACCTGGCTCTTGCATTCCTCCGCCCCGGGTCTGCCGGGGCATGGCAGGACGAAAAACAGGCATCAACATTTTTTTGTACGTGTATGCCAGATTTTATATTCTACTTGGAATTTAGAATGGCGATCCGGAGATCCACCTTCGTAAGTAAAAAGGAAATAAATCTTTTTTCTAACTTTCTATTGCACATATATTTTTAAGAAAAGAGACAGATTTTGAATGCCGTGAAAGGCGATTTTCTTTTGTATGCCATGAAAGGCGATTTTGTGCCGTAAGTGGTGATTTTGCCGTGAAAGGCGATTTACAAATCTCATCAATGAAGAAAGACAAGAATTGTGATTCTTTTTCTCTTTAAAAAATACAAAATACAATAGAAGAAGTAAGAAAAGGGATCTAACTTCTTAGGAGATTGTGGGGACTCGTTCAGATCGACGGTCGCGAGTCATGTATGGACTCCACCATCGTCCCTTGGATGAGAACACTTGATGCTTTGATCCATTTGGCTTGGCCAGGACCTCAGATTTTTAGAGGATAAAGACTAAGAGAAGGTCCTATATCCAATAAAAAAAATGAGTAGACGGGCTAAAGAGCCATGTCTAGCCATGTCGGATAGAAGGAGGGGGAAAACCTTGGGGGGTGGCCCCCCAATGGACTTCAATCACCTTGTGGTGTTTGTTGCAACAGAGTTTTCTTCAGAGTAGCCGAGCCTCTTTGCGCAGAGATTTCTCCGAGAGTTTTCTAACAATTTTTCAAGGATTTTTCCAGGACAATTTTCATGACCCTTTCTCCTTGGAATGACCGCCTATTTATAGGCTTTTGGTGGCCCTTAGATGAGTTTATGAGCATTGATTATATTAATGCTCCATGATGGGAGGAGTTACAAGTGTTTAATTCTTGATTTTGTAACTCCTTTTTCCTAGCTTTTGATTGGTCGATGGAGAATGATGAGCATTTAATCGCTTTTAATCTTCATGATGAGGGGAGTTACATGGTTTAATGCCATGATTGCTTGGATTTGTAACTCCTTTTTCCTTACTTCTGATTGGGCCGTCCAAAATAATGAGTTAATGACCGCATTAACTTGTCATAAACCGGTCAATTAACAACATTAATTGGTCGCCAAGTTGCTTGAAGAGTCGCGGGCTGCACCGCATTTTTTGGAATTCTTCTTACGATGATCGCCGATGGATCCACATGTTGTTTGATGTCGAATGGCGATGCAATTTTAGACATTGGTTGACACCAATGAGCCGGCAACATCTATCCAGTCGATTTCACGATTGGTCGGGCAGAAAGTGTGCTTTCTTGGTCGGCCGGTTGGCAATTCCGAAGCATCGGATGATGATTTCATGATTAGACGGTGGATCCATGATGTTGACGAAGATCGATGGATATCATGCTCAAAAAATCAGATTTTGGAAAAATCACAGGGGCCAAACAACTCGGAACGCGAAAAATATTCGGAAAAGCGGGTTTCAGGGCGAAATCTGGAGACCATGGGGCCGGCGACCTTGGGACTTTTGTCCCTTTTCGGTTGTTGTTCGATCACCATTTTTTTGCCTTTTTCGTTTCTTTTTTCTCATGTATTTTTCTTGACATCTTTCCTCACTTATTGACTTGATTCTCTTGAGGAAAACTTGATGAGAAGCCGCTTAAATTAGAACACAAAGTTTCCTATTTTTTTGAAAAGCCGAAGACTTTGCAACCGAGTTTCCGTCAAGAGTCGAAACTGGGTCAAATGATGTCGGAATGACCTGAAATTTGAGGCGAAGCTTCCTGAGCAATAGATAGACCAACCATGGGCTTTTATTTGAGTTTTGAAGCCGTTTGGGATCCCGTCGATGCTAGACTTGATTTCACCAAGCGGAAGATGTCGAGCTTTGATGTACGGTTAACCAATGTCTGATTGACTTGAAATTTGACAGGGAGCCTACTGGAGTCATTTTGAAATGATCCATTAACTCCGATTTGGATGCCATGGTCCCAGGGAGCTCCGCCGCCGGTAGGCTTGATTTTGTTTTCGAGCATCAAAGTCGAGTCAAACGTCGTCGGAATGACCTGAAATTTGACATGAAGCCCTTTGGAAGCATGTAGAAGCTACCCATGTGCTTTGTTTGATGAGTGGCGGCATCGGTGGTTCTTGCCGCCAAGAGGCTTGATTTCGTCGTTCGAGAGTTGATGGAGGGTCAAACAATGTCGGTTTGCTTTGAAATTTGACGTGGAGCCTTTTGGAGGTATTTTGAGACCATCTATAGGCTCTGATTAAAGATTTGATATCTTTGACACTGTCGCCACCGGGAGCTCCTACTCAGCCGTTGGAGGATTGAAATTAGGCCAAATGGTGTTGAAATGGCCCAAAACTTCATGTATACCCTTCTTTTGGCTATTTTGAAGGATCTTACAGTTTTTGTTTAATTCTGACAAGATTTGATGCTTGAAGCGGCTCTCCCTATTTGTTGTAGGATGCGGCTCCATGTAGCTTTTGATGTTGAAGAGGCAAAGTGACATTTTTGGTGTCAACGTTTGTCTTTTCATCTAACTAAGATTTTGTATGGGCAAATGATTGCATTATTTATAATTATGCATGTGTGCCTTTTATTGTATAAAGTAGACAAGTTGGTGTGTATAGTTATACTTATACACGGAAGACCTATTTATTGGCTCTCATAGAATATAAGTTGTTGTTCACAATCTAGATGGATTTGGACACACCATCGGTACGATTGTAGCATGATGTTTCAGCAGGCTTGTCTTGGTTGTGGGAAACGGTATAGTTTCAACTCATTATGCTAGTGCACTTTGTGTGTATTGAACTGGACCGCTTTTGGGTTTATTTTCTTTATATTGACTATATAATAAGATTATTTACATCTAAATGGTTATTATGAGTGCTTGTACTCTTAATCCCGATATAAATAATAGACACATGTTTAGTGTTTGGCATTTTGATTTACGAAGGAGTGAGATCTTTTATGGGTCAATAATCTTAGTGAATTGGATGACTACACTACGTGTATGGTGCATATTAGTTTATTGACGGAATCACATCCCGTACTAGGACTGATGATATCCCCTTGATGAAGCTTTTAAGTTTTGATTATGTCAAACCTTGCAGGTGGACTTTGTGTCCGACATATCAAATAAGTTAAGTGTAAGGTCTTAAGGAATTATAAAGATATCGATTAACTATAGATGTCAGTAATTATTTAATCGAGGGATATCTGAAATCTTAACGTGGGGAAATTAATAAGCATTTAATAACATGAAGCTTGAAATATTATTTTGAGAATAAGGACAGGAGTACAATTATAATTCTTTAGTGGACTGAATTATAATTTTTGGAACTAGGATTCTAATTTGGGTCGAGTTAAGGTTTCTTGCTTCCATAAGGAGCCTATCCTTATTTACTTCTTAAGGTCCCTATTGTCACGTCCCCCGAACCCGATTGGAGAATATAACCAGATCCGGGGAGTGAAACTTAGGGCTAATTAAAAATTTTGCCCCTTTAGGCCCAAGGATTGTAAGTCCACGGTGAGGATATTGTGTTTCAAAGCTTAAGTAATATAAAAACTGCGGAATTCATACAATTTAAGGCATATTAAATATCAAAACAATGAATAACATATCTCATTTAATAATTTATAGTTGCAAATAAATAATTATACTAAAAGAAAAGATAATTTAATTACAATGGCCATCCCAATAACTAAGGCCATTAAACAAAATGAAGTCAATGAAAGAAAGGTTCAACGAGGAAATGATCCATAAAAAATAAATAAAATCTAAGAATGTTCCCATGTGAGTCACTCTCGTGCCGGTAGTGATGACGCTCTACGTCATCGACACGCCACTCTCGCTCCTCCTCAGCTGGTTGGAGATCCTCTGTGATCTCCTCACCTATCTGCTCCTCATAATAGTACTTACTTGAAGTGTCTGCACATCAAGGAACAGAGTCAACGACATGTTGAGCAATAGATAAGCAAGATATAAATGAACATGACATGCATCAAGTATCAGAATAATGACAGGTATAATAATCATGAGAATACAAGGAATGGAAGCTAGGCATAAATCATGAATAAATAACCATCAGAAACAATAACAGGAATCCTAGCAATGCTAACAATCACCACTATCCATGCAATGCAATTCAAGTATCAAGAGGGAGACTCTAATGATGTCCTTGCCACCTCCCGGGGTACCAGTAACAATCCAATCCAAACTAATAATACCAAAGTCTGGCTCTAGGGGGATCCTGGCTCCCGGTCCTGGGAATAGTAGCACTGTCCAAGCCCAATCCCACCTATTCGATGCCATGGACGACATCCAAAGCCGACTGCCCACCCCGATGTCCGAGTAACCGGCCCATCAATAAAACCCCAAACTGCAGTTGGCCATGATATGCAAATGATAATGAAGTGGTGTTGACACGAGGGAAAACAAGACAAGCAAGTCTGGCTAGCTCAATATACAATACATGTTCATAGGGATTATCTCATACAAGACAATACAAGACAAGTCAACCACATGATAATCCCTTACATGCTAGCCAGTCATGTTTATCAAATACATGACACACGGTTACTAAGGTACACTCTAAGTCAGGTCCAAGTCCTAAATCTATAAGGATTTATGTTTCATAATTAATTATATGTATTATATCAAGAGAGTGTACAAGGAGCAATAACAATGGATACAATTAACAAGTCAAGAAGGAATTACAAACCAAACCTAGGCAAACGGTGTCATCCATCTATTGTATCTGTTCTAACAAAGTACGTGTGGAATTGGATCAATGATGCTTCTAAGGAAATCCCTTGGTGTACAATCATGTTAAGCATCCATTGATTCAGTTCCATACGCATTCGGTTACCCCATGTTTAATACACGAATACCTAGACAACCCATCGAAGCATACCAAGCCACGTGCTTCAATTTCAACCCCATTAATTGTCATGTGAAAGTAGGTTCATGGTTTCCAACATCTAAGGCCCAAACCTAGCTTACCGGTCTCATTCCCAATAAACATGAGCTGAATCAATAATTAGAGTAATAACATCATTTACCGATATCAGATTGTAGGGATACCAGAACCATTGGATTTTACATCTCCAAGGCTTTCCAACGATATATTATACGTAGAAATCAAACGGACGGATTACAAGTTATAAGGCCTCAAAGTAGTCATGTCCAACAATCCTGCACCCTTCGATCGATCGGATCGGCACTGGACAACTCTCAGTTAGCGTACAGTGCGATCGATCGAATTGTGCGTTCAATCGATCAGAATGTAACGTCTTTCAGTTAACTGGGAGTTGTTCCCTGTCCAATCGATCAGACTGTACGACCGATCGATTGGACAACGAATAGTAGCTAGAAGCTGGGTTTTCTGTCCTCTTCTTCCTCATTCCATTCCATAGGTAACCTACAGAAAATGACCCTCCATGCTCCCCATTCATTCCATACATCACATAACATACATTCTAGCAGGTTAGAAACATCTAGGCTACCAATTTAACAAGTAATTCAACCCAATTCCCCCAAAACCTAACCTAGCATGTGAAACACAAATCAAACTAGAACAAAACTTGGAGTTAGGGTATTCTATCAAGAAACCATTGCAATCAATAGAAAACCATACATATATATTTAAATATAAAATGCATATCTACTTTCCTCAACCAAGAAGAAGATGACATTGTGGAAAAACTTGGGGAGAAGCTTTCTACCATGAAATCCACGAATCTAATCCGATCAAACACAACCTATAACGCAAAGGAGAGGGAAGGGAAGAAGAAGATCAAGAACAACCTAAATCTAATAAAAAAAGAAGATGGTTGAAAAGATGAAGATCAGGAAAGCTTACCCTAACTGATATCAAATGAAAGAGGGAATCGAGAGGATGAAGATGTACGGTTCGGATCGCAGAGGTGGTCTCTTTTAGAGGGAGTTCTGGAGCTTGAGAAGTGAGGAAGAAGAAGAAGAAGGGCTGCTGCAGTTTTCATTGTAGAGATTAGAATAATGCGATTAGGGTTACTCTATGTTTAAGAAGAGAAGGAGGGAAAAACACTCAATTGCCCTTAAGTGGGTCCGATAGAGGAATGGACCACTTAAAGGGTTTCTGATTGTTGGATCACGACGAGCCGAGAGACAAAAATGATCAGCGTGACGAGACCTTTCCAACGAACCCAAAATCACGGCGATTGGATTTTTTGGAAAAACACTCAATATTCCTTAAATTGCAAACTACCCCATTACTAGAGTCAAACGAACTCGAAATCGCATGAAACTTCGCAGACACTATTCTAACACTAAAAGAAACTTGCTCATGATCTAAACCCACCTAATTATCTAACAATACAATTAATTATAATAATAACAAAATAAACGAGTCAGTGGGCCTGCAGTTGGGCCCAATTGACCCAGTAAGGTCGTTGACCTTACACCTATTGTAGCCTATAAATATGCGTCATTGCTCTCTTGGTCAATAACAAGAGAAATCTCGTTTTGGAGAGCAGAGAAAGAATTCACAGAAGAGGCCCACTCCCAGATGCGAGTTCGAGCATAAAGGAATACAGTAAAAGATCTTGAGATTTTCGGGTTGCTATAAAACCAATATCAAATCAGAGAGATCTCGCAGGTATGGTTTTTTATCATCTTCGTCTAAAGCTATTTCCGCATTGACCCGTACGCAATATCTAGGGTTCCTAGCTAAAGCCCCTTTTCTAACAAGTTCGGGCTAACTAGTATTCCCTATACGAGAGAGAGGGGGGGGGGGGGGGAGGGATATATACTATGCGCACAGCTCAGACAAATTAACCAGCATTAGCAAAACGGAGGAGTTTTTTTTTTTTTTTTTTTTTTTTTTTTTTTTTTTTTTTACAATCACTTGGGAACTTCAAGACAAGGAAGGATAAGTTTGGCGGCCAACGAATGATCTGCACCCTCATCCAATGTTGAACTCCCGAGGATACAAGCTCGTCGTTAGATAAGGAGTTATGCAAATTCATGTCAGAAAGGAGAAGGGCGGACTTGCCGAATATTAGCGCCAAGGATGGAGATCCAGAAATACCTTCACCTAGAGATTGAGACCTAAGCGAACTCTTCCGACTAGAAGAGGAGCTTGGATAAGGGGGCAATGGAGGTATGCAACCTTCCAACCATACAGAAGTAGGATTGAGGACCTCGGCAGGCTTGGCGGGATCTTTAATCATCTCTGGTTCACAGGGATTGCTCTAAGATTCAGGAGCAGATCTCTTGCCTAGGGCTGAAAAAGGTCCGGAAGAAGAAGCCTTCCCCATTCTGAAAGCTGGAAGATCGCTGAGGCTGTCAAAAAGATTTGTTAGCTTGCGTCAAGACATTGTTGGTGAAAGCTTGTCTGTGTCAGATGAGGAAGAATTGTCTGAAATATTTAAGACATGAGTTTGTTGATGGATGACAGAAGGTGAAAAATCGCTAGAAACCCCAGCATGCTGCGATGATTTTTTAGACTTAGTCCGAGCAGATGAAGATTGCTCAGCACGTTGAGAGGGGGCAAAGGAATGCTGAGAAGTAGAGGACTAGGCGCTGGAAGTAGTACGAGCCCTAGAGGATTTGGAAGGCTTCGTAGCAGGAACCTTTCCCTGCCTTGTAATAGTATCGAACTCCAGGGGTTCGTGCTAGGCAGGAACTACTAAGATGCTGTCGTATGTACGAGTGTATCCAAGCAATAAGTGGGCAGCTCGGCCCCAGCCCTTTATCTAGGCAGGTCCTCGAAACTCAAGCACCTTCTTTAACTCATCAGATTCGAGAAGAGATTGAGGAACGCGATTGAGTGTGGCATCTAAAAAAAAAAGAAAGGAGGTAGATGTCGGATGTGAATTTTGATCTCCCCCCCCCCCCCCCCCCCCCGTGAGAGGGGAATCGCCATTCAATAGTGTGAGATAAAAAAAATACACCGAAAATGAGGATTCCGACTACCCTCAAAATCGACAGATCACGATCACCAGTTACGGATTCGGCCGTAACACCGTCCTTCGACGAAAGCCGAAAGAATGCGGGAGGAAAATGGGGTGGGTTCTTCTCTCGTCTAATGTGCCGCCGGCGACACACGATGGTTGTCTCGTCACTTGATTTGGGTCTTTCAATTCGGGTCGAACTTGGGTCAAGGGTCAAATTACGGGCTTCAAGATGGGACCATAATAAACTAGGCAGGGGAAATCAACATCCAGGGTTGAACAGACTAATTAAAGTTAAATCCAAGTATCCTAGGGGATAAGCGAATTAAAATGAAAATAAACTAAGAAAATAAGGGGAAAGGTGCCAAATATTTAGAAGATGATCAACCCCATTCCTGGGTACCCCCTTCAATGTCCTTTGACGACCTAGGGTTTAAAGGCTGATTCTTCGAATCAAAAGAATGATGCAGACGAAACTTCGAGTTGTGATTTCTGTGGGTTTGCGTGCGATACGCAGGTGATAAAAGTGCATGGCCGATGATGGGCCAGAAGTAAGATAAAAATGGCCGATGTTGGGTCGGGATTGATTGAGGGTGGCCGATGATGGGCCGGTAGTAAATAAACTGATATTGGGGTGTGTGAAATCACTTGTCTCGTTTCATCATTCTCATTAATTCAGGTTCTCAGAATTAGCCTCTATTCCCTTTAATCATTAAGTTTGGATAAATATTTGGCACCGGAGGTGGAGGAAAAGAGAAGAAAATATTTTTGTGATTGGTTTTGTCGGTTTTATAGTTTTTTTTGGATTTTAATAATCGGGGCTAGAATGGCCTAACTGGGGGAATTCCTACTTGGATTCAATGTAACTGTTCCATTTCCCTAATGGATCTCTACCCTATCCTAAGGTCCTAACCGCCCACATCCGCTCTCCCGGTCCCTTAGCGGGGCCCGAAGAGAGAGTGGGACCTAATCAGTTGGGATTAATAAAACTAGGGTAGTCTAAGCTCGCTAGGGGGAGACCTAGATCTAGGTCCTGGGTCTGACCTAATCAGTCTAGGCTACTGTCTAATTTCTAACTCCAATTTATTAATATTTTGGTTTTTTTTAATATCTTTTACTTTGTTTTTGGTATTTTGGATTTTTATTATTTTTATTTGTTTTTATGTTTATTCATAGGGCCTAAAATTCTAAATTGATTTATCCTAATGAAATGGGAAGGGGAAAGAGAATGAATTTCTAATTTTTAATTTAATTAATTATCCTAAATAATCTTGAGTTCCCTAAATAGGTTTCCCTAACCCTAGTGAGAGGGGAGGAGAAAAAAGAATTCTATATAGCCTAATTATTTTTAGTTAAAAGGATAGTTAAAACTCTATTTTTTAATTTTCACTTTTCACTTTATTATTTGGTTTTGTTTTTGTTTTATTTTTTTTTCATATTTTTAATAAATTATGCAGTCCTAAATTGCACCTAAAAGAATATGAAATAAAAATGCAACTAAGTAATAATGCATGGGCAGGTTAAAGTGCATGGGCATGTTAGAATATGCTAGGAATAAATTAAAAAAAAATAACATCCTAAAATTTTATTCAGATGCATGAACATGTTGAGATGCATGAACTAGGAATAATTTAGAACAAATAATAAAATTAAAAGTTTATGAGGTGCATAAATTAGGAATAAACTGAAACATATAATAAGATATGAGACTGACCTAGATGGATGAGCATATTAGGTGCATGGGATATCATAAAAAGAGACACTAACAAATAAATAGTAAGTATATAAGAAGAAAACTATCCTAGGTGCATTAACACATTAGAGGCATGAAGTGTAATAAAAGGAATAATAATAAAGACTAACCTAAGTGCATGAAGATGTTAGGTGTAAGTAAGTAAATAGGTATGCAGTGATGTGTTGAGGGTGTACAGGGAAAGAGAAAAGAAGAGGAGGAATGCACTTGAAGGAAGAAACAAAAGAAAGAAAGAAGAGGAGGAGAAAGAAGTGGAGGCGCAGTAAAGTGGTGTGACGGGGAAGAGAGGGAGGAAAAGAGAAATGAAATGATGTAGAAGAAAAGAAAGAAAAAGTGGGCCGAGGAGGATGTACAGCAGGTGGGTGTAGGGGGAAAGGAGGAAGAAGGGAAGAGAAGAAAATGGAAAGGCAGCGCTGCCGTTCGTGGGCGCAGGGCGGAAACGAAGGGGAGAGAGCGAGGGAGAGAAGGAGCGAGCGGGAGAGAGAGAGTGGGCGGAGCAGAGTAAGAGAGAGAGTGGACGGGAGAGAGGGAGATGTGTCGCAAAGGGAGAGAGAAAGAAAGCAAAGAGAGAGAGAGTGGACGGGAGAGAGGGAGAGACGGTGTGCAGTGGGTGCAGGTGGTGGGGAGGAAGAGAGGAAAGAGCGTGAGAGGAGAGACAGAGAGAGTGAGCGAGAGATGGGGAGAGAGAGAAAAAGAGAGAGACGTGCAGGTGGGTGGAGCAGAGTAAGAGAGAGAGTGGACGGGAGAGAGGGAGATGTGTCGCAAAGGGAGAGAGAAAGAAAGCAAAGAGAGAGAGAGAGTGGACGGGAGAGAGGGAGAGACGGTGTGCAGTGGGTGCAGGTGGTGGGGAGGAAGAGAGGAAAGAGCGTGAGAGGAGAGACAGAGAGAGTGAGCGAGAGATGGGGGAGAGAGAAAAAGAGAGAGACGTGCAGGTGGGTGGAGTGGAGAAGGAGAATGATGGCAGGGGAAGAAAAGAGAGTTGCAGGGAGAGAGAGAGATGGGTCGCAGAGGGAGAGACAAATGGGGAGCGGAGAGGTGGAGGGAGACGGGCGAGAGGGAAAGTGTGAGAGAACGGGGAGAGGAAGGTGAAGTAGGAGGGGAAGAGAGAATGAAAGGTGGAGGGGGGTGATGGCAGAGCGGAGAGGAGGGAATGAGAGAGAGGGTGAGGAAGAGAGTAGAGGAGAGAACAGAGCGAGGTACGAGGAGAGAAGAGAGCACGGGAGAGGGAGAGTGTTGAGTTGCAAGTGGCGGGATGCGCGGGGGAGAGAGAGGTGGAGAAGAAAGGGTGAGTGGAGAGGGAGAGAACGAGAGCAGGAGAAAGGGAGAGGGAGAGGAGTGAGTGAGGTGCTATGGAAAACGAAGATGGGTGCTGGTAAAAAGGAGTGGAGAGAGGAGAAGAATGAGAGAGAGATAGTAGGGAGAGAGAGAAGGTGAGGGACGTGTGTGCAAAGTGATACAGAGAAGGGGAGAGGGACTGAAAGGTGGAGTGGGGTGATGGTAGAGCGGAGAGGAGGGAGATGGGTCGCAGGGCGGAAGAGAGAGTGACAGAGAGTAGAGAGGCGGGGAGAGAGGGAATGGAGAGAAGGAGAGAACGAGAGGGGAGAGAGGGAATGGAGAGAACGAGAGAACGAGAGGGGAGAGAGGGCCAAGGCGGAAGAGAGAGAGTTGCAGGGGGAGAGAGAGATGGGTCGCAGCAGAGGAACTGAGAGAGAGTGGACGGGAGAGAGGGAGATGGGTCGCAGAGGGAAAGAGAAAGGTGAGGGAGAGAGGGACTGAGAGAGTAGGGAGATAGGGAGAGAGGGGCTGAGAGGGTAGAGAGAGAACAAGAGAGAGAGAGTGCAGGGAGAGGAGGGAGGAGAGAACGAGAGGGAGAGAGGGTGATTGGGATTGTGTGGAGTGCAGGAAGAGGGATAGGTGTACCAGGCGCAGGGGAAGAGGGAGAGGCACTGTGGAAGCCGGAGATGAGTGCTGGCGTGGCGGTGCTGCTGCATGCGTCTGGAGGAAGAAGATGGGGAGTCCTGGTCTGTGCGAGCGTCTTGAGATGGAGGGAAGGAAGACGAATTGGATGGAGCCTGGAGGATGATGGGCTAAGAGGGGTTGCAGCGGGAGCGTGGAAGTGCAGAAGAGAACGATGCGGAGAGGGAGATGGCAAAGAGGGAGAAAGGAGATCCGAGAGGGGAGAGTGGATAGAGAGGGAGAGAGGAGATCCGAGAGGGGAGAGTGGGCAAAGAGGGAAAGAGGGCGGATCCAGGGGCTTCTGCGCATGTGTTTTGGGAGAGATGAGGGAGTGGGTTTAAGGGGGAGACAGAGACGAGGGGATCTGGGATTCTACTTCCCCAGATCCCTAGGCTCTTTCTCCCTTATCCGGTCGACGGGTCAGGGAGTTTGGGCTCAAGGGGTTTGACCTGAGCCTGGTCTGGTTGAAGCAGGTTTGGCCTAGAAGGTGGGGTCCGGAGGAGATTGGTTGGGTTATCACTAATGGGGCCCAGGTTTCGAAGATTTCAATCTGCTACTCAGATCTTGACATTCCACATATCGACGGAAAGCTCTCGGCGAGCAGATCCTGATGAACCAATTTTCAGGGCAATCGGAGGTCCATAGATGATAGGTGATTTTTCACGCGAGGGTCTCGGGGGTGTGGGACCAGCTGTCATGATTTTTTATCCGCCTGTCAGATCTTGGAGTTCTATATATGGGCGGAAAGCTCTCGACGAGTAGATCATGATGTGCCAATTCCCTGGGTGATTAGAGGTTCAGAAATGATAGGTGATTTTTCACGCGAGCGCCGCGGGGGTGTGGGACCCGCTGTCATGATTTTTGATCCGCCCATCAGATCTTGGAGTTCTATATATGGGCAGAAAGCTTTCGATGAGTAGATCACGAGGAGCCAACTCACGGGGCGATAAGAGGCCTAGAGATGATAGGTGACTTTTTACTCGGGGCCTAATCAGGACATCATTAAATAGGGTGGACTGAATTGCCCCTCATAGGGTGCCAAAACGAGGTGTCTACAGTATACCCCTCTTTGGAGGACAGCACGTGCAGAGTTGTTCTCCAAAGATAAATAGACACATACTCATGCCTCTGTTTGAGCTTTTGGGCTCAAGGGAGTGGCAGCCTATGAGGGTGAGGTCGAACTGGCTTGAGGGAATCGGGATAAGGTTGTTCTAGGCCATCCAGTTAATTAGGTCTCCCTTTAGGTCTGAGCTTGATCGCGTGATATGAGGATGTCACCTCGTGCCTTTCCATTTTCTATTCAAAACTAAATCCCTACAAAGTGGATCATCCTACTTGGGGGGTGCACAAAGTGTCAAAGCAGGATTCTGAAAGAGCATGTTACGGTAATGATATTAAATGTAAGAGCACAAGTTTGGAAGATTAAGTTTGGGTTTTTCAGTTCAGCGACAGTTACCTCTTGGATCCTATTCCTTTCGGTGTGGTGGCCCTCACATTTTCACCTATAATAAATCCTGGCTAGAAGGAAAGAAGGGAGCAACGGCTCGCCTTGCGTTGAAGTTAGTACATAAACGTGCCAAGTGTGTGTTATGCATGTGATGATGTTAAAAAGGCTTGTAATTGTGATGCAGACTAAATTTAAAATGTTAGTGCTAATGCAAGGCATGTTCTCGACATCATCCTGTAGTCATGACATCAATCAACCACTACCATAATAGTCAATAGAGATAAAAGAAAATAACAGAAATGCATCCACCACATGCAAGGAAAAAAAATAAAAGATAAACAACAGGGGCCCATCCTTTGGATGTAGGTAGATCGAGTAGGAAATTGAGATCGAGAGATATCTAAAACTTATCCATAGCACACACATAGCATGAAACAATACACATCCAATACCAAGACTAGAGGCAAATCGTTGTTGGCTAATCCGAAACAAAGGGGTGATCATTTTTCGACTGATAGTATATCTCGTTTCGAGAGGAGTCATGCACAAAACATGGTATCCGCGTGGGGTTTTGGATCAAGGGTTAACCAGGGAGGTGTGAGGCATGTTTATGTAGGTTCATATATAAAATAAAAAAAAATGCCCCAGCATATGGGGTGACATATGTAAACGATCCCTGAAACAAAACAATGTATAACCTATCCTGCATTCAACCGTAAGGCATTAGTAACAAAAGCATGCATGAGGTGAGAGTGTGTGGATTGGTGAGTGTTTGTGACAACTGTGCATGTGACGGGACCTGAATTGGGAAGCTGCGCAGAATAAGTAAGTACTCATATGCGTGTGCGTGTACACATGTACATATATGTATATATAAAAATGCCCCAGCGCGAAGTTGGTGTGTTTTCTGGCTGGGAGTGAGAGAGTGAAGGTGGTCTAGCTCTCTGATCCATGGCTGCTAGTTTGATTGTGATATGACCTTCCCCAACTATCTTTTGGAGATTGATCCCTCATGATTCTTTTCTAGCCGTTTTGGTCCTTTTAGTCGAACTTTGGAGAGCGCTAGGCTGCCCCTGGAATTCATGTGTGAGCACGAGTTTTGTGTGTGGGAGACAGTGAGTCGCCATGCTTCCTCAGTGTTGTGGTTACCGTCCACTCTCCGCTTGGTTCATTAGGCAAGGGCCCATGTCATTTGAGCGGGCTTGGGTTTTATGAATGCTAATCCATTACTTTGGCCTTTTGGCCCTTTGCTCTTTTTTGTTTTTTATTCTCTTTTGTGTCTCTTTTTTTTTTTCGATTTGTGACTGTGCAATGCCTGGGTCCCTTAAGCTTTCTAATTAACCCATGTAACGAGCGTTACGCCAATGACTCCCAAACCAAATGGCTTTAGGGCACTAGGTATGTAAATACCCCTACGGGCTTACTGACTCGGGTTAAAAAGGCTACGAACCCAAACTAGTTACAAAACTTTTATTCTTTTCAGGACTTCTAACTAAACTCCTTTTTTTTTTTTTTTTGGGACTGGTTTGGGAGAGGGGTGCCTAGGGTTTTGGCTTCTGAAGCATCAAGCATGGGGAGCACACCCACATCTCATGCAACTCCACCGTGGTTTCTCTTTTCTCTCTTTTGTGAGTGATAAGGGGAAGCTTTCATGACATGGGCAAGCTCGCCTATAAACTTTTGCGTTGAATGGCTTCAACCGTGCAAAACAATGTGTGGGGGCAGACTCACTATTCTAGTGTTTTCCTCCTTTTTTTTTCTCTCTCTGTTTTTTTTTTTTTTTTTTTTGCCAGTGTGTGTTTGACTTCCAAGTTTGGCTGTTGCACCTCTCCTCGGTCTTCCCTACGGGATTTATATAGCCATATCAAGAGACCGAGGGTCATACTCCGTAAGAAGTGGGGAAGGGTCATGTGGTGTACTTTTTCAAGTACATAGCATTCCATGGATCGGGGAGCTCTTCCCCTTCTGCATTTACTAGTCTATATGCATTGTCAGAATATACTTCTTTAACTACATATGGGCCTTCCCAATTAGGTCGCAATTTGCCTTTAATGTGTTGGAGTTGTGATTGAGTGATGCGTTTCAATATAAGGTCACCTGTTTTGAATTTCCTCTCTATGACATGCTTATCGTAGGCTCTTGCGATTCGCTTCTTGTACACCTGAGCGTGCTCTGCTGCTTTCATCCTTTTCTCATCGAGGAGGTCCAGCTGTATTTGCAATGCTTCTCGTCTTTGGCCTTCTATCATCTCTTCATCTAATTGGATCCGCAAAGATGGGTGCAAGAGCTCGAACGGAAGGACTGCCTCCATCCCGTAAGTCAATGCATATGGGATCTCACTTGTCGGAGTCCTAATGGAGGTTCGATATGCCCACAATGCCTCGACCAAACGGTCTGGCCAATCACTGCCCTTGGTTGTTTCCACTGTCTTCTTGATGATCTTGAGTAGTGTCTTGTTTGTAGCTTCAGCCAGTCCGTTTGCTTGGGGGTAATAAGGGGTTGAATGATGTAGTTCTATACCATATTTTGTGCACAAATCCTCCATTACCTGAGATATGAATTGGGGGCCATTGTCAGTTATGAACACTTTCGGAACGCCAAACCGGGCTATTATATTCTTTTGAATGAACTTGACCATCGTGGATGCCTTGATATGGATAAATGCCTCAGCTTCTGCCCATTTGGTGTAGTATTCCATTGCCGTTAATATGAAAGCTTTCTTCTGGGTGTTTTCCACGATCGGGACCAGAGGTCCTATGATATCGAACGCCCAAGTCGAAAAAGGGCACGGAGCAGTAGTGGGATGCAGCGAAGATGCAGGAGCGTGAATCAAGTGAGCGTACAGCTGACATTTCTTGCACTTTCTGATGTAGTCCATGGAGTCTGATTCCAATGACGGCCAGTAATATCCTAACCGGATGATTTTCTTAGAGAGCATCAGGCCGTTTACGTGTCCTCCGCATATGCCGGAATGAGCCTCTTCGATTATTTCTCGTCCTTCCTCAACCGTCATGCATCGCAGGAGGATCCCACTGAATGATCGGCGATATAACAGTCCTCCGACAACAACGTATCTTTGAACCATTTCTTTCAGTGCCCTTTTGTCGGATTTGGTGGCATATTCAGGGATGTATCCATCGCGCAGGTAGTTCCAGATATCGAAGTACCACGGATGGTCGTCTGTGAATTCTTCGTCATGCTGTAGGGGGGGCCAGTATCCGCTCTGATTAGGTTCCTCTGCCTCTGTCTCTTTCCCTTTCGCTTTCCTTCCTTTCGGTCCTTCATCTTTGGATGGAATCTCATCTGGATCTCCGAGGGCCAAGTCTTTTAGTTCAACCGAGGGAGTGTCTATCCTTTGGATGTGAAAGGTCTCGGATCCCTTGTCGAGGGGGACTTCCACGATCGAGGCCAAGGTGGCCAACGAGTCGGCCAGCCGGTTTAAAGCTCACGGGATATAAAGAAAGGACACTTTCTTGAACTGGGACATAGCTTTCTTGCCTTGTCATGATAATGAGCGAGCTTAGGGGCATTCTCCTTCCATTCACCTGCCACTTGGGATATGACCACCTTTGAATCCCCGAGAACTCAAAGTTTCTTAACTTCCAACTTTGCGGCCTCTCTTAAACCTGCTAGGAGTGCTTCGTACTCCATTTCATTATTGGTGGCCGGGAATCCGACTTTGAAGGCCTTCGGTATCGCCACTCCTTCTGGGGACAAAAGCACTATCCCGATCCCTTTTCCATTCTGATTCAAGGCACCGTCGAAGTACATCGTCCACGACTCGGGGTCCTTTATCTCCTCTATGTCTACACATAGCACATCTTCATGTGGAAAGTCGGTTTTGACCGGTTCATACTGTGGTAGGGGGAGATGTGCAAAGTGGTCAGCGATGGCTTGTCCTTTTATTGACTTCTGAGTTACGTATGTTATGTCGAATTCTGCCAAGAGCATCTACCATCGTGCCACTCGTCTTGAAGTGACAGGTTTCTCAAAGATATATTTCAAGGGATCCATTCTGGCCAAGAGTTTGACTGAGTGGGCTAAGAAGTAGTGTCTGAGTTTCTGGGCAGCCCAAACCACCGCTAAGCACGTTTTTTCTATTGAGGAGTATTTCTGCTCATATGGCAGGAGAGATTTGCTCAAGTAATAAATTGCATTCTCTTTCCGACTACTCTCATCATGTTGACCCAGGACTATGCCTATCGTGGATTCCGTCGCTGACACATATAAAATGAGAGGCTTATCTTTAGCAGGGGGCTTCAAAACGGGGGGACTCAATAAATATTTCTCCAAATCCTCAAATGCCTTCTGGCAGTCATCGTCCCAGTGGTATTCCACGCCTCCTTTTAGCAATTTGTAGAACGGTTCACATCTTTGCGAGTGCTGTGAAATGAATCTTCTAATGAACTGTAGTCGCCCTATGAGGCCTCTTAATTCTTTGAGGTTCTTCGGGGGCGGCATTTCGAGGATAGCTTTCACCTTCGAGGGGTCGACTTCAATTCCCCGATTGCTGACCATGAACCCTAAAAGTTTTCCTGACGACACCCCGAAGACACACTTCTTCGGATTCATTCTCAACTTTGTCTCCCTTGACCTTTGGAGGACCCTCTTCAGAGCTACAGCGTGGCCTGCACGAGTTTGGGATTTAATTAAGATGTCATCGACATATACTTCCATACAATCGTGCATCATGTCGTGGAATATTGCCATCATGGCTCTTTGGTAGGTTGCACCTGCATTCTTCAATCCAAAGGGCATGACAACGTAGCAATAAGTCCCCCAGGGGGTAGTAAACGAGGTCTTTTCTTGATCCTCTTCTGAAAGCTTTATCTGGTTGTACCCCGAGTATCCATCCATGAATGAGAGCATTGCATGCCCAGCGGTGTTGTCGACGAGCACGTGTATGTGTGGTAAGGGAAAGTCGTCCTTAGGTGAGGCCTTGTTCAGGTTCCGGAAGTTGATGCAGACCTGATACGTCCGTCTTTCTTCTTGACCGGGACAATGTTGGCAATCCATTGAGGAAACAGCACTACCCTGATGAATTTGGCCTGGAGAAGTTTGTCAACTTCCTCTTTCACCTTCACTACGACGTCAGGGAGCATTCTTCTCAGCTTCTGTTTAACCGGTCTCACACTCTCTTCCAATGGAATTTGATGTTCTACCAGAAGCGGGTCTAGTCCTGGCATGTCATGGTAGTCCGACGCAAATACGTCCTGATATTCATCCAGGACTCTAAGGATCTCTTCTTCTTCGCCGAGTTCCAAGCATGCACTAATCTGGACTAGCTTGGGCCTTTCCTCAGTCCCCAAGTTGATCTCCGTTGTCTTTTCGGCCGTCGACTGAGTTTACTCGTCAAACCTCTTGATGACCCTTTGGAACTCTTCCGAGACTTCATTGTCTTCTCCTTCGGCATCTACTAATTCGTAAACGCCCATTTCATCCTTTACGTTTTCGGTTCCCGGAGATGATTCTGGCTCTGAAATAATGGGCATCGACTCATACCCTATCTTGCTAATTTGGCTCATGATTTCTTCTAGCCGTGATTGCTCTACAGGGGGAATTTTCCAGCGCTCAGATCTTCTTATGGCCCTACAATATTCAAAGGTCTCTACTCCTAAACTACTTACATTTTTGGGTTTTAGGTTTTCTACTTTTTTTGGGATTTTTGGGTTTTGTGATTCTTTTGGGTTTTTAGAATGATATGGTACGGGTTGGGTTGAGGAGGGGCTATCTAAGGAGGAAGATCCCTGTCCCGGGCAATGCCGAACTGCGGGGCGATAAACCACTTCGTCGCCTTCGGGATTTTCGATCTCCCAGGTTTTGCTGTCTTCTTCTGAAGGTCTTGCTCTCCAGTGTTGCCACGCGGCTGGCCAGTATACGACTTCTTGGCTATCGGGGTCTTTGACTTCCCAGGTTTCATAGTCGTTTCTCTTTTCGGAAATCGGCGTTTTTTTTTGGGCAATTTCACCGAATCACTAGTACCAATCATGTTACAAGATAGCATTTGGAAACTTTCCTCTAGGGGGGAACTTGAACCTCTAATTTCATCAGATTCATGGAATTCTTCCCAGGTGTCAAAGATGTCTTCATAAGTTTCGACCTCCTCGTCGTCAAACGACGAATCGGTTGTACCTTCTATCAAGAGTTCTTTCCCTTTTTCGCGGGAGTGGATCTGATGGCATCCTTCTCCGTTGGGAGGTTCGTTGGGGTCTAAGAGCTTGCTATGCCCGACGAAGTGTTTCCCTAGTTTCCAATCCTTTCTGGAGAGTGTTACCTGATCATACGGGTTGAATCCCAGTCCTTCCGTTCCTATCCTTGCTTCCAGGATAACGGGGTCAAGAATCCCATCCTCATTCCTACCTCGCCCTAATCCGGGCTGATATCCAAGTTTTCTCATGAGGTTCCAGCCATGTATGCACTCTTTTCTTAATGGCGGTTCAGGTAGAGGGACCGGATCTGGTGTCATACTCCGGACGGGATCGATGTCCGTCAGGGAAATGGTGGGATCAACCCTGCATCCATGGGTTTTGGTTCCAGGCGGGATAGGGGCCGGTCGCAAGGTGGGAAGTATCTGAAGTCCTTCTGGTTCGATCACAGGCGGGTCCCCCATTAGCTTCACGATTTTTCCTAAGTGGGGAAACTTAATACGTTGGTGCCTAGTGGACATGACCTCCTTCATGTGATTCAGCTAGCGACGTCCTAATATCAAGTTGAAGGTCGCTGGGATATCCATGACGTAGAATTCTTCGGGTACTGAGATCGGGCCTGCTTGCACCAATAACATGATCTTCCCACAAACGTTCTTCCTATTTCTGTCACCACCAACGGAGCTGGGGTTGGGTCTTTGGCAGTTAGATCTAGCGTCTTGTATGTTTTCAGTGGACAGATGTTTAGGGATGCCCCTGTGTCTACCAAAGTGCCGAATATCTCCTTCTCGGCCACCCTAACTGTGAGATGTAGGGGTGAGGTCCTCGCTTCAGGTGGTATTTCTTTTAGTTCCTCCTCGGTAAAGTTGAGGATTGGCAAGGATGTCTCAGACGACAAGGACGCAATGGACGCCCGTAGTTGCTCTGGGGTTATATTTTCCGGAACTTGTAAGTGGGTGATGGCGTCCATCAACTGTTTTTGATGTATTGGGAAAGTCTTGATCAGATCGAGGATTGACACCTTAGCTGGTATCTTCGTTAGATGCCCTAGGAGATCATACTCTATCCCAGTCTCCAGCTGAACATGAGGTCTCTCTTCGACAACCTCTTCGGTCTGCGCGTTGGGGATTTGTAAGCCCAGATCCGGCGCACTGGCGATCGGAGGTAGCCGCGGTGGGCAGATCTATCCTGATCGGAGGGGTGCTTGTGACGGCCCAACATCCTGGGGGTGATTAAATTGGGAGTGAGTGTTGGTCCTAGACCCCTCATACACGATATCATCGTCAAAGAACACCTTGTAGAGGTCCGGGGAGTCGATTACCTTGTCGGTTTTGATGTTATCTAGTCTGAATTTAGTTTTCCTGTCCTAATTGACGTTGTTGACACCAAAAATGTCACTTTGCCTCATCAACATCAAAAGCTATATGGAGCCACATTCTACTACAAACAGGCAAAGCTGCCTCAAGCATCAGATCTTGACAAAACCAAACAAAAACTACAAGATCTTTCAAAGTAGCCAAAAGAAGGGTACACATGAAGTTTCGGGCCATTTCGACACTATTTGGCCTAACTTCAATCCTCCAACAGTTGAGCGGGAGCTCCCGACGGCGACAATGTCGAATACATCAAATCTTCGATCAGAGTCTATAGATGGTCTCAAAATACCTCTGAAAGGCTCCATGTCGAATTTCAAGTCAAACCGACAGCGTTTGACCCTCCATCAACTCTCGAACGGCGAAATCAAGCCTCCAGGCAGCGAGAACCTCTGATGCCGCCACTCATCAAACAAAACAAATGAGTGGCTTCTGCATGCTTCCAAAGGGTTGCACGTTAAATTTCAGGTCATTCCGACAACGTTTGACCCGGTTTTGATGCTCCGAAGCGAAATCAAGCCTACCGGCGGCGAAGCTCCCCGGGACCATGGCACCCAAATCGGAGCTAATGAATCATCTCAAAATGAATCCAATAGGCTCCCCGTCAAATTTCAGGTCAATCGGACATCGGATGACCGTATATCAAAGCTCGACATCTTTCGCACAGTGAAATCAAGTCAAGCATCGACGAGACCCCAAACGGCTTCAAAACTCAAATAAAAGCCCATGGTTGGTCCTATCTAATGCCGAAGAAGCTTCACCTCAAATTTCAGGCCATTCCGACATCGTTTGACCCAGTTTCAACTCTTGGCGGAAAATCGACTACAGAGTCTTCGGCTTTTCCAAAAATAGGAGACTTTGTGCTCTGATTTGCACAGCCTTTCGACAGGTTTTCTTCAGAGGAATTAAGCCAATAAATGAGGAGAAATTTCAAAGAAAAATACAGGAGAAAAAGAAGCGAAAAAGCCCGAGAAACGACCAAGAAACGGCGACCGGAAGGCGACCGGAAAAAGGACCAAAGTCCAAGGTCGCTAGCCCCATGGTCGCCGGCGACTATGGGTGCATGGTCGCCGGCGACCTTCGAAATCCGGGTCGCCAGATTTATGCCAAAAGTGTCGTTTGTCCGTTCTTTTTCGCGTTTTGCGATGTTTGGCCCCTGTGATTTTCTTAAAATCTGATTTTTGAGGCATGATATCCGTCGATCTTCGTCAACATCACGGATCCGCCATCGAAACCATTTGATCATCATCGGACATTCCGAAACTGCCAATTGGCCGACCAAGAAAGGACACTTTCTGCCCGACCGATCAAGAAATCGATTGGACAGATGTTGCCTGCCCATTGGTGTCAACTAATGTCTGAATTTTCATCATCATCCGACATCAAGCAATGTACGGATCCATCGATGATCATCGCAAGAAGAATTCCAAAAGACGCGGCACGACCCGCGACTCTTCAAGCGACTCGACAGCCAATTAATGAAGTTAAATGACCCTTTTATGGCAATTTATTAGGGTCATTAACTCATTACTTTGAACGGCCCAATCAGAAGCCAAGAAATGGGAGTTACAAGTCCCATTAATCATGACAATTAACCATGTAACTCCTATCATTATGAAGATTAATCATGGTAATTAATCATGAAACTCCCATCATCATGGAGTTTAAATGCCCATTATTCTCCATCGGCCAATCAAAATCCAAGAAAAAGGAGTTACAGTATAAAGAATTAAATACTTGTAACTCCTCCCATCATGGAGCATTAATACCATTAATGCCCATAAAACCCTCCTAATGGCCACCAAAAGCCTATAAATAGGCGGTCATTCCAAGGAGAAAGGGTCCTTAGAAATCATCGGAAAATCGTCCTGAAAAATCCCCAAAAAATTGCTAAAAACTCTCGGAGAAATCTCTGCGCAAAGAAGCTTAGCTACTCTGAAGAAACTCTGCTGCAAGAAAACGCCACAAGGTGATCGAAAGTCCCTTGGGGGGCCACCCCCCTAAGGTCCCCCCTCCTTCTATCCAACATGGCTAGATGTGGCTCTTCAGCCCGTCTACTCATTTTTTATTGGATATAGGACCTTCTCTTGGTCTTTATCCTCTAAAAATCTGAGGTCCAAGCCAAGCCAAGTGAATCAAAGCATCAAGTATGCATCTGAAAAACGATGGCGGAGTCCATACATGACTCGCGACCGTCGATCTGAACGAGTCCCCACAATCGCTTGAAAAGTCAGATCCCTTTCTCTTTCTTCTCTATTGTATTTTATATTTTTAAAAGAGACAAAAATCACAATTCTTGTCTTTCATCATTGATAAGATTTGTAAATCGCCTTCCATGGCAAAATCGCCTTCTACGGCACAAAACTGCCTTTCACGGCAAACTAAACAAAATCGCCTCTCACGGCATTTTAAAACCTTGTCTCTTTCTTTAAATATGCATGCAATGGAAAGTTAGAAAAAAAGTTTGATTTCCTTTCTACTTGTGAAGGTGAATCTCCGGATCACCACTTCAGATTCCAAGTGGAATAGAAAATCTGGCATACCCGTATAAAAAGAAAAAAAAAATGTTGATGCTCGCCTCTTTTTTTCTTCACCCCGTCGCACCCCGGCGGACCCAGGACGGAGGAAGGCAGAGAGAGAAAAAGACGGGTCCATCAAGTTGGCATACCCGGTGGAACTTGTTCAATTGAGAACACGATACTTAGAATCCTTGGCTCCCATCTAGTTGGTGGCCTATGTTGGATCTTGTATCGAAAAAAAAAAAAACATGAGATGGGATTCTTTGGAAACTTCTTTCTTTGAACTTGTTTCCATTCTTTCTTTTCTCAAAAAAAAAAAAGAAAAAGGTTTTCTCTCTTTTGGATTCAAATTAGAGAAACTTTGGTTCTTTCCTTTTCGTACAATGGCTCGCAGAAATGTTTGAGCCAACGTTCGGATTGGGAGGGGCCATTTTCCTCTCTTTGATGGGTCCATTGGAGATCTTTCAAAAAAAAAAAAAAAAAGTTCAAAAAAAGCCTTTTCAAATTTCTCTCTTTTGGATTCAAATTAAAGAAACTTTGGTCTTTTCCTTTTCGTGCAATGGCTCGCAGAAATGTTTGAGCCATCGTTCGAATTGAGAGGGGCCATTTTCCTCTCTCTGATGGGTCCATTGGAGATCTTTCAAAAAAAAAAAAGTTTTGAAAAAAAAAAACTTTTCAAATTTCTCTCTTTTGGATTCAAATTAGAGAAACTTTGGTTCTTTCATTTTCGTACAATGGCTCGCAGAAATGTTTGAGCCAACGTTCGGATGGGGAGGGGCCATTTCCCTCTCTTTGATGGGTCCATCGGAGATCTTTCAAAAAAAAAAGTTTAAAAAAAAAAAAAAACTTTTCAAATTTCTCTCTTTTGGATTCAAATTAGAGAAACTTTGGTTCTTTCCTTTTCATACAATGGCTCGCAGAAATGTTTGAGCCAACGTTTGGATGGGGAGGGGCCATTTCTCTCTCTTTGATGGGTCCATTGGAGGTCTTTCAAAAAAAAAAAAAAACAGAGAGCATTAAGGTCGCACCAATTGCGTTCTTTAACCAAAGTGGATCTAAGAAAAGCCTTGTCCAGAGTGTGGAGGTAGCTAGACTGTTCGAGGTAAGGGTCCTTCAAATGGGTTCATTAAGTAATCCTACCCTTACCTGGGGGCTAATCTATCCACTAAGGTTTCATAAGACCGAATTGGAAGACCTATGTGCACTCTCTAAAAAAAAAAAAAAAAAAATTTTCAAAAAAAAACTCTCGTCACTATTGGATTCAAATATGAGAAATCCTGGTTCTTTCCTTTTCAGATTTAGGCTCGCAGAAATGTTTCGACCTGTATTCGGATTGGAATACCATTTGCCCTCTTTTATGAATTCAATCTTGACTTTTAAAAAAAAAAAAAAACTCTCGTCACTATTGGATTCAAATCTGAGAAATCCTGGTTCTTTCCTTTTCGCATTTAGGCTCGTAGAAATGTTTGAACCTATATTCGGATTGGAATACCATTTGCCCTCTTTTATGAATTCTATCTTGACTTTTCAAAAAAAAAAAACAAAAACTCTCGTCACTATTGGATTCAAATCTGAGAAATCCTGGTTCTTTCCTTTTTCAGATATAGGCTCGCAGAAATGTTTGAACCTGTATTCGGATTGGAATACCATTTGCTCTCTTTTGCGAATCCAATCTTGACATTTCAAAAAATCCCATCTCGTGTCCTTCAAGGATGCGATTTACAACATTTCTGTCTAGCGGTGCTAGTACGCCCTTTCGGGTCTACTGTATTCGCGACCGTCACATTTGTATCTCTAACCTTATATCATTTTACCTCGAGTGAGCTTCACTTCTCGGTAATTTGAATTAAGGTTTACAATTGCTTCTAGCAGTCCCTGGAACGCTCATTTCGAGCCGACCATACTTGCGTTTAGAACAATTGTAGCATCTGTGGCTTCTGGCCTTCTTCATTACGCTCAGAACGGGCCATGCCCCTGAGCTATTTGAAAAGACAAAACCATAGTATAGCCCATTTATGATCACCATATTCTTGTGATTACTAATGGATGTGGTCTTGTTTCAGAAAAGTTTTTCAAAACTAACAATGGCAGCTTCGTTGACCATCACCTTCGATGAGAACAAGTACCAAGTCATGCTTTAAGAGAAGCAAAGCAAGGGCACTTTCAAGCGCCCCGCCAGCTGCCAAAGCATCACCTCCCTCGGCAACTCCCAAAACATCGGATCGACCTCCACTCCCCGGACCATCGTCTTCGGGTCACTGGGACCATTCCCACTACCCGCAGAAGAGACGGTGCCTGCTAAGAAGCAGAAGACCGCCCCCCAACGTGTCGCTACCCCGACACCAAAGGCGGTCACCAAGAAACCTGAGGCTCGTGGCAATCCCATGAGGCCTCAGCCTACAAAAAACCAAGTCTGTCCCAAGACTTGGTCCCGCGATCTTCACCAAAACAAATAAGGTCCCAGACATCTGCAAAGCTAGCATACCTGGCTCCTCTCAAGGAGAACCGGTTTTATCCCCTTGCTTACATCAAAGGAGAGAAACCTACCCTCCACCGAACTACAAAAACTACTCGGCACGAGCCGGCTTACTCATACAAGCCCAAAATCAAGTCGTGCATCACAAGGCCTCGACAAGAACTTGCCAGGGCCTGCTCTCCTACAACTCGACCCTTCATCTCAACAGGGGACGAGCTTGCAAAATTTAAAGCTTCGCTGCGACAGGCTAAGGACCGCGTCCAAATCCTGTCCATGCCAGTCTTCAAGGAAGACAAGCTCGGTTGCTGTGCATGAGGGACCACGTCCTTCATTGCCAGAGCACAGCCCGAGCTAACCGATGCTCAAATTGCTCGTCGCATACGTCGCTGCGCGGCATATCGACAAAAGAGATTAGAGAAGCAAAGAACCCAGCATTCTGAGCTTCAAATCTCCCAAAAATGGGTCGAAAAAGAAAGACCCGACCAAGTTGCTGCTGTCCACATGGTTGGCAAAACCAAAAGACGCCAGAAGTCAACGACGAAAATACATGTCAGACGACCGGTGACACGCAGCGTCTCCCGGACGAGAAGACATCAGGAAGACTCTCCCACTCCTTCAAGCCAAGGACATCGGAGTGCTCATTCCTCGGGCTCTTCATCTAAAAGAATGAGCTCCAGCTCAGTCACTAAGACATTATCCTCTTTCGACTCACGAAGGATGAATGTCTTGGTCACAAACTCTGAGCAACCTCCACCACATGACGACATGGCTCTACACATTCAGCAGCTAGAGCAAGGACAGTAGAGAATAGAGGTTCTGATGGAAAACCTCCTTCTCACTCTCCAACGTCCACCAAACAATGAGGAAGTTCCTCCACAAGATGAGGCAAACGGTGGAGAAGATGAGTCACGCGCCCTTACTAAAAAGGACGTGGACAATATCCTCGCCAAAGCAAAAGAAGAGGATACACTGAAGGAGCATGGGATCGAGCCACCATATCCCTTATGGATGGACTCGGTTCTGTTTCCCCCAAAGTTCAAACAACCTCTTCTCCAAACGTATACGGGGAAAGGTTTAGCCAGACAGCATGTCATCCACTTCAAGATCCTGACAGGAATGATTGCGGATCAAGATGCTCTCAAGATCCGGCTCTTTGCAAGTACCCTAAAAGGTATGGCCTTTGATTGGTATTCCACTCTACCAGAGGACTCCATTCAAAATTGGACCATGCTAGAGACACGTTTCCTGACCCACTTCAAAGGTGAGGATCAATCCTGTTACTATGGCTCAGCTCTGCAGCCTTAAACAGGGAGAGAATGAGTCGACATACGACTTCATTCATAAGTGGAAAGCAATGGCATACAAGTGCTCAGATGTGCTGCCACAAGCGTCGCTAGTCGACATTTGCCGAAACAACATGAGAGCAAGGATCCGCTCCATGATCATCGGCAACAAATCAAAAAACTTGGGAGAACTCCTAGAAGCGTCTATGGAGGCTGAAACGGTGATCAAAGACCTCAACAGTCAGAAGTCATCAAAGAAGGAGCAGACCGCCATTCCGACCTCCAAGCCAAAGAAAAAGGAGGTTCTCAATGTGCAAACCAAGTCAGCTCCTCAGCCACCAAAGGAAGCTGAAAATAAAGCTGCAGGTAAGAGACCTGAACTCTCTGATGCCTTCAAAGAACGAGTAGAAAAGAAATACCCGTTCGATGAAGATGTTGAAGAAATATTTGGGGCTCTCTTGGCAAATGGCAAACTCACCTTGCCCGACCCCAAAAGACCAGGAGATGTTGGCAAAACCAACGATCCCCGATATTGTCCATACCACCAAATGGTCTCGCATCCTCTCAACCAATGTTTCGTTGTGAGAGAGAAGATCAATGAGATGTGGAAAAACGGAGTCATCACCTTTGACAAAAACTATGGGTCTGCCTCCGTTAACATGGTGTCATATGGACAAACATCCAAATCATCAAAGGAAAAAGTCACTACTTCCTTCAAGGTGATAAAAATGACCCAAACGTCCCAAGAGCTGGTGCCTTACCCAACACCAGAAGGACAGCCCATATGGGTACATCCCGATCTCCTAGAAGATGAAAATTGGGGGATCGTCAAAACAAAGCCAACCGCTCAACAGCGAAGGCAAGCCAAGAGACAACTCCGCAAGCTCAAACGGCAGGAGAAGGCTCAAACAAAACAAGAGGTTCCTGAAAAAGTAGAAACCTCCTCTACCGCTTCACTGGGGGCAACAGAGGGGTCTCTCCCCAAAGTTCCAAGAGTGATAAGAGAATTCACTCTCAGTGATTTCATGCCACCACGGCTCAGAGATGAGACTACGCAGGGGGCATCATACTCTTGTAACTCGGTAGTTGGATTCTCCATGAATGGATACGAGTCTAGTGAAACTGCCAGTGACGCCGATGAGTGGGAGGAATCTCTTGAAACCGGAGAATATCTCTTCGACGAAGAATGGATCCCGGAATCCCACCTTATGCCAGTAATCTGGTATAACCCCTTCCAGCCACAAGGATCCTGGTCTGATGATGATGAAGACCAAGAGGCTGCCCAAAATGCTGTTAACACAGCACAAACAAATGCTCTAGTGGATCCCAACCAGGTCGAGCCACAAGGGACAGATGAAGAAAAAGATTTGGCTCCTATGCCCAATCTTGAAGAATATGCGAGGATCTTGCAGCGTCTAGCCATAGAACAGGAGCAGGATCGCATCAACCAACTTCATCAAAATCCAGAACCGGAAGTTCCAGAAATCTACAAGCATCTCCTCCAGTGACTCCTTCGTGTCTATCATACAAGACACGGATTCGGATTCAGAGACTGAAGACGATACATCGTCAAGCCAAGCTGATACTCAGCAAGTTCGGCTTACTCTCACTCCATTGGAGACCCCTGCTGACGTAGAAGATCCTGCGTCTGCTACCTTCGTCGTTCCGGAAACGTCGACAAAAGATAAACCAATCTTCTTCCATAGATCGGACGCTTCTTCATCAAACTGCCTGCTTGAGCCTTTCCAAAATGAAGGTATGCCTCGACTATCCTTGTATAGTCCGATGGCACAAGCTATCATGAAGAAAATGGGCTATGACGCTCAAAATTCAATTGGTTTGGGAGGTGGCCATGGTATTCTCACACCATTGGAACCCACCCTAACCAAAAGTCAACTGGAAGATTGGAAACTCCACCGTCGTATAGATAAGTCTTCATACAGATTGGGGTATGATCCTGACACTCCGATGAGACAGCTGACACAAAGGCTGCAGAGTCATTTTGCCGACCAAGCCTCAACATCTCATGTCAATGAAGACATCGATCTCCCTGGATATCTCTTTGAAGAGTTACCCAACAAGGACCCAGGAAGCTCATCAAATTGGTATGATTTCTCTGATGATGAAGAGGAATTGTCCGATGACACAGACGCACGGTTCTCTGATTCAGAAGAACCATCGTCTCCAAAAGAAGTGCCTTACTTCGACCCAGTTTCAGCTAGTGATTGGTATCATCTCATAGAAAGTCTTGAGAAGAATACTGATCAAGAAGATTTATGGACAGAAACGGAGCCATGGTCTGAAAACGCCCTTGGAAATCCAGAAGGTCTTGTTGAGCTGGAAGCCTCCGAAAATGTTGTGGAGGAACCACCTTCAAACCTTCCGACAGAAGATTCTGTTCAAAAGATAGACTTGGGAACACCAGATAACCCACGTCCTATATTCATAAGCAAGAATATAAAGGATGAGGAGTTACTCGAGTATGTCTCTTTTCTTCATGAGTTTGTTGATTGTTTTGCATGGTCTTACAATGAAATGCCTGGCTTAGATCCCAAAATAGCAGTTCACGAACTCAACCTGCAAGAAAATGTCAAGCTTGTAAAACAAGGCCAAAGAAGATTCCGTCCTGATGTGATGGACAAAATTGAACAAGAAGTTCAGAAACTCAAAAACGTTGGCTTCATCCGCGAGGAACAGCATCCTGAATGGTTGGCAAACATCGTCCCTGTGACAAAGAAAAATGGGCAAATCAGAGTCTGTATTGACTATAGAGACCTGAATAATGCATGCCCCAAAGATGAATTCCCGCTCCCCATACCGGAGGTAATGATTGACAACACCTGCGGGTTTGAGCGAATGACTTTCATGGACGGCTTCTCTGGCTACAACCAAATAAAGATGCATCCCGAAGATGAAAGGCATACATCCTTGCGGACCCCATTTGGCGTGTATTGCTACACTGTCATGCCATTTGGTCTGAAAAATGCTGTTGCAACATATCAAAGGGCTATAATGAAGATATTCTAAGATATGCAGCACAAGACGGTCGAATGTTATGTTGATGACCTCGCCGTCAAAAGCAAAAGGAAAGAAGACCATCTCCAAGATCTTCGAGAAGTCTTCCTCCGGCTTCGTAAACACAAACTGGGAATGAATTCCCTCAAATGCTTCTTCGGTGTCTCATCGGGTAAGTTCCTCGGATTCATAGTTCGGAAAGCTGGAATAGAACTTGACCCCATCAAAGTCAAGGCAATTCTAGAAATGCCATATCCAAGGACCCTAAGAGAACTAAAAGGGCTTCAAGGAAGATTGGCATACATCCGACGGTTCATTTCCAATCTATCAGGAAAATTCCGTCCATTTTCTCGCCTGATGAAGAAAGGTGTAGACTTTGTTTGGGATGCTGAATGT
Organism: Persea americana; assembly: GCA_029852735.1. Classification (NCBI taxonomy): domain Eukaryota; kingdom Viridiplantae; phylum Streptophyta; class Magnoliopsida; order Laurales; family Lauraceae; genus Persea; species Persea americana. Next base: position 22,946,120 of record CM056817.1, read on the forward strand.
GAAGCTGCATTTCAAGACATCAAGTCATACCTGACCAAGCCTCCGGTGTTGGCTGTTCCCACAACCGGAAAACCATTCATCTTGTACACAAGAGCTCTCGACTATTCTTTGGGCGCTCTACTTGCACAAGAAAATGATGGAGGAAAAGAAGCTGCTCTATACTACCTCTGTCGCATGTTGGTAGGTGCAGAGCATCGCTACTCTCCAGTCGAAAAAGAATGCTTGGCAGTGATGTTCGCCATACAAAAGTTGCGTCACTATTTGCTGTTAAACACAGTATACCTGATATCGAGGATCAATCTCTTAAAGGTCCTTGTCACAAAAGCAGGTTCTCTCAATGCCCGGCTGGTCCATCCTTCTGTCACAATTTGATATTAGGTATGTACCACAGAAAGCAATCAAAGGTTAAGCTCTGGCAGACTTCCTCGCAGAGCATCCACTGCCTAAGGATTCTCCGCTCAGGGATGATCTCCCAGACGAACCTGTCTACAGTGTGGAGACTTCCTCACCAAATGCCTCCTGGAACATGTACTTCGATGGTACAACCAGGACAAATGAAAAGGAAAGCCGATATCGGGAATTGGCATTCTCTTTGTTAGCCCCGATAAATACATGATTCCACACGCATTTTCGCTACTGGAACCATGTTCAAATAATGCAGCTGAGTACCAAGCTCTGATTATAGGATTGGAACTCACCATCGAATCTAGCATCACCATGCTGGAAGCATTTGGGGATTCTCAACTGATCGTCAACCAGATGAATCAGGAATATGAAATCAGGAAGCCTGATCTGTTGCCTTACTACAACAAAGCACAATCGCTTCGTCAAAACTTTGACATCTGTCACATCACCCACATCCGCAGAGGTGAAAACATCCGTGCAGATGCCCTGGCTGGACTTGCTGCATCCATGGCAACCTAAGAAGGGGAAAACATGCAAATTATAGTGTGTCAACGAAGGATTCTCCCTTCTCTCAACACACACCAAGCAGTTGCTGAATGCCACCGAGTGGTCGGAGGTCGGATTTCCATCCTTAAACCTCCGATTGGCGACTGGAGGGATCCGTTCATTGATTATATTATGTTCAGAATCCTACCTGAAAATCCAAAAGAGCGGGTAAGTATCCAAAGACGAGCCCCAAACTTTCATTTGGATATTCCCTCCAAAATGCTTTACAGAAAATCCTTCAATGGAGTACTTTTACGCTGCTTGTCACAACAAGAGGTGGAAAAAACTCTAAAAGAAGTTCATGTTGGTCTTTGTGGAGCCCATCAGGCTGGTCCCAAGCTCTATGATCAGATAAAAAGGTTAGGTTATTATTGGCCTACCATGGTGGCTGACGCAATACAATTTGCTAAACGTTGCCAACAATGCCAAGTTCATGGAGATTATGTACACATGCCTCCAGAATGGCTACATCCTACAGCGATCTCGTGGCCCTTCGAAGCCTGGGGTATGGACATCATAGGTCTTATCTCTCCCCCGTCAAGCAAAGGTCATCACTTCATCTTCGCCGCTACGGATTATTTCTCCAAGTGGTCAGAAGCATTTGCGTTCAGTGAAATGAAGACCTCGTCAGTCATTCAATTCTTACGAACCAACATCATTTGTCGCTTCGGCATACCTAAAAGATTCGTCCATGATAACGGACCACAATTCCGAGATCACAGATTCTACAGGTTCTGCGACAAATACAAAATCCAAAGTTGTCCTTCGACTCCGTATAACCCGGCAGCGAATGGACTAGCAGAGGCCTTCAACAAGACACTCTGCAAAATTCTCAAGAAAATGGTCTCCACTCACAAAAGAGACTGGAGCGACAAACTGCCTGAAGCTTTATGGGCCTACTGGACTACCGTTCGAGGACCAACCCATAGCACACCATTCTCCTTGGTCTATGGATGTAAAGCAGTTGTCCCCCTAGAGGTACAAATTCCTTCTTTAAGGGTATATCTACAAAATGAAATGATGCAAGAAAGCAACGTCAAATTGAGACTCCAAGAATTGGATAATCTCGATGAAAGACGACTCGAAGCTCTACAAAGCGTTGAGCTTTACCAAGCACGCATGGCAGGATCTTTTGACAAAAGGGTCAGGCAACGCGCCCACAAAAAGGGTGACTTGGTTCTTGCGGTGAAAAGGCCAATGGTTTTTGCCCACAAATCCAAAGGCAAATTCGAACCAAAATGGGAGGGACCCTTCGTCATCGACAAAGTCTTCTCCAATGGCGCATATGCTCTTCTAAACATGGAAGGTGACAGATGTATGCTGCCCATCAATGGCAAGTTTTTGAAGCGGTACTACCCTTGAAGACTTCCTACATCGGGTCAGAGTGATGCCTGCATGGCCAAAGCCTATTCCTAGGTACTTGCTCGTCAAACCCACCCCTTTTAGAGTTTTCATCCCTATGTTGAAATTTCTAAAAAGCCAAAAACAATGCTTACTTTCAATGTTTCATTGTTCAAAAAAAAAAATTCAAAATCAAACCGAAATCCAAGTTTAGGAGCCTCTTCCCTAACTTGACCAAAACTTTCAATCCTTGAACCCAAAATTCATGGTTTGAAACAAAAATCAGGACTTAGGAATTTCCACCCTAGTCCACCCTGACTTTTACCACCAAAGATGGTTTTGAGTCAAAATTTACGACCCTCGTGTCTTTAAACAAAAAATTGTTTTTCAAAAAAACCGTGGGGAAGCGACATTTAGTCGATACTCACACAAAACCCAAAAATTGGGAGGATGCGAACCCCATTCGATACTTCCAAAACCTCAAAATCGCAAGAAAGCGACACCTCGTCGATACTTGCAAAATTTCAAAAAAATCGTGGAGACACAACGTTTCAGTTGATATCCACAACCCAAATTTCAAAAATCGTGGGGAGCCGACATTCCATCGATACCCACAAAACCAAATTTTTGAGAAAAAAGCAAGGAGGCGACATTCAGTCGATACTTGCACCCAAATCCGTGAGGAAGTGACATTCCATCGATACTCGCAACCGAATGAGCAAGGAAGCGACATTCCATCGATACTTGCAATACCATTCAGCAAGGAGGCGACTCTTAGTCGATACTTGCATTTTTGAAAACCAAAACCCGGCTTTCACGCCAAAACCCGGCTTTCATGCCAAAAACCAAAATCTAGCTTCCATACCAACAAAACAAAAACCTGGCTTTCATGTCAAAAATAAAAATTTTTGGCTTCCATGCCAACAAAACAAAACTTGGTTTAAAAAAAAAAAACTTGGCTTCTATGCCACAAAATTTGGCTTTCACGCCAAACAAACAAAAATCGGCTTCCATGCCACAAAACAAAATTTGGCTCCCATGCCACAAAACCTTGGCTTCCATGCCACAAAACCAAAACTTGGCTTTCACACCACAAAAATCGCCTCTCATGCCAAAAACCGGCTTCCATGCCACAAAACCAAAACTTGGCTTTCACTCCACAAAAATCGGCTCTCATGCCAAAAACCGGCTTTCATGCCAAACAAAATTTTGGCTTTCACGCCATCCAAAATTCGGCTTTCAAGCCATCTCAATAAAACCAGGCTTTTTGCCACAAAATCTGGCTTTCATGCCTAAAAACAACCATTTGACAAAAGATTTTCACAAAATGACAACCTTTTGATCAAATTTTTGAACAAACCATTCCCATTGTCGCGACCCCGGACCGAGGTTCCCCCAAAGTCCGGGCCCCGCGACGGTTGTTGTCCATCCAGCTACGATTAACCCACAGGTTTCCGCGGTGAGGATTCCCAAAAACGAACATGTAACAATCTCACAGGAACAATGATTTGCGGAAGCGTGCAAGTAATCTCATCACAACTTAATCACATAAACCTTGTGATTCCGAAAGCATAAGTTAAGTCAACATTAAGACAATAATCAGAGGAGAAAATGTAAACATAGCATTACCAAATTCAGTTCAAGTTTCAAAATAACAAAGTGTTAAGTTACATAACCCCAAAAGTGAAAAAGGCCAACAAAGGCCATACATTCCCAAAATAGCAAAATAATTCCATCTAGGTGCATCGTGCTCAAGACTCCGCCCGACGTCTAGAGGACGTCGTCGGGTTGCCACTCGCGGGCTGAGGGTGGCTCAAAAGCCTCCTCCGGGCGCTCCTCCGCAAAGGCAACGGCGCATGCATCTAAACACCAAAACAAAAGGGGTCAGACACGACGGTCTGGCAGGTGAACAGCTTGGACATAATATAAATCAGATAATGTGAAAGTAATCAGCACTTTAAAACATTGCATGAGATCTGAACAAAAAACATGTTTAAGTGTAATTCAAAACTAACATACTTTTAAATAAAATAACATGATTCACGGATCCACATTGAGCTCATCCTTTCTCCGTCATATGCAATGACAAGAGCAAACAGAACGAAACAGAACGAGACAAAACAAAACAGAAGTCCGAGCCACACAAGGTGGGCGGAAAACCGGCCGCGGAACCGGACAGAACAGAGATGTGTATAAATACACGGCTAATCTGCAGATTGCCCTTATGTTTAAGGACCCCCGAACTAGTGGATCAGACTGAAAGGGCAGTCCAAGCTCAGTGAGACTCTATGATATTCATGTATGCATAAAACTGATCAATACTTGTACAAAACTTAACAAAAGAATGGGGAAAACACTTATCAAAACAATGCCAGACGAGACTAAGCAAGAATAGCAAAAGTTATAACATCAAAGCTAGAAAAGTGTCCCCAATATAGTCCTTGAAACAAATCAAAAGTTGAATACATGCTTGTAAATCAAAACAGGTACAGAACGTATTCTTCGTGTCAAAATTCAAGATTTCGAAACAATTATGTCAAGTATATGCTAAGGTTCTTTGTTTGATTCTCGTGAAGTTGAAACCCAAATGTTGGAGTTTGAATGAGTTGGTGTTCCCGAAGCTAGACAACATGTCATGTTTCAACTGCACAGCATCAGGCTAAAGACCCCATAACATATCCTAGTTTTTCTCTCCCATCCAAGCCTCTTCAGAATTTCTCCTTCTGTGCAATTCGGTCACCACGCGGCTACCAGGCAGCTGGCCGCCGGTTGCTGGTCGGCTGACCGACCAACTGACCGACTGCTAACCGACTGGTCCGGAAACATTCTACTCTTCAAATTTCCTGCGCAGGTCGGCTAGCCGCCTGCCGACCGCCAACGGACCGACCTCGCTCTGTACAGAAATTGAGCTACTGTAATTCTAACCGACACAGGGGCGGTTAGCCGTGGGTCAACCGTCGGCTAGCCGACTTCTGACCGACTGCTGACCGACCACGCCCTGTACAGAAAATTGAGTTACTGGAATTCTGACCGACACAGGGGCGGTTAGCCGTGGGTCAACCGTCGGCTAGCCGACTTCTGACCGACTGCTGACCGCCGGTGTGCGGCAGCTTCAGCTAGATTCAGAACTTCCACCCCCTTTTCACCATTTCTTTCCTTTGTCAAATCCCTGCATATCCCCTGCCTCCATGCTCTCCAAGAGGCAATTTCCACTCCAAATCTAACTATCCACACTTCCAAATCACCTCACAATATTTCCTCCATTCTTTCATCAATTTATAAAACACATTGGCAAGATAAAAGCAACTTCAATTGAATGAAAAACCATTGACCCAAACCATTAGTATGTGCATTTCAATTAAAACAAAATTTCAAACTATAACACCTTTGGAAACATATATGCCCAAATTATCAAGGAAGAGAAATCAAATCATAAAAGCTAAAGAAATCAAACATTTGCATGCATCATGAGTCTAAGTTGTTCACTTGCCTTTACCAACGTCCTAGCCCAACAATCTTAGAACAAAGCCTACCAAATGTACTCCACGAAATCTACAAGAAAACCCATGAAAAGAACTTCAAAAATCCACCAAAAAGAGAAGACAATGACCCAGTTCGAAATGGGTGTTGCATGTTTGACAAATGGGTTCCTAAGGAACTCAAAAGACTACATTGAAGAGGAGGAAGAGATCTATTACCTGAAGCTTGCTAAACAAGAAGAAGAGAAGAAAACGGAGTGGATACACAGCTGGGATCTCCAAGAAAATGGCAGCACTAGATTCTTAGAGTTGAGAGGAAGAAGATGGTAAGATTGGTTTTTGATTTGGGGCTCTCTAGCTTTGGTTTGCAAAGAGAAGAAGGGAAAGGAAGAAGAGGAAGAAACCACAGCTGGGTTGAGGGAAAGTTGCAGGAAGAGTTCAGAATCGTGAGTGAAGAGAAATGAGGGAGAAGGAGATTTGATTCAAGTGGGTTCTTGTGGGCCCCATTGTTCAGAACTTGCAATGGTTAAAACACTGACTTGTGGGCCCCGGATGAAAACGACGAAGAAGACTAAAATGATCGCCGAAAAATCTAGTTTCCAAAAAGTATAAATTTGACATAGTTTTGAGATTTCGAAATTTGAGTCCAGATTTGGTGTGAAAAGACTGATTTACCCCTTTGGGCCAAAACTTGGGTTTCTGAGCCTAAAACACAAACAAGTTGAACACAAAAGTTTATTAATAAAATAAAACCATTTAAAAGAGATCGAAATCACGATTAAAGTCAGAAGACTGGAATTTCCTCCCAAGCTTACTCGTTCTCTCAAGGCGCCCTAAGTGTGACCAAATAGCACAAAACGCTATCAAAATTCCCCAAAGCAAATTCTAGACTAACTTGGACTAATTTCTAATCCCGCGTACACTAAACTCACCTTACAACTAAACACGCACTTAGTTAACACTAACCGCGCTAATCTTGGGTTGGGGTTTGACACCCATTCAATTTTTGCTTATGTTTTCATCAAAAGTGAATTTAAGTGAAATAAGGGGATACAAAAAAAAAAGAAAAAAGGAAGTGCCAAAAATGTTTATACATGGAGGTACCAAAAGAAAAGAAGAAAAAGTTTGTTACAAATCAAGAGGCTAGTCCGACATGGTCTTCAGCCATAGGCTTAACTCCTCAAGCAAACACTTGGCCTTAGCCTCCAAAGCTTTTAGGCCGCGTTTCTTCAGAATCTTCCCATAAAAAGCAGTAGGCCGTCGCGATCCATCCTCAGCACGAGGAAGCTCTTCCCAGAGAATCTGCCATTGTTCATATTCTTGAGTCTTCCTCCGGAGATTGCTTTCGACCTCCTCAACTTGGCGAATGAGAGTCCTCTCTCTATCGCGAGCTTTCAAAGTAGCAGTCCACTTGGCAGCGGCTTGTTCTTCCAATAGCTCAAGGCGCTGTCTGGCTTCGGTGACCTCCCTATCAAGGCGGTACTGGTCCTGTGTCAGCTCAATAATAGCCAACTCGGTGACATTTCTCTCCCGAACGAGCTGCTTCCGAGTCCGCGAGATCTCATTCAAATCAGATTTGACCTCGCTGGAAGGCTTCAAAAACATCTCGTTGAAGAAATCATCATTCGGAAAGCTCTTGGTCACAATCCCCTTGTTGCCTAGAGCGATGACTTCATCTACAAAAGCCTTGGCATCTGTAATGTCAAGACCGACTTCTTCGCTATCGGCAAGAATGTCCTGCACATGCTTCACCATGCCAAAACCAGCCTCCAAATGGCCAGAAAAAAGAGTCTCGACCAATGAGCTCAAGACTCTCTTCAACACCTTCCTCGCAAACTGACGGGATGGCTCAGATGAAGACTCGCCATGCTCCGTTGGTCGACTACCCGTGTCAGGCACCGTTGGAAGAGTAATCAAGAAGCACTTTCCAATCGGAGCCGTTGGGGAAGGAATATCAGTAGGCGGACTCGCCTCTGCCTCATCAAAATTGGTGGAAGAAGCCCCTGCTCCTGGATCGGTCATAGGTACCCCCTGCTCCGGTTCTTAAAAAGATAGAGGAACTTCTTCTGTCACCTCACAACCTGCCAATGAAAAATGAAAAAGGTATGAATATGATCTTGTCAAAAATCAAAATATCAAGATTATCATTACAAAGTACCTTCTTCGACGACTGGTGGAATGCTTTCTGTCTCCATGAGCTCATCCGAAACATCATCAAAAGTTGTGTCCATGGATGGCTCAAAGTCGTCGGAATCCTCTAGCAAGTCAGCTGGCAAAAATATATATATGTCAGCAAATGGCGGTAAAGAAAAAAAAAGAAGAAGAAAAGGTCACACCAGGAGGAGATACTGGATCTACATCAGAATCTCTGGGTTCTTTCACAGATGCCACGATAGGATCCTTCACCGCCTCATCGGTCGGAACCTCGGGCATCATCAAACCATCATCTTCTGCCAAAAGAAAGAAAGCAGTAGATCAAAACAAAAGCTCTCATGAAAGAAAACAAACGGAAAGAGAAAAGGGAAAAGCATACCATCATCAATGGTCTCTTCCCCTCGACTTCTCTTCTTTGGAGGCTCGTCATCATCCCCTGATGCCTCCTCAACAATGGTGGAAGGAATTTCCAGATCAGGAGAACTTTCGTGCCGCCTCTGACTTCGGCGGTGTCCCCTTCTCCTCTTGCTCCTACGGGACGAACTGCTGGAAGTACCCTCCCCACCATCAAAATCAGGCCTCTCGCCAAAGTCCTCACTGGACGGTCTGCTCTTGCCAGTAGACTCCATGGAAGCCTTTGCTCGTTCTGCTTGTATCCAAGCAGCAACCTCAGCCTCCTCCTCGGCAAGCTGTTCCAAGACCTCACCAGGTGTCTCTTGTGCAGCTTCCAGTCTGATGACGTCCTATTCCTCGAGAAAACCTGTTCCGTGCCTTTCTCCAGAAAGGAAAGCCAGAACTTCTTCTCGGCGAACGCCGTCTGACTTCCCAAGGCCCTTCCCGGAAGACTGCTTTACATCAAGCTCTTTCTTGGAAAGCCCCCGGTATGCTGAAAAGCTCTCCACAAACCATTTTGTGAAGCCAGCAGTCCGGAAAGTAGGCAACTTAGGATAAGAAATTAGGGCAGTAGTGTCTTCCGGGCTATAAAAGGCCCATGCAATTCTCCCGTCCTCTAGACCTCCAAAACGCTTCACCTTGCTCAAAGGCGCTCCAACAACGCCTTGAGAGAAGCCCAACTGCATGGCAAAACGCGAGGGAACATACGGCTGGATGTCGACGGAAAGATGTCTGCGGTACACCATCGTGCCGACACGTATGTTAAAAAGCCAATCCTCTCTGCATTTGTCAAAGAATAGTGTCTCCCAGACCCTGCCCTGGTCGAATCACGGGAGATACCAAAATCAAAAGCCTTCTTCCTCAAACTCGGAGAAAGCTTCACTGAAGCCTGCCCTATCTCGACGTCCCAGAATCGTCGGATCCTCAAACAGGCAGATAAAAGAGATTCGGAAACAGGCTTCCCTCTAGCCAACCAAATCATAAACGGGTCATCGTCCTGAGCAGCACCCAATCGGTGGAAACTGGGACAGTGGTATACATACCACGAATAGAAAATGTGGGCCGAAAATACCCTGTTCATGGGAAGCCCAAGCCGAACCAGGAAAGCAGCAGCCTGCAGTTCGGTACACAAATAGGAGTAAAGAGCAGGCACCAAAGCAAGCCGCTCTCCGAAAGCCATCTGACAAGCCAGAAAAATGCATTGCGGCCTGATGTGCGTTCCATCTCCTCCAGCAAAAATAGCCTCACCCAGCCAATAAGTGAGGTAGACAGCGAGATCTCTCCGCAGCACATTGTCAAGATGAATGGCGTCTGTGCTTGCGAAGAATACCTTCAAATTCTCTCGCATGACGGAGATCTTCTTCAAATCCGGGTTCTTAGCCCTGGCTTCCTGGGTCGTACTCTCAGGAGGCTCCCCGCTGTCAAAGAAGTTGGAAAACAAAACGCTACCACTCCTCCAACTGCTACACCGGACTTTCGAGCCCTCCTTCTCCTTCAAAAAATCATTGAAGGCGACGAGCTGAAAGTACAAAAGCCTGAACTCCTCAGACTGCTCCTCAAGGACGTTGTCGATAGGCATAAACTCCTCATAGAGATTGCCGAGGATAGGCAGCCCAGTGATGGCACTCAGTTCCTTTAAAGGAAAATCAATCTCACCATTCATGACAACGAAGGTGTTGGTTTGTGGAAGGAACGACTCCAGCATGGCCATAAAGGCCTCATCGGAGAAAACCACGGTTTGCCGAAAAGCGCGAACCGCATCAAAAACCTCGACCTCCTTCAGAATGGCACCGCCAACCTACAGGATGTGATCAGTCCATGACTCCCAGCTCGAGTCAGCACTGAAACGGCCACAAAGTCGAAAAGGCTTCACCCAATTGCTGCCATCGCCCTTGAAAATGCCAAGGCCCACCGGTCTCAAATCGACCGAAGAATGGTCTGAACCTTGGTAGCCGCTGGCCGGCATCAAAATGTCCATACGGGCAGCGACTTCTTTGCAAAACCAGAAGGGCCGCCAACAAAAACCCCGGTCTTGATCACATTTATCCTCTTCACCCAGCTTGGAGGATCTTCCCTCTTCGAGCATGTGGAGAAAAGGCTCATGATCGAGATTGTCCGATCGAAGGATGACCAGGTAGAAACAGTTCTCTTCTCACCATCAACTGTGAAAGAGAACTGAAAACATCTCCTTTGGTATGTTGAATCGTCGGGGACGGCATCACCAAAGAAGAAGGTAGGCTTGGGCACAATGCTCTGATCGTCCGTGACCCAAGGACGGTTACTTACCATAATCTTGTAATACTCCTCATCCTTGAGGGCAATCAAACATTGCCTCATCTCATCTCGGTTGAGCGAGTCACATTCTTCCAAGTTCCTTTCAACATGCTGGACCTCCTCCCAGTCCTGCTGTACGGCCACATTAGAGGATCTGGTAGAATAGCGAGGTGCATCAGTGACAGGCTCCTTACCCTTGTTCATTCTGGAGGAACTACCTGCAAAGCACGGAAAGAAAAAAAAATCAATCATCAAAATGACAGAATTTTGCTAAAAAAATCTAGCGAAATTTTGGCATGGTTCCGGGGCAATTCCGAAGAAAAGGAAAACACCCCGAAAGAAATAGGAGCTTAAAGATGGGCTCAACATCGCTGCAAGCCCATAATCATGGAAAATTCTCGAAGAAGGCTCGAACTCAAACATTGCTGCGAGATCAAGCCAAAGCTTCTCAAATATCCGCAAGATCGGAAAAGGGCTCAACATTGCTGCGAGCTCCAGAATCCAAAACTTGCAAAGCTCCTCAGAAAATCCCCGCAAGACCAAGAAAGGGCTCAACATTGCTGCGAGCTCCAAATCCCAAGACTTGCGAAAAGATTTCCAGGTGTGCACTATCATACTTCCAATTCCATTTTCTAAAAAAAAAAAAATACATAGAAGGAAAGTTGTCATGCATGCGCATCTCAAAATTCAAAAAAAAAAGAGAAGAAAATCTCTTTAAAAAAAAAAGAAAAGAAAGAAAAAAAAGAAAAAAATTTGCCCACAGGCCACATGGCCGTATGGCCATGACCGTACGGTCTTGCCCGTACATCCACACAAAAAAAAAAAAAAGAGATAAAAAAAAAAAGAAACCGTGAAAAAAAAAAAAAGAGCCACGGTAAATAAAAAAAAAGAAGAGAAAAACCGTGCAAGAAAAAAAGAAAAAGAAAAGGAAGAAAAACGTGTAAAAAAAAAAAAAGGATGCACGTGAAAAAGAAAAAAAAAAGAAGAGAAAGAAAATGAAAGAATGAAAACCTTTTTCTATTCCTACATGGGGTTTCTTAAGAAAAAAAAAAGAAACTTACTTGAAGCCATTGATGGAGAAGAAGAAGAAGAAGCTTGAAGATCCTTGAAGAAGAAGAATTCTTGATCTTGGAGCACTCTTGAAGACTTTTGCAAAAAGAAGGCAATAGGAGCAAGAGATCCAACCTCCTCTTGCTTTTATAGAAGAGAGCAAACCAAAAGAGGAAAGGAGGAGAAAAGGAAGGAGGTAAGTGCTACAAATTAGCAAACTTCTTAAAAGAAAAGAATTATGGGATATTCTTTCCCAATGAGGAGATCTTTTGAGAAATTCTCTCCAAAAAGAGAGGGATTATGAGAAACTTTCTCCCAAAGAAAGATACTTTGAGAAAATCTCTCCCAAAATCAAGGAAACTTGAGAGATTCTCTCCAAGTAAGAATATTCTTAGATATTCTTAACAAAAATGACGCCACATGAGATCTAAGCCATCTTTAAAGCTTAAGGTCCTATGGGTTAGCCCACATGAGCCAGGTTTGACCACCTAGGCACTAAAAGTGGCTTTTAGTCAAAATTCCTCTTACCAAGAGCATACAAAAATGGTTTCATGCCTCCTTTGAGTTGACTGGACCATACAAAAAAAAAATTCAATTCTCATGAGTTTCCAAAAATCCAAACCATCCCACCTCATGAACCAAATTAAGCCAAAACCTTGAAATTGACATTCCACAAAAACCCAAACCACTCCAACGGACCCAAAGTTGTCCCAAAGAGTGACCAAAATCCAAACCATGGTCTCCTAACTCGCCACATACAGCTTGTTGGGACATAAGGCCAAAACCAAAACCAAATCCCGGTCCCCTAACTTGCCACATACAGCTTGTTAGGTCACAAGACCAAAATCAAAATTCAAAACCCGACCCCCTAACCTGCCACATACAGCTTGTTAGGTCACAAGGTCAAAAACCAAAAACCTTCTTGACCGCCTGATGCGCAACACAAAGCCTTTAGGTTCACAAGGTCAAAAAGAAAATCCAAAACCCAAAAACCCAACCCAAAAACCCAATCCAAATGTCATTTTCAAAATTTTCCCTTGAGATGGTACGTGATGTCTCACTGCCATAAAATTCCCTTGAAAACTCAAAAGGCTACACTATCAAGATAAATGCTCAGAGACTCTTGGTCAAGTCAGAAGTTCTCCTTCAAAGTTTTCTTCGATGAACATCGACTGCAAAGGCTATCCAATTCGTCGCTGTACCTCGAGGGGGCATTTGTTGACACCAAAAATGTCACTTTGCCTCATCAACATCAAAAGCTATATGGAGCCGCATCCTACAACAAACAGCCAAAGCTGCCTCAAGCATCAGATCTTGACAAAACCAAACAAAAACTACAAGATCTTTCAATGTAGCCAAAAGAAGGGTACACATGAAGTTTCGGGCCATTTCGACACTATTTGGCCTAACTTCAATCCTCCAACAGCTGAGCAGGAGCTCCCGACGGCGACTATGTCAAATACATCAAATCTTTGATCAGAGTCTATAGATGGTCTCAAAATACGTCCAAAAGGCTCCATGTCGAATTTCAAGTCAAACCGACACCGTTTGACCCTCCATCAACTCTCGAACGGCGAAATCAGGCCTCCCGGCGGTGAGTACCTCTGATGCTGCCACTCATCAAACAAAACACATGAGTAGCTTCTGCATGCTTCCAAAGGGCTGCACGTCAAATTTCAGGTCATTCCGACAACGTTTGACCCGGTTTTGATGCTCCGAAGCGAAATCAAGCATACCGGCGGCGAAGCTCCCCGGGACCATGGCACCCAAATCGGAGCTAATGGATCATCTCAAAATGACTCCAATAGGCTCCCCGTCAAATTTCAGGTCAATCGGACTTCGGATGATCGTACATCAAAGCTCGACATCTTCCGCACGGTGAAATCAAGTCAAGCATCGAAGGGACCCCAAACGGCTTCAAAACTCAAATAAAAGCCCATGGTTGGTCCTATCTAATGCCCAAGAAGCTTCACCTCAAATTTCAGGTCATTCCAACATCGTTTGGCCCAGTTTCAACTCTTAGCGGAAAATCAGCTATAGAGTCTTCGGCTTTTCCAAAAATAGGAAACTTTGTGCTCTGATTTGCAAAGCCTTTCGACAGGTTTTCTTCAGAGGAATTAAGACAATAAATGAGGAGAAATGTCAAAGAAAAATACAAGAGAAAATAGAAGCGAAAAAACCCGAGAAACAACCAAGAAACGGCGACCGGAAGGGGACCGGAAAATGGACCAAAGTCCAAGGTCGTCGGCGACCTTGGCCCATGGTCGCCGGCGATCATGGCCCAAGGTCGCCAGCCCCATGGTCGCCGACGACCATGGGTGCATGGTCGCCGGCGACCCTGGAAATCCGTGTCACCGGATTTCCGCCAAAAGTGTCGTTTTTCCGTTCTTTTTCGCGTTTCGCGATGTTTGGCCCCTGTGATTTTCTTAAAATCTGATTTTTGAGGCATGATATACGTCGATCTTCATCAACATCACGGATCTGCCATCGAAATCATTTGATTATCATCGGACATTCCGAAACTGCCAACTGGCCGACCAAGAAAGCACACTTTCTGCCCAACCGATCAAGAAATCGACTGGACAGATGTTGCCGGCCCATTGGTGTCAACTAATGTCTGAATTTTCATCGTCATCCGACATCAAGCAACGTATGGATCCATCGATGATCATCGCAAGAAGAATTCCAAAAGACGCGGCGCGGCCCGCGACTCTTCAAGGTACTCGGCAGCCAATTAATGAAGTTAAATGACCCTTTTATGGCAATTTATTAGGGTCATTAACTCATTACTTTGAACGGCCCAATCAGAAGCCAAGAAATGGGAGTTACAAGTCCCATTAATCATGACAATTAACCATGTGACTCCTATCATTATGGAGATTAATCATGGTAATTAATCATGAAACTCCCATCATCATGGAGATTAAATGCCCATTATTCTCCATCGGCCAATCAAAATCCAAGAAAAAGGAGTTACAATATAAAGAATTAAATACTTGTAACTCCTCCCATCATGGAGCATTAATACCATTAATGCCCATGAAACCCTCCTAACGGCCACCAAAAGCCTATAAATAGGCGGTCATTCCAAGGAGAAAGGGTCCTGAGAAATCACCGAAAAATCGTCCTGAAAAATCCCCAAAAAATTGCTAAAAACTCTCAGATAAATCTCTGCGCAAAGAAGCTCAGCTACTCTGAAGAAACTCTGCTGCAAGAAAACGCCACAAGGTGATCGAAAGTCCCTTGGGGGGCCATCCCCCTAAGGTCCCCCCTCCTTCTATTCAACATGGCTAGATGTGGCTCTTCAGCCCGTCTACTCGTTTTTTATTGGATATAGGACCTTCTCTTGGTCTTTATCCTCTAAAAATCTGAGGTCCAAGCCAAGCCAAGTGAATCAAAGCATCAAGTGTTCTCATCTGAAGGACGATGGCGGAGTCCATACATGACTCGCGACCGTCGATCTGAACGAGTCCCCACAATCGCTTGAGAAATCAGATCCCTTTCTCTTTCTTCCCTATTGTATTTTATATTTTTAAAAGAGATAAAAATCACAATTCTTGTCTTTCATCATTGATAAGATTTGTAAATCGCCTTCCATGGCAAAATCGCCTTCTACGGCACAAAACTGCCTTTCACGGCAAACTAAACAAAATCGCCTCTCACGGCATTTTAAAACCTTGTCCCTTTCTTTAAATATGCATGCAATGGAAAGTTAGAAAAAAAGTTTGATTTCCTTTCTACTTGTGAAGGTGAATCTCCAGATCACCACTTCAGATTCCAAGTAGAATAGAAAATATGGCATACCCGTACAAAAAGAAAAAAAATGTTGATGCTCGCCTTTTTTTTTTCTTCACCCCGCCACACCCCGGCGGACCCGGGACGGAGGAAGGCAGAGAGAGAAAAAGACAGGTCCATCAGACGTATTTCCAATAGTCATCATCTTAAAAAAAGTCATCATAGTAGGGCTGATTCTGACTAATGGCTGGCTGGATCGGGAAATCAGTTGATTGATGTGACACGGTGGCGACATTGGCCGACGGTCCCTGCAACGGTTGTGTCGAGGTTGACGCAGCGTGTTGTGGCATCGGGTTTGTGTAGATTTGCATGTTCGGCACTCACTGCGTCGTGCCGGTAAGCGGACCTTGGGCTTGTGGCATTTTCTGCGGACCGTAGACTCCCATGGGTTTGATGCTATTCCACTCAGTCGCCCCTTCATCACTGAGGTCGTAGATCAGGTCTCTGGCCGTATAGCAATGGGTTAGGTCATGTCCCGGCATCCTGTGGTATGCACAGAATCTCGTCCGATCAAGGTGGTCTGGCCATTGCTGTTGTCTTTTTGGTGGAAGCTGGATAGCGTTTTGTTCTATGAGCGACCAGAAAACAGTGATCCAAGGTTGAGGGAGGGGCGGGTAGTTAGCCCTTTTTGGTCCAAGCCTTCTCTTGTTCCCGTCATTGTTTTGGCCTAAATTGTCGTTATAATTGAACGAGACTGCGTTATAATTCGGCCGAGGATTAGTACTCTGATTCGGGTTTTGAGGCATCACCGGCTGATTCACAGGTTGTCGTGCCGGATTTATGTTTTGCCTTGGATGAACGTGTCCCCTTTGGTCATGTGGTTGTTGGTTATATCTTTGATCATTCCGAGGAAGATCCCAGTAACTCTTATCGTTCCAGAAGCCTTGTGTGTTCCCTTGGAAATTAACATCCTGGTTTTGTCATTGATTCCGCTGTTGGTTGAAATTCATTTCCTGACCAGGATTATATGGGCAATAAACCACCTCTTGGGTCGAGTTTACTTCCGGGGTCGCGCGATTTTCCACTTGATTGGTCACGCGACGGACAATCTTTTTTTGATCGGAGATGCCTAGGTTATTCAATATTTCGTCGTCTAGGTTCTGTTTCATTCTCGACAATCGATGGTGTAGGCCGCTCCAATTCATGACTTCCCCGATCATCATCAATGTCCTCATCGGTTCTTTCATGTTCGAAATGACCATCCTGACTTGTTCCTCCTCCTTCATATTGCAGTCAGACCTTGTGAATTGACTCAGCCATCTCGCGGCAAATTCTTCATAATCCTCATTGTTATTTTGCTTTAAGTTGGCTAAGTCATGCCACAGGGGTTTGTTCTTAGTTAGGTGTTGGTATCGCACCAGAAATTTTTCTATCACATCCTCAAAGGTATTGATCTCGTGTGAGGGCACAGATGTGTACCAAGTTAGCGCATCTCCGGCTAGCGACTCTTGAAAGTAATTAATGAGGAGGGCATCGTCGTCAACGATTATACGGCATTTACTGCAAAAGGACACCAAATGGTGTTGAGGGTCTGTAGTCCCGCCATACGCTACGAACTTTGGGGCTTTAACTGGGAAGGGTGATTTCTTGGTCTCTTCTTTCTTCGTGAAGTCGTAGAACTCTAACCTTTTGCCTTGTCGTGACGGCGACTTCTTTCTAATTTCACTCTTCAGCCCTTCTATTTCTTTCCGCATTTCTCTAATTGCCTAGGAATCAGGGTTTTGATCTTCGTGTGCCTGGCCACGTCTCGGGGCCTCAACTGGGGTTCGATAATAAATCGGTTCTACAAGATCGTGTTGAGGGTCCGGTTGGGGTCCTAAAGGCGCATATTGGTAGCTTTCCTCAGCTCGTGTTCTCCTAGGGGCCTGAATTTGGGTTTGGTTTCGAGTTCTATCCAGGTCATGAGGTAATCCTAATCATCGACCCACATAAGTCAATTGACGGGAGAGCTCATGGGCTGGATGGTCCGGCCGATGTTCCTCGTGAAGCTCATGAGGGTCTACATCATCCGCAACTTCATCATAATAGAGTGGGGGATCATGCTCCTCGTCTAACATTTCGTAAGCCAGAGTCAATTGATCTTGATACGTTAGAGGTGATCTTTCGTATCTCGTCGGTTGAAGATAGGTTAGCCTAAGGCCAGCTGAGTTTTGGATCGATCGGCTTATGGAGACAGTCGAAGGAGTCATTGCTTGAAGTTGGGGTTGGACTACCTCATGCTGGTATTGATGGTGGATTATGGGTGCGTTCTGTGTGCTGGTGTAAATAGCAGGGCTTCGCTGCGGGACCCTCGGCGTGAGTGATCGAGCCAGGCCCACCTGTTCTTGGCCTACATGGACGCGTGTACTTGCATATGGGATCGGGGCTAGTTGCTGTCTTGCTTGTCTAGTGGTGGTCACAATGGATGTATCAAAAGGTGTTCTATATTGGGGGACCATAGAGGTAATCGGTTCAGTTCGGGTAACCGTAGCTGAATGATGGATGACTTGTGAACTGACCGGTTGAAGCACACGGCGAGCCCGTGTTGTGATGTTGGCATAGGTCTTATGCTCTACCATCTGTTTGCCCGATCCGACCAAAGCCTTATATGTGACTCGAGAGTCGGCAGAGTATGAGTCCCTCCTTATTGGAGTTGGAGGACTAGAGTGACTTTTTCTCGCGACTACTGCGTTCATAGGAGAAGGGACCCGTTCGACAATCGGAGGGCCCGATAAGCGTGGGAAATAGCGCGGTTCAGATAATGGGATAGAAAGAGATCTAGAGATCTCAATATCTAATGGGGGGAAATAAGCCTCACCAATGGCTCGAGTTGCTCCCGGGGCTGAAATAGGAGGAATGTCCGGCATTCCCCATGGGTGATTCGCCATTTGTAAGAAAGTGGGGTGAGAAGAGAAAGACTTTAGAAAAGATGAGATTGGAAAGAATTTAGGAAAGAAGAGAATGTTTTATGGAATTAATGCGGGAAAGAGGAAAGACTAATAGGGTTGCGCTCTTATGTTGTAAAGGGGAGAGCTTCAGCGGGCGGCTATGCGGACACCAGTTCATATTTGATTTATACCCATAATGACCCTTAAATAAACGAGACACGGACATTCGGTCATTGATCGAAGCTTCGTGTTCCATAATAAAGCTTCTAAAAGACCCAAGTAAACGATAAGACAACGAAAGATGTCCCATCACGATCGCCAGGCTGTTGGCATGGAGATCGTGGGACCTGTAAAAGACCCAAATTCGTGACGAGACAACAGAAGAGGTCCCATCATGATCGCCAGGCTGTTGGATGTGAATTTTGATCCCCCCCCCCGAGAGGGGAATCGCCATTCAACAGTGTGAGATAAAAAAAACATACATCGAAAATGAGGATTCCGACTACCCTCAAAATCAACGGATCACGATCGCCAGTTACGGATTTGGCCGTAACACCGTCCTTCGACGAAAGCCGAAAGAATGCGAGAGCAAAATGGGGTGGGTTCTTCTCTCGTCTAATGTGCCGCCGGCGACACACGACGGTTGTCTCGTCACTTAATTTGGGTCTTTCAATTCGGGTTGAACTTGGGTCAAGGGTCAAATTACGGGCTTCAAGATGGGACCATAATGAACTAGGCAGGGGAAATCAACATCCAGGGTTGAACAGACTAATTAAAGTTAAATCCAAGTATCCTAGGGGATAAGCGAATTAAAATGAAAATAAACTAAGAGAATAAGGGGAAAGGTGCCAAATATTTAGAAGATGATCAACCCCATTCATGGGTACCCCCTTCAATGTCCTTTGACGACCTAGGGTTTAAAGGCTGATTCTTCGAATCGAAAGAATGATGCAGACGAAACTTCGAGTTGTGATTTCTGTGGGTTTGCATGCGATACGCAGGTGATAAAAGTGCATGGCCGATGATGGGCCCAAAGTAAGATAAAAATGGCCAATGTTGGGCCGGGATTGATTGGGGGTGGCCGATGATGGGCCGATAGTAAATAAACTGATATTGGGGTCTGTGAAATCACTTGTCTCGTTTCATCATTCTCATTAATTCAGGTTCTCGGAATCAGCCTCTATTCCCTTTAATCATTAAGTTTAGATAAATATTTGGCACCGGAGGTGGAGGAAAAGAGAAGAAAATATTTTTGTAATTGGTTTTGTCGGTTTTATAGTTTTTTTTGGATTTTAATAATCGGGGCTAGAAGGGCCTAACTAGGGGAATTCCTACTTGGATTCAATCTAACTCTTCCATTTCCCTAATAGATCTCTACCCTGTCCTAAGGTCCTAACCGCCCACATCCGCTCTCCCGGTCCCTTAGCGGGGCCCGGAGAGAGAGTGGGACCTAATCAGTTGGGATTAATAAAACTAGGGTAGTCTAAGCTGGCTAGGGGGAGACCTAGATCTAGGTCCGGGGTCTGACCTAATCAGTCTAGGCTACTGTCTAATTTCTAACTCCAATTTATTAATATTTTCGTTTTTTTTTTAATATCTTTTACTTTGTTTTTGGTATTTTGGATTTTTATTATTTTTATTTGTTTTTATGTGTATTCATAGGGCCTAAAATTCTAAATTGATTTATCCTAATGAAATGGGAAGGGGAAAGGGAATGAATTTCTAATTTTTAATTTAATTAATTATCCTAAATAATCTTGAGTTCCCTAAATAGGTTTCCCTAACCCTAGTGAGAGGGGAGGAGAAAAAAGAATTCTATATAGCCTAATTATTTTTAGTTAAAAGGATAGTTAAAACTCTATTTTTTAATTTTCACTTTTCACTTTATTATTTGGTTTTGTTTTTGTTTTATTTTTTTTTTCATATTTTTAATAAATTATGCAGTCCTAAATTGCACCTAAAAGAATATGAAATAAAAATGCAACTAAGTAATAATGCATGGGCAGGTTAAAGTGCATAGGCATGTTAGAATATGCTAGGAATAAATTCAAAATAAATAACATCCTAAAATATTATTCAGATGCATGAACATGTTGAGATGCATGAACTAGGAATAATTTAGAACAAATAATAAAATTAAAAGTTTATGAGGTGCATAAATTAAGAATAAACTAAAACATATAATAAGATATGAGACTGACCTAGATGGATGAGCATATTAGGTGCATGGGATATCATAAAAAGAGACACTAACAAATAAATAGTAAGTATATAAGAAGAAAACTATCCTAGGTGCATTAACACATTAGAGGCATGAAGTGTAATAAAAGGAATAATAATAAAGACTAACCTAAGTGCATGAAGATGTTAGGTGTAAGTAAGTAAATAGGTGTGCAGTGATGTGTTGAGGGTGTACAGGGAAAGAGAAAAGAAGAGGAGGAATGCACTTGAAGGAAGAAACAAAAGAAAAAAGAAGAGGAGGAGAAAGAAGTGGAGGCGCAGGGGCTCAGGCGGTGAAGTGAGCGTAGCAGTAAAGTGGTGTGATGGGGAAGAGAGGGAGGAGAAGAGAAATGAAATGAAGTAGAAGAAAAGAAAGAAAAAGTGGGCCGTGTGCACAAATGAGTACTGTGAGGGTGTAGGGAGAGAGGAGAGTGTACAGCAGGTGGGTGTAGGGGGAAAGGAGGAAGAAGGGAAGAGAAGAAAATGGAAAGGCAGTGCTGCTGTGCGTGGGCGCAGGGCGGAAACGAAGGGGAGAGAGCAAGGGAGAGAAGGAGTGAGTGGGAGAGATAGAGTGGGCGGAGCAGAGTAAGAGAGAGAGTGGACAGGAGAGAGGGAGATGTGTCGCAGAGGGAGAGAGAGAGTGGACAGGAGAGAAGGAGAGACGGTGTGCAATGGGTGCAGGTGGTGGGGAGGAAGAGAGGAAAGAGCGTGAGAGAGGAGAGACAGAGAGAGTGAGCGAGAGATGGGGAGAGAGAGAGAGAAAGAGAGAGACGTGCAGGTGGGTGGAGTGGAGAAGGAGAATGATGGCAGGGGAAGAGAAGAGAGTTGCAGGGAGAGAGAGAGATGGGTCGCAGAGGGAGAGACAGATGGGGAGCGGAGAGGTGGAGGGAGACGGGCGAGAGTGAAAGTGTGAGAGAACGAGGAGAGGAAGGTGAAGTAGGAGGGGAAGAGAGAATGAAAGGTGGAGCGGGGTGATGGCAGAGCGAAGAGGAGGGAATGAAAGAGAGGGTGAGGAAGAGAGTAGGGGAGAGAACAGAGGGAGGCGCGGGGATAGAAGAGAGCACGGGAGAGGGAGAGTGTTGAGTTGCAGGTGGCAGGACGCGCGGGGGAGAGAGAGGTGGAGAAGAAAGGGTGAGTGGAGAGGGAGAGAACGAGAGCAGGAGAGAACGAGAAAGAGAGAGGAGTGAGTGAGGTGCTGTGGAAAATGAAGATGGGTGCTGGTAAAAAGGAGCGGAGAGAGGAGAAGAATGAGAGAGAGATAGTAGGGAGAGAGAGAAGGTGAGGGACGTGTGTGCAGAGTGAAACAGAGAAGGGGAGAGGGAATGAAAGGTGGAGCGGGGTGATGGCAGAGCGGAGAGGAGGGAGATGGGTCGCAGGGCGGAAGAGAGAGTGACAGAGAGTAGAGAGGCGGGGAGAGAGGGAATGGAGAGAACGAGAGAACGAGAGGGGAGAGAGGGGCAAGGTGGAAGAGAGAGAGTTGCAGGGGGAGAGAGAGATGGGTCGCAGCAGAGGAACTAAGAGAGAGTGGACGGGAGAGAGGGAGATGGGTCATAGAGGGAAAGCGAAAGGTGAGGGAGAGAGGGACTGAGAGAGTAGGGAGATAGGGAGAGAGGGGCTGAGAGGGTAGAGAGAGAACAAGAGAGAGAGAGAGTGCAGGGAGAGGAGGGAGGAGAGAACGAGAGGGAGAGAGGGTGATGGGTGTGTGTGGAGTGCAGGAAGAGGGATAGGTGTACCTAGTGCAGGGGAAGAGGGAGAGGCGCTGTGGAAGCCGGAGATGAGTGCTGGTGTGGCGGTGCTGCTGCGTACTATAGACACCTCGTTTTGGCACCCTATGAGGGGAAGTTCAGTCCACCCTATTTAATGATGTCCTGATTAGGCCCCGAGTCAAAAGTCACCTATCGTCTCTAGGCCTCTGATCGCCCCGGGAGTTAGCTCATCATGATCTACTCATCGAGAGCTTTCTACCCATATATAGAACTCCAAGATCTGACGGGCGGATCAAAAATCATGACAGCGGGTCCCACACCCCTGGGGCGCCGACGTGAAAAATCACATATCATCTTTGGACCTTCGATTGCCTTGATAATTAGTTATTTGCGACCTACTCATCGAGAGCTTTCCGTTGATGTGTAGAACGTTGAAATTCGACGAGCGGATTAAAATTTACGAAACCTGCGCCCGAGCGATGATAACCCGACCATCCTCCACCAGGACCCCACCTTCTGGGCCAAACCTGCTTCAACCAGACCAGGCTCAGGTCAAGCCCAACCTGAAACCCAACCCACCTAAACCTAGCCCACCCAATCCGACCAGACCCGGCCCGGATCCTAACCAAACCCAAGTCCAGCCCAACTTTGGACCCAACTCACCCAAACCCACTCAGGTCCGACCCAAAACCAACCCGAACCCGACCTGACCCACCACCTAGATAAGGAATGAGGAGTCCCAGATCCACGAAACACTCCAAACCCCCCTTAAACCTCTCTCCCCATTCCCATCCAAAGATGAATGCGCAGAAGCCCCCCACCATCTCCCTCATCTCCATCCGATGCAGACCCCAGGCTCCCCATCTCCATCTCCCTCGCGCAACACCCCATCATCATCTCTCATCTCTCCCCTACAACCCACCATCACTAGCCTCCACCATCTCGACCACCATCCTCCAGCAACCGTCCATTGCCTCCCATCATCCTGCACCTCCCGGACCTCTCCCAGATCTCTCTCCCCACCATCAGAATCCATCATCTTCTCACCCATCTGCATCCCATCTCATCATCCCACGCATTCCAGGACTCTCCATCTCACGCACGTCCATCTCTCTCCCTGGTCTTCCTCGCCCTTTATCTCCTCTCTTCTTCTCCCCTTCCTCGCTTTCTCCACCTCTCCTTCTCCCAGTCGCAGCACCATCGCCCTCCATCCTCTTCCCTCCACTCGCCTCCCTCACGCCACAACCCATCTTCGACTCCATCCCATCATCTCTCCCCTTCATCATCACAGAACCCATCTCACGCATCTTCTCCATCTCACCATCTCGCCCTCCATCTCTCCCAAACACAGGCGCACACCCTAGGCATCACCATCACCCTCTCCGCTCTGCCCTCTTCCTGCACCCTGCAACCCATCGCCCACCATCATCCTCCGCCCATCACCCTCCATCTCAGGACTCTCGTGCAGACCCGGACTCCCCATCTTCTTCCTCCAGACGCACGCAGCAGCAACCCCATGGAAGTCCGATCTCACCGCAACAGCACGCCCGCCCATAGCAGCACCGCCAGCCACAGCAGCATGTTCCCTCGCCATCTCTCGCCGCTAGACTCCGGAACCAGGTAGGCCCTCTTCCTCTCCTCATGCCCATTGCATCTGCATCATCACCCCTTTCTTCTTCTCTTCCTTTTCTTTCTTTCTCATCTTTCCTCCTCTCTCCCTTTCTTCTCCACTCACCCTTTCTTCTCTCCTCTGCCCCACTGCACACCGTCTCTCTCTCTCTCTGTCTCTCTCTCTCTCTCTCTCTCTCTCTCTCTCCGTGCTTTTCCTCTCTCCCCTTACCTGTTCTCCTCTCTCCCTCTCCTTCCTCTTCTTCCTCCCCTTCTCTACCACTTGCACCCGCTCACTCACACCTCTCTCCTCTCCCTCTTTCTTCCTCCCTCTCTTCCTCTGTTTACTCCCTCTTGTTCTTCTTCTTCGTCCCTTTGCCACACACACCACTGCCACCCACCACAAACCTTCACCGCCCTCTACACACACTTGCACCTGCACCTGCACCTACACCTGCACGCACCCCTCCTCTCTCCTGTTCCTTTCTTTCTTTCTGTCTTTCCCTCTGCGACCCATCTCTCTGTCTCTCCCTGCAATTCTCTCTCTACCCCCTCAGCCCCACTACTTGCTTTCCCTATCTCCCTACCTCTCAGTCTCTCTTTCCCTATCCCCTCCTCTCTCTCTCTCTCTTTACGTCTCCCTCTACCTCTCCGCTTCCCCTTTGTCTCTTCCTCATCACCCTCTCTCCCTCTCCATTCCATCTCTCCCTCTCGTTCTCTCCTTCCTCCTCTGCTTGCACTCTCTCTCTCTCTCTCGTTCTCTCTCTACCCCCTCAGCCCCACTATCTGCTTTCCTGATCTCCCTACTCTCTCAGTCCCTCTTTCCCTCACCTCTCCATTTCTCCCCCCTGCACATCCATTTCCTCTGACCGAGCCACTGCCCACTTGCACCACGTGCATCACACCTGTGCACCCACCTGCACTCCTTCATCGCACACCCACTGCTGGCGCCACTTGCACCTTCTTCACCTCCGACCTGCCGGTTTGGATTGCCAATCATCGGAGCTACCAATCCAGCCCAAGCACGCACAGCCCGGTTTCACTCCACTATCTATTTTTTTGCATTCAATTCTTCAGTCACTGTGGTCCGTCTTTTGTTCTTCATGCATCTAACATGCCATGCATTTAGATTAGTATTATAGGCCATTTTTATTATTATTATTTTTTTAAATTAGCCTTAATCTGTATGTCAACATGCATTTAACATGCCCATGCATTATAATCGTATTACATCTTGTTTCTTTAGTTTATAAAAATTGAGACTGCATTCCCTTTATCTGTTCATGTTATTTTCTATATAAAAATTAGAATAAAAACCAAAAACACCAAAAGAAAATAAAAATAGCAGTAAAAAGTAAAGATTAAAAATAGGACTTTAGCTACCCTATTAATTAGGATAATTAAGCTAAATTTAATAATTAAGTTCTTTTCATCCCTCCTCTCATTAGGATTAGGAAATATTATTTAGGAAATTTCAAATAAATTCTTAATAAAAAAAAATTAGAAATTCACTCCCCTCTTCTTCCCATTTCAATAGGATAAATTAATTTAGGATCTTAGGCCCTATAAATAAACTCAAAAATAAAATAAAAACTATAAAAATCAAAAAGACCAAAAACAAAGTGAAAGATATCAAAAACTCTAAAAAATATTAATAAATTGGAGTTAGAAATTAGACTATAGCCTTACTGATTAGGTCAAACCCAGGACCTAGATCTAGGTCTCCCCCTAGCCAGCTTAGACTACCCTAGTTTCAATAATCCCAACTGATTAGGTCCCACTCGCTCTCCGGGCCCCGCTAAGGGACCGGGAGAGCGGATGTGGGTGGTTAGGACCTTAGGATAGGGTAGAGATCCATTAGGGAAATGGAATAGTTAGATTAAATCCAAGTAGGAACTCCCCTAGTTAGGCCCTTCTAGCCCCAATTATTAAAATCCAAAAAAACTATAAAACCAACAACACCAATCCTAAAAATATTTTCTTCTCTTTTCCTCCACCTCCGGTGCCAAATATTTATCTGAACTCAATGATTAAAGGGAATAGAGGCTGATTCCGAGAATCTGAATTAATGAGAATGACGAAACGAGACGAGTGATTTCACACACCCCAATATCAGTTTATTTACTACCGGCCCATCATCGGCCACCCTCAATCAATCCCGGCCCAACATCGGCTATTTTTATCTTACTTCTGGCCCATCATCGGCCATGCACTTTTATCACCTGCGTATCGCACGCAAACCCACAGAAATCACTACTCGAAGTTTCGTCTGCATCATTCTTTCGATTCGAAGAATCAGCCTTTAAACCCTAGGTCGTCAAAGGACATTGAAGGGGGTACCCAGGAATGGGGTTGATCCTCTTCTAAATATTTGGCACCTTTCCCCTTACTTTCCTAATTTATTTTCATTTTAATTTGCTTATCCCCTAGAATACTTGGATTTAACTTTAATTAGCCTGTTCAACCCTGGATGTTGATTTCCCCTGCCTAGTTCATTATGGTCCCATCTTGAAGCCCATAATTTGACCCTTGACCCAAGTTCGACTCGAATTGAAAGACCCAAATTAAGTGACAAGACAACCGTCGTGTGTCGCCGGCGGCACATTAGACGAGAGAAGAACCCACCCCATTTTCCTCCCGCGTTCTTTTGGCTTTCGTCGAAGGACGGTGTTACGGCCGAATTCGTAACTGGCGATAGTGATCCGTCGATTTTGAGGGTAGTCGGAATCCTTATTTTCTATGTATTTTTTAATCTCACACTATTGAATGGCGATTCCCCTCTCGGGGGGGGATCAAAATTCACATCCAACAGCCTGGCGATCGTGATGGGACATCTTCTGTTGTCTCGTCACGAATTTGGGTCTTTTGCAGGTCCCACGATCTCCATGCCAACAGCCTGGCGATCGTGATGGGACATCTTTCGTTGTCTTATCATTTACTTGGGTCCTTTAGAAGCTTTATTATGGAACACGAACCTTCGATCAATGACCGAATGTCCGTGTCTCGTTTATTTAAGGGTCATTATGGGTACAAATCAAATGTGAACTGGCGTCCGCATAACCGCCCGCTGAAGCTCTCCCCTTTACAACATAAGAGCGCAGCCCTATTAGTCTTTCCTCTTTCCCGCATTAATTCCATAAAACATTCTCTTCTTTCCTAAATTCTTTCCATTCTCATCTTTTCTAAAGTCTTTCTCTTCTCACCCCCACTTTCTTACAAATGGCGAATCACCCATGGGGAATGCCGGACATTCCTCCTATTTCAACCCCGGGAGCAACTCGAGCCATCGGTGAGGCTTATTTCCCCTCATTAGATACTGAAATCTCTAGATCTCTTTCTACCCATTATCTGAACCGCGCTATTCCTCGAGCATATCGGGCTCTCCTATTGTCGAACGGGTCCCTTCTCCCATGAACACAGTAGTCGCGAGAAAAAGACACTCTAGTCCTCCAACTCCAATAAGGAGGGACTCATACTCTGCCGACTCTCGAGTCACGTATAAGGATTTGGTCGGATCGAGCAAACAGACGGTAGAGCATAAGACCTACGCCAACATCACAACACGGGCTCGCCGTGTGCTTCAACCGGTCACTTCACAAGTCATCCATCATTCAGCTACGGTTACCCGAACTGAACCGATTACCTCTATGGTCCCCCAATATAGAACACCTTTTGATACATCCATTGTGACCACCTCTAGACAAGCAAGACAGCAACCAGCCCCGATCCCATATGCAAATACACGCCTCCATATAGGCTAAGGACAGGTGGGCCCGGCTCGATCACTCACGCCGAGGGTCCCGCGGCGAAGCCCTGCTGTTTACACCAGCGCACAGAACGCACCCATAATCCACCATCAATACCAGCATGAGGTAGTCCAACCCCAACTTCAAGCAATGACTCCTCCGACTGTCTCCGTAAGCTGATCGATCCCAAATTCATCTGGCCTTAGGCTAACCTATCATCAACCGACGGGATACGAAAAATCACCTCTAACGTATCAAGATCAATTGACTCCGGCTTACGAAATGTTAGACGAGGAGCAGGATCCCCCACTCTATTATGATGAAGTTGCGGACGATGTAGACCCCCATGAGCTTCACGAGGAACATCTGCCGGACCATCCAGCCCACGAGCTCTCCCGCCAATTGACTTACGTGGGTCGACGATTTGGATTAGCTCATGACCTGGATAGAACTCGAAACCAAACCCAAATTCAAGCCCCTAGGAGAACACGAGCTGAGGAAAACTACCAATATGCGCCTTTGGGACCCCAACCGGACCCTCAACACGATCTTGTAGAACCGATTTATTATCGAACCCCAGTTGAGGCCCCGAGACGTGGCCAGGCGCACGAAGATCAAAACCCTGATTCCCAGGCAATTAGAGAAACGCGGAAGGAAATAGAAGGGCAGAAGAGTGAAATTAGAAAGAAGTCGCCGTCACGACAAGGCAAAAGGTTAGAGTTCTATGACTTCACGAAGAAAGAAGAGACCAAGAAATCACCCTTCCCAGCTAAAGCCCCAAAGTTCGTAGCATATGACGGGACTACAGACCCTCAACACCATTTGGTGTCCTTTCGTAGTAAATGTCGTATAATCGCTGACGACGATGCCCTCCTCATTAATTACTTTCAAGAATCGCTAGCCGGAGATGCACTAACTTGGTACACATCTGTGCCCTCACACGAGATCAATACCTTCGAGGATGTGATAGAAAAATTTCTGGTGCGATACCAACACCTAACTAAGAAAAAACCCCTGTGGCATGACTTAGCCAACTTAAAGCAAAAGAACAATGAGGATTATGAAGCATTTGCCGCGAGATGGCTGAGTCAATTCACGAGGTCTGACTGCAATATGAAGGAGGAGGAACAAGTCAGGATGGTCATTTCGAACATGAAAGAACCGATGAGGACATTGATGACGATCGGGGAAGTCATGAATTGGAGCGGCCTACACCATCGATTGTCGAGAATGAAACAGAACCTAGTCGATGGAATACTGAATAACCTAGGCATCTCCGATCAAAAAAGGATTGTCCATCGCAGACCAATCAAGTGGAAAATCGCGCGACCTCGGAAGTAAACTCAACCCAAGAGGTGGTTTATTGCCCATATAATCCTGGTCAGGAAATGAATTTCAACCAACAGCGAAATCAAGGACAAAATTGGGATGTTAATTTCCAAGGGAACACGCAAGGCTTCCGGAACGATCAAAGCTACCGGGATTTTCCTAGGAATGATCAAAGATATAACCAACAACCACATGACCAAAGGGGACCCGTTCATCCAAGGCAAAACATAAATCCGGCACGACAACCTGTGAATCAGGCGGTGATGCCTCAAAACCAGAATCATAGTACTAATCCTCGGCCGAATTATAACGCAGTCTCGTTCAATTATAACGACAATTCAGGCCAAAACAATGACGGGAACAAGAGAAGGCTTGGACCAAAAAGGGCTAACTACCCCCCCTCCCTCAACCTTGGATCACTGTTTTCTGGTCGCTCATAGAACAAAACGCTATCCAGCTTCCACCAGAAAGACAACAGCAATGGCCAGACCACCTTGATCGGACGAGATTCTGTGCATACCACAGGATGCCAGGACATGACCTAACCCATTGCTATATGGCCAAAGACCTGATCTACGACCTCAGTGATGAAGGGGCGATTAAGTGGAATAGCATCAAACCCATGGGAGTCTACGGTCCACAGAAAATGCCACAAGCCCAAGGTTTGCTTACCGGTATGACGCAACGAGTGCCGAACATGCAAATCTACACAAACCCGATGCCACAACACGCTCCGTCAACCACGACACAACCGTTACAGGGACCGTCGGCCAATGTCGCCACCGTGTCACATTAATCAACTGATTTCCCGATCCAGCCAGCCATTAGTCAGAATCAGCCCTACTATGATGATTTTTTTTAAGATGATGACTATTGGAAATACGTCAATTAGGACGGGAAAACTAAATTCAGACTAGATAACATCAAAACCGGCATGGTAATCGACTCCCCAGACCTCTACAAGGTGTTCTTTTACGATGATATCGCATACGAGGGGTCTCAGACCAGCACTCACTCCCAATTTAATCACCCTCAGGATGTTGGGCCGTCACAAGCACGCCTCCGATCAGGACGGATCCGCCCACCGCGGCTACCTCCGATCGCCAGTGCGCCGGATCCGGGCTTACAAATCCCCAACGCGCAGACCGAAGAGGTTGTCGAAGAGAGACATCATGTTCAACTGGAGACTGGGATAGAATATGATCTCCTAGGGCATCTAACGAAGATACCAGCTAAGGTGTCAATCCTCGATTTGATCAAGACTTCCCCTATGCATCAAAAATAGCTGATGGACGCCATCACCCACTTACAAGTTCGAGAAAATATAACCCCAGAGCAACTACGGGCGTCCATTGCATCCTTGTCGTCTGAGACATCCTTGCCAATCCTCAACTTTACCGAGGAGGAACTAAAAGAAATACCACCTGAAGCGAGGACCTCATCCCTACATCTCACATTTAGGGTGGCCGAGAAGGAGATATCTGGCGCTTTGGTAGACACAGGGGCATCCCTAAACATCTGTCCACTGAAAACATACAAGACGCTGGATCTAACTACCAAAGACCTAACCCCAGCTCCGTTGGTGGTGACAGGATATGACGGAAATAGGAAGAACGTTTGTGGGAAGATCATGTTATTGGTGCAAGCAGGCCCGATCTCAGTACCCGAAGAATTGTACGTCATGGATATCCCAGCAACCTTCAACTTGATATTAGGGCGTCGTTGGCTGAATCACATGAAGGCAGTCATGTCCCCTAGGCACCAATGTATTAAGTTTCCCCACTTAGGAAAAATCGTGAAGCTAATGGGGGACCCGCCTGTGATCGAACCAGAAGGACTTCAAATACTTCCCACCTTGCGACTGGCCCCTATCCCGCCTGGAACCAAAACCCATGGATACAGGGTCGATCCCACCATTTCCTTGACGGACATCGATCCCGTCCGGAGTATGACATCAGATCTGGTCCCTCTACCTAAACCGCCATTAAGAAAAGAGTGCATACATGGCTGGAACCTCATGAGAAAAGTTGGATATCAGCCCGGATTGGGGCTAGGTAGGAATGAGGATGGGATTCTTGACTCCGTTATCTTGGAAGCAAGGATAGGAACAGAAGGACTGGGATTCAACAAGTATGATTAGGTAACACTCTCCAGAAAGGATTGGAAACTGGGGGAACACTTCGTCAGGCATAGCAAGCTCTTGGACCCCAATGAACCTCCCAATGGAGAAGGATGCCATCAGATCCACCCCCAAGAAAAAGGGAAAGAACTATTGATAGAAGGTATAACTGATTCGTCGTCTGACGACAAGGAGGTCGAAACTTACGAAGACATCTTTGGTACCTGGGAAGAATTCCACGAATCTGACGAGATTAGAGGTTCAAGTTCCCCCTGGAGGAAAGTTTCCCAATGCTGTCTTGTAACATGATTGGTACTAGTGATTCGGTGAAATTGCCCAAAAAAAAACGCCGATTTCCGAAAAGAGAAACGACTATGAAACCTGGGAAGTCAAAGACCCCGATAGCCAAGAAGTCGTATACTGGCCAGCCGCGTGGCGACACTGGAGAGCAGGACCTTCAGAAGAAGACAGCAAAACCTGGGAGATCGAAAATCCTAAAGGCGACGAAGTGGTGTATCACCCCGCAGTTCGGCATTGCCTGGGGCAGGGACCTTCCTCCTTAGATAGCCCCTCCTCAACCCAACCTGTACCATATCATTCTAAAAACCCAAAAAAATCACAAAACCCTAAAATCCCAAAAAAAGTAGAAAACCAAAAACCCAAAAATGTAAGTAGTTTAGGAGTAGAGACCTTTGACTATTGTAGGGCCATAAGAAGACCTGAGCGCTGGAAAATTCCCCCGGTAGAGCAATCACGGCTAGAGCAAATCATGAGCCAAATTAGCAAGATAGGGTATGATCGATGCCCATTATTTCAGAGCCAGAATCATCTCCGGGAACCGAGAACGTAAAGGATGAGATGGGCATTTGCGAATTAGTAGATGCCGAAGGAGAAGACGATGAAGTCTCGAAAGAGTTCCAAAGGGTTATCAAGAGGTTTGACGAGGAAACTCAGTCGACGGCCGAAAAGACAAAGGAGATCAACTTGGGGACTGAGGAAAGGCCCAAGCTAGTCCAGATTAGTGCATGCTTGGAACTCGGCGAAGAAGAAGAGATCCTTAGAGTCCTGGATGAATATCAGGACGTATTTGCGTCAGACTACCATGACATGCCAGGACTAGACCCACTTCTGGTAGAACATCAAATTCCATTGGAAGAGAGTGCGAGACCGGTTAAACAGAAGCTGAGAAGAATGCTCCCTGATGTCGCGGTGAAGGTGAAAGAGGAAGTTGACAAACTTCTCTAGGCCAAATTCATCAGGGTAGTACTGTTTCCTCAATGGATTGCCAACATTGTCCCGGTCAAGAAGAAAGACGGACGTATCAGGGTCTGCATCGACTTTCGGAACCTAAACAAGGCCTCACCTAAGGACGACTTTCCCTTACCACACATACACGTGCTCGTCGACAACACCGCTAGGCATGCAATGCTCTCATTCATGGATGGATACTCGGGGTACAACCAGATAAAGCTTTCAGAAGAGGATCAAGAAAAGACCTCGTTTACTACCCCCTGGGGGACTTATTGCTACGTTGTCATGCCCTTTGGATTGAAGAATGCAGGTGCAACCTACCAAAGAGCCATGATGGCGATATTCCACGACATGATGCACAATTGTATGGAAGTATATGTCGATGACATCTTAATTAAATCCCAAACTCGTGCAGACCACGCCGCAGCTCTGAAGAGGGTCCTCCAAAGGTCAAGGGAGACAAAGTTGAGAATGAATCCGAAGAAGTGTGTCTTTGGGGTGTCGTCAGGAAAACTTTTAAGGTTCATGGTCAGCAATCGGGGAATCGAAGTCGACCCCTTGAAGGTGAAAGCTATCCTCGAAATGCCACCCCCAAAGAACCTCAAAGAATTAAGAGGCCTCATAGGGCGACTACAGTTCATTAGAAGATTCATTTCACAGCACTCGCAAAGATGTGAGCCATTCTACAAATTGCTAAAAGGAGGCGTGGAATACCACTGAGACGATGACTGCCAGAATGCATTTGAGGATTTGAAGAAATATTTATTGAGTTCCCCCGTTTTGAAGCCCCCTGCTAAAGATAAGCCTCTCATTTTATATGTGTCAGCGATGGAATCCGCGATAGGCATAGTCCTGGGTCAACATGATGAGACTAGCCGGAAAGAGAATGCAATTTATTACTTGAGCAAATCTCAACTGCCATATGAGCGGAAATACTCCTTGATAGAAAAAACGTGCTTAGCAGTGGTTTGGGCTGCCCAGAAACTCAGACACTACTTCTTAGCCCACTCAGTCAAACTCTTGGCCAGAATGGATCCCTTGAAATATATCTTTGAGAAACCTGTCACTTCAGGACGAGTGGCACGATGGCAGATTCTCTTGGCAGAATTCGACATAACATACGTAACTCAGAAGTCAATAAAAGGGCAAACCATCGCTGACCACCTTGCACATCTCCCCCTACCACAGTATGAACCGGTCAAAACCGACTTTCCAAATGAAGACGTGCTATGTGTAGACATAGAGGAGATAAAGGACCCCAAGTCATGGGCGATGTACTTCGACAGTTCCTTGAATCAGAATGGAAAAGGGATAGGGATAGTGCTTTTGTCCCCAGAAGGTGTGGCGATACCGAAGGCCTTCAAAGTCGGATTCCCAGCCACCAATAATGAAATGGAGTACGAAGCACTCCTAGCAGGTTTAAGAGAGGCCGCGAAGTTGGAAGTTAAGAAACTCCGAGTTCTCGTGGATTCAAAGGTGGTCATATCCCAAGTGGCAGGTGAATGGAAGGTGAACGTCCCTAAGCTCACTCATTATCATGACAAGGCCAAGAAAGCTATTCCCAGTTCAAGAAAGTGTCCTTTTTTTATATCCCGCGAGCTTTAAACCGGCTGGCCGACTCGTTGGCCACCTTGGCCTCGATCATGGAAATCCCCCTCGACAAGGGATCCAAGACCTTTCACATCCAAAGGATAGACACTCCCTCGGTTGAACTAAAAGACTTGGCCCTCGGAGATCCATATGAGATTCCATCCAAAGATGAAGGACCGAAAGGAAGGAAAGCGAAAGGGAAAGAGACAGAGGCAGAGGAACCTAATCGAGCGCGGATACTGGCCCCCCTACAGCATGACGAAGAAGTCACAGACGACCATCCGTGGTACTTCGATATCTAGAACTACCTGCGCAATGGATACATCCCTGAATATGCCACCAAATCCGACAAAAGGGCGCTGAAAGAAATGGTTCAAAGATACGTCGTTGTCGGAGGACTGTTATATCGCCGATCATTCAGTGGGATCCTCCTGCGATGCATGACGGTTGAGGAAGGACGAGAAATAATCGAAGAGGCTCATTCCGGCATATGCGGAGGACACGTAAACGGCCTGATGCTCTCCAAGAAAATCATCCGGTTAGGATATTACTGGCCGTCATTGGAATCAGACTCCGTGGACTACATCAGAAAGTGCAAGAAATGTCAGCTGCAAGCTGACTTGATTCACGCTCCTGCATCTTCGCTGCATCCCACTACTACTCCGTGGCCTTTTTCGACTTGGGCGTTCGATATCATAGGACCTCTGGTCCCGACCGTGGAAAACACCCAGAACAAAGCTTTCATATTAACGGCAACGGAATACTACACCAAATGGGCAGAAGCTGAGGCATTTATCCATATCAAAGCATCCACGGTGGTCAAGTTCATTCAAAAGAACATAATAGCCCGGTTTGGCGTTCCGAAAGTGTTCATAACTAACAATGGCCCCCAATTCATATCTCAGGTAATGGAGGATTTGTGTACAAAATATGGTATAGAACTACATCATTCAACCCCTTATTACCCCCAAGCAAACGGACAGGCTGAAGCTACAAACAAGACACTACTCAAGATCATCAAGAAGACAATGGAAACAACCAAGGGCAATGATTGGCCAGACTGTTTGGTCGAGGCATTGTGGGCATATCAAACCTCCATTAGGACTCCGACAGGTGAGACCCCATATGCATTGACTTATGGGATGGAGGCAATCCTTCCGTTCGAGCTCCTGTACCCATCTTTGCGGATCCAACTAGATGAAGAGATGACAGAAGGCCAAAGACGAGAAGCATTGCAAATACAGCTGGACCTCCTCGATGAGAAAAGGATGAAAGCAGCAGAGTACGCTCAGGTGTACAAGAAGCGAATCGTAAGAGCCTACGATAAGCATGTCATAGAGAGGAAATTCAAAACAGGTGACCTTGTATTGAAACGCATCACTCAATCACAACTCCCACACATTAAAGGCAAATTGCGACCTAATTGGGAAGGCCCATATGTAGTTAAAGAAGTATATTCTGGCAATGCATATAGACTAGTAAATGCAAAAGGGGAAGAGCTCCCCGATCCATGGAATGCTATGTACTTGAAAAAGTACACCACATGACCCTTCTCCACTTCTTGCGGAGTATGACCCTCGGTCTCTTGATATGGCTGTATAAATCCCGTAGGGAAGACCAAGGAGAGGTGCAACAGCCAAACTTGGAAGTCAAACACACACTGGCAAAAAAAAAAAAAAAAAAAGAGGAAAACACTAGAATAGTGAGTCTGCCCCCACACAATGTTCTGCACGGTTGAAGCCAATCAACGCAAAAGTTTATAGGCGAGCTTGCCCAAGTCATGAAAGCTTCCCCTTATCACTCACAAAAGAGAGAAAAGAGAAACCACGGTGGAGTTGCATGAGATGTGGGTGAGCTCCCCATCCCTGATGCTTCAGAAGCCAAAACCCTAGGCACCCCTCTCCCAAACCAGTCCAAAAAGAAAGAGTTTAGTTAGAAGTCCTGAAAAGAATAAAAAGTTTTGTGACTAGTTTGGGTTCGTAGCCTTTTTAACCCAAGTCAGTAAGCCCGAAGGGGTATTTACATACCTAGTGCCCTAAAGCCATTTGGTTTGGGAGTCATTGGCATAACGCTCGTTACATGGGTTAATTAGAGAGCTTAAGGGACCCAGGCATTGCACAGTCACAAATCGAAAAAAAAAAATGAATCGAGAAAAAAAAAAGACAAAAAAAAAAAGACAAAAAAGAGAATAAAAAAAAAAGAGCAAAGGGCCAAGAGGCCAAAGTAATGGAATAGCATTCATAAAACCCAAGCCCGCTCGAATGACACGGGCCCTTGCCTAATGAACCAAGCGGAGAGTGGCCGGTAACCACAACACTGAGGAAGCACGGCGACTCATTGTCTCCCACACACGAAACTCGTGCTCACACATGAATTCCAAGGGCAGCCTAGCGCTCTCCAAAGTTCGACTAAAGGGACCAAAACGGCTAGAAAAGAATCATGAGGGGTCGATCTCCAAAGGATAGTTGGGGAATGTCATATCATAATCAAGCTAGCAGCCATGGATCAGAGAGCTAGACCACCTTCACTCTCTCACTCCCAGCCAGAAAACACACCAGCTTTACGCTGGGGCATTTTTATATATACATATATGTACATGCGTACACACACGCATATGAGTACTTACTTATTCTGCATGGCTTCCCAATTCAGGTCCCGTCACATGCACAGTTGTCACAAACACGCACCAATCCACACACTCTCACCTCATGCATGCTTTTGTTACTAATGCCTTATGGTTGAATGCAGGATAGGTTATACATTGTTTTGTTTCAAGGATTGTTCACATATGTCACCCCATATGTTGGGGCATTTTTTTTTTTTTTATATATATATATGAACCTACGTAAACATGCCTCACACCTCCCTGGTTAACCCTTGATCCAAAACCCCATGCGGATACCATGTTTTGTGCACGACTACTCTCGAAACGAGATATACTATCGGTCGGAAAATGATCACCCCTTTGTTTCGGATTAGCCAACAACGATTTGCCTCTAGTCTTGGTATTGGATGTGTACTGTTTCATGCTATGTGTGTGCTATGGATAAGTTTTAGATATCTCTCGATCTCAATTTCCTACTCGATCTACCTACATCCAAAGGATGGGCCCCCGCTGTTTATCTTTTATTTTTTTTCCTTGCATGTGGTGGATGCATTTTTGTTATTTTCTTTTATCTCTATTGACTATCATGGTAGTGGTTGATTAATGTCATGACTACAGGATGATGTCGAGGACATGCCTTGCATTAGCACTAACATTTTAAATTTAGTCTGCATCACAATTACAAGCCTTCTTAACATCATTACATGCATAACACACACTTGGCACGTTTATGTACTAACTTCAACGCAAGGCGAGCCATTGCTCCCTTCTTTCCTTCTTGCCAGGATTTATTACAGGTGAAAATGTGAGGGCCACCACACCGAAAGGAGCAGGATCCAAGAGGTAAGTGTGGCTGAACTGAAAAACCCAAACTTAATCTTCCAAACTCGTTCTCTTACATTTAATATCATTACCATAACATGCTCTTTCAGAATCCTGCTTTGACACTTTGTGCACCCCTCGAGTAGGATGATCCACTTTGTAGGGATTTAATTTTGGGTAGAAAGTGGAAAGGCACGACGTGAAGTCCCCTAGGATCCTTACGCATCACTTGATTAGGCTCAATTCTGAAGGAGACCTAATTAATTGGATGGCCTAGAACAACCTCATCCCGATTCCCTCGAGCCAGTTCGAACTCACCCTCATAGGCTGCCACTCCCTTGAGACCAAAAGCTCAAACGGAGGCATGAGTGTGTGTCTCCTTATCTTTGGAGAACAACTCTGTACGTGCTGTTCTCCAAAGAGGGGCATACTGTAGACACCTCGTTTTGGCACCCTATGAGGGGCAATTCAGTCCACCCTATTTAATGATGTCCTGATTAGGCCCCGAGTCAAAAGTCAACCATCGTCTCTAGGCCTCTGATCGCCCTGGGAGTTGGCTCATCATGATTTACTCATCGAGAGCTTTCCGCCCATATATAGAACTCTAAGATCTGACGGGCAGATCAAAAATCATGACAGCGGGTCCCACACCCCCGCGGCGCCCGCGTGAAAAATCACCTATCGTCTCTAGGCCTTTGATCACCCAGGGAATTAGCTCATCATGATCTACTCATCGAGAGCTTTCCGCCCATATATAGAACTCCAATATCTGACGGGCGGATCAAAAATCATGACAGCGGGTCCCACACCCCCGGGGCGCCGGCGTGAAAAATCACATATCATCTCTGGACCTTCGATTGCCCTGAAAATTAGTTATTTGCGACCTACTCATCGAGAGCTTTCCATCGATGTGTAGAACGTTGAAATTCGACGAGCGGATTAAAATTTATGAATCCTAAGCCCGAGCGATGATAACCCGACCATCCTCCACCAGGACCCCACCTTCTGAGCCAAACCTGCTTCAACCAAACTAGGCTCAGGTCAAGCCCAACCTGAAACCCAACCCACCTAAACCTAGCCCACCCAATCCGACCAGACCCAGCCCGGATCCTAACCAAATCCAAGTCCAGCCCAACTTTAGACCCAACTCACCCAAACCCAGTCAGGTCCGACCCAAAACCAACCCGAACCTGACCTGACCCGCCACCTAGATAAGGAATGAGGAGTCCCAGATCCACGAAACACTCCAAACCCCCCTTAAACCTCTCTCCCCATTCCCATCCAAAGATGAATGTGCAGAAGCCCCCCACCATCTCCCTCATCTCCATCCGACGTAGACCCCAGGCTCCCCATCTCCATCTCCCTCACGCAACACCCCATCATCATCTCTCATCTCTCCCCTACAACCCACCATCACTAGCCTCCACCTTCTCTCCTTGCATGTCAATCTTTGGAGCTTAGATTGAAGATTTGTTTCCCTCATCTTCTTTCTCTCTTCTCAAGCTTTCCCTTGGACCCATTGTTGGGTGTTTTGTGCTAGACAACCTTATCTTCTTCTTCCTTTCTTCTTGTTTGGACTTTGCTAGGTAAGAGCTTCAACCCATCTCTTTAATGGAGTATTTTCAACTCCTAAGGATCTTGTTTTTCATAGTTGTAAACCCTTTTTTGAAATGGGTTCCTTGTTTTCACAAAGTAAGGGTTTTGAGGTTGTTTTTGGGGCTTTTGTAGATCTTGGCTCTTCTCTTGGGTAGGATCTTTCAAGAAGGTTAGATTTGCATTTATTGATCAAGGCAAGTGATCTTTTTGGCTCTTCTTATGCTTGTTTTGAAATGTATATCATTGTAGCCTCGAGAATGTGATTTTCTAGGTTGATTTTGTGATTCTAGCAAATGTAGTTATTTGTGTTAGAAATCTACTTTCAAGTTTGCATGCATGTGATGTAGCATGGTTTAAATGCCTTTTTTCAGCTCTAGTTTCGTTTTGATTAGAATCTAACTTGTTTTGAAGAAGAAATGGCCTAAATCTGATCTGCAGTGTTGATTCTCGAAACTGGAGGTCAGCTGGCGGTCACCTCGGCGGCTAGCCGACTGGTGACCGGTGGCTAGCCGAACCATTTCAGTTAGAAACACAGAATGCTCATTTCGAGCTGGAAAGTCCTAGATGCTAGCCGAAATTTGACTACGGCCAACCGCCAAGTGGCCGCAAGGTCACCGAGATTCATAGTTAGAAATGCAAAATGCTGCAAGTTAACTAGGACCAACGGTCAGCTGGCGGCTAGCCGCAGTGCACCTCCGCTGCTAGCCAACAGGTGACCGACTAGTTTCAGTCACATTTCCAGAATGCAACAAATTTCCTGTCTGGGACCCGTGGTCAACTGACGGCTAACCGCTATTCACCTCGGCGGCTAGCCGACAGGTAACGACGAGCCAACCGAGTCTCCATATTTGTTTGTTTTACAGGATTTTCTTGAGAAATGAAAACCAGAATATGTTTAAGGGCTTTTGGCTTGACATTATGCATTTGGAACTCAAAATGTCTTTTGGCTTCGGGAGCACTAATTCATCTTATTCTAACATTTGGGTATTCAAGTACATAGAGGTCAAATGAGGGGCCTTAATATATATACTTGATAAGTTTGCTTTAAGACCTCAATTTTGACATGATACATATCATTTTACACATGTTTCGATTTACAAGTCTCAACCATGTTTTGATCTGTTTCAAGTACTAGTGAGGGGATCACTTTAAAGTTTTGTTTTGCTATAGCTTATGCTATTCCTAATAAGTCTTGCTTGCCCTATTTTGATAAGTGATCTTCTCCTATTTTCGACCTATCTTGTATATGTTTCATCTGGATTTGTGCATTCATGATATTTGATGAACACCATGTTAGAAGTGGGTGGACCTCTTGGATAGGTTTCAAAAACTTTTCACCAACTAGAAGTGATGAACACCTATCCAAAAGCCATCAAAACCCAATCTAGGATGCATGTCCTCAAACTCACCCATCATGATCAGCAAACAAACCTATGAAGGAGAAAGAAACAACACTAAACATGCAACCACGAAATTCCACAACATACAAGGAGTAGAAGATACCTATGGAGCTTGGTCGTGCTCTAATGGAGAACTTGATTCAACTCTTTGATGAAGAGTTCTTCTAAGATCAGAATCTCCAATGCCCAATCGTCTTCCACGCTATGATCCGCCTCAGATCTCTTTCCTTAAGAGAAATGGTGGAATCTCCAAGAGAAAGACTAACTAGAATCACTAAGAAAACTAGAAGGGAACTAGAAGAGAGAGAGGGGAAGGAGAAGAAGTGCAACTCTTGCACAAGGGGATGATGGGCGTGAATCCCTAAGAGGAATTGTGCATGGACGTCCAAGGGTGCTCCCTTCTCTTCCTTTTATAGCTTTTCAACCTTCTCTCTTAGTGTATAATTAGAAGTCCAACTTCCATTACACTTACTAACCCTTTGCTCTACTATTACCACTATTAGAAGTCTCACTTCAAATAGAAATAGTAGCTTTCCTTTTTGAGTTCAAATGGAATTAGTAAAGATCCAATCTTGGGCTAGCGTGGAGACCACTAGGGATTCTATAGAAAGCTAGCTCCAGCTGGGACACCGTGACCCCACATCTCATGTGCAATCCGGGCCCACAGTTAATTGGAAATAACTCCACTATATAAATGCAATTGAATTCCAGTCTTAGGAAAAAATTACATGAAGACCCTAAACTTCCCTATTACTACAAGTGGGTCCCTCTATCATTATCCATGGATCAACTGGACAGACTGTCCCACCAATTTTGACCCATATCTTATTATCCTTGAGACCCAATTAATTATAGTAATCATTAGTACCATCCAATTAACTCTTAATTGAGATGGGTGTACACTTACCAATGATAAATCCACTAATTGGCACAAGGGGATAATAGAGATATATTTCATCTTGACCATTACATGTTCCCACAGTCCTACTACCACGTACCCAAGACACCGAGATGTTGACCTACAGTTTGCCTCACTCATTGGTGACTCAAAGTCAATGAATAGATAGAAACTTGAGTTCATAAATGTCTCAGGATTGAGAGCCTATTGCTAGGGAATTACGAGAGCAGACCTTAAAGTAAAGACAGTGTTCATAAGATGCTTATCATGGTCCTTCAATACATCCAATATACCAGCACTATGATCCAGAATCTTACATTCTAATGATCGAGACAAATCACACTATCTCATAGTAATCAAATACCTTGTCAAATGAGATGTCCAGTCTCATCACTGGTTGTGAAGATATTCAAGTATAAGATTTGCTATACATGTCTCCCGTATGTGGATCTCATCCATACACATGTATTGCATTTAGTATACTTATGGACTCCGGTTCATCTCATGAACCATCATGTCATTCGTATTGGTTATGTGCATTTAAGTAATAAACACCATTCTTCTCATGAAATGAAAGCATGAATATATTGATAAATAAAGAAATTAATCAATTTATTACATCAATCCTAATGGATTGAGACCATAAAACTAACATACCATTGAGCTTGGACTGCCCCTTCAGTCTGATCCACTGTCCGGGGGTCCTTAAACATGTGGACTATCGGCAAATTAGTCATATATTTTATTACACATCGTGCTTGTTCCGGTTTTGCAGCCGGCCTCCCTGTTTGCCTTGTGTGACATGGGATCGTGTTTTGCGTGTCGTGCTTGTCGTGTCGTGCGTACTCTTGTCATCTCGTATGCTAAAGAAAGGAAGGGCTCAAGTGTGATATTTATATCACATGTGTTCGTATTGATGTGATTTGCTGCATGCTTCTGCAAACCATTGATCGTATGAGTTTAGTCCCGTGTCCTTGGGATCCTCACCGCGGAAACCTGTGAGATGTCATAGATGACGGCGTGCCGTTCTCTCTTAGGCACGCCAATTGTCGCGGGGCCCAGGTCTCGGTTCGGGGTCACGACAGTTCGAATCTAGGAGGTAATGCCCAAGGAGTTTCTTAGAGTCCCTAGATTTCAAATAGAAAATTGATTTGCTGCTATCTAGAGGGATTAGCATGTAGCAAGATAAGATATCATAAACCCTAAGACTAGTGCCGAGCAGCCTATTTAGTGTAGCAACCCCCATGACGATGCGGTACAGGTTGGGAGAACATTGGGTAGGGAAGAGATTTGATAAAGAAAGAAAAAGATCTAAGAGGGGATCGAGAGGAAATCTACTGCCACCCTCTATAATGGCGATAGTTGGGAAGGGCATCCCATCTCGAGATCTAGTGTCCAAAGACTCATCTGGCAGCGGAGCCCGGCCCTGAACATCTGAAGGAATGTTGTATTTGTTCCCGAAATTGGAAACTCCCTTTGGGTTATTAAGCAAGTCTTTGAGGTTTCCCATCTATGAAGAGGCAAACAAAGGAAAACAGGACTTACCATGAATTAATGGAAGACGAAAGAATGGAAGTAGAATCCGGGGAAGAAGATTTGAGGCAGAAAGGAGATGAGGTGAAGATGGAAATAGAAGGGGCCAAAGGGCAATTTTAAGAGGATTGACATATGACAGATGTTGACAACCAAATGAACCCGACACGGAAATGTGTCCCAATAATATCTTAAGCCATCCCTGTTAGACCCCGACCCAGGATTAGTGCGATTAATGACAATTATGTGAGTGTTTAGTGTTAAGATGGGTTTTGTGTTCGTTGGGTTAGAATTTGGTTTGGTTTAGTTTTGGTATTACCTTTGGGAATTTTAAGAGCATTGATTTTAGTCAAATACGCTCAGGGGTGCCCTGAGTACACGTGTGAGCATGGAAGAAATATTGTAGATTCTTGATTTAAACTGTGATTTCCATTTGTTTTACATGATTTTATTATTATACACAACTTTTGTATTTAGTCCATCTTTATTCGAAGCCCAGAAATCAGTGTTTAGGCCAAAAAAAAGGGTAAAAATGTCTTTTCACACCAAATCTGGACCCAATTTTTGAAATCTAAAAAATATGACAAATTTATACTTTTTGGAAACTAGATTTTTCGAGGATCATTTTAGTCTTCTTCGTTGATTTCATCTGGGGCCCACAAATCAAGGTTTCAGTCACTTCAAGTTTCTAGCATGGCGCGGCCCACAAACCCACTTAACTTATATGAGTTTCTCCTTCATCTCCCTCACATTTCAAACCTGTGTTTCCTGCAACTTTTCTTCAAGAACCCAACTAAGAGGCTCTTCTTTCTCCTTCACCTTGTCTCTCTTGCATGCCCTAGTTAGGAAAGTCCAAATGAAAATCTGAATATATCATCTTCTTCTTCTCTACTAAGGATTCCATTGCTACCATTTTCTTGGGAATTCTTGCTGGATAGAGCCTTCATCTTCCCCCTTGTTTCTTGTTTGAATAGCTCTAGGTAATGGTT
This sequence comes from Persea americana, assembly GCA_029852735.1. Lineage (NCBI taxonomy): Eukaryota > Viridiplantae > Streptophyta > Magnoliopsida > Laurales > Lauraceae > Persea > Persea americana. The sequence goes on from CM056817.1 coordinate 22,989,836, forward strand.
CTTCTCCTTCTCTTCAATGGAGTCTATTGAGCTCCTAAGAAAATCATTCCTATATCTTGCAAACCCATTTTCGAAATGGGGATTTTGGTTGTCAAATGTTGATTTTTGAAGAAAATTCTTGGGGCTTTTTGTAGATTTCGGTTCAGCTTTTAGAGAGTGCGCTTGAAGAAGCTTTGGTTTGACTTTTGGGCAGAGGTAAGTGATCTCTTTAGTCTTATTATGCAAGCAATTCATTTGGTGCCTTGTGTTTGTAAAATGCAATGTTTATGCATGTTATGTTTTCCAATTGTTTGCTTTTCAATTAAACATGATTTTGGGCTTTTAATTTCTTTACATGCATTTGATGTTAATGACTCTCCACACATCAGGATTTCTATTTTGAATTAAAATTATGTGCCTTGGTTTGTAATTGGAATTGTTTGTGTGATATGGAGATGTGTTGATGAAGGGAGAAGTTGTGGTGGAATTAGAGTGAATTTATTGTTTGGAAGAGCATGTAGGCTTTGAAAATGCAGGGGTTTTGACAAGAAATGAAGTGAAGTGAAATGCGAAGAAGGATGGAGAAGAAAACAGAAAATCTGAACCTGAACTGAACCTGTCGCAGATGGGCGGCCAGCCGACAGTTGACCCTCGGCTAACCGACCCTCGGGTCGGTCAGCATAACAGTAACTAAGTTTCGCACAGGGTGTGGTCAGCCTACAGTCGGTCAGTAGGTGGCTAGCCAACCTGAGCAAATTTGAGATGTTAGAATTTTCTGATTTGTCGGTCAACGGTCTGTCAGCTGGTCGGCTAGCCGACCAACCAACTAGCGGCTAGCCGCTAGGTGGTCGCGTGCTGATAGAGTGTATAGAAGGAGAGGTTTTGAAGGGTTTCGATGGGAAAGAAAAACTAGAATATGTTAAAGGGCCTTTAGCTTGATATTGTGCACTTGAAACATGAAATGTTGTTTAGCTTCAAGGGCACCAGTTCGTTTTAAATTCCAACATCGAGTTTCAATTTCACAAGAATCAAATAAGGAGTCTTAGCATATACTTGATATAATTGTTTTAAAATCTTGATTTTTAGACAAGAAGAATATCGTTTCGCACCTATTTTGATAAGTTTGGTTTTTGAGTTGTTTCAAGAACTTTTAATGGGGGGTCACTACTTCAGATTTGTTTTGCCATAGCATATGCTATCTCTGATTTGTCTTGCCTTGTTCTATTTTGATGAGTAAATTCCCCTATTTTAGTCGGTTTTGTATATATATCGCCCTGTTTCATGCATTCATGATTTTAGGTGAACACCACTGAGCTTGGACTACCCCTTCAGTCTAATCCACTGTCTGGGGATCCTTAAACTCTGGACTATCTACAAATTAGTCGTATATTTTCATATACACCTCTGTTCTGTTTCCTGTTCCGCGACAGGACCAAACCCACCTAGCGTTGCATGGGATTCTGTTTTGTTCTGTTCTGTTATATTATGTTATGTTATGCTTACTCTGATCATCATGTATGACAGAAAGGATGAGCTCAATGTGGATTTATGAATCATGATGTTTTCTTGTAATCATGCTAGTTTCGCCTTGCACACTATTTACGTTTTGTTCCGAATTCATTTAAGGGTTTTAAGAATTGTTATTTCATATTTTTAAATGATTTATATCTATGTCTAAATTGATCACCTGCCAGACCGTCGTGGTTGATCCATTTGTTTTGGTGTTCAGATATAGGAGCCGATGCCGTTGAGGAGGAGCGCCGGAGGAGGCTTTGGAGCCACCCCTTGCCCGTGAGTGGCAACCAGACGACGTCATCTAGACGTCCGGTGGGGTCTTGAGATACGATGCACCTTGATAGGGATTTTATCATTTTGCTATTTCGGGATGTGATGGCCTTGGTTGGCCTTTTCTATTGTAAGAATGTAATTTAACTTTGTTTAACATACTTTTGTCACTTTGAAACTTGGAACTTAATCTTATAGTAATGCTATGTTACATCCCCCGCCCCCCCCCCCCGCCCCCTCTGAATTCATGTTTTGATGATTTAATTTATGCAAGTTTGGTACTAAATCATATTTCTTGTTTAGATGTGATTGTTACACGCTTCCACATAAATATCGATCTTGTGAGATTGTTCCGTGTTGTTTTAGGATCCTCACAACGGAAACCTGTGGGATAATTAACATCACACCTCGGTCGTGGGCCCGGGTCCAGGGGTCTTGGTCCAGAGTCTCTACAAGACTGGTGACTGGTATCAAAGCGGGACATGTTTCAGGCATATAAAAGAAACTAGAAACTCTTAAGGGCGTGGCGAGGATTCGTGAGCTCGTTAGATCGTTAGTGTCGGACCTAGAAACCAACCCAAACCCTATTATTATGTACTAACATTTTGTTTTACAGCATCATGCCTCCAAGGAAAGCACCACATCTGAATGCTTCAGGAAGTAATAACAATGAAATAGATTTGGAAAACCCACCTACAACAACATATTTTCAGGAACTTATGCAGGCTATGCTAGAGCAACAAAGACAGGCAAATGAAAATCAGGCTTGATTACAGAGGGAAGCTAATGAGAACCGAGCTAGGTTTTAGGAACAGCTAGCCAAAAAGGATGAGGAAATGGCTCAAATGCAAAGACAGTTACTGGAAGTTCTGCAAAATAGACCCTAGCCTCAACCCCAGCCTATGCAACCTTTGGGCCCGAACATTATCATCAACAATAGGGACCATGATCCTAATATACTGTCTGAGAGATTTAGAAAGAGGGGACCCAAGGAGTTTTCAGGTCAAGAAGACCCATTGGCTGTAGATGATTGGTTGGTGAACATAGAAAAGATCTTCGATGTTTTCACATGTACCGACAAACAAAAAGTCAATCTCACAGCTTCCTTATTCTACTGGCTTGCTGACACATGGTGGTAAATGGTTAAGGAACCGTATCAGACGATGGCCGATGAAACTGCATGGGAAACCTTCAAGACCCAGTTCACAGATAAGTATGTCCCTTCTCATATCAAGAGATAGAAAGCTATTGAATTCTAGCAGCTTAAGCAAGGCAAAATGGCAATACTTGAATATGTCACCAAATTTGAGAGGCTAGCTAGATATGCTAGAGAATTGATTGATACTGAGCAGAAAAAGATCACCAAATTCTTGGAAGGTCTTAACCTGGTTATTATGAGGGATGCTACGGGAGTCGTTCCACCTGCTACCATCGATGAAGCAGTAAAAAGGGCAAATAAATTTGAAGATATCAACAATCAGATCATTCGAGAAAGGAAGCAGCAAAACCAAAGACAACAACAGAACAAAAGGCCAAGGCAAGACCAACATCAAGCAAGGCAAGGTTGTGGTCACTATGGCAAGAACCATGAAACTACCTAATGTCGCAAGGTCACAAGCGCTTGCTTTAGGTGTGGGGCAATGGACGATGCCATCAAGGATTGCCCAATTATACCAAATCAAGGCAACAGGAACTAGCAGCAACGACAAGCAGCTCTTTAGCACCAACCACCAGTTCAAAACCAGGCTAGGCAGCCTTAGCAGTAGCAGCAAGGCAGACAGCAAGTTTAGATTCAAAATGCTCGTCCTCCACAGCAGCAAAATAGAAATGCACAAGGAAGGAAGAATCAGGCACAGAACATGCCACAGCAGCAAGGACGGGCATATCATCTGAATCGTATAGATGCCGACGCTGCAGGAGACGTGGTGGAAGGTAAGCTTCTCATTTGTGGAGCAGAAGCTCAAATTGTTAGAAATAGGTGGGCCTCTAGGATAGGTTTCAAAAACTTTTGACCCACTTGACTCAGGGATCAACTATCCAAAAGGCTGCAAAACCCAATCCAGGATCCATGTCCTCTTTCTCATGATCATGTACAGTAGAAAACCCTATCTAGAAGATAGAAATAACAGCAAACATGCAACCACGAAATCCACAACATACAAGGAAGTAGATTATACCTTTAGAGCTCGGTTGTGCTCTAACGGAGGAGTTGTTCCTTTCTTTGATGATGAAACTTTTTCACGTTTCAAATAGGAATCTCCAAGACCCAATCGTCTTCCATGCTATGACCCGTATCAGATTCTCTTTTCTCAAGAAGATGGGTGGGATCTCCAAGAGAAAGACTAACTAGAACCTCAAAGGGAAACTAGAAGAGAAACTAGAAGAGGGAAGAAGAGAGAGATGTGCAACTCCTGCACAATGGAGAAGGTTGGGCGTGAGTTCCAATGTGGAATAGTGCATGGGTCGTCCAAACCTCCCTCCTCTCATATTTATAGCTTACGCATCTTCCTCTTTGTTTATTATTAGAAGTCCCACTTCCATAATAATTACCAATTCTCTATTGCTACTATTACCACTATTAGAAGTCTCACTTCAAATAGAAATAGTAAATTTCCCTTTTGAGTTCAAATAGAATTAGTAATGATCCAATCTTAGGCTAGCATGGGGACCACTAGGGATTCCATAGAAAGCTGACTCCAACTGGGACACCGCGACACCACATCTCATGTGGAATCCGGGCCCGCAGTTAATTGCAAATAACTCCACTATATAAATGCAATTGAACTCCAGTCTTAGGAATAAATTACATGAAGACCCTAAACTTCCCTATGTCCACAAGTAGGCCCCTCCATCAATATCCATGGATCAATTGGACCTGTCTTCCAAACTTAGATCCATATCTTATTATCCTTGTGCCCCAATTATAATGAACATTTGGTACCGATCCAATTAACTCTTAATTGGAATGGGTGCGCACCTACCAATGATAAATCCATTAATTGGCACAAGGGGATATTAAAGATAGATTCCATCTTGACCATCGAATATTCCCACAGCTCTACTACCACGTACCCAAATCACCGAGGTGTTGACCTACAATTGGCCTCACTCATTGGTGACTCAAAGCAAATGAATAGATAGAAACTTGAGTTCATTAATGTCTCAGGATTGAGAGCCTATTGCTAGGAAATTATGAGAGCAGACCTTAAAGTAAAGACAGTGTTCATAAGGTGCTTCTCATGGTCCTTCAATACATCCAATGTACTAGCACTATGATCCAGAATCTTACATTCTGATGATCGAGACAAGTCACACTATCTCATAGTAATCAAAGTACTGCAACCTTGTCAGATGAGATGTCCAGTCTCATCGCTGGTTGTGAAGATATTCAAGTAAAAGATTTGCTATACATGTCTCCTGTATGTAGATCTCATCCATACACATGTATTGCATCTAGTATACTTATGGACTCCGGTTCATCTAATGAACCATCATGTCATTCGTATTAGTTATGTGTAAACAAGTAATAAAACACTATTCATCTCATGTAAGGAAAGCATGAATATATTGATAAATAAAGAAATTAATCAATTTATTTCATCAATCTTATTGGATTGAGACCATAAAACTAACACAAATTTTATTTGATCCTGGAAGCACTCATTCATTTTTATCTCCTATGTTTGGCAAGATAATTGCTATACCATTTAGAGAACTTGATTATATCTTGACAGTCGGTACTCTGGTAGGTAAACAGTTTATTTGTAGAACCTATTACCCAAATTGTTCAGTCATATTAGGAGAAGTCAATCTACTAGCAAATCTTATCATTTTAGATATGCATGATTTTGATGTGATTCTAGGTATGGACTAGTTAGCAACATATCATGCAACCATGGATTGTTTTAGTAAAACCATCACCTTTAAGTTGAAGGGAGAACAGGCAGACTTGATGATTCACGGAAACAAGAAGAAAAATCATGTAGTATTAATTTCAGCATTAAAAGCAGGAAGATTGGTACAACAAGGCTGTGAAGCATTTATTGTGTTTATCATGGAGGATAAACAGTCCCAAGGGGTGGAGGAAATCCCCATTATGTGCGAATTTCCGGATGTTTTTCCAGAAGAAATCCCGGGATTGCCACTAATTCGATAAGTTGAGTTCACAATTGAGCTCCTTCCAGGGATAGCTCCAATTTCAATTGTACCTTACAGAATGGCTCTAGCAGAATTATGTGAACTAAAACTTCAGTTGCAAGAACTTTTGAGCAAGGATTTCATTAGGCCTAGTGTTTCACCTTGGGGAGCACCAGTTCTTTTTGTGAAAAAGGATGGAAGCTTGAGGATGTGTATTAATTCCAGAGGTTAAATCATGTGACCGTCAAGAATAAGTATCCGTTGCGGATAATAGATGAATTGTTCGATCAATTGCAAGGAGCAGCGTATTTTTCCAAGATAGACTTGAGGTGTTGGTACTATCAGTTGCGGGTTAGGGAGTCAGATGTGCCTAAAATAGCTTTTCGAACAAGATATGGGCATTACGAATTCTTGGTAATGCCATGCGGATTAACAAATGCACCCACAGTATTTATGGCTCTCATGAACAAAGTTTTTGCACAATATCTAGATCGATTCACTGTGGTGTTTATTGATGATGTTCTAGTGTATTCTAAGAGTAAGGAGGAGCATGAGGAGTACTTGAGGACGTCATTACAACTTTTGAGGGAAAATCAACTGTAAGCAAAACTCAGCAAGTGTGAATTTTGGTTGGAACAAGTGGCTTTTCTAGGCCATGTCATTTTGAAAAAAGGCTTGGCAGTTGATCCGTCCAAGATTGAAGCGGTTGTCAATTGGAAAAGGCCAAGCAGTGTGACAGAAATTAGAAGCTTTTTTGGGATTTGCAGGTTATTACAGGAGATTTGTCAAGGTTTTTCGTCCATTGCAGCACCATTGACAAAATTGACCCGAAAAAATGTGCCTTTTGTGTGGATAGACCAATGTGAAGCAAGTTTTCAAGAACTAAAGAGGAGGTTAACCACAGCCCCAATTCTTGCTTTACCGTCGGGCAGTGGCGGATTCATTATTTATACAGATGCATCGAATGTAGGATTAGGTTGTGTACTGACACTGAATGGTAAAGGGATTGCTTATGGCTCAAGGCAGTTAAAAGACCATGAGAGGAATTATGCAACTCATGACTTGGAATTAGCAACAATTGTATTTGCTTTGAAGATGTGGAGACACTATCTTTATGGAGAGAAATTTGAAGTCCATTCAGACCACCGGAGTTTACAATATCTATTCTCGCAGAAGGAATTGACTATGAGACAGAGACGGTGGATGGAATACATTAAAGACTATGACTTTCCAATTAAGTATCATCCGGGCAAAGTAAACGTGGTAGCTGATACATTGAGTGGAAAATCAGTAGTCATGGCCAGTTTAAGAGGAGTCAGTGTCTTACAACAGTTCGAGGAACTTGGAGTAGAAGTGTAACCACTAAGAAAGGGCATAATGTTAGCAAACATGACAGTACCTGAGCCTACCTTCATCCAGAAAATCAAGGATAGCCAGTTACAAGATCCAGACTTGGCAAAGATTGTGGAACACATTTCAGAATGTCCAAACTTTAGGATAGCGGATGGAGTGTTGTATTTTCGTGACTGTTTATGTGTGCCTAATGTGGATGAGTTGAAGAATGAGATAATGACTGAAGCCCATAGCACGAGATACTCTATGCATCCGGGTAGCACCAAAATGTACCACAATTTGAAGAACAGATTCTGGTGGAAAAACATGAAATGAGAGATTGCAGCTTTTGTATCTTGTTGCCTCACATGTCAATTGATTAAAGCAAAACATCAGAAACCCCCAAGGTTATTGCAGCCATTAGAAATTCCTGAGTGGAAATGGGAGCACATCACCATGGATTTCGTCTCAGGTTTGCCAACTACCAAGAAGGGGAATAATGCAATTTGGGTGATAGTGGATTGTCTCACGAAGTCTGCTCATTTCATTCCTATGAAGACAGGGAGCAAGATGCACATGGCACCACTTACAAATTTGTTCGTGAATGAGATCGTTAGTAGACATGGTCAGCCAGTCTCCATTACTTTGGACCGAGATAGCAGATTTGTTTCAAGGTTTTAGAAAACTCTACTAGAATCTATGGGCACCAAGTTACAATTCAGCACAGCATATCACCCACAGACTGATGGTCAGTCAGAGCAAACTATACAGACTTTGGAAGACATGCTACGTGCTTGTGTGCTAGATTTCAAGGTTCAGTGTGATGAATACTTACCGTTCTGCGAGTTTACGTACAATAATAGTTACCACTCCAGCATCGGTATGGCTCCTTTTAAAGCACTCTATAGCAGGAGATGCAGAACCCCGGTTTGCTAGGAAGAAGTCGGTGTTGGTAGCTTCCACGGACCGACAATAGTTGGGGAAACCAGTGATAAGATCAGGTTGATTCAAGAGCGTTTGAAGGTCGCCCGAAGCAGACAGAAGAGTTATGCTGATACTCATAGAAGAGATTTGCAATTTAAGGAGGGTGACAAGGTATTCTTGAAGGTATCTCCAGTAAGAGGAACCTTGAGATTCGGACAGAATGGCAAGTTAGCAAGAAGGTACATCGGTCCGTATGAAATTTTGAGCAAGGTTGGAGATGTTGCCTATAGACTTGCGTTACCACCGGAGCTCTTCAGAGTACACAATGTTTTTCACGTCTCTATGTTGAAGAAATATGTTCTGAATCCCTCACATGTATTACAGCATGAACCACAAGAAATCCGAGAAGATGCTTCATATGTAGAAAAGCCAATTAGAATCATTGACACCAAGGAACAAGAACTGAGAAATCAGATTATTCACAAAGTCAAGGTACAGTGGAAAATCACGAGCTAGAAGAAGCAACATGGGAATTAAGAGAGCAAGTTCAGAGAAAGTATCCCCATTTGTTGACCGAGGTAAATTTGTTTTTATTTGGAGGACCAAATAACCTAAGGGGTGGAGGATGTCAGACCCTGACCTAGGATTAGTGCGATTAGTGATGATTATGTGAGTGTTTAGTGTTAAGATGGGTTTTGTGTTCGTTGGGTTAGAATTTGGTTTGGTTTAGTTTCGGTATTAGCTTTGAGAATTTTGAGAGCGTTGATTTTAGTCAGATACGCTTAGGGGTGCCATGAGTACACGTGTGAGCATAGGAGAAATACTGTGGATTCTTGATTTAAACTATGATTTCCATTTGTTTTGAATGATTTTATTATTATACACAACTTTTGTATTTAGTCCATCTTCATTCGAAGCCCCAAAATCAGTGTTTTGGCCAAAAAGGGGGTAAAAATGTCTTTTCACACCAAATCTAGACCCAAATTTTGAAATCTAAAAAATATGAAAAATTTATACTTTTTGGGAACTAGATTTTTCAAGGATCATTTTAGTCTTCTTCGTCGATTTCATCCGGGGCCCGCAAATCGATGTTTCCGTCACTTCAAGTTTCTAGCACGGTGGGGCCCACAAACCCACTTAGCTCATATGAGTTTGTCCTTCATCTCCCTCATGTTTCAAACCTGTGTTTCCTATAACTTTTCTTCAAGAACCCAGCTGAGAGGCTCTTCTTTCTCCTTCACCTTGTCTTTCTTGCATGCCCTAGTTAGGAAAGTCCAAATGAAAATCTGAATATATCATCTTCTTCCTTTCAACTCAAGGATTCCATTGGTTCCATTTTCTTGGAGATTCTTGCTGGATAGAGCCTTCATTTTCCCCCTTGTTTCTTGTTTGAATAGCTCCAGGTAATGGTTCTTCTCCTTCTCTTCAATGGAGTTTATTGAGCTCCTAAGGAAATCATTCCTATAACATACAAACCCATTTTCGAAATGGGGATTTTGGTTGTCAAATGTGTTGATTTTTTAAGAGAATTCTTGGGGTTTTTTGTAGATTTTGGTTCAGCTTTTAGAGAGTGAGCTTGAGGAAGTTTTGGATTGACTTTTGGGCAGAGGCAAGTGATTTCTTTAGTCTCATTATGCATGCAATTCATTTGGTGCCTTGTGTTTGTAAAATGCAATGTCTATGCATATTGTGTTTTCCAATTGTTTTCTTTTCAATTAAACATGATTTTGGGCGTTCATTTCTTTACATACATTTGATGTTAATGACTCTCCACACTTCAGGATTTCTGCTTTGAGTTAAAATTATATGCCTTGGTTTCTAATTGGAATTGTTTGTGTGATATGGAGATGTGTTAATGAAGGGAGAAGTTGTGGTGGAATTGGAGTGGATTTATTGTTTGGATGAGCATGTAGGCTCTGGAAATGCAGGAGTTTTGACAAGAAATAAAGGGAAGTGAAATGGGAAAAGGGATGGAGAAGAAAATAGAAAATCTAAACTTGAACTGAACCTGTCGCAGATGGGCGGTCAGCTGGCGGCCAGCCGACAGTTGACCTTCGACTAGTTGACCCTCTGGTCAGTCGGCATAACAGCAACTAAGTTTCGCACTGGGTGTGGTTGGCCCGCAGTCGGTCAATAGGTGGCTAGTCGACCTGCGCAAATTTGAAATGTTAGAATTTTCTTATCTGTCGGTCAGCGGTCGGCTAGCCGACCAACCAACCGGTGGCTAGCCGCTAGGTGGCCGCATGCTGACCGAGTGTACCGAAGGAGAGGTTTTGAAGGGTTTCGATGGGAAAGAAAAACTAGAATATGTTAAGGGGCCTTTAGCTTGATATTGTGCACTTGAAACATGAAATGTTGTTTAGCTTCAGGGGCACCAGTTCGTTTTAAATTCCAACATCGAGTTTCAATTTCACAAGAATCAAATAAGGAGTCTTAGCATATACTTGATATAATTGTTTTAAAATCTTGATTTTTAGACAAGAGGAATATCGTTTCGCACCTGTTTTGATTAGTTTGGTTTTTGAGTTGTTTCAAGAACTTATGATGGGGGGTCACTACTTCAATTTTGTTTTGCCATTGCATATGTTATCTCTGATTTGTCTTGCCTTGTTCTGTTTTGATGAGTGAATTCCCCTATTTTGGTTGGTTTTATATATATATCACCCTGTTTCATGCATTCATGATTTTAGGTGAACACCACTGAGCTTGGACTACCCTTTCAGTCTAATCCACTATCTGGGGGTCCTTAAACTCTGGACTATCTGCAGATTAGTCGTATATTTTCATATACACCTCTGTTACGTTTCCGGTTCCGCAGCTGGACCCCATCTACCTAGCGTAGCATGGGATTCTATTCTATTCTGTTATATTATGCTTCCTCTGATCATCATTATGATGGAGAAAGGATGAGCTCAATGTGGATTTACGAATCATGATATTTTCTTGTAATCATGCTAGTTTTGCCTTGCACACTATTTACGTTTTGTTCCGAATTCATTTAAGGGTTTTAAGCATTGTTATTTCAGATTTTTTAAATGATTTATGTGTATGTCTAAATTGATCACTTGCCAGACAGTCGTGTTTGATCAATTTGTTTTGGTGTTCAGATATAGGCGCCGATGTCGTTGAGGAGGAGCGCTAGGAGGAGGCTTTTGAGCCACCCCCAGCCCGTGAGTGGCAACCTGACGACGTCATCTTGACGTCGGGTGGCGTCTTGAGATACAATGCACCTTGATAGGGGTTTTATCATTTTGCTATTTTGGGATGTGATGGCCTTTGTTGGCCTTTTCTATTGTGGGAATGTAATTTAACTTTGTTTAACATACTTTTGTCACTTTAAAACTTAGAACTTAATCTTATAGTAATGCTATGTTACAACCCCCCCCCCCCTCTGAATACATGTTTTGATGATTTAATTTATGCAAGTTTGGTACTATATCATATTTCTTATTTAGATGTGATTACTACATGCTTCCGCATAAATATCGATCTTGTGAGATTATTCCGTGTTGTTTTGGAATCCTCACCGCGGAAACGTGTGGGATAATTAACATCACACCTCGGTCGCGGGCCCGAGTCCGAGGGTCTTGGTCTGGGGTCGGGACAATCCCATTGTCGCGACCCCGGACCGAGATTTCCCCCAGTCCGGGCCCCGCGACTGTGATGTCCATCCAACTATGATTAACCCACAGGTTTCCGCGGTGAGGATTCCCAAATGACGAACATGTAACAATCTCACACGAACAATGATTTGCGGAAGCGTGCAAGTAATCTCATCACAGTTTAATAACATAAACCTTACGATTCCAAATTGCATAAGTTTAATCATCATTAAGACAATAATCAGAGGAGGAAACGTAAGCATAGCATTACCAAGTTTAGTTCAAGTTTCAAGATAAAAAAAAGTGTTAAGTTATATAACCCCAAAAGTATGAAAAGGCCAACAAAGGCCATACATCCCAAGATAACAAAATAATCCCATCTACGTGTTCGTACTCAAGACCCCGCCCAACGTCTAGAGGATGTCGTCGGGTTGCCACTCACGGGCTGAGGGTGGCTCAAAAGCCTCCTCCGGGCGCTCCTCCGCAATAGCAATGGCGCCTGCATCTAAACACCAAAACAAAACGGATCAGACACGACGGTCTGGCACGTGATCAGTTTAGACATAATACAAGTCAGTTAATATGAAAGTAATCAGCACTTAAAACATGACATGAGTTCTAAACAAAACATGTATAAGGTGCAATTCAAAACTAATATGCTTTTCAATAAAACATCATGATTTACGAATCCACATTGAGCTCATCCTTTCTCAGCCATACGTGATAACAAGAGCAAGCGAAACGAAACAAAACGAGACGAGACGAAACAAAAGTCCGAGCCACACAAGGTGGGCGGAAAAACCGGCCGCGGAACCGGACAAAACAAAGATGTGTATAAATACACGACTAATCTGCAGATTGCCCTTATGTTTAAGGACCCCCTAACTAGTGGATCAGACTGAGAGGGCAGTCCAAGCTCAGCGGTATTCTATGATATCCATGTATGCATAAAACATATCAATACTTGTACCAAACTTAGCGAAAAATGGGTAAAAACACTTATCAAAACAATGCAAGACGAGACTAAACGAGAATAGCATAAGCTATAACAAGCAAGGATGGAAAAGTGTCCCCATTATAGTTCTTGAAACAACTCAAAAGTTAAACACATGCTTGTAAATCAAAACAGGTACAAAACGGTATTCTTCGTGTCAAAATTCAAGATTTCGAAACAATTATGTCAAGTATATGCTAAGACTCTTTATTTGATTCTTGTGAAGTTGAAACCCAAATGTTGGAGTTTAAAATGAATTGGTGTCCCCGAAGCTAGACAACATTTCATGTTTCAATTGCACAACATCAAGCTAAAGACCCCTTAACATATTCTAGTTTTTCTCTCCCATCGAAGCCCCTTCAAAATTCTCCTTCTGTACACTCAGTCACCACGCGGCTAGCCGCCGGCTGGCTGGTCAGCTGGCCGACCAACTGACCGACTGCTGACCGACTGATCAGGAGCAATACTACTTTTCAGTTTTCTTGCGCAGGTCGGCTAGCCGCCTACTGACCGCCCGCTGGCCGACCACGCCCTGTGCAGAAACTGGGTTACTGTTATTCTGACCGACACAGGGGCGGTTAGCCGTGGGTCAACAGTCGGCTAGCCGACGGCTGGCCGAAGGCTGACCGCCGATCTGCGGCAGCTTCAATTCGATTCAGATTTCACACCCCTTTTCCACCATTTCATTCCTTTGTCAAAACCCTGCACATCCCCTGAGCCTCCATGCTTTCCAAGGGGTAATTTCCATTCAAATGTTAACCATCATCACTTAAATCATTTCACAACATACTCCTCCATTCTTTCATCCATTTATAAACCATTTTGGCAAGATAAAAGCAACTTCAAATGAATGAAAACCATTAAGACAAACCATTAGCGTATGCATTTCAATTAAAACAAGATTTCAAACTATAACACATCTTTGAAACAATACATTGCCCAAATTAGAATGGAAAAAGAATCAAACCATGAAAGCTAAAACAATCAAACATTGCATGCATCATGAAGCTAAGGTGATCACTTGCCTTTACCAAAATCCAAGCCCAACAATCTCAGAAAAATCCTACCAATTGTACTCCACGAAATCTACAAGAAAACCCATGAAAAGAACTTCAAAAATCCACCAAAAGGTGAAGACAATGACCCATTTCGAAATGGGTGTTGCATGTTTGAAAAATGGGCTCCTAAGGAACTCAAAAGACTACATTGAAGAGGAGAAAGAGATCCATTACCTGAAGCTTACTAAACAAGAAGAGGAGAAGAAAATGGAGTGGAAACACAGCTGGGATCTCCAAGAAAATGGTAGCAATGGATTCCTTGAGTTGAGAGGAAGAAGAAGGTATGATCAGTTTTTTATTTGAGGCTTTCTAGCTTAGGCATGCAAGGAGAAGAGGGGAGGGGAAGAAGAAGAAGTTTCAGCTGAGTTGAAGAGAGTTGCAGGGAATGAGTTTAGAATCGTGAGTGAGAAATGAGGGAGAAGAAGACTTAATTCAAATGGGTTCTTGTGGGCCCTATTGCTCAAAACTTGCAATGTTTAAAACACTGACTTGTGGGCCCCGGATGAAAACGACGAAGAAGACTAAAATGATTGCCGAAAAATCTTGTTCCCAAAAAGTATAAATTTGGCATAGTTTTGAGATTTCAAAATTTGAGTCCAGATTTGGTGTGGAATGACTGATTTACCCCTTTGGGCCAAAACTTGGGTTTATGGGCCTAAAACACAGACAAGCTGAACACAAAAGTTTATCAATAAAATAAAATCATCCAAAAGAGATCGAAATCACGATTAAAATCAGAAAACCGAAATTTCCTCCCAAGCTTACACGTACACTCAAGGCACCCTTAAGTGTGACCAAATAGCACAAAAAGCTCTCAAAATTCCCCAAAGCTAATTCTAGACTAAATCGAACCAATTTCTAATCCCACGAACACTAAACTTCACATTACAACTAAACACGCACTTAATTGACACTAATCGCGCTAATCCTGGGTCGGGGTTTGACACCCATTCCTCGGAAAACAAATAGGAAAGGAATAGGTTAGGGGGCAATTGTGGGTGGGGGGGGGGGGGAGGAGTTTGAATTCGTCCTAGGTTGGGTTAGGGCCGGAACCAAACCAACCCGCCATGATCAACCTGACCCATCAAGAGGGATAACTTAAAGAGGCGCTGAGACAGTTGGCTGAAAGACTTGGATTGAATGAAACGACCCCACGATCCAATAATGCCCCCACATTTCAATAACCCTGCCGTTACCAGTTATTACAATGAAGATGGAAGGAAACGTGCGTGGGGAGTGGGCAGAAATCCAGGGAGAAATAGTATATGAAGGGGGAAAGCTCTTAGAAAAAGGTATGCCCAAAACAAAAAAGAAACGAGAACCTGAGAGGGATAGATTCTTCGAAAAATCCATAACTAACTTGAGCGTCGGAGTGACCTCAATCGAGACATCCCGATCGAGTTCTCACAGTGTTTTTCTCTGAACAGGAAATCAATTCAAGAACTTACGCAAGACAGAAAAGGAAGGAAGATTTCATTGCGAAAGGCCAAGCTGACCATTCCACCTTCAACCACACGAAAATTGATCTTACATATTCCATGGCCCAATTGCAGGTTAAAGGTTCTTCATGATCCTTAAAACTGGATGTGTTGGTAGGAGGTTTACTAATTGCTCTCTTGTTAAGATCAATCTGCACAAAGACACTACCATCTGACAAATCCATGCCTGAACTCTGCAATGCCTATGCTAGGAATTCAATAAACCCTTGAAAATAGACCCTGGATATGGATATACGAATTGTGTGCCATTGTGTCCTACAATTGCCATCTCCTCTTGCTCATTCAACATATCATTTTTAGTAGGACACGACCTTTGCCACGAGTGATGCTTAGACTGAGAAACCATATTTTCTGAATCTGAAATTAGTCCATGTTGAAGTTGTGCGATCCCACTATTCCTTCCAACAGAAGAAGTGCACACATTGCTGCAAAGGAATGGGAAATGAAGATGCCTTATTTATGGGAAATGAAGATGCCTTATTTTCCAAATCCACATTGTGATCCATTGCTTTGTGAATACCCATGCTCATGTCATTAGAATCCACTGGATTTTGTGTATTGCAAAGCATAGATGGATTGACTGCAACATTATTTTGGTTGAACTTATGTGCAACATCAACTCAGGATCAGCGCCATTCTTTATACCTCTAGAATGATCTGTTGTTTGGAAGTTTCTGGAGGATTTGTTTGACATTTGGAGCAGTCTCCATTTTGGGCTCCCCCTCTTTCGTATAGAGTTTTTGTTGGATCTTTTACCATTAAAACTTTAAGTATGCACCACTCGGCTTTGATCCCTTTGACTACTAACAGCGGGTTGGTGCCATTTGTCCTGTGGTATCTCGATCGATCGGGTAGACAATGCACTTTTTTGGTCGACCGGTTGGCGATCAATAATGATTTGATACTCTCGGAGACGGACCCGTGATGGTGATAAAGATCGACAGATTTGGTGCCTTGAAAGTCAGAATTTTGGAAAACCACAGGGGCAAAACATCTCGAAACCCGAAAAGGGACTGAAAAAAGCCCTTTCAGCGGAAATCCGGCGACCCGGATTCCAGGGTCGCTAGCAACCATGCACCCATGGTCGCCGGCGACCATGGGCCAAGGTTGCCGGAGACCATGGGCCATGGTCGCCGCCGATGACCATGGGCCATGGTCGCCGCCGACGACCATGGGGATTTTCCCCCTTTCGGTTGCCGTTTCTCAGCCATTTTTTGATCTTTTTTGTTTCTATTTTCTCCTATTTTTTTCTGCCATTTTCCTTCATTTATTGGCTTCATTTATTTGGAGGAAACCTAACGGGAAGCCGTGCAAATCAGAGCACAAAGTTTCCAATTTTCTGGAAAAGCCGAAGACTTTGTAGCCGATTTTCCGTCAAGAGTCGAAACTAGGTCAAACGATGTCGGAATGACCTGAAATTTGAGGTGAAGCTTTTTTAGCAATAGATAGGACCAGCCAGGGCTTTTGTTTGAGTTTTGAAGCCATTTGGAGTCCCATCGCTGCTAGACTTGATTTCACTGCGAAGAAAATGTTGAGCTTTGATAAACTATCAACCGATGTCTGATTAACCTGAAATTTGATAGGGAGCCTATTGGAGTCATTTTGAGATGATCCACTAGCTTCGATTTCGATGTTATGGTCCCGTGGAGCTCCGTCGCCGAGAGGCCTAATTTTGCTTATGAGCGTCAAAGCTGGGTCAAAAGTCGTCCGAATGACCTGAAATTTGACATGTAGCCCTTTGGAAGCATGTAGAAACCACCCATATGCTTTGTTTGATGAGTGTTGATACCAAAAATGTCACTTTGCCTCCTCAACATCAAAACCTACATGGAGTCGCATCCTACTACAAACAGGTAAAGTAGCTTCAAGCATCAGATCTTGTCAAAATCAAACAAAAACTGCAAGATCCTTCAAAATAGCCAAAAAGGAGGTACACATGAAGTTTCGGGTCATTTCGACACCATTTGGCCTAACTACAATCCTCCAACAACTAAGCGGGAGCTCCCGGCGGTGACAGTGTCAAAGACATCAAATCTTTGATCAGAGCCTATGGATGTTCTCAAAATACCTCCAAAAGGCTCCACGTCGAATTTCAAGTCAAACCGACCCCGTTTGACCCTCCATCAACTCTCGAACGGCAAAAACAAGCCTTTCAGCGGCGAGAACCTCCGATGCTGCCACTCATCTAACAAAGCACATGAGTAGCTTCTACATCCTTCCAAAGGGTTGCACGTCAAATTTCAGGTCATTCTGACGACGTTTGACCCGGCTTTGATGCTCCGGAGCAAAATCAAGCCAACCGGTGGCGAAGCTCCATGGGACCATGGCATCCAAATTGGAGCTAATGG
Source organism: Persea americana (assembly GCA_029852735.1). Taxonomy (NCBI): domain Eukaryota; kingdom Viridiplantae; phylum Streptophyta; class Magnoliopsida; order Laurales; family Lauraceae; genus Persea; species Persea americana. The sequence continues at coordinate 23,007,494 of CM056817.1, forward strand.
ATCGTCTCAAAATGACTCCAATAGGCTCCCTGTCAAATTTCAGGTCAATCGGACATCGGATGACCATACATTGAAGCTCGACATCTTCCGCACGGTGAAATCAAGTCTAGCATCAACGGGACCCCAAACGGCTTCAAAACTTAAATAAAAGCCCATGGGTGGTCCAATCTAATGCTCAGGAAGCTTCACCTCAAATTTCAGGTCATTCCGACATCGTTTGACCTAGTTTCAACTCTTGGCGGAAAATCGGCTACAAAGTCTTTGGCTTTTCCAAAAATAGGAGACTTTGTACTCTGATCTGCATGACTTCTCATGGGTTTTCTTCCGTAGAATCAAGCCAATAAATGAGGAGAAATGTCAAAGAAAAATACAGGAGAAAACATAAGCAAAAAAGCCCGAAAAACGGCGAAGAAACGGCGACCGAACGGCAACCGAAAAGGGGGCCAAAGCACCATGGTCGTTGGCGACCTTGGGCCATGGTCGCCGGCGACCTTGGGCCATGGTCGCCGGCGACCTTGGCCCATGGTCGCCGGCAACCATGGCCCAAGGTCACTGGCCCCATGGTCGCCGGCAACCATGGGTGCATGGTCGCAGGCGACCCTGGAAGTCCGGGTCGTCGGATTTCCGCCGAAACGTCCATTTTTCCTATTCTTTTCGCATTTCGCGATGATTGGCCCCTGTGATTTTCTTAAATTCTGATTTTTGAGGCATGATATCCGTCGATCTTCGTGAACATCACGGATCCTCCATCGAAATCATTTGATCATCATCGGACACTCTGAAACCGCCAACCGGTCGACCAAGAAAGTACACTTTCTACCCGACCGATTGAAAAATCGGCTAGACAGATGTTGCCGGCCCATTGGTATCAACCAATGTCCGAAATTGCATCGTCATCCGACATCAAACAACATGTGGATCCATCGATGATCATCGCAAGAAGAATTACAAAAGACGCGGCGCGGCCCGCAACTCTTTAAGCGACTTAGCGACCAATTAATGTTGTTAATTGACCTTTTTATGATAACTTATTAGGGTCATTAGCTCATTATTTTGGACGGCCCAATCAGAAGCAAGCAAATGGGAGTTACAAGTCCAATTAATCATGGCAATAACCATGTAACTCCTATCATTATGGAGATTAATAATGGTAATTAATCATGAAATTCCCATAATCATGGAGATTAAATGTCCATTATTCTCCATCAGCCAATTAGAATCTAAGAAAAAGGAGTTACAAAATTATGAAAATAAATGTTGTAACTCTTCCCATCATGGAGCATTAATGTCATTAATGCCCATAAACCCTCTTAAATGGCCACCAAAAGCCTATAAATAGGCGGTCATTCCAAAGGGAAAAGGTCTGAAAAATTATCTGAAGCAGTCCGAAAAAATTGTCTGAAGGTCCTAAAAAATTGTCTTGTCGCCCTTCTGAAGAATTTTTTGCAAAAAGAAGCTCTCTCACTCTAAAGAAACTCTGCTGTAAACTCTACAAGGTGATTGAAGTCCCTTGGGGGGCCACCTCCCCAAGGCTTTCCTCTCTTCTTCTATCCAACATAGCCTAGATGCGGCTTTTTAGCTTGTCTACTTGGTATTTTATTAGATATAGGACCTTCCCTTGGTCTTTGTCCTCTAAAAATCCGAGGTCCAAGCCAAGTCAAGTGAACTAAAGCATCAAGTGTTCTCATCTGAAGGACGATGGCGGAGTCCGTACATGACTCGCGACCGTCGATCTGAACGAGTCCCCACAATCTCCTGAGAAGTCAGACCCCTTTTTCTTTCTTCTCTATTGTATTTTGTATTTTTTTAAAAGAGACAAAAAAATCACAATTCTTGTCTTTCACTATTGATAAGATTTGTAAATTGCCTTCCATGGCAAAATCGCCTTCTACGGCACAAAACTGCCTTTCATGGCAAACTAAACAAAATAGCCTCTCACGGCATTCTAAAATCTTGTCTCTTTCTTTAAATATACATGCAATGGAAAGTTAGAAAAAAAGTTTGATTTCCTTTCTACTTGTGAAGGTGAATCTCCGGATCACCATTTCAAATTCCAAGTAGAATAGAAAATCTGGCATACCCGTACAAAAATATTGATGCTTGCTCTTTTTTTCTCTTCGCCCCACCGCACCCCGGCGGACTCGGGACGGAGAAAGGCAAGAAAGAAAAAGACGGGTCCATCAAGTTGGCATACCCGATGGGTCTCGTTCATTTGAGAACACGGTATTTAGAATCCTTGGCTCCTTCCTTGTTGGTGGCCTATGTTGGATCTTGTATCTAAAAAAAAAAACATGAGATGGGATTCTTCGGAAACTTCTTTCTTTGAACTTGTTTCCATTCTTTCTTTTCTCAAACAAAAAAAAAAAGTTTTCAAACTTGTCTCTTTTGGATTCAAATTGGAGAAACTTTGGTTCTTTCCTTTTCGTACAATGGCTCGCGGAAATGTTGGAGCCAACATTCGGATTGGGAGGGGCCATTCCCCTCTCTTTGATGGGTCCATTGGAGATCTTTCAAAAAAAAAAAGTTTTTTATAAAAAAAAAAAACTTTTCAAATTCCTTTCTTTTGGATTCAAATTGGAGAAACTTTGGTTCTTTCCTTTTCGTACAATGGCTCGCAGAAATGTTTGAGCCAACGTTCAGATTGGGAGGAGCCATTTCCCTCTCTTTGATGGGTCCATTGGAGATCTTTCAAAAAAAAGGTTTTTTATAAAAAAAAAAAAACTTTTCAAATTCCTTTCTTTTGGATTCAAGTTGGAGAAACTTTGGTTCTTTCCTTTTCGTACAATGGCTCGCAGAAATGTTTGAGCCAACGTTCGGATTGGGAGGGGCCATTTCCCTCTCTTTGATGGGTCCAATGGAGATCTTTCAAAAAAAAAATAAAAGTTAAAAAAAAAAAAACTTTTCAAATTCCTTTCTTTTGAATTCAAATTGAAGAAACTTTGGTTCTTTCCTTTTCGTACAATGGCTCGCAGAAATGTTTGAGCCAACGTTCGAATTGGGGGGGCCATTTTCCTCTCTTTGATGGGTCCATTGGAGATCTTAAAAAAAAATACATTAAGGTTGCACCAATTACGTTCTTTGACCAAAGTGGATCTAAGAAAAGCCTTGTCCAGAGTGTGGAGGTAGCTAGACTATTCGAGGTAAGGGTCCTTCAAACGGGTTCATTAAGTAATCCTACCCTTACCTGGGGGCTAATCTGTCCACTAAGGTTTCATAAGATCGAATTGGAAGACCTATGTGCAATCTTCAAAAAACAATCTTAAAAAAAAAACACTTTTGTCACTATTGTGTTCAAATTGGAGGAATTTTGGTTCTTTCCTTTTCGGATTTAGGCTCGCAGAAATGTTTGAGCCTGTATTCAGTTTGGAATACCATTTGCTCTCTTTTATGAATTCAATCTTGGCTTTTCAAAGAAAAAAAAAACTTCCGTCGTTATTGGATTCAAATATGAGAAATCCTGGTTCCTTCCTTTTCGGACTAAGGGCTCGCGGAAATCGCTGAGCCTTTGTTCAGATTGGAATACCATTTGCTCTCTTTTGCGAATTCAATCTTGACCTTTCAAAAAAAATCCCATCTCGTGTCCTTTTCAAGGATGCGATTTACAACATTTGTGCCTAGCGGTGCTAGTACGCCCTTTCGGGTCTACTGTATTCGCGACCGACACATTTGTATCTCCAACCTTATATCATTTTACCTCGAGTGAGCTTCGCTTCTCGGTAACTTGAATTAAGGTTTACAATTGCTTCTAGCAGTCACTAGAACGCTCATTTCGAGCTGACCATACTTGCGTTCAGAACAATTGTATCCTCTATGGCTTTTTGCCTTCTTCATTACGCTCAGATTAGGCCATGCCTATTGAGCGATTTGAAAAGACAAAACCATAGTATAGCCCATTTATGATCACCATATTCTTATGATTACTAATGGATGTGTTCTTGTTTCAGAAGTTTTCCAAAACTAACAATGGCAGCTTCGTTAACCATCACCTTCGATGAGAATAAGTACCAAATCATGCTTCAAGAGAAGCAAAGCAAGCGCACTCACAAGCGCCCCACCAGCTGCCGAAGTGTCACCTCCCTCGGCAACTCCCAAAACACTGGGTCGACCTCAACTCCCCGGACCATTGTCTTCGGGTCACTGGGACCATTCCCACTACCCGTAGAAGAGACGACACCTGCTAAGAAGCAGAAGACCACCCCTCAACGTGTCGTTGCCCCGACACCAAAGGCGGTCACCAAGAAACACGAGGCTCGTGGCAATCCCACGAGGCCTCAACCTACAAAAAAACAGGTCTGCCCTGAGACTTGGTCCCCACGATCTTCATCAAAACAAAGAAGATCCCAGACATCTGCAAAGCCAGCATACCTGGCTCCTCTCAAGGAGAACCGGTTCTATCCTCTCTCTTAATCAAAGGGGAGAAACCTACCCTCCACCGAACAACCAAAACAACCCAGCACAAGCCGGCTTGCTCATACAAGCCCAAAATCAAATCATGCATCACAAGGCCTCAACAAGAACCTGCCAGGGCCTGCTCTCCTGCAACTCGACCCTTCATCTCAACAAGGGCCGAGCTTGCGAAATTTAAAGCTTCGCTGTGCACACTAAGGACCACGTCCAGATCCTGTCTATGCTAGTCTTCAAAGAAGACAAGCTCGGTTGCTGCGCACAGGGTACCACATCCTTCATTGCCAGAGCACAGCCCGAGTTAATAGAAGCTCAAATTGCTCGTCGTATACGTCGCCGCACGGCATATCGACAGAAGAGATTAGAGAAGCAAAAAACTCAGCATTCTGAGCTTCAAATCTCCCAAAAATGGGTCAAAAAAGAAAGACCCGACTAAGTTGCTGCTGTCCACATGGTTGGCAAAACCAAAAGAAGGCAAAAATCAGCAACAAAAATACATGTCAGACGACCGGTGACTCGCAGTGTCTCCCGGACAAGAAGACATCAGGAAGACTCTCCCACTCCTTCAAGCCAAGGACATCGGAGTGATCATTCCTCGGGCTCTTCATCTAGAAGAATGAGCTCCAGCTCAGTCACTAAGACAGTATCCTTTTTCGACTCACGAAGAGTGAATGTCCTAGTCACAAACTCTGAGCAACCTCCACCGGATGATAACATGGCTCTACACATTTAGCAGTTAGAGCAAGGACAACAGAGAATAGAGGTCCTGATGGGAAACCTCCTTCTCACTCTCCAGCATCCACCAAACAATGATGAGGTTCCTCCACAAGATGAGGCAAACAGTGGAGAAGATGAGTCACGCGCCCTTATTAAAAAGGACGTTGACAATATCCTCGCCAAAGCAAAAGAAGAGGATACACTGAAGGAGCATGGGATCAAGCCACCATATCCCTTATGGATGGACTCGGTTCCTTTCCCCCTAAAGTTCAAACAACCTCTTCTCCAAACATATACGAGGAAAGGTTCAACTAGACAGCATGTCATCCACTTCAAGATCTTGACAGGAACGATTGCGGATCAAGATGCTCTCAAAATCCTGCTCTTTCCAAGTACCCTAAAAGGTACGGCCTTTGATTGGTACTCCACTCTGCTAGAGGATTCCATTCAAAACTGCACCATGTTAGAGACACGTTTCCTGACCCACTTCAAAGGTGAGGATCATCCTATTACTATGGCTCAGTTCTGCAGCCTTAAATAGGGAGAGAATGAGTCGACATATGACTTCATTCACAAGTGGAAAGCAATGGCATACAAATGCTCAGATGTGCTGCCACAAGCGTCGCTAGTCGACATCTACCGAAACAACATGAGAGCAAGGATCTGCTCCATGATCATCGGCAACAAATCAAAGAACTTAGGAAAACTCCTAGAAGCGTCTATGGAGGCTGAAACAGTGATCAAAGACCTCAACAGTCAGAAGTCATCAAAGAAGGAGCCGACCACCATTCCGACCTCCAAGCCAAAGAAAAAGGAGGTTCTCAATGTGAAAACTAAGTTAGCCCCTTAGCCACCAAAGAAAGCTGAAAACAAAGCTGCATGTAAGAGACCTAAACTCTCTGATGCATTTAAAGAATGAGTAGAAAAGAAATAGCCATTCGATGAAGATGTTGAAGAGATATTTGGGGCTCTCTTGGCAAATGGCAAACTCACCTTGCCTGACCCCAAATGATCGAGACAAATCACACTATCTCATAGTAATCAAAGTATTGCAACCTTGTCAGATGAGATGTCCAGTCTCATCACTGGTTGTGAAGATATTCAAGTATAAGATTTGCTATACATGTCTCCCGTATGTGGATCTCATCTATACACATGTATTACATCTAGTATACTTATGGACTCCGGTTCATCTCATGAACCATCATGTCATTCGTATTGGTTATGTGCATTTAAGTAATAAACACCATTCATCCCATGAAAGGAAAGCATGAATATATTGATAAATAAAGAAAGTAATCAATTTATTTAATCAATCTTAATGGATTGAGACCATAAAACTAACAGCTACCCTCGCAGTCAGCTCTCGGCTGACTGTTTGATCAGAACAAAACCTCTCCAGGTTCTGTCTCTCACGCGGTGACCCGGCGGTTCCACGCGGCTGGCCGACCTGATGAAAATTTGAGCGAATAGTATGTTTACTACACGCGGTGACCACTCGGCTACCCCGCGGTGACCTGGCGGTCAGCCGCCAACCCCCAAGCGGCTAGCCGCCTGTTCAGAAAACTGTTTTTGAAAATGGGACTTCTTCCATAAGTTTTTGACTTCATATGTGGAACCCCTTGACCCTACCCTTGCATGACCAATTTGGGAAAATAGAAACAGAGCAAGGTTGGCTTGGTGTGCTTTGTCGATTGTCCGGGATTTTCCATATATTGACGTTACATGGCCGAATGCGTGTGGTATTGAGCTAATTGGTGCCTGATAACTTCCGTGCACCATAGGCTCGCCAAATTAGGACACCAATGACTCATTCTCCATACGTACTCCGTTGGGGATGCGTTCAATACACGGTGGACAACCCTTGACCTAGGTTTAGCTTGTTCTTCTCTCTTGACTCACGAATCTTGTATCCGTAGCATGTCGTACCTTGTACACTCTATCTTGAATACTTGTATAACTTGTAACTTAACTTGTAGAAATAGGATTTGACCGGACTTAGTGTGTATCCTTAGGTACCTTGTCTTGTATTGATGAACACGTGTAGATAGACTTGAAAGAGGACTACTCATGGAACTTGGAACTTGACTTGTATCTTGGCTTGACTTGGAGTAGCCCTTGGATTGCTATTTTGTACTTGGAAACCTATCCACGTGTATTTGTCTCGAAACTTGTGTCATATACAAACCATCACCATCATCTTAAATTCATACCAGCTGCAGTCTTATGATTCTTGAGTGGGCCGAATAGCGGACACTAGGGTGGGCAGTCGGCTTTGGACGGTGTCCATGGCACGAATAGTTGGGAGCGGGCCAGGACCGTGCTGCTATTCCTATGACCGGGAGGTAGGATCCCCCTAGAGCCGAACTTTGGGTATTCGTAGTCGGCTTGGACGTCACTTATACCCCTAGGAGATGGCATTGGACATCCTCGGAGTTTCCTCTTGCTTGCATTGCATTTCATGGATGGTTATTCTTGTTTATCTTATTAGGATTTATCTTGTTACTTGATTCTCGCATTATTCATGCTTTATACCTAGCTTGTACCTTGTCATCTTATGATCATGTATTTGTCTTTACTCTTCTTTGAAACATGTTATGAATAATGTATATTGCTTATCTCCTTGCCAACATGTTGTTGATCCTTTATTCCATGGTGTGCAGAGGACACCTACTACTACCCTTACGCAGACCTGGATGCCGAGGCAATCCCAAAGGATCCTCAACGGGGGGAGGAGGACGAGGTACGAGAGTGGGGTGCCGATGGCGTAGTTTAGCATCATCCCTCCTGGCACTAGTGCGCGTTACACGGTATGATGATCCAGAATCTTACATTTCGATGATCGAGACAGATCACACTATCTCATAGTGATCATAATACTGCAACCTTGTCAGATAAGACGCCCAATCTCATCACTGGTTGTGAATCAATTTAAGTATAAGATTTGTGACACATGTCTCCTGTATGTGGATCTCATCCACACACATGTGTTACATCTAATACACTCATGGACTCCGGTTCGTCTCATGAACCATCATGTCATTTGTATTGGTTATGTGCAACTAAGTAAATAAAACACCATTCATCTCATTAAAGGAAAACATGAATATATTGATAAATAAAGAAATTAATCAATTTATTACATCAATCTTAATGGATTGAGACCATAAAACCAACAATAAGGAAGGTGGCCGGTGGTGTGGGTTGCTCTAATCATGGGAAGATAGGCAAGAGGCTGAGAAAAAGGAGACAATGGCGGACAAAATTGGTGTTTGGATGGACAAAATCGATCTTTTTCCATGGCCACGAGTCTCAGAATGGGTTATGATGGTGATGACCGGATGTCGCAAGGATGAGATGGTTTATAAGAGAAATGAAATAGACGGTCGTGTAATGGACCTGTTCGATTAGGGGATAAGAGGATGAGAAAGGAGATGGAGGTTGCTAGGGAGTGATGAGGGGAGGAAGAAGAAGGGTGTTTTGTAATTGGGTGCCTTTTTAATTTTGTCAAAAAAACTAAAAGTGAAAAAAAAAAGTATGAACCGTTTTGGCAATCCATTTCCACTACTGCACCCTCAGTTTTCCAAAGGCTAAATAGGTCAAAATAAAAAAGGTGGAGAGTTGGTGAAAAGATAAAATGTAGGGGCCTTTTTGTGGTTGCTTGAAACTGTAGGGGCCTTTTTGTCAAAAAAAACTCATTTAACTTCAACATTTATATTTTAGGAAACAGATAATAACATTTTATTATCCAGAAAAAAGTCACTGGCTGCTTTTGACATGATTCATTGAATTGATATTATTAGATGGGCTATATCTGAAAATGACTTTTACATTAAAGGCTCCAGAATGGCTCCTCATTGGTGTCATTTTAATGCTCCACGAAAGTGGGACCCATACAACCCAATCAAACCTTAAGAAAGTGGATTTATTTATTTATTTAATCAATATTCTTTAGATGGGAAGTTGAAAGAAGAGTCTTAAAACATTTTTTTATTTAATTGTTTGGAATTAATTCTTATTGTTTTTTTTTCCTTGGAGTAAAATGGATATTTGGTGGAGGTTGGTTTTGGTTCGTTTTAAAACTTGGTCATGATGAATATTCAATAGACTTAGAGTTTCATCAACCGTTTGGAGAAACAAAAACATGCACATGCTCTTCTATCCTAGGAGTGAAATTTTGCTTCATGAAGAAGTATTTTCCTTTTGAGCCATTTCAATTTTTAATTGGTAAAACTACTTGAATCCCTCTTGTTTCCTATGGATTCTTTTAAGGGGGCTTCTGTTGGCACCACAATTTTCTCTCTTCTCACTTTAAATATTATGCCTTTGTTTTTACAATAAAATCATTAGTTGAAATGACTAAAATGGACATCTCCCATCCAACAGAAAAAATAAACTTTCTCTTCCCACACAACTCATGTAAGACCCCGCCCCGAGAGTTTCCGATTAGTGTTAATTAAGACGTGATTTAGTTATAAGTGAGATTAGTGAAAATGGGTTAAATCTGGATTAGAATAGCTTTTTATAGCTTTGAATAATTTTGAGAATTCTTTTGATCTAGTGGGGCCCTTGGGGGTTCCTTTTTATTGAGTCTCGATCAGTTTTGGGATTTAGTTATAATTCTGGAAATTGGTAATTTGCTCCGTTGAATGTATTTTATGATTCCCGACAACTTTCGTATTTGCTCCGTTTCCATTCGAGACCTCTAAACCCTACTTTGCCATTGATAAGGGTAAAACAGTCTTTTTACACAAAATCTGGACACTATTTTCAATGTCTCCAAAACTCGTAAAATATATACTTTTTGGAAAGTAGAAATTTCGACGATCAATTCTTCCTTCTTCGTCGAATCCGTCCGAAGCCCGTAGACTGACGTTCTAACCCATTTTAGACTTTTAAGTTGTGGGACCCATAGCCATTGTCTATATATGGAGGAGTTCTTTTCCCTCCTCCTCTTCTTGCATTTTCTTGAGAACCAGAAATCCCAGCCCAGCCTAGGGTTCTCTTCAACTTCCATTGCTTCTTGCTTCTTCTTCTCTCAATCTCTCTCAAATCTATTGCTAAAGGCAAAATGGAGGTAGTAGTCTTCTTCCCCTCCATGAGAGCTTTATCTTGATACCCTTTGTAGAGAGAGCCTTCCATTCCAAGCTATCCTTTGAGCAAGCTCTTGCCATTAGAGGACTTTTCATGTAAGTTCTTCTTCTCATCTCTTGATTGTGTGTTCATCTAGCCTAGGAGGTGCTTCACCTTGATTATTGGAAGCTATCTCCATCTATTTCTTGATTTTGACATTCTAGGGTTGTAATGATTGTATTTTGGGGATTTTTGTGTAGATTGTAGATTTTGAGCTTGATAGAGTGATTAGAGCTTGATTAGCTTACTTGGAGACCAAGGCAAGTGGATGAATGGATTCGATTTGAATAAGTTCTTATTTTGTTGAAAATATGGATTTTTACTATTCCTATTTCATTTGATTCATTATGTTTATAATGCTTTTGGAAATGTATTTATTGTCATGGTTTTCTCTTAGTAGTTCTATGAGAATATATGCATGCATTCATGAAAGTTTATTTTGGGTTAGTATGACTTCTTAAATGAGATTTGTATTTGCATTGAATGAGATTTGCATTGGTAGGAGAAATAAATGCATTGATGAAATGGTGGTTGGTGGAAAGAAATAAATGTTAAATGGAAGGAATAGACCCATTTCATGCTAGGAAATGATTGGAGTTGAGGTGAAATGGTTTGGGAAAGAATAGACTGAAATCTGCACCTGATGTGTAGTTCCCGCAGCTGGGCGGTCAGCGGGCGGCCACCTTGGCGGCTAGCCGACAGGTGACCGGCGGCTAGCCGACCCAGATGCGGTTAGAAACACAGAATGCTGCATTTTGACAGGCGAACCGCGGTCAGCCGCGCGGTCAGCTCGCGGCTAACCGCCAATCAAAAACCCCAGTGACCGCTAGGTAGCCGAGAGGCGCGGTTAGAAACACAGAATGCTACATTTTAGCAGGGTGAACCGCGGTCAGCCCCGCGGTCAGACAGCGGCTAACCGCCGATCACCTCGGCGGCTAACCGCCACCTGACCGACAGGTGACCGAGTTTAACCCAGAATTCCTGAGTCTTTTCTATTGGTTTCAGTTATGGTATTTAAAGGTTTGGATAGGTTGTTCTGATGCCCTACCACCTTGGAAAGACCCAGGGGATGACATAAGGAGATTGACATAGAAAGAAACATCATTTCGGAAAAGGTATTGAGGCTTTATATTCATCAACGTGCATAAGGAAACTTAGTATGTCCTCTATCATTCGAGTACCATACTAAGGGTAATTTAGACATACAAGATCCTTATACATGTCGTTTGAATATGGACGCCCCAATACATAGTCCCTAATGATATAAGGACTCATTGCATTGTTTTATTCAGTTATTTGTATAATAACCCGAATCTACTGGTTTCCTCTCAAATCCCGATTTGTATACCCGATATGTCCTGCCAGCCCGTGTATACATGAACCGAAAATAATATGAAATGTGTGCCTTCGAGCACCATGCCCCGCCTGCCCGTATGTTTTATATTGATATAGTTTTTGTATATGTTTTGATTTATCATGTAACCTAAGAGTCGGCACCACTAAGCTTGGACATCCTTGTCAGTCTGATCAACTGACTTGGGTCTCCCCCTGTGCTCCCGCCAGTTGCAACTTGGATCCTGTTCTGTCCCGTTACCCGGTTCCGCGGCCGTGGTCTTGCCTAGCTATATGTATATGTATATGTTATAATGTTGGTTCTCGTCACTTCGTGTGCTCGAGCCCAACGCACTGAATGTGCTCTCATCACCTTAGTGATGGAGAGGATTTAGCTCTAGTGTGGTTGCCATCTAGTCAGTTCCTGTACCTTGAATACCCCGCATGATTTATATTGCATCTGTACTTTAAATGAACTATGCATCCTGTTTTATGATAGTTTTCGTTATGTCTATGAAATGCTTTGATTTCTTTCTTGGTATATCTATTCACCCACCTGCCAGACCGTCGTGTCTGACCCATTTTTGTGGTACTCAGGTCCAGCTCCCGTCTTTGCCCTTGAGGAGGAGCCAGAGGAGGCGGTCAGTGAACCGCAACGATTAGTAGAGTGGCAAGCTGACGATGTCATGTAGACATTCGGTCTAGCTTCGAGCTGCGAACATTTTGGGAGATTGTAGACTGATTACTGATTTTATACTTTGGTTATACTGGCCTTTGTTGGCCATTATTTTTGGGGAATGTTAATTAACTTGTTCTCTTGTTTAAACTTTAACTTAATATTTTGGGAATGCTAATGAGATCATTGCTCACTCTGACATCATGCTATACTTGTTTATTAACAGTCTTATTTGATGTGATTGGATTAAGAGTTTGATTTGCTACACGCTTCCGCACCTATATAAATGTTCTACGAGTGAATGTGGAATCCTCACCGCGGAAACCTGTGGGAAATTAAATAAACTAAGAAATGTATAATCAATAATTATCATCAAGGGGTGGTTCTTTATCCACACCACCCCGTCGCGGTCCCGGGGCCCCCGGTCCGGGGTCGCGACAGACTGGTATCAGAGCGAGACGTGTTTCAGGCAATTAAAAGAAACTAGAAATCCTAAGGACGTGGCGAGGATCCGTTAGACTTTTCGTTAGTCTTTTCGTTAGTTAGACTCGTGTGAGCAATGTGTAACCCTTATATGACTTTATGTGCTAACAATTTGTTTTACAGTGATATGCCACCTCGAAAAAGACCCGTAACCGACAATCCCACCGCAAGCAATAGTGAACACACCGGGCCACTAGGAAACGGTACTCCGGATCCAAATATGCAGAATCAATTTCAACAGATGATGCAAGCCATGCTTGACCAGCAACGTCAAGCCAATGAAAATCAGGCAAGATTGCAAGAGCAAATGGCCAGGAAGGATGAAGAGCATGCTAGGGAGATGGCTACGATGCAAAGGCAGTTGTTAGAAGTGTTAGAAAGGAGACCTGAACCGGCACCAGCGCAACCTCTAGGCACTCAGATTGTCATTAACAATAGGGAACATGATCCCAATGCGTTGTATGAAAAGTTTAGGAAGAGGGGTCCCAAGGAGTTCACTGGGCATGAGGACCCATTAGCTGCAGACGACTGGTTGGAGTATACGGAGAACATCTTTGAGATATTTAGATGTACCGGTAGACAGCAAGTGCAACTCACCGCTTCCATGTTCACAGGCCTAGCAGATATATGGTGGAAAACAATCAAGGCTGAGTATAGGACCATCGCAGACGCAGAGGCTTGGACAAGTTTCAAGAGACAATTCGGTGACAAGTATGTACCGACACATGTGAAGAGGCAGAAGGCCATTGAATTCCAGCAGCTCGTACAAGGTAACACGACCGTGCAAGAGTACCTCACGAAGTTCGAGAGGTTGTCTCGATATGCCCCCGAATCGATTGACACTGTGGAGAAAAAGATAGCGAAGTTCCTTGAAGGACTTAACCCGATCATTGAGAGGGATGCCACGGGTGTTGTAGCACCTGCCACTTTTGAAGAGGCTGTGAGGAGAGCCTATAAATTCGAGAACCTGAACAACAAGATCCTCAAGATCCAAGGAAAGGCACCAGCTCACCAACAGAATCACCCACCAAGGAACCAACAGAACAAACGACAGAGGCATGAACAAAACGTGCAGAATGCTCTAGTTTGCGTTCATTGTGGTAAGAACCACGAGAGTGCTCAATGCCGTACGATTACGGGAGCATGTTTCAGATGTGGATCCATGGCACACCAGCTTAAAGACTGCCCAAGGCAAGCTGGGCAAGGTAACAACAGACAGCATCAGCAACATCAAGGAACACAGCGCCAGGCACCACCTCAGAATGCACTAGCTGTACAGAACCAGCCCAGGCCACTCCAGCAACAGGCTCCACAGCAACAATATAGACCTCCACAGCAGCATCAAGCTCGTCAGCAAGGACAGAATCAGAATCAGCGTCCTCCTCAGCAGAATAGGAATGCACAGCAAGGGAGGCAACCACAGGCTCAGAACAGGCCTCAGCAGCGAGGACAAGTGTATGCAATTAACCAAGCTGATGCAGAGGCGGCAGATAACGTGGTGGAAGGTACACTCCTAGTTTGTGGATTTGAAGCTAAGATTTTGTTTGACCCTGGCTCTACGCACTCCTTCTTGTCTCCAAAATTTTCTAAGTTGATTGATATGCCTGCTAGAGAACTTGAGTATGTATTGACGGTGTCCACCCCCGTAGGCAAACAAGTTGTGTGTAGGAAGTATTATCCTAGATGTGCTATTAAGATAGGAGATGTGGTGTTACCGGCGAATCTTATTTTGTTGGAGATGTATGATTTCGATGTCATTCTAGGAATGGATCGGTTAGCAGGGTACCATGCTACGATGGACTGTTTCCATAAGACCCTCACGTTCAAATTAGAGGAGACCCCAGCAGGCGTTTTGTTCCATGGGGAGAAGAGAAATTCTTGTCCAAGATTCGTCTCAGCATTGAAGGCTGATAGACTAGTGAGAAGTGGATGTGAATGCTATTTAGCGTTTATCACGGAGGATAAACGGTCCCAAGGGGTGGAGGAGATCCCAATTGTTTGCGAATTCCCAGACATTTTTCCAGAAGAAATCCCAGGTTTACCACCTGTTAGGGAGATTGACTTCACCATCGAATTGTTACCAGGGACCGCTCCGATATCTATCGCACCATACAGAATGGCTCCAGCGGAATTAGGAGAGTTAAAGATTCAGTTGCAAGAATTGTTGGATAAAGGTTTTATTAGACCGAGCGTCTCACCTTGGGGAGCTCCAGTTTTATTCGTCAAGAAGAAAGACGGTTCCATGAGAATGTGTATTGATTGCCGGAAATTGAACCAAGCTACCATCAAGAACAAGTATCCATTGCCAAGGATAGATGAATTGTTTGACCAATTGCAAGGTGCTGCTTACTTTTCGAAGATCGATCTAAGATCCGGTTATCATCAGCTGAGAGTTAGAGATTCAGATGTATCGAAGACGGCGTTCCGGACGAGATATGGACACTATGAGTTTCTAGTGATGCCATTTGGACTGACGAATGCACCAGCAGCATTCATGGCTTTGATGAACAAAATATTCGCTGAGTACTTAGACCAATTCACAGTGGTGTTTATTGATGACATTTTGGTGTACTCTAAGTCTAGAGAAGAACATGAAGAGCATTTGAGGATAGCATTGCAACTCCTAAGAGACAATCAATTGTATGCGAAGCTCTCTAAGTGCGATTTTTGGCTTGAAGAAGTCGCATTTTTAGGTCATATCATTTCCAAAGAAGGATTATCAGTGGACCCTGCCAAGATAGATGCAGTAGTGAAGTGGGAAAGACCGAAGAACGCGTCAGAAATCAGAAGTTTTCTTGGATTGGCGGGTTATTATCGAAGATTTGTGCAAGGATTTTCGTCGATTGCAGCTTCATTGACAAAGTTGACCAAGAAGAATGCACCTTATGTGTGGACAGACCAATGCGAGGCCAGCTTCCAAGAGTTGAAAAAGAGATTAACTTCAGCACCCGTCCTCACTTTACCATCCGGGAGCGGCGGTTACACCATTTTTACAGATGCTTCGAATATAGGACTCGGTTGTGTGTTGATGCAAGATAGAAAAGTCATTGCTTATGGATCCCGTCAGTTGAAGGACCACGAGAAGAACTATGCAACGCATGATCTAGAGCTAGCGGCGGTCGTTTTTGCGCTAAAGATGTGGAGACATTACCTCTACGGAGAGAAATTCGAAGTCCACTCCGATCACCGCAGTTTACAGTATTTGTTCTCTCAGAAGGAGTTGAATATGAGACAAAGAAGATGGATGGAATATATCAAAGATTATGATTTTCCGATCAAGTACCACCCGGGAAAGGCAAATGTAGTAGCCGATGCCTTGAGTAGGAAGTCAGCAAGTGTGGCAAGCCTAAGAGTTACGTGCTTCTTTCAGCAATTTGAAGAGTTGGGGGTAGATTTTCAGCCCCTAAGCGAGGGAGTGATGTTAGCCAACATGTCAGTGTCTGAACCCTCGTTCATTCGGAAGATCAAGGACAACCAATTGCAAGATCCAGAGTTGGCCAAGATTTCAGAGCATATAGCAGAACGTCCTGATTTTCGTATTGTGGATGGAGTCTTATTCTATCGTGATCGTCTATGCGTGCCCAACATTGAAGATTTGAAGAACGACATTATGACAGAGGCGCACAGTACGAAGTACTCTATGCATCCGGGTAGCACGAAGATGTATCAGAACTTGAAAGGCAGATTTTGGTGGAACAACATGAAGAGAGAAATAGCAGCTTTCGTTTCACGATGTATGACGTGTCAGTTGGTGAAGGCAGAGCATCAGAGACCTCCAGGGTTATTGCAGCCATTAGAGATCCCAGAATGGAAGTGGGAACATATCACCATGGATTTCATCTCGGGATTGCCAAGGACCAGAAAAGGGAACAACTCCATATGGGTCATTGTGGACCGTCTCACCAAATCAGCTCATTTTATTCCTATGAAGACCGGAGAGAAGATGCATATGCTACCACTCGCAGAGTTGTTTGTCAACGAGATTGTCAGCCGTCATGGGCAGCCAGTCTCCATTACTTCGGACAGAGATAGCAGATTCGTCTCGAGATTCTGGAAGACTTTGCATGAGTCTATGGGAACGAAGCTTCAGTTCAGCACAGCGTATCACCCACAAACAGATGGTCAGTCCGAAAGGACAATTCAGACCCTTGAAGATATGCTTCGAGCGTGTGTACTAGATTTCAAGACTCAATGGGATGAGACCCTACCGCTTTGCTTATTCGCCTACAACAACAGTTATCATTCGAGCATTGGGATGGCGCCTTTTGAGGCATTGTATGGCAGGAGATGTAGAACTCCAGTTTGTTGGGAAGAAGTAGGTATTCGCAGTTTTCATGGACCGACTATGGTGAGTGAAACCAGCGACAAAGTCAAGTTGATCCAAGAACGTCTGAAAGTAGCCCGGAGTAGACAGAAGAGTTATGCAGACTCTCATCGAAGGGACATACATTTTAAGGAAGGAGATAAGGTTTTCTTGAAGGTGTCCCCTACTAGAGGAACTTTGAGATTCGGACAGAGAGGCAAATTATCTCGGCGATACATTGGACCCTATGATATCGTGAGCAAGATTGGTGACGTGGCTTACAGATTGGCCTTACCACCTGAGCTTTCCGGCGTACACAATGTGTTCCATGTGTCTATGTTGAAAAAGTACGTCCCCGACCCGTCGCATGTACTACGTCATGAACCCTTAGAGATCAGAGAAGATGCCACCTATGTCGAGAAGCCTATTCAGATCATCGATACGAAGGAACAAGAACTGAGGACAAGAACTATACAATGGGTGAAAGTGCTCTGGGAAAATCACGGACCTGAAGAGGCAACGTGGGAATTACGGGATCAAGTTCAGAAGAAGTATCCGCATCTACTACCCGAGGTTAGTTATTTTATTTCATTTGGTGGACCAAATGCCCTAAGGGGTGGAGGATGTAAGACCCCGCCCCGAGAGTTTCCGATTAGTGTTAATTAAGACGTGATTTAATTATAAGTGAGATTAGTGGAAATGGGTTAAATCTGGATTAGAATAGCTTTTTATAGCTTTGAATAATTTTGAGAATTCTTTTGATCTAGTGGGGCCCTTGGGGGTTCCTTTTTATTGAGTCTCGATCAGTTTTGGGATTTAGTTATAATTCTGGAAATCGGTAATTTGCTCCGTTGAATGTATTTTATGATTCCCGACAACTTTCGTATTTGCTCCGTTTCCATTCGAGACCTCTAAACCCTACTTTGCCATTGATAAGGGTAAAACAGTCTTTTTACACAAAATCTGGACACTATTTTCAATGTCTCCAAAACTCGTAAAATATATACTTTTTGGAAAGTAGAAATTTCGACGATCAATTCTTCCTTCTTCGTCGAATCCGTCCGAAGCCCGTAGACTGACGTTCTAACCCATTTTAGACTTTTAAGTTGTGGGACCCATAGCCATTGTCTATATATGGAGGAGTTCTTTTCCCTCCTCCTCTTCTTGCATTTTCTTGAGAACCAGAAATCCCAGCCCAGCCTAGGGTTCTCTTCAACTTCCATTGCTTCTTGCTTCTTCTTCTCTCAATCTCTCTCAAATCTATTGCTAAAGGCAAAATGGAGGTAGTAGTCTTCTTCCCCTCCATGAGAGCTTTATCTTGATACCCTTTGTAGAGAGAGCCTTCCATTCCAAGCTATCCTTTGAGCAAGCTCTTGCCATTAGAGGACTTTTCATGTAAGTTCTTCTTCTCATCTCTTGATTGTGTGTTCATCTAGCCTAGGAGGTGCTTCACCTTGATTATTGGAAGCTATCTCCATCTATTTCTTGATTTTGACATTCTAGGGTTGTAATGATTGTATTTTGGGGATTTTTGTGTAGATTGTAGATTTTGAGCTTGATAGAGTGATTAGAGCTTGATTAGCTTACTTGGAGACCAAGGCAAGTGGATGAATGGATTCGATTTGAATAAGTTCTTATTTTGTTGAAAATATGGATTTTTACTATTCCTATTTCATTTGATTCATTATGTTTATAATGCTTTTGGAAATGTATTTATTGTCATGGTTTTCTCTTAGTAGTTCTATGAGAATATATGCATGCATTCATGAAAGTTTATTTTGGGTTAGTATGACTTCTTAAATGAGATTTGTATTTGCATTGAATGAGATTTGCATTGGTAGGAGAAATAAATGCATTGATGAAATGGTGGTTGGTGGAAAGAAATAAATGTTAAATGGAAGGAATAGACCCATTTCATGCTAGGAAATGATTGGAGTTGAGGTGAAATGGTTTGGGAAAGAATAGACTGAAATCTGCACCTGATGTGTAGTTCCCGCAGCTGGGCGGTCAGCGGGCGGCCACCTTGGCGGCTAGCCGACAGGTGACCGGCGGCTAGCCGACCCAGATGCGGTTAGAAACACAGAATGCTGCATTTTGACAGGCGAACCGCGGTCAGCCGCGCGGTCAGCTCGCGGCTAACCGCCAATCAAAAACCCCAGTGACCGCTAGGTAGCCGAGAGGCGCGGTTAGAAACACAGAATGCTACATTTTAGCAGGGTGAACCGCGGTCAGCCCCGCGGTCAGACAGCGGCTAACCGCCGATCACCTCGGCGGCTAACCGCCACCTGACCGACAGGTGACCGAGTTTAACCCAGAATTCCTGAGTCTTTTCTATTGGTTTCAGTTATGGTATTTAAAGGTTTGGATAGGTTGTTCTGATGCCCTACCACCTTGGAAAGACCCAGGGGATGACATAAGGAGATTGACATAGAAAGAAACATCATTTCGGAAAAGGTATTGAGGCTTTATATTCATCAACGTGCATAAGGAAACTTAGTATGTCCTCTATCATTCGAGTACCATACTAAGGGTAATTTAGACATACAAGATCCTTATACATGTCGTTTGAATATGGACGCCCCAATACATAGTCCCTAATGATATAAGGACTCATTGCATTGTTTTATTCAGTTATTTGTATAATAACCCGAATCTACTGGTTTCCTCTCAAATCCCGATTTGTATACCCGATATGTCCTGCCAGCCCGTGTATACATGAACCGAAAATAATATGAAATGTGTGCCTTCGAGCACCATGCCCCGCCTGCCCGTATGTTTTATATTGATATAGTTTTTGTATATGTTTTGATTTATCATGTAACCTAAGAGTCGGCACCACTAAGCTTGGACATCCTTGTCAGTCTGATCAACTGACTTGGGTCTCCCCCTGTGCTCCCGCCAGTTGCAACTTGGATCCTGTTCTGTCCCGTTACCCGGTTCCGCGGCCGTGGTCTTGCCTAGCTATATGTATATGTATATGTTATAATGTTGGTTCTCGTCACTTCGTGTGCTCGAGCCCAACGCACTGAATGTGCTCTCATCACCTTAGTGATGGAGAGGATTTAGCTCTAGTGTGGTTGCCATCTAGTCAGTTCCTGTACCTTGAATACCCCGCATGATTTATATTGCATCTGTACTTTAAATGAACTATGCATCCTGTTTTATGATAGTTTTCGTTATGTCTATGAAATGCTTTGATTTCTTTCTTGGTATATCTATTCACCCACCTGCCAGACCGTCGTGTCTGACCCATTTTTGTGGTACTCAGGTCCAGCTCCCGTCTTTGCCCTTGAGGAGGAGCCAGAGGAGGCGGTCAGTGAACCGCAACGATTAGTAGAGTGGCAAGCTGACGATGTCATGTAGACATTCGGTCTAGCTTCGAGCTGCGAACATTTTGGGAGATTGTAGACTGATTACTGATTTTATACTTTGGTTATACTGGCCTTTGTTGGCCATTATTTTTGGGGAATGTTAATTAACTTGTTCTCTTGTTTAAACTTTAACTTAATATTTTGGGAATGCTAATGAGATCATTGCTCACTCTGACATCATGCTATACTTGTTTATTAACAGTCTTATTTGATGTGATTGGATTAAGAGTTTGATTTGCTACACGCTTCCGCACCTATATAAATGTTCTACGAGTGAATGTGGAATCCTCACCGCGGAAACCTGTGGGAAATTAAATAAACTAAGAAATGTATAATCAATAATTATCATCAAGGGGTGGTTCTTTATCCACACCACCCCGTCGCGGTCCCGGGGCCCCCGGTCCGGGGTCGCGACAACTCATCTCTCCCCTTCTCTTCCGGTCTTCCCACACATCACTCATGTTCTTCATCCTTCACAGCACTCATCTCATCCCCATTTCCTTATTCCTTCACTTTCTTTACAGTACCACTCTCCCATTGGAAAAAGTTTTCTTCCTCTTGCTCCCATCAAATCCAAACAACTTTTTTTGTAGTTCTCTCGAACCAAACATTGCAATGGAGAAGGAAATTAAAAAGGAAATTGTGCCTTTGATTCATAATAGCAGCGAAAAGGTTAGTCTGGTTGATTATTTGAGTTTTTTCGCCAGTTTTTTTTCAAGTTCTATATGATAGGTGTTGTTCGCATTCTATTCGATCTGGTATGGCCGAAAATTTTTATAGTGTTCGAGCGTACGATGCTGAACAAAGACTACATGTTCGGATATGTATAACCGAACATTAGTGATATGTTCGCTTGTAATATGTCGAACATGTGGTTTTTGTGCAATTATATTTTTCTGAACAGTTCTCAGAAATTGACAGTTCCCATTTCCAAATTGCAGATATCCGTGGAAGAAAGCCAAGTTCAGTCAGCCTATTTAATGGACTTTACAAATGTGTACAGCACTAAAGAAGTAAGACATATATTAAATTATGATTTGAATAAATATTGTGTGTTACTAATGTCTTATTCAATGGTTATGTGTTTAGATATTTCACAGCCGAGATGCATTAGTGAACTGGGCCTTATGTACGCCTTATATTAAATTATGTTCATATAGTACACAGTTTTCAGAAGGATTAAGGCCTTATGTACGCCTTATCAAAGATGTTGC
This sequence comes from Persea americana, assembly GCA_029852735.1. Classification (NCBI taxonomy): domain Eukaryota; kingdom Viridiplantae; phylum Streptophyta; class Magnoliopsida; order Laurales; family Lauraceae; genus Persea; species Persea americana. The sequence goes on from CM056817.1 coordinate 23,029,127, forward strand.
AGCCAATGGTAATTGGGGTTTCAGAGCAATTGCTACTTTGATTGGTCATACTGAAAATGGATGGCGACAGGTGTGAGAACTTGATCCGGGCAGCACCCTTAACCACAGGGCATAGTGTGTCAACTACGGGCTTCAAACGGTGAGTCTCCGTTAGCCCGCATCGGAAAAATCCAAGTCCTGACCCTGGGCTTATAAGTCAAACCCGTATTAACTTAGTATGAGGCCTTTTAAAAATGTGCGGCCCCTGAAACAGTAAGAACTCCGAAGTTAAGCGTGCTCGGGCAGGAGCAGTACTAAGATGGGTGACCTCCTGGGAAGTCCTCGCACGTGCACATGGGCCAAAACAGACAATTTCAAGCTGAGTTGGCCGGGGCTGTGACAGTTGGTATCAGAGCCGAGGACGGCTCTATTTTCGGTGGGGGAGAATGTAAGAACTTGGTCCGGGCAGCACCCTTAACTACGGGGCGTAGCGTGTCAACCACGGGCTTCAAACAGTAAGTCTCCGTTAGCCCGCATCGGAAATATCCAAGTCCTGACCCTGGGCTTATAAGTCAAAACCCATATTAACTTAGCATGAGGCCTTTTAAAACCGTGTCGCCCCAGAAACCGTAAGAACTCCAAAGTAAGCATGGGCAGGAGCAGTACTAGGAGGGGTGACCTCCTGTGAAGTCCTCACGTGTGCACGTGTGCCAAAGCGGATAATTTCATGCCGAGTTGGGCGGGGTTGTGACAACAGGTTAGAAGAGAACTCTTGCAGGAGCTGCTGGCACATGTAGATCATTACAAGCAATTATATGGAGTGGAAGATAGAGTGGAAGAACTCATTGAGACACTGTCATACTATGATGATCATCCTTCATATAACCATTGGTTGACTAAACCTGACATGGGGCATCTTATTGCATCTCGTTACAATTTGGTCTTGTTTCACTTCAACATGGAACAGTGTTTAACCTTTGCCTACAGTTACTCGGTTAGAAATAGCGATATGTTTTGTTAATCAAAACCACTTCATTTAGGTATTGAATTTAAAATTTATTATTTGTTCACAACTGTAAATTCTCACCCCATGCATATGTTAACATGTTAACATGTTGCTTTCTTTTTTTAAGGTATTCATGATCCCAGATCATCCCGTTCCACCTATTGCCAATAAGTAGAGAGAATTCCATCTTCCTTGTGTGAACAGTTGGGAATTAGCATACGAAGATCGAATCAGGAGTTTTAAAGAGATTATAAGTCCAGATGTAGCCACACGTGAGACCGTCTCATTGGATTGAGGAGATTGTATTTTTTGTTTTCGAACGTTCATTTAGCCACATGGTTGGCGGAGTTTATGTATTATCCTGATGTATGATTCCATGTATGGAAAACAATTTGAATTAGAAATGCAATTAGGTTCTTTCCAAAATTTGCATTACAATCACCATTCCAAAATTCACTGGCAATGCTAGCCCATACAACCCATAAAATCCATGTAACCAAAATGTATGACAATGCCAACCCATACAACCCATAAAATCTTTTACATTACATTAAAGTCATGAAACACAACCAATGCACTAAGAAATCAACTACTGTCCCAGCGGGGCCTGCATGTGTAAGCACGAGCAGTCATGCTGGGGTGTCAGACCATGTGTTCCACCTCTTCGATTGACATTCCACGCAAAACATGTGTTGCCTGCTCGATGTGAGTGTATATACCATAGGGGTCTTCAATCTAACCCTCCGGACCCCTCTCGACAACTCTATCAAGGATGCTCAAGGCACCCGCATTGTGCTACAAGTAGGTGATTTATTCATGAGTTCACTGAAACATTAAAAAAAAAAAAAGCTCAATATTGCTCAGTTGGCCATACTATCTCATAATCAATGTTTGAACTAGGTTGCACATCTCGAGGATGTGGGCGCCAATTTGATTGGAGGTTAGGGTTTTGAAGCAGCCTCCATGATACTCGTGCGTACCAATCCATGTAATTTGGTACGCAATTGGAAGGACGTCTAACTGGTGTGCTTCGATTCTACCCAGACTGTAGGTGATCACTCCATCTTTCCCATACTTGATCAAAATCTTGATACGCGAAGTGGTATGCATTTGCGGGAGGGCCTCGTGCATCACGAATCGGAATTAATGGGAGTGGAGGAATAGTCTGCACCCTTCCAAACTGCCTAAGCATCCCATCTGGATGATAAGGCTCAACAGCGTCCATGGACTTAATGCACCCACGGTAGAGGGCGACCTAATTAAAGGGATGGTGCCGCCTAATATTGCGATAAGGATCCCATGTGACCTGCAATGACCAAAAACAATTATAAGAAATTTTCTTCTAAATAAAAAATTGGATGTCATTCAATCTAACTCATGAACAAGCAATTTTGAGTACCTGATCTGCACCCATGTAATCTAGCCGCTCTCGTAGTGTTTGTAGGGGAGCATCAGTCTCCCTACGAGGGAGCCGGCGATGCACTCGGGGCTGACTGGCTCCATAGTGAATGTCGAGAGTTGTAGCCAAACACTCAAAATGTTCATAAATCCACGCCTTTAGGAGCGTAAGATATCCAACAATTTGTATAACTTCATGACGGGTAGCCAATCCCAACTGTTGATACAATTAAGCCAGAGTAGCGCACCCCATGCATATGCACGGACACGCTCTAAGTCTATCATGAGTCTAAGATATATAATTGGCACATGTGTGCCACTCTTGTTCGTGAACAATGTGTAGCCTAATAAATACAAAAGATAGGCTCTCACTGCGCAATCAATCATGTCATCTCCATCTGTTGGAAGTGGGTGGGCCTCTAGGATAGGTTTTAAAAACTTTTCATCAACTAAAAGTAGTGAACACCTATCCAAAAGCCAATAAACCCCAATCCAGAATGCATGTCCTCAATCTCAGCCATAACGGTCAGCAAACAAACCTATCAAGAAGATAGAAATAGCACCTAACAAGCAACCGCGAAATTCCACAACATACAAGGAGTAGAAAATACCTATGGAGCTCGGTTGTGCTCTAATGAAGAACTTGATTAAACTCTTTGATGAAGCTCTTCCACAATCAGAATCTCCAACGCCCAATCGTCTTTCCACGCTATGACCCACTTCAGATCTCTTTCCTCAAGAGAGATGATGGAATCTCTAAGAAAAAGACTAACCAGAATCTCTAAGGAAACTAAAAGGGAACTAGAAGAGAGAGAGGGGAAGGAGAAGAAGTGCAACTCTTGCACAAAGGGATGATGGGCGTGAATCTCCACTATGAATAGAGCATGGGGACATCCAAGGGGTTCCCTCCACTCCTTTTTATAGTTTGGTAACTCCTCTCTTTCTTTATTATTAGAAGTCCAACTTCCATAATAATTAGTAACCCTTTATTCCCTCTATTACCACTATTAGAAGTCTTACTTCAAATAGAAATAGTAGCTTTCCTTTTTGAGTTCGAATAGAATTAATAAAGATCCAATCATGGGCTAGTGTGGGGACCACTAGGGATTCCATAGAAAGCTGGCTCCAACTGGGACACCGCGACCCTACATCTCAAGTGCAATCCGGGCCTGCAGTTAATTGCAAATAACTCCACTAAATAAATGCAATTGAATTCCAGTCTTAGAAAATTACATAAAGACCATAAGCTTCCCTATCACTACAAGTAGGCCCCTCTATCATTATCCATGGATCAGTTGGACAGATCGTCTAACCAATTTAGATCCATATTTTATTATCCTCGAGACCCAATTAATTATAGCTATCATTAGTACCATCCAATTAACTCTTAATTGAGATGGGTGTACACTTACCAATAATAAATCCATTAATTGGCATAAGGGGAAAAGATAGATTCCATCTTGACCATTAAATGTTCCCACAGTCCTACTACCATGTACCTAAGACACCGAGGTGTTGACCAATAGTAGGCCTCACTCATTGGTGACTCAAAGCAAATTAATAGATAGAAACTTGAGTTGATCAATGTTTCAGGGTTGAGAGCCCATTGCTAGGGAATTATGAGAGCAGACCTTAAAGTAAAGATAGTGTTCTGCGAGATGCTTCTCATGGTCATTCAATACATCCAATGTACTAGTATAATGATCTAGAATCTTACATTCCTATGATCGAGACATATCACACTATTTCATAGTGATCATAATACTGCAACCTTGTCAGATGAGATGCCCAATCGCATCACTGGTTGTGAGTCAATTTAAGTATAAGATTTGTGACACATGTCTCCTGTATGTGGATCTCATCCACACACATGTGTTATATCTAATACATTTGTGGACTCCGGTTCATCTTATGAGCCAGTATGTCATTTGTATTGGTTATGTGCATTTAAGTAATAAAAACACCATTCATCTCATGAAAGGAAAACATGAATATATTGATAAATAAAGAAATTAATCAATTTATTACATCAATCTTAACGGATTGAGACCATAAAACTAACACCATCCTCATCAGATATGTTTGAGAACCTCCCTCTTAGCCACTCCAATTTTATAGATTGGCCTCGAACCTGCTGCAGCTCATCATTTGCCTCATTTGGATCAACTCCGAAAGAGTCAACAAGAAGTGAATGAGCATCTTGAAATGACATTCTACCACTATACACAACAGAACGACTAGTCACTAGGATCCTAAGTATGGTGGCAACATCATCTAGAGTTATGAACATCTCGTCGAACAGCATGTGGAAAGTGTTTGTTTTAGGTTGCCACCTTTCCACAAAACAAGAGAAAATGATCTTACTGATAGAACGGTAGGATGCTGTGAAAAGTGGACTGAAATTAGATCTATCCACTAACTTTCTAAACCCGTGGCACTCATTCAATTGCTAATGTGGTATTTTTTGTCCATGGCTCAAACACTTTAGTGCAACCTGTTCCTGTATTATGAAAATGGTACATTATTGAAGAATGTAACCAATGCATTGATCTTGATGTAAAAAAAAAAAAAAAAAAAAAACCTTTGAATGCCAAATGTATGCAGCTATGTGTGTGTTGAAACTGGGCAACAAAGAACTATTTTCTGGCCCGTTGTTATTTCTTGTTGAACAACAGCTTCTTCTTTGTCAAGTTGTTCAACAGGGGGTCCTTCTTCATTGTCTTCTTCCAAATCATATTCCAGTTCCTCTACTTCTTCTACAACCTCTTCAATTCTTTGACGACGCCTCTTGTTGGAAGCTGTCGGTCTTACTCTAGAACTGCTTGGCCTATCCATTTCTGAAACATTGGAAGAAGAGTGTAAAAAAAAAAAAAAAACTACGTTCACCAGCTACTGTTCGACACTGTATATTCAAACGCATTTGGGACTGCACGGCATTTAATTCACAAACATTGGCCTATTGTTTGAAATATAATGTTCGAATATTAACGGCATGTTCGGACATTAGATTCCGAACATCCATAGACCTTCCGAACATTTGATTCTGAACATCCACAAACCATTCGACAGTTAATATTCGAACATAAGTATCTTGTCCGAACTTTCAAGATCAAACATATCGTTGTGAAGCAAAAAATCTTTTTTTGAAGAACACACACAAGTGCAAATACATAGCGAATAAATTCTTTCTGGATAACTATTAAAGCATATGTATCCCTTTAACATATTTTTTATGCAAAATGGTTGTTATAATGACCTATTTGCAAAAATAACATAATGAGAATGGTGAAGAAGGAAAGTGAGCTTACCCTTTATTCAAATGGAGGTTTCAGTGATAGAAGAGGTCGTTGAAGACGTATGTCTTTTGGTCCCTTCACTTGGTTGAGTGTCAAAGATGAATGCATGTTAGCTAGCTTGATGTGTGTATAAGAGGCATCGGTGAAGAGAGTTGCGGGTAGAGAGAAGAGGAGGTCTAAATGGCACGGGGTAGTTTGGTTATATTGGTGGGTGCGGAAAGTAAAATACCAAAATTCAAATTTTATACATCGGTGTGGAGAGAAATTCTGTGGAAAGAGAAATAATTGTGGTGCCAACAGAAGCTCCCTTCTTTTAATATAGGGTCTCCTTTTACACATGGGAATGCTTAAAAATCCCACACCATCGCTTTTGCATACTCTCGTGGGAATTCCACCACCCCTAAATACATTAGGTATAAAAGGGCTTTGGGCCTAATCAATTTAAAAAAAAAAAAAAAACTAGGTTTGTTAGGTAGGTTGATAGTCTGCATAAAATTTTGTTATAACCCAATCATGAATTCTAAGATCCAATTATCCAACATCTCGACCGAATTTGCAACCTAATTTTGCTAGGCTGCGACGGATATTGGATTATCCAGATCTCGAATAATCCATCATTTCCAACAAAAATTAAAGAAGAAAAAGTCTAAAATCTAATTTTGATTCTATTGATAATCCGATTTAAATGCACCCCATAAAAAAAATAGAAAAAATTTGAGGTCCAATTCTACAGGTTCCGACCCATGAATCCAAAACCCGGCCCTTATGCATATGACTCGGTCATAATACACTCCCGTTCTTTCCCTCCTCTTTCTCTCTCTTTCTGACCGGACTCGAAAGTCACACACCCACCTCATCCCCTTCGGAATCGTCCACGGCTTCTCGCTGCAACGCTTCCTGTTCATCATCGTCGTCCCAAAACAATGGTATATTCAACTTTGATGATTTTTTCTTCTTCTTTTCCCATAGAAAATGTAGTGATACATGCCGATTTATAGAAATATGGAAGACCCTTATTGGGTGTGTGAATTTAATGATCATACCATGTAAATTCAAGAGCCTTGTTTGAATTGATATGGAAAAAATATGTAAATCTTTAAGATGATAGCACCCAACATGAAAATTTGGATCTGCATGTTTTCTTAGGGGTGATTTTGATTGTTTTACATTGATTCTATGATATTGATGATGTTTCATTGTTCTAATTACAATCATTGTGTTGTTGGGCGTGTTAATGTGTTCAGCAGCCTCTGACATTAACATTTTGAGTGTATGCTTTCAATGCCTGTTTTTCTATATTGTGGAAAAACTAGGAATTCCCAACTCTGCTTTGGGGGAAGGATCGGGTGTGATTGTAGCAGTAAGTTGTGATAAATTTGTACATATGGTACAATTGCAGGCAGTGTAATCTTGGTTTTATTTTACTTTGGCTGTAGAGAAAATTCTGCATGATACTTCCAATATAGCTTGTTCTTCATTTTTTTGCAACATTCTTGTTGGTAGCCATTGTTCTAACATTGATAAGTTTAAAATAAGTCCTGCTAGCCTAATGACGCACTTTGATTATTTCCATAAAATAGGTTAAATACAGGGAACATGGAATGTAGTAGTTGTGGGCCTTGTGGCGGCCCAGTGGTCCCACGATATAAAAGTGTTGGGTAATTTGCTATGTAAAAAAACTTAACTTCTTCTGAACTTTCTTTGTTGTTTGTAATTGTAGTATTGTATGACCCCTTGCCGCAAAAACTAAAACTTATACCCTTGCTATCAGCCACAGACCAATGGAAGTGAATAGGTGGTGAAGTTAAAAGTCAATGGCAGAACTACAGTGCAACACCACAAGGTCCACAACACCTGTATTCATGAGTGGACATGCAATAAGGATTTAGGGAATTTTGAATTCTAAGGATTATACTTCTGGTCCAATCATGTACTTTTTGCATCACGTGCAAATAACATTTTGAAAGGAATCTAGAGTGCTAATGTTGTTCAGGTCTGAATCAGGTCTGTAGGGTCTTGGACTGTTGACCTGACCCATTGGATCAAAGCTTGTATGCATTGGATCAAACCTACTGAAGGAGGAAAAAGAGAATCTACGCACACAAAAAACAACATCCATTAATCCTAATACTGAACTTAACTTCTCGATTTTCAGTGAGAAAAAAAACAAACTCGACCATATCTACCATCAGAAATCAAAACTTAACATTTTGACCAAATTAATCAAGAAAACCAAAGCCTTTCTATGAAGAATCAAAGCTCACTGACCAATTTTGTTCTGGCATATTATCTATTACAGTTGTTATGTGAGGCACACTGAGATACACCTTATACATCTATCTGTGCAGTTAGCAAGGATCACTGTCATGTTCTGAACTAAGCAAAGTGCAACTATATTTCATGCAGGTTCCATTTGGTGGTGATACTGCTATATGATTCTGTACCTTGGTGTTTGTCAATTAGTAGGCTGCACATTTTCCTAAAATAAAGCACATTGCATTTGGGACGGTGGGAAACTGCATCATGTTGTAAAATGACACTTTTCGGAAGATTCTTTTATAGAAGGCCCCCTGATGGCTTGCTAGAATTTGTTGACAGGGTTTATGGTAACCATTTGATTCATTATTGATATTTTCATATGGAATACCCATTGCTCAAGTGTGTTCACTTACAAATAGTTGAATATTTTTGGGTTGCTGTGTGCAGTTTTTGATTCATGCTTTTGTACTGAGGTTGTGCCGGATGGAATATACGATGTATATTTGCATGAAATTATAAGTGATCTCCATGAAGAATTTGGAGATTCCAACTTCCTTGCGTTCAACTTTAGAGAAGGAGAGAAGAGAAGTCAATTTGCAGAAATTCTCTGCGAGTATGATATCACAATCCTGGATTATCCACGACAATATGAAGGTTGCCCCCTTCTTCCATTGTCTCTAATTCATCACTTCCTTCGTGTAAGTGAGAGTTGGTTGTCTTTAAGGAATCAACAAAATGTTGTCCTACTCCATTGTGAGAGAGGAGGTTGGCCACTCTTGGCATTTCTTTTAGCAAGCATGTTGGTTTTCAGAAACTTGTACAATGGTGAGCAACGAGCTCTAGATATTGTTCATCGAGAGGCTCCTAAAGGGTTTATGAAGCTTCTGTCACCTTTAAATCCATTCCCATCGCAGCTTCGCTACTTACAATATATTGCTAGGAGGAACATATCTCCTGAATGGCCACCTAAAGAGCGAGCCCTATCTCTTGATTGTCTCATTCTTCGAGCCATTCCAAGATTCGATTCACAAAATGGGTGCAGACCATTGATTCGCATTTATGGCCAAAATCTCCGTAGTAAGGGTGGTTTTTGTACGCAGATGCTCTTCTCTATGTCTAAGAAAAAGTCTCTACGACATTACTGTCAGGTATAAGCGTCATTATGCAAAGACTGACACCCTTTGTTTATTTTCATATTTTCTTTTCTTCACCTGTTGAAAATGGTTCTTGTTGCAGGTAGAATGTGATGTGATAAAAATTGATATCCAATGCCTAGTCCAAGGAGACGTTGTGTTGGAGTGTGTTGACTTGGACATGTATTCAGATAGGGAAGTTATGATGTTTCGGATAATGTTCAATACTGCTTTTATTAGGTCCAACATTCTAATGCTAAATAGTGGGGACTTGGACATTCTTTGGGATTCAAAGAAGCGATATCCAAGAGGCTTTCGAGCGGAGGTGAATACACAGTGCACACTAAAGTTCAAGTGAATTTCAGATAAATACAGTTCAGGCTTTAGTCTTACTATATCCTAATTCTAATTTTGGCTCTTCAGGTTCTATTTGGTGAAGTGGAGACCATCTCTACTCCTAGAGTTCCAACAACTTTTAATGATGAGGAGAAAGGTGGATTGCCAATTGAAGCATTTTCAAGGGTTCAAGAGCTTTTCAGTGGTGTTGAATGGGTTGATGGTGACAGTGATGCTACTTTGTGGTTACTTAGACGCCTTTCTACAAATGCTTTACAAGAAAAGATTGAAAAGCTTGTTTTAAGTGATGTGAAAGAATTGTCTAGGGTGCAGAGTAAAGAGAGCATACAAATGTCGCCTATAGACTCTGAAGAAGAAAAGGATGAGGAGATGATTCCAAATGGTAAAAAGCATCATCCCACAATTTTGTGAATTTCCTACATGCTCCTTTGGAATTATACTCTCTTACTTTTTAATTCATTTGCAGTTCAGGATGTTGATGTATCAAACGTTGAGAACCTTCCACATCATATTCATTCCAGTCCTACAGTTTTAGAGCAAAATTCTATGTTTGATGCTTCCTGTCATACAAGTGTGCAGCCATCATTAAGTCCAGAGAGAGGGTCAAAATCCTCATCTCCTCAAAATGTTGCTCCTCAAGATACTAGTATTTCTGCACTGCCACCACCACCACCTCCTCCTCCTCCTCCTCCTCCCCCCTTTATTGCATCCATTGAAGGCCTAACACTCACACATGTGCCTCCATCTTCGCCCCATACTAGTTTAGGCAAAGGTGTTGAGCCACCACCACCGCCGCCACCACCACCACCTCCAATAACCATGCCTAAGAAAAACATTCCGCCTACATCATCGCCTCCATCCCCCTCAACTTCACGTAAGGGGACTCCACCGCCTCCACCTCCCCCAACTATTTCTGGCATTGAACCTTCATCTTTGTGCCCCCCTATTGTAGATTGTAAAGGTCCACCGCCACCTCCTCCCCCTCCCCCTCCTATTGGTGGTAGAGATTCTCATCCACCTTCCCCTCCACCTCCACCGCTGCCTCCCATTACTGCTGGTAGAGGTCCCCCACGACCTCCACCACCTCCTACAATTCATAATGGCCCTCCATCCCAACCACCTCACTCTACCACATCATGTACAGGACCCCCACCTCCTCCACCACCTCCGTCAACTTCTAGGGCTATAAATGAGGGGCCGCCTCCACCTCCACCACCCCCTGGTTCTGGTCATGGTGCTCGTCCTGCCCCACCTGCATCTCCATTAAGATCTAATAAGAAAGGTCCGCCTCCACCTCCACCTCCCCAAGCACGAAATCCTTCAAGTGTTGTTCCCCCGCCTCCACCCTTGCAAGGAAAAAATCATGGCGGCGCACCAGGTCCACCTCCCTTGCCTGGAGTGAAAGTTCTTGGTGCCCCTACACCACCGCCACCATCTATAGGGAGGGGTAGAGCCTCATTAGGATCATCTATTACTGGAAGAGGTCGAGGAGCTGCTAGTGGACCTAGAAGAGCTTCATTGAAGCCATTACATTGGGTGAAGGTTACTCGAGCAATGCAAGGGAGTCTCTGGGCTGATTCCCAAAAGCAAGAAAACCAGGCAAAGTATGCACGTTGATCTTTCGATTGCCTTTGGAGCCTAAATATGCTATTTTTTAGAATGATACATTCGTATCTTATAACAATTAAGAGAAGAAAGAAAAAAAAAAAAGATATGTGATGCAAAGGCTTGTATTTGTATGGTCATATAGCCCAGAAATAAAACCACGGTTAATGTGCTTCACATTTTCCATGCTCCATTGTAAACGGGCTTTGCTGTTAATAATGTAACTTTTATTTTTACCCAACTGATTCATCATTCTTAAAACTATTTGATCACAATGAAATTTCTTTAGACCATTTCATTTGGCTTTTCATTTTCATAATTGCTGATTACATTACCATCTATGAAACTGGTGGATAGGGCTCCTGAGATTGATATGTCAGAACTAGAAAGTTTATTCTCAGCATCTGTTGCTTCTGATGGAAACAGAACAGATAAAGGTGGAGGTCGAAAGGCTTCTAAAAACAGCAAACCGGAGTTCGTGCAGTTGGTATTTTATACATTTTCTTGTATAGAAGTTGTCTCTATATATCAATGAAACATTTTTGTGCAGTTGGTATTTGGTACATTTTCTTTTATAGAAGTTTTCTCTATATATCAATGAGTCATTGTTTTTGAGCTACACTACAAGTGCACACACATATCTTGATATTTTTTTGATTAATTCTCTATTAGGTTAATATTGTTTAAAATGCACAAGTCAGCCTGATCTTTTAATTAGTTTTCCGATAGACAAGCCAATGTATACCAAAAATCTTTCACCAAGGTACTTGTCACTGTTCTATGAGAGGCAATGACTTCAACACTGGGTGCCCCCACAGGATAAAAAAAAAAAAAAAACACTCACCTCAGTAGGGCCCTTAAAATCAGGGTTATGAAGATCCCAGTGGTTTGGTTTTTGCCAAAGATCTAGTCCGCAGTGGGACTTTTCCATTACCCTATCTCTCCACGATTGGCATGTATCTAAGTGGTTCACAAGCGGCTGTGATTTTTTTCGTCAAATAGGAATGGTGAGAGGTGCCTCAGGTGAAAATGGTTGTATGTATCTCTGATGCAAATCAAAGCTCTTGGAGGATCCAAAGGAAGGACACAAATGTTTGGGTATTGTGCTTTTGCACAAAACTATTCTTGTGGACTTTATTATTTATATGTTTATTTTTAAGGATTCCCCATTTGTTGAGGAATCCAAGTTGGGATAGATAGAGTTTGCTTATAGAGTGCTAGTAGTAGTTAAGGCTTTTATTAGCAAGGCTTACGAGTCCAAATTAGTGAAGAGTCCAAGTTATAGAGTTCTTAGAAAAATATAGTTGACCATGTCATGTTTTATTTCAATTTAGAAATGAAATAAGGACAGTAACAATGATTCATTAATGTATGAAAAAGTATAATTAACGGTACAGTAGAAGAGATGCCAACAGTAAAAAAACTAAAGAAGCATGACTAAGAACACTGTAGTTGCTCAACTCTATACAGAAGTAGTGGCCCAATGAACTAGCAGGCATTTAGCGTAGCAACATCGCATTTCTCATCCCTATCTACGCCCAATTTAGCTAGAAGATTTATGACAACATTTGTCAATATTGTAGTATGAACCGGAGTAATGCCACTCAAAAATTTGACTTTTCTTGCAACAAAAGCTAGACAATGGAGGGGATTTAATGGGTAAAATGGTGTGCAGCCTGCCCTCAGATGTAGTTGAGCTAGTTAGTGACGTGAGTCTGTATTAGAGATGCCACCATAAAGAAAGCAAAAGATTCATTGGTAAGAAACTCTGAAGTTGCTTGACCCTATATAGAACCAGTGTCCCGATGAACTAATAGAGATTTAGCTTAATGACATCTCAACCCTATCTACCTAATTTAGATCAAGGTTTTAAAACCCGGACTTGGGACCCGACTCGCCCAGAGCCGAGTCCGAGCTGACTTGGCTGATTCGGGCGAGTCAGACCAATCCTCATTTCAGTGCTCAAAACAACCCAAAATAAAAAAAAAAAAATCAAGAAGAAGAAGAAAGAAGAAAGGAGGAGGAGGAAGAAGAAGAGGCCTACCAGCTAGCACCGACCACCACCACCAGCAGCCAGCAGTAGCAGCAGGTGGCAGCACAGCAGCACAGCACACAGCAACAGCATGCAGCCGATAGCCGGCAACAGTAAGGATGAAAACGGCCTCGTAGCGGCCGCTAAGGATGTGAACGGCGCTAAATGCCATTTAGCGTAGCGGTCCCGATATAGCAGCCGCTACGCTATGTAGAGGCCACTATTTTGATCAATGGGCAGCACCACACAAAACAGCAGCATGCAGCCAGCAGCTTTTTTCTCCTCACGGCACAATGTCCAAAACACTTTCCTCTTTTTCTATACTACTTTCCCTCTCCCCCTCCCTCTATTTAAAGTACTTTTTTTTTAATTTTTAAAACAACCATATTGTTTCATTTTTTATTTCCCACATTAAGTTACATTCAAGTGATTGGCTGAGTCCGAGTTGACTCTGACTTGGCCGATATTTTCAAGCATGATTTAGATAGAAGATCTACCCCAACATTTGTTGATCTTTTAGTATGTATGTAAGAAACGGGAGTAACGACCATAAAAAAATTGGTTTTACTAGAAACGGAAGCTAGTTGTAGGGGATCTGATGCAAGATACTGAAGAATTCTTTGAGCTAGTGAAGGTAAAAAAGGTGTGCAGCCTGCCCTCAGCTAAAGCTCATCTAGTAAGGGACATGGGTGTGTGTGTGAAGAGTGCTGCGTGAGTTCAAGTCCTCCATGTCGGGAAAAAAATCTGTAGCCTGTTGTTTGATTGGAGGTCTTCAATCAAAGCAGTATTCAGCCACTAATGAAATATCTGCTGAGAGGAGGGTTCTGTCTTGAAGATAAAACCCAAATTCTGCTGTGCAATAACTATCCTTACTGTGAGATTTAGATTTATCCATCTAGAATGCAGTTCTGTTGCGTCAAACGGTAGCAAAATTACGGTAAACAAATAGATGAAGAGATAATTACACCAACAAAATCATAGAGAACTGAAAAGAAAATATTTCAACAGAGATAAAATTGAAAAGTTTTTAATTCATAGATCTCCTAAACTTCAAAATATCTGCCTGTTTGTGAGTCCTATCTGTTTAAATATTACTCCTACTAAAAGAACCCTAGAATCCCATCCATCCATTTAAGTAACTTAATCTCAGACATTAAACATAAAAGAGAACCCTCTTATTTACCTAAAGAAAGTAATGGAAATAAAATATGAAAGAAGAAACTGCTGTGGACTGCAATTCAGTTGCTCAACTATTTCTTGGGCCTGAAATGTTTGAGCCTCAAGTTGGTCTGGTGTTGAAACTTGGATTGGATCTGAGCCCTTTCTGGCTCTTCTGGGCCCAATATGGGCCTTGACTGGTGCTAAATCCAGGTGAGATATGGTCTCAGGCCTATGCTATACACGCAAATCGGTTGGGTTGCAGCATTCCCCTTAGGTTGAGAAGAACTCGGATCCAACTAATTGTGCAACTTTGTAGGCCTGGAGCTTATTGGCTTCATTTCTAATTCTTCCTCTGTAATCCATTTACTTTCCTAATCTGCCTTTCCTTTCCACTTCACCAAGTACTGCCTTAATGTTTGCCAAAAAAAAGTCTTGCTGCTTGATGGATATTGGAATTTGTACATTCAAATCATTCTCCCCCATGATAATCAAACAAATATGAGATATTGAATGTAGGAGTATAGTTTCTTATATTTTCAGTCTTCCGGTATTTACAAAGAACCACCCAACTTTTGTCATATTTACAAATCACTGAATCAGTCCGGAGTGCCCCAATAACTACAAACAATTCCTTTAACAATTCTTAACAGACCCAACCTAGACCTGGGCCCGACTACTTTCTCATACAGAAACAACGAAACTTGGTCTCCACACCCGTGTCCCTTCCTTTCTAGATTCGTCTCCATCTCCTCCTGTTGACCTCAACTGCTCTCCCCAAAGACTATCTATGGGTCTTGACGCTTGACTATCTAATCAGTTGATGAGGGAGGATGGCAAAGGGGCTCACCAATGCTCCGATAATGCTCGATCTTGTTTCTTTGGTGATGCAATGAAGACAAGCAAAATCAGATTGCTCGTGAACCCAAAACCCAAAATCACAAAATCAACAGAAAATCCTACTTAATTACAAGAAGAAACAAGATTTTGCTAACCAATCAGCACTGTAATCCGCTGTTCATCTTCAAGCTGTTGGAAGCTTGCTCAAATGAGAAGGAAAGATAAAAGTGCATAACAACCACCTTTTTATTGAAATAAAATGAACAATGGAAGTCAAACTGTTGAACGTCCCTTTTGATGAGTATAAATAGTGCTTGGAACACAAAATCCTAGGTCTAATCTCTCCCATTAATCTATGTTAAATAAAACAGTTAAATTTCTGCGATGAAGGAGTCCTTAATACATCCATAATTGGAAGAAATCTCGAGAATGAACAAAAGAAGCAAAATCTGGCATTTTTTGACGAACCCCATGGAATTTAACGACTGGGCTGGTGTTGAATCATAATGCTGGTGCTCTTTACTTTTTTGTTTTCCAACTGATACGAGAGACGGGATACTCTAATCTTTCATCTGCATTCCTACGAATTTTGGAAAAAGGAAAAATAGAAGTAGATAGTTTGATCCTGCTAATAAGACCGATAGAAAAGAAAAAGGAAAATAGAAGGAACTTTTGGAAAAGGGGAAAAATGAATTAGGGAATGGAAAGGGAAGATAGAGACCTGTCCTTAAGCTCTGAACCTAAGCTCGGATACCAAGTTGAAATTTTAGGGCTACATCTTGATATAGTTCTTTGATCTGTTTTATTGAGAATAGCCAATGGCTATTTATCAAGTACAATCAAAGATGTTGACCCCAACTAGAAAGCCTAATCACAACCATACTAGGAAACCTAATTACATCATGTTTAAACTCCTAATACTCTCAAAATAAAAAATAAACCCACTGACTTAAAATTACAAATAAACCCCTCGATCTTAGCACACTGAAGGCTAGAAAGAGCCCCCATATATGAATAATTATGAGTACAATGAACTAAGAGAAGGCCGACTTCAATCAAGACTTGGAATGAAGCAAACTAAAGTAATAGGTTTTGGAGGAGAAAGTGGATTATAGCACTAAATATGAACTATTAGTTAAAACAGAACTCCAAAGCCAAACCTAGATTGATGGGATATGGATTTGATGATGGTGATGACGATGAAATGGTATATTGGATGATTTCTGTCATTCTTAAAAAATATTTCTATTTTGACAAATATTTAAATGATGAAAAATAAGGATGAGGCAGGGAAATGATATTATGCATTGCTTTTTATGAATGTTATGATTATGTTTTTTTCTTGTGTGAAATAATTGCTAATTTCATGAGTTTACTTGTAGAGACACTTCTACTCCCTTCTTTCTCGTTATTTCGCTCTCTGAGGAGATCTAGCTTATTTGCTTTATTTCTCAGGTTGATTTGCGGAGAGCATATAATTGTGAAATCATGCTGACAAAAATAAAAATGCCACTTCCAGATATGATTGTAAGTTGTTTCCTTTGTGTTATGCAGCAAACTTATCATGCTATAATATGGGGTTATAGATATTTGTGTCAGTTTGTGTTATTGATGGGTATGAAATATGAGTTTAATTGGTAAGACGATGATGCAAATCTTGTGTCCTTACTCCTTATCACAAGCTCTAATCAGCCCAGACCTCTCTGACCGAACCTGACCTAGCCCTGAAATTTCCCTATTCTAACCTCATGCACTGCAATTAAATTTCAGCAACTTATAGCCAATTTCCAGGATATGATCATAAAATCCAACCATTTGATCGAGAACAAATCAGCCAATATGTTATGCCTTGTTATTGTTAAATGTAGGTAAACTCTTTATGCTTAAACAAAAATTAATCAAATAGCATCAGTACCACACCCCCTTGGTTACATAAAAATAAGCCTTGAACAATAAATTATTTCTCAGGACTAGCTGTTGTCTTATGGATCTTTCCAAAACTAAGTCCCAACCTGCAACAATCATTAGTAAAAACATCCTGTTCATGACATATGATGCTAACTTAAGTCAGATCTCAGTGCTGGCTTCCAAAGGGGAGATCTGAGTCAGTTGTAACCCATTGCAAGGGAATCATGTGATAACAAGATATAAAACCCTGGCCTAAAGACTCAGTTACACAAACAATATATGTGTAAGCTCCAGCCACATGGTTTCTAAGGATTTAATGTCCAAAGAGAGGAAGCAGGGTTAAAAGTTCTTGTGTAAATATATATATATATATATATATTTTAATTTCTCTCAACTGTTACACATACAAATATACCTACTAGAGTTAGGTACCTTAGATCCCAGTCCTACGACCTTCTATTCTCAACTTTGACAATTTTACCTTTTTATTTATTATTTTTTATATGTTGGTTTCAGATAATTTAAGAAGTGCAATACAAAAATGATTGAAAACATCACAAGAATAGCCACCAAGAAGTCTTAATTACAGAAAGGAAAGGGTGGATATCATTAATTAGTAAATTCTGTTTCAGGCGCCATCATTGGCGTGCTCATCAACAGTAGTCTTACCTAATCATCGAACATGCTAAACAGATAAGTTCAAATGGATGCCAAATCTCTAACCTTTCTAATATAGTTTCCTTATTACCATGGATATGCACTACCATTCTGATAGAAGCTGAGCCCGACATGCAGGCCATGTTCCACCCTACTGATCCATCCTACTGATCCATCCTACAAGTCCATTCTAGTTTATGCTGTTATTTCCCATTTCTCTTTTACCATTCATGTAATTAAATTCAGTTTCTTTCATCTTTTAGAAACCTGCGGTAGTTGTAGAAGTTGTAGTCAGTTTCTATTTGCAGAGGGAAAGACAGTAATGAAGGGGTCGACTAGTATATTCTGCAGTCTCTTCTTGAGCAAGAGGACACCCTTTCCCTCTTATCTGTGGGTAAATTAGGTTCTTGAACCTATCATTTCGTATCAGAGCAGGCCTTCCTAGGGCATGTCACGAAAGAAAAGAAATCCTAGAAACAAATTCCATGGAAAAACGCCTAGACAGTTTGGAAGAGGCCTGGGAACTCACCAATGTTTGGCTGGACCAAATTCAACAAGCATTGGAGCGCCTATCTCTGCAACTTGCACCGGCCAACCATGAGGATCAGTTGAACCTCCATAATTCTGGTGGAGAAGTATCTAATAATGGGAGGATTGGACCCCGGTTTGCCCGGTTGATTTTCTGCATTTTGACGGGCATGAACCATTGGAGTTTTTGTATAAATGCGAGTGTTGTTTCCAATGCCATAGAACTCTTGGACATGAAAAGGCCATGATAGCATCCTTTCACAAGGATGGTGTGGCCTCAACATGGTTCCAATGGCATTCTTGTCTCAACCCAAATGCACAATGGAAGACTCTAACATACGCACTGCATGTTCATTTTGGTCACGGTGTGTTGGTGAAACTTTGCCAAGGATAAGGGTCGGTTCAAAATTATCAAACCCAATTTGAACAGCTGGCGAACCGTGTTACTGGGTGGTCTGATTGTGCGCTCATGGGCACTTTTGTGCAAGGACTGCAGGATGAAATTGGACAAGAGATCCTGATGTTTAAGCTCGGCACCCTGCAAGAAGCTATGGGTCTAGCTTGATGGCAAGGAGAAAAGTTACAGTGCCTCAGAAGGTGGAATCATGGTTAAAAAAAGGGGACTCGGGACCCGACTCGGTGATGGCCGAGTCAGAGTTGACTCAGCTGAGTCTACTGGGACTCCATGTTAAGCCCAGAAAAATTTAAAAAAAAAGGAAAAATAGAGAAAAAGAAACACAGTCAACTAATAAGTGAAGAAGAAGAGAGGTGCTCTTTGTGGGTGGGGGGGAGAGAGAGAGAGAGAGAGAGAGAGAGAGAGGTGGGTTGGCTGGGCAAAGGAAAGGAAAGAAAAGAAAATGGAAGGAGGAGAGCATACCTGGCACCCAGCAGCAGCCTATCAGCAATGACAATTTGCAGTAGGCAGCAACAACGACATTGTTGCTACAACAGGCAGTATGCCTGCTGGAATAGGCAATAGGCTACACAGCAACACCAGTGGGCAGCAGTAGGCCAGGCAGTAGATAGTACGGCAACAGCAGTAGGCAGCACTGTGCAACAGTAGCAGAAGGAGACTGCACTGCAGAGAACAGACCCACATATGCTTTTTTATTTTCAAATTTCAGGGCTTCTCTCTCGATAGTGCTGTTCAGCTGTCTTGCACTTTACTTTTTTTTTTGTCCTCCCCCCCCACCTTTTTTCTTCTTCTTCTTCTTCTTCTTCTGTCCGAGTCGACTCGCATGGGATTCGGGCGAGTCCCACCCATTTGAGTCTGAGTCCGAAGGACTTGAACCGTTATGTGCCGAGTCCGAGTTGACTCGGACTCGACCGGTTTAAATCCGAGTTGAATAGGACTCGACCAATTTTTTAAACCATGGGTGCAATCGCCCATCACCAGTCCGACCGGACTCAGAAATCAGCCCCACGCCCGGACCTACACCAGCAAGAACATCAGTAGGACATACCTCAATGTCCAAAGAATCACAGGACGTGATAACTGCTGCTACTCGCAAAATCTCCTTGGTAGAAATGGAGGCTTGCCGTGAGAAATGACTTTGTTATGATTATGATGAAAGATTTGTACCAGGTTATCGCTGTAAAAAACATGAAGATTTACCTTATAGAAAAATAAGAGGAGGGTGATGAACCAGAGGTGGTAGTAGGGTGACATTGAAGAGAATCAACCTTCCTTTGAGGTTTCTCTTAATGACCTGATTGGCTGGACCCACACTTAGACCATGCGGCTACAAGGGTGACATGGCCTTGGGTCTGCAAGCGGTGATGGCAAGGGTGATGGACTGAGTGTAGACAAACTCTATAAAAGAATTTGCTGAATCCTGTACGGATTCCAATGAGGATCAAGTTCGCATATGGGAATTGGCCGAATTTCTCTCGTAACTCAACACTTAAGAGCATTATTCCATTGAAGAGAAACATGTGTTGCAACAATATGAGCTTTTCTTTTTTGCTGGTACTTTCCTAAAGGTTTACATTGTTGCATGTGAGAGTGTCGAAGCGTGCTCAACACGGATAGCTTCTTTGTATGCTTGTTGAACAGTTCGGCAAAACTTCATTTTCTCCTCTATATCCGGTTATAAACCTCTCATAAAACGAGTTACATCATGTGACTCGCTCTCATTCAATGCACAGAGATGTTGCAGTTCTCAAAATTGGCAAGTATATTCATCAACTCACAACTCTCGCTTCAAATTAAGAAATCGATCAAAGTAGAAATTATTCTTAAGATACCAATTTCCATATTTATATTGATATAAATAGCCTTGAACTTCATCCGAGGGTCCAATATTTCTCATTTTGATTTGGATGCAAGGACATAAAAATTTAATGCTCTCATAAAATGACTGACCTTTAATGTAGATCTTGTTGACAGAAACATGCACATACATACGGATCGTTGATCGGAAGTCAAATGGCCAAGATATCGCTCCATTTTGGGAATCAACGACTGAGATTGGTTAACCAGGAAATACTGGATTGTGCTTTAGATGGGTCTGGCTCCCTATTGGATGGCTCACCTTTTTTAAATGTTCGTGCTTTTCGATTAGGGCCAAACCTGAACTTAGGCTCACTTGTGTTACGTGAAGGGCGACACATGTGAAACGAAAAGAACCTCCTTCGGTTATGTCTCGATTCTGGTGCCAAATAACGAATGAGAAGAAAGGCTTCGTTCCTTTCTTCATGCAAGAAGGAGAGCAATGGCAGTGGTGTGGGTTTGGTGCTCACTTCACTTGTAACAACCCAATCTCGAATCCTTTGATACATAACAACAATGTACTTTGTCCTGGCATGATATACTTGATTCTTCGTCAAACATATGGTGCTTTGACTATCACAATGTAACGAGATTGATTCTTTCTTAATCCCGATTTCATTTATCAAACCTTTCAACTATATTGCTTCCTTAGAAGCCTTTGTAATTGCCATGTATTTTGCCTCTGTGGTGGATAATGTTGATGTAGACTGAAGTACCGATCTCCAGCTTATTGGTCTGCTAGCAAGCATGCAAACATAACCTGTGGTGGATCTTCTTTTGTCCAGATCCCCTCTAAAATCAGAATCTACATACCCCACTACACTTTCCGACCCCTATTTTCTTTCAAAAACCATTTCCAAGTCTTTAGTGCTCTTTAAGTATCTCAGAATCCACTTTATTGCATTCCAATGCTCTTTCCCTAGATTCGCCATATACTTACTCACCACACTGACTGCTTGAGTAATATCTAGTCTTGTGCACACCATCACATACATTAAACATCTCACAGCATTAGCATACGATATCTTGGACATTTCTTCAAGTTCTTTGTCCGTACTTGGAGATTTCTTCAATTTCTTTGTTCGTACTTGGACATTGTCTAGCACTCAAACTAAAGTGACATGCAAGTGGAGTAGACATTGGCTTGACATTCTGCATGTTGAATTTCTCAAGTACCTTTGAGATGTATTTCCTTTGTGATAACCACAGCTTTCCAGCCTTTCCCTCCCTCCTGATTTCCATACCTAACATCTTTGTAGCTGCCCCAAGGTCTTTCGTGTCAAACTCCTTTCTCAATTGAGATTTTAGTTCTTCTATCTTGGACATGTTCTTACATGCAATAAGAATGTCATCCACATAAAGTAGCAACATAATAAAGAATTATCATCATGCACTTTGAAATAAACGCAATGATTAGATGGTAGCCGATTTGCAACATGTAGGAGTCGAAGCGCTTGTACCAAATTGTGCTTTTTTTAGAGGATGTTGCCGCTAGGACTCAAACTGAGATGTAATTCACTACAAGCTATACCCTTGCTCGTATTATTCCTATTTTTGGTCCCGGGACATAGGTATTCTAGATACCCAATCAAAATTGTGAATCGCCAAACCAAAGTATTCCCATTTCTCTATTGTTCCAATCAAATCCCTCAGAAAAATTAGAAATCAAGAAAATCAAAAAGTATGTGGACCTGAGCCATTGAATCATGACTTTATCAGCTATTCTGATATTCAAATTCGATAGAGATGAAATTGTAGAAGTGAACTTTTTCTTTCCTTGGGCCATGCAATAATTTGTTGATATTTCAGATTGAATCTTCTTGTTCATGCTTCTTTTCTCCATGCATAAACTGAACCAACAATTGGGATAAGCACGAAAATTAAAGTTTCTATAAACACAGATACACCCAATACACCGAAACTCATTGCCCATGGATAAAGAAAGACTGTTTCAACATCAAAAACAACAAAAACTATAGAAAACATGTAACGGTGGATTTGGAACCCAATAATAATGAAATTTTCTCCAAGAACAAAATGTTTGTTATGCTTAATATCTTTAGTTTGATTTGTCTTAATTCTGCCCTTCATTCGAGTAGCTTTCTCTTCACCAAAAAAAAGAGAGAAATTTTATTTTTATGGTTATGGTAAAAAATTCATTCATCTAAGTTATTCCGAAAGAAGAAAAAAACAAGATCAATTTGGATTGGCTCTAGTTCGTTTAGAAAATGCGGTTCGAGGGACTATATGTGGAGCAATCAGGCATAAATTGATACCGACTCATAATTTGGTAACTCCAACTCCATTAACAACCACTTATGAATCGTTTTTCAGCCTACACCCTTTATCTCAAGTTTTGGATCGAACTAATCCATTGATACAAATAGTTCATAGGCAAAAATTGAGTTATTTGGGTCTTGGAGTTGTAACAGGGCGAACTGTTAGTTTTCGGATCCGAGATATCCATCCTAGTCACAGATGGATTTTATATGAACCGTGTGATGAAGAGTGGATATATAAGAATACAAATCTGCTAAAACTCTGCGAATTGAGCCAGTTCCAGTTTCGATTTGTCGGCTGCTTGTTTCATGGCTTTAATTTGAGCTGCAAATCCTACTCTCAAGAAAGAAATAGCCACATTAATGGCAGGACGGATTCCGGCCTTCGTAAAGTTGATCATTATGAGTGTTACGATGAATTAGATTGGGAAGTCCAGTGGCAAAAAGGAGACTCATTAGCTCGTTATTTAGTACGAATCAATGAAATGACGAAATCCATAAAAATTATTCAACAGGCTCTAGAAGGAATTCCGGGGGCCATCTTTATATTGGATGGTTCGGTATTTTGATGATCCCTATCTTATTGACTACAACTTCCATATTTATTATTGCCTTTGTTTAGAAGAAAGGGAGGATCCCAAAAAACTACATGAAAAAAGAGGCAAGAAATTTTAAAGTTAGAAATACTTAAAGAGAAAGAAGATAAAGACCTCTTCTGGTTTGAAAAACCTCTTGTGAATCTTCTTTTCGACTAGTATAATTAGGGACTCTTCGATACATTTTTACTCTAATCTACTCTACAAACATGCTGAGGTAATAATGAACCCAGTCCTTAGATTTATTTGTGGCCATCGAGGAGCCGTATGAAGCTAAGGTCTCATGTGCGGTTCTGGAATAGCGATCTAGAATTCGGAAGTTTTTTATGCCTTGATTTGGAATCAAATCGTGTTCCAAAAAAATTCCTGATTCTATCCTTAAGAATAAGATATGCTTCGCGATATTGAAGTAGAGTTTTTCAATGTATCAAGGCATCCCATTAGTAAAATGAATTTTGTAATGTATCAGGGCATCCCATTAGTAAGCCATTTTGGGCCAATTTGTTAGATTCTGAGATTCTCAATCGATTTGGGTGGATATGCAAAATCTTTCTCATTATCACAGTGGATCCTAAAAAAAACAGAGTTTGTATCGTATAAAGTATATACTTCAACTTTCATGTGCTAGAACTTTGTCTCGTAAAAGTAAAAGTACGATACGTGCTTTTTTGAAAAGATTAGGTTCAGAGTTCTTGGAATAGTTCTTTAATGAGGAAGAACAAGCTCTCTCTTTGATCTTCCCAACAACCTCTTCTCCTTCTCATGTCTCAGAGATTGTTTTAGCCTGTATAATGATTTCTTCAATTTACAGACAGTCTTCTTTTCTGGCTTCTCTGAATCGTTCAGGGTGCTCCATGTAAAGTGTTTCCCCCAAGTCACCATGAAGGAAAGCTTTCTTTACATCTAACCGTTCAAGCTCCATATTGAATTGTGCTTCCAATGCCAACAACACCCTGATAGATGTGTGTTTAACAACTGGGGAAAGTATCTCATCTTAATCAACCCCTTCTTTTCTACTAGATGTGCCTTGAACCTTGGTGTCTCATTTTCTTGCAAGACTTCCTTTTCCCGAAACACCCATTTGTAGCCAACTGGTTTCCCGTCTTTGGGTTTTGGGACTGATTCTCAAACGGAGTTCTTCTGAAG
Organism: Persea americana; assembly: GCA_029852735.1. NCBI lineage: Eukaryota > Viridiplantae > Streptophyta > Magnoliopsida > Laurales > Lauraceae > Persea > Persea americana. Next base: position 23,053,576 of record CM056817.1, read on the forward strand.
AGATTCCATCTCATCCATCATAGCACCCATCCAACCTTCCCTTTCACTGTTTTTCATAGCTTCTTGAAATGTGGTTGGATCAAAATGTACTTCATCCTCATCCCATCCATACCTTTGACGTGGCTTCATGGTTCTCTTTGCTCTTCCCTATGCTAGACTTGTGGGTTCCTGCCGAACCTCCTATTCTTCCTCTCCTCCAGATGTACTGCCCTTTGATTAACTCTGTGCTGGTTTCTTGTCTTTATTATCTGTAATAGGAATTACTCCAATAACTACCTTTTCGGCATTGTGCCCTTTGACTTCACCATCTTGTTCCTTGTTTAGCATAGAAACTTCATCAAACACTACATCTCTGCAGATGATCTTTTTCTTGTTTCCTAGATCCCATAGCTTGTACCCTTTCACACCCTTCTTGAACCTGAGGAATATGCATTTGAGTGACTTGGAATCTAGCTTGGATCTCTCATCACTAGGAATGCTAGACATCCGAATACCTTCAGTGTGGAATAATCAACGTCTTTATCTGTTCACACCTCTTCTGCAACTTTGTAGTCCAAGGCCACTGATGGTGACAGATTAACTACATAGCATGCGTGATTAACCGCTTCTACCCAAAAGCTTTCAGGCAACCCTGCATGAAATCTCATGCTTCATGCTCCTTCCAAAAGAGTCTTGTTCATTCTTTGTGCAACTCTGTTTTGTTGAGGAGTCTTTGAAATTGTGAAGTGTCTTGTGATCCTTCATCCTTGCAAAATTGTAGAATCCCGCGATTCCTGTATTCACCTTCACCATCTGATCTCAAATAATTTACTTTTCTTCTTGTTTGATTTTCTACTTCTACCTTCCACTCTTCGAACTTTTCGAAGACCTGATACTTGTGTTTCATGAAGTAAACCCAAACCTTCCTTGAAAAGTTGTTAACGAAAGTCACAAAGTAGGATGCTCCACCTTTTGACTCGACTGGGGATGGTTCCCACACATCATAGTGAATATAATCAAGAATGCCTTTACTTCTACAATCATTGCCTACAGTTTTAAAAGACACTTTCTTCTACTTGCCGAAAACACAGAATTTGCAAAAATCCAGCTTGCATGTTTTCACACCATTCAACAACTGCCTTTTGAGAAGTTCTAACTGTAGAAGATAACTCATCAAATAAAAGGTCTAGGCCCAACGAAACTAGGCCCATGTATAATATCCCATGTGTGGGACTGAGTGATGCAGGACAGGATGAAAGCTAATGATGCAAGATGAGATCAATAACAATAATAACAATTATAATGAATCAATTGAAACATGTTTGACACATCGTTCCATGCTGAAATCCACTAAGCTAATTAAGAGGAAAGCCAATTCTTATTACAGTCCTGCAATTTGGGCCCTCAAAGAATTGAGGAAGGGACCAAGTGGAGAGTAAGAACCTCCACCTTGCCTAGGGATCTGCTGAGTCAAGTAAATGATCAAGATCCTTGAGGATTTGAATGCAGCCACTCTCAGTTTGGGGTAACAATTGAATAGTAGTGGACTAAATATGGTTTTAAAAGAAATTCAGATTTTATTCAATGCACCCACAACTTTATAATGTTAGGCTTGAAATTCAAAAGTGAAAACATGAATTAAATGGGTTGTAATGGGTTGAAACCAGATCTATTGCTCGCCATTCTAGATCTATTGCTGGTTTGATCAAATCTAAAGGTTTGGGGAATGAACAATTGTGATTGATTGATGGATAAGGGGCTGGTTGGAGGGCTGAAAAGGTTTAATGGTGTTGATTGGGATTTTGGGTTGGATCTAGGATTCCACCATGTGAGTAGATCTATATCTTAATGGGAAAGAAAGTGTGAGATGGGTATCAAAGAAAAGGGAAAACAGTGGAGATAAATACCTTGAAGAAGAAGATAGTGTGTTCTCTTGGCTCCGCCACAAACTCCCCTTCGCTGGCGAGAAGAAGATCCTGCAAGAGAAATCTCAAGAAGGCCTTTGGAAGAAAATCAATATTCATTCATTCATTATTCCCTCTTTTCCGAGAGATACAACCTTAATAATGGGTAATAAAAGAACCCTAGAAACCAATGGTTCAGATTAAAACATCTAGATCTTGTCTCATAAAATAAAACCAAACAAATAAAATAAATAAAACAAAGAAGTGGCTGTCGATAATGTAGAAAGGGGCTGCCTTGCGCATGGGGATTTGTGCGAAAGTCTTGTGCACGCATCCTTATGCAAGGGACTTTTAAGTTATGGGCCCCCCGGACCCCTCTTCTTATGTCTTTAGTTTTAAACTCTTTAATTCCCATGGGTCCCTTTCTCATCTTTAAATCTTCATGATGACTCCTCAATTGCTCATCTCTTGTGGACCATCCCAGTGTGGGGTCTTCTGCACGTCCACCACCAGAGGCCTTTAGCACGTGCGGATCAAGATCCAATGGTGTATCTTCTCCCAGAGGCTGATCCAACGGTAGATCTTCATGATTGTGATGTATCAAGCCCATGAAAAGTTGATCCAACCACAAGGAAGCCTTATCAACCATTTTCTTCTTACGCCTTTGGTATTTCTTTTCATATCTGGAGTTGATGTCCCCATCACTGAGTCAAAACACTGTATCGCATATTTTGTGGATTTACTTCCATGTATGGAGATTAGGATATCTTATTCTTTTAGTTTGATTGTAATTACTGCTTGATTGTAGCCTGTGATTAGGCACAACAAGAGTATAAAACTGGTTGGCCGATCCTCCATTGAGGCAAGACAATTTCCTCCAAATCTTTTCTCCATCTTCTTTATATGCTGTTTCATGGTATCAGAGCTAAGTTTTGAGAGTTGGCTCTTCCTAGTTTGAGAGATCCCCCAGCTCTCATCGATCAAGTACTTCTCCCTGGTGCAGGGTTTAAAAGCTCGGACTCGGACTCGGACTCGGCTCGGGCCGAGTCCGAGTCGACTCGGCCGACTCGGCCGAGTCGCATGGGACTCGGCCGAGTCGGCCGAGTCCCCATATTTAGTAAAAAAAAAAAAAAAAAAACAAGGAAAAATTTTGTTTCTCCTTTTTTCCATCCAATCCATTCATAATTCCATATATAAAGTTTCACTCTCTTCATTGATCATTCTAATACGTTATTTAAGGATAGAAATATAGAATAATAATAACAAAATCGCAAGCCATTTTATAATTTAATTGCAATTAAAATTTAAAATTTAAAACTAAAAAGTAAAAAATACAATGTACATGTTTCCAACTTTCAATATCCACTCTCAAGTCTCAATTTAGTCAATTATCAAGTCAACTAGTAAAATTAATCATCAAAGATGTAACTAAGCTTCAAATTTCAATTATATTTATAGCATATAAAAATGTAAAACCATAGTATACCTTAGCTCTTTCTTGTTAAAATTTAAATGCTAATTCCATGTTGAATGCCTTGCGGGTTCTGGATCTTCATCTTCGTCGTTATTTTGACTTTGACGATAGTATTGAGCAACATCAAAATGAAAAAACCCTTGCCCCGCTCTTGGAGTTATAGGACCTTCTCCATAGTTTGATGATGGAGCCATAACTTGAAGTTGAGGATATTCATATGGCGGTTGCACTTGTGGGGGTGTTACTCCATACTGTTGTTGCCCATACCCATGCGAAGGACCACCGTATCCACCAGACTGATGCGGCAGTCCATACTCAGACGAAGGATCATGAAATTGATCTCCATATTGTTGCTCATATCCGTATGAACTATCAGAACTTGTGATCCAAGGGCTTGATGCCATTTGATGCGGCTGAGGATATTCATCCGTTGGCTCACTTCCTTTTCCTTCACCTCTGCCCCCCTCACGTGACCCACCAATAGGCTCACTTGGACTATAATATACATTAATGTTGTCATGTCCACCACCACGTCTATCATCACTACCTTCGTATGCCTCCTCGTTCTGGCCCTGTTCACCTCCTTCTCGTGAGCCACTCTTGCTAGAAGATGATGTTTTATGCTGTTCCACTTCTTCTTCATAAGTGGCCAACCTTTGGCCTTGTCTTGTCTTTGCATGAGTGCTCTTAGTCTTATCCTTTGACTTTCGCGTGTATTGGAAAGTTGGTTTTGATCTTTCTCTAGCCCCCTCGACATGTTCTGAAGTAGAACGTGTCAACTCTGGACCACGGTTATGACCACGTCCCGAGCCTTGCAATGACGAGGTTGCTACACCCTTACCCTTATCGCGCGCTGATCGCGCTGTAGAAGTAGCCGCAGCAGATCTGGAACTCGGCTGCTGCGGTGGGGAAATATGTGCTTCATTCGACTGAAATTCTTCAACATCAGCCATTGCTTCATCGAGGAATGTTGTATCATTTAATACTGGCTCCTCTCTTTCAGCCAACCATTCATTAAGAGGGTCATCTTCCTCGAATATATAATCCAAATTAATTGGTTCGTAGTCGCCGTTGTCTCTTCTCATCAGGTTCCTTGCCCGTAACCTCATGTTGTAATGGACAAAGACCAACTTCTCCAACTTAGCCATAGTAAGGCGATTACGGGTCTTAGTGTGTATCAAGCTGAATGTGCTCCAATTCCTTTCACATCCCGAAGATGAGGCTGTTTGGCTCAATATTCTTTTTGCAAAAGATCTTAAATGGGGAACCTCATCACCAAATGTAGCCCACCATTCAGCTGTGTTAAAAGACCAAAACAATAAAATCAAATGTTTGTTATAATTCATAAAAAACTATATTTCATCTAATTTAAGTACTGAAATTTGAGAATAATACCTGGATCCATCTGCTTACGACCCAATATGGCTGCGTCTGATCCAAAACTACCTAAAGCGCCCTTGTAGTTTTTCAACTATAAAAGTTAAGATTTAGAAGTTAGCACCTAGCAGTTAGCACTTTTTCAAATTTCAACTAATTTGTGAATAATAATGTCATGATCTATGACATCTTTACCTGGTTAAGAATTGTAACTTGACGTTGCGCGTTATTTGTCATAGCCTCTAACGTTTTTTTCAAGCCACGGAAAACTTCTTCATGGTTAGAAAAGTGTTTGCTATAGAAGCAGCTTGGGTTCAAGTAGTACGCTGCATGCCATGACGTCATTAAGTAATAAGTATTGATTATTAGATTCCAAAATAAAGTAATAAACAATAACTAGTTAGTATTCTATTTATAATAACCATAATAAATTAATAGTCAAAAATTACCTGCCGCATGTATGTCTTGATGCATCTGGTTGTCCCATCGATTATCAATGATTTTCCATATCTTCTTATAATAAGTCCCATACTTTCCTCTGGACCTTTGCTCTATAGCTAGCTTTGCTCTATCCATGGCATCATACACAAAGCCCATTGTGGGCTTCGTATCAGCATCCACTAGTTTCAAAACCAAGACAAGAGGCTCGAGTAAGTCAGTAATTCGTTCTGCCCTCTTCCAAAAATCCTCCCCAAGGACAATCTGTTGTACTTTGCGTGCCAAAGGTTGACGTGAAAATTTTGATTTCACATATGCTGTACTGGTCCACATCTGCATTATGTTAGCCTTGGCACGACAAAGACTCTCAAGGGCTACGAAGTGCGTAGCAAAGCGTGTGATACCGGGCCTCAAAATCTCACGACCTTCGTTCATTTCTCTTAGTAGATCTGTCATGAAATGATGGTTATAGATCAAAGATGTCACCATCTTTCCCTCATCAATAGTCTCACGGACATCATCTAATTTGCCAATGTCCTCCAGCATGAGATCAATACAATGTGCCGCGCACGGCACCCAAATAATAGCCTTACCCTTTTCACGCAATTTCTTCGCTGCGGCCTTAAAGTTAGGCGCATTATCTGTCACAATTGCAACAACATATTTGTGCCAATTGTTAACCATGGCCAAGGTATCATCAATTAAACTGTACAAATATTCAGCATCCATTCTATGTTCGCTTGTATCTACAGACCTGATAAAAACTGTTCCCGTTACACAGTAAGCCATGAAATTAATAATGTGCCGCCTATTGTTGCTTGTCCACCCATCACACATAAGCGTGCACCCATACTCCTCCCAAGTTTTGAAGTGATCTTCCAAGTATCTCCAATAATCAGAAACTTCCATGTCAAGATACTTTCCGCCAATCTCATAAGCGGATGGAGGTTTAACTCCGGGCCCCACCTCAGCTATAGTATCAACCATGGAGCGATAGTATGGTGAATTAGCAACATTCGGTGGAATCCGATTATAATGGAAGAACTTTGAGATGGCTCTCCCCATTTTCGTGGCTCTAACTTTCATATCGCCCATGATAGAGCTACTAATCTTTGGTTGTTTTGTACTTTGAGACCGATGTAAGAATGGATCCATTGTCCCTCTCCTTGCTGTGTCCCGATAAGGGTCAGGAGGAGCTCTAGAAGAACCAGCCCCAGCCCGTGTCTCATCCATACGAGCCTGCTCAGAAGCAAATTGTTCACGGCTCGCTCTAAAAGCCCTCCTTAACTCCCTCGCCTCAACATCACCATCACCGTCAGAGTCATCCTCAGAATCAGAAGTGTCAATCCTCTGCATATTTACAACCCTCTCATCAAATTTTTTCTTCTTTTCTTTCTCATTCTTCTTTTCAAGCAACACGTCTCTCATTTCTTTCCTCACTTCAGTGGGGACATTTGCACATGGTCTAGCTTCCCCTTGTATACCTGCTAGGTGTTGTTTAAATCTGTGGATCCCACCACTGAGAATCTTATGACACCATTTGCATTTGACCTTATGACGGTCTCCTGCAACCATCTCCTCATGTTCCCATCCGGGGTCAACTTCTTTCTCTTTATTTTTTGGGGCCATTTGTGATATAATCTAACTATCTGAGTAATAGTAATCTGCACAATCATGAAAATAACAAAAAAAAATTCGGATTTCTCATTATTTCTTTTTAAAATTACATCATAATCATGAAAATCACATTCTTTTAACCAAAAAATAGTTGAAATTTCATCTACAAACAACCCACACATGTAATCATCTACTCTACATAATTTAAGAATGTAAAATGCAAAAAATCCATATTATTAATAATTATTTTTACAAGAAAAAGTAAGGAAAATATTATTATTGCACATATATGCATAGATCTAGTGTTAGAACCATAGATCCATGTTATACAAACCCAAAATAATAATTTCATACAAAGAACATAAGTAAATAACAAAAAAAAATTCGGATTTCTCATTATTTCTTTTTAAAATTACATCATAATCATGAAAATCACATTCTTTTAACCAAAAAATAGTTGAAATTTCATCTACAAACAACCCACACATGTAATCATCTACTCTACATAATTTAAGAATGTAAAATGCAAAAAATCCATATTATTAATAATTATTTTTACAAGAAAAAGTAAGGAAAATATTATTATTGCACATATATGCATAGATCTAGTGTTAGAACCATAGATCCATGTTATACAAACCCAAAATAATAATTTCATACAAAGAACATAAGTAAATAACAAAAAAAAATTCGGATTTCTTAATTTTTTTAAAAAAAAACGACCCAAAAATTAAAAAAAATGCATTTTTAGAAAAAATAATGATCCTCCAAACCATCTTCAAGCAATATCTTCATCTTAGCATCTTCTCTAAACCATATATGCATGTAGAATCAAGAAAACAAACCTCAAAGTTGAGAAATAAAAAAACCCTCTTTGATGTGAATAGTGGTTGGATTCTTTGGTAGGCTTGATCTTCAAAAATGGATGGATTTGATGATGTTTGATGCTTGAAACACAATTTGGAAGTGGTCTCCTTCACTCTCCACAAAGTAGAATGGCAAAAAAATGAGCATTTTAGGGTTTTGGGGGGCTTTTAAAGCCCCCCCCTTCGTCAACAGGGGGACTCGTCCGAGTCCAGTGGGACTCGGCCGAGTCCCCCTGGACCTGTACCGAGTCCAGGGGACTCGGATCGGTCCCTGCCGAGTCCGAGTCGACTCGGACTCGGACGATTTTTTTTTCCTTGCCCTGGTGTGATTCGTCTCTTTATTATTGCTGATATTGTCTGGAGTGCCCCTAATCAACGGTAGCCCACTGTCGATCAATCACTTGTCGCCAGCAGCTTCCACGATTATGATCGACTATCCTTCAGGGTTATTTTGAAGATTTTTCTGGATTTTTTCATCACCATTTGACGTAGTTTCCAAGCTCTTCTTCATCTGTCGATTTTGGGTGTTATTTCTCAAAAGGGAATTCCATTAAGACCGTCCATATTTGGTGATTTGTATCCAATTCCCATCAAACTTGGACTAGAGGACATACAATTGACCTCTTCCAAGATGATCAACCCTAATCTGTGATTGGACCACTGCCACGCACAGATTCTGCCCAGAAAATCAAGGTCACCTGGCACTGTTTCTGGACTGTTCTGTGTTATTTTCTATTTCTGCACTAAATCTGCAATTTTCCTGCTTGGTTAGTGGTGAAATCTGAAATTTATTAGCCACTAAATCTGCAATTTTCCTGCTTAGTGAAATCATCGCAAATCAGATCACTTTTCTGTGCTGTTTCATTACCTGTTGACTGTTTATTACTTGTCTGAGGGAAAAGTTCTCCAAACTTGGGGCTCTGGTTCTAACTGGCTTGCTGATTTGCGTGTTGTTTTGGTTTATCAAACACCTCTCTTTTTCATTCTGCTGTATTTGGAGATAATGGACAAATATGATGTTATTCCAATTAAATTTAATGGGAATAATTTTATGGCCTGGTCTTTCCATCTAAAGAATTTTGTAGAAGGCCAAGGATTGTTTGGTTATCTTGATGGATCAATAATTAAACCTACTACTGCAAGTACTACTGCCCAGATTCAAGAACTGATTCAAAACACAGTGACCTCAGCATATGCATCTGTGGGCTTTAATGGTGGTCAGTATCAAACTCATTCTCCTATAGCATTTCCTGCCTTTCATTCTTTAGCCTCTCTTTCTTCTCTATCACCCCATCCACATGGTTTTTAGAATCAGGAGCCTTGAACCACATGACATATGCAGAAAATAGCTTTACAGACTTTCACTCTTGCCTTGGAAAAGAAAAAATAACCACTGCTAATGGAGATCAATTACTCATTTCTGGAGTTGATACTATTACTTTATCTAGTGTCCTTGGCCAGTCTATCATCCTTCCCAATGTCTACTTTGTTCCAAAATTATCAGCCAATTTACTTTCTGTAGGATAACTTATTAATGATGGATATAGTGTCAACTTTTCTTCCACTGGTTGTGTCATACAGGGGCGGTAAACTGGGAAGGTGATCACGACGGGAAGTAAACATGGTCGTCTATTTCTGCTGGACATTGGACATCATTCCTTGCTTCTTCTTCTAATAAATTCAATAAATTATGGACTGTGTGGCATCGACCTCTTGGTCATGTGAACAATGCTTATTTAGTTTCTTTGTTTAAGATTGGTTGTTTAGAATCTACTATTGATAAAAAAATGTTGTCCTCGTTACTTCAATCAAAGTGTGAAACTTGTTGCTTCAGTAAGAGTCATATTTTGCCTTTTCCTATTCATCGTTCTCGTGCATTAGCATCTTTCGACATTATTCACACTGATATTTTGGGAATTGCACTTAACTTGGGTAGGGTAGGGTTTAAGTATTATGTGACCTTTATTGATGATCATTCTTGTTATACTTGGATTTATTTCATGCGCTTTAAATATGAAGTATTTTCTATTCTCCAAAAGTTTTACAATATGGTCCAGACACAATTTAAGAAAGCAATGAAATTTCTTAGATCAGACTCAAGTAGAGAATACATGTCTCATGATTTTTCTGCCTTCCTTTTTGATAAAGGCATTCTTCACTAAAAATACTGTCCGCATACTCCTCAACAAAATGGAGTTGTAGAAAGCAAGAATAGACACATTCTTGAAACTGTCGTACTCTTCTAATTGCATCCTTAGTTCCTCCCAATTTTTGCTTTGATGTTGCACAGACCTCTATGTATCTCCTCAATCGTCATCCTAGGTTCGTTCTATGAAAGACTACTCTTTATGAAGCTCTCTTTGGTCATGCCCCTCATACTTACGTGTTTTTGGTTGCTCGTGCTTTGTTCATCTTCCACCTACCGAGCGCACTAAGTTATCTCCACAGGCTGCCAAATGCATCTTTCTGGGTTACAGTACTGAACACAAGGGATTTCTGTATTATGATCAGTTTGAAAAACGCATGCGAATATCTCGTAGTGTGATCTTCTTGGAACATATTCCTTTCTTTTCATTGTGTTTGGATAATCATCCTGTTGCTTTGTCTTATCTGTCACAATTCCCTTAGACTGCTTCTCCATAAACTATTACCAAAGTCTATATCCGGTGTAATGCAGTTCTTCCCGTGGGGCCTCATCAACTAGTTATCTCCCAATGCCGCCTATTGCACGTTCATGTATTAATGCTTCTTCCAATAGTATCATACCTCTGCGATGCTCTAGTTGCCCTTCAGTTGCCCCTGACAGATATGGATTTCCTGCTTTTTTCACTTCTTTGAATAGTGCTCCTATACCCACCTCGTATTCACAGGCCTCGAAGATTGCATACTGACAGGATGCTATGAATGAGGAGTTGCTTGCTCTTGAAGCAAAAAAACATGAGGATTGGTACCGGCCCCTATAGGAGCATCTGTAATTGGCAGTAAATGGATCTATTCCATAAAAGTTCACTCTGATGGGAGTCTTGATCGCTACAAAGCCAGATTGGTTACACAGAGTTATAAACAGGAATATGGGATTGATTATGAGGAGACCTTCGCACCAGTGGTTAAAATGACCACTGCTCGCACCCTTCTTTGTGTAGCAGCAGCAGCCTGCAACTGACCTCTATGGCAAATGGATGTAAAAAACGCCTTTCTTCATGGCGACTTGCGAGTGACTATTTATTTAAAGCCACCTCCGAGTTTTTCTTGTCCTCCAAAGCATGTTTGTAAATTGCGGAAAGATCTTTATGGACTTAAGCAGGCTCCTAGGGCTTGGTTTGATAAATTTCGGATAGCAATCCTTCAAGCTGGATTTCGTCAGAGTCATTTTGATAGTTTCCTATTTCTTAGATGGACACCGATGGGCTACACATTTCTTTTAGTTTATGTTGATGATATGGTTATTAGTGGCAATGATGTTACCAGCATTACTGCCTTAAAACATCATCTTACTCGCCACTTTCGAATGAAGGCTGTTGGTCCTCTCACTTACTTCCTGGGGCTTGAGTTTGTTCGTAACAAATCTGGCATCAGGGTTCATCAATGTAAGTATGCTACAGATTTGGTCACTTCGGCTCGGCTTGATGATGCTAACATCTCTGATACGCCTATGGAATTGAACAACAAAATCAGTACGGATGATGGCTCTCCCTTGGATGATCCTTCAATTTTCTGACGGATTGTTGGTAGTCTGCTCTACTTAACTATGACTAGGTCGGATATTTCTCATGCGGTGCATACTGTTAGTCAGATTGTTAGCAATCCACACAAGCCTAACCTTATTGCTGCTTTGCGCATACTCCGCTATGTTAAAGGCATTATTAACCATAGTCTCTTTTGTCAAATGGGTTAGTGGGTCACAGCCCATGAAAAATAAAGCCCAACTTGTGGGTCCAAACAAGTCTCGTATGTACAGCTATGTAATTGATTTTTTGCCTTATTAGGAGATATAATTAGATGATAATTAGATTAGGATGACTGTAATTTAGTTAATTACATCAATCACTGTAACTCATATGGAAACATGAACTCTATATATTGAAGCATCGTGACCCTCAAAAGGGATCATCAAATTCACATCAATATTTCTCTCTTCTACTTGCTAGCTTTGATATGGTATCAGAGCTTTGAGCAAACAAAACTCTATACAGAGTTTTCTGAGTGATCTTCTCCATCTTCCAAGCATTGGAAGTCGTCCAGTGTCTTCTCTACCTCAAGAAACCTTCATCCGTTGGCCTTATCAAGGTGTGATCATACGCGGCCCACCACAAATCAGCACTCCTGTATCTGGAGATTAAAACCACTCTGGTCGTCTACTTCTTCTGGTATTTGTGGACATTTTTTGAGGATTTTTGGCATCACAGAGGTAGGCTTTCTACCCCTTCTAGAGAAATTTCAGTTTCTACAGTATCTTTTCATCACAACCGTCCAAGTTTTTGGATCTAGCTCTGTTTGGTGAGCAATCTAGCTTGTTTGGTGCGAATTTTTTCTCTTCATCACTCTAAGATCTTTGATTGATCATACATCACACCTGTTGTCTGTTGCAATCTGTTCTGTCTGGAAAATCTTGCTCACATGGGGCATTTTTTTTGTGAAAAATTGTTTTTTTTTCAGTGCTGTCATCCTTGGAAATATTGGACGTCTTCTCATATCTGATTAGCATTCCTTCTCCGTCTGATTTAAGTAAAGTTGGATTTTCTTGCACAGTTTAATAGATCTACTGCTTACTAAAATGGAAAAGCATGAAATTGCCTTGATAAAATTTAATAGCAAGAATTACACTTCCTGGTCCTATCAATTTCAAGTCTGTCTTGAAGGAAAGGAAATGTGGGGACTTGTTTCAGGAGGGGATCCACGACCTAAGGAAGATGAAAAAAAAAAACTCTCTTGGAATACGAAGGACGCCAAGATAAAAACCTGGATTCTTGGTTTTGTTGAACCACAATATATCCTGAATCTCAAACCTTATAAGACCTCCAAGGTGATGTGGGAATATCTGAAACAAGTGTATCACCAAGGGAACTCTGCCCATCAATACCAACTTGAACTGGAGATTGCTTTGTATTCCCAAGGCACCTCATCCATCCAGGACTATTATACAAGTTTTCTCAATTTATGGGCAGAATATGATGACATCAAATACCTCAATGTATCCGAGGCAGCTCTTTCTGAGATTCAAACATTACAGGCAACTTCTCACAGAGACCAGTTCCTCATGAAACTGAGATCTGAATATGAGATCATTCGTTCCAATTTGATGAATAGGGTTCCTTCTCCATCCCTGAATGAGTGTATTAATGAACTCTTGCGCGAGGAACAAAGTCAGCTCACTTAGCATGTTCTGAAGCAGCAGTCCTCAGGGAACTCTCATGATGTAGCATATGCTGCAACTACTAATTATACCCCTGGAGTCTCTCACGGTCCGGGAGGGATCGTTCATCATAACACTTTTGCTGCTAAAGGACAACCCCCTGCAAGAGATCTCAGCAAAATCCAGTGCTTTGGCTGCAAGAGTTATAGCCACTATGCCTCACAGTGTAAGACCAAGTTCTGTAATTACTGCAAATCAAATGGTCATGTTATTACTGATTGCAAAAAGCGGCCACAAAATCTCACTCCACGAGCATGTCATGTCAATACTGCAGGTGCAACTACTTCTATCAATAGTCCTTCAGCACCGGTCATGCCTTCACCACCTTCTGCCACCAATAATGCTCCTCAGATCATCCCCGAGCTTATTCAACAAATGATCATTAATGCCTTCTCTGCGCTTGGCATTTCAGGTAAACACCAATCCTCTTCCTCCCTTTGGTTTATTGATTCTGGAGCTTCAAATCACATGACCTCTTCCACCACTCATCTCTCTAACCTCCAACCGTACAATGGAAGTTTGCAAGTCCATACTGCTGATGGTTAAAAGTTTTCTATAACAGCCACTGGTGATATTATTCATCCATTACCTCTCACAAATGTCTTTCTCTCTCCTCATCTAACTACAAATCTTCTGTCTATTGGCCAACTGATTGATGATAATTGTAATGTTTCATTTTCTCGCTCTGGTTGTGTTGTGCAGGATCAAGTGTCGGGGACGGTGATCGTGACGGGGCCTAAGTGTGGACACCTGTTTCCTCTTGTTCTGCCTCCCTCTCCGAATAACCAGATCTTTGCTTTCTCTCTTTTTTTTTTTTTTTCTCAAGATGTTTGGAGGCTCTGGCATAATAGATTAGGCCATCCTCATTCCAAATTGTTATTTTTGATGTTGAACAATGGTAGTATTAATGAAAATAAAACCTGTTTTAGTCACATTCCTGATGAGTGTTCTGTTTGCAAACTTGGAAAAAGCAAAGTCCTTTCTTTTTCTTCAAAATCTACTATGACTTCAAACTGCTTTGACATTATTCATAGTGACGTCTGGGGGATTACTCCTGTCATCTCTCATACAAATTTCAAATATTTTGTCACATTTATTGATGATCATAGTAGATTCATATGGGTTTATTTCTTGCATTCTAAATCTGAAGTCTTTGACGCTTTCCAAAATTTTATGGCGTATTTTGAAAATCAATTTTCTAATCGCATAAAAGTTCTCCGCTCTGATTCCGGAGGGGAATATATGTCCCATCAATTTCAAACTTATTTGCAAAAATACGGGATTTTATCGCAGCGATCGTGCCCTTACACTCCTCAACAGAACGGAGTTGCTGAACGCAAAAACAGACATCTCCTCGATACTGTCCGTTCTCTTCTCTTAGAATCATCAGTTCCTGCGAAATTTTGGCCTGAAGCATTAGCCACTGCGGTTCACTTAATCAATCGCTTACCATCCCATAGCCTCTCCAATCAAACACCATACTTTCGTCTCTTTCATAAAGATTCTACTTATACCCACCTGCGCATTTTGGATGTGTCTGTTTTGTTCATCTTCCTCCTACCGAACGTACCAAATTAACCGCTCAGTCCGCCTGATGTGCATTCCTTGGCTACGCATCTCATCAAAAGGGGTATCTCTGCTATGATCCTATACTCAACCGCCTTCGCATCTCTCGAAATGTCATTTTTTTTTTAAAACAAGCGGTTTTTTTCTACCCATTCCTTGCCTTCTCCTTTTGCTCATCTACCGGATTTTTCTGACACAATCTCTTCTCCACTCATTGTTTATAAACGACGTCGTCATAAGGATGTTCCACTACTGCCTCCCCCACCGGATCCCTCCTCGCCGACACCTGATCTTGCATCTGCCTCCTCACCCGCTGCCTCCCCTCCAGTTCAGCTTCGACGTTCTTCTCGTCTCTCTAAGCCTCCAGAAAAATATGGGTTCACTCACACATCTTTGCTTGCTACCCTCTCCTCCATTGCTATTCCTACTTCTTACTTACAGGCAGTGAAGCATGACTGTTGGCAAAAGGCTATGCGAGAGAGTTAGCCGCCCTACAGGATAATCATACACGGGATATAGTTCCATGTCCCTCTTCAGCAAAACCTATTGGCTGCAAATGGGTTTTTTCAGTGAAACTGAAAGTTGATGGCTCGTTGGATCGCTATAAAGCACGGTTAGTAGCTTTGGGCAACTGCCAGGAATATGGTATCGACTATGAAGAAACGTTTGCCCCTGTTGCAAAAATGACCACTATCCGTACTGTTTTGGCCATTGCTGTTTCTCACTCATGGCCTCTGTACCAATTCGATGTCAAGAATGCCTTCCTTCATGGTGATCTCAAGGAAGAAGTCTATATGCGACTTCCCCAAGGAATTATGGGTGCCTCGACAGGCGACTGTGTGCGCTTACGACGCTCTTTATATGGTCTTAAGCAAGCCCCACGTGCTTGGTTTGAAAAAGTTCAGGATGCTCTTCTTCATCTTCATTTCACTCAAAGCGCCTCTGATCCTTCTATGTTCCTTCATTGCTCCTCGGATGGGATTACCGTCCTCCTGGTTTACATGGATGATATCATCATCTCTGGTACAGATTCTAGCATGATCACCCACCTCCAAGCTTCCTTATATGAATCTTTTCATCCGAAAGATTTAGGGCCACTCACATACTTCTTAGGCCTTGAGGTTCATCAGACAGAGAAAAGGGCTCATCCTCGATCAACACAAATATGCTATGGATCTCATTGAGACGGTTGGTATTCAAAACTCCACCCCTGTCGATACACCCATTGAGGCCAATCTTCAACTCGCACACGATACAGGTGATCTTCTTCCTGATGCAACACTATATCGCTGTTTAGTCGGCAGCGTGATCTACTTGACTATCACATGGCCTGATATCTCATATGCGGTGAATCTGGTTAGTCAGTTCATGACACAACTACGCCATCTCCACCTCGTTGCCGTTCGGCGCATTCTTCGATATGTTCTTCATACACCTTCTCGTGGGCTTTTCTTTCCTGTGGGTAATTCGACTTCTCTCATTGCTTACTCAGATTCTGACTGGGTTGGTTGTCCTGATAGTCGCCTGTCTACCACGGGTTGGTGCATGTTCTTAGGGGACTTGTTGATATCCTGGAAGTGTAAGAAACAAGATAAAGTCTCCAAATCATCCACAGAAGCAGAATATCGTGCTATGTCAACCGCCACTTCTGAAATTGTCTGGCTTCGGGGTCTTCTTTCTGAGCTTGGCTTTCCACAATCTGGCCCTACACCTCTCTATGCCAACAATACCAGTGCCATCCGGATTACTGAAAATCTTGTCTTCCATGAACGCACAAAACATATTGAAGTGGCTTGTCATTACATACGTGATGAATTTGTGCGTAAAGCAATTACATGTTCCTACAGGACTTCAGATTGCAGATATATTTACCAAAGGACTTCCTCAGCCACGGCACCAATTCCTAGTTGGCAAATTGATGCTCGTGGATTCACCCGCATCAATTTGAGTGTGGGGGGGGGGGGGGGGGGGGGGGGGGGGGGGGGCGGTGTCAAATGGGGTCGTGGGTCACAGCCCATGACAAATAAAGCCCAATTGGTGGGTCAAAACAAGTCTCGTATGTACAGCTATGTAATTGATTCTTTGCCTTATTAGTAGATATGGTTAGATGGTAATTAGATTAGGATGACTGTAATTTAGTTAATTACATCAATCACTGTAACTCATATGGAAACATGAACTCTATATATTGAAGCATCGTGACCCTCAAAAGGGATCATCGAATTCACATCAATATTTCTCTTTTCTTCTTGCTAGCTTTGACGTCTTCTACCCTTCTGGTGCTTCTCTACACTTATCCGCTTATGCAGATGCTGACTGGGCTGGTTGCCCGGATACTTGGAGATCTTCCACAGTTCCACTGGTTGGTGCATGTTTCTTGGGGAATCCCTGATTTCTTGGAAGTGCAAGAAGCAAACCACCGTTTCGCGATCTTATGCTGAGGCAGAATATCGAGCAATGTCGTCCGCTAGTGCTGAAATCATTTGGCTTTGCCGTCTTCTTTGTGAATTGGATGTCCTTGTTGGAACTTCTACACCTCTTTAAGGGGACAAAACTAGTGCCACCAGAATAGCAAACAATCCGGTTTTTCATGAAAGGACAAAGCACATTGAGATTGATTATCCTTTCATCCGTCAGCATGTTACTGAGAAGATAACTTTGCCTCATGTTTCTACTCACCATCAATTGGCGGATATATTCACAAAAGCACTTCCCAAACCCCGGCATAATGATCTCACTAGCAAATTGATGTTTTGTGTCTTCCCACATCAATTTAAGGGGGAGTGTAGAAGATAACTCATCAAATAAAAGGTCTAGGCTCAACTAAACTAGGGCCATGTATAATATCCCACGTGTAGGACTGAGTCAAACACTGTACAACATATTTTGTGGATTTACTTCCATGTATAGAGATTAGGATATCTTATTCTTTATTCTGATTGTAATTACTGCTTGGTTACAGCCTGTGATTAGGCACAATAATAGTATAAAACTGGTTGGTTGAACCTCCATTGAGGCACAACAATTTCCTCCAAATCTCCTCTATCTTCTTTCTATGCTATTTCACTAACATGCCCTCTCACTCATATGCCCTAGCTGCATTTGTCATAATTGAGACTCATCATTGCTGGTTTTGTCTTCCGTGGAGACCTCCGCTCCGCCTACAATTGTGTTTTCCATCATTTTGTAACGGTTGTTTCCCACTCTGGTACCTTTTATTAATACTAGAACTCCTTTACTCAATTTAAGCACACCATCCTTTGCACTGAATGAACACCCTTTGGATTCTAGTGTACCTAAAGATTTCAAATTCTTCTCGAGTGCTGGCACATGTCTGATACCACCCAAGATTCTCACAACTCCATCTTCCATTCTAATTCTAATGGTTCCCATTCCAATGGCGTTACATGGTGCATCATTATCCATTAGAACAATGCCATCATCACATGGCTCACAGGTATCAAACCATTGACGGTTAGGACAAATATAATAAGAACAACTGGAATCCAAAATCCACACATTAGATAGGTGGTTGCCTTGCGAGACCGATAGGAGCTCCACTTCCTTTTCCGAAGCAACATTGGCGGAGTCATTGATTTCGGCTTTGTCTCGAGCTTTATTCCTTCCATCTTTATTCGCCTTGTAATGCCAGCAATCTTTCTTCCAGTGCCCTTTTTCCCCACAATAAAAGCAATCTGAATCTTTCTTGCTTTTGGACTTTGATCTGGAGTTATTTCTTCTTGATCTACCCCTTTCTTTGGACCTGCCGCGATTATGCGAGCCTTCATTTACTAGGAGTCCCTCTGCATGTGAATCGCCTTTACTAGGCTTCCTTTTGGTAGCGTTGGAGATAATGTTCTGCGTGACCTCTTCAAAATTGAGTGTCTCCTTTCCATATAGCAAGGTAGTCACAAAATGGTCATATGAGTCGAACAGAGAATTCAGTAACAACAAGGACTTTTCTTCATCGTCGAATTTTACATCGAGCCTCAACAAGTCACTGATCATCCTGTTGAACGTGTTCATGTGCTCCAACACATCAAACCCTTCCTCCATCTTCAACCCATACAACTGCTTCTTCAGATGCAACTTGTTGGTCAGATTCTTCCCCATATACAGCTTTTCGAGCTTTTCCCATAGGTCCTTTGTAGTTTCCTCTTCCATGACATTGAACATCAGGTCGTCAGAGAGATATTGCTCAGTGGAACTAACTGCTCTCTCGTCTAGATCTGCCCATTCATCATCATCCATCGTTGCAGGCTTCTTTTCCTTGCCTAGCAATGCCACCTTGATACCTTGTTGGATTAAGATGTTTTTAATTCTCCGTTGCCACAATCCAAAATCGATTTTTCCATCAAATTCCTGAATTTCAAATTTGATACCTGCTGTGACAGCTGTTAACTTGGTTTCCATTGTGTCTGGAATCACCCTTTTTTTCAGCCCTTCAAACGGTCAATCTGCTATGCTAACTTTGTAGATCTAGTCGACAAGTGTGCGTAGGAAAAAACGAAGTCCGAATCGGAGTCCGGATGGCCTCGAAAAACGTAAATGAATCCTGACCGTCGAATCTGGTCAACTTTGACTGTTGACCGTATTGCTAACATAAGCTAACATCAGTGCTGGCTGCTGCTGGGCTTTTTTGCAAGGACTGGGTCGGGTCAGGATTTTTTGCAAGGACTGGGTCGGGTCGAACCTGACCCGGAATAAACCCAGGACTAACCCAGAAAACTGGGTTGTCTTTCTTTGTCAACTGGGTTCTGCAATAGAACTTCCGTAGATAGCAGAACGGCTCTGCTGCATCTCAATCTCCTGCGATGTGCAGCCTGGCATGGTGGTCTCCGGCTAGCGAAGAACGACGGACGATGATGAACTCCGACAGAGCACGGATCCTCTTAAGATTCTCTGTTTTGTAATATGAAAAACCCCAGGACTCCTTCTGATACCAATTGTTGGGGAATTAATTAGGGCAAACATGTAGGATCGATTACAACACAAGCGATCCACGACACAAGAGATTTACGTGGTTCGGCAATTGCCTACGTACACAGTGCTATGAGCTCCTGCTCGATTTCACTATGATGAATAACTAGACAACTCGTTACAAGGATTTCAAACCCTCTTATAGGTGGTAAAAATATCACCCACTTAGATTAGGATATAGAATTTGTAGATTAGGGAAGACCGAATGCCGAGGACCTGAAAGGGAAGGAAAATAGCTTGGGTCAGAGCCCCTGGCTGCCGTCAGCCAAAGGCGCTCCGATGCCTGAGTTAGTTCTGGAAACTAAGCAGGAGGAGGATGGAGAAGAGAATGAGAGTTAGAGCAAGGGTTTTCGTGCTGTGTGTTCGTGTACCTCCATGAGGCTGATCCCATGTGTATTTGTAGATGATTCCTCGTTCATTCTCTTTGTGTGTGGGGGTAGGTGGGGTCAAGTCCCATCAGGCCTTACCTTGACACCCAGTAGTAGTAAGAAGGGCACATGCCATCAGAAGCTTCCATGCTGTAGGACAGCTGACGTGACGGGATGATAAAGCCAACTTCTTATCGCCATAAATGAGCGACCATATCTGTCAGAGCACGCCCGTACTTCTCATAGGAGTGCGATGGCCCACTCCCTGCCTTCAGTACTTTTACCGGGACTAGAAATGGTTTGGCCGAGCAGGTACTTAGCTGAGCTACTGAGCCGATACCCGTTGAGCTGGTACTCTATACCGAGCTGCCGAGTTGTCGAGTTGACATCCCTTGAGCTGACACTCCTTACCGAGCTGCCGAGCTGCTGGGCCGTGTTTACTGAAATCGAGGTAAACAGCTAATGCTATTACTGTGGTTCTCCCTTAATCTCGTCATTATGGTATTTTATCCACACAATTGCCCCCTAGCTTTTGACCTCAGTTCTCCAATTTGCGGAGGTCAGAAGCTAAGTGATTCTGCTTAGCTGGTACTGCTACCGAGCTCAATGATGGTTGCCGAAATGTGGAAAAGGATTACCGAGATGGCGGAGTCTCGGTTCGAAGAGGGGGGCCCTCCTTATCCTGATGACCGTTGCTGACGTGCGGTCCTTATCTAGATGTCTCTTCGCCTGCCGGAGGCATTTAATAGTCCTCAGAAATTGCGCTGCCGGTGGCACGTGTCGCCTCTTCGGCTGTCACGCAATTGTTTCGAAAGGACGTTAGGGTTGCTCGAGGTGACGTCTCATTAAAGGTGTTTCTCGAAAGCTGAAACGACGCCTCTAAATCCTTATAAATTAGGGCTTCTCCTTCGCCCTGACCTTCTTCTTCTTTTACGCCTTATCGAAGTTTTCTTTTTCTTGCTGCTGAAGAGCTCTTTGCTGCCTGTGAGTCGCCATCGCCTTCCTCTGCGCCTCTCCTTCTTTAGGGTTTCTCTGTTCCTCTTTTGTTTCTTCTTCTCTCTTTTGGGTAGACTTCTGTGTAGAAAATGGGAGCTTTTAGACATATGCTGGAAGACCCTGTCGCCATAACAGTCTTTAGGACCCAATATGACATTCCAGCTAACATAGAGGTTAGACCGAATGCCCCCACCGATGGATACGTCTTCCACAACGGCTGGATGCCGTTCTGGCTAGTGACTATTGTGGAAGCGGGGGTCTGGTTCCCCCTTCACCCACTCCTCAGGGACTGTCTCTGGGAGTGGCACCTCTGCCCCTGGCAACTATTACCAAATGGCTACAAGATTATTACGAGGGTAGTTCAGTTGAATAGGATCTTAGGGATCAGCCTTGGTGTCTCAGACATCGAGGATGTGTATGATCTATGTAAATCTGCGGACGGGAACTCCTATTATCTTTGGTTAAGGACCTTCTAGGCTGGCTTCGTCACCGCGTTGGAGGACTCCTACCGGTATGCAGGAGATGATCGAGTCTTTGCCAGAGGGGAATGGGGGTTCAGTGAGTCAAAGACGAGCAGATTGATCCGGATCCCTTGTAAAATGGGGACCCCTCCAAGTAAAGGCTGAAATCTTTTCGGTTTTCGGTTTTCCTTTCTCTTCTATCTTTATACTTGCCGGACTGACACCTCTTTTGTCATACAGATTTTTGCCAGAGAAGGCAGTTAGCCCGGAGAAACGGCTGGAAGATAAACACTGCCTGGCACGACCTGGTGAGGAACTACCGTGACCACAATACCCGAGCTGCGTGGTCGCTGCCGGGGTACACGCCGCACTACCGTTCCTTCAGTACTACGAGAAGGGTGACCAGCATAGATTCCGTGTTGTCCGGAGAAAGCACCAGCGCGGAGCAAGTGACAGTCGCAATCCCTGCTGGGCGTCTGGTCGACTCCGTGGCAGTCGAGGCCGGGACCTCTTCGCGGCGGAGGAGAGTTGTAGCATCTTCCAGCTCAGAAGAAGAAGACAGGATGTTGCGCCGACGTCGCTAGCGTTTCGTCGTGGAGAACCTGTCTGCCCTAGCTTTTGGGGACATCAAGGACGGGGCCTTGGATGCCCCCCAGCCTGTTGGCGATGCTCCAGCTTCGTCACTCCCTGCTGCTGCCGAGGCCGCCCCTACCGCTGCTGCTGCCACCGAGACCACTCATGTCACCGTTGCTGCTGTTGCCGAGGCCACCCCTGTCGCCGCTGCTGCTGCCGGGATCCCTCCCGCCCCCTTGTCTCCGGCGGCCATCGTCATTGACGACTCGCCTCCTGGATTCCCTCCAAGGGCAGAAGGTCGAGAGCGCCCTGCCGAGGTCATGGAGGAAGGACGGCTCGGGAAGAGGCTCAGGACCGAGGTTCCACCTGGTCCTTCATCGCCACCGCCCACTGAGGAAGCACCCTCGTCCCCTCCGTTGGTCACATGGAGACCGGACATCGAGGATGTGCTGGGGAGGCCGTTGGCCATGACAGACCGAGCTGGCGCCAACCCTAATGTGGTCGCTGCGCTGGGGAGAGCTTGCGCCCTCCCATTGGACATGGAAAAATGGGAGACGATGGATGACGCGTCACTGATGGTCTCGGCAATGCGGTCGGTGGTCGCGGTAAATATCTGGCACAAACCTCTAAGTATTTGATTTCGGCATCTGTTTTCTGACGCTTGTTTTTCTTCTGCAGGTGATGCAAAAATGCCAGGTCAGCCTGGCGAGGTCGGAGAGAGCGGTGGCCTGGGCAGCAGAGTGGGCGGCTGAGAAGGAGAGGCTGTAGAAATCCTTGGAAGCCAAGGATAGGCTGCTGGAGGAGGCGGCGAGCAAGAACGCCGATCTTGCTGCCGACCTTGAGAAGGCTCAAGCTGAGGTGGGGCAGCCGAGGGAGGAAGTGAAGGAGGCAGCGATCCAGAGCGCCAGCCTTTTCTCCGACCTTGAAAAAGCTCAGGCCGAGGTGGAGCGGCTGGCAGAGGAGGTGCAGTCCACACACTGGGCTAACACCCTGCTGGTCACCCAGAGGAATCAGGCAAAGGCCGAGTTGCAAATTGCCTTGGAGGAGAAAGCAGCCGATCTCAAGTTTGCTCTGGCGGAGCAGAAGGCCAAACTCGAAGGAAAATGAGCGGCCGACTTTGACGCTGCTATGGAAGAGGAGGCACGGAGATTGGCTGCGGATTATAAAGCACAGATGAAAGGGATCCGGGATTGAGCCTGGGAGCTTGGATGGAAAGCCGCCTTAAGGAAGGTCGAGGTTCCTGGTGATGACCTTGTATTCAGGAATACCCCCAAGTTTCCCACTTTGGACTCTGCCCTCCTTTCCATTGTCAATCTGCCTTCTGTCCCCGGCTCGTCTTCTCAAGCTCCTCTAGCGGCGAGCATTGCGCCCGACGTCGCCTCTGAAGCTCCACCGGCGAGCGCTGCGCTCGAAGCTGCCTCTGAAGCTCCTCCTGCGGTGGGCGCTCGCCCGAAGCTCGCCCGGTTAGCTCCGAAACCACCTCGGCTGGTCTTGAAGCAGGCGTGGCCGAACCTGAAGTTCCTCTAGAGATCGACTGCAACGTTGATGCTGCAGCCCTCTGAATTTTCTATCTTTGCATTTTCTCCATTGTATTTTGTTTGTCTTTTGATGTAAGAACTTTTCTATCAATGGAACAAGTTTTTTCTTTTCATCTCCTCTCATGTTTGAATGATGGAATGGGTGTATGGAATGTTCGCTTTCTTTTGCTTTAAGTAGTTGGTCTCGGTAATTGAACTTCTTGTAAGCTTAAAATTGGACTTTGGCCTTTCAAGTAACCGAGCTCGGTTGATCAACCGGAGTCCCAGCAGCTTGCATCCATAACCATTGAGGAAGCGAACCTTGCCAGTCTTGACTTGACGAAGGAACCCACCTTGCCAGTCTTGACTTGACAATGGATATTTGGTTATCTTGAAGGATCTATCACTAAGCCACAGACTACAAGTGCCACCGACTCCAAAAGCTTACCCACCTGGTCCAAAGAGAATGCTAAAGTGATCACTTGGATCCTTAACTCCATTGATCCATCTCTTGCTGTGGCTCTTCAAGCCTACACTACTGTAGCTGACATGTGGGCTCATCTCAAGAAAGTCTATCATCAAACCAATATGGCCTGGAAGTTCCACTTGGACAGTGCAATTGCAAATTATAATCAAGGGGATAAATCTGTGCAGGAATACTTTAATGGTTTCCTCACATTATGGACTGAAAGAGATTCAATGTTGATCCAAACAGTCTCTTTGAGATTTCTATCTGAGGCTCTCAAGTTGTAAGAAGAAACTCACATTAGCCAGTTTCTTATGAATCTACGCCCAAAGTTTGAATCTGTCCGGTCGGCTCTCGTGAATAGAGAAAATTCTACTAATCTTGATACCTACCTTTAAGAGGTCCTTCGTGAAGAACTTCGTCTCACCTCCCAGTGTACTATTCTGGAAGAACCAAAAGCCTTCCTTGCGCCTCTTCTTGCTGACTTGGCTCTTCTGGCAACCCCAAATCCAAAGCAGACTCAATGTTATGAATGCAAAGACTTAGGTCATATTGCCAAAAATTGACGCAAGAAATTGGTTTATAGGTATTGTAAACGGTCCGATGATCTTCTTGATGACTGTTGCACCTACAGTGACGGAATGAGACACAGCCTGAGAAGCCTCCCTCCAATATGCCAAGACAGAACATTCCAGCTGCGTTTCAGGCTCAAGCACCCTCATCTGATGCAGGAAACACTTCCTCCGGGGCTATATCCATGACTCTTGCTCAGATTCAAGAATTGATCCAAAATACAGTTACCTCTGCTTATGCATCTATGGGCTTCTCTGGTGGTCGGTATCACACTCATTCCTCTATAGCTTTTCTTGCATTCCATTATTCTACATCTCTTTCTTCTCCTATCACCTCATCCACATGGTTCTTAGATTCAGGAGCCTTTAATCACATGACATCTGTAGAACATAGCTTTACAGATTCTCACCCTTACCTTGGAAAAGAGAAAATAACCACTGCTAATGGTGATCAACTACTCATTTCTGGAGTTGGTACCATTACTTTATCTAGTGTCTCTAGCCAATCCATCACCCTGCCCAATGTTTACTTTGTTTCCAAATTATTAGCCAATTTACTTTCTGTACGACAACTTATTGATGATGGCTATCTTGTTCACTTTTCCTCTCCTGGTTGTGTTAAACAGGGGCGACAAACTGGGAAGGTGATCGCGACGGAGAGTAAACATGGATGCCTGTTCTTGCTGGACATTGGACACCATTCTTTCTTTGCTTCTTCTAAGAACTTCAATAAATTTTGGACTGTTTGGCATAAACGTCTTGGTCATGTGAACAATGCGCATTTAATCTCCTTGTTTAAGATTGGTTGTTTGGACTCTTCTTTTGATAATAAAATGTTGTCTTCTTTCTCTCAATCAAAGTGTGAAACTTGTTGCTTAAGTAAGAGTCATATTTTTCCATTTTCTGTTCATACTTCCCGTGCATTGGAATCTTTTGACATTGTTCACACTGATGTTTGGGGAATTGCTCATACCTTAAGTAGAACAGGCTTTAAGTACTATGTGACATTTACTGATGACTATTCCCGTTATACTTGGATATATTTCATGCGATTGAAATCTGAAGTGTTTTCGATTTTTCAAAAATTTTATAACATGGTCCAAACACAATTTCAGAAAGCTATCAAAATTCTTAGCTCAGATTCTGGTGGAGAATACATATCTCATGATTTCTCTTCCTTCCTTTCTGATAAAGGCATTCTTCACCAAAAATCTTGTCCACATACTCCTTGGCAAAATGGAATTGCAGAAAGAATGAACAGACACATTCTTGAAACTGTTCGTACTCTTTTACTCGCGGCATTAGCTCCTCCCAAATTTTGGTGTGATGCTGTACAAACTGCTGTGTATCTTATTAATTGTCTTCCTAGTTTTGTTCTAGGACAGACTACTCCTTTTGGAGTTCTCTTGGGTCACACCCCTTCATACTCTTACTTGCGTGTGTTTGGTTGCTTGTGCTTTGTTCACATTCCATCGACTGAGCGCACTAAATTATCACCACAGGTTGCCAAATGTATCTTTCTAGGCTACAGTGATGAACACAAAGGGTTTTTGTGTTATGATCAATTCGAAAAATGCATGCGAATATCTCGTAATGTGATTTTCTTGGAATAGGTTCCATTCTTTTCGTTACAATTAGACAGTCATCCTGTTGCTGTGTCCTATATGCCACAATTCCCGGAGTCTGCTTCTCCATCAACTCTTCCCAAAGTCTATGTCCGGCGTAACACGGCTCCTATGGTGACTCCCTCTCCTGCTCATCTCCTAGAGCCGCCTACTAAACCTTCAGGTAATAACGCTTCTTCTGATAGCACCATCTCTTTCCGACGCTTTAGTCGTCCTTCTGTTGCCCTTAACCGTTATGGTTTTCCTGCTCTTTTTACCTCCTTGGATAGTGCTCCTGTACCCACCTCATATTCACAGGCCTCGAAGATTGCTTACTGGTAGGATGCTATGAATGAGGAATTGTTTGCTCTTGAAGCAAACCACTTGTGGGATTTGGTACCGGCCCCTGATGGGGCATCTGTGATTGGCATTAAATGGATATACTCCATCAAAGTACACTCTGATGGGAGTCCTGGTCGCTACAAAGCCAGATTGGTTGCATAGGGTTATAAACAGGAATATGGTATTGACTATGAGGAAACATTTGCCCCAATGGCTAAAATGACTACTGTTTGTACTATTCTTTGTGTTGCAGCAGCCTTCAAGTGGCCTCTATGGCAAATGGATGTAAAAAATGCCTTTCTATATGGGGACTTGATAGAGATTGTTTACTTAAAACCTCCTCTAGGATATGCTTGTCCTTCAAAGCATGTCTGTAGATTGCAGAAAGATCATTCTGGACTTAAACAAGCACCTAGGGCTTGGTTCGATAAATTCCAAGCAGCAATCCTTCAAGCCGGATTTCGTCAGAGTCACTCAGATAGTTCTCTATTTTTTAGATGGACACCAAAGGGCTACACATTCCTCTTATTCTATGTTGATGATATGATTATCAGTGGCAATGATATTGCCAGAATTACGGATCTCAAACTCCACCTTATTCGCCACTTCAGAATGAAGGATCTTGGTCCTCTCACCTACTTTTTGGGGTTTGAGTTTGCACGTAACAATTCTGGCATTAGGGTCCATCAGCGCAAATATACTACAGATTTGATCACTTCGGCCAGGCTTGACGATGCTCACACTTTTGATACTCCTATGAAATTAAACAGCAAGCTCAGTTCAGATGATGGCCCTGCCCTGGATGATCATTCTGTTTTCCGGCTGATAGTTGGTAGTTTGCTCTACTTAACTATGATTCGGCCGGATATTTCTCATGTAGTTCACACGGTTAGCCAGTTTGTTAGCAATCCCTCCAAACCTCACCTTGCTGTTGCTTTACGCATACTCCGCTATGTTAAAGGCACTCTTTACCATGGTCTATTCTACTTTTCTGGTACTTCTTTGCGTTGATCCGCTTTTGCGGATGTCGACTGGGCTGGTTGTCTAGATTCTCGGCACTCTACCATTGGTTGGTGTATGTTTCTTGGGGACTCTCTGATTTCATGGAAATGCAAAAAGCAAGCCACTGTTTCGAAGTCTTCTGCTGAGGCAGAATATCGGGCAATTGTCATCCGCAAGTGCTGAAATCATCTGGCTATGCCGTCTTCTCTGTGAATTCGGTGTTCTTGTTGGTAGTTCTACACCTCTTCGTGGGGACAACACCAGTGCTACTAGAATTGCCAACAATCCGGTTTTTCATGAAAGGACGAAGCACATTGAGATTGATTGTCATTGGATATGTCAGCATGTTGTTACTGAGAAGATATCTTTGCCTCATGTCTCTACTCTTAACCAGTTGGCGGATATATTCATCAAGGCTCTTCCCAAAATGCGTCATCATGATCTTACTTGCAAATTGATGTTTTCTGCCTTACCACATTAATTTGAGGGGGAGTGTAGAAGATATCAGGCCCTAGACCCAGCCCTAGGCCCAGCCCAATAAGGCTATTGTACAAACTCCCACATGTGGGATTTAGGATAGATTTTTTATAGCTGATTTCTCTCAATTAGAAGATATTCTTTCATTCTTTCTATGATTCTAATTTTGTATTCATGCTATGTATAGAGCCTTGATTAAGGCACATAGATATTATAAATACAAGGTCGGTCCTCAATGGACATATGACATTCATTGCAATTATTCTTCTTCTTCTTCCTCTTCTTCTTCCATGCAATCTAACACCCCTTGCTTGCTTGCTTACAAAGAATAACCCAAAGAGAGTATTTATAAGGAACTAGTCCTAATAACTTGGGCCCCAAGTAAACCGCTCAATAAAGCCCGTCGTACCTTTTGCGCCGAATCCAACATAATGGTGGTTGTCGATTGATTATCTAAGTATGCCTATTTTGTAGCTGTCTCATACCCTTTCACAACAACTTCAATTGCTCAAGTCTTTGTTAAGGAAGTAGCCGTACTACATGGAATGCCCAAAACACTTGTAATTGACTGTGACAAGGTCTTCCTCAGTCAATTTGGCAGGAATTCTTTCGGCTACAAGGCACACAACTGTGCATGAGTAGTGCCTACCATCCTCTTACAGATGGACAAACAGAAGTTGTTAATCGGTGTTTGGTGAAATACTTAAGTCGTTTTGCAGGTTCTCAACCAAAACAGTGGACTTAATGGCTGCCATGGTCTGGGTAGTGGTATAATATCACCTTCGAGGTGTCCATCAAGTGTTAGTTTTATGGTCTCAATGCCAGTATATGATGTAATAAATTGATTAATTTCTTTATTTATCAATATATTCATGTTTTCCTTTCATGAGATGAATGGTGGTTTATTACTTGTTTACACATAACCAATACGAATGACATGATGGTTCATGAGATGAACCGGGAGTCCAAAAGTATACTAGATGCAATACATGTGTATGGATGAGATCCACATACGGGAGACATGTATAGTAAATCTTATACTTAAATATCTCACAACCAGTGATGAGACTGGACATTTCATCTGACAAGGTTGCAGTACTTTGATTACTATGAGACAGTATGATTTGTCTCGATCATCAGAATGGAAGATTCTGGATCACAGTATTGGTACATTGGATGTATTGAAGGATCATGAGAAGCACCTTATGAACACTGTCTTTACTTTAAGGTCTGCTCTCATAATTCCCTAGCAATAGGCTCTCAATCCTGAGACATTAATGAACTCAAGTTTCTATCTATTCATTTGCTTTGAGTCACCAATGAGTGAGGCCAATTGTAGGTCAACACCTCAGTGATTTGGGTACGTGGTAGTAGGAATGTGGGAACATTCAATGGTCAAGATGGAATCTATCTTTAATATCCCCTTGTGCCAATTAATGGATTTATCATTGGTAAGTGCGCACCCATTCCAATTAAGAGTTAATTGGATCGGTACCAAATGATCATTATAATTAATTGGGGCTCAAGGATAATAAGATATGGATCCAAATTGGTGGGACAGTTTATCCAATTGATCCATGGATATTGATGGAGGGGCCTACTTGTGGTGATTGGGAAGTTTAGGGTCTTCATGTAATTTATTCCTAAGACTGGAGTTCAATTGCATTTATATAGTGGAGTTATTTGCAATTAGCTGTGGGCTGGGATTGCACATGAGATGTGGGGTTGCAAGTCCCAGTTGGAGCCAGCTTTTTATGGAATCCCTTGTGGTCCCCACGCTAGCCCAGTTATTAGATGATTACTAATTCTAGTTTAACTCTAAAAGGAAAGGAATTGAAATGATACTATTTCTATTTGAAGTGAGACTTCTAATAATGGTAATAGTAAGTTACTAATTATTAATGGAAGTAGGACTTCTATTTTAATTAGAAAGGAGAAAGTTACTAATTAATGTGGAAGTGAGACTTCTATTTCAATTAGTAAAAGAGGAGAACAAGTGGGTTATTTATAGTGGAGCACCCCTCTTGGACGTCCTATCCTAGGGATTCACGCCCAACCCCTCTTCTCTCTCGTGCAAGTTGTTGCACATCTCTTCTAGTTTCCTTAGAGCTTCTAGTTGCTTTCTCTTGGAGATCCCACTCATCTTCTTAAGAAAAGAGAATCTGATACGAGTCATAGTGTGGAAGATCAAAAGGTCTTGGAGATTCCTATTTGATACGTGAAAGAGTTTCATCATCAAAGAAAGTAACAACTTCTCCATTAGAGCACAACCAAGCTCCAAAGGTATAATCTACTTCCTTGTATGTTGTGGATTTCGTGGTTGCTTGTTTGCTGCTGTTTCTATCTTCAAGATAGATGTTATTGCTGATCACGATGGCTGAGATTGAGGACATGGATCTTGGATTTGGTTTTATTGTCTTATGGATACTTGATCCCTTAGTCAAGTGGGTCAAAAGTTTTGAAAACCTATCCACGAGGCCCACCCATTTCTAACATCCAGATGATTCTGTTTGAGGCAGTGTATGGTTGGCCACCATCCACCATCATTGCATATACTGTAGGCCAAACAGCGGTTGATCACCTAGACTATGAGTTATAGACTCGGGATTGTATACTCAGACGTCTCAAAGAACATCTATCTACTGCCCAAGCTCGCATGAAAGCTCAAACTGACAAGAATCGAAGTGAACGTTTGTTTGAAATTGGGGACTGGGTGTATTTGCGTCTCCGACCATTTAGAAAGGTTTCTCTTGCTCTACGGTCCATATGAAATTGGCACCAAAGTTCTACTGCCCATATGAGGTGGTACAAAAAGTAGGTCCAGTTGCTTACAAGCTGGACCTTTCCTCACAGTCAAAACTTCACCCAGTTTTCCATGTGTCTCTTCTAAAAAAAAATGATACTGGGCTCTCAATCACAATCGTTGGTCACTATGCCATCTATTACTGAAGATGGTTGCCTACAACCAGAACCGGAGGCAGTTCTGGACACAAGGCAGGTCCAAAGGCGCAACCGTACAATTACTGATCTACTAGTTCAATGGAAGGATATGCCGAAGGAAGAAGCAACATGGGAGGTACAGTATGATTTCCAACATTGTTTTCCAGCTTTCTAGCCATGAGGACATGGCAAAGTTTAAGGGGGAGGCACTGATAAAACCTGAGCCCAGCGTGCAGGCCATGTTCCGCCCTACCGATCCAGTCAACAAGTCCATTCTAGTTTATGCTGTTATTTCTAATTTCTCTTTTACCATGTATGTAATTAAATTCAGTTTCCTTCATCTTTTAGGAACCAGTTATGTGAAGGGATTATGGGTAGTTAGAAAAGTTGTAGTCAGTTTCTACTTGTAGAAGGAAAGACAGGAATGACGGGTCGGCTATTCTATTATGCAGTCTCTTCTTGAGCAAGAGGACACCCTTTCCCTCTTATCTGTGGGTAAATTAGGTTCTTGAACCTATCACATTCCTAGTCCCCCCTAACATTCAATGAGTCCCTTCCACCGGCCGTTGCCTACATCTTTTTGAGCAGTATCGACTTTACTAATTCCCTGCACCCAACTAGCAGTCTATGACAACAAACGACTTCTAACAAATTTTGCAAGAAAACTAAGGCACTTAAAAGAGGTAAAGAAGTAATTGGATCAACCAAATGAATCATCTTCTGAATCATTTCATTAGTGTGACAGTCATATTGACATTGGTACTTTGTGTTTCAATTGCAGTCTTTATAGAAATATAGTGCTATTGTATTATGCTGGACAACATGTGTAACTGACTTGCTAGTTCATGATATGGTCAGTGTCTGATTAATTTCACTGTTACAACCTTACAGACTGCAATTTTGGCCCTGGATAGATCAGTTTTAGACAGTGACCAAGTTGAGAATCTCATCAAGTTTTGTCCTACAAAAGAAGAAATGGAAATGCTGAAGGTATTTTTTATTGTCTTTGCTGCTTTTGTAATGACTGATCCTCTATATGATGTCTTTTTCCTTTTCACTTGAGCAGTTTCATCTTTCTAGTTCAGCCATTAGGAGCAGTCCTTATGTTTGAAATTTGAAAAATCTGGGTTGACTCTTGTAGAATTATTTTACCATCTCTCGTGGGTTCCATCCCAGCATTTGTTCCACTGAAGGTAGTCTTGGAGTTCTTTTCTCAGAATGTTTGTTTCAAGTTCATGTAATGGGCTGGCCAAAGTATAGTTACCTAGTTCATACTAACAAGTTTCATACTGTGAACAAGTCCTTTCAAACAATTTGCAATTTGATTTATTAAACAGTTTGACATTGGTTGGTCTAGACCATGGACTGGATTAAGCAAATTCATTTAGATTTGGTACTCCCATAGTCACATTACTAAATCTATTGAATCATCATATGGAAAAACCCTTGTCCTTACAATGTTGGGGTTGGCTACATCAATTCTGTTTCTCCATTACAATCTATCCCGAGCCAAATCCTTGTATTGGTTCCACTTCTACAGGTCTATGCTTACTACTTCCCTTGTCTTCTTCAGGCTACCCCCTTGGTGGGCCATTAACTTGCATAGAAAAACTTTTCCTCTATGGCGCAGTTGCTGGTCTATCTTGAACATGTCCAAACCATCTCAAGTGAGTCTTTCTTAGCTTGTCACCTATTGATGCTTATCTCTAAATGCTCCTAAAAGCCCTCATTTCTGATCCTTTCATAATTTTACCACACATCCATCGCAATATTCCTATCTTTGCTACACCCATTTGTGATGCTTCTTGATTGGCCAGCATTATGCTCCATTGGTAATTGCTGGTCTAATTGCTATCTTATAAAATTTCCCCTTCAAGCTTTGGTTGTATATGTCGATCACCAAACATTCATAGGCAAGTCTTCACACTTAAACCATCCCATTCTTATCCTATGTTTGACACCCTCCTCAATCTCTTCATTCAAATTATCCAGCCAAGGTATCAAATGAATTCTAAGATTAGATCTCCTGCATGCATCAAAACCCAAATTTAGAACATCTACAATACTCTAATCAAACAGATCATCATTGTTTATGGGCACCCTAAGTTGTACATGTAACAAGTCATCTTAGATTCACAAAACCCAAATGATATGAGTCAGCTGGTCCACAAATCCTTTTGTGGGTTGCATATATGGGTCGATAAGCTGTTCTTCTGGTACAACATGGGGTCCACACATGGTCGACTGTTACGAACCTCCTTTTCTTTTAACTTCTGCCATAAATGTGGGTCCCACAGCACTAAAGTCTTGCTAATATAAGAATCCTCCTTTATTTGTGTCTATTTGACACCAAAAGGCCTTGCATGCTTTATTAAATTTTTATAATTAATTATCCTCTATCAAATGAGACCCATATTTACATATTTTTGAAATTACGAAAACCCCCTCATTTTCTCAAAACTACTAATAGGTCCCTATAATTCCCAAATCATACTTAATCATGTTTGTGCCTTAATTGTTTGTTGTGGGTTGATTTCTCCTAATTGAACCTTGATTGTTCCCTAATTCAAATTGGTCATATTCTATTAATTCAATATTTAATTTAAAAAATTATTTAAAATAATATTTGGGGACGTTTCCTTACAAAGAAGACCTCAAAGCCCTACATATCAATCGTAGAAGGGATCTTGTTCCAAGTCCTATGGATGTTACTCCGATCAGTTACAAGTGGGTGCATATAGTGAAATTAAAGGCCATGGCTCCCTTGATTGATATGAGGCTCGCCCGGGTTGCTTTGGGGAATAAATAAGAATATGGGCTAGATTATGAGGAAACTTTTCTCTAGTAGCTAAGATGACTACAATTCGTACTTTAATGGTAGTCAAATCATGGTTTATCCTTTAGATGGATGTCAGAAAACACATTTTTACATAGTGATCTTAAGGAGACTATATACATGCATGTACCTGCTGGTATTGCTACACCCCCATCTTCTGTTTGCCGACTTCATTGATTGCTTTATTGGCTTAAGCAGGCTCCCTAAGCTTGGTTTGCAAAATTTCGGACAGTAATCATTAACTCTAGCTTCAAACAAAGTCATTCGGAGCACTCTGTCTTCCTTCGCTACACAATGAACGGTATCACCATTCTCTTGGTGTGTACATGGATGATATTCTTATCATTGGTTATGATTCTTCTTGAATAAAAATGCTACAATGCACTCTTCGATCATGTTTTCATATGAAAGATCTTGGTCCAATCACTAATTGTTCTGGGAGTTGAAGTACGTCATTCAAAACAATGGATGATGCTAACGCAAACCAAGTATGCTAAAGAAATAGTTGATCTGGCTCAGCTCAAAGAATCTAAACCAATGGATCAATGTTAAATTTCATAAAGATTTTGGCCATTCCAATCTCTGATCCAACTTTATACCATAAGCTGGTTGGCAGTTTCATATATTTGACTACTACTATTCCAGATATTTTTTTTATGTGATGAATATTGTTAGCCAGTTCATGTATGATCCAAGATATCATCATTTGGTGTAATATTTCACATGACTAGGTATCTCTGTTGAATCCTTGATCGTTTTAATCAAGCAAATTTCCGAAAAGAAAAAAAAAAAGGAATCTTTTCCCAGTAAAGGCAGAAAAATAAAAAAAAAAAACTAGAAAAATCCATGGGAAATGAATGATCAAGATAAATGGTTTTCCCAAGTCAAGAAATCAAGAAAAACAAGTTCAGAATTCGAAGAGAAGAAAAGTGGTTCAAACCACGATGAAATCGGAGTTCAAGAGACCAAGAATAGAGCAAAATATTGAAATCATGGTTGGAAGGGATTCTCCAGTCTCCACGCCCAACTTTGAAAAAAGTCAATTTTTAAGTCCTTGAAGGATTTTGGGTGTGGAGATGCAGTCCCACTCCTAGAAACCAAAAAAGCACATTTTCAGGATCAAACTCAAGCATGGAGTAGTCTTCCATCACCTAGAATGAGACAAAACTTGTTGAGGCCATATCTCCTTCGATATAACTCCAATAGGAGCAATCTTGGAGTCCATCGACATCTACTCGAAAAGATCTTTCCAATGGTAAATTGCAGGCGCAAATCCAACTGTTGGATCAATAGTTATGCCCTTCACAGATATTCTAGTTACCTGAAGAGGCTGAAATCAAAATCCAAGCGTGGGGATGCAATCACATGCCCAGATCTGAAAACTTTCACCAATTTCTCTGGGGGATGGGGATGGGTGGGTTGTGTTGAGGCTATGGGGGTTCTTCCAAACGCCAACAACCCCCCCCCCCCCACAAAACTACCTAACCCAAGAAAAGGGAAAGTTCCACAAGTACTGTAATATCTTGAGTACCTGGGCCCTAGGACTAGTTTGGCCCAGGTAGGACCCTTAGTTGATTATTTATGTTGGATTAGAATTTGCCTCATGTGAATGGCTTTTAGAAAGGAAGGGTGTCACGTCCTCCAAAATGAGAATTAGGGAAAAACGTGAAATAAATAAATAAAATTCAAATTCTTGTGTTTAATACAACACAAGCTTCCAAAAGTGGACCCACAAAAAATTTCAATATGTGGCGAGTCAAAATAAATTTCATTAAATGCAGCGGAAGCTTTATTCAATTGGTAATCAATGTTCATAAATGAAACCCAACACAAAAATCAAATAAACATTAATAGTTAAAATTGCATAATTATAAAATTTCTAAAAGAGGTCTCAACACTAAAAGAAAGTTCATATATATAATTCTAAGATGACGTTTTCTCTTGTGCTGGCTCAGACGGCTCCAAAGTCATCTCCGGCATCCCACTCGGGTTCATCAGTTGGCTCAAACGTTTGAAACGCTTGATCCTCCTCCGTCTCCTAGGTAAAGTAGGGCTCAGTACCTATGCACAAAATATTACAAAGTAAATAGTAAGAACATAATCATAATTCGAAATTTAATACGATAACGAGAAGAATATAGACAAGTGAGATCATAATAAAACAATGACAGAGATAATAATAAGAAAGAACGTAAAACAAAAGGTTAACGATACAAAGGGAGCAATATAGAATCACACGGTGACAAGTGTCCCCGTTGTGGGTGGTCAACCCTAAATAAATCAGGAAAGCCCGTCCATAACGTCGGTGGTCATAAACCGATCAAAATAAAATTAGGATAACATGTGCATAAATAAAGCGGATTATAAGTGATCCGGTCACATCGGTGATCAACCGTCCATATACCGATCTGCAGTTGTCCATAAATGACCCACATAAACACATAAACATATATTCATAATAGACCTGATTAATAATCCTCCGACACAAGAATCCTAAGTCATATTCAAATAATCACTCATGTATGCAAACCCGAAGGTCAAAGAATAACCACAAACAAATCCTAAGGTCAAACATAAGGTCTCGTACCCAATAACCACAGGAATCTCTAATTGACAAAAGATCAACGCATCCCTTCTCCATCAATGGTGCAAAGACCCAATTAAGGGTTTTCCAATAGCGATGAGTTGAGCTCGAATCCATTAGGATTTCCCCGAGGTCATACCAGGCACTAAACCCCACATTGGTAAGATACCGCGTGCCAAGTCAGTATTTACTCGGTCCAATAATTCAATTAATAAAATATAGTTCTAACACATAAAAAATAGTCAAAGTTTGTAATTTAGGTTTATAAAACAATTAGGCCTTTATTCCTAATTTCCATAAACAAAAGGGGCAATGTAAATTATTTCACCATACTAAAAGTCACATAGGTTACATCATTCCATGTCATCACCATGTCATCACCACACTTTATTCCCTTCTTTATCATGTAACCCAGTCATCCCATTCCTTTTTTTTCATTATAATACATGACAGGTCCAACAAGTCATCAGGTCACCCTTTTATCTTCTTCCTTTACGAGCAAGTCAAAGCCACAGCAGAACCCATTACAGAACAGGTGCTGCACGCCTATGACAACAGGAAGCATAGAATAATGGCCCTATAGGTTACAACCCCAGATCACCCACACAACCAACGTCGCCTAGTTATGTAAGGATGGATGCCCGGACCGGATTTGTGATCAAATCACCCAGTGGACCCCACCATTGCCTGATATCAAAATAAAATCCAATGTGATGATTGATGCCCCAAATTGTGTAAACCCTTAGATGGGGGCCATATGGGACCCAATCGCCACGGGTCCACCACCATCATGGTCGCCCCTGGGTCCCCTATCAGATCCACGGACCTGATCATGCATCAAGTGGCCCCACCTGGATTCCATAGTCACAAACACGGACAATCCTAAATTATGAAAACCACTGTTACAAATTCACTCTCTGCATTATGTGGTTCCGCCTGCAATCAAGGCCACTAGAAATTGTGGTCTCACAACCCCAAACACCAGTGTACAGAAGACGGAAAAAAGAAAAGCGTTTTGAAATCCAACAAAGGGCTGCGGGTAGAAGCCATTTGTAGCAGTAACATCAATCGATTGGGTCTGGAGATCCCCGATCTCATTGCAAAATAAAATTGCATTACAAAGTTATTATAAGAAAAGGCATAAAAGGGTTTCTACATGCATACACACGCAAATCAACGAGAAAACAAGTATTAAATTC
Organism: Persea americana; assembly: GCA_029852735.1. Taxonomy (NCBI): domain Eukaryota; kingdom Viridiplantae; phylum Streptophyta; class Magnoliopsida; order Laurales; family Lauraceae; genus Persea; species Persea americana. The sequence goes on from CM056817.1 coordinate 23,091,127, forward strand.
ACAAATTATAATTAGATACTTGCCTTTTACCGGGGTTGAAGAAAAATGCACAGATCCTAACCAATACCCAAACCGCGATTCCTACAGCTCTTGAGAATAATCCTATCACCGATCTGACAAAGAATATGGGAAAGGAATGCTCAGATGAACAGATCTATGGTATTCCTACCCAAAACCTAACATTGGAAAGAATAGGAAGATAACCTAAAAATATAGATCTACTCCTAATGATTTGAGGAGATGGTTACCTGAGATAAGAAAGTTGAACCAAGAATGCTGGTATCCTCTGATCTTGATTTTGATAGCTGGATCCTAAAGCTGGTATGGCTTGGGAAGTTGAAAGAGGAAGAAGACGAAGATAACCGGGAGGAGTTGCTGAGATTAGTGGGGAGAGATAAGAAGGGTTTCGTTAAAAAAGGGATTAGGTTAAACAGAATACAACTGGGCTTAAGTCATTGGGTCAAAACTACGGGTCAGGCCATCTACCCATTAACCCAACTCATCAATCTATGCATCTAATCTAATGTGTGCCCCACTTAATCCTACCCACTTAAATAACTAAAATACATTCAATTAAAATAATAATAATATCTAATTAAAATATAATAAAATAATAAATATGTGGGACCGGGATCTTACAAAGGGAAAGGAGTTGTATTTCAACTCTAATTAGAAAGAGGAAGGGACAATATAAGGGAAGGAATAGGACTCTACCTTGTCTATTTAAACAAATCAACGATCCCTATGGATGGTATTCTAAGCTCTTCTTTCCTTTGAGGGAAATTAAGAGGAAGATTTGTTGACTGCAACCTAGGAGAAGGAGACGATCATCGGATGTCCGATTCGCGCCCGCATATAGCCAACGCAACCATCACATACAAAAGGTGAGTGAATCTTCCTGGTTACTATCTAAGTGATGATATGGATGTTGGTATTAAAAATTGTTGAGTGCTGTGGGTACAAGATGACAATTAGAAGTCATCGACTTGGAGTAAATCAATCTGTGAATTGCTAAGTTGTTGAATAAGGGTGGTACTCTGTCAGTATGAAGCTTCAATCCAAAATACCATCGTTTGGGCATGAATTTGAAGGAAACAAAAGCCTGACGAGAGTTCCCAAGAATAGAAGATGGGGTTATGGGACCCTGTGGCCCACCAGATGGACAATCTGGTCCATGGATCCTGAGGTGGACCCATGGGTGACCCAGACAGTTCTAGTCCCATAGAGATTGGGCCCCATGTTAGCCCCCATCCATATGAACCATACAATAGAGGCGTGAATGGGAGGAAGATGGCAGTTCTGGTCGACAGTGGATATGGAACCACTAGGCCCACCTGATCTGAGATCAGAACCCCACAAATTGTAGGGGGACCCATGGTCGACCATAGAGATGTGAGGCATCTGGGATTCGGACCAGTGGGACCCACTGTCCAATAGACTCTAGGAGTCCCACTCGTGAATTTGAGGAAAACAGGGCAGCATGTCGACATGGGTTGTGGGACCCACTAGTGGATCTGATCACAAATCAGGACCACACATCTTGGAGAGGACCCTTGGACGACCTTAGTACTGATTGACCCATGAGGAGTGGGCCCCATCTGCCCAACCATCCAGAATCTACAAATCTGGGATTCGTGAGACTTAATCATGGAATTTTTGTAGCTGTTTAGGCCGCTGGCCCTAGTGGAACTATTTGATATTAAATCTGAGTCGTGGGGTTTCATGTGGGGCCCTGGGCGACCGTTGAGATCAAGTCTGATCTTGGATTAGATCAGTGGGACCCACTGCTTTATACTCCAAAGACGTTTCAAATGTGAGATCCATGTTTTTGACATTCTCTATGTGTGTGGATGAGACCTGGGAGAAATTCATAAGTTGGGTCAACCCCTGAACTTGTTAGTAAATTACAATATAACCTTATTCCTTGAATGATAGGGTTTTATGTATGTTCTGATGGATTGTGTGGACTGTTTGGGGAATGTTAGCATGTTCTGTTTCTTGTGTAATATTTTATGAAGGTGGACCACTCCTAAATTAGTTCTTAGCTGTTATAATCAGAAGTAGGGCACTAATATGATAAAGACTTGAATGGGGTTGGTTCCACACTATAAATTGTGTAAATTATCAATGATGTTGAATTCTAGTTGCTATATGATTATGAGATATTGTGCTCTGGGTCCCAGATTTGGGATGTTGGACTTAGTGTCTGGGCCGCTACAACGGCTGGTCCTTTGGGGACGTGTCTGATGAGACAGGGTCATGGTGACCGGTATACATGTATACGATAAGCCTTGGGGGCGTGGTAATATTCATGGGCACGAATATGTTTATGGATGTACTTTTAATGGTAATTGATTTATGTATTCAGATTTGTTGTTTATGCGATATTATGTTTTATGCTGTTTGTATAATTAGGAAAATTCATTCACCAGTAATACTGATGTTGTGTTGCCTCCTTCAGGTAATCACGTTGTGGGTGGGGTAGAGCAAAACGACGTTCAGCACGTCAATTTTGGCATGCGTGGCTGACGGGAGAGAACGAGAATATTCAATTAGATGATGAGGGGATTAACCCTTGTTTAGGGATTTTATTATATGTTTTAAGATATCTTGAACTGAATTAGAATATGGAATTTGGTTTACTTAGAGATATTTGATATTGTTCGACATTCATAATTTAATTAAAGTTATATTTTGATCTAAATGCCTGATCCCTTGTGGAAGTCATTTGATGAATGAGTGGTGAATATTTACTAAATAATTACGATCCAGAGTCCGACAGGGCCCCGAAATTTGGGTCGTGACAAAGTGGTATCAGAGCATAAAGTTTTGGGCAATTAAAAGAAATAGCAACATATAGGCCACGTGGTGAGGATGTTTGGGTGTCAACGGTATACAAAGTATAGTATGTTGTCATTTATCTTTTGGCTCACAACTTTTTCCTTCTGCAGAGGAACTAAGACGATGAATAACGCCATTGGAAGTGAGAATGAGAACAATAATGTTCAGCCGAACGGTGAGATGCCTGAATACGCCCGGCAAATGTTTGAAAGTTTTATGAAGGCATATGCACAGGTTCAAGAGCAGATCTCCGCTATTTATCACTACCAAAGTGAGAATGGCGGGGGTCACAGCAATAACAGAGTTAGTTCGGATGAAGGTAGCAATAATGGGGGCAGGAATCGTGAGAGGGATACCCTATACTAGAGGTTCAATGAATTCCGCCACAAGAGCTTTGAAGAAACCACTAATCCTTGGGATGCTAATAAATGGGCAGAACATATGGAAGGTATTTTTGAAGTCATGGGATGCACAGAACACCAAAAGGCTATACTCGCAGCATTTAAACTTGAAGGTGATGCGAAGGAATGGTGGAAAGCGGCTAAAAGGTCATTCAACGGGCAAGAAACAGAGATCACTTGGGCTTTCTTCAAACGAGAATTTATAAAGAAGTTCATACCAGATCATATTAGGGCTCAGAAGAAGAGAGAGTTTGAAACCTTAGTACAAGGCAACCTGACGGTAGCCAAGTATGCTCTCAAGTTCACCGAACCGTCACATTTTGCTTAAACTTTAGTGGCTATGGAGGAAGAAAAGATGGAAAGATTGGTTAATGGACTTAGATTTGATATTAAAAAGGACGTAAAGCTACATGAACCAAAGACTTATGCGGAAGCCTTAAGGAAAGCTTTCGTCTCTGAGGAAGCCATTGAAGATATAAAGAGAGAGACCCAAATGATGTCCACTGAAAGTAAAACTGATAACCTCAAACGCTAGTCCTCCAATAAGAAACAGAAAACAGGAGCTAAATCAGTCTGCAATCACTGTGGGGGATCCCATGATACCAATTAATGTCGGAAGAGGTCCGAAGTATGCTTTGGCTGTGGAAAGGAAGGTCATAAGGTAAGGGATTGTCCGGAGGCTAGGGAAAGAAATCAGGCCAAACGGAAGAGCGGATGTCATGGTTGTGGACAAAAAGGGCACTACGTTATGGTTCAACGCATTCCTTTATTGCTCATACTTTTGCTGCTAAGATAGGAAACTCCCCTTCGACTCTGATTAATGCATTAGTAGTGTCAACACCCACGGGTGAACAAATATGTACTAGAACCATATTTTACAATTGTATGATAGAAATTGGGCAAACCCGGATGCCGGCTGACCTGGTATTGTTATGTATGGACGACTTTGATGTTATATTGGGAATGGATTGGCTTGCTAGGTATCGGGCTATTTTAGATTGCTTTAACAAAGTCGTTCAGTTTAACCTGGAGGGTTTTACTCATGTTAGTTTGGTGGGAAAAAGGAAACTTGTTAGGTCAATGGTTATCTCAGCCATCAAAGCCAGTGAGCTATTGAGGAGTGGGTGCAAAGGCTTTTTATTTTTAGCTTTCATTACAGAGGATAAACAAAAACTAAGTATAGAAGATATCCCCGTTGTTAGGGAATTCCCCGATGTGTTTTTGGATGACTTGCCTGGATTACCCCCAATTAGGGAGGTTGATTTTACTATTGAATTGATACCGGGTACGGCCCCGATTTCCAAAGCACCTTATCAAATGGCTCCTGCGGGACTGAAGGAACTCAAGGATCAGTTAGAAGAATTACTGGATAAGGGATTCATCTGACCTAGCGTGTCCCCATGGGGAGCACCGGTTCTGTTTGTGAAGAAGGATGGGACCTTGAGAATGTGCATTGATTGTAGGCAGTTAAAACAGGTGACAATCAAGAACAAGTACCCTCTGCCTCGTATTGATGAATTGTTTGATCAACTGCAAGGTGCGAAATACTTTTCCAAGATTGATCTAAGGTCCGGCTACCATTAGCTAAGAGTGAGGGAGGACATTCCCAAGATGGCGTTCCGGACGCGATACAGTCACTACGAGTTTTTAGTCATGCCTTTCGGTTTGACCACTGCCCCAGCCGCATTCATGGCATTGATGAACAAAGTTTTTCAACCATATCTGGATAAATTTGTGGTGATATTTATTGATGATATTCTCATTTACTCTAAGGAAAGGCAAGAAGATGGGGAGCATCTGCGTACCTCCTTGCAACTATTGAGAGACAACCAGCTTTATGCTAAGCTAAGCAAGTGTGATTTTTGGCTAGAACAAGTTGCCTTCTTGGGTCACATTATTTCAGGCGAAGGACTATCTGTAGACCCTACCAAAATCGAAGCGGTTACGAATTGGAAACGACCTGCAAATGTTTCAGAAGTACGAAGTTTTTTAAGCCTGGCAGGCTATTATCGAAGGTTTGTACAAGGATTTTCTACAATTGCTGGACCGTTAACCAAACTCACAAGGAAGGATGTTCCGTTCACTTGGGATGAGAAATGTGAAGATAGCTTCCGAACATTGAAAGGAAAACTAACATTGGCACCAATACTCACCCTGCCCGCTGGGAGTGGAGGATTTGTTATGTACTGTGATGCGTCATTGTAGGGGTTAGGGTGTGTTCTCATGCAACATGGAAAAGTGATTGCCTGCGCTTCTAGACAACTAAAGGTCCATGAACAGAATTATGCGACGCACGACTTGGAGTTAGCAGCTGTAGTCTTTGCACTAAAAATTTGGAGAAACTACCTATACGGTGAAGAATTCGATGTGTATACAGATCACAAGAGCCTCAAGTATGTGTTTTCACAAAAGGAGTTGAACTTGAGACAGCGTAGATGGATGGAATTCTTAAAGGACTACGACTTCTCTATATTTTTTCATCCAGGAAAGGGGAATGTTGTAGCCGATGTCTTAAGCAGAAAATCAGCACAGATGGCTTGTCTGACCGCTGAGTGGAGACTACTAGAAGAGATCAAGGACTTGGATGTTAATTTATGGCCTATTGGTGAAAAAGTACTATTGGGAAGCTTCAAGGTTCAGCTTGAGTTGATCCAAAGGATAAAGGACCATCAGCGAGACGACAAGGCACTAGCGGAAGTCTTTGACAAAATGGACAATAAACCGGACTTCTCAATTGTTAGTGGCGTATTGTATTTCAGAGGCAGACTTTGTGTCCCAAATGTCCAAGAAATTAAAGATGAAATTTTGAAGGAAGCACATCATACAAGATATACTATCCATCCGGGGAGCACCTAGATGTATCAGAACTTAAAAATCAGATTTTGGTGGATCAACATGAAAAATGATGTTACTGAGTTTGTCGGACGTTTTACCTATTATCAAGTAAAGGCGGATCATAGGAAGCCGGGGGGACTACTGTAGCCGCTACCCATACCAGAATGGAAATGGGAACATATCACTATGGATTTCATATCAGGGTTTCCTAGAACCTCAAGGCATAATGAGATAATTTGGGTAATTGTGGATCGGCTGACCAAGTCCGCACACTTCATACCATTGAAAGGAAGAACTAGAATGGAACACCTAGCCAAAACATATGTTAGGGAGATTGTGAGGTTGCATGGCGTCCTAGATCGATCGTATCAGATAGGGATACTAGATTTGTTTCCCAATTTTAGAAAAGCTTACAAAAGGCTATGGGTACCAAACTGAATTTTAGCACGGCGTATCACCCTTAGACAGACGGGCAGACTGAGAGAATAAATCAAACACTGGAGGACATGCTTAGAGCTTGTGCTATAGATTTCAGCGACAGTTGGGATGAGCAGTTACTGCTGGCAGAGTTTGCTTATAATAACAACTATCATTCGAGTATGCAGATGGCTCCTTTTGAGGCTTTGTATGGCAGGAGCTGCCGTTCTCCGATTTGTTGGGAAGAAGTGGGTGATCGGCGGATATTAGGCCCTGAATGGGTGCAAACTTCTACCGAAAATATTAAGAAAATCAGGGACAGATTGAAGACTGCTCAGAGTCGTCAGAAGAGTTATGCAGACAAGCATCAAAGAGAATTAGAATTTGCGGTGGGTGACTCGGTATTCCTCAAAGTTTCACCAACAAGAAGAGTTATGCGATTTGGCAAAAAGGGGAAGCTAAGCCCGAGATACATTGGACCTTTCAAGATTTTCGGTCGTGTGAGCGATGGGAACGCTTACGAACTGGAACTACCATCACAGCTCGCTGGATGGTAGATGTATGAACTAGACCCGTCTCATGTGCTAGACCTCGAGCCAATGGACCTCCAGGCAGATTTATCCTATGAGGAGAGACCCGTTGCAATTTTAGACACAAAGGAACGGGTGCTATGGAGGCGAATAGTTCGGCTAGTCAAAGTACTATGGAAGCATCACGATCAAAAGGCAGTAACTTGGGAGCTCAAGGACGAGGTCCGAAAGAAGTACCCGCATCTTTTCGCAACAGGTATGTTTTAAATTTGGAGGACCAAATTTCCCAAGGAGGGGAGTATGTAATATCTTGAGTACCTGGGCCCCAGGACTAGTTTGGCCCAGGTAGGACCCTTAGTTGATTATTTATGTTCGAATTAGAATTTGCCTCACGTGAATGGCTTTTAGAAAGGAAGGGAAAGGAGTTGTATTTCAACTCTAATTAGAAAGAGGAAGAGACAATATAAGGGAAGGAATTGTTGGAAGTGGGTAGACCTCTTCGATAGGTTTCAAAAACTTTTCACCAACTAGAAGTGATGAACACCTATCCAAAAGCCATCAAAACCCAATTCAGGATGCATGTCCTCAAACTCAGCCATCATGATCAGCAAACAAACCTATTAAAAGGATAGAAACAACACTAAACATGCAACCACGAAATTCCACAACATACAAGGAGTAGAAAATACCTATGGAGCTTGGTTGTGCTCTAATGGAGAACTTGATTCAACTCTTTGATGAAGAGCTCTTCTAAGATCAGAATCTCCAATGCCCAATCGTCTTCCACGCTATGACCTGCTTCAGATCTCTTTCCTCAAGAGAGATGGTGGAATCTCTAAGAGAAAGACTATCTAGAATCTCTAAGGAAACTAGGAGGGAACTAAAAGAGATAGAGGGGAAGGAGAAGAAGTGCAACTCTTGCACAAGGGGATGATGGGCGTGAATCCCTAGGAGGAATTGTGCATGGACGTCCAAGGGTGCTCCATTCTCTTCCTTTTATAGCTTTTCAACCTTCTCTCTTAGTGTATAATTAGAAGTCCAACTTCCATTACACTTAGTAACCCTTTGCTCTACTATTACCACTATTAGAAGTCTCACTTCAAATAGAAATAGTAGCTTTCCTTTTTGAGTTCAAATAGAATTAGTGAAGATCCAATCTTGGGCTAGCATGGGGACCACTAGGGATTCCATAGAAAGCTGGCTCCAACTGGGACACCGCGACCCCACATCTCATGTGCAATCCGGGCCCACAGTTAATTGCAAATAACTCCACTATATAAATGCAATTGAACTCCAGTCTTAGGAATAAATTACATGAAGACCCTAAACTTCCCTATTACTACAAGTGGGCCCCTCTATCATTACCCATGGATCAATTGGACAGACTGTCCCACCAATTTTGACCCATATCTTATTATCCTTGAGACCCAATTAATTATAGTAATCATTAGTACCATCCAATTAACTCTTAATTGAGATGGGTGTACACTTACCAATGATAAATCCATTAATTGGCACAAGGGGATAATAGAGAAAGATTCCATCTTGACCATTAAATGTTCCCATAGTCCTACTACCACGTACCCAAGACACCGAGGTGTTGACCTACAGTTGGCCTCACTCATTTGTGACTCAAAGCAAATGAATAGATAGAAACTTGAGTTCATAAATGTCTCAGGGTTGAGAGCCTATTGCTAGGGAATTATGAGAGCAGACCTCAAAGTAAAGACAGTGTTCGTAAGGTGTTTCTCATGGTCCTTCAATACATTCAATGTACCAGCACTATGATCCAGTATCTTACATTCTGATGATCGAGACAAATCACACTATCTCATAGTAATCAAAGTACTGCAACCTTGTCAGATGAGATGTCCAATCTCATCACTGGTTGTGAAGATATTCAAGTATAAGATTTGCTATACATGTCTCCCGTATGTGGATCTCATCCATACACATGTATTGCATCTAGTATACTTATGGACTCCGGTTTATCTCATGAACCATCATGTCATTCGTATTGGTTATGTGCATTTAAGTAATAAACACCATTCATCTCATGAAATGATAACATGAATATATTGATAAATAAAGAAATTAATCAATTTATTACATCAATCTTAATGGATTGAGACCATAAAACTAACAGGAAAAGGACTTTACCTTGTCTATTTAAACAAACCAACGATCCCTATGGATGGTATTCTAAGCTCTTCCTTCCTTTGAGAGAAATTAAGAGGAAGATTTGTTGACTGCAACCCAGGAGAAGAAGAAGGTGACGATCATCGGATGTCCTATTCGCGCCCGCATATAGCCAACGCAACCATCACCTACAAAACGTGAGTGAATCTTCCTGGTTACTGTCTGAATGATGATATGGATGTTGGTATTAAAATTTGTTGAGTGTTGTGGGTACAAGATGACAGTTAGAAGTCATCGACTTGGAGTGGGTACAAGATGACAGTTAGAAGTCATTGACTTGGAGTAAATCAATTTGTGAATTGCTAAGTTGTTGAATAAGGGTGGTACTCTGTCAGTATGAAGCTTCAATCCAAAATACCATCGTTTGGGCATGAATTTGAAGGAAACAGAAGCCTGACGAGAATACCCAAGAATAGAAGATGGGGTTGTGGGACCCTGTGGCCCACCAGATGGACAATCTGGTCCATGGATCCTGAGGTGGACCCATGGGTGACCCAGACAGTTCTAGTCCCATAGAGATTGGGCCCCATGTTAGCCCCCATCCATATGAACCATACAATAGAGGCGTGAATGGGAGGAAGATGGCAGTTCTGGTCGACAGTGGCTATGGAACCACTGGGCCCACCTGATCTGAGATCAAAACCCCACAAATTGTAGGGGACCCATGGTCGACCATAGAGAAGTGAGGCATCTGGGATTCGGACCAGTGGGACCCACTGTCCAATAGACTCTAGGAGTCCCACTCGTGAATTTGAGGAAAACAGGGCAGCATGTCGACATGGGTTATGGGACCCACTAGTGGATCTGATCACAAATCAGGACCACACATCCTGGAGAGGACCCTTGGACAACCTTAGTACTGATGGACCCATGAGGAGTGGGCCCCATCTGCCCAACCATCCAGAATCTACAAATCTGGGATTCGTGAGACTTAATCATGGAATTTTTGTAGCTGTTTAGGCTGCGGGCCCTAGTGGAACTATTTGATATTAAATCTGAGTCGTGGGATTTCATGTGGGGCCCTGGGCGACCGTTGAGATCGAGTCTGATCTTGGATTAGATCAGTGGGACCCACTGCATTATACTCCAAAGACGTTTCAAATGTGAGATCCATGTTTTTGACATTCTCTATGTGTGTGGATGAGACCTGGGAGAAATTCATAAGTTGGGTCAGCCCCTGAACTTGTTAGTAAATTACAATATAACCTTATTCCTTGAATGCTAGGGTTTTATGTATGTTCTGATGGATTGTGTGGACTGTTTGGGGAATGTTAGCATGTTCTGTTTCTTGTGTAATATTTTATGAAGGTGGACCACTCCGAAATTAGTTCTTAGCTGTTATGATCAGAAGTAGGGCACTAATCTGATAAAGACTTGAATGGGGTTGGTTCCACACTATAAATTGTGTAAATTATCAATGATGTTGAATTCTAGTTGCTATATGATTATGAGATATTGTGCTCTGGGTCCCAGATTTGGGATGTTGGACCTAGTGTCTGGGCCGCTACAACGGCTGGTCCTTTGGGGACGTGTCTGATGAGACAGGGTCATGGTGACCGGTATACATGTATACGATAAGCCTTGGGGGCGTGGTAATGTTCATGGGCACGAATATGTTTATGGATGTACTTTTAATGGTAATTGATTTATGTATTCAGATTTGTTGTTTATGCGATATTATGTTTTATGCTGTTTGTATAATTAGGAAAATTCATTCACCAGTAATACTGATGTTGTGTTGCCTCCTTCAGGTAATCACGTTGTGGGTGGGGTAGAGCAAAACGACGTTCAGCACGTCAATTTTGGCATGCATGGCTGACGGGAGAGAACGAGAATATTCAATTAGTTGATAGGGGTTTAACCCCTGTTTAGGGATTTTATTATATGTTTTAAGACATCTTGAACTGAATTAGAATATGGAATTTGGTTTACTCATGGATATTGATATTGTTTGTTCGACATTCATAATTTAATTAAAGTTATATTTTGATCTAAATGCCTGATCCCTTGTGAAAGTCATTTGATGAATGCGTGGTGAATATTTACTAAATAATCACTATCCAGAGTCCGACAAGGCCCCAGAATTTGGGTCGTGATAAGCACCTACTTCCACTAAAATTTTTACATAGACGTAAGTTCCATTGATATACTCTTGCACATACTTGAGTGCTAGTGATTTGAGTTTGAGTTCTAAAGCTACAGTTCTTATATAGACTAGAGTTCCAGTGCCTTGTGTATTTCTCCCCGGGGCTCTCTCACGGATGTGAGCCCTAGCGAATGGTTTTCTCCTTGGTGTTCGGACTATCTAAATGTCTTAACTACCAAATTTAGAGGTTTTTGTGGATTACATTCAGGAGTTGAGTTCTCTTACAACCCAAACACTTACGAGTTACTAAGTTGATCTAAAGGGTTAGTACAAAGGGCTTTGGCGGCCGTCAGGCTATCCCAATTCCCAAGAGCTTAATGTTAAAACAGAATCGTGACCATGTTCTTTGTTCAAAAATCAATGAGAAACCCAAGTTTCGGCGTTTCTTAGCGTTTTGTGGTGATTGTGCTTATTTCCATTTTCTCTCTTAAATTTGAATAGTTGTACTGTGAGACCCCAATTGCCTAGGTAAGCCCTTGAGGCAATAAGATCAGGTCAAGTGATCTTGTGAGTCAAGAAAGAGGAATCTGTAGGGGTAAGGGTGTAGTGTTTCGGTTAGCACTGAGAGACTTTCTCCAAGTCCCACATCGGAAATATCCAAGTCCTGATCCTGGGCTGATAAATCAAACCTGTCTTAACTCAACATGACACGTTATGCTTGGGGATTTGTCCTGACTCGGTCTTGTTTGCTTGCCTAGTGACACAAACAAAACCTCCGATGTGCACTTTGATGACAGTTGGGTAGGACAATATCATGCTTGGGAGCCCTCCTAAGATGACGTGTTTTAAAGTTGTGTGGCCCTGGATCCCACAAGAACTCTGAAGTTTAGCGTGCTTGGGTTGGAGTAGTACCAAGATGGGTGACCGCCAGGGAAGTTCTCACGCTTGCAAGTGGGCTAAAGCAGACAAAATGATGCTGAGTTGGGCGGGCTGTGACAATTGGTATCAGAGCCGATGACGGCTCTATTTCAGGTGGGGGAGAGTGTGAGTCCCCAATTTGGCTGGGTAATCCCTTGAGGCAAGATCAGGTCAAGTGATCCTGTGGAATTTGTAGGGTAAGGGTGGAGTGCTTTGTTTAGCACTGTGAGACTTTGTCCAAGTCCCACATCTAAAATATCCAAGTCTTGACCCTAGGCTTTTAAGTCAAACCCCGTCTTAACATGACGCCTTGTACTTGAGGATTTGTCTTGACTTGGTCTTGCTTGCTTGCCCAGTGACACAAACAAAACCTCCGCTATGGGTAGGATAATATCATGCCTAGGGGCCCTCCTAAGATAACGCGTTTTAAACCCGTGCAGCCTCGAATCCCATAAGAATGCCGGAGTTGAGCGTGCTCGGGCAAGAGCAGTACCAAGATGGATGACTGCCTGGGAAGTCCTCCTATGTGCACGTAGGCTAAAGCGAACAATATCATGCTGAGTTGGGCAAGGCTGTGACATCTTGCATCGCATTTTGTCAACAATCTTGATGGATGGCTTGTTTGTAGGACTTGAGAACGATAATTTGTTGGAGGGTAGAAAGAGATATGGACGGAAAGCCATATTGGTCGGGTGGACTTACTACTTGAGTGGAATGGCTAAGGGAGACAGTGTTGGAGTTAGTTGCAGGAGTAGGATTGGGAGCTACTGTTTTGAGAGGGGTATGTCTCCGTTGATACACGTTGTTGATACACAAGCCCTTGTGCAATATCAGGCAACGAAGATGAGGATAAAGGAGGAAATTGAGGCAATAAAGAAAATGGAGTGGGCGAGGAAGATGTGAATGTACGAAAATAAAGAAGATATTCAACAAAGACAAAGTTGTGTAAAATGTATGATTTTTTTTAACATGATCATAGAAAAACGAATGCCTATCCCCATATCCTAGAAATACACATTTAGCTGTTTGTGATGTTAGTTGCATGCATGAAGAGGTAAGAGAATATAGTACGTGCTTACAAATGTGTGTAACATGTTATAATCAGGTTGAGAGTGGAGGAGACAAAAGTAAGGAGAACGGTCATTCAACACGTAAGTGAATTGACCATTTGTCAAGTATACTTTAGTATGAATGGCCTATGCCTAAAATGAAGTTGTTAAGTTGGAACAAAAGAATCAATGAGGATCCCATGTAGTAGCAAGAATATGTTGATTTTTTTTCTTTTTGCAATCCCATTCCGTTTAGGTGCGTAGGAACAAGACTGACTGCAAAATGTAAGTGTTTTGGAGAATTTGTTTTCACTAAGTTACAAGTTCATGAAAAATCTGGATATACGTCAGCAGAAGTATTGACGAGTAAACCCAAATGTATCGATTAAAGTCATCAATGGAACTAATAAAATATTTGTATCCATATCTAGAAAAAACAAGGGCAGGCCTCCATACATCAGTATTTACCAGTCAAAACATGCTTTAGAAATAGTATAATGAATTGGAAAAGGTAAAGATTTATCTTTTGCCATTCAACAACTATGAAATACAGCATTATGAGAGGAAACATAAAATTTATTATCAAATATATCCGAGTTCAACTTAAAAAGTAATTTCTTGAAGTACAAATGTCCCTGTATACATTGCCATAAATAAAGACTGTTCTTCTGAATTGGAATTTTGAAATACTGCATAAAAAAGCAGCTCCCGGGGCTTTCAAATTGACAGTAAACAGTTGTCCACACCTAATCCCATTCATGGCTTCCCAGTTTCCTGGTCCTGTATAAGACATCTATCATGAGAAAAAGAGACATGATTGTTTTCAACCAAATTACAAACGGATAAGATATTGGTTGTAAGTTGTGGAAAAAAATAAAAAAACATGTATCTTGAGGGATTTAGAATAAAGATTGCCAGTGCCAGTAACTGGTATCCCAACCACCGTTAGCAGTATGGATATTACTGATTTCCAGACACAGGTCAAAGATTGGGTAGGTGATTGCTGGCAGAATCTAAATACCATATAGAGGATGGTTTGGATTTACCTGAGAAACCCATGTTAGAAAAGTCTGATGCAACAGAGCTTTGAACAATTTGCCAGACCACTTCTGGCGTAAGAGGTTGTGAAGACTGGTCATTGGAGCTAGAAGATAATGCATGAGGGGAAACATTCACTTGATTTTCAGTTGCATATTTATTTTTGGGACATTGACAACATTCAAATGATGTTGGGGCTTCCTGTAGTAATTGTACACCTCTCCTTACATGCTATTATTTGCATAATAACCCATTTTTGAAATATCGTTTTTGTCCTTAGCTGAATAGGCACTGGCATTGGATTCTCCAAACCAGGGATTGTGCTGGACTAGGATTCAACAATAGCTTGAGATTTAGTGCTTTTCTCTTCACGTAGCAATTCTTGCAAGAATTTATCTAGGGATGGTGCTGGACTAGCATTCAATAAACTGGCACAGACAGTTTAAAATTCTCATCTCAATTTCATCAAGAATTGATGATGTTGAGTGGGGCTCATATACCCTCTGAAGTAGTCCCATAGAGTCAACAGGGATTGCTGTGTAAACTAGATAGTAGATATGCATACTCTATCCATAGTGTTAGGAATCCTGAATAGATTTGGCCCCTCGACTGTATTCTGCAATCTCATATTCTAATTGGAAACGTCTAGCATCATTCTGTTGATGGTAGACCTACTCAAGTAATTCTGCATATCAATAGGGCTCCACCTAATGCAGTATCCTGCTAATGACAATTGCATTTTTTGTAGTTCATTTGGCTAGGGCATCAGTATTATCAGATGATGATTTTTTATTGGACCCATAATTAATCCCCACAATTCTCTTGACCCTGAACATAATTTTGGAATTGAAATCCCCACAAATAGTAGCTTTTGTGCAAATAAAATTGACAGATATTGTTTCAGATTTCTTTATGTGAGAAAATCTTAAAAAAAGAGCAGATTTTGACACATTCTATGCTGGACGACTTTCTTGTAAGACACTGAAAGTCCAAAAATTCTGATCTAATGATGTCCAAATCAAAATCAGCCTTCCTTTTCTAATCAGGCTCTTAAATAGGTACTTGGATGAGAAATTGCAATCAAATCAGATGGAGATAAAAAAGATGAACGGTCATAATTGAAATTGACCCCTCAAATTGACGATTTCAAAGATTCCCCAAAACCTCTTGAAACAATTCTCAAAATATGTTAAAAAATAGCACTAATTCCTAAAAAAGAGGCGACCAAACTGTTGATGATTGCTGACCTGTTGATTAATCAGAAGTGGGCCCCACAGTTATATCAAGGAAGCTGAATGATCGCAGATTGCAATCGACAAAGAACTTGATGAATCAATAGGAAGAATGAACTCCCAAACATTGATTTGAATCAACTAGAGAATGCCTCAGCAGATCTAGAAATCACTATTGTCACGACCCCGGACCAGGACCGGGCCGAGCCCGAGGTCCTAATCTGGCACCGTGGCGTAGCGGGCCACAAAATTCCTCCCGCTCACACTGTTATTTGTTTCTCACAGGTTTCCACTGTGAGGATTCCGCACTTATCACCTCACAATCACACATGATTGATTTGCGGAAGCGTGTAGCAAACACACGAGTAAATCACACATAAGAGAGAGTATAAATAAAGACTCATGTCAGACAGAGAAACATAACTGGCACACCCATAAGTTAAGTTTAAAGTTCTACAACACACCAGAAGGCATTAAGTTAAGTTTTACATTTCCCAAAGATAAGCCAACAGAGGCTAATAATGAGGTTCCCAAAATGGAAGCTGGTCAATTCCCCAAAATGTTACGCATCTCAAGGCCCAACTCGACATCTAGATAACATCATTGGGGTGCCACTCTCGACCAACAGGCGGCTCAACCGCTGCCTCATGCTCCTCCTCAAGGGCATCGAAACCTGGATCTGAGCTCCAAAAACGAAGGGGCAGACACGACGGTCCGGCAGGTAATCGAATAAAATACAATCATGCTATAAATCAAATCGTTTTGCAATTTATAAATAACATGTACGATAATGATAAACCGAATAAAACAAAGCAATTTGAAGAGAATATCATTTATAAGATCAGATGATAAATCAAGATGACCATTCGAAAACAGTACCTTGGCAACCACATGGAGCTATATTCTCCGTCACTAAAGTGATGAGAGCACTCACGACAAGAATTCTCCGTTACACATAGTGAAGGGAGACACGATCATGTAATTATAGTAACCCAGTATAGCTGGGCAACCCACACAAGTCCCGCCGTGGAACGGGCTAAACAAGCACGCACGATATTCCAAACAAATGTTGGTACGAAATATTTAAGGACCCAAGGCGATTGATCAAACCAACAAGGTCGTCCAAGCTGAGTGGAGCCGACAAGAAAATACATGCAAGCTTTCAAAACAGATACTTATTACATTTAAATTCGGAAACTACTCAAACTAAATCATGGATACACACACTTGCTCACAAAAGTTCACAAATAGTAGTCCCGACACGATATGTATGAAAACACGATTCACCCAATGATTCCCAAACGGGGTTTTTAATTAAAACCTGAGAAACATTATTTCAAGACGATATGAATCGCAAAACGAGGTTTTGGTGTAGAAATTGCAAGTCCATGTCACAAATCCTCATCAATAGCTTGGGACCGTGACCATCGAGTTAGTACACACTTTGAGATCCCATGTCATTCTTTCGTTTAGATGGTACCCTATATTTCAACAACGTTAAAGATACCAAGAAGGGTCCAAAGGTGATTGGGATGAAAAAACCCCACCTTTCTCGTTATTTATAACAAACTGGGTGAAATTCGGTCACCTGTCGGTTAGTCGCCGAGGGGTTCGGCGGTTAGCCACTAGCTAACCGTGAGGTTGACCGCGGTTCGCCTGTCAGGATGCAGCATTCTATATTTCTAACCATGAGATTCGGCGACCTGGCGGTTAGTCGCGACCGAAGGTCGGCTAGCCACTAGGGCTCGCCCAGGAATTTGAGAATTCTGGAATTGTATCTGAACCTGGGTCGGTTGGCCGCCGATCACCAGTCGGCTGGCTAATAGGTGACTGCCAGTTGACCGCCCAGCTACGGGAAATTCATATCAGGTTCAGATTCAGGCCCTTTCTTCTCCATAACAGTTCTCCTTCCAACCCATCCTTTTCCCTACTATGAAATGAGCCTACAGCTCCTCCTTTCAACAATCAACCATTCACAATCAACACTTCAAAACTTGGCAACCAAACGTCCTCCATTCACATCCTAATTCCCATAATCCATACATAAAAGTTCCAATTTTAATGAAACAAATCCAAAACAGAATTCAATGAATTGAACCCAAAACACATGAGCATTAAACACTGGTTTAGTAAACCAAACTTCAAAGCAGACAAGATTAAACATAGTAAATTTAAAAACAAGAAATCAAGCTAAAAGTCACCATCATTGCATGCACATTCATATTTCATTCAATCACTTGCCTTGGCTCAAGATGCACTCAAAACAAGTCTCCCAACACTTTACAGCTGGAACTCCAATCTACAAAAAGCCCCAAGAAAAGAGCTCAAAATCAAAGAATTTTTGAAAGAGAAAAGGGTTCCTCCTTAGGAAGCCTTGCATGCATGATATTGAGACTCTAATGGACTCAACAAAACCAAGGTTGGAAGAAGGAAGCCATTGAGAAGCTCTAACAATGGAGAAAGGTTTCAAGATGAAGGTGATCCCAGCTGAAATCCTTTAAAAACAGTACCAATGGAAAGCTTGGATAATGGGGAAGAAGGAAATGCACTCAAATCTCCATTCTAGACAAAGCAAGCTCAACATGCAAAGGAGAGAAGTAGGGAAGAAAATTTGTTCTCTCTGGTTCTTGGCTGGTTTGAAAAACATGCAAATGAAGAATGAGGAAGAAACACACGTGGGTGAGCTTGAGTTGGGTGGGGTGTGGGCGCCAGCAGGCCAATCCACTTCAAGGCTTAAAAATTCCATTATGTGTGCCATGTGTGCTCCGGATGAGATCGACAAAGAAGAGTAACATGATCATAGAAATATCTAGCTTCCAAAAATATATTTTTCACATGATTTTTCAAGCATCGAAACTCATGCATAGATTGAGGTGAAAAGTCTTTTACTTGCCCTTTTTGCTGAAAACACGATTTCTGGGTTTCGAAAACGGAGAGAGAGAACATAAAAGTTGTAGGTGCTATTTTGACAAATCAAAAGAATTAAAAATCATAATTTTCCACAATCAAGAATAACTTCTCCCCACACGCATATGGGTCACACAAGCCACCCCCAGCCCGTGCTAAACTAATTTCAACGGTTCTCAAAATTTCCCAAAGCTATGAAAAATCTATCGAGCTCACAATCTAAGCAAAACGCCATCTAATCGCACTTAAGATCTAATCTCGGCTAAAATAACGCTAAACAAAGCAAACCTCAGTCCGTGTCTAACAACTATAATCAGATCTGAAAGAACCAGAGGCTTGGAGATGTTTTCCTTCGGCTATTCAAAAATCCACAGAGAAGTTGACACTTCTCAGATCACAAAGCAAAAGCTGAGCAAAGGAGAAAAATCTCCCCATGATTCGTAAAGGCTCTGATACGACGACATAGTCACACAAGTAAAATAGAAAGCGAGATTTGGGAAATGTAGTGTCGTCCCTTTGTTATAACTTCCTCATCATATAGCTTTATTCCTTATATTGAAACGATTACAATTATATTCCCTTGATTAGGGAAATTACAAATCAAATCAAAAGATTATGCCAATGCTCTTGTTGGCACTATCTTAAGAGATATATACAATGTTATGGCAGTCCTAGACTACATATGAAGGAGTGTACACATGACAGACACTCCAATTTGTGTTTTGTCACAATCGGAAAACTCATCTGTCTCTTCATAGGTAGTTCTCACAGTTGTTACTTTTCCCTAATACTTGTCTTTTAAGGATTTCATTATAACCTCTTAGAATACTTCCATCTAGAACCCGCTAAATTAAATCTCTAGGTGTAATAACTTGTCCCTAGAAATACCTAGTGGGACCCAATTTGACCAAGTCAACCCTTGGTTATCCTATTTAATAGGTGATTAGCATGAGTAGTTAGTAATTCCCATTAATTTAGCCTAGATTATAAGATTAAAACCCTTGTGAGATTGATAGTGGTTTCCTAGAATTAATTTTCTAATTAGAAGCTTTAGTTGTAATCTTAACCATATATGGGTTTTTCTTAGAGAGTTGTGCAATTTAACTTAGAATGACCCAACTACCCATGGCCTAACCCATTAACCCATTTATTATATGAGGGTACATTAGTCCTTCCAACCACACCTTTTCCCTCCTTTTTGAAAATCTCAATACCTTAAATGACCTTGGCCTTCTTTATTGTCAACTAAGCAAATATGGGCACTTTTGTCATTATAAATAGCCTACCTTTATTGCCCTTAGCCTCTTTTATTCACAATCACTCATTTGATGATACTTTAGCGATTAAATGTGAGTACCTAAACTACCCTAGTCATTATCCTTTATTTCTATTAGCAACCAAGGACCCTTTGGTCATTCCATTTTAATCTTCCTCAAATGCCTCCATCCTTATCCTAAACTTACATTAGCAAGAAAGGGCATTTTAGACTATAACCCAACCCATTTCCTATAAAAGAAACCCCTCTCATCCATTCTTCTCATTTCACTACAATTTTCCGCCCATCTTTCTCTCTCTCTCTCCCTCCAAGTTAGAGGTTAGGGTTTCTCTCTCTCTAGATCTTAGCCCTCCAATTATTAGAAGCAAGAGCCTCATCTACATCTGGCCATCTACAAGCTTAGGAGCTCATCACATCTCCTAGATCTCTATTTCCTTTCCAAGTAAAGGTAACCTTCTTCTCCCTTTTCAATTTCTCTTATGCATTTCTCTCTTTGGGAAAGAGTGTAGAGATTGTACACTCAGCTATTGGGGTGATCTTAGAGCATTTGGAGCGAAGCCAAGCTATTTAAGGAGCTTTCTTCCTAATTAGGCAAGTAGACATGCTTAGACCCTTTAATTAAATTGATTAACATGTTTAGGTTGTTAATTACTGTCTTTCATGGTTGTGTGGTATGATTTATGTGATTGGATGGTTGATTGGATGATATTATATATGGGTTGTTGTTTTAAGCCCTTTTCTTATGTGATTTTGGCCATTGATGGATGGGAATCCCCCGTTTGGAAGATCAATGGCCCATTTGTGATGAGATTATGATGTGAGATGTATACTTGAGGATTGGAGGTGATTGATATAGATCTGGGGTCCATTTGATGGAGTTTTGATGAAAAAGGAATGAGGACAGAATACTAAAAGTAAGGATTTCGTGTGTACCCGGTCGACCTGGTCACCCAGGATGTCAACCGGGCACACAGGGGGCCTCCCCCACAACTGAGAGTAGAAAACCACACGCAGGGTACAGACCCAGTGTACTCGGTCGACCGGCCACACTGCAGTTTTCCCCACCTGCCAGATTTTTGTGGAAATGCCTGTAGTTCACCCGGTCGACCTGATGTCGACCGGGGAGACTGCAGACTGTGTTTTCTAACTCCCAGTTAGTTGTCCACTTCCACAGAGTACCAGGTCGACCCGTGGACCCATGATGTCGACCCGGTACACTGTAAACAGTAATTTCAATTTTCTAGAATTGGTTTCCTTTCTTGATCTGATCATGTGTGGGCCCCGTTGACCTTCCATTTGGACTGTTTGGTATACGCTAAACACGAGTCATGGGCAGAGCATAACCTTGACCCGTGTAGCCACCTAAGAAGGGTCTAGGGTTGTAAGCGGAACCTGATTCAATGGTTATGGACGTCTTATGATGCTAAATATCTTCAGGAGCAGCAAGGATACTTAATAAGCATCTGGGACTTCGTGATCACTGCCTTAGGTGAAGTGGGACCCTAGGCCTGAATAGAGGGGCAGCGATCATCGATAGATTTGTGACATGTACTTATGTTGATGAAAGGGACACTGAGGCTGGCTGGTAGGTCCGAACCTTGGATGTTGGCCTTGAGAGGTACTATAATCAGGGCATTGCACTTAGGCTCTGATCCATGATCACGGTCCGTATTGGATGAGATGTTAGGACATGTCACTTGAAGTCCTAACTTGTAATATTGGGAACTTAACGGTAGATATTGATGGACGGACTGTATAATGAGATAATGTTAATTAAGCGTATCGAGAAGCGGAGTTTACAAGGGTATGCATTATTAATTGTTGAGAATCGTAAGGATGGATTACTTATACCTGAACTCCGTGCCTCATGCCCTTGACTAATATCGTCTCATATTAATTATGATAAGGCTATCTAGTTCGGAGTACCCCCACCTAGTGGTCTGTAGGATTTGTGGATGTACGATTGGTCTGTCGAGGGTTATGATGCCGGAATGGACATTGATATTGAGATATTGTTGGATGACACAGTAGGTACCGGTGTGGGAGGGGTACTGAGACCGTCGGCGCTTGGACCGGTGTGCATGGTCAGTGATGTTGATCGAGCACGTAAGACCAATGGCTGGGACTTGGCCGTGGCTATGGATATTGTTGGTTGATCTAGCACGTAAGACCAATGGCAGGGACTTGGCTGTGGCTATGGACATTGTTGGACTCTTGTACGCTCCTATTCGATGAGATGGCAGCGATGGGTGGCTATGACCCCCGTGGTTGCTGTCCATCGACAATTGTTGAGACAACGATAATGGGCTAGCTTTGACCTCCCACGTCCCTTGTACTTCAGCTGTGGACGTGCCCTTGGGTGATCTTATGGATGTATATTGGTTGAATGATTATTAAGTATTGTGGATGTTGTTGCTTAGCATCTTTAACTGCCGACATTGTTACGAATGGATCTAGATACGATGGTTGTGGATATGGTAGGGCTACTTCACCCTGTTACTTCTATTACTGGTGATACTATTGTGCTTGTATGAATTATATGGTTTATTGATGATGATGGCTTCTCTTATCTACTTGATATGCTGTATCCAACATCTGCTATATTACTATCTCGATTATCATTCAAGCACTACACTCCACACTGTTTCTGTTGCACTCTGATATTCTATATTATTATCAAGGTACTAATCACGCAGGTACAGCTGGGACAGGTATGGTTTTCTTCCTTATCTATTAATATACTGTATTGCCATCTAAACATGCCTATTTGCCTGGCTCATCGAGCTTGACCCAATACTTGGTGTTTTCAGGTATCTTCTCTTTCGCTTTCTTTGATTGGTAGAATTGCTTGGTAGCTAATCCGTTGCTGCAGGGTTCGGAGAGCAATGCAGTTGGTGCATCGAGAGGCATCTATCACATAGATCTTTATTCTTTTCTTCTTCTTGTAGCTGGCCGTGTGGTTGCCTAGGATTGAATAGTTAGTTTAATTTCGGAAAGTACCTTGTAATCCCTTAAAGTGAAATAAGATTTTAGGGCTTTGTCCATTTACTCGCTGATATGAGATTATTGGATTTTCCGCTTCTCTTGGGTACTTTCTCGTAGCGTCCCGAGATTCGAGGCGCCTAGATCTTGGGGCGTTACACTAGGTACCCTGTTTTAGGCTTTCTCTAGATCAAGGAAGATTTTTCCTCTTTTCTTGGTATGTTTCCATTAATTGCTTGATTGAGTAGATTGCTTCTTACCTGGTTTTTTCCCAAATATCTTGATCTCTTGTCTGTCTTTGCTCCATTATTCTCTCCCATTATTTCATAGCATGACTTATAAGTTGAATCCAACGATAATTGGTGCAGTGTGTACTTCAAGGCTTTTGCGTACAATATTTTACAATGTGTATATTTAGAAAAGGTAATTTTCTTCCATGAAGCTTATCAAAGGCGGGGCCAAATGAAAACTTTGACTAGTATGATCATTTTCTTTATTTAGGGAAATTCTAAAAAACGCCCCACTTTAAAAGCACCCCCCTTTTGTGCCCCTCTTTTTTTGGTCATAGGTCCATATTGTGTCAATCCAGTCTTTTCACACACAAATGAATAGTCACAAGTCTAAGTTTGACATGTACCCAACTTTTCCTCACCGTTGGATTGAAATCATAATAAAATGAAGCCTCTAAACCATTAAATTTTAGGGCACGGATCAAAAGGTTAGGATGATCTTATGGGCTCAAGATTTTGCATGTAGGTACGCCTCGTATGGATCTTTCCGTCCAATAAACTTCCATGATCATTATGCATCCTAATGGGCCAAACTAGGAGGGGCGTTTTTTAGAAAAAAAAAATGCCTAGGCACTGTGTAGCGCTCCCCATATATATATATGTATATTATCCCTTACTGATATTGTGCCTAGAATTACTTCAACTGAACCCACAAACGAACTCCACTGAACTAGAAAATAGAATGTGTTCAATTGAGTTAATTAACTGGAACTAATTGGCAAAACTGAAAAATGAACTTTATGGGTCCATCCCTAAGGATTAGTGAACCGTTAGATACCGAATTGTGAATTGCTAATTGTTGGAAGTAGGTAGGCCTCGTGGATAGGTTTTTAAAACTTTTGATCCACTTGACTCAGGGATCAAGTATCCATAAGACAGCAAAAACCCAATCCAGGATCCATGGCCTCTTTCTCATGATCATGTACAGTAGAAAACTCTATCTAGAAGATAGAAATAGCACCTAACAAGCAACCACGAAATTCTACAACATACAAGGAGTAGATTATACCTATGGAGCTCGGTTGTGCTCTAATGGAGGAGTTGATTTCTTTCTTTAAGAAACTCTTTCGCAAACCAAATCAGAATCTCCAATGCCCAATTGTCTTCCACGCTATGACCCGCTTCAAATCTCTTTTCTCAAAGAAGATGGTGGAATCTCCAAGAGAAAAACCAACTAGAAACTCAAAGGAAACCGGAAGAGAAACTAGAAGAGAGAAGGAGAAGAAGGGATGTGCAACTCTTGCACTTCAATGGG
Organism: Persea americana; assembly: GCA_029852735.1. Classification (NCBI taxonomy): domain Eukaryota; kingdom Viridiplantae; phylum Streptophyta; class Magnoliopsida; order Laurales; family Lauraceae; genus Persea; species Persea americana. The sequence continues at coordinate 23,115,383 of CM056817.1, forward strand.
GATGGCCGTGAATCCCTAGGGGATTATTAAGCATGGGACGTTCTATTTATAGCTTGAACCATCCTCCTTTCTGTTTATAATTAGAAGTCTCACTTCCATAATAATTAGTAACTCTCTATTTCTACTATTACCACTATTAGAAGTCTCACTTCAAATAGAAATAGTAGCTTTCCCTTTTAAGTTCAAATAGAATTAGTAATGATCCAATCTTGGGCTAGCGTGGGGACCACTAGGGATTCCATAGAAAGCTAGCTCCAACTGGGACACTGTGACCTCACATCTCATGTGCAATCCGGGCCCGCAGTTAATTGCAAATAACTCCACTAAATAAACACAATTGAACTCCAGTTTTAGGAATAAATTACAAAAAGACCCTAAACTTCCCTATCACTGCAAGTAGGCCCCTCCATCAATATCCATGGATCAATTGGCCAAATTGTCCCACCAATTTAGATCCATATCTTATTATCCTTAAGACCCAATTAATCACAGTGATAATTAATACCATCCAATTAACTCTTAATTGAGATGGGTGTACACTTACCAATGATAAATCCATTAATTGGTATAAGGGGATAATTAGGATAGATTCCATCTTGATCATTAAATGTTCCCACAGTTCTACGACCACGTACCCAATACACCGAGGTGTTGACCTACAATTGGCCTCACTCATTGGTGACTCAAAGCAAATGAATAGATAGAAACTTGAGCTCATCAATGTCTCAGGATTGAGAGCCTATTGCTAGGGAATTATAAGAGTAGACCTTAAAGTAAAGACAGTGTTCATAAGGTGCTTCTCATGGTCCTTCAATACATCCAATGTACCAGTATGATGATCCAGAATCATACATTCTGATGATCGAGACAGATCACACTATCTCATAGTGATCATAATACTGTAACCTTGTCAGATGAGATGCCCAATCTCATCACCGGTTGTGAATCAATTTAAGTATAAGATTTGTGACACATGTCTTCTGTATGTGGATCTCATCCACACGTGTTACATCTAATACACTTGTGGACTCCGGTTCATCTCATGAACCATCATGTCATTCGTATTGGTTATGTGCAACTAAGTAAAAAAAACACCATTCATGTCATGAAAGGAAAGCATGACTATATTGATAAATGAAGAAATTAATCAATTTATTACATCAATCTAAATGGATTGAGACCATAAAACTAACACTAACGTGAATACGAATTAATTAAATTGCAAACTGTGTCACATGAGCCAAAAGGTGTTTTGTGCTGTGCCTCTGATGACTCTTGCTAATTCCAAGTTAAATGGAAAATATTCTTCAATGAGAGTCTTCAAAGACAAATGTTATTTTTCAGCATAATTTGCTGTATCACTACGTACTCCAGTTCTACTTATGCTAAGCGACCAGTTGACTATTTTTATGTGCCACACAACTTCCACAATTTATTTACCAATGTACTTTTTCTCCATTCTTTGCTTACTAGCATCTATGACGTTACAGAATTTCACGGGCAACAAGGAAATGCTTGGACGATGCGAACAGGTTTGTTCCTATAGCTCAAACATTTTACCATCTGTTTCAATGGCTCATTCTAACTTCTGGATGATTGGAATGGCAGTTTTTCCTGGAGCTAATGAAGGTCCCTCGAGTAGAATCCAAGTTGAACGTGTTCTCCTTCAAAATTACTTTTTCTACTCAGGTGCCTCTATTTCTGTCATCTCTTCTTGGCAGAACTTTATTTTCATAAAACCTTACAGATAGATACTAAAAAATTCTACAGGTGAAGGACTTGCGATCTAACTTGAATATAGTCAATGATGTAGCTAGAGAGGTAATCTGCACAGGTTGATGGAGTTCCTTCTACTATTATACCCACATTAGCTACATCTAATGTGCAAAGTTTTGATTCCAGGTAAAAGAATCTGTAAAATTGCGGCAGATAATGCAGACAATACTTACTTTAGGAAATGCATTGAATCAGGGGACAGCACGAGGTACATATGCAACATAAATACAAACTCGAGAATTTATTTATGACCCTACAAAATTGAAGTTGATCAGGACTTGTTTCTTTTGGATCTTGCAGGGTCTGCTATAGGATTTAAACTGGATAGCCTTCTTAAGTTGTCAGATACTCGTGCAAAGAACAATAAAATGACTCTGATGCATTATTTGTGCAAGGTGAATGTTGAAGAAACTTCCAAGTGGATATTGAAGATTATTATTTGCTAGACTTAACATGGCTGCACCTGAGTGCATCCTCAATACATTTTTTCTGTTTTAAAGCATTTAAAACATCTATCATTCCTAGATATGAATATGGATGTGGACACAAATACAGAGATCGGAGAAATGACTGCACTTTTGGAAGTTTAGGATACTTTTTTCTTTAGCACATTTTATCACTTAATGAAATTATTATTGTTTACATTCCTTTCTGACATTTTTATATTGAAAATTAAGAAAACTATAGCTATATGAAATAATGGACTTGGTAAATAGGATATGCTAAACTTGTATCCTAGAAGGAACAGTGTAGTATTGAGTACCAATATGAGTGTTGTATCTAACACGGATATGCTGGGCATGTACGAGTATCAGGGTATCATAGTAAAATATGTTGGAATACTATTCATACATGGTTTTATAACTCGGCTGAGTCTGAGTCGACTTGGCTGGCTCAACTTGGGCTCAATCCTGAGTCCTGACTGAGTTGAGTTGGTGTCTGAATCTCCTTTTTACTCCTTTCTAAATGTGAATGGGCCGGATTCCATTATAAAGGGCTTCTTTGCAAGTTTTATGGGGCTGGAGCTGACTTGGTCCAACTCAACTGAGTTGCATGTGACCCGACTCAACTCGACTTGATGGGGACCAAAGCACCCCCTAAGTCCCCGTTTTTTATGCCTTGACTATTCTCCTTGACAAAGGTGCCTTGAGATTCAGAAACAATTTCTAGCATTATGGGTACCTTATAGGCCTCTAGGCCTTAAAAATCGACTACTCTGCTACCCTTTGCACTTTCTGGGTAGGGATGATGAAGGTTGTTTTTATTCTTTTCACCTGCTGCTGCTGCTGTTGTTAATATGTTGATATTTTATAGCCTGATGAGTGCATTGGTTGCTCATTGGACAAACAGCAAACTAAATCTCATATATCTTCAATGGACTTCTTGTTTCAGAGTGTATAAATGTTGAAATATTGCTTCCCAGATAGTATTCTAGCTTATCTTCACACAAGTATTTAAGAGAAAGGTCAATATCCTAAATGGGTTTGATAACATTATATCTATTATATCTTTGACAATTGATAGCCATTAATACCTAGTGTGTTTGGAATCAGGTTATTGTTCAAATATGAAGGCTTTTTTGCGGTAACATGTGCAACTAGTTTGAAAATCTTCTGGAGATGTAGACTTTTGGACTATGGATATGTTTAGTTTTGCCATTTTTTTGTTAGGGTTTTTTATTTTTTATTTTTTATTCCACCCTCAATTGCTCTCCGAGTCATTTATTCTAGTAGTTTCCACGAGCTAATGCAGGAACTTGATCTAATCCGCTTACGATGGTTCAAAATTGTGGTCGTGGTCGGCATCTGCGTCTGTGGCCTTTGTTTCCCAGCGCATGTGAATTATTGTCCCCGGACTATCTGAAAAAAAAAAAAAAAAATCTGAAAAATCTAGAATACTAGGAAATTCTAGAATCAAATTTTTTGTCTAGTTACTGCATAATATAAACCAATTTATTGGTCTCCCAAAGTTGTACATCCTGTATTGTTTTGTGAAAAAAAGTGTTCAATTTGCTCAAATTTAGTAACTGAGTAAAATTTTTTTGCTAAAAGTTGTAGAAAATGTAAATATAAAAAAAAAAAAAAAAAACTGTAATGCAAAGAAAGTGCGTATCTTTAATCATTAACATTAAAAAACTTAAAAGAAGTTGAAGAGCATGCTAAACTACCCTAGATTTGGTTTCAAGTTGCTTATTGTTTTATGTCTTCATCAAAGAAACAAAATACTATCCCATCTTAACTAATTTCCGTTAAACCTGAAGTCTGTGTACAATGTTTGACCTTCCTGAAATCACGCCAACTTGGTGTTTTTTTCTTTTCATGTAATCAAGGTCTCACAATGTGGGAAAGAGGGTAGAGATGTTTCTTCCATGAAGACGCTAGAGAGGACAAGAAGCTGAAAGAACTAAGTATATAAGCCTATTAGCTGAGAATTTGAAATTCTCGGCTGATACGTCTAATAAATTGAACCAATATGGATGATATAGCCAACATTTTTAATTTATTTGCCCATGTGGATGATATTTTGCCTATACAATTGTGGATACACTGATATTTCATAGCATCATTTTCGTGCGATATATATTGACTGTTTTTCAATGCATCTGCCTAAATTATGGTCTATACACCTCTTTTGCAATTGGATAAATGGCAACTATCTAAATAGTTAACACAACTCTAGTTAAATTTGGAGTAATGCCTTTGGCATGGTTGCTAATGGCCCTTTTATAAAAGTTAAAATGTCTGATAAAAGTTAAAATTGTCTGATTAAAAAAAAGTTAATGTTGTCTGGAAAATATAACGAACTGTTAATATCAGTTAGCAATTTGTCAAACGGTTATCTTTAATCTAGACGATTATGAATTCATAAAGTTCTGTTTGCTGTTAATCACATTCTCTGACACCTAAGAATTTCCTCTCTTGTTAGCTTACTTCATGTAGATATCTTATGTTTCTTCACTCTTCTAGAATACATAAATTAAATATTATTATTTTGCAAAAAGGAAGGTGCTGGTAATGTCAGCAGTGAGTACATCCTTATTTTTGTGTAATTGGAAGTTTCTAACAATTAAGTTTCTGATTTGATTGCGCACAATCTTTCATTATTACAGCTTCTTGCGGAGAAAATGCCCGAGTTATTGGATTTTGGTAAAGACCTGGTTCATTTGGAAGCAGCTTCTAAGGTGCATTTTCATGCTTTTCCTAGTTTTGCAGTCTTCTTCTTTCGTCAGAAGAAATTAATTTATTCTGGCAACTGGATTTGGGGTTTGATAAAATGCCTAGATTCAACTGAAGGCATTAGCTGAAGAAATGCAGGCGGTGAGTAAGGGTCTTGAAAAGGTTGAGAAAGAACTCACTGCCTCAGATGGTGATGGTGATGTATCCAAGGGCTTCCAAAAGGTACAACCTTTCTGAAAGTGAGTTTGTCTTCTCATGGTGATCTATTCTTTTCTCTTTGGATGATGGCTTAAGATGTAGTTCTCTAGTGTTTGTAGTGCCTATATTACCATGCAATTTAGTGGGTTGTTTCCACTTGCATTATGTCATCATCTCTTCTCTTTTCTAGAAAAGTAAATGTATGGTTATATTGCATTTTTTTTTTTTTTTAATAGTCCTTTCACTCAGTTTTCATGATCATGAATATACCTGAAATGTTTTTTCCAGGTCTTAAAAGTGTTTCTTGATACTGCTGAGGCCGAAGTGAGGTCACTTATATCCTTGTACTCCGAAGTGGTTAGTTCCTCTATTCTCTTTTGACTGCTGTTAAGATGTCTAGCACTGTAGTTTGTCTTTGGATCGTAATTGAATACAATGACATGCAGGGAAGAAATGCAGACTCATTGTCTCAGTACTTCGGGGAGGATCCAGCTCGCTGTCCTTTTGAGCAAGGTCAGATGGTACTTTTGATTGTATTAGTGTTCTTTTACTTTTTTTGGTTAGGCAACATGACTCGAACCAACAATGAGCAACTTTCAACAGTGCTATGGGGCTGAGTCAGTCTAGTGTACTTTCAACATTTGTTCTCTATGTATAAGACATAATTTATAATTACTTCTTGATGTAGGAGTGAGTGGAGAAATTTTAGAGGATCCTGTATTAGATCAGGCCCCAACATATTTGGAAAATTGGGTTTGATCAAATTGTGCCTTGATCCAATTTTCAAAGGGCTCAATCAAGTGGATTGGATTAAAATTCAGATTGGTTGATTTAGATGAGTTGAAGTTAAATCTAAAATCGGCTGAATTAAAGGACCAAATACAGGACAACGATAATCCATTTGGATCCTATTAGCATCCCAAATTGGCCTGCATATGCATAACAAGTCCAGGTCTGTGGACAGCAACTTCAGTGAATTCAAGCCGGTAAAACAGCGCCCCGAAACTGACCCACTCCACTTGGGTCTATTACCAGCCTTGTCATCCAGTTCTGGAACCAGCTGGGAGTGGCTGGGTAGTCCTGCTAGTCCTCACATGGGGCCTAGTGACTTGATGTTGTAGAACACGGGTATACCACTAGAAATCTAGTCTGAGGCATTGTTGTTAGAATTCTACGATTTGTATCACGAATCCTGTGATTCATATCAAATCCTAAGGAAATTATTTGTGTGTATGCCACGAATCCCATTTCCATGTGAATCTTAAGGTTCAAGTGTGATTTTATGATTCGATATGTGAGACCCCAGTCCGCCTGGATAATCTCTTGAGGCAAGACCATGTCAAGTGATCCTGTAAGCCAACAAAGGGGAATCTACTAGGTAAGGGTGGAGTGCTTCGGTAGGCTCCGCGAGGCTCTGTCCAAGTTCCACATCGGAATTATCCAAGTCCTGACCCTGACCCTTTGCTTATAAGTCAAACCCCAAAGACTCAACATGACGCGTTTTAAAGTCGTGCGGCCCCGAATCCCATAAGCACTCCGGAGAAAAGTGTGCTCGGGCGGGAGCAATACCTGGATGGGGGACCGCCCGTGAAGTCCTCTCGCGCACGTGGGCCAAAGTGGACAATATTATGCTTAATTTGATAGTTGGTATCAAAGCCGAGGACGACGGCTCTATTTCCGATGGGGGAGAGTGTGAGACACTGAGACCCCATTTCGCTTGGGTAATCCCCAGAGACAAGGTCAAGTGATCCTATGAGCTAAGAAAGGGAAGTCTACAAGGGTAAGGCTGGAGTGCTTAGGTAGGCACCGTGAGCAATGATGCCCAAATACGGCATGGATACAGTAGATACAAGCCATAGACACGATAGGGACACGGATTTTACATGTAAAAATTGAAGTATCGGATACGATACGACACGATATGTTGCCCATTTTGAAGTATCCGTGCATCATAGACCGCGAGGCTTTGTCCAAGTCCCACATCGGAAATATCCAAGTCCTGACCTTGGGCTTATAAGTCAAGCCCTGTCTTAACTTAACATGATGCGTTTTAAAGCCGTGTTGCCTCGAGTCCCATAAGAACTCTAGAGTTGAGCATGTTCGAGCATGAGTAGTATTGGGATGGGTGACCACCTGGGAAGTCCTCACGCACGCACGTGGGCCAAAGCGGACAATATCATGCTGAGTTGGGCGGGGCTGTGACATGATACTTGTTTCATCGAATCTTATGATTTAAGTGATTTTCCTGAGTAACATTAGTAGTCTTTTAATTTTTTCGTTCTCTCGTTCCATTTTTGTTTACATCTCTATTTTTAAAGAGTTATTTAGTGGTTAACAAAACCACGTATTAAAAGTTCTTGTGATTTTTAGATGGTTTTAGAGATGAATAACGGATAGGCATTCAACTAAAGCATTTGATTGCGCAAACGGGGTTTGTCCTAATTTTTTTTTTGGTTTTCTTTTCATAACACCTTTTCAACTTGAGGAGACATCTTAAGGTAAGATTGATGATTTGGATTTTTATTTTTTTATTTAAACTGAACAAGAAACTCTTGCAACTTGTTTGCCTCTCCTGGTAAAATTGATATATTTAATATATTTAATTACTTATACATATCATTTATGAATTATGATACATTATTATATGTTAATGGTGTTCTACATATGACTGTATCATAGACTTAGGTATTTATGTTGGTAAGGATGGAAAATGGATAGATTATGAACAACTACCTTTTTCCTTTTTTTATTTTAAATAACTTAAATATTTGTTTATTTGTATAAGAAAAAACTCCTATGATCTGCGATACAATTTCACGATTTGACTCGATTAATTTCCTTGAACGATTTCCAATACAGTTTCAATTTTCTGAACAATGGTCAGAAGAGAACTTTCACATGAGAAATAGAGAGAGGACATCGAACATGTTATGTAATATATAATTGCTTGCTTCTTACCTTGATTATGTTACACAACTAAGATATGGGTAATCACCTAGGTATGTTTTTCATTCAGTTTATGTAGTCTACAGGACTGCCTATTTCATATCTCAGTCCATTTAAGGATCGTTTTGGTTCTCCCCTTTAATCATGAATAGAAAAGGAAAAAAAATAGTCAAATGCATTTGAAAATCCTACTCGGTTTTCCTTTCAAAACTTTCTAAGATCATACTTGACAGAATGATTTCATCCTATCACGTGCCATTTCCATATGTAAAAGAAATTGATGAACAATCACCATTTTCAAAAGGGTTTTTTTTTTTAGCACTTGTTCATCTGTGAGAAAGCTTCCATTGGTGCCACACTTGTTTGTAATGCCGAGTAATGTTCTTTTGAAGCATTTTGGTGAACCCAAATTTGCTTTCTTTTGATCCATATACACATTTAATTAATGCATACCTATACACATACAAAGGAAAACTCGCCTATGAACTTGCTGAAGTTTCAAATATTTATATCAATCAATGAAACGTGTCACTCACAGGGTTAGGGTGCTTGGGATGTAATTATGGTATTGTTACTGTATGATGTTTGTGCTGAATTTGAAGGCCATCTTCTGCTGTTTGGTTTCTTTTGCAGTAACATCTATTCTGCTGGTCTTCGTCAATATGTTCAACAGATCACGTGAGGAGAATGCTAAGCTGGCTGAAGCTGAGAAGAAGAAGTTGGAAAAGGAGGCCATCAAAGAGAAAACATACTCTTCAGTGAAAAAGGATGCGCACTGATGTTGACAAGTTTAAGATTCGATTCTTCAGTGAAAAAGGATTGGCACATTTCATATGCACCCATGATATGCCACAGTGAAAGCCTGTGTCTCGAGCAGTTCAGTAGGCATATAATTCAACCGCACTCTGACGTTCATATGTAAATATTACACTTCATGGAAAGAACATTGATTTGTTTCGAACTAAGTTAAAATTTCCAAATATTCTTAGCACTGCAGAATCTATTGTTGGCTCAAAACTTTGCTATAGATCATAATGTACAGACTACAGATTCATCCACAACTTCGTGGCTGCTGTTGTTTCTTGTTGGTGAGTTCTATCCTAACTCCACATGCAACTTTTTTTTCCACTAGGCACTTCAATTTTATCAGTTAGCGATATATGTTAGGGTTTTATTGGTATAGATATTGAAGCAATTTTTTTTCAACAAATTGACCATTACTAAAGATGCTGTCTTTCTTACATCCTTCATTTTGTTTTACAGTCTTGGTCCATGCCTCGTATGGCGCCGACTGAACCACAGCTGATTTCATTAAGGTAAAATCTTACACCCAAAAAAATGGTTAAAGAAAAAGGAATCATTTGATAGATACATGTAAATACATGCTGCAAATGTGGTGCAGCAAGTTCTTACATCACATACCATTTTCAATTTATAAGTTTCATCTTCTGTTCTGTGCTGCTTCATTTCAGTTACGAAAAGTTAGGATTCTCTGTTGCACCATCCCCCACTGTTCTCACTGCATTGTTATGTGAAGATTTTGGCCTTGTTTCTCCTAGACCCAAAACTTGCCATGCATCCATGAGTCTTTCTAGGGTGACAAGAACCTGTTGGAGATGAATGTGATGCCGTGGAATTGGTCATCTAGCATGTTGTTGGGTCAGTGGAATTTGTCTGCCATCAATTATCTCCATTGATTTTTGTTAGCCATTTGTATAGGGAATATGAATAGTGCAAAACAAAACCAACACATTCACCTAAGAAGGGACAACTGCTAAGCCCGTCAACATGTTTCTGTTGGGAAGGCTGATCCTCAAAGTACTGTATCTTTATTCCAAGACATGTGCACGGCACATGAACATTATCTTCTCATTGTGTTGGCTAGTCATATAGCAAACCTTTTGGGGTGGTTTGAAATAAAATCGGTGGTCAATTTGATGGTCTCCGAAGAAACGAAATATATATATATATATATATGTAGAGAGAGAGATAAAGAGCAAGGCTCTCCTAAGCTCGAGCTTAGGATAAGATTCCGTAAGATCACGCTTGTGTGGCCCACCCTTGGTCCCATCCAAGTGGACCAAACACACGACCCTCCTAAATTGCACATGGCCACCAACTTTCAATCAGATCCGAATTTATTGGACCGTTGGATTGACTGTATACCGATCCAAAATGGATAATTGACCATTAAACTTTTGAGGCCTAGATGGAGATGATAGAAATCACGATTATGGGTGATTTTTTGTAAATAGGAGGGTCCCCCCCCCCCCCCCCCCCCCTATATCCTCATGTTGGTCCCTAAGTGGGCCCCGCCATACACTTGAGCTTACCTTATCATAAGCTTAAGCTTAGTAGAGCCTTGCACATATATATAAATATATATATATATAAACCTTAAATTATATTAAAAGTGTCAAATTGTGGCTTGCGTAAGAAACAATATACCAATCCAAAAGCTTAAACTGATAGGTGGAAGGCCCAAACAGTTTTATAAAGCCTTGTCCAACTAAGGATTTTGGCGATGTGGGATGTGGGACTTCCCAACGCCCCACCTTACGTGCAGGCCTAACAAATTTCATGGACGGGCCCACCACATAGGCTAGACAAGAACGACAAGAGCCATGTGGGCTCCATAAGAACGACGGGATTGAAACCCACTCTGATACCATGTTAATAACTAGTAACACCAATAGCTCGAGCATTTGGTGTTACATGTTATTCAAATGATATCAAAGCCAAAGGTCACGAGTTTGAAACCCATGGGAGGCATGCTACCTCCATTTGTGTGTTTGTCTGGTTCATCTTTCTGTTGGGTTTCGAATTCAAACGGTTCACTAATAGCTCGAGCTTTTGGTGTTACTGGTTATTAACATTTCACACCTATTAAACAGTCTTCTTTTAGCGGATGAAGTTGTGGCAGAGCTAGGAATTTATCTACTATTTTGCTGCACTTCCTTTTCCATTGACAATCACAAAAAAATCTATTAATTCTTTTAGATGTAAGATTTCAATTAAATCTTATTAAAAGGGAGGAATTAAAAAAAGAATCTATTAAATCTCCAAATTAATCTATCAAGAGAGATTTATTAATTTTAACATGCCATCTTCTCTTCAAACATAGGAATCTATCTTCTCTTCAAACATTAGGAATCTATCTCAGTTAATAAAAAGAGATCAAAGAAAACCACATTGGGAACTTTCAAAATCCTTGTTAAATTAGAGACATGAAAACTAGACAATCCACATTTAGCCATTGTTTTAAAAATTGGACCGACGCATAGGTTGAACTGGTTTCTATCAGATTAAGTTGCCCACCTTTTGACTTAGATAAAAACCTTGTGGGTCGGAAACCAGCCAAAATTGTTTGAAACCAGTCAAACACAGTAAAAATTGGCTGGAAACGGATGACCATTAATTATTTAAAATTTTTTAAAAATCTTTATTATCTTTTACATCATAAATCGGGTGACCGGTCCACCTGCCCTCTATTCCAGTTTTCAAGACACCATGTTTTTGAGAGGGTTTCAATGTTTTATCACATTTTGATATCCTAATTAGCGTGCCTTTTCTAGTATCCCACCTTAAAGCCTTGTTTTGCTCAGAAACAGCCGTGTTTGTCACTTTCCATTTGTCGCATTAGCAGAAGTTTTTGTATTCAATTTTGACTCTTTTTTTTTTTTTTTTTTTTATTGATCCGCCGTGGTTAGAAAAGAACAAAAAATGTATATAGGTAAAGAGGTTTGATGTCATGACCACTTGCTTTTTCTTACATAGCCTAACTAACACACCACCCAATATTTATATATAACTAGTGGAGCCCTGCACGTGAAATGCACATGCACTGGACACACAATTTCACTAAGAAAATCTTAAAAAAATAAAGTTCTTAAAAAATTCAGTAGAAGCTTCAATACATTTAAAAGTAAAATTTCAACAGAAAATGAGTGATTGTAAATTGCAAGGCCCGTGCAATGTCCAAATACAGTTGACGCTACTTTTTTCCTATACATTTGAAAACAATAAAACAATGATATAGTGAGAAAAATGAGATCTTAAAAGACAATCGATATGGAATTTATATAACTTTTTGAGGATATAAATCACATATTTCTAGATATTTTATCATGAAGTGTACAAAAAAATTTAAATTTACTTTTTTTAACTTGTTAGGTCAACTTATCAGTTTCCTGGTAGACTTGACCCGCTAAAGTTGGAGTCCAGTCGAAAGCATGTCAAATTGATAGCCTGTAGTTTTATTAAAAAAAAAAAAAAAAACTTACTAAGAACCGTATGAGCTTACTGCTCTAACCAATTACCATGAACATTATATGTTCACTACAAAATCGGATTCTATTGAGGAAAAAAAATTAATTATATACTACTTAAGGACATCAGAATAACAAAACTGAGATGGTGGTTTTAGTCTTAACTTACAAAGAAGATTAACATCTCACACTGACCGTCAAGAATAATGTAGTAATCCAGCTTGTCCTCAAGCGACAGGAATCAACAATGATGGAACTATGATATGAACGCTGACGGCTAAGATTTGCAGAGCACCTATTGATCAATATTAGTATTTAACATGTGCTTTGTTTTATTGTATAAGACGGACCACTATCAAGTAAAAAGAGGCAATACCTCTCCAAGAGGCAGCATCTTCTTTTGCTTGATACAAAGTGCTATATTTTAGATCCTGTAAGAAAATGATAATACAAAATAATCATAGAAGTTCAGTTAAATGGAAGCTCACAAATAGAGATATCTATAACGAAAAAATACCAAAAATTAAAAAACTACAAATACAAATCTGCCAAAAGAATCGGACATTCCTCTCAAGAAATACATAAGAATGTAACCCATGTATTCTAGATCAACTCTTCTGCTCTGTTTTGTATAAAGGATGGGAGTGTTGATCAAAGTAAGAAAAATTCGAAACGAACAAAGACAAACTGAATTTGTTGCAGCTCAGCATCAAACACTTATTTTAGTTGTTTACACTTAAAACGATCACTTCATTCACTGACTCTGAAGTTAGTAGTAACGCTAGTATAATAAGCAGTTTCTATGAGATTCTCGTTTTTCCTTTAAGGAAACGCATGATGCTTCATTGAAATATATGAAAAGAAGAAGAAGAAGAAGAAGAAGAAGAAGTAGCAGCGGCTTGCAATGATGAAAGAAATAAATTTGTTAGAAAATAATCAAAGTTCTTCAATTTAAACCTCATGAGTAAGAGCAATAATAAATAAATATATTCATACCCTTGAAATGCCCTTTTATAATAAAAAAAATTCACAAAAGTTGTATATTAAGAACCTAAAAATTGTACCAAACAACAATAATTTTGCGATGGCAATCTATAAGACCTACCACTAAATTGCATTTATGGAATTATCTTTAGCAATCACTAATATCAGAAGAGAAGCAATATTTGGTAGTAGTTATCACATTATCCAACTTGCAATTATTCTTCCAACAGGGGTATAAATTAAGATCAATACAACTATTATGTCAGATTGAAAACTCAATTATTCTAACTAAATAAAATACAAACACATGAAGCAAAAGGGAAAAGAATATTTAAATTTTTTTAATGGCAGCTTTCATTAAAAGAGAGAAAAAAATATGGTGGACATAAAAACGAGTTTAAGTTTGTACAGTTCACTTTCTTATTTATGATATTTTGTCAGTTGCTACTTTTTTTTTTAAAAAAAGAAAAAAAGAAAAAACAACACATAAAGCAATAATGCAAACGAAGTATCCATACATATGGGATGTGCTTATAAGTTTTGAAGGTCCCTGTACCTTTTTCAAAGCCATAATCAATAATATACAACTGAAGGAACATCAAATTACAAGTATTTAAGGTTAGTGTACAAAAGATTAAAGAGTTAATATTTAAAAAATAATAACTAAGGGTTACATCTATACAAAGAAAATAATCTCATATCTTCTGGAAACCTACCCGCGCCCTCTGATCTCTCAAATTTCAAATACAAATACCACTCGAGTACCTTTTAGTTCCACCAAAAAATCAAAATAAAAATAAATGAATAAATAGAAACTATTTGCACAATTAGCATTGTTTAAGGTAAAGAAAAAAAAAAAAAGATAGAGAATGTTATAATTCTCTCGTGTGTAGTCAATATGGTATTTGAATTATAACACAACTGCCAATTGGCCACAAGCAACAATAACAAAAATAGCAATCTAGCTAATACCTTTTGTCGCGACTTTGAAACTGATTTTTAAGCTGATGGTGAAGTATTTAAAGTGCCCACAAAATTGTAAGTATTGAACAGCAAAAGATAGTAAGTAAAATACACTTGATTCCTTTTCTTTTGATCCATTATAAAATACATTATTTGTTTTCTTTTTTTACTTTCATCCCGTTTTAGTTCAAGGTTTATTATTGAAAAAGCACATGGCATTTAAATTTCCAAAGTTAAAAGACAGTATGCACACCATGAACCACATAATGGAGTAAATAGTGCATAGTTAAAATCTTTTGTTTTTCCCACCTTGAGTTAGTTTATGTTATGGTGGACAAAATCATGCCAAGAAAGACTAAAAAAACTTTCTGAATGATAAAATTTGAAATAGTTTTCCTTTGAAATGATTCTTTAACAGCACCATATCTCACAATTAATTTTACAAAAGACAAAAAAAAAAAAAAAGACAACTGAATAAAAATTTTGAAATTAGTGAACAAAATAGTTCAATGAGAACCACAAATGAATGCTTATTGGTCTTATCCCACTCTTGAGGGGTTTGGAGGGTGATGATTGAAGAGGCCTTGATCTAAAGCGTAAGAATTTAACTAACATAAAATAAAAACAGAAAAATAGACAAAATAAAATGTCAGATTCTTATACAAATTTGGATTAAACACATGCAATACATACAAATCCCACGACAACCAACTTATTCAACTCTGTTGATCTAACATATTAAAAGATTACCAAAATCATTAAGTCAATAAAAATCCAATAAGTAGACATTAATCTATACCAAGAGTGTTTCTTTATAAATGGTACTCTTATATGGGAAAAAAGAAAGTCTATGAGTAACAACATTGTTTTCACTGTAATCTTCTTATTGCAATAGTTAAACAAATCTTCTAAGCTTGGACCTAGAAAATCAATGACCATGGCATTGTACTCAGCCTCCACAGAAATGAGATTTGTATACAAATGATTATGGCATTGTACTCACCAAGAATATCAATGACCATGGTATTGTACTCACCCAAAAGATCAGGCTATGTTTGTTATTGTTTAGAAATAAAGCTAAATTTGTAACAAAATATATGTATGATTATTGTTCTATTTCAACGATGATAAGGTTTTAGTTTTGGAAAAAAAAAAACCTCTATGATAGCTTAGATACCCATTGTTATCAACTTTGTTTAATCATTATCTGTGGTTTATTTGGTGAATCTGATGAATACATTTGTTTAGTCATTATTGATGGTAAAACTTATTTAGTGAATCTGATGAATATATGAAAATCAAGATCATATCATCACTAAGAACTCATTGTCATGCAAGATCATCCATCAAACTTAAAAAGATAACATGAGAATTACCAAAGATTCTCTAATGGAACTTATGATTAAGAAGAGAGAGAGAGAGACCACCAGCATATTTCATGACAATGGCTAGATGTGTTGGTGTTAGCAAAACCTGCATAGGATTATCTATTATCACCCTATAATACAATTCATATTCCAATAGTAATTCAGTAGAAGAGCAAGTAGTCGATGAATTGATTAATGCTAAGAAATCTAATGAAAAAACAAATGGTACATATACTCAAATCAAAGTTGTTATTATAATTAAGGTGATTTATTTTAAGAAGGACAAAACTATCAAAGCTATACCAATTTCTCCATCTTACAAAACCACTTCCAAACCAGAACTATGCAAAATCGTGAATCATTGAAATTCACTGCACCATGTTAAGAATGAGTTAGCATGTCACTCTTATATAAATTGACAAGAAAATGCAGTAATGGCTAAAAGGAACCATTTCAAAAGAAAGCCATACACTTCTCATGTGGCAGAATAGGTAATGAATTGGAAAATATGCTAGCATCACTCGATCCATGATATGCATTAAATTCAAATAGGATCCCCCATGCACAATTTCCTACTTTCGTAGGAATCTTCATCGAAAGGGTCTTGTTAATAACAACATCACACACCAACTCAATCCAAAACCAACGTGTTAGTTAAGAGTTTTGGTTGGCCCTTCTCCCTTTCAAATTAAGACATATTCAACTTGATTAATAAGTGTATCCATTTTTGCTAAACTTGTAAATTCTCTATGCTCCATACAACATAAACTCTCAACCGGAGTCATTGGCATTGCTAATCATAGATTCAATCTTGTAACATCCATTTTGGAATCAATTGAATTAAAAAAATAAGGCTGTAAAGACATCAACCAAGGACCACCCATTTATAATACCAAATACACACAATGGATGACACTACATCAGACATTACACTTATCACGTATTTGAATCTAGTAGTGTGGATTTATTCATTTGTATACAGTAAATAGCAGTGTCACTTGTAATTTTTTTCATAAATTTTTCTAGACACTGCACGTGAAAATAAGAGATATATTATAATTTATAATATAATAAGGAGTGGGTCATGGGTGTGGAGAGGATTTTTTTTGGACAACTTCTTGTTTATAATAAGGGTATAGATTTAATCATAGTTCTCTTTTATGTTATATATATATATATATATATATGTCTATAGAATATAATAATACTAAGTGGGGCCCATAGATGTGTAGAGAAAAGCATGACAAGTTCTTCTCTTTTATAAGGGTAGATAGATAGATTTTATAATTTCTAATATAATAAGGAGTGGGCCATGGGTGTGGAGAGAGTTTTTTTTTAACAACTTTTTCTCTTTTGTAATAAGGGTATAGCTTTATAATAAGAAAGATAAGATAAAAAAAAGAAAAGAAAATAAGAGATATATTATAATTTATAATATAAAAAGGAGTGGGCCATGGGTGTGGAGAGAATTTTTTTGGCAACTTCTCATCTTTTATAATAGATATATAAATAAAATAAAATAAAATAAGGGTATAATAGATATATAATAAAATATATATAAGGCTATCTATACACTTTGTGGGACCCACTTAAGATCGAAATGGTAGAACCTACATCAACTGTCATGTTTCATGGGTTTCCATCTCTACACCTGTACTGCTTAAAAAAATCCCTTCCCCTTGAACTCTCTGGAAAAGGAAAACAAATTCTGACAGATAATGGAAAGCTTTTCCATGCCTCATAGCATCGTCCTTTTAGTTATTTTCTACTTTGCTTTTGTCAACCGGGACACTTTTTATTTGAGTTTTCCATTTTCCTATGTCACATAACAAAACAGTATCAATTTTACATTTTAAATGCTATGCATAAATTCATATTCCAAACATAGAGTGAGAACTAAATACAAAGTTCTACCATAAGGAAACACGAAACACTCACAATTTGGAAGCCTGCAGTTAAGATTCAAGAGATAAAACAGACATATAATTAAAATTATCATAGCACGAAGGCTATCAATGGGCCTAACTTTGGCCCAAACAGGAATGAGAAAAAAAAAACCAACTCTTCATCATCATTTTCTTAACTCTGATTGCCCCCATTTTTCTTAGAATGAAGATTTTATTGCAACATTAAAAAAAATTGAAGAAGAAGACACAATCAAATGATAATAATTTCAGTAGACAGTGCTCACTTACATGTATGAAAACTCCATCCATACCAAAAGAAGCTAAGAGTCAATGAAGAATCTGTTAAAATGTCATGTTCTTCCTTACACAATTACTCACAGAGGAGAAACCTCATACTCACAAACCCAAAATTCCCTGCATTGAGAATCTTGTAGTATCTGAATAAGAAGAATGTTAAAAGAAAATTGAGAAAAGAAGAGGGAAAATTTTTTTTTTGAGATATTAATTTGAGATAGATTCCAATCTTATCCACATTCTCCTTTTCTTTTCTCCACCACCTTTAAAAAAAGAAAAAGAAACCGAAAAAAGACTACTCGATTTATTGGAATGTATTAAAACGAAATTTTATTACGTTTAAAATATCAGCATCTACTCAATAGAAGAGATTAAAAAAATTATTAGGATCGTGTGTGCTATGTTTGGTCTAGATCCGGGTTTATTTGGGTATAACAGGATGGTAGTTAGCAATTTTCCAGAGAATTTAGGGGTTTTTTTTTTCGTAATTTTAGATTTTTGAGATTATGGTACCCTTGGGTAGATGTTTTTAATTCCTAAACTTTAGTCTTTTAGTTTATCTTGATTCAGATCCTTAGAACCCCTCTAAATCCAAGCTTGACCCAAAGTCTATTTTAGACAAATTGGGCAATTCCCATGATGTCCCCATCTTTATCCATCCGATTCACTCTCTCTTATCTCTTTTCTTTCTCTTTCCTTTATCTCATTCATCTTACTCTCTTTTTATTGGGTAGTAGACAAATTGGAAAATTCCCATGATGTCCCCATCTTTATCCATTCCATTCACTCTCTCTTATCTCTTTTCTTTCTCTTTCCTTTATCTCATTCATCTTACTCTCTTTTTATTGGGCAGGTGTGTAGTGAAGGCCATACTACATCTTACTCTCTTCTATAATAAGGTATAGAAATTGCTTGTCAAAACAATATCAAAACTATTTAAATGGAGCATGGGCACTAGCCGCGTGGGTCATGCCCGTGCTTAGCGCGGGTTGTTGTGTTAGTCATTATATATGAAAGGGATAGGATTTGGTTTCTCAGTTAAGCTCTAATTTTGTAGTCTCAATTGTGATTTCAATTTGAAATTGAAGGAGAAGTTTTAGGGATTCGAGAGAAATTTTCAGTTTTAGCCATCTAAATAAAGAGTAGTCTCTAATCAGTCAATGCATATTTATATTTTCTCATCTAATGCCATAGGTGAGTCTTATCGTTCCTAAGGTTCCTAAGGTACCAAGAATATTGCTAGATGACATAGGGAGTTGCCAACCAACTGAGCACCACACATTGTAGTAGTCATTATTAATTTTGATGGTTGTTTAATGTTTGAAGTAAAATACTCACCTAATTTCAAACAAATTAAAGTACTCTTATTTTGAAATTAGCCAACTATATTTTTCTGTTATTATTATAGGTTTTAATTTTCATTGCAATTTTTACCAATTTAATATAACTTAACTAAATATTATTTAAAAATTATAATTTTTAATATTATAAATTATATTGCCCATGCTAAGCGTGAGCATGTGTTGCTAGTTTGCTTTATGCTTGCCCAAAACTACTATAAATTTGGTTGCAAATCAAGCTGTAAGTGGAGGTGATTTCTGGGTCTCATTCACTCATCCACGGTTGTTTCGGTGTGTCCAAACAAGTATGGCCCACCACTGGCTTGGGACCTCAGCTTAAATGTTGGCTGATGTGGTACTATTTACTGCATATGGGGCCCACTTTCCTCTCCTTTTCCAACTTGTAGAAAGTACTAATCCTGGGATGATACCTATGCCTGATTTGGGTCTTGTGGAGCTTGCACACTTGGCCAGTTTCTTGGCCATTTGAAGAGTTAAATCTGATCCAATCCTCCAGGGCACGGTTTCAGTCTAATTTTTTAGACACTATTTTGGATTCATTTATTCATATGGGAACGAGGCCCAGTCTTCTCACCTTAGAACGGGCCATCATTCTTTCTTGGGCCAGGATGGCACCTGTTAGTGGTCAAAGCTCTTGTGTACTGAATAGACGTCCATTTCGTTGTAGGCGCAACTTGTATCGGTTGCCTCGTGAGGTGTGACTCAATATCTTAGAGTTGCAGCTTCACATTAAACATCCAATATGAAGCCAACATAGCGAGGTATTATTCAATATCTTAGAATTGCAGCTTCACATTAAACATCCAATATGAAGTCAACAACTTAACTTCATCAGACATGGAAAGGGATGACACCTTGTGAATAAGTTGGAAATTAATCGTCGACTATAAACTAGACTCCACCGGAGTCCCTCTTCGGTCTTTCAGGTTATTAGGTAGTGGCATTTTCAAGATGGCGTTGACATCTCAAATTCAAATCGCATTCTGACAAAATAAGTTTGTTTTGAGATAGCCTACAAAAGAGTCCCATTTGAAACAAACTTCCATGTCTGAATCGCACAGATTTTTTGTAAAGGTGGAGGTACAGTGCATCATGAAGGACATACTTACCCTATCTGTTTTTTCTTTTTTTTTTTTTTTTTTTTTTTTTTTTTTGAGATTTTGTGGCCAACAATCATGATCCAAGCCATTGGATGTCTTTCGAAGCCCAAAAGTAGATGGAGGGTCAAATTTGAGCTATTGATTCATCACAGATCTTGGAATATTTGTAAAAAAATGAAACCATTAAAGTTGTATTTTTTTTATTTATGTGAATCCGACAATCAAGATCCGAGCCGTTGATCTTCTTTGGAATAATAAACATGGCCATGGGGCCAAATTTGAGCCTTTGATTCATCATGGATCTCGAGATATTTCCAAAAAACTGTGACCGGTTGACGTACATAAGAGCCAAAATGCTGCATTTACACGTGAGGTACAAGCGCTCTATTTTGTTTTTTTTTTTTTTCACACTGTTTCTTTATTTTAATTTTAGGGCCCAAAATCATGATCCAACCTGTTCGATATTTTCAAAAGCCCAAAACACGGCCACAAGGGCAGATTTGGGTTGTTGATTCATTATGTATCATGAGATATTTGTGAAAAAATGAGACCATTAAGTCTGCATTCTCTAATTTCTGTGGGCTCCACAATGAAGAGCCAAGCCATTGATCTTCTTTGGAATGCTATAGATGTATATGGGGTCAAATTTCAGCCCATGATTCACCGTAGATCTCAAGATACTTCCAAAAAACCGTACGTGACTATTGATGCACTTAAGAGCTAAAATGCCTTGGTTTACAAGTGATCACAAGCAGTCCCTTTTTTTTAATTCTTTTTCTTAATTATAGGGTCCAAAATAATAATTTGAACCATTTTGTGAAAGACCTAACATATATTTTCTCCACTTCCGTGAGCTTCTTAATCAAGATCCGAACCATTAATCCATTTTTTAAAGCTAAAAATCACGGGGTGGGGGGGGTGGTGTGGGGGGCGCTGGCTTGATAAATTTTTATTTCAAACTTTGTGTTAGCCTTGTGTAAAACATTACAGATTTATTTTATACAGATCTATTTAATACATGATGACTTGCCAAAGAGGCCCTGTAGGACTCTATAAAAGCAATATATTCATCAACTCATCTTCCTTTATATTCTTACTTATAAACACAAGTATCATATGGAGTCTCGAAATCTATTTGATGAATGAGCACTACACCAAAAACGGGAATTTGGAACGGTTTGGGAACGGTTTAACGGATTAGGAACGGTAATCCTTTCCAATTTCCTGTTTTCCGTTCTTAATCCGTTAATCCGTTCCAAAAATAGGAAATTGGAATGGTTTGGGAACGGTTTAACAGATTAGGAACGGACGGATTATGAACGGTTCTAATTTCCCGTTTTTGGTGTAGTGTGGGTCCTCAATTGAAGGGTTCTAAGATGGTTCCTTCACATTATGTTTAGAGACTTTCAGCTTCCAAAGTATCATCAATAGAGTTTAACCAAGGTCGATCCCCTTTCCAAGAAATTTTCTCATAGAAGGGTGTTTCAGCGCTTGCAATGAAACAATAATCCCAATGGCTTTTAGCTTCCAAAGTATCATCAATAGAGTTTAACCAAGGTCGATCCCCTTTCCGAGAAATTTTCTCATAGAAGGTTGTTTCAGCGCTTGCAATGAACAAAAATCCAAATAGGCTTGCTCATCGGGTAGATCCTCACCCAGTGGTGATGGCAGCAACTCTGAATCAGAGTGCCACATGTGGATATCTTGAGATGACGTATCATCTCCATCATTTTGAAGCTCTGAATCAGAGTGCCACGTGTGATTATCTTGAGATTCTGTATCATCTTCATCATTTTGAAGCTCTGCATTGTCATGCTTACTAGCTGAACTGTCAAGGATAAGAAGCCTTGGAAAAAAATCTCAGCATCATACATATCAACGTCATTTTCTCCAAGTTAAAGAGTTTGCCGGCCAATTACAATCAATTGATTGGTTGGGTCTGAGTCAGCTCTCTAAGAAGGGCATAGGGATCAATAGGTGGGCACAAATGCATTTTTCATTTTATTAATCATATGATTAATTTTACGGTGGGACCAAGTTCCATTAGAGTAAAATTTGGAGACAACCCATTGAAGGGGACGAATTTTCTTAGGGCTATTGGTCGGAGGTCCTTCAACATTAGTTTTTATTGCAAATGGTTAACGAATTAATTTCATAGAGGCAAAAGTACCTTCCTGCGTTTCATATACTTGAAGGGACAATAATACCCTCATAATCTCTTATCTCTTTATTAAAAATGCTAACCCTAAAATCGGGGTAACTTGCCAAAGAATGAATGAAAGCGAGAAATTAGGGATTTTGAAAATGAATGAAAACGAGAAATTAGGGATTTTGAACATCGGGCGCAAGGAGAAGGAGGGAAAGTGAATCAGGGAAGGAGACAATTTATCAGGTGGATCCCAAAGGAGACAATTTATCAAGTGGATCCCACCATAGATGCGTATCGATCAACAAATCCAATTAACTAGACCTTCGTGACTGTCAAATTGGTAAAAAACATCCCACTCAAAACTGATAGTACCAAATATAAAGATCTACCGTTCATTCGTCGGCCATCGATAAGGTGGCTAACATTGCCCAATAAAATCCAATGCCCCCCAAAATGACCTATTCATAGTGGGGCACACCAGCTAGATGGACTTGATTGGAAACATCTATCCCTCGTATCCAATTAAATTGTTACAGTACCAAGATAAATTTGTTTTAGAACTCAGATAAATCCATTCAAAAACTTAGATAAATTTGTTCCAAAACTCAGATAAATTTGTTCCATAACTCAGATAAATTTGTGCAAAACTCAAATAATTTATTCCAAAACTCAAATAAATTTATCCGAGAGAGGGACATATGAATTTGTCTGAGTTTGTCACATAAACTCAGATAAATTTATAGCGAAATGACATAACTGGATTGTACAGAGGTCCCTTAATATTGTCATTTAAGACCTTTTGAAATACCAAGCTCATATAAATTTGTTCCAAAACTCATATAAATTTGTTACAGAACTCAGATATATAAATTTATGCAAAACTCAAATAAATTTATTCCAAAACTCATATTATCCGAGTTAGGGACATATGAATTTGTCTGAGTTTGTCACATAAACTCAAATAAATTTATAGCGAATGACATAACTGGATTGTACAGAGGTCCCTTAACATTATCATTTAAGACCTTTTGCAATACCAAACTTAGATAAATTCAGAAAAGGATGGATCAAATCCACTGTCTCATAAAAAAAAAAAAAACACTCCACTCTCTATCCTTCCTTCAAATCCAGTTAAAAAAAAAGAAAAAAAAAAAGAACCCTCAAGATCCGAACTAAAATTTTATAAGAAAAAACAAGACCTAGATCTCAGAATACTACCATAACGAAGTTATTCTCACATCCGGGCCGGTTTGGAGCATCCTCATCATCATGAACAATGTTGTCTCCTTCAACAAGACCAGCACTCAAGACCAAGACCCAAAAAAAAAAAAAAAAAAAAAAAAAAAAAGGAACAAGAAGCATCCAGGAACACTACTTGCGGAAATCCATGAATTCCCAAAATCCAACGCGAATAGGAACTAGAAGAAGAAAGAGAAATTGGGAAATTTCAAAACATCATCTAAAACTAGGAATTTTGTTACCTCCTATTTGAATTTCGAAACTTGATCTATTTCCTCTCATTTGAATTTCGAAACTTCATCTAAAACTAGAAAATAAAATCCATTAGAGGGGCAAATCAGTTATGAAATATCACGGTAAGGAATGTAATACTAGGAATTAAATTCGTGACATAACTTTAGATAGTTAGCATTGTAATCTACATAATTCTAGTAGGGCCGATTTGTTGAAATAGGATATTTAGAAAGCGAAAAAAAATCTCCCATCATGTGTATCCCTTTGAGTTTAATAAACAAATATGGGAATAAGTCATTGAAATATTTGTTCGATTGAAAGGTTCTTATTCATATTGGATTCCAGTAGAATTTATGAAGTAGAGATGGTTTGATTTAAAAGCGCTTTGCGGAACAATCATTAAACAATTGATAAATTTGATTACTCAACTCAATTAGTAGTACCTGTTAAGTTCATAAATTTGCATATTTATGCATCATTTTAGGATAAATTAGGGGTTTTATTTGGCGAATTGCATCATTATTCATTTAATTCCATCATCTCATGCATTTTCACCTAGAAACCTGAACTTTTATATTTTTCATATATTTTCTGCATTAACTTAGAACATTATGCAATTTTTCTTCGAAGAGTCCCAGTTGGAGTAAAACTCTATCCGGATGGGTCCCACTTCAATATAGGTTCTTTAGTGTTTGATGTGTTGAATTAGAATGTGCAGAAAATGAGAATGGCAGGTCTCTGTCACGGAACCACTTTCAAGGATACATAGTCATCCTGGGCCCTACATTGCTAAATTGAAGCTTAAAAAGAAGTAAATTGAATAATTCACCACGTGGACCCCACATACAAGCCATGTGCAAATCAATGAAAAGAGGGGTCCACTCATCATGTCAATTGAAGAGTCCTAACTACAGTAGAAGACTTTTCATAGGGCCCACTGTTCAAGTAGATGAAATGTCCCACATGGCAGAGTCCGCAGTTGTTACAGACTTGAAGCTATTAATGGATAATTCAAAGATTAAAAGTTTGATTGGAATAAAATAAGAAGAGTTTGAATCATCCACATCTGATATCCTTTCAAAAATAAAGTTGTGCAGAGATAGAATTCATTGCAAATCAAATTTTAAAAGTTAATCCCGTTTTTCTCAGGATAACTCATCTTCAAATGACCATAACTTTCAATTCGACTGTCGGATCGATGTAATTTACCTACTGTTGAAAAGCTTATTCAGAGTAGATGTCCGTGGAGCCCAAGATTGTGCAAATCAGAGGTAAATTGACAAAGTTATGGGCCCGGAGATTTTCATATTCATTTTTAGACGGGATTGCACTAAAATCCACACCGTTGATAATCCATTGCTGCATATCCCTTGTGGGACCCCATCTGAAGATTAGCCAAGCCATCCAGAGATTTCCAGAAGCTTCCATCTCATTCAAATTCAAAAAGGATAAAGAGATATACCTTATCAATGAAGATAAACCAAATCTGCAGAGAAGGTGTCCAGATTCAATGTATCTGTAAGATAACCGGGAATTATAAAAGGAACCAAAAGAAAGCATACGGGACATACTCACCCCCCCTTGGACGTCCACTACATTCTCTCTCTCTCTCCTCTCTCTCTTCTTTTCCTAATTAATAGAATTAGAGTTATTTTTGGGTATTCTGGAGCCCTGTTCCAGAATTAGGTTAGAAGAGTATGAGAGAAGATTGTAATTGCCATGAAGTTCTCAATGAAAATTACATCTTTTGCAATGGAGGAGTAGATCCCTAGATCAGAGTATCAGATGAAGTTAAGTATTTCTTTTCATTAATTTATGTGATTTTTTTGTCTCTTGCATATTAATTATAATAATAAATCTGCCTTTTGTCATTGACAACCTATGCTATATAATTTTTTTTATTTGAACAATGTTTTAATCATGTATGTTTTCTTAATAGATTATTCTTAGATTGAAATTCTTTGATAATCTATCTTTGATTAATATGTGATATTTAGTTAAGTTCATAATTTCATTAGGTGAAGGAGATTTTTGCCTTAAATAAATTGTGGAAAATTGTGCTCTTTGATAGATAAATTATCCGAATCAGAAATATTGATTTGTTTCTTATTTGAAGGATTTTTGGGACAAATTTATTTTATCAATTGCATAGAATGATAGTGGGATTACTTAATGGATTTATGATATTCTGATATGCTTTTTATCATATCTTATTTCTGCACTTTAGTTCTAGAATTTTCTCAATTTTATTATTGTTTCTTATTATCTCTCTTGTCATTATCATTGATAAAAAAGAAAAAATCAGATTTTAAATTTTAACTTAGTAGTGCTCCTTGTGGGATCGACCTATAATTGACACTGTCTCAACAAGACAACTGTGCACTTGCAGTATTAAATGATTGAATTTAAAATCACATCAGTACCCCTAGACTCCACTTCTTCCTCATACTAGAAGTAAAATGGAAGATGTAAAGACTACCATTAAAGCAGCCCAAACGAGACTTATTGTATCCATGTGAAACATG
Organism: Persea americana; assembly: GCA_029852735.1. Classification (NCBI taxonomy): domain Eukaryota; kingdom Viridiplantae; phylum Streptophyta; class Magnoliopsida; order Laurales; family Lauraceae; genus Persea; species Persea americana. Next base: position 23,141,870 of record CM056817.1, read on the forward strand.
AATCCTATTTTAGTTAGAGTGGAACACAACTCAAAGGGGTTAGAATTCATTATGGTGAGCCTATTATTTCCTTTTATTTAAACTATGCTCATAAAGTCTCGGCAAATCATGTCTTGAAAACTGCTATGAAGTTTTCAAATTTAGAGTGTTCTTCACATGCATTTGACCATCCCTTGCCCCGTACGAGAAGAATCTTAGTTCCACTGCTGATAATGATGCCACCTAGTAACATCTGAGCTTTTATTATAAAAAAAATAAAAGATAAAAATCTTGGCAAATGACTAGTTGCATGACATGCACTTCAAACCTCTCACCATTTACACATTCAGTCTCGGACATTTGAATGAGTATTGAGGGATGAAAAGTAATTGTATATATCCGGATTAGTAACAGGTAACAGCTTCTATACTTTTCCAAGGCCATCCACCGATAAAGAGTTGGGAGGCACGCCCTTGTGTTCTAAAATGGCTAACCGGAATGCAAGTTCTAATGAATTCTTTCTTTTTTAATGATGATGATGGGTTAGTGATTCAATGCAATAATCACCTGCCTTTGCCTCCCAGGCTCCTAATTTCATGCTCATGCTCCATTGATAACATTGATGGCCAACTATCAATTCCTCTATCAGCAGTGCTTCATTAAAAATGTTTGTAGGAAGATGAAAGAGGAATTTCTGCCCATTAGATTTATGATAATTAAAAGAAGCCTTCTGACATTTTGAAATTCAAAAACACTTCTTTTGAGTGAGGAAACATTTTTAAAGATTGATTGACTTTTTATGTATATTTCTAATCTTCTTATCCATGGTTATTTTATTTTATTACTATTATTTTTTTTTGAAATTCTCACCCATATCAGGAGAGAGTTGAGAATGATAAATATGATAAAACTTGCATGACTGTGATTATTGGGCCTTTTTTTTTTTTTTTTGAAAGATAAGTTTGTCGTTCTTTTCAATAAAATCCCAAATAAGTTACAAAAAAAGAGATAATAACCTCTCAAATAGGGGGAAACCCCATTCCACAAAAGACAAAAAAGACCCATAGCCCGGGGACCAAGACATAGCAGAAATAAGGAAATTATGCATCTAACTGAATGACAACTGAACTATAGATTCTAATTCCATCGATGTCAACATGGCCGGCACAAGGCTATATCTCTTTATCCTCCTACTAAGCTCTTGATGATGAGAAGATAAGTTCAAAAAACTAACTGTTTGAAATCATCCAATCTCATTTACCAATTAAAGAGCCTCAAACCGATGTCTCCAATCCATATCAACCGGATTTCTAAGGATAGAGGTGATCCTTACATCAGCTGCAAAAGAAATATTCAAAATGTGCCTTGGCAATCGAGATAAGAAAGTGCAAAATAGCTGCATAAACCAACTCAGGTTTATCATCAATATCCCACAAGATCCCAACAAGAGTATGATGGCATCGTGTCAATGAAACCAACCAATCATCCCCTCTAATAGAGTTTGGTCTGACAACTAGAGGAGGCGGCACAGAAGGTGGTAGGTTTCACCTGCTGGAAATATGATCTGGAAGCAGAAGATCCAAGTAGATAACTCGACTTTGAAATTGTGATAAAATACCTTGCAGAACATGATTTTGCCTTTCAAATTTGTGCTTGAAAAATTGATTGTTTCGCTCCCTCCAAATATGCCAAACATAGGCAGGAAAAATCAATTTGATAAGAGTCAAAGTGCCTGGGGTAGAAGTATCCACTCGGTCCAAGATAGACTTTATCAAACCCTCAATATCGTGACAGCGGATGGGAGTCATAGATAGGTGCTTTAGCAATCCATCCCACACTCCATAGAAAAAGGACACTCTAAAAACAGATGGTCTACAGTCTCCCAAGTGCAATCATAGAGGACATAACATGAATCACAATCCAGATTTCTACGCAGCAAGAAATCATTAGTCTTCAACCATGTTTTAAGCACCATCCAAGGACAAAAAGAGTGCTTGTTAATACAACCTTTAAACCAAACATAATCAGCCCATGATACTTCGTGAAAATTGTGCACATTTGCTACAACAGAATATGCAGATTTTAATGTGAAAACTCCATTCAATTCCCTAACCCAAACAACCTCATCATGATATTGAGGGTGGGGGGTGACATCTCTATGAATAATATCCCAAATAGACATAAGATCCCCAGAAATAGAAGTAGGTAAGTTCCAACCATTTTCATCCACAAATTTATTTACAAGGACATCTGCACCATAGCCCAAGTCCTACACATCTCTAACCCCAAATTGATGTTTCAATCTCCCAATTTCTAACCATGGGTGACACCAGAATTTGGTTTATCTTCCATTACCAATGAGATGACGGATACGCTGCATAGCTAGAGGTCTCATTTCCAGAATATGTCTCCATCTCCATCCCCAAGAAGCCGAAGCTGTAATAGGAGCATCCCAAAAAGAATAAGTATGAAGATACTTTGCATGAAGCCAGAAATTCCAACAGGTTTGCTTGTTTAATACAACATTCCAAACCTGTCGACGGAGAGAAGCCTTGTTTAGAATCAAAACAGATTTAATACCCAGCCTACCATGAGATTTTGGCAAACATATGGAATCCCAAGCAATAGGATGGATATAAGTATCTTTTCCCCGTGCATCCCAGAAAAAAAATTTCTAATATACCGATCAATGCGCTGAAAACCAGATTTTGGGGGCATAAATACTGTGGACCAAAAATTATGAAGAGTAGAAAGAGTTGAATTTATCAACTCCATATGACCTGCATAAGATAAAACTTTGGATTTCCAGCCACTGAGACGCTTCTGAAACTTATAAAAAGAGGTTGACAGTCTCGCAAAGTAAGCTTTTTAGAGGCATACCTAAATAAATAATAGGCAAGCTGCCACATTTCATATTCAGCATACCGGTAAGATCTTCCATATCTTCAGTTTTGCAATTTGAGAAAAAAATCACACGTTTGGCCCGATTTACACCGAGGCCCGAAATTCTCCGAAAATCCTCCTATTCTAAGGTTTTGTGCTGCCTCATAAGCGGCCTTACTGAACACCATCACATCATCAGCAAAAAGGAGATGCGAAACTGTAACATTACTTCTATGATAAGGGCTAGGGATCATCAAAGAAGTAGGAAAAGAATTCAACGTAGAAGAAAAATATTCCATCACAATTGTAAATAAAAATGGAGATAGTGGACATCCCTGTCTCAGACCTCGAGTACTCTGAAAATAGCCTGCAGCTTGGCCATTCACCAAAATTGAATATTGAGGATCCACCACACAAGCCATAATGAGGTGAATTAGACGCACCGGACAATGCATCGAATGAAGGGCAGCTAGTACTATATATCATAAGCTTTGGCCAAATCAAGCTTCAAACACATCCTTGGCACCCCCTTTTTCAAATGAAAACTATTCATTAAATCTTGGGCCACGAGTACATTATCTGCAATAGATCTTCCTGAAATAAAAGTAGATTGAGATGGTCCAATTAGTTTAGATATAAAAGGACAGATCCGACCCATTAATATTCTGGTAATAATTTTGTAAATCTCATTTGTGAGAGATATTGGTCGAAATCTATCTGGAGTAGTGGCTCCTTCCCCTTTAGGAACAAGAACAATAAAAGTAGCTTTTAATTGTTGTAGCATCTGAGAGGAATGAAAGAAATTCATAACAGGACGACAAACATCCTCACCTATAATTGGCCAACAAACTTTATAGTAAGTGAGCATTAAATTCATCCGGCCCTGGGGCTTTATTAGAGTTTGCAGAGTTGATAGAATTTTCAAACGCTTCAACAGCGACAGGCTGAGTAAGCTTCGTTCCATCTTCAGCAGACAAATGACCAAATGCACTCACATGTGAAAGGTCGGTATTTATATCATCCAATTGGGGTGCTATAATAGACGTGAAATGAGCAATAAAAGTATTCTCAATAAACATAGGATCAGAAGAAGTCATGCCCTCTGAATCTGTGATCTGAGAAATAAATGATTGAGCATGATGTTGCTTCATATTATTGGGGCTTCAATAACTCTATGATTGATTGAATATTTTTGTCAATTGATGAAATCATGGTGAGCTCACTTGAAAAATACTTTTTGAATAATTATAATATTAGTAATAGTGAAAATCACAAATACAACAGCAGCAATGTCTTTTATTTTAAGTTTTTTTTATATAAAAACTCAAATTACATGAACATTTATAAATTCGAGTTTGAGTTTTTCTTATGTAAGTTTATTACACTTTTTTATATTCCTTTGACTGGGTCTTGATATGTACAACGTTAAGAATGATAAATAATGGATTCTTTAAAATTTTAGATTAATTTTATTTTCAGTAATATATTTTAAAAAAATCTCAATCTTGTTCTTTACTTGTGATTGATTGGTAGTAAAGCTAGACTCCATTTGGACTGACATCAGCCCTAACACATTTGGTAAGAAGTTATTTTGGCCAGTGTAAACTATAGACGTGGGCCCTATTATTTGATTTTTAAAGATGGCTTTTTTTTTTTTTTTTCTGAGGATTAGGCTTAGAAGATCTATATTTTGATGTTTGATTTTTCTCTAAAATCTAAAAGTTCAAAAATAACTCTGTTATTTTGAATATTCAATCCTCTTTTGATTTTGTGGCTGATTTTAATATTTTCCCTTCAGAAAAAAAATGGATTAAAAAAGAAATCTTTTGTTTTAAAATTCTATTCTTTTCTAAAACCCAAGTTTTGGTTTACTCATGAACTTTATCTTGAATGCATTTTATTATTAATATAGAAAAAATAACAATATGTGATGTGCCCATTGAATGATTCTTATGATTTGAAAAGGGGGATTTAATTAAAAAAAACAGATTAGGTGACTACCATACCGAAAAGGTAATTTTAAGTGTCATTGAACCAAATTAGTCATTTTGCCCAAAAATATATATATATATATATATTTTAACATTCTCTGCTAGGGTCCTTATCGACCTTCATTTGCAATGTTAAGGGTCGATTGAGACCTTGCGGTCCATCCTAACATTCATGGAACTGCCATTTACTTTGTTTGTAAGGTCTCAATCGACCTTTATTTATAATGTTAAGGGTCTCTATCGACCCTGTAGTGTACACTTATAAATGCACGAAACTCATCCATCATTCCCCCGTTCTTAGGAAAAAAGACTATGCTCCACTTGCTTTCTCTCTGTAGGATATTCCCACCTCTTGAAGACCATTAAAGTCACATGCCGTTGTTTGGTGGAGAACATTAAAGTGCATATGCTATTGTTTAGGGCAGACCAATGGAAATGTGGAGTTTGTACTTTGCCTTAAAACATGATATTTTACTTTTCCAAAAACCTTTTCATAATTCCTAGCTCTATGTCACCATGGCTCAATGGATGACCACTGGGAACCACTGTAAATACGACTGGTAACTGATGTGGAGTAGCAGTCAACGCTGAGGAAGAAGAAGGAAACAAACAAGAGAGAAAATCGGGCTTCTAAGCCCTAAAATGTATGAATGGGGCTAACGCAGGGTTGCTAAGGACCCTTAACATTAAAAAAAAAGGTCGATAGGGACCCTAGTAGAGAACGTTAAAAAAAATTACGTTTTAGGGCAAAATGACTGATTTGGTGCAAGGGCACTTAAAATTACCTTTTCGATACGGTGGTCACCTAATCTATTTTTTCAGGTAAAATCCACTTTAAAAAATATTGAAAATCGATTTTATAGATTTGAAATAATTTTATTTTTGTCAGAATTAATGAAGGGGCTCTCTTTTTTATATTAATTACTCATAAACTTTTATCGAGGCCACATAGTTTTGTATTAAGGCCTGGGCTAGAAACGCGCCATTTTTAGCTGGTTAGATTAATGATAATTAAAAAAAAAAAAAACTTCTTTTGATTGGGAAACATTTTTAAAGATTTATTGCCTTCTTAATCTTTTTTTCCTTTGAATTTCTTCCCTTTTTTTTTTTTTTTCGGTAAAACTTACCAATGTTAAGAGATAGATGAGAATGATAAATATGATAAACCTGCATGACTATAATTATTAGGTCTTCAGTGACTATGCTTAAGTATTTTTGGTCAAGTGACGAGATCATGGTGAGCTCACTTGAAAATTATGATCGTTTCGTACACTCATTTGATTAAATCATAGTAGACTGATACCAAAAGATCAATCAACTATCATTTGTCTCGTCAATTTATTTGATTTTTAGAGGATTTAAAAAAAAAAAAACCATATTAGATTCAGCCTAGACAAAAAAGGTCATTTTAGTTTCTCTTACACCAAAAAATCCTTTTTTTATCTATTTTTTCGAGGTTCAACATCAACCCTTGCTAAAACTAGTGAGGGTTGATATCGGCCCTTGCTATAACAAATAATGGTCGATATCTGTAAGGTCCCCGACCTTAATAGGGTGTTTAATTTCTTAATATTGGCAATTAGCCTAATTAATTGTGATTTTAGCTAATTAGGCGGGTTTAGTGGCTAAGCGAGTTTCTTTTATCATTAGAAAGATGTTCCCGAAGTTTCATTCGATTCCGAGTGCGATTAGTCTTAATAGGGGGTTAGGTTATGATTAATAGGAAAAGTGGGTATTTTTCCAAAAAGTTCTGTTTTCGCCGAATTTGGGCTCGTTGGAAAGATCTCGTCATCTTTCGTTCTTGGCTCGTCACGATTTGACGCCCCGAAGTCCCTCAAATAATTAATTTTCTCTCATTTCACTCAAAGGGACATTTTGGACTTTTCCCCTCCAACCCTCATTCTAAACCCTAAACCCAGCCCTACCATTCGTTCTTTTCTTCATTCCAGCTGCTGGAGCTTCTTCTTCTTCCTCCCTTTTCCATTTCTCTTCTTGCAAGTGTGGATTGAAAGCATTCCAAGAGAGACCAAGCACATCATCTTCTTCCTCTCTTCTTCCTCTACCTCTTGATCTAAATTTGGTGAGTTTTCCCCTTCTCCTTCCCTCCCCATTTCGTTTTTCATGGCTGTAAATGGGTAGCATGTTCATGGCTCCCCTCTTTTCTTCTTCCTTGGTGTTCATTGGGTGTAGGAGAAGAGTTTTGGAAGGTGGGTTTGGCTAGAGTGTGTAGGGAGCTCTCCTCCTCAAGTTTCTCTCTCTAATCTCCATCTCTTCCATCCCCTTTGGTGAAGGCAAGTTGATTAGCTCTATGTATTGCTCATGCATGTATGTTTACTTCATTCTTAGCAATGCAATTGATAGAAGTCCCCCAAATTCCAAGCTTGTTATATGTTTCATTGGATTTCACATGTTAATTAAGTAAATAATGTTAATGGACTTAGATGGAATGGATGGGTGCTTTTGTTGCATGATATCGATGGTTTACAGGTATGGAATGTGAGGTTTTTGAAGCTAGTAATGTATGTCTCGAAATATGATTGAAAGGCTTCATAAACTCCATGTTCTGCACGGGCGGTCACCACGTGGTCAGCCGCGGTCACCACGTGGTCAGCCAGCGGCTGACCGCCAACCTAGAAACTAGAGGCAGTTGTTCACGCGGCTACCCCCTCGGTTAGCTCTCGGCTGACCGCCTAATCAGAACAGAACCTCTCCAGGTTCTGTCTTGCAAGCGGTGACCCAGCGGTCCCCGCGCGGCTGGCCGACCTGACGAAATCTCAACCAAGTAGTATCTGCACTACACGTGGTGACCTGTCGGTCACCACTCAGCGACCTAGCGGTCAGCCGCCCACCCCCAGGCGGTTAGCCGCCTGCTCATAAAACTGTCCTTGAAAATGGGACTTCTGCCCTAGGTTTTGACTTTATATGTGGGACCCCTTGACCCTACCCTTACATGACTAATTGGAAAAAATGGAAACAGGGCACGATTGGCTTGGTGTGCTTCGTTGGTTGTCCGGGATTCTGTATATTGACTTTACTTGGCCAAATGCGTGTGGTATTGAGTTAATTGGTGCCCAATAACTTCCGTACACCATGGGCCTGCCAAATTAGGACACCAATGACTCATTCTCCATACGTCCTCCGTTGGGGATACGTTTAGTACACGGTTGACAACCCTTGACCTAGGTTTGGCTTGTTCTTCATTCTTGACTCTTGAATCTCGTATCCGTAGCACTTCGTACCTTGTACACTCTATCTTGAATACTTGTATAATTGTAATTTAACTTGTAGAATTAGGGTTGGACCGGACTTAGAGTGTATCCGTAGGTACCTTGCCTTGTATTGACGGACACGTGTGGATAGACTTGAAAGAGGACTACTTATGGAACTTGGAACTCGACTTGTATCTTGACTTGACTTGGAGTAGCCCTCGGCTTATTATCTTGTACTTGGAAACCTATCCACGTGTATTTGTCTTGGAACTTGTGTCGTATACAAACCATCACCATCATCTTGCATTCATACCAGCTGCAGTCTGATGATTCTTGAGTGGGCCGGATATCGGACACTAGGGTGGGCAGTCGGCTTTGAACGGCGTCCATGGCGTGAATAGCTAAGAGCGGGCTAGGACCGTGCTGCTAGTCCTAGGACCGGGAGCTAGAATCCCCTTAGAGCCGGACTTTGGGTATTTGTAGTAGGCTCGAATGTCACTTATACCCCCGAGAGATGGCATTGGACATCCTCGAAGTCTCCTCTTGCTTGCATTGCATTTCATGGATGGTTATTCTTATTTATCTTGCTAGGCTTTATCTTATTACTTGATTCTTGTATTATTCATGCTTATTGCCTAGCTTGTACTTTGTTATCTTATGATCTTGTATTTGTCTTTACTCTCCTTTGAAGCATGTTATGAATAATGTATATTGCTTATCTTCTTGCCAACATGTTGTTGACCTTTATTCCATGGTGTGCAGATGACACCTATTACTACTCTTACGCCGACCCGGATGCCGAGGCAATCCCAGAGGATTCTCAACCGGGGGAGGAGGACGAGGTACGAGAATGGGGTGCCGATGACGTAGCTTAGCGTCATCACTTCCGGCACTAGTGCGCGCAAAACGGGGATATTTCTCATTGTGCCACTTCGTTTCATCTTTTGGTTTAAACATTTTGTAACTACCATACTTTTGTATATCTTTTGTACCAGGGCCTAAGTTTTTGGGATGATCCTGATGTTTATAAACTTTATATGTTTTTATTTTGAAACTTGAAAATATAATGGAATGAAATCTATACTTGCTTCGATATCTCTACAGGTCTGATGAATGCGTTTACCGGACAAGCCCTGTTGATTAAACTGATAATGAGGCAACTGTACAATCCTCACAACGGACTTCGATCCTTGGGCGTTAAGGACAAAAATTTTAATTAGCCCTAAATTTCACACCCCGGATCCGGTTTAATTACTAATCGGGTTCGGAGGCGTGACAATATCTTTGTCCCTTTAAAACATGGAAAGCCCTAATTTCTCCCTTATCTTCCTCCTTGTCTCTTTTCCAAAGGTTGTTGAACTTCTGCAAGAAATGATCAGATAACAATGTAGTCATTGCTAGTTCATATTAATCTCAAGCGTTTTTATCATTTCTATAATTCATTTACAAGTTATTTAGAAGGGCACTCTTATGGATTCCACTTTTTCTTCCTTTTAAGAACTTTCATTAATCCAAACAGCCTCCAAAGTTAGTAAAGGAAAACTTTTAAATTTAAAAACATGATTTATATGAAGTACTCAAGTGATGTTTATCAATTTATAACATCTGGAACTGGACCTACAATTATGAGAGGTCAGGATTTGCTGCAACAGATGCCACCTGCACTCTATATGAGCTGGTGTTGATTTATATATATATATATATATATATATATATTTGGACAAATAATGAAGTACCCAAATAAAAAGGAGTCTGGTCTTAATGCAAATTATTATACTCTTTTTTCACCCTGAAAAAAAGCTAAGAATTGGAAATGTCAATTTCCTCTGAAAGGAGTGCTCAAGGTAGCTATGGTAACATAAAAAGAGCAAAATCTGGAGTGTTGGTTTGGGCGTTTCAGCATAAAATCCCAACCGTTCATCATGACAACGTATTAGCAGTGACCCACAATATCCATTCTGCATATAATGACCCACTTTTGCTTTTGCAGTTTCAGCCAAAATTCTAACCCTTTATCACGGCACCCATCATTTATTAGCTATGACCTAGAAGACCCATTTGCCAAATCTGTCACTCAACAGTCAATAGTGCTAATGGCCAAGTGTGGACCACAAGATGCACGCCCAGATCTTGAGCAGTTAAACCAAAATAATCTGATCTGCGCTGTTTAACCTAAGAAGCCATCTCAACCAACCATTTTGACGACTTGGAGCCCCACATCGACTATAAAGAGGAAAGTGAATGGGATTATATATAAAGTTTGCATGATGCCTTTTTGTGGTTTGAGGCATACCAGAAACAAAACCGTAAGAACCGTGGGCTTAAAAAAATAGGTAAAGTGAAAAAGATATTTTGGCGGGAATGCCGGTTTGGTGTGAGGGAAACTAATGGTCTAGGGTGCATCTAATGTTCTTTTTTTTTTTTTTGTTGTTGTTGTTGTAAAATCCTCTCTTTTTTTATCCGCATTACATCAATATTCAAAGGTACAAGATGAAAGGTTTAGATTTTGTAATCATAGAGCATGCGAGAGCTTAGGACCACCGGCAACAATAGGAAGTATTGTCCAGAAAATAAAGAGTTGTGTGTGTGTGTGTGTGTGTGTGTGTGTGTGTGTGTGTGTGTTTTGTGTACGTGTTCGTGTGCGCGCGCCCCACGCACACCCGGCTAAGGTTTATGGATTTGTAAATAGGCCCTTGTGGTTTTAATATTTGAAAATAGGCCTCTACTTTTTTTCATTTTAATACCTTTTATGTCCCCAAAATCAGTATTCTCAAGGAGAATGGGTGGACTCCATGAGTTTTGTGTTGATTTTTTATAAAAATAAAACCTTCATACACGGGCATTACATTGATTTGGCCCCAATAAAAATGGGCAAACAGAAGTGGTCCTGACGTTACATTTCTTTGTTTTTTTTTGTCTTTTAGTGTTATAGTCGATATCGACGCTCATTCATAACTACACTTACTACCTAGTTTCGCAACTACTTTTCTCATTTTCATCGTTCGTCACTTGTCTACAAGTTCTGCCTAGCAACTTACATCCATTGCAGCTCTTGGACTCACTCGCACTCCTTTAAGAAGCAGGTACACACATGAATCTTTATTATTAGTTTGATAGTTTTCTCAAAACTTGGCATTCACCCAACTCGTTCATTCATATTCTTCCTTTTATATGTTACTGGCCTTATACAACTAATGAATGACGTTGCTCTGTCCCAGAAAATGCACCCAAGTGCATCTAGAGTTGTGAACGGTGCATCTAGATTACCAACTGACATTCACTGTCATTGGAATGTGAGGATTTTGCAGGACCCACTAGAATGGATATTAGTTCTAATTTAACCAATCAATGCAGCGGATGTAACCAATCACAAAATATAGAACTAGCAAATAAATCTATTAAGCAATCACTACAAGAAGGCAGACACAAAATTAACGTGGAAACCCTATCCAGGGAGAAAAATCAAGAACTGGAAATCAAGAGTTTAAGAACAGTTACAAGATATACTCACAAGCTCCTTTACCTCAGTCTGTACCTCGACCTAAGGACTGTAGTTGTTCTTATAAAGAATCCACTAACACGACATCCACCGTGCCCCGTTCTCCTTACTTGATATCCTCGCACCTTAACAAACAAGATGATCAATCTTCTACAAGAGAGTAGAAACAGCAAACACCTTCTAGAGCAGCCCTTCAGAACTATCTCTCAATGGGTCTAGAGAATAAACTCTCTCAAAGATATCTCTAACTCAGATTAATGAGAGTGGTGGTGCATCATATAGAGTTGAGAGAAACACCCAATAAATAGCCTCAAGTTCGTGCATTAGGCTCCTAATCATAATGCACTCAGAATAGCAGTTTGTGTCAAACTTCACATAATAGTCTAGATCAGATTTGTCTTCACCTCCCAGGCTCACTATAGTGAGCTTGTGTCTCGCTTTAGCGAGACCCTGTTCTGGAACGCGCCTGCATCAGTCTTTACTCTCGCTATAGAGAGAAGAAGTCTCGCTCGAGCGAGACATGAAACTGTCTCCAATTCTGCCAACGAATGGGTTTACCTCTGACAGCCCTCTTCTTTGACTATTGGCCTAACAATCTCCCCCTTTTGGCAATTCTTGGACAAAATCCCCTAGAAAAATACAACTTGATCTACCCAAAAATAAAACCCAAAATACATTGAATTTTAAAATAAAGAAATTCAGCACTGCAGATCTTGTATAGCCTTTGCTTGAACATGCAGCTCTTGAATTGCCGTGACTTATAAAGCTCCCACTAGCTCCATTCTTCTCCCCCTGCTTTTGTCCACAATTGACAAACAAATATCATCATGCAGCTTCTGTCAATCCGAATGCAGTAGCTCCCCCTCAATATTGACTCCCCCCCCAATATAATTTTCGTATCAGCATTGGGGTGGGGGCTCGATCTTGCAGATCAGGGGTGATGAAGCTTAGGCACACACACTTGTGAATTGAAAATTTTCAGCATAGTGTGTACCAATGCAGAAGAGATGTCTTCTTTCTTGACCCAGACAGCTTTCGTATTCTTCTTTTTCAGCTCAGCCTTCACGTTTTCCATTGCTTTTGATTCGGTAAACTTCGCAACTTATTGCAATGGGGTCGAATGTGTCCTTTAATTCCACAATGATGGCATGTGGGGATTCGTTCAGGATGTGACACATTTTGCTTCTTTGGAGCTTGCTTTACAACACTAACAACAGGATTAGTAACAACTGAATTTTTAACAAAACGATTTTTACCTTTGGCATTTGAAGTGGATGCTCCGTCAGCGTAACCAATGCCATGCTTGTCAGTGTGTACCTTTTGACTGCACAGGATGTCATCTAATGTTTTCGATCCAGTGTTCATCCTATTCAATGAAGCTTTAGCCGTATTTAACTTAGATAGAACCATCTTGAGTCTTCCATTCAAGTCAGAATTTTCTAATTTCAAAGTCTTCATATCAGAATCAAGTATGTCACACTTTTGTGATTTTGCAGTCAATTTGTCAGCCAACTTATCATTTTCATCCTCCAATTTTTGTACTTTTGCAAGTGCTTCTGCAAGTTTAGCTTTCAAGGAGGAATTCTTCTCTTCAGACACTTTCCAATTGATAGCAACTTTTTCATTCACTTTAACCATCTTCATGGTTTTCTTGAAAAGTGTCGCATATTCAGCTTTCCAATCTGGTTCTTCATTTGACTCAGTATCTTGATCAGTCTCAGCTTCGGAAGAAAAATGGGAAGTAGCAGAACCATAAGTTGCCATAAAAGCAATAAACTTTCCCTTGCCAATATCAGGCTTATCAGACTCGGGATTTTCATCATTCACATAAGAAGTTTCATCTTCCCAAGTAGTATTCAAAGCCTTCTTTTTAGATTTTTTTGTTTCCGTAGTAATTGGCAATATGTCCATAACCTTTACACTCATAGCATTGAATCCCTTTAAAGGATTTCTTCTTTCCAGAATTTTTAGGGATCCTGACATTGGTTTTCTGCCCCTTCATAAAAAGTTTGAATTGCTTCATAAACTGTACAACAACTTGGGGATCAATTTCCTCGGAATCTAAATCTAAATCACTTGCAGCTTTCTTGTATGTTTCCTTGGATGCTTTCAAAGCAACACCTTTAGATTGTGTCTTCCTATGAGACCTAAAGTTTGCTTCAAAAGTTTGTACGTTGCCAATCAACTCATCAACCTTGAGTGTATTCAGATTTTTATTTTCTTCTATAGCCACAACCTTTGCATCAAACCTTTCTGGAAGAGATCGCAGAATCTTTTTCACAATTCTATTTTCAGGAACTGGCTCTCCCAAAGTAAAGGTGTCATTCATAATTTCATTCAGCTTCGAATTAAACTCATCAAAAGTTTCATCATCTTCCATCTTTATGGTTTCGAAGGCTGTATACAATTTCTGAAGTTTTGATTGTTTGACAGTGTCAGTCCCTTCAAGCACAGTCTGCAGAATATCCCAAGTCTCTTTTGCAGTAGTACATGTAGAAATTCTACGAAACTCATATATGTTAACTCCATTATAAATAACATTCAAAGCTCTAGAGTTGTAAGTGGCAGCGAACTCTTTTTCCTTAGTCCACTTATCTTCAAGTTTGGGATCAGTTACCCCATCAGAAGTAATAGTGGGCAAGAAATAGCCATTCACGGCAGATTTCCAAACTTTCAGGTCTATGACTTTTAAGAAGGCAACTATCCTGGCTTTCTAATAAGCATAATTGCTACCATCCAACAGAGGAGGCTAATTGGTTGAAGTGCCTTCACAATGGATATCCATTCTCAGCAAAAATAGGATCAACACAATAAAATAGTGTAACCCGCTCTGATACCAATTGAGGATTTTGCAGGATCCACTAGAATGGATATTAGTTCTAATTTAACCAATCAATGCAGCGGATGTAACCAATCACAAAATATAGAACTAGCAAATAAATTTACCAAGCAATCACCACAAGAAGGCAGACACAAATTCAGATTGATCAGATCTGTCTTCACCTCCCAGGCTCGCTATAGCAAGCTTGTGTCTCGCTCTAGCGAGACCCTGTTCTGGAATGCGCCTGCATCAGTCTCTACTCTCGCTATAGCGAGAAGAAGTCTTGCTCGAGCGAGACATGAAACCGTCTCCAATTCTACCAACGAATGGGTTTACCTCTGACAGCCCTCTTCTTTGACTATTGGCCTAATAGAATGTGCCTTCGAATGATCAGGTTATAATTAGAAACCTGATTAGTGATAGAGCTCATGGATGGCGGCTTTCAATAGCTACAATGAATCAGGTTTTGGTTGATATTATGTGGAGAGATAATCACCACCCTTGGAAGAGACAAAGGATGCCATTGCTGAATTGTTATGATGGTGTCTTCCAGCTTATGCAACTTGTTCCAGCTGATGCTTCTCCTATCACCATTAAGATTGACGGTTCTTTGCAAAAAATGCTCCTTAATCCAGATCAATCTGACTGGCATATCTGATTCCAAGCGAGACAGCTTCATGCATTGGTTACTAGTTTTGATCATGTCCACTTCTCTCCGCTTCATCCTCATACTATGCGTTTCAACAAACTGATAAGCAGATTCACTGGTCCTCCAATGCTGAATGTTGATAACATTGATATTTTGTATAATTCTATTATTGAGAGATTTAGATGACATTTAGTAATTTGATCAGTTTATTTATTTAGGATTGTTTTGTCCTGCTATTGAAGGGGTATGCCCTTGTTTGGAAGCTTCTGATAATAGACTTCCATTTTTTGTAATATTTATTTATTTGAGCAATTGAAGAACTAACTTACTCTTCAAAAAAAAAAAAAAAAAATTGTGAATGGTGGATATTTCCTCCAAACAAAACACTACCATCTTCAATTTTCACATACTTTTTTGGGTTTAGGGTTTTAAATGTACATTTTTTTACTGTCCCAAAAAATGGCACCCAAGTGCATCTAGAGTTTTGAATGGTGGACATTTGCTCCAAAAGTGACACTACCATCTTTAATTTTCGCATACGTTTTTGGGTTTTTGGTCTTAGGGTTTTAAATGTGCATGTATTTGACAATACAGACATCACTTCTATTCTTCACTGTATTATTTACCCTAAACTAAAACACAACATTCATGAAGCATGTTAATTCTTTTTCATCTATTTCATTTTACAAGATCTAGAAATTTTAACAACACATTTGCCTTGTCCCATGAAATTCTTATAAAAGGTGGATATGCTCCTATAGTTACACTTTTGTATTTAGTTTTCATATTTTATTTTTTTTTGGTTAAGGGTTTAAAATGTGCATAGTCTTTGTGTGACATTGTTTAACAATACAATTAGTTCAACCCTTGGAATATCACAATGCATTTACTTTCAACATACATTTGCCCTTTCACCATGGGCATTGTTTATGTATACATATTTACTTTTTGTTCCTATCACTATTATAAACTAATTGTTTATTTATAAATAGCATGCCAGATTGCGAGGTCCTAATCATATTCCACTACGATGGAAACTTTGAATTTGATATTATGCAACCCGTCCATAATGGAGGAAAGCAGAAGATGAGGTATTTATCAACCGACATAACATATAGGTCATTGGTTGTTGAAGCAATTGAAGCATTTAATTGGGATTCATCTATTGAAAGTTTAACCATACAATACCTTCATCACAACAGACGTGCATTTTCACTGGCTAGTATTGAAGATGATAATGTTGTGAACATAATGAGCAAAGCATCGGGTAAGAACAATGGACAACGTAGAGGAGGAGAACAATATAGGTATATAAATTTGTTGTATTCTTAATTATACTTTATCAAATATTTATCCCAATCCCTCACTTGCATTTTATTATACTGTTGATGCATTGTAGGCTTCAGAGGAATGACAAGCATCGATGTTTTCTTGGAAAATCGAGGAGTGTATTGATAAATTGCAAGGCAAAAGAAGTGAAAGATAGGAAAATTGTTCCAGAGCTTCCAACAGTCAATCTCGAAGAAGATAATGACATGCATTTTTCAACTGTTCGAAACATTAGAAGTCTGCATCATACCTTTGGTCAAGAAATTGATGTTGATAATATAGAAGATGGGGCAGACTATGGTGATGAGAATCATTTTGATGAAAATAATTTCACCGAACGAATTCTAGTAATTGTGATGGGCTCAGATAGAAGCAACATCGCCGGGGTTAATCCAGTCAACAATGCATGTCCTTCAAGTGAACATTTAGGTGTTAATTTCGTCGACAACATGGTACCTGAAGAATTGAATGCAGTAATTTCGTCGACAACATGGTACCTGAAGAATTGAATGCAGACGCAGGAAACAATTCAGCACGTGAAAATGTGGGCTGGCCGTGAATTCCCTGATCATGACACATTCCGGAAGACTGTGGCTAAGTTTTCAATTTATGAAAACTTTACTCTGAAGCATTTGAAGACCAACCCATACAAAGTAACATCATGCTATAAAGATCAGAATTGCCCTGGGCGCATTCATGCCTCTATCATGGAATCAGGACAACAATTCAAAGTGCGTACGTATAATCCTGTCCATAGATGCTCGAAGCCAATAATGGGGATGTCACATAAATAGGGATCAGCATTGCTAATTGCGGAGTTCATCATGGACAAAGTCCGACAAAATGTCAATCTGAAACCAAAAGAGATCATGAACAACTACCAAATTGAATTTGGGACAACTATTAGTTACAGGAGGCACATATAGTAAAGGAGATAGCCCTGCATGCAATGCAAGGATCTTACAAAGAATCTTTTCAAATGCTTCGTCGTTATTGTATTGAACTGCAAAGGACCAATC
This sequence comes from Persea americana, assembly GCA_029852735.1. Classification (NCBI taxonomy): domain Eukaryota; kingdom Viridiplantae; phylum Streptophyta; class Magnoliopsida; order Laurales; family Lauraceae; genus Persea; species Persea americana. The sequence goes on from CM056817.1 coordinate 23,159,249, forward strand.
TGGGTACAATAACAAACATAGACACCACATCCGAGGACCGTTTCAGAAGTTTTTTTTGGACATTTGGAGTTTGTCTAAGGTCTTTCATTAATACATGTAGACCAATGATTACTGTAGATAGGACACATCTCCGAGAGAAGTATCCCGTTGTCTTGCTCGTTGCTGTTACACACGATGCCAATCATAAGCTCCTCCCCATCACTTTTACCTTAGCGGAAGCCGAGCGACGTGATAGTTGGAAGTGGTCCCTTGCAAACCTGCATATAGCGTTGGGTGAGCTTAACAATTTGACTATTGTGTCGGACCGGCAAAATGGTCTTATTCCGGCGCTCTTGGACATCATACCCTCTGCAAAGCATTGTTATTGTTGCTGTTACATTGCCGACAATATTAGGGTGGCTTTCAGTGATGCAACAATTGTTATGAAATTTTGGCTTGCCGTCGAAGCAAACACGCTGTTTGAGTATGATGCATATATGACCAATATACGGATAATTAGCCAAGAGGCATTCACTTACATTGATTCAATTGGAAGGAAACATTAGGCTGATGCATATGTAGAAGGATGCCGGTATGACATGCTCACTAGTAATGCAGTAGAATGCACAAATGGACTCTTAAAGGACATGAGAGTCCTTCTTATTACAAAACAGGTCGAGGAAATACGGGCCAAGCTAATTGAATTTTACTAGATGCTCATCTTGAATCGTAAGCAGTTACAAGTCGTCTAACTCCTTATGCGGAGAAAGCTTTGGAAAAAAGAAATGGAAGAAGCTCGTCGAGTGCATGTTTCTGTGGCTGGTCTAATTGATTTTCAGGTACAATCTGCGGAGAACGTGGACGTCATTGATCTTGAACGCAAGACTTGCACATGTCGAAAATGGGGGATTCTGGGGATCCTGTGTTCTCATGCATTGGCTTCAATGAGAGTTAAAAATTATGGTCCATATGAATTGTGCGAACATTGGTACCTATCAAGTGTATATCATACGACGTATAGTGAAGTGTTGCATGCTACCCATGATAGAAAACAATGGGAGTACACATTTGACGAACGAGTTTTGCCACCACAAGCTACTAAACAGCCAGGGCGGCCAAAGAAGAATAGGATTTGGACCAAGGATCGTAGCCACCAACGAAGGGTAGTCACCTGTTGTAGCTGTAAGGAGAGGGGGCATAATTGAGAAAGTTGTCGCAATCCACCAGTAAAAACTTGAAGATGCAGCCGTTCAAATCTTGTAAATTTTGGTGAAGAATTTTTTGGTTGGTGTTAATATTTGGTGTTAATGTGATAGCGGAAGCAGCCGTTCAGACCTTGTACAGTTTGCTGAAGCTTTTTTTGGAAGGTGGATGCACAAGTTAATGTGAGCTCCTTTTTTGTTGGTGTTAGTATTTTTTAGAAGGCTGATGCAAGAGTCAATGTGAACTCCTTTTTGGTTGGTGTTCATATTTGGTGTTAATGTGATAGAAGATGCATCCGTCTGGACAGTGTACAACGTCTACTGAAGCAATTTTTTGGAAGGGGGATGTAAGAGTTAATGCGACCTCCTCTTTGGTTGGTGTTAATATTTGGTGTTAGCCATCTGGACAGTGTACAGTCTACTTAAGCAATTTTTGGAAGGGGGATGCAAGAGTTAATGTGAATGAACCTTTGGTAGGTGTTAATATTTGGTGTTAATGCGATAGAAGATGCAGCTGTCTGGACAATGTAATCTCTACATGGAAGAGATTTTTTGGAAGGGGGATGCATGTGTTAATGTCATCATAACCATTTTGACTGGTGTTAATATTTGGTGTTAATGCGATTGATAGAAGATGTAGCCGTGATGGGCTCGTACTTTTTGTTGAAGCATTTTTTGGAAGGGCATAAGTGTTAAACATACTTCCCTTTTGTTGTAAGAACGAGCCATTTTTTGGGGTTATATATTGAAAACTTATATATGATAATGTAATGGTTGTTTGTATTGCCCCCTTATTGATGTTTTTATTTTTTCCACTTTTACATAAAGAATAATTAGCTAATCCCATCTAGAGTTACACTTACACTAGTCGATATAATATTATAACATAGTTGATATCGACTATGACAGTGTTTTTTATGTTTCAGTTAAATAGTCGATATCGACTATGACTGTGTTTTTAATGTTTCTTCGACTATTGTCAATTTTAATTTATTCACCTAATCATCGTCAGTCAATACGATTCAATCTGAATACATTGGTACTCTCCATTCACACATTCAGCAAAACACATCAGACAATGAGACAACCACATTCAATTAAAAACCATACATTAACAAACCATTCAAGTTCCACAACCACTACCCACAACTTCCACAATTTTAGTTACAAAGTAAAAACAGGCAAGTATCTATGTTTGGCCTCTCTGTCTACTGCCCAATCTACCTTCCCAAAACTTCTATTAACTAGCTAAGAAAATTACATCAAACCGATAGATTCAACAACTCAGGAAGATTCAACCTATTAGCATTCATTTGCCAACTTCTCTTGAATAACTCAATGACAATTCTGCTACGGAAGTAAGGGATGCTGGACTGCGTAAATGTGATAGGATGGCGGTGAATACAATGCTCCGTGAATGCCACAGCAAAGACTCCACAGTCATTATAATTGTTTTGATGAGGAATGTCATCCTTGAACATGATAGTCCATAAAAATGGATCCATCCACCCAAAATGCATATACATCTTGTTCAACCAGCTGATCTGCAAGAATTTGGTGGGGGGGGGGGGGGGGGGGGGGGAGATTGTGGTTTGAACTGTTGTCATAGGTGATGTCTCAAACTATGTATTCATATTGCAATTTGGGATGCCAAACCATACTTACAAACTTCTCCGCTTTATTCTGTGTCAAATTATCACCAGCCAAACTATTATAGAACTCCCACCTTCTTTCATCAATGTAGCTCACAACTAGCGTGAAATGGTTCTTATAGTGTTATAGTGGATGACAAACACCAGTGTATGTGCCTCCCTTGCTTCCCAGATTGTGTGGCCGTGCTTACCGAAGGCAGCTTCAACACTGTCATACGATCCACCCCACCACCAACTTTGCGAACATTAATGTCACCACAATATAAATGGTTAACAAATAAAGATGACTCATCGAGGTGTTTGTTAGAATCAAAGATAGGTTGGTTCAGCGCAGCCTTATACATATGCTTCGGTCAGCGATGAAAGTGGTTGTGGACATCCTTCTCTTATGATCTGAAAAAAATAGTACATTAGATTGGTGTCCAGCCAAGTTCCCTCGTCTAGTGTTTTCTCTAAATCGTTGCTGGATACCATGGTACAAATACTGGCTAGTTCATCCTCTCTACTTGAAAGAGATGTTTGTTAATAAAATACAATGCTACAAATATTAATGAAGATGGGTACTACATGAAAGTAATGGGGGAAACATTAGCATGCTTACTTTGTTTCATAATATTCCTTGAAACCCCTAAGATAAAATTGCTCCAAATCATTTACGTAGCTCGAATGCACATAAAATGAAAATAATCAGAGAACTTTACAGGCACTTTACGCATATGGGGCAAGCGCTTGATTCTCCAAATCAAAGAGACTATGGCAGCAATAGGTGCTGTGACAACAATTGTGGAATCACTAGTAACTATCACTAGAGTGTCAAACAATGTCTTGGCTATTGGGGGGGTTGAGAGCACTTCTTCAGTTGGTGGTGAGTTTGTAGTCTGCTCTTTGCTTGGAGAGTCATTGAGACGTACTGTTCCTGCCTTTCTGAACCTTTTTGCTCTTGGACTTTTAAGAGAATATTTCTTTACTCTCATGTTAGAGGGACCAATGGGGCTCAGACCAGTATGAGTATCAAGAACAGTATGAGGGGGAACAGTTTGAGGGGGACCAATGGGGCTCGAACCAGTATGAGTAGCAGGAACAATGTGAGGGGGAACGGTGTCAGCTGGACTGGGTTGAGAGGGAGAAGTGCTTGTCTGATGGAAAACAAATATGCATAGAGTCAGATTGACAAAAGTAAATTTAACGGAGGGTGGGGCAATTTATCTTTTCTACATCCTCATCGGATTGTGAGTTATTGCACTCTTCCATAGAGAAGTCTTCAAACGTCATCCCAATAGCTGCCTTAAAGGTCTTTAGTTTTTTCTAAATTGACTCCGCAAATCTAGACATGGTTTTTTTCCTACTGTCGGCCCGATTACACGACTGCTCTAAGCGAGCAATAAGTTCATTAACCTGATTACAACAGACAAGCAATTATCTCAATTAAGTAACGTTACTACCATATAAATATAAATGAAATTTTGAACTATTTAGCATTTAGTACTTACATATTTTTATGGGACAAATGGCTTGGCCTGCTCAGCGGGTGCTTCTACCTCGGGCCTCTCCGCGTGCTCAACCCTACTGATGTGTCGAACTGTGTTGGCACCATACTACAGCAGGTACTCTTCTGAATGAACCGGCTGGGTGCACTTCTCCCCGCGTAATCCCAGCTGCTTTCTTGTAGCCCACAGTGCTGCTATCTCTTCATCCATATGCGAGCTGTAATCAATTGCCATTCTCTTTATGCGTTCTCATCTCAAGTATGGCATACTGAAAGGGCGAGTGGACTAATTGCTTGAGCACAAACTGCTTCATGACTCGCCATGTATTATGCCACTCAACAATCTAGAACCACACTAAGACGGTTGATGATGAAAACAGATCGCATTCCCTTTTGGGTATGCTCATCTTGATTTTTTGCCATAGCCAGAATACGGTTGCCAAGTGAACTGCATACAGGCACATATAAGAAGACATTAAAACATAGGTAATGGGTAACCTAAGTAAAAATGTTGAATACAATTTTCTTGGATAACACATGTATATTTACCCCATCAGCCGGCAAGATGTTTAGTTGGTGCCTGACTTTCTTGACCGTTGCGAAGGCTTGGGGGTGATCCACCAACCTCTTATGGCATGTCTTGAAAAGTGAGAATTCTATGTCCTTTCTCCAATGAGGGTCTTGCCGAGGACACCGTCCAATAGACTGTTAGTTTTATGGTCTCAATCCATTAAGGTTGATGTAATAAATTGATTAAATTCTTTATTTATTAATATATTCATGTTTTCTTTTCATGAGATGAATGGTGTTTTATTACTTAAATGCACATAACCAATACAAGTGACATACTGGCTCATGAGATGAACCGGAGTCCATAAGTGTATTATATGTAACACATGTGTATGGATGGGATCTACATACGGGAGACATGTGTAACAAATCTTTTACTTAAATTGATTCACAACCAGTGATGAGATTGAGCATCTCATCTGATAAGGTTGCAGTATTATAATCACTATGAAACAGTATGATCTGTCTCGATCATAGGAATGTAAGATTCTAGATTATTATACTGGTATATTAGATGTATTGAAGGACCATGAGATGCACCTCAAGGATACTGTCTTTACTTTAAGGTTTGCTCTCATAATTCCCTAGCAATAGGCTCTCAACCCTAAGACATTGATGAACTCAAGTTTCTATCTATTCATTTGCTTTGAGTCACCAATGAGTGATGCCAACTGTAGGTCAACACCTCGGTGTCTTGGGTATGTGGTAGTAGGATTGTGAGAACATTTAATGGTCAAGATGGAATCTATCTTTTCCCCTTATGCCAATTAATGGATTTATCATTGGTAAGTGTACACCCATCTCAATTAAGAGCTAATTGGATGGTACTAATGATTACTATAATTAATTGGGTCTCAAGGATAAAAAGATATGGATCTAAATTGGTGGGACAGTTTGACCAATTGATCCATGAATATTGATAGAGGGGCCTACTTGCAGTGATAAGGAAGTTTAGGGTCTTCATGTAATGTATTCCTAAGATTGGAGTTCAATTGCATTTATTTAGTGGAGTTATTTGCAATTAACTACGGGCCCGGATTGCACATGAGATGTGGGGTCGGGGTGTCCCAGTTGGAGCCAGCTTTCTATGGAATCCCTAGTGGTCCACACGCTAGCCCAAGATTGGATCTTTGCTAATTCTATTTGAACTCAAAAAGAAAATCTACTATTTCTATTTGAAGTGAGACTTCTAATAGTGGTAATAGTGGAACAAAGGGTTACTAAGTATAATGGAAGTTGGACTTCTAATAATACACAAAGAGAGGAGTTGAAAAACTATAAAAGGAAAAGGAGGGAACCCCTTGGACGTCCCCCATGGTCAATTCCAAGGAGATTCACGCCCAAGGTTCCTAAGAGTGCAAGTGTTGCATTCCTCTTCTTCCCCTCTCTCTCTTCTAGTTCCCTTCTAGTTTCCTTAGAGATTCTAGATAGTCTTTCTCTTGGAGATTTCACCATCTCTCTTGAGGAAAGAGATCTGAAGTGGGTCATAGCGTGGAAGACGATTGGGCATTGGAAATTTTGATTTTGGAAGAGCTCTTCATCAAAGAGTTGAATTAAGTTCTCCATTAGAGCACAACCAAGCTCCATAGGTATTTTCTACTCCTTGTATGTTGTGGAATTTCGTGGTTGCATGTTTAGTGTTGTTTCTATCTTTTTGATAGGCTTGTTTGCTAACCATGATGATTGAGATTGAGGACATGCATCCTGGATTGGGTTTTATTGAGTTTTTGGATAAGTTTTCACTACTTCTAGTTGGTGAAAGTTTTTGAAACCTATCCTAGATGTCCACCCACTTCCAACATAGACATTCTCGAATAAGCCCATATCTACGATGGAAAACATCAAAATGAAGGTGTTAGGATTTAAATAATGCACCCAAAAATGTTAAGCTTGAGAATTATCCACCTGTAGCAGCTGAAAAGGCCCTGTGTGTGTCCTGCAGGACTTACTGTCCTCACCTTGTTGATCTTTCCCCTTTCCTTCAGCCTCTTTCATCTCTTGGCCCCACCAAGTTGCCTTTGCCAATATTCTATAAAGATTTACAAGGCATGCAGGGGCCCATGCATAAGGCTTGAATTCTTTAAACAATACAAGAAGATAAGCAGGCCCCCTTGCACCAGAAGTCTGTGTGAAGATCTGCCTGTTGGAAATTTATACTAAAAGCATACTTTTATGTATTTGTCTTTGACTAATTCATTAATTAGTAAATTTTTTCTTTTCATCTAAATGAGATTTTGTATGGGCAAATGGTTGCATTATTTATTATTATGTATGTGTGTGTCTTTTATTCTATAAAGTAGACAAGTTGGTGTGTAGAGTTCTAATTATACACGGAGGACTTATTTATCGGTTCCTATAGAATATAAGTTTGTTCACAATTTAGATGGATTTGGACACACCATCGGTACTATTGTAGCATGATGTTTCAGCAGGCTTATCTTGGCTGTGGGAAACGGTTTAGTTTCGACTCATTATGCTAGTACGCTTTGTGTGTATTGAACATGACCGCTTTTGGGTTTATTTTCTTTATACCGACTAAATAAGATAATTAACATCCAAATAGTTATTATGAGTGCTTGTACTCTTAATTCCGACATAAATAATAGACACATATGTTTAGTGTTTGGCATTTTGATTTACGAAGGAGTGAGATCTTTTACGAGTCAATAATCTTAGTAAATTGGTTGACTACACTACGTGTATGGTGCATATTAGTTTATTGACGGAATCCACATTCCATAATGTGGATTGATGATATCCCCTTGATGAAGCTTTTAAATCTTGATTATGTTAAACTTTGCAAGTGGACTTTGTGTCCGACATATCAAATAAATTAAGTGTAAGGTCTCAAGGAATTATAAAGATATCGATTAAATATAGGTGTAAGTAATTATTTAATCAATGGATATTTGAAATCTTAACGTGGAGAGATTAATAAGCATTTAATAACAAGAAGTTCGAAATATTATTTTGAGAATAAGGATAGGAGTGCAATTATGATTCTCTAGTGGACTGAATTGTAATTTATGGAATTAGGATTCTAATTTGGGTCAAATTAGGATTTCCTGCTTCCATAATGATCCCATCTTTATTTACTTCTTAAAGTCCTTATTGTAGCCTATAAATATGCGCTATTGCTCTCTAGGTCAATAATAAGAGAAATCTCATTTTGGAGAGCAGAGAGAATTCGCAGAAGATGCCCACTCCCTGGTGCGAGTTCGAGCATAGAGGAATATAGTAGAAGATCTTGAGATTTTCGGATTGCTGTAAGACCAAAATTAAATCAGAAAGACCGAAATCAAATCAAAGAGATCTCGCAGGTAAGGTTTTTTTATCATCTTCGTTTATAATTATTTCCTCAATGATATGTACGCAATATCTAGGGTTCCTGGTGGAAGCCCTTTTCTAACACTGCCTGGCCACTAAAAAGAATAAATATACCCAAGTGGCTCTAATCTCCTCATCTTTGGTTTTCTTATTTTTCTTATTTTGCCATATGGAAGGCTTGAAGTTGTCTTAAAGCCACTTGAATTTTATTGTTATGCTAATATAATCTAGCTTCTTCTGTGGCGTGATCCCAAGCAACTCATGATAAACCGGCTCTACAAATCTGCCGGGGAAAGTTCGTCCGGTTACCACTGTGCCATCAACTAGCAAGTTATAGATATAAGCAACGTCTTCAAGTGTTATAGTTGCTTCCTCGGATGGAAAATGGAATGAATTTGTTTATGGTCTCCACCTCTCAATCAAAGCTATTATTAAGGCATGGTCTTTGACCATACGATCTATGCCAGCCAAGTGGTGTAGACGTGTCTGCCATACATATTGCTTTTGAGTAGCTGTAAGCACGCATATATATTTATCGAGGTTTGTTGGGATGCATCTCATCCGTACGAGTTTCTTGTAATAACGACAAATGCTGAGGTGACTTCATGGACAATAGAAAAAAACTAAGAAATTGCGATTTTAAATAAAAAATGGAATTTTGTTTTCGGTATACCTCTCCGTGATTGACCCTCCGAGATATGATTGTTTTGGTTAAAGGGAGTTTGTTCGAAGTTTCAACAGGCTTTTCTTCATTGACCTGCAAAATATCAATGGGTTTTTTAGATAATCAATCTGGACTTGTGATGAGAGCCTAAAATATACATTTCAGGCCCCTCAACAAGGACTTTGTTATACCTTCCAATGCGTTTAACTAGTCTAATTATGTTATTTTGATGTTTACAGGTGCCCTAGAGCTTTGGGGAAGAAATTGGCGAAAAATAGGAAGAAATTGCAAAAATCCAGAAAAAGTCAGAAAACACCCGAAGGTTCTGCCTCCAGGCGTCCGAACGCTCGGCCACAGATTCAACCCGGAAGCTACTGCTTCCAGGCATCAGGATGCCCAGTACCGCCTGGACCGTCTGAGGTTCGTCTCCAGCGCATTTTGACGAGGTTTTCTCATGCCAAAACCATAAATTAAAGCTCAAACTCATTTTAGAGGACATTCACATCTTGGGAGAAGATCGGGAGCGAGGTTTTGGAGCTTTGAAAGAGCGTTAATGGGGATTTCGTCAGAGATTCTTTATCAACCTCTCGCCATGAGTAACTAAATCTTTATCTTAGGGCTGCGATGAATCCCTAACCTTGTGTATATAGTGATGTATAGGTTCTAGGGTTTTCCTTTAAACGCTTTTGGTTATATGACAATGATGTTATCCATTGATTGGATTTTATTCTCTTAATGCAATATCTATTTCTTTGGTATTTTTAATCTTGTAGATTTGAATACTAGGTCATATAACGGTGTTTGATTGAATGTGTTATTAGATTTAGGATAATCTATTCCATAGAGATAGGTTATGCCCCAATCTACATTCACATCCTTTATTTGTTGACTCTTGAAGGTTTGTAACCAGATAGAGTCTTTTTAGCGTTGATAATGGAACCCTAGGTCTATACTTACTATGATGCGAGGTTAGAGTAGATTTGTACCCTAAGATCTTTTCTCTGATTGAATTAAAACATTTTCTTTTTAATTTGTTAATTTAGGAATCAAACCCATCAAACCAACACTTCTTTTTCTTATAGGATTAGTTTAGAAATCAATACTTTGTTTTCTATTAGGATTAGTTTAGGGATTTAGGAAACAACGCAACTTAGCCTTTTTGTCCCAGTGGATACAACACCCAATTAACATCGGGATATTTTATATTTGCAAACCCTGTTCTAGGACTGGTCAAATTTTGGCGCCGTTGCCGGGGACAATTAGCACGGTTGTTTGTTTCTTTTAATTCTTATATTAGTTTTGCTTTTTCTAGTTCTTTTTATTTTATTTACTTTTTCATCTTTACTCACATCATTTACTATCCTTACTGCAGGATATTGGTTCTAATACAGAATCCTAGAATTTGTGCAGGGATCCAAGGGAGTTCACAAAGGACAAAGTTTTACTCAAAAGAAATCTCTTTTTTCTTCCCAAGGCAAGGTAAGTCCTTGACTTTCTGATTCTGTTTACATAATTGCAGTAAATTTTGTGTGTGCATGCTTGGTCGTCGCTCTTGTCATCCACATTTGGTATCTCTAGACCAAAATTTAGAGCGAGTCCTTAGGAAAGTTAGATCATCTAAAAACTCTGTTGAGTCCTCACACACAAATTCACAAATGGCAGAGAAAGAAAATGAAGAGGGGACCCCACCCGGTACACCTCCTCCTCCCCCTCTCCGTCCCTTGAAGGAGCACTATACTCCTTCGGAATATGCTTCCCCATCTTGTATTGAGCTGCCTACGGTGTAGGCAGCTCATTATGAAAGCAAGCCTAGTACAATCAACTTACTTCCTTCTTTCTATGGCTTGAACAATGAAGATCCACACAATCACATTGATGATATTCTGGTTATTTGCTCCACTGTAAGGATAAACAACTTCAGTAGTGAGGCCCTTAAGATGTTTATTTTCCCATTTTTGCTAAAGGACAAAGCTAAGTATTAGCTGGGTACTTTACTTGCGAATTCCATCACAACTTGGGCCCAACTGCAACAAAAATTTTTAGATAAATATTTCTCTATGGGCAAAACAAATCAATATAGGAGATCTATCACATCCTTCGCCCAAACTGATAATGAACAATTTCATGAGGCGTGCGATAGATTCAAGGATCTCATTAGGAAGTGTCCTCATCACCAAATTGCCAAGTGGCAATTGGTGCAATTCTTTTATGATGGATTGTCCCCTGAATGGAGAAACATGATAGTCACAGCCAGTGGGTGATCAATTATGTTGAAAAATGAGGGTGAGGCATGAGAGCTTTTTGAGAACATGAGTGAGACTTTTCAGCACCATGCCTCCACTTCAAGATTGGAGAGGCCGGCAGCCTCCACCTTACCCCTAACGAACTTACCACTCAAGTGGATGCCTTTACCCAAAAGTTAGATCAGCTATTATCTGTGGGTCAAACTCTCCAATCCCCACCCTCTCAAGGTGTTTGTGCTTTGTGCTCTAGTCCCACTCATTTTGTGAGCAATTGCCCTGTAGCCTCACAATTCCCTGAATTTGTGCAAGAACAGGTGAATGCTGTACAGGGGTTCTCCAAACCAGGTAATGATCCATTTTCAAATACTTTCAACCCAGGATGGCGAAATCACCCCAACTTTTCCTGGAAGTCGCCCGGTCAAGGCACTTCATATTCTCAACCGGGAAATGGGACTAATTTTTCTTTCAATCCTGCGGCCTATCGTTCCCAACAGTCCTAACAGCATCCCAACCCTTAACCACCTCAATGAACTCCATCTTTTGACGAGACAATGCTGTAAGAGCTCAAAGAGCTCAAAGCATGCACTCAGCTGGTCCATTCCCACTCTCAGTCCATAGCTAACCTAGAAACCCAGATAGGGCGAATAGCTAATGCTCTTAACAGAAGAGAAGAGGGACGCTTGCCTAGCCAACCCACGGTTAACCTCAAGAATACTTTTGAGGTGGGTAGTGGCTCGCAACCTAAGGATACCTATCATGAGCAAGCGAACATAGTTGTCACGTTGCGAAATGGACATGAGATTGAAACTAGGCTGGAGGAGCCTAAGCATTTTTTACACCAAAAATGTCACTTTGCCTCTTCAACATCGAAAGCTACATGGAGCCGCATCCTGCTACAAACAGGCAAAGCCGCTTCAAGCATCAGATCTTGTCAGAATCAAACAAAAACTACAAGATCCCTCAAAACAGCCAAAAAAGGGGTACACGTGAAGTTTCGGGCCATTTCAACATCATTTGGCCTAACTTCAATCCTCCAATAGCTGAGCGGGAGCTCCAGACGGCGACAGTGTCAAATACATCAAATCTTCGATCAGAGCCTATGGATGGTCTCAAAATACCTCCAAAAGGTTCCACGTCGAATTTCAAGTCAAACCGACACCGTTTGATCCTCCATCAACTCTCGAAAGGCAAAATCAAGCCTCTTAGCGGTGAGAACCTCCGATGTTGCCACTCATCAAACAAAGCACATGAGTAGCTTCTGCATGCTTTCAAAGGGCTGCACATCAAATTTCAGGTCATTTCGACAACGTTTGACCCGGTTTTGACACTCCGAAGCAAAATCAAGCCTATCGGCGGCGAAGCTCCCTGGGACCATGGCATCCAAATTGGAGCTAATGAATCATCTCAAAATGACTCCAATAGGCTCCTTGTCAAATTTCAGGTCAATCGGACTTCGGATGACCGTACATCAAAGCTCGACATCTTCCGCACGGTGAAATCAAGTCTAGCATCGACGGGACCCCAAACGGCTTCAAAACTCAAATAAAAGCCTATGGTTGGTCCTATCTAATGGTCAAGAAGCTTCACCTCAAATTTTAGGTCATTCCGACATCGTTTGACCTAGTTTCAACTCTTGGCGGAAAATCGGCTACGGAGTCTTCGGCTTTTCCAAAAATAGGAAACTTTGTGCTCTGATTTGCACAGCCTTTCGACAGGTTTTTGTAGACACCTCATTTTGCCCCCATGATAGCCTTAAATACCTACCATATATAGCAGTGCCCCCATTTCACCGACAATTAAATGATTAATGACATAATTCAGATTAATTAACGACGATGAAGATGCTTGTTGATAATTCTAGACTTAGTTCGATGATTTCTAAAAATTCATGAGAGAAAAGCCAAATCGCGTCGAGATCTCGAGTCCAACCCCACTACTTATGCAAGTAGTGAACCGTGACACTATTCAAACCTTTTTCCGGACCACTTAAGACATGCTTAGGTCAATTCCTACAAAGACTATGCTTAGTTCGCCAAAATGTCACCCGATCAGCCTAAGTTAGGAAACTAAATCCATTGATCCAGATATCCCTAACTTTTCCTAATCCCTAATCAGCAGGACAATTGAAGCTTTGGATTCCTCACTTCGAGAGCTTTCTGACGATATATAGAACGTCCAAATCCGACCAATGGATCAAAAGATATGACCCTCGGAAGATTGACCTAGCGGCCCCACTCAAGATACACATGGGCGCCACCACAGGTGCGCCCATGTACTTGGGCGCACACACAGGTGCGCCCAGGTCCCCAGTACTGTTAAAAAGGCACTTCGGTATATACTTAGATGTGTCTCACTCTACTCTTCGTAGTTTTGACTCAGTTTAGACCCAAAAACAACCCGAAACCGAACCCCAAACCCATTAAGCTTCGAAACTAGACATGGGCGCCACCATGTGGGCGCCCAATTGTTGGGACCCACTTGGGCGCCACCACATGTGCGCCCAAGTCTCGAGAAACCCTAATCCGGCCTTGGGATGCGAGGACCTTCTAGAAGTTCGTGCAACCAGCAACCCTAATCCCTCTTGTACGCCCTAAACCCTTATTTAAGGTTCTCTTAACTTAACTCAGAGGAGGCTACCCAAAAACCCTAAGAAAGGAGAGAAAAGAGAGAATAAAGAAGAAGAAGAAGAAAGGTAGCCACCATTAGAGAGAGAAAGCTTCAGATCTAGAGAAGAAGAAGAGGAAATAGAGAATGAGGCTTTCACATCTTCAACTAGAGCCATGGAACTTCACGAAAGCTTCGTTTTAGGAACTTAACAAACACCTCTCTACATCGGTATTCCTAGATCTCTCCTTCCTATTGCATTCCATTGTTATATATGTTTAGAAATATGTTTAGGATCATTCATACAGAGTAGATCTGCATTAATAATGGTAGGTTTGCAGTAGATCTGATTTTCAGCAATTATCCATTATTAAGAACATGCTTAGGGTCAATCATAAGTAATAGATTTGCATCATTCATATCATTCCGAACTCGTGATTAGCTTAGATCTTGCATCCATATCATCCTCATGAAGAAAAATCCGAACTTGAGAAGGAAAAGTGCAAAAAAACACTTGGGCGCACATACAGTTGCGCCCAAGTCCCAAGTGCTGGGTTTCAACCCCGTTTTCAGTCATACGTATATTTCGTCTCTTAGATTCGGGTTCTTCTTCATATAAGTTGATATGAGGGCCTTCGGATTCATAACTTCACGTTTTAAATCACATAAAAGGCATCATAAGAATATATAAAGATATTAGAAAAGAAGAAAAGAAGGGAAAAGTACAGAAAAGCACAGTGTGCGCCCATGTCCCGGGAGTTGGGTTTCGACCCCATTTTTCGCATTTTTGCATTTTATTTTTCAAATATGGTTCTTTCCTCGAATAAGTTGATATCAGAGCCCTCAGATTTATAAATTTACATTCTAAATCGTGAAAAGAATTGAAAAGATAAGCAAATACGTTACCAAAAATGAAGGAAAAGAAAAGAAAAACAGACGGTGCACTTGGGCGCCACTGTGGGTGCGCCCAAGTCTCTGCCAAGGGTATTCGTCCCTTTAATTTGGATCCTCGTGTCATCATTCTTAGATCCGAAGTCTCTGACATCAGTAGTTAACATTAGGACCCCGCATTTAGTCATTAAGTGATAGGAATCGCGTCGGAGTATCGTAAGAGTTACAAGTGCATCCCTATCCGCAGGGAGAGACTTGGGAGCAACTGTGTGTGCGCCCAAGTCCCCAGTTCATTTTCCGGTTGCGTTTTTCATATTTTGCATTTTCATTTAGCTTGTTATTGAATTTCTGTGATGAACATGAACTATTGTTGAACTTCCGAACTCTGAATTGCTAAATTATCACACTTTAGCCTAGGTTGCATTACTTTTGCATAAAAAACCAAAAAAATCACAAAATCATAAAGCTCTTCCCTTCTCATCTTACTCTTTAGTAATTAGAGAAGAGAACAAAAAAAGGAATAAAAGAAATATAAAAATTCAAACAAAAAAAGAATAGACATTCATTAGGTGATCCTAGGCCATTGCACTCATGCCTAAGTAAATTAATTAACCTAATCAACTCCAATCTAAAACACTTAATTCAAAACATCCAAGTGAAAACATCCAATTAAAATCCATAGACTTAATTAATTAAATTTTAATTAATCAAACCCTTAAAGCCTAATTAACAATCCCTAAATAAAACCCCTAATTAATCAAAACCCCACTTAACAATCCCTAATTAATAATCCCTAATTTAATAAATCCTAATTAAACAAGATTAAATAAAATAAAACCCCTAATTAATCAAACCCTAATCTACAAGTCCAAATTAATAAACCTAATCAATAAGCTCTAATCTATTGAAACCCTAATCAACGAAGTATAATTACCAACCGCAAATTCAAACCTCAACTAACTTTAATTAAACTTTGATTATCAACTCTTAATTTAAATCCTAATCAAGACCTAATTAAAACAATAAACCAATCACATTTTGAAGATAAAAACCTCTCCCAACAGAAGCCAGAGTCAAGTACCCGAAACTGATTCAAATACCCTAGAAACCATAGAACTAGGAGCCACCCAAGTAGGCCAACACTTGGGCGCCACCACAAGTGTGCCCAAGTCCTAGCATACACTTGGGCGCCCCCACAGGTGCGCCCAACTCCTTTGTCTAACCCTGAGACCCAATTCGGTTGCGTTTCGGCTCCCCAACACCAATCATTACCACCCTTGAGGTCTAGAGACTCAAACCAGTTTCGGATTCAAAATTTATCAACATAGATCACCTAAAACTACAAATCCAAGTGAACAATTCGTGAAAACTACGAAAACTCACGAACCAAGCACTTGGGCGCCATCACAGTTGCGCTTAAGTACACCAGAAAGACTTAGGCGCCACCACAGGTGCGCCCAAGTCACATTTTACCCCTAGGACCACCGTATCCCTATTTATTTCAAATCTCAATCCAAGTCAACACACTAGAACGCCTTTACGATTTAAAACGACTGAAAACAGAAACCCGAATTAACTTTAAGCATCAAACCAATTCAAATCACAAAAACATCCTCTCTTAATCATTAAGAAAACTTAATTAATTGAAACCTAACTTAATCTTAATCAACACAACACAGTAAATCACTTATAATTTAAAGAACGTGAAACCATATAAGTTCAACCTCAAATCAACCTAAGAAAACACGAAACTTACTAGGACCAACACTCCAAAACTTTACAGAACCGATAACAGCTTTAGAATTAAAAATTTAATCAACTTAAACCCATCTGGAACTTCGAACCGAAGTTAGAGGACCGAAAAGCATCAAATCAGACCTGGGCGCCACTGCTGGTGCTCCCAAGTGTACAGAATCACTTAGGCGCCCACACAGGTGCGCCCAAGTCCCCTGTCTCTCCTAGGTTGAGAATCTCAGCCGCGTTTTGAGTTCCGGACTCAAAGTCAGTGCAATAAAATCAACCAAAACCTAAAACAATATCAGAACACAGACCTACCCTAAGTAGGAACTCCCCGAATTCCGAAATTAACATTGATATCATCAACACTAGCCCAACCACACAGAACCAGACACTTGGGCGCCACTGTGTGTGCACCTAAGTCACCAGAGTGACCTAGGCGCCACTGTGTGTGCGCCCAAGTCCTCCGTCGGTCCCGTTCAGCCAATTTCGACATTATTTCACCTTTCAAATTCAAACCTTAAATTCCAGAACCCTAAAGTATTTAAAAACACATGAATCAGAACTCTAAGACACTCCTAATCCATCTCTAAATCATTCCTAATCAACTCATAATTTAAAATAAACCGAACCAATTAAAGTCACACTTAACAAGTTGCTTAGGCGCTGAAACCACCAAGCTTAGGTTGCCCATACCCTAGGATTAGATCGGATTACCTAGTTAGGTAGCTTAGAGCATTAGGCTTTGCCTCACCACTCTTCCTGTTCCTTTAGGGGATTGGGAGAGCCGATGTGGGCGGTCTAGGGCCTTAGGTTAGGGTTAATCCGATGATCAATAATAAAGCATTAATCACATAGATCCAAGTAAAATCCCTTAGTTAGGCCCTTCTAGCTCTATATTGAAAAGCCATAAAAACTATAAAACCAACCAAAATAAACCCAAAAAGATTTTCCTTTTATTTCATCCTCCACCTCAGGTGCCAGATATTTAATCAAACTTAATGATAAAAAGGAATAGAGAACTGATTTCTAAAATTGAATAAATGAGAAAAACGAGATGAGATGAGTGATTTCGCACACAGTTTTAATCAATCACGGCCCATCGGCCACCCTAAAACAAACACTGGCCCATCGGCCATTTTCAGTAAATCCTGGCCCATCGGCCACCTTCAATCAATTACGGCCCATCGGCCTTTTACTTTTATCACTCGTGTATCGCACACGAAACACATAGAAATCACAAGTCAAAGTCTCATTTGCATCATCATTTTAATTTGAAAAATCAGCCTTTAAACCATATTTTGCCAAGGGATCAGAAGGGGGTACCAGGGAACGGGGCCGATCCACTTCTTAAATATTTGGCACCTCCCCCCTTTCTTTTATCTTATTCTTTTTTCTTTATTCTAGTTATTTTATTTTACTTGGATATACTATGATTATGCTATGTGAGGATTAACCTTTATTTGGACTTTAACTCACGACCCTGAATTAACCCAAATTAAAGAGATCCAAAGAGACCCAAATTAATGCGACAGGACAACCGTCGTGTGCTGCCGGCAGCACATTAGATGAAAGGAAGAACCCACCTTATTATTTTTTTCCCCATATTTCTTCGACTTTTGTCAAAGAACGGTGTTACGACTGTACCGTAGCTGGCGATCGTGTTCCGTAGATTTTAAGGGTAGTCGGAATCCTCCTTTTCGATGTAAAATTTAAATAACATATATAGATGAATGGAGATTTCCCCAAACCATGCCTCTCTTGGAGAGGAAGGGGGGGTCGAAATTCACATCCGACAGCCTGGTGATCGTGATGGGACCTCTTATGTTTTCCTGTCACTTATTTGGGTCTTTCTGGAGTAAAATTCTAAGACACTAACATCCAATCAATGATCTGATGTCCGTGTCCCATTCAGTTTAGAGTTGTTATGAGTAGTTTGAAAATTAAACCTAAGGTCCGAACGCATCGTCCACTAAGCTTTCCCCCATTACACCATAAGAAACAAACTTCACTAACAAAACTACATAACAAGTGCTCTTCTCTTCCCCTGTCTCTCTCTTCTTATCTAAACATTTCTTCACAAATGGAGGGTTAGACATTCGGAATGCCCGACTTTTAACCACTCTCACCCCCATTATTGATCCGCACCACTGGCGGGTCACACCAAATCCAACAAAATGTAGAACCCTCTAGAGTATTAGATGGATCCTTAGCAACTTCAAGCCATGACCCACAACAGATAAGACGGTCCCTTTTCGAAGGAGGCCCGCTACCAGTTAATACCATAAGAATGGGAAGGAATTATTCTAATACATCCACCCCATCTCCTACATCAAGAGAGAATCAGTTTTCATTGCCTTCAGGGGTGACTTACACAGATCTGGCCAGTCCCACCGGCCAAGTTAGAAGATATAGGGTCCACGATAATGTTTCATCAAGAGACTACCCTTTTTGCGCAAGTGATCGTGTTGTCTCGCAGGTTATACCCTATTCTTCCATGATCAGCCAAACCGAGCCGATCATGTCCTCTATCTCGTAGTATGGGATGCCTACTAATGCACCTATCATAACCCCGGTTAGGGCCATCGCACCTTCCCAGACTCTTGCGATAAATGAAAACCCATATCACCAGACGAGTCATAATCCAATGAACATAGGTCAATTGGCGACATCCAGCGCCTCGCACCAAAACCCTTTGACTCATGCGGGAACACTAGATGCTTATCGACAACACGAGGTGGCTCGACCCCAATTCCAAGCAATGGTTCCTCCACCAATGGACCAAGTTCATTACAATCCTGTGACGGTTGGCGCTGGTTTGTTATATTCTCAACCGGCTCAATACGAGGGGGGCCCTCTCACCTATCAAAATCAAACGGTCCCGGCTTATCAGATGCCCAATACAAACCAGAACCTCCCAATCCAGAACGTGCAGGTCACTAACCCCACGGGTGTTGGAAATCCTTATCAAACACACCAAGCGAATGAGTCGCGCTATCAACAAGCATATCAACCACCCACTTTAAGCCTGATAGTTGACCCATATAGGGGACAACCGATTACACACGGAGGAATTCAGTTGAACCAAAGCTATCAGCCTGTTTCTCAACCGTATTCCCAAGGCCAATGCCAAGAACCGGCCTACACCCCTACTTCGCTAGAACCACAAAGAGAATGTCAGCCACAGATAACTCAATATCTAGATCCTTTAGCATTCAAAGAGTTGCAGAAAATTGTAGAGGAACTCAAGAACGAAATTAAAAAGAAATGCTCGAGCTCAACTGGCAAAAAGCTAGGATTCTATGACTTTACCAAAAAAGAGGAAAAGGAGAGGTCACCTTTCCTTGTTAGAGCCCCTAAGTTCGTACCTTACAATGGGACTACTGACCCTCAACATCACGTAGTCTCGTTTTGCAACAAGTGTCGTGCCATCACAGACAATGACTCCATGCTCATAAATTATTTTCAGGAATCGTTAACCAGAGATGCATTGACTTGGTATACATCCGTGCCTTCCCATGAAATCAATACCTTCGAGGATGTAGTAGAGAAGTTCCTAGCGAGATACTAGCATCTCACTAAAAACAAACCCTTATGGCATGACTTAGTAAAGAGCAGGCACCAAAGCAAGCCGCTCTCCAAACGCCATCTAACAAGCCGGAAAAATGCAATGCGGCCTGATGTGCGTTCCATCTGCTCCAGCAAAAACAGCCTCACCCAGCCAATTAGTGAGGTAAACAGCGAGATCTCTCCGCAGCGCAATGTCAGAATGAACGGCGTCTGTGTCTGCGAAGAACTCCCTCAAATTCTGTCGCATGGCGGAAATCTTCTTCGGATCCGGGTTCTTAGCCCTAGCTTCCTGGGTCGTACTCTCAGAAGACTCCCCACTGTCAAAGAAGTTGGAAGAGAAAGAGCTACCACTCCTCCAACTGCTACACCAGACTTTCGAGCCCTCCTTTTCCTTCAAAAAATCGTAGAAGGCGACGAGCTGAAAGTACAAAAAGCCTGAATTCCTCAGACTGCTCCTCAAGGACGCTGTCAATAGGCATGAACTCCTCAGAGAGATTGCCGAGGATAGGCAGCCCGGTGATGGCACTCAGGTCCTTTAAAGAAAAACCAATCTCACCGTTTGTGACAACAAAGGTGTTGGTTTGTGGAAGGAACGACTCCAGCATAGCCATGAAGGCCTCAACAGAAAAAACCACGGTTTGCCGAAAAGCATGAACCGCGTCAAAAATCTCAGCCTCCTTCAGAATGACACCGCCGACCTGCAGGATATGATCAGTCCACGACTCCCACCTCGAGTCAGCACTGAAACGGCCGCGAAGTCGAAAGGCTTCACCCAATTGCTACCATCGCCCTTGAAAATGCAAGGCCCACCGGTCTCAAATCGACCGAAGGATGGTTTGAACCTTGGTAGCCGCTGGCCGGCATCAAAATGTCCATACGGCCAGGCGACTTCTCTGTAAAACCAGAAGGGCTGCAAACAAAACCCCCGGTCTTGATCACATTTGTCCTCTTCACCTAGCTTGGAGGATCTTCCCTCTTCGAGCATGTGGAGGAAAGGCTCATGATCAAGATAGTCTGATCGAAGGTCGACCAGGTAGAAACGGTTCTCTTCTCACCATCAACTGTGAAAGAGAACTAAAAACATCTCCTTTGGTATGTTGAATCGTCGGGGACGGCATCACCAAAGAAGAAGGTAGGCTTGGGTACAATGCTTTGATCGTCCGTGACCTAGGGACGGTTGCTTACCATAATCTTATAATACTCCTCATCCTTGAGGGCAATCAAACGTCGCCTCATCTCATCTCGGTTGAGCGAGTTACACTCCTCCAAGTTCCTTTCGACATACTAAACCTCTTCCCAGACCTACTGTACTGCCACATTAGAGGATCTAGTAGAACGGCGAGGCGCATCAATGACAGGCTCCTTACCCTTGTTTGTTCTGGAGGAACTACCTGCAAAGGATGAAAAAAAAGATCAATCATCAAAATGACAGAATTTTGCTAAAAAATTCTAGCGAAATTTTGGCATGGTTCCGGGGCAATTTCGAAGAAAAGGAAAACACCCCGAAAGAAATAGGAGCTTGAAGATGGGCTCAACATCGCTCCAAGCTCTTAATTAATGGAAAAATTTTTAAGAAGGCTTGAACTCAAATATTGCTGCGAGATCAAACCAAAGCTTCTCAAATATCCGCAAGACTGGAAAAGGGCTCAACATTGCTGCGAGCTCCAGAATCCAAAACTTGCAAAGCTCCTAAGAAAATCCCCGCAAGACCAAGAAAGGGCTCAACATTTCTGCGAGTTCCAAATCCCAAGACTTACGAAAAGATTTCCAGGTGTGCACTATTATACTTCCAATTCTATTTTCTAAAAAGAAAAAATGCATAGAAGGAAAGTTATCATGCATGTGCGTCTCGAAATCCGAAAAAAGGGAAAGAAAAGAGGAAGAAAGTTTCTTGCTTCAAACAAAAAAAAAAATCACCCACAAGCCACGTGCCACCAAAAAAAAAAAAAAGAGATAGAAAAAAGAAGAAGAAAAAAAAAAAAACAAACACACGGTAAAAAAAAAAAAAAAGAGAAACAGTGAGAAAAAA
The DNA here is from genome assembly GCA_029852735.1 of Persea americana. Classification (NCBI taxonomy): domain Eukaryota; kingdom Viridiplantae; phylum Streptophyta; class Magnoliopsida; order Laurales; family Lauraceae; genus Persea; species Persea americana. The sequence goes on from CM056817.1 coordinate 23,181,203, forward strand.
AGAGAAAAAAAAAAGGAAAGAAAAAAAATGCCATGGTAAAAAAAAAGAGAAACCGTGAAAGAAAAGAAAAAAAAACGAAAGAGAAAAAAAAAAGAAAAAAAAAGGGAAAAAAAACCGTGTGGAAAAAAAGAAAAGAAAAAAGAATGCACGTGGAAAAGAAAAAAAAAAGAGGAGAAAGAAAAAAGAAAAGAAAAGAAAAGAAAGAAAACCTTTTTCTATTCCTACATGGGGTTTCTTAAGAAAAAAAGAAACTTACTTGAAGCCATTGATGGAGAAGAAGAAGAAAGAGCATGAAGATCCTTGAAGAAGAAGGAGAATTCTTGATCTTGGAGCACTCTCGAAGACTTTTGCAAAAAGAAAGCAATAGGAGCAAGAGATCGAACCCCCCCCCCCCCCCCCCCCCCCCCCCCCATTGCTTTTATAGAAGAGAGCAAACCAAAAGAGGAAATGAGGAGAAAACAAAGGAGGTAAGTGTTACAAATTAGCAAACTTCCTAAAAGAAAAGGATCACGGAATATTCTTTCCCAATGAGGAGATCTTTTGAGAAATTCTCTCTAAAAAGAGAGGGATTATGAGAAACTTTCTCCCAAAGAAAGGTACTTTGAGAAAATCTCTCCCAAAATCAAGGAAACTTGATAAATTCTCTCCAAGTAAGAATATTTTTAGATATTATCTACCAAAATGAGATATCTTTAGATATTCTTTACAAAAATGACACCACATGAGATCTAAGCCATCTTTAAAGCTTAAGGTCCCATGGGCTAGCCCATATGAGCCAGGTTTGACCACCTAGGCACTAAAAGTGGCTTTTAGTCAAAATTCCCCTTACCAAGAGCATACAAAAATGGTTCCATGCCTCCTTTGAGTTGACTGGACCATACAAAACAAAAAAAATCCAAGCCTCATGAATTTCCAAAAATCCAAACCATCCCACTTCATGAACCAAATTAAGCCAAAACCTTGAAATTGACATTCCACAAAAACCCAAACCACTCCAATGGACCCAAAATTGTCCTAAGGAGTGACCAAAATCCAAACCATGGTCCCCTAACTTGCCACATACAGCTTGTTAGGTCACAGGACCAAAATCAAAATCCAAAACCTAACCCCCTAACCTGCCACATACAGCTTGTTAGGTCACAAGGTCAACAACCAAAAACCTTCTTGACCGCCTGATGTGCCACACAAAGCCTTTAGGTTCACAAGGTCAAAAAGGAAAATCCAAAACCCAAAAACCCAATCCAAATGTCACTTTCAAAATTTTGCCTTGAGAAGGTACGTGATCTCTCTTACTACCATAAAATCCCCTTGGAAACTCAAAAGGTTATTCCATCAAAAAGAAAAATGCTCAGAGAGTATTGGTCAAGTCAGAAGCTCTCTTTCCAAGTTTTCTTCGAGGCATAACGACTGCAAAAGCTATCCAATTCGTCGCTGTACCTCGAGGGGGCATTTGTTGACACCGAAAATGTCACTTTGCCTCTTCAACATCGAAAGCTACATGGAGCCGCATCCTATTACAAACAGGCAAAGCCGCTTCAAGCATCAGATCTTGTCAGAATCAAACAAAAACTGCAAGATCCCTCAAAACAACCAACAAAGGGGTACACGTGAAGTTTCGGGCCATTTCAACATCATTTGGCCTAACTTCAATCCTCCAACAGCTGAGCGGGAGCTCCCGGCGGCGACAGTCTCAAATACATCAAATCTTCAATCAGAGCCTGTGGATGGTCTCAAAATACCTACAAAAGGTTCCACGTCGAATTTCAAGTCAAACCGACACCGTTTGACCCTCCATCAACTCTCGAAAGGCAAAACAAGCCTCTCAGCAGCGAGAACCTTCGATGCCTCCACTCATCAAACAAAGCACATGAGTAGCTTCTGCATGCTTCCAAAGGGTTGCACGTCAAATTTCAGGTCATTCCGACAACGTTTGACTCGGTTTTGACGCTCCGAAGCAAAATCAAGCCTACCGGCGGCGAAGCTCCTTGGGACCATGGCATCCAAATAGGAGCTAATGGATCACCTCAAAATGACTCCAATAGGCTCCTTGTCAAATTTCAGGTCAATCGGACTTCGGATGACCGTACATCAAAGCTCGACATCTTCCGCACGGTGAAATCAAGTCTAGCATCGACGGGACACCAAACGGCTTCAAAACTCAAATAAAAGCCCATGGTTGGTCCTATCTAATGCTCAAGAAGCTTCACCTCAAATTTCAGGTCATTCTGACATCGTTTGACCTAGTTTCAACTCTTGGCGGAAAATCAGCTACGGAGTCTTCGGCTTTTCCAAAAATAGGAAACTTTGTGCTCTGATTTGCACAGCCTTTCGATAGGTTTTCTTCAGAGGAATTAAGTCAATAAATGAAGAGAAATGTCAAGAAAAATACAGGAGAAAAGAATAGCGAAAAAGCCCGAGAAACGGCGACCGAAAGGCTACCGGAAAATGGACCAAAGTCCAAAGTCGCCCTCGATCATGGCTCAAGGTCGTTGGCCCCATGGTCGGCGGCGACCATGGGTGCATGGTCGGCGGCGACCATGGGTGCATGGTTGGCGGCGACCCTGGAAGTCCAGGTCGCCGGATTTCTGCCGAAACGTCCTTTTTTCCAATTCTTTTCGCGTTTCGCAATGATTAGCTCCTGTGATTTTCTTAAAATCTGATTTTTGAGGCATGATATCCGTCAATCTTCGTCAACATCACGGATCCGCCATCGAAATCATTTGATCATCATCGGACACTCCAAAACCGCCAACCTACCGACCAAGAAAGTACACTTTCTGCCCGACCGATCGAGAAATCGACTGGACAGATGTTGCTGGCCCATTGGTATCAACCAATGTCTGAATTCGCATCATTATCCGACATCAAATAACATGCGAATGCACCGATAATCATCGCAAGAAGAATTCCAAAAGACGCGGCGCGGCCCGCGACTCTTCAAGCGACTTGGCGGCCAATTAATGAAGTTAAATGGCCTTTGTATGACAACTTATTAGAGTCATTAACTCATTATTTTGGACGGCCCAATCAGAAGCAAGCAAATGGGAGTTACAAGTCCAATTAGTCATGACAATTAACCATGTAACTCCTATCATTATGGAGATTAATCATGGTAATTAATCATGAAACTCACATCATCATGGAGATTAAATGCCTAAATATTCTCCATCGGCCAATCAAAATCCAAGAAAAAGGAGTTACAAAATTATGAAATTAAATCTTGTAACTCCTCCCATCATGGAGCATTAATATCATTAATGCCCATAAACCTTCCTAATGGCCACCAAAAGCCGATAAATAGGCGGTCATTCCAAAGGGAAAGGGTCCGAAAAAATCATCCGAAAAGTTCTAAAGAAATTGTCCTAGAAATCTCTGCACAAAAAGAAGCTCTCTTGCCTTGAAGAAACTCTGCTGCAAGCACTACAAGGTGATCGAAGTCCCTTGGGGGGCCACCCCCAGAAGGTTTCCCCTCTTCTTCTATCCAACATGGCCTAAATGCAGCTTTTCAGCCCGTCTACTTGGTTTTTTATGGGATTTAGGACGTTCCCTTGGTCTTTGTCCTCTAAAAATCTGAGGTCCAAGTCAAGCCAAGTGAACTAAAGCATCAAGTGCTTTCATCTGAAGGACGTTGGCGGAGTCCATACATGACTCGTGACCGTCGAACTGAACGAGTCCCTACAATCTCCTAAGAAGTCAGATTCCTCTTTCTTTCTTCTCTATTGTACTTTATATTTTTAATGAGACAAAAAAATCACAATTCTTGTCTTTCATCATTGATGAGATTTGTAAATCGCCTTTCACGGCAAAATCGCCTTCTACGGCACAAAACCGCCTTTCATGGCAAACTAAACAAAATCGCCTCTCACGGCATTTTAAAATCTTATCACTTTCTTTAAATATATGTGCAATGGAAAATTAGAAAAAAAAAAGTTTGATTTCCTTTCTACTTGTGAAGGTAAATCTCCGAATCACCTTTTCAAATTCTAAGTAAAATAGAAAATCTGGCATACCCGTACAAAAATGTTGATGCTTGCTCTTTTTTTCTCTTCGCCCCGCCGCACCCCGGCGGACCCGGGACGGAGGAAGGCAAGAAGAAGAAAAAGATGGGTCCATCAAGCATGACTTAAGAAAGCCCACAACCTATCCCACGGGCTCAAGGGTCCCAATTCTTCATCTGAACTGGCTATGGCACCACCATATGCGCCTAAAGCTCCTTTTCCCACTTGTCTCGACACACCCTCTCCCTTTAGCAAAAAAAAGGCAACCATGGATGAGATGTTCGAGGTGTTCAAGCATGTCAAGATCAATCTACCTTTGCTAGATGCGATCAAACAAGTCCCTTCGTATGCTAAATTTCTGAAAGATTTGTGCACTCAAAAGCGCAAATCTAAATCTCATGTGCCAAAGAAGGTTTTACTCACCAAGCAAGTGAGCTCGATTATCCATAATGACACTCCTCCAAAGCTAAAAGATCCGGGCACTCCTACGATTCCTTGTACGATTGGGAGTCACGTTATTGATCATGTATTGTTGGATCTGGGAGCAAGTGTCAATCTCTTGCCTTACTCGGTGTACGAGAAAATTGGGCTAGGGGAATTGAAGCTCACCCAGGTTACCTTGCAACTTGCTGATACATCTGTCAGGGTACCCCGGGGTATAATTGAAGATGTTCTGGTCAAGGCCAACAAGTTCTTTTTCCTTGTTGATTTCATCGTCCTTGACACTGAACCAGTGCAGAATTCACGGAAACATACTCATGTCATTCTTGGTCGGCCCTTTTTGGCCACGGCGAATGCGAACATTAATTGCCGCACCGGAGTTATGGATGTTTCCTTTGGGAATATGAAAGTGTGGCTGAATGCGTTTAGGGCCTCTCATCAACCTCCAAACCAAGATGAATGTTTTGCCGTCAATGTTGTTCATGAGCTTGTGGACAATGATCTCCACCCTGAGGATACCTTACCGGTTATCATTGCTCCTGATCTGTCTGATGGTCAGGAAGCTCAAATTCTGGAGGTATGGCATAAGCACAAAAATGCACTCAGAAGTTTCGTTACCGATTTGAAAGACATTAATCCCTCCATCTGCATACCCCATATTCCTTGCATCGATGATTTTCCACTTTCTCGGAGAATGCAGCGGTTTTTAGCTCCTAACCTGGAGGAGGTAGACATGAAGGAAGTGCTGAGTCATGTCTTTTTGCAGGTTTGGTTTGAGTTTCGTAGGTTTTCTTTGTTATTGTTTATTGTGCTTGTCGCTAACATTTCGCAGGTATTTTGGTCTGAGTTGGGGGGTGTCCTTCCCGTTTTCCTCCCTTCAACCTTTTGTTAAGCGGTACCCAGGTGATATCCTTCCTTTTTCTTTACTTTCCTTGTCCTTTATCTTTTCTTTTGTGCTTCTCATTGTGGACAATGTTAGGTTTAGTTGGGGGTTGGGGTATCAACCTTTGGGGCTAGTCTTAGTAGCTTTTGTTTAGTAGTGGTAGGTTTAGTTCTTTTCCTTGAGTTAAAAAAAGATTAAAAATAAAAAAAAAGAAAATAAAAAAAAAAAGCTTTTCGAGGGATTTCTAAAAGGACTTTTATGAAACAAAGATACCTTGATTTTTGGAACTTTTTTGTGAGGTAAAAGAGAAAAAGGGTTCACTATCTTGTTTTAGGAAAGAGTTTTTGAGAAATTGTTGAATGATTGATCCATCACTTAACACGTATTTTATAGAATTCTCTTTGAAATGTGAAGCTTTGAGTTCCATTCTTGTGAAAGCTACATAACAATTATGATGGAAAGCTGACCCTCGGTCATACAGTGTCCTGGTTCAATTGAGTGGATTTATACATAAATTGGTGAATTAATTCGGGCATATGGAAAGGGCTGCCTATTGTTGGGGACTGAGTTTAATAATAAAAAAAAACGTTTTCTGACTAGTTTGGGTTAGTAGCCTTTTTGACTTGAGCCAGTAAGCTCAGAGGGGTATTGCCATACCTAGTGCCCTAAAGACAACTATTTTGGGAGTCATTGGCTGAATGCTCATTACATGGGTTGATTAGAAAGCTTAAGGGACCCATGCATTGCACAGTCACATGTTTATTCTCTTACAAAAAAAAAAATAATAAAAGAAAAATAAATAGAGGATCCAAATAGTGTTGTTCCGACCTTTGACAAACAATAGTGCGAAAGCCACCATCAATGCTTTGAGAGGAATCATGTTATCTTTTACTGAGGTTAGGTTGCCCAGAATTTGAAAAGAAAACGAAAAGAGGTGTTTTCACGGGAATTCGTAGTGGATTGTTTTATGCTTTCATACTTCTATATATACACAATTTTCACCGTGCACAATCAATTTTCTTTTCCAGCATGATCTTGAGGATTTCTGACCGACAGATAGGATTTGTGAACCAAATTTGAGAGATGTATTGAAAACTCCACAATCAAGAATATCCAGTGTTTGTAGATTCCATTTTGGAAAAGACACCCTATTATTTTGGTTTTAGGAATTTTGTGGGTAGATTCACTGCAAACCCTCACGAGACTATAACTCGTCCTCTAGGGGAAACTTAGAGGTTTAAAGGCTTGCTGCACATGCTAAGTGCAGCCGTGCTCCCTACGAAAGTGGCCTTAGTTAGTATTTCCTTTTGTTTTAGATTTGCTCGAGGCTAGCAAAGTGTAAGTTGGGGGGTGTGATGAGAGCCTAAAATATACATTTTAGCCCCCTCAATAAAGACTTTGTTATACCTTCCGATGCGTTTAACTAGTCTAATTATGTTATTTTGATGTTTACAGGTGCCCTAGAGCTTTGGGGAAGAAATTGGCGAAAAATAGGAATAAATCGAAACAATCCAGAAAAAGTCAGAAAACACCCGAAGGTTTTGCCTCCGGGCGTCCGGACGCCCGATACCACAAATTCAACCTGAAAGCTACTTCTTCCGGGCATTCAGACGGCCAGTACCTGGCGTCCGGACGCCCGGACCGTCTGAGGTCCGTCTCTAGCGCGTTTTGACGAGGTTTTCTCATGCCAAAACATATAAATTAAAGCTCAAACTCGTTTTAGAGGACATTCACATCTTGGGAGAAGATTGGGAGCGAGGTTTTGGAGCTTTGAAAGAGCGTCAATGGGGATTTTGTCAGAGATTCTTCGTCAACCTCTCGCCATGAATAACTAAATCTTTATCTTAGGGCTGCTATGAAGCCCTAACCTTGTGTATATGGTGATGTATAGGTTCTAGGGTTTTCCTTTAAACGCTTTTGGTTATATGACAATGATGTTATCCATTGATTGGATTTTATTCTCTTAATGCAATATCTCTTTCTTTGGTATTCTTAATCATGTAGATTTGAATACTAGGTCATATAACGGTGCTTGATTGAATGTGTTATTAGATTTAGGATAATCTATGCTATGGAGATAGGTTATGCCCCAATCTACATTCATATCCTTTATTTGTTGACTCTTGAAGGTTTGTAACCAGATAGAGTCTTTTTAGCATTGATAGTGGAATCCTAGGTCTATACTTACCATGATGCGAGGTTAGAGTGGATTTGTATCCTAAGATCTTTTTTCTGATTGAATTAAAACATTGTCTTTTCAATTTGCTAATTTAGGAATCAAACCCATCAAACCAACACTTCATTTTCTCATAGGATTAGTTTAGAAATCAATATTTTGTTTTCTATTAGGATTAGTTTAAGAATTTATGAAACAACGCAACTTAGCCTTTTTGTCGTAGTGGATACGACACCCTGTTAACATCGGGATATTTTATATTTGCAAACCCTGTTATAGGACGGGTCAACTCGGTAGCATTGAAGATCATTGATTTCCCTAGGTGAGGAAAAACTCAATTTTCATGGCAGTGTGTGTGTACAATATGGCAGTACAGGTGTTCGTGAGATTATCTTGAATCATAATGACTATGCAGCCTGTCACGTCCCCCAAAATAAGAATTAGGGAAAAACGTGAAAAATAAATCAAATTCAAATTCCTGTGTTTAATACAACACAAGCTTCCAAAAGTGAACCCACATAAAGTTTCAACCTGTGGTGAGTCAAAATAAATTCCATTAAATGCAGCGGAAGCTTTATTCAATTGGTAATCAATGTTTATAAATGAAACCCAACACAAAAATCAAATAAATATTAATAGTTAAAATTGCAGAATTATATAATTTCTAAAAGAGGTCTCAACACTAAAAGAAAGTTTATTAATATAATTCTAAGATGACGTTTTCTCTTGTGCTGGTTCAGACAGCTCTAAAGCCATCTCCAGCATCCCACTCGGGTTCATCAATTGGCTTAAACATTTGAAATGCTTGATCCTCCTTCGTCTCCTGGGTAAAGTAGGGCTCGGTACCTATGCACTAAATATTACAAAGTAAATAGAAAGAACATAATCATAATTCAAAATTTAATACGATAAGGAGAAGAATATAGACAAGTGTGATAATAATGAAACAATGACAAAAGATAATAATGAGAAAGAACGTAAAACAAAAGTCTAAACGCTACAAAGGGAGCAATATAGAATCACATGGTGACAAGTGTCCTCATTGTGGGTGGTCAGCCCTAAATAAATCAGGAAAGCCCGTCCATAACGTCGGTGGTCATAAACCGATAAAAAAAAATCAGGATAACCTGTCCATAAACAAAGCGGATTATAAGTGATCCGATCACATCGGTGATCAACCGTCCATATATCGATCTGCAGTCGTCCATAAATGACCCACATAAACACATAAACATATATTCATAATAGACTTGATTAATAATGCTCCGACACAAGAATCATAAGTCATATTCAAATAATCATTCATGTATGCAAACCCGAAGGTCAAAGAATAGTCATAAGCCAATCCTAGGGTCAAACATAAGGTCTCGTACCCAATAACCACAGGATTCTCTAATGGATAAAAGATCAATGCATCCCTTCTAAATCAATGGTGCATAGACCTAATTAAGGGTTTCGTTAAAAAAGGGATTAGGTTAAAAGAAATATTACTGGGCTTAAGTCATTGGGTCAAAACTACGGGTCAGGCTATTTACCCATTAACCCAACTCATTAATCTACGCATCTAATCTAACGTGTGCCCCACTTAATCCTACCCACTTAAATAACTAAAATAAATTCAATTCAAATAATAATAATATCTAATTAAAATATAATAAAATATTATATGTGGGACCGGGATCTTACACAGCCTGTTGTCACTTCCATAATTGACCCCTTATAATGGCCATTCTAATAAGACAAAGGCTTTCTAATTCAAGCTATAGTTCGCTACGGCAGCTTTAATCTTTTCCTACATTCCATGATCAATAGCGAGAGACATCTATGATAACATGGTATCTATAGCATTTGCCAATTACATACATGACCTCCTTTAACCTCCCTACCTACCTATAGCTATCTACGATAATTCTGTTCCTCTCCCTCCCTCCCTCCCTCCTGTACTATTCGCCTAATATACACGTATGCACATAATCCGTTACGCACGCATGCACAAAAGAAAGAAGAAATCATAACTGTCTGTAGTTGAAGAAGGATGTGGGTTGCATTGAACGCACTACATAAGAGGTTCAGGTCATAAGGATTCTAAAGGTTCAATTACGAAAAAAAAAGAACAGTGGATAATCCATTTCCTGAACTCTAGAACCTCCTGCTTGAATATTGGCGACGATAAAGTTGCGGCAGGCCAATAGATAGGTTAACAGATTTACCAATGCAGCCCATTTTGTTATAGCATCTGAATTTGGGCTATCACAGAAAAGTGTAGGGAATGTATGGCCCTATCTGCATTGTTATCACTGGAGGCATCCAATAGTTTTGCATTCCTTTTAGTTTGAAAATGAACTGACAATTTATTTTCTTTTAACAGCATCTTATCAAGTTGTTGTTCAAGGGTTTAAAACCACCAAATCACTAGTAGTTTTGAATGACATCATATCCATGTGGGGCCACATTGCATCAACTGTTTGTATCCCCAAACAGTGGACTGCACGTATATATCTTCCAGCCGACGCAAGTTTGTTTGTCCTTTGGTGAAGGGTCATATACTTCCTCTTTGTATGTGAAAGATTATCAACCCTTGAGATGTTCACGGGAAGACGAAAGCTACAGGTGTTTACTGTTTACGTTGGACTGGAATTATTCAAAAGGGTTTGGGATCTTTGGAGGCTTGTGAAGATGTCTACCTCTTCTTTAATTTAGGGACAACTGTTGGAAAGATGCTCTCCTTTCCCTTCCTAGACCACAATATAATACTCTCTCTAGAATGCTCACATATTACTCTCTCTGGAGTGCCCACTTATTATAATACCACATTACATCACTCTTTATGGTGTGATCATTAACAAACCACCACATCTAACTGGAGTGCTCACATACACAACAGCACTTAAAGACAACAATTGAACAACTATATGTTACTTGCTTGTTTGGGCACAGAACATTGATGACAAAGAATAAACCACCATATCTAACCTTTGGTGCACATAGTAGTACATTGTGATGGAGAAGAGTTTCGATCCATTAAATAAATATGAGCCAAAAACTATAATTAGAGTAACTAATACCCGTTATGTAGTACTGATAATGGATACATAGAAATTTTTGTTTGATTTTGGGTTTCAAGTAAATGAGGAAAAACATATAATAAAAAGCATTAATCCTATCAATCAAATAAGCAAAATTTCATCCTCAGATCAAAGAGAGCGGGTTACTTCTAGTTTTTGTCGGGGATCTTGTCGATAATTTCATGAAATTGTTAACTTACTTCAAAACCAATTTACTATGATTTTAGAAAACCCAGTATGTTTTCCACGAACATGTAACTTGGTTAATATCATAAACAGGATGATACAATAACTTCCACAAATGGCAGTGCTCATAGTCGAATAATCCCTTCTAAATGGGCAAACTAGAAAGTGTTAAAGAAGATTGCAAGTCTCAACCTTCCAAACGATCAAAACCATAAAAAAACGCTAACTCCCTTCTAAATTTAGGGCACAAATACGAGAAGAAAAACAAAAATACCTCCATGTGCGTCAAACTGTGGAGAATGTTTGAAGCGTTGGTACGAATCTTTCCTTTGGACCATTGCCTGGGACCACCGTCGAGAGGATGAAAGGGAAAAGGTGATGAAGACATAGTGAGAAAAAGGGGCGTTTTGCCATTGTGTATAACGACTGGATAGTCGATGTCAACTATCACAAAAAGAAATATTAAAAAAAAAAAACGCAAATGGCCCATGGGACCACTTCTGTCTCTTTGGTTTTATTGGGTCCAAATTTATGAAATGCCCATATAGGGGCTTTTTTCCTGTTAAAACCCCAAATAAAAACTTTGTTGTTACATCCATTAAAAAAATGAGTATATTATATTATTTAAAAATTACCATTATTTTATCCCAAGTCTCAATGATCCCTTTTTCATTATTAACTCTGTAATGCACATGAACCCTAATTATGTGTTTTGAAACTTTCATCTATCGATGGGTCATGCATGGAATGGATCAATTATAACCAATTATAAGTGCAGGTGTGGATCGTCATTATGATTAATTTGGATTTAATGAAATGGGCACTATATTAATAAAAATAAAAAATGGATTTACGTAGTGCTATTCTCTCCCACTAAATTTAATTGTTAATGTTAAAGGTCACATTTAGAGAAAAAAAGTTTAAGCTTTTGAAATTATACATATAGGGATAAAGAAATGATTAACTTATGGCGGTTGAAAGGCTATTGATTTTGGGGACATAAAAGGTATTAAAATGAGAAGCGGGCTGGAGGGGGCTGCTATTTATAAATACTAAAATCAGAGGGTCCTATTTACAATTCCGATAAACCTTAGAGAGTATATGCAAAAGACTCTAAAGCATATTCAGCAATCTCAGACTCCAGCCACTAAGCTAACCTAAATGCGGCTTGCTAATTCGGACATGGGTCGACCCTTACTATTTTTGGCTGGTATGACTTGCTTAAATGGTTGATAAGTTGGATTTGGTTTGTATATCCATTGGCCAACTCAATCTGTCCCGTTAATTCCACCATGACTTGTCATCCCAACCTGAACCAGACTAGCTTACAAAGGGTTTTGGTTACCCTTTTCAACTTTCCGGTGAGCTGGAATCTTCAGCTAACTAACTTGTCCCAATCCATTTCCACATTTACCATCACCTTGGTGGAAGAGGCCTCAAGAGGGAGCACCTAAGGCCCGTGGTGGGAAGGGAGGGTATAAGGGATCTTGTGAACTGGGTGGGTACTATTGAACTGGATCCACCATTGAAATTCCATATATAGGAAAGCTCATTTTCCTTTTTTTTTTCCCTACATTGGAGATTCCCACACATTGGACTTAGACACCCATGTTATTAACCAGCCGAGTTATAGCTGAGGGACATGAGAAGTGTCATTACTTCATGAATTCTTCAAAACTCTTGCTCTTCTATTTTTAGGGTTTTTTTTTTCTTTTTTCTTTTTTGTTTTTTTTTTTTTTTTTTTTTTTTTTTTTCTGTTTTGAGAGAAGCAGTAAACATGATTCGAACAAAAGAAAAACACAACCAAGCCAAACAAAACACATCACTACCCCACCGGCATTCCGGGGTGGAATTAGGGGGGCGCTAGTAGGGGTCCTCCTCTCTCCCACCCCCCACCCCCACGCCCCAAACACATACACAAAAGTTCTAGAAATCCTATTTAAGGTCCTTCTAGCCCTGTGATCGTCTGATGGATGACCCCTCCTTATAATATTAATTAATCAATATAGTTTTTTATTCTAAAAAAGGTAACAAAATCATCGTGGATTTTGGGGAAGAAATATTAGAATGATGGAAGAAAAGACATGAAAGGAAGGAGGAAAACAAAATAATTCTAAAAAAGGAACAAAATCATAGCAGATTCTAGGAGAGAAAGATTATAAATGATGGACGAAAGGAAAGGAAAGGGAATGAAAAAAGGAAAGAGGAAAAACAATTCTAAAAAAGTTATGTTTTAATTGTGATTATCTATGTTAAAATAAATCCAATTGAAGTAAATTCTTTTGACGAGATAAAACAAGTGGGACTACCCTTTTGAATGGTCTAGATTTTAACTATGGGCCTTGCTCATAAATTCATAATAGTGGGCATATTTGTTTGTTCCAAAATAATAATCAATAATTTCACTTTTGAGTGTTAGTTGACAAGGGTTATGACATAAACTTCTAAGATACTGGTTTTTTCTAAATAATGGTAATGTAATTTTACTTTTGAGTGCTATCTATTATAAATTTAAGAGGGTCTTACGGGAAAATTCCCAGTATACGGCTGTTGCACGAAAAGGTTCTGTCACGCCCCCAAACCCGGACCCTACAGCGGCCCGACCTCGGGGGTGTGAAATTGGGAATTAAGTAATAATTATATTTCTCCCAGGATCCGCGTGAGTGAGGATGACAATTTCACTCATTCTGAATATTTTGCGGAAGCTTACGTGGCGTTGCGACTCGGATTCCGTGGCCATCGGATTCCGCATCGCACTCAACCATTAGCATATAGCTATTGTATCAAGAATCATATCAGACTGGAACAAACCATCACATTAAAATATACAGAGCTGACAGTAACAGGATGTTTCATTCCCACATATGTTCAAGTTACAAATATCAATGTGCATTAATTAAAAATCCTGGAGAACAGGCTAATAAAAGCCATACAAATAACAAGCTAAATAAACACTACCCCACAGGTGACGTAACTCAGATGTCGAGCTAAATGTCTACGTGACATAGTCGACGCTACAAATCTGCAACTCATGGCTCCACAGCCAACACGTGCAATCAGCTCGGAGCAAAGAGATCTGGACCTGAGTACCAAAAGAGTGGGTCAGACACGACGGTCTGGCAGGTGGATGAAAAGATATAAACGATAATCTGAACAATAAAACATATGGTAAATCATGATATTCGACAAGAGTCGCATAGATTTAAAACCAGTATAAACATGCGTATCTGACAAATCATGTAATCATTTTAAAGCATGTGTAAAAGCATATATATCTGGTAAAACATGCATTCCTTTAAAACGACCGTAAAACATGTGTTCCTTTAAAACGACTGGAAAACATGTGTTCCTTTAAAACGACTGTAAAACATGTGTTCCTTTAAAACGACTGTAAAACATGTGTCCCTCACATTGCAAACCCAGTCCATAGGCGGACCCTGCAAATTGCCCTTCTTCAGGGGAGCCACAATCGTGGGGAACGGATTGGCAACCACACTAAAGCTAAGTCCTCTCTATCACTAATGTGACGAGAGCAGGATCGGGCGTTGGTCTCTGACGAGAACCAACATTATACATACATATACATATAGCTAGACAAGACCACGGCCGTGGAACCGGGTAATCGGGACAGGATCCAAGCTGCAGCTGGCGGGAGTACGATGGGGGAGGCCCAAGTCAGTTGATCAGACTGACAAGGACGTCCAAGCTTAGTGGTGCCGACTCACGGTGACATGAGAAATCAAAACATGTACAAAACTATATCAGTATAAAACACTCGGGCAGGCGGGATACGATGCTCGTAGGCACGTATTTCATATCACTATCTTTTCATGCATAAACGGGGCTGGCAGAACATATCAGGCATGCATAAATCAGAGTTTGCGATAAAACCAGTGATATCGGGTAAGGATACGTATAATCTGAGCAAAACGATGAAAATGAATCCTTATACAGCTACGGATTATATATTGGGGCTCCTATATTAAAACAACATGTATAAGGATCTTGTATGTCTATTTTTACCCTTAGTATGGTACTCGAATGATTGAGGACATACCAAGTTTCCTTATGCAAGTTGATGAATCCAAAAGTCCCAATACATTTCCGAGATGGTGTTTCTTTCTAAGTCAATCTCCTTATGTCATCCCCTGGGTCTTTCCAAGGTGGTAGGGCATCAGAACAACCCATCCAAACCTTTAAATACCATATTTGAAACCGATAGAAAAGACTCAGGAATTCTGGGTGCAACTCGGTCACCTGTCGGTCAGATGGCGGTTAGCCGCCAAGGTGATCGGCGGTTAGCCGCTGGATAACCGCGGGGCTGACCGCGGTTCCCCTGCTAAAATATATCATTCTGTGTTTCTAACCGCGCATATCGGTCACCTGGCGGTCGCAGGGTTTTGGGGTGGCGGTTAGCCGCTAGCTGACCGCGGGGCTGACCGCGGTTCACCTGTCAAGACACAGCATTCTGTGTTTGTAACCGAATCTGGGTCGGCTAGCCGCCGGTCACCTGTCGGCTAGCCGCCAAGGTGACCGCCCGCTGACCGCCCAGTTACGGGAGCTCTGCATCAGGTGCAGATTTCAGCTCTTTCCTTCCCATCCCTTTACACCTCAACTTCACCCATTTCCTAACATGAAATGGGTCTATTCTCTTCCATTCCACATCTCATTCTTTTCTCCAATCACCATTCCATCAATGCATTAATTCTCCTTCGAAAACAAACCTCATTCAATGCAAGTACAAATCTCATTCATGAAATCCGTAAGTACAAATAAACCAGCTTTAACAAGATCAAAGGCATACATTTTCAAGAGACTGAACAAGACAGAAAGACTCATCAATATGCATATTTCGAAATCAATATAGACCATAGCAAGAATAAGTATTAGATCATCATAAACAAGTAATACAAATCCACATTTCCTCATAAAACTTGTTAGCATTCAAAAACCATCCATTCATCCACTTGCCTTGGTTTCCAAAGTAGCTAGTCAAGCTCTAATCACCCTCTCAAGCCACAAATCTCCAATCTATACAAAAACCCCAAAATAAACCCATCTTAGAACCCTAAAATGGCAAACCAAAGAACAAGAAGAAGAGAGCTCCCAATAGAGAAGGTGGAGACTCTCTAGAGCTAGGAAAACACAAATTTAGGAGATTGGAGGAATTGCTTACTTGGAAGTGCTTCAAACGAAGAAGACTAGCTCAAGGAGAACCTCAATGTGGCTGGATTTCTCTTCTAATGGCATCCATAGAGAGCTTGAGATGATGGGAAGAAGGAGATAGGCACAAATCTCTCATTTTGGCAAGCTTGGAGGTGAGTCTTGTGAGAAAACAAGAAGAAGAAGAGGAAAGGGGAAAACTCTAGGCAGAAGTTCCTCTCCTAACGCTGGGAACGAATGGGGAAGAAGAAGGTGGGCTGGCATTTTTGTAAAAAGGGTGGGTGTGGGTCCTACCATCACTCAAACTTGTCGGGATTAAAACATCGGTTTCTGGGCCCCGGATGAAATCGACGAAGAAGAGAAAAATGTTCCTCATAAAATCTATTTTTCAAAAAGTATAGTTTTGGCATGGTTTTGAGATCTCGGGATTTGGGTCCAGATTTTCGTGTAGAAAGACTGTTTTACCCCTATCATGGCAAAGTAGGGTTTAGAGGTCTCGAATGGGAACGGAGCAAATACGAAAGTTGTCGGGAATCATATAATACATTCAACTGAGCAATTTACCGATTTTCAGAATTATAAAATAAATCCCAAAACTAATCAAGACACAATAAAAAGGAACCCCCAAAGGGCCCCACTAGATCAAAAGAGTTCCCAAATTTATCCAAAGCTATAAAAAGCTATTCTAATCCAGATTTAACCAATTTCCACTAATCCCACTATAGAAAACTAGTCCAAAAATCAAGAAGACACTAATCCCAGAAATTAGGGGTCGGGTTCTCACAGGTTCTCTTTAGTTGGGGCCTTACGAAAGGGTTTCATCATCCCATTTTCGTTTTTTTTTTTTTTTTTTTTTTTTTTTTTTGGAACTTTGAGAAGAGTGGCGCTAGCGTCGCTCGTTTTTTACTTAGGTGACGCTAGCGTCGCTCCTCGTTTCTTCTCCGATAGAGCGATGAAGATCTTCGCATCCATGGCTTTGTCGAAGAAGACAACATAGTTATTGGACCTGCACTCACACCTAACACCCCCGCCCACACCCAAGAAACATATGATGCCATGGAGGAAATGAGTCTCAATGTTTTTGTCCTTTTTGCCCTTTTTTTTTTTTTTTTTTTCCTTTTGTAGGGAAGAGTTGTAGATTGAGGTGGTTTAACCAACTTGATCCCATAATCAATAGAAGGCCTTTCACCCCAGAAGAGGAAGAGAGATTGCTGACCGCACATCGCATTCATGGGAACAAGTGGGCTCTGATTGTTCGACTGTTCCCCACTAGGACCAACAATGCTATGAAGAATCATTGGCATGTGATAATGGCGAGACGACATAGAGAACGATCAAGGGTCTTTGGAAAGAGAAGTTACCAACATCCTCTTCTTAGTAGCACAAAGACGAACATCAACGGCCTACACCCAAGATACCTAACACCCAAAGAAGAGAACAACATCATGAAACAATTTCAGTTTGATACTACTAAATTCTTTGATTTCCAAAGCCATGGGAAAGATAGAGCCTTCTCTATATCTCCTTCTACTAGTTCATTCCCTTCTTGGGCATTCGACGTCCCCAACGTCCTCAACTATGACACCATCTTGGGATTTCTTGAAAGGAATAAGAACAGACCACTTCAATAGGGCCATTTCATATCTTTTCCGTAAGAAACAAGGAGCGGCGCTAGCGTCGCCTAAGTCAGAGACGAGCGACGCTAGCGTCACTCCTCTCAAAGTTAAAAAAAAAAAAAAAAAAAAGGGATGAAGGAACCCTTTCGTAAGGCCCCAACTACGGGGAACATTTTCGTGCAACGGGTATTTACCGGGAATTTTCCCGTAAAATCCTCTAAATTTAATTATTAAATTTTGTAACTTTTTAATGGATTTTTACTTTGGCCCCCGCTAAAAAAATTCTTGGTTCCGCCCCTACGGCAACATTGTATATCAGGTAAGGCCCAAACGTTTTAAAGCCAGGACTTCCAGGTCATTATTGGACTCCCTAACCACATGAGCAATTTACGTGTGGATTACCATTATCATAATTACTATATCGCTAATAGGCCCCACAATACGGATACAATATCTGATCACAACCGTTTACATCAAGGGTCGTCAAAATTTAAGATTATTGTAATTACGCTGTCACCCTAAATTGGTGGCACGGGGCTAAAATAATGATAAGGACAATTGCAATTTACACTCTTCGTAGCGGGGCCCATCAAACAGGTGAGTAGAGCATGGTGCAAATATGCGTAGTCCTAGGCTCCTAGCCTTTGTGGATGCTCATTGATGCACATCCTTTTATGACCTTTTACATTAAGAATCTTACAATACACCCCTCTTTCATGACCTTTCTAATGAGACCAGTACACTTAACAAGGTCATGACTAGAAACATCTTTTTGTCTGAAGGACCCTCTCTGTCCTTTTACACTCATTCCCAACAGAAGAACATGCAGAGGTCGCCTGGACAT
Organism: Persea americana; assembly: GCA_029852735.1. Classification (NCBI taxonomy): domain Eukaryota; kingdom Viridiplantae; phylum Streptophyta; class Magnoliopsida; order Laurales; family Lauraceae; genus Persea; species Persea americana. Next base: position 23,199,575 of record CM056817.1, read on the forward strand.
CCCTCACTGCCATAAGGAAATGCGCCACAGACAAGTTGGGCGTTCCTGTTTTTCTCTTCCTTTTCTCTGTGGGCTCAAAACAGGAGAACCCACCCTCATGTATGTGTTAGCCGCTGATGAGGCCTTTGTGAACATCGATCTGGACAGTCAACTTCATGAATTCCACTGGGTCTGAAGCGTTCCTCTAAAAACATGTTGATGGGACGATGGTAACCATTAATTATCTGCAGTTAATCAAATGCAAGGTTATGATCAGGGCATGTTAGAATGTGGGGGCAGAGGCATGTAGTCCCACAACCACAGAACTACACTTCTGTTAGAATGTGTGGTTATTTAATTGAGTCCGCATCCTCTGAGGGCATGGCTCAGGGTTCTCTGTAGCCTAATGCAACAAATCCATTATATATGGGGCCACACTTGAAGTTTTAACCGACGGAAGCCACTGCCCCCCACTTTTCTTTTGAGGTTTGTTTGGTTGAGGGCATTTACCAATGTACATGACTCACATGCGAATCATTTACTCAATATCATATATGGTTGAGGTCATTTATGCATCACATGTGAAGTTTTAATGTGTAAATGATGTGGAAAAAGGGGCTATTTTTCTAATCAATTTTTCACATGTGAGGAGGTGTAGATTGATTCACATGTGATTTTCACATGAAACGAAATCACTTCAAAAAGGGAGGACATTTGAAATGGGATTGTGCTTTTGTTTTTGCTCATGGTACATTTGAATGTTATGTTCTTTTAATGTCATGGTACATTTGAATGTTTGATTTTTATGTTATGCAATTGAGATGTGTGACTATTGGTTTTTAATCATGTGATAACCAATGTGTATTATTTACTTATGCTAGTTTTATATTCTGTTATGTGTAAATTAACCATGGATCAGTTCGGAAGTGATAGATATAATGATGAAAATGATGTTTATACAATTAGTAGTAGTATCCATTATTGTAATTTTACTATTATGCGATCATGACCGTAAACAAAAGCGGATAAGAAAAAGAAAGCGAGTACCTGAATCATCTCTATATGGCCATGAATTTATAGACCTATTTAGCATATTACATATGTTTGATACTTGTCATATTTAATTTTTATAAGAAAATATTATCTCGTAGATGGTGGTTATGGAAACAAGAGAGGTTTTATTGTATCATTGGACCATATTGTGGAACTCGCTATCATCTATAGGAGTATGGACCCCAAGCGTTGGCTCCTAGGACGCTTAGTGGGCTATTTAATCTTCAGCCTGCAAAGATGAAGAATGTTATTGAAAGAACATTTGGTTTATGGAAGGAAGGGTTCCCAATTTTGACACATATGCCTCGAAATTATCCTATTAAGACACAAGTGAAGATTGTAAACGCATGCGCTGTAGTACACGACTTTATCATGTCGAGAAATCCCAGTACAGATAGATTATCTTATCGTCATCGTCAGGAAACAGTAAGCATTGATGTTGATGATGACGGTGATAATCGCGAGGGCGAAAAGGTAAATCAAGAGCCTAATAGCCAATACGCATATCATTTACGGGATACGATAGCATTAGATATGTGTAATGGTAATGCTAATAGAAGAGTTCGATAAACTGATATGTAGAGATTTGTCTCTCGTTTTATGCAAGGAGATATATTCAGTTTTTAAAGCGAACCAAGGCTATTTTTGGGAATTTATATTTTAGAAAGAGACAGTAGTATATTTTGGGTGGACTGTAGGTTGTGTTTGAAATGAGCTACTTTGTTTATATGTAGTTGACATTGTCTTATATTTTGAGGTTATTTCTATATATGGAAGTCAAATACATTGAAAATTTTGAAGTATTAGATGTTTTCATGGACATTGACTGATTTCATTTTTTTTTAATAGAGACATGGGTTTTATTTATTATATATAGACATATGGAAATTGACTAATCATCGGATTCAACCAATTTTGACTAGTTTTCATATATTTATGTATTATATATATTCGGGCCTCATATTCAAATACATTAAAAATAGTGGGGGAGCACTAGCTCATATTGAGTTGCACAATTATTTTTTTTTAAATATGGGTTGCCATAGATAATACAATTTTTAGTATTGCGTAGACTATGTCCATCGTTACATCATAGATTAAAGGATTTCATGAAGATAATGTTTTTGCGTAGCTCCTTGCTGATCATGATAGGCCCATTTAATTAAAAAAAAAAAAAAATGAATCACCTATGTTTAAACTTTTACCAATCTATTAGTCCCCAAGGTGGGCACCATAAGCTATATAGGGTGCCAAATGCTACAGACATTTTTAGTTGTTTCAAATTTTAAATATAAACACCAAATTTCTTTCCATGTATTTACACATGTCTTTGGAACAAATGTGGTAAAATGAACCACATGCGTAAATCATGCAAAAATGGTGCTAATTGCCAAACATCATAAATAGAAACGCATGCTTAAAGCTTACATACTCACCATTTACATATTTAACGTTCACATATGTAATTTTCATTTACGCATCCCATGCATAAATGCCAAACACCCCCTTATCATTAAGCTAGATTTCACTTTAATTAATAAGAGTTTTCCCACCATCTGATTAATGATAAGTAAAATACTAAAACACTTGTTTTAGATCTTGTATTTCTAATTTAATTATGTGTCTGATAGATTATTGATTTGAAATTGGGCATCACTTTAAATGCGAGAATTTGTTGATGAAAGAGTAAAATGGAAATGTTATTTTGATAAGTTTGGACTTCATTTTAACGTGGAACCAAACTAATGAACTCATAGGGATGGATGAATTAGAAATATCTGTGTCCTGCATTGAAAAGTTTTCTAATCTGAAAAAAAAAAGGGCTTTTAGCGGGGCTTTTTGTTCTATATATTAATTTTTCCAGCAAAAGTTTTTCCGTCTCTAAAATGGTCTTAATCTTCAAGACGGTTGAACAATGGCTTTTACGGCACTTTTTGCGGCAGAAAAAACTTTCCGTCGTGAGAAGACACTTTTAATGGCATAAAAAACTGCCGCTAAATGTCATTTTGTCCCCCACTAAACATCTCCTTTTTTTGAATGACCCTCCTAGGATATAATAATGAATTAGTGGTGCTGCTAAGGTTCTTATATACGCTTCATGATTCTTCCTTTCACATACAATTCATGATCAACGTGTTCCTGTTAAGTATGTAAATGGCAATAATCTGACTTATCAAGATATCGAAAGATAACATTATAGTCAACTTTTAATTATAACGTTAGGATCATTTCATGATCATGACTTCAGTATTTGAGTCCATGGTGGGGTCCATGTGGCAGAGAAGTATAATACTATGTCACCTAAAAGACAAAGAAGAAACTCTAGCTCATGCCATTTTCTTTATGGAAGAGGATCCCCTGTTTGATCCTCTTCCTTTCTTTATATATGCATGTTTCTATATGGGGACTGACATCCAATAAAATAAGTATCAGAACCCTATGCATGGTGGGTGCCAAACCTTGGCCATCAAATCACACTTTCCTCGTTAACTGCATGGCTGCAGACAGGCTCAAAACACTCGTATCTTCCATTCCACGCCATAGTACAAAAACACATGAACCTCCTCTCATTTCAATCCACCACCCAAAAAAACCACATTTTTTCCACTTTTCAACTTCTCATTTTGTCATGCTGTTCAAAGTCCTGCTGCGTAAACCAAAGAGCCAGGGCAATAGAATAATAATTAATGGGAGATGTTGGACTCCTATCTTTGACCTCACCTTAGCTCCCCTTATAAAAACCTAGCAACGCTCTTTCTAGTTTCCTGTCTTTTTCATTGTTGTTGTTGTTGTTACTGCACTTGCACTGGTAGAACAAAGCATAATTGTGAGGAAACATGGTGCCCATAAGGTTCTCATGCTTTTTGATAGGGCTTCTGTTGGCTTGTGCCCTCCTCAAAAACTCCATGGCACATGCCCACCAAGGTACTGTTCCTTTCTTTAGTTTCTTCTCATGCATTATTAGTTGAAGATGATTAGAATGGAAAATTGGGTGGTTCAACTACATATCCTTTTGTTCTAAAGTTGAAGATGATTAGAATGGAAAATTGGGTAGTTCAAGTACATTTCCTTTTGTTCTACCTTTTTTTCCCATTTTGGAAGGGAAGGTGATAATATATATTAATATAGCCATCTTGCTTTTGATGATTACAATTTCCCACGTGTCCTTTTTCTATTTTGACAAATGACCACCTCTGCTGATTAGAAAATCTCAGCCAATCACCTTGATCTGCTGTTTTATCTGTCTTTGATCAATTATGAAATTTAATGTGATTTGTCTTGAAAGAACGTAAGTTCTCTTAATTCAAACCTTCAATGGTTTAAATTGAGGTCATGTACATCTTTGTGAAATTCGCTCAGGTTTTATGATTTTTTACCTCAATGCCGTAAGTTTAGTCCAAATTAGGTTACGTACATAGGATTTTTCGTTCTTTTAAGACACAGATAGTGAACGCTATCAACTGGTCGAAGATTGGCATGACACTTTCGGTCAAGGTGATTGACACAGATTTTGAGATTAACAGAGGTGGTTATTTTTAAATCTTGAAAAATACAGTTGGTTATTAGTATTTTCTCTTTTTGGTTAGCTTTTTCTACTGAGTTACTAGCTTTTCTACTGATGACAGATGCAAAGAATGCATCAAATAGAAATGAGTTTGTTGAAGCCCCTGGGGATGCTGCATCAGTTAACAAGGTAAGCTGGTTTCATGATTTTTGTTAGCTTGAAGTTTGTAGACAACAGACGTAGTATTCTATTGAATCAATATTCTGTGGCAGGGACTTTCAAATGATGTCATAACCACCCGCCTTCAAGATACAAGGATCAAAGGAAGGAAAGTGACGATAGAAAAAGTGACGACGATGGAGATGATGAAAGATCTAGGTTTGAATGGAGGTTCTGCAGAGATTTCAGGTGCAACTCATACTTCTAGAAAATGTGACCACGAAAGGGAGGAAAAGATCCATGTAGAGAGTAAGTTGAGGTGTAGAAGTCTTCTTCATATGGAGGTCAATGTGGTTGGTCTTTTATCTTTTAGTGCTGACTACAATGTACCAAGACCCCACCCACCTAAGAATAACTGAGGAAGTGAGCCCTTATGGTCTCTCTTTTATGTTTTCTTTAATTTCTATATATATATATATATATATATATATATGTATGTGTAAGTGAAAGGCAGTGAGAGTACCATACAATGTATGCATGCAATTGACAACTGATATTTAGAGAAATTTTGAGAAGTAAGCAGCTTAGTTAACTTTTGCTTTAAATGAGTACTAGGGGACTGTGCTTTTGTATTTGTTGTTGATGATGGAAATGGAAATATTTATTTAGTAGTCATTGCGACAGTTGTGGAATATGGTTTGTTGGGTTGGAAGAGAAAACGGATGATTGTGGTTCATTTTAAAAGTTAGTTGTTTGGATGCAGGCAATGGGCAAAAAGCTTCAATGAAGTTGTTTGGAACATCAGACTGACATGAATTCTCAGGTCTCTCTCTCTCAAACACATAGGCCTCGTTAATGAGCCGAGCCAATTTGTCCAAGCATAGCCTGTTTAGTTATTATAACCTAATACATCAAGCTCACGGGCCTGAAAGTTGGGCCTGGGCTTATCGTCCTTTTGCAAAATATAAAGTCCCTTTTGAGTTAAATATGTTTAAACTGGGCGAAGTCCGAATTCAGCCCTCAAAGGTACATAGGTCACATACCTTATTGTAGATTTGGGGAAACTGTCACAGTCACAATCAGGTCAAACTGTCCGACTGGACAATATAATGGTCCAAATGGATCATATTAGAAAAAAAAAATTAAGAATGATTGGAAAGTTCATAAAAATTAAACCTTTTAAAACGATAAAGAAAATTTTGATTAATTTTAAGGGTGTTTTAGATGAAGATAATGTTGGAAATTTATACTAAAAGCATACTTTTATGAATTTGTTTTCGACTAATTCATTAATTAGTATATTTTGTCTTTTCATCTAAATGAGATTTTGTATGGGCAAATAGTTGCATTATTTATGATTATGCATGTGTGTGTCTTTTATTCTATATAGTAGACAAGTTTGTGTGTAGAGTTCTACTTATACATGGAGGACTTATCTATCTGTTCTTATAGAATATAAGTTGTTGTTCACAATCTAGATGGACTTGGACACACCATTGGTACGATTGTAGCATGATGTTTCGGCAGGTTTGTCTTGGCTGCAGGAAATGGTATAGTTTCAACTCATTATGCTAGTACGCTTTGCATGTATTGAACATGACCACTTTTGGGTTTATTGTCTTTATACTGACTATATAAGATGATTAACATCCAAATAGTTATTATGAGTGCTTATACTCTTAATCCTGACATAAATAATAGACACATACATTTAGTTTTTGCCATTTTGATTTATAAAGGAGTGAGATCTTTTATGGGTCAATAATCTCAGTAAATTGGATGACTGCACTATGTATATAGTGTATATTAGTTTATTGACAGAATCCACGTCCCGTAATTGGGATTGATGATATCCTCTTGATGAAGCTTTTAAGTTTTGATTATGTCAAACCATGCATGTGGACTTTGTGTCCGACATATCAAATAAGTTAAGTATAAGGTCTCAAGGAATTATAAAGATATCGATTAAATATAGATGTCGGTAATTATTTAATCGATGGATATCTGAAATCATAACGTGGGGAGATTAATAAGCATTTAATAACATGAAGCTCGACATATTATTTTGAGAATAAGGACAGGAGTGCAATTATAATTCTCTAGTGGACTGAATTGTAATTTACGGAACTATGATTCTAATTTGGGTCGAATTAGGGTTTCCTGCTTCCATAAGGAGCCTATCCTTATTTACTTCTTAAGGTCCCTATTGTAGCCTATAAATACACTACACCAAAAACGGGAATTTGGAACGGTTTGGGAACGGTTTAACGGGTTAGGAACGGACGGATTAGGAACGGTAATGCGTTCCAATTTCCAGTTTTCCGTTCCTAATCCGTTAATCCGTTCCAAAAATAGGAAATTGGAACGGTTTTGGAACGGTTTAACAGATTAGGAACGGGCGAATCAGGAACGGAAATCCGTTCCAATTTCCCGTTTTTGGTGTAGTGATATGCGCTATTGCTCTGTAGGTCAATAATAAGAAAAAATCTCGTTTTAGAAAGCAGAGAGAATTCAGAGAAGAGGCCCACTCCCTAGTGAGAGTTCGAGCATAAAGGAATACAGTAGAAGATTTTGAGCTTTTCTGGCTGCTGCAAGACCGAGATCAAATCAGAGAGATCTCGCAGGTATGGTCTTTGATCATCTTCGTTTAAAGCTTTTTCTGCATTGATCTGTACGCAATATCTAAGGTTCCTGGCAGAAACCCTTTTCTAACAGATTAAACCCTTGGCGTGTGATAGAATAGTAATAAAAAATAGTTCCAATATAACTTACGTTTCCAAACTGGAAATATGGTAATGGTCACATTGAAATCTGATATAGCAAGCAAGACTTTACATATATAAAAGGCACTTTAGAACTACAATGATGAAGTCCTGGTTTGTTAGGTTAGTGAGTAACAGATATCAAAGACCTCTAGGAGAGAATAGCCTTGGTCGAATTACAACGGCAAAAATAAAACACACACACGCACAATGTTATAATCCTCCCTCCCATCCTCCTCCTCTACCCCTGTTATATCCACGGTACAAATATGAACTGTGGAAAGGTTTTGCTAACTCTCATTTTCTCAACCATTTCCGGAGCTTCTTTCATCATTAAAAGAAGGGGTTTTGATATATTGGTCCTACTTAAGCCTTGTTTTTCCAATTTCATGACCCAAATTAAGATAATGTGACCACGGTCATTTGACTCTGGGCAACATTGTTTTTTTTTTTTTTTTTTAAAAAAAACCTTTTTACACCATATCCAATTCCTATGGCATCATGGGATTTATCAATTTTTGTATTATACATTTTATGAAACTAGCAAACGAATTTATTTTTTTATAAAACGAAAGATGTTTGTGAAAAGTAAATAACATCTGACCACTATTTCCTAAGATGCTATATAAAAGCCATGACATTATAGGACAGTCACATAATATCATGAAAATTTTCGGTTTCTATGACATACACTGTTCCTACAATATCATTGAATATGGGGCTAAAAAGTTCAAAAAAGAAATGTTGACTAGAGTTAAGTAACTTTGATGACATTAATTGAATTTTGGTCATGAAATTGGGAAATCTTTATTTAAGAGGACTAATATGTCAAAACCCCTAAAAAAACGCACCATTATAATCTATTGCAGATGAAATGACACCTTAATAACATGGCTGTGGTTTTGACATACTAGTCCTCCTTAAACTCAGATGTTCCAATTTCATGACCAAAATTCAGGTAATGTCACTAGAGTCTTTTGACTCTGGTCAACATCTCTTTTTAACATTTTTGCTCCGGATCCCATGATATCATGGGAACAGTGAATGTTACAAAAATCGATAAATCCCATGATATCATAGCTTTTATACAGCATCTTAGGAAAAAATATCCAAATGATAAAACTCGAGAAATGGTGATCAGCTTTGTATTTCAATTTTACAAAATGTTTATTTTCGTTTTCTATAAAAATGAATTTTGTTACTATTTGCGAAAGATGTAGGAGCTTTGACATATTGGTTCACCTTAATCTCTGTTTTTCCAATTTCATGACCCAAATTTATAAGATAATGTCACCAGAGTCGTTTGACTATGGTCAAAATTATTTTTTTAACTTTTTTGCACCATATCCCGTGATTAGGGTTATAAACGGGTCGGTTCCGGTCCGGGTCCAGGGTGGACCCGGAACCGGAACCGTTTACTAAGAAGGGGAGCCGGAACCGGAATCGGAGCCGGTTCGGAACCAGGAAATTGGTTCTAGAACCGGTTCCGATAATTATAATGGGAACTGGAACCGGAACCGGAACCGTTTGTGAGGCGGGTCTAGTTCCGGTTCCTAGTATGGTTCCGGTTCTGGTTCAAAAAAAGTAATATAATGGATAATGTTGGGGTTCATCTGGCAAGGTCTGGCAAACTTAAAAAGAAAAAACCAAAGCCTCAAGAAGTAATTTTTACACTTGATTTATTAGCCTTTATGTTGGGGCCTTCAATTATTCACATATGACTATGAGGCTGTAATTGACTTGCCAAATCAAGCACGTAGCCTACTTCCAACCAATAAATGGTATAGTGTATTCATGTGCGTGTAGGTTCCACCCACTGCACCCTTGATGCGTCAGTATGTTAAAAAAAAACTACTCAAAAATCGCATCCAAATCCAAACTCTTGTTCACTTCTCACATGACCGCTATAAGCTATATAACATACAGGGGATACTAAAATATTTAGGTTATAGTATATTTGGTCAGGTCCCGGGTCCACGGGTTTGGGCCACTGTGGTTCCGGAACCGGACCCGTTTAGGTAACGGTTCCAAAAATAGGATCCGGAATTGGAACCATTTCTTATCGGGACCAAAATAAGGACCCAGACCCGGAACCTAACAGGTTGGAACCTTCGGGTAATTGAAGAATCGGGGACCCATTTACAACCCTACCCGTGATATAATGGGATCTATCATGAGTTTCTGTATCCTATTTTTTTGCAAATAGTAAATAAATTCTTTTTTTTATAAAACACAAAGACTGATATTTTGTGAAAAGTAAATGCACATTTGATCACCATTTCTCAAGTTTTATAATTTGAAAAAGATAATTCCTAAGATGCTGCATAAAGTTCATGATATCATAGAATTTATCAATTTTTGTGACATACACTGTCCCATGATATCATGGAATCCAGGGCAAAAATGTTTTAAAAAAGTTCATTGGAGTCAAGCGACTTTGGTGACATTACCAGAATTTTGGTTATGAAATTAGAACATCCAAGTCTAAGGGGGACTAATATGTCAAAGCCCCGAAGAAATATCATACAGAAATTGATAAATCCCATGATATCATGGGATATGTTGCAAAAAAGTTTAAAAAAACAATTTTGACCACTCTAATGACATTATCTAAATTTGGGTCATGATTGAGAAAGCAGAGTTTAAGGTGAAATATGTCAAAACCCCAATTATTATTCCACTCAAACTCTCACGATTTTGTCATTTGTTACAAACAGGGGAAGCAGCAGTGTAAAGCCAAAGACATCAGACCCTGTATACATGGAAAGTACTGGGAACAGTGGACCAGAGGATCACCCAAGAACTCCACCAAACTCTTCTAGAGTCAAAGTATCAGCCACCCAAGAACCGTACAACATTTATCAGAAAACTGAATTGAAAAAGGACCTGAAGGATGCCATTGTTACCATGGGCTTGCTAAACATGGATTACTAAGACCCTCATCGCAAGACACCGATCAGCAATGGTCATCCTGGAGATGGGAACAGTGTGCCTTATATCCATAGATCTACTATTCCACCAAAGTAATTTACTCTTATTTCCTATCATCAACTTTTATTACTAAGCAAAAATGGTCAGTATAAACTTTTTTCTAATGTTTAAATGGTCCACATTTCAAATGCGCATATAAGAAAACATCTATACAACACGCTTATACTAGTCACATAAAACAGGGATGGGCCTCTTTTGATTCTTCGTAAATTGCGTGCAGATAACTCAGTTTACCCACGAATGAATGTTCATGCATTTGGAAATTATGAGTTATCACTCACAGCCTGAGGGATGTTTTGTTCTTTACCATTAGTAACTTGCCTGAAGAGACAATCTCTCAACCAATGTCTTTTCCTCCCTTACCCGCCCAAACCCACCTACTTTCCCCGACCACCTCAACTGGTCAGCCACCACCATCACTGCCTTACCTACCATCTGCGACCTCCATCACTGCACAGCCACTGCCAGCCCTCCATCCCCACCCTCACCAGTCTCACCAGCCCATCCTCTCCTCCTCTGAACATTCCCAGTCTGCTCTCCTACCTTTTCCTCACCTCCCTGTACCCAGCCAGGCCCAACCCTCTTCTCTACAGCCTCATAACTTCCCTCCTTTACCTGTCCTGCCTCATTCTTTGCGCACTTCAGCTGTCTCCCCCATTGTAGTCGGCCCTCTTCAACTGCCACCTGTAAGATCCCGGTCCCACATATTTATTATTTTATTATATTTTAATTAGATATTATTATTATTTTAATTGAATGTATTTTAGTTATTTAAGTGGGCAGGATTAAGTGGGGCACACGTTAGATTAGATGCGTAGACTGATGAGTTGGGTTAATGGGTAGATGGCCTGACCCGTAGTTTTGACCCAATGACTTAAGCCCAGTAGTATTCTTTTTAACCTAATCCCTTTTTTAACGAAACCCTTCTTATCTCTCCCCACTAATCTCTGCAACTCCTCCCGATTATCTTCATCTTCTTCCTCTTTCAACTTCCCAAGCCATACCAGCTTTAGAATCCAGCCATCAGAATCAAGATCAGAGGATACCAGCATCCTTGGTTCAACTTTCTTATCTCAAGTAACCTTCTCCTCAAATCATTAGGAGTAGATCTATATTCTTAGGTTACCTTCCTATTCTTTCCAATGTTCGGTTTTGGGTAGGAATACCATAGATCTGTTCATCTGAGCATTCCTTTCCCATATTCTTTGTCAGATCGGTGATAGGATTATTCTCAAGCGCTGTGGGAATCGTGGTTTGGGTATTGGTTAGGATCTGTGCATTTTTCTTCAACCCCGGTAAAAGGCAAGTACCTAATTATAATTTATGAATTTAATACTTGTTTTTCTCGTTGATTTACGCATGTACGCATGTAGAGACCCTTTTATGCTTTTTCTTATGATAACTTTGTAATGCAATTTTATTTTGCAATGAGATTGGAGATCTCCAGACCCAATCGATTGAGGTTACTGCTGCAAACGGTTTCTGCCCGCAGCACTTTGTTGGATTTCAAAACCATTTTTTTATCTTTGTCTTCTGTAGACTTGTGTTAGGGTGGTGAGACCACAAATTCAAGTGGTCTTGATGAGTAGGGGGAAACACATGGTGCAGGGACTGGGGAGAATTGGAGACTATGACAAGGGAAACAGGGGGATCGGAGCTATACCCTGTTTTGGAAGTGGGACCCATGATAGATCACCCGATGACCGATCCAGTCCGTGGATCCAGAGGAGGACCCACGAGCGACCCTAAAGAGGCTGGACCGGTAGGCAGCGGACCCCGTTCTGGCCATCATCTTGTAGCCTGATCAGCAGAGGGCGGGTTTTAAGGGAGAAAAATCAGAATGGTCATCAGGCGTGGTGGGACCCGCCGAATGATTTGATTGCAGATCAGATCCCTGCATCTTGTAGAGGGGGCCTGGGCGACCTTGATGGTGTGGACCGATCTTGAGGTGTGATCAGTGGGCCCCACTTTCCAGAGGATCCAGATGCACAGTTGTGGAGGCATTTCTTTTTCTGTGTGGGAACGACTTCACAGAAAGAAGGGCTGGAAGAACAAGTGATAAGAAAAAGAGAGAGTGGACACGTTTTACAAAAAAAAATAATAAAAGTAAATGGAGGAGAGAGGACGGCTGTAACATCTTGATGTACTGTGATGTGTTTATATTTGTTATATATACTTATCTTGTGGAGGTCAAGGGTATGACCTGGTGATCCCCATGTGTCTTAACATATTTTTTAATAAAGAATGGAGGGTTGTTTGACTTAGTGAGGTGCCGGGATGGGTACTGTTGGAATAGTACTTCACCTATTAGTTTTTGAGAAATTAAATAAAGTCCTTCATTGTTTTATAAATTCTAATGAGATCCTTTGACTTTTTTTTAATGTGGACAATATTTATGGATGGATCCTTAGGTTTTCTAAAATTATAAATTAAGGATTGTTACTTCTTGGTTTTATTTGCAAATTAATTTTTAATGGTATCTTGGATTTTTGATGTGCTAAAATTATATGTTTGTACTTTATTAATTGGATCATTGGACTGCGTAAATACCATCTGGGCACACGGTATCTTACTAGCATAGGGTTTAGTGCTTAATATGACTTCGGGAAAATCCTAATGGATTCGAGCTCAACTCCTTCCTATTGGAAAACCCTTAATTGGGTCTATGCACCATTGAATTAGAAAGGATGCGTTGATCTTTTATTCATTAGAGATTCATGTGGTTATTGGGTACGAGACCTTATGTTTGACCTTAGGATTGGCTTGTAATTATCCTTTGACATTCGGGTTTGCATATATAAATGACTATTCGAATATGATATGAAATGTGGAATGACAAATACTTTATTTTGACTTATGATTCTTGTATCGGAGCATTATCAATCAGGTCTATTATGAATATGTGTTTATGTGTTTATGTGGGTCATTTATGGACGACTGCAGATCGATATATGGACGGTTGATCACCAATGTGACCGGATCACTTATAATCCGCTTTGATTATGGACAGGTTATCCTAATTTTATTTTGATCGTTTATGACTACCGACGTTATGGACGGGCTTTCCCGATTTATTTAGGGCTGACCACCCACAACGGGGACACTTGTCACCGTGTGATTTTATATTGCTCCTTTGTGCCATTTGGTTTTATGTCATACATTCGTTATCGTTATTATATTTGTCATTATTTTGTTATGATCACACTTGTCTGTATTCTTGTCGTTATCGTATTAAATTTTGAATTATGATTATGTTCTTGCTATTTACTTTGTTATATTTGGTGCATAGGTAGCGAGCCCTACTTTACCCAGGAGACGGAGGAGGATCAAGCGTTTCAAACGTTTGAGCCAACTGATGAACCCGAGTGGGATGCCGGAGATGGCTTTGGAGCCGTCTAAACCAGCACAAGAGAGAACGTCATCTTAGAATTATATAAATGAACTTTCTTTTAGTGTAGAGACCTCTTTTAGAAATTTTATAATTCTGCAATTTTAAGTATTAATGTTTATTTGATTTTTGTGTTGGGTTTCATTTATGAACGTTGATTACCAATTGAATAAAGCTTCCGTTGCATTTAATGAAATTTATTTTGACTCACCAAATATTGAAATTTTTTGTGGGTCCACTTTTGGAAGCTTGTGTTGTATTAAACACAGGAATTTGAATTTTATTTATTTTTCACGTTTTTTCCTAATTCTCATTTTGGGGGACGTGACACCACCCCACCCCACACCCACACCCCACCGCGCCGCACCCCACCCCACCACACCCCCCCCCCCCCTGCCATCCAGTTTCTTTTCCCCCTCCTCTGTGGATCAATGGTAAGCCCTCCTTAACTATCCCTCAGTCCATGCTTCTCTCTAGCAAAGAATCCTTCTCCTTTGCCCTCATTGGAAGGTTTGCTGGAAGACGTTCCTCTATTGAATGGATGGAAGACAAAGCAGAGCTCTGGTCCTTATCCAGACCCTGTATGGTATCCCTCACCAACAAAGGCTATTTTATTTTTCGCTTCAACTCTCTAGAAGACAAGGTATCTATCCTCAGTCTCTCCCCCCTCTCAATAGATAAGAAAAAAGTCTTCTTCTTACCTTGGTCTCCTGGGCAAGATGAAGCAACATGGCCTTCAATAGCCCCTGTTTGGATTAGACTGACTGAGCTTCCCTACCATTGTTGGAGCCAAAACATCATCCTCTCTATAGCTAACTCAATAACAATATCACTATGGTCCCAGAAAATCCTCACCTTTGCCAGAGTGCTGGTGAATATTGACCTCTCTAAACCCAAGGCCCATCCATTTTGGTAAACCTTCAAGGAGAAGGTGAGCTAGAAATCTCTATGGAATACAAACACTGTCCTGCTCCCTTTGCCTCTCTCCAGGCCACAGCCAGCTAACTTGTCCTCTCTCCAGCAAACCCCTAGTCAGTAAACCTCCATCTTCTTCTTCCTCAACCCTTGATCCCTCCAAAACCAGCTCCTTGCCCCCAGCTCCCCCTGTCCCAGACTCCCCCCCCCCCCCCCCCCTCCCAACCCCCTCCCATCTCCACCCTCAGTCCGCCAGTCTCTCTCGCTCACTCCACAGCCTTGTCAGGAGGCCTCTTAGTCCCAGTCCAACTGGTAAACCCCATCCCAATCCTGTTGGAAAACCCCAACACCACTGTCACTCAACCCATCCTGCTGGAAAACCCCAACACCACTACCACTCAACCCATCCTTCCTTCTCCGCAGCTCACACAACCTCCTATTACTCATCTTCCCTCTATCCCTGCTCCTCATATCGTCCCCACTTGTCCCTCTAGCAAATAGGATTCTCTCCCCCTCCACCAGACCTCTGCCCCCACTCAAAAGGCCAACTCTCCCTCCCTTACAGATCTCCCTTATTACGTTGTCTCTAAAATCCTCCAAAAGATCCCCACACCAACCTTGACATCTCCAACCCCTTTTCTATTCTTCATCATTGCTTTCTTCTAGATCCAATATACAATCCCTCTATCTACGGCCGCAACCTCCAAGCTTCTTCAAAAGGCAACTCTTCCACAGATCTGCCACCAGGATTTGAGCTTCCCCCTGAGCCCCCTAACCCTTCTTACATTCCCCTTGAGCTTCCTACCTTTCCTTCCATTAACAGATCCCCCGGCTTAGCCCTATCCCCAGCCGAACATAGCTCCCCCTGCTCTAGTCCAACAGCTCTTGCTCCCCCCACTCTCCATAGTGTGCCTTCCACCTCTACCTCTCCCTTGGCTACCACAACTATCAACCCTCCTCGCACTACCAATACCATTAGGAAAACAAGGAAGGGGAGCAAATCCATCTCCATAGCTCCTTCAACTGGCCCAATTACTAGGAGCTCTAGAGGCAAGAAAACCTCCTTGAAATCCCTCCAATGTTAAAAGTCCTTTATTGGAATTGTAGGGGCATAGCAAACCGCCCCACCCAATGTGTCTTGGCTAACATGATCCTCCAACACTCTCCTGATCTCTTTTTCATATCTGAACCCATGACCCCTTTCTCTGCCTCTATATCTCATAGTTGGAATAGACTGGGTTTTGACACTTTTCATTCTAATGGCTCTCCTTCACCCTCCACAACCTCTAACCTCTGGTGCTTCTCTAAATCCTCTCACCCCCTCTCCACCTCTGTTAATGACTCCTCCTCTCAACACCATTCTATGCTTCTTCATAACTCTTTCACTGGCTTTGATTCAATTATAACTGTTGTCTATGGTTCCACTAACCCCTCCTTTAGAAAGGACCTCTGGGCTGTCTTTATTGACTACTCCTCAACCACCCTGCCTTGGTATGTTATAGGGGATTTCAATGCCACCTTATCCCATGTTGATAAGCTCAGCATTCGCCCTCCTATTCTTTTCTCCCTAAAATTTTTTCAATCTGCTGTGATTCAAGCATGCCTCCATGACATTCATTTTGCTGGAAACAAGTTTACTTTGTCGAACAATAGGCAAGGATCTTCCTACGTGGCTGCCAGGCTGGATAGAGCCTTGGTTAATTCCAGCTGGATGAGCCATTTTCGAGATCCCATAGTTCACCACCTTCCTAGAATCTCATCTGACCACAGCCCTATTATTTTAGCCCACCACACCCAAGCTCTTCTCCTTAATGGCCCTTTTAAATTCGGAAACAAATGGCTGCTCCATCCATCTTTCCTTGACACAGTCCAATCTAGCTGGGACACCCCAATAGATGGCAATCCTCAATTTACTCTTGCACAAAAGCAGTCCCTTAAGCTTTGGAGTAAGGCCACCTATGGCAATCCTCTCCAGAACATCAATGCCGCTGAGGAAAAAGTCTTGTACTATCAACTTCTTCTTGACTCAGCTCCATCAGATCTATCTAGAGATGCCCTCCAGTTAGCCAAGTCCGAGCTTCATGAGGTCCTTTCTGCCCAAGAAATCCATTGGAAACAAAGATCCAGGATCAAATGGTTGAAAGAGGGAGATCAAAATGCCAAGTTCTTTCACCAATCAGCTAAGGCTAGGAGCTCCTTCAATTCTATCCACCAAATCTCAGTTAATGGCACCATCACTGAAGACCAAGCTACTATCCAAACCCACACTGTGGACTTCTTTTCAAACCTTTTCAAGCCTCATGATAGCCAACCTTTCCCTTCCCTATTCCAGATAAATAGCCCCAAAGTCTCAGCCTCAAAAAACTCCTTCCTCACTTCCATTCTCTCCCTAGATGAAATTAAAACTGCAGTTTTTTCTCTCAACAAGAACGGCTCCCCTGGTCCAGATGGCTTCAATGGGGCCTTCTTCACAGCTGCTTGGAGCATCATCGGTACAACAGTCTCCCATGCGTTTCTTTCTTTCTAGAAGGATCCATAGAGCCTCCAACACTTTCTTCCTAGCCCTCATCCCCAAGTACTTATGTTGACTTTAGACCAATTAGCTTGCTGAACTTCTCCTATAAAAATCATCTCCAAAATCCTCTCCACCAGACTTTCCCAAATTATTTCTAGCCTGATTTCCCAAAGCCAGCCTGCTTTCATCAATGGAAGGAATATACAACAACACTCAGGTCTAGCCTTTGTGCTATACCAAAAGCTAAACTCCAAAATTAAAAAAGGCTCCCTTTGCTTCAAACTTGATATCTCCAAAGCATTTGATAAGTTGAACCGGTCGTTCCTCTTTTCTGCCCTCCAATTTTTTCAATTCTCAGATGCTTGGATATCTTTGATCAAAGAATGTGTCTGCACTACTAAAGGCTTTGTGCTTCTCAACAGATGCCCCATGGGCTTCTTCAGCTCCTACTGTGGCCTCAGACAGGGTGACCCTGTTTCCCCCTACCTCTATATTCTAGCAGAAGAAATCTTAAGCCTTCACCTCCAAAATCTCCAATGCCAAGGCTTAATTTCCCCTCTCTCAAAAGTCCTATCCACCCCTTGTCACTTGCTCTATGTAGATGACATCCTCATCTTCATGCAAGGGGCTACCTCTAGCGTCTTAATTCTTTAAGATCTTCTGGAGATTTATCAGTCCGTTGCAGGACAATTTTTCAACCTTCAAAAGAGTCAATTGCACTTAGGTAAGTGCGGTTCGAGAAGAAAGAGAAGAATCAGCTCTATTCTAGGCATTCAAGAAGCTTCAACTCACTTAAAATACCTGGACTATCTAGTTTGTATTGGCTCTCCAATAAGACGCCACTTTCTTCCCTTGCCGGATGCTGTTCAATCAAAACTTTCTGTTTGAAAAGTTAAATCCTTGTCCTTTGCTGGCCGTCTGATTTTGATTAAGCATGTTATCTCCAACTTGCCAATCCATCTTGCCACCATGATCCCCTTGCCTGCCTCAATTTGCAAAGAAATAGAGAGCTCCATGAGACTCTTCCTCTAGTCAGGAAGTGCACCCCACAAGAGAATTCACCATATCAGCTAGGCAAAGGTCACCCTCCCTAAGGCTGAAGGAGGCTTGGGAATCAGGAAGATCTCAGATGTCAACACTGCCTCCTTCATCAAACTTGGCTGGCTAGCATCTACTTCAAATTCTCTCTGGTCAAAATGGTTCAAAAATAGATATTTCAAGTTCAGACCCATCTGGAGTTCGGATATCACCAGATATGGCTCATGCATTTGGGAGAAATTCCGTCGCACTGCTCCTCTAATTCACTAAGAAAGTTCCTAGACCTTTGGCAATGGTCAGAGCATCAATGTTTGGCATGACACCTGGTATGCAGGCGATCCAATTTCCACCTGCTCCCCCTCCAGCAATTCCCCAGGGACCAACGGCTCTCATCCCTGTTTTACTTAGGAACTTGGGTAATTCTTGACTATCTGCCCCTCAATGTTCACCACCACCTCCTTCCTTTTCTCTCCCATCTCTCTCCCAACCCTCTAATCAGTGACTCTCTTAGCTGGAAAAACACCTCTGATGGTAAGCTCTCCCTGCATTCTGTGTGGCAGGCAGTGAGACTCATGGTAGACACTCTTCACTCGCCAAATTGATCTGGAAGAACATCTCCCCCAACAAAATAAACTGCTTTGGTTGACATCTGATGCACAATAAAACTCCCACTGCAATTAGGGTGAAGCGCCCGGGATTCTCTCTTACATCCAAATGTTGCATCTGCTATGCAACTGAAGATTCAGTGGGTCATCTTTTCTTCTCCTGTGATCTAGCGATCCCCATCTAGTCTTGGTTTCTGCGTGCTGTAGGGACTCAGCACCTGACCCGACTCTCTGCCACTTCAATCTGGGAGTCTATTTCTAAAGAAAATGACTCAAATGGTCTCCAATTCATGGCAGCCATCTTCATCATTGTTCTCTTCTACTTGTGGAAGGCTAGAAATGAAGCTCTATTTGAAGATCGCAGGCCCTCCCTGCACCTCATCCAGGCGACCCTCTCTAAAGCAATCTCCTTCTCCCTGAAGCAGATCTCAAAGTCTTTGCTAGCCCTCAACTACGAGCTCTCTTTGCCTCCCTACTCATCGCCATCAGCCACTGATTTCATCTTCTATTTCCTCTGGAGCTCTGCTGCTGCTCGGTTTTTCTCCCTCCAATTTTCCTCTCCATTTCTTCCTTCCCTCCCTCCTTTCCTTCTCTGTTTTTTGTTTCACTAGGGGGTCAATTATTGGGCCCTTGTAATATTTTTCCCCTTCTTTCTTTTTCTGTTTTCTGTTTTCTGTTTCCCCAGAGGGTCAACTTTTGGACCCTTGTAATCTTTTTTCCCTTCTGCCCCCCTCTCTTTAATACAATTTACCCATATTCAAGAAAAAAAAATTACCTGAAGAGACTTCAAAGACTAGATTTTGGCGCCCTGAAAAATGCTAGTCTGTTTACATGTCTGGCGCCCCCTTGCCTTGTGAAGGACACTTAAAAGTTGGTGCCAGCACATTTCTCTATCTAGTGAATCAATATTTTCCTGAAAAGTACACGGTTAAGTGGACTAGAGTAGCATATACTATACTGATGTCCTCTTGAGGAAGACTAGTTATGAACCTCAAAGCTCCTGCCTGGGAATTGTTGCAGTGGCAACCCCAGATTCTTCTCGTGTATATTTGTTTGGGTTTATTGGGCCACCTTGGGGAATTATCTTATTGGGTAAAGACTCTCTGGATCGGAAAAAATAACCCTCTAATTTCCGACCTTTAAATTCACACCTGAAAAGAAAAATAATCTTTAATTTTATTAATCTTCAAAAGGGACTGTTCGTGAAATCGTATGGTAGGCCTCACCAAGTATATTACACGTTATACTTCTCTATTGCACTATGATACCACCTAGCGCATATTTGAAAGGAAAATATTATCGCAAAAAGAAAACAATTTAAAACTCACATGATAAACTATGTTTTCATAACATCTCTATGTTTCATTGAGTATAAAAATCTAAAAGCTCTTCTCTAAATTATGATGGAACTCCAAACCCCATGGACATTTGTTTTAATCCCAATGAAGAGAAACACCCAATGATGGTATATTAAAATAACAACTAACATGAGAATAGATTTTTACGGCCTGTTTGTTTCATGTAATTGAATTTGTATGATTGTATTTCTACAAGTGGTTAGCAATGAAAAATAAAATGTGAATATCGAAAACCGACCATTAATGAATAACATTCCCTTTAATGGGAATTGGATCTAGAAAAGATGGGAAATGAAGATTGAGCCATCATCTTTGTTATTGAAACCCTAGAAAGGTAAACGTACCATACCTTATATCCTTCATTTTGAGACCATGAGTTCCTATTATAATATATTAGCCGGAAGGCTTTGGATCTAATTTTGACCGCCAGTTATAATTTTGACCTATAGTTAACCCTCTTGCTCCACCCCATCTCTTCAAGTTTATTTTTATTTTTATTTTTATGCAACCTACTTAATGGATGGAAAGAGGTGCTCCACATAACCTTGTTAATGTAAGAATTCTTAGTTTATAATGCGATCGTGCTTAGCATGGGTGATTGTGCTATTATGTTTTATGCAAACAAACAGACCGTTGGTCTTACCAAATCCTCACTAACACAAATGTGCTAAGATTTCCTAATTAAACCCTAAAACTGGCTCAATTAAAGAAACTCAATCATATTGTGACATAGTTCCGCCGAAGGCCAATGACCTTCCAACGATGCCCAAGTTTTCGCTGACTCATAATACTCCCTTTCAATGTTGACTCTTGCTCCTTACACAGAAATTGTATCAAAATTTCCTTCTTTTTCTTGTCTTTTTACACATGTTGAAGTTGTGTATGTGCGAGTTAATGCCTTTTTAGATATGATGACTTCCATGGCTCTGGTCTAATAAGTCTCTCAGATCAGCACCCTTGTCTTCGAGTCGCAAAGGTCATTTCTTATTGTCTCCACTTTCTTTTGGCAAATGATGAACTCCTGTTTTGCGGAACGTCTACTTCATAACATTTTCTTAAACCTCGACTTTTAAAACAATTTGAGAATTCTCGTGTTTCTGTAACACCTTGTCCCAAGTTAATCAAGATTAACTCTAATTACTCGGGATTAATGCTAATTAGACATGTTTTATTGAATTAATGGGGATTAATGACCAAATTGAGTTGAAATTGTCTCAAATGGTCAATTGAATTTAATGAGAAGGTAATGAATGAAAGTGAGCTACTTAAAGTGATTTTGGACTAAATCAAGTAGTCCAAGGACTTTTTCGTAAATACGAATTTTCGAGTATTTCATCGGATACTGAAACTCTTGATAACCGCGCGTGTATCTCGAGGAGTAAGTTAACTTCCGTAATGGGCGTGGTTCCATTCGACTTGAATTGGTTTAAATGACCCTTCATTTGACTCAAAGTGTAAATAGTGGGAATGAGAGGAGTTAAATGCAAAAAAATGGGCTTATAAGATGATGATGAACTCCTTTGAGTTCATTCCATCCATTTCAGCACAACCGACCTATTCCCTCTCTCTCTTTCTCTGATTCTTTCTTCCTTCCATTCTCAATCAAAGATTGGAGCTTTGTGAGTGATTTTGAAGGAAGTTCATCGACTTCATCTTCTCCATCTTCTTCTTTATTTTTATTGGAGTTTAAAGCTTGAGAAGATCTCAAGAAATTCCTTCAAGAGACTACAAGTAAGTGCCTTGAGTTGGTTACAGAACTTCCAAGTCTATTCAGTGGTTTTTGAGTGTTTCTTGCATAAAGAATTCATTGGAGTTCTCTTGGGTGGATTGGTTTTGATTTTAGGTTCAAAAGAGGGTTTCAATTGGGGTTTTCATCTCAAATTCAAGTTGAGCAAGGAGGTTCTTACGAATTCATCTTCAAACAAGGCAAGTATACTCAAATCTCATGATTAAAGGTGTTAATGGAGTTGTTTGAACTCAAAGAGTTCAATTCCAGAGAATTCAGCTCAGAATTTTTCTGAACTTCTGGAGCAGTTCGGCTAACCAACGCTTTCTGTGTTGAATTTCGCAGGAGAATGCAGCTTCTGGAAAGCTGACCAAACTGAGTCCGGTCAGCCAAAGTGGTAGTTCGGTCGACTGTCGAGTTGTCTAAGCTCTCATCAGAGCTTTCTGGAATTGGAACCAGAGGGTAACCGAACCGAGTTCGGTTAACCGACACTGTAACTTTGGTCAACCGACAAGGTGACCGAATTTCCCTTGGAGAAATGTCAAAATTTGTATCAAGAAACTGAACTTTTGGAAAGCTGACTGACAGAGTTCGGTTAGCCGGAATCCAGACTTCGGTTAGCCGACGGGTGACCGACAAGCTAACCGAACTTGATGAAATTTCAGATTTGATTTTTGATTTCTCTGAGTAGAAGCCTATTGGCTAAGGCTAGTGTTAGTGGCATTTTCCTAAACCTTCATGGGTGTTAGCTAAGGTTATGCTAATATAAATTTCACTAAAAGTGATGTCATCAAGAATAACACATACATTAGACAACGAACGTTTCACCCGAATGTTTGATTTAGGAAAATTTAATTGGATTTATTGTTTTGAATTGACTTATTCTTTCGAGTTTAACACTATATTATATTTGTTACGCTCCTTGTTTAGCTGAAATGAATAATGAATCGAATTATTGAAGTGAAAGGAAGAATGAAATGAAAAAATTGAATAATGAAATGAACCAATGAAATGAATTAATGAACAATCCTACTGCAGTAGAAGGTATGGAGCGTTCCGGAGCTCCATGGTGATGCCGGTGATCTCTGATTAAGACACTGGTAAATCCCACACATTTGAAAAGTCACTTAATAAAGTGTATAATATGGAAATTGAAAATGAAATGAGTCCCCGCTTAAGGCTGGGTTATGGATGGTGCGCCTTCCGCCCTATGCCAATGAGGACAATGATAAGTCACTTAATAAAGTGCACTCACTAAATGGAATGCTTCCTTTATGGGAGAACTAAATTGAATGCTTCCTTCAGGGAAGAACTAAATGAATGAATAAGTGAATGTAAATCTTTATTGATTTGAATTCTTTAGAATTGATAGACAAAAAACTGGCATGGAATTGTGTATACATTGTTGAACCATCATGTTCACAGTGTTATTGATGACGTTATAGGCTAAGTTGCCTGTCCTGATGATGCAGAGGCCGCACCACCAGCGGAGGAGGCCCATCAGGTTCCTCCAGGAGGATTGAATGAGTGGACTTAGATCGGAGGGAAATAATATTAGAATGTTTTTGAGATATTTTAAGAAATGCGTGTATATTCATTTTGAATGTAAATAGTAGTCACCTACATTGTATTTTGAATATGCAGTGCTTGACTTAAACATTAGATGGAATGTGTATAATGAACTTTACTTTTATGCAAAGAACTTATACTGTTTAAATTAATTGTCAATGTATATATAATTTCCGCAAAATGTACATTTGACAGGTATGAATGCATGATATCCCTTGTGAATTTCGTATTGACTTCGGTTAATGCGGGGTTTACGGGTGTAAGTATGGAGATCACGACTCGGGGTTTAGCCGTGGTAATCCTAATCTCGGGCCCGGGTCGTGACAGTTTCGTTAGCGATGAATGGCTAAAATTAACCTAAAAAATCTCAATGGCTTTAATTTCAATATTAACCCCATTCAATTCTACGTTCATATTACCTAGATTTCGAATGTATAACATTTCTTCATGGAGATAAAATACATATATATATATATGAATTGTAGCACCAATATCTATCCATCAGATTCACTATATTAGAATTCATGATATACTAAAGAGAGATTAGAGATTAGTATTTCCACCCGTCGTCATTTATTATATCATCCCACAAGTGACCATTCTACAGTAGAGGTGAAAACTGTAGCATTATCTTTCGCTATAATTTCTTTGTTTTGTGTTTTTTTTCTTTTTTCTTTTTTAACCTAAAAGTCTAGAGTGACCAATCGTCATGGATTAATTCTATGAAAACAATGTGATCGCTCCCCCACAACCCCTTCCTTCGAGCCAAGATTGTAGTGTGTTTATCAATTGATATTGAGGCAGACTTCATACAAAGGAACTAATCAATCACTAAACCGAAATGAAAAAAAATAGCTAGACTATAATACTCATTTTTTGGTTGGGAAAGATTATTTATTTCATTTAACACCAAGAAAATATTTTTAAAATATCCACATTTTTTTAGAAAGAAATCCTGGGTCTGCCATTGCGAAAACTCCAACCAGAGATGTGTGAGAAGGTGAACAAATGATGTTGAACAATTTCAGATTTCAAAATCATTAAGCAACTTACCTTTTATATTTGATGTTAACTCTTATTAAAACTACAGCTCCTCGTATAGTTGGTTAAGATTATGTGTTTTTAAATTAAAACAGGAGCCCACCTTTGGATAGATCACATGTAAAAAACCATATTAAGTACATAATGTACTTTATACATGAGAAATGCAACTATAGGCCCCCACTCGGATTGGAGTGAGTTTGGCCTATGCCAATACACTACTGTTGATTTACCAAAAACCAAAAACAAAATACGTACACTACTATTTTTATTGGCTTGAAAACGAGGAGGCCGTGGTCCGTCACTGGTTTAGGAGGAGAGGTGCAATTATTTGTAAGTCCAAATCCCTTGTTTTGTTGAACCAGGGAGATACTTTTTCACCCAATCAAGATTTGCTAGCTGTATAAAATCTCATGCCAGCTAATGCACCCTCTTAATTGATTCTTTTAATGAAAAAAGAAAAGATAAGATTTTATAGAGTTGGCAAACTTTGATTGGATGAAAGAGTTGAAATAGGGAATCCATTCATTATTTGTTGTGATCCCGCCCATAAAAATTGCAACAATCCATCCCTCTTCTCATAAAAATGAGAGTTTCCAATGCCCAAATCTGTAACCTAGCTTATGACCGCATTGTTCACAACCTAATGCATTAGATTAGATCACTGTAGTTGTTTAACGCTTACAATTATTAATGCCTGTTTGTTTTATTTCATTTCATGTAAACTGAATTCGTAAGAATTCTAGACTTTTTGGCATATGTATGTTTGCATTGAATAAATAGGAATAAAATAATGGAATTCATGCTAGGTGATTAAAAATGAAGATCCAAGATGAATATAAAAAAATGACCATCAAATAACCTCCTTTAAAATGGGAAGTGAATAAGGGAATATGAAATGAAAGCCCAGCATCACCCTAGTAATTTTAATCCCAAGTCATGGTCCTATCTACATCTATTTTATATCCTTTACCCCTCACTTCATATGGTTCATACTTCCCCTCTTTCATAATCCTTAGATGCAAGGTCACCGACCTTAATTGCATCATTAGTCGAATTAGTTGCTATGTTAGTTAATAAAATGGACTTAGTGATTGACCAATTTTGTTTTATCATTAGAAAGATTAGGCGAAGTTTCGTGCGATTCTGAGCACGTTTGAGTATACTAGGAGGGTAAGTTGCAATTTAAAGAAAATTGAGAAGATTTTTTTGAAAAAAATCATTTTCCCTAATGTTGGGTTCGTTGGAAAGGTCCCGTCGTCTTCTTCAATTTCCGTTCCTGACTCGTCGCGATCCGATCCCTCGTAGTTTGTCAATTTCAATCATTCCTTCGATTTCGTTCAATTGGACTCAAATGAAATTTTTCAGATTCCATCCTCTATAACCGTCGACCCTTTGTTTCATTCCTCTTCTTTCACTTCCTTTTTTTTTTTTTTTCGTGCAAGAACTACTAGAGCACTTTCCTCTTCATTATTCTTCACCCTAATAGCCTATTCAGCCCTAGGAGTCTAGTTCAAGTCAAGGCACATCCATATTCTTCTTTCTCTTGTCTTCCTCATCCCATGGACCTAAATCTTTGGTAAGTTCAGCTCATTCCCTTTACACAATTCCATCCTCTATCTTCCTTACAGTCTTGCATGTGCCATTCCTTTCAGTTCTTTTGTGTTCTAGGAGGGATCCTTGGGAGAACTGGAGAATGGGTTAAGATTTGGGAGTGTGGATCTTGATTTTCTTCTCAATTTCTCTTCTTCTAGCCCAAGACAAGTAGCGTAGCAATCTTTAATTGGGATGCATGTAATTATTAATGATTCTCCATTGATATTTGCCTAGTTATCTTGTAATTCTAAGCTTGATTATCCTTAGATTAGGTTTCACATCTTAGAAGTTTAATCGAATTGGCCTTGAGATGGTGGAATGGGTTGGTTTATATGAAGAAAAGGAACTGATAGAATGTATGGGGGTAGGGGAATTCTAGAGCAAATGGGTGAAAGCCCTCATTCTAAACCGGATTGGCTTCAGAACTCCATTTAGGGGGCTTATGGCGAGTTATACGACTAGCCGTAAGCCAAAGACAATTTATGTTTGACAGAGGTTTGGAACAGCCAGAGACCCTCTAACTGTCAAATTGCTCTAAGGCTCGCTGTGACCTAGATAGAATCTAAAACTGGATTTCTTGACAGTCAACCTGAGAGTTGCATGTTTTCAATTTTTTTATGGTCAACCTTACGGCGAGCCTTAGGGCATTTATGGCTAGCCATAAAAGACTATATATGGCTAACCGTAAGGACCCTATTCTCCTTTTTTAAAGGGAACTTCAATGTAGGTTTGGGCCTTGGATATGGGACTCTTGATGCTACCTTACATGACCTATATGGGCAAAATATAAATGGAGCACAAGAGCTTGGTGTGTTTCATCAGTTGTTTGGGGATTATGTGTGGTTTTTCCTTGAACATAATGCACATGGAATATAGGACATTGGTGCCCGCTAACTTCGAAACACCAAGCGCCCACCTAAAGGACACTAATTAAATTGGGGACTTCCACAATGCATAAAGACGTAGATTTGGGAAAATTGGAGTACCAATGGGGGTCGACCTATGGGGATTGGTCCATAGTGGTGGTTGGCCAGATCTGAAGCCATTTGAGGTTGGCTTTTGTGGCTGGTTCAGATCTGGTTTTGGTATTTGGCAAGGATTTGTGGGTGGATGTAGGGTTTGGATGAGAGGTTTGGGCTAGATCTAGTGTGGAGAGGCTAATGGGTAGCTAGATCTATTGGGTAAAGGTTACTAAAGGTGGTGGGAATATAGGGGACGCAGGTCGACCAGTAGGTGAAAGGGCAAAGGTGATGGGAAGATGGGATTATGCTTTGGGATGCTTGCGCATGAATCCATGGCTTGGATTTGATCTTTAATGTTTGATTTCTGACGCTAAAAGTTGTTGGAAATAGATGAGCCTCTAGGATAGGTTTTCAAAACTTTTGCCCACTTGACTCGGGGATCAACTATCCAGAAGGCTAAAAGACCCAATCCAGGATCCATGTCCTCAATCTCAGCCATCATCATCAATAAATAAACCTGTCAAGAAGATAGAATAGCACCTAACAAGCAACCACGAAATTCGACAACATACAAGGATGTAGATTATACATTTGGAGCTCGGTTGTGCTCTAATGGAGAAGTTGAGTCTTTCTTTGATAATGAAACTCTTGCACGTATCACATAGGAATCTCCAAGACCCAATTGTCTTCCATGCTATGTCCCGTATCAGATTCTCTAAACTCAAGAAGATGGGTGGGATCTCCAAGAGAAAGCAACAAGAAACTCTAAGGGAACTAGAAGAGATGTGCAACAACTTGCACAAGAGAGAGAAGAGGGATGGGCATGAATCCCTAGCATGGGACGTCCAAAAGGGGTGCTCCCCTATATATATACCACTTGTTCTCCTCTTTTACTAATTGAAATAAAAGTCTCACTTCCACATTAATTAGTAACTTTCTCCTTTCTAATTAAAATAGAAGTCCTACTTTCATTAATAATTAGTAACTTACTATTACCACTATTAGAAGTCTCACTTCAAAATAGAAATAGTAACTCTCTATTTTCTTTTAGAGTTCTAGTATAATTAGTATCTTTCCAATAACTTGGGCTAGCGTGGGGACCACTAGGGATTCCATAAAAAGCTAGCTCCAACTGGGACTTGCGACTCTACATCTCATGTACAATCTGGGCCCACAGTTAATTGCAAATAACTCCACTATATAAATGCAATTGAACTCCATTCTTAGGAATAAATTACATAGAAGACTCTAAACTTCCCTATTACCACAATTAGGCCCTTCCATCAATATCCATGGATCAATTGGACCTGTCTTCCAAACTACATCCATATCTTATTATCCTTGAACCCCAGTTAATTATAATTATCATAGGTACCTTTCTAATTAACTCTTAATCGGAATGGGTGCGCACTTACCAATGATAAATCCATTAATTGGTACAAGGGGATATTAAAGATAAATTCCATCTTGATCAATGAATGTTCCCACAGTCCTACTACCATGTACCCAAATCACCAAGGTGTTGATCTACAATTGGTCTCCCTCATTGGCGACTCAAAACAAATGGATAGATAGAAACTTGAGTTCATCAATGTCTCAGAATTAAGAGCCTATTGCTAGGGAATTATGAAAGCAGACCTTAAAGTAAAGACAGTGTTCATAAGGTGCTTCTCATGGTCCTTCAATACATCCAATATACCAGCACTATGATCCAAAATCTTACATTCTGATGATCGAGACAGATCACACTATCTCATAGTAATCAAAGTACTGCAACATTGTCAGATGAGATGTCCTTCAATACATCATTGAGGTTTGTTCTAGCCATTGTCTACAAAGAGTTGAGCATAAAGAATAGATAAAATCAGAGAAGAACGAAATCAAATTAGGATTTTAGTTTTTTTCAGAATAAACTATCTTGTACATCTTCTTTTCAGGAATGCAAGAAGTACTTTTTCTAACCAAGTGAAGACGATTCAGGTGATGGAGGTCTTCGATCGATTGAGTTTGCTTCTAGGTTTCGCAGCTTCCTTCGGCTTCGCTTTTTGCTTCTACGATTCAGATGAATCTGATTTTTGTTCCTCTGAAATGGCTTCCAGCGGTTTTAAGCGAAGCCTTTTTGCTTATATGAATCTTTTTCACTGCGTCATTTTCATGAGGACTGCTGCCGGTACGATAAAATATTGTGGACCTTAGGCTATAAAAGCAAATGATGAGGAACCTACCGCCAAAAGCCCCAAAAAAATTAAAACCCACGGGCTAAGGACAACCCATCTTTAAAATATCCAACAATAAGGAAGAAAAGAAAATAAATAAACTAAATAAACTAAACACCGAAACGGTCGTGTGCAAACCTTGCGCAAGGCTTTGCACGCATTCCCATGTGTGGTTTAAGCCGTGGGCCCTCCTTTGGTAATTTTCATTGAATGTTCCTCGGGCCCCTCTTCATAACTTGAGTCTTCTTTTTAATTTCTTGGGCCCCATATTAGTTGTTTAAGAACTTTGTTATTGCTTCTCTTCTAGACCATCCCGTGGTGAGGTCATCCACCTGCAACCCACAGGAGGCCTTTAGTAACCATGGCGCCAAATCTAACGGTTGATATTCTTCATAGGCAGTTCCAACTGTCGATCACCATGAATTTGATGGATTAAGACTATAAAAAGTTGATCCATTCACAATGGAACCATATGTGTTGTTTTGTTCCCTTGCCTCTAATATGTGTTAATGGGCTTGGATCTGATGTCCCTATGATTTATGCCTTGCATTTGTTTAAAGAGAGTGGCTACCTACACACTGCAAGTAGCTCTCCATACACTACACTTTACAAAATAATAATAATAAAATAAAAAATCCCTAAACTTCCCATTTCCCTCTCCTTCCCTCTCTCCCTGCTCTGGCCACCTCCGCCCATCCCTGTCGCCATTGATCCCTCTCCCTCTCTGTATCTCTCTCACCCGCCGCTGGCAGCCCCCGTCCCTCTCCCCCCTTTCTCTCCCTCTCTCTTCCTCTCTCCCCCTTTCCCTCTCACCCGCAGCCAGCCCCCGCCCAAAAGCCCTCTGCTTTTCCCTCTCCCTCTCCCCCTCTCTCTCCCTCTTTCTGCCTCTCGCTAGCCGCCGCAGCCCCCGCCCGCCCGCCCGCCCTCTCCCTCCCTCCCGGCCCGCCTGCCCTCTCCCTCCCCCTCTCCCCGCCCTCCCAGTTTCCCTCTCTCTAACCCGCCCACCCGCCAAGTCTCCCCCTCTCCCTCCCTATCCTCCTCCAGTCTCTCTCCCTCTCCATCCCTTTCTCTTTGTCACTCCCTCCCCTTCCGCAGCACCGAGGAGATGGAGGGGGTGGGGATGGGGGTGGGTGCAAGGAAGTGGGAGCAGGGGGACTGAGAGAGAGGGAAGGAGAGGGAGAGGGAGAGGGGTTGGTAGCGAGGTCGGGTGGAGGTGGCCGGAGCAGGGAGGGAGATGGGTCGGCAGCAGAGTTGGGCGGAGGTGGTCGGAGTAGGGAGAGAGAGGGAAGGAGAGGGATAAGGGTAGTTTAGAGAAATTTTTTTTTTAAATACAGTGTGTGGAGAGCTGTTTGCAGTGTAGGTAGCAGCACTCTTGTTTTTTAACCTTATCTTCTTTCTCATATCTAAGAGGGGAAGTAGGATACACAGAGAACAAAATAACATTTAATGCACAACCCTCTTCTCCCTACTCAACATCACAACTAATCACTAGGCCCTTTGAGCCAACCACTGATTTGGTAACACAGATCTCTGATTTCGTATGAAGGCAAATTACAATGAGCTATGTAGTTTGGGCGCGTTGCCTACAATGATGGGTCCCAAATGTCTTTCGATCTCACCTCCTGGTGATCCAGTCTGAGTACATGATCACTAGTGGCAGAGCTTGACAAATAGCTTTCCATGAAAGGCGGGCTCCAACGTAAGTATGTTACTGACTATATCACCACTTCTAATACACAGAGATGTACAGACACAAATATAATATATATAGTTATATATAGGTGAGGGAAGCCCCATCTTGAACTGCTTCCTCCACTCCTACAGGCAGGCCGATGCCATGATGCCGAAGACGATGTTCTTCAGTTGGGCGATAGGGTGGGGTTTTGAGATTTGGGGTTTATTCTTCAAAATAAAAAATGTAATGGCTTGGTGTGGAATTGAGGGAGATGTGTTCTTACTTGGAGAGACGTGAAGAAAAAAATCGAAACAGCATCTGCCTCTAAAAAGAAAATCAGCAATACAAGTTTTCCATCAAGCCACATTAACTGAAGTGAAAAAATATCCTAACAGGACGACTGCTACATCCCAGCAGCTTCTCAACCTTGACTATAAATGCTGGAGCCCACCAATGGAGTCTATTGTTGATGAGTGGCTTGGAACTTGCGCAAGTCACATTCACCTATGAGTAGTCAGGTCAGGTGTGTCTAGTTAGAGCAAACCTCGTTCTTTAATGCTTATCAAATCGTGCTGGGAAATTAATGAAAGAAAGGAAATCCCTCTCATTGTCTTTACGTGGGTCAGTTGAAGACGAAGAACAAGAAACAGTGCTCGTCCACATTTCTTCCTGCTACTATTGTCTTGGAAAGGAGGGGCTCCAAGAGCAAAAAATTCGGAGGCGGGGTTAAAAGTGTAATTTTTCAATAAATAAAAGGAATAAAATGGTAAAGCAAAAAAAAAAAAAAAGGGGGGGAAAGTGGGAACGGCAGGTTGCTTTTCATTGACCTTGACTGTCAGACAAGGGATGCTTAAGTAAAAACAAAAAGTATAGGGGTGTTTTTTAGGTTTCTTCAAAGTATAGGGGCCTCTTTGTAAAAAAATCTAAAAAAAAAGAAAAATGAATGAAGCACTAAACAAATATGAATTAGCCAGGGTAGCTTTTCCAGTCATCCATGTCTGGGGACTGGGAGTAATAGATGTCTTTTGACATGAATAAAGTCGTCAGGCTTACACTGCAGCTATATGAATTCTCTTTGATGTCTATCTATGCTTTGTTGCTTTGTTCCTTCGTTTTCTTTCTCATACTTACAAATTTAATATACCCCGAAAAAAAAAAAAATGCATCCATTTAAAAATAACAAGTTACATCTATCCAAGAAAAAAAAAAAAAACTTAACTTGAAACACTCGCACAAGTTCATTAATATTTTTCAAAAAAAAAATAAAAAAATGGAAGGCTACCATTTCAGGAAGATTAAAAAAAAAAAAAAATACGGAAACTTCTCCTCATACCGTCATATTCACTTAAATTGCTCACAACTGGTCATTGAACAACAAGATAGAACATCAATCGTAATGCTCACAGAAGCACATCGGTGCCTCTTAAGAACTATGGGAAAAAAAGTACTTGACAATTAATGTCTTAACTCAAGCATGTAAAGTTCCAACTGTCAATAGGTGTTTATCAATAAGAGTTCCTCAAACATGAAATCATAAGAATCCCATGGAAAGGATATAAAAGATAGTGACATCACCGTGATGATGTCTGTTGTCTGCCATCTGGGATTGCCAAGAGAACTATGGGCCTTGAAGCTCTAAGAAAAGGAACATCACACCTGAAATATCCCTTCCTCTCCAGCTGCAGTATCTCCCCATGTTTCAGATTACGCATGTTGGAGTCCCCAAGTGCCAAAGTTTCACGCCTAGTACAGGGATTCAGAACATCCAAAAAATCTTCCCCTTCTTCCAGCTTAAGTATAAAAAGGAAAAAGGAAATCAGATAAGTTTTCGCTACATGCATGCTTCATAAGCAGTCAAAGTATGCTTTGTAATGTAATCTAAATTATGAGTTGTGATCTCGTGTGAGAGAGCCATAAAAAATGGAATGGCATTTTTAACCCGACCCGCCCCGCCCCGCCCCAACCCGGAGTGCCCGCCCTGCCCCGTACGGGTTTTCCCCACCTCGACTCTCAGACGGGGCGGGGAGAGGGCAAAAAAACATACCCCGAATCCGGGTCTGGGCGAGGATGGGTCTGTTTCTTGCCCCACCCTATAACCCGCCCCGTTGCCCCGCCCCGAAATTAATAATCCTCTTAAAAATATATATATATATTTTAGATTTCTTTTATAATAAATAAACATATCTATATATAAATGTATATATTGATTTTATGTTGTTATTAAGGGTTAAGTAGATTGATTGAAGACTTTTTTTTTAAGTTAACAGTGTAATTGATTGAACCCTAGACATTATAAAAGCATATAATATGATCCCATTCCCTCTAATTCAAATTTAATGAAATTAAAGTTGTTAAAAAATCTATCTACGCTTATTTGACTTTAATCATATTTAATGTTAATTTGCAACATGATAAATCATCTTAAATAAAACGAATATAATAGAATGATAGATCATGCTTTAAGCTTATAATAACATATATGATTAGAGATAGCAAGGTAAATTATAATTGGTATGATTCTAATCATACTAATAACAATATAAATTATACTAATTTGATATAACATTACAAGATATATCATGCTATACGCTTATAATAACTTATATGATTAGAAATGGCAAGGTAAATTATAGTAATTAGAAATAGCAAGGTAAATTATAGTAAGTAACTTAATATGATTCTAATCATACTAACAACACTATAAATTACACTAATTTTAATTATATGTAATCAACCTTAGTATGATTAGAATCATTGTACTAATGATTTAACATTGCAAGTTAAGTGTTACATAAATAAGTAATTATTTACCTAAGCTAATATGATCCACATGCTTTGGAAGTCAAAGGGGCTGAGGTTGTTTGACACTACAATAACCATATCCACATATTGATAGGTCCTTTCTCTCATCTTTGTTTTGAGGTGGTTTTTTTTTTTTTTTTTTTTTTTTTTTGAGTGATTTGCAACTTGCAAATAAATTGATAACCCACGATTAGCTCTTTATTAGTGAGTGGAGTTCAACAGCAGAAATGAAGTGAAACCATGTATTGATGGAGTACATGATATTTTAGAGAGATATTGTCTTTTTTATAAAGAATGTCTCAAAGCATATATGATATTTTCAAGTGTATGTTATATATTTGTGGCCTTCAAGGGCTTAGAGAAAATCTTATAAGAATAAATCTCACTTTAAATAGGTAAAATTTCAAGAAAAGGAAAATTTATAATATTAATATTAGATAATTTTTAAAAATTTAAACAATCTAACAGTGCCCCACACTTACAAAATATTTATGTAGAGAGATCTTTTTATTCTATTTTGGGGAAAAAGTCATGGTCCCTAGGAAGACTGATGTTTTGAGAGGGGCCTGAGTTTCGGGCAAATGAGTCAACATGGTTGAGGGTTTTTTTTTTTTTTTTAATATTATTAAAGGCATGGAGACAACATAGATGAATCATTCATGTGCTTTTTACCATGTAAAATAAATAAATTTACCTTTTTCTTTGTAGTCAATCCAAAATTTAATTTATTTTGACTTGAAAGAAAAATTCTGAAGTTAACCAAATTTTCTTATTTGGGTCTTGATTTAGAATGGAGAAAAAGAATACATGTAGCCGACACCGTCACAGCTGGGAGCCTGGGACAAGGCTTTGATGATGAGGGTTTCAATATAGTATGTACTTTCTTTGTAGAATGATGATGAGGGTTAGCTAACCATATGGCATCATGATGAGAAAGGTTGGCCCGCGGCTTATGAATTGAGAGCTATACAATAAATAATGATTTAATATTCATATTCCAATACTTGAAGTTCATATAATTAAAAAAAAAAAATTACGGGGGCTAAATGAAAACTTATGCAAACAAAACAAACCCTAGCTCATTACTCAGTAGCTCTCAACTCCCAGCCCCTCTCCGTTTCTCGCCTTTCTCTCGACTCCCAGCCCCTTCTCGCCTCTCTCTCTACTCCCACGAAGGCACGAACGAAGAAGAAGATGACGACCGACGCCTCCCTCTCTCTTGCTTCTTTCTCTCTCTCGCCTCATTCGCCAGATCCAGGTTTGTCTGTGTTCTTATCATGATTCTAGGATTTTATTTTTTTTTTGTTTATTTTGTTTAAGAAAGGCCAAAAGGCTGATGATTTTAGTTTTAAGATTTTGGATTTGCTCTGATCCGTGTAATGGCCCCGATCTGCTCTGATATGCTCGTCAAAGATGGCGTTTTGTGATTCTCGGTTGTATTTGGAGACGCTTTCACCACTTGGGTTGATGATGTATTGCATAGATTTGGGGCACTGGGAACACATTCCTGCAAAGTTTCCAGTTTCCACGGCCTCTGTTGGATGGTTATCTTGTTGCTGGTGCTCAGAACTCAGAAGCGCTTATTTTTGGTTGGCAGGACTTTACACTTTACAGCACACTTCAGAGCATGTGGCCCCTTTTTGCCTTTTTTTTCTTTTTACCATTTCCACTCTGAGGTGTAGGAACTTGTGATTTGAGTTGCCGTGACTTGGAATTGATTCAATTGAATGCGATAGCAAATCTTCTTTCTGGATTTGGAATGTAGGAGTTGGATTTTGCTAGGAATTTTTGTTTGATTCTTGTAATTGCTGGTTCATGAGAAATGAATTTGAAGTTCTAGATTCATTAGAAGTGAGGTCCACTGATGATTTGGGAAGCACAACCATTGAGGTTGACCCTAATCAATGACTTGCAAACAGGTGGCAAGTGATTATATTGGTTTTACCTTTAACCTGATGGTGATGCAACCCACCTAATTTCTTTTTTAAATGTGGCTTTCTCTCGCTTTCTTTTGTGCCCCTATTTACATTTACCTGTGTAATGTACCTTTACAAATTACAAGTTAATCATTTCAGCACATGAGAAGTATTCGCATGACATTCATTTTGATGTAGAACTAGAACCTCATAAATCATTTGATGCACCATGTATAAGAAAGAGGAGGGGTTAACAGTCTTACAGAGAATGAATATGAATAGTTTGATTCTTGTGTGATTTTTGTGTTGGAGCTGAATGAAACTCACTGAGTTAACAACCATATAGTCTACCTAATATTACTTTACTAATTGTTACTCATAAGACATATATGTGCTTGGCTAATTGTTAAATATTTCTCTATTGTATTGGCTTGGCTACATGGGAATTGACATGAACAGATTTCTAGTTGACACATTGAAAGCACCACAAATTGAGCCAAACTTCTTCATTGCAGATTTTGGTTGAATTATTGCAGATTTTGTCAAAATGTCTTCATCATCTTCAGCTGGAAATGATGATATGGTTAGTGGATCTCAAACTTCTTCACCAATTTCCGAAAGTCCGCAATCACCTATGATCCCTTCTGAAGAGAATCAATCCAATACTTCTCCAAGTCCTATCAATTCTGTACAAGTTTAAGCTGATGATGGTGGAAAGTCAAGATCGAAGTCAGCTATGTGGAATCATTATGATAGAATACAAGTTGATGGGGTTTATAGGGCAGTGTGCCATTATTGTTCCAAATCCCTTGGTGGAGAAACTAAAAATGGGACCAAATATCTACATGACCATTTTAGGAGATGTCCAAAGCGAAAGTATAAAGATATTGTTGATATAAGACAAGAAGTTTTGGTGAATCAACAAAATAAGGCTGCTGAAAGAATGGGTTTGACTGCCTATCACTTTGATCAAGAAGTATCAAAGAGGGAACTCGCAATTATGATTATTTTGCATGAGTATCCTCTTTCTATAGTGGAGCATTTTGGGTTTAGAAGATTTGTAGCTTCATTGCAGCCTTTGTTTAAAATGGTTTGCAGAAATACAATAAAGAGCGAAATCTTCAAAATCTACAATTGTGAGAAAGAGAATGTGATGAAAAAGTTAAATAAGAATCAAGGCAGAGTGACCATTACAACTGATATGTGGACATCAAGTAACAAAAAGAGGGGGTTTATGGTTGTAACGGCACACTTTGTCGATGACTCGTGGAATTTACATAGTCGAGTTATGAGGTATATACTTCTTTTTTTTTTTATACTATTTTAGATTGTTTGAACCTAATTATTGAACAAGTAGATTTTTTTAACTAATCAAACTCAATAATTACTTATGTTTCAGGTTTATTTATGTGCCTTCTCCACATACAAAGAAGGTTCTTGCGAATTCACTTTTGGATTGCTTGTTGGAGTGGAATATTGACCGGAAGTTGTCTACAATGACCGTGGATAATTGTAGTACAAAT
The DNA here is from genome assembly GCA_029852735.1 of Persea americana. Classification (NCBI taxonomy): domain Eukaryota; kingdom Viridiplantae; phylum Streptophyta; class Magnoliopsida; order Laurales; family Lauraceae; genus Persea; species Persea americana. The sequence goes on from CM056817.1 coordinate 23,236,869, forward strand.
GATGCCATGGTTAAAATTCTTTCGAAGAGGCTTCAAAAAAGTTCACTTACGTTGCACGGGTCCTTGTTGCATATGCGGTGTGCCGCCCATATTCTTAATCTGATTGTTCAAGATGGGTTGGGTGTAATTAAGGTAGCAGTTGAAAAAATTCGGGATAGCGTGGTATTTTGGACAGCATCAACAAAGAGAAGACAAAAATTTGGAGAGACAGCGCAACACTTGCATATGGAAAGAGCTAAAGAATTGGTTCTAGACTGTAAGACTCGTTGGAACTCCACATATCTTATGTTGTCTACTGCTGTGATGTACAAGGATGTTTTCTTTCGCTTAAAACAACGTGACTCATCCTATGATTGCATGCCAAGTGAGGAAGAATGGGAGGTTGCAGTAAATATTTGCACGAAAGTAGAGTTGTTCTTTAATGTGACTTAGTTGTTCTCCGGTACCACATATCCTACCGCTAATATTTATTTTCCAAAAGTTTGTGAAATTAAAATATCATTGGCGGAGTGGTGTTTGGATTCTAATGTTGTGATTAAGAATATGGCATTTCAGATGTTTGAGCAATTTAATAGTTATTGGAATGTCATTAGTGGTATCATGGGTGTAGCAACTGTCCTAGATCCAAGATATAAGATGATGTTGTTGGAGTTCTACTTTCCTACAATTTATGGTGACAGGGCAGATGATGAGATTAGGAAGATTAAGGGAATTTGTGAGGATTTGATGCATGAATATAGTTCCCAAAATATGGACACAGATAGCCATGACTCCTTTACATCAAATCCAAATGTGGTAAAAAAAGAGTCTTGCAAGTTTTGATCAGTTTGTTAGTAGTAGAAAGAAGGGTTCAATTGGAAATATAAAGTTAGAGTTGGACCACTATCTTGAGGATGATGTATTGCCTCAGTCTCCTGATTTTGACATCCTTGGTTGGTGGAAAACTAATGGACCCAAGTATCCCAATTTGCAACGTATGGCAAGGGATATTCTAGCCATTCCGATGTCAACGGTTGCTTCAGAGTCGGCCTTCAGCACTAGTGGTCGATTGTTGAGTCCACACCGTAGTAAACTTCATTCAAAGACAGTTGAGGTGTTGATGTGTGCTCAGAATTGGTTAAACAATGAAATTTCACCTAGAGATGGAGGTATGCAAAATTAATATTTAAATTAGTTACATGTTATTTAATTGAATTTATCTTATTTTTAATATGTTTTTGGTGTTAGGTCCTTCATTAAAAATAAGTTCAAAGGATTCCATCACGTTTCAAAACATTCTCGATGACATTGATGATGATGAAGGAGAAGAAAGTGATCAAACTGTGCTTGGATGATACCTTCTAATGTGAAAAAAAAATTTCACTTTCACTTACGTAACTACTTAGGAGTTTATATGTTGATTATTGGATTCATTAGATTTTGATTTTGCATGGCGATGAGGCTGACAGAGGACAACTACTTGTTGGTGCATTTGTTGCTTCTAAGGGCATTGCAGGGTTCTTTTTTTTTTTTTTTTATCCTATTTGTATCTGTTATGTGAACCTTTTCATGTAGTCTATTTGAATTTGTTTTTTACTTTGTTTTGAAAGTATCTGAATTGGTGTGTATCTGTTATGTGAACCTTTTCATGTACTCTAGTTTTATGTATTATTATGTTTGTGGTTGCACCACATCGGGGCGGGGACGGGGTATTTAACATACCCCGAATTGCGGGGCGGGCGGGGACGGGGCAACCCAATTCCGCCCCCGATCCGCCCCATTGCCATCCCTAATCAAAATAAAGCTCATGATTTGGCACAAGAAACATAGTAGAGGCAAAAGGTTGCAACTTGCAACCAAAGATTTAATTGAAAACGTGAGCACTCAAGACACTCATTATACTCTCTCTCTCATAGATCTTTATTTTTTCTAATTTATTAATAATGGATTATAGAGTATGAATTGCATCAAGTAATTTGATAATCGTTGTTTACCTCATTTAAGTTATGAATGTAGTTTTTACATTACATAATCATATTAACCACCATCAGTTAGTATACATTCTACTGTTCTAGATTTGCATGCTATTTTAACTTTTTAATCATTTATGGGACTCTTGTAGTAGTTGATGAACCAGAAAGGATGTAATTTCATTGGTGTGAAAATAACATTGAAATTAGTAATAAGTTATTAAAAAAAGGACATAGCTCTTAGTTCTTACAAATGTTTTGTGGCAACCACAAATGTACATAGATATACATATATAAACTCCAAAAATGTGTGCTGCAAAATTAGGCACATGCTGTGCTTCTTGCGCTCAGGCTCAGTTGCCATGTTTGCCTTGGCTGCACCTTGCGCTTTGACTACTTGACTGTTGGCAGTGGTACCAAGTCCCAACTAACAATACCTTATCCGACCCTGCAACCCAACCCCAACCCAACCAGGTAATTCAAGGTTCATGTTGACCCTATTTATTTTCGGGTTGGGTTTAGATTAACATAATGGCATTCCTCAACTAATTTCTAGAAAAAGTTCAGTTGTGTTGAGTTCATTCTTGTTTTTTGGGCCCACCAACCTCACCCAACTGGGCCCAACTTCACTAATTGCACTATGACCTGCCAACTTAAGTTGGGTTTCGATTGGGACTTAAAAACTTTCGGGTTTGGTTGGGGTTGACTATTTTAACCAATGAATATAGAAGGCCTGGGTTTTGAGTTAGGGCCTATACATGTTACCACCAATGGTACTCGACCCACCTAACCCACTGCCACCACCCCTAGCTACAGGATGTTTGATACTGATAATCCATTACTACATGCAGCAGTAGGGAAATGCACAATGGTAATTTAATAGAGCGACTTAAGTGTCGAAATTAGATAAAGTTATAAATAAATAAATAAATAAAAGATGAAGTTGGACGAAAAATACTGTTGGCATTGGAGGTATAATAAATAATAGTTGAAACTTGAAGGTGGGGTATAATTTACCAATGTGGGTGAAAAAGAGTAGCAACTTGACTAGTGAACTTTGTCCAAAGCTTCTTGTGAAACTATAAAAGAAGGATAGCTGAGAAAAGTGTCCATTCATAAATCAAGCATTCTGGATTCAAAGCCCAATAGCCAACCGATAAACACCACATTTCTTTCGCAACAAGGCTAATCTTTCTACTCAGAAACCACTTTACATGGTTCTGAATTCATCTGCACCAGATTGCATCATTCAAATTGACTCGGTTACCAGGTTGACTCATTCGAATCAACATAGTGCTGGTCGGTTCAAAAACAAGTCAAACTCTAGGAAAAGGAATACAACCCCTTCTTGTTCAGCTTTGAATAAGTCTGGCCAACTCGTCCTAACTTGTCTAGAATCAACTGGTACAGAACAAGTCAGACGAGTCATCAAGTTGCCTCTATCAGTCATCAAGTCACAACGTTCGGCACAGGTTTGAAAACCCTTGAAAAGTCTTTTGGCCAATTTGCAATCGTTGTTTTGCTTTCTTTCCTAATGTAATTACTCTCCTCGGCCCCTAGAGGTCATTCTGTCCCAGAAACTACTCTAATTGCATTTTCACATGCTTCACATTCTACCTTCCTACCCCTTATTTCTCACTCTAGAGGCTTCTGGGCTCAGATCTACCGATTCTGAGCTAGAAATCAAGATTTCAAGCTTTATTGAAATGTAGACTTGAAAAACATGAAGAATCAAAGGAGAGCTTTGAGGATTTCGAGATGAGGCATGTTTTTTGTGTTTTTGATCAATGGGTTTTCTAATGAACAAACAAAGCATTATGTGAGTGTTTAATAATTAGCTTCTTGAAGTAATGAGCAACACGTCAGCAGCTCAATGTTCAACAAGACTAAACACATCTATATTGAGATGAAATACCACTTAATTAGCTTATTTTGCACATTTTTACTTGTTTCTATTTTTCTTTTCTTCTTTTTATTTTGGATTTTTCAAGATTTTTAAGAGCCTTCTTGAGGGTTGTTTGTTTGCACTCGCTTTCATATGTAAACGTTGGACTGTCCTCTTTCCATTAGATCAATTATTTAAAAATAAAAAATCCATTGTACATAAAAATATTACCTAATAGGATTAGAAAAGATCGTATAAAAGTAAAACTTGACAAATAAGTAGACACTTCTTTTTGTTTATCTATCCTTCAATAAATGAGAGAAAAGGTTCGCATCGATATGAAATAGAAATTGAGAAGAATGTACCTTTTTCTTCGTGATCAGGTAATCAAATTCAACCAATGAAAGATTAACCAGCTCATCTGTTTCAGGAAGCCATGTGATTTTCAACTTTGTAGTTTTAACAGAACCTTCAAGATGCAGAACCCCCATCAAATGCGTAATGTTTCCATCCTGATCCTTCTTGATCTCTTTAATTATAGAATTACCCCAATCCATTAGGGTAATTTCCTCTCCTACTGAAACAGAAGCAGCATCAGCATAGTCTATCCATATATTCTTTGTGTATGTTGTGGCCTTTTTTCCAGCACCCTCATACTTTTTGTGTCTGGGAACAATACGGACAAATGGATTCTCCGGCCCATCAGTTAGGGTCAACAATACACGCCGTTCTTGAAGGACAGCTGTGTGCCTTGGACAAATTGGATCAATTATCTTCTTATTGATAGTCCACAGCTTATCCCATTCCATTAGGTTGAGATTTTTTGAAGCTCCCTAGAAGGAAAAAAAAAAAAAACCAAAAGGTGAAAAAACACACGAGAAAATAAAAATTAAAAAAAAAAAAGAAAAACCTCCGGGGCCAATATTTAAACCAGTAGAAGCATTTGGAGCATGCTAAGAATAAAACCATACCTGTTGAAGGATGAATTGTTTCAGGGCATCAATTTGCAGGCCTCTACGTACAATTCCTTGCACGGTCGGGAAACGAGGATCATCCCACCCATCAACTTTCCCATTTTGCACAAACCATAGAAGCTTACGCTTGCTCAAAAGAGTATATACCATATTCAAGCGACTAAATTCATAAATTTGGACCTTCCGCAATCCCATATCCTCAAGGATCATGTAATACTGGTCATTACGATCATGATATTCACTTGATCGGAGAGCATGTGTCACACCTTCATAAGCATCAACAAATGGACATGCAAAATCATATGTTGGATACAACTTGTACTTTGATCCAATACGATGATGAGAAATCGGATTGCAGCGATAATAAACTGGATCCCGAAGTGACTTATTAGGAGCCTGCATGTCTAGCTTACCTCGAACACAGCACTGTAGGCCTCTTTCAGACGCTGCAATCATTTCTTTCCATAATGCCAAATTTTGATCGACACTATTATTTCGACATTTTGATTCAATGCCATCCATCCTTTCCTTCTGCATTTGCTCCCGTGGAGTATCGTCAACATATGCTTTCCCTTCACATATAAGCCTTTCAGCCATTTCCATCAACTGAGGAAAGTAATCTGAAGTATAAGTCACACGGTCATACTTGATACCCAAAGTCTCAATGTCTATCAATAGATTCTCCACAAACTCATTGCTTTCCTTGGCAGGGTTTGTGTCATCAAAACGAACAATCAACCGTCCTTGGTATCTCTGAGCAAAATACTTGTTCAAAAGTGCAGCCTTTGAATGCCCAATGTGGAGATATCCACTGGGCTCAGGTGCAAACCGTAGGCATACTCCTCCAATTTTGGCACCAGGAAGGTCCACTTCAAAAGATGTAGCAGCCTTTTCCTTTTCATTAATATCCCCATTTGCCACAGCCTTTTCATTTCCCACTGATGGTTGATTGTTACTCTGTTCCCTTTCCTTTGGTTTGCTGGTAACTGGTTTTCCTAACCCTCTTTTCCCAACATATGCTGAGGTGACCTCATTTAAGAGAGTACCATATTCTGTTGCTATTGAGTTGAACCACCGAACGAGATTCTGGTATTTTTTTGACTTCCTCAAACTTTCCCATCTTTGTCCAGTGCCTACAAAACTAGCGCATTAGTACTACAAGAATGAACCAAATAATAGCAACAAGTCTACCAAAAGTTTCTAAACAGAAAAAGAGAGAGAGAGAGAGAGAGAGAGAGAGAGTAAACTGATAGAAAGGTCAAACAATGAGCAGAAAAAGCAGGCCAGCAGAAGAACATTGATTACCTGCAAGACCCGACCAGATTGCAATATCTGCAATTGACAAACTGTAGCCAACCAGAAATGTCCGTCGTAACAGATAGTCATCCACATAACCACAGGCAGTCTCAAATTTAGAACCAGATGAGAAAATACATGCGTACTCTAGCCATTCATCAATCTGAAAAGGAATATATGTTTGCAAAAGCATTATTAAAAAAAAGGCACTAGCAATATTGCAATTAACAATTTGGAGTACTTTCAGAAAGCCAAACAAGAAGCAAAATACTACAAAACAATAAATAAATAATGAAAAACACCTGTGCAGCTTCAAGTTCATCGTACCCATAAAGACCTGCTTTGCGACCAAGATAACGAAGAATTACATTGGTTCCATGCAATTTCAATCTGGAAGACAAATCAATGTTGAACAAATACTCAAGGAGCAAAACTCAAGTAACCTGAATAAAACCATGTGGTGTACGTAGAAATCAGAAAAGGTTAAACAATAACCAATTACACCTTCTAAATCTTTCCTCATTTCTCCGCCTAGCGGAATTCCACAATGGGCCTCTACATCTGATGTAATTTGAATGAGTAGAAAAGCTGGAGAAACTGTAAAACAGTTCAACCTTGTACCATGGAACAGTTTCATCCACTCATTTTCTCTACCTGTTTTCTTTACATCCATAGGGTCATTTGGATTATGAGAGAAGGCACACAAAAAAAGTCGGAGAAAAGTGCTGAATGGTATAAATTTGAACAGCACCACAGTATTCCCCACCATTTCCCCTCATCCAAACAAACCCTTAAATAATTCAAGAATCAAAAACTCTAAAACACCCAGGTTTGCTTTGCAAAAAGCAAAGATTATTCCGATTCCATACCGCCTATGACCAACCGAACCCTCTCACGCACACCCACCACTGTAAATCGCTACTCCTACCAAACTGACATCATTTCACAAAGATTGACGTTTGCGGCCCTAAAATCAAGGGTCAGAATGATCTGATCAGAGTGATATTCAGCCAAACCATAATCCACAAGTAAACCCTCTCATCCCCCTAACTTTACGATGATCTGAATCCAGTTCCAATAGAACTCATCCTATTCCACTATCCATTACAGAAGAATTCAGTAAAAAACGCATTCGGTTCTCATAACCTACAGAAACTTGTGCATGAATTCAACAAGAGAGAACTCGAGCTTTAAGCATCGAAATTACCCATCATGTGAGGAGAGTTGAAGAACAAGAGGCGATCCCGCAGGCAGGCTAGAGTCAGTCACCAGCGAAATGCCAGCAATCTTCGCAGTTGCGAGGACCGAAAGCGGAGGAAAATCAGCAGAGAATGAGATCTCCATCGCAGGAGAGATGGATCTAGCAAATGCGAAAAAAAAAAAAAGAACTGGAGGGCTCCGACTCTCTGAGATTAGGGCTTCTCTGGTTTTCAGCGGGAGTAATAAGCTGGGTACTAAAACATTTGGTCAAAAACAAAGACACTTTGTCAGCAAAGAAAACCAGGTTCTATGGACTGTTGGATAGGGGTAGCGTGCAATGACATTTTCTTTATTACTCCATTCTCTTCTGCATCGTAAAATTTTGCTGTAGTGAGTATTTTTGAAAATATAAAAAACAGGGTTCAATGAATTTCTTTTCTTTTCTTTTCGTTTCTTTAATCTCGAAAGTGTGGCTCTCAAAAGGCTAAGGGCATGGGGTTGTCCTAATCCTACCCTCAATATTTGTAGGTTCGGTCGGGCTGGTGTCCTAATCCTACTCTCAATATATATAAGGACGAGCATGAGCGGGCCAAATCCCTCGCAGGGTCTGCACTACCTAAGCCCCTACCCTATCCTATGAGGGTCAGGGATGGTCTAAGGAAAAAAAAATCATTATTTTTTTTATTTTTGAGCGAGTGTTATTTTGTTTAACCTCAATTGTGAAAGAATCATTAAGAAGAAATTTGGAGAATTAAAAATTATCTCCAAAAATCTTTCTTTTATATGAAAAGTCATACGTACTTTAGTGACTTGGCTAGACATATGGTTTTATTTATTTTGTCAAAGAGGAAAATGGTTAAAGAGTATGATCTATTTCACGCCTTCCACCAGAATATTCACTTATAAAATCATTCCAACAGTGTCTTATCTTTAAAAAAATTTAAACGATTTACATTCAAATATCTTTTATCAATTGACGTTATTTTCAATTTAACATTGATCTGACTATTAAGCGTTGTTAGATTTCAATCCCAAAAATAAATGCACTTAAAAATTACTACCATTTTAGAGTTATAAAATCGAGAGTTATAATTATCTAATTAAAAGGATGTTTGGATCACCCCGTATCCTTAAAAGTTTCGTGCACATTCAAACTATCTCTATGAATTTGTTGGCATCCCAAATAACTCTATAGAGAAAAAAGTATTTCTTTATGAATAGAAAAGAGTACACCCGCTTTTGCACTAATTAGAGTATTTAAAAATAATATATGAAGCCTAAATAAGAAGAACACAACTAGAAGAATGGGATTAGAAGCAACCATGTAACGCTTATTCCTTTTGTATTAAGTACAATACAAAACTTAAATGATTAAATATAAATGAATGAGCCAAGTGTGTGTAAGGGTTTTTAGGACATTTTGTAATGGGTATGTGGGTATGAAATTGCCTTCATATCCCCTTTTTATTACTACTTAGTGATTGTAATAACGGCATTTTAATATATATACATTGATGCCCATATATGGATATGGATACGGAAAATGATACGGGGATCGGGGACACGATTCCTCACTTTTGAAATTTTAGGGTGCGAATAAGGATACGGGTATCCTAAAAAGGATTCCTCACTTTTTGAATAAATGAAATTGTCATTGTTTTCATTCATCCCTTTCTAGGATTTTATTATGTTGAAAATTAAGAATATTAAAAGAGCTATATAAAATAAAGGACTTTATAAGTAGAATATATTAAACTTGTTCCCTAAAGTATCAGTGCAGTATCAGGTACCAATACAAGTGTCGTATCAATCCGCCACGGATATGTTGGGCTTATCCTAGTATTCGGGTATACACATACAACACATATTTAAATATATGGAAAATATTCAAGTGCATTCAATCCCTCATCATCTTATGGTGAGGGACAAGATGGTGGGCCGACTTTATGATACATCCAAACCATCTACACAAATGGGACCCCATGAATTACACTAGATCCATTGAGTTTTCACCTATCTTGAATGGGTTGGACCATTGGATCAAAGGTTCAAGTTTTTTGTTCAAGTTTTTTCTTTAACATAGAGTCATTAAATTTGTGCGGCATGAATAAATGGGTTAGAGGCATGGGATTGGACCCAAACTTGATATACGGGGCCATCCAAGATGTCTCTTTCTATCCCCCCCCCCCAAGTTCCATGATCAGTGGGGCCCTAGGTGGAGCCCATTAAGTTTGTCTATACCATATGGTGAGGGATGGATGCACATGAATGTCCCCCTTATATATACACATATTTAAATATATAGTATATAAAATAAATAAAAGTAGAATGGTCATGGCCAAGGTTGGTACTGTCCAAGCCCGACCCTCAAAATTCAGGGCACTAGGGCTTTTTCTTAGAAACAAAAGCCCTCATTTAAAAGGCTTTTTGAGGGTCGGGCCGGGGCCAACCCCTTGTCTCAAAGTAAGGTTGACAGACATGCCTACTCGAAAGGAAGAACTATTCACCGAAAGCATGAAACACAAAACAGGAGCAATGAACCAAGCAAAAGACAACAAAGACAACATAAAAAATCATGAACACAAAAAAGTAGAGCGAGCTTGTGTTGCACTCCATGTGATCATTTGATGATTGTTGATCTCGAGTCCAAATTGCTCCAAATACTGTCAGTGAAAAGTTAAAAAAATGGGTTCCAACTATAACGATGAGGAATAGGAATGGCCTGGTTAGCTAAAGAAACTTATAAAGAGAACAGTGTGATGAGGGGGTCTGTATTTGGCCAGGGCATTGATAATTTTGTTTGCGTCCCTTCTACAAAATTGACCTAACTATTGATAGAAATTCTCAAAACCTTTACAAATTTTCTTTTGCAACTCATTAATTCCCAATATCTAGAAAGAATATATTTGTCGAAGTACCTCATAATAGTTAAAGAGTCGCCCTCAAGAACAATGTTATCCACAAGAAGGGCGGTACATCTCAATTCCCCTAGGAGAGAGCTCTATGATCTACTTGAAGGGGATTAGTGTAAGGGATGCTTATTGAGTAGGTTACTAAATGTATGTTTCTTTACTAGAAATTTTGATAAAAATTTGTTTTGCTAAGGTTTTTTTTTCATGATGTGACATCTTATCCCCTAACATTTGAAATGCTGTATTTCTTTCACCAGAATTCCAAATTTCAGCCACCTAAATGGTCTCAAATGAGCTTTTGAAATTTATGGAATTACATCCTCAATGCATTTGGTTGGAGTTTCAAATGCTCCAAGAGGAAGGATTTGAAGTTCTACCTCAAGGTTACGGCTTTTGGAGAATTTGAAATTCATCCAATATGAATTCTAGGAATTCTGGTAAAGAAATATGCCCTAAAATTATTCCTTCGTGATTATGTAGGATACTTCTGACACCAGCTTCATGCCCATCCCAGACGACCCATCCATCAAAATTGAGCTTCAGTCCACTGAAGGAGGGATCCAGCTACTAGAAGGGGGCACCACAGTTTTGGAGATAAAGTTTAAGCTTAAAAGTTGTATTCCATTAGTGCACAAGATGCATGGTTTTATTATGAATTAATTGACTGGGTTGAAGGGGTTTACTTTGAAAAAGGTAAAAATTTCCCGCCTTCCACTTATCTACCAAGAAACCAACAGGCCAAAACAAATGTAGGTCCAAAACCATTGGCTGAATGAGTCAAAAGAAGTTGCTTGGAAACGTATTTGGGTGATTTCGTTCAGACACTCACAGCTAGTCGCTAGTTCTATCCATGGAACATCTACAAATGCAGGTTAGGGAAATTTCCGTGATGAACCTGCGGAGGAAGGCTTTAACATTAAGGCGACCCAAGAGGACTCGGGGTCTTTTTTGGGAGGCTTTGTAATTTTTTTGTTTTATGTACTTAACACATTTTGCATTAATTGAATTGGATGCTTTTATTTTGATGAGATGCAGTTTTAATTGAATTAGAGGTTTAACTAGTTGAATTTTTAATCTCTGAAAGGCTATCAATTATGGCTTAATTTTCAGTGAATTGGGAGTTTTTTAATTTTAGTTTCCATCCAATTTAATATTCTCAATTTAATGAAATCCAACATTCAGTCAATGAATTAGTCTTAGGGGTTTTTATTCACTTATTGATTGCATTTAAGAAAAACAACTAGGCTTATCGATAATTTTCTTTTGGGTGTATTTTTATTTTTATGAGAATGTTCATACACAAAATCAAGACTCAAGACCTCTTGAGTACTCATATAACTGTAGTGAAGTAACATCACATCCTGATTCTTAAAAATGACATAATTAATCAGTTAATTGTCTATTTTCCTATTAACCATATCATTTTCTAGATTGACTAATTGTAAGTATTAATTTTCCTTAATTAATATTTAAACATTAACTTTGATTTATTATCAATTTATATTGGAATGAGCCCGTATGATTTATTACTCAATTTATATTGGATTTAACCCATGCATTGCATATGCATATGCTATTATATTATAACAAGCCAAACAAAATATAACAACAAAGTCTATATCTTTTATCCCACATTTGGTTATGTAATGTTAGCTTACAATGGAGGAAAATGAAAAAACCTTTAATTCCATTTGTTGCGACCATAGAAAACTTATATTCCCAAAGAGGAAAACAACCTTTTGTACGAGCACTTGGATTATCACAAAGAAGCATTTTCCCATGGGGGGATAGGAATTGGAAAAACCATTCCATCAAGAAAAAACAAGATGGAAGACATGGCAATTTTCGAGGATTTTACTATATTGAACGGTGGGTGGCATTAATTTTTGTCAAAGAAGCGGCTCCCTTTTTATGCATAAAGGAATTGCACAAATATATCCTAAATGATGATAACCTTCTTATGAAAAGTTCTCATGCCTACATGGGAAGATCTTTATAACCAAGACCTCCCCTCTCCCTCTTTGATTCGGCTCAGAAAATGCGGATGGCATTTTTGGAACGGATTCGTCCTCGGAGTGCAGTTCGAAGATGCTCGAAGCGCGGATCAACCGAATATGAAGCAAACCGTATAGGATCTTTAGTTTATGTGCATTTTTTTCCTGTAAGCTACATTTATCCTTTAAATGAACAAATTTCTTCTAACTTATTAATTATTGTCTATTTTATGTGATCAAATTGCAAAGTTGATTTTTTCTTCATTTTTTATACTTGAAAATATGGATAAGATATATTTGTACTCATTAGTTAATTGTTTATAAACCCATAAACACTGTGTTGTATAGGCACTCCGGACATATAACTATTTTAAAATTTAGTGTTTTGGCGCTCCCGTTCCCGCTCCCACTTCGCTATGGGCACTTAGGGGAAGATGTAATTTTTGGAAGTTGGTGGGCCTCGTGGATAAGTATTCAAAATTTTTTGACCTACTTGAAGCAGGGATCAAATATCCATAAGGCCAAGAACCGAACCCCAAGATCTAAAACCCTAATCTCATGCATTAGGATCAAACATCCATCAAGAAGGTAGATCATGAAACAAAACAACACAAGCATAGAACATCTACTAGAACCAACAAGAAGTAGATCTATACCTGAGGAGCTTGGCTATGCTCTAACCGAGAACTTGATATCTACGAAAACTCTTTTCGCAAAGTTTGATCTCCCTTACCTTTGTGTTCTTCCATGCTATGACCCTTCCAGAGAACTTCTAAAGGAGAATAGTGGAATCTCCAAGTATAAGAAAACCCTAGCATTCTAGTAGAGAACTAGAGGAGAGAAAGAGAGGAACTTGAGAGATTATTGTGTGTTGAGATCTCTAACCCCCACCTCTTATTTATAGTTCATTGAACACCTCCTCGTAGACCAAGATTAGAATTCTCACTTTTATTCTTAGTATATGTCCAACTCATCCTTTCCTTAAGAGTTCCAAATAGGATTGATAACCTTCTTTTATTAAGGCTAGCATGGGGACCACTATGGATTCTTTAGAATCTGGCTCCAATTGGGAATCTGGATCCCATATCTCATGTAAACTCCGAACCCACAATTAATTGCAAACAAGTCCACTAAATAAATGCAATTGCACTCCAGTCCTAAGAATAATTTCAAGAAGCCTAAACTTTCCAATTACTACAAGTCCGCCCACTATCAATTATATCCACTGATCAATTGGATTAAATCTGTCCAACAAAATTAAATCCATCTCTTATTATCCTTGTGACCCAATTAATCACAGTAATCATCAGTACCATCCAATTAACTCTTAATTGAGATGGGTGGGCACTTACCAATGATAAAATATGTTAATTGGCACAATGTAATATTTAAGGAGATAGATTCCATCTTGAGAATTATATGTTTCCACAGACCCACTACCACGTACCCAAGACATCGAGGTGTTGACCAACAATTGGCCTACTCATTGATTGCTCAAAGTAAATGTGTAGTAGAAACTTGAATCCATTAATCTCTCAGGATTAAAAGCCTATTGCTTGATAATTATAAGAGCAGTACTTTAATCAAAGACAGATTTGCATAAGGTGCTACTCATGGTTCATCAGTATATCCAACGTACCAGCACAATGATTCAGAGCCTTACACTCTGATGATCGAGACATAGCACATTATCTCATAGTGATCACAGTGCTGCAACCTTATCAGATGAGATGCCCAATCTCATCATTGGTTGTGAATCAGTTTAAGTATAAGATTTGTTATATATGCCTCCTGTATGTGGATCCTATCCACGCACATGGATCACATTTAATATACTTGTGGGCTTTAGTTCATCTGATAAACCATCATGTCATTTTATATTGGTCATGTGCAATCAGAGAATAAAATAACATTCATCACATGAATAAAGCATAAAAATATAAATTAATTAATGAAACAAATCAATTTATTTGGATCATCTACTGGATTGAGATCATACAATCTAATAGTAATCATATTTATAAATGAAGGTTGTTTTAGAAAACTCGGTTTGAACTTTCTAGGGCACACACCATTTGGGGATCGTATTCAGTGGATGGATGCTAATCAAGAAGGGTGGGGATTATATTATGTGGATTAGGGTTGGCCAATTATCACTCTGAACTTCTAGTCCTTGCTCTTATAAGTTCGTTTTTATTGTGATTAGCCATTATATGATTTTTATTTATTATGGGTTTTTTTTTTTTTTTTTTTTTTTTTTTTTTTTTTTTTTTTTTTTGCTTAAGGTGAAATATATATTGAAAAGGAAGAAAAAGTAAGGCCATAGGCATCTTAGAAGCTGAAAATCAGCTGCTATAAAAGCTCATATGAGACAAAAAGGAGGTTCAAGCTAGCCAAAAAGAAAGCTCAAAGAAGCCCAAAAGGAAAATAGAGACGACCAATCTATTAGAGGACTTAGAACTCCCAAAAAAATGGAGGATATCTTGAGATGGTCTTTGGAGATTTTTATTTGTTATGGTTATGAAGTGTAATGATAACATATAAAGGGTTAAAATCTGGTACCTCTCATGGGTTGATTGGGAGGCAAAGTCTAAGCTCCTTGTGGAACCCACTTGGATGGATGACAACATAGATGGATATTGTGATAAAAAGCTCATTGTAGATATGATTCTTATAAAAAACCCACCTCAATTAGATAATTACAACACTTGATTTAGGGGACTTAAAAATCTAATGGTTTCTTATGTGAGTAAATGTTTGGTTGGTTAGTGTCAAACTAAGGTGTGTGCCGATTCATGAAAAGTTAATGAATTAATACCAGGGGTGGATTGATAATGGGGTGTCTTATGTGGTCGTAAAAAATCTCTCACATTCCATGAGAGATACCTTATTCTAACTAACCCACTTGCTTATATATTGGATGTATAATAGTCATAGAACACATTAGGTCAGCGGCGCATATTAAGATAAAACAAGACACATTAAAAATGTTATGATATGTGGTATGTGGTGTTGACATGTAAATTTTCATTTATGGATTTTGAAGACAAACAACTCCTATTCCCATTGGCAGATGAAGTCTGATGAATATGACCGGCCAACACATGAAAGTTTGGTCTATTGACTGCTGAAGAATAGGTATCGAAGACTGGCTATTACTCAGAACGGATGACCGGCAACGTGATGGCCAATATTCACACTTTCAGTACCAAGCATATCTTGCAAAAAAAAAAAAAAAAAAGCGAGAAGGCTTTGCCAATTTCATTCCAAGAAGCCAACTTCACCTTTTTCACAAGGTAATGACTGACCAATGCTGAACGTAATACAGATATGAAGTTCTCTTACTGTTCCGTCTTCATGAACAATTCCCAATGTGTTTTCTTTATTGTTTCTACTGAGAAAAGAGGCAAAACTCTGTATGTTGGTGTTCCTTTCACTTTCCCTTACAATATCCAGGCCCCAAAGTGGCATCACATTAAATTGTCTCTCTATAAAGAACTAGTGGTAGATTAAAAAGATTATCTAAGGAAAATATGCTGGAAGAATGGAGCACAATAGATTCTCTGTTAGAATGCCTGGTCACTCCCCTTCAATCAAGCTGAAGATGATTGGCTGTGGACAGCAATTCTCCTCTCCCTTTTCAATTTTGTATTTTTACGTTCTTTTGTGTTTGATCTCTTAAACTTGATGAGGGGGTTGTATAAAAATTTTGTAGACGACTTGCTCTCAGATGGTGAGATGAGTAATACGCATGTAAAATTAAAAGCAAGAATGATTTCCAATGCAAAGTCAAACATGCAAGTGTGAATCATTCTTGTGTCTTCATGTACTCTGTTGAAATTGAAATAAAATATTACAAAGTTCCCTTTCTTTCAATTTCCAATGAAAATGTGGCTATGTACTATTATTGTTGTCGTCGTCATCGTTGTCATTGTCGTTATTACATATTATCTCTTTTGATGGGTTTCAAACACATTGACAAGATTATGATACGTGGTATGTTTTTAGAGTTGGTACGTAATATATGATATGATTTACAAGGTAATGTTGTTGTATAAATTACAATTATTATTTAGTGGTACATTGGTATAATCTCTAGTTCCATAACTAATTGTCATTACTAGGAATGACCCACACTTTGGGGCAGGGGTTTTGGAAGGCCTTGTCACACACACACACACACACACACACACACACACACACACACACACACACACACACACACACACACACACACACACACACACACACACACACACACACACACACACACACATATTTATATATATAGCTCCCTTTTTTTTTCATTTTGTTCCCAGCCAAGGGGTTGGACCCTTAGAAGACCAGGTAGACGCAAGAGTGAACTTTATCACAGGTTAAAGAGAAAACCACATGCGCACACAAGGGAAAAGGCTACCTGCACATGCAAGGGAGAGGACCCAGGGATATGGGCTATTGAGTGATCAGAACAAGACACCTAACCATAAGATCAACCTCCTAATAGCTACTTGTGTGAAAAATGAGAACTATTGACGAGAGCTATGAAGGCCCTTAAAATTGACCACATTGTAGCCTTTTGACAAAACAAGGTCAGTATAAAATTGTGTATGATGAATCATGAGGCCTACAAAATCTAGATGAGCTTAAACTTGGGTTTGTCAGTGGGTTTGATAGAGTTGGAACAATCATTGGGCCTTCTTCCTTAGTTGGGGATAGCCTAGCCATTATATAATAGGGATAATTAACCAAAAGTCCCTCAACACGGTCTTGTAAGGCATCCAATCCAACAACTTTATCTCTAAGGCCTATAGTCTATACAGTTTGACATATTTTGGCGATAAGTCCCTAAGTACACTACATCAGACATTTTCATTACTGATTTTCCCTTTCAACTTTTTAGGCATAAATTTTTGAGTTTTAAATTTTCAAATCTTCCATTCCCCTTCATTCATAGGGCAAGGTTCTCCCACATTCATTTCGTTGAGAGGTTGGGACTAGGTGAATCTAGCAGGGATCCATCTTCCTTGAGTGACATAGATCAAAGGTGGGCCACTACATAGATCTGCTCTCATTGAAGGTTCTTCTGCAAAACCTCGATCAAAGAGTTCTGCTTGCCTAAACCTGATGGACCCGGCTTCTCTCGCCTACCTCCGCCCCGGGTCCGTCGGGGTGCGGCAGGGCGAAAAAAAAAGCGAGCATCAATATTTTTGTACAGGTATGTTAGATTTTCTATTCTACTTAGAATTTAAAATGGTGATCCGGAGATTCACCTTTATAAGTAGAAAAGGAAATCAAACTTTTTTTCTAACTTTCCATTGCATATATATTTTAAAGAAAGAGACAAGATTTTTAATATCATGAAAGGCGACTTTCTTTAGTTTGCCGTGAAAGGCAATTTTGTGCCGTAGATGGCAATTTTGCCATGAAAGGTGATTTACAAATCTCATCAATGATGACAGACAAGAATTGTGATTTTTTGTCTCTTTAAAAATACAAAATACAATAGAAAAGTAAGAAAGATGAATCTGACTTCTCAAGAGATTGTGGCGACTCATTCAGATCGACGGTCGCGAGTCATGTATAGACTCCACCATCGTCCTTCAGATGAGAACACTTGATGCTTTAATTCACCTGGCTTGGCTTGGACCTCAGATTTTTAGAGGATAAAGACCAAGGGAAGGTCCTATATCCAATAAAAATCTGGGTAGACAGATTGAAAAGCCACTTCTAGGCTATGTTAAATAGAAGAAGAATGGAAACCTTGGGGGGCTGGCCCCCCAAGGGACTTTAATCATCTTGTGGTGTTTGTTGGAGCAAAGTTTCTTTAAAGTAGGAGAGCCTCTGGATTTTTGGAGATTCTTGATCGCTTGATTTTGGACGATTTTTTTGGACCCTTCTTCCTTGGAATGACTGCCTATTTATAGGCTTTTGGTAGCCATTAGGAGGGTTTATGGGCATTTAATGGCATTGATGTTCCATGATGGGAGGAGTTACAAGATTAATTTCATAATTTTGTAACTCCTTTTTCCTTGAATCTGATTGGCCGATCGAGAATAATGGGCATATAATCTCCATGATGATGGGGGTTTTATGATTAATTACCATGATTAAACTCCATAATGATAGGAGTTACATGGTTAATTGCCATGATTAAATGACTTGTAACTCCTTTTTCTCGGCTTCTAATTGGGCTGTCCAAAATAATCAGTTAATGACCTTAATAAGTTATCATAAACGGGTCAATTAATAGCATTAATTGGTCACCAAGTCGCTTGAAGATTTGCGGGCCGCACTGTGCCTTTTGAAATTCTTCTGGCGATGATCATCAATGGATTTGCATGTTGTTTGATGTCGGATGGCGATGCAATTTCAGACATTGGTTGACACCAAAGGGCTGGCAACATCTGTCCAGTCGATTTCTGGATCGGTTGGGTAGAAAGTGTGCTTTCTTGGTCGGTCGGTTGGCGATTTCGGAGCATCCGGTGATGGTCCAATGATTTCGACGGCGGATCCGTGATGTTGACAAAGATCGACGGATATCATGCTTCAAAAATCAGAATTTGAGAAAAGCACAGGGGCCAAACATTGCGAAACGCAAAAAAGTACCCAAAAAAGTGGGTTTCCAGGAAAAATCCGGCAACCCGGATCCCTATGGTCGCCGGAGACCATGCACCCATGGCTGCCGTCGACCATGGGGCTTTTATCCCCTTTCGGTCACCATTTTTCCGTCTTTTTCGCTTCTTTTTTCTTCTATGTTTTTCTTGACATTTCTCCTCATTTTTTGGCTTGATTCCCCTGAAGAAAACCTGCCACGAAGCCGTGCAAATCAGAGCACAAAATTTCCTATTTTTGGAAAAGCCAAAGACTTTGTAGTCGATTTTCCGCCAAGAGTTGAAACTAGGTCAAACGATGTCGGAATAACCTGAAATTTGAGGTGAAGCTTCCTGAGCAATAGATAGGACCAACCATGGGCTTTTATTTGAGTTTTGAAGCCATTTGGGGTCCCGTCGATGCTAGACTTGATTTCACCGTGCGGAAGATGTCGAGCTTTGATGTACGGTCAACCGATGTCCGATTGACCTGAAATTTGACAGGGAGTCTATTGGAGTCATTTTGAGACGATCCATTAGCTCCAATTTGGATGCCATGGTCCCGGGGAGCTCCGCCGCCGGTAGGCTTGATTTTGTTTCCAAGCGTTAATGCCGGATCAAACGTCGTCGGAATGACCTGAAATTTGACGTGCAGCCTTTTGGAAGCATGTAAAAGCTACCCATGTGCTTTGTTTGATGAGTGGCGACATCGGTGGTTCTCGCCGCCAAGAGGCTTGATTTCGCCTTTCGAGCGTTGATGGAGGGTCGGACGGTGTCGGTTTGACTTGAAATTTGATGTGGAGCCTTTTGGAGGTATTTTGAAACCATCCATAGGCTCTGATCGAAGATTTGTTATGTTCAACACTATTGCCGCCGGGAGCTCCTGCTCAGCTGTTGGAGGATTGAAGCTAGGCCAAATGGTGTCGAAATGGCCCGAAACTTCAGTGTACCCTTCTTTTGGCTATTTTGAAGGATCTTGTAGTTTTTGCTTGATTCTCACAAGATCTGATGCTTGAAGCAGCTCTGCTTGTTCGCGGTAGGATGCGACTTCATGTAGCTTTTGATGTCGAAGAGGCAAAGTGACATTTTTGGTGTCAACAAATACCCCCTTGAGGTACAGCGACTAATTGCATACCGTTTGCAGTCGATGTAACTCGAAGAAAACTTTGAAAGAGAGCTTCTGACTTGACCAAGAGTCTCTGAGCATTTTTCTTTTGATAGAGTAGTCTTTCGAGTTTCCAAGGGGATTTTATGGCAGTGAGAGAGATCACGTACAATAACAAGTCAAAATTTTGAAAATGACATTTGGATTGGGTTTTTGAGTTTTGGATTTTTTCTTTTTGACCTTGTGAACCTAAAAACTTAATGTGGAGCATTAGGCAGTCAAGAAGGTATTGGTTTTTGACCTTGTGACCTAACAAACTATATGTGGCAGGTTAGGGAGTCGGATTTTGGATTTTGATTTTTGGTCTCGTGACCTAACAAGCTGTATGTGGCAAGTTAGGGGACTGGGATTTGGTTTTTGGTTTTGGTCTTGTGACCCAACAAGCTGTATGTGGCAAGTTAGGAACCATGGTTTGTTTTTTGGTCACTCATTGGGACAATTTTGGGTCCATTGGAGTGGTTTGGGTTTTTGTGGATTGTCAATTTCAAGGTTTTGGCTTAATTTGGTTCATGAGGTGGGATGGTTTAGATTTTTGGAAACTCATGAGGCCTAGATTCTTCTGTATGGATGGTCCAATCAACTCAAAGGAGGCATGGAACCATTTGTATGCTCTTGGTAAGAGGAACTTTGACTAAAAGCCACTTTTAGTGCCTAGGTGGTCAAACTTGGCTCATGTGGGCTAGCCTATAGGACCTTAAGCATTAAAGATGGCTTAGATCTCATGTGGTATCATTTTTGTGAAGAATATCTAAAGATATCTCTTTTTGGGTAGAGAATATCTAAAAATAGTCTTACTTGGAGAGAATCTCTCAAGTTTCCTTGATTTTGGGAGAGATTTTCTCAAAGTATCTTTCTTTGGGATAAAGTTTCTCACATTCCCTCTTTTTTTGGAGAGAATTTCTCAAAGGATCTCTTTTTTGGGAGAGAATATCTCAAGATCCCTTTCTTTTAGGAAGTTTGCTAATTTGTAGTACTTACCTCCTTTCTTTTCTCCTTGTTTCCTCTTTTGGTTTGCTCTCTCTTATAAAAGCAAGGAGGTTGGATCTCTTGTTGCTATTGCTCTCTTTTTGCAAAATCTTCAAGAGTGCTCCAAGATCAAGAATTCTTCTTCTTCTTCAAGGATCTCCAAGTTCTTCCTCTTCCTCCATGGCTTCAAGTAAGTTTTCTTCCTCCTTAAGAAACTCCATGTAGAAGTAAGAAAAAAGTTTCTTTTTTTTCTTTTCTTTCTTCTTTCTTTTTTTTTTTCTTTCTTCCTTTTTCACGTGTTTTCTTTTTTTCACACGTTTTTTTTTGCTTCTTTTTTTCTTTCTTTCTTTCTTTTTTTTTCTTTCTCTCTTCTTTTTCTTTTTTTTTTTCTTTCACAGTTCCCCCCCCCCCCCCCGTTTTTTTACCCTTTTTTTTTTCTCTTTTTTTTTTTCTCTCCCTTTTTTCCCCTCTCTTTTTCTTTTTTCTCTCTTTTTTTTCTCTCTCTTTTTTTTACCCTTTTTTTCTCTCTCTGTTTTTTTTTCTTTCACAGTTTCCCCCCTTTTTTCTTTCACAGTTTCCCCCCGTACGGACCTGGCCGTACTGCCACGTGGTAGTGGACCACGGCCTGTGGGCAAATTTTTTTTTATTTTATTATTTTTTTTTTTGAAAAAGATTGTCTTCTTCTCTTCTTTTTTCTTTCTTTCCCAGATTTCGAGATGCCCATGCATGACAACTTCCCTTCTATGCATTTTTTTAAAATGGAATTGGAAGGATGATAGTGCACACCTGAAAATCTTTTTGCAAGTCTTGGGATTTGAAGCTCGCAGCAATGTTGAGCCCTTTCTTGGTCTTGCGGGGATTTTTGAGGAGCTTTTGCAAGTTTTGGAGTCTGGAGCTCGTAGCAATGTTGAGCCCTTTTCCAATCTTGTGGAGATTTGAGAAGATTTGGCTTGATCTCACAGCGATGTTTGAGTTCGAGCCTTCTTTGAGAATTCTCCATTGATTATGAGCTCGCAGCAATGTTGAGCTCATCTTCAAGCTTCCTTTCTTTTTCGAGGTACTTTCATTTTCTTCAGAATTGCCCTGGGACCATGCCGAAATTTCGCTAGGGCTTTTTTTTCAGCAAAATTTTGTCATTTTGGTGATTGATTTCTTTTTTTCCATCCTTTATAGGTAGTTCCTCAAGAACGAACAAGGGTAAGGAGCCTGTCACTGATGCACCTCGCCGTTCTACTAGATATTCTAATGTGGCCATACAGCAGGCCTGGGAGAAGGTTCAGTATGTCGAGAGGAACTTGGAAGAGTGTGATTCTCTCAACTGAGATGAGGCGAGATAGCAGTTGATCGCTCTCAAGGATGAGGAGTTTTATAGGATTATGGTAAGCAACCGTCCTTGGGTCATTGACGATCAGAGCATTGTGCCCAAGCCTACCTTCTTCTTTGGTGATGCTGTCCCTGATGACTCAACATACCAAAGGAGATGTTTTCAGTTCTCTTACACAGAGAGAATTGTTTCTACCCGGTCGACCCTCGATTGGACTATCTCGATCATGAGCCTTTCTCCCACATGCTCAAAGAGGGAAGATCCTCCAAGCTGGGTGAAGAGGACTAATGTGATTAAGACCGGGGTTTTTGTTGGCGGCCCTTCTGGTTATGCAGAGAAGTCGCCTACCCGTATGGACATTTTGATGCCAGCCAGCAGCTACCAAGGGTCAGATCATCCTTCTGTCGATTTGAGACCGGTGGGCCTTGGTATTTTCAAGGGCGATGGCAGCAATTGGGTGAAGCCTTTTCGACTTCGTGGCTGTTTCAGTGCTGACTCGACCTGGGAGTCGTGGACTGATCACATCCTGCAGGTTGGCGGTGCCATTCTGAAGGAGGCAGAGATCTTTGATGCTATTCGCGCTTTTCAGCAAACTGTGGTTTTCTCTGATGAGGCCTTCATGGCCATGTTGGAGTCGTTCCTTCCACAAACCAACACCTTCGTTGTCAAGAACGGTGAGATTGGTTTTTCTTTAAAGGAACTAAGCGCCATCACGGGGCTGCCCATCCTCGGCAAACTCTATGAGGAGTTCATGCCTATTGACAGCGTCCTTGAGGAGCAGTCTAAGGAGTTCAGGCTTTTGTACTTTTAGCTCGTCGCCTTTTACGATTTCTTGAAGGAGAAGGAGGGCATGAAAGTTCGGTGCAGCAGTTGGAAGAGTGGTAGCTCTTTGTCTTCCAACTTATTTGACAGTGGGGAGTCTTTTGAGAGTATGACCCAAGAAGCCACGGCGAAGAACCCAGGTTCGAAGAAGATCTCCGCCATGTAAGAAAATTTGAAGAAACTCTTCGCAAACACAGACGCCATTGATTCTGACATTGCGCTGCGGAGAGATCTCGCTGTTTACCTCACTTATTGGCTGGGTGAGGCTGTTTTTGCTGGAGGAGATGGAACGCACATCAGGCTGCAGTGCATTTTTCTGGCTTGTCAGATGGCGTTTGGAGAGCGAATTGCTTTGGTACCTGCTCTTTACTCCTATTTGTGTACTGAACTGCAGGTTGCTGCTTTCCTGGTTCGGCTTGGGCTTCCCATGAATAGGGTATTTTCATCCCATATCCTTTATTCGTGGTATGTATACCACTGTCCTGGTTTCCACCGATTGGGTGCTGCAGAGGACGATGACCCGTTTATGATTTGGTTGGCTAGAGGGAAGCCTGTTTCCAAATCTCTTTTATTTGCCCGTTTGAAGATCCGACGATTCAGGGACGTCGAGATGGGGCAGTCTTCAGTGAAGCTTTCTCCGGGCTTGCGGAAGAAGGCTTTTGATTTTGGTGGGTACTTCCAGCAAATCGTCCCATAGGAGCAAGAGGAGAAGAGGACAGCGCCGAAATAAGAGACGGCACGAAGGCTATCCTGATCTAGAAGTCCCTCTCACCTTTGCTGAGGAAGCGTCAGAGGATGACGATGAGCCTCTAGAGAAGAGGAGCCGAGGAGAAAAGATTAGTAGTGATGGTATGACCCTCATTCTCTCTTTTTCCACTTCTTTCTTTTTATGAGGCTTTTGTTTTGATCTTTTGCTTTCTTTCTTTTGGCAGAAGATGATGATTTGGTGATGCCTGAGGTTTCGGCCGATGAGGCGATAACGGATCCAATCATGGTATTTGAGGAAGCACCAAGGGACTCTGAAGTAGTTCCAGAATCTTCTCATGGTATGACTTTCTTTGCCCCTTCTTTTCTTTTTGTGTTTTTCTTTACCGCCACTTGCTGACGTAATTTTTTTTTTCTTGCCAGCTGACTTGCTAGAGGATTCTGACGACTTCGAGCCATCCATGGATGCAACTTTTGATGATGCTTTGGATAAGCTCATGGAGGCAGAAAGCATTCCGCCGGTCGTCGAAGAAGGTATATAGTAATAGTCTTGATATTTGATTTTTGACAAGATCATATTCATACCTTTTTCATCTTTCATTGGCAAGTTGTGAGGCGACGTGAGAAGTTCCTTTATCCTTCTCAAAGCCAGAGCAGGAGGTGCCCGCGGCTGATCCGGGAGTAAGGGCTTCTTCTACTAATTTTGATGAGGCAGAGGCGAGTCCGCATGCTCATATTCCTTCTCCAGCGGCTTTGATTGGAAAGAGCTTTTTTATTACTCTCCCGGCGGTACATGACATGGGCAGTCGACCAACGGAGCATGACGAGTCTTCATCTGAGCCATCCCATAAGTATGCGAGGAAGGTGTTAAAGAGAGTCTTGAGCTCATGGGTAGAGACTCTCTTCTGGCCATTTGGAAGCTGGCTTCGGCATGATTAAGCATGTGTAGGACATTCTTGCTTATAGCGAAGAAGTTGGTCTAGACATTGCAAGTGCCAGGGCTTTTGTTGATAAAGTCATCGCTCTAGGTAACAAATGGACTGAGACCAGGAGCTTTCCAAATGGTGACTTCTTTAACTAGATGTTTTTGAAGCCTGGCGAGGTCAAATCTGAACTGGATGAGATCTCGCGGACTCAAAAGCAGTTCGTTCTAGAGAGGAACATCATCGAGCTGGCTATTATTGAGCTGACACAGGACCAACACTGTCTCGATAGGGAGGTCATTGAGGCCAGACAGTGCCTTGAGCTATTGGAAGAACAAGTTGCTGCCAAGTGGACTGCTATTTTGAAAGCTCATGATAGAGAGAGGACTCTCATTCGCCAAGTTGAGGAGGCTGAAAGCAATCTCTGAAGGAAGGCTCAGGAATATGAACAATGGCAGATTCTCTGGGAAGAGCTTCCTCGTGCTGAAGATGGATCGCGACAGCCTGCCTCATTTTATGGGAAAATTCTGAAGAAACGTGGCCTGTAAGCTCTAGAGGCTAAGGCCAAGAGTCTGCTTGAGGAGTTAAGTCTTTGGCTGAAGACCATGTCAAACTAGTCTCCTGATTTTGTAACAAACTTTTCTTCTTTTCTTCTGGTACCTCCACGTATAAACATTTTTTGGCACCTTCTTTTTTTGTATTCCCTCGTTTCACTTAAATTCTTTTTTGAAATAAGTAAAAGTTGGATGGGAATATTTGTTTGAAAATTTGATCAAAAGGTGTCATTTTATGAAAATCTTTTGTCAAATGGTTGTTTTGGGCATGAAAGCCAGAATTTGTGGCAAAAAGCCTGGTTATTTGATGGCTTGAAAGCCGAATTTTGAATGGCATGAATGCCAACTTTTGGTGGCATAGGAGCTAAAATTTTGTGGCATGGAAGCCGTTTTTGTTTGTGGCATGGGAGCCGAAATTTTGTTTGTGGCATGGGAGCCGGTTTTTAGCATAAAAGCTAGTTTTTGTGGCGTGAAAGCCAAGTTTTGTTTGTGGCATGGAAGTCGAGTTTTGGTGGCATAGGAGCCAAAATTTTGTTTGTGGCATGGAAGCCTGTTTTTTGTTTGTGGCATAGAAGCCAGATTTTGTGGCATGGAAGCCGAGTTTTTTTAAAACCAAGTCTTGTTTTGTTGGCATGGAAGCCGGATTTTTGTTTTCCTGAAAGCCAGGTTTTTTGCATGAAAGCCGGGTTTTGGCTGGAAAGCCGGGTTTTTTATTTTTTTGGCAGGAAAGCCAGGTTTTGGTTTTCAAAATGCAAGTATCGACTAAGAGTCGCCTCCCTGCTTAATGGTATTGCAAGTATCGATGGAATGTCGCTTCCTTGCTCATTTGGTTACGAGTTTCAATGGAATGTCGCCTTCTCGCGGGTTTTGGTGCTAGTATCGACTGAATGTCGCTTCCCTGCTTTTTTCAAAAATTTTGTTTTGTGGGTATTGATGGAATGTCGCCTCCCCACGATTTTTAAAATTTGAGGTTTTTTCGAACCTTTGTTTTTGTTTTGAAATTCGGTTTGTGGATATCAATTGAAACGTTGTGTCTCCACGATTTTTGAAATTTTGCAAATATTGACGAGGTGTCGTTTCCTTGCGATTTGAGGTTTTGGAAGTATCGGAATGGGGTTTGCATCCTTCCGATTTTTGGGTTTTGTATGAGTATCGACTGAACGTCGCTTCCCCACAGTTTTTTGAAAAACCATTTTTGTTTAAAGACATGAGGGTCGTAAATTTGGACTCAAAACCATTTTTGGTGGTAAAAGTTGGGGTGGACTAGGGTGGAAATCCCTGAGTCCTGGTTTTTGTTTCAAACCATGAATTTTGGGTTCAAGGATCAAAAGTTTTGGTCAAGTTAGGGAAGAGGCTCCTAAACTTGGATTTTGGGTTTTGATGATTTTTTTAACAATGAAACATTGAAAGTAAGCATTGTTTTGAGTCTTTAGAAATTTCAACATAGGGATGAAAACTCTAAAAGGGGTGGGTTTGACGAGCACGTACCTAGGAATAGGCTTTGGTCATGCAGGCATCACTTTGACCCGATGTAGGAAGTCTTCAAGGGTAGTACCGCTTCAAGAACTTACCATTGATGGGCAGCATACATCTGTCGCCCTCCATATTTAGAAGAGCATATGCGCCGTTGGAGAAGACTTTGTCAATATCGAAGGGTCCCTCCCATTTTGGTTCGAATTTGCCTTTAGATTTGTGGGCAAAAACCATTGGCCTTTTCACCTTAAGAACCAAGTCACCCTTTTTGTGGGCGCGTTGCCTGACCTTCTTGTCGAAACATCCTGCCATACGTGCTTGGTAAAGCTCAACGCTTTATAGAGCTTCGAGCAGTCTTTCATCGAGATTATCCAGTTCTTGGAGTCTCAATTTGACATTGCTTTCTTGCGTCATTTCATTTAATAGAGATACCCTTAAGGAAGGAATTTGTACCTCTAGATGGACAACTGTTTCACATCCATAGACCAAGGAGAATGGTGTGCTATGGGTTGGTCCTCGAACGGTAGTCCGATGAGCCCATAAAGCTTCAGGCAGTTTGTCGCTCCAGTCTTTTTTGTGACTAGAGACCATTTTTTTGAGAATTTTGCAGAGTGTCTTGTTGAAAGCTTCTACTAGTCCATTCGTTGTAGGGTTATACGGAGTCGAAGGACTCGCAGAACCTGTAGAATCTGTGATCCCAGAATTGTGGTCTGTTATCATGGACAAATCTTTTAGGTATGCTGAAGTGACAAATGATGCTGGTTCGCAAGAATTGAAGGACTGATGAGGTTTTCATTTCACTGAACGCAAATGCTTCTGACCACTTGGAGAAATAATTAGTAGTGGCGAAGATGAAGCCATGACCTTTGCTTGATGGGGGAGAGATAGGACCTATGATGTCCATACCCCGGGTTTCAAAAGGCCACGAAATTGTTGTAGGGTGTAGCCATTCTGGAGGCATATGGACATAGTCTCCGTGAACTTGGCATTGTTGGCAGTGTTTAGCAAATTGCATCGCGTCAGCTACCATCGTAGGCCAATAGTAACCAAACATTGTTATCTGATCGTAGAGCTTAGGACCAACCTGATGGGCTCCACAAAGACCAGCATGAAATTCTTTTAGAGTTTCTTCCGTCTCTTGTTGTGATAAGCAGCGTAGAAGTACTCCGTTGAAGGATTATCTATAAAGCATTTTGGAGGGAATATCTAAATGAAAGTTTGGGGCTTGTTTTTGGATACTTACACGCTCTTTTGTATCTTCTGGCAGGATTCCGAACATAATGTAATCAATAAATGGATCCCTCTAGTCGCCGCTCGGATGTCTAAGGATGGAAATCTGACTTCCGACCACTCGGTGGCATTCAGCAACTGCTTGGTGTGTGTTGAGAGGAGGGAGAATCCTTCTTTGACACACTGTAATTTTCATGTTTTCCCCTTCTTGGATTGCCATAGATGTAGCGAGTCCAGCCAGGGCATTCGCATGGATGTTTTCACCACTGCGGATGTGGATGATGTGACAGAGATCAAACTTTTGTCAAAGCGATTGTGCCTTTTTGTAGTAAGGCAACAGATTAGGCTTCCTGATTTCATATTTTTTATTAATCTGATTGACGATCAGTTGGGAGTCCCCAAAGGCTTCTAGCGTGGCGATGCCGGATTCGAGGGCGAGTTCCAATGATATGATCAGAGCTTGGTACTCAGCTGCATTGTTTGAACATGGTTCCAGTAGCGAGAATGAGTGTGGAATCATGTATTTGTCGGGGCTAACAAAGAGAATGCCAATTCCCGATATCAGCTTTCCTTTTTCATTTGTCCTGGTTACACCATCGAAGTACATGTCCTAGGAGGCATTTGATACGGAGGTCTCCACGTTATAGACAGGTTCGTCTGGGAGATCATCCTTGAGTGGAGAATCCTTAGGCAATGGATGCTCTGCGACAAAGTCTGCCAGAGCTTGGCCTTTGATTGATTTCTGCGGTACATACCTAATATCAAATTGTGACAGAAGGATGGACCATTTTGCCAATCAAGCATTGAGGGAACCTGCTTTTGTGACAAGGATCTTTAAGAGATTGATCCTCGAAATCAGGTATACTGTGTTGGACAGTAGGTAGTGACGTAGCTTTTGTATAGCGAACATCACTGCAAGGCATTCTTTTTCGACTGGAGAGTAGCGATGCTCAGCACCAACCAACATGTGGCTGAGGTAGTATAGAGCAGCTTCTTTTCATCCATCATTTTCTTGTGCAAGTAGAGCGCCCAAAGAATAGTCGAGAGCTCTTGTGTACAAGATGAATGGTTTTCCAGTTGTGGGGGCAGCCAATACTGGAGGTTTGGTCATGTATGACTTGATGTCTTGAAATGCCGTTTAACATTCAACATCCCAAACAAAGTCTACACCTTTCTTCATTAGGTGAGAAAATGGACGGCATTTTCCTGATAGGTTGGAAATAAACCGTCGGATGTATGCCAACCTCCCTTGAAGCCCTTTGAGTTCTCTTAAGGTTCTTGGAGATGGCATTTCTAGGATAGCCTTGACTTTGGTGGGGTCAAGTTCTATTCCAACTTTCCGAACTATGAATCCGAGACACTTACCCAATGAAACACCGAAGAAGCATTTGAGGGGATTCATTCGCAGTTTGTGTTTGCGAAGTCGGAGGAAGACTTCTAGCAGATCTTTGAGATGGTCTTCTTTTCTTTTGCTTTTGACGGCGAGGTCGTCAACGTAACATTTGACCGTCTTGTGTTGCAAATCTTGGAATATCTTCATCATAGCCCTCTGATATGTTGCACCGGCATTTTTCAGACCAAATGGCATGATAGTGTAGCAATACACGCCAAATGGGGTTCGAAATGATGTGTGCCTCTCATCTTCGGGATGCATCTTTATCTGATTGTAACCAGAGAAGCCATCCATGAAAGTCATTCGCTCAAATCCCCAGGTGTTGTCAATCATTACCTCCGGCATGGGGAGCGGGAATTCATCTTTCGGGCATGCATTATTCAGGTCTCTATAGTCAATACAGACCTTGATTTGCCCATTTTTCTTTGTCACGGGGATGATGTTGGCCAACCATTCAGGATGCTGTTCCTCGCGGATGAAGCCAACGCTTTTGAGTTTCTAAACTTCTTGTTCAATTTTGTCCATCATGTCAAGACGGAATCTTCTTTGGCCTTGTTTGACATGCTTGATATTTTCTTGCAAGTTGAGTTTGTGTACTACTATTTTAGGGTCTAAACCAGGCATTTCAGCGTAAGACCATGCAAAACAATCAACAAACTCATGAAGAAAAGCGACATACTCGGGTGGCTCATCATCCTTTATATTCTTACTTATGAATACAGGACGTGGGTTGTCTGGTGTTCCCAAGTCTATCTTTTGAACAAAATCTTCTATTGGAAGGTTTGAAGGTGGTTCCTCCACAATATTTTCGGAGGCTTCCAACTCAACAAGACCTTCTGGAGTTTCAGAAGTGTTTTCAGACCATGGCTCTGCTTCTGTCCATAAATCTTCTTGATTGATACTCTTCTCTAGACTTGCTATGAGATGATCCCAATCACCTGCTGAAACTGGGTTGAAGTAAGGCACTTTTTTTGGAGACAAAGGTTCTTCTGGGTCAGAAAACCGTGAGTCTGTGTCATCGGACAATTCCTCTTCATCATCAGAGAAATCGTACCAATTTGATGAACTTCCCAGGTCCTTGTCGGGTAACTCTTTAAAGAGATATCTAGGGAGATCGATGTCTTCATCGACATGAGATGTTGAGGCCTGGTCGGCAAAACGACTTTGCAGCCTTTGTGTCAACTGTCTCATAGGAGTGTCAGGATCATACCCCAACCCGTATGAAGACTTGTCTATGTGACGGTGGAGTTTCCAATCTTTTAGCTGACTTTTGGTTAGGGTGGGTTCCAATGGCGTGAGAATACTGCAGCCACCTCCCAAACCGATTGGACTTTGAGCGTCATAGCCCATTTTCTTCATGATAGCTTGTGCCATCGGACTATACAGGGATAGTTGAGGCATACCTTTATTTTGGAAAGGTTCAAGCAAAGAATTTGATGAAGAAGCGTCCGATCTATGGAAGAAGATTGGTTTCTCTTCTGTCGATGTTGCTGGAACTATGAAGGTAGCAAACGCAGGATCTTCTACGTCAGCAGGTGTCTCCAATGGGGTGAGAGCAGGCCGAACTTGCTGAGTATCAGATTGGCTTGACGATGTATCTTTTTCGGGCTCTGAATCCGAATCTGTGTCTTGTATGATAAACACGAAGGAGACAGCAAACTTGCCCCCAGTCATTTGCTTTGTCTTCTTTGCTTTGGTAGTGATTACCAAAGGTTTGGAAGATTTGAAGGAGACAACGAAGGGAGACGGATTGCTCTCTTCGAGTTTGCCGGAAGGTTTGTTTTCTTCCGATGCTTGCTGAGGAGCCTTGCCTTTATCATTTTGGAGATTGCCGGCAAAGGATGTTGTTTCTTCCTCCTCCTTTTCGTCCTTGTACATCTGAGAGTCTGCAAAATGGACTTTTTTTGCCTTTGAAGGGCTTTCTATCTGCAAACACTCAATGTATCAAGCCGTCATTGCCAACAAACTTGATGCACTGATGTAAAGTCGAAGGGACGACACCATTCTCGTGTATCCAGGGGCGTCCGAGAAGGATGTTGTAGCATGAAGGGGTCTTTATTGCATACACGACGACTTCAGAGATAGGATTACCAATTTGCAACCTAAACTTGATTTTGCCAATAGGCCTTTAAGTGCTCCCATCGTATCCAAAGATGGACACATATGTGTGGCTCAACTTGCTAGGTGGGATACCCAGCTCTTCGAGTGCCGAAGTAGAGATGAGGTTGAGTGCAGAACCTGGGTCAATCTGAACTCTTTTTATTGGCATCTCTTTGATGTACCCTGTGAAGTACAAGGGTCGGTTGTGCTTTGTCTCACCTAGCAGGAGGTCTTCCTTATTAAAGGCGATGGTAGCACTTGCGGCTTTTTGGACCAAGAGGCATTCGGTGCAAGGTCCCTCAGTTTTCTTCTTTTCTCCCTTTGGGGAGGTTTTTGATTTTTTGACCCTATAGTCCATTTCAATTTGTAGGACCTATGGGGCATGTTTGTCGACATCCATATTCAGCCTTTGCAGTTCTGAAATGAGACTATCACGAGTTTGTGGTGACATTCGTAATAAGTCTAGGATGTGCAGTCGTGCAGGTATGTGTTTGAAGTGCTGGATCAAGTCATACTTGAAAGCCTCCTTGGGAACTGCATTTTCATTATTGTTGACACTTGGGGCGTTTACAGCTTGCTTTCCCGGAGGATTTACATAAGAAGAAGAAGGTTGGTTGTAGTTTTTGTGGTAATCCCGGCCAGAGCGGGTACCTTTCCCAACTTTAAAAGCTTCTAGAGGTGGTTCTTCTTTTGGAAGACCCTCTTCAGGATCAAGGGGCTGATCCTTCTCATTTGCTGAAAACGCTTCTACAGCACCATTGTCGTCTTCAGTTATTGCCTTGCATGGAGCATTTTCCGAGAACAAGTCCTGAACAGCTTCCAGCAACTTTTCTTCTTTGTGGAGTATTTCATCGGTCCAGACATCTCCTACGAGATTGAGTATCTGAGACCAATTGACCGGGTTTTCTTTGAAGACTTCATCAGCCAAAGCTTCTTCATGGTGACCAGTTGGAAGAGGCTTGAATTCCGAAGTCACTGTTTCAAGAGATGAAGCCTGAGAAGGTGCTATCTCAGTGGAAGTCACATGAGAAGATGTAGCTCCAGAAGATATGCTATCAAATGCATTTTGAGAGTCTGTGGCCTTAACAGATGAAGCTTCAGAGGCACTATCATCCTGAACTATCACATTGCAAGCAACTCCGTCAGAAGATGCTTCTATAATGCACTGCTGGGATTCAGACTCGTCTGCAGATGTGAGAGGATCATCGATCCATCAACTTTTTTCATTTCCTGGAGTTACCAGAGGAGATTGTTGTAGATTTTTAGGGACCTCCGGTTCTAGATTTTGATGAAGCTGATTGATGCGATCCTGCTTTTGCTCTATGGCTAGATGCTGCAAGATCCTCGCATATTCTTCGAGATCGGGCATAGGAGCCAAATCTTCTTCTTCATCTGCTCCTTGTGGTTCAACATCATTGAGTTCCGCTAGAGCATTTGCTTGTGCTGGGTCAACAACACTTTGTTGAACAGCCTCTTGGTCTTCATCATCATCAGACCAGGATCCTTATGGCTGGAAGGGGTTATACCAGATTACTAGCATAAGGTGAGATTCTGGGATCCATTCTTCATCAGAGAGATATTATCTGGTTTCAAGGGATTCTTCCCACTCATCAGTGTCACTGGCAGTGCCACTGGACTCGTATCCATTCATGGAGAATCTAACTACCGAGTTGCAAGAGTATGATGCCCCCTACGTAGTCTCATCTTTGAGCCGTGGTGGCATGAAATCACTGAGGGTGAATTTTCTTACCACTCTTGAAGCCTTGGAAAGAGACTCCTCTGTTGCCCCCAGTGAAGTGGTAGAGGAGGTTTCTGCCTTTTCAGGGACTTCTTGCTTGGGTTGAGCCTTTTCTTGCTGTTTGAGCCTTCGGAGTTGTCTCTTGGCTTGCCATCGCTGTTGAGCGGTCGGCTTTGTTTTGACGATCTCCCAATTTTCATCTTCTAGGAGATCAGGATGCACCCATATGGGTTGTCCATTCGGTGTTGGGTAGGGCACCAACTCTTGGGATGTTTGAATCATCTTTATCACCTTGAAGGAAGTAGTGATCTTCTCCTTTTGTGACTTTGATGTTTGTCCATATGACACTATGTTAATGGAGGCAGACCCGTAGTTTTTGTCAAAGGTGATGACTCCGTTTTTTCACATCTCATTGATCTCTCTAACAACAAAGCATTGATTGAGAGGATGCGAGACCATTTGGTGGTATGGACAATATCGGGGATCATTGATTTTGCCAACATCTCCCGGTCTTTTGGGGTCTGGCAAAGTAAGTTTGCCATTCGCTAAGAGGGCCCCAAATATTTCTTCAACATCTTCATCAAACGGGTATTTCTTCTCTACTCGTTCCTTGAAGGCATCAAAGAGTTCATGCGTCTTACCTACAGCTTTGTTTTCAGCTTTCTTTGGTGGCTGAGGAGCTGACTTAATTTGCACATTGATAACCTCCTTTTTCTTTGCTTGGAGGTTGGAATGGCAGTTGGCTCTTTCTTTGTTGCCTTATGACTGTTGAGGTCTTTGATCACCGTTTGGGCCTCCATAATGCTTTTAGGAGTTCTCTCAGATTCTTAGATTTGTTGCCGATGATCATGGAGAGGATCCTTGCTCTCATGTTGTTTCGGCAGATGTCGACCAGCGACGCTTGTGGCAGTATGTCTGAGCATTTGTATGCCATCGCCTTCCACTTGTGAATGAAGTCGTATGTTGACTCATTCTCTCCCTGTTTTAGGCTGTAGAGCTAAGCCATAGTAACAGGATGATCCTCACCTTTGAAGTGGGTCAGGAAGCGTGTTTCTAGCATGGTCCAGTTTTGAATGGAGTCCTCTGGCAGAGTGGAGTACCAATCAAAGGCTGTACCTTTCAGGGTGCTTGCAAAGAGACGGATCTTGAGGGCATCTTGATCCGCAATAGCTCCCGTCAGGATCTTAAAGTGGATGATATGCTGTCTGGCTGAACCTTTCCCCGTATATGTTTGGAGAATAGGTTGTTTGAACTTTGCAGGGAACGGAACTGAGTCCATTCATAAGGGATATGGTGGCTTGATTCCATGCTCTTTCACCGTATCCTCTTCTTTTGCTTTGGCGAGGATATTGTCAACGTCCTTTTTAGTAAGGCGCGTGACTCATCTTCTCCACCGTTTGGCTCATCGTGTGGAGGAACTTCATCATTTAGTGGGCGTTGGAGAGTGAGAATAAGGTTTTCCATCAGGGCTTCTATCCTTTGTTGTCCTTGTTCCAGCTGCTGGATGCGTGTAGTCATGTTATCATCCGGTGGAGGTTGCTCAGAGTTTGTAACTAGGACATTCACTCTTCGTGAATCGAAAGAGGATATTGTCTTAGTAATTGAGCTGGAGCTCATTCTTCTAGATGAAGAGCCCGAGGATTGATCACTTCGATGTCCTTGGCTTGAAGGAGTGGGAGAATCTTCCTGATGTCTTCGTATCCGGGAGACGCTGCGAGTCACCGACCGTTTCACATGTATTTTCGTTGCTGACTTCTGGCGTCTTTTGGCTTTACCTACCATATGGACAGCAACAGCAACAGCTTGGTCGGGTCTTTCTTTTTCGACCCATCTTTTAGAGTCCTGAAGTTCCGAATGCTGGGTTCTTTGCTTCTCTAATCTCTTTTGTCGATATGCCGCGCGGCGACGTATACGACGAGCAATTTGAGCTTCAGTTAGCTCGGGTTGTGCTCTGGCAATGAAGGATGTGGTCCCTCGTGCGCAGCAACTGAGCTTGTCTTCCTTGAAGACTGGCATGGACAGGATCTGGATGCGGTCCTTAGCCTGTCGCAGCGAAGCTTTAAATTTCGCAAGCTCGGCCCCTGTTGAGATGAAGGGTCGAGTTGCAGAAGAGCAGGCCCTGGCAAGTTCTTGCAGAGGCCTTATGATGCATGATCTGATTTTGGGCTTGTAGGAGCAAGCCGGCTCATGCCGAGTAGTTTTTGTTGTTTGGTGGAGGGTAGGTTTCTCCTCTTTCATGTACGCGAGAGGATAGAACCGGTTCTCCTTAATAGGGGCAAGATATGCTAGCTTTGCAGATGTTTGGGACCTTCTTTGTTTTGGAGAAGGTCTAGGTGACCAAGTCTTGGGGCAGACCTGGTTTTCTGCAGGCTGAGGCTTTGCGGGGTTGCCACGGGCCTCCGGTTTCTTGATGACCGCCTTCGGTGTCGGGGCAGTGACACATTCCGGGATAGTCTTCTGCCTTTTGGCAGATGCAGATTCTCCTACGGGGAGTGGGAATGGTCCCAATGACCTGAAGATGATAGTTTGGGGAGTAGAGGTTGACCCAGTTTTTTGTGAGTTGCTGAGGGAGACGACGCTTCGGCAGCTAGCAGGGTGCTTGTAAGTGCGCTTGCTTTGCTTCTCTTGAAGCATGAGTTGGTACTTGTTCTCATCGAAGGTGATGGTTAATGAAGCTGCCATTTGTTAGTTTTTTGGAAAACTTCTGAAACAAGACCACATCCATTAGTAATCATAAGAATATGGTGATCATAAATGGAAAATACTATGGTTTTGTCTTTTCAAATTGCTCGAGGGGACATGGCCCAGCCTAAGCAAAATGAAGAAGGCAAAAAAGTCATAGAGGGTACAATTGTTCTAAACACAAGTATGGTCGGCTCAAAATGAGCGTTCCAGTGACTGCTAGAAGGAATTATAAACCTTAATTCAAATTACCGAGAAGCAAAGCATGGGATTTTTTGAAAGGTCAAGATCGAATTTGAAAAAGATAGCAAATGGTATTCCAATCCGAATACAGGCTCAGCGATTTCCGCGAGCACTAAATCTGTAAAGGAAGGAACCAGGATTTCTCAGATTTGAATCCAATAATGACGGAAGGTATTTTTGAAAGGTCAAGATCGAATTCACAAAAGAGAGCAAATGGTATTCCAATCTGAATATAGGCTCAGCGATTTCCGCGAGCATTGAATTCGAAAAGGAAGGAACCAGGATTTCTCAGATTTGAATCCGATAATGACGAAAGTTTTTTTTTTTTTTTTTGAAGAGAAATCTTTTTTTTTTTTTTGAAGATTTTTTTTAGGAGTACAAATAGGTCTTCCAATTCAGTCTTATGAAACCTTAGTAGATAGATCGGCCCCCAGGTAAGGGTAGGATTACTTAATGAACCCGTTTGAAGGACCCTTTCCTTGAACAGTCTAGCTGCCTCCACACTTTGGACAAGGCTTTTCTTAAATTCACTTTGGTCAAAGAATGCAATTGGTGAAACTTTTTTCTTTTTGTTTTGAAAGATCAGTAATGGATCCATCAAAGAGATGGAAATGGCCCCTTGTCACGCCCCCAAACCCGGACCCTACAGCGGCCCGACCTCGGGGGCGTGAAATTGTGATTTAAGTAATAATTATATTCCTCCCAGGATCCGCGTGAGTGAGGATGACAATACTAACTCATTCTGAATATTTTGCGGAAGCTTACGTGGCGTTGCGACTCGGATTCCGTGGCCATCGGATTCCGCTTCGCACACAACCGCTAGCATATAGCTATTGTATCAAGAATCATATCAGACTGGAACAAACCATCACATTAAAAATACAGAGCTGACAGTAACAGGATATTTCATTCCCACATATGTTCAAGTTACAAATATCAATGTGCATTAATTAAAAATCCCGGATAACAGGCTAATAAAAGCCATACAAATAACAAGCTAAATAAACACTACCCCACATGTGACGTGACTCAGATGTCGAGCTAAATGTCTACATGACATAGTCGACGCTACAAATCTGCAACTCATGGCTCCACAGCCAACACGTACACTAAGCTCGGAGCAAAGAAACCTGGACCTGAGTACCAAAAGAGGGGGTCAGACACGACGGTCTGGCAGGTGGATGAAAAGATATAAACGATAATCTGAATAATAAAACATATGGTAAATCATAGTATTCGATCAAGAGTTGCATAGATTTAAAACCAGTGTAAACATGCATATCTGACAAAACATGTATTCATTTAAAGCATGTGTAAAAGCATATATATCTGGTAAAACATGCATTCCTTTGAAACAACTGTAAAACATGTATTCCTTTAAAACGACTGTAAAACATGTGTTCCTCACATTGCAAACCCAGTCCATAGGCGGACCCTGCAAATTGCCCTTCTTCAGGGGAGCCACAATCGTGGGGAACGGATTGGCAACCACACTAAAGCTAAATCCTCTCTATCACTAATGTGATGAGAGCAAGATCGGGCGTTGGTCTCGAACACGCGAAGTGCCGAGAACCAACATTATACATACATATACATATAGCAAGACAAGACCACGGCCGCGGAACCGGGTAATCGGGACAGGATCCAAGCTGCAGCTGGCGGGAGCACGAGGGGGAGGCCCAAGTCAGTTGATCAGACTGACAAGGACGTCCAAGCTTAATGGTGCCGACTCAAAGGTGACATGAGAAATCAAAAACATGTACAAAACTATAACAGTATAAAACATTCGGGCAGGCGGGATACGGTGCTCGTAGGCACACATTTCATATCACTATCTTTTCAAGCAAAAACGGGGCTGGCCGGACATGTCAGGTGCATAAATCAGAATTTGAAATAAAACCAGTCGGATCAGGTAATTATACTTATAATCTGAGTAAAACAATGCAATGAATCCTTATACCATTAGGGACTATATATTGGGGCATCCATATTCAAACGACATGTATAAGGATCTTGTATGTCTATATTACCCTTAGTATGGTACTCAAATGATACAGGACATACTAAATTTCCTTATGCACGTTGATGAATTCAAAAGTCCCAATACACTTCCTAAATGGTGTTTCTTTCTAAGTCAATCTCCTTATGTCATCCCCTGAGTCTTTCCAAGATGGTAGGGCATCAGAACAACCCATCCAAACCTTTAAATACCATATATGAAAACTATAGAAAAGACTCAGGAATTCTGGGTGAAACTCGGTCACCTGTCGGTCAGATGGCGGTTAGCCGCCGATGTGATCGGCGGTTAGCCGCTGGCTGACCGCGGGGCTGACCGCGGTTCACCCTGCTAAAATGTAGCATTCTGTGTTTCTAACCGCGCATTTCGGCTACCTGGCGGTCACTGGGTTGTGGGGTGGGGGGCTGACCGCGGTTCACCTGTCAAGACACAGCATTCTGTATTTGTAACCGAATCTGGGTCGGTTAGCCGCCGGTCACCTGTCGGCTAGCCGCCAAGGTGGCCGCCCGCTGACCGCCCAGCTGCGGGAACTCTGTATCAGGTACAGATTTCACCTCTTTCCTTCCCATCCCTTTTCACCTCAACTTCACCCATTTCCTAACATGAAGTGGGTCTATTCTCTTCCATTCCACATCTCATTCTTTCCTCCAACTACCATTCCATCAAGGCATTAATTCTCCTTCCAAAACAAACCTCATTCAATGCAAGTACAAATCTCATTCATGAAATCCATAATGGCCAAACAAACTTTAGTAGATGAATGCATACATTCTCATAAAACTAACTAAGGGAGGAACCAGGTCAATAAATACATTTCTAAAACATTATGGAACATAATGAATCAAATGAAATAGGAATAGCAAAAATCCATATTTTTGACAAAGTAAGAACTTATGCAAATTAAATCCATTCATCCACTTGCCTCGGTTTCCAAAGTAGCTAATCAAGCTCCTAATCACCCTCTCGAGCCACAAATCTCCAATCTATACAAAAACCCCATATAAACCCATCTTAGAACCCTAAAATGGCAAACCAAAGAACAAGAAGAAGAGAGCTCCCAAAAGAGGTGGAGACTCTCTAGGGCTAGGAAAACACAAATCTAGGAGATTGAAAGGATTGCTTACTTGGAAGTGCTTCAAATGAAGAAGACTAGCTCAAGGAGAACCTCAATGTGGCTGGATTTCTCTTCTAATGGCATCCATAGAGAGCTTGAGATGAGGGGAAGAAGGAGATGGGCACAAATCTCTCATTTTGGCAAGCTTGGAGGTGGGTCTTGTGAGAAAACAAGAAGAAGAAGAGGAAAGGGGAAAACCCTAGGCAGAGGCTCCTCTCATACCGCTGGAAACGAATGGGGAAGAAGAAGATGGGCTGGCCTTTTGTAAAAAGGGTGGGTGTGGGTCCCACCATCACTCAAACTTGTCGGGACTAAAACATCGATTTCTGGGCTCCGGATGCGATCGACGAAGAAGAGAAAAATGTTCCTCATAAAATCTGTTTTTCAAAAAGTATAGTTTTGGCATGGTTTTGAGATCTCGGAATTTGGGTCCAGATTTTTGTGTAAAAAGACTGTTTTACCCCTATCATTAGCAAAGTAGGGTTTAGAGGTCTCGAACGGAAACGGAGCAAATACAAAAGTTGTCGGGAATAATAAAATACATTAAACGAAACAAATTACCGATATCCGGAATTATTGCACAAATCCCAAAACTAATCAAAACACAATAAACGAACCCCCCCAAAATCACACAAAACTCACAAGGGAAGCCCCCAAAGGTTCCACCCAAACAAAAGAGTTCTCAAAATCATTCAAAGCTATAAAAGCTATTCTAATCCAGATTTAACCAAATTCCACTAATCCCACTTTAGAAAACTAATCCAAAATTAAGAAGACACTAATCCCAGAAATTAGGGGTCGGGTTCTCACACCCCTCCCAATCTGAACGCTGGCTAAGCGATTTCCACGAGCCATTGTACGAAAAGGAAAGAACCAAAGTTTCTCCAATTTCAATCCAAAATAGAAAAATCTAAATTTTTTTATTTAATTTTTTTTTGAAAGATCACTAATTGACCCCATTAAAGAGAGGGAAATGGCCCCTCCCAATCCGAACGCTAGCTCAGCGATTTTCGCGAGCCATTATACGAAAAGAAAAGAACCAAAGTTTCTCCAATTTGAATACAAAAGAGAGAAATCTAGAATTTTTTTATTTAAATTTTTTTTGAAAGATCACTAATGGACCCATCAAAGAGAGGGAAATGACCCCTCCCAATTCGAACGCTGGCTCAACGATTTCCGCAAGCCATTGTATGAAAAGGAAAGAACCAAAGTATCCAATTTGAATCCAAAAGAGAGAAAGCTGAATTTTGTTTTTTAAAAAAAGAGTCAAGATTGGATTCACAAAGAGAAGAAATGGTATTCCAATCCGAACAAAGGCTCAGCGATTTCCTCGAGCACTAAATCTGAAAGGGAAAAAACCTGAATTTCTCAAATCTGGACCAAACGATAAATTTTTTTTTTCGTTTGAGAAGAGAAAGAATGGAAATAAACTCAAAGACAAAAATTTCCAGAGAATTCCATCTCATGTTCTTTTTTTTTTTAAGATGCAAAATCCAACATAGGCCACCAACTAGAAATGAGCCAAGGAGTCTAAGCATCGTGTTCTCAAATGAACGAGTCCCACTGGGTGTGCCAACTTGATGGACCCGGCTTCTCTTGCCTACCTCCGTCCCGGGTCCGCTGGGGTACGGCGGGGCGAAAAAAAAGTGAGCATCAACATTTTTGCACAGGTATGCCAGATTTTCTATTCTACTTGGAATTTGAAATGGTGATCCGGAGATTCACCTTCAAAAGTAGAAAAGGAAATCAAACTTTTTTTCTAACTTTCCATTGCACATATATTTTAAAGAAAGAGACAAGATTTTTAATGCCGTGAAAGGCGACTTTCTTTAGTTTATCGTGAAAGGCGGTTTTATGCCGTAGATGGCAATTTTGCCATGAAAGGTGATTTATAAATCTCATCAATGATGAAAGACAAGAATTGTGATTTTTTGTCTCTTTAAAAATACAAAATACAATAGAAAAGTAAGAAAGATGAATCTGACTTCTCAGGAGATTGTGGCGACTCATTCAGATCGACGGTCGCGAGTCATGTATAGACTCCACCATCGTCCTTCAGATGAGAACACTTGATGCTTTAATTCACTTGGCTTGGCTTGGACCTCAAATTTTTAGAGGATAAAAACCAAGGGAAGGCCCTATATCCAATACAAATTTGGGTAGACAGATTGAAAAGCCACATCTAGGCCATGTTAAATAGAAGAAGAATGGAAACCTTGGGGGGCTGGCCCCCCAAGGGACTTCAATCATTTTGTGGTGTTTGTTGCTGCAGAGTTTCTTTAAAGTAGGAGAGCCTTTGTATTTTTAGAGATTCTTGATTGCTTGGTTTTGGACGATTTTTTTGGACCCTTCTTCCTTGGAATGACCGCCTATTTATAGGCTTTTGGTAGCCATTAGGAGGGTTCATGGGCATTTAATGGCATTGATGTTCCATGATGGGAGGAGTTACAAGATTAATTTCATAATTTTGTAACTCCTTTTTCCTTGAATCTGATTGGCCGATTGAGAATAATGGGCATTTAATCTCCATGATGATGGGGGTTTCATGATTAATTACCATGATTAATCTCCACAATGATAGGAGTTATATGGTTAATTGCCATGATTAAATGGACTTCTAACTTCTTTTTTTCGACTTGAATGGTTAATTGCCATGATTAAATGGTTAATTGGTCGCCAAGTCACTTGAAGAGTCGCGGGCGGCGCTGTGCCTTTTGGAATTCTTCTGGCGATGATCATCAATGGATCCGCATGTTGTTTGATGTCGGATGGCAATCCAATTTTAGATATTGGTTGACACCAATGGGCCGGCAACATCTGTTCAGTCGATTTCTCGATTGGTTGGGCAGAAAGTGTGCTTTCTTGGTCGGCCGGTTGGCGATTTTGGAGCGTCCGGTGATGGGCCAATGATTTTGACAGCGGATCCGTGATGTTGACGAAGATCGACGGATATCATGCCTCAAAAATTAGAATTTGACAAAATCACAGGGGCCAAACTTCGCAAAACGGGAAAAGTACCCGAAAAAGTGGGTTTTCGGGCAAAATCTGGCAGCCCAGATCCCTATGGTCGCCGGCGACCATAGGGCTTTTGTTCCCTTTCGGTTGCCGTTCGGTCGCTGTTTTTCTGTCTTTTTTGCTTCTTTTTTCTTCTGTACTTTTCTTGACATTTCTCCTCATTTTTTTGGCTTGATTCCCCTGAAGAAAACCTGTCAAGAAGCCGTGCTAATCAGAGCACAAAGTTTCGTACTTTTGGAAAAGCCGAAGACTTTGTAGACGATTTTCCGCTAAGAGTTGAAACTACGTCAAACGATGTCGGAATGACCTGAAATTTGAGGTGAAGCTTCCTGAGCAATAGATAGGACCAACCATGGGCTTTTATTTGAGTCTTGAAGCCATTTGGGGTCCCGTCGATGCTAGACTTGATTTCACCGCGCGGAAGATGTCGAGCTTTGATGTACGGTCAACTGATGTCTGATTGACCTGAAA
Source organism: Persea americana (assembly GCA_029852735.1). Classification (NCBI taxonomy): domain Eukaryota; kingdom Viridiplantae; phylum Streptophyta; class Magnoliopsida; order Laurales; family Lauraceae; genus Persea; species Persea americana. Next base: position 23,279,604 of record CM056817.1, read on the forward strand.
TTTGACAGGGAGCCTATTGGAGTCATTTTGAGACGATCCATCAGCTCCGATTTGGATGCCATTGTCCCAAGGAGCTCCGCCGCTAGGAGGCTTGATTTTGTTTCCAAGCGTCAATGCCGGGTCAAACGTCGTCAGAATGACCTGAAATTTGACATGCAGCCCTTTGGAAGCATGTAGAAGCTACCCATGTGCTTTGTTTGATGAGTGGCGGCATCGGTGGTTCTCGCGCCGAGAGGCTTGATTTCGCTATTCGAGCGTTGATGGAGGGTCAAACTGTGTCGATTTGACCTGAAATTTGACGTGGAGTCTTTTGGAGGTATTTTGAGACCATCCAAAGGATTTGATCGAAGATTTGTTATGTTCGACACTATTGCCGCCGGGAGCTCCTGCTCAGCTGTTGGAGGATTGAAGCTAGGCCAAATGTTGTCGAAATGGCCCGAAACTTCTTGTGTACCTTTCTTTTGGCTATTTTGAAGGATCTTGCGGTTTTTGTTTGATTCTGACAAGATCTGATGCTTGAAGCAGCTCTGCCTGTTTGTGGTAGGATGCGACTCCATGTAGCTTTTGATGTCGAAGAGGCAAAGTGACCTTTTTGGTGTCAACAAAACCGGAGACGACGAAGGGAAAATGAGACCTATTGAAGACCAGAGATGATTTGGGATCGTTGCCTATTTCGGTTGTTGTTTGCACCTTGGTTCATTCTAGAAGGAAGAGGGCTTTGCTGATCCTCACAGTCGCCAAAGGAGGCTAGGATGGCATATCACCATTCCACTCCGTCGGGTGTTGCCACCTGGGTTGGAATTCCAGGGTTTTGCCATCATCGTGGAAGAAGACAAGAGCAGAGGTCTCGTTGTTGCTGCCATTGCAGTTTTTCGATCATTGCCAAATGCAGTCAATGGTGCTGCGCCATCGCCAGAGAAGGAAGGCAACAGGGTTGTTATATGGTTTTTGGAAAATCTATGAGTTTTTATGAAAATTATTTGAGTTTTTGTTGGATTTGTCACAGTTTCTGTCAAATTTATCTACGTTTTTGGAAAATGTATCTGATTTTTTTGGCAAATTTATTTGCGTTTTTTGAAATCTATTTGTGTTTTTGAATTTTATTTGCATCTTTTGAAATTTATTTGTATCTTTTGAAATTTATTTGCATTTTTTGAAACTTATTTCCGTTTTTCGAAATTTATTTTTGTTTTTAAAAATTTATTTTTATTTATTTTAAATTTTATTTAAAAATCTCATTAATGGGATTTTCATTCATCGTAGCCAATTAAATGGTTGTTGACCATAATTAACGGGATATCCCACTAATCATGGGATATGATTTATCTTTAAATAAATAGGAACATTTAAAGAAACGGTAACTTGGACATTTTAGGTCTTCAAATTTGGAAAAAGGACCTATCACTCTACTAAAAAAGATTGTAAATCTAATGCCAGAAATTGAAATATTTAGGGACCTGTCGCTGAATGCCCCTATATATATTATATGAAGCGAACAAGTTTCAATTGGGAAATCACCACAATTTCACTAAATTGATTTTGACTATGATTGAATTGATCTTGACCCTTCCACTCTAACTGCTCAAACCGTTTCTCATATTTATGGTAATGTTCACGTCCCTTCACATTCATTTTTATTTATTTAGTTAGGACTTCATATTTATCATTCTCCCTAAAATCTCTCTGTTTTTAACTTCCTCTCAAATCTCTCTTCCCAACTTTTCTTATCAGCATTAGTGTGAGAAATAAAGAGGAACGTTACCCCTTAACACCTCATAAATCTCTCCTAATTGTAAGACCCTGACCCCTAATTCTCGCGTTTAGTGTTGTCTTAGTTGTGGACTAGCTCTTTAAGTGAGATTAGAGGTTGTTTGGCCAAGTTTGTGAGTATGGTTAAATTTTTCATAGCTATGGGGAATTTCGAAGGCCTTTGAACTCAGTTTGACACACTCTAGGACCCCTTTGTGTTGTTCGAGTAGGTGTGGGGGGTTATTAATATTTTTGAAAAAATTATACTTTTACCCCATTCGATAGTTTAAATTAGCCCCTACAACTTTTGTGTTCACTCTGCTCGTGTTCGAAGCCTAAAAACCCAGTTCTTAGTTAAAAGGGCAAAACAGACTTTTCACATAAAAAATCTGTGCATGATTTTCAATGTTTTCAAACCATGCGAAAAATTTACTTTTTTGAAACTACATTTTATAAGGATTGTTTCTCTTTTCTTCGTCGTTCGCATTCGGGGCCCACAAATGGGGTTTCTAAGCCCTTGAAGTTTTAGAGTTGTGGGGCCCACAACCCACTTAAGTTTAAAACAAATCGACATGCCTTCATCTTCATTCTTGTTTCAGCTCAAACTAGCGAAGAGCCTTCTCTTTGTCTTCCTTTTGTAGCTCTTTCTTGCTCTTGCATGTCCCATCAAGCCAACCCAAATTGAAAGCCGATCTCACCACTTTCTTCCTCATCACCTAGGCTTCCATTAGATATATTTTTGCAGAGATTTCAGCTAGAACCTCTTCTCTTTTGAAGCCTTTCTTCCTGGATAGAGCATTTCCAGTGTCGCGACCCCGGACCGAGACCCGGGACCACGACCTTCCAGTGTGTGATGATGTTATTTATCCCACAGGTTTCCACGGTGAGGATTCCCAAAATGAACATAGAACTATCTCACACTAACGATGGTTTGCGGAAGCGTGCAAGTAATCACAATCACAACTTATGAATGTAAAACAGATGATTCCAAGATACATAAGCTAAACAGCTCAAGGGCCATAAAAATTCAGAGGGAGAATGTATAACATAGCATTACCATAAAGTTTAGATTCCAAGTTTCAAATAACAAGAGTAAGTTAAAATTAAGTTTAGATTCCCCAAAGTAGAAAAAGGGCCAACAAAGGCCATACATCCCAAAATAACAAAAATCATTCCTGTCGCGACCCCGGACCGTGGTCCCTGGCCTGGGCCCGCGATGTCCAACCAACTATCTGTTATTAACCCACAGGTTTCCGCGGTGAGGATTCCCAAAACAAACATGGAACAATCTCACACGAACAATGATTTGCGGAAGCGTGCAAGTAATCTTATCTATACAATACATGTGATATATCATCAACTTACATAAGTTAAATCATCATCAAGACAACTATTCAGAGGAGGAAGCATAAGCATGGCATTACCATAATTTAACTTTCAAGTTTCAAGAGGACAAAAGTAAGTTAAGTTTAAGATTACATATCCCAAGTGACAAAAGGGCCAACAAAGGCCTTACAACTCAAAACAATAAAAACAACCATTCCCATCCAAGTATCGTGCTCAAGACCGCACCCGATGTCTAGAAGACGTCGTCGGGTTGCCACTCACGGGATGGGGGTGGCTCAAAAGCCTCCTCCGGGCGCTCCTCCTCAATGGCAACGGCGCCTGCATCTAAACACCAAAGCAAAAGGGGTCAGACACGATGGTCTGGTAGGTGATCAATTTAGACATATAATAAATCGATTAAAACTGTGAATAATTAATGCTTAAAACATGACATGAGTTCTGAACAAAACATATTTAAAGTACAAAGCAAAACTAGCATGATTTCAAGAAAACATCATGATTCATGAATCCACATTGAGCTCATCCTTTCTCCGTCATACTTGATGACAGGAGCAAGCAAAACGAAACAAAACGAAACGAAACGAAATGAAAGCCCGAGCCACACAAGGTGGGCGGGAAAACCTGTTACGGATTTTGTGTTTTGCAATTTGATGGATGCATTATCATTTTAATCATCATTTGAAGTTTCACATAACCATTAATTTAGAAAATCTTGAAATATTGATTTTCACATACATTGGTTTTTAAGACTTTTAGGAATCATGTTTCATGCATGTTTTGGTTTTTAAACTTGGATGCATTAAATTTTGAAAAGAAGTTTTTTTTTAATCAAGCAATCCTATGGTTTTAAAACTTTCAAATCATCTTACGCATTTTAGGTTTCATGTTTTTAAAACTCTTAGATTGATTTAAAACATGTCTCTAGGCTTCATTCCATGCCCCAAAGTCCCCCCAAGAAAATTACTTTGAAAAACACATGTGGGAAAACATGACTTATACCGGTGGCCAGTATGGCACTTTTATCGGCGGCCTCGGCCCCTGCTAAAAGCATATTTTCAAAAATAATATGACCGTTGCACTAGCCATTGGAGCCTCATTTTTCTATAAAATGAGCTCTTCCTTGGGCTATTGAAGCATCTTTTGAGGCACTCTTTGGAGGAATTAAGTCTAAGCAAAAGGTAAAATGAGCAAAGGGAGGCTAGGGGGTCTTTTGGTGAGCTAAAGCTTGGATCAATGAAGTTAAATCTCTAAGTAAGCTTTACTTTTATTAATTATACGTTATATGCTTTATTTAAATTATTGGTAAATGAATTTTAGCATGATAACTATGATGTGTTGAATCCATTCTTCATTTAATCTTTGATCAAAGTTGGATTGGATTTTTCACATTGATTTCAAACTAAGTTTGTTTTAAAATCTTCTTTAATCATGCTTAGCCAAAATCTTTGATTTCTTTTATAGCATGATTCATTTACTTGGTTGAATCTTTATTTGTTGTTTTCATTCATTTGAACCTTAGTTAAATTAGTTTGGTTTTGAAAACAACATTGCACATGCATCACATGCTTAGAGTTAAATAGTTTCATAAAACTTGTGAGCCTTTGATTTTCACTTCATCAACAAGTTAGTATTCATACATGTGATTTGCATTTCACTTCAATCAAAACTTTTTATGTTCCTTAAACTTTTAAATGCCTTGAGCATATATTGATTGAGCTTACTTTTTAACTTGATTGAAGTTATCACACACACACACACATCACGAGCATACACCTTGGCATTCATATAGTGTTTGTGTGAGTTAGATTTTCAATTTCATATCCGCCTATTTTAGAGGCATTGTAATTGAGCTTAAATTGTATCTCTTTTAGTGTTTGTGTAGACACTACTTTGAAATAAAATATTCTTCTTGTAAAGGTTATTGCTTAGCCTAAGAAAAACATAGTGTAGAGGTTATTGCTTAGCTTTTGAAAAGCATCTTGTTAAGGTTATTTCTTAGCCTAGAAAAGCACATTGATAGGTTGTTGTTTAGCCTAGAAAAACATCATTGTAAAGGTTATTGCTTAGCCAATTGAAAAGCATAAATAGTGGAAATCCTGTAGGGTGTTGGACCACAAGTTGGTAGTGGATGTAGGCATTGAGGTCGAACCACTATAAATCATTGTATCATGGTGTATGCTTTGTGGTGATTGTTTTTGTTTAACTTCCGCATTTAATTTTATAATCATCACTTGTGACTAGTTAATTTTAAAGAAGTTAAAATTGGTTATAATTGGTCACTAATTTGAAGCTCACCCTATTCACCCCCCCTCTAGGGTTCGGATCCCGGACTTTCAAAACCGGCCGCGGAACCGGACAAAACAAGAAGCTGTATAATTATACGACTAATCTGCAGATTGTCCTTATGTTTAAGGACCCCCTAACTAATGGATCAGACTGAGAGGGCAGTCCAAGCTCAGCGGTACTCAGTGATATTCATGTATGCACAAACATGTTGATACTTGTATAAAACTTATAAAAAATGGGAAAAACACTTATTAAAACAATGCAAAGCGAAACTAACAAAAGTGACATAAGCCATAGCGAAATAAGGCTGAAAAGTGTTTCCCGACAAATCTCTTGAACCATTCAAAATAATACTTATAATTGCAAAACAAATCAAGCATTGAAACGATACTTATCGTATCAAATCACAGTTCCAAGTGACAATTGCCAAGCATACGTTAAGACCTTTCATTTGATCTTCGTGTGGTTGAGACCCAAATGTCTCAATGAAGAAATGTATTGGTGTTCCGGAAGTTAGGAGACATTTTAAGGCCTCAAGCACACAAACTCAAGTTTAAAGTTCCTAGTCATATTTTGGTTTTCAATCCCAAGAAAAATCCCACAAAACAAATCTATTTTGAAAACTCGGTCAACTCTCGGTCACTTGTTGGCTAGCCGAGTAGGTGGCTATCGGCTAGCCGCTAGCTGACCAATGGCTGACCGCCAGGTCTCCTGACAGAAAAAACACCATTTTGGAAATGGAACCGAACTTCACTCAGTTGGCTGTCGGTCGATCGAGGTTGTGCATGTCGGTTGGCCGACAGTTGACCGACGATTCCCTGTGACAAAACACGCTTCTGGAAGTGGAACCGAACTGAACTCGGTTGGCTGTTGGCTGACCGAAGTGGACATGTCGGCTCACGACAGCTGACCGACTGTGCACGACAGCCCAGTTCAAGTCAGATTTGTCACTTTTCTTTTCCTCCATTCTCTTCCCATTCCACTTCCTTTCCTTCTTTGTCAAATCCCTGTATATCCCTTGAGCCTCCATGCTCTCCAAGGGGCCATTTCCATTCAATTCCAACAATCAATACATCCATACATTTCACAATATACTTTTCAATCTCTCATCCATTCACAAGACATTTATACATGGTGAAAATCACTTAATTTTGAGTAGAAACCTTAAAAAATGAAACCACTAACACATGCATTTCAAACTAAATAAGAATTCCAATCCATAACACACATTTGAACAACACAATGCTCAACTAATCATGAGAAAAGAAACCAACCATTAAAGCTAAATCATTCAAAGATTGCATGCATCAAAGGAACTAAAATAATCACTTGCCTTCACCAATGTGCTATCCAAAGATCTCTCAAACTCCTACCCAAAAGAGAGCCACGAAATCTACACAAGAGCCCCAAGAAAACATTCCAAAAATCACCATTTTGGTCAACCAAAACCCCCATTTCGAAAATGGGTTTGCATGTTATAGGAATGGGTTCCTAAGGAGCTCAAAAGACCAAATTGAAAAGGAAGAAGAAGATCCCTTACCCGAAGCTTGCTAAACGAGGAGAAGAGAAGAAAATGGAGTGCAAACACAGCTGGAATCACCAAGAAAACAGTAGCAATGGAGAGCTTAGGTTGAGAAGAAGAAGAAGGTACTCTTAGATTTTGATTTGGGAACTCCTAGCCTTGACATGCAAAGAGGAAAAGTGGAGAAGGAAGTAGGTTCTCTCAGCCGGCTCAAGAGAAGAAGCTGCAGGAAATGAAGTTCTGAATGTGGGGTGAGCGAGGGAGAAGAGGTAGCTTAAGTCAATGCGTTCTTGGGCGCCCCATGTGCTCAAAACTTATGATGGATAAAATGCTGATTTATGGGCCCCGGATGAAATCGACGAAGAAGACATCGATCACCGAAAATTCTAGTTTCCAAAAAGTATAAATTTGGCTTAGTTTTGAGATTTTGAAATTTGGGTCCAGATTTGGTGTGAAATGACTGGTTTACCCTTTTGGGTAAAAACTTGGGTTTCTGGGCCTCAAACACAGACAGGCTGAACACAAAAGTTGATCAATAAAATAAAATCATTCAAAAGAGATCAAAGTCATGATTAAAAATCAGAAAAACTAAAATTTCTTCCCAAGCTTACACGTGCACTCAAGGCACCCCTGAGTGTGACTGAACTGCATAAATGCTCTCAAAATTCCTCAAAGCTAATTTCAAACTAAATCAAACCAATTTCTAACCCACGACATAAAACCCACATTATAACTAAGGACGCACTTAACTAACACTAATCGCGTTAATCTTGGGTTGGGGTTTGACAATTCCCATCCAAGCATGTCGTACTCAAGACCCCACCCGACGTCTAGAGGATGTCGTCGGGGTTGCCACTCACGGGTTGGGGGTCGCTCAAAAGCCTCCTTCGGGCGCTCCTCCTCAATGGCAACGGCGCCTGCATTAAACACCAAAGCAAAAAGGGCCAGACACGACGGTCTGGCAGGTGATTAATTTAGGCATAATGTAAATCAATTAAAAATCTGATATAATCAATACTTAAAACATGACATGAATTCTGAACAAAACATGTATAGTGTATAAGGAAAAACTGGCATGATTTCAAGAAAACATCATGATTCATGAATCCATAGAGAGCTCATCCTTTCTCCGTCATACGTGATAACAGGAGCAAGCAAAGACAAAACAAAACGAAACGAAATGAAACGAAACGAAAGCCCGAGCCACACAAGGTGGCGGTAAAACCTGCCACGGAACCGGACAAAACAAAGATGTGTATAAATATACGACTAATCTGCAGATTGTCCTTATGTTTAAAGACTCCCTAACTAGTGGATCAGACTGAGAGGGCAGTCCAAGATCAGTGGTATTCAATGATATGCATGTATGCACGAAACATATCGATACTTGTACAAAACTTATCGAAAATGGGGGAATACACTTTTCAATACAATGGAAAGCGAAACTAAACAAGAGTGGCCTAAGCCATAACACGATGAGGCTGAAAGGTGTTCCCCAATATAGTTCTTGAACAATTCAAGTGAAACTTATACTTGTAAAACAAAACAAGTACTAAAACAATATTCGGCGTATCAAACAAGATCCCAAGCAAAATTTGTCAAGCATACGTTAAGACCTTTCATTTGATCTTCATGTGGTTGAGACCCAAATGTCTCAATGAAAAAGGGATTGCTGTTCCAGAAGTTAAAAGACATTTTAAGGCCTCAAGCGCACAAACTCAAGTTGAATGTTCCTAATCATATTCAGGTTTTCATCCCCAAGAAAATCTCACAAAACAGGTCCAGTTTGAAAAGTCAGTCAGCTCTCGGTCACCTGTCGGCTAGCCGCCAGCTGACCGACGGCTGACCGCCTAGTCTCCTGATAGGAAAAACACCATTCTAGAAATGGAACCGCACTGAACTCGATTGGCTGTCGGCTAACCGAAGTGAGGCAGGTCGGCTAGCCGCTAGCTGACCGAAAATCCCCTGTTGTACAACAAGCTACTGGAAATGGAACAGAACAGGTTCTGCTGGCTGTTGGCTAGCCGAAGAGGTGCAGGTCGGCTAGCCGCCAGCTGACCAACTGTGCGCGGCAGCCCAGTTCAAGTTAGAGTTTTATTTCTTTCTTCCTCCATTCTTCTCCCATTCTATTTCCTTTCACTCTTTGTCAAATCCCAGCACATTCCCTGAGCGTTTATGCTCTCCAAAGGACCATTTCCATACAATTACAATAATCAATCTCATTCATACATTTCACAATCATACTCCTCAATTCTTTTATCCAGCACAAAACATTTGAACAAGTTAAAAATCACTTAAATTGAATGGAAAACCATCAAAATAAAGCCATTAGCATATGCATTTCAACTAAGACAAAATTTCTAACCATATCACATATTTGAATTAACCCATTGCTCAAACTAAAATGAGAGAAGAACCAAACCATTGAAGCTAAAATGTTCAAATATTGCACGCATCAAGAAGAGCTAAAATGTTCACTTGCCTTGATAATAACTAAGCAAAAAATCTCTTAAAGTCCTACCCAAATGTGAGCCACAAAATCTATTCAAAAAGCCCCAATAAACCATTCGAAAATCACCATTTTTTGGTCAACAAAACCCCCATTTCGAAAATGAGTTTGCATGTTAGAGAAATGGGTTCCATTGGAACTCAAAAGGCTACATTGAAGAGGAGAAAAAGAGACCTCACCTGAAGCTTGCTAAACAAGAAGGAATGGGGAAGAAGAAGAGGTAGTCCAACCGAAAACCTTAAGAAAATTGTACCAAAAGGAAGCTTGAAGTGAAGGGAATAAGAATATGGGCTCAGATTTCCATCCCCATCTCTCTAGCTAAGGCATGCAAGATGAAGAAGGTAGAAACAAGGGAGAGTTCTCTCAGCTGGTTTGAAAAGAGGTTGCAGGGAAGACACAAGTCTGAAACATGAGTGAGGTGAGGGAGAAGGACTCACTTAAGTCAAATTGATTAGTGGGCCCCATTAACTTTAAAACTTGTAACGATTAAAATATCGACTTTCGGGCCCCGGATGAAAACGACGAAGAAGATTAAAATGATCACCGAAAAATCTAGTTTCCAAAATGTATAAATTTGACATAGTTTTTAGATTTTTGAAATTTTGGTCCAGATTTGGTGTGAAAGGACAGTTTTACCCTTTTGGGCCAAAACTTGGGTTTCTGGTCCTCAAACGCAGACGGGCTGAAAACAAAAGTTGAAAAGTAAAATAAAACCGTTCGAAAGAGATCGAAATCATGATTAAATCGGAAAACTAGAATTTTCCTCCGAAGCTTACACGTACACTTAGGTCATCCCTGAGCGTGTCTGAATAACACAAAGCGCTCTCAAAATTTCCCAAAGCTAATTCCAAGACTAAATCGAACCAATTTCTAACCCAACGAACGTTAAACCCACATTATAACTAAACACGTACTTAATTGGTACTAATCGCGCTAATCCTGGGTCGGGGTTTGACATCTTCCACCACTTAGGTTATGTGGTCCTCTAAATAAAAATAGTTATACCTCTGGTAACAAGTGTGGATACTTTCTTTGGACTTGATCTCTTAGTTCCAATGTCGCTTCTTCTGGCTCATGATTTTCCTACCGTACTTTGACCCTGTGAATTGTCCGATTTCTCAGTTCTTGCTTTTTGGTATCAAAAATTCTAACTGGCTTTTCTACATACGAAGCATCTTCTCGAATTTCCAGTGGTTCATGCTGCAATACATGTGTAGGATTTGGGATGTATCTCTTCAACGTAGAGATGTGAAAAACATTGTGTACGTCGGAAAGTTCCGGCGGTAACTCAAGTCTATAGGCAACATCTCCAACCTTGCTCAAAATCTCATATGGACCGAGATACCTTCTCGCTAGCTTGCCTTTCTGTCTAAATCTTAGAGTTCCTCTGACCGGAGATACCTTCAAAAATACCTTGTCACCCTTTTTAAACTGCAAATATTTCCTACGAGTATCAGCATAACTCTTCTGTCTGCTTCGGGCTACCTTTAACCATTCCTAAATCAACCTGATCTTATCACTTGTTTCTCTAACTATTGTCGGTCCATGGAAGCTACGAACACCGACTTCTTCCCAACAAACGGGAGTTCTGCATATTCTACCATAAAGTGCTTCGAAAGGTGCCATACCGATGCTAGAATGGTAGCTATTATTGTACGCGAACTCACAGAGTGGCAAGTACTGATCCCATTGAACCTTGAAATCTAGCACACAAGTGCGTAGCATGTCTTCCAAAGTCTGTATAGTTCGCTTTGACTGGCCATCAGTCTGAGGATGGTATGCAGTGCTGAATTGCAACTTGGTGCCCATAGATTCAAATAAGGTCTTCCAAAACCTCGAAATAAATCTGCTATCTCTGTTTGAAGTGATGGAGACGGGCTGTCCATGTCTACTGACAATCTCATTCACGAATAAATCTGCAAGTGGTGCCATGTGCATCTTGCTCCCTGTCTTCATAGGAATGAAGTGAGCAGACTTCGTGAGACGATCTGCAATAACCCAAATGGCATTGTTCCCCTTCTTGGTAGTAGGCAAACCGGAGACGAAATCCATGGTGATTTGCTCCCATTCCCACTCCTGAATTTCTAATGGCTGCAACAACCCTGGAGGCTTCTGGTGTTTTGCCTTAATCTGTTGACAAGTGAGGTATCGAGATACAAAGGCCGTTATCTCTCGTTTCATGTTATTCCACCAGAATCTATTCTTCAAATTTTGACACATTTTTGTGCTTCCAGGATGCACAGAGTATCTCGTGCTGTGGGCTTCAGTCATTATCTCATTCTTCAAGTCAACAATGTTAGGTACACACAAACGGTCACGAAAATACAACACTCCATCCACTACTCTGAAGTCTGGACATTCGGAAATGTGCTCCACAATCCTGGCCAAGTCTGAGTCTTGCAACTGACTGTCTTTGATTTTCTGGATAAATGTAGGCTCAGACACTGTCATATTGGCTAACATCACACCTTTCCTTAACGGTTGCACTTTTACTCCAAGTTTTTCAAACTGGTGTAAGACACCGACTCCTCTCAAACCCGCCATAACTACGGATTTTCTGGTCAATGCATCAGCCACTACATTCACTTTGCCCGGATGATACTTAATTGGAAAGTCATAGTCTTTAATGTACTCCATCCAACGTCTCTGCCTAATATTCAATTCCTTCTGTGAGAACAAATACTGTAGACTGCAGTGATCTGAGTGGACTTTAAATTTCTCTCCATATAGATAATGTCTCCACATCTTCAAGGCAAATACAACCGCTGCTAACTCCAAATCATGAGTTGCATAATTCTTTTCATGATCTTTCAACTGTCTCGAGCCATAAGCAATTACCTTGTCATTTTGTATCAGTACGCAACCCAATCCTATATTTGAAACATCCGTATAAATAACAAATCCTCCACTTCCTGACGGTAAGGTAGGAATCGGAGCTGTAGTCAATCTTCTTTTCAGCTTTTGGAAGCTTTCTTCACACTGATTTGTCCATACAAAAGGCACACTCTTCCTGGTTAATTTTGTCAATGGTGCTGCAATGGATGAAAATCCTTGGACAAACCTCCTGTAATATTCTACTAGTCCCAAAAAGCTTCTGATTTCTGTCACACTGCTTGGCCTTTTCCAACTGACAACCGCTTCGACCTTGGACGGATCCACCGCTGAGCCTTCTTTTGAAACAACATGGCCTAGAAAAGCCACTTGCTCTAGCCAAAATTCACATTTACTTAGTTTTGCATAGAGCTAGTTGTCCCTCAAAAGCTGTAATGACGTCCTCAACTGTTCCTCATGCTCCTCCTTACTCTTAGGATACACGAGAACATCATCAATAAACATCGCCGTGAATTGATCTAGATACTGTGTAAAGACCTTGTTCATGAGAGCCATAAATACCGCGGGTGCATTAGCCAACCCGAATGGCATCACCAAAAACTCGTAGTGCCCATATCTTATTTGAAAAGCTATTTTAGGCACGTCTGACTCTCTAACTTGCAACTGATAATACCCAGACCTCAAGTCTATATTGGAAAAATACGCTGCACCTTGCAATTGATCGAACAATTCATCTATTCTCGGCAACGGATACTTGTTCATGACAGTCATATGGTTCAATATTCTGTAATCTATGCACATTCTCAGACTTCCATCTTTCTTTTTCACAAATAAAACTGGCGCTCCCCAAGGTGAAACACTTGGTTTGATGAAACCTTTGCTCAAAAGTTCTTGCAATTGGAATTTTAGTTCACCTAATTCTGCTGGAGCCATCCTGTAAGGTGCAATTGAAATCGGAGCTGTCTCTGGAAGGAGCTCAATCGTGAACTCAACTTCTCGAATTGGTGGCAATCCCGGGATTTCTTCAAGAAAAACATCCGAAAATTCGCACACAACGGGGATTTCCTCCACCCCTTGGGACCGTTTATCCTCCGTGATAAAAGCTATAAAAGCTTCACACCCACTTTGTACCATTCTACCTGCCTTTAGTGCTGAAATATATCCTACTTGGTTTTTCTTCTTGTTTCCCTGAATCATCAAGTCTGCCTGCTCCCCTTTCAACTTAAAAGTGATGGTCTTACTAAAGCAATCCATGGTTGCATGGTATTTCTCTAACCAATCCATGCCTAAAATGACATCAAAATCATGCATGTCTAAAATGATAAGATCTGCTGGAAGGTTGACCTCTCCTAATAAGACCGAACAATTCGGGTAATAGGTTTTATAAACAACCTGTTTATCTACTAGTGTGGTGACAGTCAAGATATAATCAAGTTCTCTAAATGGCATAGCGATCATCTTTGCAAACATAGGAGATAAAAATGAATAAGTGTTTCCAGGATCAAATAAAATTTGAGCTTCTACTCCACAAATGAGAAGTTTACCTTCCACTACATCGTCCGCAGCATCGGCATTGGCACGATTGAGATGATATGCCCATCCTTGCTGCTGTGGCCTATTTTGCCTCCCTTGTGCATTTCTATTCTACTACTGCTGTGGAGGATGAGCATTCTGATTATGAGCTTCTTGTCTGCCTTGCTGTTGCTGCTGCTACTGAGGTGGTCTTGCTTGATTCTGAGCTGGTGCCTGATTCTGAGGGGCTGCTTGCCTCTGTTGCTGATTCCTATTGCCTTGGTTTTGCAATTGTGGGCAATCTCGAACGGCATGATCCATAGCCCCACACCTAAAGCAAGCGCCCGTGGCTTTACGACAATGTGCAGTTTCATGATTTTTGCCACAGTGTGCACATGCACCTTGCCTTGGAGGGTTTTGGTCTTGTCGTGGTTTCTTGTTCTGTTGCCTTTGGTGTTAGTGGTATTGTTGCTTTCTATCCCGGATGATTTGATTATTGATATCCTCGAACTTGTATGCCATTTTGGCTGCTTCATCGAAGGTGGCTGGTGGAACTACCCCTGTAGCATCCCTCATAATGATGGGGTTCAGACCTTCCAAGAATTTTGTGATCTTCTTTTGCTCAGTATCAATCAACTCTCAGGCATATCTAGCAAGTCTTTCAAACTTTGTGACATATTCAAGGACGGTCATATTGCCCTGCTTGAGCTGCTGAAACTCTATGGCTTTCTATCTCTTGATATGAGACTGGACATACTTATCAGTAAACTGGGTCTTGAAAGTCTCCCATGTGGTCTCATCTGCCATAGCCTGATACTGTTCTTTAACCGTTTGCCACCATGTGTCTGCTAGCCCATAAAACAAAGAAGCTGTGAGGTTGACTTTCTCTCTACTAGTACATGTAAAGACATCAAAGATCTTATCTGTGTTTACCAACCAATCATCCGCAGCCAGTGGGTCTTCTTGACCTGAAAACTCCTTGGGTCCTCTCTTCCTGAACCTCTCAAACAATATATTAGGGTCATGGTCCCTATTGTTGATGATGATATTCGGGCCCAAAGGTTGTCTAGGCTGAGGTTGAGGTTTGGGCCTATTCTGCAGAACTTCTAATAATTGTCTCTGTACTTGGGCCATTTCTGCATCCTTTTTAGCTAGTTGTTCCTGAAATCTGGCTTGGTTTTCGTTAGCCTCTCGCTGCAGTCTAGCCTAATTTTCATTTGCCTATCTTTGTTGCTTTAGCATGGCACGCATCAGTTCCTGAAATTGCGTTGCTGTGGGTGGGTGCTCGGGATCTGTTTCATTATGGTTGCTTTCGGAAGCATTCTGATTCTGAGCTTTTCTTTGAGGCATGATGCTGTAAAACAAAATGTTAGTACATAATATCAAGGTTCGGGTTTGGTTTCTAGGTTCATACTAATGATCTAACGAACTCACGGATCCTCGCCACGTCCCTAAGAGTTTCTAGTTTCTTTTGTATGCCTGAAACATGTCCCGCTCTAATACCAGTCCTATCGCGACCCAGGACCAAAACCCGGGACCGCGACCTTCCGGTGTGTGATGATGTTAATTATCCCACAGGTTTCCGTGGTGAGGATTCCTAAAACGAACATAGAACTATCTCACACGAATGATGGTTTGCGGAAGTGTGCAAGTAATCACAATCACAACTTCTCAATATAAAACAGATGATTCCAAGATGCATAAGTTAAATAGCTCAAGGGACATAAACATTCAGAGGGAGAATGTATAACATAGCATTACCATAAAGTTTAGATTCCAAGTTTCAAGTAACAAGAGTAAGTTAAAATTAAGTTTACATTCCCCAAAGTAGAAAAAGGGCCAACAAAGGCCATACATCCCAAAATAACAAAAATCATTCCCACCCAAGCGTGTCGTACTCAAGACCCCACTCGACGTCTAGAGGACGTCGTCGAGTTGCCACTCACTGGCTGCGGGTGGCTCAAAAGCCTCCTCCAGGCACTCCTCCTCAATGGCAATGACGGCTACATTTGAACACCAAAGCAAAAGGATCAGACACGACAGTCTGGCAAGTGATCAATTTAGGCATAATGTGATTCAATTAAAAATATGATATAATCAATACTTAAAACATGACATGAATTCTGAACAAAACATGTATAGTGTACAAGGCAAAACTGACATGATTTCAAGAAAACATCATGATTCATGAATCCACATTGTCAAACCCCAACCCAGGATTAGCGCGATTAGTGTCAGTTAAGTGCGTGCTTAGTTATAATGTGGGTTTTATGTCGTGGGTTAGAAATTGGTTTGATTTAGTTTGGAATTAGTTTTGAGGAAATTTGAGAGCGTTTATGCAGTTCAGTCACACTCAGGGGTGCCTTGAGTGTACGTGTAAGCTTGGGAGGAAATTTTATTTTTTCCGATTTTTAATTGTGACTTCGATCTCTTTTGAATGATTTTTTTTTATTGATCAACTTTTGTGTTCAGCCTGTCTGTGTTTGAGGCCCAGAAACCCAAGTTTTGGCCCAAAAGGGTAAACCAGTCATTTCACACCAAATCTGGACCCAAAGTTTGAAATCTCAAACCTATGCCAAATTTGTACTTTTTAGAAACTAGATTTTTCGATGATCGATTTTGTCTTCTTTGTCGATTTCATCTGGGGCCCACAAATCAGCTTTTTAACCTCACAAGTTTTGAGCACATGGGACCCACAAGAACCCATTGACTTAAGCTACCTCTTCTCCCTCACTCACCCCACGTTCAGAACTTCATTTCCTGCAACTTCTTCTCTTGAGTTGGCGGAGAGAACCTACTTCCTTCTCCACTTTCCCTCTTTGCATGTCATGGCTAGGAGTTCCCAAATCAAAATTTAAGAGTACCTTCTTCTTCCTCTCAACCTAAGCTCTCCATTGCTACTGTTTTCTTGGTGATTCCAGCTGTGTTTGCACTCCATTTTCTTCTCTTCTCCTTGTTTAGCAAGCTTCAGGTAAGGGATCTTCTTCTTCCTTTTCAATGTGGTCTTTTGAGCTCCTTAGGAACCCATTCCTATAACATGCAAACCCATTTTCGAAATGGGGGTTTTGGTTGACCAAAATGGTGATTTTTGGAATGTTTTCTTGGGGCTCTTGTGTAGATTTCGTGGCTCTCTTTTGGGTAGAAGTTTGAGAGATCTTTGGATAGCACATTGGTGAAGGCAAGTGATTATTTTAGTTCCTTTGATGCATGCAATCTTTGAATGATTTAGCTTCAATGGTTGGTTTCTTTTCTCATGATTAGTTGAGCATTGTGCTGTTCAAATATATATTATGGATTGGAATTCTTATTTAGTTTGAAATGCATGTGTTAGTGGTTTCATTTTTGAAGGTTTCTACTCAAAATTAAGTGATTTTCACCATGTATAAATGTCTTGTGGATGGATGACATATTGAAGAGTATATTGTGAAATGTATGGATGTATTGGTTGTTGGAATTGAATGGAAATGGCCCCTTGGAGAGCATGGAGGCTCAGGGAATATACAGGGATTTGACAAAGAAGGAAAGGAAGTGGAATGGGAAGAGAATGGAGGAAGAGAAAAGTGGGAAATCTCACTTGAACTGGGCCGCCGTGCAACGTCGGTCAGCTGGCGGTCAGCTATCGTTTAGCTGATATGTCCACTTCGGTCAGCCGACAGCCAATCGAGTTCAGTTTGGTTCCACTTCCAGAAGCGTGTTTTGTGACAGGGAATCGTCGGTCAACTGTCGGCCAACCGACATGCACAACCTCGGTCGACCGACAGCCAACCGAGCGAGGTTCGGTTCCATTTCCAGAATGATGTTTTTTCTATAAGGAGACCTGGCGGTCAGCCGTTGGTCAGCTGGCGGCTAGCTGACAGCCACCTACTAAGCTAGCCAACAGGTGACCGAGAGCTGACCGAGTTCTCAAATTATATTTGTTTTGTGGGCTTTTTCATGGGATTGAAAACCTGAATATGATTAGGAACTTTTAGCTTGAGTTTGTGTGCTTGAGGCCTTAAAATGTCTCCTAACTTTCGGAACACCAATACATTTTTTCATTGAGACATTTTGGTCTCAACCACATGAGGATCAAATGAAAGGTCTTAACGTATGCTTGGCAATTGTCACTTGGAACCGTGATTTGATACGATAAGTATCGTTTCAGTGCTTGATTTGTTTTGCAATTATAAGTATTGTTTTGAATGGCTCAAGAACTTTGTTGGGAAACACTTTTCAACCTTATTTCGCTATGGCTTATGTCACTTTTGTTAGTTTCGCTTTGCATTGTTTTGATAAGTGTTTTCCCCCATTTTTGATAAGTTTTGTAAAAGTATCGACATGTTTGTGCATACATGAATATCATTGAGTACCGCTAAGCTTGGACTGCCCTCTTAGTTTGATCCACTAGTTAGGGGGTCCTTAAACATAAGGATGATCTGCAAATTAGTCATGTAATTATACACCTTGTTTTGTCCCGTTCCGCGGCCGGTTTTCCTGCCCACCTTGTGTGGCTCGGGCTTTCGTTTTGTTTCGTTCCGTTTTGTTTCGTTTTGCTTGCTCCTGTCATCATATGATGGAGAAATGATGAGCTCAATGTGGATTCATGAATCATGATGTTTTCTTGAAATCATGCTAGTTTTGCTTTGTACTTTAAATATTTTTTTTTAGAATTCATGTCATGTTTTAAGCATTGACTATTCAGAGTTTTAATCGGTTTATTATATGTCTAAATTGATCACCTGCCAGACCGTCGTGTCTGACCCTTTTTGCTTTGGTGTTTAGATGCAGGCGCCGTTCCCATTGAGGAGGAGCGCCCGGAGGAGGCTTTTGAGCCACCCCCAGCCTGTGAGTGGCAATCCGATGACGTCCTCTAGACGTCGGGTGGGGTCTTGAGCATGATACTTGGATGGGAATGGTTGTTTTTTATTGTTTTGGGTTGTAAGGCCTTTGTTGGCCCTTTTGTCACTTGGGATATGTAATCTTAAGCTTGACTTACTTTTGTCCTCTTGAAACTTGAAAGTTAAATTATGGTAATGCCATGCTTATGTTTCCTCCTCTGAATAGTTGTCTTGATGATGATTTAACTTATGTAAGTTGATGATATATCACAAGTATTGTATAGATAAGATTACTTGCACGCTTACACAAATCATCGTTCGTGTGAGATTGTTCCATGTTTGTTTTGGGAATCCTCACCCCGGAAACCTGTGGGTCAATCACAGATAGTTGGTTGGAGATCGGGGGCCCGGGCCGGGGACCTTGGTCCGGGGCTGCGACACACATAGAGCTCATGCTTTCTCCATCATACGTAATAACAGGAGCAAGCAAAGACAAAACGAAATGAAACGAAACGAAACGAAACGAAAGGCCGAGCCACACAAGGTGGCGGGAAAACCGGCCGTGGAATCGGACAAAACAAAGACGCGTATAAATACACGACTAATCTGTAGATTGTTCTTATGTTTAAGGACCTCCTAACTAGTGGATCAGACTGAGAGGGCAGTCCAAGCTCAGCGGTATTCAGTGATATACATATATGCACGAAACATATCGATACTTGTACAAAACTTATCGAAAATGGGGGAATACACTTTTCAATACAATGCAAAGCGAAACTAAACAAGAGTGGCCTAAGCCGTAACACAATGAGGCTAAAAGGTGTTCCCCAATATAGTTCTTGAACAATTCAAACGAAACTTATAATTGTAAAACAAAAAAAGTACTAAAACAATATTCGGTGAATCAAATCACGATCCCAAGCGAAATTTGTCAAGCATACGTTAAGACCTTTCGTTTGATCTTCATGTGGTTCAGACCCAAATGTCTCAAGGGATTGGTGTTCCGAAAGTTAAAAAACATTTTAAGGCCTCAAGCGCACAAACTCAAGTTGAAAGTTCCTAATCATATTAAGGTTTTCATCCCTAAGAAAATCTCACAAAACAGATCTAGTTTGAAAACTCGGTCAGCTCTCGTTCACCTGTCGGCTAGCCGAGTAGTGACTGTCGGCTAGCCGCCAGCTGACCGACGGCTGACCGCCTAGTCTCCTGACAGGAAAAACACCATTCTGGAAATGGAACCGCACTGAACTCGGTTAGCTGCCAGCTAACCGAAGTGAGGCAGGTCGGCTAGCCGCTAGCTGACCAAAAATCCCCTGTTGTACAAAAAGCTACTGGAAATGGAACCGAACAGGTTCGGCTAGCTGTCGGCTAGCCGAAGTGGTGCAGGTCGGCTAGCCGCTAGCTGACCAACTGTGCGTGGCAGCCCAGTTCAAGTTAGAGTTTTATTTCTTTCTTCCTCCATTCTTCTCCCATTCTATTTCCTTTCACTCTTTGTCAAATCCCAGTACATTCCCTGAGCCTTCATGCTCTCCGAGGGACCATTTCCATACAATTACAATAATCAATCTCATTCATACATTTCACAATCATACTCCTCAATTCTTTCATCCATCACAAAACATTTGAACAAGTTAAGAATCACTTAAATTGAATGGAAAACCATCAAAATAAAGCCATTAGCATATGCATTTCAACTAAGACAAAATTTCTAACCATATCACATATTTGAAACAACCCATTGCTCAAACTAAAATGCGAGAAGAACCAAACCATTGAAGCTAAAATGTTCAAATATTGCATGCATCAAGAAGAGCTAAAATGATCACTTGCCTTAATAATAGCTAAGCCAAAAATCTCTCAAAGTCCTACCCAAACGTGAGCCACGAAATCTACACAAGAAGCCCGAAGAAACCATTCAAGAATCACCATTTTTGGTCAACAAAACCCTATTTCGAAAATGGGTTTGCATGTGAGAGAAATGGGTTCCTTTGGAACTCAAAAGGCTACATTGAAGAGGAGAAGAAGAGACCTCACCTGAAGCTTGCTAAACAAGAAGGAATGGGGAAGAAGAAGAGGTAGTCCAGCTGAAAACCTTAAGAAAATTGTACCAAAAGGAAGCTTGAAGTGAGGGGAGTAAGAATATGGGCTCAGATTTCCATCCCCATCTCTCTAGCTAAGGCGTGCAAGATGAAGAAGGTAGAAACAAGGGAGAGTTCTCTCAGTTGGTTTGAAAAGAGGTTGCAGGGAAGACACATTTCTGAAACATGAGTGAGGTGAGGAAGAAGGACTCACTTAAGTCAAATGGGTTAGTGGGCCCCATTAACTTCAAAACTTGTAATGATTAAAACATCGACTTGCGGGCCTCGGATGAAAACGACGAAGAAGATTAAAATGATCACCGAAAAATCTAGTTTCCAAAAACTATAAATTTGACATAATTTTGAGATTTCGAAATTTTGGTCTAGATTTGGTGTGAAAGGACTGTTTTACCCTTTTAGGCCAAAACTTGGGTTTCTGGGCCTTAAACGCAGACGGGCTGGAAACAAAAGTTGAAAAGTAAAATAAAACCATTCGAAAGAGATCAAAATCACGATTAAATCGGAAAAGTAGAATTTTCCTTCTAAGGTTACACGTACACTCAGGGCATCCCTGAACATGTCTGAATATCACAAAGCTCTCTCAAAATTTTCCAAAGATAATTTCAAGACTAAATCGAACCAATTTCTAACCCAACGAACGTTAAACCCACATTATAACTAAACACGCACTTAATTGGTACTAATCGCGCTAATCCTGGGTCGGGGATTGACATCCAGCTAAGGACTTGACCTCATCTCTTAGATTTGAGTTTTCTAGACCCTTGGAAGCTTCTTTTTGCTGCACGCAAACGCTTTTGAAAAGAATTCTTTTCCTGTTCTATATTTTGAGGCATTTTGTTTAGGATTTTGAGGCTTTTGTGGAAAGGTATTTCCAGCAGTTTGTTGGTGCTTAGGAGAGAGTTTTAGGACCAATTGGAGAGCAGGCAAGTGAAAATCTAATAATGAAATGCATGCAAGTGATTGACTTGGACTTATATTGTGCATATCAACTATTCTAAGCTTATTAATTCCTATCTCATGTTTCTCTGTAATAGTATGCTAAAAATTCATTAGATTGTAATTAGTTTTGCAAACTTGATTTATATACATCACGCATGCCTTGTTCTTTAATTTGTCATATGGTCCTTGTTTTAGCACTCTTTATTTGGTTTCAATGCATGGCTTTTTCACTCAATTGAATTTTGAGGAGCAAGGAATTTTGTTTATGGATTAATGGATTGATGGAAATGAGGGTTTTGGTGTGGCTAGGAGAGGCCAAATTTGTGTAGGAAGTGGTTTTGCAAGGTGAAAACGTAAGGACGGAAGGGACCTAACTGATGTAGCAAAAAATCCTGCTTCAGCTCGAGCAGTAGCCAGCATGTGACGACCCGGAGTTTCACATCGACTATAGAGAGGAAAGTGAATAGAATTATATGTAGAACTTACAACCTTATCTTGCATGAGGCCTTTTGGTGGGTTAAGGCCCACAAAAAAAAAACTGTGAGGCCCGTGGGCCAAAGCGAACAATATCATGCATGCATGTAGTGTGGGGCGTTACACAGTAGCTCTGCTTGCTCTTACTATAGCGAATTGATGTAAGACCCTGCCCTGAGAGTTTCCGATTAGTGCTAATTAAGATGTGCTTTAGTTATAAGTGTGATTAGTGAGTTTTGGTTAAGTCTGGATTAGAATAACTCTTTTATAGCTTTGATTTATTTTGGGAACTCTTTTGATTTAGTGGGACCCTTTGGAGGTTCCTTTATCTAGTTTTGTGTGATTTTTGGATTTAATTGATACTTGAAAAAATCTGTATTTTTCCCCGTTTAATTTATTTTATTATTCCTGACAACTTTCGTATTTGCCCCATTTCCATTCAAGACCTCTATACCTTACTTTGCTAATGATAGGGGTAAATCAGTCTTTTGCACAAAAATTTGGCCACTATTTTCAATGTTCCCGAAACCCGTGAAATATATACTTTTTGGAAACTAGAAATTTCGGCGAACAATTCTTCCTTCTTCGTCGAATCCATTCGAGGACCGGAAGATGGTGTTTTAAGCCCAATTAGTTGTTTAAGTTGGGGGACCCACCTCTATTCTCTATAAAAAGAAGACCCATTTCAGTTTTCCTTCTTTCTTGCAACTCTCATTAAGGAAGAGAAGGAGTTTCGACCATCTAGGGTTTCTTGTTTTTCTTCTTGTTTTTCATCTTCAATCAACCACCAATCTTTGGCTAAAGGAAAAATGGTGAGTACAATCTTCTTCCTCTCCATGCTAGCTTCCTATTGACACCATTTGTGGAGGAATCCATCTACTCCAAGGTTCACTTTGAACAAGTTCTTGCCATTAAAGGCCCTTCCATATAAGTAATCCTTCCCATCTTCTAGATTGTACTTCTACTAGCCCTAGAGAGTCTTCGTTTCCATTATTGAAAGCTCTCTCTTCCTATTCCTTGATTTGCCATTTTAGGGTTTGTAATGGATGTATTTTGGTGGTTTTTGTGTAGTTGTGGACTTTGAGCTTGGAGAGTGTGTCGCGACCCCGGACCGAGGTTTTCCCAAAGTCCGGGACCCGCGACGGTTGTTGTCCATCCAACTATGATTAACCCACAGGTTTCCGCGGTGAGGATTCCCAAAAACGAACATGTAACAATCTCACACAAACAATGATTTGCGGAAGCGTGCAAGTAATCTCATCACAATCAATAACATGAACATTATGATACCGAATTGCATAAGTTAAATCATCATTAAATAGTAATCAGAGTAGAAAATGTAAGCATAGCTTTACCCGATTCAGTTTAAGTTTCAAGATAACAAAGTGTTAAGTTACATAACCCCAAAAGTGAAAAGGCCAACAAAGGCCATACATTCCTAAAATAGCAAAATGATCCCCTCTATGTGCATCGTGCTTAAGACTCCGCCCGACGTCTAGAGGACGTCGTCGGGTTGCCACTCACGGGCTGGGGGTGGCTCAAAAGCCTCCTCCGGGCGCTCCTCCGCAATATCAACGGCGCCTGCATCTAAACACCAAAACAAAGGGGTCAGACACGACGGTCTGGCAGGTGAACAGCTTGGACATAATACAAATCAGATAATGTGAAAGTAATCAGCACTTTAAAACATTGCATGAGATCTGAACAAAAATATGTTTTAAGTGTAATTCAAACTAACATGCTCTTCAATAAAATAACATGATTCACGAATCCACGTTGAGCTCATCCTTTCTCCGTCATATATAATGACAAGAGCAAGCAAAACAAAACAGAACGAGACGAAACAAAACAGAAGTCCGAGCCACACAAGGTGGGCGGAAAACCGGTCGCGGAACCGGACAGAACAAAGATGTGTATAAATACATGGCTAATCTGCAGATTGCCCTTATGTTTAAGGACCCCCTAACTAGTGGATCAGACTGAGAGGGCAGTCCAAGCTCAGTGGTACTCTATGATATTCATGTATGCATAAAACTGATCAATACTTGTACAAAACTTAGCGAAAAATGGGGAAAAACACTTATCAAAACAATGCCAGACGAGACTAAACAAGAATAGCAAAAGCTATAACATCAAAGCTGGAAAAGTGTCCCCAATATAGTCCTTGAAACAAATCAAAAGTTAAATACATGCTTGTAAATCAAAACAGGTACAGAACATATTCTTCGTGTCTAAATTCAAGATTTCGAAACAATTATGTCAAGTATATGCTAAGGTTCTTTGTTTGATTCTCGTGAAGTTGAAACCCAAATGTTGGAGTTTAAATGAATTGGTGCTCCCGAAGCTGGACAACATTTTATGTTTCAACTGCACAGCATCAGGCTAAAGACCCCATAGCATATTCTAGTTTTTCTCTCCCATCCAAGCCCCTTCAAGATTTCTCCTTCTGTACACTCGGTCACCACGCGGTTACCTGGCGGCTGACCGCCGGTTACTGGTCGGCTAACCGACCAACTGACCGACTGCTGACCGACTGATCAGACAACATACTACTTTTCAAATTTCTTGCGCAGGTCGGTTAGCCGCCTGCTGACCGCCCGCGGGCCGACCTCGCTCTGTACAGAAATTGAGCTACTGTAATTCTAACCGACGCAGGGTCGGTTAGCCGTGGGTCAACAGTCGGCTAGCCGACTGCTAACTGCCTGTCTGCGGCAGCTTCAGCTGAATTCAGAATTCACACTCCCTTTTCACCATTTCTTCCCTTTGTCAAATCCCTGCATGTCCCCTGAGCCTCCATGCTCTCCAAGAACAATTTCCATCCACATTCTAACCATCTACACTCCCATTCACCTCACAACATTTCCTCCATCCTTGCATCCATTTATAACACAATTTGGCAAGATAAAAGCAACATCAAATGAATGAAAACCATTATTTCAAACCATCAGCATGTGCATTTCAATTAAAACAAGATTTCAGACTATATCACATCCTTGAAACAATATATTACTCAAATTAGAATGGAAAAGAGATCAAATCACGAAAGTTAAAGTAGTCAAATATTGCATGCATCATGAATCTAAGTTGATCACTTGCCTTTACCAAGGTCCTAGCCCAACAAACTCAGAATAATTCCTACCAAAAGCACTCCACGAAATCTACAAGAAACCCATGAAAAGAACTTCAAAAATCAACCAAAAAGAGAAGACAATGACCCATTTCGAAATGGGTGTTGCATGCTTGAAAAATGGGTTCCTAAGGAACTCCAAAGACCACATTGAAAAGGAGAAAGAGATCCATTACCTGAAGCTTGCTAAACAAGAAGAGGAGAAGAAAATGGAATGGAACCACAGCTGGGATCTCCAAGAAAATGGTAGCAATGGATTCCTAGAGTTGAGAGGAAGAAGATGGTAGGGTTGGTTTGTGCTTTGAGGCTCTCTAGATTAGGCATGCAATGAGAAGAAGGGAAGAGAAGAAGACAAGTCTCAGCTGAGTTCAGAAGTGTTGCAGGGAGAGCTTAGAACCGTGAGTGAAAAATGAGGGAGAAGGAGTAGACTTAATTCAAGTGGGTTCTTGTGGGCCCCATTGCTCAGAACTTGCAATGGTTAAAACACTGACTTGTGGGCCCCGGATGAAAACGACGAAGAAGACTAAAATGATCGTCGAAAAATCTACTTTCCAAAAAGTATAAATTTGGCATAGTTTTGAGATTTCGAAATTTGAGTCCATATTTGGTGTGAAAAGACTGATTTACCCCTTTGGGCCAAAACTTAGGTTCTGGGCCTAAAACACAAATTAGCTGAACACAAAAGTTTATTAATAAAATAAAACCATTCAAAAGAGATCGAAATCACGATTAAAATCAGAAAACTGGAATTTCCTCCCAAGCTTATACGTACACTCAAGGCACCCTTAAGTGTGACCAAAAAGCACAAAACGCTCTCAAAATTCCCCAAAGCTAATTCTAGACTAAATCGGACCAATTTCTAATCCCACGCACACTAACTCACATTACAACTAAACCCGCACTTAGTTAACACTAATCGCGCTAATCCTGGGTCGGGGTTTGACATCCTCCACCCCTTAGGTTATTTGGTCCTCCAAATAAAAATAAATATACCTCTGGTAATAGTTCAGGATACTTTCTCTGGACTTGTTCTCGTAATTCCCATGTCGCTTCTTCTGGCTCATGATTTTTTCCACTGTACTTTGACCCAGTGAATCGTCCGATTTCTTAATTCTTGTTCTTTGGTGTCCACAATTCTAACCGGCTTCTCCACATACGACGCATCTTCTCGAATTTCCAATGGTTCATGCCGCAAAACATGTGAAGGATTTGGGACGTATCTCTTCAACATAGAAACGTGAAAAACATTGTGCACCCTGGAGAGTTCCGGCGGTAACGCAAGTCTATAGGCGACATCTCCTATCTTGCTCAAAATCTCATACGGTCCGATGTACCTTCTCGCAAGCTTGCCTTTCTGTCCAAATCTCAAAGTTCCTTGAGTCGGAGATACTTTCAGAAATACCTTGTCACCTTCTTTAAACTGCAAATCTCTTCTACGTGTATCAGCATAACTCTTTTGTCTACTTCGAGCAATCTTTAACCGTTCTTGAATCAACTTGATCTTATCACTTGTTTCTCCAACTATTGTCGGTCCGTGAAAGCTACGAACACCGACTTCTTCCCAGCAAACAGGAGTTCTGCATCTCCTACCATAGAGTGCTTCGAAAGGTGCCATCCCGATACCGGAATGGTAGCTGTTGTTGTATGCAAACTCACACAGTGGTAAATACTCATCCCACTGGACCTTGAAATCTAGCACACAAGCCCGTAGCATGTCCTCTAAAGTCTGTATAGTTCGCTCTGACTGACCATCAGTCTGAGGATGGTATGCAGTGCTGAATTGCAACTTAGTGCCCATAGATTCGAATAGGGTCTTCCAAAACCTCGAAACAAATCTGCTATCTCTGTCGGAAGTGATGGAGACGGGCTGTCCATGTCTGCTGACTATCTCAGTCACAAATAAATCTGCAAGTGGTGCCATATGCATTTTACTCCCTGTCTTCATAGGAATGAAGTGAGCAGACTTCGTAAGACGATCTACTATAACCCAGATAGCATTGTTCCCTTTCTTGGTAGTAGGCAAACCGGAGACGAAATCCATAGTGATGTGTTCCCATTTCCACTCCGGAATGTCCAATGGTTGCAACAACCCTGGAGGTTTTTGGTGTTCTGCCTTAATCTGCTGACACGTGAGGCACCGAGATACAAAAGCTGCAATCTCTCGCTTCATGTTATTCCACCAGAATCGGTTCTTCAAATTTTGGTACATCTTTGTACTCCCAGGATGCATAGAGTATCTCGTGTTATGAGCTTCAGTCATAATTTCATTCTTCAAGTCCTCGAGGTTAGGCACACACAAACGGTCACGGAAGTACAACACTCCATCTGCAACCCTGAAGTCTGGACGTTCGGAAATGTGTTCCACAATCTTGGCCAAATCCGGGTCTTGCAATTGACTGTCTTTGATTTTCTGGATGAAAATAGGTTCAGACACTATCATACTTGCCAACATCACGCCCTGCCTTAACGGATGCACTTCTACTCCCAGTTCTTCAAATTGATACAAAACACTGACTCCTCTCAAGCTAGCCATAACTACTGATTTTCTGCTCAATGCATCAGCTACTACATTCACCTTGCCCGGATGATACTTGATTGGGAAGTCATAGTCTTTGATGTACTCCATCCATCGTCTCTGCCTCATGTTCAACTCTTTCTGCGAAAATAGATACTGTAGACTCCGGTGATCTGAATGTACTTCAAATTTCTCTCCATATAGGTAATGTCTCCACATTTTCAAAGCAAATACAACCGCTGCTAATTCCAAATCATGAGTTGCATAATTCTTTTCATGCTCTTTCAACTGCCTTGAACCATAAGCAACTACTTTGTCATTCTGCATCAGCACACAACCCAATCCTACATTTGAAGCATCTGTATGGATAACAAATCCTCCACTTCCCGACAGTAAAGTGAGTATTGGAGCTGTAGTCAATCTTTTCTTCAGCTCTTGAAAACTTTCTTCACAATGGTCTGTCCATGTAAAAGGCACATTTTTCCTAGTCAACTTTGTCAATGGTGCTGCAATAGATGAAAATCCCTGGACAAACCTCCTGTAATAACCTGCTAGTCCCAAAAAGCTTCTGATTTCCGTCACACTGCTTGGCCTTTTCCAACTGACAACTGCTTCGACTTTGGACTGGTCCACTGCTAAGCCTTTTCTTGAAATAACGTGGCCTAGAAAAGCCACTTGCTCTAACCAAAATTCACATTTACTTAGCTTTGCATAGAGCTGGTTGTCCTTCAAAAGCTGTAATGATGTCCTCAAGTGCTCTTCATGCTCTTCCTTACTCTTAGAATACACTAGAACGTCATCGATAAACACCACTGTAAAGTGATCCAAGTGCTCCGCAAAGACTTTGTTCATGAGGGCCATAAATACCGCGGGTGCATTAGTCAACCCAAATGGCATCACCAGAAACTCGTAGTGCCCGTATCTAGTTCGAAAAGCTGTTTTAGGCACGTCTGACTCTCTAACTCGCAGCTGATAATACCCAGACCTCAAATCTATCTTGGAAAAATACGCTGCTCCTTGCAATTGATCAAACAATTCATCTATTCTCGGCAACGGATACTTGTTCTTGACAGTCATATGGTTCAGTCTTCTATAGTCTATGCACATTCTCCAGCTTCCATCCTTCTTTTTCACAAACAACACTGGTGCTCCCCAAGGTGAAACGCTTGGTCTAATGAAACCTTTGCTCAATAGTTCTTGCAATTGGAGTTTTAGTTCACCTAATTCTGCTGAAGCCATCCTGTAAGGTGCAATAGAAATTGGAGCTGTCCCTGGAAGGAGCTCAATCGTGAACTCAACCTCTCGAATTGGTGGTAAACCTGGGATTTCTTCCGGAAAAACCTCTGGAAATTCACATACAACGGGGATTTCCTCCACCCCTTGGAACCGTTTATCCTCCGTGATAAACGCTATAAAAGCTTCACAACCACTAGACACCATTCTGCTTGCCTTTAGTGCTGAAATAATCCCCACTTGAACTTTCTTCCTGTTTCCCTGAACAATCAAATCTGCCTGTTCTCCTTTCAACTTAAAAGTAATAGTTTTACTAAAGCAATCCATGGTTGCATGATACTGTAAAACAAATTGTCAGCACATATTAACAAATTGGGGTTTGGTTTCTAAGTCCACACTACTGATCTAACGTGTTCACGGATCCTCGCCACGTCCCTAAGAGTTTCTAGTTTCTTTTAATTGCCTGAAACATGTCCCGCTCTGATACCAGTCCTGTCGCGACCCCGGACCGAGGTTTTCCCAAAGTCCGGGACCCGCGACGGTTGTTGTCCATCCAACTATGATTAACCCACAGGTTTCCGCGGTGAGGATTCCCAAAAACGAACATGTAACAATCTCACACAAACAATGATTTGCGGAAGCGTGCAAGTAATCTCATCACAATCAATAACATGAACATTATGATACCGAATTGCATAAGTTAAATCATCATTAAATAGTAATCAGAGTAGAAAATGTAAGCATAGCTTTACCCGATTCAGTTTAAGTTTCAAGATAACAAAGTGTTAAGTTACATAACCCCAAAAGTGAAAAGGCCAACAAAGGCCATACATTCCTAAAATAGCAAAATGATCCCCTCTATGTGCATCGTGCTCAAGACTCCGCCCGACGTCTAGAGGACGTCGTCGGGTTGCCACTCACGGGCTGGGGGTGGCTCAAAAGCCTCCTCCGGGCGCTCCTCCGCAATATCAACGGCGCCTGCATCTAAACACCAAAACAAAGGGGTCAGACACGACGGTCTGGCAGGTGAACAGCTTGGACATAATACAAATCAGATAAGGTGAAAGTAATCAGCACTTTAAAACATTGCATGAGATCTGAACAAAAATATGTTTTAAGTGTAATTCAAACTAACATGCTCTTCAATAAAATAACATGATTCACGAATCCACGTTGAGCTCATCCTTTCTCCGTCATATATAATGACAAGAGCAAGCAAAACAAAACAGAACGAGACGAAACAAAACAGAAGTCCGAGCCACACAAGGTGGGCGGAAAACCGGCCGCGGAACCGGACAGAACAAAGATGTGTATAAATACACGGCTAATCTGCAGATTGCCCTTATGTTTAAGGACCCCCTAACTAGTGGATCAGACTGAGAGGGCAGTCCAAGCTCAGTGGTACTCTATGATATTCATGTATGCATAAAACTGATCAATACTTGTACAAAACTTAGCAAAAAATGGGGAAAAACACTTATCAAAACAATGCCAGACGAGACTAAACAAGAATAGCAAAAGCTATAACATCAAAGCTGGAAAAGTGTCCCCAATATAGTCCTTGAAACAAATCAAAAGTTAAATACATGCTTGTAAATCAAAACAGGTACAGAACATATTCTTCGTGTCTAAATTCAAGATTTCGAAACAATTATGTCAAGTATATGCTAAGGTTCTTTGTTTGATTCTCGTGAAGTTGAAACCCAAATGTTGGAGTTTAAATGAATTGGTGCTCCCGAAGCTGGACAACATTTTATGTTTCAACTGCACAGCATCAGGCTAAAGACCCCATAGCATATTCTAGTTTTTCTCTCCCATCCAAGCCCCTTCAAGATTTCTCCTTCTGTACACTCGGTCACCATGCGGTTACCTGGCGGCTGACCGCCGGTTACTGGTCGGCTAACCGACCAACTGACCGACTGCTGACCGACTGATCAGACAACATACTACTTTTCAAATTTCTTGCGCAGGTCGGTTAGCCGCCTGCTGACCGCCCGCGGGCCGACCTCGCTCTGTACAGAAATTGAGCTACTGTAATTCTAACCGACGCAGGGTCGGTTAGCCGTGGGTCAACAGTCGGCTAGCCGACTGCTAACCGCCTGTCTGCGGCAGCTTCAGCTGAATTCAGAATTCACACTCCCTTTTCACCATTTCTTCCCTTTGTCAAATCCCTGCATGTCCCCTGAGCCTCCATGCTCTCCAAGAGCAATTTCCATCCACATTCTAACCATCTACACTCCCATTCACCTCACAACATTTCCTCCATCCTTGCATCCATTTATAACACAATTTGGCAAGATAAAAGCAACATCAAATGAATGAAAACCATTATTTCAAACCATCAGCATGTGCATTTCAATTAAAACAAGATTTCAGACTATATCACATCCTTGAAACAATATATTACTCAAATTAGAATGGAAAAGAGATCAAATCACGAAAGTTAAAGTAGTCAAATATTGCATGCATCATGAATCTAAGTTGATCACTTGCCTTTACCAAGGTCCTAGCCCAACAAACTCAGAACAATTCCTACCAAAAGCACTCCACGAAATCTACAAGAAACCCATGAAAAGAACTTCAAAAATCAACCAAAAAGAGAAGACAATGACCCATTTCGAAATGGGTGTTGCATGCTTGAAAAATGGGTTCCTAAGGAACTCCAAAGACCACATTGAAAAGGAGAAAGAGATCCATTACCTGAAGCTTGCTAAACAAGAAGAGGAGAAGAAAATGGAATGGAACCACAGCTGGGATCTCCAAGAAAATGGTAGCAATGGATTCCTAGAGTTGAGAGGAAGAAGATGGTAGGGTTGGTTTGTGCTTTGAGGCTCTCTAGATTAGGCATGCAATGAGAAGAAGGGAAGAGAAGAAGACAAGTCTCAGCTGAGTTCAGAAGTGTTGCAGGGAGAGCTTAGAACCGTGAGTGAAAAATGAGGGAGAAGGAGTAGACTTAATTCAAGTGGGTTCTTGTGGGCCCCATTGCTCAGAACTTGCAATGGTTAAAACACTGACTTGTGGGCCCCGGATGAAAACGACGAAGCAGATTAAAATGATAGTCGAAAAATCTACTTTCCAAAAAGTATAAATTTGGCATAGTTTTGAGATTTCGAAATTTGAGTCCAGGTTTGGTGTGAAAAGACTGATTTGCCCCTTTGGGCCAAAACTTAGGTTCTGGGCCTAAAACACAAATTAGCTGAACACAAAAGTTTATTAATAAAATAAAACCATTCAAAAGAGATCGAAATCACGATTAAAATCAGAAAACTGGAATTTCCTCCCAAGCTTATACGTACACTCAAGGCACCCTTAAGTGTGACCAAAAAGCACAAAACGCTCTCAAAATTCCCCAAAGCTAATTCTAGACTAAATCGGACCAATTTCTAATCCCACGCACACTAACTCACATTACAACTAAACCCGCACTTAGTTAACACTAATCGCGCTAATCCTGGGTCGGGGTTTGACAGAGTGTGCTTAGAACTTGATTAGTTTTCCTTTTTTCTTGCAACTTTCCCTTGAGAGAATAGAGAGTTTCAGCACTGGGGTTCTTGCCCTTTTTCCTTGCTTCTTCATCTCCAAGCTCTCATCAAGCCATTGCTAAAGGAAAAATGGAGGTTGCCATCTTCTTCCTCTCCATGAAGGCTCTTCATTGATGCTATTTGTCAAGCCCCAACTTAGGATTAGCGTGATTAGTGTTAATTAAGTGCTTGTTTAGTTATTATGTGGGTTTAACGCTCGTGGGATTAGAAATTGGTTTGGTCTAGTCTAGAATTAGCTTTGGGGAATTTTGAGAGCGTTTTATGCTATTTAGTCACACTCAGGGGTGCCCTGAGTGTACGTGTAAGCTTGGGAGGAAATTCTAAAATTCTCAATTTTATTGTGATTTTGATCGATTTTGAATGATTTTATTTTATTGTTCAACTTTTGTTTTCCACCTGTCTGTGTTTGAGGCCCAGAAACCCAAATTTTGGCCAAAAAGGGTAAAACAGTCATTTCACACCAAATCTGGACCCAAATTTTGAAATCCCAAAAATTTTCCAAATTTGTACTTTTTGGAAACTAGATTTTTCGACGATCATTTTTGTCTTCTTCGTCGTTTCCATCCGGGGCCCGTAAGTTGATGTTTTAGTGGTCACAAGTTTGAACTTAGTGGGACCCACAAGTCCACTTGACTCAAGTCACTCTTCTTCCCCATTTTCACTCACGTCTCAGCTCATTCTGCAACTCTTCTTCAAAGAAACTCAGCTGGAGAGAAAGTTCTTCTTCCTCCTTGTTCTCCTTGCATGCCCAAGTTAGGAAGTCCCAAATCAAAATCTGAGCATACCTTCTTCTTCCTCTCATCTTGAGCTTTCCATTGCTGTCATTTTCTTGGGGATTCCAGCTGATTAGCTCCTTCTTCTTCCTCATTTCTCTTCGTTTGGATAGCTACAGGTAAGAGACCTTCTTCATCTTTTCAATGTGATCTTTTGAGCTCCTTAAGACACTAATTTTCATACATGCAAACCCATTTTCGAAATGGGGGTTTTGGTTGGTTAAAATGGTGATTTTGGAATGGTTTTCTTGGGACTTTGGTGTAGATTTCGTGGCTCTTCTTTGGATAGGAGTTTGAGAGATCTTGGATAGCACTTTGGTGAAGGCAAGTGATCAATCTAGTCTTCTTTTGAATGCATGCTATGGTTTTATTTCTCTAAGCCACAAATGGGTTGTTTTCTTGTTTTAGTATTGAAAAGAATGGACTTTCTTATGATGAATGTTTTGGAAATGTTGTTTGAGTTGAAATGTTGCTATATTCTTTTGCCTAAGTTTTAACATGATCCTTGGTTTATGCATTGATCAATTGGATTTCTGTTTTGGTTGTAAGTAATGGGTTGGAAAGGATGGATTTGTGAATGGGGTGGTTGGAGAATGGATGAGTTGGGGTCATGAATGGTTGTATGAAAAGGTTGGGAAGATCAGGTATATGCAGGTTCTTTTAAGAAGCGGAATTGAAAGAAAGAGGGTAGTAGAAAGTTCAAAGGAGAATGGGATTTCTGCACTGGGAGAGTCAGCCAGAAGGCTGTTCGCTCTAGCAAAGCCCTGGCTCGCTCGAGCGAACAAGCTTTTGTCTGGGAGGATCACTCCCAGAAACCTGTCCGCTTGAGAGAACATTGGGTAAGCTCGAGCGAACAAGTCTCTGGTTGCGACCGCTCGAGCGAACTTCGGGGAGGCTCGAGCGAAGGATGTTTTGGATGAGTCCGCTTGAGCGAACCTATCATCGCTCGAGCGAACCTGATGCTGTCTAATTCTGAGTATGAATGAGAAAAAGGAGGAGATTGAGGAGATTGCTATAAGGAAGAAAACTTGATCATGTCAAGTGGCTTAAATTTGATATGGTGCCATTGAAACTCATAATATCTAATAACATCATAACACCAAATTATTTTGAACACTGATATTTGAATTTCAATTGCACTGAGATCAAATTAAGGTTCTTAGCATGAACACAAATTAGATTGTTTAAAAATCCTAGTATTTGGTCACTATGAATATTGCTTTGCAAGTTTGGTTTTTCTTCGAATTATTTAGAAAAGGAAAAATGGGAGTCACCTCTTTAGTTCATAATAATATAGTTTATGATATCTTTGCAATTCCTGTTCCGTTTTACGTTGATAAGCGCATCTTCCCATTCTTGATAAGTTTTGTACAAGTATCGCCATGTTTTGTGCATACATGAACATCATGGAATACCGCTAAGCTTGGACTGCCCTCTTAGTCTGATCCACTAGTTAGGGGGTCCTTAAACATAAGGACAATCTGCAGATTAGTCATGTAATTGTACACATTCTTGTTTTGTCCGGTTCCGCGGCCAGTTTTTCCCACTCACCTTGTGTGACTTGGGCTTTTGTTTTGTTTCGTTTTGCTTGCTCTTGTCATTGAATATGACAGAGGAAGAATGAGCTCAATGTAGATTCATGATTTATGATGTTTTCTTGAAATTATATTAGTTTTACTCGTACCATTTATATGTTTAGCTCAGAACTCATGTCAAGTTTTAAGTACTAATCATTCCAAATATTAATCGATTTGTTTATGTCTAAATTGATCACCTGCCAGACTGTCATGTGTCACGCCCCCGATCGTGAAACCGGGGTTTATGCGTGAGATTAGGGCCAATTAAAATTTTCAGCATTAATAATAATACTGGCCCTAATCATGTCCCAATATGGATCGAAGATCGCTGTGAGGTATAAACATTTCCTCAAATACATAAAACGTATAGCGGAAGCTTCAGAGTACAAATGGTATCTTGAAGTATATAGTTAAGAGCAAAACTGATCACATGTAGTAACTAGAGTTCAAGTTTGAAACAATTAAACAAAAGTAGTATTTACAACAATAGGCCACATCCAAAACTCGGGCCTAATCAAAAGATGAGGAAACAAAGGATGAAACTATACAAAAGATATCATGATGGCGCTCATGTACGGGGTCAGTACGACTATACAATGCCGTCCGTACTATACTCCAAGAAGTCATCAGGCTGATCCGCCTGAACTTCCTCCGTCAACTCCTCCTCAGCTAGGTAGAGCTCGGTACCTATGCACCAAGAGTAGCATCATCAGACACGAAGGTCGGCAAGCAATATATATATGAATCATTCAGATATGTAGAACGAATAAGAGTAAACGAGAAATAAAATCATATGACATGCATAGCATCCTAATCGTAGAAAGTGCATAGCATTTGAATCAAAATCAACTAACATAACCATCTAGCAAAGAGGCAACCCACATAACTAATACACCACGGGATAGTTCCACATGACCCTCCCGACTCAACATTTGAGCTATGATAGAGTGGCACGGGATGAACCCCGGCAAGCAAGCAATCAAAATGGATACCAAAAGGCCTAAGAAATCAAAGTCAATCAATATGTATCCGATGGTGTACAGCCATCAAAATATAAAAAAGTTGTACTGCGCAGACGTTCAATCCAAAGTCCTCACACAGAATGGTGCCCCATCTGTGTTGGGCGTTAACAGTCAAGTGGTGCCTGACACAAAGAGTCCTAACTAACCCATCGTGAAGAGCTAGACTTTCTTGTGTGAACAAGATTCATTGATCAAAGAGAACTACCTTGCTATCATCAAATCAAAGTCAAAACCATCAATACCGGTAGTTCTCAAACAAGCTTTCCAATTAAAGCCGTCTAGCCTCAACACTCCCATCAAACTTCGAAATAACGAAACATCAAAGGGGATCCTAAATCCATCATTCTAAGTTCTCAAACGTGATCCCAAAACAAAACAAATAAATGAAGCTAATGAACATGAACGTCTCATGTAAACAGTACCCGATGGTACAATCCGGAATTCAAGGCAATAAATAATCCAATCCTAGGTCAATTGTTAAACCTGAAGCATCGTACAATCCTACTCAGTCAACGAAAGGGTTAGGGTGCGCGATACCTGAATATATGATCTTCGTGCATAGATATAGAAAAGGTATCCCATTGTCCCGTACCGTTCAGGATTGAGTGAAATTGATTCCCGATACAACCGGATTAACGTGAAGAACGTGAGCTCAAAACGTCCTCCCAAATAGTCAAATGAGTCTACATATAGTCAACTAAGTCTTAAAAAGAGTAACCAAGGTTTCCCCCTAAGGTCCTCCAAACCTAGGAAAAAAATCCCAAAAAACCAATCCTGCAGTTGACCCGGTCGACCGCGTACACAGGGAACCAGGTCGACCTGGTTCCCATTCGGTCGACCGCAGGAGCTGTGTACTCGGTCGACCGCGGCTTCAGCCGGTCGACCGCGTACACGGTGATCGTAGCCCCAAGTGCAAGGCCGCGATTGTAGTAATAACCGGTGAAACCGGATCGATCCACGGAGAGTTTAGTTATCGCAAAACCTGTCCTAATAAAAAAAACTAGTTCTAGCCTAAAAAAAACTATACAAATCAAACTTTCTAATTGAATTAAAAATTAATTACAAATCTGAAATATTAATTACAACCAAAGAAAATTAAAATCCTAATCTAGAAACCTAATCTAACCACTGCATCACCATAAGATTCATTAGCTCAACCAATTGCAATAATTGTTAAGGGTGCATAAAATAAATAATAAAATAAAATAAAATCAAATCAAATAAAATAAAATCAGAGAATAAAGAAATTAGATTTTAATTCTAAAACTTTGCAATAATTACTTTGCTTAATGCCATCAAGAAAAATCAAGACCACCGCACCAAGTGCGCACTGTCACTACGCACAAAAATTCAATGTTGACTCATTGGTGAAGACCAAGACCCCATAAACTTGATTTATTAATGAAAGACCCATTACAAGCAAATAACCATTACAAAATTCTTTTTAATAAAAATAAAGTGCATCCAACCTTACCATAGACACAAGAAACACTAAACGGAGGAGAGGGACTCGCGGTCTTGAACGGCGATCCAACCGGCTCTCGTTTCGCGATCTGAAATCCAAGCAAGCGAATATGATTCCAAGGATGATCCAATGGTGGAGTGACGATAGCAACGACGGCGGCGCGAAGGCGTAGAAATCCAAGTGGTAGTGTGCCTTAGGGAAGACCTTGGACGAAATATTGATGGAAGGAGAAGAGATGAAGAAGAATTAATGGAAAAAAGGGAAATTCTTGTTGCTGGTCGTCCAAGAAGGTTGGGAAGATGGTCATGCACGTCCAGCCCACTCTTGGGTTTATTTATAGATTTATGATAGCTTGGGTTGCAAGGTTTTTGATTTGGGTAAGGATTAGTAGTGTGTGGTCCAAGTTGGATTAGGATTAGGAGAGTTTTTGAGAGATTTTCTAGGGGTTGGCTCACAATCCTAGTAAAATTAGGATTGTTCTTATCTCATGCAACTCCCTCTCTTGGTTCCCACTTGGGTTAAGGATCAATTCAAATCTGAATTTCAGATTTGAAACAAATTTTAAAACAATGTGGCCCCCCTCATGGACGTTTTTTTAAGCTTCTTGGAGTGGTGTTGGACGTGCAACACTTGGCAAGGAGAATCCTTGGTTTGCAAACTTCAATCTTTTGAACTCCTCATGGCTAGAAAAACCTCTTGGCATGGCCCACAAATTTCTCTTCAAATCTGAATTTAATTTCATCCCAAACATGACATAGGAGTGGGCCATACTTGGAAAAAATGCAATCTTTGAACTATCCCATGCTTGGACGTCCCTACCTTGGATTGACTTTCTCTTACAATTTTTTTTCTTCTTCTTTGTTTGGCTTGAATTGAATCTTAGCCATCCATCTTGACATGTAAGCAATATTTGTTGGAGAGTAGATAGGACACCTCATCATCTCATGGCCCACAAATTTGGAACTTATCTTCA
Organism: Persea americana; assembly: GCA_029852735.1. Taxonomy (NCBI): domain Eukaryota; kingdom Viridiplantae; phylum Streptophyta; class Magnoliopsida; order Laurales; family Lauraceae; genus Persea; species Persea americana. The sequence goes on from CM056817.1 coordinate 23,317,917, forward strand.
AGAGATTAAATCTGATTTTCTTCTTGCATATGAGAGCGGACCCTACCATGGCCGCCCCTACCTTAGATCCATGCCAAAGGAAGGTGGGTCCATAGTCCATTTGATTCATCAATTCTCTTCCGTGGGCCCCGATTTCTGAAATTCCCTACAAAAATAAAAACAAAGATCAAAGAATAATCTAATCATATAGGTAAGGAATTATGCAAGATGCGGTCCCAATTCACACTAAATAAATGCATAAAATGTCACCATTTTATCAAGTTTTCTTCAATTAAATCAATGGTACAAAGAAAATTCATCATTTCATGTGTGAATAAAAAGTTATGGGAAATTTGTGACTTTCAATGCCAAAAATAGAGAAATTCATGATTTTATGTGAAAATGCAATTTTTGGATGAATTTTGACTCGAATTTAGACTTTGATGCTCAAAAACATAAAATCATAATTTTTTACTAAAATGGTCCATGATTTGATGATTAAGTCCTTAATTACTCTAAAATGATAAGAAAATATTGCATTTTTAAGGACTTATCACACCCCCCAACCACCTTTTTGCTAGTCCCGAGCAAAATATGCAAACTATGGTAGGTCTTCTGGCCTAATCTAATCTAAACTAAATGCAAAGACAAAAAGAAAAACGCCACTTCCGCTGGCACTCTCGGCTGCATTTAGCGTATGCAGCAAGCCCTTAAACCCCTAGGTTACCCCTAGTGGACGAGTTGTGCCTCGTGAGGGTTTGCAGTGAATATGCCCACAAAATTCATTTACCTAAAAGTGAAAGAAATTCAATGGAAGGTTTTTCAAAAGAATATTGAGTCAAATCGGATGCCTCGAATCCTCGAATAATCAAGATTTCAGACTTTTCAAAATCCGGTTCACGTTTTTTTTTTTTTTTTTTTTTTTTTCTAAATTATACCAAAACTTTGAGTGCCTTGTGCAAGTGTATACATCAAAACAAAAATTTTAAATGTTCTACGATAATGCCATGACAACAGAATTCTCCCTCGGAATTTCCAACTTTCCTAGATTCGGGCAAAATACAAGTCTCCTCTCAAGGCTACTATGATGGCTTTCGCACTGTTGTTTTTCAAAGGCCGCGAGATGCATTTTTTTTTTTTTTTTTTTTTTGTTTTTTCTTTTTTGAACACACACATGTGACTGTGCAATGCCTAGGTCCCTTAAGCTTTCTAATTAACCCATATAATGAGCATTAGGCCAATGACTCCCAAAACAGATGTCTTTAGGGCACTAGGTATATAAATACCCCTACGGGCTTACTGGCTCGGGTTAAAAAGGCTACGAACCCAAACTAGTCACATAACTTTTTATTCTTTTCAAGAGTTATAACTAAACTCTTTTTTTTTTTTTTTTTTTTTTAACACTTATTTGTGCATCCCTTGGCAATTTTTTTTCTTTTTAAACGGTCCCCAACAATAGGCAGCCCTTTTCAATTCACCCGAATTAATTCACTGGTTTTGTTTGGCCTAACCATGCCGATGAACCAGGAGAACTCATATGGCCAAATTTCAGAAAGTCGTCTCTTTTTCTCTCTTGAAAGAACTCTGAAAATGACACTTAAATCTTTTTGTCCAAAACTTTTGAAATGATGTACACGTGGTATTGTGAAAAACAAAGTTCGGTATTCATTTTATTTTTTAGAAAATAATGAACCTTCATTTTACTTCCTTCCAAAAAAATTCTGAAATTCCAGATTTCTAAGCATCTTCGAATCGTCAAGTTCTTTTGAAAACACTTTTTTTTTTTTAAAAGACTATGAAAAAAATTTTTTTTTGTCTAAAATTGGACAAGTGTGCTTGTTCCCACCCCCCAACCTAAGCTAGACAACGTCCTCGATGTCATACATGAAATGCGAAATGAAATGTAACATGAGGTGAAAATGTAAAAGGAGGAAAACGGTTAGAAAGCACCTGGAGTAATGAAGCTTCTGCGTAGTACCCTGTCCAATGTGAGACAAAGAACACACAAAGAAAATAGAAAAATATATGCATAATATACAAAGGTATGGGCCACTGTCAGATCCAGTGCCCATCAATCCTGATAGATAGGATCGATCAGAGGAATTACATTTTCCTCTGGAGGAATAGTCTCCAAGAATGGTTTTAAACGTTGGCCATTAACTTTAAAAGAGGTACCATTCGATGGATCAATGAGGGTCACTGCCCCATATGGAAATACTTCTTGAACAATGTAGGGGCCTGTCCAACGAGATCTTAACTTTCCAGGGAAAAGATGAAGTCGAGAATTGTACAAGAGGACTTTTTGAGACGGATGAAATGATTTTCTTAATATCCGTTTATCATGAAAGGCCTTAGTCCTGTCCTTATAAATTCTTGAGTTCATATAAGCCTCGTTTCTCAATTCTTCTAATTCATTTAGATCAAGAGCTCTTTTCTCCCCAGCCTTGTCTAAGTCAAAGTTCAGTTGTTTTATGGCCCAATAAGCTTTATGTTCCAGCTCCACCGGAAGGTGGCAAGCTTTCCCATATATAAGCCGGTATGGAGACATCCCAATTGGCGTCTTATACGCAGTGCGATAGGCCCACAATGCATCATTTAACCGCATGGACCAATCCTTACGATTTGGTTTTACTGTGGTCTCCAAAATTCTTTTAATTTCCCTATTTGAGACCTCTACCTGCCCACTTGTTTGAGGATGATAGGGGGTAGCGACTTTATGTGTAACACCGTAATTTTGAAACAAACTCTCAATAATGCGGTTACAAAAGTGAGTGCCCCCATCACTAATGATGGCACGCGGAGTTCCAAAACGGGAAAAGATACTGTCCAAGATAAACCTTTTTACCGTTTTAGCATCATTGTTCCTACATGGGATTGCTTCAATCCATTTGGAAACATAATCAACTGCAACGAGGATATAATGAAAACCAAAGCTCGGGGGAAATGGTCCCATAAAGTCTATACCCCATACATCGAATAACTCGACGACCAAAATTGGGTTTAAAGGCATCATGTTCCTTTTGGAAATTGAACCCAATTTTTGGCACCGCTCACATACTTTACAGAAATCATATGCATCTTTAAATATAGTGGGCCAGTAAAATCCAGATTGCAAAATTTTGTGAGCGGTCTTTTTAGCAGAAAAATGGCCACCACAAGCTTGAGAATGGCAAAATGATATAACACTGTTCATTTCATGATCTGGAATGCATCTCCTAATGATTTGGTCGGGGCAGTATTTGAAAAGGTATGGGTCATCCCAGAAAAACTGTTTCACCTCAGTGAAAAACTTGTTTTTATCTTGTTGGGTCCATTCTTTTGGAATTTCACCCGAAGCTAGATAATTGGCAATGTCAACATACCATGGAGAATGGGAAAAAGTGGCAAACAAGTGCTCATCAGGGAAAGTGTCCTGGATTGGCAAGGGTTCTAAAGCGTTGGAAAGGACAATCCTAGAAAGATGATCAGCCACCACATTTTCTACTCCTTTCTTATCCTTGATTTCGATATTGAACTCTTGGAGTAGAAGGATCCATCTGATCAGTCTGGGCTTGGCATCTTTCTTAGAAAGCAAGTACTTCAGCGCAGAATGGTCAGTAAAGATCACAATTTTGGATCCAATTAAGTAGGAACGGAATTTATCCAGTGCATAGACCACAGCCAATAGTTCTTTCTCTGTTGTAGAATAATTAATCTGTGCACTGTTTAAAGTCCTGCTAGCATAGTAAATTACATATGGCTTTTTGTCCCTACGTTGCCCAAGAACTGCCCCAACTGCATAATCGCTAGCATCACACATGATTTCAAAGGGTAGGCTCCAATCTGGAGGTTGCATAATTGGAGCAGTCGTCAACATGTCCTTAAGCTTGGTAAAAGCCAATTGACATGCCTCCGTCCACTCAAATTCTGCTTCCTTTAGCAGAAGGTTGCATAATGGTCGAGAAATGACACTAAAATCTTTTATGAACCTTCTGTAGAATCCAGCATGCCCTAAGAAAGATCTTACATCTCTTACGGTTTTTGGGGCGGGCAAATTGGAAATTAGATCTATTTTGGCTTTGTCCACTTCCAATCCTTTAGATGATACGATGTGGCCAAGGACAATCCCTTGTCGTACCATAAAATGACATTTTTCCCAATTCAGTACTAAGTTCTTTTCTTCACACCTAGAGAGGACCTTAGTTAAGTTGCTCAAACAATCTTGGAAAGAATCTCCAAAAACGGAGAAATCGTCCATGAAGACTTCGAGAAAACGTTCCACCATATCACTAAAAATACTCAGCATGCACCTTTGAAAGGTTGCAGGAGCATTACACAGCCCAAAGGGCATCCGTCGGTAAGCAAAGGTGCCAAAGGGGCATGTGAAAGTTGTTTTCTCTTGGTCTTCCGGGGCGATCTCTATTTGATTGTATCCAGAATATCCATCCAAGAAACAATAATACTCGTGGCCAGCTACCCGTTCTAAAATTTGGTCCAAGAAGGGTAGGGGGAAATGATCCTTTCGTGTGACAGCATTTAACTTTCTGTAGTCGATGCAAACTCGCCAACCTGTGGGTATACGGGTTGGGATGAGCTCATCATTAGCATTACGGACTACAGTTACGCCGGCCTTTTTAGGTACAACTTGGGTAGGGCTGACCCATTGGCTATCCGAAATTGGATAAATGATACCCACATCTAGAAGTTTTAAAACTTCTGCCCTAACCACTTCCTGCATGGTGGGGTTTAACCGGCGTTGCATCTGACGGGAGGGTTTTGCATTCTCCTCCAAATAGATATGATGTGTACACACAAGGGGATTAATTCCCTTAATGTCAGCCACGGTCCAAGCAATTGCACCTTTGTGCAGTTTGAGCACTTCTAAGAGTTGGACTTCTTGGTCCTTGTCAAGGTGTGCAGAAATTACTACAGGAAATGTTTCATTTTCTCCAAGGTATGCATATTTCAGGTGAGAGGGCAAGGGTTTCAACTCAGGTTTGGGCGGCCTCACCTGAGATGGAAGAGACAGAGTACCAGTTGGTAATAGCTCTTCAAAAGAGGGTTTGCCTATAGTGTTGACCATTTCAACAGTGTTATCAAGTGCTTCTTCACAGAGGGTCAGGCCCTCAATTGACTCAATGGAATCAGAGATTGTTTTTGTAAAAGTTTCTGCTGTAAGAACACTGATCAAATCTACTTCTTCAAGGTCAATGTTATCATCCCGTGGTTGTTTGCAAAGGTAAAAAACATTTAGCTCTAATGTCATGTTACCAAAAGATATCGTCATTTTTCCATTCCGGCAATTGATCAATGCATTGGATGTGGCTAAGAATGGTCTCCCCAAAATTACCGGAATCTGAGCATGAGGATCTGCCACAGGATGAGTGTCTAGCACAATGAAGTCTACTGGAAAGTAGAACTTGTCAACTTGCACAAGCACATCCTCTACTATCCCTCTCGGTCTTTTGACTGATCGGTCTGCGAGCTGCAAAGTAATCTGGGTGGGTTTGAGTTCGCCTAACCCCAATTTTACATAGACCGAGTAGGGTAGTAAGTTAACACTCGCCCCAAGATCAAGCAGCGCTTGTTCAATTTGACAATTTCCAATAATGCACGAAATCGTGGGGCATCCTGGATCTTTGAATTTAGGGGGAGCGTCATGCTTTAAAATTGCACTAGCTTGCTCAGTGAGGAACGCTTTCTTTTGTACATGTATCTTACGCTTCAACGTGCACAAGTCCTTAAGAAACTTTGCGTAAGATGGGACTTGTTTGATTGCGTCTAACAACGGGATGTTAATTTTAACCTCTTTAAGTACATCAAAGATTTCCTGGTTCTGTATAGATGGCTTGGCAAGAGCTAATCGGTTGGGAAAAGGCGGTAAGGGCTTGAATCCTGGAGGAACTTGGCTTTTTTCCTTGATAGAAGGGACTTCATTTTCTTTCCCTTCTTGATCTGAGGATGCAGGCTGTTTATCTTTTTCCAGATCTGGCTTTTCAATCTCTTTACCACTACGTAGAATAGTAACAGCTTGAACCTGCTCCTTTGAATTTGACGGACCACCTTGATGAACCTCAAATTGCCCTTTTGGATTGGGCTGTGGTTGGGCTGGAAAAGCCCCCTTATTTTGTGATTCAATCAATTTGCAGAGGTTCTGCATGGTGTTCTGTAAATTCTCACAGTTCTGATCATGTTTTTTATTGATGGACTCTTGATTCACCATAAACTTAGCCACAAGTTCATCCCAAGGTGTCGTTTGTGTTGTAGGGGGTACCATTTGCTGTGTGTTTTGAGCATATGTACTAGGAGTACCCCCAAATGGATTTGACATTTGGTTGAAATTGGGCTGAGTAGTATTTGGGCCATTCCTCCAACTAAAGTTGGGGTGATTCCTCCAATTAGGGTTGTATGTGTTACCCAAAGAATTGTTAAACTGCCGGTTGTATGTGTTAGTGGCATTTGCTTGCTCGTGAAACGCTTCTTGAAAAGCAGGGAGTGTTGGGCACTCCGAAGAAATGTGTTTATCACTAGCGCAGATGCCACAAACTATAGCAGGTTCCTTATTCTTCACAAATTTCAAGGACTCAACTTCTCTTGTAAGATAGGCAATTTTTGCTTGAAGATCATCGCTTTCTTTTAATACATATAACCCCCCTCCTTTGGCCTGACTCGATTGCTTTACGGGGTCTATACCTTCAGATGTGTCCCAATTTTGTGCACTATCTGCCAAAAACTGAAGGTAGGTCCATGCTTGATTTGGGTTTTTCGCCATGAACTCCCCATTGCACATCATCTCCACGAATTGACGTGTTTCTGGACTAAGTCCATCATAAAAGTGACCAATTGTATTGTGCAATTCAAATCCGTGGTGGGGACATGCAAGGAGTAGTTCATTAAAGCGTTCCCAACACCTATAATAAGACTCCTTGTCTTTTTGTTTAAAATTCATAATATTCCTCCGTAAGGTGTTGGTCTTATGTAATGGGAAAAATTTCTTTAAAAATTCCCGGACCATGTCGGGCCATAGAGCAATCGAATTTGGTTGTAAGGAGTGAAGCCATGCCTTAGCCTTATCTTTGAGGGAAAATGGAAACAAACGAAATTTGATAAGGTCTTCCCTCACATTGTTGAAGTGTAGTGTTGCACACACTTCTTCAAACTCTTTAATGTGCAAATATGCACTTTCTGATTCAAGTCCATGAAATTTGGGGAGAAGTTGGATTACTCCCGGTTTGATATCAAATTGACCCGTACCTGCGGGTATAACCATGCACGACGGTGTGGCTTGTCGTGTAGGGTGAAGGTAATCACGTAAACTCCTAAGAGGTTGATTCACCTCCCCATTATTATTGTGTCCATTCCCATTACCGTTCTCCTCGTTATCACTCTGCTTATCAGCCATATTGGAAATCCTAAGAGAACCAGGAGATCTAGATTCGTAGAATTTAATCAAGCTCTTGACAGGTGATTCTTTCCTTACTAACCGATTTGAGGAGTCCCTCTGCCAAGAAGATGGGGGTCTTTCCTTCTTTTTTGGGATTTTGAAAAGTTTTTATTTATCTCTTTTTTTTTCTTTTTTTTTTTTTTTTTTTATAAAGAAACCTAGAAAGAAAAACTACCTAAGGTCCGTTCTTAGATTTAAAAGAAGATTCTCAAATTCTTGCAAAGTCCTAATCTTAGAGAGTTTAATATCTCTAAGGAAAGTTCCCAAACTCAAATCTATGAAACTGGCCCGACCAGGTAAGTCCCCAGATCAGTGGTGGGGTCACGATGCGTTGCAAGGGTCCCGCTTAAAAACCACTTTCTAGAACAAGAGACTTGTCTCCCTTATCTATTGGGACAAGACTTGCCTAGACATCGAACCAATTAAGAAAGGCAGTTTGTTCGGCTTCCCAAAGAAATAACTAACCTTCTTAAAAAAGAATTCCAGCAAGTTTTTAAGAGTCCTTTTAAATTTAAAAACAACTAATAAAACTGAGTTTCCAATGAAAGTTCTGAAATTTTCAGATTTTTGCAAGTTTGGTGGCCAAAAAGCCGAATTTGTGCGATCTACGACTTGCCTTTGTGAGGGAAAGTTCCAGAATTTTTTTGGAAACTTTAAAAACCTAAAAATAAGAAAAATAACTGAATTTAACAGACCCTAATTAATCCTAACCAGCAAAAAAAAAAACGAAAATAAATGACCTAAACTAGTCCAAATTAGAACAAGTAAATTAGGCAATTTTCAGAAATTGGATGTGATTTTTGCAAAATCAGAAAAAATAATTTTCAGATCTGAAATAGTTCCAATTTTATCAAAAATCAGAGATTAAAAATCCACTTTTTAATGCAATAGGGCTGGTCCAAACATTCCATGCATGCTACCCTTAGATCTAGAATGATTGCGGAATAGTAAAGGCACACCCACAAAGCAATTAAAAAGATAGGTTGGAAAAAAAAATACCTTAAGCGAAGAAAAACTCCCCGGCAACGGCGCCAAAAACTTGATCGTAGCCCCAAGTGCAAGGCCGCGATTGTAGTAATAACCGGTGAAACCGGATCGATCCACGGAGAGTTTAGTTATCGCAAAACCTGTCCTAATAAAAAAAACTAGTTCTAGCCTAAAAAAAACTATACAAATCAAACTTTCTAATTGAATTAAAAATTAATTACAAATCTGAAATATTAATTACAACCAAAGAAAATTAAAATCCTAATCTAGAAACCTAATCTAACCACTGCATCACCATAAGATTCATTAGCTCAACCAATTGCAATAATTGTTAAGGGTGCATAAAATAAATAATAAAATAAAATAAAATCAAATCAAATAAAATAAAATCAGAGAATAAAGAAATTAGATTTTAATTCTAAAACTTTGCAATAATTACTTTGCTTAATGCCATCAAGAAAAATCAAGACCACCGCACCAAGTGCGCACTGTCACTACGCACAAAAATTCAATGTTGACTCATTGGTGAAGACCAAGACCCCATAAACTTGATTTATTAATGAAAGACCCATTACAAGCAAATAACCATTACAAAATTCTTTTTAATAAAAATAAAGTGCATCCAACCTTACCATAGACACAAGAAACACTAAACGGAGGAGAGGGACTCGCGGTCTTGAACGGCGATCCAACCGGCTCTCGTTTCGCGATCTGAAATCCAAGCAAGCGAATATGATTCCAAGGATGATCCAATGGTGGAGTGACGATAGCAACGACGGCGGCGCGAAGGCGTAGAAATCCAAGTGGTAGTGTGCCTTAGGGAAGACCTTGGACGAAATATTGATGGAAGGAGAAGAGATGAAGAAGAATTAATGGAAAAAAGGGAAATTCTTGTTGCTGGTCGTCCAAGAAGGTTGGGAAGATGGTCATGCACGTCCAGCCCACTCTTGGGTTTATTTATAGATTTATGATAGCTTGGGTTGCAAGGTTTTTGATTTGGGTAAGGATTAGTAGTGTGTGGTCCAAGTTGGATTAGGATTAGGAGAGTTTTTGAGAGATTTTCTAGGGGTTGGCTCACAATCCTAGTAAAATTAGGATTGTTCTTATCTCATGCAACTCCCTCTCTTGGTTCCCACTTGGGTTAAGGATCAATTCAAATCTGAATTTCAGATTTGAAACAAATTTTAAAACAATGTGGCCCCCCTCATGGACGTTTTTTTAAGCTTCTTGGAGTGGTGTTGGACGTGCAACACTTGGCAAGGAGAATCCTTGGTTTGCAAACTTCAATCTTTTGAACTCCTCATGGCTAGAAAAACCTCTTGGCATGGCCCACAAATTTCTCTTCAAATCTGAATTTAATTTCATCCCAAACATGACATAGGAGTGGGCCATACTTGGAAAAAATGCAATCTTTGAACTATCCCATGCTTGGACGTCCCTACCTTGGATTGACTTTCTCTTACAATTTTTTTTCTTCTTCTTTGTTTGGCTTGAATTGAATCTTAGCCATCCATCTTGACATGTAAGCAATATTTGTTGGAGAGTAGATAGGACACCTCATCATCTCATGGCCCACAAATTTGGAACTTATCTTCAAGAGATTAAATCTGATTTTCTTCTTGCATATGAGAGCGGACCCTACCATGGCCGCCCCTACCTTAGATCCATGCCAAAGGAAGGTGGGTCCATAGTCCATTTGATTCATCAATTCTCTTCCGTGGGCCCCGATTTCTGAAATTCCCTACAAAAATAAAAACAAAGATCAAAGAATAATCTAATCATATAGGTAAGGAATTATGCAAGATGCGGTCCCAATTCACACTAAATAAATGCATAAAATGTCACCATTTTATCAAGTTTTCTTCAATTAAATCAATGGTACAAAGAAAATTCATCATTTCATGTGTGAATAAAAAGTTATGGGAAATTTGTGACTTTCAATGCCAAAAATAGAGAAATTCATGATTTTATGTGAAAATGCAATTTTTGGATGAATTTTGACTCGAATTTAGACTTTGATGCTCAAAAACATAAAATCATAATTTTTTACTAAAATGGTCCATGATTTGATGATTAAGTCCTTAATTACTCTAAAATGATAAGAAAATATTGCATTTTTAAGGACTTATCACACGGCAGTTACAGAACATCAGTTCTGTAACTGGCCGTGCACTTGGGCCTGTTTCATTCACTCTGGGGCTTTTCCTTCACCTGATCTTGATCATTAAAATTCACATATGTCCACATATATGTAGGTGTAAACAATTCTTAAAAACTCCATCCTATCCTCTAATCAAGTCATTAGTATCCTAATCCATTTCATTAGTAATTTCAATCAATTATCATGTTTTCAATCTAAAAACAACTCTCAAGAGCAAAGGGTCATCTAAACATCATTAATCATCAATCAAAGGAAAGACAAAACATATCAAATCATAAACATATATATTAACTTGCCTTGATGAAGAGCTTAGGGAATTTCAAGTAGAATTTGAAGAAAACTCCACTAAAAGCTCAAAGGGGAAGAAGAAAGTTTCCAACCCAAAACTCCACTACAAAAATGAATGAAAAGGGTTGCTATGAGTCTCCCTAATCCATTTTTAAACCAAAGGAAGAAGATTAGCTAAGTCTAGTAGCTTGGAGAGCTTACCTTGGAGTGATGTGTTAATGAAAACCTTAGAAAATTGGATGAATGAGTTCTTGGAGAGTTGATGAAGAAGATGGGTGGATTGGCTAGTGAAGATGAGCTCCAATTGTTCTCTTTGGCAAGGCAACAGTGAAGAGAAGAAGAGCTTAGAGAGGACACAAGGAAATGGAAAGAAGAGATGAAGATGAATGAGAGATGAGTCATCCAGTTGATGACTATATTAAGGGATAATTTTGGTAAAATTTGGGTTAAGTCCTTGGTTAGCTAAATGTAATTATTTAGGCCTCTTCAGCGCGTCGAATCGAAACGCGACAGAAGACTAAAGTTCATGAAATGACGAGACCTATCCAATGCACCCAAACTCACAAAACTCATGATCTCATAAAAACCCCTGAAAACTTCCCAAAATTGCAAACCAGCCCCCTTGTCGCGACCCCGAATCGAGACCCGGGGCCGCGACGGGAGTGGTGTGGATAATGAACCACCCCTTGTTGATAATTAATGATTATACATTTCTTAATTTCCCACAGGTTTCCGCGGTGAGGAATCCACATTCACTCGTAGAACATTTATATAGGTGCAGAAGCGTGTAGCAAATCAAACTCTTAATCCAATCACATCAAATAAGACTGTTAATAAACAAGTATAGCATGATGTCAGAGTGAGCAATGATCTCATTAGCATTCCCAAAATATTAAGTTAAAGTTTAAACAAAAGAACAAGTTAATTAACATTCCCCAAAAAAATAATGGCCAACAAAGGCCAGTACAACCAAAGTATAAATCAATGACATCCCAAAATGTTCGCAGCTCAAAGCTAAACCCAATGTCTACATGACATCGTCAGCTTGCCACTCCACTAGACGTTGCGGTTCACCGACCGCCTCCTCTGGCTCCTCCTCAAAGGCAAAGACGGGGGCTGGACCTGAGTACCACAAAAATGGGTCAGACACGACGGTCTGGCAGGTGGGTGAATAGATAATACCAATAAAGAAATCAAAGCATATCTTAGACGTAACGAAAACTGTCATAAAACAGGATGCATAGTTCATTTAAAGTACAGATGCAATATAAATCATGCGGGGTATTCAAGGTACAGGAACTGACTAGATGGCAACCACACTAGAGCTAAATCCTCTCCGTCACTAAGGTGACGAGAGCACATTCAGTGCGTTGGGCTCGAACACACGAAGTGACGAGAACCAGCATTATAAACATATACATATATATATAGCTAGGCAAGACCACGGCCGCGGAACCGGGTAACGGGATAGAACGGGATCCAAGTTGCAACTGGCGGGAGCACAGGGGGAGACCCAAGTCAGTTGATCAGACTGACAAGGATGTCCAAGCTTAGTGGTGCCGACTCTTAGGTTACATGATAAATCAAAACATATGCAAAATTATATCATTATAAAATATACGGGCAGGCGGGGCATGGTGCTCGTAGGCACACATTTCATATCATTAACAGTTCATGCATAAACGAGGCTGGCGGGACATATTCAGAGTATGAATCAGAATTTGAAATCAAACTAGTAGGGTCGGGTAATTATACATGTGATCGGAGTAAAACAATGCAATGAGTCCTTATATCATTAGGGACTATGTATTGGGGCGTCCATATTCAAACGACATGTATAAGGATCTTGTATGTCTAAATTACCCTTAGTATGGTACTCGAATGATAGAGGGCATACTAAGTTTCCTTATGCACGTTGATGAATATAAAAGTCTCAATACCTTTTCCGAAATGATGTTTCTTTCTATGTCAATCTCCTTATGTCATCCCCTGGGTCTTTCCAAGGTGGTAGGGCATCAGAACAACCTATCCAAACCTTTAAATACCATAACTGAAACCAATAGAAAAGACACAGGAATTCTGGGTTAAACTCGGTCACCTGTCGGTCAGGTGGCGGTTAGCCGCCGAGGTGATCGGCGGTTAGCCGCTGTCTGACCGCGGAGCTGACCGCGGTTCACCCTGCTAAAATGTAGCATTCTGTGTTTCTAACCGCGCCTCTCGGCTACCTAGCGGTCACTGGGGTTTTTTGGGGTGGCGGTTAGCCGCGAGCTGACCGCGCGGCTGACCGCGGTTCGCCTGTCAAAATGCAGCATTCTGTGTTTCTAACCGCATCTGGGTCGGCTAGCCGCCGGTCACCTGTCGGCTAGCCGCTGAGGTGACCGCCCGCTGACCGCCCAGCTGCGGGAACTACACATCAGGTGCAGATTTCAACCCTTTCCTTCCCAAACCATTTCACCTCCATTCCAACCATTTCTTAACGTGGAATGGGTCTATTCCCTTCCATTCAACATTTAATTCTTTCCACCAACCACCATTCCATCAATGTATTAATTTCTTCTACCAATGCAAATCTCATTCAATGCAAATACAAATCTCATTTAAGAAGTCATACTAACCCAAAATAAACTTTCATGAATGCATGCATATATTCTCATAGAACTAACTAAGAGAAACCCATGACAATAAATACATTTCCAAAAGCATTATAAACATAATGAATCAAATGAAATAGGAATAGTAAAAATCCACATTTCAACCAAAATAAGAACTTATTCAAATCGAATCCATTCATCCACTTGCCTTGGTCTCCAAGTAAGCTAGTCAAGCTCTAATCCTTCTATCAAGCTCTAAATCTACAATCCACACAAAAATCCCCAAATACAATCATTACAACCCTAGAATGTCAAAATCAAGAAATAGATGGAGATAGCTTCCAATAATCAACGTGAAGCACCTCCTAGGCTAGATGAACACAAAATCAAGAGATGAGAAGAAGAACTTACATGAAGAGTCCTTTAATGACAAGAGTTTGCTCAAAAGATAGCTTGGAATGGGACTCTCTCTCAAAAAAAGATATCAAGAGAAAGCTCTCATGGAGGGGAAGAAGACTACCACCTCCATTTTGCCTTTAGCAATAGATTTGAGAGAGGTTGAGAGATGGAGGAGCAAGGAGCAAGAAGAAGAACCTAGGGTTGGGCTGGAATACCTTGTTCTCAAGAAATTGCAAGAAGAGGAGGAGGGAAAAGAACTCCTCCTTATATAGACAATGGCTATGGGTCCCACAACTTAAAAATCCAATCGAGCTAATACATCGTTCTACGGGCTTCGGACGGATTCGACGAAGAAGGAAGAATTGATCGTCGAAATTTCTACTATCCAAAAAGTATATATTTTACGAGTTTTGGAGACATTGAAAATAGTGTCCAGATTTTGTGTAAAAAGACTGTTTTACTCCTATCAATGGCAAAGTAGGGTTTAGAGGTCTCGAATGAAAATGGAACAAATACGAAAGTTGTTGGGAATCATAAAATACATTCAATGGAGCAAATTACCAATTTCCAGAATTATAACTAAATCCCAAAACTAATCGAGACTCAATAAAAAGGAACCCCCAAAGGGCCCCACTAGATCAAAAGAATTCTCAAAATTATTCAAAGCTATAAAAAGCTATTCTAATCCAGATTTAACCAATTCCCTCTAATCTCACTTATAGCTAAAACACGTCTTAATTAACACTAAAAGGAAACTCTCGGGGCGGGGTCTTACACCCCTACTCTATCCAAACGCACTCGGACTCGCACGAAACTTCGCACGCGCGATCCCTACGCCAAACCCGACTCGCTAAGACTCTAACACACCTACTAACTAAACTACTAACTAACCAAGCAATTAATTAGTATTAATACGGGATTAGGGTACAGGCTGTTACATCATGTCTGACCCTTTTTGCTTTGGTGTTTAGATGCAGGAGCCGTTGCCCTTGAGGAGGAGCGCCCGGAGGAGGCTTTTGAGCCACCCCCAGCCCGTGAGTGGCAACCCGATGACGTCCTCTAGACGTCGGGTGGGGTCTTGAGCACGTCACATGATGGGAATGGGTGTTTATTTTGTTTTGGGTTGTAAGGCCTTTGTTGGGCCGTTGAACTTTGGGAATATGTAAACTTAACTTAAATTACTTTTGTCCCTTTTGAAACTTGAAGATTAAATTATGGTAATGCCATGTTATGTTTCCTCCTCTGATTATTGCCTTGATGATGATTTAATGTATGAAAGGGTATGTAATGATACATGTATGGCAAAGATAAGATTACTTGCACGCTTCCGCGAATGATAGTTTGTGTGAGATAAATTCCAAGTGTGTTTGGGAATTCTCACCGCGGAAACCTGTGGGTTAATCATAGATAATTGGTTGGACAACACAACTTTCACATGTCGTGGGCCCGGGTTCGGTCCGGGGTCGCGACACTATTTTTGATAGAAACCACCCACTCCAAAGCCCTTGTTGAGCAAGCTTAGTGTATTTGGAGACCCTCCATGTAAGCTCTTCCTCTTATCTCTTAGATTTGTGTTCTTCTAGTCTTTAAGATGCTTCATTTCGATTATTGGAAGCTCTCTCTTCTTATTTCTTGGTGTTGCCTTTTTAGGGTTGTAATGGTGGTCATTTTTGGGGATTTTTGTGTAGATCTTTGATCTTGAGCTTGAGGTTGGTGATTAGGAGTTCATTAGCTATTTGGAGCCAAGGCAAGTGGATGAATGGGTTTTCTTTAAATGATTTCATGTTTTAATGGAGTTTTGGATTTTTCACTATTCCTCTTGCATGTGTTTTATAATCCAATTGATTGTTAGAAATGTACTTAATCATGAGGTTCTTTCTCATTTAAATGTTCTCTTAAATTTTGTACATTAATGTTGTATTTTGATATGTATGGACTCTCATTTGGTGGTTGTGAATGGAATGTGGGTTGATAGAGGAATGGATGTGATTTTGGGTTTTAATGCATGGCTGTTGAGGGACTTTTATGTAGTTGAAGTTGGTGGGAAGAGGACCATAAATATTGTGTTAAGTGTTGGCTTAAATGAGGTTTTGATGAGAAGGGAAGATGAGGTCCGGACTGCTGAAACGGAGAGTTTCTGAAGCAGTTCGCTCGAGCGAAGCCTTCACAGAACCTCAATCGCTTGAGCTAACCACATGCTTCGCTCTAGCCTTCCCGTTCCGAAGTAGTTCGCTCGAGCGAACTCAACCTCGCTCGAGTGAACCCCTCACAGAACCTTGGTCGCTCGAGCCTCCCTTCTGCTTCGCTCCATCTTTCCTGACTCGGAGTAGTTCGCTCGAGCAAACTTAACCTCGCTTGAGCGAACCCTTCACAGAACTTTGGATTGGGAGTTCGCTTGAGCGAACTGTACAGAATTCCTGAGTCTTTTCCATTGTTTTCAGATATGGTATTTTAATGTCTGAATAGGTTGTTTTGATGCCTTACCACCTTGGAAAGACCTAGGGGATCGCATATGGAGATTGACTTGGAAAGAAACCCCACTTCGGAAAATGTATTGGGAATTGTGGACTTATCAAATTGTATAAGGAAACTTGGGATGTCTATCATCATTCGAGTACCATGCCAAGAGCAATAATGGACATCCAAGGTTTTTATACATATTGTGTGAATACGAAAGTCCCAATACATAGTCCGTAATTGTATAAGGATTCATTGTACTGTTTTACTCAGATTATACTTGTTGTAACTCAATTTCACCTAATATCACTGGTTTTATCTCAAACTCTGATTTATGTACCTGGCATGTCCTTCCAGCCCCGTACATGCATGAAAAGATAATGATATGAAATGTGTGCCTATGAGCACCATACCCCGCCTGCCTGAGTGTTTTTACACCGATATAGTTATATGCATGTTTTGATTTCTCATGTAACCTATGAGTCGGCACCACTAAGCTTGGTTGTCCTTGTCAGTCTGATGAACTGACTAGGGCCTCCGCCTCGTGCCCCCGCCAGTTCCGCGGCCGTGGTTTTGTCTAGCTATATGTATATGTATATATTGTTGGTCCTCGTCACTTCATGTGTTCGAGCCCAATGCACTGAATGTGCTCTCATCACATTAGTGATAGAGAGGATTTAGCTTTAGTGTGGTTGCCACCTTGCTAGTTCCCTGTTCTTTGACATTCTGCATGTTTTATCTTATATATGCATTTTGAAAAATGATATATCTTGTTTCATGGAAATAAATGTTTGGACGGATTTCAATGTCTTTTCATTTTATCTTTCGATTTCTCTTATTGTGATATCTATTCACCCACCTGCCAGACCGTCGTGTCTGGCCCATTTTTGTGGTACTCAAGTCCAGTCCCCGTTATTGCCTTCGAGGAGGAACCAGAGGAGGCGGTCGGTGAACCGCAATGATTAGTGGAGTTGCAAGCGGACAATGTCATTTAGACATTTGGTTTAGCTTTGAGTTGCGTAACATTTTGGGGAGTTTTTGGAATGACATTGATTTACATTTTGGTTGTACTGGCCTTTGTTGGCCATTATTTTGGGGGAATGTTAATCTAACTGATCTTTTGTAAAAACATTTAACTTGATATTTTGGGGAATGCCAATAAGATCATTTCTCACTCTGACGTCATGTCATTATGTGTTTATTAGTCTTGCATTATGGAACGGATTACAAATTTGATTTGCTACACGCTTCCGCACCGAAGTAAATATTTTGTGAGTGTGTGTGAAATCATCATCGCGGAAACCTGTGGAAAATTAAGTGAGTGTATATTCATATGTCCACTATTAAATGTATGTATGTTTATCACCATCTACTGTATCACCGTTCGCGGTCCCGGATCCCGGTCTGGGGTTGCGACAATACTGCAATGTACATACTAAGCCTCGTACCATCTAAGTCGGTACCTAAGACTCCCCGGGAGTTATGGTCTGGGCAAAAGCCTAGTCTGCAACATTTACATATTTGGGGTTGTCCGACACCGGTGTTGAAGGTAAAGACGGATAAGTTGGAGTCGAAGTCGGAAGTGTGCACCTTTGTAGGATATCCTAAAGGAACTAAAGGTTGGATATTCTATAATCCCAGAGAGCAGAAAGTGCTTGTCAGCACCAATGCAGTTTTTCTGGAGGAAGATTATATGATTGACATGGAATCTTTAGAAAAGGTTATCTTGGAAAAGATTCAAGAGAAGTCAAATCAAAATCCTACTATAACCGAACTTGAAGAGAATCCGCCTATACCTAACCTAGTAGTTACACCAGTGCCTCGTCGTAGTGGGAGGATTGTCAGGCCCCCTGACAGGTTCTCGTTTTTGGGAGTCTTACGAGACAATCCCGGAAGAACTGGAACAAGATCCCTGTAATTATAATAAAGCAATCAATGACACAGATTCGGGACGTTGGTAAGAAGCTATGAAAGCTGAGATGGAGTCGATGTACTCTAACTAGGTCTGGACACTTATGGACTTGCCTGCCAATATTAAACCTATTGGGTGCAAGTGGGTCTACAAGAGGAAGAGAGGATCGGGCGGAAGAGTTGAGACCTTTAAGGCCAGGCTTGTTGCGAAAGGGTATACTAAAAAAGAAGGTATCGACGATGAGGAAACCTTCTCGCCGGTAGCCAGGCTCAAGTCTATCCAGATACTCTTATCCATTGCGGCTCATCTTGATTACGAGATTTGGCAAATGGATGTCAAGACGACGTTTCTCAACGGCCATCTTGAGGAAGACATCTACAGTTTTGTGGCTAAAAACCAAGAGCAAAGAGTTTGCAAACTGCAGAAATCCATTTATGGATTAAAGCAAGCATCCCGAAGCTGGAACATCCGTTTTGACCAGGCAATCAAGGCATTTGGTTTCTGTCAAAATCCGCATGAGTCATGTGTGTATATGAAAAGTGATGGTGACAGGGTAGTTTTTCTGGTATTATATGTCGATGACATTCTTCTTCTCGAGAGAGACATAGGAATGCTGTTTACAGTAAAAGTTTGGTTGGCTAAGACTTTTGATATAAAAGACTTGGGAGAAGCTAGCTACATTCTAGGGATCAAGCTCCATTGAGACCGGAAAAATAGGATGATCGGCTTATCTCAAGCTGCATACATAGATAAGGTACTAGTACGGTTTGCAATGCAAGACTCCAAGAAGGGTATCACACCTTTAAGGCATGGAGTGCACCTTTCCAAGGATCAGTGTCCCAAGACAACTCAGGAAAAGGAGCAGATGAGAGAAGTGCCATACGCCTCAGCTGTTGGCAGCCTCATATATGCTATGCATTGTACTAGACCGGATATCTGTCATGCAGTGGGCTTAGTCAGCAAATATTAGTCTAACCCAGGTCCTGACCATTGGACTGCTGTGAAGTGTATTCTCAAATACTTGAGAAGGACTAGAGATTACATGTTAATTTATGGCAGTGATGAGTTGATTCCAGTCGGTTACACAGATTCTGACTTCATGTCAGATAAGGATTCCAGGAAATCAACCTCTGGGTATGTGTTTATGCTTGGCGACGGAGCTATCAGCTGGAGGAGTATTAAACATGAATGTACTGTTGATTTCACCTCGGAAGCTGAAATATGTGGCGGCTTGTGAAGCAGCTAAGGAAGCAGTTTGGCTAAAAAGATTCCTTACGAAATTTGGAGTGGTACCTTTGGCGCGATAGCCGCTCACAGTTTACTGTGACAGCAGCGGGGCAGTCGCATAGTCGAAGGAACCCAGAAGCCATAAAAGCCAAAAACATGTACAGAGGAAATATCATTTGGTCAGAGAGATTGTGCAGAGAGGTGACATTTCCATCACCAAGATAGCATCTGCGGATGATCTCATAGATTCATTTACTAAGCCTTTGACTACCAAAGTCTTTGAGCAGCATGTGGATGGGATGGGCATGAGATGCAACCCTGATTGGAATTGAGCCCAAGTGGGAGATTGTTAGTTTCATGGTCTCAATCCATTAAGATTGATGTAATGAATTGATTAATTTCTTTATTTATCAATATATTCATGTTTTCCTTTTATGAGATGAACGGTGTTTTATTACTTAAATGCACATAATCAATACAAATGACATACTGGCTTATAAGATGAACCGGAGTCCACAAGTATATTAGATGTAACACATGTGTGTGGATGAGATCCACATACAGGAGACATGTATCACAAATCTTATACTTACATTGATTCACAACCAGTTATGAGATTGGGCATCTCATCTGACAAGGTTGCAGTATTATGATCACTATGAAATAGTGTGATCTGTCTCAATCATAGGAATGTAAGATTCTAGATCATTATACTGGTACATTGGATGTATTGAAGGACCAAGAGAAGCACCTCAAGAACACTGTCTTTACTTTAAGGTCTGCTCTCATAATTCCCTAGCATTGAGCTCTCAACCCTGAGACATTGATGAACTCAAGTTTCAATCTCTTCATTTGCTTTGAGTCACCAGTGAGTGAGGCCAACTGTAGGTCAATACCTCAATGTCTTGGGTACGTGGTAGCAGGACTGTGGGAATATTTAATAGTCAAGATGGAATCTATCTTAACCCCTTGTGCTAATTAATGGATTTATCATTGGTAAGTGTACACCCATCTCAATTAAGAGTTAATTGGATGGTACTAATGATTACTATAATTAATTGGGTCCCATGGATAATAAGATATTGATCTAAATTGGTGGGACAGTTTGTCCAATTGATCCATGGGTATTGATGGAGGGGCCTTACTTGTAGTGATAGGGAAGTTTAGGGTCTTTATGTTATTTATTCTTAAGACTGGAGTTCAATTGCATTTATTCAGTGGAGTTATTTGCAATTAACTGCGGGCTCGGATTGCACATGAGATGTGCGGTCGCGTTGTCCCAGTTGGAGCCAGCTTTCTATGAAATCCCTAGTGGTCCCCATGCTAGCCAAAGATTGGATCTTTACTAATTCTATTTGAACTAAAAAAGGAAAGCTACTATTTCTATTTGAAGTAAGACTTCTAATAGTGGTAATAGTGGGAATAAAGGGTTACTAATTATTATGGAAGTTGAACTTCTATTAATAAAGAAAGAGAGGAGTTGCAAAAACTATATAAAGGAGAGGAGAGGAGGCCTTGGACGTCCCCATGCTCAAAAGCCCTTGGAGATTCACGCCCACCTCTCTTGTGTGTAGGTGTTGCACTTTCTCCTCTTCCTTTCTCCCTCTCTCTTCTAGTTCCCTTCTAGTTTCCTTAGAGATTCTAGTTAGTCTTTCTCTTGGAGATTCCAGCATCTCTCTTGAGAAAAGAGATCTGAAGCAGGACATAGCGTGGAAGACAATTGGGCATTGGAGATGCTGATTTGCTTTGTGAAAGAGCTTTTCATCAAAGAGTTTAATCAAATTCTCCATTAGAGCACAACCGAGCTCCATAGGTATTTTCTACTCCTTGTATGTTGTAGAATTTCGTGGTTGCATGTTAGGTGCTGTTTCTATCTTCTTGATAGGTTTATTTGCTGACCATGATGGCTGAGATTGATGACATGCATCCTAGATTGGGGTTTGTTGCCTCTTGGATAGATGATCACTACTTCTAGTTGGTCAAAAGTTTTTAAAACCTATCCTAGAGGCCCACCCACTTCCAAAATAACAGAGTAAGCTTGCTGTTCTATCATGATTGACACCAAAAAAGTCACTTTGCCCCTGCAACGTCAAAAGTTACATGGAGCTGCATCCTACCACAAATAGGCAATGCTGCTTCAAGCATCAGATCTTTTCAGAATCAAACAAAAACTGCAAGATCCTTCTAAATAGCAGAAAGAAGGGTACACATGAAGTCTCGAGCCATTTCAACGTCCTTTGGCCCAACTTTGCCCTTTTGACAGTCGAACAGGAGCTCCCGAAAGCGGTGAAGCCAGAGACCCTGACACATAAAACAAAGCACACAATTTGCCTCAAAATGCCACTAGGAGGCTCTACATCAAATTCTGGGCCATTCCGACATTGTTTAGCCTAAAAAGGAAATGGCCGCAATGAAATCAACTCTCCCGGCGGCGACAGTGTCGAAGACGTCATATCTTCGATCAGAGCCTATGGATGGTCTCAAAATACCTCCAAAAGGCTCTATGTCAAGTTTCAAGTCAAATCGACGACGTTTGACCCTCCATTAACCCTTGAGCAGCAAAATCAAGCCTCTTGGCGGCGAGAACCACTGAGGCCATCACTCATAAAAAAAAGCACATGGGTGACTTTAAGATGCTGCCAAAAGGCTACACCTCAAATTTCAAGTCATTTCGACAACATTTGACCTAACTTTGACGTTCGGAGGCAAAATTAGGCCTCACGGTGGGGTAGCACCCCGAGACCATAACATTCAAATTGGATCTATTGGTTTGTCTCAAAATGACTCCAATAGGCTCCCTGTTAAATTTCAGGTCAATCGGACATCGGTTGACCGTACATGAAAGCGCGGCATCTTCCTCGCGGCAAAATCAAGCCTATTGACACAGGACCCCAAACGACTTCATCTAGGCGCCACCCTGTGGGCGCCCACCTTCTCCAGGACCATCTGGGCGCCACCCTGTGGGCGTCCATACTGTGCAGAACATGTGAGCGCCACCCCATGGGCGCCCATCCTCCCTCCAAACCCTAGTTCATCCTAAAGCAACTTAAGCCGCCTAGGGATGCGTCAGACCTTCTAGAAACCCAAAATAATGAAGCCCTAGCCCTTCTAAACTCGTCCTAAACCTATATAATCCCTCTTAACTTCATTTACAGAGCAAGGCTACCCATAAAACCCTACGAAAGGAGAGAAAAAGAGAGAATAAACAAGAAGAAGAAAGGTAGCCACCATTAGAGAAAATTTTAGATCTAGAGAAGAAGAAAGGGAAATAGAGGGGGAGACTTCTATATCTTCAACTGGAGCCATGGGTCTTTGCGAAAGCTTCGTTTTAGGAACTTGAGGAATGCATCATATACCGGTATTCCTAGATCTCTTCCTTCTTTTAAATCTAAAATAAGTAAACCCTAATCAACTCGACCTTTAATTGACTCAAAAACTCAAAACCAATAAACTCCAAAATAATCCACCTGGGCGCCACCCCCTAGGTGCCTAGCTTGCCAAGTTCACCTAGGCACCACCCTCTTGGAGCCCATCCTATTCCATCCCTAAGGAACCCCTAATTAAAACTTCTAATTAATCACAGCCCAAAGTTAATCCTAATTAACATAATAAAACACTTTTAGATTTAAGAAACCTGAAACCTCAATCAATTAATACTTGAACCGGCCTAAAAACACAAAATCAACACAAAACCACAAAACAGACATCTGGGCACCACCCCTTGGGCGCCCAGCCTGTCTATCCACTTAGGCACCGCCCCCTGGGTGCCTATCCTGTCCCATTCCCTTAGAAACCACCACTTAATTAAACTTAATTGATTAAACCCGAATTAACACCTTAAAACACTATTAACCTAAAAGACCTGAAACCTTAATCAATTTGGACTCAAACCAACTTAAAAATTACAAAATGAATAAACCACAAAATATCCACTTGGGCGCCACTACTTGGGTGCCTATCCCGCCGCATCCACTTGGGCACCACCCTTTTGGCGCCCATCCTATCCCATCACTAGGAAACCCCACTTGAAATTAGACCCGAATTCAATCATAACCAACACACCACAACACTCTTGAAGTTTAAAACAGTTGAAACCACAAGCCCGAATTGACTTAAAACATCGAACCAACTCAAACACACAAGACAGACACCTGGGTGCCACCCCCTGGGCGCCCATCCTGTCACCTCCACCTGGGCACCACCCTCTGGGCGCCCAGCCTCCCCAGTCACTAAAGCCTAATTAAGTGAAGCGGAATTTAATCTTAATCAACGCAACAGAACACTTTTAATTTAAAATACATCAAACTATAAACGCTCAACCGCAAATCAACCTAAAGAATACGGAACCGACCCGAACCACATAATAGTTCACCTGGGCGCCACACCCTTGGCGCATCTGTCAAATCCACCTGCGCACCACACCCTGGGCGCCCAGCTTCCCTGTTTTCGAAAAACCCCAATTCATAACTTAACCCAATTAATTGGCATTTAACTAAATCCCAATTGAATACAAATAGCATCCCACACCCAAACACATTAAGCCCTTAAATCAATTTAAACTTAAATTGACCTAAGAGTCACCAAACCGACCGAACCTCAACACAATCACCTGGGCGCCACCCCTTGGGCGTCCAACCTGCAAATCCACCTGGGCACCACACCCTGGGCGTCCAGCCTACCCGTTTTCATAAAAACCCCAACCGACAACTTAACACAATTAATTAGCATTCGAACCAATCCCAATCAACATATTACAACACTTTTAACTTAAAACACTTGAAACTTTAATCGATTTGGACTTAGCACCCAAAGCCCTTACGAACCAACAAACAACCACCTAGGCACCACCCCTGTGGCACCTATCCTACACTCTAACCTTGGTTCACAACTTCAATTTAAAACGAATAGCTAAACACCTTACCGCTTAAATTAACTAAAACCAGAACCTAAGATAGTCTCTAGATCCGAAAACCAATATCGAATCCCATCCGGCACAGTTGAAAATCACAGCCAATCCACCTGGGTGCCACCCCCTTGGCGCCTATCCTCTCATTTGCACTAAAACGCGAATTCTAGATTTTGTTTCAAAATTCGGATCCAAATCCCTTTGACATTTGAACATTAGAGAAATAAAATAATTTGAAACATTAAAACTCACAGAGTAAGAACCCCTTGAATTCCGAAGATAGCATCAATACCATCGTCACAAACCAAACCACCCAGAAACAGCCACTTAGGCGCCACTGTCTGGGCGCCCAAGTCACCAGAATATCCTAGGCGCCACCCCCCTGGCGCCCAAGTCCTTTGTCAACCCCGTTTCGCTGATTTCGACATCATTTCACGTTTTAAATTAAAACCCTAAATTCCAGAACTTTAAACAACTTAAACAGAACCTCAAAATACATTTAATCCACTTCTTAGTCAATCTTCAACTCAAAACAAACCAAACCAATTAAAAATCACAATTAATAAGTTACTTAGGCGTTGAACCATCAAACTCAGGCTATTCACACCCTAGGTATAGATCGGATTGCCTGGTTAGGTAGCTTAGAGCATTAGGCTTCGTCCCGTCACTTTTCCTGATCCGTTAGGGGATTGGGAGAGTTGATGTGGGTGGTCTAGGACCTTAGGTTAGGGTTAATCCGATGATCAGTAATAAAGCATTAATCACATAGATCCAAGTGAAATCCCTTAGTTAGGCCCTTCTAGCCCCCATATTGAAAAGCCATAAAAACCATAAAACCAACAAAATAAACCCAAAAAGATTTTTCGTTTATTTCTTCCTCCACCTTAGGTGCCAGATATTTAATCGAACTTAATGATAAAAGGGAATAAAGAATTGATTTCTAAAATTGAATAAATGAGAATAACGAGATGAGATGAGTGATTTCGCACACACTCTTAATCAATCACGGCCCATCGGCCACCCTAAAACAAACACTGGCCCATCGGCCACCTTTAATCAATTTTGGCCCATCGGCCACCTTCAATCAATTACGGCCCATCAGCCTTTTACTTTTATCACTCGTGTATCATACACGAAACACACAGAAATCACAAGTCAAAGTCTCATTTGCATCATCATTTTGGTTTGAAAAATCAGCCTTTAAACCCTATAATGCCAAGGGATCTGAAGGGGGTACCCGGGAACGGGGCCGATCCTCTTCTTAAATATTTGGCACCTCCCCCCCCCTCCTTTTTTTTCTTTATTCTAGTTATTTTATTTTACTTGGATATATCATGATCATGCTATGTGAGGATTAACCTTTATTCGGACATTAACTCATGACCCTGAATTGACCCAAATTAAAGAGACCCAAATTAATGTGACAGGACAACCGTCGTGTGTTGCCGGCAGCACATTAGACGAGAGGAAGGACCCACTTTATTATTTTTTCTCCCCATATTTCTTCGACTTTTTGTCGAAGAACGGTGTTACGGCCGTATCGTAGCTGGCGATCATGATCCGGCGATTTTGAGGGTAGTCGGGATTCTCATTTTCGATGTAAAATTTAAATAGCATATATATAGATGAATGGAGATTTTCCTAAACCATGCCTCTCTTGGAGAGGAAGGGGGGGTCGAAATTCACATCCGACAGCCTGGCGATCGTGATGGGACCTCTTATGTTTTTCTGTCACTTATTTGGGTCTTTCTGGAGTAATATTCTAAGACACGAACATCCAATCAATGATCTGATGTCCGTGTCCCATTCAGTTTAGGGTTGTTATGAGTAGTTTGAAAATTCAACCTAAGGTCCGAACACACCGTCCACTAAGCTTTCCCCCATTACACCATAAGAAACGAACCCTCACCAACAAAACTACATAACAAGTTCTCTTCTCTTCCTCTCTCTCTCTCTCTTCTTATCTAAACATTTCTTCACAAATGGAGGGTCAGACATTCGGAATGTCCGACTTTCAACCCCTCTCACCCCCATTATTGGTCCGCACCACTGGTGGGTCACACCAAACCCCACAAAATGTAGAACCCTCTAGAGTATTAGATGGATCTTTAGCAACTTCAAGTCATGACCCACAACAGATAAGACGGTCCCTCTTCGAAGGAGGCCCGCTACCAGTTAATACCATAACAATGGGAAGGAATTATTCTAATACATCCATCCCATCTCCTACATCAAGAGAGAATCAGTTCTCCTCGCGTTCAGGGGTGACTTACACAGATCTGGTTAGTCCCACCGGCCAAGTTATAAGATATAGGGTCCACGATAACGTTTCATCAAGAGATTACCCTCTTCGCGCAAGTGATTCTATTGTCTCGCAGGTTATACCCTATCCTTCCATGATCAACCAAACCGAGCCAATCACGTCCTCTATCCCGCAGTATGGGATGCCAACTGACGCACCTATCATAACCCCGGTTAGGGCCATCACGCCTTCCCAGACTCTTGCGATAAATGAAAACCCATATCACCAAATGTGTCATAATCCAATGAACATAGCTCAATTGGTGACATCCAGCACCTCGCACCAAAACCCTTCAACTCATAAAGGGACCCCATATGCCTACCGACAA
Organism: Persea americana; assembly: GCA_029852735.1. Classification (NCBI taxonomy): domain Eukaryota; kingdom Viridiplantae; phylum Streptophyta; class Magnoliopsida; order Laurales; family Lauraceae; genus Persea; species Persea americana. The sequence goes on from CM056817.1 coordinate 23,344,877, forward strand.
CACGAGATGGTTCGACCCCAATTCCAAGCAATGGTTCCCTCACCAATGGACCAAGTCTGTTACAATCCTATAACGGTTGGCGCTGGTATGTTGTATCCCCAACCGGCTCAATACGAGGGAGGCCCCATCACTTATCAAAATCAAACAGTTCCGACCTACCAGATGCCTAATACGAACCAGAATCTCCCAATCCAGAACGTGTAAGTTACTAACCCTGCGGGGGTTGGAAATCCTTATCAAACACACCAAGCGAATGAGTCGCGCTATCAGCAAGCATATCAACCACCCACTTTAAGCCCGATAGTTGACCCATATAGGGGACAAACGATTACACACTGAGGAATTCAGTTGAACCAAAGCTATCAGCCTATCTTGCAACCATATTTCCAAGGCCAATGCCAAGAATCGGCCTACGCCCCTACTTCACTAGAACCATAAAGAGAATGTCGGCCATGTAAGACCCCGCCCCGAGAGTTTCCTTTTAGTGTTAATTAAGACGCGTTTTAGCTATAAGCGAGATTAGTGGAAATGGGTTAAATCTGGATTAGAATAGCTTTTTATACTTTTGAATAATTTTGGGAACTCTTTTGATCTAGTGGGGCCCTTTGGGTGTTCCTTTTTATTGTGTCTTGATTAGTTTTGGGATTTATTTAATAATTCTGGGAATCTGTAATTTGCTCCGTTTAATGTATTTTATGATTCCCAACAACTTTCGTATTTGTTCCGTTTCCATTCGAGACCTCTAAACCCTACTTTGCCATTGATAGGGGTAAAACAGTCTTTTTACACAAAATCAGGACACTATTTTCAATGTCTCCGAAACTCGTAAAATATATACTTTTTGGAAAGTAGAAATTTCGACGATCAATTCTTCCTTCTTCGTCGAATCCGTCCGAAGCCCGTAGAACGATGTTTTAGCCCAATTGGATTTTTAAGTTGTGGGACCCATTGCCATTTTCTATATAAGGAGGAGTTCATTCCTTCTTCCCCCTTTTCCTGCAACTTTCCCTTGAGAGCATAGAGAGCTCCAGCCCTAGGGTTTTTCTTCTTGCTCCTTGCTTCTCCATCTCTCAATCTCTCTCAAATCTATTGCTAAAGGTAAAATGGAGGTGGTAATCTTCTTCCCCTCCATGAGAGCTTCATCTTGATACCATTTTTAGAGAGAACCTTCCATTCCAAGCTACATATTGAGCAAGCTCTTGCCATTAGAGGACTTTCCATGTAAGCTCTTCTTCTCATCTATTGGTTGTGTGTTCATCTAGCCATGGAGGTGCTTCACCTTGATTATTGGAAGCTATCTCCATCTATTTCTTGATTTTGACATTCTAGGGTTGTAATGAATGTATTTTGGGGATTTTTGTGTAGATTGTAGATTTTGAGCTTGATAGAGGGATTAGAGCTTGACTAGCATATTTGGAGACCAAGGCAAGTGAATGAATGGATTTGATTTGAATGAGTTCTTGTTTGATTGAAAATGTGGATTTTCACTATTCCCTTAGTTTATTATGTTTCATAATGTTTTTGGAAATGTACTTATTGATATGATTTTTCTCTTAGTTAGTTTTATGAGAATGTATGCATTCATTCATTAAAGTTTATTTTGGTCATTATAAACTTCTTAAATGATATTTGTACTTGCATTGAATGGGATTTGTATTGGTAGGAGAATTAATGCATTGATGGAATGGTGGTTGGTGGAAAGGATTAAATGTTAAATGGAAGGGAATAGACCCATTTCATGTTAGGGAATGGTTGGAGTTGAGGTGAAAGGGTTTGGGAAATAAAGAACTGAAATCTGCACCTGATGTGTAGTTCCCGCAGCTGGGCGGTCAGCGGGCGGTCACCTTGGCGGCTAGCCGACAGGTGACCGGCGGCTAGCCGACCCAGATGCGGTTAGAAACACAGAATGCTGTGTTTTGACAGGCGAACCGCGGTCAGCCCGCGGCTAACCGCTAACCAAAAACCCTGTGACCGCCAGGTAGCCGAGATGCGCGGTTAGAAACACAGAATGCTATATTTTAGCAGGGTGAACCGCGGTCAGGCCCGCGGTCAGCCAGCGGCTAATCGCCGATCACCTCGGCGGCTAACCGCCAGCTAACCGACTAGTGACCGAATTTCACCCAGAATTCCTGAGTCTTTTCTATTGTTTTCAGATATAGTATTTAAAGGTTTGGATGGGTTGTTCTGATGCCCTAGAAAGACCCAGGGGATGACATAAGGAGATTGACTTAGAAAGAAACACCATTTCGGAAAGGAATTGGGACTTTTGGATTCATCAACTTGCACAAGGAAACTTAGTATGTCCTCTATCATTCGAGTACCATACTAAGGGTAATAATAGACATACAAGATCCTTATACATGTTGTTTGAATATGGATGCCCCAATATATAGTCCCTAATGGTATGAGGATTCATTGCATTGTTTTACTCAGATTATATGTATAATTACCCGATCCTACTGGTTTTATCTCAAATTCTGATTTATACACCTGATATGTCCTGCCAGCCCCGTTTATGCATGAACAGATAATGATACGAAATGTGTGCTTACGAGCACCATGCCCCGCCTGCCCGAGCGTTTTACACTGATATAGTTTGTATATGTTTTGATTTCTCATGTAACCTATGAGTCGGCACCACTAAGCTTGGACGTCCTTGTCAGTCTGATCAACTGACTTGGGCCTCCCCCTTGTGCTCCCGCCAGTTGCAACTTGGATCCTGTCCTGTCCCGCTACCCGGTTCTGCGGCCGTGGTCTTGTCTAGCTATATGTATATGTATATAATGTTGGTTCTCGTCACTTCGTGTGTTCGGGCCCAACACACTGAATGTGCTCTCATCACATTAGTGATAGAGAGGATTTAACTTTAGTGTGGTTGCCATCTAGTCAGTTCCTGTACCTTGAATACCCCACATGATTTATATTGCATCTGTGCTTTAAATGAAACATGCATCCTGTTTTATGACAGTTATCGTTTTAATAAGTTTTCGTTATGTCTAAGATGTGATTTGATTTCTTTCTTGGTATCATCTATTCACCCACCTGCCAGACCGTCGTGTCTGACCCATTTTTGTGGTACTCAGGTCCAGCTCCCGTTGTTGCCTTTGAGGAGGAGCCAGAGGAGGCGGTCGACGAACCGCAACGATTAGTGGAGTGGCAAGCTGACAATGTCATGTAGACATTTGGTTTAGCTTTGAGCTGCGAACATTTTGGGGAAGTTATAGAATGATACATGATTTATACTTTTGGTTGTACTGGCCTTTGTTGGCCATTATTTTTGGGGAATGTTAATTTAACTTGATCTTTTGTTTAAACTCTAACTTCAAATTTGGGAATGCTAATGAGATCATTGCTCACTCTGACATCATGTCATACTTGTGTATTATCAGTCTCATATAATGAGAATGGATTAAGAGTTTGATTTGCTATACGCTTCCGCACCTATGTAAATGTTCCATGAGTGTATGTGGAATCCTCACCGCAGAAACCTGTGGGAAATTAAGGAAATGTATAATCATTATTAAGGGTAGTTCATTACCCCATCCACACCACTCGTCGCGGTCCCGGGCCCCGGTCCGGGGTCGCGACAGACTGGTATCAGAGCGAGACGTGTTTCAAGCAATTAAAAGAAACTAGAAATCCTAAGGACGTGGCGAGGATCCGTTAGATTTTTCGTTAGTTAGACTCGTGTGAGCAATGTGTGACCCTTATATAATTGTATGTGGTAACAATTTTGTTTTCCAGTGATATGCCACCTCGAAAAAGACCCGTAACCGACAATCCCACCGCAAGCAATAGTGAACACACCGGGCCACTAGGAAACGGTACTCCGGATCCAAACATGCAGAATTAGTTTCAACAGATGATGCAAGCCATGATTGACCACCAACGTCAAGCCAATGAAAATTAGGCAAGATTGCAAGAGCAAATGGCCAGGAAGGATGAAGAGCATGCTAGGGAAATGGCTACGATGCAAAGGCAGTTATTAGAGGTGTTAGAAAGGAGGCCTGAACCGGCACCAGCGCAACCTCTAGGCCCTCAAATAGTCATTAACAATAGGGAACATGATCCCAATGCGTTGTTTGAAAAGTTTAGGAAGAGGGGTCCCAAGGAGTTCACTGGGCATGAGGACCCATTAGCTGCAGACGACTGGTTGGAGCATACAGAGAACATCTTCGAGATATTTAGATGTACCGGTCGACAGCAAGTGCAACTCACCGCTTCCATGTTCACAGGCCTAGCGGATATATGGTGGAAAACAATAAAGGCTGAGTATAGGACCATCGCAGACGCAGAGGCTTGGACAAGTTTCAAGAGACAATTCGGTGACAAGTATGTACCGACACATGTGAAGAGGCAAAAGGCCATTGAATTCCAGCAGCTCGTACAAGGTAACACGACCGTTCAAGAGTACCTCACGAAGTTCGAAAGGTTGTCTCGATATGCCCTCGAGTCGATTGACACTGTGGAGAAAAAGATAGCGAAGTTCCTTGAAGGACTTAACCCGATCATTGAGAGGGATGCCACGGGTGTTGTACCACCTATCACTTTTGAAGAGGCTGTGAGAAGGGCCTACAAATTCGAGAACCTGAACAACAAGATCCTCAAGATCCAAGGAAAGGCACCAGCTCACCAACAGAATCACCAACCAAGGAACCATCAGAACAAACGACCGAGGCATGAACAAAACGTGCAGAATGCTCTAGTTTGCGTTCACTGTGGTAAGAACCATGAGAGTGCTCAATGCCGTACGATTACGGGAGCATGCTTCAGATGTGGATCCATGGCACACCAGCTCAAAGACTGCCCAAGACAAGCTGGACAAGGTAACAACAGACAGAATCAGCAACAACAAGGAACACAGCGCCAGGCACCACCTCAGAATGCACTAGCCGTACAGAACCAGCCCAGGCCACTCCAGCAACAGGCTCCACAGCAACAATATAGACCTCCACAACAGCATCAAGCTCGTCAACAAGGACAGAATCAGAATCAGCGTCCTCCTCAGCAGAATAGGAATGCACAACAAGGGAGACAACAACAGGCTCAGAACAGGCCTCAGCAGCGAGGACAAGTGTATGCAATTAACCAAGCTGATGCAGAGGCGGCAGATAACGTGGTGGAAGGTACACTCCTAGTTTGTGGATTTGAAGCTAAGGTTTTGTTTGACCCTGGCTCTACGCACTCCTTCTTGTCTCCAAAATTTTCTAAGTTGATTGATATGCCTGCTAGAGAACTTGAGTATGTGTTGACGGTGTCCACTCCCGTAGGCAAACAAGTTGTGTGTAGGAAATATTATCCTAGATGTGCTATTAAGATAGGAGATGTGGTGTTACCGGCGAATCTCATTTTGTTGGAGATGTATGATTTTGATGTCATTCTAGGAATGGATTGGTTAGCAGGGTACCATGCTACGATGGACTGTTTCCATAAGACCCTCACGTTCAAATTAGAGGAGACCCCGACAGGCGTTTTGTTCCATGGGGAGAGGAGAAATTCTTGTCCAAGATTCGTCTCAGCATTGAAGGCTGATAGACTAGTGAGAAGTGGATGTGAATGCTATTTAGCGTTTATCACGGAGGATAAACGGTCCCAAGGGGTGGAGGAGATCCCAATTGTTTGTGAATTCCCAGACATTTTTCCAGAAGAAATCCCAGGTTTACCACTTGTTAGGGAGATTGACTTCACCATCGAGTTATTACCAGGGACCGCTCCAATATCTATCGCACCATACAGAATGGCTCCAGCGGAATTAGGAGAGTTGAAGATTCAGTTGCAAGAATTGTTGGATAAAGGTTTTATAAGACCGAGCGTCTCACCTTGGGGAGCTCCAGTGTTATTCGTCAAGAAGAAAGACGGTTCCATGAGAATGTGTATTGATTACCGGAAATTGAACCAAGCTACCATCAAGAACAAGTATCCATTGCCAAGGATAGATGAATTGTTTGACCAATTGCAAGGTGCTGCTTACTTTTCGAAGATCGATCTAAGATCAGGTTATCATCAGCTGAGAGTTAGAGATTCAGATGTATCGAAGACGGCGTTCCGGACGAGATATGGACACTATGAGTTTCTAGTGATGCCATTTGGACTGACGAATGCACCAGCAGTATTCATGGCTTTGATGAACAAAATATTTGCTGAGTACTTAGACCAATTCACAGTGGTGTTTATTGATGACATTTTGGTGTACTCTAAGTCTAGAGAAGAACATGAAGAGCATTTGAGGATAGCATTGCAACTCCTAAGAGACAATCAATTGTATGCGAAGCTCTCTAAGTGCGATTTTTGGCTTGAAGAAGTCGCATTTTTAGGTCATATCATTTCCAAAGAAGGATTATCAGTGGACCCAGCCAAGATAGATGCAGTTGTGAAGTGGGAAAGACCGAAGAACACGTCAGAAATCAGGAGTTTTCTTGGATTGGCGGGTTACTATCGAAGATTTGTGCACGGATTTTCGTCGATTGCAGCTTCATTGATGAAGTTGACCAAGAAGAATGCACCTTATGTGTGGACAGACCAATGCGAGACCAACTTCCAAGAGTTGAAAAAGAGATTAACTTCAGCACCCGTCCTCACTTTACCATCCGGGAGCGGCGGTTACACCATTTTTACAGATGCTTCGAATATAGGACTCGGTTGTGTGTTGATGCAAGATAGAAAAGTCGTTGCTTATGGATCCCGTCAGTTGAAGGACCACGAGAAGAACTATGCAACGCATGATCTGGAGTTAGCAGCGGTCGTTTTTGCGCTAAAGATGTGGAGACATTACCTCTACGGAGAGAAATTCGAAGTCCACTCCGATCACCGCAGCTTACAGTATTTGTTCTCTCAGAAGGAGTTGAATATGAGACAAAGAAGATGGATGGAATATATCAAAGATTATGATTTTCCGATCAAGTACCACCCGGGAAAGGCAAATGTAGTAGCCGATGCCTTGAGTAGGAAGTCAGCAAGTGTGGCAAGCCTAAGAGTTACGTGCTTCTTTCAGCAATTTGAAGAGTTGGGGGTAGATTTTCAGCCCCTAAGCGAGGGAGTGATGTTAGCCAACATGTCAGTGTCTGAACCTTCGTTCATTCGGAAGATCAAGGACAACCAATTGCAAGATCCAGAGTTGGCCAAGATTTCAGAGCGTATAGTAGAACGTCCTGATTTTCGTTTTGTGGATGGAGTCCTATTCTATCGTGATCGTCTATGCGTGCCCAACATTGAAGATTTGAAGAATGACATTATGACAGAGGCGCACAGTACGAAGTACTCTATGCATCCGGGTAGCACGAAGATGTATCAGAACTTGAAGGGCAGATTTTGGTGGAACAACATGAAGAGGGAAATAGCAGCTTTCGTTTCACGATGTATGACGTGTCAGTTGGTGAAGGCAGAACATCAGAGACCTCCAGGGCTATTGCAGCCATTAGAGATCCCAGAGTGGAAATGGGAACATATCACCATGGATTTCATCTCGGGATTGCCAAGGACCAGGAAAGGGAACAACTCCATATGGGTCATTGTGGACCGTCTTACCAAATCAGCTCATTTTATTCCTATGAAGACCGGAAAGAAGATGCATATGCTACCTCTCGCAGAGTTGTTTGTTAACGAGATTGTCAGCCGGCATGGGCAGCCAGTCTCCATTACTTCGGACAGAGATAGCAGATTCGTCTCGAGATTCTAGAAGACTTTGCATGAGTCTATGGGAACAAAGCTTCAGTTCAGCACAGCGTATCACCCACAAACGGATGGTCAGTCGGAAAGAACAATTCAGACCCTTGAAGATATGCTTCGAGCGTGTGTACTAGATTTCAAGACCCAATGGGATGAGACCCTACCTCTTTGCGAATTCGCCTACAACAACAGTTATCATTCGAGCATTGGGATGGCGCATTTTGAGGCATTGTATGGTAGGAGGTGTAGGACTCCAGTTTGTTAGGAAGAAGTAGGTATTCGCAGTTTTCATGGACCGACTATGGTGAGTGAAACCAGTGATAAAGTCAAGTTGATCCAAGAACGTTTGAAAGTAGCCCGGAGTAGACAGAAGAGTTATGCAGACTCTCATCGAAGGGACTTACATTTTAAGGAAGGAGATAAGGTTTTCTTGAAGGTGTCCCCTACTAGAGGAACTTTGAGATTCGGACAGAGAGGCAAATTATCTCGGCGGTACATTGGACCCTACGATATCGTGAGCAAGATTGGTGACGTGGCTTACAGATTGGCCTTACCACCTGAGCTTTCCGGCGTGCACAATGTGTTCCATGTGTCTATGTTGAAAAAGTACGTCCCCGACCCGTCACATGTACTACATCATGAACCCTTAGAGATTAGAGAAGATGCCACCTATGTCGAGAAGCCTATTCAGATTATCGATACGAAAGAACAGGAACTGAGGACAAGGACTATACAATGGGTGAAAGTGCTTTGGGAAAATCACGGACCTGAAGAGGCAACGTGGGAATTACGGGATCAAGTTCAGAAGAAGTATCCGCATCTACTACCCGAGGTTAGTTATTTTATTTCATTTGGTGGACCAAATGCCCTAAGGGGTGGAGGATGTAAGACCCCGCCCCGAGAGTTTCCTTTTAGTGTTAATTAAGACGTGTTTTAGCTATAAGTGTGATTAGTGGAAATTGAGTAAATCTGGATTAGAATAGCTTTTTATAGCTTTGAATAATTTTGGGAACTCTTTTGATCTAGTGGGGCCCTTTGGGGGTTCCTTTTTATTGTGTCTTGGTTAGTTTTGGGGTTTAGTTATAATTCTGGAAATCGGTAATTTGCTCCGTTGAATGTATTTTATGATTCCCGACAACTTTCGTATTTGCTCCGTTTTCATTCGAGACCTCTAAACCCTACTTTGCCATTGATAAGGGTAAAACAGTCTTTTTACACAAAATCTGGACACTATTTTCAATGTCTCCAAAACTCGTAAAATATATACTTTTTGGATAGTAGAAATTTCGACGATCAATTCTTCCTTCTTCGTCGAATCCGTCCGAAGCCCGTAGAACGATGTATTAGCTCGATTGGATTTTTAAGTTGTGGGACCCATAGCCATTGTCTATATAAGGAGGAGTTCTTTTCCCTCCTCCTCTTCTTGCAATTTCTTGAGAACAAGGTACTCCAGCCCAGCCCTAGGTTCTTCTTCTTGCTCCTTGCTCCTCCATCTCTCAACCTCTCTCAAATCTATTGCTAAAGGCAAAATGGAGGTGGTAGTCTTCTTCCCCTCCATGAGAGCTTTCTCTTGATATCCTTTTTTAAGAGAGAGTCCCATTCCAAGCTATCTTTTGAGCAAACTCTTGCCATTAGAGGACTCTTCATGTAAGTTCTTCTTCTCATCTCTTGATTGTGTGTTCATCTAGCCTAGGAGGTGCTTCACCTTGATTATTGGAAGCTATTTCCATCTATTGCTTGATTTTGGCATTCTAGGGTTGTAATGATTGTATTTTGGGGATTATTGTGTAGATTGTAGATTTTGAGCTTGATAGTGGATTAGAGCTTGATTAGCATACTTTGGAGACCAAGGCAAGTGGATGAATGGATTCGATTTGAATAAGTTCTTATTTTGGTTGAAATGTGGATTTTTACTATTCCTATTTCATTTGATTCATTATGTTTATAATGCTTTTGGAAATGTATTTATTGTCATGGTTTTCTCTTAGTAGTTCTATGAGAATATATGCATGCATTCATGAAAGTTTATTTTGGGTTAGTATGACTTCTTAAATGAGATTTGTATTTGCATTGAATGAGATTTGCATTGGTAGAAGAAATAAATGCATTGATGAAAGGGTGGTTGGTGGAAAGAATTAAATGTTGAATGGAAGGGAATGGATCTATTTCATGTTAGGAAAGGGTTGGAGTTGAGGTGAAATAGTTTGGGAAAGAAAGCACTGAAATCTGCACCTGATGTGTAGTTCCCGCAGCTGGGCGGTCAGCGGGCAGTCACCTCGGCGGCTAGCCGACAGGTGACCGGCGGCTAGCCGACCCAGATGCGG